>CM074802.1:50402472-53297472 GCA_037356375.1 Drosophila affinis | reverse complement strand
TTTTTTGCTGGACCATCAGCATCGGGTAGGGGCTGCTGCAGGACACTGCCACTGACAGCTGGCAACTGCAATTTGATTATTGGAATGGGGGGAGGGGGGCTGGAGCCCTTCTCTGTTTCTGTTTCGGTTTCTGTTTCGGTTAGCGACACTTAATAGAGAGCAGGGACATGGTCAAGGGTTCATAAATATCCATTGAGAGGAAAAGAGTGAGAGCTCGTTCTCCCTCTCGCTCGCTGATTCTGATTCTCTGACAGGCTCCCAATTGTGAATCCTTTACCCTTAAAGTTCCTTAAAGTGTGGACATGTATGTGTGTATCTCTGTGTGCATTAGGTTGCAGGATCTGCTTGCAACAATGGCCCCTAGCCACATTAATTGCCCATCAAGGCAGCAAATTAAACTTTCAACTTTGAAAGCAGCCCGACAACTCATTTGTAATGCAATGTCAGCAGCCTTGTAAGCACACACACACAGACACACGCACACAGCCAGAGCGGTTCCTGCAACAATAAACAGGTATTAGGGCGGCAAAGGGTGGGGCGAAAGGATATTGAGGAGAAGGATGTGGTGGGGGTGAAACCGGAAGGCGAGAATTTATTGAAACGCATAAAAGGCGTTTGCGCCTCATTGGCAGAAAATGCCCCAAAAAACAAATGATGTTCGGCCATAAACTGGACAAATGAGCGTGTGGCACGCACCCAAAATTGACTTTCAATAGTCGAATGTCAGCAGGACAGCAGCCAGGCAGCCAGACAGCTAGACAGCTAGACAGGAGCAGCAGCAGCTAACAGTTGTTCCATGTCCAGGCTCCACACATGTCCTGTTAGGCCAGCCAGCCAGCCGGCCGGCCAGCAGGCGGCAAATCCTGATGATTGTTTGTAATAAATCTATGGCTCAAACACAGTGTGTCTGTGTGTTTGTGTAACATGTGTCCAAGCAGAGTAATAAGTGCGGAAGAGAGCGGTGCGGTGGGGGGGAGATGATGATTCCCCCGATTTGACTGGCAGCTTCTCTTCCTCCCGCTCTCCGCCACGAGTGGATGTGGGATCTAGGGATCTACTCGTAGTCGTACTCCTGCTTATTGGGTGTATATTCATGCATAAGTACGAGCTGTAATTCATTCCATTTCGATTCGTTTCATTGCGTTTCATTTGCAATTTGCTGCGGCTGCTGCTTCCTCTGCTGCTGCCCCTGCTGTTGCCCCTGCTGCTGCCCCTGCTGCTGCTGGGACCCACCACTGCATAAATCACTCACTTTTCCTGCTGCCCTGCCCCGAAAAGTATGCTAAGTTGTGGCTCTTGCTGCGGAGTAGTGTAGTAGTGCGGGGGGAGGGAGAGGGGAGGACCAATAAATATTTTAGAATTCAATTTCCGTTTTTGCGAATGTCAACCACCGCGTTTCCTTGCCTGCTGCTGCTGCTGCTGCTGCTGTCACTGGCCCTGGACTCTGTCTGTCTTTGGCTAAGACTCTGTTTCTGTTTCTGCCTCAGTTTCTTGCTCAGTTCTTGCCTCACTCTCTGGGGCAGTGCACTGCAGTGCCTGGGACATTCTCTCCATCTCTGGGATATCATGCTTTGGGGCATCATTCAATTGGAAATCGTTCTCTTGGCAGATCATTGGGCATCATACTGTAAGACATCATTATTTGGGATATTATCTGGAACATTCTGTTGGGTTTTTCCTTGGAATCTTCTCTGCCTTCTTCTCTGGAACACTCTCTGGTCTCATTCTCTCATAATCTCACCCCCTCTTAAGTTCTTGAGCCTGAATTCGCTTTTGCTGTTGCAGCACTTATGCGGAGTATTCACGGATCATAAATTAAAATCATCTTCCATTGCCTGTCGACGTAATTAAACGCAAACTCATCGCTCATTTTTGGCTTCGTCCATTGTTCGTTCATCTGTGTGTGTGTCTTCTCCCTCTCTGTGTCTCTCTCTCTCTCTGTATACCTGGCCTTCCCTCGCTCTCTCTTTGTGTGTGTCTCTGTGTGTGTGGCATGCATTTAATTGTCTGTGGGCCTGGGCATCGTTTTAATTACGCACCTTTTTCTATACGAGAGAGCAGAGAGAACAGAACAGAAAAGAGCACAGAACAGAGCGCAGAACAGAACAGAACAGAACAGCAGCCGCAGGAAACAATTCAATTGAATGAAAACTGAAACTATGCGATGGTACGGGGGCATGGGATGCTCTGCTATGCTATGCTATGCTACGGTATGGTATGGTATGGTCGGGTATGATATGGTATGCGGGATGGTATGTGGCTATATGGGATGAGAATGGAATACTTTTAAAAACAAACAATGGGTGGCTTTGGGGGGGGGGAACAGGAAACGGGTCGAACCGAAACGGGCACCGTTGTACTGGCTGTTAATGGACATCATATTCATACAAATTTCCATCATTCTTTTCAATATAGGAACCCAAAGGTCCCATAACAACAGCAGGGGCAGGGGCAGGGGCAGGAGCAGCAGCCCCATCGTCATTCGAGGATGGGGATGGGAGGAGCTACTGCCATTGGCCTTCATTAAGTAGTTCAATTATAACTTAAATGCATATTATTAATGAGTTTTTATTGTTTAATGTGCAAAAGTTTTGTACCCCCAACCGTACCCCCAACCGCCACGTCCTGTGACCACTCACACATGTGGTTTACTCTGGTCTCTGGGTTTCAGTAGAGAGAGAGAGCGAGAGAGAGAAATTCGCAGACAATCGTTGGCATATTTTATGATGATTTTCCGCCACTCAAACACTTTGGAAAATCGTTTACAAAAGTTGAAAAGGGGGAAGGGGGATGGGGAGGGGGTTGAAAAGTACTCCAAATTGAATCGAGTGGAAAAGTCTTTGGGTTTTTGGGGCCTTAGAAACCTATCATTGAGTGGGTTTGCTTCTGGCTTTCGAAACTTAATCTAAATGCGGATTACAACTGGCAGCAGAATGGCAATTAAAGCCTTTGCCCCAGCTGATAGAAGCCACCGCTTTAGAGAATGACTGCCCCCCCAACCCCCCACCCCCAACCCCCAGCAAACTGCTGGCTGATGGCTGATCATTAGCGCGGCTTATTAGCTGAATTTATTATAATTGTCAGTGGGAGGAGACGGCAGGCAGGCAGCAGGATAGTTTCTGTATCTCAAAGTTTGATGACAACATTTCGGCGGTTGGATAATGAAGCTTGTCTATAATTTATGCGCACTTCAAGGTGCGGTAACAGCGGCAGTGGCAGTGGCAGTATGTGTGGCAGCATTAGGCGTGTTAATTTCCCGCCACCCCCCCACCGAAAGGATTCCCGCAGATGGGGGGGGACTTATTTGAGGAGGCTTTGCTTTTAATACAAATTCATGGTACAGTCATTGGAGGAGCACTTAGCCTTCATGTCTATGGATCTGTGCGTGTCTGTGTGTGTGTGGCATGTAATCTATCTTAATATATGCACAGGTATGCCATCAGACCAGCACAGCAGCCTCTGGGGTAAGGTAATGTTTAGCCCTGCGGTTTTTCCGGCCCAGGAATGTGACGATTGTTCCATGTGGCAGCCACAGCCTCCTCTGAGTGGCAGTGTACCTACGAGTGGGGAGAGTGGCTGTATCTATGAGTAGGTATCGGGGCAATCGTAACCATATGAGTGTCATCAATCCTGCTTTGGCTTTCGACAGTAAACACACCCAAACAACAACCGATAGAGTCATTAAAAATCTCTGCCGAGAGAGAGAGAGAGCGAGAGACAAAGTATCCTGGCAGGAGCTATCCACGCTGCAGAAGAGGTTTATTTATTTATTTATTTGCATTTGCATGGCCTTACCATATTGGTAATGCGCTTAGAACCAGGCCAAAACTCATTAGGCCCAATCCCAGTCGCCGTCCCAGTCGCAGTCGCCGTCCCATTTCTGCTCGGCAAACATAAATTGTGGCCTGTGGACTGTGGGGCATTTAATTGAATATTTTGGGGGATCCGAGAACCGAGAACAGAGAACCGAGAACCGACAACCTATTGCCGCATTCGATGGAAATATATGGAGTGTCGCATAACTCTGCAGTTCCAGCATTTGGCCCATAAATAAACACGGGTGCACTCCTGGGGGGCGAGGGCCAAGAGGAGCATCCCCTTTTTGGGGACTACGTTTACAATATGTTATAATTTCAATTTACAATTTATATAAACTCGGACGTTGTTTGGGGTCTGTTGGCTACTGCCGTTGAAACGATATCTGGAATGACAGACGAGTAGCCGCAGCAGCAGCAGCAGCAGTCGATGCCACGGACAGTGGCAGAAAGTGTTGGCATTGATGGATGGCCATATCCGTATCCTACACCTACACGTTGCACGTTGCAAGCTGCCCTCCACCCTACTCCTCCTCCTCTATTGAGAGCTCTCTCTCTCTCTCTCTTACTCTCTCTCATTGCAACGATCAAGCGGACATTTGAGTTTGCAATTTATGTCAGTTTGATGCTTGATATATGGCCTCTGTGTCCAACTGTGTCTGTCTGTCTGTGTGTCCTTTCTCCTTCTCTCTCTATAGAATATCCACCAGTATATATTGAAGATGATAATAGACTCGGGTATTGTACGGAGTCCTTGCTTCGTTTCCCCTCCAGTGAGATGGAGGGCATCCACTTGACTTGGCAAATCACAGAGCAACAATAACAATGCTTTTCATTACTTATTTATACGATTTTTTATACAGAACGAGACAAGGGGAGACCGAACCCTCTTCTGGTGTATATATTTTATTAAATACAATTCAATTCAGAACACAAATCGAATCGAATGAGGGGGAGAATCCTGGAGATCCTGGATCTGTTCTTCGGCGATGATGCGTTGGCTATTTTGGCAAACATTAGGCCTGGCAATTGCCAAAAGGGAAATCCTCGGGGGTGGTGGCTCAATCCAAGGGGTGGCTCGGCACAAGGGGGTAACAAGTTGTTATTGTTATGGCCAGACATACATATATGCAGTATATCTAAGCTCTGTCTCCCCTATATACACATATCTCTCTCTCTCTCTCTCTCTCTGTCTGTCTGTCTGTTGTATTTTTTATGCGATTTACCATATAACAAACACATTAGTTGCATAGACAACGTTCGTCTCCCCTCCTCCTCCTGCTCCCCCCACCCTTCTTCAGCTGTGCAAATATTTTTTTTGTTGGCCAAGATGCTCGAGGGCTAATGCCTAACGCGCTGCCCCCCCCGCTCCCCCCCTTCACCGCTCTGTGGCGCGGTTGAGTGGTCATATTTGATCGCCGCCCCTTGATTTCTGTTGATTTCCCCCTCTGCACTGGGAAAAGTGATTTTCCTTTTGGCCGTTTTCTGTTCTGTTTTTTTTTTCGCCGTCTGTGATTCGTCTTTGATTTGTTTATGCGATTTCATAAAATATTTATCCCCGGGCGTAGTTGTTAAATCGCCTGCAATGGGCTTTGCTTTTTCCCTTTTGACAGTCCCGTGTCTGCCATGGGCAGGGGACTGTGGACTGTGCGCCGGGGGGGAGGGGGATGGATGGTTGCTTTTGTCAGGGGGTGGGTGTGGGCTGTTTGATCTTCCGTACGGTTCTCTCTCTCTGTGTGTGTGTGTGTTTATTTGACTTTACGCTCGATTGACGAAAATAATTTGATATGAAAGAAATGAAAGTGTAATTTTTGCGCTGTTTTGGCTGTTTGCTGATTGAAAATCCAGCAGTAGACCCTCGACCAAAAAAATAAAAAAAAAAAAATGAAAAAAAAGAAGAAGAAGAAAAACGCATTTGCCAAAGCGGAAGAAGAAGAAGAGGAAAAAAAACAACACCCGAAAAAAAATACGGAAATCATTTGAAAATGTTATTAAAATTACAAAACTACAAAACACACTCTCTCTCGCTCTCTCTCTCTCTCGCTCTCAGAGTTTTTTCGCTTATTTTTTTTATGGATTTTTCAAGCATTAAAAGAGCAGAAAAAGAAAAAGAAACAACAACAACAACAACAAACAACAACAGAAAACTTGTGGAAAAGCCAGGGTCCAGGGTCCAGGGTCCAGTGGCAGTACCAGTACGAATCTCTCTCCATTCGTCCATTCGTCCATCCAGGATCCAGTCCAGGGTCCAGTCCAGTCGCAGGACCCTTCTTCCGCTGGTCCGGTATTCATTTTGGCTTAATAAAAAACATTCAATGAGGCAAGCTTTCCATTTGGCCAAATAAAGAAAATTGGGCGAGAAAAGCGACGGCCATTCAAATGGCTCTCTCAATGGCTACTCCCCGGACTCCCCGAACTCCCCACCGCATCCCTGGCCCCTTCCCGGTAACAGGAAGTGGAACCCCCATTTGATTTTGAATGAACTTGGGTGAAAATTGCAGAGAGGTCCGGTCCTGGCACCAGCAGAAGGGCCCGAAAGAGGAACCAGACCCAAATTAAATACACGCAATGCGAATGAGCCAAAAAAGCCAGCCAAATCACACACACACACACCAACACACACACAGGCATAACAAGCCAACAAGCGGGAAGGAGGGCAACCGAAACGGCAAAAAAAAAGAGAGAAAAGGCCGTGGAAAAACACTCTGAAATTGAAGCTCATTAAAAAAGAAGGGAGACACCCGAAAAGATTGTAGCAGAAGAAGGGCCACAATTTTGAAGACTGCTTCCTCTTCGCTGGACAAATGGAATAACTTTTGCTGCAAGGGGGAGAGTGGGAGTGGGGCATGATCCCCGAGAGAGAAAGTAGAGAGAAGGAACACCCTTTCGTGCCTTGCAATATGATGAAAATTCCGAATGATTATTCAAATGCCAGGAAAATTTCGATATATTTTTATGTTTTATGTGATTCGTGATTCCACGTCGGGGAAAATTCAATCTTTAACTTGTAGCAATCTTTAGCGGCTGCTCTTTGGCCCAACAATTTTCTGCTTGAGTTTTCCTGAAAGTTAACCATTCCCCAACGAAAGAGTATTCAAAGCCAATGGACTTGAAAGGCCCCAGCCCCCAATTCACGCCTCTCAACCGGACGGATGCCTCAACCTTCATCATCACTCTCTCACTCCCACTCTCTCTCTCTCGTTCTCGCTCTCTCTCTATCTGGGGCAGTGGCAGCAGCACGCAACTAGCTGTGCCACTACCACAGAGCATGGGAGCATGAGAGCTGGGAGCAAGTATATACAATGCGAAACTTTCGACTTCATTTGCATACATAGCGCTCTCGAGAAATGTAATAAAAAATGATAAAATTCTCTAGAGAACACACCACCCACGCACCCACGGACACATAGGAGAGAAAAAGAGACTCCGATCCACTCTGCCATACTGCCACACTGCCACTCCCCACTCTCGACTCGACTCTACTCTACTCTACTCTACTCGACTCTCGAATCTCCTCTTGAAACTTGCTAACTGTGCGTGCTGTCCCCTGATGCCTCTGATGGCGGCGGCGTTGGTGGGTCACACATAGAGCGGCAGCCAAAGCCAAAGGCACAGGAGGAGCAAAGAGGAGCAGGGAGCAGGGAGCTGGCCACAAACGAACCCAGTTCCCAGTTGGCCAGTAGCCACCGTGTTGGCCAGTTGGCTCCTACTCCTGCTGCTGCTGCTGCTGCACTCCCTCTACTCCCTCCTCTTCTCTGTCCTGGCCACCAAAAATGAGCTGATTTCAAACAAAGCTGCCGCTCGCGCTGGGCTGCGGCATTCATTGTGACCCCGAGTCCCCGCCAGTCCCCGCCAGTCCCCTCCAGTAGCCCCTGCCCCTTGTACAGGAGGGGCGCACTGTGGTTCTGGGGAATTGAAGTCCGGAGTGAAACAAAAGCCAGGAACTAGGCCAGCAGCTGTGGGGGCTGGTGCCTCGCCTGCTGCCTGATGCCTGATTTGGGGGCGTTTGTGTTGATATTTCCCTACCCAGCTGTCCCTCCGCCCTCCATCAAAAAAAAAAAGAGAGGAGGAAAAACCTCATGGATGGTGGCTGCGATTTCTTTGCGCTTTTCAATATACGAAAAAGGGAGCTCCAAACAAAAACAAAAAAAAAGAGCACCGGCCAGCATGGGTTAATGTGGCAGGGGCAGCGACAGTAGCAGGGGTAGGGGTAGCAGCACCTAAAACCAACCAATTAAAGCGTATTTTTACTCTCTTTTGCCGCCTCTCCTCCTTTGTATCTTTTGTGTTTTGCCTGTACATCTGTGTGTGTGTTGGTGTGTGTTTTAGTGTATTAAATTTAAAATAAATGTTTTTCTTTTACCACTGAAGGGAGACTACCACTGGGACTGCCTCGGCGCGATGGCAGTGGCCGGATGGCTAATGAAATGCCATTTAGAAGGTCGAAAGCAGCGGCTGGCAACTTGATTTGATGTATGACAAGCGGTTGTCCAGGGGTGAAGGTGGGTGGGGCTCATTATGAGGGAAAAGGGACAGGCAACTTGGGAGTAGGTTCCCCCACGCCCACCTCCAAAAGAGATGCCCAAGAAAACCCTTACCCTCGCCCAATCAGGCCTCAAATGGTGATTTTTGGCTTCCCCTTTAAACCTATCTTTTGGAATATGCTAAGCTACTCTGTTAAAGAGGGAGGGGACGAGTGACTGCAGGGGACCAATTATGAATATGTTTCAGCACATGAAAATGCCTCACAGACGACAACGACGACGACGACGACACATTGGTATTAAAACTGACCAAACAAAGTTCCAGTTTGGGTCTAATTTGGACTGCCAGTACACACACACAAAGGCACACACACACATAGACACATATGCACTTATGCTAATATTGCTGACCAAAAAGTTATGAGAGAGAGAGAGGGGAAAGGGGAGGGGGGAAGAAAGGAGAGCAGAGGTCCGTTTCGTCCATGGGAAAATGACAATAATAAAATTTAATGTACACACAGACGCATATGCATGCGGAGGGGTGGTGGGGTGGAGGGGGGGTAGTCAGTCCTCTATTATAGAGGGGCGATCTCCCCTACACTCTCTCGCTGTGTGTGTGTGGGTATGTAAATGTCCTTTGCAAACCGTAAAAACGTTTCCGGCAGTTCCTGCTACGAGCATACCATACCCCCGAAAAAAGAAACCCAAGGAAAAGCTACAACCTCATGCTGCATGGGGCATGAGGCACAAGGCAGGAGGCAGCAGGCAGAGGCAGAGACAGAGTTGAAAGTCATCTAGTTGACTAACAGCCGCATTTTATGCATATATGTGTGTGTGTGTGTGTGTGTGTGTGTGTGTGTATATGTATCTGTGGGCGTGGCAAGGGTTTCCTCTGGTAAGTTCATTGCTTGCTAGAGTGGGTGACGGGTGGGGGGTGGGGGGGAGAGGAGTGTGTGCAGCAGACCAAAACACTTCCCTACCGCTTTTGGATCCAAGTATCATTAAAAATATAAAAGTATTTTATGTTCCACAGACACAGACACACACGTACACACATACAGACACAGAAGCAGATGCACATGCACAGATAGTGTGTGTCTGTGTGTGTATGTCCTCCCACTTTTTGTCCTTTATTTTTCTGTGTAATTTCTATTTTTTAAGCACTTCTTTTTTTTTTTTATTCTTTTTTTTTTGTCTGTGGCGCTGCAACGTCATTGTCATTTGGTCAGCTGCATGCAAACAGCTGCCAGTTTTCAGCTCTCTTAACCTTTTACACCCCCCCCCCCCCCCCCACCCATTACCCCTTCGCCGCACGCCTCTGCCTGCCTCTGTCTCTGTGTAGACCAGAGTTCACTTCATTATCATGTTAATTTTGTTGTAATTTGCCTGCTAAATGTTGCCAAGTCGTTGGCCATTTTCCACCCAACATTTTTCCGGACTTTGCTTCTAAGAGTCTCCTCTGGCTTCCGCTCCTCCCCCTCCCCCCCTGCTCTCTCCCTCCCTCTCTCCGTCTCTGTGTCTGTCTGTATGCATATTTAACTTTATTTATGGTTTTTGCATGCTTTCATATGGAAAATTAGAATTTTTGACTTTGTCTTGCCATTTCCTTGGTCCCTCATCCTCGACAATGTCTGGGTTTTGTCCATCCCCCCCCTCTTTTCACCCCGCACTAATTTGCCAACTATTTTGGGTGGGGTGCGGGGGGGCGAAAAGAAAAGTTTTCCTTTTGTCATTTTGGGTGGGGTGAGGGCGGGGAAGGGGTGTGGAAACTTTTGGCTTTGCTACAAAAATATGCCACGGATTATTATTGTCATTGTACCCAAAAGGAAGGAATGGGTGAAAAGTGGGCACAGGGGGGGGGGGGGGGGGGGGGGGGAGGGGGGAGTGGGCCTGGCTCATATGCCAACTCAATTGGCTGACTGAATGCGGAGTAGCTCCGCTCAGATGTCTACTCTTCCCCTTTGTGTGTGTGTGTGCATTGATAATGATGTTGCAAGAACAGTCCTAGTCCCTAGTCGAGACATGTGTGTCCTGTCCCTGTCCCTCTCTTTCGCTGTCTTTCTCTCTCTCTCTGCTTCTGTGTGTTAGTCAATATTTTTCGTAACGTTTATGCTAATTATGCGACATGCTGACATGCTGACATGGTAAACTGTGTCACACACAGTTAGAGTGTGTTTCGGGGCCTAATTATGCCCCAGAGACAGAGCGAGAGAGCGAGAGAGAGAGAGACAGAAGCAGAGACAGAGCCAGAGACACAGGCAGTAGCAGAGAGAGAGAGAGAGAGAGATATGGATACTCCATGGAGAAGGTCAGTAAACCCTCCGCTTCGACTGGGCGGGATGCCAGCTCATTATTCCCTCCCTCCCCCCCCCTCCCAGTAAATGGTAAATGTGGAAAATGGGTAAAATAGGATGAACTTTCCTTGGGAAAACTCATTGAATCGTAATTTGATTTATTCATTAGAGCATTGTCGGTGATTAGATACCACTACACCCGGCACCCGGCACTACGGCACTCCGGCACTTGCTCATCCGCTCAATTTGAGAGGCAAACTCCTATCCGCCACTAAAACGAAACAGCAAATTGAAAGGGAACGCATGGCCGGACAGACGGACAGACGGACAGGGAGGGAGGCAGAGCCGACTACAAAATAATTGACAACAGAGTGATGGGGGGTGGGGTGGGATGGGTGGTCAGAAGATGTCTGGAGTCTGGGATGTCCAGCTGAATGACAGACGCTGGCCAATAGACGGGAACAGGGACAGGGACTCCCCCATCCCCCTGGCAGCGCTTGTGGGGGGATATCTGTCCAAATTGGAAATGTCATTGAGGCGTTTAACGTGGAGCAGCAGCCAGTCCCAATGACATCTCCAACTCCAAAACTGCAGCTTCGATTGCCGATTGTCGATTGACGATTGGCGGTGGGGGGGGAAATCATTTAAACCGGCAAGGCAGGCAGGCAGGCAGGCAGGACTCATCGAAGCTGAAGATGGAGTTAGAACTGGAGCTGGCGCTGAAGCTGGGCAAAATCGGCCATCAAATGACAGCCAATTGTTGCAGTCTCGGCCACTTAGCAGCTAGCTGCTGCTGCTGCTGCTGCTGCTGGGCCTTGTCTAGGGTGCGCTATCACCTGCCACACGGCAGGACACGGGGAACGGGGAACGGGAAACGAAGGACTGGCGACAAAAGCAATTTCATGGGAAGCACAGAATGCAGGCAGACAGACAGCAGCAGCAGCTACGGACAGCAGTCGGAGGGAGGGAGACAAAGAGAGAGAGAGAGAGAGAGAGAGAGCTGTCAATGTGTGCGCCTGCAATATAAATCGAAGCTAACCAACCCCCCCCTTTCCCTTTGCTATCTTCCCTCTCTGAACAGACAACAAATTCATTTGCGACTGTCGTCTACAATGGATCTTTGAATTGAAAAATCGCACACGTCACCTGCAGCTGCGTGACTCCCTGGATGAGCTCCTCTGCTCGCTGCCCGAGCCGAAGCTGTCGCATTTCGTGGACCCCGTGCCCCCGAACATCCTGGATGCGCTGAACGTGGGCGGCTTCACGGCCATCGGAACGAACAGCGCCAGCATGGGCGGCATCGGCAACAGTGTGGTGGGCAGCAGCTACAGCAGCCTGGACGACCTCAGCATCGGTGGATCCTCCCGCAAGCACTCGTCGAGCAAGTCGCGCCAGGCATTGCGCGGACAGCGGCAGTTCGCGGCGGAGAATGTGGTCGAGGGGAAGATGCGACGCAAGCGACAGCAGGAGAAGCAGCAGCAGGAGAAGGAGCTGGCCAAGGGGCAGCTGGCTGCAGTGGCGCCCACCCACAAGCGGTACGACTACTACGACGATGTCAATGGGGGACTGGGACTGGCCCTGGGCCACGATCTGGATGACAATTTGAATCTGCACAAGCAGGGCTCCTTCTACAGCCCGGGCACGGCCACTGGAACGAATCACAACGATGTGGAGGTGCTGATGGGACCCCATCAGTCGTCCACTGGGGGCGATACCATCGATGCCATGGCCAACAAGAACACGATCAATGTGCGACTCTTCCTGCTGAAGCCCGAGATGCTGCCCTGCCATGACGAACTGAGCGATCCCACCGAGCTGCCCCTGTCCCGCGACCTCATGGATGTGCGCAGCAATGTCCAGGACTCGCCATTGAGCGCAGCCCCGCGGCGGGAGCTGCTCTCGGGACTGATCCTCCTCTGCCTGCTGGCGGTGTCGATCAGTCGGGGTTGATTCTGCCACGGACTCTGCTCGTTCGAGAACGCTTCTGTATTCTGCATTCAGTTTGGTTATTCATTGTACATACTCGAGAGCCTTCATCCCGCAGCAGCTGCTGTCTTCGAGCGGAGTGGACGACGACGAGGAGGACGAGCAGGAGGTGCAGGTGGTGCAGGAGGTGCAGGAGGAGACGCAAATGTAAACGTAAACTACCCTTTGGAAACGAGCTTCATGAAACACGAGCGATATAAGCCTAAAGAGCAAACAAACGTCTTGTAAATATGTATGTAAAAAAAACAAAAGAAAAAACGATACAAAATTCGATCGGAAACCTACTACTATAATCCTAGCTAATGTTAGCTGTAATGTTACGACGACTACTCGACCTTCGATCCGAAAACCACAACTAGAACCACTTGAACTTCATAACTTTCCGAACTGAAACAGCAACAGAGAATCCCATAGAAACCGTAACAGAATCCGAAACAGAAACTTCTTTATAACCGAAACCGAAACTGAAACTGAAACTGAATGATTGAATGATTGATTGAACCTCCGAGCAAACTGGCGTTTCATTTAAAGAGACAAAAACTCAAACTATCGAAAAAAAGAAGAAGAGAACTAATAGGAGACACAGGAGAAAAGCAAAACAGAATACCGAAAGATACATAGATACACTCTACTACATAGATATAGTTTAACAGAGATATAGCCATACATTATTTCGTTTACTTGATCAAGCAAGGTACTACTCGTTCTACAGTAAAAACACAAGTACAGTGAAACTTGGAAAGCGCTAAACGTCTTAGGGTAGACAGAGACAGAGTGCCAGTGGCAGTGGCAGTGGCCGAATGGAATCCACACACACAACACAACAAAACACAACAAAACAAAACAAAAAAGAGGCATGCCTGTAAGATAAACGCAGAAACCGCTGAAAGTTGCATCTCGATAGACGGATGATGTCAGACAGATTAGCTGATAGTCGATAGTTGATAACGATAACCGATACCCGATACTCGATACTCGATAAGTGTAATAGAAGACCCTGCTGGCAACTGTGGCACTGTGGGTCCAGTTCTCATTAGAATATAAGAGTCTGCTTTTTAGTGTGTAAGTGCTTTGCTTTGCTATCCCTACAAACTGTCGCCTGCATTTTCACACCCCCCTCACACCCACACCCAGCACCCCACCCACTGCACCCCACCCCCTCAGAAGGAGAGAAGAAAGGGAAACTATATTTGTACTTTCTGCTTCACTTTTACTTTTGCTTGCACCACACAGAAAACCAGAATCGATTCGAATGGCAATCGAGAAAACACACACAGAATATGAGTGGAAATAACACATTGCGAATTTATATAAAACTCATTTGAATAGATTGAAATTAAGTATAAAAAATACACAACAACAACTCAGAAATCCAGAACAACCAGAAAACCAGAAACCCAGAAAAAAAATAAAAACAAAAACTAAAAAAAGAAACGAAAAAAAAACAGAAATATGCATAACGATTTTTGTAGCTTAAGACTGAATATATAAAGGTAAATTATGCTAATATATACAACAACAAAAAACAAAAAAAAACATACATACATACATATATAAAATATATAAAATATATATATATATAAACTAAAAAGAATACTGTACTGTACTGTATGTTTAATTATTTTTTTTTGCAATTGCATAATAAATGCAAACAGCAGGGGGAAAAGGAAAGGGTAATGCCATTTATATATGTACATATATGTATATGTATATGGGAAAACACACACAAACACACACACACACACACACAAGGAGGAAAAGCAGTAAAAATGAAAACATAGAAAACCGAAAAACGAATGACAGATCCGTCGCGCATTCGAATTAATATTGAAATGCATATTAGTGCATATTTATTTGACAATTTATTATACATTCATACAATTACTTATGCACAAAACTATGATTTAAACATTTACATTGCAAAACCACAAACAAAACAACAAATACAACTGTTTTGATTAATGTGTTTAAAAATTCATAAACAAAAACAAAAAGAAGAAAGCGAATGAGGGAAAAGTAAAAATGAGCTACAAAAACCAAACAAAAGCAAAACCAAAATAAAAGGAGATCAAATATTGCGCATAGAAAACAGTCCTCTCAAGAAAAAAGAATAAAGAGTAGCAGCTGAAAGGCTGAAAGGCAGAAGAAGGCAGAGACCAGAGACCAGAGATGCCGAAACAAGTAGAACGCAAGGAGCATAAAGGAGCAAGCATAGTTTTAGTGGACAATCAGCAGATAAGTGGAAAGTAAAGGAAACCAAAAGAGAGAAGAGAAAAACAGCAGCCGGAAAACCCCAGCACAGCACACAGACATAGGAAAAGCATAGCAGGAGAAAGCAGGCAAGCAAGCAGGCCAGAGAGAGAGCCAGAGAGAGACAGACACTTGTGGAAAAGCGAAAAACGAATTCATGAAATAAATAGATGAGAAAGCGTAAAACTATTTTAAGTAAATGGATATAAGGATAAATGTATTTAGTGTTTTTTTTAGCTCATAAGAGAAACTACTCATACCACACACCCAAGTCCTACCCCCACAACCACCCCGGTACCCCTATCCCAACTCCTACCCCTACCCCCACCCCTACCCCACACACAAAAACGGTAAATTATAAATGTGCAGAAAAGTAAGAAAAACCACTGAAAGAAAAGTGAAATCTAAGTAAACTTCTAGGCTAAGCTCTTTTTTTTCGAAGCTGAAGGACGATACTCTCTTCTGTCGCACACTCGTTTGATCATTGATCCCGATTGATCTGATTGATTGAATGGCGAACGCAGAAGTTTCAGTTGCCACCCACAGCGAATGGTAAATTATAAATGTGCGGAAAAGTAAAGTAAAAAAAATACAAAAAAATGCAAAGGAAAGCCATGTGAATGGAAAGTGAAATCTAAGTAAACTTCTAGTTTAAGCAGAGCACACACTCACTCATTGTTTTTTTTTTTTTTCCTTGAAGCTGAAGCTGAAACTGTCGCATAGCCATTTGATAATCGATTGATAACTGATTGATCTGATGGATCGGATGGTGAATGCAGAAGTTTCAGTCGCCTCCCACAGCGAATGCCTCCAGGAGTCGAGCGAATGATTCAAATGATTTACGCCTCACTCTATTCTAATGCATTAAATGCTTGTAATAAAAACAAAAAAGAAAAATGAAAAAAATGAACGATTTATTTAATATTTAGTCGGTAAGATTTCGTGAAATTTTAAACCAAAGAATCTTTGTGTTCCTCTAAGATACATTTGTACGACCGTAAACGTATGTGTTGCCTAAGATAGAGATTGTTTCTGTTTTTCTGTTTATGTGTTTTCCTTTTTTTTTTGCCATTTGCATTGTTTTTAATCTCTTGTACGATTAAGAACGGCGCATCGCACGGAAGGAATGCAGGAGAGAAGGACGCATCGAGAGGTAGTCAGCAGCGAGTATAGTAATTTTTAAATATTAAACAACTAAATGTAGCTTACTTAATTATTTTAAACTTAAATGTACACAGAACAAAACAAAACAGAACAAAACAAAACAGAACAGAGCGAAGCAGCTGCAGAAAATAATGTATAACCGAAACAAATATAAATGTACTTGATGTAAGACGTTTGCTAAATTGAAAACCCGAACAGAAATGTCCCTCAAAAAACAAAAACCACCCAAAATGCGGGGTCCCCAAAGACGTTAGTATTGGGGCGGACGCAACAGGCGGGAGGCGGGTGGTAAGACGCGGGATGCACAGGAGGAGGAGGAGGAGGAGGAGGAAGTGGTGCAGTAACCAGAACACATTCCAACTGCAATATTTTGCTTAACATTTACTTTTACTGGCAATTGCCTGCCGCCTCGTCCTCGTTCCCCCATCCCCCCGTCACCGTCACCGTTCCCGTTCCGTACTGTATGCGTCTGCTCCTCCGTTTTGGGGTCACTCGACAGAAACCCAGAAAACAATTTTGAAAACGAAAACCATCTAAATATATTTAATGTAAAAAAAAATAAACAAGAAATGTGTTTTTTTTTCGTCTTTATTTCATTATCAAAGAACCGCCGCAGAACATTGTCTTTTCGTTCAGCGGGCGGAAAGGGGCGGAAGGGGGTGGCATGGGGGTGGCATGGGGGTGGCATGGGGGTGGCATGGGACTAGCATGGGGCTGGCATGGTGGCATGCTCGTAAAGCAGAAGATTTTGCTTGTGCCTCGAGTAGAAACTTCAAATATTAAAATGCTTCCTGGACCGGAGCCGCCGCCTGTTTATCACTTCCGCAATTTAAGCGCGCACAAAACATTTCGGCACATGGCTCGATGGCGCTGTAAAATATGCAAAGCCGCTGCCGCTGCCGCTGCCACTGCCGCTGCCTCCACCAACACAATTCCTCGAGAAAATCCAAACGCCGCAGGACTCGAACGCGTCTTTTGTGCGCGCGAGTATTTCGCTAAATTTCATTATTGACTGAGGCAAGCGGCAAAGACAGGGGCAGGGGCAGGGACTGACGGGGCAGCCAGTGGCAGCCAAGAGGCATCCATCTGCAAACACACTGTTGAGCATACGGTTCTTTCCATTTCCATTTACGGGGGCTCGGGGGGAGGGGGGAAAAGGCATTGCCGGGGCCATTAATGCCCCGCACCACATCACTCATACGCCACAGTGGCAGAGCGGCAAAAGCGGCAAAGCGGCACAGCCGCCATGGCATGGCATGGCATGGCATGGCATGGTCCTAATAATAAACTTGTATGCACATCGTTGGAGGATAAGCCGCGTCTGTGGGCGTGTCGCTGCACGCAAACGAGTGGAAAGAGTGTGGAAACACCATGGAAAATGGAGAAAATAGGGGGCCGCTGCCGCTGCCGCCGCCGCAGCAAAGTGATAAATTGGATTCAAACAGTGGAGCAGATTTATTGATTTCATTGGACGAGAGGCGAGCCAAGTTGAGTCGAGTTGAGGCGGGGCGGGGCGGGGCGTTGGTTGGCTGCTGAGCAACCGAGCGGCACGTCAAATTGAATAGACGCCATGAGCGACAAAAATCAAAAACAGATATGCAAATAACGCACACAAACACACATACGCACACGCACACACACATAACCATCTCTCATCTGCCATTCACGTACATGAGCAAAATGGCGCAGAAGGCAGTCAGGGACCAACGCACGCTTTTTACTCTTGCCAATGTTCGGCGTGTCAAATTTTTGCAACTGATTATGCCAAAGGCGGCATCCCCATTGCCATAGAAAAAGAGTGATAGAGAGAGAGAGCGAGAGAGAGATAGAGAGAGTTCACAATGCATGCATGAGCTGGTGGGTGGGCTGAGTGGGTGGGTGGTTGGTTGGTTGGTTGAGTGGGGCTTACGTCACACGGGTTGCCAGACACGTTGCTAGACGATGTTATCAAACAAAACGACAACAGCAACAGCAACAGCAACAACGACAACGCTAAGTGCGGCCTGCCAAGTGCCCGCGGCCCAATCTGAAGTGGGTACAAGGTGGGGGCTATGGCAGGAGCAGTAGCAGGAGCAGGAGCAACGCCAGGAGCCACTGGCAATGGCTGGAGTGAACCCAGAGGCATAGCTATTATTACGCGATATGCCAAGCAACGACAACCACGCCATGCCGCTGACGTTGACTGCGACAATGACACAAGCAGTGGCAGCAATAGCAGCGGCAGCGGCAGCAGCGGCACCACCGCCAGCAGGAAAAAAAAAATCAATCAAGCGCCAGACTTTGACATTGCAGTATGGAAAAAATTGCCATTCCCGACCCCCCCCGTCCGATCGGAAATGTGGAAAATGCTGGCAAACGGGTGGAAGAGGGAGGGTCTACAGCCACCCCTCTTGGGGGGAACGCCAACGTTAGGGAAGGGAACTTGCAATGGGTCCGCTGCCTTTTCGCGTCTACTAACAGGATCAGCCCAGCAGCAGAGAACCGTTGAGTGATTTCTCTACCACAACCACCAGCTTGCAACGCTGCCACCGCTGGAAGTGCATGAACCACAAACACAGCAGGAGTCTAATCCCCTGCAGGAATCCCCTGCCACAGTCAGCGTGTATCGTGCCCGTTCGGGACTTTTATCAGTTTCTGTACCGAAAGATTCCCGATTAAATCGGGGAAAATATATCGAAATTTACCACGAATCTCTTCGATTTTCCTTTGGCAGGGTGGGCAACTCTTTTGTAATTTTAAAATCAATTACGGCTGCCCTGAGCGTGTGTTTTGTGCTCATTTTGGTTATTGTTCCGCATACGCTGTGCTGCCCGAATGGCTCTGGGGGCAAATTGCATTTCACGGCAATGGCAACGGCAACGGCAGTGGCAGTGGCAGTGGCAGCCAAGTCGCCGGCAAAGGGCTAATGAAATACAACAGGCTGGCGTATCAATAACGCAAATGAAGCACTTTCCATGGCTGCCTTAGCTGGGAGCAGCAGTGGAGAGCAAGCGGAACCCAAACACGGGTCGGCGGGGGCAGAGGGGGGAAACACTAATAAAGTTAACATGGCAAACAGCTCCGCTCCGGCAGTGATGTGAACTTTATGCGCAAGCTAAATGTCGTTTGATGCAGCGACCCAGCGATCCAGCGACAGGGACGACGACGACGACGGCGACGGCGAAGCGAAGGCACGCTTCATCGGATGCGTCCAGCTAAAAGCTTTTGGCAAAAAATTCAACAAAAAATATCAGCGCACACGAATAGTGGAATAGATGCACAGGTAGTGGGTAGTGGGTGGAGTGGGGTTAGGAGTTGAGCCGGGGGTAGAGCTATTGGTAAAAGGTTTCCAGCCAAGTGAAGCGTGCCTTGGTACAGAAAAAGCGCTGAAAAGAGAGGTTTGCGGTTCGTGGTATCCGACTGAAGAATACCCGCTAATCATGTGCGTCAATTGTGTTGCCTTACAAGGACTGTTTCATGGATATTCGGCAAAATAAACCATTTCTGGAGGGATTCGTGTAATGGGTGTGCGTGTGGGTTGCAACAACGAACCGTGGCAAGACACAGTCTATTTGCACCAAAATGTTAGCTTGAAATTTAGTTTTGCAGCAGCGAGATGTTTATTATTCAATTATGCCAAAAAGGAAGGACATTCTATGTATCCCCGCCACCGCCCCCGCCCCGCCCTCATCGAGTTATGATGCTCGCAAGGATATCGGGTTCGATTGACGTTCGAGAGAGAGAGAGAGAAAGAGATAGTAAAAATGTCCCCTAATTGAAAGGCAATTGAATTTCCATTGAAAGCAGAGTGCGGCTTTGTGCTTTATGCTTTAAGCCTCTTTAAAATCCCTTTGAGGATAGAATCGCATAGAAAATAGAAAATATTTCTAATATTCATCAGCCAGTGCAAAAACCTGCACAATATTAATTTCTCACATCTCGAATTTTACAAAATGTTTTTGCTTTTTCCTATCACCCACAAAAAAACTTTGCCTAAGCGTTTTTGTTTTTGTCCCAGAAACTTTGAGCCTGAAAGCATTTTCCTCACCTTCCGCTCATCGGGATTATGTTTTCGAGCTGGGCCATAAACCGATTGCAGAATGCGTTTTTATGCACAAATGTCTGACAGCACACAGCACAGAGCACACAATGTACACTGTAGTACAGTGAACCGTGGTGTACGGTTTTTGCCTGAATTGAAAACCGCAAAACTGTTTTGGCAACAGTCGAGTTCGTGTTTGCCCAATAAACGAGACAGGAGAGACAAGAGACAAGGAGCCCAGAGAGGGAGACAAACAAATTCTGAGAAGTGCTAGCCCGAAGAATGACAATTTGACCACAATTCCACAGTTCGGAATGTGGCCAGAGAGGAGCCGCAGTCCTGGCCGAACCCCTCCCTCCACTCATTTTGCAAACAATGTTAACAAAGTGCTTTCGAGCCAACAGAGCCCGCAGCTGTGGCTAAAAAACAATTCCATTCGTATGGGGACCATCTTCGGTTTGATTTTGATTGAAACCGAACCATCGAACCATCGGCATTATTAATAACCTTTTCCCAATCGAATCCTATCGTCTTAATTAGCCAGCCAGCCAGCCACTGACAGGACGGCTGTCCTGCGACCACATCTGAGACAAGCAGAAAAGAGGAGCATCCAGATCCGAACAGCACAGAACAGAACATAGAACATAGAACATGAAATGTGTCTAATGAAGTTCTCTGGTGATTTATGGCCCAGCATTTCCGGTGGTTCCCAGCAGCAGCAGCAGCAGCAACAGAACAGAACAGCCCGCCCAGCCTCCAGCAGACGTCTCCAGAGTTGCCAGACGATTAATAGATGTCACTCAATGCGGAGAACGCGCCAATTTCCGAAAACTAACAGGCCCAAGGAGCCGGCTCTTGGCCGTTGCCCGTTGGCTGTCGGCTGTCGGTTGTCGGGAGGCCAACGCCTTGACTTGCCTTGCCTTGCCTGCAAGTTTAATGGCCCTGCTTGATGGCCAGTACATGGGCCAAGTTTATTACTTTAAAATCGCTAAATGTGCCATCACATCGACATGGCCGAGGACAGACGCCCAGACCCCGCAGACCCCCTCATCCACCATCTCAAAGAGAGGGAGAGGGAGGAGTCAAGTGTGTAGGAGGTTGCCAGCTCATAAAAGTGCTTTAAAAGGTCATAAATATAAATTGAAATTGCGTTGACAACAAGACAAAAAAAAACCAAAAAAAAAAATCAGACAATAAAACACAAAACAAAAAAAAAATTAAAGAACTTTATCATTCTTCGATAGAGATGGCAGAGAAAGCTGCCCCAGATGAATCACGGATTCGGCAACAACTAATTGAAGGACATTATACTTTAAGCAGGAGGCGACTAAATCTAAAGGAAGTTAACGATAGATCTGGCTGGCCCCTGAGAGGCATCTAAGCCCATTATGAATACAGGAAAGGATCTATGGCTCTATTGCTGATTCCTCCTTCCATTTCGCTACGGCTTTCCCCCGGTCTCGCCCTCCTCTCTCTCTCCGTCTATGTTTGAATCCTAGTTTGAGTCGTAAAGTGGGGGAGAGACATTCTGGCCTTTAAGCCGCCTTTCACGCAATTTCTTTTATTATGTCGTGGCCGGGCATTGCAGTTTGATTTTATTTTTAGCAAATAAGCAAAGGCAAATAACAGCAGCAGCAGCAGCAGCAGCAGCGGCGGCGGGGAAGGCTTAGTGCGAATCCCCGACGCCTGGTACGGGCACTGGCACTGACCTGGCACGGGCTTCCCCCGTTCCCCCTTTTGGCTCTCCGGTGTTGCCTGGTTACGCAACTGCCAATGCCACATCAGGCTGCCAGCCACCACCACACCACACCACACCAGCCCACCCAAAGCCCAGGCATTGGCAATCATTTCTACGGTCATTTGGCGTTCGCCGTGCGCGCTACTCAGCCTTAAAATTGGAAAAATGTGCTAGCCAGGAGACCGGTCCGTGTCCGGGTCCGGGTCCCGAGCAAACGCTGGAGCCGGAGCCGGAGCTGGAGCTGAAGCCGTTGCTAGAGTTCCTCCTGCTCGTCGGATTTTATGACTGGCGCTAAAAATGTGCAGCGCCCGGGCGGCTCGAGTGCAATAAAAGTAAAACACATTGCCAAAGCAACTTACTGCAATATTTGCGCAATATGGCAGGCTCTTCGCCCCCTCCCTCCCACTCCCTCCCACTCTGTCTCTGTGGGCGCAAGAGAGGTGGCTGGGTGGGTAGGAGCTGTTCGTGGGTGCTAGCCCGTATTGGCCATGTCAGGCTGGACGTAGCTCGGACTGGGACTGGGAAGGGGAATGGAACGCCGTTCGACTCTCGCTGCTTGGCTTGGCTTGGCTTGGCTGCTGCGTTCATTATTTATTTTATTTTATTAGAAATTATTTAGTGGCGCAAGAGCAGAGCAGGAGAAGGAGAAGAGAATAGAGGGGCAAGCGGGAGGGCAGACAGCCTTCCTTCTGCCTTCAGCTGCATTGCACGGCCGGATTCCATTTATTGTTATCTCAGTCATTCAACATTTGCGCTGCTGCCGCTGCTGCAGTCGGAGGCAGGCAGAGTGCATTAAAGTTGATTAATTTTATTAGTGCCAGGGAGCGACAAAAAGTAAAGGCCTGGGATTTAAGGACCCCCAATCTCATTCCGGCTATAAGGAATTGCTTCTTTATCAGGCTTAAGGCTCAGAGTAAATTGCGTACATTTTTCCAGGAGGAGCCATCGATGGTGGCACGGGTGGGTGTTGCATTTGCACAGCGGATGCAACGCGCTTTTCACTTAACCGCCACAAATCGCACACCGCATCATAAAAATGCATCAAGGAGAGGAGCAACCGGCGGGGAGGCGGCGGCCAGGATGCATTTTTGGTGGCGGTGCTGCTGCTGCTGCTGTCTGGTGTCTGGTGGCTGTGCAATTGGCAGGCCAATTGTCGATTGTCATCGATACAGATACGGATGTGCATTATGCCAGGGGACAGGGCACGGGGGACAGTAGACGAGGGGGGATGGGAACCTGCTGCCAGTTGACGGTGCAGCCAATGAGCCGCCGGAAGCTCCAATTGCCAATTGGGCGCCATTTTACTACCCGACAATGTGGGGACTGGACTGCTGGACTGCCGGACTGCTGGTCTGCCGTTGTAATGCCAGGAGTTGCAACACTGGGAGCAGCCGAAAAACCTCATCATTTGTTTTAATTCGGGGATTTGGGCGGGGCGGGGCGGGGTCGAGGTCGGGGTCGGCAACGTTTATGCGTTTGTTTGCGCGCATTTAGCCCCACTCTCCGGGGTGGAGACCTCTCTATCTAACCATCTATCTATCCAGCCATCCAGCCGTATCTCTTTCTCTCTCTATCCAATCCATTTGCCGGACAAAAGGATGCAACAGTCATTGGCAAAAGCGGCGCCGCTTTGTTATTTAGCCAGTGTTCATTTGACGACTGACGCCGGATCCATCCAGACATTTTCCATTCCATTCCGAAGGCTGCACTCCTGGCTGCCGGCTCCTGGCTACGGGCTCCTGGCTCTTTTTGTGGGTTGCGCACCTGAAAATGACCATAATTAATTGCATGTACCTGCGGCCAAGAGTCCCCCATGTCCCCCGCCCCCGTGCCTCAATTAGAGTGGCACTCGTTTTGCCGCATTCCGTATTCCCCGGATTGATTGATGTGTGGATGCGGCATGCAGCTTGCAGCTTGCAACTTGCAGCACAAAGAACGAACCGAGCCCATCAATTCGGCATCGCCACCGAAATGATTATTATCCTTGTCATAACTACATATACTCGTATGTACCGACAAAACCGACAATGCCCTCCTCCCTCCGCCCCTGGTGTGGATTTTCCCTTTGTTTTACAACTTAATAACACTTGATGGCGACGCACTTCATTTGGCGCCCATTTTCATTTAGTAAGTGGAACTTTTTCACTCTCCATTTGGCCAGCCATCTCCAGCTCCCCGCCCCACGCCCCACCACCCCTTGCTTGCTCCTTTCGGACCATCACTCACACCAATGGACACCCTCTTATCCGCCATGGACATCACTTGAGTATTGTTGGCCATTATAATCGAATGGCAGCAGTGTCGGCGGTGGCGGTGGCGGCAGTGGCAGTACCAGTGGCAGTACCAGTGGCAGTACCAGTACCAGTGGCAGGCAGCAAATCGGTTTCGCATGAAACGCAATTGTCTATAATTACATTATCCAAACTATCAATTAAACCAAATTGTCTGACGGCCGCGCCGGGGCCCCGGTCCTGGTCCTGGTCCGGGCCGGAACTCTGCCAGACCCACACGCACAAGCACAAGCACACAAACACATGTACAAGTACACCTCCCCCTCTTTCCATCTCTCTCTCTCTCTCTCTCTCTCTCTGTGTCTCTCTGGGAGCATAATGGGAGAGCTCTTGTATGTTTTTGTGATTGTTTAACAAGGCTCCTGAGTGGGTGCATGTGTATGTCCCTCTCCCTCTCCCACTCTCTCTCTCTCTCTCTGTTTCTTTCCATCGAACTCCCCAATCCCCCCAATCTGCGTACTTGTGTAATCCCCGCACAGCCAAAGCATTTAAATAATTTCGCATGGTCCTGTCGACGCTGACGCTGACGCTGATATCGGGAGTATTTTTCAAGTAATTGTTATTATAACAAACGCAAAAACAACAACAACAATAAGAATCAGGCAACGGCAACCAATGGCAATTACATGCCCCAGACACACACACACACACACACACACACAGAGAGAGAGAGAGAGAGAGAGAGAGAGAGAGGCGGCACAGTGAAATATGGAATTCACAATTACATTTAGGCACACGAGTGTACTCTGCGAAAGAGTCTGGTCTGGGTTGGAGTTTTGAGGTTTATGCCGAGCAGATCGCGTACTTCAGCTGGAGATAAAAGTGTGCATAGGTTCTCCACGTATTCCTCTCCGATTGGAGGGTATTCTTAGCGACCATAGACTCCATCTCTCCTGCCAAAAATATAATTTAAGTACGAGTTTATGCAATTGAAATTCTTTTCAAATCATTCCCACATATCTCTCCCTCTCTCTGTCGCTGTCTCTTTGTTCTTGAATTCCATATAATTTTTACCCACGCATAAACTTGGCCCATAGCCCAGGGCAGGGCCAGGGCAGGGCCAGGGCAGGGCGGGCAATGGAGGTCGCAGGAGAGTGCGAGTAAAGTTAAAATTTGTTTTGCTTTCACATTTAATTGAAATTTACGCCGCTTTGTCGGCGTCTCGCTGTCGCGACAAGCGGCGACTTTTATCATTTTAAAAGCGGCCCAAAACCCACCCGAAAACGCCCAACCGCCCAGCCGCCCGCTGGTAAGGCCGCTGTGTTGACGGTGCCGACGCGACTGGAGCCAAGCCCAGTCCAAAGCCACCACCTCCTCCTGCTCCTCCAGCGCCTGTTCCTGCTCCATCCTTTCGTTTCTTCTTGGCCCGGGCCATCAGCCACTTTGCTGCAAATTAAATGCATTTTGCAGTGCACGCACACACACACACACACACACAGACAGACACTGGCACTCGTACGTACACATGGCAGTTATTTATGTGTGTTTGTCATTTAATTTTAAAAAGTTTTCCCAGCACGAGATTTACAGCGCGCGTCCGAAGAGAGGGCATCCCCAGGCCCAGCCCCAACCCTACCCCCTACCTCACCCCCCATTCATTCAATTTAATTGAGAAGTTGACTTCGTCCTTGGCCAAATCGAGGGCTGTGGATGAGAGGTCCCCGTGCTGGTGCCCGTGATAAAGGTAAATTCGAATTCGATGCCCGCGGACCCCGGCAATCAATAAGAAATTTGTTTGCCGAGTGCCTCGGACCAGGGCAAGGATTAATGCGAGTCACTGCCACTGCGGCAGCGGCCATGCCGCAAAAAGTGGCCAGCAATACGTTGTATCTGTTGTGTGACTCCTGCGGCTTCAGTGGCTCCTTTGGTCCTTCGGTTATGAATGGCAGAAGGCTATCTACACATATCTATATACGAGTGTGTATGCCTCTCGGGTACCATCTCTAGTCACCGAATCGGAATCAGAGTCAACCACTGTGGACGCCCCCAAAGCATTCAGCAAAAGTGTAATGTCAGCTGCATACCCGCACGGATTTTAGCCTCGGGCGGGTGGGTGGCCATGGGAGTCACAGATGTGGGGGATTGAGCACAAAAATGCAACAAAGAAAAGTGCAATGTTGTTTGTGGTCAAATACAAAGAGGGCTGACAAAGACGCAAGCACAAAGGTAAACACACACACACACACACAGAGGACACACACACAGGACACACAGATGGTGTGGATGGTGTGGATGGAGTGGTGTCCCCCAATTCGTTTGCTGGCCGCATTTTACGCATTTTGCACGGAAATTTATGAAATTTCAAAGAAGCAGCGAGGCCAATCATTGACCAGTCTCCAGTGCCATTCACAGTCCCAGTCCCAGTTTCAGTTTCAGTCCGTATCCCAATCCCAGTTCAAACAAAGGGACGACTGACTGGTCCAGGGGCAAACAAAAATGCCATTTATTTGTTAATTTACGCACACAACATCAAATATGTGAACACTCAACAAAGGCTGGCATTTCAGAGCAGAAGCGGAGGCCGAGCCAGGCACAGGCCCAGGCTCAGGCACAGGTGTATGGGTGGCCAGGAGAAACAGCATCAGGACACGGAACAGGAACTGGAACTGGAACCCAGCCGCTGCTGAGAAATCCATGGTTACCCTCACTCCTGCTCCTCCTGCTCCACCTGCTGCTCCTCCTGCTGCTCCTCCTGCTGCTCCTCCGGCTGCTCCTCCTGCTGGGTTTTTAAGCTGCTTGTTTGTCGGTTTGTGTAATCCGCTGCGGATGACTGGTCTGGGCCATGGTCTGTTCAGCTCTCACCATGGTCTGGGCCTTGGTCTAGATGGCCTGCTCGCTCTCTCTCTCTCTCTCTCTCTCTCTCTGACTGCTTTGTCCTTTTGTGTGGGGGTGGGGGGAGGAGCGTCTGAATGCTTAGTTTATTAGTCCACAGACTGGCGGCGGCTAATGATGCCTGGCCAAAGGCTTCATTCCCATGGATTCAGTGTGTTCATTTGATTTTATGTCTGTTTCTGCAGCACCCTTTTGGGTTAACGCTCGAACGGATCCTCCCCTCACCCCACCCCGCATCTCCGTTGTATCTAAATAAAATAATTTGCATCTGCCATAGAGGGGAGGACGTGGCATAGAGGGGAGACCATGGATACACTTGCCTCCGTTTGATTCGAGGGGTATTTCACAGTGCCATTCGCCAGTTCACTAGTCAATCCCAGTTATTGTTTCCCCTCCCAATGCCCAAACCCCCCAGCCCCCCTTTGCGTTGCTTATGTTGTATTCCAACTTGTTGCCCCTGCTATTGTTGTTGTTGTTGGTGTTGGTGTTGCTGCTGTCTGTTTTTTAATTTACATTGGCATTGTATAAATATTTAGACAGGCCAGCCATCGGGAGAGCAGCATCAGCGGCAGTGGCAGCAGTGGCAGCAGCGGCAGTGGCAGTGGCAGCTGCTGTTTTGCTACAGCCGTTCGCGGCCAGTGATTTATGCAGAGGGTGCCTTGTGCTTGTGTTTGTGCTCCAATCTAATGTTGATTTTGCGTCTTTTTACTCCAGTAAAAACCCGTCGTCTTGCCTTGCCATCTGCCCTTCCCCTTCCTCTTCTGCCCCTGCCCCTTGTCCGTTTCTCCGCTTCTCCCCTCCTCGAACATTGTTTGGGCAAATGCTTTTTAAACAATTGCATGGCATGAGTCGGTCGGTCGGTCGAACCCCGGGAACACTGGCTCCCCAGAGATTAACGTGACTAGAAGGATACACAGGAACGGCAGGCGGACGGAGGGACGGACAGACGGACAGACACACTCACGCATATGGGGAGATTGCCAGATAATCCAATTAATATGCACACAAAAACGCAGCTAGACAACAATAACAGCTCCACGAAAAGCCGCCGCCGCCTCCGTCGCTCCACCTGACGCCATGTTTAATTTTCGCCAAGCCGGAAGTGAGGCGCATGAAAAGGCGCTGCCGCTGCCACTGCCACTGCCGCAGCCGCAGCCCGTGTGCTCCTCAAACATTCATGAGCTTGGCGGCCATTACTAGTATGTTGCTGTGTTGCCTGTTCGTTGGTGGGGGCAGCCAGCTAGTTGGCATCAGTCGGCAGCAGGCAGCCAGTTGGTTGCTGGTAGCACGGGTTATTGGCTGCACAAACAAAAGCCACACCGGGACCCCCAGACCAGACCCAGAGCAGGCTTTGGCTAAGCCAACTTGGAGTTGTAGTTAATATCCTTGGGGGCGCATACAGGTATGCGGCAGCGGCAGACAACAGGAGGAGCAGCGAGCAGCGAGCAGCGGTGTGGCAACCACCGAAAGAGAAACAGTAACTGGAGCAGCTTGGAGTCGGGAGTCGGAGCAGCAGCACCTGTGCCGCGGCATTGCATAAAACTAATTTGCGGCCTGGCAATTATGCAGCTTGTGGGAGGTGGGTGGATCTGGGCCATCTGCTAATGTCTTCATTCGGCACCCATCCCATCCACCCACACACACACTCATACACAGACACAGCCATATGAAGTTGTTCCCAGGGCAAATAGCAAACAGCTGACCAAAAGTACACACACTTCGTATCGTACACTATAATTATCTGTCCGAACTAACTATGAAAAATGCGGTTAGGTTTGCGGCGAAGTAAGTTGATTGGAGTTCATATGTTATTCCAAAACGTATACCATCCCCCCACCCCCACCTCCCTCTCCCCTTCCACGCATTCAGGTCAAATACGTTAACTGTGTTGTGGAAGTGGTGGGCAGGGGGGGGAGGGAAACCAAAAGTTAATTTCATTTTTGGCTGAATCAAGAGATTAGCGCACTCTTGTTGGCTGATTTTTCCAGTTTCATTAGCCTTGACATCGGACGCTCACTTAACCCGCAAGACAGCGTTCCAGTGTTGATTATCGCCAAAAAAACACACACACACACACACATCCATGCCCCTGCAGTCTCCAGTCAGCAGAAAAACTTTGCTTATTATAACTATGCGAAAGTGTCATGGGGAGACCCAGAGCCACAGCCAGAGCCAGGAACAGGAAGAGGAAAAGGAGCCATATCATACTCAACCCTCATTCAGCTGTTCTTCATATTCTAATACGTATTCTAAGAGTAGTGGGAGGCTGCTGCTGGGCCCCCCCCCTACCCTCTGGTTACCCCTCTACGGCAAATGCAAAGCCGCACACGTATTGCCCCCGTCGAAACTTTTTATTAGTGTCTAAAAATGATATCTCCGAGAGATGAGATGAGAGAATGGGAAATGGCGAATGGAGAGAATGGGAGACTGTAGAGTGGAACGAAACGAAACGAAACGAAACGAATGGCGAATGGCGAATGGGAAACGACTGGAAAAAGAAATCACAGACATGACTCCGGTTAGTAGCACGCTGCGTATGATTAATATGCCGCACACGTATCCCACCGCAAATATTGATTTTTAAATAAGATGGCGCCATGAAAGTGGGCCAAGTAGACAGACCCTGTAGCCCCCCTCCACCCCTCCACCCCACCTGCCCATTCCCCCAAACCTAATTCCTCCGCCAAGTGGGTTGTCGGAAAGTTTTCTTCTTTTGGCCAAAAATCAACAACGAAATTATATAATTTGCAATGTAATCAGGAAACTTTAAATGTGAGCCACCGGGAAAAGGAAAGACCAAAGGAAAGGCCAGAAGGTAGCAGGAGGTGGAAGGAAAGTAAAAAAAAGAGAATCACCAGCGTGATTTGAGCGTATGAGTAATGCGCCCGCCTATAAGATTACTCATACGTAAAAGCCACAAAAAAAGCGGCAGTCATGCTGGAAACATTGAGCGCCAGAAAGAAGCGAAGCACCGCCGAAAGCCGCCAAGCACTTTGACAAATGAAACATGGCGACGCCTCCACCCCATGCCCCATCTACTGCCTGCCGACTCCCACGAAAAACCAAAGGCGGCACCGGGCACATGATGAGTGCTGTAAAAGGGCTGTGTCGCCATTGTCGAGGGGGCGGTGGGGTTGGCGCGGGGGCAACGGAGGTTTTAATGCCATTGATGGCTTATTTCAGGTTTACGACTTTATTTTTGCTACCTAGTCAATGCCTGTTTGTCTCTGTCTCGGGCTCTGACTCTGGCTCTGGCTCTTCCTTTACCATCCACCCCCCGCCTATTCGATCCAATCCATGGGCATTCACTCACGGGCTCGCTTTCGTAACTTTTGACTATGGCCCACGCCCACGCCCCCAACCGCACCCACTCGATTCACATCGTCTACACCCCACACAATGCCGTAGGACTCTCTCTCTCTCTCTCTCTCTGCTGCACGGACGGGGGTGCCCCAAAAGTATGCTTGAGTGGTTTTTAGGCGCAGTTGTTTCTATTTTATTGCAATGGCAGATTCCGTGCCTTTTTTATTGCAGCGCGCAGGCATTGAACTGTGAGAGACTTACCTTTCACCATCAATGAGAATGATCTTGTAAAACCCCCCCAGAGAGTGCCACACGGCATACGGCATACGGCATATGGCGGCTTATCAGAACTATCTGGTGGTGGGGCATAAGGCTTATTCGAGTTAAAGGGATAGAAACCAAGGCAGTTGATGTGTGTAAATAGATTCAAAATGATTGATCCCCTGATATGCCCTCATCTATGGTTCTCTTTAAGCCTTGAGATGATCTCCCTGGTATGGATTTCTCTAAAAAGAGTATCCCAACTTCATTGGTGGTTCCTTCCCTCTCCCTCTCCCTCTTCCGCATTACAGTTTTTTTTCGCTCTTTTTTGTCTGGCCTCCTGGCGGACACGGCGTGCAACAGCATGTTGCATGCTACTGAGCCGCTCAGCCGCTTCAGTCGACAACAAATTTTTATTGTCAGCATATTTTTTTTGCTTTTTCTTCTTTATGCTTTTATGCATACGAGTATGTGGTGGGGGGGGGGGAACGGGGGGACTACCTCCTCTGGAATGACGAACACGGGCCTGAGCATTGACATTGTCTGGGCCCAGGACGACGAGTCGCAGTCTGTCTGTCTGTCTGTCTGTCTGTCTAGCTGCTGGCGTTAAATAAAATATCCGCTGTATATAAAATATAGGACACGGCAGGGCAGGGCAGGGCGAGGCGGGGTGAGGTTATGGCGGCTTTGGTGGTAGTGGTGCTGCTGCTGTTGCATCGATTAAGCGTGTCTAACGGGAGCTAACAGGATGGGGATGGGGATGGGGATGGGGATCAGAGAGCTGAAAATCCTTTCTGGCTGCAACAGGGGCAGAATATTTTACATTTCGTTTATTTTCCATATTTTTTCCCCAACCCGTTTGCCCCTCGTGTGGGGCTGGGGGTTGGTGGAATGGGTGTTGCATGCTACACGTGTTGGTAACATATTTTTGGACATTATTACAATGGTTACTTTTTTTGCAGCCCCCAAAAGAACCCATTCCCAACTCTCTCTCTCCCTCTCCCTCTCTCTCTGATCCGCTGCTGCCTCTACGAGTGCCACACTGTCAATATGGATTTTATGGGGGCATGTGTTTGAGGGTTGAAGTGGGGGCAGGGGCAGGGGCGGTGGGTCGCCTTTTTTATGAACACTTGAGGGTATCCCGTATTCAAGTTCGCAGCGTGTTTTGAATGTGTTTCGGGTGGGCGCCACAACAAACGACACAAGCGGCATGGACAAGTGGCAAATGCATTTTATTTGCAACATGTTTCCATCTCTCCCTCTCCCTCTCTCTCCACTTTCTTTTCTCCTTCTGTGCGTCCCCTCTTTGCGATGTGCACAGCAATTGCTGGGGCAAAAGGTGAAGTCAAGTGCAATGCGATGCTCTCAACCGACTCTGAAGTGGGTCACCAAAAAAATTTCACAAGCTTCAGAATAAATACTCCCTCCTACGAGAGAATTTGCAAAAAGATGCGAGAGAATGCTGTGAGGGAAAGCTTAAACTTTCTAACATCATTTTTATAAAATAGATACAATAGTGAGAGAGGAATGTGAAAGGAAAACCCACTAGCATTGAATCTGTTGCATGGAGGCAGTCCTGGAGGGGCATCCTTCGGTTATTTCGATACTTAAATGTGCCTTAGATTCCTTAGAATATATTTCAGGAATCTCTCGATCCGGCAAACCATTTGCGGCAATTCTGAGAACGATTTCTGTTGCTCCGAACGGTGTCATTTGGGAGCATGAATTGCATAAGCGAAAGGACTTCAGGAACAGACTAGAATCCAGTTTGAATCTGTTTTCTAATGTTTGATTTTAAGCGCATGTAGAGCTAATAATCAATTTCGGATGAGCGGAATATTCAATAACTGCTTCCTCCTCGCCTGCGAATAAAGAACCATCGATCTTTGGAACCCCTCTGGGTGCTAACACAATAGGTACTCTTATATTTGTTTGAAGCACTTTTGTCACTTCTTTAGACCCCACTCCACTCATCTACAGCCTCCTTGGATGCTCCTCCATGCAGTGGAGTCCCATATTTAACTGCTTAAGAGCTACCATCTGCTGCACTGAAAGCAGCTTTTGCTTATATCAAAAATGTATTTTTATTTATAGACAGCAGCATTTCAAAGCACTCTCCATCTCCACCTGCACCCACACCTCTCTTTCAATGTGATATTCGACCCGGACGAGTGGGTTGTGGGGGGGTGGGGGTTGGGGGTTGGGGCTTCCCCCTTAGGTAAGCTTCTGCTTCAGCGAAATGAGCTCGTGTTTTGGCAGAGAAAAGAGAGCTGCCAATAAAAAAGATTAAAATGCAGCCATAAAATACACAATTTTATACACATTGCCTTAATGAAAAGTTGATGTCGAGAGTGCGGAGAGGCAGGTGGTGGTGGTGGCGAAGGATACTCATCCTGCCGTATCCAATCCCCCGTTCAAAACCGAATTTCATGCTTAAGCTCTGTAAAATTAACATTTAATTGAAGCCTACAATTCACTGCTCCAGGCAGTGGCAGTGGCAGTGGCTGTGGCAAGTACTGAACTGAAAGCTGCCGCCTGCCGCAATCCGCCAGGAGAGAGAGACAGTGCGAGTGGGGCACTCCCTGGCCTGGCCTGGCCCTGGCCCCAGAGCGGCAAGGATGCGAGCGGAACGCGGCTGCAGGTCTCGGTACTCACACTACACACGGGACACACAAGTGCAGTGGCTGGCGGATTGGGGATTGGTGGATGGGGGACGGGGGAATATCGAAGGAAAGCCCCTGGGACTACGACTGGGACTGGTAGTGGTAGTGGTAGTGCATGTTTTGATAGCGTAAATTATGTTATAAAATTTATTTAATTTCACTTTTCTGCTTTCAGGTCCCCTGAACGTTTTGTTGCCCTGACACTGGCCCCATGGAATGTGTGCGGGGCATGCAAAGGTGCGGGGCCCTGCCACCACATGTGTACATGCCCCACACTCCCACTGGCACTCTGGCACTCCCACACGGCACACAGAGACGGCAAGGGAGAGGAAGAGCCAGAGACCAGTATCCATATCAACTGGCGGCAGTGGAGTGGAGAAAAGTCCCCGGAGTATTGCAAATTGTGCAGGGTCGCCAGCTCCAGCTCCAGCTCCAGCTCCTGGTCCAACTCCTGCTCCTGCTTCTGATCCTGCTTCTCCTCCTCCTCTTGTTCCTGCTCTCCAGACACCACGTTGCGTGCCCGGTGCGCATATTTATGTAAGCAAGCCCAAAACCCAAGCCCGAGCCCAAGCCCAAGGAGAACATGCTGAAATTTTTGGCAGTCGACTGTCCCGAAAATGAAATGGAAAGCAGTTCCCACACCACCACGAACAGGTAAGAGCAAATACAATCCTCAACATATCAAGCGATATGTGAGTGCAGAACATGGGGGGGGGAGGGGTGGGGAGGGCCTGGTTGTGCCCTGAGGAGGGTGCGACGCAATCGACTCCCCAGTTGCCGCCTGGTGACTCTTAAGTGACTGTTGCTGCCACTGCCGCTGGCTGCCCGCTAAATAATTAAACACCAATGACACTTAAACGTAAATCATGAATTTTGCATTCAGCCCTCCTCGATGAAACATTAAGCAAATGGGAGCCCGTCCGTCCGACCGTCCCTTTTGATATCCAAGGCCAAGAGCTGCACGGGGACACGACTGCCTGCCATTTGTCTGGCCATAAACAGTGCGGAGAGGCGGGAGTAGAGAGGGGGTAGAGGGTAGGGGATGGGGCAACTGTCAACGCCGGCGGAAACAACACCCAAAAAATTACTGTTGCAAAATGCTGTACAAGTTTCCGTCTCCGAGTCTTGCAGAGCTTCCTGCAACAGCAGCAGCAGCAGCAGCAACGGCGGCAACAACTGAAAGGAGAACACGGCACTAAAACTAACCCGAACACCAACAAATCCCCAGCTGCTGCTCAGCTCTGCTGGCATTACAGAAGAAGCAGGACGAAGGATCAGCAGGAACAAGTACGACTACAATGGAAAGAACTATGGCCAACAATTTGTTGCAGCCAGACAAAAGGCAAAGGCAGCAAAACAGAGAGAGGGAGAGAGAGAGAGAGAGAGAGTAGGGATAGAGAAGGAATCAGGGAATGAGGGAATGAGCAGCAACAAGACAAAGTCAATGTCGAGATGCCGGCAGAGTTGTCAACGCGCTTAAAGTTGCCCTTAATTGCAGTCCTTGTTGTCTTTGTTGCTGTTGCCGCTCCGCTCCGCTCTGCACTTTTTATGGCAGCCGTGTCAGAGGCGACAGTCGTCGCCGTCGTCGTCCTCATCGTCAGTGGCAGGACCATGCATAAAATATGTTGCATGCTTCGTAGGAGGAGGGAAGGTGCCAAAGGAACGAAAGGATCCAGCGGAACTGACGACATATTTTCCTTTCAGTTTCAGGCTGTTAATTATTATTATAGACGTGTGAGTGTCCGCTCCGTCTGGGCGGCCGGCACACGACCATCGAACGAACAAACGTACGGGCGGACAGGCAGACGGGCAGACGGGCAGACGACCAGCTCCAACCACATGGCAATAAAACAGCACTTAGACATCCACACAGACACACAGGACTGCGACAGGGGCTGGGGCAAGGGCAGGGACACGGACAACCCACAGAGTCGAAGAGACTCCGGCGTCTGGCTCTGGCTCTGGCCCTGGCCATGGTCCTGGCCGAACGAACGAGTCGGAGAGTCGAACGGTGCACCGGGGAATACTTTGCCAAATTGCACAATCTACTCGGTCTTCGGTCCGTCCCCATCCTCTCCAATTTGTGGCTAGACTGCCAGCCCACTCTCCAGGCTTCCAGCCCCCCACCCTTTCTCAACTCCTGGGCCAGACTGGTCTGGGAGCTGCCTTGGTCACTCATTTGACTACACTCCTTTGTCGCAGGGGGGGTTGTGGAGGGGGGGTTTTTGGGAATTGCCTCTGCCCGCTTAGAGCCAGAGAGCCGCATACTTGGGCCAGCCACAGATCTGTTCAGGCAGATACTTTCGGCAATTCGATAGCCGGCCGATAACCGAAATGAATGAGCCAATTATGGGGCGGACTCTACGAGTATATCAACATTTTTGAATTGGTCGTCAGCTTTTATTTGCGTTCATACAATTTTATGGATTATTGGCGGGCCACATCTTAGAGAGGGGAAAGGAAGAAAGGGGGAATTCTATTCTTTTCCCATAGCTCATCATCTTTCCAGCTTTAAATGAGCTTTTCCGCAAGGATTTGCCCCTGCCCTTAAAAGTCCAATGTTATTGATTGAAAATTGAATTTAAGTTTATTTATTTAAGCTCAATTACCAAACCCCTCAACCCACTTTGCATGCATCTGCTTATGTTTATGTAGATTAAAAGATAAGAAAACATTGTAAACAGCCACAGCAGAAGACCAAGGCACCCCCCCCACAACTCGTGGGGTGATCATTGGAAATACGTTTTTGCTTTGTTCCCCCCACCACCACCACATGCCAACACAGGTGCACAACAGTTTCGCCCTCTCCCCCTCACACCAATGTATTTACATATGGACACGTCGCTCACCAAACGCATAACAAACATTCGCTGCGCTCTCTTGGAGTTGAAGAGCGAGAGCACAAATGCACAGGCAATTGTCAAATTTCAATGAGAGAGGCAATTGAGAAGTGCACAAGAAAGAGAGCATGTAGGCATAGTGGCAAAGCGAAAAATGAGAAAATCAGTGAAAGTGAAGTGTAAAAAGTGTTACATTTGTCGTAAAATATATAAAACTATATTTTTTAATGCATAAATATTTGTTTTCGTTCTGTGGCGTGTAATGCAAAAGAGGCAAGCATTTTCGTCCCTTTCCCACTCCATCAAGTAATTCGCGCAGTGAGAAAGAACAGGAATGCAAAAGGAAGGAGCGAGTGGTGCTGAGCGTGAAGACGCTCTCTCGTTTCAAATGTTCCATTGTGAGGTCAGGCCAAAATGTTTTGTGATCTCACGCTCTCTCGTGAGTGTTATCCCACCTACTTCAGCCTCACCTTATATTAATTTACAAAAATTGTGTGCACCTATTGGAAATGCTGTCAGTTATTGGAGTTTCGTTGTTTTTGTTTGTTGTGTTTGCATATTCGTTTCGTAACTCGTTCGTTCGAAATCGTCGCGAGGTTACGTAGTCACACGGTCCCGTTACTCTTCCGACGTAAACACAGAATCGTCGGCTCTTCAAAACCTAAAGGCCCAAACGGTAAGAGAGAGAAAAGAGAAGAAACTTCTACTAGTTTTGTCTTTACTGTCTTTGCATAGTGTCTTTTCTTAAACTCATGATCATGTTCATTCGCCTTTCTTAGCGTACATCTTTTTCTCTAGAGATTCTCTTCTGCTGTGGGGCTGTTTACAATGATTACTTATCAATAAAAGTCTATTAGCAAACATAAATAAATGAGATGAGTCATTTATGTGAAAATCAAACTTTTATTTGTGCTCATATAATTTTATGGATTTTTTGTATACTAAATCTGGAAAGTTTCATCTCAAACTCACAATCTATTCCCACAGCTCATCATATTTCAGGCTGCAAATGAGTTTCCCCCAAGGGTTTACCCCTCCCCTCCTCTGACCTAACCACCCCCACCACCACCCCCACCCTGACCAGCCACGCCCTGCCCCGTAGCCCAGTAGCCAAGAAGCCCAGAAGCCGAACAACGCTGAGAGGTTGACATTTTTATTGAAACTTGTTGAACTTTTCCAAGTAATTGTTTGCCTTTGGGGCTTTTCTTTATTGGGTTGAGGAGGCAAATCCCACCTTAAGTAGTTGGCCGCCAGCTTATCGCCGGCCGAGTGTCATTTGAAAGACATTATTCTTGGTCTGCTTTTGTCTCTGCTTGGTGTCTCTTGTCTCTTGTCTCTTGTGTCTTGTCTCTCGGTTCCAGGTGCACTAATCGCCGACTGAGCTGGCCAAAAGCTGACCGGATCGGGGACCCCGACTGGGGGGACTAAAGACTGCAGTGCGAAACCGGAACCAGGGGCGGTGTCTTGGCCAAAAGTCAGCTAATTAGCTGGCACTTTGTCTTGAGCCACTTAATTAGCGTGTGCTGGCTGGTTCTGGTTCCTGCTTCTTCATCCTCGCTCCTTCTCCCCCTCCTCCTCCTCCTCCTTTGAGGCATAGCCGATCCCCGTGCCCCAATCCCCGATCCCCTCCTTAGTGCAGGGTGCCCCGCACATACAGATTCTTGGCGGGGACAATTGCATTCCAGTTGCGTAGCAGAAATGGGCGCCAATTAAAGTTGGCGGCGGCGGCGGCGGCGGCAGTCTGGGCGGCATTGCCATCATCCAAAAGTTCACCGAGCATATTTAAACTTTTTACGCGCCATTGTTGTTGGGCGTCGGGATGTTATTTGTTGGTTGGTTGTTCGTTCGTTCGTTGGATTTTATATGTATGATTTTAATTCCATTAAAAATTGCGCTCAGCATGCGAAATAAATTCAGAAAAAGAGAGGGAAAGAGGGAGAGGGAAATGGAGGAAGTTCGGGGTTTCGGGGTTTCGGGAGAGAGCAGCAATGTCACATTTAAAATATTTTTATTGCTAATAACTTTTTTTTTGTGTGTGCATTTTTTTCCTTTTCAGTTTTTCAGTTTCCGTGCTCAGCGCTAATTAAATGTGTAAATTGTTGGAGTTTTTAATTAAATGCGACAAAATGTTGACAAAATTAAGCGAAGCGAAGCAAAGTGAAGCGAAGGCGAAGTCGCAGGACAACAAAGGATTGTCGTTTCCCATTGTCCTCTCCTCTGTCCTCTGAGCTGTTCTCTGCTGTGCGCTTCTATTTGGATGCATTTTGGATGCTTACAACAAAAGCTCCTCAACTTTTTCTAGTTCACTGCAAGAAGAGGCGTCGGGATCAAGTCAAATCAAATCAGCAAAATGTCCACACACAAAGGAAATACTCGCATTCAAAGCAAAAGGAAATGCAAATGCAAAATGTTATATAAAAAAAAAACAAACCAACAAAACTGTCGACGTGGCTGGGAGGGGGACGACAAACACTTGCGGGATGAAAGCAGGCTGTAGTGCTGTGTGCATATCATAATTATATATATAGGTATATATATGTATAATAAAGATTAAAACAGAACAAAAATTAAGTAAATTAAGTAAGAGTTAAGTTAAGAATAATTGGTAATTAGACAAGGCACATTCGATACTTGTGTGGTGTGGCGTGTGGCGTGTGCCGTGTGGCACGGTGGACAGGCACAAAACTTAACTATTCCTCTTTGTTCTCCAGCGCTGGCACCTCCCAGTACTGATCGTCCTGGTGCTGTTCGTCCTTCTTCAGGTTCCGGAAGTTGGTGTACTTCAGAACGGTGCCTAGTTACAGGTGGACATGCAGGACAATGCAGACTTTCGTTGTATGATTCATCACGTTCGTATTTACCTGTCAAAATGCCACCGCCTATGGCAATGATCAGCGTCAGAGCAATGCCAAACAATTGATATCCCGCCTGGGAGCTGGCATTCCGGCCCATACCCTGCGGAGCGAGAAAAAGGATTATCAATGGGGGGGTTGTGCTATGGCTGTGCTGACATAAAAGAATAACGTACCCCCATCAATTTTGTGGCAGTGGCATTGTTGCCCACCATGGCCGGGAAAATGTCCTGCAACTCGGACTGGTAGTCGTCCAGGCTGGCCATCGAGGCATAAATGGCCGAAGCAATGGCCGAAATCAGGGCCGGCATTCCATGCAGATTGTGAACGCCACAGGTGTCATGCAGCCGCAGATTGGACGTTAACCATGGCTGCAGAATGGAATGGAAAATATTACAGCAAATTTCAGCACTCAGGTAATTTCAGAATTTCACAATTTCTGAATAAAATTAAATTTATTTTTATGCCAAAAGTGGCAGTAGGATTGGGAGTGGGAGTGGGAGTGGGAGTACTCGTACTTGTACTGTCATTAGAGGGACATTTGTAGTTGCTGTGCAAATTTATTTGCCGCTTCAGCTCCGGGGGAAACATCACGGATTTCGGTTGTGCCATTCGGTCCGGCTCTGGTAGTCCGAGTACGGGCTATGGCTATGGCTATGGCTATGGCTATGGCTATGGCTACGGCTGGCCAGGCCCAGCGGGCAACAAACTTTACTCATTAGCGTCGCATTTTTCGCTAGGCGCACTAATTAAAGTGAAGCCACCGCTGGCCAACTGGCAACTCCAGCTCCTGCGTCTGCTCCTCCACCGGATCCGCATCCTTATGCCCATTCCCATTCTCATTGCTATGCCGCAGAAACTGGAGGCATTTGAATAGCAGGTTATGTTTTGTATGGAACCATCATGGAAGCCAGGAGGGAGGAGCACCCTCTGTGCTGCTCTCGCCATTCGCCATTCGCTTTTTATGTTAGTTTTTTTGTGCGCGCGCGAACCGTTCTCAGTTTTTCGTGTGCTGGAAGGGTGTGAAGGGAGGGGAGGGGAGGGGGAGAAGGGTGTTTCGAGCTGAACTTACGGTTAAATAGCGATAGCCGAGCACCGAAACCGTGCCGGCGATAATGCCAATTAAGACAGCGCCGTGTGCGCCGAGTAGCAGGTTGCACACGGTTCCCACGGCCACGCCGCCGGCGAGAGTCGAGTTCTGCACGTGCACCATATCCAATTTATTCTCATGGCTGACAAGTGCGGACACAACGAAGGTGGTCACTGTACGGGAGAGGCAGTGAGCAGCAGCAGCAGAGGCAGTGAAAGGAGAGTGAAGAAAGTTGGGTTAAAAATGGAACACAAAATAGTCCAGGCCAGTGGATGTGGATGGCCCCACACCCCCACAGGATGCTCCGGCACAGGAAGCGCATAGTAGTAGTTCTCGTTTTCGTTCTGAATCTGGTTCTGTTACTGGCACTGGCACTGGCGCTGGCACTGGTAACTGGCTTTATGGCGGAGGAGAGTCGAGATTGAATGAAGCGTGAATTGAATGGATGTTAGTACACGGGTATATGGGTTGGCCCTTAATTACACGATTTTTAATGAATATTTGAATGCAGTCAGCACGGGCAATGGCACTGGCACGGGCTGTGGATGATAGAGTTCATTAGGAGAGTTCTCTGAGCAGGCACTGAATTAAGAGATACAAGCCATTGTATCTTTTGGATTCTAAATCATTCAAGCAGCAGCTACAGCAGCAGCAACAGCTACAACCACAACCACAACCATAATACTTTCCATACTTTCATAATAAACACAAAACTAATAAAAATGTAAGCAGGCCAAGTGCCAAGATCCCCAGGAGTCCTCCGGTGCCCTGGAGTGTCAGTGACAGCCAGCGCCTTGGCTGTCTTGGCTGTCCTGGCTGTCCTGGCTGTCCCGGCTGGTCACACCATAACTGCGACTAACAAGGACACAAGGACTTCAGTTTATGTCCTTTGGCAAGCATAAATCTCGCCTGAATAACACTAAATACTTAAAAATCTCCATTTTATGGCGGAACATATGTTGCAGCAATAATAATTTGCATAAATTAGTTGGCAGACCAGGCAGCAGCTCCTGCAGCACCGGCCAGAGGGGACCCAGGACCACAGAGAGGATGCCACATGGCAAATAAGTAAGCCAAATCACAGTCAACAAGGAGGTGGGGGAGTGGAAGAGTGGGGAAGGGGGCGAACCGCAACAATTTCAAAACAGCTTTTGACGTTGTCCGGGGCGACACAAAATTACGAGAACAGCAAATTCTGGCTTAAAAATCAATTAAACAGCTTTTTTACAGCCAGGAGGGTCCCCAGATGCCCAGATCCAGATCCACTTGCAGTACTCGGCAATCGGGACTCGGGACTCCGGGACTCCGGACTCCGGGACTAAACCAAAGCCAAGAGCCAAAGGCACAGCCGAGATTGTGGGATGTCAGGGGTGGCGCCTCGAACATTAAACAATTTAAATTAACGCCAATGGTGTCACTCTTGCGACTGTAAAATGTGTTTGGTGCTTAACGTTGTTGGCCAATGCGGGCAGACGCCGGACCAGCGGACAAGCGGACACACGGCCGACACTGACCAGACCCAAAGCCCAAGTCCAGGATACCAGGCAGGACCCCCACACACACGCCCAACCACCCAACCACCCACCCACTGCCGGGGACAAGGCTTGGGCTCTCATTTGGTGCGCTTGGTGTGAAAACAACAACTGGGGCGTATTTTTGCCTGTTGGCGCCGTATTTGGACACCAAATGGCGTCGTCTGCCGCCCTGTCGTGTGTCCTGTATCCTGCCTCTGCCTCTGTTGCTGTCGCTGTCCCATGCCCCGCCATGCATGTCGTCCCTCCCGCATGGGCAACATGGTGCCACACCCACCCAGACCGCCTCTAATTTCAGCATTGAACTGAACCCCAGCTTTAGTTTAATTAAGGCAACAACTAGTGAGGCAAGCAGCCGGCCACTGAATAGGCAAGGACGAAGGACGAAGGTACGTGGAAGGCGGAAGGGGTAGTGGGAAGGATACTGCAACGGACGGAGCACCGGAACGTCGGAGCGACAGCCGCACAGCCGCACGTTGACTCAACTAATCGCACATCCTTCCGCATAAAATGCTCTACCAGACTCCCGCTCGCTCGCTCTTTCTCTCTCGCTCTATCTTTATGTATGTATCTGGATCTGGGCATCTCTGTCTGACCGTAGTTGGCCACTGTAAATACTCTAGATCTGGGTCTTTATAACACCCATGGGGCTACCAGTAACCTATTCCGTTGTTCTCTTTTTTGATCGAGGAAAATATTAGAAATATGACAGCATAAAGGTTAAGGTTTGAATTGCCTGAAAACTGGTCTGGAACTATCCCAAAAGAAAACGTGAATTCAGCAACAAAGAAATAGTGTAACGCCTCTGTAAGGGCATCCCAACTTCGTTTAGCAATTCCTAGAAAGTCTTCAACGACCCCTTCCCCCCCAGCCCCATGAAGCTCATGTGCCTTGTTAGGTGTTACCTCCGGCGCCGTAACGTGAGGGCTTTAATACCCTCGCCCAGGCACAAGCAGAGAGGTCCAGACCAAGAGACCAACAGACCGAGAGACCGAGAGTGAGACTGAAACTGAGGTCACAGTTAGCCAAGTGTCGCCCCGTCCTACATCTACTCCTGCTCCTGCTCCTGCCCTATCTCTAGCCCAATCCCCAACCAAATCCTCGTCCCGCTTGGAGCTTGGCTTATCTCAGCTGCTGCTTCTGCTGCTGCTGCTGGACCTACTATTATTATGGCTGTTGTTGCTGCTGGTGCTGCTGCTGCTGCTGTCCTATGGATGCCATGCTATGCTGTGCTGCTGGAGGTCCTTTGTATACATTTAATTTGTGTTTTGTTATTTACATTAACCGAGCATCAGACCCCTGCCGGACACCGACACCGCCCCCGCCCCCGGCCCGCTTTTAGCACATTTTCTACGCCCCCGACTAAGCAGAATGCCGGACAGGCTGACCGACCGGCTGGTCCTTGTCGTTGTCCGGCTGCTGCTGCTGCTCCTGCTCCTGCTCCTGCTGCCATCCACCCATTTGGTTCGTTTTTATGTGCACTACGTGCTCAAAATAAATTTTCAAATGTGTTAACGAAACTATTTGACATTTAATTAGTTTGTGAGGCGCATGCATAAGGATTTGGAGTGGCAGTAGGAGCAGGAGCTGGAGCTGGAGCTGGGACTGAAGCTGGATCAGGGATACCCAGCTCGGGGCCTTTTCAATTTCATTTGGAACCTTGTTAATAGGCCCGCCAACACTATAATTAACGAAGCTGGACAGGCTCCCAGTGCACTCCTGGACAGGCTAAGGATGAGGCATGAGGCATGAAGATGTGTGAGCGAAGACAGCCGCCGGGAGATATGCACGGAGTATGATGTTTGGATGTTTGAATGGCTGGATGGGTGGGTGGGTGAGTGGATGGGTGGGTGGGTGTATGCTGTCCCTGCACTTGAGCTACAGCTAATTGCCGGGGCTCAGACGCTGTCGGTTGGCGGCTGTCGGCTGTCTGCTGTCGCTATTGCCGACACAGACGTCGCCTGGTGGCACGTGACTCACCTGTTGCCGCAGCTAATGACAGAAACGTGTTCAAAATGGCCCGCTCGCCGCCAGTGCCGGCGGCCAGGACCGAGTTGAAGCTGGGCCAGTAGACCCACAGGAAGGTGGTGCCGATCATGGCCAGAATGTCGGATGTGTAGTTGGCGCCCTCGTGCTTGCCGGCCTCGTTCTGGTCGCCGGCGGGACGGAGCATCAGGGCCACGGCCAGGCCGAAGTAGGCGCCGAAGGCGTGCACGGTGATGGAGCCGCCGCAGTCGCAGATCTGCAAAGAGGGAAAACGTCACTCACTCTGTTGTCTGTTGTGCGATGAATCCCATTGTTGGGTTGGGTTGGGGTTGTGCTTGGACTTACGCCGAGGACATTCAGGGCCAGATACTCGTTGGCCGCGAACAGGGCCACCTCGAAGATGGACATGCACAGCAGCTGGATGGGGGTGGTGCGGCCCAGCAGGGCGCCCATGCTAATTAGGGGCACGGCGGCGGCAATGTCCGCATCGATGATGTTCTCCAGCGAGAGGCTGCAAGGAGGAGGAAGGACCAGCATCAGCATCATCATCAGCAAGTGCCATCAGCGAAAGAGAAAAGAGTGTGACAGGTGACACGCCCAAGCCCAAGCCCAAGCCCAAGAGCTGTCGCGGATGTGTCCTGCCTCTGACATGCATACAAAATGGCGCCATCTAAGCAATGGGAAATGGCCGACAAATGAAATGGAATGGAATGGAATACATTTTAAAGCATTTCCATCTGTCCTGACGCTCCTGTCGCTGCTTTGAATGGAACTTCTTCTCGTCCTTTGTATGTCGTTTCACTTAGCATAAGTAGCAGGACCCCCTAAAACCCAAACTCCACTCCATTCCCCTCCATCCACATGCCCACACCATTGCGGGACTCTCCATTTAGAGTAATTGCTTGAATTCATTTCACATTCCCCGACTTATTTGTTTTCTGGTTCAGTTCTGGGCAGCAGCGGCAAAAGCAATTAATAAATTGATGTCAGAAGCACTCGCATTCGCACTCGCATTCGTGGCACTCACCTGATCTTGCCGCCCTCCATGTGCAGGAATCCCTTCATTAGGATGGACCACTGGACCACCAGAGAGGCCATGAACAAGGTGAAGCCCGTGGCACTGTAGCCGTACTTGCGCAGGAAGGTCATCAGAAAGCCAAAGCCAATGAAGATCATCACCTGTATGTCCTGGAACTCTGTGTGTAGGTAGGGGTGGGGGGAGAGAAGGGTTAGGCAGGGTAGCTGGTTGGCTGGTTAGCTGGGCTTAATGGAGGATGGATGCATGTGGGCCGGAGTGGAATGCCAATTAATTGAGTCAAGTCGTTTCAATTAACCGCCCAATTGTCTGCTGCCAAAAGTCAATTGCATTGAGATTGATGTCACCAGGGCAACAGCAGGGAAGATGCCTGCCTGCCTGCCTTCCAGCCTGCCTCTATGTAAATACCCCTTGCCCCCTTGGCTCTCCCCTTGGAGTTGCACCCACTTCGAGTGTCCCCTGTGTGTGCTCCCCCCCCGGTTTGTGTGTGTGTGTGTGTGTGTGTGTTCGCGCGGGTGCAATTAGTGTGAAATACGGTTTAATTTATTTATTATGAATTGCAACAAGTTGTTTACAGACGCATTTGCATAAATTGAAATTAATGACTTTAATTATTCATTTGTCTGTGTGTGTGTGTGTGTGTGTGTGTTTGAGTATCTGTGCATCCGTGGGTGTATTGTTGGGTTCCATATTCTGTCCTGTTCTGCTCTGTTCGGTTCGGTTCGGTTCGGAAGGGAGAGCGAGAGAGCGATGGAGAGTGGCAAAAGTAATTAATGGAATTGGTGCCACGGGACCCCCAAAGACTGCTACAAGGACTACAGGACTGTAGGAAAAATAACTTCATTTATTTATGACCCGCCAACACTTGGCAAACAATGCTCTGGTTGAGGTCCTGGCATTGGTCCTTTGCTCCTTTGCTTGACTTCTCCCTTTCTGGGAAATGAGACTAGAACAACTTATATGTACACTCGGAGAAAAGTGCTTTCGGATGAGCACAATATTCAATATTGGGCTCGAAGTAGTATATAAAATATATTAAAATCAAATATTTGCATATTCATTTCAAAATGTAAATGTGAAAGTACTTTCTTTACACCATTTCCCCTGTATACCACCATTAATATGGGTATAGATTTTGTTAAATCAAAGCAGTGAAGTTTCATTGCATTTTTTCTCGGAGTGTTTGTCTATGCAAAGGGGGGAGTATGGGTAATATCTCTCGCTCTCCCTCCCTCTCTCCGGCGTGTGTGTGCCCCAAAAGTTGCTTTGATTTAAAGGTTCAACTGCTGGCTTATGTCGGTGGATACTTTTGGGGGCTTGTCTCTAATTGTTTTTCGTTTCTCTGCGGAGTGGCACTTGTGGAGTAATCCCCCCTCCTGTGATTCAACCAATTTTAGCAACAGTTTGACCGCTATCAATTGACGTAGCACTAGCCAACCGCCCATAAATGTGTCCAGCGATACGGTCAGGCGGAGGGAACACCCAGAAGTCTCCCCCTCCCACCGCCCACCAAGTCACATGCAGATAAAGAACGAGCTGCGTCTCACTTTGGTCTGGTCTTAGTCAGTGCGTCTTGCTTTGGTCTGGTCTTAGTCAGTGTCCAGTTTGAGGAGGTTGAGCTGTTGCCGACCGTTTCGATTTAGTGACTTTCATTAGCCGAAGACGGCTAATTAAGCCCAGCGAAAATAGATATTGCACCCGAAGGCCAACCCAGAATAGGTGTTTTTTTTCATAGATATTTTCGCACATCTCTGGCTAGGCTAAAAATAGAAAATGTTAGCCCATCCCCCAGTCGCAATGGGGGTAGGTATGGTGGCAGGGTGGCAGGGTGACATAGCGGTGAGTGGCATGGAACATGGGACAGGGCGAAGGAAATCCTTGCTACTCACGCGGATATTTCGAAACGTGTTCGTTTGCTGATCCAGCGTCTTCAGCGCCGAGTGCCGGCGGCATTGCCGCCTTCTCGTAACGCACGAACAGCCAGAATAGGACCAGGAAAATTATTTGCACAATCATCAGGACAATGTAGCCCGACACTTTCGAAGCCGGCGAATGCATGGCAATGGCTGGGGCACAGGAGTTCCACTGGCAAAAAAAATAACAAATGAAGAAGCCGCTGGCAGGAGTCGCAGCGGAGTCGAAGTGGAGTCGTAGTCGAAGTCTCTGCCGGAGTTTTTGCTCTCAAATCCACGCCGCAGTCGTTGCAGCACGTGTATGGCCGGGCAGTGTGTTGGGTATGGGATTAAGAAGCCGTAAGTGGCTCAGACAGGAAGTCGATGCTGCGGCAGAATGTCGACTCCTCCCTCCACTGGTGTCTGTCTGCAAATATTTGTGCGCTTTTTAGTTCTATCTATCTGTGTGTGTGTGTCTCACACAGACACAGACGAGAGGCAGATGCAGAGGCAAAGGCAGGAACACGAGGCTTGAGGCGCGGCAAAGGCGGAGGAGGTGCACCCGGAGACACGGAGTCAAAATCGGAGACCACGTTCACATTCACGATCTGCTGCGGCTGAACACGGAGCGCGTACTGATGCCCAGAGCGATGAGCGTGGCGTGTAAGTAGCTTCTGGAGGGTCGGTCTCGTGCCCGTTGCCGTTCCCGTTCCGGACAGCAGTGGCAGTGGCAGAAGCAGAAGCGGCAGCAGCAGCAGTAGCAGCAGCGCGGTTGCTTTGTGCGGTCAACGGGGCGTATGTGCGATATCCACAGCACAGCGATTTATTCGCATGATATAACTATTTGATTTAATTTGCTGCTGCTGCTGCTGCTGCTACTGCTTCTGCTGCTTAATACGAGTATTCATTCCACTCTTGCTGAATTATTCACAGAGCCACAGCAGAGCAGAGCAGAGCAGAGCCGTGTCGAGAGCCGCCCCCGTGGAGCCGGGTCGTTGTGGGTTCCATTTAATTTAAATTGTTCTTATTTTCGTTGCATTGCAATTTCAATTCCAAATCGTTTTACAAACTATACGGCCTCCTCTCCCTCCCTCTCTCCGACACACACACACACACACACACATATACCCAAAAGGCAGCCTCAGACCTCTTTGCGGTCTCCACTCGCCTGTCGCCTCACGCCTCTACTCTGCTCCTGGTCTCCAGTCTGTGCTGTCTGGGATTCGGTTTATTTGTTTGTTTCTTTGGTCAATTGATTGGTAATTCGTTACAAATTTATTCCCTAGACCAGACCCAGACTGCAGACTGCAGATGGCAGACTACAGACTGCATTTTGTAGTCTTAGACGAAACGAACCGAACCGAACCGATTTGCATAAACGCCCCAGTGAAAGTGGCTTAAAGTTTAATGATATTTATCGGCTGTTCTCGACTGTTCTCGGCCGTTGTTGTTGCTGCTGTTGTTGCTGTTGTTGGTGTGGCTTTTACCATCGTTTAACCCATTTAGAAGGAATGCTCAAGAGCCTGATAAGCGCGCAATCTCAGTCAGCCGGTCAAGTGGTGGCACTCGAGCAAGCGAATAGGGAAGATACACTACTCGTACTGGTACTCGTACTGGCACTCGTATCAATGGAAACGATTTGGGTGTACGATTCGATTGGGCAAGTGCCAGGCAGCTGGCGAGCAATTAACGCGCTGTCAGTGGGGCAGTAACTGGCAGTAACAAATGGCCATAAAATAAACGACAGTGCAGGCAAGTGGAGCAGCTGACTCGATCTGCGCGATCATCGCGCGCGCTAATTGATCTGAGAGGCTGGTCGGAGCGGGAGGCGGCTCTTTGCAAACAATTTCGACTCATTAACAGCGTTTTTTAGTGGTTTAGTGCGAAGCCAATAAAGCGGGATAGTCGCACATTCGTGCCAAAAGGCCCCAAAGCTTTGTTTGGATGTTTGGATCAGCGCCAGAGTAGTCGTCGACCAAGGGCAGGGGTAGGGGCCGAGGCTGGAATTCAATTGGTGATGGCTTGGAGATATGGAATAACGATTAAAGATTTCACCCACCCATCCGCCCGTCCACTGGAGCACACATACACCCACAGTGGGGGCAGTGGGGCAGATGAGAGAGCATTTAACTAATTGTTAAAACAAATATCATTCAAAATTAAAAACGCTACTCATAAAAGGGGGCTGGGTGGGGGGTTGTGGGGGGAGGCCATTGGGGCGTATGATTGATATTTATTCGAGCACCTGTGTGAAAATTGAAATTCTCATGGCGAGAGGGCCACACAACGGAAAGAAAGGAAAGAAAGGCATGAAGAAAATTGAGCCCTACAAACACACACACAAACACACACACACACACACACACACACATACATGCACATATACACTCAAGAAAATGTGTGAAGTTTGCGCAAAAACCGCAAATGTTGCCAGGCACGCGCTCAGATCTTGGAAAATCCACACACAACACCCAAGAAAGAAAGAAGAAAAAAAGAAGGAAGGGAAGGGAAGGAAGGGAAAGCAAAGCAAAGAAAGAGAAGAAAAGCATGAGGAAAAGAAGGTACTACATCAGAGCAATTTTCCTGTGGCTGTGTGGCTGTGTGGCTGTGCGGCTGCTGCCTACTCGGGAGGTGCAGGGTGGAAGGGGATGGATGGGGCGGGTAGGGAAATTTGCATCCGCAATCACTTTAAATGTTTCCGTTTGAATACGCAAATAAATCGAAAAGGATTTCCAATGAATGCTTATGAGTGTGTGTTGTGTTGTGTCCCCTCTACCTCTCCCTCTCCCGCTCTCCTTTCCGCCTCAATCGCCCCACAATCGTTTGGCAAACCCTTGTTAATGTTGTTGTTTACAACAAGTGTACATGTCTAAATCCCCCAGCTAAAGCAGAGAAAGCAAGACAGAGATACAGATACATATACAGATATATTCAGTGAGAGGGGCATGCGAACCAAAAATTTGATAACATTGTGAAACGGCTGCCAAACTGTCAGCCGCCCTGTGAAGATGCACACTCGAGCCCCTTCCAGCCCCTCCCAGCCCACCAGTCACCAGTCACCAAGCGTGCGATGTAGTCTATCCGGAAATCCATCCAAGTTGTGACCAGTCTGAGTCCAGGGTCATGCTGAGACACTCGTATACTCGTATGGCTGCTCGAGTGGATGCTCTGAGCCATAAATAAATATGAGCAACTGTTGGCCAACAACGGAACAACGGGGACAACAACGTTGACGATATGTTGATAAACTTTAACACCCCTCTTTACAGTCTCCTCTCTTCTCTCGTCTCGTCTCTCTCTCTCTTTCTTTCGCTTTGCAATCCTGCAGCCTAATCCCATACACAGAGAAGAGTTCCGCAAGAGTTGACCCATAAAATTGTGCCATTCATAGCGAAAATGGTTTCGGGAACAACCCAGATGCAGCCGCTGTGGCTGTTGCTGTGGCTGCTGCTGTGGCTGCTGCTGTTGCTGTTGCTGCCTGGAACTGCTGGAACTGCATGCAGGAGCAACTCTTTTGTGTGGCTTTGTTATGCCAAACCGAAGTATCCTTCAGCCGGCTGGCTTTCCATCGCATTCCGGGATCAGAGTGGGGCTCCGTTGCACAAAATTCGTTCGTTCGACAGCCACGCTGCATACATATGTGTGTCTTGCTGTGTGTGTGCTGCTATGTGTGCTGATGTCTGTGTGTGGGGAGGGACACATCCTTGTCCTCATCCTCGAACTCGATGCCTAAACGATTTGCTTTTTGTCTGTTTTGTGTCAATTTTGGGATCCGCTTTGGTTATGCTGCCGCTTCGTGCCTGCCCCATCTTGTGTGTCGCTTTGCTGGAGCTGAAGCTGCAGATGGAGATGGAGCTGAAGCTGGAGCTTTTGCCTGCGGCAATTGTTGGAATTTACAGCTACTTGGCTTCCAGGCCCTTGAGTCGTCCCCGCCCCTGCCCCTCCCCGCGGACTTGTACCGTCTTAGGACTTTCAGGACATTGGCTCAAGTGGCTGCCACGTTGGGGGATTTTTCAATTGCGTTTATAATAAATTTCGATTTGTCAGCGCCAAAGCGAAGGGAAGCGCCGTCTTCGAGTGCTTCACTCCCCACCGCCCACCGCCCATGTCCCACCCCCTCTCTCAAGTGCCTGCAAATCAGTCAGCGATGTAGCGCTACTCGTGGACACATACAAACACGAAGCAATTTCGGCCAGGGGAAAACGGCTTAAATTCGGGTCTGTTGGCTCTGCAAATCAGAAAGCCAATAGATAATCAAGTGCAGTTTTTGGTCCTACTCGAAAATCCTGGAATCAATCTTGAATCTTAAGGTAAAAAGTATGATGGCTGTCCCAGAAACCGTTTAGCAGCGGTACTCCGGTAGCCAGGGGCGCAGCTACTGTATAATCACCCGATATCCGAAATTTTGTTAGGAGGGCTTACGGTTATCTTAGTGCAGATCATTTGTAGATCATAGAACTACATATTTATGTTTAAGGTTAATTCATGCACTTTGTTTATCCCCTTTCCATGATCTTCTGATCTGCTTTGTTTTATTCCGCTCCGTCTGTCTCGCTCTCTTTCATTTTCGACATCGAAAGCAAGCGTTTTAGCTCGCGCTCTCCGACAGCGGAGGCACACTGCACGATTAAGAGCGAGAGAGGGAGAGAGAGAGAGAGAGAGAGGGAGAGACAAAGAGTGAGTAATCGCGTGGAAGGGGTAGCCACTGGAAATGAGTTCATGTATTCTGGCTATATTAATGATCAGATATGATCCAGATTCTTTAAGATTTTGCCTATTACTCGTATCTTCCAAACTGGGGATGCCGAAGTGTTTCGTGCTTTGTGGGGCGTAAGGGGGAAATTCACTTTTTTCAGTGTAATATCACATATCATTCATTTAGTCCCTGAGATCTAGTCGCTCGTCAATACCGACGGACGGACAAATAGCTTTTACCTTATGGGGTCCCACACTCTTCCATCTGTTGGTGTTACTCTTGCAGTACTACAATGCCCCGAATGGTTATACTTAGAGAAAAAGAGCAAAGTAAAACGAAATGCACCTGTGTTTGAATTAAATATTCGGGTTTTAAGTACAAAAGTTATCAAATTTCTCATACATTTGTATTATAAAGTATGACCCACATTTAATCTAAAAATAAAACACTTTAAAGTAAAACACCGAGGGAATTCAGTGAAACATGGCATCACCAAAGGACACAGCTGTATAAAATGGAATGCAGCCCTGGAACATCTCATCTGCAAGTGAGAACTACTTGCCTTTGGCCAAAAACACCATAAAAATGAAAGTGTTGCCTCCTTTCTTCGTCTCACATTCGATTACGAAACCGGTAACAAATATTCCGCTCTTCAGAAATTGATGATTGGAGCAGGACTATCGACAAAGAATGTCTACATTGTAATGCTCTTCAATCCAAACAGATGGTATGCGCAGCGGACCAGGAAATTTGCATTTACCTAAAATTGAGAAACCACCAGAACCAGAATATGTAATGGCTTTTTCTTGTCTGAGTGTTAACATCTAGCCGGAAAGAAGCCAAGTGGGCATTCCTCGCGCGACTCTACTCAAAAGTATGCAATGCATTCTTGCAGCCACCCCGTCGACCAGCAAGCTCCCAGCCACGCTGTAGGCCACATAATAACTGGTCCGAAAAACCAGTTTAGACCAAGGCAGAAGAAGCCTCAGGCGTGGCGTGAGGGGGGTACCGGGCAGCGGTTAAACTAGATCGGAATCGTGTGCAGATAGCCGGATAGCCGGTGCAATAAAATGCCAACACCCCGCCAAGCGATCGTTTGACAGACAGTTTGGGAGGGGGGGGTTCTGAACTAGTTTTGATTGGCCTTTTATTAGTAAGAAATGCTTATTCGAAAACGAAGGTAATCAAAGGGCTCGGCGCACAGTGTGTTAGCTGTGCTTCAACTTGCAGATTTGATGACAATAATGCTAGGTTATGGCTTGAATTGAATTGAATTTGATTGGCTTGAATGGCTATGAGCTATGGTCTATGGTCTATGGTCTATGGGGTGGTCTATGGACTACTTCCGGCTGCGGCTGCTCAGGCAATGGTCGTGGCGTGCGTTGGGGGTGGGCTGGGTGTTGCTGCGGCCGGCTCGTGTGTCTGGGCGGGGGTGTAGGTGGTGGCTGCCGGTGTGTACGAGGTGGCCGTGTCGTCCGGCTCCTTGTCCAGAATCACCTTCTTCATGATGAAGTACAGGGCTCCGCCCACAATCAGCTCGCCGATGGCCACGCAGAGAATCAAGGCCCAGCCGGGTATGGCAAGGCCATCTGCAGGGAATGACAGAGAGGGGGAGATGAAATAGGGTTAGCAATCATCCATTATCTTGAGGTGACGATGACTCACTGAAGTATCTGCGGGTGAGGGTGCGTCGACCGCGGTTAACGCGTCGCGTGGCCTCCGTCTCCTCCAAGCAGCAGGCCAGCAGCAAAACTGCAAAAGAAGCAAATCCATAAAAATATTAAAAAATGTTGTACAACAGCCACTCGACCATGTTAACAACTCAAGTCCAAGTCCAAGTCGTAGAATACATATTTATTTGAAGAACGCGCGCGCTGTGTGTGGTCAGCCACCAGTCACCCAGCCACCAGCTGTGTGGCTTTGAGGCATCCATCAACGGACCGCACGGAACGGAACTCATTGAACACCACCACCACCGCTCACCGCTCACCTCTCCACCATTCATCATATAGATCTATGTATCTATTGTTGCTGCCCGAAGACTTGTTAAGATATTAACAATTAATTATTGGGAAAATATTTAGCAGCAGAGCCGCAAAAAAACAAAACAAAAAGAAGACAAAAGAAAAAAACTGTTTCTGGCGCGCGCGCCAACCATTGATGATATGCGGAATAAACGACGAATATCTGAGCTCATCCATAGGCAAATAGAAGGGGAGGGGGGCGAGGGTTGTGCGTTCCCTTGCGGATGTCAGAATCGATTTCACGTAAAATTATCAAAATGTATTTTTAATTAATATTTTTTACGTTTGTTTATATTTATGTTTGCTTTGGCATGAAATTTTAAACGGATTTCGTTTGTTAGTTAGAATGGAAAATGTTCTGTTCAGTGCAGAGTATTGATTTCTAGCTGGACAGAGAGAGACAGAGATAGCGACTGGGATGTGGGTGGCTGTGGGGGGGGAAACCAAATCTCTTTGGCCAGCCACTAACCAAAATTAATTGTTGCTTTTGCTGCTGGTTTTTCGTATTTTTGGTTTTTTATTTCTATCTTTTTTTTGGAAACATATTCGATTTTCCATAATTTATATGCGAAATAATTACCGAGGCTTTTGCCACTTCCGGCAAAGTATTAGTGTTAGTGCACAGTGCACATTGTACTTTTGGGCCTAATCAAAATTTAATGAATTCAATGAATTCGAATTTCGGAATTGATTAAATGCCGAATATTTGAATCAAAATTCATTGCAGCAGCAAAATGTAATGTTTGAATATTTAAGAATGTCACAAAGATTGGAATTTCTGAGCCCAGTACATGTGCCCAGTACACTACACCCCTTTCGAGGAGTATGGGGCAACAATGAGTAATCTCTGCGCTGCTTATCGGAAACCCCTGATAAGAGCGCACATATTTGTCGACTTTTCTTTGGCAAAAGTCTCCACTGTCCCAACTGTTTTGTGTGCTATGACACACTCCGGATGGGGTCGGGTTGGGGGAACTGTGCTCAGTGGCTCACTCAGTTAGTCATCGTTAAAGTCTCCAATGGTCGGAGTTAGGTCATTAAATCCCCTACCTCACTGCCACTCCCTAGCCCACTATGCTACGGATACACTTGAGTGCAATGCCACTCTTCTATCTATCTATCTATCTGGCTGTTATGATGCAAGATTCGGTTACTGCACACACACACACACTTAGGCCACAGGGAACACAGGGAACGCATCTTCAAGATACAGTACATGCAGATGCAGAGGCAGATAAAGAGGAGGAGCAGGAGGAGGAGATTCTCAAAAGTTGAGCCCCATATTTAGAACAGAACTTTACCCAGGCATATCACCAAGTAGGTGGAGCACTTCTTAGCCAACTTCATTTTCGTTTTCGACGTTTCCGACGCTCGTTTTCGTTCACTGCAACACAAAAAAAAACTTCCTTCCAGTCTCTGCTTTTAGCTGTTAGCTGTTAGCCAAGTTTGTAACGCGCACGTCTGCAACTCCAAAGTGGAACTAAAAACCTGTGTGCGTGATTGCATTGAGCGGCAGCGTAGGCAGGCAGGCAGGCAGCCAGGCAGGCAGGTGCTCGTATCTTATCAACTTATCTTTACACCTTATCCGACAGTGATAAGATAAGACGAACTCTCTCTCTTCCATTCAGTGGCCATCAACAAGAGAGGAGAGGGTGGAGATAATAACAGCGAGTGGATTGTTTTTTAAAAAAAAATTTTATTGTTAATTCGTTTTTGTACTAATACGTTCGACTTATGGTTAGGCTTTCATTATGCGATGAGATTTCAACGGAAGGACTTCGGGGTAGGCTATTCCATCCCTGACATTCTCAAATGCTGTGCGGTGGGGGTTCGACGGGTGGCGGTTTAGTGGCGACGGAGCTTCAGGCGACGGACGGTCTTGTAGCGGTATCCATCGTTGGCCAGGACGGTCTGCTCTGCAGGCACATCGATGACGGCGGTAGCGGCCTCCTCCACGGGGGGCAGGTACTCGGCGGTGGGGAGCTCGCTCACGTCACGACGGCGACGGATCACACGGCGGACGGTCTTGTAACGGTAGCCATCATCAGCCAGGGGAGTCTCGACGGCAACAGCCTCAGAAGCCTCCTCCACGGGGGGCAGGTACTCGGCGGTGGGGAGCTCGCTCACGTCACGACGGCGACGGATCACACGGCGGACGGTCTTGTAACGGTATCCATCATCGGCCAGGGGAGTCTCGACGGCAACAGCCTCAGAAGCCTCCTCCACGGGGGGCAGGTACTCGGCGGTGGGGAGCTCGTTGACATCACGACGGCGACGGATCACTCGGCGGACGGTCTTGTAGCGGTAGCCATCATCGGCCAGGGGAGTCTCGACGGCAACAGCTTCGGATGCTTCCTCAACTGGGGGCAGGTACTCGGCGGTGGGCAGCTCGTTGACATCACGACGGCGACGGATCACTCGGCGGACGGTCTTGTAACGGTATCCATCATCGGCCAGGGGAGTCTCGACGGCAACAGCCTCAGAAGCCTCCTCCACGGGGGGCAGGTACTCGGCGGTGGGGAGCTCGTTGACATCACGACGGCGACGGATCACTCGGCGGACGGTCTTGTAACGGTATCCATCATCGGCCAGGGGAGTCTCGACGGCAACAGCCTCAGAAGCCTCCTCCACGGGGGGCAGGTACTCGGCGGTGGGGAGCTCGTTGACATCACGACGGCGACGGATCACACGACGGACAGTCTTGTAACGGTATCCATCATCGGCCAGGGGAGTCTCGACGGCAACAGCCTCAGAAGCCTCCTCCACGGGGGGCAGGTACTCGGCGGTGGGGAGCTCGTTGACATCACGACGGCGACGGATCACTCGGCGGACGGTCTTGTAGCGGTATCCATCATCGGCCAGGGGAGTCTCGACGGCAACGGATTCGGAGGCCTCCTCCACAGGGGGCAGGTACTCGGCGGTGGGCAGCTCGTTGACATCACGACGGCGACGGATCACTCGGCGGACGGTCTTGTAGCGGTAGCCATCATCGGCCAGGGGAGTCTCGACGGCAACAGCCTCGGATGCTTCCTCAACTGGGGGCAGGTACTCGGCGGTGGGGAGCTCGCTCACGTCACGACGGTGGCGGAGCTTGAGGCGGCGGACGGTCTTGTAGCGGTATCCATCGTCGGAGAGAAGACCCTGCTCGGCGGCGGGCAGCTCGACCTGCTCGGAGGCGGCTTCGAGGTTGTTGTCCACTGGGGGCAGGTAATCCGTGGCAATGGAGGCCGCCGAAGCAGCTGCGATCACAGCAAAGGCAATGACAAAGAATTTCTGCAAGAGGCAAAAGGATGGAAGAGGTTAGTCCTGCCGTGCCATCGGAGGATGGGAGTCGATGCGATGGTCGGGAGAGGACCATGGTGTACTAACCATTTTCCTAGAGGATGTCCAAGACGATGTATGTTAGATTAATCCAAAGTTGATTCTGTTTTCAAACCAGACCTAACGACACTATTTATACACAAAATCCGATCTGTGATCCGCGAAAAGTTCTCGGCTGGCCGGCCGATGTCCATTCACTTTGAGATGAGCAGAGATCGAGCAGAAGCGGAAACCGGTTACCGATCACCGATCACCGCCGAACCAACTACCGCATCGATGGATGGATGGATGGATGGTGCGCTGTTGCCTCTTCTTTGAGGGGGATGGAGGCGGCGGTGGCGGCGGCGAGGGGGCTTAGTGATTCGGATTGTCTAGTTGCTATTGTCAAAAAGTGTCTCAAGCACCAATTGAACTCCAGCTCTAGCACGCGGGTTACCAATAAAAAGATAAAAAATGATTATGCCAGAAGACAAAACGAAAGCAAACAGAGCAGCCACTAGCCACAGTCACAGCCACAGCCACTGGCCAAAATGGATTCGAGACGTAGGAAGAATCTCTAACAATAGTCGAGGGCGCTTTGGCATTCATTCTCGATTGTCTCGAGAGATTCGATTTGCATCGGCTTATGCCTATGTTTATGTCTGGTGCTGGCTCTGGCTTGGTTCGGGGGTATTGTCTGTGTGGCATGAATAGATCTGATAGATTTGTGTCAATTCAATGGATCCACTATGGATCAATGGTAATTACAAGCGGAAGTCGCCGCTTCTTCATTTTGCCCAGCTATGGCTATGGCTATGGATGGCTATGGATCGATGGATGTGTGTATTTTTGGAGGCTCTCGATCATGGCTTAAGGCCATGCTCGTTGGAGAGTGTTTGGCCAGCATCACGATATGATTATGATGGAATGGATCGGACTGTACTGGACTGGACTGGACTGGAAGGTTGAGCCGAGAGCTGTCGAGTGTTGCTATTTTTGGCGCACGGCTACGGCCACGCTCCATTAGGCAGGCTATTAATAGAGGAATGATTTAAGACATTTAACAGATGAGAAGAGATCGCCCCCTCCTCCTCTTTGGCATATCTCCATTTATTTATTATTATTTTTATATATACATATATATATTTTTTTAATTTTTCTAAAATTTAAGCTGCGCGTGTGTGTGTGTGTGTGTGCGTTTAGTGCTCCAATTGAGCACGACGCATGCCATAAATCTTTTTGATATGCTAAATTGCTGTTGCTGTTGCTGGCCCCTTCTCCAACCTCTCCACCTTCAAATCCCACTCACATCCGAGAGATCCATCTGGCGGGGCAGAATGATGGAGCACCTTTTAGATGAGATGAGATTCGGTGAGATGCGATGATGGCTTGGCAAGAACTTCGAGTGGTTTCGAGCTCCGTCCAAAAAGGTATTTTGATATGGAGATTGTATAAGAATAGAATGGAATTTGTATTTTTGGCCATTGTGTAGGCTTCTCATTTGCTCTAACCCCCTCCCCCACCCCGCGACTGGGGGAGTTCGTTCTATAACATCCTGTTGGATCTCTGCTTTTGTAATGCGAATTAGTGAATGGCTTTAAAGTGAATTAAATGAAAATTCCGGCTGGATTTCAAACAGTTTGTATGTGTGTGGATTGGGGGTGTTGTTCATTCGTTTATTCATTTGTAAATGGCGCATATAAAAAATATATATGTGTATATGTATATACCTCCCTCCCCCTCCCCCTTTCGTTTCTCTGTATAGTATTCTGCATATTTAATTTATATCTGGCAATCAGCATCAGCATCATCATCATCATTGCACTGAGCGGCCTCAGTCCTGCCCCTGCCCGATGTCCCCATGCGCCATGTGCCCCGTGGCCCAGATCCAGTCGCGAGTTGTCGGATGTGGAAAACACGGGGCAACTGAATAAACAAGACTCCTCCTCTCCTCTCTCCTCTCCTCCTCTCTTCTCTCCTCCTCTCTTCTCTCCTTCTCTTTTGGGGGCTTCCTGGGTGGGGTGTATGGTATATGGATAAATAAAAGGAAAACGAAACAAAAAATCCACAAAAATATATCTCCATATAGATGAAGCCAGGCCGGGCCGGACGACTGTCGGAAACCCCAACCTCAGTCCACTCTCAGGCCAAGAATCGCTCCGGGGTGCCAAGGATCGCAACCTGTACGACATATCCGGCCAGTGCCAGTGCCCATTGCCCAGTCCCAATACCAATACCAATACCAATCCCACTCCCAGTCTCCCCCGACCCCCGACCCCCGACCTCCGCATTTAATCATCCAACTGGCAGAGGCAGGCCGTGCCCCTGTTAATCCAATGCATTGGCGTCCGGGAGCACTTCAGCTGCAGGTACATCACGAAATTGGTGGAATGGCCAGTGGTGGATAGGACGCCGCGCCGTTCGCTGGTCTTGTACACAGGACAGTCGTAGATGGTGACGTCGCCTCCATCGGCCCCGCCTGTGCCGCGCGGTATGTCCTCCAGAGCCTTGAGCACAGGACGCAGGTAGATGACCGGCAGAGTGTCGAACAGTATCTTCGAGTAGGATTCGTCTATCTCCTTGGTCTTGCGATTCCAGCGAGCGCCCTCAATGAAGATGCCCTTTTTATTGGGAGGCAGAATGCAGTATGCAGAATGATATATTAATGAAGGATGAGGGAATACTAAGGATCTTTGGAGTGTGTGCCCCAGGGTACTACAACCAACTCTGAGTGCAGGATTATGTTTAGTGCCATATATACTATGAGGTATAGTAGTCTTTCTAGCCTTACTTGTATAAACTTGGTCTCATCGTTGACCTCTTTTTGTTCCTGTTGCGTGTTGCGTGTTGTGGCATGTGTTCGAAACTCATTTGTAATCAGCTCTGGTGTTCAAATCGTAAATTTAGAGTAATTGGAGGACTACAACTTACCCGAATGTAGGCCCCCACCTCGGGGGTCTGGGCGACTTGCACCTCGAACTTTGTGACCGCGAACTCGATGTTTATCATGTCGATTTGGAAGCGATTCTTGCGCGAGTAGTTCTGCAGGACGCCGGTAATGAAGGACTGCGTGAAGTAGAAGCCCGATATCCAGTACACTGAGGGTTCGCCCTGATCTATCCAATCCTGGAAGAAGGCCAGTCTGCGGGTCAAACAAGGCGGTGGGGGTGGTCGGTCAGAGATGGAGCTATCTTATTTTTCAATTTATTAATAAATATTAAACATGCGACGACAATAATAAAAGGGAATGCACACACAAAAGCATCAGCAGTAGCAGCAGCAGCAGCAGCAGCAGCAGCATTGGCAGAGGAGCGCATACAAACAGCAGCAGCAAAAGCAGAATCAGAAGCAGAATCAGAATCAGAAGCAGCAGCGTCCTTTGATGTCAAAAGCAAATAAGATTTTTGCCATGAATGGCAGAAGCAGCAGGAGGAGCAGGGGGAGAGGCAGGAGGCCACAAAGGGGCATGGGCATGGGGCAGGATGCTTGTGTGTGGCGTATACATTTATTATATTTGCACAATTGAGGCAAAGAACGAAAAGAACCCAGAGAAGAGGAGAGGAGAGCTCAGCTCTCTGCTCTGCTCTGCTCTGCTCTGCACAGAGCTCAATACAATGCCATTGACGTGTGTCCAAATGGTCTAGGACTCCATACCACAAATCCTTCATATAAGCATTGAGATACAATATATATATATGTATATATCCACAGAGAAAGAGAGAGAGGGGGAGAGAGGGTAGGAAATACTCACCGGCCGAGTAGGTCGCTCACGTAGCTGCCCAATGGCTTGAGCGAGGGATAGCTCTTCTTGAGCCAATCCGCCGGCAGCTTCCCAATGACCATCGAGGCGTGGGTGCGCTCCAGTTCGGGTATCATCGCAATCTGCCCCACCACCGCCTTGCTCACGTTCACCAGACTCTTGCGGATGTACGATAGCAGTCGATTGAATCGTATCAGCTCCTGCCGCAGCACAGTGTTCATTGAATTGGTGTAGATCACGGGATATGTCTTGGACACCTCATCAATGTCGTACTCCTCCGGCAGCTGGCTCAACAGCTGCTTGCAAATGGCTATGGCCGGATCCTCCTTGACCCCACCCGCAGAACTGGCCTTCACGGAGGCCATCAGATCGGTCTGGGTGAGCAGAACTCCATTGATGAGCTGGGACAAACAGAGAAGAGGATAGCGTTGAAGTGTGAGTCCCAGTGAGTGAATGTGAATCCTACCGCATTGGTTTCCTTCACATTGCGATTGATGTCCGCATTCTCGTGCAAACCGTAGACCTCCGGCTGGGGACTGAGCGGAAAGCTGGATATATACTCAATGGCGTTGAGACGCGTGGGAAGTACAGGCACACGGTAGTTGCCAGACTGGGACAGGGGATAGCTGTGCCGGAGGAAGTCAGATTAGGAGCTATAGCAAAAGGTAATGATGATTCGCAACGCACTTTTCCTGCGCAATGGTTGTGGGATTGTAGATCATGTTCAGCAGCGACAGGATCAGGCGTCGGTCCTTGTCATCTGTGACCCTGCCGCCGTAGTTGCACTCCCCCGTGAGGTAGACATGTCCGCGGAAGGGAATGCTCTGGCTCTGCGCAATGAACATCTTCAACTGCAACAGGGAGATCCTAAGAGAGGAGGGGAGGGGGTCACCTGTCAAGTGCGGAAATGGGGGATGGGGATAGCTCGGATTTGCTCACTTCAAATCGGATTCATTGAACTCGTAGGGAATGTTCCATCCCAGGGGGCCGAACTCGCGTCGCTCCTGCACCACAGCGTGGAAGAAGACCAATGCAAAGACGCCACGGGTCCAGGCCTTGTTGGCGGCGTCCGAGAAGAGGAAGGCATTCGTGAAGAACTTGTCACGCATGAGGGGGTCCGAGGTGAAGGAGCGATGCATGTTCGCCCGCAGACCCTTGGGCGGTTCGTTTGTCATCTTCACGGAGTTCTGCAGCACCGAAACGGGGAAGACCGAACTGGGATACGATGTGCACCACAGCCGGTAGTCGGTGTGGGCGCCCTCCGTTATGTTCGTATCATTGCAGATGCGCTCCAAGTCGCCCATCCAGCTGAAGGCGACGTGACAGTTCTGCAGGACGACCCACTGCCCGTGACGGGCCGCGTCCAAAATCATTCTTTCAGCACGCGGTCCCTGGCCCTGACCCAGCGAGATGGTTTTCAATCTGTGCGGGAGAGCAGAGAGAGAGCAAAGTGCAGAGAGCAGAGAGCGGATGTGCTTAGCATAAATTTGTCTTTAAAGTTGGGAGGAGGAGGAGCAGGAGGCCGCGGAGAAGGAAGGAGCTGCAACCAGAAGCTACTCGGGATGGAGGGATGTGGGGATGGATAGCCGCAGAGGGGCATCCCACATATCGACAAGGCGCACATGTCGCGCTTAATCGAAAACATGCCACCTCCCGCGGAGACACCACAGACACCCATGCCATCATCCCATGGAATCGGTTTCCATGCAGCCGCGGACATGGAAATATGAGCCACTCTCCACTCCACATTCCACATTCCACACTCCAAACACCACACTCCCCACCATCTCGTTAATTAACTTACTTGTCGTACATGTTGCGTTGTTTGGCGAACATGAAGAGGCTGGCCATGGGATCCGATCCGGGCGAGAGCAGGAACACCAGCGGTATTTTCGGCGAGCTATCCGCAAACGAGGCACCCAAATCGAAGGGAGGCGGCTCCACGAACGCCTTGTCCAGGTTGCGCGTAATAAAAGCCTGTAATAAAGGTATATCAAGGCTTCTGTCCAGTGTGAGAGAGGGGAGGAGGGGAGGGAAACATACCCGCACAGCAGGCACCAGCTTATCCGGACGTAGGGCCTTGAGTACGATCAGATACAGCATTTCGTTGACTGTATTGTGGGGCGCCGGCAGCGGCAGTTGGTCGGGACTCGCATCATCGTAATACGCCTTCCAGGCTGCATTGTTGCTCTGCATTTTTTCGGGAAGATTCTTAAGGCTGTGCCAAAGAGATTGTTTAGTTGGGGATCTCCGACCCTCTGAATATCGAGGCTTACTCTGGAAGATCCGTGGCCTTAACAGCGGCGGCCCATGCCTTGTCTGGCAGCCAGGCATTGAGGGGATTTGCGGGAATACTCTTGAAGCCAATGCCTCCTGTGAGGAAGAAGAGCAGCTCGCTCTTCTCCACGCGACCCTGCGACACCAGGATGCCCAGGCACATGACCAACGAGATCACGAGCTTATCCTTCTCGAAGAGCGAGCGGCAGACGTTCGTGTAGATGGATTTGGTGAAGTAATCGTTGAGATTCTTCAGCCGATCCCCCAGAACGTTCGACTTCGGGGCCTTCAGGATGGTGTTAACGAACAGATTGAGGAACCAGGAGAGCGAGTACTGGTACATGGGATCCACGTTGGCCAGTTCGCTGATGCAGAAGAACAGAATGGCCGAGTGCTTGGCCACGGGTATGTACTGCTGACGGGCCGCATCTATTTCTATTTCGGTGGCCACGGCAATGACCTGCTTCTCTTGGATGTCCTCGGACAGGATTTTACTGGAGGACAGAATGTTGATGGCATTCTCGTCCTCCAGGACATTGCCCTCCGAGGTGGATAGAACCTAAGCGCACAGAAGGAAAGAGTGAAAGAATGTTGACTAAGTTCTAACCGATGTAAGCGGTTTCCAGTTTGCTTTCCAGTTAATTGAATTGTCATTGGCCAGGCACAAAAGCATAAATTGCGCTCGCCTCGGCCTGGCTCTAATTGAATCTGGCAAGAGCACGAGCAAGAGCAAGGGCAGGAGGAGTCTGCAGACAGCAGTAAACCAAATGGAAAGCAAGCGAAACTATGGCTCAAAGGAATGAAAATATTTATTGTGCCAGGAGCGGGCGGAGTGCAGGAGCAGCAGATCCAGTATGGGATGAAGCCTTACCTCCAATATCTTCGATTCGATGGTGTACAATGCATCACGATTCCTTGCGGATTCAATAATCAATTGTTCCTTCTTCTCTTGCAAATCGGGGCGCTCGTGTGCCACCACAATCGCCAGCAATTGTTCGCGTAATCCTTGTTCCGTTATCATGAAATTTAATACTGTTACCTAAACAGAGAACACAAGAGGACACAGGATCAGTGCTGGTGGGCGGGGGAGCGGGGGCGGGGGCGGGGGATGGTGTGGCATAGATTGGAAGTGGAAGTGGTAGTGGCAGTGGCAGCTTCAGCATCGAGTGTGGCACGTAAAATGGAAAGAAAACTCAAAATAAACACACAATGTGCCACAAAAAAAGAAAAAAAAGAAAGAAAGTAAAGAGGAAAACCAGACACAGAGAGAGAATCAGCAAAAGGGGGAGGGGGGACGGGGTGGGGCAGTAGGAAAATAGAGATGGTTAAAAGGAAAACTGCTGACAACAGTTGCAGCATAAAAAGCGATGGCAAAACGGCAGCGCAAGAGCGAAATGCTGGAAAAATTTTATAAACACCCTCGACAAGCGGGGAGTCGTACCAGGACTAGGACCAGGACCAGGACTGGGACTGGGACTGGGAGTAGGGATAGATGTCCTCGTTGCCACAGAGAGAGTGTGCTAGTTATGCAGCCATGTCGCACGTACATCAGCGCCCTGTCCCTGTCCCTATCCCAGTCCCAATCCACGGTCCTGCCCCCGACATCATCGTCAATGCCAACGAAAATTTGCATATTCCTTGCCGCCTGTCGCCTGCCGCCTGCCGCCCGCTGCGCTGCTGCTGCTGCCTGCTGCATCACATTTTCCAAATATCAATTTAAGTTGGTCGTTTTATTACACAACTAACGTCATCATTGCCCCTGGGGCTTACCCGAGTTAGAGCTGAAGCCCCGGCGACTTACCATAACCATCACTTCCGGCGGATAATGCGGATTGCGTAGACAGGTCGTTATGTATAGACGAAAGTCGGGATTGTATTCAATCATCGTGTCGCCGCTCTTAATGAACAGCCCGCCCTTCTGCTTGATGATGTTCTTCTCCAGTATGGGCGTCAGATTCGAGTCCAGTTTCTGGCCTGCGAAAGAGAAAGAAACGAAAAGCAGCTCGGCAAAGGGCCCGGAGAATCCGCACAGAATCCACACTCGGAGAACTCACCCACATTCTCGATGAGCACGGGCTGGCCATAGGTGATCGCCAACTCGAGGACCTGCATGTAGTTGGAGTCGCTCTGCTTGACCACCTTCAGGTTGTTGTTCTTCTCCATATTCTTGATCCATTTGTTGGCTTGAACTGTGAAGAATGTTAGAATGATGTTAGAGGAAAGGTAATCCTCTACGCACCCTGCGGATCAATGAGCAGCGAATAGCGACTGGAATTGGTCACAATGATGCCGTTCTCCACCGAAAAGTTATCGGCGGGCAGTCCGGCCAGCGACCAGGCACGTATCGTCATCGGGTGGCCCAGTGTGCTGGCCAGAGAGAAGGTCTCGCTGCACGGTATGTGCTTCCTGAGGCACAGGGCGTTCCACTCATCCAGGATGTTCACACGGTACTGCAAAATGGGGATTTAATTTGAAGGGCGAAGATTTTTAGCTAAATATTAACATGTCAGCATTTGTGGATGCTGGAAATCGTGTATGCACAGAGAATATACAGAAGATAATATGGCAGACAGATAGAGCGGGACAGAGAGAGAGAGAAGGAAATGTCGCGTCAGCCATCTGAGAGCGAGGGAAAATTGAAAAGGCAGCTCACAAAAGGAAAAAAAGCACGAAACGAAACGAAACGAGAGAAAAATCAATGCAACGTGCTCATGCATATTAAAAACCTTTATGGGGAAAATCTCCCGGACAGCTGGGAAGAGCTGAGAAAATGGCCATTAGCGGGGGCACTAGAATGGGAATGGCAATGGGAGATGGTGTCCACATACTCCTCCTCTTCTGGTACATACCTCCGTGGTGAAGAATCCCAGGTAAGCGGTGCAGCCGCCAGCTAGCAGAACATCGCCCACAATGTTGCTAATGGATTCGTGGAGATTCTTGGCCGCCTCAGACCAGCGTGTCTTCTCACCGCCCAGGCCGCCCAACAGCTTCTCCGCTCTGCGAACGGGAGAGAGAATATAGAGAAGAGCAGAGGACACATATCCGTGGCAGACCTGACCTGGTCAACTTCTTCTCGCAGTTGTCTATCTCATCCTCGAGTCGCTTCTTCTCGCGCGACTTTTCGGCGAAGAAATCGTTGAGCTTCTGCAGCTTGTCAAGGATGACCTGGAGCTCGGCTCTCTTGGCATTCAGCTTCTCCATTTGCTGCGACAGTTCGCCCTCGGCCTCGGCCAGAGCCGCCTTCTTGGGCATCACAATCCGGGCCACCTTGTCGTAGACATCCATGGCACGGACCCAACGGCAGATGCCCTCGCAGGCCATCGAAGCGGCCTTGATCTTCTCCGGCACAAAATCGCGATCGGCAATGTATCTGTAAGGAATAGGCTCAGGGGATAAGCCAGGCTGTGTCTAGTTGTGGATCTGCGAGGATACAAACTTCTCTCGAATCCTCTTGATGATCAGCGGAGGAATGTTATCCTTGTCGAAGGTTTTCAGCGAATCCAAGAACTTCATGTCGCTGAGCATGCGCATGGACGGACCCCAGTAGTCCTCCGTCATGTGTCCACTCGGGTCGGGCTTGCGGTCGGGCTTGATGCCCTTGAGCACACAGACCGCCTCCATGGTGAGCTTCACGCCATACGGAGGATTCTTCATGGACTTGACAATGAAGACGTCGGCGGGCTTGAGGGTGTTCAGCGCCTCGAGGGCCGCTTCCATGGCGGGAATGGCCTCGGCCAGATCCGTTTCGCAGTCGTCCTTGATGGCCTGGGCACCGGCGGCGGCTTCATTGGCCGCAGCTTCATCGGCGCCCACCACCTCCTTCTTCTTCTCGGCCTCCGCCGTCTCCCGCTCAATGTTGACCATGATGCGGTCCGTCTCCTCGGAAAGAACCTTCAGCTTGGGCTGCAAGTCGTACAGATTGGCCTGCATCTCGCCCACCTGGCCGGCGGCAAAGTCGAGCTTCTCCAGACCCGTCGTGTACCGATCCCTCAGCCGTGTGATCTCGTCCAGCTTGCGGGCGTAGAAGGTGCGAAAGGCCTTGAGCAGTTCCAAGTATGCAGATGGCGTCACATAGTTGCGACGGCTGAGCTCCAGGTAGCACTTCTCGCTGGCGTCCACCACCGACTGGTGGAAGAACATGACACAGTCGACCAGATCGTCCTCCAGCTGCGTCAACTCCCGATCCTCCTGGACGGTCTGACGGCGTTCTCCGCTCTTAACGGACTCCTCCGTCAGGCGGGGCTGTGCCTCTGCCTGCTCTTCCTCGGACTCACCGTGGGGACGATTTAGATTCATAGAGGTGATAAAGTAGACACCCACGCGGGACAGTGCCTCCTCCGGCCAGGGCATGTACCAGTCGATGGTGCAGCAGTTGATCAGCGAGGGATACACCCGGATGCGCTCCTTGAAGGACTCACCGATGGGCGAGAAGGCCAGAGCAATGTGCAGCTGCTCTCGTATGCGGTCGATGTAGTAGGAATACACCTCGCTGGGCAGCGAGTCCAGAATCTTGCCCTAAAAGGGAGTTGAGTTCAAATTTTGGGTTTATTTAACACTCGACAGGGGAGTGGGATGGGGATGGAGACATTGGCTGGCCAGAGGCATGGATTTAGCCAGAAATGTATTTACCACTCTCGGTCGGTGTACAGTATACAGTATACAGTACCCATGCTCCATGTTCCATGCTGCATGCTCCATGCCCTGTCTCTTTGTTTTATCCTGTACTCACCAGTTGCTTGGCAACATTCGCCATGTTCTCCATGATGGCTGCCTTGTCCTCCAGCTGGTAGAGATTTGGCAAATCACCGGTATTAAGTATGCCATTGATATCCTCCACATAGCCCTCATCCGTTGCCTGAACAGGGAGAACAGGATAGACAGGAATTCACAATTGTGCAATGCAAATCGAAGTTGTGCATTAGGGATTGGGTATTGGGTATTGGGATTGGGATTGAGATTGGGATAGGGTTAGGGAGTGGAGTGGAACATTTTGGGTAGCCTGAGTTTTAGCTACAGCTACGTGTGTGTGTGTGTTTGTGTGTGCTCTGGCCAAATGCATTTTTATGTAACCTGAGCCTCTTTTTGGCCCTGATACTTCCTGGGCCTTTCTGTGCCTTCCTGTACATGCATTTTGCATTCACCTAAGTGCCTCTCGGTTCCAGCTCATCCTCGTGCTTTCGGACTGCTCCTCCCTGGTTGGTCATTTCGGGGTGTAATTGTTAATTAATATCTGCATGCGGTAGGCTTTGTTTGCCCCAAACAGAGACCAGAGAGCAGATAAATCATTGATTGCGATACACCCGAAAAACAATCCTAATTCCTTGGAAACGATTCCTTGCCCACCGGCCCGTAGGCTGAGCCGACCCAAGCCCAGCCAATGAATGTCTACAGTAGTCTCGATTCTCGCTTTTCGCTTCTCGATACCCGACTGATTATTATTTTGTGTGGAGGCTTAGCAGTGGAGAAACACACACACACACACACACAATTAATCCGCCCCAATGGCTTCCTATGCAGCAAGCTATATACTTTCGGTCACGCTTCACGGTCAAATGGTGCCACTCAGAAAACATAAACCAAACACACAAAGGACCCCGATCTGAATCGGAATTTGGAATTTTGAATTCGGAATTGGGACGGATAAAATGTATAACAATAAATGTGTGTTGTAAGCACCTGCATATTGTTTGCCATATTGGCAACAGTCGTCGTCTATAGTCTATAGTCGATAGTCCATTTAGTTGGTATTTGGTATTTTTGGCCATGCTAATTTATTGACCCAACATTTAATTTGGATTTAAGCCCCGGCTCGGCTCGGCTCGGCCGCTGCTGCTCTGTGAAGCCTACTCAGTGGGCTCTTGATTTGCCATAATTTGGTCTGTCTATTGGCTGGTATTTGGTGCTGTTGCCTGCCTATGCAAATTACTGAGCAATAATCAAGTTAGTTGAACAATTAACCTAATTATAAATGCAAATTCTGGCCAAAACAATGAGTGCTGCTGCCTCTGCTGCTCTGCTTTGTTGCTCTGCTCTGCTCTGCTGTGAGGCTTCCGTATTGAAAACGGATTCGAGTCGACATTCAATTGTTGATTTATTCCACATGCAAGACAGTCAATCTCCGACCCGAATCGCTGTCTATGTGTGTGTGTGTAATATCTGTTTTATTTCCAAGAATATTCAAATTAATTTCAATTTAATTTATCAATTTACATACACGCTGAGAAAAAATCTCTGGCAATAGAATATTTACACTTAGATTAACAAATGTTAACCAATAGATTTACACCGAAGGTGGAGGAAGGATTTTAAACATATTTCTCTGAGTGTACAGTTGGAGGTAGAGCATAGGCGGTGACTGTGACGAAGACGAAGAGGCAGAGACGGGGACGGTATAGGGTTTATGGGTTTGTTGTTCCCTCTGCCCTGAAGGTTTTGATTAAAGCTGTCTACGTTTTACAGCCTTATTAAATAGCCATTCTGATGGCCGATTAGCATAACACGACGGCGAGCACATAAACCAAGCGAAGAAGCGAAGAGGGGAGGGGTAGAGGGTATAGCAGATCTCTATCTGTCACTCACCTGAGCATCGGAGAAGAGGAAAACGGTGTGATTCAGATTGAAGCTGGCCGACATCAGTATCTTCTTGAGATCGTCCCGCCAGTCGGATATCGTATAGCTCTTGGACACCTGCACTGTCATCAGGCGGCAGTCGGCTATGTAGGCGGCCAGGCGGCAGGAGCTACGCCTTCCCGATCCGCCCATGCCCACCATCAGGATGTTGCCACGCGGCATCTGCAGCACCCGGGAAACCCTTCAAAATGAAATCGAGATTTCAGTTGAAGACTTACATGCATACGGATATCATGGGGTATATTACCTGCTCACATGCTCAATGGCAAAGCGGAACATGACCAAATCCATTGGGGAGCTCGAGAAGGAATTGTACTCCCTCAGATAGTAATTCATGAGCTTCTCCAGCTTCTCGTAGCTCTCGCCCTCGTCGTAATACTTTGGCTCGGCATCGGGTTCCATGTAGTTGCCGTAGAATAGATTACGGATATCGTTATCGGTCAGCTTCTCGCCCGGCTCGAGGCGTTCTGCAAAGGCCTGCTCCAGGGGGAATCGCAGACAGGACTTGCAGGCATCAGTGGCCATGTAGAGCAGCCGATCCCGATCCCGCTGGTCCACCAAACTGCCAGGAGACACAGATACGAGATATGAGGAATGACAGCCAGACAGCCAGACAGACAGCCAGACAATCGGACAGCCACTCACCGGTCATAAAACACGCGATAGGTTTCGTGGGCCCACAGGCGTCCGAGCTTCTCGGGATCGGGCATCCGCTTGGCGGGGACCATGACGATGCCTTGGAAGACGCGGGTGATGTCGCGCAGGGAGAACGTGTAGTGGGACTTGGCCGGTGTGGGCAGGAGGGTGCGTATTGCCTCGCGATAAACGCTGACCATTGCCTCGGCCAAACCCTGCAACAACGCCACAAAAAAAAGAGTTACACACATCCTCAATAAAACAAAAACCCAAAAAAACAACAGCAATAACAGCCACAGATAGAGACACATAGTCCAGAGCCGAGAGTCGAGAGTCAGAGTCCAGAGTCCGTGGAAGTTTTCTTTTTGGGGGGAAATGAAGCTATAAAATACGCCATTTTAATTTTATTATGCGCCCATCACTTGGCTGCGAGCCAAACACGAACTCCATTGACTCCAGTGACCAAACCAGACAATCATCCTCCACCACCTCCTCCTCCTCCTCCGCCTCCGTGTGTCGCCTCCATTTCTGTGTGTGCGGTCGCTGCTGTTTTTTTTGTTTTTTGTTTTGTGGAGTGTCTGTGGGGATGGTACGTACACGGGAGAGCAGAGCCACCTTGTCGGGATAACCCTTGGCGAAATGCCAATCACCAATTGCCGTGAATATGCGAATGATGGTCGAGTCCTCAAAGGAATCGACGGCCACCACGAACATGTGGCGATAGAGACGCGGAAAAATGAAGTTACTGCCACCCAGAGTGCCCATGGCGCATATCAGAGCCTGTGTTGGAGTAGCAGAGTTCGTGGAAGGAACGTTTCAGAGATAACTTATGGACAGTTTATGGACAGTGCGACACTGCCACCACTCACCATGTCCACCAGCTCGATTTTGGTTGTGTCCACCAGATCCGACCAATAGCCGTGGTCCAACCAAGTGCGCAGCAGCTCCAGGGGCGGCTGTGAGCCATAGGTATCCTTCGAGGGCATGGCCACATCATCACAAAAGACTGTGCACTAAACACCGAGATATACAGAGGTTACTGTATGGGATAAGGTCATGGGGGGGTTGCGATTGGATACCTTCTTGCCCAGCGCTGGCCCGTAGACACCCTTGCGGCGTCTGTCCAGCTTGCTCATGATCGTGTCCTGCACCATCTGGGCCGAGGTGCGGGCCGAGAAGTTGATGATGTTCACGAGATTGGCGAATTTGTTGAGGGCCAGCAGGTTGCTGGTGATGATGGCGCTCTTGCCAGTGCCCGTGGGGCCGATGACCATCATGCCGAAGGACTTGTTGATGCAGAAGTCCTGCCAGTAGGATATGTAGCCCGTCTCCTTGGTGGGGACGATCAGCTCGCTGATCTGCGCCTCTTCCGGGAAGTTGATCGTGGCCGATGAGGGATCATCCGTGGACTTTTGCCACGTCCACCAGTTCTCGGCCTCGTCGAAGCGGTAGTCGAGGAACAGCAGCTTCTCGGGGAACATCTGGCCGCGATTCAGTGTGAAGTATTTTGGCTTGGGATGTTCCTCGTCCGAGCCATAGATGACCTTGCGAAGCAGCGTGTCAAAGGTCCTCTGGCCGGCGCCCGTCAGGGCCGAGCAGTAGGCCCAGGCATAGCAGAAGAGGAACATCTGCTGGAACCACACCTGGGTGAAGACCTTGTGCTTGTCGAGGAAGTGAAAGAAGAACCGCGAGAACGTCTGGTACTGATACAACGGCGACAGCTCCAGCATCTGTTTGCACTGCGGCAAGAAGTCCAGGGCAGCCGGCATCAGCCAGTTCACCATTTCCTCGAACAGGTTCATGTAGATCTCGTTGAGACCTACAATATTAATGAGGACATTCTGGAAGCTCTTGTGGAAGGCACGCCAGCCGAGCTGCGAGGGCTCCATGTAGATCATCCCACAACGGGAGACCGTGGCCGGGGAGGCCTGCTCCAGGTCTGCGGGCTCGAACATCATGTTCATCAGCTTCGTCATCTGCATGATCTCGCCGGACATGAGGCAGAGCTTCTTGTTGTCGTCCAGCACCGTGTTCAGATTCTCAATCCACACCGCATCCACAGGACCATCGAACATGACCCAGGCCCGTTCGCCGCGCGGTCCCTGCACCTGCTCGCGGAACGTCTTTGCGAGCACACCGTCGGACCACTCGTGGGAGATGGGGTCGAACCGGCCGTACAGCTGGCCCATGGTGATGGCCTTTGGGTTGATGATGCGAAAAACGACCGGATACTCCTTCAGAGTTGCCTCGTCGTCCGTCGAAACATTTTTCAGCGTCAGAGCCAACATCTAGACGAAGAGACAGAGCGAGAGAGAGAGAGAGAGAGAGAGAGAGAGAGAGAGAAAAGAAGGTGCAGTAGCCGAGATTGAGTCGTTTGTTGACTCATTAATTCCAGGCCATTTAATTGGCTGCCCGGCGAAATTAATAAACGTACGGCTGAAATATTTCCAGCCATGGTCCACCAGCTATGCTCTTACCTGGTAGGCGGTGGTCTTGCCGCCCATCGACCCGCCCACTATCATCAGGCCGTGGCGCACCAGCAGCATCTCGTATATCTGCAGAATTTTCTCCAAATACCACGGTGTCGCCTGCAGATTCCTGTCCTTCAGGTTGATGTGCAGCCACTTGAGTATATCGTCGCGTTGCGGCTATCCCGGCGATGGAGAGGCATACATGAGTGTAAATAAAATATGAAAAATATCCAAAAATTAACGTGTGATTTCTTCCGCCAAAGTGGAATTACTTTCCATAAAGATAGTCCATGAAATGTGAATATATATGTACATAAAGTTCGCAAGGTATTTACTACCATAACTTATTTAAACTCAATTAATTAAGCTACGATTATAAACATATAAAAGTACTTTAGAAAGATTCGCTTAAGTCTGGGGGGATTGGAATGGAAAGCAAAGGCCTAGGGAAGATGTTCTTCACATGGCCAGTAAGCGCAAAGTCCTTTGCTTCTCGACGATGGACACGGACAATCAGACAATCAGCAAGCCTGCTACCAACTCTCCCAAGAGTACTTAACTGAATCCAGACAGGCAGACAGGTGGAGTACATATGTATGTATATGTAGTACATTTACCTTTATCTATCATCCCTTTCTCTATAGTATATTTATGTAATTAATTACCGTTTATCGCATTAATTGGCATCGCTTGCAGCTCATTAAACCTGAAAAATAATTAAAGCAGCGCTTACCATGGGCAGCTCGACGCCTGGGAAGAGATCCATGTAGATGCCAATGAAGAGGGAGATGTCCTGCTCGAGGAATTTCGGCAAATTGACATCAACAATGGCACGCAAAACAATCTCTGGCTCCGGCAGGTCCATGTAGAGGCGTCGCAGCGATGCGGAGGCCAGCAGCACGGACTTGACGGCGCGCATACCTGTGTCGATGGATGGACGGACGGACACACATACATACATATAGATGGATGTAAGTACCAATACACGGGCAGTTCGGGGGGATGGGGAATTATGTGGGGGGGGGGGGGAGGGGGAAGGTGAGGGTCGTGGGCATTAGCTTGGCATTTATGCGAGCGCATAACTCAGCTCCGTCTCGGCTACGTTTCAGGTATTTGATGGCGTTGATGGCGTCGAAGAGCCTGGCTCTGGTCCCTGGTCTCTACTTCCTGGACGCTGGACCCTGTCGCTGTGGCTGTAGCTGTGGCTGTGGCTGTGGCTGTGGCTATGGCCGGGGCTTCATTATAGCGCCAGGGAAATGCTAAGCTTTTGCAACGTTGCAAAAACAGCTGGACAGGAGCAGCGGCAGGGACAGAGACAGCGGGACAGAGACAGGGACAGGGAGGCGGCGACTCCGGGGGTAAGTGTACAAATAGTTTTTATTATTACTTGGAAGGCAGGCCAACAAACATGTGTATGTGTCCGTCCGTATGTCTGTCTGTGTGTCTGTCTATATGTCTGTATGCCACATTTGTCTCTCACACACGATGCACAAAAGCGCAGCAGCAAACTTGCAAGAAAGTTTTTCAATTTAAACTCAAAATAAGATACTGATCAAATGTACTTTGCACATAAACTTGCACACAGCTGCACAGCCAGCCAGCCAGCCAGTCAGCCAGTGAGCCTTCCTGCCTGCCTGTCTTGGCCCAGGCTTGGCCCTGCCCTGGCTGCAATTGCTGCAGCTAGCGGCTGGACAAAGATGCACACAGATACGGATACGGATACGGACGGAGTCGTAGACTCCAGACAGAGAGACACACATACACATAAACACAAACACAGAGACGGCAGAGTGGCAAGCAGAGACATGTTGTAATGTCATATGACATGTTACGTCGTAAAAGGAGCAATATCTTTGCCTTGAAACAAGCAAAAAGAAAAGCCCGAACCAGAGCTAGAGCCAGAGCCAGAGCCAAGAAAAAACACGCACCGAGCAGGACATGGAGACAACCGGAAAGTTGTTGGAGTCTCCTCCCGCGCCCTGCACTCGCCAAGGAGCAGAAGGAGGAAGGAAGGAAACCCATCTTACTCTGGAGAGAAAAGAACACGTGTTGTTGACTACTTTTGCGCCTTATTAGCCAGGTGCATCCCGGATGCATCTCAGTGCTCGGTTCTCGGTTCTCAGATAATTGCTTCGCATGTACTCGTACTCACCGTAATCGTAGTGGGACTGCGAGGACAACTGTTCCGAGCAGAGCTTGTAGGCCTGGACGATCTTCTGCGAGAGATTGCGGGCCATATCGAAGCCGTTGGAGTACAATGTGATCTCTCCGATCATGGCATAGTCCGGCACCATCATGGCCACTGTGCGGAACAGCACTTTCAGATTGTCGGGCAGCTCCGTGCGGCCGGCATAGCTGTGTTGCAGGCGGAGAGCAGAACATAAATGGATTAGAACGGGGCATTGGACCAATCAAATTCATCAAAGTGCAAGTGCTAATGGCATAAATACTAAACACAGGACACAGGCGATAGCCTTAGTTCTCAATGCCCCCCAGTGCCCATTGCAATTGCCAATCCCATTCCTATTCCGATTCCGAGTCCTGCCAATAACCAATATGAGTGACTGCTCTTAAGAACGTCTGGTTGCGTGACAAATTGGCAGGCAGGCAGGCAGGCAGGGCAGAAAAACCAAACCCCCAAGAGAGAGAGAAGAAAAAAGAAAGCTTTCTGCCAGGAAGGCAGGATGTCTGCCTGCTGGCAATGGCAATGGCTATGGCTATGGCAAAGGCAAAGGCAAACGCAAAAGCGACGTCCAATCGAAATTAAGACCTTCGCTGAATGGCACAATCAGTTATGGATAGAGAGGTGGACAGGCGGACAGGCGGACGGCAGAGCAGAGCAGGACATGCAGAAGGAACCTGGAGCTAGAGCTGCAACTGGAGCTGGATCGAGGGCTAATATGCATGTTTGTCGCAGCTGTTCCGCATGCATGCCAAAGCAATAAATATCCCGATGGGAAAATCTCCAATAACGCAATAACTACCAATATCGGAACGCACAGAGACAGCCACCTTCAGTCCACCTTCCCCACCCGCTCCACCCGGGGGCGTGGGTCGTGGGGCGTGGGGCGTGGGGCGTGGGGTGTGCGGTGGTGCCGAGTGGCGGCTAGCAAATAGCCCTGTCCACGTCAGGGAACTGCTACCAGTCCGGCGCTGACTGCCGTCCTCCTCCTCCTCCTGCTCCTGCTCCTGCTTTTGGATTCTGTGTAGGCCGTGTATGGGGGCTTACAAAGTAACTAAATGCATTTTCAACTGCACACACCCAAAACGAAGGAGAACGTGTGGAAAAAATGCGATGCGTGAAACCGCAGCTGCTGTTCCCTCGACAGACAACATGCCCCATGCCCCCATGCAGCCCATACCCCCACCCATTCGTTGTGGCACGGCACTCACCCGGGATTCATGGTTATGAATATGGAACAAGTCGGATCCAGTTTGAGCATTGTATCCTCGAAAAAGAATTTCACAACCTTGCGTCCGATGGCCCGCTGTATGGTTAGGATCTGTTGCGCCACCACCGACAGCACTTCCAGCTCGATGCGATTGAACTCGTCGAAGCAGGCCCAGGCGCCCGATTGTGCCAGTCCCTGCAAAGAAAGAGCGCCATAGATGAGGATGTAGTCAGAGTACAGAACAGAACAGAACAGTGCAGAACAGAACAGAGCTGGGAAAAAATACAAAACACAAATAGAAACAGAAACAGAAATTCCTGGACAAGGATACGACGATACACACACACACACACGCACACAGTAACACACACAGAACACTCGTCGAAACACTCGTGGAAAAAGCAAACAGCAGCATAAACATTATTTTCTCTTTCTCATGGCACTCGGTTTCTGGTTTCAGTGTTCTCTTCGGGTCCGAGGGCCAGAGGTCGATGTGGGTTGGACCCTTTGATATGGCTTCCTTTTTGCATTCTGCAATAAATATGCTGTTTTATCCCCAGTCTCGCCCCAGCACCAGCACCAGCGCCAGTACCCGTACCAGTGCCAGCCCCTCCTTCCCGCCTCCAGCTTCAGCAGCTCCAGCAGCACAAATAGCAGAGAACTGACCTGACTGCAAGTGCCATATGCTGGACCTGAATCGGCATCGGCATCGGAATCGAGAATCGGAAATCGGGAGGGACTGGCTAAGGGGTAAACGAAAGGCTGCTGGCCTGGTGTATCCAGCGAAGTGTATCTGTATCGGTGAAACAGCAAGTCCCGTGATATGTCCCTCCGAGTTGCCTCCGGGCCGGGACGGGCCAAGCCAGGCCAGGCCAGGCCACTGGATATTGCATGGTTAATTGAAGAAAAGGTTTGAGTTTCCCTAATTAGGGAAATCTATAGAGCTCCATTCCCCCGAAAAGGGTGCATGCAGATGCCGATGCAGATGCCTCTGCAGATGCCGATGAGGGGAGAGCACACATCTTGTTAGCTTTGATTTTGTTATGCACTCGTATCATATGTACCTACATATTTGAGTGCACTAACAACTGGAAAATTGTTCCATTTCCCTCACTCGTGCTTTCTATTAAAGCTAACACAAGAAAGGGCTTCGAGTTGACTAGAAACTGCAGCAGCATTTCATGCAGAACACATTCCAATCAACGAACAGATTCACAGTTATCACAGGTATCTCCACACTCAGACGCTATCGTGTTTGCTATTTGTGTTAGTTGGAGTTTAATAAAATACAAAGCAAAACAAAACATGATTACATTTCACCATAAATATGAAAATATTTTATGTAAATATATATTTTTTACATTTAAATGAAATATTTTGCTAATATATTATATTTCTTCCGTCTGAAAAATAGTTTTAGATTTTTTCTTAAATCGAAGAGATATTCTATTTTATTTAAATATATCATTTAAATATTGTTTTTTTTTTCTTTTTCCAATGCCACTCAGAGTTTACAGAAATTATATTTCGTTATCGTACATTGTATATACCTCATATACTCGTATATCCCCCTGTTTAAATATTGGAACTTTTGAGAACCAACAATAACCCACTCAAACACCTTTGAATTCAGATGGTGTTGTGCCCGGAAGGATGGTAGGAAGGAAGGAATGGGGGAAGGAAGGGAAGGCCTTCTCTATTGGCCTTCCGCCTGCTTGGTAGCCACACAGCTAGTTTACATTCTATTGCGCGTTCGCACGCTTTTTCCAGTCACTGTACTGTACTGTCCCCCCTGCCACTCGTCGCCGCTCGTTGTTCTGGATGCTTGGCATGCGGCTATTGTACAATTAGCGCCTCTGCATTGGTGGTGTTCTGCCAGCGATGGCGATGGCAATGGCGATGCCGATGGTGTTGGAGGAGCTGGTGTTGTGTTAGGACTTTGTTTGTCCAGAGGAAGCGCGAGTGGATGCCGTGGAATGGAACCCGGCAAAGAGCAAAGAAATAAACAACAACAACAGCAACAACAACAACGAAAAAAAAGTGGCATAGAGCACACTTTGAACTCCATCCACAGAGTGGTTTGGCGGCGGCATTGGCAACTAACCCAACGCCCTGTCCTGCTCAGTGTCCTCCCAGCGTCCGCCCAGCTCTCAGCACAGCTCCTTCCTGGCTGTGCTCCTGCAGCTGCGATAACTTTTTGCCATCCATTGGATGCGCCTTTTGTTTGGTGCGTGGCATTGTGGATGCCGCATGCCACACAAGCGGACGAACTCCGGGACTACAGTTCTCTGCCATTGTTGTGGCCATTTTATTTGCATTTAATTTATTTACGATTACTTTTCTCTCTCTCCCTCTCTGCTCCTCTCTTTCTCTCTGTGTGTGTGTGTCGCACAAAGATGCAGAAATTGCTTTGGCATATTTCGAATATTCTGTCAATTGCAAATTATTTTATTGTCGCAACATTGTTTCCTCCCCCCCAGAGACATTCCTCCACCCTGAATGAAACAGCATGGCATGAACAAGGCAAAAGTCTGTCTGCCTGTCTGTCTGTCTGTCTGCCTGAGAGTGGGAGGAAGAGGAGGAGAGTGGCAGTAATTGTATCCGGATACTTCCTAGAGATTATTAGAACAGCATAATGACAATAATCATCATCCAGTTGGTGACACACACCGCACGCCACACGCCGCACAGACTGAGAACGACTTTCTAAATCTAGACTAGATGGGGGGCATCATTATCATTATCATCGAATCATTTGAATCGTTGCCTGGTTTCATCGTCTTGGATGAGCCGCAAACCAAATTAAGCAATAAAAAGAATAAACAAATGTTAAACACTCTACTCTGCCCCACTCTGCTCCACTCCACTCCACTCCATGCGGTCGGCAATCGCATAAATTCATTAATTTAAATTGAGAATTGAGAACTGAGAACCCAATTTATGGGTTCTGTTCCCCATGCGACAAAAAACTACACAAAAAGCTGCCTCTGTCGTCGGCTGGCACCAAAAGCAGTCGCTCCTCTCTGCCTTGCTCTCCTCTGCTCTGCTCTGCTCTGCTCTCTTCTCCCCTACTCTCCTCTCTCGATATTAATAGAAATCCCATGCAAATGAGGATGAAGTTTGCCTGATCTACGGTGTGTCTTTCCTTCACCGCCCCACACCCCACGCCCCAGCCCCCAAAGAACGTGGCTTAAAACTATTATGCAATTAGCCGTGTGAGCGTATTAAGCGATTATAGCCCATACATAAATTTTACTACAAGATTTCAGCACCCACTTAAGATGTGCGTGAGGGCATAGAGAGTAAGAGAGAGCGAGAGATGGAGAGGGGGGGTGGGGTGGGGTGCTCTCGGTTAACGACCTGTAAATAAAAATTTGCATAAACCTTAAGTGGGACCTGCACGAAAGTCCGGCAGAGCAGAGCAGAGCCGACCGCGCGGCCCATTACTTTCACAAACTGGCTAATTAGTCAACGGTCCGGGCAAATGCGATTATCCCGAATGTTGCATAAATTTCAATAAACACACAGATACACCCACACTCGGACACACACACACACACACACACACAAGCACTCTGCTGGAGGGGTGGAAAAGCAAAAAGGGAAGCCCCGACTCGGCGGCTCCACTGTGTCTGACATGAAGAACTCAGCGTGTGGCAAATTAACCAGACTTGCCCACATTCACATTCCCATTCACATTCGCACTCACATTCACATTCACATCTATGAGTGCTGCTCAACGATTGTTGCGTGTGTGCCGCCGCATCCAGACGAGTTCTTTGCCTGATTAATGCGCTTGACTCTTGATTCTCTTTTCGGCCATCAATTAGAAAGCCAGGCCGTTGAGCAATGGAGCAGCTCCCCCATCGCAGACAGCGCGACGCTTTTGATAGAGAGCCCTGTTGTTGTCTCTGTCTCTGTTGTTGCCTCTGTTTTTCTCGTTGTTGTTGTTATCACTCACCTTGAAGAACTTGCCCAGCGCCTTGTAGTCGAGGCCATCGGAGCAATTGAAGACGACACACTTCTTGGCCACCGCCTTGGCCAGATCCTTGCAGGTCTCCGTCTTGCCAGTGCCGGCGGGTCCTTCGGGCGCCCCGCCCAGGCACAGCTTGAGGGCGCCCATCAAAGTGCTGCCATACAGGAAAAACAGGGAATTAGAGAATAGTCGAGGTTCTAGTCGAGAGCGGCAGCAGCAGCAAAACAAACTCCATAAATGGGTTGTGGGGGCACAAAGACCAGGCAGGGGGGGAAAGGGGCATAGAATGCCGTGCTGCATGCTTTTAATATCTATTTTGCATTTTTTCACATTTCTCACGGGCAGCAGCTTAAAAAATTGTCATTTATGGCTATTTTTTCTCTGCCCTAGCCCCGCCCCCCCCCCTCTCATGGCTTTGTCCAGTTCTAGGAACCGCTGGGAATTATGGCCTAAAAGGAGTGTTTGGACTGGGCCATCATGTTTGGCAGGCAGAGGCTTGCAGCCATTTAAAGGTGGAATATTGGGAGTTGGACAGCAGGAAAATGTATGAGGAATAATGTTTAATCTTAGTGAATAAAGTTAATATATGTATTTGTGTTATCTGATACGTTGATAAGTTATTAGCTAATCTATCCACCATTCATCCATCTTTCTCTCTACCTTTGTATACATTCTCTGACGAATTTTTGCTTAATCTTGCCATTGAATGCGAACACTATTCATTCAAAGGAATAAATACTTTTGCTCTTTACAGTCTTAGTATATTTGTATCATAAACTTGTTAATTTTGCTACACCGCACCCCCCTCTCTCCACTCCCCGCTACCCATCTACAAAATGTTTTCCTTTGACACTTTTTCTAGGGCATTCCCCGCCTCGAGACCCATTCCCTTGGATTACTACATATATTTTCATAAATTTCTGCTGCTGCTTGTTTTGCTTTCAGTTCATATTTTTATCATATTGGCAGGGAACCCTATTCTGTGGGGTGCGGAAGGGGGGGGCAGGGGTGCGGTGGCGGTAGCGGACTGTGCGCATATATTTTTTAGCTTTTTCCGGCCATAGCCATACGACGAAATATCTATATACTCGGTTTCAATTTTTTGTTTGTCTCCTTTTGCCCCACCCCCTCTACCATTCGTTTTTTAACTATCGATACATGTGTGTGTCTGTGTGTGTGTGTGCTGTTGTGTTTGTGTGAAAAACTGTCCAACATTGATTTATTTGTTTAATATAAAAGTTTTATCGGAAACCCCATTAAAATGTCCTTTCTGCCAGCTTGCCAGCGACGGCCCGGCACGGCACGGCACGGCCTGCCTACAGCCTGCCATCCAGCCATCCAGCCAGCCAGCCAACCAGCCGGCCAGCCTGTGTGTCCTGCCTGGTCTCTCTTCCAGGGCCTGGTCCTGGTCCTGGTCCAGGTCCTGGTCCCCGCCTGGTTATTGTTGGTATTATTTTGTGTGTCTGTGTTTGTCGTACGGCACGGTAGCAGCTTAAACATCAAAAAGGTTTTCAGCTCCCTTTTTGCGTATTTTTTGTTTTGTTTTGAAAAATGAAAATAAATTTAAAATGCACCGAAATAAAATAAATATTTTTCCAATAAACGTTCCTGACTTTAGGAGTCACAGGGAGGGGTAATGGAGAGGGGCACAAACACACACATACAAACACACCAGCTGCTTTTGCAACGGTTTGTCAATTAATATTTTGGATATTTCCATAAAGAGAGAGAGAGACAGAGAGGAACAGGGGACAGTGGGAAAGGAAGAGGACTACTCACCGGTAGCAACGATCTGTTAGAGGAGTGACCACCAAGCGGGGCAGATTCCCCAGATACTCCATGCCATATTTGACATCTGTGACCACCATGCTAACGCACACCCAATCCTCGCTTTCTATGGACAAAGAAATGTGGAACATTTATGATTTATGGGCTGGAAGGTGGATGCAAAGGTGGAGGAGGGACACTCACTATCATCGACCTTCCAGTAGTAGCGCAGCTGGGAGATCCAATCAAAGTCCTGTATGTTGGCCACCCTCGTATCCGTCAGATACTTGACCACATCGCGTGCTGCAACAGAAGATTGGCCAGAGATTAGAGCACTGGCTGGTGTAATCTCTCTCGTTTCTTGAACGCGCTCACTCACCATGAACATCCAGGACAATCAACGCCTCCACAGCAATCCGTACGCCCGCCTGCAGATCCGTTCGCACCAGCTGCACCAGGTCGGCAATCTGCTCATTGGATTTCTCCAAATAAGCCGGCAGCTCCTTCGTCTCGATGGCCTCTTCCACCTGAAGGAAACATGGGGAAATGAAGAGCATAAAGTCTGTGAGAAACTGCAGCAAAGGCAGCGAAGGCAAATAAAAAGCAAAATATGATTTTCAATTTCGCTGCCGGAACGGTGAGGAGCGCGAGAAAACTTCTCTCAAAGTCAAAGCCCAAAAGGGAATTGCTCCACAAAGCAAAGTGTGAGAGGAAGAGAAGGAGAGTTGCAGGTGCAGGGAAGGCGTCTGATGGTCTGGGACCTGGGACCTGGGAACTGGGAACTGGGACCTCGGACCATGGGCTAATCTCACTGTCAGAGCCACTGAGAGACGGCTCTCTCGTCTGACAGCCAACTGATGGACATTTGTTGGTCCCGGAGATGAGACCCTTGCGGTTATCGCGGTTTTTGTTGCAAAAAGGAATCGTCCTGCTCACCTCATAGGTCCAGGCCATGCAGGAAATGCCCTGCACCACCTGTCCGGGCCAGGACACCACCCAGGCAATGCGGTCCACCATCGCATAGTCCTCCCAGGCCTCGCGCATTTGCTCCTTCACGCTGTCCAGCATCACCATCTCCACCTCCTTCAGCCAGATCTCGACCAGGCCCTGCAAAAACGTAACGGAAATCATCAGCGAGACATCCCACGCAGGAAGAGGAGGGGGAGGCAGCAAAGAGGAAGCATGCACAAGGCGTGTCTTACATTGGCCGCCTGGGGATTGATTTTGCGCACAAGAGCAACGCGCTCGTCCTCGTCGCTAATCATCTCCGTGATCTCCATTTGCTCGTCAAAGGTAAGAGTGCCAATCTAAGGAACGGAAAGAGAACCATAAAGAAGCGAAGGGAATATCCAAAGTGAGGGAAGGGCTCACCCCCTCGAAGCACTTTCTCAAGTGCGGCTGGACACGCATAGGATCCTTCGTCTCGGACAGGATTTCCAGCAGTTCATCGTTCGACAGGAAGAAGAACCGAGCAAAGAACAGACGCTTCTGCTCCAGATACGTGTTCAAGCCCTTCTGGACAGTCTCCAGATCCTCGATGGCCTTGGTGAAGATCTCCAGCATCTCTGGGTAGTCGGTGGCTGCCATCACATGGCGATCATTGATCGTATGCCTTAGGATCTTCCGCCAGGTCTTGTCCACCGCCTTAAAGTTGCGTCCCTCGAGAGGCATCTGTCGCATGATGTCCTCAGAGCTGAATATGGGCTCCAGATACATCCACGTAACCTGCACCTGGGTCCAGGCATCGATGATGTTCTGGATGAGCAGCAGCCGGGCCTCCCAGTCGTCCGCCTTGGAGCCGAGGGCCACAATGAAGGGTGACCGCTTCATGGCCTGCGTTCGCATAATGTGATCGTCCAGCAGCGTCTGTATATCGTCGATGCTCGCGAGGATGTGCGTGTCCGAGTCGCGGTACTGCAGCACATCGAACAGTATATCCCGCCAGTCCGCCTGCATGTTCTTCAGACCCTGGTTCAGGTCGTACTCCTTGCCGGCCGCATTCGCAATCTCCTCCAGCTGCGGCAGTATGCTCATAATGTCCATATCGATCATGTCCTTAAGCGCGGGATACAGCTTCGGATTGACCTTGCGGTCCAGTATCTTTGATATCTGGTCCCAGTGCCGCTTCTCCAGGCCGTGGCGACAAATCGAGTCCAGAATGGGCAAATAGACGCGGAACTTTTCGATTTTTATGCGCATCTGCTCGGCGGCCCGTTTGGCCACCGGATTGTAGGACAACTGGCGGGACAACTTGTACATTATCTGTGGGAGGGAAAGCAGGAGAGATGAGACAGGATGATAAGTGGATAATGGAGGATATAGGAGCGTGCGTCCTAAAGTGCAGGACATGTATCTCCAGCCATAAGAAAGATATGCTTTTAAAGAGGTTTTCAATGAGGGTATTTGAGGCTTCCTTTCTTCTTGTTGTTTTTTTTTTGTGTTTTTTTTTTTTGGTTCGTTGTACTCGTATTTTTATTTCATTTTTAAGGGGTCTCTTGTGTCCCCACTTTGCCGCTTCAGCTGTGCCGAAAAATTCAATTCAACTGACTTTCCTTTTGCGCCTTTGTGGCAGCTTTTTTTCAGCCCTGCTGACCCCAGAGGGACACAGGGACAACCCAACCCCATCCCGACCAATCCTCATCCTCTCATGACGGTCGGGACTGGGTCGGGGACTGGGACTTGGCTTCCGAAGCAGCCGCCAAATATGTTGGGCATTTTTTCCTTGCATACTTTTCGGCTGCCAAGTGGAACTTTCTTTCTTTTTTTCTGTTGCTGCTGCTGCTAGCTGATGGCCTGGCTAGTCCGTAGTACTATTGCTGCTGCTGCTGCTGCTGCCGCCCGAGGTGGCTTGAGGTTTTTAGTTGCATTTTAGTTGCTACATTGGCTTACAGACAGAAAGACAGACACACGAGACAGACGGATGGATGGACAGCAAGAGACACAGTGGAAGAGAGAGAAAGAGAGAGAGACACAAAGGGAGTAGAGCGACAGGATTGGGAACTAAAGCCAGGCCAGAGCGCCATGCATGGATGGCCAGTGGAGGAGCAACAGAAATCCGACAACAGCTCAAACTTTGTCGGTCGTTGCTCGTTTTTATTTCCGCCAGCTTCTGGCGATGACTCCCTGCCATGGCCCATGGCCCATGGCCCATGCCATGGCCCGGCATGACAACTTCCGACTTGCAACTACTTACCTTGTGCATATTCTCCACTTGCTCCCGCACGCCATCCGCATTAAGGCATTCGAAGCGCTCGAACATCCTGCAAGGACACCGAGAAGAGATGTAAATAGAAGTACACAAACAAACAAAAAAAAAAGAAGGAGCATACAAATACGAGGCGGAGGAGTAGGAGGAGCTGCAGCTGCAGCTGAAGCTGAAGCTGTTGCTATTGCTGGAGCCCACTCTGGAGGAGTGGAGAGGAGTGGCGAGCATCATAAGCTGCCCTGGCCCTTTAGCTACTCGTCGTAGCTCAAAATCGGACCATTTTTACGCCGCACTTGAACTCAACTTTCTGCTGGCATTTTCGCCTAGGAACAGGAATCGAAATCGGGTCTTGGAATTGGGATTGGGATTTGCGTGCAGAGCAATGTCAATGGAGATGATTGCTCGGATGTGGACAAATATTTTGTGCCACACTTGTGTCCTCCAGCTCCTCCACCTCCTCCTCCTCCGTTTTTCAGTCCAAAAGTATAATTGCAATGGGCTTAAATGTCGCCAGTTGCCAGTCGCTTACCAAATGAGATAATCCTTTTCGAATTCGTAGGATGTCTTCCACAGCTTCTCCATTGGCTCCATTCTCTCAATGATCTCCGCCAGCAGGGGGAAGGCGGATATATCGATTTGCAACAGGCCCTCCTCCACATTGATGGCCTTTGCCTCGCGGCTTAGATTCTATTTTGTTTGGGAGGATGGGGTGGGTGGGAGTAACAAAGATTAGGAAGTTTGATGATAGTTCCTCATCCACTTTGGCCTCACCTCAATGGTTGTGAAGAGCTCATCGACCGTATCCACTCGCTCCTTGAGCTCGTCGAGCGTGAGCACATCGCGTATTTCCCGAATGCGGAACCCGTCCATCGTGCGCTTCTCCTGGGCCAGCAGCTTCTCGTACTCTGACCGCCGTTCGCTTCAGGGGAATGGAATGGCAAGGAATGGAATGTCGTGTCAGCTTAGTATCAGGGGATCTGTATATAATCTGCATTTCACTTACCGCAAGGCCAACTCCAGATTATCACGGACCACCGCCAGTCGGGCGGCACTGAGATCCAGGACCTCCTCCAGTTCACCGGGCAGGATAAATGTGCGTGTATTCAGATGGATTTCGTCGCCTGTTGTTAGCAGGAGTAGGAGAGGGTTACAGATGAGACCATGACTAGACTGTGGGATGACTGGAGGATTCTCTTGCGCTCTCTCTCTCTCTCTCTGTCGCTCTCTCGAAATGGTACACATTGCTAATTAACTGCGCTTAACTCTTAATTAATTGGCTGCGCGAGTGCTTCTTTTTCGGGACAAACTAATTAATTATATTTACGGTACGAGTACGAGAGTCCTGTATCTGTTTGTGCCCCTGACAAGTCCTATCCGTATCCTACATCTACTTACAGCCATGTAAGCCACACACACGCAGACACACGCAGACACACGCGACACACGCAGACACTCAGACAGTCAGATATGCCAGACAGATAGAGGGACGCATACACATTGTAGCAGCTATCCGAAAGATACACACGACTCGACACTTGACGATAACTCGCAATTGTCTGAGAGGAGAGTTTTCCGGAGGGGGATGCGGGGTAGGGGGTAGGGGGTGACTGGTTTTGTCTGCATTTGTCGGTTGTCAAAGCAACTTTCACACATTCATGAATTTGTTAAGCTCATTATGTTGCATTTTCGGGGGTTTTGATGGAGCTCAATGTTTGGTGTGTCTCACCGCAAGTAATTATAAAACCAATTAGTAGACTCCTTTCTGCTTGTTAGTTGAGGTTAATTATGTTAAGCGAGAGGCTGCTGCTGCTGCTGCTATACATATCCCCAAACCTCCCTTCGCCCCACCCCCCATGGGCTAACACTGTCTAAAACAAACAAAACTCTAACTGGATAGAGAGAGAGAGCAAGGCAGACCAGGACCAGACCCAATGCAGGACTCGCTTGGGCAGCTGCACAAACAGTAGAAGTAGAAGCAGAAGCAGGAGCAGGAGCTGGAGCAGAGGCTCCAAGGGATTGGGGATTGGGGGCACTCACTGGTCAGGTATGTGTGTGTCAGCAGGAAGACGACGCGCTTCAACACGTTCTTGATTTCATCCTTTATGGCAAATATGCGCATCTCCCGGCACTCGTTGATGTAGTTCTGCAGGGCCACCACCTCTGGTGTCTCCTCCGGCCTCTCGCCGGCCTTCATGGACATCTCCTCCAGCTCCTCGCAGATGCTGAAGTGGCAGGAAAAAAAACAAAAGAAACGAGAAGGTGAACGGGTGCACACACATATACAGACACAGATATATGTATGTGTGCACATACATATATGAAAAAGTTATCTATTAAGTGGCAGTCAGCAGTCAGAGGAGTCAGCATAAAAGTTAACTGAAAGAGCACTTGCACTTCATTTAGCTGATGCAATCCGCAATCCTCAATCTGCAATCTGCAAACTGTAAACTGCCCCTCCTCCCTGACCCACCCCCTCCCTCTGCTGTGGCCACGCGATACTTACGCTCGATTCTCGTTCCAATTGAGGGCTTTATAAAAATCAATTATGAAATCGTAGATTTTCTCCACATACATCCGCAGCGATAGCTTCACATGACGATTATCCAGCATGAACAGGTTCAGCGGGATGAAATCGCGCAGATAATAGGTCGTATCGCTCACGGCTTTCAGTTTTTTCAATAGCTCTTGGACAACCTGTTGGGGATACATGGAAACAGGAACACAGCAGTACAGCAGCATAGCAGCACAGCACCACAGCAGCACAGCACCACAGGGGTGGTGGAGTGTCCATTTTGAAGAGGGGTCTTAGTATACATATATAGTCGTGTTAATGAATGTACTTTAAAGAGAGAGACAGAGCGTGAGCTTGGACTAAATAAATGTATGGTCACTTTTATCTCTGATTTCCAATCGATTTTGTTCAATGGACAATTTCATGGGGGGCTTCGGGCTGTGCCGAAAACTTGTTAATTTTAATTGTAAATGTTACAATTCCTAATCCTCCCACTCCCACTCCCCCACCCCTATGTCCCCACGTCCCCATCTGCCTACCAAAACACACACAATCGAATGACAGCAATCAGTATGCAACATATGCAGCCACACATACAAATAAACATACACACCCCTGCTGATGCGTGCACCACTGATCCACTATCCACTATGCAGTCCATTCGTGTGTGGACCGAGACGCACTCGCATTACATGCATGAACGGACACGGGCACGGGCACGGGCACGGGCACGGGATCGGGCCTGGGACTTGATGCTGCTGCTGCAGTCGGAAGTAATTTTTATTTTATATAAATTGCACAAAAAACCCAAACGCAAACCAGAACCAGAACCGACGAATCGAGAGAAGAGGAAATTGTCGGTCGTTTCATAAAACTTAATGAATGCGAACCAGCAAACTGTAGTGGCAGTGCGGGGCGGGGCGGGGGCAATGGCTGCCTGCTGCCTGCTGCCTGGGGGCCATCAAACGGAAGGGGTTAATTGGGCGGATGAAGGACGACCGAACAGAGCAGAGCAGAGCGTAGAGCGTAGAGCGCAGAGCCTGTCTGCCTGTCACTGGCATCATCGGTAATGCACTGATTGTCTAAGTACAGACAGATGCCAAAATTTGCACAGTCAACAGTTGGGCTGGGAGCCAGAGTTGTAATTAAACAATGCATGGTGCATCCACCATATCCTTAAGGACAAATCAGGAAATCGAGAAATCGAGAAATCACAAATCACAAATCAGAAATCAGATGGAAGGCAGATGGGGGAGAAGGCCTGCAAACAAGGTGAAATTCTTGTCAAATTACACAAATTGCCAGGCACTTTTGGCACCATCCCACCAGCCTCCCACCATCCCACACTCCACTCCACTCCACTCCGCCAGCTGTGCCCGCACTTCAGCCGCCTGGCCTGGCCTGGCATGGCCTGGCATGGCCTGTCTGTCTGTCAGTTGGCTTGTCTGTCTGTCAGCAGTCTATTAATATTGCATAATGAAATTTTATGTTAATTCTACGCATCATTGCGTATAATCAAATCGAAATAAATAATTAAATCCATTGCTAGACGACAGAACCCCAAAGGCATATACAAGAATACAGGGCGGGGGGTAAGTGGTAAGTGGTAAGTGGGAGGCCTACAGCTACTCACCACCAAATCGGGCAACACATTATCCGTCCAAGTCTTCTCCACCATGGGCAAGATCATCTTCTTGAACAGTCCATAGTAATACTTGTAGACGGGCTTCAGGTAGACATAGATGCCGCGAAAGTTCACCCTGACAATTTCCTCGACCTTCGCGCAAAGGTTGACGAAATCATCGTGGTCCTCATCGATAAACTGTAGAAAGCCCTGCGCTTCGGGATCTATGGGGAAAGAGATGCATTGAGTTCCAGTGATGGAATTGGGAGACAGCCCCCACAACTCACTTCCGCCGGACATGATGAATTCGAGGCGTGGTATTTCGTAGCCTACGGCCAGTATTAGCTTGAAGTTTTCCGTGAAAATGCGCGGCAGCTCAGTCATGTACGGATACATGTACAGCTTGGTGTCGTGGTCCATCTCGAATTGGGACACGTCATGCACGTCGGGCGACATGTCCAGAAAGACATTGACCATCGGCTGCTGGAAGGGATCGGCATCGTCATCATTGAACACATAGATATTCGTCTTCGGGCGGACGCCGGGACCCATCTCGATGCGATCGTTGTCGAAGTGGGCGCCCACCACGGACACTATGAGCGTCATCAGGGGTGTGCGACGGAGGTTCGGATCGAACATCGAGTAGGTGTCTATGTTGTTGCCTCCCTGGTAGGCGCACAGCACCTTGAACAGGTAGTTGATGCTCTTGTTAATCAGGCCGTTCACTTGCCGCGACATCAGAGCGTGAATGCACCGGAAGAGGATGGCCGCCTGTCCGCCATACTTCCCGTACATGGGCACCATATCCTTCCACGTGCCACGCATGTCGTTCATCAGATCCGCACAGCGTGGCAGCCAATCATTGAGGAGCAACTAGGTGAGGCAAGCAAAGGGCGGAGGAAGGGTCAATTTCAATCTCAAGATCAGGGACTGTCATGCAGGGACTTACATCTCTGACCTCGGCACAACTATTCTGGATAAAGGCACAGACGGTGTCGGCATTCAGGGGCCTTTCGCTCAACAGAAGCTGGGCCATATCCACCACCACCAGATCATCGTACAGATCGTACCAGAGTCGATTCAGAGCCTGCACTGCGGGATGGGTGACCATGAGCAGCTCCCGTATGCGACTCTTGCCCATGAGCAGATTGGAGCGCCAGGGTACGGGCGCCATGATCATGAGCATGGGATAATCGGGCGGATCAATTTCCAGTTGAAGGCGTCGTCGCTCCATCGTTGATCTGTGAGTCAAAGGAGAGTGTATAATTGTGGGTCGGGAAGGTGGGTGGGGGGCCACTCATGCCACTCACTGCAGCAGGTAACGGAGGAACGTGCGCTTGACGTGGTAGCGAAAGTCCTCCTGCAGATCAATGAGGCACACGATGATGAGAATGGCCACGTCAGGGCGAATGCCGCGGTCTCCCACGAACAGATAATCCATTAATAGAACTTCTGGCGGCAGTTCGGGCCAAAATTGCTGTAAATGAGTTGATTAGACATGGTTCCTGCCTCTGCTTCTGATTCTGATTCTTCGGGGGACAAGGGAGACTGAATAGGCGAGGGGAAGGGAAGGGGAACTAATTCGAAACTTTCCTCCTGGCGCTCCTGGCACTCCTGGAACTCCTGCCGTTTTTCTGGGTTAAGGATTAAGGATGGAATGGAATGGGATGGGATGAGATACCTTTCGACAGCTGCCTCTGTGTGCTGGTGTGTGTGTTTGTGTATCTGGCTGATGCTTATTAAGCCGCCTCGCACTCGGGCACTGATTTGCCGTCGGAGCAAGCAAGTGCTTGACTGGCAGGGGGCTTCCCCCCTGGTTGCTGGAAGTCTGGGTGCTTATATCCCTGCCAAACTTTGCTTGGCGCTCACGTCAAAACATCAACACGCGCCCCGTCACTTGTCATCTCAACTCATTCCATTCTCATCCCTAGTCCCAGTCCCAGCTCCAGCTCCTGCTTTCCTGCTGCTCCTCCTGAGGAGGAGCGTGTTTAATATGCTCTCGCATTGCCAGGATGAAACTTTTTCGGCACAAAAGTTCTCCCAAGTGAGCGCCAGTTAAGTTTTGCTAATAATGTTGACGCTGCCAGAGACGCTGCCACTTCCACTTCCACTCTGGAACACTCTGGAACTCTGAGATTCTGGGAGGAGGACTCCGGGACTCACCTCTTCTTGGAGTATGAACTTCCAGGCATCGCGTATCAGTGGTGACTTCTCATCAATGAATCGCAGGGCCTTGCGTATCAGTCTCGAGGGATATGTCTCAATCTGCAGTATAGAAATCTGCAAAAAGACACACAAATGGAACAGGATTCAGATTCAGTTTCTCGCCATCAAAGTGGGTGTGATTCCCGCACTTACACACACGCAGACACACACACACACACACACACGTTATTCTGGTTAGCTTTTTTTTTTAACAACTAATCACGTTATTCATAACCTCCGACCACCATAATATTTACGAGGTATGAATTATATAATTTTTATAAGCACGTTCCCAGGAAACAGAGAGAGTGGAGAGAGCAGAGAGGTGGTGAGGGGGGGACGGGGCGGCAGCTTAATTTACTCGCACGCTCACGCACACATATTTACTTTGTATTAAGTTTATTATTATCATTTTTTATGTACGAGCAGGAGGAGCCTCCTCCTCGGACACGGACACGGACATGGACATGGACTCGAGCCCCCAGTCACAGTCACAGTCACAGTGAGGAGTCCACGGAGTCAACGATAAAATTTATTTATGTCCATGGCTGGTGCTCACTTTTGATGGGTTTTTTATGGGTCTTATGGTCAGGGAGTCTCACTGCGGGCTGCGTATTTTGATGCTTTCAATTTTTGTTGCCTCTTTTTTTTGGTTTTTGTTTGTTTGTTGAGTTTTTCTTTTTTTGTTTGTTAGCATATGTTTTGGAGGCCTTGCATAATTTAGAATTTGTTTTGCGACACGTGGACACGTGTGTGTGTGTGTGTGTATACAGTGTGCACCCCCGAGAGAACTATCATCAAACAAATCAACGAATCCTTTACTCACACTCCTCATCAGACATTTGTAGCGCTTCTGGATCTTCAACGAGAACTTGGCCTCGGCCTCGGCCAGAGCTTTGTTGTATTTGGTTAGCATTTGACGCTTCTGGTCCTCGGGGTCCACCGGCAGCAGCGGCGACATGTAGGAGAAGCGTCTGCAGGGATTGAGGATTAGAGAAGACTACAAATGCAGGGCAAGCGGAGGGACGGCTCACGTGGCTTCCATTTTCTTGAGGCAAAACAGAAACTCCTCATTGGTCATGAATTCCTCGCGACAGATTAGCTTCTTGCCCACTTTGCAGGGGTTTTTTTTCTGCAAAAAAACAAAATAAAGAAAGTATTTTATGGGAAAAGTCAAAGAAAGCGAAAACCCACTCTATCTGGATCTTTTCTCCTCTTTTCTGCGCAGCTGGGCGGATCGGGATTCTTGAGACGATTGTTGGCAATGTTGAAGGCGGCCTCTTTGACCACGGGCTCCAGCAGCGTGTCTATGACCTTGCCCACCCGTATAAGTTCGTTGCGGCACTCTAAAACGTACACAAACTGTAGGGTTATGCTGTAGGATTATGCGAGTGACTTACCCTCTGGGGTACGCAGTGCGTAGTGGTCGCCCGCCTTGAACTTCTCCTTCTTGGTCTTCTGGTGGAGCGTCGGGACGCGCAGATGCCTGGCTGTGGGCGATCGGTAGGCGGCAATCATCTCCGAGGGCGAGCCGTGCTGCCGTCTCAGCTGGTTCGTCCACAGGGAGGACTTGGTCCCGCAGTCAAAGTAGAAGACCCTCACGCGCCGCGCGCAGTACAGGTCCAGCAGTTGGGTGGTCATTTCATAGATTTCCTGCTCACTGGGTTGCACTGGGGCGGTCCAGGGCGGGGCAGGTGTGGGGCAGGTGTGGGGTGTGTCAAATTTTTAATAATGCACCGTTATGTAAATATGAAAGATTATTTATTACCGCCAGTCATCCATTTGTCAATCCAGGGAAATTGATTGCAGGCTGCAGCCAGGGGCGAAAAACAAACCAAAAAAAGGGATAATGTAAAAAATTGAAATGAAATGAAAATTGAAAATGCCATTTAATATTTGAGCAGCGACTTGATATGTGTGTGCAATATGCATATATACATATACGTACATATACCTGCTATGCATACATATGTACATATGTGATGATAGGAGGAGTCTATCTGGACTTTCCAAATTTGATTTCTGCCCCGCGCTCTACCCCGTCTGCCCCCGTTTTTTGGTTTCTGTTTGTCGGAGCCCGCCTCAAAGGCAGTGCAAATAAACTTGTTTGTGCAACATGAAAATTGTTTTAAATAAAAGTCACGGCAGCAAAGTTCGATTTTAAAATAATTAAACTGAAATTAATTTCCATTTCGGACAGACACACACACAGACACAGGCACAGACACACCTACACACCTACACATGGACAAAGAGTATACCCGTGTGTCTGGGGAGTGAGATCGGGATCCCTGGACAAGGCATGAGCATCCTCCTCCCTGTTGTGGCGGCTATCGCTTCGGCTGTCACATTTTTATGCTAATGTCCTCTCTATCGAAAAACACGCTTTTATGGCATTGTGCAACATGCTCCCCTATTAGTCCCCACCTCCCCCCGCCCTCCGGTTAGGGCAGCATCCAATCCTGGCATTAAATATTAAAAAACTAGACACAAAAATGAAACATTTTTATTACAAACTAGCGGCAAAAGTCGCTCCATGACCCAGGGACAGAGACACTGAACCGGGGCCAGATACGAAAGATATAGTTTAAGCGGGGGACTATATGCGACTGGGGGATACCCTTTCCTCAGGTACAGAGCTCTCATGACTCTCATGAAGTATCGATAGTGCAGAGGGAATATATGGGATCCTATATAGGATTCTTAAAATTAGAAGGGTAATCTCCCACAAGGGAGTGTTCCTTCAATTGATGTTCGAATCCTTCGAAGAATATTGTCAAATTCAATCGCGAGACCCACGTCATGTCGGCTCCTAAAAGAGTATCCTCGAACAACAAAAAAAAGAGACAGAGACATAAAAATTGTCCATGTAAATGCTAAATAAAACACTATGATAAACATGTTGTAGAGTCACTCGACCCCGCGCCCTGCCCTGTGCTGCCCTGCGCTGGCCTGCTCCCACACCTAGCACCCCCCGATGGCACCCCCTGGCACTCCCTCAACCGGATGCCGTCGTCCTGCACTCCCAAAGGATATTCAAATAAATGTCATACGCATTTGTTTTTCGGTTTTACCTTTTTTTCACATTTCGGTTATAAAATTTTATGTTAAAAGGATAATGTTTGGAATTTTTATGTTTACAGGTGAACAATTTTCCAGCGAACAGCAGTAGCACAGCAGCAGAAGGGGGAGGAGGGGATGGGGATGGGGGAAATGGGGCTGAATCAAGAGCAGAAGGAGGATAAAAGGAGGATGCTGCTGCTGCTGCTGTTGCTGCTGCCTGTCGGGGCATGTTTTTCGCATTTAATAAAGTATTAAGTGTTATGCTTTTGCGGTAAAGTTCTCACTCATTGAATAACGCAAAATGTCTGGCAATTTGTCGGTTAAGCCCCCGCGAGCGTGAAGCGCGTGCCCCTGCCACAGAGCCGAGCCAAATGCCTGAGATAATGCGCAAGTGTTGTTCAATTTAATTGGTCCCCATTCCAGCGGTACGTAGTACGAATATGTACGCTCTACCCATAGCCCAAAACCCGAAACCCTATCCTGTTGTGTCCTATCCTGTTTTGGCACTCACCCTCCTGATTGAAGTTGTAGGTGTGATCCTTGGCATCGCGCAGCGCCTGGAACTGTTCGGGCATGATGATGTCCTCCAGTTGCAGCTCCTGTAGGCTGTCATCGTCGCACTCCGTGTAATGCTCCTTCACAAACTCAAGGTTGTACGAATGGAAGTCAAACTCCCGATTGCAGCGGCCCACAATGCTGTCGTTCTGCATGTGTGCTGTAATGACGGGAGTGGAGTGGAGTGGAACTGCAATTGGTATACGGACGATACATACATATCTTCTCTATCAGGAACTCCTTGAGCGGATCTAGGGGCAGCTCATCAAAGCCATAGGTCATGCTGTAGAAGGGGCAGTCGTTGAGGGGACGCTTGGCGGTCTTCTGGAGCGCCTGCGAGACGTGCACCAGGTGCATGGTGCGGCGCCTCCTCACTTTGTCATCCTGCAGCCGCTTGTCGCAGTACTGCCGTTTCTCGGGCGCAAGTCTCTTCTGCATGATGATGCTGGGTGCATGTGCTTCGGGGATCTCCCAGGGAATAGCTTCTTAAATGTGAGTCGAGTGGTTCCTGTAGCTGGTATTCAAATCACAAACACAACGAAACACGATTTCTACTCTGGCTGTTATTTGTTTTAATTTATAGGAAAGGCAGCTGAACATCACAGAATGGCACAGCACAGCACACTTTTCTCTGATATTGTTTGAAAAAATATCAAATAAAAATCATCCTTTCCTCTCTGATAGTAGAAGCTTTCGCTGTAGCTGTAGCAGTAGGAGCAGCAGCAGCAGCAGCAGCAAAATATTTGCGGGGACCGACCAAAGCTGAACGTGAAATGTTTATAAACAAAGTTGGTTCACTCCCCGGAGACCGAGGGACCACAGCTATGGCAACGGTGAGCAGGGGCAGGGGTAGGGGTAGGGGCAGGGGCACTGGCGGTGGAAGCGTGTGGAACAGAGAGGTTGCTCTGGCAACCGGCAACCTGCCTGCCCGAACGCTGTTATTGGAGGCCAGGCATTCAGGCAGGCAGGCAGGCAGGCAGCCAGGCAGCCAGGCTGGCGGGATGGTGTCCCTACACTCCGACACTCCATCAATGGTTCACCTTTCACCAAGCTCCGTGCTCTACTCAATAATATTTGATATTTGTGTCTGGCTTCGGCATCGACTGCTCTGACGGCAGCCCACGACCAGGACCAGGACCAGCGCCAGGACCAGCACCAGGACCAGCACCATAGCTGCATTTCTCGAATTGTGCACACATTTTTCAATAAAGAGCCACAACTGCATAAAGGCTTCTACTGCTCTGCCGCTGCCGCTGCTCCTGCTCCCGCTGTGACTCCTGCTCCCGCTGTGACTCCTGCTCCCGCTCCTGCTCCTGCTCCTGCTTCTGGCATTCACTGTATTTATTATCCCATCTGTCTGGATGGCCAAAGGAGCAACAGGAGCAGGCGAGCACTCGTCATTCAACCTGATTATATGTCGACAATGATGGAAAATAATAATGATAAGCCTGGTGCATGTTCCCTTCTGTCTGGCTGCCTGGCTGCCTGCCTGCCTGCCTGCCTGCCTGCTAATAAGACTTGCTCCAGGCGACTCCAGGCGGTGCAAATCCTTAAAGCTCCATCATATTTACGAGCCAAAATCAAATTGCATTTCGCAGGGAGGCGGAGAGGCTCGGAGGCTGGGAGGCAGGCGGCCAGTCCGTATCGAGTGTATCGAGTATCCAAGCGAATAGAGATGATGATTTTTGATGCGTGGCTGATGCTGATGCCTGCTGTTGGAGGGTAAAGGTAAAGGGAAACCTCCAATTATCACTACAATTAATTGTGGCAAATTAATTGGAGATTTGATTAATGGCTGCAAAATGTGGCTGCCGCCTGGCTGCCCTTTGTGGTATTGGTATTCCATTCGGGCATTCAAGAGGCATTCAACTTTGACCAACATTGAGGGGCCACACACCGACTACTGCGGTTGCTGCATGTCACTTGGAGCGTGCGTGTGTTCATTTCTGTGTATGTATGTATGTTTTTGTGCCCGTGTGTGTGTTTGCGTGTGTGTGTATGCGAGAGGTGACAAGTCGTGGGAATAGTCCACATCCTGGCGTACCCAACGAGGTCACCCAGCTCATGGCTGTCACGTGCCTAAGCTGCTATGCCCTGCACTGCCGTGCACTGCTCTGCTCTGCTCTGCTCAGCTCTGTTCTGCTCAGCTCTGTCCGGTTCCAATTCCAACGCAATGCAGGTGCCAGAGACAGGTTCTGCCTGCTGCCTGCTGACTGCCGCCTGCCGCCTGCTGCCTGCTTGGCGGAGAAGGAGGAGGCCATGTGTCGCTGCAGTGCACCCAAAGCCATGCGGGACAAATATTTATTAACTGCCACAACTGCCACTGGGAGCAGCTTAGAGTGCCGCTCAGCCGGGTTGATCCGTGTGGCTCAGCTCTAATAAAAAAATTGATTTCGTTCATCAATTGTCACAAATAATGATTACCACGCATTTTCACCTCCAACCCCTTGGATAAGCGGGGGTGGCATGACACGCATCAAATTGCATTTAGTTTGTCATTGGCTTTTGATGGGCTAGCAGGGGAGGGGATAGGGGAAGGGGAAGGGGAAAAGGGGGTGTCTGTCAAACAAAGGGCCTGTAATGCGACGGCTGTCAGTCACGTGACCTCATTGCTAAAAATACGCCAAAAGCAGCGCGGTGGTGTTGGACTCTGTGTGGCGGGAGAGAGGGTGTCTGAGGAGTGGGGGTGGGGTGGGGTGCAACTGAAACAGCAACATCATTATTAACAAAGTCAACGAGCAGCAGCAACAACAGCAACGAGCCAAGCAGCAACAGAGGAAGGAGTCAACGCAGGCGGCAGAGGCATTCCATTCATTCAGGCATCCCAGGCAGGCATCAACTTCCGCCTCCACCTCCGCCTCCGCATCCGCCTGAGAGTATGCAACACTTTTCTCTCCAACCGGAAATAAGTCGAATCTGATCATACCCTAAGGCGCTTAACGCGGATTAAGCGCTGAAAGGGTTGAGGATTTACATCCGAAATTGGATATCACTCAAAAGGAAGAAATATCGTATGAAATAAATCAAATATTCGCTCAATTTTCGAACTAAACCATTTGCAAACCCTCAGAGAAAGAGCAGATAGTGCAGAAATTCGATTCGTTCTATCTTTGATCCATATCCTTCAATTCATAAGGTTTTAAGCCTCATCTATTCTTCTGAATGAAGATTATGAATCCTTGAAACTTCCTTTTTGAACAGAGCTACCCTTCTTGGGGGCAGAGTATAATTAAAGAACTGCCTCGTCAAGGCAAAGTTTGCTCTGCTCTCTCTTTTTATTTTCCTCTCACTTTTCTTTATTTTCTCCCCCATTGTTTATTTGCCTTCTTTATATCGCCTCGTTTTTTTCCATTTTTTGTTTCCCCATCGCTATGGTAGAATCGCATTTTGTCCGCGTGATTAATGGTCCAAGGCTGGAAGACTGTCGCGACTTGAAAAATTACATTCAAAATAAACGACGGAGGCGTCGTGGTCGGCGTTTTAAAACGGCCTGTCAAATGGGCGAGCAGGGGCGGGGAGATACATACGACTCCCACCTGGTCGGGGTCGGGGTCGGGGGTTGTCTGGGAGTGAGAGTTCCTCGATATCAAGGCATCAGCAGGGCCGCAACAACAAACCTGACGCACGTAAAAGATGCAACAGGAGAGTGAGAGAGCAAACACCGTGTGATTTACAGGCAACAAACGAGGAGGGGAGAGGAGACCAGAGGGTTGGACTGACTTGGATTGGGTTGGGTGGGGTGGGGTGGGGTTGGAACGGGGTGGGTCATAGTGCAAATTAGGGGTTGACTCCACGGGCAAGTCCCAGACGCACTCTTCTGTTGTCAATTGAAAACGTGCCAACAATTTGCAACGACGATTAATCGTGCGACCAAACTCGGAGTTACAATTGGCAGTGGAACTGTTCATGCTGTTACTCCTCCCTTTGCTCCTGCTCCCGCTCCTCCCCCTCCTCCTCCTCCTCGTCCTGCTTCTGCTTGTGCTGTTGCAAGGAGATCCTCCGACATCCTGCGACTCCTTCCATTTATAGCCAGAGCCATGTGCATGTTGGGTGCGCATTTCCAGCTCTGTTTACGACGTCATGCCGGGCTTAGCTGGGTTTTCGACTAATTTGTGTGTTGGCTCTATTATGCAGTGATGGGATTGGGATGAGGATTGGGATGGGGATTGGGATGGGGATTGCGATTGCGATTGCGACTGCCATTGCGACTGCGTTTGGAATGGGGCTTAAGCTCCTGGCGGACACAGACACGACGCACTGATGAGCACTTAATTCCCAGTCGTTAATTGCTGGCCAGGAATGTCAGAAAGTAGTCGAGATGGCCACAGTCGATGGCCAAAACTAATCGCTGAACATTCGAAGAGTGTTTTGGCCAAGATTAAATCACATTTATATTAATATTTATATTTATGGCTGGGTTAATTATGAGTTCCCGCTTTAAATTCGCTTAAATTTAATCATCTTTTATCGTTAATAATTCTTCGATGGCTCTCGCCTTTTATTTTTTTTTTTGTTTTATTTTTTTGTCAACATTAATAATGAATATAATTATGGAATGTCATAATGCGGGAGTAGGGGGTGTGGGGTGGAGGCGGGAATAAAATCCCAATCACCATATAGATACGAATGCAAATACACAGATACAGATACAGATACAGGTGCAGACACAGATACACCCATGGCCACTGCTGTAGAGCTCTAGAGAGAACCCATCATTAAAGGCTTTTGTATGCAATTACATGCCGCATTGAGCAATCATAAATTAGCTTTTGAAAAGTGCGATAAAAAATAAAATGCGAAATTCAATTAAATTATAAAATGTACAAAAATTTAATGCCAATAATGAAAAGCTCGCCCCCGGCTCCGGGCATCGGCTGCCGCTCTGGCTCCGGCTCCGGCTCCAGCTCCGGTTCATGTTCAGATTAATCATAACAATTTGCAACTCGTGTTTTTTTTCCACGAATTTCCCTACTCCCATTTCCCTTGTTACAGCGAGTGAAAAAAAGAAGGAAAAAATGTAAAAGTGCAAATTGGAAATTGGAAAATGAAATCTGAAAATTGCCAACGGTAGGTAGGTATTATTCATATTTGTTTTAAATGTCAACAATCATCAATGCAAATTCCCTTCAAATACGAGTGTAGTCATTCACTCATCCACGCATTCACGCATTCGTTGACGAACCCCTGGCGGCCCTTCGAGTGCGAATGAGTGGCATCTGATGGCCGAATGGCAGAAATGTCAAACCCAAATGTAAATGCATGCCATGCCGCTGATGTTTCAATGGCATTTGACATCTGATAAACCGAACTATACTGTGTATAAGAAATCTAACAAAGAGAAGATCTATCATGAAATGTCCGCAAGAGATGAAATTTGGCTGAGAAACAACACAAAGTTAATGGTCCGGAAAACCCCCAAGCCAAGAATTACATCTTTCAAAGAAGTTGCTAAAGTTTTGGCCATCAGTGGGGGTGGCAGGTGCAACATGTTGCATGGCAACACTTAATTGAATTCATATGAAATGTAATTTGATTTTCCCTTAACTTTTGTCACAAATTTGCTCCCAAGTTTTTGGATTTAAAAAACTTTTGAACTACGAAGAAAAGAATATGTCTCCTTTCTGTTTCCGATTTTCGGTTTTGATTCAGATTTTATTCAGATTTAAGGACAGCAATGGTCGAGCCAGCAGCAGCAGCAGCCGAAGCAACATTTGGCTTAGCTAAGCATATTCTGCCTGTTCAGATAAAATGTTCGACCCGGGTAAATATTTGTGCGAATATCTGCCAGATACACACCCACACACACACACACAGACCACTATCACCATCATCATCACCATACAGGAATATATGTATTTATATCTGTGCGTGTGTGTGTGCGGCTCTGTATGGATAAATTTTGCAATGCGTAGCTCGAAAATTTCCAACACTAAATTGTTATGGTTTTTAGTCTTAAAGATAAATGTACTTATCCAAGGAGCAGCAGCAGCAGCATCCCAGAGCCAGAGCCAACTTCATTGTAAAGTTTTGCATCTGCTGGATGGCAAAATATGCCCGAAAATATTTACTCATGAGAAGATTGTTTAGTTAAACCATAAAAAGCGATGGCATGTCCGGGTCGACAGGGGCAGGCGGCAGGCGGCATGCGGCAGAGTCTATGTCGTTTTCGTTGTCGTTGTCGTTGCCAGAGACAATGTAACATTTAAGAAAATTTAAGCCGCAAGCGACTTAAAAACCGAGACGAGACTGGTATGTCCTTTTTGTCTGTCTATGCCGCCCCCTTTTTTTTTGTGTTGTGTTGCCTGTTGGAGCACGAGAGGCAAGGCATATGATTTAGCCATCTGTTGTTGCTGTTCCAGCTATTGTTAAGGATTTGGCCTGGCCTGCCTTTGGATTTTTTACTTATTGTCTTCGGCCTGTACAAAGAGGCTCAAAGCCCAACCCGAAAACAGCGACAGGGAGACAGAGAGAGAGAGGTAGACCGGCCAAAGTGGATGGCCAACTAAGGCCAAAGCCTAGCATAGATAGATGGATGGACAGCAGGCAAACAATTGCTGTTTGTATCCTGGTTAGCTTTGCCCCGAGATGCTCTTCTGATCCTCCTGCACTCCTCCACCCGTCCACTCCAGCGTACTGTACTGTACTGTGCTGTACTGTACTGTCGTTGCGGCTGCTTTGGCTGCTGTACAAATTAGTTTCTAATACCTTCAAGTCAAACAGTGGAGCTCCCGGTCGCCCTGGCACCCTGTCTTCCGGAGACCTTTGCCCCGTCAGGGCAAACAGACAGCCAAATAAACAGAGAGAATCTCTCTCTGTCTCAGTTTGGGCTTTGGTCTCTCGTTTTGGGTTTGGCGGCGCCGAGACGGGGGCGGGGGCGGCGGGCGTTGGGGGCCTTCGGGCTTGATGCCTTCGGGATAGCATTTGAGGCTTGAGCCTGTGGCTGGGGCTACGGGGCCAATCAGGCATAAGTTTGCCAAATCACTTGAGCGTGTTTATGAAATAACGTTGACTCTGTCTCTATATACATCGCCTATATAGAGGGTGTTTGTGTGCTCGTAAGTATCCATGCGGCTGTGGCTGCCCCGCTGCCCCGCTGCCCTGCTGCCCCGCTGCCACTCTGTTTTGTTGGGGTTGCCTAATTGCAAAACCCATCCATTGTCGATTGATTTGCAGTAAATTGTATTTTAAATAGTTTTCGCTTAGTTTCATTGACTTCAAAGCAGATGCCTGCCCCCACAGATTACATAATGATGCCCAGAGTCCGGGTCCCTGGGACTCTGGCAATCCGAAAGTTGCCCCAGACACAGACACAACCGCAAGACCATGTGGCGGGTTTAATGAGCTAACTGGATCTGGTTCCTTGGGCTGCTGCCTTTCACTCCTCGGTTCTCGCTCCCAGCTCCTTGCTCCTCGCTCCTCATCCTGCATTTATCTTTGGGCAAAAGTTTTAAAATTAATTTTTAATTGTTTATGCAGCCAAAAGTTCAGCAGAAGAAAAAGCAGGAAAACAGCAGAAAAGAGCAGAAAAGTGCAGGAAAAATAAAAACAATTCCTGAAGTGCTAAAAGATAATAAAGATACTTTCGTTTCGTTCTTTGTTTGTTCAGAGTTGCTGCTGCTCCTGCGGAGAGACGATGCGAGGCAATGCTGAAAACTCAACGATTTTCATTAGAATAATGAGCAGAAATCAGCTGGGTGAAATAATACATGGGCTAGTCAGAGGATTCATTATCTTTTGGCTCTTGCTTGATTTAGACTTAATTAAAGTGAAGCATCTAGAGGGGAACTGTGGATCAATATCAATACATATCGCTGCAGACATACGCTCCTTAAGGAAAGAAGGAATGTCAGATCAGGAAGCATACATATAAGAAATGTATCTCATTCAGTAGAACTTTTTGCCAAGCTTTACTCGATCTCTTCACCTACTACTATATACATGGGTGTACCTTTCAAAATCGTACATTTACCGGCAGCTGCTGCCTGTGCGATCTCAGAGACCTTCGCTGCTTCGCTACATCTGTCGATTGGCAGCAGCTGTGAATGCAAATTTCGAGATGTATTCAGAGATTCAGTGAACGAACAACAAAAACAACAACAACAACTATAATCGGGCCACAAAATGTAGCATTGATAACGATCGAGCATAACCGTAAACTGGGCAGAACTCATGGATATTACGAGGGGACACATTTGCATAACACTGGACCAAAAGAGTTGACGGACGCAGCGCGATGTCAGCATTAAAAGCGAATGGAGAATGGAGAGCAGAGCAGAGCAGAGCAGAGCTGAGCAGAGGGCCCGGAACGCAGAGTTCGGAGCACGGAGAACGGAGCACGGAGCCCGGAGAGCGGTGGCAATGCTTTATGAAAGAAAATTATGCAAATTGCTAATAAATTATAGTGAACCAGCGAACGACATGTAAAATAATAACCAGCGGACAGAGCCAGAGCCGCTGTAGCCGCTGTAGCCGTGGAGCTGTAGCCTGTAGCTGGAGATGGTGGAGTTTTTCGGATGGGGGGATACGGGGGAAGCGGTTGGCCGCGAATTGAATTACAAATGTAAACACAATGCCACAGGACGTGGAGCAGGGACAGGCCTGGGCTATGGCTAGGACTGGGACTGGGACATGGAGTGGGAGAGGGAACAGGGACAGGGACTGGGACTCGGACAGACCCCATAGTGCTGACAGGATGGGCCCTCTCATTCTCCACTTGCAGAATCATTAAAATAATAAAGCGCTGTATGCTTTCAAGACGACGACGACGAGGACGATGACAACGACAAGGACATTAACTGGCGAGCGGATAATGGCGAAACTTTTTGACATTTATTGTGTTTGTGTCGAATGTTTATTTATGATAGCACGCGGCCAGGGGCAGGGCCAGAAACGGGACAGACAGGACAGGACAGGACGGAGAGTGCCGTTTCCATATTTACATTACAATGATCAAGAGCATAACTAACGGCCGCATCATGCCACAGATCCCACATTTCAGTAACCATATACCCATATAACAAACATATACCATATACCATACCATCCCTCCCCTCCCACTCGCCTATCAATGTGCTTGTTTGCGTATGCGAATGCGTATTAAATTAATGATACTTTCTAGTTCATAAAATTCGTTATGCGAGGAGGAGGAGGAGGAGGCGGAGGAGCTTCGGTCGGGCACTGATTCCGTACTGTTCTGGACTGTTTTCTACCAGTCGGTATTCTATACGGTTGGGTTGCCTGTTCTTTTCTGTTCAGTTTTGTTCTGTTCTGTTCTGTTCGTATGAATGTCAACGTCAGAACACAAATCAAATAATCACATAAATGAGAGCACAACACAACACAACATGTACGTAACATTGTATATATTTATGTGTGTGTGTATGTGTAGAAGCATACCGAGTGTGTCTATTGAATTGTAACAAATTGATTGTCATGAAACATCGTTTATATATATTATAATGTGTCATAGGATGTTCATGCTTCGGTTCCTTCCCTCATTCTATTCCTGCTTCCTAGTACCAAAAATATACGCATACTCATCTCTCGGCGGTGGCCTGCCATGATTTCACAAGTGGCGATGTGAATGATTGCGATAAAGATGGGATGGTGCTGGTGCTGGTGCTGGTTCTTGAATGGTTCTTGGGAATCGAATGGACGGGGACTGGGCTTGGTTGTGGCCCCCACTTTATGATGGCGATAGTTCGGTTGGTTCCCCTGGCAGCGGCGAAGGAGCTCGCAAAATTTATGGTTGTTTACAGCAGATTGCACACTCCATTTGTTTTGTTTTGCACTTACTGCCACTTGACACACATCGGGGCACGCAACCTTAAGATGAGATGACTCTTGAAGCAAGAACAAGAAAAACTTACCAAATTTTGTCCTTTAATTAGTCCTTGTGCCAAAGTGAAAGTGCCGGTGCCGGTGCTGTAAACGGGCAACCGGGAACCGTGAACCGGGACACCCCTCCGAGAACATCATATGCATGATTTGTGGAAAGTTTTAACTGCAAACTGCGACTCCCACCGCCGCTCCCTCCATGGTTCTGGTCCTGGTCCTGCTCCTCTCCTTGTCTGCGTCTGCCTCATTCTGACTCCTCCTGCTGGCTCCGCTCCGCTCTTGGTGGAACAAGCTGCTTGTTTTGCCAAGTTTATGAATTTCATAGCCAAAGTTTTTCGGCAGCGCATAACATGCCCAAAACTTGTAAGCTGTTGTTGGTTTCTGTTCCCGTCCCATCCCGTCCCGACGCTGCTGCTTGTGCAGCATATTTTCGGCGAAATCTTTGATATCTTTGCTGCTTGGCAGGGTTAACAGGATATACTTTATTACCCGAGCAGCATGCTCCTCTCAGACTTGGCTGTTGTTTTGTTTGGCAATTAGCTGATTAGAAGGACACTGCTCCTCCGCGTGCTGTTCGCTGCGATAAGATTATCGAGATGTGTCAGAGATCAGACATCGATTAAGCCATTCCCATTTAAGTATCTATGACTCAGTTTGCAGCAAGAATATTGGCTATAGATTTATTGTTCGATTTGCCTGGAGAGTTAAGGGTGCAAGCAGTGCACCCAAGAAACCTGGAGCGAAAGCAGTGCGCCTGGACAGTTTTCCACACGCGCACTGCTTTATCACGCAGTGCGTAGATGAAGCCTGCAGTTTGTTGGGTTCGATACAAGAAATGCATCGCTGAAACCAAAGCAGTTCAACGACTGACGGTTTGGTGGACATGAGAACAAATCTTTTGTTTTCAATAAAAGCTCATATTAGCAATTAAAAGCCACAACAGTTAGCAACGAAACGTGCTACCCGTGCCAGAGCCATAGCTCGAGCCAAAGCCACAAACGAGCAAGCGTGCGAGCGAGCGACCTTTTCTCAGCAGTCAATCTTGAGCGGTTCGTTGAACTGCTTGCTTGGCGAGTAGTACGCAAATTACCGATAGCCGCACTTGAGAAATTAATGTTCGGAGCTATTAATAAACGATGTGAGTGTGTGTATGGCTATGGCTAGGGCCAAAGTGGACATGAGAACGTCGATTCATATCGACGCCAAATACTTGCCGCTGTCATTAAAATGTTCGAATATTATTGTTTTTTTTTATTTTTTTTTTTGCATTAGATCTTGTTAAGAGTGACCGATGCCCGATGCCAGATGCCCGATGCTCGATACTCGCACTTGACCGTGAAAACATTCGAAGCAACGAACGACAAAAGGTAACCAAAACAATGTGAACGAAACGAAAATGAAAGCGAAACGTGGAGTGGAGCATTTAGTTCCGCACTGGGCAATCATCGTATCGTGGCCCCTCTGCCCAAGCGGCTGAATCCGCGTTTGGGCCGAACCAAAGCTTCCAGCTGATGCCGAGGCAGACTCCAAGTCGAAGCAGAGACCGAGACGGAGACGGAGGCTGTTGGGGGAACACTTGGGCACTTGAAGGCTTGAGTGGCGCATGTTAGAGCTTTGGCTTGCAAATCTAACGAAGCCACACCGAAGCTCTGCCGGGATTGTTGCTTTTGTTACCGTTTTGGTATCGGTTCCATTCGGAGTCGGAGTCGGAATCGAAATCGGATTCCGTTTCGGTTTCCGTTGCTGTTTGCTGGCAAACAAAGTGCCGGTCATTGTTTGGTTTTGTGCGAGCGCCAGCCACGCCGCGCTGTGCCGCTTGGCAAATATTGGAGCGTATAAATATGCCGACAAATTGCGACTATTAATCATTCGACCCATAGATTCCATCGATAAAACAATTAGCTTGGAGATCTATACCCAAAATGGTGAATATCCCAATCCCAGGACCATCTACCAGGATTACCTCTCTCTCTCCAACCACATCCATCTAAATACCTCACCTCTTTCAGAAACTTTTCATTGCGTGCATCTTCATTGCCGCAGCGACGGCTGCAGTGATTCCTGTCGAACAAGCCAGGCACCGTCGCGACGTCTCTGAGATCGTCAACGATTACGTCCCGCCAGCAGAGGAAGTTGCAGTCGATGCTCCTCTCGGGGAGATCGCCCAAGACTCGGCTGCCGTGGGAGAGGATGGATACCGCTACAAAACCGTTCGACGCCTGAAGTACCGCCAGCGTCGTGATGTCTCCGAGATCGCCAACGAATACCTGCCCCCATCTGAGGAGGTTGCCACCGAGGCCCCTCTTGCTGACGCTGCCGTCGAGGAAGCTAGCCAGGACTCTGCTGTTCTCGCTGCTGATGGCTACCAGTATAAGACCGTTCGTCGCCTGAAGTACCGCCAGCGTCGTGATGTGTCTGAGATCGCCAACGAATACCTGCCCCCATCTGAAGAGGTTGCCACCGAGGCTCCTCTTGAGGAAGCTCCCGTCGAGGAAGCCAGCCAAGACTCTGCTGTTCTCGCTGCTGATGGCTACCAGTATAAGACCGTTCGTCGCCTGAAGTACCGCCAGCGTCGTGATGTGTCTGAGATCGCCAATGAATACCTGCCCCCATCCGAGGAAATTGCCACCGAGGCTCCTCTTGAGGAAGCTCCCGTCGAGGAAGCCAGCCAAGACTCTGCTGTTCTCGCTGCTGATGGCTACCAGTATAAGACCGTTCGTCGCCTGAAGTACCGCCAGCGTCGTGATGTGTCTGAGATCGCCAATGAATACCTGCCCCCATCCGAGGAAATTGCCACCGAGGCTCCTCTTGAGGAAGCTCCCGTCGAGGAAGCCAGCCAAGACTCTGCTGTTCTCGCTGCTGATGGCTACCAGTATAAGACCGTTCGTCGCCTGAAGTACCGCCAGCGTCGTGATGTGTCTGAGATCGCCAACGAATACCTGCCCCCATCTGAGGAGGTTGCCACCGAGGCCCCTCTTGCTGACGCTCCCGTCGAGGAAGCTAGCCAGGACTCTGCTGTTCTCGCTGCTGATGGCTACCAGTATAAGACCGTTCGTCGCCTGAAATACCGCCAGCGTCGTGATGTGTCTGAGATCGCCAACGAATACCTGCCCCCATCTGAGGAGGTTGCCACCGAGGCTCCTCTTACTGACGCTCCCGTGGAGGAAGCTAGCCAAGACTCTGCTGTTCTCGCTGCTGATGGCTACCAGTATAAGACCGTTCGTCGCCTGAAATACCGCCAGCGTCGTGATGTGTCTGAGATCGCCAACGAATACCTGCCCCCATCTGAGGAGGTTGCCACCGAGGCCCCTCTTGCTGACGCTCCCGTCGAGGAAGCCAGCCAAGACTCTGCTGTTCTCGCTGCTGATGGCTACCAGTATAAGACCGTTCGTCGCCTGAAATACCGCCAGCGTCGTGATGTGTCTGAGATCGCCAACGAATACCTGCCCCCATCTGAGGAGGTTGCCACCGAGGCTCCTCTTACTGACGCTCCCGTGGAGGAAGCTAGCCAAGACTCTGCTGTTCTCGCTGCTGATGGCTACCAGTATAAGACCGTTCGTCGCCTGAAATACCGCCAGCGTCGTGATGTGTCTGAGATCGCCAACGAATACCTGCCCCCATCTGAGGAGGTTGCCACCGAGGCCCCTCTTGCTGACGCTCCCGTCGAGGAAGCTAGCCAGGACTCTGCTGTTCTCGCTGCTGATGGCTACCAGTATAAGACCGTTCGTCGCCTGAAATACCGCCAGCGTCGTGATGTGTCTGAGATCGCCAACGAATACCTGCCCCCATCTGAGGAGGTTGCCACCGAGGCCCCTCTTGAGGAAGCTCCCGTCGAGGAAGCCAGCCAAGACTCTGCTGTTCTCGCTGCTGATGGCTACCAGTATAAGACCGTTCGTCGCCTGAAGTACCGCCAGCGTCGTGATGTGTCTGAGATCGCCAACGAATACCTGCCCCCATCTGAGGAGGTTGCCACCGAGGCTCCTCTTGAGGAAGCTCCCGTCGAGGAAGCCAGCCAAGACTCTGCTGTTCTCGCTGCTGATGGCTACCAGTATAAGACCGTTCGTCGCCTGAAATACCGCCAGCGTCGTGATGTGTCTGAGATCGCCAACGAATACCTGCCCCCATCTGAGGAGGTTGCCACCGAGGCTCCTCTTACTGACGCTCCCGTGGAGGAAGCTAGCCAAGACTCTGCTGTTCTCGCTGCTGATGGCTACCAGTATAAGACCGTTCGTCGCCTGAAATACCGCCAGCGTCGTGATGTGTCTGAGATCGCCAACGAATACCTGCCCCCATCTGAGGAGGTTGCCACCGAGGCTCCTCTTACTGACGCTCCCGTGGAGGAAGCTAGCCAAGACTCTGCTGTTCTCGCTGCTGATGGCTACCAGTATAAGACCGTTCGTCGCCTGAAATACCGCCAGCGTCGTGATGTGTCTGAGATCGCCAACGAATACCTGCCCCCATCTGAGGAGGTTGCCACCGAGGCCCCTCTTGCTGACGCTCCCGTCGAGGAAGCTAGCCAAGACTCTGCTGTTCTCGCTGCTGATGGCTACCAGTATAAGACCGTTCGTCGCCTGAAGTACCGCCAGCGTCGTGATGTGTCTGAGATCGCCAACGAATACCTGCCCCCATCTGAGGAGGTTGCCACCGAGGCTCCTCTTGAGGAAGCTCCCGTCGAGGAAGCCAGCCAAGACTCTGCTGTTCTCGCTGCTGATGGCTACCAGTATAAGACCGTTCGTCGCCTGAAATACCGCCAGCGTCGTGATGTGTCTGAGATCGCCAACGAATACCTGCCCCCATCTGAGGAGGTTGCCACCGAGGCCCCTCTTGCTGACGCTCCCGTCGAGGAAGCTAGCCAGGACTCTGCTGTTCTCGCTGCTGATGGCTACCAGTATAAGACCGTTCGTCGCCTGAAGTACCGCCAGCGTCGTGATGTGTCTGAGATCGCCAACGAATACCTGCCCCCATCTGAGGAGGTTGCCACCGAGGCTCCTCTTGAGGAAGCTCCCGTCGAGGAAGCCAGCCAAGACTCTGCTGTTCTCGCTGCTGATGGCTACCAGTATAAGACCGTTCGTCGCCTGAAATACCGCCAGCGTCGTGATGTGTCTGAGATCGCCAACGAATACCTGCCCCCATCTGAGGAGGTTGCCACCGAGGCTCCTCTTGCTGACGCTCCCGTCGAGGAAGCTAGCCAGGACTCTGCTGTTCTCGCTGCTGATGGCTACCAGTATAAGACCGTTCGTCGCCTGAAGTACCGCCAGCGTCGTGATGTGTCTGAGATCGCCAACGAATACCTGCCCCCATCTGAGGAGGTTGCCACCGAGGCCCCTCTTGCTGACGCTCCCGTCGAGGAAGCTAGCCAGGACTCTGCTGTTCTCGCTGCTGATGGATACCAGTATAAGACCGTTCGTCGCCTGAAGTACCGCCAGCGTCGTGATGTGTCTGAGATCGCCAACGAATACCTGCCCCCATCTGAGGAGGTTGCCACCGAGGCCCCTCTTGCTGACGCTCCCGTCGAGGAAGCTAGCCAGGACTCTGCTGTTCTCGCTGCTGATGGCTACCAGTATAAGACCGTTCGTCGCCTGAAGTACCGCCAGCGTCGTGATGTGTCTGAGATCGCCAACGAATACCTGCCCCCATCTGAGGAGGTTGCCACCGAGGCTCCTCTTGCTGACGCTCCCGTTGAGGAAGCTAGCCAAGACTCTGCTGTTCTTGCTGCTGATGGCTACCAGTATAAGACCGTGCGTCGCCTGAAGCTGCGCCACCGTCGTGCCCTGTAAGCACTGAGAACTGTACCTGCGGCTCGTTCACGACTCGAATCATTCACCCCCCTCTCCCCACCAAGAACCACCACTATTAGGCTTTAAGTAAGAAGGACTTCTGTTTGCTATTGTTTAACGATTGAAATCAACGAAATAAATCCAACGAAAATTGTTATAATATACATCGTACATGTGTCGTGGGGCTCTTTCTTTGTTTTCCAGGACGCTCCACGCCCACGCACCTGTCGCGGGGTAGAGCTCCTAGGACGGGAGCTGTGGGCAGGGAGTCGATTCCATAAATTGTATACCTTTTCGCTTAGTTATGACAGCAACAGTTAAGCCCATGGCTGAGCGCACAAGAACGCAATTATCCAAAAACGACGCCAACAGCGAGGACGGTGTCCCGAATGAAGGAAGGGTGAAGGGTCAGCACAGGTCTGGGCCGTGGTCCTGGTCCTGGTTCTGCCACCTCGTTCGGGCGCAACTTCAACGTGCTCTAACAAATACTTTAAGCTATGCTTTTGAAGATGTTAATCTCATGTCAAGTCCACTTTACACACAACGTTAAGGGTTTGCCCTAGCACTGGTCCTGGGTCCTGCTCCTGGTCCTGGTCCGGACCCACACCAGCAGCAGCAGCAGGACAAAGTCACCCATTGATTTGTGTGTATGTGTGCGGGGTGTTGGCAGCCAAGGAGATGGGGATGGGAAGAAAAAAAGTTGTTAAGTTAAAAGGCATTTGAACCGCAACGCCGAGGAGGATTTCGGTCAGCGCTCCTTTTTGGGGATCTAATAACTTCCTTTGCACGCGCCTCCAAACGATACCAAAACGATAGAGGTCGTCAGTTATGGAAGGAGGGTGTGGAGTGGAGTGGAGTGCGGGCGAGAACGAGGACTGTTGGACAGCCCCAACTAATAATAATTTATCGATCCCCTAGCCAAAGTAGTCACATACGTGGGTCGCCCTATGATTTATGGCAGCCAGCCGGGACTTGTGTGTGTGGGCCGTGCCCACGCTGGGGTCCTGGGCTGGCTTAGGCCCGCGTCCGTGTCCGTGTCCTGCCCAGAGGAAAGCGCTATCCAAGGTGCCAGACAGGCGGCCAGCGCAGTGCCAAATTGGTTTAATGTGTGGTTAGACAACTTATTTAACGTTTTCAAGTGGTTAGCGGCCGCACACACAGTCCCGCACTCCCGCAGATGTGGCTGTGGATATGTGGATATGTGGATTGGTGGATTGGTTGGATGTGGAGCAGGGACAGCGGCCTGGCCGGACCAGACCGGACCGGACCGTACTGGAGCAGTCAGTCAGCGATTTGGGCACTCAGGTGGCACAGCTCTCATCGCCCGGGGGGGATCCGACAAGGCAACAGTCGTTTTGTTGCGCTTTGTTTGGCCACATAAATCATGCAACGCCGTTATTTACTCGTTTGTAGAGAGCGAGGCGAACTGGTTACGTTACGTATGCTATGCCCCTATCTACAGTATCTACAAGTAGAGCCCCAGGCCCCCAGGCACCCAGGCACCTAAGCCCCGTCCCCATACGCTGATGCATCATCCACTTTTGGGCACGAATCATGAAGAGTTTTTTTAGGGGAGAAGCAGTGGATACACTTGGGAAAATAGTGATTGAATCGTACAACAAAATATGATAAAATTTAAACAGCCATGAGCTTTAAATATTACCAAAGACTATAAAATGCGAAGACATTGTCTCGGTCCCAGAATCAAACAACAATCAACATATGTAGTCTATGGCGAAGCGCAGAAAAGACTTACTTTTCAATCCGCAAAATCCAACAACAACATAAACAGTTTTTGGTCGTTGTCGGTCCCAAGAAAGAAAAAACAATCTACATTGCTTGGGCATGATGCAGAAAATTGATGCTCGATTCCTGTCGAGCAGCTGTTGATGTGATATTTAGACCCAATCAAATTTCATCTATTAAATGCCATTTGTATTCCATTTCGAATTTCTGGAAACAATTTATCATAAATATTGTTTATATTTCCAACAGATTTATAACCCGACGAGTGAGCTGACTTCATACAATAATCCTGCCGAGGGGTGGACATAAATCAGTTGGGACCATTTCGGTAAGTACGTCATCTAATGGCAAAATTATGACATCATTAAAACAATTATCTACGCCAAGTTATACGATCTGATAACTTGAGACAAGCACTGCCTCACCCTTGGAGGGGAACTAAACTACTTTTTGAGAGGGAAAATCGCATAAAAATTTTATGAATTATTTCAAATATTTTCAATTACCAAGGGCGCAAACAGCCACGCCGCCACAGACCACCGAGAGGAACTAGAGACCACATAAATAGATTTATGCTCCTTTCGGCAATGGTCTGGCAGGGCATTAACAGGACATTCCGGAGGAGAAGACGCTGTAATGAAAGTGAAATTATGGCCAGTGCCACGACCCACAGGACTCATGCCAGTGCCTCAAATTCAAAGCTTGATTAAAATTCAAAAGTTCTCTCCCAAAAAAAGAACCAACGCCCACCCCCATCACCACCACTACCACCACCTCCGTCCCCGTTCCCGTTCCCAGTCCACATGCTTTGCCATAATTTATCATTTAATGGTGGGTCATTATTTCGGAGGCGGCTCGGAGTGTGGGGTGAATGTTCTGTTGATCCAATTGTGGCGCCAAATCAATTCCTGCCGCTGATTAGCTTTGAACGGATGGGGGAGCGGGGAGTGGTAGTGGTAGAGGAACCCACTCCTGCTTCACATGCAAATAAACCGAGTCCGGAACCAGGACAAGATTCGAGATACCAATGCATAGCCCATTATGGCATAAGCCAGGGACATGTCCCCTTGTTTCCCGTATCTTTCTATCGGTCGGTCGGTCGGTCGTCTATCTGTCTCTGTGTATGTCTGTATGTCTGTCTGTGTGTGGAGTAAACATGGTGCTGCAACTTTATGACCACAATATAATTTATTCAATGCCATTTGGCCACAAAGGAGGAGGTGGGGCAGCTGGAGGGGGAGGCGTGTGGCACAAGACAAGCAATTGACATTTTTGTGACTTTTGAAAACTATAAAATGTGCAGCTCCGAACATGGCAAATGGCGAAAGGCAAGCACAAGACTCACAGCCGGGGCTGGCGCTGGCGACGGGGCCGGGTCAGAGCCGGATCGGGCCAGGCCAAGGCAAAAGCATAATGATGACGGGCATAAAGACCACACAACAGACAGATATACGAGTATATGTATAAAGATATACTCGTAGAGACTCGGGGCCCTGAGCTGGGCATAAAAATAACCCACACACACACACACACACAGAGAGAGAGAGAGGGAGAGGGTGGGAGGAAGAAGAATACTCGTACATATATAGACATATACATATGTAGTTGTTGGTTGGACAAAATAATAAAGTTGCTCTTGATTATGTGTGTCGCTCTCTGTTGGGTGTCCGTCCTCAGTCCTCACTCCTCAGTCCTCAGTCCCCCGTCACCGTCCTCGCTCCAAAAAGAAGTCCGGGTAAATACTCGTACTCGTACTGCCGCTCGTACAAATACGCCAACAACTAAACTAAAATTGTCAGCGCGTCATGTGTGGCAGGACTTACAGCACATTACACGTCCTGTCCACCCACGAGGATATGATGGTCGCCAGGACAGTAGAGGACAGTAGGGGACAGGACAGGACGGGACAGAACCTTCGCCATTTGTCCAGCTCCGTCAGTGAGCAGCACAGTTGAAGCAACAAGAGAGCGTAGGTCCAGGCCGAATGCCGTATGCCGGATATCCTTTTTGACATGTCATTAAATTTTATATACACAATAATTTTTCACAATTTGCTTTATGACCATTTTAAGAGCCTTCTTCTGGCTGTCCCCCACAAGCTGAATATTCTACAACAGAGCCACACGAGAGACGAGAGACGAGACACGGATACAGATACGGATAGTAAAAGCAAAGGCCAAGACAAACAAAAGCAACAGACACATACCAAATAAGGTTAGAGTGTGTGGAAAATACCTCAAGTTTCCAGTGAGAATAATGATGGATGGACAGAGGGCAACTGTTGTCGAGGTGTTGTTTCGGTGGAGATGTGCAGATGGAATTGGTCGAGAATTAAGTTCAAATATTCAATCATTTTGAAGGGTTTAAACTGTTGTGTGGTGGGAAGAGTGTTGTTGGCCATGGATACTGGACCCTGGTCATTCCCCTTAATAAAGTGTTGTTGTTGTTGTTGCTGTTGCAGCTGTAGGAGCAGGAGGAGTAGGAGAATTATTAAGACTTCATTTGGCATTCCGTAAGGACTGAATATAGAAATGCCATCAAGATTATTACTACTCCAGCCCAAGTGCCAGATTGATAGTAATTGAAGACACAAATTGTAGTCATTTTGGGAATTAAATATTACTCCACTTCTGTGTGTTGTTTGTTTGTGAGGAAGGACACCCTTTCTGTATAACCAAAAGCCACACAAATTCCATCAATTTCAACCTGTCATTCCACACCGCAACTGTCCTACACTGTATTATTATTTGCAATCATCTTTTGAGTCCAAACATCAAACCGCAGAATGATTATGGCACCCAAAACGACCGGTCGTAGCACACAAAAGGAGCAACTGAAGGGACACTTGACTTTTACTATATCATTTTACGGTCATTAAGTATTATTTCAAAATCGAACGAACACTCTCTTCCGTTTCCGTCGTCTCTGTTTCTGTTTCTGTCGCTGTCGCTGTCTCTGTATTTCTGTATCTGTATCTGATACTCCACCTAAGCCTTTGTTTGTCTGTGTATCCTGTCCGGCATTGCTAAATTGCTGAAAATTATACGTTTTATTATGATACTCATCGCCGTACTCGTAGTCGTACTCGTACTCGTATTCCATACAGTGGGGATGCATAGGTCAAGTGGCTTTGGGTGGACTTATGGCCAAACCAAAGCGAATCGAATCAAATTTAACCGAACCGTACCGTACCGAACAGAATAGAACAGAACAGAATCGATACCAGTAGTAGAGTAGAGTCTCCTTTTACAAGTGCCTGGCAATCAGAATGCAAAGCGAGCGAACTTGAAAAGGATTCTCTGGGAGGATGCTCAGACGATGCCAGAAGTCAGTCAATGATTTTTCGGGGGGAATTCCTGACTGCAGTTCCTACCCCCTCCCCCTCCCCGTCCCCCACCACTCTGGCTGTCTCGTACTCGTTCTCAGCCATATGTAGTTGTGTCAACCAGAGCCAAGTCACTCTCTCTCTCTGGCTGGCTGACTGGCTGGCTGGCTGACTGTAAGGGAAATCTTCTTACAAAACATTCGCTTAAGTTTATTCAAACAAACTTAGATAACACATGAAGGAGCAGACCAGACCCGACCAGAGGTGGAGATGCCGGGAAACCCACTCGAAGACATCCTGATCTGGGGGGAGCAGAGACAAAGGAGCTGCCAATCAGTCAGGCGGAATAAGCATCGCCGCACGAGTCCCAAAAGCTGAACGAACGTCCCGACCCCCAGCCTCTCTTCCAATTACAATGTCTTTTGTTCTATATTTTTGGGGTGGGGTGGGGTGGTTGCGGGGGGCAAGGCAGACCCTAGACCCTAGACCTTAGCTAAACGCTTACTTTCTCTCTCATTTCGTTGGTCGTCGTCGTTTTTTGGCCATTTTGTGTCTGCTACGTTGGCTCGGATTAAATGTATGACCGAGGAGCAGTTCAAAACCATGATTACACTTCAATCTATTTTCTCCTGTCTTCAGTCTCCATTTTGTTTTATGTCTCTTTGTGTGCGTGTGTGTGTGTGTGTGTGTGTGTGTGGTTGTTCCTCTGTGTGTTTTTGTGTGTGGGTGGACCAACAACAAAACAGGGCGGGGGGGCTTGGCTGAGAAAAATGCGTTTCAAAGACATATAAAATGTTCAGACAGAAAAAGGAAAGAGGTCGAGTATTGGATATAAACCATTGAATTTAATCAAAAAGGATTTAGGTCTGTGTTCGGTCGCAGGATCTCTCTCTGTGTCTCTGTCTTTTTGTGTGGGTTACTTTGGCTTGACCTTGCGCCTTGAGAAATCGCGCACTCTGCCACGTGCCACCCAACCGCCTTACCACCTAACCACCAACCCACCCACACACTCACTCACCCACACATGGAGCCAGGCCCAGAGCCACATGAAACGAACGAAAGTGGTCATAAAGCGTGGGAGTAGTAGTAAAAGTAAGTTTTAGATGCCGGGACATAATGCCCTGATAGAGGAAACGATGCACAATTGCTCACCGAAATAGATGTCGTTATTATTATTATTTAAATAAGAGCCAAAGGTAGAATTTGGGGGAAATCCTTCATCAGTGGCAAGGCTGGGAAGAGGCGTTGTTTCTGAAGGAAATGGATTGTATTTTATGGCTAATTCCCTTCCTGAAGCTCGCTTTTACCCTCCCTCTGGCGAGCCGGCTGCCTTTCACCTTCACTTTTTCACCTTGACTTTCCCTCGAAATCCATTGCATGCTTTTAGGCTTACCGAACAATCCCACTAGACAGACAGACAGAGCGGGCTTGCATCCGCATCCTGTCTCCTTCCCAGCAGCCAGCCCCCTGCGGAGGCGACGCCATCTTAAATGCAGCTTAAAAAGCAGACATTTCCAGCAATTTACCGGCAAATGCATAATTAAGTTATTAGAACGAGGCAACGAAACAACGAAAACATTCAAAGCTAACAGAATTATCTAAATAAAGAGAGGGCAGGGGGCTGGGGGATGGACGCACCGGAAGGCTGGAGGACGGACTGCACACTCCCATCAAAGCCAGTCCAAGGCAAAGAGTCAACCAACCAGCGGCGAGGTCTGACAGTCTGCAGGTCCTGGCCAACCACCAGAAGGCAAGGAACCACCGGCAAGGCAGCAGTCACAGGACAGAGATCCAGCTCCAGAGGAGGGCTAAGGGCTAAGGGCTGAGGACTGAGGGCAGTGCGTGCAGCACCAAATTCGTTAGTCGTTTGGCCACCTTCCCCGCATTGACCCTTCAGCCCAGGCGACCCCGGCGGCATCATCGTCATCGTCGGCAAAAGTTGTGGAGTTATATTTCCTATGGGCGGCAACCAAAGTCCGCCCCTTCGAGCACACACACACACACACATACAGAGTTAGAGGCAGGGACATGGATTGCTCAGACGCTATAATTTGTAATCATGCTGAGTGCAGCGGCGTCCCAGCCGAAGGGGGTTGACTCCGGACGCCGTACAGAGGCTGATCCTACGGACAGATCCAGCAAGTGGTTGTTGACTGCCGGATGCTTAGGAAGGTCTTAGCTGTTATTACGCTCATGTGTCACTTTTACAGGGCCGCAGACCAAATGCGTGTGTGTGTCTGTAGTTGTATTCTATCTCTCAGATTCATATATTATTCACCATCTGGTGGTCCATCCTGGTGCTGGCGCTGCTTCTGGTGCACCTCCTGGTGCTGGTCCATCCTGGATATCCTGCCACTGTTTTCATCCTGCCCACTTGCTTGCTTTTTTTGATGTCTGCAGACATTTTGCCAAGTTAATCTCCGGTTTGTTTTCCTGATAATGGGTATGTCAACGGTACGTTCTGATGCTCTCCTCTGGATGTGTCTATCTCTGTCGTCTGTCTGTGTTCATATTTGCAAGCATACATATAAATATATGTATGTATGTACATATCTGTATGTGTATGTGTACATACATGTATGAATGCATGCAGTTGTAGTTGTCTGGGGCGTCCCTTTTTTCCCGACTGTCTGTCTGTCTCTCTGTGTTTTTGATGGACTCTCTGTTGGCTCTCGCTTTTCATATTTACCCTCCTGTCAGGACCCCTGAAACAAGTGAGAGCGAGAGTTTAAATGGATAATCCCTGGGGAGTGGATGCGACTACCAAAATACCCTTTGGCCGCATGGAGTCCATCAACACTTCAGAAATAGTAATCGACGGCTTTAAGTATGTATATTATTAAAGATTTATAATATCTACAGATATCTATAGGTTTTATTCGATTTATCCAATTTTTTCTTCGCACTCCTTTCTCTTCGTTTGGTTTTGCTTCGTTCATTGCCATGTCTAACACACCCTCCCTCGGCGAATACCCTACACTCCGCACACGTTATATTGGGCCTCAAAATGGTGTTGTGTCCCAGACACGCCCACAAGTTTTAACACAAACACGCCCCCAAATTAATCAAGCTTCTGTTGCAATTCTGGACCAACTGTCACCGGGAATGGCTCTGGGATGAGGTCTATGGTCTCTGGCGAATGCGTGGGCGAATCTTCCTGCGGTTCAATCTGCAGCAATCGCATCAGGATCCGGCCGCCAACTGATGATGTTGACGGGTCCGGTCCAGAACTGCCACTTGTTCCGCTGCGGAGGCTGTGTGTGTCCTTTGCTCCGCTTTATGGCCGTCACGAGCGGAGCGGGCGCGAGCACCTGGACTGTTGGCTGTTGGCTGCCTGATTTTGACAAGCCCTAATTGGGCAAAAGCACTCTAACCGGATTGGAATCGGGATTGGGTGTGCGAATGGGTGGGCGAATGGGTGTGCGGGATCCGTTGTTATTTCAATGGTTTAAGCAATAATGGAGAAAAGAAAGCGTTTAAATTAATTGCAATTTTAAGCAGATTGAAACTTGTTAAACAGCGCGCCAACTGGCTTACAGCAAAGTGAACGCTTAATACCCCATTCTCCCACTCCCCCCTCCACTCCGACTCCAACTCCAACTCCACTCCGGCTTCTGTTGCACGCACATCCCACACACACACACAAATGCCGCACACACATTGCACTTAAGATGATAATCATGTTTACGTGGCGCAAGTTAAATTGCTAACGTAATGGACTAACAGCAGGTGAGGCGGACTCCTGCCTCGAGCAGGTGCCATGGCAGCGGCAGCAACAGCAGGATCCCCATTTGCTCTGCAGCCTGGAGCTGCTGCTGCTGCTGCTGCTGCTGCTGCTGCTACTGCTGGAGCATCTCCTCATGCGTGCCTGGCTGTCAGCGGCAAATTTCGGCTGCTTCCAAGTTGGCCAACAAGGATGGCAGGACAGCAGGACGGCACCACGGGAAGGAGAAGAAAAAGAACCATTTGTTTGGACGTGAGATGAGGTGGGAATGAATGGAGGAGGATGGAGAGAGTGGGTTGAATTGGATTGGATTTGGAGTAAGGCGGGGGCTGTCCTGGAAGGCTCTGTTTCTGTTCCCTCCTGTGTGGTGTGCGCTTCATTGGACAACTGAATATGCAAATTGAATTGAGCGTATTATCGACAAGGGGGAGGAAGGGACAGGCGGGGACAGGAGCGGACAATGCAGGTAAGCAGCCTCCGTTTGCCCATCAACATAATCGCTCAAGCCAAGGGCTTTGCACGGGATTGCCATGACGATGGCGATGGCGATGGCTTCGGTGATTCTCACTGTTGATGCTGATGGTGCCCAGTGGGCCAAGATGGCGTCAAATGGTGCACAAAATTAAAATTTTAATGGCCAGCAGCTGATGCTTGGCTTGTTTTGGCTTGGCAGCAGCAGCACCAACATCGGCATCAGCAGGGATTGCAGATTCGTGGAGCTAAACAAAGTCTAAGAGCTGTTTAAGCCAAGACTTTCGAATCGGTGCTCTAAAGACATTGTGGCCTGCGCGTGAATGTGCTGAAAAGTAGTGCAGCAGTCGCTGCAAATGGATGTGATATTCCTGTATGCCATTAATGAATGTTAAGACGACCCCCTTATACACATACAAATAGTGCAATATGTACATACAGTACTTACGGTTGTGCTCGAAAAAAGATATACTCTCCAACACTACCCGAAATTGGATCTCAAAAAGCTTACACTATCGTGATCCACAGAGATACCTTTAATAGGTATTTGATTTGTTCTGTTGTTGGAGCTTTCTGAAATACATTTAGTTTAGAAAATTAACCGGTAATCCCAGAGAGGTGGTGTGTGTGGTGTGCTACCAAAGTTGCCCTCCAGTAAAGCTTTCAGCTTTTTCCATACGATCAAAAAACATATCATACTTTCAGACCGATAAAGAGCTTCGCCACAAACAAAGGCAAGGTTCTGTTCTGATTCTTTCTTTGTTCTCCATTCAGCACGCTTCTCTCGCGATTGTATACTACTAAATGAAAGAAAGAGATTAAGAGAGAGAGAGAGAGAGAGAGGAGAGAGTAAGAGAGAGTATATGACTAAGTATATGATTGACGCACGTAAACAAATTGTCTGTTTGTCAAGTGGCGAGGCACCACACACAACACACCACACACTGAGAGGGCGGGCCGCATTCAACGCCGAGCGCTGGGCCAGAGAGGCCGCGGAAAAGCCCCCAAAGCCCTAAAATAAAACTCGAAAATAGAACAAAAGCCGCGACGACGAACAAACCGAAAAACGGAAAACAAAAAAATAAAACCGTATTGTGGAACAAAAAGAGTTTGAACAAATTAGCGCTATGTAAAAGCTCTCGGTAAACGAACCAAAAATTTGACAAGTGTCACCAGTGGTTGCCCCTGCTCCACTATTAAATATTTAACGGGATCACAACGGCAGCTGCTGCCCGCCGGCCGCCAGCCACCGCCACCGAAGCTGACGCCGACGCCGTCCACAACGAGATGACGTCGCCAATTAGCACGGCGGTGCAGCGTCGCCGGCAGCTGCTGCACAGCGTTGAAAGTTTGCGCGGTCGTGTACGTCAAGTGCTAAAATGTGTTATTAATTTGCATATTGAGTTTTTGGTAATTGAACACACCCTGTCCCTATCCCTATTCCTGTCCCTTTCCCTGTCCGTGCCTGCTGCATTTAGTCCCCTCTCGGATCTTTGACCCCACACGCAAACAAGTGTTGTAATCCACTCGACCACAGAGTGACACTTGTTTGCATTTGCTGCTGCTGCGGAGAGCAGCTGTAAATGTTACCCCTCGTCATCTCTCTCTCTCTCTCTCTCTCTGGCTGCATTCCGTTCCACTTTCATTGTCTCTCTCGCTTTCACACCAACTGTTAACCCTCTCTGCCATTATGATCCCCATCTGTTGTGCATACACATGAATTCGTAATAATAGGGACACTTTTGTACTAATGTACATGTGTATGTATGAACTAAGTAATATTCAGTACCTTAAAGCATTACCACATCGAAAGAATAAAAATAACGAAATACATATGTACATATCTATGTATGTAGTTTCCCAATTGGAGCTTTGATTATGAAAAGTGTAGCTTTTATATGTACCCCAATTGTATCACTCACACCCGCTGTTATCTCGCGTAGCATTCGCTCTAGCAGCGCGCTGTTAACCGTTGCGACACAGTTCTGAGACCTGTTAATGCAATTATAGCCCCACTATTGGGAACGAAATGTTACAATGAGGAGGGGGCTGTCGATAGGGGCTGCAGTGATTACTTGGGCCGCTAATTAGAGAAAGCGGGTAGGGCCATAGGCAAACATGAGGATGGAGGGGCTCTCGAGCCTCCCTCTAACATGCATCGAACATGAGCTTAGTTTCCCAGGTTCAGAGACTTTGCTAATTGGGTTCTAATAGACCCGACATTGACGAGGCCCATGAAAAGATTTTGTAGCTGAAATCCGAGCCGCAGATGGACGATGGACGGACTGAATGGGCAGTGGCCCAGGCGTAGCGGCTATCAATGACCGTAACGCCGTCGTAGTTACTGTCAGTGTCATCCGACACCACTGCGCCACTGCACGGGTAGTATGTACCTTCACGCCCACACCCCAGCCCCACCACAACCCGCTCATTCACACAGCGCTCAAAGCAAATCGAGCAAAATAAGCGATTTTTCAGCTAATCTAATTTCTAGTCACACTCTCCAGGTGCTCGAATCGAATGTGGCCGCTTTGCTGGACGAGGTGAGGGCCCTCAACGATGACCACGAGGAAATGCTGCGGTTGGATAGGCTGATCGAGACACTGCGAGACTATAGCGGTCCCACGATATGCCACGAATGGCCATACCCTTTGATATTCAAAGGCACAATCGACGAGGCGCACGTAGCACAAATACTCAACGGAAGCGACCTGGAAGTGGCTTCCAACGGTAAGGACTACATCCAGCTGGATTCTGGCATGGATGCGAGCGGGACCACTAGCAAGCGTTCCCGGTTTCTACGATTTCGACGGGGAAGCAGCAGAAAACTGCAGTCAACTGCTGATTGAGTGCTTTCCTTGTAATGAAACTGAACAAAATATGATTAAATACAATACTTTAAGCTGTACACAATCGTTTACACCTGCCTCTGGGGTCTGGTATGTTGGGTGACTGTTTCTGAATGTTTCAATTACTGCGGTCGCCGGAGTCGACAGCATTTTGATATTAGCATCACCGCAGACGTTGCACATAGTGCATTGATGATATTTGCTTTTGCGGTGGCGGCTTGCATTGATTATTTTGACGCATTCAAAGGATGGGTGTGTGAGAAGGGGGAATATCCAGAACTTGACATGCCCCGCCCCCCTGTCACCGAAACTAATACGTCCGAATACGCCTGTGCGCTGGCTTTTCACATTTCCTTTCTCAGCTTTCTTCATTCTTAAGGGACTTTTTCCATTTGCCATTTGCCATTTTCCACTTTCCACTTTAATGTTTTATCAAAGTTTTCCTTTGCTGCCGCACTGGTGCCTGCTCCTCCTGCTGTTGCACTTGCAGCATTGTTGTAGCATTGGTGGTCCGTTTGTCCTGCTGCGATGAATGTAAACTTAACCCAGGAGCCTGGTTAGCGCTATTTACCGTTGCAGCTCTCTCTTGCTTCCTCTCTCTCTCTCTCTCTCTCTCTCTCTCTCTCTCTCTCTCTCTCTCTGTGGTTGTTGCCGCTGCTGTTGACATCCTTGTTGGCCATTAATTTTGCAGGCTTTTGCGTGAGGAGAATTTCCCCGCCCCGCCGCTGCTCTAGATAACGAGTGCACCAGAGTCGGAATCAGACGGCAAGCGGACGAGTCGGGCGACTGGGGGACAGGGGGGGAGCTACGATAGCGTTCAACCTTTGGTCTTTCCTTTGTCTGCTCTCCAACCTTTTGCAACATTTTCACTTTCGCTTTCCCCCACCCTGTGTTGTGCTGTTCTTGGGCTCATTATCTCGATTGTTGTTGCTGTTGTTATATACTTTTTAATAATTACAGCTCGCTGCTGCAATTGTCCCTGACCACACACTGAATGGGCTGGATCGCAGGAGGGAGTGGGGAGGGTGATGGTGGCGGTGACGGGGACATGTGAGCCGGACGGAGTTGATAAATAGCGCACACAGTGGAGAGCAGAGGAATGTCAGCTCAAGGTATATTAAACAGAAAGTGGGGCAGATCGCAAGAGGGGCAGCCATATTTCAGGTGCGTTTAAGGCCATAGAGGGATGGATGGAGGGTGGAGGTAAAAAACGTAGTTAGTATACCTTTTGTTTAATATGCCATGAGCTGACACCCACACTTATGTGTGTGTATGTGAGTGTCATCATTAGCTTTTGGCGCCCTCTGTCGAAGTGCCCTGCTCTCCTCTGCTCTGCTGTGCCCCCCTTTTTTGCCTTGGCTTGGCCCCCAACGTGCGATGGGCAATTTAATCAGTCTGGCAGCGCGCAGAAAAGCTGATAATACCGTTATGAATAATTTACACACGCACAACCACACCACACACACAACCACCCACCCAATCATACATTAAGACTGAAACGCGCTTTATTATTGTTAATTTTTTGTTGTTGTTTCTGGTGCTGTTGTCTTTACTGCTGGGTTTATTTATAATTAATCAAGTAGGAACAGCAGCAGCAGCAGCGACAGCGAAGAGCGCAAGAATAAAATCAAATAAGGGAATTAATCACTTTGGCCCCAGTGGTAGCTACCAGTAGCTTGGGAATTCACAGGTACCAAAATTAACTGGGAAGTATGTTGAAATAACGGAATGCCAGATAGATACTAGAAACATCTTCTTAATCGTTCCATACTTATTGTTTAGGCCTAGAAGTAGGCAGCGATCCGGGGCGACAAACCCACCACTCCGTGGCAACATATTGCTGGAGAAAATATAGGTTTAAGTACATTACTGTAAAACGAAAAAGGTATATGAAAAAATATAGTGCGATATAGAACCGACGCGACACGTGTTTCTCTCTGAAGATAAAAATCACCCAGGAATCCAACCCCCTCCAGAACATTGGTCCTTCGAGCCGGATCCTCACACTGATACTAAGAATCACGGATGTGTTGTATATGTACATATGTAGTTTAAATTTGTAAAAATCTGTTAAGATTTCCATTGCCACTTGTTGCAACACGAGGCAAGTTCATTGAACGTAGAGACAAGACTAATAGCAGCAATCAGGCGCAGTCTGGAAGAGGCGAAAGGTGAGGCTTTAATAGGAGACACCGCTCGCACCTGGCCTGCCTGCCAATCAACGGCTTAGTTATTGTCCTGTCTGGCAGGCAGAAACGACCCGAAAGGAGCCTCGACAGCTTTCTTTCTCTACGTCCAAAGCCAGAGACAGAGCCAGAACCGGAGCTGGTGGCACTGGGGCCTCATAAATGCCAACGCACGCACACTCCTCCGAGCTTTGGCACATTCGATTTTTGTTGCTGTTGCATCAATTAAACTCGAATTGTTGCAGTTTCTTCGATGGATCTATCAGGCAATGCCACCGCCCCCCACCCCATTTGCTTTTGTGGCACGGCACTCTTTGCTCCCAGCTGTAGACTTGGCTAATTGTTTAGGTGTGTGGCGGAGCACACCAGCCCTGCGCATTGCCTGCAGGGCTGCCGCCGCGTCTCCGTCTCCATCTCCTCCTGCCTGTGGTTGTCGCTTAACTTTTGCATATTTCGCACGAGCGGAGAGGAGAGGAGAGAAGCGGAGCGGAGCGGAGCAACCAAAAACCACTCACTTGGCTGGCACGTGAAGCTATTACGATGGCAGGCAATTATGTGCGTGTTCCCCCTGCTGCTTTCTGGATAGTCGGCGGCAGCGATGGCGGTGGCAGTGCGGTGGCGGGCCATACGCAAATCAGAACTGTTTCCACAAGCAACAACAACAACAACAACAACAGCAGCAATGAAAAGCCGCGAAATGGGTTTTTAATGCAAACGACTTTTCCCTTCAAAGTGCACACGGCCAAGGTGAATGAAGAGAACACTACAAAACAAAGAAAAAATCGAATTTCTGCGAGAAACCACGGATTACACCACAAATGATCTGCGTGGTGGTGAAAAAGTTTGGCATTTTCTTTTCTTATTTAGTGTAAAATAATGATTGAAAAGATGTTTGGGCATATGTATCTGAAAAGGGGACTTTTTGGCCTACAATGGGAACATCCTTATCATTTTTTCATATAACGGCATAATTCAACTTTCTAGCTGTGAATGTTTAAACTGTCGACCATCTTAAGCACTTTCAACTTTTGTTTACATCTGCAAACATCACAGACATCAATTCCATTCCTAATCTACATAAGCGCAACTGCATTTCTATTGCTTTCATTCACCAAACGATGATATCCCATGGACTCTAGCAATTGCGGTGTACCGCCTGCAGCCCAGTAAATCCAATGTTTTGGTATGTTTAGAAGCGAAAGCAGCAGTGGCAGCAACAAGCCCAGTGCGCTGGTTGTGAATGTGGATATGGACGTCTGTCTAGCTGTCAGTCGTCCTGGTGATGTGGTAGTAGGACGCCTTTGCCGTGGGCCTCAACCAGGTACTAGTATATTACCTCCAAAAGAGCTTTAAATAAACAAACTAATAACAGAAATCACGAAGCAATAGGCAATAGGCAATAGCAGAATGTGAATGTGAATGCGGAGCAGGGCGGTGATGGAGAGGGGCGGGAGGCGTGAGGGGGGAGAACGGTGTGTGGAATAAGGACAACGAGGCGACGCGACGCGACTGTCTCCTAACTGCACCAGGTACATAGTACAAGTCTATGGCAACCGCGCCAATATGTATATGTATAACCCGAATAAACAAACTAATAAAACATGCCCAGAGACCCAGGGCCCGGGCCCAGGGCGAGGGCTTAGGCTTGAGCCCCAGCCAGACCAGACCAGACCCGTTGCCAGTGCCAGTGCCAGTGGCAGTGCCAGAGCCAGAGACGCGACCAAAAAAACATTCGAGTAGGAATACCCCAAAAGACTGAAAAATAAAAACACACACCAAAAACAACAAAAAGTCAACTAAACTGAACCAAAATTTGGGCGGAAGAGAGAAAAACCACGAGCACAGTGGATAGTAGAGGGAGAGAAGCGCCAGGAAGCAGCCACTGCAACGGAACGGAACCAGAGCGCCCGCCTCAAGTGGAAAGTGGAGCGAAAAATAGAGGAGAGCAGAGCTTCTCCAAAAAGTTACAGTATCAGTTTCTGTATCTGTAGCTGTATCTGTGTAATCCATAATCCGAATGCAATCGCAAATTAGATAACCGAACCAGGTGCACGGCATACATTTCTGGGCTCCTCTCCACTGGAATCGGAATTGGAATTGGAATTGGACTTGGACGGCACTAGCATATCTTTTCGGTGAGTACTTGGCTGAAGGGGCCACTAAGGGTTTCCACTAAAAGAATATGCATCTGCAGTCAGCCCAACACTCTCATATTATGCAACGCTAAGAAGCGCTCGCGCTCGGGAGAGAGGAGGAAACCACTTTGGGGGGAAACCACTTTGAACAATGTCGGAAGCTCTCGCGGAGTCGCTCGCTCGGATAGAACTATTATGAAACTCGAAGGTGGAAGTCGCACGCACGGCAACGGCCCAGGGTCTGGTGCAGGGACAGGGACAGGCGCTGGTGCAGGTGCAAGGACAAGGGCAGCCAAGGACAACAACGGCGACGGCGGCGGCAACACATGCCAGGCGTCGCACGCTGATCTCCATGGCCAAATGCCGCAGCAGGCAGTACTCCACACTCCACGATGAGTCGCCGGAGTCGCCGTCCCCGTCGCCAGCACCCACGCCCACGCCTACACCTACACCAGCTCCCGTCCCAGTTACAGTTCTCCCCACAACATCCGTTGCAACAACAGCCGCCGTCGCTGGTGCAACAACCACGTCGCCACAATTTCAACAACAACAACAACAGAACTACTTACCTCAAACATCTTTGCTGAAAATCGAACCGTTCGTTCCTAGTTTTAATCAACGACTTCGCCGGCGTCCTATTGGTCGCTCCCATAGCACCCTAAGCCACAATGTCATCCAGAAGCGCCATCCAGTGCCCTCCACCGCCGCCGCGGCAGCAGCCCAATACCAGCAGCAGCAGCAGCTGCAGCAGCAGCATCATCATCATCAGCAACAGCAATCGGAACAGCTCCAAGTGGGCCATCACCAGCAGCAACAGTCGAAGCGTAGCTATGGGACCGCCGCTCAGCTGCGCAACCAGCAGCGTAATCTGCACCGTGGGGTGGGCATCACCCGTCAACGCTCCAAGTCCACCTCCTCGTCGGCGGCCTCGAACAACTGTCGCCCGACCACGTCCGCTGCCACGCCCAACACGCTGGTTGGCAGCGCGGGGGGAACGCTGGTGAGCGGAGCAATTGTCACGCCGCAGCCAAATGGCATCTGTCGGATACAGCGGCTGGCCAAGGAGCGCGAGGAACTGCCCGATCGCATCAACTACGATCGGCGTGGCCTCACCGCCATTCCCATCTTCGAGCAGGAGCCCAATCTCCGGCTGCTGTCGCTGCAGCACAATCTGATCAACACCTTCCACATACCCAAAGAACTGCCACCGCCGCCAGCGCCAGTGCCTCCTCCTCCACCAGCAGTGCCCACGCCAAGGGATGGTAAGTATCCTTCTCTTTGGGAATCTTCCCCTAAAGTGCCATCTCTCGTAACCGCAGAATACAACCATAACCACAACCACACCAACGGGAGTGCCAAGGAGGGATCCGATCTGGGAGTGCACACACGTCGCTCAGGGCTTCGGGGACATCAGCAGGGACCGCGACTGACGCGTGCCATGACCAATGCTGGGAATCCGCAGAACCATCATCTGTCGCCCAAGTCCGGCGGGAGTCCGAACTCGGGCAGTCCCCTGACCACCCAAGCTCTGGCCATCAACGGCGGAGGAGCCGGACGCTCGAAGCTGCCCAAGCGAGGCTACAACTATGGGCAGGCGCAGCTGACGCCGCCGCCCGCTCTGCGAATGCGCTATGGCATGGAGAAGTCCAAGAGCTTCATGTCCAGCAGTCTGCAGGCGATGAAGCACCAACAGCAGCTCATGCAGCGAAGGGCCATGATGAAGGCCACAGGAGGAGGTGGTGGAGCATTGGCTGGGAGCATCCTGCAGAGCTGCGACGAGAGCAGCGTCCTGAACGGCAGCACTCTGTCGCTGTGCGGGGGACTGGGCGAAGAGGAGGAGCCCAGTGCGGCCTCCAGCTGCCCGCTGGAGCAGCTGAGCATCAAGAACAAGCAGCTGAGTCTCAGTGCCAGCTACGGCAGCATCTTCCAGCAGCTGGTCTTCCTCGATCTCTACGACAACCAAATCGAGCGAATAGCCAACCTGGACGGACTCCCAGTGCTCTCAGTGCTGTTGCTGGGCAAGAACCGGATCACGGACATTGCCGGACTGGCCTCCCTGAAGGACTCGCTCCGCGTGCTGGACCTGCACGGCAATAAGCTGACGACGCTGGGCAGCCGCATCAACTGTCTGCAGCAGCTGAAGTCCCTGAATCTTGCGGGTAATCAGATCCGTCAGATCAACCAGCAGGACTTCCTGGGCCTCCGCTGCCTGCGGGAGCTCAACCTGAAGCGGAACAAGCTGCGGCGCATCAATGGCTTCCAGCATCTGGTGGCTCTGGAGCGCCTGTGGCTGTGCCACAACGAGCTGCACAAAGTGGACGATATGGCGAGCATAGCACGCGCCTCGCGACTCCTCGAGGTCACGATCGAGAACAACCCCGTGTCCCTGGCCGGCGATTGTGTGTCCTTCCTGGTGTCATATCTGCCCCTGTTGCAGTCCCTCAGCCAGATGCCCATCACGGAGCAGGTGCGTCGCGCGGCGCTCGCCTGGCGCCAGCACAAGGAGCAGGCCCAGTCGACGCACGGCAGCTCGGAGGCGTACCACACCATCCGCAGAGAGGAGGTGATCTCGAATGCGCGCACCAACTGGGAGCTGCTGCGATCCCAGCAGACCATGGGTCGTCCCAAGAGCCGCCTCACCAGCGAGCTGGCCAAGATCAACGAGTCCAACGAGGGCACTGCTAACGAGGAGCCAGAAACAGAGTCCGAGGAGTCACAGCAGCAGCAGCCCAAGGAGCTGTTGGACGAGCTGCAAGCGCTGATCAAGCTGCCACCCATTTCCAAGAAACTGCCAGAGGAGGATGGCGTCTCATCGGAGGCCTCCAGCCTGGGACCCAACGTGGACTCTTGCTCCAGCTGCTACAGTACCGACAACGACGAGGGAGGAGGCAGAAACAAGCCCCCTACACCGCAGATCGATGAGAACTGCAACAGGGTGGTGGGGGGAGGAGCCGATGCCACCTGCTCCTCGCCTGCCCCTCCACCACAAGACGGAGCAAAGACAGCGACGACTCTTGCAGCTTGTACGCCTTCGCCATCACCACCAGCTCTCACCTTGACGCCTCCCGCTGCTCCTGGCACCCCTGTGCAGTGCAGCACGCCCAATCCGCCGCCCCCATCGACCACAGCCACGCTGCCCGTGCCCCCATCCACCGCCACAGGGAGCGGCAGCCTGTCCAGCCGTCCGGCCAGCAGTAAGCAGCGTCCCCGGCACGCACCCATCACGCAGCTGGGGCTGCAGATAAATCGCGGAGGAGCCTCCAAGCGGTACATGGCAGGGAGTTTGGTGAGGGCTCAGACCGTGAGCAGCAGCACGAGCAACAGCAGCAGCTCCAACAGCACCGGTCGCGCCAAAGCCACCCCCAATGCGCTGTCTGTGGTGCCGTCCCAGAGTAAGGCATCGACGCCGACAAGCGGGAGTGCTGGGCAATCCTCGCAAGCGGCTGCAACAGGCGGAGGAACCGCAGCTGGCGCAGGAGGCACACCTGCTGCAGCCATCACCGTGACGAAGCCGAGTGCAGCGGAACGAGAGAGGGAGCAGGGTGGCGACTACCTGATCGAGATCTGTGGCCGATACCTGAACATCTACGGTCAGGGAGCGCTGCGGTTCATCGACAAGCAGTGGAACCCGGCCAAGGCCAACGACGTGCACACGCTCAACTTCAGCTACATCAACTTCAACAGCATCGTGGCCGTTCTGGGCAGGATCAAGCTGCGCTTTCCCCACGCCGAGCACTTTGTATTCCGGGAAACGAACATCAGTTGTCTCGGCCAGCTGAACGGGCTGGCGGAGCTGCAGGGACTGGGCAGTCTGCTAATCGATGCTGAGGGAAACGGCATAACCGCGAAAGCGTCCTGGAGAGCGTACGCCATTTATAGACTGTCCCACTGGGGTCTAAAGCAACTGAACGGCCAGGAGGTGACCGAAGCAGAGGTGGAGGCAGCCAATGCCATGTATGCAGGTCTCTCGGATCTCGTCCTTTGGTCCATGCCCGAGGTGATGCTCCAGCCGCTGCTAGCCCGTCTCCGCCTGGACGAGACGTGCACGGCCAGCAAGCTGTCGCCCAAGGAGTGGCTCCTGCGGCCAGACAATAAGTCTCTGCGCCTCGTCGTGGGCAAGGAGGCTCTGCAGTGGAAGAAAAATGCTGCAACTGCGGCTCCTGTCAGTGCCACATCAACAACAACAACTGCGACAGGGGCCAGTGAGGGTGTGGCCAATGGAATGGCGCCCAGTGCCAGGGATCGGGGAAGGCAGCACTTTGCCCTGCTGCTGGAGAACACCTGCAACGCCGTGGAGAAGCTGCACAAGCTGGAGACGCTCTGGCCGAGCATGCTGCTGGACATTGTGCGCAACACGCTGCTGGACTACGCCCAGCTGGACGTCTATCTGCGGAATCTCATGTGCGAGCTGATGAAGTGAGGACAGGGAGGCAGGGAGGAGGGGACCGTGAGGGGGTGCGTGGAGTTCGTAGACTTATTTGCTTTTAGTTAGAGGAGCACCCCGCGACATGCGACTTGCAAACCGTTATATATTCCTATGATCCTAGGCATTTAAATCCGATTCGAGACTCGCGAGAGACCAATCTTGTAAAGCGCAGGCATACAACTAGTCCAATTTTTTATAAATATTTAACATTAAACATGATTAAAGAGTACCAATCTAAAGGAAATGCATTTCCACGGGTCCAACTGGTCGCGCCTGATCCACGCAGCAACCAGTTCCACATAATCCATAAGTTTACCACTTAATAAGCTAGCAATCGTAATCTAGGATGCAGTTACTCTGCCAGCACCTTGTCCGCATCGCTGCTGCTTGTCGGCTTCTCCTTCTTTTGTACTTTGTCCACGTAGATGTTGAGGATGGCCTCAATGCCCGGATACAGCACAAAATTGGTGGTCCGTATCTTCTTGTCGATGAGGTACGAGGTCACCGAATCCGTGTTGAAGGCTATGTCTAGGGCATCGCTATGCGTCACCTTGTCCAGAAGTGTGCGCTGCACCTTGATCACACAGTTCTCGAAGCCGTTCACCTTGATGCTCAAGTCCAGGTTGTAGGCGGCATCGATGTCCGGCCACCGCTGCGACAGCACATCTTCTTCCCACTGCAGCTCCGGGCTGGCGTCGTTCAGTCGACCCTTTACGGACACAAACTTGGACCACAGCTCGGAGGCAATGTGAGGCGCCATTGGGGCCAGCATGATGATTTGGGCTGCCAGGGCGCGTTCATATTGTCTGCCATGGCGCTGAATGTGCTTAGGCGTGCGCTGTGAGAAGCAATGATTAGCAGGGATTGCTGGCAATCAGACTGGAGGAGAACTCACCCTCAAGGAGTTGGTTAATCCCTGCATCTTGGAGATGGCCACGCTCAGCTGGTGCGCATGGCGATAGTTGAATGTGGCGCCCTTGACGTAGAAGTTGCGGGCATCAAAAAGCTTGCCATCCTCCGCCAGAAACTGCTCGCTACTGACATCCACCTCTGTGGCAGCTTCCTCGCGTGCTGCCTGGAACTCCTGCAACGTCAGCCAGAGACGCTTCTGCCAGTTGAGTATACCAGGAAAGGCTGAAAGGAATCGCAATTTAATCAACTTTAAATATCTTCCAATAATCCTTGTTACATACTTGCACTCGACCAATTCCGGTGAGAGGTGGGTGCCACATCGGCGAGGATAATTAGGCGCGTGGTGTCCGTGCCGTACTGGTCGAACATGTCGCCTGGCTCCACGCCATTCTGCTTGGACTTGGACATCTTCTCCCAGGTCATTACCACGGGCTCTTTGGTCTCCTTGAGCAGCGCCTGGTTCTTCTTGGCGTTCACTACCTCCACCTCGTCCTCGCGCACGTAGCGTCCGCTGCCCTTGACGCGATAGGAGCGGCCCATGACCATGCCTTGGACTAGCAGGCGGGAGAAGGGTTCGCTGGTGGGCGAGAGGCCGCAGCTGTTCAGGAAGTGGTTCATGAATCGCGCATAGTATAGATGCAGCACGGCATGCTCCTTGCCACCGATGTACAGGTCCACGGGCATGAACTGGCTCGCGAGGGTGGAATCAAAGATGCGCTCCGAGTTGTGAGCGTCCAAAAAGCGCAGGTAGTACCAGGAACTATCGACAAACGTGTCCATGGTGTCAGTCTCGCGTTTCGCTTTTGGATCCCCGCACTTTGGACACTCACAGAGCGGGGCATCCTGTCCAGAGGCTGAGGACTCCCGTTTGGGCAGCGTCACTGGAAGCTGTTCTGCGGGCACGGGCACGGCTCCGCACTTTGGACAGTGCACAATGGGAATGGGTGTACCCCAGTAGCGCTGTCGTGAGATCAGCCAGTCCTGCAGCTTGGAGGACACTCGATAGCCACCTACATTCAGTCGGCCGGCTGCCTGGAGCACCTCCTTCCTGAGCAGCTCCCAATTTCCTGGATTGAAAGGTGTCTCTTGACTTCCAGATGCGTAGAGAGCCAGACCAAAGGAGTCCCACAGCTCCCTGTCCTCTGCTCGAAAACTGGGAGCCGCCAGATAGACATCGCAGTCTGCTGGAAAGGCAGCATCGTCGCTGAAGACCACGGGAATAGTGGTGCCTGCAAATGGATTCTCCACACTGATGCGGCCCGCATCCGTGAGTTTCGAGAGATAGTGTTTGCTGCGGAGCACGATAAAGGAATTTGGATCCTTGAGATGCTCCGGATTGGCTGTCCACACCCTCAGCAGATTGGAGGCGGAGGTGAGCAGCGTGAAGGCGTAGCCATCGCACTCTCCTATCCAGTGCCGCTGCAGATTGATAATGTCTCTCCAGTCGCGCAACGTGGGATCGTCCAGGCCTTCCAGCAGCTGCTTGGCATACGCACTCGTCCGGATGAACCACTGCTTGAGCAGTTTCTTCTCCACCTTGGCGCCCGATCGCCAGGAACAGCCGTTAGCATCCACTTGCTCATCGGCCAGCACCGTTTTGTCGACCGGATCCCAGTTGACCAGAGCCTCGTTCTGGTAGGCCAGGCCGTGCTGGTGCAGCATCAGGAAGAGGTGCTGCGTCCATCTGTAGTACTGTGGACTGCACGTGGACAACTCGTGCGTCCAGTCAAAGGAGCAGCCCAGTCGCTGCAGCTGCTGCTTCATTTGCGCTATGTTCTGCTCCGTCCACGCGGCCGGCTCCACTCCCCGCTGGTTGGCTGCGTTCTCGGCAGGCAGACCGAAGGAGTCCCAGCCAATGGGCTGGAACACGTTCTTGCCGCACATTCGCTGGAAACGGGCCACGGCATCGCCGATCGTATAGACCCGTACGTGGCCCATGTGCAGATTGCCCGAGGGATAGGGGAACATAGAGAGCACGTAGTACTTGTCTGCCGGCTGCTTGGCATTAAACTGTCCGCCACTGAGCTGGTCCCGCCAGTGGTTCTCTATGCGATGCTTCACATCGCTACTCAGCTCCAAATACTGTAAAGAAAAAATACATATTATTTGTGGCCCATATATATTGGGATTCACCTTGTCACCTCGTTGCCAGTGCAGCTGTGCGTTAGAAAGCGCTTCCAGCAGCTCCAGTGAAGGCCGCGCAAGGTCCGCGTATGGCGTAGTGCTTGCATTTTGTCAGTTTTAATTGATTAAATTGTACATTTGGGCGGCCAGCCGCCGCACTTATTGAATAACAAAATCAAAAAAACAGAGACAGACAGCTGTTCTTAGAGACGACGTTGCCACTTTGCTCAACGCGCGATATTCGCGTTGATACATTTTTGGCGAGACTAATTCTAACGATGCGGCAGCACTTCGCACAGGGTTGCATATGCAGCTCTCTGTTTTTAGCACGTTTTTTCAACCATCTGGCAGCCCCATATCTCCATATCTTGTGCAAACGTAATTTTCACTGGGCGAGGCAGTTGTGAAAAATTCTTATTGTGCAAAGTAAATCGTGAACTTTGTTTTGAAAACAATTGGTGGACATGGGTGATTCCCTGGAAAACACCGACACATCGGTGGATCCCGGCGTGAATGTATCAATAGCCAACTACGATGCATTTGCAAATTATCTTCGAAAGGCAGTGACCATCTTGCTGCCCGATGACGAAGTGGTCCCGCAATCTCTGAACAAAGCCCTGGACGATCCGATCAACCAGGAGACCATCAGAAAATTCCTCTCGGACCCCCAGGTGCAGGCCCTGTATGTGCAGCGGAACTGCATTAAAGGTGAGAACGCTTTTTCCTGCTCGGCTGTAAAAGGAAGTTGCACAATATGGCGTTTTCTGTGACCAGGAGAAAGTCTAGAATTGCATTAAGAGTACTCAAATAGGAAAGGGCATGTCCAAGAGTCTATTCCGTAAACCTTAATGAGTCATTCTTCATGTTTGGCCCGAATGCGCACAGTTTTTGCTAAACATCAATATAGTTTTTGTTGTTGCTAAATTCTTTTTGCAAAACTGGTTCTGCGCATGGCGTCAGCGCATGACGTCACGGACTAAATTATCGATAGCTATGTGCTAAACTGAACAGCTGAAGAGTACTGCCACATGTGGCATCGATTGCCGGCCGGCTTCGGTTGTATACAAACAGAAAATCAACAAGTTTGCTTTGTTTGCGGAAGCAACGCGAAGCGGAGTGGCGCGACCTTGGGGCTGCGTATGTACCCATTCCATTGACTTGCGGCATTGAGCGTTGTCATTGACATTGGCACCGGGGCCAACAAATGTGGGAGCAATGACAGCACCAAGGTCCAGCCTTGACTGTACGAATTTTGAAGGTTTTTCCCTTGGCCGCTGAATGTTTTGAAGGTGACGCCTTGGTAATGAAATGATGTCAGTGCCACGCCATTGAGCCTCATGGCCAGATAGGCGGCGAGGCCGTGCAATGTGGGTGAATGAAGCAGTGCGATAGCAGCCACATGAGTGATTTATTTCTTTGATTCTTGCAGAGGACGATAGCGAACAGCCGCCGGAGGGGGAGGAGGAGAAGGAGCAGGTGTCGTACCAAATCAGCAATGACGTACACTTTACCAACAGCCGCATGGCCTCGCTGGCATGCATCAAGCGAGGCGTTGTGGTGGAGGCGGACAAGTCAATTCACTCCCAGCTGCGACTAATCAACTTCTCCGATGGCTCCCCGTACGAGACTCTCCACGCGTTCATCAGCAAGTCCCTGGCCCCCTACTTCAAGTCGTACGTCAAGGAGTCGGGTCGTGCCGACCGGGATGGCGACAAGATGGCCCCGTCGGTGGAGAAGAAGCTGGCGGAGCTGGAGATGGGTCTGCTGCACCTGCAGCAGAACATTGATATACCGGAGATTACCCTGACGGCGCATCAGACCGTCAACGCAGTGATCCGCAAGTGCGCAGATGAGGGGCGCAAGGCCAAGGTGGTGGACTTTGGCGATAAGGTGGAGGACTCTTCGTTCCTCAACCAGCTGCAGAACGGCGTCAATCGCTGGATCACCGAAATCAAGAAGGTCACCAAGCTGAACCGTGACCCTGGATCGGGTACAGCCCTTCAGGTGAGAACACGCCTTGGAGCTTATGATTAACCTCCAAAATAACACCTGGAATTGGTATCGCAGCCAATGACTGCCTCATTCTCTCTCTATTACTCTATCTCTCTCTCTGTGTCTTTTTCATGACATTTGCTGACTAACTGCAAAAACAGAAACAAATAGCCATATGGGGAAGTGATAGCGCACACTGTACGAGTGAGTGAGAGAGAGAGAGAGAATAAGTAAGCGCTAGAAGCGCTGATCCAGATTCGGGAGTCTAGTAGACTGGCCATTCGCTACGATTCTGCAGAAATAAGCTTGCTCTACCTCTCATAGTCTCGAAGATCATGACGGATTTCTCAGCTATGTCGACTCCAATTATGATGCTGATGAAGAATATGCATATAAATTAATGTATCGATGTTCCCGATTTCCGGCACCGTGGCTCGGCCAACGGCAATGAAACTCGCGGGTGTAAGTTTAATCGTTTATTTGTCGGCTCAACTAGCTCGGTTGAAAGTGAGAATAAATCTGATTAAATCTAAAGATACAGAAATACAATTTTACTTAAAACTGCCCACCCTTGCGGCAGCGCTGATGGGGCAGCGGGCCGACGTTCTGCACCGTCAGCGCCTCGTGCAGACCATCAGCTCCACAGCGGGTGCTTATCAGCAGCGAAATAAGATCCGCTGGCCACTCGAGTGCAGGCCTACGGCTCCTAGGCAGAAGCTCGTGCGACAATGTAATCGCTGCCCCCGCCCCTCGAGTGCGGCATCAGCATTCTTCCGTTTCGGAATCTTGCCGATACCCTGCGCTGGTGGGAAGTGTTAACTACTCCCCCTCTCAAAGAGCGGTCGTCCTCGTCGCTCGCAACTTCTCGATTATCTCGTTGATCCGTCTCTCGTATTGCCTCCTTCTAAGATGCGCCCTGAGGAATACGATGCCTCCAATAGCCCCGCATAGAGCTATGCCGAGCCCGAAAGCAAGGGCTGGATTGAGCTGGCCCATGGTGGCCTGCTCGACCTCCTTGATGTAGTTTAGGTTCTCCTCGCTGAGCTGGTGCAGGAAGGGTAGGCTTAGAACCGTCTGGTGCCCTGTGATGTTCAGATCGGGCACCGACGCTATGCCCGGAAATCGCTGTGGGATGTTGTTGCGATTCCGGAATCGAGAGCCGGTGATGATTGCGAAGTCGTTGAAGGTGACCATATGCGTCCCGGAGGTTGTGATCAACGTGTCCGAGTCACAGCTGATCGTGGCTGGCCTGTTATTGATGATGACCATTCCATCGTCAACGAGGGTGATGGGCTCCAGGTGGCTTGGTTGAGAGAGACAGTGAGCGGTGCCGCCAGAGCTCCTTTTTGAAGAACGTGGTCATGGTCGTGGAGACGCAAGCCGGCCTCTAGTAGTTGTCTCATGTGGGATCTTAGGAAAAGGTCTGTCATTTTTGCAGTCTCGTCAGCAAGGCGACCGTATTCGGTCAAGTTCGCCGTGTGCTTGACGTAGTCAAGCCCGTCCCAAACCAGTACAGTTCCGTCCGTAATTGGTATGTAGTTTGAGTGGGAGTAATCGGTGACCCGCGCCGATACTATTGTAAGGAGATGAAGTACCCAGACAATCCTGTGGATAAAAATAAGTGAAGTTCCCGTTGATTCTGCTGTATCTGTTGGAGCTGCTGCTCAGTTTGTTGACTCTGCTGGACCATCGTCTGGGAGCAGTTCTGCAGCTCCTCCTCTTTTTTGTGGTAGTAGTCGAGGTGCTTCTGGTTGCGCTGCTGCGCCTTGCAGTACTTCTGGTACTCCAGATCCGTCTCCGTCTCACGGGAGCCGGAGCAAATAGAGGCACGCGTGGCATTGGCGGAGGAAAACGGTTCGCGAGACGGCTGGAATGCTTGCATGGCCGCGAATGCCGACGATTTATGTCGCTTCTGGGATTCCGTGGTAAAGTATTCCACTGAGTGCGGCGGCTCCGGCCGAATACCGAGCTCCTCCTCATGGTCAAGCACCTCAAATTCATGCTTCTTCAGTTCTTGCTGCTTCTGCTCCTCATCTACGCGGTGTGTGGCATTCTCGGGATTCAGGGGAGTGTCACGCATGCTTAGGTGTTCTTTGGGTGTGGGCAGGTCAATCAGGTGGATGGGCACGTCGCGATCAAAGTGGCCCTCCAAGGGGCGATCGGGGGCAGTGGTGAGGGCGCTGACGAATGGGGACTTGGGACGATAGTCGTCACGCATGTACGGCTTCATGTCCATAGGCGGCGGCATGTACGGCTCGGTCTCTTCGGGCAGAGGGATGCCATGGTCGGCAGGCGGGGCGAACCGTAGCTCAAACTCTGGCGCCGTGACCATAGCCTGGCTGAGGCGGGATCCGCGGGGCGGTGATTCGCGCAGAAGTGCAGGTGAGGAGGAGCAGGAACAGGAGCGGAAGGAGGAGGAGGCGGTGGTGGAGGCGCTGGCGGAGCGGCTACAGCAGCGGCTTCTTCTGCGGCAGCTGCCTCCGGTTCAAAATCGTCCCCACAGGGTCGGGGGAAGGGACACTCGACCAGGTGGAAGGGCACTTCGGGGGCCGTGGTGAAAACCTGGATCATGGGATTGATCCACTCCTTGGGCATGGGATTGGGTATCTTGGTGGGCGGTATCTGGCGCACGGGCGCTATTTCGAACTTAATCTCGGGCGTGGGTTGGAGGAGGTGCTCGCTCTCGAGGATCTGGCAGCGGTGCTCGATGACCAGACCCTCGCGATCCTTGCCTGCCTCTGGAATGGTCTCCAGCTCCGTAGGCAGTACCATCGGAAGCTCCTTGTACTCCGGCTCGTCGTTAAAGACGACATGCCGCGTGTTTTGAGGTGTGGACAGGGCCGGGACTGGTGTGGACACGGGACTGGGTGTCACTTCCCTTACCATGTCGATTAGTTTGTAGGTGCTCAGGGGCACGGAGAGCGAGTCCACGCACTCCTGGGCACTGCGCCTGCCCGATGCGTACTCCTGCACGTCCTGCGCACTGTCGTAATCCAACTGGTAGTCGTCTAACTCGGAGCCGGACTGCTGCTGCATCTGGTAGGCCGCCACCTGGGCCGCGTACATGCGCTGGTACTCCTCCGAAGTAGTCGTTGTAGTCGTAGCTGAGGCGCCGAGTAGCTCTGCCACTGTGGAGTGGTCTGTGGCACTGATGCCGCTTGTGGCACTTGCTCTGGTTGCGGATCGAGGCGCGCCGTGGCACTTCCGGGTGGCAGCGGCGTTCCGCCAAGGTTATTTGGTGGTATCCGGATTTCAGGTCAAGAGTTGTGAAGTACTTGGCAGTACCCAGGTTTGCCAGGATCATTGCGATGCTAGGCATGGGATATTTATCGGGCACTGTCTTCTGATTGAGCTTCCGAAAGTCCATTACGAGACGTTTCTTTTTATTGCCCTTTTCATCAGTGTCTTCTTTGTCGACGACCCATATAGGATTGTTATAAGGCGACCTCGATTTTTGGATGATGTTGTCTTTTAAGAGGCTCTTAACCTCGGATTCGACAAAATCGGCTACACCCATAGGATAGGGGTAGGATTGGTTCGTCGTGCACCGTGCGAATGGTTGCCACGACCGAAGTGTTAAAAGGCAGTGACTCGTTAGGGTCAGCGAACGCCTTGTTTCTCCTCTTCAGCATATGCATGAAGTTTGCCATTATGGCTGGAGGTGCGTCGACGTCAATAACGTTAGTATGGTTGACGTCTGTGCATTTGTGGAACCTGATTGTTTTGGTAGTGTTACCGACAGTGAGTGTTCTTTTTTCTAGAGACAATATAGCTCCCACCTGCGTTAGCAGGTCGCGGCCAATAATGCCGTCGAAAGTTGGGGTTGGGGTTTTCAAAAGAAAAAACGGCGTGATTTTGCCGAAAAATGGCAAGGGACACTTTTCTGTGATCTTGTTAGAACCGTTGATCGAGAAAACGGGCAAAGGTGTTTCGACAGGGGTAACACCGGGAAGCCCTTCGAATGGCTTGATGTAGTTCTTTGATGAACCCGTGTCGATGAGAAATTTACGAGTGACCCCTGCTACTTTTCGCCATATAAATGGCAGCAGGGATCTTCCCCTAAAAAATTAACCGAATCGCTCTCGTAGTCGATTTCGGCGACTGCTTCGGTAGCGGTAGCCATGTGCTCCACCCTTTGTCGCCAGCTGCCTGAAGTGCGTTCCGACGCATTGGGCTTTTTCCCGAAGGTGTTATCGCGTTTGCCAGAACCAAACGGTTTCTGGTACGCCGAGGGCTGTCTCAATTTAGAGGATGAAGTGTCTACCTCCATCGGCTCATGGGTCTGGCCCTGAGATTTGGGCTGACGGTATGAATTGCCCTGTTGGGCGTTGGGCGTACCCTGACTCCTAACATAGTGAGGGCTTTTGTAAGAGGCGTGATCTTGGGGCCTATTTTGCCTGCCATTACCCTGTTGTGGCGCTTGGTGCCTGTGCTCATTCGTATGGTAGGATTTCTCCTCCATGACCCTGGCATAATTTGCAGCCCAAGTGCTGCGGTCTTCGCTGGACTCAGCCGATTGGGCAAGGGCCAGAGCCGTCTCCAAGTCTGCTGGCGTTGCCGGGAAGACAGCTGCCGGTAGAGGCCTTCTCAGGCCTGAGATGAAAACCTCTAAGGCGTCTTCCCTGGCTCTCTTATTAAGTGCACTTGCTGCCTCTGCAGTGTGTACCATTACGTTTTTTTTGTGATGAGTGAAAGCTGCTTTCCGATCTCATCGTAGTACTCTGTCAAGGAGAGGTTACCCTGCCGCATGGTAATCAACCTTTGCTGCATTGCGCCTATCGGCGTTTTGTCAGAATATGAACAATCTAGCCTGTTAATAATGGCTTTGAAATTAAGGACTGTGTTGAAAGACGACAAAATGTTATTTGCAGCTCCTTTCACTTTGTTCCTTATTATGCCTGTGGCCATGAAGTGTTTGCTGCTGCCTTCGTATGGCGCGAAAGGCTCGAATGCCGCCAGCCCTGCCTGGTGCCAAGCCACATAATCTAACTGTTTCCCTTCGAAATCTGGGAGTGATTTGACCATGTCTAACTGGTAGTCGCATACGACCCCGGGAATAATTTCTACTTTTTTAAATACTCCTACTTGGGGCACAGATTGGGCTTGGGATTGGCCAATTTCGGTCCGTAGCTCCGTTCGCAACCGGTTCATTTCGTCCTGAAATGACGCGGCCTGGCTTGCCAAGGCGGCCTGTAATGCCTGTCCGAGCTGTTCCAGATTCATGTTGTCTGTTTCTTTGTGTGCTGGCCGTCTGTCCAACTGGAGGCCTTCTATCTTCTCTATCTTCTCTAACTTCTCTGTAGCTCATGAGGTGCGATCTGATTTGACGAGCCCCACCCCAGTTTTTTATATTGCAGTAAGATTCTTCTGTTTCATACAGACCAAAGAAAATTCCACTTTATTATATTTATTTAAAAAAAAAATTTTTTTTTAATTACTTCCATTTATAATCTTGTTATACCCGGTACTCGAAGAGTATAGGGGTATATTAGATTTGTGGGGATAACGGTTGTGTGTAACGCACAGAAGGAAGCGTTTCCGACCCCATAAAGTATATATATTCTTGATCAGCATCAATAGCCGAGTCGATATAGCCATGTCTGTCTGTCCGTCCGTCCGTCCGTCCGTCTGTCCGTCTGTCCGTCTGTCCGTCTTCATTTGCGCCTATATCTCATAGACTATTAAAGCTAGAGCAACCAAATTTTGTATCCAGTCTGCTTTGTGATCACACTACTCCAAATGTGTTGAAAAATTTCGCCCCGCCCCTTTCCGCCCCCACAAAGGACGAAAGTCTGTGGCGTACACAATTTTGAAGATACGAGAAAACTAAAAACGCAGAAGCATAGAAAATTACCATTTCTATCAGAGTGTTGAATCTGGATCAGATCGGATCATTATTATAGCTACAATGAAGAAAACCATTTCGAAAGTCATCATTCCCTCTCGCTCTCTCTCACACGCGCCCTGTCCGCTTTGCTTATTCGTTTAAATGAGCGCCTAGATCTCAGAGACTATAAGAGCTAGAGCAACCAAACTTTCTATCCAAGCTCCTGTGATATCACTTCAGTACAAGTGTATTTCAAAATTTTGACACGCCCCTTTCCGCCCCCACAAAGGACCAAAATCTGTGGAATCCACAATTTTTAAGATAAATGAAAACCAAAGACGCAGAATCATGAAAAATTACCATATCTACCCGATTACCGAATCTGGATCAGATCGGATCAATATTATGGCCAGAAGAAACAAATTAAATTTCAGTGGCTACGCAACGCCTGCCCAGCGCTGACTCATGCCCTCTCTCTCTCTTGCAAACACTTGTACGTCTCAAATATGCAGTTATACATGTCATGTAGAAATGTAGGCGCAGATATACAAACCATATGTAAACAAAAATGAAAACGTGTAGAAAAATTCCAAAAAAATAATTTTTTTAATTTAAATATTATTTTCGTCCCTTTTGAGAACATATAAAAATTTTCATAATTCGTAGGCTCATAAATGTATGTATGTATGTATATACTGACTGAGTACCGGGTATAAGGTAGAGCCGTGGCCTTTGCCACGGCTCACAACGTTCCCTCTCGTTTTTCTTATAATTTTTATAATTCTTCGCTTCTAATAAAAGCTGATATAAAATTGTAATCGACGAGCGATTCACTTACATTTTTTTTTTTTTTTATTGTTTGCGTTGTCGTTGACTCCGGTTGAGCGGGGGTGGGGGGGAACTTTGTTCGGCTGATGATTTTGCCTTCAGCCTATTTTTCCGACACTGTAGATACTGATGGGAGCGAGGGATTTCCCTACAGCCCCTTCTCTCCTTTTTATCTGTCTTTGTGGCTGTCGCTGCTGGTGGCAGCGGACGCAGCTTTGTATTGTTATGTTTGGCACTAGTTTTTCCTCCCCGGGCTTGTATCCCGGTGCGGCACGCACACAACAAAAAAAAATCACCACTTTATGTTCGGGAACGTTTCTCTTCAACACCGCTCACAAATGTTAGAGGGCTTTTACGTTAAATTTTTATTTTGAGATTTCTAGTTGTTTTTTTTTTTCCTAAATCTCAGGTTTGTTTGTTCGAATTATTATTCTTTTGTCTTATAACTCCTCATAGGGGGAGTTCTGAGGTGCACTGAGAGAATTTCCACTCGTTTCCACACAAAAAAAAACGGTGGGTATGGTGGGTATTGGGTATTGAGTACTTGTTATGAGTCTGCCTTTCACTTTTTCCTTCGGCACTCTTGTGGTTTTTCCTCACTGGGAGAGTATCCACTCGTTTTATCACACGTTGGCTCGGCCAACGGCAATGAAACTCGCTGGTGTAAGTTTAATCGTTTATTTGCCGGCTCAACTAGCTCGGTTGAAAGTGAGAATAAATCTGATTAAATCTAAAGATACAGAAATACAATTTTACTTAAAACTGCCCACCCTTGCGGCAGCGCTGCTTGGGCAGCGGTTCTTCCGTTTCGGAATCTTGCCGGTACCCTGCGCTGGTGGGAAGTGTTAGCTTATATGTACTTTATGGAGTCGGAAACGATTCCTTCTGGGTGTCAAACACATCCAGCACAAAATGAAAATAAACTCTTCTAAATGAATTATGGAAAATGAATTTTCTTTTTTTATCTTGCATTTTTGTAGGAAATCTCTTTCTGGCTGAATCTGGAGCGTGCCCTCTATCGTATCCAAGAGAAGGGCGAGTCCCCGGAGGTGGCTCTGACTTTGGACATCCTGAAGCATGGCAAGCGCTTCCATGCGACCGTCTCATTTGATACGGACACGGAGTTGAAGCAGGCTCTGGCCACTGTGGCCGACTACAATCCCCTAATGAAGGATTTCCCCATCAACGATCTGCTGTCAGCCACGGAGCTGGAGAAGATTCGTCCGGCTGTGCAGCAGATCTTCTCGCACCTGCGAAAGGTGCGCAACACCAAGTATCCCATCCAGCGCTGCCTGAAGCTGATCGAGGCCATCTCGCGGGATCTGTCGCAGCAGCTGCTCAAGGTGCTGGGCACTCGGCGGTTGATGCACATCCCCTTCGACGAGTTTGAGCGCGTGATGAACCAGTGTTTCGAGATCTTCAGCTGCTGGGACGACGAGTACGATAAGCTGCAGGGCTTGCTCCGCGACATCGTGAAGAAGAAGCGGGATGAGCATCTGAAGATGGTGTGGCGCGTGTCGCCTGCCCACAAGAAGCTGCAGACCCGCATGGAGCACATGCGTAAGTTCCGGCGCCAGCACGAACAGCTGCGCACTGTTATCCTGCGCGTTCTGCGTCCCACCAAGCAGGCTGTTGGCGATGACGGCAGCACCGTAGAGACCAAGCAGCCCTACAGCCTGGATGCCGCCGATGCCAATGCCATCGAGGAGGTGAATCTTGCTTACGAAAACGTCAAGGAAGTGGATTGCTTGGACATAACCAAGGAGGGCTCCGAGGCCTGGGAGGCAGCAGTGAAACGCTACGAGGAGAAGATTGGTATGTTGAATCGCACACACTTAACTCGAAAATTACAGAAACTGATTCCTTTCGCTCTCAGATCGCGTGGAGACTCGCATCACAGCTCATTTGCGCGACCAACTGGGAACGGCAAAGAATGCCAACGAGATGTTCCGCATCTTCTCGCGCTTCAATGCGCTGTTTGTGCGCCCGCACATTCGTGGTGCCATACGGGAGTACCAGACGCAGCTGATACAGCGCGTGAAGGATGACATCGAGGCCCTGCACGAGAAGTTCAAGGTGCAGTATCCGCAGAGCAAGAGCTGCCGTCTCTCCTCCGTGCGAGATCTGCCCCCGGTGGCGGGCTCTATAATTTGGGCCCGTCAGATCGACAACCAGCTGACGATGTATTTGAAGCGGGTGGAGGATGTGCTGGGCAAGGGCTGGGAGACCCACATCGAGGGCCAAAGGCTGAAGGAAGATGGCGTTAGCTTCCGCGCCAAGCTCTCCACCGTTGAGGTGTTCAACGAGTGGGCCCGCAAGGTGCAGGAGCGCAACTTTGGCAGCACAGGTCGCATTTTCACAATTGAGTCGACCCGGTCTCGCACTGGACGTGGCAATGTTCTGCGACTAAGGGTCAACTTTCTGCCAGAGATCATCACGCTGGCAAAGGAGGTGCGGAATATCAAGAATCTGGGATTCCGGTATGTGAACTTTGTAAGCTTTATCTTGCTTGGATTTTCATGGCTTGTCCTTCTTTAGAGTTCCGCTCACCATTGTGAACAAGGCGCATCAGGCAAACCAGATCTATCCGTATGCTATATCCCTGATTGAGAGTGTTCGCACCTACGAACGCACCCTGGAGAAGGTAAGCTTCCGTTTAAGGGTGATTTTACTAGAAAAAGGGCTGCAATCAAAGGAATCACAGGAGAGCATCTGCAGATTCATTTGATATCAGTCGGGCATTTCTCTGAACACTTTTTATACACTCCACTCTGCCACAATCACACCCACACGATGTCACCGTGCTGGCTGGCGTCAGCCACTAGCTCCACTTTGTTCTCTTTGCATTGCTTTGTTCCTGCATTGCGTGCAGCTTGAATTTTGCTACCACCACCAAACACTAGTACACACATCACATAGAGACCATAAACCAATATACCCACTCTCTCCGTCTCTCTGAATCTGTACCGAACCTACAACAACCTTTCTTTCATGCAGCTTAATAATAGGAGTCTAGCACAAAATTCCGTATTCAAGGTAGTGTTGTTGCGTTGTTGTACCCCTCCAAAAAACGTTTGTTAATTCCCCAAATATTCCCTGTACCTGTACCTGCAACCACCATTTGATATCCTTGTTCCAGCTCTTTGTTCAACTCCCGCATGCAAATGAAAAATCACTTTCTCTACATTTTATACGAATCATAAAACTAATGAAATGATTTCCATCTAGATCGAGGATCGTGCCAGCATTGTGCCGCTGGTGGCAGGACTGCGGAAAGATGTCTTGAACTTGGTCTCCGAGGGAATCGGACTCGTTTGGGAGTCGTACAAGCTTGATCCTTACGTTCTTCGTCTTTCGGAGTGCGTTACGCAGTTCCAGGAGAAGGTAAACCGACATTAGGGGAATGAAGGCCTAAATTTAATTCAATATTTCCCTCTTTTTATAGGTGGACGACTTGTTAGTTGTTGAGGAGCAACTGGATGTGGATGTGCGCTCGCTGGAAACTTGTCCCTATAGCGCTGCCACCTTTGTGGAGATTCTCTCAAAGATTCAGCATGCTGTCGATGACCTTTCGCTGCGTCAGTATTCCAATTTGAGTGTTTGGGTCACGCGTCTGGATGAGGAGGTGGAGAAGAAGTTGGCGCTGCGCTTGCAGGCGGGTATCCAGGCCTGGACTGAGGCATTAACTGGCAACAAGAAGGAGGTGGACACCTCCATGGACACTGATGCCCCGACCCAGCCCACGCATAAGCTCGGCGGAGAACCGCAGATCCAGAATGCCGTACACGAGATCCGCATCACCAATCAGCAGATGTATCTGTATCCCTCCATTGAAGAGGCCCGTTTCCAGATCATGCAGCAGTTCTTCGCTTGGCAGGCGATCGTCACCTCGCAGATGCGTCTCCAGAGCACCCGCTACCAGGTGGGTCTGGAGAAACCCGTCTCGCAGACGTACCGCAACCTGCTGACGAAGCTGCCTGAGGGCAAGATCCTGGACAGTGCCTATGGGGCCATCAACAACAAAGTGGGCGAGGTGCGCAACTATGTGGACGAATGGCTGCGCTACCAGAGCCTGTGGGACCTGCAGGCAGACATGCTGTACGGCCGCCTTGGCGAGGATGTCAACTTGTGGATCAAGTGCCTTAACGACATCAAGCAGTCGCGTACCACGTTCGACACGTCGGACACTCGGCGCGCCTATGGCCCCATCGTCATCGATTATGCCAAGGTGCAGGCAAAGGTCACTCTGAAGTACGACTCGTGGCACAAGGAGGCGCTGGGTAAATTTGGAACCTTGCTGGGCACCGAGATGACCAGCTTCCACGGCAAGGTGTCCAAGTCGCGCACTGACCTCGAGATGCAGAGCATTGAGGCAGCCAGCACCTCGGATGCCGTCAGTTTCATCACCTATGTGCAGTCGCTGAAGAAGGACATGATATCCTGGGACAAGCAGGTGGAGGTGTTCAGGGAGGCGCAGCGCATTCTCGAGCGCCAGCGCTTCCAATTCCCCAACAACTGGCTGCACGTGGACAATATCGAGGGCGAGTGGTCGGCCTTCAATGAGATCATCAAACGGAAGGACACGGCCATCCAGACGCAGGTGGCAAGCCTGCAGGCCAAGATTGTGGCTGAGGACAAGGCCGTGGAGACACGCACCGTCGACTTCCTCAACGATTGGGAGAAGACAAAGCCGACGGGCGGCAAGATCCGTCCGGACGATGCTCTCCAGCAGCTGCAGATCTTTGAGAGCAAGTACTCGCGCCTCAAGGAGGAGCGCGACAATGTGGCCAAGGCCAAGGAGGCCCTGGAGCTGCAGGAGTCGGCGGTGCCCAACAACAGTGCCGAGCGCATGAATGTGGCTCTCGAGGAGCTGCAGGATCTGCGTGGAGTATGGGGAGAGCTCTCGAAGGTGTGGACCCAGATCGACGAGACGCGCGAGAAGCCTTGGCTCTCAGTGCAGCCGCGCAAGCTGCGCCAGCAGCTGGAGGCCATGATGGCACAGCTGAAGGAGCTGCCTGCCCGCCTCCGCATGTACGAGTCGTACGAGTACGTGAAGAAGCTTATCCAGAGCTACATCAAGGTGAACATGCTGATCGTGGAGCTCAAGTCGGACGCCCTCAAGGAGCGCCACTGGAAGCAGCTGACAAAGCAGCTGCGCGTCAACTGGGTCATCTCCGACCTCACGCTCGGACAGGTGTGGGATGTCAATTTGCAGAAGAACGAGGGCATTGTCAAGGACATCATTCTGGTGGCCCAGGGCGAGATGGCCCTCGAGGAGTTCCTCAAGCAGGTGCGCGAGTCGTGGCAGAACTACGAGCTGGATCTGATCAACTACCAGAACAAGTGCCGCATCATCCGCGGCTGGGACGACCTCTTCAACAAGGTCAAGGAGCACATTAACTCGGTGGCCGCCATGAAGCTGTCCCCCTACTACAAGGTCTTCGAGGAGGAGGCCCTCACCTGGGAGGAGAAGCTGAACCGCATCAACGCCCTCTTCGACGTGTGGATCGATGTGCAGCGTCGTTGGGTGTACCTCGAGGGCATCTTCTCGGGCAGTGCCGATATCAAGACCCTGCTCCCAGTGGAGACATCCCGTTTCCAGAGCATCAGCTCCGAGTTCCTCGGTCTGATGAAGAAGGTCACAAAGTCACCGAAAGTTATGGATGTTCTGAACATTCCCGCAGTGCAGCGTTCGCTTGAGCGTCTGGCCGATCTGCTGGGCAAGATCCAGAAGGCTCTGGGCGAGTACCTGGAGAGGGAGCGCACCTCCTTCCCCCGATTCTACTTCGTGGGCGATGAGGATCTGCTGGAGATTATCGGCAACAGCAAGAACATTGCCCGTCTCCAGAAGCACTTCAAGAAGATGTTCGCCGGCGTGGCTGCCATCCTGTTGAACGAGGAGAGCAACGTCATTCTGGGTATATCGTCGCGCGAGGGCGAAGAGGTGCACTTCATCAATCCCGTTTCTACCGTCGAGCATCCCAAGATCAACGAGTGGCTGTCGCTGGTGGAGAAGCAAATGCGCTTTACTCTGGCCTCCCTGTTGGCCCAGGCCGTGCAGGACATCAAGCAGTTCCGCGATGGCAAGATCGATCCGCAGGCCTACATGGAATGGTGCGACAAGTACCAGGCCCAGATTGTGGTTCTCGCGGCTCAGATCCTCTGGTCCGAGGATGTGGAGGCCGCTCTGCAGCAGGCCTCAGAGACAAACAACGCCAAGCCCATGCAGCGCGTCCTGGGCAACGTGGAGAATACACTGAATGTCCTGGCCGACTCTGTGCTGCAGGAGCAGCCGGCGCTGCGACGCCGCAAGCTCGAGCATCTCATCAACGAGTTCGTGCACAAGCGTACGGTCACCCGACGCCTCATCACCAACGGCGTGACGTCGCCCAAGTCTTTCCAGTGGCTGTGCGAGATGCGCTTCTACTTCGATCCCCGCCAGACGGAGGTGCTGCAGCAGCTGACCATCCACATGGCCAACGCGCGCTTCTTCTACGGCTTCGAGTATCTGGGAGTGCAGGATCGCCTGGTGCAGACACCGCTTACGGATCGCTGCTACCTGACAATGACCCAAGCCCTGGAGTCGCGCCTGGGAGGCTCTCCGTTCGGGCCCGCTGGCACGGGTAAAACGGAGTCGGTGAAGGCGCTAGGCAATCAGTTGGGTCGCTTCGTGTTGGTCTTCAACTGCGATGAGACGTTCGACTTCCAGGCCATGGGCCGCATCTTTGTGGGCCTGTGCCAGGTGGGTGCCTGGGGCTGCTTCGACGAGTTCAATCGTTTGGAGGAGCGGATGTTATCTGCCTGCTCACAGCAGATCCAGACCATTCAAGAGGCGCTCAAGTACGACATGGACAGCAACAAGGAGAGCATCACCGTGGAGCTAGTGGGCAAGCAGGTGCGCGTCTCCGCCGACATGGCCATCTTCATCACCATGAATCCGGGCTATGCCGGTCGCTCCAATCTGCCGGACAATCTGAAGAAGCTCTTCCGCTCGCTGGCCATGACCACACCCGATCGTCAGCTCATCGCCGAGGTGATGCTCTTCTCTCAGGGCTTCCGAACTGCCGAGAAGCTGGCCTGCAAGATCGTCCCATTCTTCAAGCTCTGCGACGAGCAGCTCTCCAACCAGAGCCACTACGACTTCGGCCTCCGTGCCCTCAAGTCGGTGCTCATCTCGGCGGGCAACGTGAAACGCGATCGCATCATGAAGATCAAAGAACAGATGCGCCAACGCGGCGACGAGAACATCGACGAGGCCTCCGTGGCCGAGAACCTGCCCGAGCAGGAGATCCTCATCCAGTCGGTGTGCGAGACTATGGTCCCCAAACTTGTGGCCGAGGACATTCCGCTGCTCTTCTCGCTGCTCAGCGATGTCTTCCCCAATGTGGGCTACACGCGCGCAGAGATGAAGGGCCTCAAGGAGGAGATACGCAAGGTGTGCCAGGAGGACTATCTGGTTTGTGGCGAGGGCGACGAGCAGGGTGCTGCCTGGATGGAAAAGGTAAGCATCAGTGGCGATTGGGTATATGGATAGGGGGATTCATTGAATAATCATTCGATTCACACACACATGCTTACAAAATCTTCAGGGACTCGGCTCCACGTGGGTGGACAAAGTAACTACGAGACCCCCACCTCTCCTTAATCTGTGTCCATGCTAATATTCCGCGTCCTTTCTCAGGTGCTGCAACTCTACCAGATTTCCAATCTCAATCACGGCCTGATGATGGTGGGTCCTTCGGGTTCCGGCAAGTCCACTGCTTGGAGAACTCTACTGAAGGCCCTGGAACGCTTCGAGGGTGTTGAGGGAGTGGCCCACGTGATCGATCCCAAAGCCATCTCCAAGGAGGCCCTATACGGTGTCCTCGATCCCAACACCCGCGAGTGGACCGACGGTCTCTTCACCCACATTCTCCGCAAGATCATCGACAATGTGCGCGGCGAGATCAACAAGCGCCAGTGGATCATCTTCGACGGCGACGTGGATCCCGAATGGGTGGAGAACCTCAACTCCGTGCTGGACGACAACAAGCTGCTTACCCTCCCCAATGGCGAGCGTCTCTCCCTGCCTCCGAATGTGCGGGTGATGTTCGAGGTGCAGGATCTTAAGTTTGCTACGCTGGCCACCGTTTCTCGGTGCGGCATGGTCTGGTTCTCGGAGGATGTGCTCTCCACGGAAATGATATTCGAGAACTATCTGTCGCGGCTGCGCAGCATTCCCCTGGAGGATGGCGACGAGGACTTTGTGGGGGTTATGAAGGCGACCAAGGACAAAGAGGAGGAAGTCTCACCCTCGCTGCAGGTGCAACGCGACATTGCGCTCCTGCTGCAGCCGTTCTTCTCCGCCGATGGCATCGTGGTGCGAACCCTGGAGTACGCCATGGACCAAGAGCACATTATGGACTTTACCCGACTGCGGGCCCTTAGCTCGCTCTTCTCCATGCTCAACCAGGCCGCCCGCAACGTGCTCAATTTCAATTCGCAGCATCCGGACTTCCCCTGCTCCGCTGACCAGCTGGAGCACTACATACCCAAGGCTTTGGTGTACTCTGTTCTGTGGTCCTTTGCCGGTGATGCCAAGCTCAAAGTGCGCACCGATCTGGGTGACTTTGTGCGCAGTGTGACCACGGTTCCCCTGCCAGGAGCCGCTGGGGCTCCCATCATTGACTTCGAGGTGAGCATGAGCGGGGATTGGGTGCCGTGGAGCAACAAGGTGCCGGTCATCGAGGTGGAGACCCACAAGGTGGCCTCTCCGGACATTGTGGTGCCCACTCTGGACACCGTACGTCACGAGTCGCTGCTGTACACGTGGCTGGCGGAGCACAAACCCTTGGGTAAGTGGCATTCTTCTTTATCCTTTCTTTTTATACCCTGTACTCGAAAAGCGGGGTAGATGCAGCCACGTCCGTCTTGATCTTAAAGACTATAAAAGGTAGAGCAAGCAAGTTTTGAGTGGAGACTCCTATGATATCGGACTGAAATGAGCCTATTTTAAAAGTTCGGCAGAATCGTAGAGAATGGTCATATCTACTAGACTTCCGTATCTGCATCAGATCGGATCTTCATTATTATAGCCAGAATGCATAAGTCAATTTGCAGTGACTCTATCTCGCTCTCTATATCTCTGTCTCACTTTTAATCGTATAGTATCACTGTTGGAGGCGAGCGAGATATGTATAGAGCTTGGTGTTGTATTGCGAAGTGTAAAAGAAAAAGAGAGAGATGTAGCGGAAAAATGAAAAGAGATCAAATATTCTGAAATTCTAATAAAATAGGTAATTAGATGGAAAGGGGATAACCGAAGTGCAAGAATTAAAATTCAAGCATAACTAGGGGTCGTAACTCTTTTTTTCAATGCTTTTCGAATTTCTAATGCAAATTGCGAGTTAAATTGGGAGATATCGCGTTGTGATCATCCCAAAGATCCGAATAACAAAAAAGAGAGAGAGAGAGAGAATGCGGCAGTCATCGGCTTCGATGCAAATTTCGGGACTTACGTATAATTACGTTTAAAATAAGCTCACATATTAATTTGCTGACTGAGTACCGGGTATAAGAGTATAGCCCGCTCGTTTGAACTTCAGATTTCGAATGATCTTCCCTTTTAGTGCTCTGCGGTCCACCTGGATCTGGCAAGACCATGACTCTCTTCTCGGCACTGCGCGCCCTTCCCGACATGGAGGTGGTGGGCCTCAATTTCTCATCGGCCACTACCCCTGAGTTGCTCCTGAAGACGTTCGATCACTACTGCGAGTACCGCAAGACACCCAATGGTGTGGTGCTGTCGCCCGTGCAGATTGGCAAGTGGCTGGTGCTCTTCTGCGACGAGATCAATCTGCCGGACATGGACAGCTATGGCACGCAGCGAGTCATCTCGTTCCTGCGCCAGCTGGTGGAGCACAAGGGCTTCTATCGGGCCAGTGACCAGGCCTGGGTGTCGTTGGAGCGCATACAATTTGTGGGCGCCTGTAACCCGCCCACGGATCCGGGTCGCAAGCCGCTGTCGCATCGCTTCCTGCGGCACGTGCCCATCATCTATGTGGACTATCCGGGAGAGACGTCGCTCAAGCAGATCTATGGCACCTTCTCGCGTGCCATGTTGCGCCTGATGCCTGCACTGCGCGGATACGCGGAGCCGCTCACCAATGCCATGGTAGAGTTCTATCTTGCCTCCCAGGATCGCTTCACGCAAGACATGCAGCCCCATTACGTCTACTCGCCCCGTGAGATGACTCGCTGGGTGCGGGGCATCTGCGAGGCCATCCGCCCGCTTGACTCCCTCCCAGTGGAGGGTCTGGTGCGGCTGTGGGCCCACGAGGCACTGCGTCTGTTCCAGGATCGTCTGGTGGATGACTCAGAGCGCCGCTGGACCAACGAGAACATTGATATTGTGGGACACAAACACTTCCCAGGCATCAACCAAGAGGAGGCGCTGCAGCGTCCAATCCTGTACAGCAACTGGCTGTCCAAGGACTACATGCCCGTCAACCGCGAGGAGCTGCGTGACTATGTGCGCGCCCGCCTCAAGGTCTTCTACGAGGAGGAGCTGGATGTGCCGCTAGTGCTGTTCGATGAAGTGCTTGACCATGTCCTCCGCATCGACCGAATCTTCCGCCAGCCGCAAGGCCATCTGTTGCTCATTGGTGTCTCTGGTGCCGGCAAGACCACGCTGTCGCGCTTCGTTGCTTGGATGAACGGCCTGTCCATCTTCCAGATCAAGGTCCACAACAAATACACGAGCGAGGACTTTGACGAGGATCTGCGCTGTGTGCTGCGACGCTCCGGCTGCAAGGACGAGAAGATTGCGTTCATTCTGGATGAGTCGAACGTGCTGGACTCTGGCTTCCTGGAGCGCATGAACACGCTGCTGGCCAACGGCGAGGTTCCGGGTCTTTTCGAGGGCGACGAGTACACCACCCTGATGACGCAGTGCAAGGAGGGTGCTCAGCGCGAGGGCCTCATGCTGGACTCCAGCGACGAGCTCTACAAGTGGTTCACGCAGCAGGTGATGCGCAATCTGCACGTCGTCTTCACCATGAACCCATCGACGGACGGCCTCAAGGATCGTGCCGCCACCTCGCCGGCTCTGTTCAATCGCTGCGTCCTTAATTGGTTCGGGGACTGGTCGGATTCGGCCCTGTTTCAGGTGGGCAAAGAGTTCACCACTCGCGTCGATCTGGAGCGTCCCAACTGGCATGCGCCGGACTTCTTCCCCTCCGTATGTCCCCTGGTGCCGGCCAATCCGACCCATCGGGATGCGGTGATTAACTCGTGCGTCTATGTCCACCAGACGCTCCATCAGGCCAACGCTCGTCTGGCCAAGCGTGGAGGCCGCACAATGGCGGTCACTCCGCGACACTACCTCGACTTTATTCATCATTTCGTGAAGCTGTACAACGAGAAGCGCAGCGACCTCGAGGAGCAGCAGCTCCATTTGAATGTGGGTCTCAACAAGATTGCCGAGACTGTGGAGCAGGTGGAGGAGATGCAAAAGTCACTGGCCGTCAAGAAGCAGGAGCTGCAGGCCAAGAACGAGGCGGCCAATGCCAAGCTCAAGCAGATGTTCCAAGACCAGCAGGAGGCCGAAAAGAAGAAGATCCAGTCGCAGGAGATCCAGATCCGTCTGGCCGATCAAACGATCAAGATCGAGGAGAAGCGCAAATACGTGATGGCCGACCTGGCCCAGGTGGAGCCGGCAGTGATTGATGCCCAAGCAGGTAGGTCCTTCGGGCGCCACATTCTACGCGTACGCGTATATGTGTGGGCGGGCGAACCCTAAGTTAGATCTAAGATTATGTCTATCTCCCTTTCTGGATATATGATTATGTACGTGAATATTTTTGTGATTTAATTCTGTCGTGTATTCAATTCTGACCCTCACTGAACAATCCGCACATGAACCACCCCGCAATCCGAAATCCGCAAACCCACCATCCACCATCCACAGCCGTTAGCTCTATTAAAAAGAAACACCTGGCCGAGGTCCGGTCGATGGCCAATCCTCCGGCTGTGGTCAAGCTGGCCCTGGAATCGGTCTGCGAGCTGCTCAATGAGAGTGCCACCGATTGGAAGGCCATACGCGGCATCCTCGTGAAAGATAGTTTCATCTCCTCGATCGTTAACTTGGAGACTGACAAGATCACGTACGCAACTCTTTCTCTTTACCACATCACAAAAGACTACTTATCTTATCAGCCATCATCTACAGCCCACCCAGCACTCACCCATTGTCTTCTTGTGGCGTCCCCTGTTCACTAATTGGCCAAAAACCAATAATACCCAACCGATCATATAATCCACATTCTACATTCTATCCATAACTACAACATACACCAACGAACACACACCAAAGCATACGCAATGCACAGGCAAAGCCTTTACTCAACTTAAACCCTAAAAACACACCTCATAACCCTCCTAGAAGTACTATCTGTCTCTCCGATATCTCCAAGATATCCCTAACGTGTGTACAGCTGTGTATAATAGTTATGTCCTCTAATTTGTATGCGTGTGTGTGAAACTAGAGATGGAAGAATGCTCCCTAAATTAAGAGAGATTCAAGTGGCTTCGGTTAACCGAATCCGTTGTACAAGGATATAAAACAGCGGTGGGCAAACCTTATCCGAGTGCCCTTTGTTTTTGGATCCTCGTGCGCAAACACAATTTTCTGCAGCATCTGCTTGTGCCTCCTGGCAGAACAGCGGGGAGCAAGCTGGATATGGCGTGCCCACCGCTGATATAAAATAATTTCATAACAGGCAGTGCTCTCTTGGGGTGTAAGGTTCATCCAATCCAATCCGATTCGATCCGATCCGTTCATCGATTCGTGTTCGGTCTTTTACTAGTAATTAACTCTAGATATTAGATAATTCTATAGCCTAATCTTACGAATAGTATAACCTTTTGGATAAGTGTTAATTCTGATCCTTCATGTTATAACCCAACCAATCAATCAATCAATCAGCTGTCAAATCGATACGCAAGCAACAGCTTGTTGAGGTGCGAACCATGGCCAATCCACCGTCGGTGGTTAAATTGGCACTCGAATCGATCTGCCTGCTGCTGGGCGAGAACGCGACCGATTGGAAGTCGATCCGTGCCGTGATAATGCGTGAAAATTTCATTAATTCAATTGTATCTAACTTCGGTACCGAGAACATAACGTAAGCATGAAACAAATTCAATTATTACCCAAAAACAACACACATTTTGTTCTCAAATTACGAGTGTATTTATTTTGTTCCTGTTCTTGTTCTTTGTTGAAGTTTTGTGCTTTAGTTCTTTTGAGCGTAGAAAAACTGAATTGGATTTCATTTGAGTTCACTTTTGATTTTATTGTTTTTCTCGTAGTTTTCTATTGAATTGAATTAAGCGAGCTGTAAATATATATACCCCAACATTCTCCTGTTACTTTAACTTTCACTTTAACCCAGCCCTTAACGTTAACTTAAACTTCTTTCGGTTTATTGGCCTTACTCGTAGTTATTTTGTTGGTTTTGGTCAAATTTATCGTTGATTCCATAAAGAACTTACTGCTTTGCTTGCTTCAAATCATTCCAAATAACCACAAAAATGATCTCCATTGCCGGTGAAAATACTAATCTCGAATCTCTGATCCCCAAAGCGATGATGTGCGCGAGAAGATGAAGTCCAAGTATCTGAGCAATCCCGACTACAACTTCGAGAAGGTGAACCGTGCCAGTATGGCCTGCGGTCCCATGGTTAAATGGGCCATTGCACAGGTAAGAATGACACCGATTCAGCTAAACCCCAACTAAAGTCAACTCTCGACTCATGTGCTTTCACCTCCCTTCCAGATCGAATACGCTGACATGCTGAAGCGTGTGGAGCCCCTGCGCGAGGAACTGCGCTCGCTGGAGGAGCAGGCCGATGTAAATCTGGCCAGCGCCAAGGAGACCAAGGATCTTGTGGAGCAGCTGGAGCGCAGCATTGCTGCCTACAAAGAGGAGTATGCCCAGCTCATTTCGCAGGCTCAGGCCATCAAGACGGATCTGGAGAATGTGCAGGCCAAGGTGGATCGATCCATTGCCCTGCTCAAGAGCTTGAACATTGAGCGCGAGCGCTGGGAGTCGACCAGCGAGACATTCAAGAGCCAAATGTCTACCATTGTGGGCGACGTGCTGCTGTCTGCGGCCTTCATTGCCTACGGCGGCTACTTCGACCAGCACTATCGGTTGAATTTGTTTACCACCTGGTCGCAGCATCTGCAGTCGGCTAGCATCCAGTACCGCGCGGACATGGCGCGCACCGAGTATCTGTCGAATCCGGACGAGCGGCTGCGCTGGCAGGCGAATGCTCTGCCCACAGACGACCTCTGCACGGAGAATGCTATCATGCTGAAGCGCTTCAACCGCTACCCGTTGATCATCGATCCATCGGGACAGGCCACCACCTTCCTGCTCAATGAGTATGCAGGCAAGAAGATAACAAAGACTTCCTTCCTGGACGATTCGTTCCGCAAGAACCTGGAGTCGGCTCTGCGTTTCGGTAATCCCCTGCTGGTGCAGGATGTCGAGAACTACGATCCCATTTTGAACCCCGTGCTGAATCGCGAGCTTCGTCGCACTGGCGGGCGTGTTTTGATCACTCTTGGGGACCAGGACATTGACTTGTCGCCATCCTTTGTCATATTCCTGTCCACGCGTGATCCCACCGTGGAGTTCCCACCAGATATCTGCTCGAGGGTGACGTTCGTGAACTTCACTGTGACCCGTAGCTCGCTGCAGTCGCAGTGCCTCAACCAGGTACTCAAGGCAGAGCGTCCGGACATTGACGAGAAGCGTTCCGACCTGCTGAAGCTGCAGGGCGAGTTCCGGCTGCGTCTGCGCCAACTGGAGAAGAGTCTGCTGCAGGCACTCAATGACGCCAAGGGCAAGATTCTCGACGACGATTCGGTGATCACCACGCTGGAGACCCTCAAGAAAGAGGCATACGACATCAACCAGAAGGTGGATGAGACGGATAAGGTGATAGCCGAGATCGAGACCGTGTCGCAGCAGTATCTGCCGCTGTCCGTGGCCTGCAGTAACATCTACTTCACCATGGACAGCCTCAACCAGGTGCACTTCCTTTACCAGTACTCGTTGAAGATGTTCCTCGACATATTCTCGACGGTGTTGTACAACAATCCCCGACTCGAGGGCCGCACCGATCACTCGGAGCGACTAGGCATCGTGACCAAGGATCTGTTCCAGGTGTGCTACGAGCGCGTAGCCCGCGGCATGATCCACAACGATCGTCTCACGTTCGCCCTGCTCATGTGTAAGATCCACCTGAAGAGCACGTCGGAGTCGAACCTGGACGCGGAGTTCAACTTCTTCCTGCGCAGCCGCGAGGGCCTGCTGGCCAATCCCACTCCCGTGGAGGGACTGAGCGGAGAGCAAATCGAGGGCGTAAATCGCTTGGCCACGCGCCTGCCCATCTTCCGCAAGCTGCTCGAAAAGGTGAAATCCATTCCCGAATTGGGCGCCTGGCTGCAGCAGAGCTCCCCCGAGCAGGTCGTGCCTCAACTGTGGGACGAGTCAAAGGCTCTCAGTCCCGTCGCCAGTTCCGTGCATCAGTTGCTGCTGATCCAGGCCTTCCGGCCGGACCGCGTCATCGCGGCCGCCCACAATGTTGTCAACACTGTCCTCGGAGAGGACTTTATGCCCAACGCCGAGCAGGAGCTGGACTTCACGGCCGTCGTGGAGAAGCAGCTGAACTGCAATACGCCCGCCCTGCTGTGCTCGGTGCCCGGCTTCGATGCCTCCGGCCGTGTGGATGACTTGGCCGCGGAGCTGAACAAGCAGATCTCCAGCATTGCTATTGGTTCTGCCGAGGGCTTTAATCAGGCGGAGCGCGCCATCAACATGGCCTGCAAAACCGGCCGCTGGGTGCTCCTCAAGAACGTGCACCTGGCGCCCCAGTGGCTAGTGCAGCTGGAAAAGAAGATGCACTCGTTGCAGCCGCACTCCGGGTTCCGTCTTTTCCTCACCATGGAGATCAACCCGAAAGTGCCCGTCAACTTACTGCGTGCCGGACGTATATTCGTGTTTGAGCCGCCGCCGGGCATCCGGGCCAATCTGCTGCGCACCTTCTCCACGGTGCCGGCGGCCCGCATGATGAAGACGCCCAGCGAGCGAGCAAGACTCTACTTCCTATTGGCCTGGTTCCACGCCATCGTCCAGGAGCGCCTGCGCTATGTGCCCCTCGGCTGGGCCAAGAAGTACGAGTTCAACGAGTCCGATCTGCGCGTGGCCTGCGATACCCTGGACACCTGGATTGACACGACGGCCATGGGCCGCACCAACCTTCCCCCAGAGAAGGTGCCGTGGGATGCTCTCGTCACGCTGCTCTCCCAGTCCATCTATGGCGGCAAGATCGACAACGACTTTGACCAGCGGCTGCTGCAATCCTTCCTCAAGAAGCTCTTTACCGCCCGCAGCTTTGAGGCTGACTTTGCCCTGGTGGCGAATGTCGACGGAGCTTCAGGGGGATTGCGACACATCACCATGCCGGACGGCACACGTCGCGACCACTTCCTCAAGTGGATTGAGAACTTGACGGATCGCCAGACACCTTCCTGGCTGGGCCTGCCCAACAACGCCGAAAAGGTGCTGCTGACCACGCGTGGCACGGATCTAGTGAGCAAGCTGCTTAAGATGCAGCAACTGGAGGATGATGACGAGCTGGCTTACAGCGTGGAGGAGCAGTCAGCCGAGTCCGCTCTGGCTGTGGGCCGCAGCGAGGATGGCCGCCCGTCATGGATGAAGACGCTGCACAACTCGGCCACTGCCTGGCTGGAGCTGCTGCCCAAGAGTCTGCAGGTGCTCAAGCGCACAGTGGAGAACATCAAGGATCCGCTGTACCGCTACTTCGAGCGTGAGGTGACCAGCGGAGCCCGGTTGTTGCAGACGGTAATCCTGGACCTGCAGGACGTCGTGCTCATCTGCCAGGGCGAGAAGAAGCAGACGAACCATCATCGTTCCATGCTCTCGGAGCTGGTTCGCGGCATCATCCCCAAGGGGTGGAAGCGCTACACAGTCCCTGCCGGCTGCACCGTCATCCAGTGGATCACAGACTTCAGCAATCGCGTGCAGCAGCTGCAGAAGGTGTCGCAGCTGGTTTCGCAGGCGGGTGCCAAAGAGCTGCAGGGCTTCCCCGTCTGGCTGGGAGGCCTTCTTAATCCCGAGGCGTACATCACGGCCACCAGGCAGTGCGTGGCCCAGGCCAATAGCTGGTCGCTGGAGGAGCTGGCCCTGGAGGTGACCATCACCGATGCAGGCCTTAAGACCGACCAGAAGGACTGCTGCTTCGGCGTGACCGGACTCAAGCTGCAAGGCGCCCAGTGCAAGAACAACGAGCTGCTTCTGGCCTCCACCATCATGATGGATCTGCCAGTGACCATCCTCAAGTGGGTCAAGTGAGTATTCGACTTGGTTTGCCCCCTAGTTTGTATACACTAACATTTCATTTGTATCAGGATATCCTCGGAGCCGCGCATCAGCAAGCTCACGCTGCCTGTCTACCTGAATTCCACTCGCACAGAGCTGCTCTTCACCGTGGACTTGGCCGTGGCCGCTGGACAGGATTCGCACAGCTTCTACGAGCGTGGCGTGGCCGTTCTCACGTCCACCGCATTGAACTAAACATCGTATGCTACGCTACCCCCAATATTTAATCACAATTAACACAATAATCAATGCAATGGAATATAATGGAATATAATGAAATATAATGGAATATCTAACAAACGACTAGTTTTCCCCTTAGTTTTCACAATATTTATTTTCAAATTCACAGCCCGTAAGCAACCCCCAGTAGATTTTTCAATTTGATGCAAATTATTCACTTACAATGTTCTGGCTCCGCGGGTCAGCACAATCGATGGCACAACAAACGCGCATGATTGCCGTCCGCATGCCGAGGGTGCATCCTAAGTTGGGGAATTATTCGCTGGTGCATATTGAGGAAGCGCGTCGCTTTGTCCGGGACTGTTTGAAGCGGATTGGCGCTTCCGAATCAAAGCAGCACTGCATCAGCGAATTTATAGTGGCCGCCGACCGTCGTGGCATATATGGCTGCGGCCTCAACCAGCTCGATATCTACCTGAACGACCTGCGGAATAATCGCGCCAATATAGAAGCTGAGCCGGAGATCATCCGTGAGACCGTGGCCACAGCCCATGTAAATGGGAATGGTGCCTTGGGCGTCGTTGTGGGCAACTTTTGCATGGACCTAGCGGTGGAAAAGGCGAAGAATGCCGGAGTCGGCTTTGTGGTGGCCAATCAGTCGAATCACTTTGGAATTGCCAGTTGGTATGCCCTACAGGCCCTCGACTACGGGTATGCGGGATTAGTGATGTCAAATGGGGCTCCGGTAATGGCGCCGCCCCGTTCTATGGTGTCAAGCATTGGGGCCAACTGCCTGGCCTTTGGCGTCAGGGGAGTAGACTCGTATTTTATGCTCGACATGGCTGCCAGTACGAAGGACATTGGTTCAATTGAATGGGCCTTGATCAAAGGCGAATATATTCCGCACAGCTGGGCCGCGGATGAGAGCGGTTATTCCACGAGCTTTCCAATGTTGGCCATGCGAAACCCGCGCCTAGCCCCAGCGGGTGCACACAAGGGCTATTGCCTGGCCGCCATGATTGACCTGCTGTGTGGGGTCCTGTCTGGGGCCAACTTCTCCACGCAGATTCCCCCTTGGAGGTCGAATATGGAAAAGCAATGTCCCAACCTTGGCCAGATCTTTATCGCTATTGATCCCACCTTCTTTGTCCCGGACTTTATGGCGCGACTTGATGACTTCAATGAATGCATCAAGAAATGTACCCCCGCCAGCCCGGCGCACCCCATACAAATTCCAGGGGAGCCGGAGATGCGTCACATGCACCTCGTGGCGAAGTTGGGGGCTCTGCCCTACCACAATGCTATGCTAAAAAGGTACAATTCCATTGCGAATCTTTTCGGCATCAAGCCCATTCAGTTGTTCGATGGTGCGTATTAGCGGAAACCGGAACACTACACGACAAATTTTGATTGTTTATAGAGAGAAATAGTAAATAAATTTTAGGTGTAAGGACTCTTGCTACAGAGTCATCGGTTCGTTTTCTAAAAGGACTTTTACTGCAGTGTCATATATAGCATATTCTTTTTCATGAAAGGACTTTAATTACTGGGAACAGTTGTGTTTTCTCTAAAGGACTTTTACTTCAGCGTCATCTATATGTTGTTATTAATGAAGGGACTTAAATTATTGGGAACTAGTGTTTCTCTAAAGGACTTTTACTGCAGCGTCATCTATGTGTTGTCTTTCAGGAAAGGACTTTAAATACTGGGAAAAGCAGCGTTTTTCCCTAAAGGACTTTTACTGCAGCGTCATCTATGTGTTGTTTTTCATGAAAGGACTTAAATTACTGGGAACAGTTGTGTTTTTCCCCAAAGGACTTTTACTGCAGCGTCATCTATGTGTTGTCTTTCAAGAAAGGATTTTAATTACTGGGAAAAGCTGCTTTTTTTCCTAAAGGACTTTTACTGCAGCGTCATCTATGTGTTGTTTTTCTTAAAAGGACTTATTACTGGGAATTGATGTGTTTTTCGTGAAAGGACTTCATTTCAGATTCATCTGTGGACTTTTCCGGGAAGGAATTTTATTACTGGGCACGGAACAGAATGGAGTTGCCATACGGTGGCATTTTGTTAAAAAAATGAAACTGATTTCATTCATTTGAATGGTACAAATAAAAAATGAACTTCAAAACTAAATAAATTGTATATATTTTATTTTCATGAAATCCGAAGACAAAGGTCCTGCAGAAATTATAGCATACATACGTTCAGGGGTTCTGCGAAGATATATGTATATAGACATATAATGAAAAATTTTCAGGCTGGATTGACTGGGGAAAAAGTCTTTGAGCCTTGGTAGGGACTCCATAAAATCAAGGATATTCCCCCGACCGAAGGAAATCATTGCACGCCCAGGTCAGTCCAAAAAGAGAGCAGAAAACTACAAATGTATAGCTGGGGATGTTAGAGTCGTTATCCAAGAATCAAAGATTATCAGAGGAAGCCATCGCACGACCTGATCGGCCTGCGATATATCACGTGATATATCGCATACGGCTCGATATATCACCTAAAGAAATAACTAGTATTTTATTTATTGTCTCAGTCCATAGTTCGAGAGGCTGTTTCTTGGGAAAACAGGGCTGGATCGGCGAGGGATCTACTTTCCCAGGATCGCAAGAATCCAGAATAACTATTGGCATCAAAAAATCGACTAGGAAAATGGGGCAGATTTTTGGCAAATTTAATGATGTAACCATTATGATTTTGGCGAAAATCGTAAGGAAATGGATGTCCTTTTTTCTAACACCAATCCGTTGCCAAGCCTCGATCGGCCAATGAATGGGTGAGATACAGCATATCATATCAGCATACAATCCTGGCCAAGCAGGACCAGAGCGGCAAGGGAACAACTTTCCCAGGATCGTGATTTAGACTGTTGACTGGCGTATGGTAAAGACTCAAAAAGAGAATACGGACATCCATCAGCAATGAAATTTCTGGTTCCATCCTCGGGTACAAAGACAAATGGCAAAGTGTTTGGTTAATCACAACACAGTATATGAGAGGCATCAATCAAAGACGAGAACTTCCCACTACGGGGGCTGATTCCAGATGTCTCCATTGATGGTTCAGCGTTGAAAAGTGCATAATTGGATCACGCAGTGACTTTCAGTTTCTTGACGGCTACGGGTTCGCCGCAATGTTCTGTCTGGTGCAGCTTCAGCGACCGTAAGATACGCTGCAGCTTAGTGGCCCCCATGTGGCGCTCTGGACTACTTAAGGTAATTGCTGTAAATGGAAATTTTCGTAAATGATTCAAATTATGTGCGAAATGAAGTGGGCTATAAATAGGACCGCTAATCGCTAGCTTCGCCCCACAACGTTGAGAGAACCCGTGAACGGTATGTCGCTGGCGGTCCTGGAATTATTGAGCATCATCCTATTGCTGTGCGCGACTGGAGTGCTGTCCGGTCATCCACAGGGAAAGGATCCGCCCACCCAGAACCTGGATGAGTTCCGGCAGAGGTATCTGTTGCCGCTGATATCCTCCGACACCCGGAACTGTACGCTTAATGCTTGCGAGTCGCTGGGTATTGTCTCCCAGCTTCTGATGCTGATCAACTCCATGCCAAATGGCACCCAATCTCCACCCAGAGATCAGAAGCCGCCCAAGCCGAAGATGGAAGTCCATGGTAATGGGGACGCGAACAGCGACGAGATCAACGCCATGACCCACCTGGCAAACTTCGATCTGGTGAAGCGGGTGCGGCAGATCGAGAGTCGTCTGCGGTCCGTGGAGCAGCCAATCTGGCATCTGTCCAGCGGCAGCCAGATCGAGTGGAACCACTGCACCTCCGGCGTGTGTCGCTGCAATCCGGACACTAAGAGTTTCACCTGCTGGAACACGAACCTGAAGTCGGTGCCCGTTACCCAGGTTATTCCCATGAACATGGTGTCCATGTAGGTAGAATTCGCATACTTTTAGATTAGATTGAAGGATGATTCTCTACCCACTAGTGATCTATCTCGCAACATCCTCTCCACTCTGCACAAGGACACATTTAGAGGCTTGACGTTGCTGAAGGAGTTGGATATATCGAACAATGTGCTGGACTTTTTACCTTTTGACTTGTTCCAGGATCTGGACAGCCTGCTGCATTTGTGAGTGAGCTGGGGCTCCTCGCTGCTCCCGACCCCATTTCCGTAACCGTAACCGTAACCGTTCTCGTTCTCTATCCCCTTCATAGGCGCATTCAGAACAACCAGCTGGAGGACATTGATCCGCGCACCTTTTGGAAGCTACGCAATCTGAATATTCTCGATCTGAGCAAGAACGAGATTGGGCTGCTGCCCGAGTCGATCTTCTTCCACGCCCAACGGCTCACCGTGATCAATATGTGCGACAATCAAATCAAGAACTTTCCCCCCAATCTGCTGCGCGATCAGCTGGAGCTCGAGGAGCTGGATATGTCAAGGAACAAGATCGAAAAGCTTGGCTCCGGCAGTGTTCGCTCTTTGGACAAGTTGAAAACCTTGGATTTTGGTTGGAATCAAATCGGTAAAACAACCAAATCAGAGTGTGATACATTATCTAATGTGATTCTAATCCACAGCCAGGATAGACGATGATTTCTTTGGGGGCTTAAAGAGCCTGCGTATCCTGATGCTGCACAACAATCGCATCTCATCGATTTCGGGCACCATATTCAATAATCTTGTCAATCTGGTGACCCTGGACCTGACAATGAACCGGATAAGTCATGTAACTCAGATCAGATCCATTCCATTCGATCCAATCGAGCAAAGAAAGAATTATTGCTGAACTGTTCCATAGATCGATGGTCAGGCATTTGTGGGGCTGAAACACCTGAACGAACTGCTCCTGGGCCAGAACTCAATGTCTAGCATCCCCGCAGATCTCTTTCTGCACGTCAGTGCTCTTACCAGGCTGACGCTCTTCTCCAACAACCTCACCACGCTGGAGGAAGACGATTTCCGGGGACTCGGCAGCCTAAAGATTCTCATGCTGAACAATAACATCCTCAAGTACTTCGACGCCAGGGCCTTTGAGCCGCTCACCCAGCTGGAAAAGCTGTGAGTTCCTCCGTTTCATACATGCATGACAGACATCCGTTATCATCTTCCGTTACCCCTCCCCCAGGCGCATCGACTCCAACAAGCTGATGTTCCTGCCCTCGGGGGCCCTCCACGGCCTGGACAAGCTGGTGGCCGTCAAATTGGACAAGAATCCGTGGCACTGCGACTGCCGTGCCCTCTACCTGGCCCGCTGGATACGTGAGTTCGTGCTGAAACTCTGGGACGGACAGCAGCCCATGTGTCGGGGCCCCGGCGATCTGGGGGGCCACGAGGTGGGTCTGCTGCGCTACGACGATCTCTGCGACGGACAGTGGGCCAGCATGCTGTCCCTGTCGCCCCGTCTGCCGGTCCGCAAGCATCGCATCTCCACTCCGATGAACTATACTGACTATTTCAATCTGTACTTGAAGCACATCTACAACAAGACCACCGATGAGGAGCTCAAAGAGGCAGAGATCACCAGTGTGGCCATCAAAAAGGTGCACCATGATTGATCATTGCATCGGAGGGGCTTACAATTTAGCTGAATTATTGAGTGCTAAAGTGTAAGGATTTCATGGAGGATTACTGGGTGAAAATAGGAGTCGCAAATAAAGGCACACCTGTTCTTCCGACATATCCGGATCCTAGGCAGACGAGACTAAGTACTTCCTCCTTTCCAAAAATGATTTCCTTATAAAGTCGGCCCCTCCCACTCTGACAAAACAAATTTAAAGTCAATTATGGATTTGCATTGCTGCCATTTACTATTAATTTGCAACCTCATGGGCACATAAACCATCCTTAGGCTCCCCGAAGCACCCACCATCCGTTATCTCCTACAGGAACTCCTTGTCCTGGCTAGTCGGGCACAAATTACGGCCCTGTCTCGGTCTCGCGTGCCGCTTTTTACCGGTGTCTGCGTTTGCGACAAGCTTTTTACCTAACCAATTTATTGCTTCCGCCCGGCCCCAGCCCCAGCTCCAGCCCCAGCTCCAAGTCTCGTGCAGTCGTCCCTCCCAGGTCTGGCTGGGCTCACTAGAACTCCTCCTAGGGTTCCTCCCACTGCCTGCCATGTAGTTTTCGTTTGCAATATCATTCCGCTTTTATACGAGTAGTTGTTCCTATTCCTCTCCTTTTTTTTGTGCCGCTGTCCTTGCCATTTCCATGTGTTGACATTGCCGTGCTCCATTCACTTTCCCACTTTTCCCCGGCGCTGGTTGCTGGTTGCTGGCTGCTGGCTGCCGGCTGCTTCCTGTTGCCAGTTTTGGGCTCTGTTGCTGCTCCCTCCCACTCGCGCTGCTGCTCCTGCTCCTGCCCGATAGTGTGCCTGTCATCGGTGTCGGGTCCCATCCGTGGGAATAAATGGCCATCCCCATTCCCATACCCACACTCATACCCATAGATAGCCAGAGGGAAAGTGGTGTGGGGGGTGGCGTCGTGTAGACTACAAATGCATTTTATAGAAAATTTGCAAGGCAAATATTAAAAATTGAATGCCGCCATTTCAGCGGTTGTTGTTGCTGCCCCATCGGTTCGGTTCTGTTCTGTTCGGTTCGGTTGTTTGCCTTGCCACTGTTGTTGCTTGTTTTTTGGTTGTTTGTGCGATGTCTGGGGACCGGCGCTGATTGCCTCAAAGTGGTGCGGCTCTGCTTTTGCGGCACACGGCGGCGGCTGCGGCTGCGGCAAAAAGTGTCAACCCTTTTCCATTCCCCATACAAAACACAACAATATGTAATCATATTTTTTCTTTATACGCTACGCACGCGTCACCGTTAAATACACAGAGGGTGTGGCGGGGAGCTTTTTTTGTGGGTGGTGTGAATGGGAATCCTGCTATCAGCCACATCTGTCCCTCCCCACACCACCCCACCCCAGCCCAGCCCAGTGCCATTGCTGTTGCTGCCTAAAGCGGAAGTAAAAGGATTTGAATTGCCTTTTGCCAACAAAATAACAAAACACCCCTAATGTATGCAAATTCCCTTAAGTTTAAAGTCTTTCGCCAGCTAAGCAAACATCTTAGCAGCGTCTCGCTGGCGGCCTAGCAAGGCGCTCTACAGGATTGAGACAGAGCCAGAGGAGAGGGCCCCCAGGAGCCAATGACCAATTGCCGCTTAAGTGTCGGGTCTTACGTTGTGAAGGTCAGCAGGAATCACTATATATTTTGATTGAATCAAGATAGTTCCGGACAAAACAGCTTCAATTAAGCTTGGATAGTACGAACTGATATTTAAAGGAGTTTCCCCGAATATGCTTTCGTTTTTACATCTTTTCTAAATGATGATCCTAACTGATTCTGGCCATCCGAGAGAAGGGATATTTTATCGAACAATTCGTATGCCAATTAATAATGAGATTATTAAGATTACATGCCAATTGTACGTGACCTTTCCACGACTCAGATGATACTTAGTCACTTACTCTACCAGTGGGCCTATCTGGTGTATCTGCCTGCCAGACCCCCACGGAAGTGGCCTAGAGCCACGGAATTTCTCTTTTTAAAAGTATCCTAAGTTTTCTTAAACTACTTTTATTTGCCTACTTACTGGTTTCCACCAAATAAGTATTCAGCTAGGTGTTTTGTGATTAATGATTTCACTCATAGAACTAACATCTTTATATGCTTACTTGTTTGTCTTTTATCGTTAGAAGAAGGGGCCCAGGGGCTCCCATTAATATTCTATGCGGAGAATAATATTTTCCGGGTACCTAGAGGTACTAATTTTAAAGTGATACATTAATGACCTGTAATTATTATGATCTGTAATTATGAGAATCTACGAGTATGTTTCCAATGTAAGGGCCATCAATTTATGGTCTGATTTTAATGTTTAGTAGGAGTCGTACCCATGGTCATATGAATCGTATCACGAACCATACACTGAAATTCTTTATTCTACATTTTAGGCAATTCCTACACGACATCTACACAGCCTTCTCGACACACAAAAGCGTTCTTTGGTGGTGCTGTTCTTCGCTTTGGAGCTTTTGAATTCACCTCGATGGAGTTTTCCTTTCATCCGCCGCATGCTAATGTGTCGCTACCCACCCACCACCCACTCTGGGAAGCACTCAGACCGGCTTTTAGGCTTCTCTTAAGACTTTCCGAGTGCTTTTGAGTGCTCAAGCGCGCTCTTTGCTCAGCAGAATTATCACTCAAGCGAGCTCTTTAGTCAGCAGAGTTCTCTTCAGCCAAAACCCGAAGACGATTGACACACTGAACTCGATCGCGATTCGGTGCTTCGGGTATTCGGGTCAGGATTCGTACACGACGGTCACCGGCATCTGCTGGCGTGTCTCGTGTCTTCCCCCTTCCCCCTTCCCCCTGTTCCATATTCTTGCCACATGCTGCAAGTTGGTCAAATTTGTGATTTATTTGAAATTTTTAATAATTCGGCATTGGGGTTTCATTGTGTGCCAGAGCTAAATTGTTTGAATGAGCCGGCCACGCAAATTAATGCAAATTTCATGCAGCTCGCACACAGCACCCGCCGGCTTCTGGGGTATTCTGGGGCACTATCGCACTTCTGGCACAGGATCCCGTCCCGGATGGAGTGGCAGAGTGGGATCCGTGCCTGACCTAAGGCAATGCCAAGGCAGCCGCACCAAAATTTGACTATGGCAAATTCACTTAGACGTTGGCCTTTCCACGGCGTGCGCACATACTTTGTGCCACACACTCCTTTAGCTCCTTTTACTTTATTTTATTTATTTTTTCTTTTTACTTTTCATACATATTTAGCACATGCTGCATGAGGAATACGGGTGTGTGTGTGTGTGTGTGTGTGTGTGTTTGCTTGCCACTTTGGAGCGGGCTACAACGCATAAAGAAGCGACTTGGTGTAAGTGTGTTTATGTGCGGACGGACGGACGTACTGGAGCGGGTGCGGGTGCGGCTGTGTGGCTGTGTGGCTGGTTTTTGCGGCTATGCGTCCACTGCGGACTCTGACACCAGCACCGACTTTGGGAGATTCTGCTATGTTTCTGGATATGCGACTACCACTCCCGCTTCCACTGCCACTGCCACTGCTAGCTCTGGTTTTGCCTCTGCCGCCTGGCTGGCAAATGCGGCGTATACTTAATTCGGTTTATGCTCGAACGTGTCGCACATTATTCTTATGTGCCCTTGCTCGCTTGCTGGCTCCCTCTCTCTCTCTCTCTCTTTCTCTATTTCTGTCTCTCCCTTTCGCGCGGCTACGATGTGTGAAATATGCTGAATGTGTGTGCACAGCAATTTTGATTAGACTCCAACACAGAAGAAGCAACCTCCCACTGGCACACACACACACCAGCACCCCCCCATTGGCACACACACGCACACAATTGACACCAAGGACGCGAAACAATTAAAATTTCTTCATTCTTTTTTTTGTTATTTTTTTTGTTGCTGTACAACAATCTGTTTGATTTGCACTAAACGCGGAATAATGAAAATTATGGAAATGAAATGCCTGCCCATTGACCTCATTGAGCAGCCAGCTGGAGAGGATACCCAAAGAGGAGGAGCAGGCGGAGGAAGAGGAGTAGTGGCAGAGCAGAAGCAGAAGCAGGTGGGTGGCAGACTGTGGCAAAGAGGGGCCAAGTTTACCCAAGACCACCCTACCCGCGGAATTAGTGATGCAAAGAGTCGGAGATCTCAAAGGAACTGACTCCAAAATGGATAAGTAAACGAAGATTATGATAAAGAAAACCTTTTGAAATGGTATCATATCTATTTAGAGATGACATAAATAATTTTGAAACAAATTCCCGCCATTCAGAATCACTTAGCCCAATAAGGAACTCAAACGGTGGATGAACACCTCTGGCGGCACTGAGAACTTGGAACTGGGAACTGGGTCTCGTTTCGATGGTTTCAAACTACGGATTTGCTCATAATTTTAACGACCTATTTCGTGTGAAAACTGTGTCGCTATTTGCCGTCCCCCATCCGCTATCCACCATTGCCACCGCCATTGCCACCGCCATCGCCATCGCCAGCGACATCCGACAGAAGCATTTGCCATTCACCAGTCGCCATTCGCCAGTCGCCAGTCGCCATTCGCGGTGGCCTGCCAGCCAAGTGGGCAACTGAAGTGGAACTTTTAATTTCAATTTTTTATTACTTCAAATCTGTTTGCGCTGTTTGGGCCAGAGCGAGAGCCGTAGCCGTAGCTGGAGCTGGAGCCTGGAGTCGCCCGGAGTCAACCTGTGGTGTCACCTGTTTTTCCATTGTTTCCGTTCTTCTTTTTTTTTTTGGTTTTTTTTTTTGGGGGATTCGTTTGCAGCAAGTTTTGCGGCATTTTAAATACGGCAATGAAAATGCTTTTTCGGTTAGTTTTTCCGCGCTGGGTCGGTGGTCGGTAGTGGTGGTGCTGCTGCTGCTGGTTGCGAGATGGCTTCTTGGCTTTGGTAAGCCACTCGGCTACATTTATTGGCCTGGCGACAAATTTTTATTGCCCCGTTGTAGTTTTTGGCCTGGGGCTGCATATGCCGCACTTGTGCTGTCAGTTTCTCACCTCTCAACTCGTTCCCAGCTTCCCCTTCCCCATCACCCATTCGCCTTCCCACGGACAGGAGGCACCAGGCAGCATCTTGTCTGTTGGCGGTGCCCTCAGTTTTGTGGGTTTCCCCTTCCTGCTGGATTGCGGTGGTGGTGGTGATGGCGGCGGTGGCGGTGACGGTGGCGGTGGCAGAAAAGTTTGTGCACTCGCACTCGGTGCTTGGGGTCTAATCACATTGGCAGGAATCAGGCAGCAGACGCCAACCTTCGCAGTACGTGATGCATTTTTTACAAGGCGCTCAGCCAGACGGAAGGACCCACGGACCGCAGGACATACGGTCCTCAGATAGTTCGACTTCGACTTCGACTTGCTCCACTGCTCACAATTTGACTTTTGATGTGGGTATCTCCATCTATGTATGTGTCTGTGTCTGTGTGTGGCTGTGGGTGTGTTGTAGGTGGGTTTGGGTTTGGGTTTGCGTTTGGAACGCCCTCGAGCACCATGGGTGAAATGCGAAAGTTTCCCTGTGAAAATAGTTCGAGTTGCCTCAAGTTTTCCAATAATATTGATACTTGTGTGTGGGTTCCATTTTAATTTGATATCGAAAACTATCGAGAGCGAAACGCTGGAGGCATATTATGGGTAGCATATGGTTATTAAACTCTTAATGACGAAGGCCAACCTGACATTCTAAAGCAATAATATTGAATATTTGCTCGGATATACATATGAATGTATACCGGTGCCGCTACAGTTACAGTTGCAGGAAAAGGGGTTTCGACTCTATGGTGCCCCATGGTGTATGCCGCAGCGCACATTCGGCATGTCAGAATTTGTGGATATTCTGTTTAAATACCGTAATGAAGTCTGCTTATACAATATAATGTACCGTGTTTGTGCTACGTGCCTTGGTTATGTTATTGCACGCCGATCCGTACTTCCGTTTCGCTTCCGCCGCTTGCTGCCAACAATGCCACACTCTGTGCCACACTGAGGAAGGAGGTAGGGGAAGCTGTTTGTGGTGGTGGCTGGGCAGACTCCTTTTACCTCTACTCCCCTGCTCCAGCTCCAGCTCCTGCTCCTGCTCCTGATTCAGGTTCAGCTTCAGCTTTGACTCCTCCCTTGACTCTGTTTTTATTTGCGTCGGCAAATCTTAAGCTTGTTTAACTGCTCGTTAGTGTTAGTCGCTAGCTAGTCGGCTGGCTGTAGCCTGCGCCATCGCCGATGTCGCTCTCCTGCCAGCCATTTCCCAGGCTCAGCGCTCAGGCTCAGGCCCCACCACCGTGACACCCTATTGTTATAACACGTTCACGACCTAGTCAACATCTCCAGCTGTGGCTGGGGGATGGGGCTGGGGACTGGGGCTGGTGCTGGAGACGACTCGGATGAGTCGCAGTCTGTGTGTTTGGCAAGCATCGAAGTATACACCGAAAGTAGTGCCATCAGTAGTGCCACTCGCACACTGAGAGGAAGAGAGAAGTCGTGGTGTGTGCCAAGGTGCATGCTAAGTACCGACCTCCAAGCTGAAGCTAAAGCTGAAGCTCCCCCCATGCTCCTCCTCGTCCTCATCCTGATGGCAGTATGGCAGTATGGTAACTGCTGCCTGACTGGTAAATGTTTGTCCAGCATAATTGCGCTCAGCATGCAGTTTCCCCCCTTGCCCTTGTTGTTGTTGCTGTTTCTGCTGTTGATGTTGATGTTGCCTCTGCCTCGGCTACAGCCTTTCCTTTGCTACAATATTTTTCTCCGTCTGTTGCCTTTGCCGGGGTTTTTCAATTTTCCCCATTTCTGCCTTCTTGCCGCTGCCGTTGCCACTGCCACTGCCACTGCCTCTATGGCTTGGGCAGCTTTAAAGGATTTGGAACTTGTTTACGTGGCGTATTAGTATAATTTACAACGGAAGCCATCAAAAGCTTTGATGCGCCGCAGGCAAGACGGAGAATTATTTTCACATTGCCGTAACCGAACTAATTTCAACCTGTCCGCAATATTCTTGTTGTTGTTCCTTCGTCCCTCACTCACTCACTCACTCACTCACTCACTCACTCATCCTGGTTTCAGTGTGTGTGTGTGTGGGTTTGCCACAAAGAAAACAAAAGGAGACAGCTGAGAGGCGTACTCTCTCTGAAACTGGATCTAGATAAACCAAATGGAAGTCGAATGATGCCCCATAAACTAATAAACAGAAAAGTTAATAGAGAAGAGAGAGAGAGAGAACTCTTTGGCTAGCCCCAAACTGTGTGCCATGAAAATATGTGAAATCCATTAGCAAAATACTGCCAGGGATTAGATATATAAACTGAATGAAACCACAGTTATGACAGACGACCAGAAACCCCTTCCCCCCGTGCCCCACTCCGACACACTCCTACACGCACTCGAACTCGCATTCACACTCGGACTCTGACTCGTATTTATTTGTGTGTGTGTGTTGTTTTGCCCATTACAATTGTCGCAGCAATTGCTGGCCATAACAATTACCGTTCCGTGTTTAACCATAATAATCTGCTCAGTTGTTTGTGTAATTAAACAAACAATAAAGCCAAGGGCCCAGGCCCAAACCTCTGTACCACTTGAGTGTTTTTATTGTTGACCAAATATGAGTTCTGGGGCTTTAAAATGGTTTAATCAACTCGTCCAGTCCAGTCCAGTCCGGTCACAGTCCCATACATATGCACATATATATGTACATATTATATTCCGCAAATATTTACGACTGGCAAGTGGGGGGTGGGGCGGCGGGTCGGGTTCCTTTCACTCCCAAAAAACCGGAGACGTGCGTGCGCGATTCTCCATCTAATTTCCCTTCGGGTCATAAATCTTGGGGCCAAATTTAAAAATAATACAGCGTCATAAGATTTATTGGTGAATTTCTGAGCCAAAGACTGTGTTTTCAGGTCTCAGCCCTGGGGGCCATGGGCCATGAGCCATGAGCCATGACCCAAGAGCCAGGTGAAATCAATGGACAGCCAGAGGCAGGATTTATGGGGTGGGGATGGGGATGGGCGATGGGGGATGGGGGATGGCCTTTCAGCCAGCCAGACTCTCAATTATTATGCAATTTCAAGTGTTTAATTAATGTATTCTATTTTATTGCATTGTATTTAGGGTATTGGTATTGTGTGTATCTATGTATGTGTGTGTGTATTGGTATATAAGTATACGTTTACGTATGTTCATAGATATATAGTTCATAGATATATAGATAAAGGTATTATGTAAACACTAACTAGCGTTATGCGTGCTCGATTCAATTGTTTATCACTTAAATAATAATTACGAAATTGCTTGTTGGTTAATAGCGCATAAATACATTATTAAATGCATAACCAATTGTTCAGATTCAGATTTATTGATGTTGTTGTTGTTGTTGTTATTGTTATTATACTCGAACTCGTACGTATATGTTACGTATGTTATCCATCATCATCTGTCGCCACGGAAGAGTGTGGTTTCGCGCAGGACGGTCGACTCCTGCTAGCTGCGGGCCAGCATTCCGTTGATCATGATGTTGGCCAAGGCGTTCCTTCGCTTGCGCCACGCCCCCATGCCCTGGGCATGGTATTGCATCTGAGTGTACCACTGCTTGGTCCGTACCCCATCCTCGGCCTGGTGAAAATAAAAAAAGCAGATAGAGTAAACCCGTTAGGTTAGGCGTATTTGATTGACTGTGCCGGAGAGCACGCTCTGGCTCCTGCTCGCTGTTCCCTGCTCCCCGGTCCCTACTCCCTGGGCCCTGCTCCGTGGTTGTCATTTTGACAGAGCTCGTGTTAAAGAGTGCGTATGTGTGTGTATTTCTGCCTGTCAGCTGCTCAGTTGGCCGGAACTAAACGTTTCAATTTATGCGCCGCCGGGCACCAGCAGCCTATGCCCCCCGCCCTCCTGCCCTCCTAATCCCCTTCTGTGCCCCCAGAATCTCTCGTGTCAAACATCTCCTGTATGCCGCGTATCCTGGCCTTTCACACAGCCATTTTGTTGCGCTTCTGTGCGTTCCTTCTTTCATTCTTTATATAACGTATTTCAATAAATGTCATTCATTTTGGCAGCCGCTCTCTACGTGCGCTGCCTGAGCGCGCTTCAAAAGGGCCGGGCGCGCCTGCGGGGGCAGCAGCCAGAGAACTCAGGACTCACGGCCTCACGGACTCGGGACATGGGACATGGGACACGGATCTCAGGACTAGGGCTTAGCCCCGTTTGAATCACGAAAATTTGCATGTCTAAAATCTGGCTGGGCGGGATGGCTGGCTGGCTGGCTGGCTGGCTGGCTGGCGGAATGGCTGGTTGCCGGGATGCCCTGCCCCCGAACTGACTGCCTCACTGCCTGCCTGCCCCCTACAGGCATTGGACAAGAAGATATTTGAAATGGATTTTTGCATACGCTTCTTGTGCTTTTGTCTGTTATTAAAATTACTTTGCTTTCCCTAGCAGCAGGCAGGTACACATAAAGAAGGTAAACTCTTCATTGTATGGCCAGGACCAGCCCCCAGTTTCCCCCAGAAAATCTGCATCAGAATTTGGTCTGTTCGAAGGGAAAAGGTTATGGGCACGTGTGTGTTTGTGTTTGTGCTTGTGTTTGTGTGTGAATGAATGAGTTTTCTGTGAATGATTTTTATTACATTCCAGCAGGATGCTTGCGAGATTTGGCCCATGGCATGGCATAGCTTGGTTCTGGCTGTACCTTGATATATGCCATATTGTTTGTTGGTTAATTGTCCTGTTGCCGCTCTATTAACCGCACTCCTTGTTGTGGGCCCAGCAGAGGCCCACCAGATATGTGCATATGTGGATATATGTGGCCGGCAAAAACGACAACTTACCCGCCACTCGAATCAGATATTCAGGCCTCCCCAGAACCGAATCCAATACTAAGCTGGCAAACGGCAGAACGAAACTAACGAAGCCCAAACATTGGCGTTGTGCAGTCAAAAGGCAAACGCTTACTAATTCAAAAGCCAACTCAACTGGCACAGGACACGAACCAGGCCAGAAGCGGACAGGACAGAACAGAACAGAACGGAACGGTACAGAACGGAACACAGAATAGACCAGAGCAGAGCAGACCAGACCAATCGTATCCAATCCAATCCACAGCCTCTTGCCTGGCCATCTATCTATCTATCTATCCATGGCCAGTTGAAGTGGAAAACAAAGGGACCGGCGAGGCCAGGCCAGGCCAGTCCAGGATACTAGCATTGCTCGTGTAGATAGGAACAGAAACAGGATCTGGCGATGGGGCCAGGAACAGGGAACAGGGAACAGGGAAACTCGAAACTGGGCAAACTGGAAAACTACTACTCACTTTGAATATGAATGTGTCCTTCGATGAAATTTCCTGCACTTCGAAATAATCATCCCAATCCGCTTCGCTGCACACCACACATCTGTCCAGATAGAGGGGCTCCCGGATCAGCGTGTAGCGTCCGCACTTCTCCTTCACCAGCAGCAGGGAGGCCTCCCTGATGCCCGTGTGCTTCGGGAAATTCAGTTTATCCGACATGGCCTTCTCTGCCCTATAATTGGCACTTGGCTGTGTTTTGTTTTTGTAGTTTTGTAGTTGTCGTCGATGTCGTCGATGTCGGTTGCCGGTGGTCGGTGGTTGGTTGGTGTGGCGAAAAAACGGGAAAAGGAATCCCAGCAGCACAAGCAGCACAAGCAGCAGCAGCAGCAACAATGGAAAGAAAAAAAGGAAACAAAAATACATAAAAAATAGAAAATTGTGTGAAACGAAACTAAACAAAATTACAGCTGAAAAATAAGTGGAGGCAAGCGTTGGCAGGAGTGAAGGAGGGTGGTCCAGATCCAGAAGTAGGGTCTCTCTCCCTCTCTCGCTAGATAAGGCTGGCAAGCGCACAAAGCGTGTCAGCCCAAGTAACTGCCGCAGGAAGCAGAGGCACAGACACAGACAGAGGCACAGTGGCAGTGGCAGTGGCAGAACCAAGAACCACCAGCCAGGAATCTCAAATCAGGAGCCGCATACACACACACACACACACACAAAAAGAAAGAAAAGAGAATATGGGAAAAAAACGAATGAAACATTGACCGTTCTAGCATTGAGCAATTGTCGGAGGCGTAGCGGGAAAACTGGCCAGAAATTTTGAGCAGGACAGCCAGCCAGCCAGCCAGGCGGACGGACAGACAGACAGACGGGAAGAAAAAACTAAACAAAACATGTGACATACGCACTGCGTCCATGTCGATTACGGCCCTCGATCCCTAACCATAACCATTGGGGCACACACGGGAAGGCCGACAGGATACTTCTGGTGTCACCTCTTCTCCGGCTTTGACTATGACTTGTGCGGGTTCTAGGGGTTCTATGGCTCCTCCTTCGCGCTCTCTCTCTCTCTCTCTGTGCCTCTCTTGATTTTCTGGTGTTAAAATGGTTTTGTTTTTAGGCAGAACGAAAACGGCATGAAAGAGATTGTTGCTGGGATAAGCACTTTTCATTAGAGGAGAAAAAACGAATGAGAGAATGAGAACGGGAACGGTTACGGGCTCGGGTACGGGAAGGAGGCTAGAAGCCGGCTGGGATGCGGTCTCGGTTCAATGGGCCCCGGCACTGATTTGTTGAAATCTTTTATCGCACGGAAAAGTGTTGCCATGGCAGCCCTGAGTCCTGACAGCTCTGCTCCGATTTGCACGGACTGGGAATGGGATTGGCAATGGGAATGGGAACGAGGATGGGGATGGGAATGGGAATGGGGGAATCCTCCACAAGGCTTTAGGTGCAATTGCCGCTCGCTAATTGCCCCGCCATCTCTATGGTCAGCCATGGTTAGGCTATGGCCATCCATGGGTTCATGTCAAATGCGAAATGCCAAATGCCAAAAACGCCAGGCAGCCGTCTCTTGTCGCCTGTCAAACGTGACCAGCAGATGAGAAGAAGGAGGAGGGAGGGGCAAAGAAAAACTGCGAGGAACCGCCGCTAATCGAACTCTGTGTGGGGTTATCCCAGGGGTTCAATCGCTCAGGGGAGGACGAGGACGAGGACGCACCTTGCCATTGGTCACGAGCAGAGCATTGACCGGCGTGAGCTTGATGGTGCGCGCCTTCTTCCAGTTGCTGTCCGTCGGCTGTGTGTAGAGGAGCTTGCCCTCCATGGCGAAGCGGACCTCATCGTGATTCCACTCGAGCACGTCGATGGCCATTTTGCGGAGCTTGATGTTTATCATATCAATTTCGCAGGAGGCCCGCCGGTTGGGGCTGGAGGAGCTGATGCGGCGCCAGAGCTTGGTGGGCACATCCTTGGCCTCCTGGTTGATGTGGTTCAAGTGCAGTTCGATTTTCTCCTGGGCCTGCTTCAGCAGCTCACGTCCGTCGATTTGCGAGGGCGTCACCTTGTAGAGACGCGCCAGCAGCAGGGGGTACTTGGTCACGCGCTGGACGGGCACCTGTTGGATGGTTGGATGTTTTGACGGTTAGATGGTTATCGAATCGATTAGGGGATTGGTCACTGCGGTGGCCATGAATATATAAAGCACACTCACCATCAGGAAGGAATTGAGGTTCATGCGCCGCAGTACGGCGTTCTCCATTTGGGAGACCTTCAGGAAGATGCGCAACAGCTCCTTCTCCTTCTCGAGGTTGGCCAGCAGCAGGCTGGCACCTGCCTGCCGGACGCAGTAGCTCTCGAAGGCGTGCAGCATCTGCGTAAAGTCGAGAAAGATGCGTCCGATGTTGACCGTGAGCAGATCGTCGTCGCCCTGCTCCAGGGACATGTCCAGGGCGTCGCGCATCCGCTCCGCCAGTGTCTGATTGTTCTCGAGCAAGTCTTCCGTGTTGAGGAAGATTGCGGAGAGCTGCTCCTGGGTGAGCAGGCCGGCCACCAGCATCGGGTGGCAGAACTCCTCGAGGATGATCTGCAGGTCGCGGCCGTACTTCTCCTCCGTCTCCACAATCTCCGTGATGATCTCCTTGCGCTCCACCCGCTTCTTGCCGCACTTGCGGCACACGAGCGGCGCGTACAGCACGCCCGCCTCCCCCACCTGCATCTCCACCGGTCCGTCGCAGTCCTCGCACAGGTGCAGCACGGTGGGCGTGGCCTGGTACTTGCTGCGCGACGATTTGCTCGTCTCCGAGCCAACGCCGGAGTCCTGCCTCTCCACATCGCTGCCACACTTCCCACCGCCACCAATGCCCCCGCCGCCACAGATGAAGCTGTGCGGTGGCGGCGACAGGGAGTTCATATTGCTCTGTCCACTGTCCCGATCCTCCACGCGCTTGTCCAGTTCGCTGAGCGTGTCCGTGGCCTCCTCCTCGATGATCTTCGGGTTGTTGCTGTAGTCGAAACTCTCCTCGCGGGCCAGTCCCCGCTCCTTGGCATCGACCAGGTACGAGAGGATGTCGTACTTGGAGGCGCCCTCGAAGATGGACCGGGCTGCCTTCTTCTCCAGCTCGGCGTCGTTCAGTGGCGGTGCGGAGAGCGGCAGTGGCGGCGGCTTCTCGTTGATCTCCTCGTAGATGGGATCGCCATTGAGCCGAATGGACTCGTAGTGGTGTTCGGCCTCCGCCTCCGTTTCCGTGTGCGTCGAGTGCTCGATCTCGGCGAGAGTGGCATCCACCAGCAGCTGGTAGAACTTGGCCCGTGTGGCTGCATCCAGCTCCGGCTCGGTCTCCGGCTCGGGCTGCGTTTGCTGCTGTTGCTGCGGCTGCTCCTCTTCGAGTATTCCGGATGCGGTCAGGACGCTGGAGCAGCTCTGGTAGCAGTCGGACTCGTTGCCGCCGGCAAAGTCAAACAGCTCGTAGTTGTGGGCGGAGGCGAAGCTGTTGGCGGAGCTGATGCTGCCCCGATTGGAGAGGCGATCCTCCTCTTTGGTAGTCCGCTCCACGCGGATCCGCTGCAGCGAGGCGCTGATCAGGCGATTCATGTCGTCGTGGTCTTTGGTGCCGCTCATGTCGATGGCCTGGCGCGCCTGCTGCAGCCGCTGCAGCGAGTTCTCGATCAGCTCGGCCACCGTCTCCGTCTCCAGGCCCTCGGCCACCTGTCCCAGCATCGGGTCCTGCAGCAGCTTGGCTATGAAGCTGCCCTCCTTGGGACTGCTCCGCGGGACAATCGCTGTCACAGCATCCTGCATCTTCTTGGAGCGACCGGTGTCGCCCCCCGCTGAGCGCAGGCCACACACATGCGGCACCAGGTTACGCTTCACTGCCTCCACGGGGTTCCGCAGTATCTTCAGCAGCTCCGTCTCGTGCTGCACCAAGGGACTTGGGCTCGAGGAGCTGTCGGTTGGCGAGGGAGGCGGCGGCGGCGTGGCTGGCGTCGAGCTGATTGCCGGCGGCGTATTGATGGGCGTTGTACTGGTGCCAGCCCCAGTCCTCTCCCTCTCGTAGTCCAGGCGGATGAGGGTGCGACCCCTGCCGCTGGAGCTGCCGCTGCTGGACGTGGAGCTGCTCGAGGTCGAGGAGATGCACGACACGGATCGCTGCAGGTTGATCTCGCTGCTGCGGATGGGAATGATGGCGATCCCATGGCCCGTGCCCATCACCTGTTGACTCCGCATCGTGTTCAGGTGATTCAGCTGCTGCTCCTCCTCCTCGGCACTGCTCACGTTGATGCACACCCCGCCTGTGCTGATCGCCTGGCTGTTGACCACCACGGAGGACTGGTACAGCGGCTGTGCCGCATCCGCGCTGAGATTCATGGTGGAGTAGCAATCATCGCCGCTAATCAGTATCGATGTCTTCTTGGGTGTCGCCTCCTCCTCGGGCGAGAGGTGCGGCCTGGTGCTCGGCTTGCGGCGCAGCTGCACGCCCTGGTCCGTGTGCGGATAGGTGTCATCATCCTCGCTGTGGGTGATTTTCAGGCGATGCACTTCGTGGGCTCCCTCCCCGCTCTGGTTGAAGGGTGCCACCCGCACCACAGTCCTCTGCTGCTGCTGCTGCTGGTGCTGTTGCTTCTGGCGAGCCTGTGTCGGAGTCGAAGTCAGAGCCATAGTCGGGGCTGACTTATTGATTCCGTGTGGCGGCTGCTCTAATCCTTTTGCGGTCTCCGTCAGTGCCTTGGGGGGCGATGCGGGTGGCGGTGGAGGCGGCTCTGTTGGACGCCTTTGAAATAAATCTCTCGAGTCGCTGCGGTTGCTTTTTATGCGCAGCGCCATTGTGTCCTTAAAATTTAAAATGACATTCTGTGGCCCACTCACTGGGTCGGAGGAGCGAGGATGCGACGATGTTGTCGTCTTCGAAATGGAGCTGGTGCCTGCGATGGCGATGGAGTTCCTGGCGGCCGTGGTCGTGGCGGCGGTAGCGGGTGCGGCAGCGGTGGCGGTGATGGGCGCGGTCGACAAATGCCGTTCGCTGTGCGCCCGTCTGATGGGATTTCGCGATTGTGTCGTTTGTGCCGCACGCTTTTGACTTGCCGCAGGCCTGGCAGCACCAGCACCAGCACCAGCACCAGCCGTATCCTTCTGCCTTACCACCTTCTCTTCGCCCTTGTCCTCCACCCCATGGCCATTCATGTCGTTGTCGTTGTTGATGTTGTTGCTGTTGCTGTTGCTGTAGCTGTAGCTGCTTCTTCTGCTGCTGCTGCTGCTGCTGCTGTTTCTGTGGCTGTTGTTGTCGTTGCTCTCATCCTTGTCGTTGTGCTCGTCATCATCGTCATAATCGCGATTTGCTGCTGTCGTCTTTTGGGTTGCCGTTGCTCCTCCTTGGGCTCCTGCTGCTGCTGCTGCTGTTGCTGCTGTCGTGGCGTTGCCTGCAAAGGAGTAGATGGTGACACTGGTGAGTGGCGTGTCGCAGCTAGGAAAATGTTGCTTTTGTAAAGTAAATCTAAGACAGGACCAGAGCCAGGCAGTGGAGACCTGCCCGATCATGGGCGAGACTCCCTTGGGGGCATTCTGGGGGTGGCCATCAGTGGTGGCCATTTTAGCTGTCTCTGGCTACAGCTAGAATTGATTTTCGGTTCCGTACGGTTTGCTGCGGCTTGGTTAAATATTTATGTGTAATCGTGGGAAGGGAGAAGGGGAGGGGACATTGAATGTTTAGCTATTTATTCATCCATCTCCTTTAGCAGCACTTGGCACTAAATCGTTTCACTCCATGCAGATTTATGTGCCCCCCGAAAATGGTGTAGTTGCTACACCCGCCACCCACCACCCCCCATCGCCACTATCCCCCCATCTCTTCCGCTCTCTCTCGCTGAGTCTCATTCCCCCTTCCGCGTGGCATGGCCCACGTTGACAGCCACTTAAAGATGTGCTTTGCCCCGATAAGGTGTTTTGTTTTGGGACTCCTTCGGTTTCTGGGTTCTCGGTTTCTGGCTTCTGGCTTCTGGCTTTCGGCTGTGGCTGTGGCTGTAACGGTGGCAGTGGCGGTGGCTATGGTTGCGGCTGTGTGGCCACCAATTGCTGCCCCACCCCTCCTCCACCCCTCGCCTGTGAGCTGACAATATGTACGTATCTTTATTTATGGTAAATTGGGTGATTTACGTTGCGGCCGATAAGCTTTGCTTTTCAGCGGGTGCCGTGGCTCTCGTGGCTCTCGTGGATCCTTGTCCTTGTCTTGGCATTTGAATTGCCAGGCAGCTCAAGTCCTTGACTGGAACTGAGACAGAGACTGGGACTGAGATGGAGATGGAGATGGAGACCGTGGCACAAGTCAAGGCTTGTAAATGGGCTTTTATTTTCGTTAGCCGGGTTAAGCGCACGAGCACAAGGCACGGGGACGGGGACGCGGACAAGGCGCGAGGACAAGGGCGAGGATGTGGCTTTGGTGGACGACGCTGAGAATAAGAAGAACGTGGCTGTGTCTCAGTGCGGCAAACAATTTGTGTTGGAATTAAGATAATAGATTACATTTAAATGTTTTCGGCGGCGGCTGCGAAAAGGGTTTACTGCTGTCGCCGAAATTTGAGTGCCGCTCTGCTGACGTCAGCGCCAGGGTCGACCCAGGGGACAGCTAACCTCACTCTCCACTCTTCCCTAGAGATACGATTTTTGGACACCCACAGCCCACAGGGACAACTGAGAACCGAAAACGGTTGTCCTGTCCTTGGAAAACCCCTATCATCCTTCTGCTGGCGCTGGCAGCAGCAGCGGCAGAAGCAGAAGCAGCAGAGGCAGCCTTTTAATGAGTGTGAAAAGTGAGCTGGTTTTATGGGTTGCGGCCACCTTTGCGTTTTATGTTAATGAGTGTCATCAACGGGTAGATTCGAGCTCCTCAGCCAGTGCACTTTGAACCCCATTGCGGCTCGAATGTCTCCCCATGGCACCCCGCACACCCGTGCCGGATCCCCAAAAGCACATCATCATCATCACCATCAGCAGCAGGAGGAGCTGGAACTGTATAGAACGAAACGGAAACCCAAAAGACAGTAGCAGCAGCAGCAGCAGCTGCCTACCCAACAATGAAATTAATTAATTGCTAGAGCCACTTGAATTTCAATCGACAACATTTCGATTTGCTAATCGCATTAGCTGCTGTCGCATTCGAAACAGTCGAAATAGTCGTAATTGTAGTTGCTGCCACCCGACTCCGCCCCGCCCCGCCCCGCCCCCACCGTCCCATGCAAAACAGCGACAATTGAAGAACAAACAGGGAGAGGAGAGGAGAGCAGAAGAGGGACCGAATCCGAGGAGTACATTGATCACCTTTTTGCAGAACCATTATTGGTGGGTGGTACTATGGCAACGACTCGAACAACATCTTCAGTTTTAATGGGAAGACTTCATCCACTGAAGAGACTATGAAAGCCATTGGGATTTATACAATGAGAAAGTAAGCTGAGAGTGGAAAAACGGTTGAATCTGTGTCGAGTTTCCACCTGAAATGCACGCAAATTAGCAACATTGTAGGATCTGCTCTTCATGGCAAACATCCATCTATACCCCAAATACCCTGTGGAAGAGTATATGTCTCTCGAGGGACTCTGGAGAAAAAGGTGACTCGGTTTTCATCTAACCCAAAACACACACCCTCTCGCTTCCTCTCACCTTGTAGAGCAATTTCTACCGTTGCTGCTGCCGCTTCTGCCTCTGCTGCCGTTGCTCTTTCTCTATTTCCACTTAATGAGATTTTTGTTTTGGCCTTGTCGCCGGGGCGAATAGTAGTTGCCGCTGCCTCCACCCTCCCCCCGCTCCCACTTGAACTCTCGTCTTTCTCCATCTCTCTCTCGCTCTCTCTCTCTCTCTCTCTCTCTCTCGACTATTGTAATTGGCTGTCGACTTGTCTTTGTGCGAAAATATTTAATTAACGCCTTTTGTAGTTGCCCAACACCCAACCCCCAACCCCCCACTGCCCCATCCGCCACCCTTCTGCCAACAAATAAACCTGATATTTTGACAAAAGCCTTTAGTAACACTCAAATCTAATTGTCTTGCTTTGGATCAGTAGTTCCAGCCAGATATGCTCGTATCTCGAGAAAATCCCAAATAAAAACAAAAACACATTTGCATTGAACACAGAAAATGTGGCTCAAAACTCGAAAAAAAACAGCAACAAAAACAAAAGCAAATACTAGGGAAAAACCCTTAAACAAACTATGGTAAATATTTTTAAGGAAAACTTATTGAACAAAGAAAATAGATATGTACTAGGCGTACATACATATAGGTATACATATATGTATATCTATATATTTTGGTAGGGAAAAACTGTTTGAACAACGATTTACATGTAATTGGGGAAGCCGAAGCTGAGACAGAGACAGAAACAGAAGAAGGACTTCCTGCTGTGGCAAGCTTCAATCAGGAATCCTGTTAAATGCGAAATCAATGCGAAACCAAATGTGTGTGTGTGTTGTGTGGGTGGTACTTGGATATTTCTTGGAGAATACTCCACTCGTAAACTCGTATGCTCGTAGTAGTTTTTTGGCCACCTCTTTTTTGTTGGGTTGAACAAAGCAAGCAAATGGCCAGAATGTAAATAAAATGGAAATAAAGATGAATTGTACAGGAAGGATGCTGCCTGGAGAGGTGTATTCCACCTGCCAACTGCCACCTCCAACCTCCCACCTCCTTTGGCTGCTTTGCCGCTTTTCTGGCCAAATGCGGCTTTGTTCATTTGAGAAGAAAAAGTAATTAAAAGTGTAACTTGTCGGGATTAGTAAAAACATTTTAATTTAGTTGCGATCCATAGCAGAAGAAGCAGCAGGAGCAGCAGGAGCTGCAGGAGCTGCAGGAGCTGCAGGACCAGCAGGAGAATTGGGGGTAAAGCAAGGACCATGGACTGTGTGTAGGGGTTACACGAAGTGGCAGCAAAGTCAAACTGAAATGGGTCAATAAATCCGAGCTTAATTTTATTGCTCTGCTAGCCATCTTCTTCTCTATCCATCAGTGTATATCTCTCTCTCTCTCACTCTCTCTCTCTCTGTATCTCTGCATCTGTGCATCTCTCTGTCTGTCTCCTTTGAGCTATTCTGCTGAGCGAGACGAAGAAATATAAATCGCAATGGTAAACAAATCAAAATAAATGAGTAACAAAAGCAGAGCAAAGCCAGGCAGGGGAGGAGCATCCACCCATCCACCCACCCCGCACCACCACCAATGTGCTGACAAGCTGACAAACTGACTCGAGACTCCACACCAAAAGGGTGGGGGCATGGTGGGGGGCAACAACATGGAGGCGTCTCTGGCAAGCTGCCGAGCGAAATGGCGCAGCGAAGCGAAGGAGAAAAAAATAAAAAAACACCATCGCAAAGAAAGCAGCGAGAAAGAAATTATAGTGGCTGAGCAGGGATTGAGATACGTAAACGTATACGGGATTCAGATACAGATTGCGATGAAATTGCGATTCCGATGGGGGTTTCCCTCACAGCCCGCCCCACCCGCCACCCGCCACACGGACGGATTGGGAGTAAAGTCCACTCCGCTTACATTGTGTACATTCTGGCTCATTTCAATAAGGGCCAACAGCCAACAGCCAACAACCAACAACGAACAGCCAACAACGAACAGCATTTTTACAAGCAGGACATGTCAGAAAGCAGTCGAGGAGTTTGATGGAAATTCCTAGGGGACAAAAAACATATAAATTCGCATTAGAAATGCACGAGTTGATTTGAGTTTCATGTTGGCTTTGAAATAAGCAAACAATGCCCAATGCAACTGCAACTGCAACAACAACTGCAACAACAACAGCAGATAAACAAGTGCAACGTAAGGTGGCTGTTGCAACAACAGACAGTTTTTTACTGCCGTTCGGCACAGTTGTTGTTGCTGCTGCTGTTGCTTTTGCTATTGTGGCACGTTCCGCTAGCCTGCGCAACATTCATTTCCTTGTCTTGGGTCCTGGTCCTGGTGCTGCTCCCTGGGCTTCTTTGTCTTGGCCATCGCTTGGCCCTTCCACAGATTTTCCTTCTGCTGCTACTGCTTTCTCCCCTCGCCTTTATTCGAGTACTGCCTCCATCCTCTGTCCTGTCCTGGCAGTGCCCTTGCCTTGCCTCTTCCCCTGCCCTGCCTTTTGCCCCCTCCAGTGCTTCGCCCGTTGTCGTTTCTCCTTCATTATTCGTACTGCTACTGCTGCAGCGTTTCCATCTTTTTAAATGCGCGTAAACTACTTACAGGCGCATCCGCCGACTGCCGCCAACTGGCGACTCCTTCTTCCTTCGTCCATAGGTATCTTGCATATAAACAGCTTCCTCTTCAAAGGGAGAGAGAGTGGGAGCAGAGCAGAGCATATTATATATATATATTTCTGCGAAGGAGTAGCGAAGAAGCGAAATCGGACAGCGTGAACAAAAACAAACTGCCGGCAAACATATTGCAAAAGTGCAAACAGCGGGCATAAGATGCGTTGAAAATCCTTTATCAGTGAAATTATTTGCACAAGGACAACAGGAGGAGCAGCAGAAGCAGCAGAAGCAGCAGGAGCTGAGGCAGTAGGAGCTGGAGCTGGAGCTGGAGGATTGCTCTCCAACAACAGCGAAGGCAAAATGAAAACGAAATGAAAATGACTCTGGCAAAAAGGGCGTACTGGAACAGAAACTGGCCAAAACAAACCGTTTCCCCCCAGTTGCCCTGAGCCCCCCTCGGTCCCCCCGTGCCGTGGACCTCTGGCGCTCTGGCTTGCTTGCCAAATGTGTTGGAAAATTTTTCGCCAAAAAAAGAATCTCCGCTGGCTCTCTCCCACCAACTCATCTCATTCCATACCCCATACCGCCAGCTCCATACCATTACCCCATTCTCATTCCATTCCATTCAGCGGCAGCATCCTCCTTCGCGGCGCGGCTGGGGCGCGACGCGGCGGCGTTTCACTCCATTCCGGCGCGGAGAAGTATGCTACACTTTTCTTTAATGGCAGTCTCGGCGCTTTTATGTCATAAAAATTGAGCAAAAGCGAAGGGAATACGTATACGTCCGTATAACATCTACGATGGAGATGGAGATGCGGATGCGGAGGCGAAAGCGCAGCCAGCAGCATCAGCATCAGTGCCGGGAACTCTTTTATGGCCAAGCGTTTTAGAGAGGCGTGGCTCCACCAAAGCACCCAGCTCCCAGCTCCCATTTCCAGCTCCAGCTCCAGCTCCTAGCTCCAGGTCGTGCTCCTCTGGACCGAAGCTCTCCATCTTCTCCTTACCTCACCTCACCTCACCTCCTCATACCTATACCTGCCTGATGCTGTGTGCGCGCAGACAAAGCGCTGCATTATTTAAAGGAACCCAACCGTAGAGAGTAAGAGAGAGAGAGAGAGAGAGAGCGTGGAGATCTGTGGAGAAGAGAACTCCTGCCGTAAAGGCAACGCGGCGAAATGCAATTAAAGCGCCGCTTCCAAGCTCGCAACCTTTCAAAAATCTACTTGCCAAGTTTTCGCATGCATTGCCAGACAACAGCGAATGCCTCGTGCAACAGCGAGGGGCAACAACAAGAGGCGACAGCAGAGAGCACAGTAGAGCCGAGCAGAGCAGAGCCGAGCAGACAACACAGAGAACTGGCAGACAAGTTCTAGAAATACTAAAAATACTTAATTTAGCTGAAAATGTCGCTGGCTTTTGTTTTTTCAGTGCTCGCGCGTAGCAAGTTTACAGTTCCTGGCTGCCTGCCCGCATCCCCCTCCCCCCCCATCGTCCCCATCCCTATTCCCATGCCTCGCACAGCACTCCTCTTTCCAGGCGCCTGGTACGTGCCCCCGTCAAAATACTCATGTGTATGCCATGTGTGTGTGTGTGTGTGCTTGCGGGCCAGGCTAAGTGCAGTGTACGAGTATGTGTGTGTGTGTTTGGATGAGCATTAGAAACGCTTATGACAAACGGATATTAAGTTCAACAGTCACGTACCTCAGGTAAAATTCTTTTACGATAATTTTTGCTAAAAAAAACGAAAACCCCAAAGAAAACAAAAAACAAGACCCAAAACGGAAAAACGGAAAACCAGAAACAGGAGCAGCATTCGAGAGGAGCAGCAGGATACAAACAACAACTACAAACACACAAACACACACACACACACACACACAAAAGAATTGCAGTGCAAAATGCAAGCCGAGGAGTAGCTCCTGGTGGAAATAATCAGGGAATAAAACATTTTTGTGGCAAGCAGAAAACTCAGGAATCACTCAAGTGGGGAGGCGGCTTCATTACGCACTTTAAGGTTGAGCGGGTGGAGGGTGGCGCATTTCTGTGGCAAGTTGAAGCCTTGAATGCTGGCAAAACTCCACAGAAAATCAACGATTTTTTGTTTTGGGCAAAAATGCAGAATAGAAAAAGAGTTTTTGGGGCAAATTATGCAGACATGGACACATTTCAGTGGTGAAATTAAAGGCAGGAAAGTGCTTCAAGGATTGCTGTAGCATCTGCCTGGAAGGATTGGGAGAGGGCGCCATTTCAAAGGCCACTTTCAGGAGGTTCAAGCAGAGGAAGTCGGCATCCTCAGGGATTAGCCATCAGTCTAAAACTGTCTTTGAGGGATGGGCGTATAAAGGAATGGGTTTCCTATGATCGTAATCATGGCTTCATTTTCATTAGCCAAAGAAATTCGTGAGAACCTGAGACTTTTTTCCTCCCCTATAAAACTCCCCCACAATTTCCATCGTTTTCTAATTCAAAAAACGATCAATTAGTAGCAGCGACTGGAGGGAGGAATCTCTCCCAATTCTAAGCAAAAGTTAATGTCGATTTAACTAATTAAATTCGAAGAACAATTTATTCGTTGCACGGTGCAAAATGGTGCTGCTGGTGTTAGTGCCTGCAACCTGGCAACCTTGCAACCCCGCAAGCCCGGCAACGTTTATCGTTTTTCTAGTTTCGTGTTCATTTGCAATTTGTGGCAACAACAGCAGCAGCAGCAGCAACAACAATTAAAGGAGTTTCTAAACGTTGCACATCCTCTTGACTACTCTGAGAACTCCTTTCACTCTCTCGCTCTCTCTCTCTCGCTTTCACCTCCTGCAGCAGTTAACAATTAAGTTAACAGTTTCTGGTGTGGTCTGGTCTGGTTTAGTCCTGTGTTCAGCTTGAGTGTGATGTTAGTGGGATTTAGCCAGGATCTCCCTGGATCTATTCCGTCCCGGAGAACTTTCACACCTTGTTGGCTACACGGAACGCACTGTGGCACTGGCACTGGCACTGCCACTGGCTGTGGCACTGGCACTCTGGCTGTGGCACTTGTGCTCGTCCCGGTGCTTAATAAATTCTTACAACAAATAAATATTATTTAATTAATTTTCTAGCTTCCCCAACCTACCAAAACCTGTAGGTGGGAGTAGGCGGAGGGGAGGGGCAGACAACTTTTGGGTTTCGCAACTGGCGGCTGGCGAAACGAGTGGCAACTGCAATGGCTGTTTGAGAGTTTGCAACTGCATTTTGCTGCTCGGTTTTTGCACTGTTTTGCGGTTGTGGAGTCTCCTCCGCCCAGCAGTGGTCCCTCGTGCTTCCACCCCCTCCGGGGGACGGGGGTGGGGTGCCCGGCCAGTCCCCATTGGGGTTTTTCGGTTTCGGTTGGGCTCTGCCCATCGGCCATGGGGATTCGCCACTAAGGTGCCCCACTCGAAGGAAGGGGCGCATGTGTGTAGGTGAGTGTGTGTGTGTGTGGTTTCCTCTTGTTGCCCGTTAACTTTATTATGATTATTTCGGTGTGTGTGTGTGTGTGTGTGCGGGCCTGGCTAACACGCTTATGGCTGGCTGTACTACTCCTCCCCTCATGCTCCGCTCTCTAACTCTCAATCTATTTATTAAATGAGAGTTGATGTTGCTTTTAAAGTTCTTTGACCACTCCGATGACCATCTCGTGCCCCACTTCCTGCCGCAAATTGCCTGCAATTAGATGCCTTTAATAAAATGAAACCAGAGAGTGCAGGGAGGAGAGGGGAGGCGAGGGCGGCACAGAACACACAGAAATGTTGTTGCTTCTTGAATGGCCAGCAATTATTTAATGGTCCTCTAATAGCCAACATCCGAACGGGGCCATAACAACAGGCAGTCAGTCAGTCCGACGTTAACTTAACATTAGGGCCTCAGCCAAGAGCCTCAGCCACAGTCAAGTGGGTGACTCTTGTGTGGCGCGGGGGAGGGGTCTTCCGCTGCCACAGCGACTGGGCGACTGGACGACTGGGCGATGCTCTATGAGGCAGCAGGGTGACTGGAACTGTGACTACTTTCCATGTAAGGCTCTCAAAGTTAAGTGCTTGGAGGCGGGAGCGGGTGCCTCGGCCATGGCCTGCTCTTCCAAGTAAAGGGATCAGAAATTCAGTAAAAACAAAAACAAAGACAGCAAAGAGGTGGCTTCCTAGGAAGACCCTTTCAATGGGCTACTTCTTCGAAGAACAGAACTTGTACTGCCCCCACAAGTTAGGGTATTTTTTAGGGTATGCTTGGGATATCAAAGTACAAATAAAAAAAAAAGAAAAAAAACAGCACACAAATTATTACGAAACGCCCCACGGTAGACGCCCACTCCCTGCCACTCGCTTTGACTCTATCAACCAATCCAACCCCCCACCACCCACCCACTCGCTCAGTACGCCCAGGAGGGCCAGGGCAGAGCGAGCTTCGTTCTCTCCTCCCTCTCTAATTGCCAAGTGCCATAAAAATGCGTTTGTTGTTTGTTGCTTGTTGTTTGTCTCCGCCTTGGCCTACTCCTCCCATCCAAGGCAATATGCTTTGTGTGTGGTGGTTTATGTGGCTCTGCCCCTTGCGGCTTCCCCCGCTGCCCCCTGCCAGCAGCAGCAGCACCACCACAGTGGCCTTGTCTGTTTATACTTTTTAATTTCTTGGGGGCAACAATAACGCGTGGCAAATACATAAATTCGCGTCAATTAATAAGAAATTGTGGAGCGTAGAGCGTGGAGCGTGGAGCGTGGCAATGCGAAACAAAATGGCAAAAGCGCAAGGCACAGATTATTACACGTGTGTATGTGTGTGTGGCAGTCACGGATGGGGGGCAGGGAAAATGGAATGGGAATGTGAAAGCACTCCGAATCGGTCTGCGTACTTCCCCTTAATTGCACACTAAAGAGCGACGACGACGACGACGACGACGACTGCCTGGCTGCCACCCTGCCACCCGGCCAACCTGCCTCTCACGACAAAGAGAGCGAGAAAGAGTGAGCGAGAGAGAGAGTGAAGGAGTGGTGCTGTGGCATGGGAGAGTAGTCCTGGTCCGGGGCTAAATTACGATGCATTTAATTGCTCGGATTTGGTGCACAGATTTATGTCCGCGCCACTAAGTGGCCTGCTTAAGGCTTAAATGGCCCCGACGACGTGAGGCAGCGCCAGTGGCAGCGTGCGCCAAGGACACACCACCATATCGGCCAGGATATGAGCCATGTGGCCTGTAGCCGGTAGCCTGTCCCCCCGTGCCCTTTCCTTGCGCACCTGTCTACGTGCTTGGGTCGAGGGTCTCGGGCCTCAGGTCTCGGCTCTCGCTTCTTGCGGCACAAGCCACAAGTCCGCTCTTAACCCATTCCTGGATTCCTGGTTAGTGTCAAGAAAACTTTTGCTTTTTAGGGAAAGTATAGAGAGAGAGAGAGAGGGAGATGGAGAGAGAGTGGAGTCCTGGATTAAGTGTTACTTAAGTTATTCAAATCAAGAAACAACAACTAATCCTCCATCTCCAGTTAGTGTCTCTGCTCCAACGATCCATCAAATGGAATCTTTAAGGTTTTTCAACCATAAAAAACCAGACATACACACAGAGACTCTCTCGTGCAGTTCCCACCACACCAAGTGTCGGTGGCTGCCAATGGGTTAATTGGCAGAGCAGAAAGTATGCAATTCCCACCAGGGGGTGGGTTAAGGGACTCTCAGGTCTCGCGTTCGAGCTCTAATTGAAGGTGGAAGCGCAACGAACGACTGTGTGTGTGTGGGGGGCGACAACATAATTTTAATTTAATCATTTCCCTGCCACACACACACACACAGTCATACCCACGATGGTGGCACGAGGGCTTTGGAAAATCAGTTTAGGAATGTAAATTGATTTTGCGGTAATATGCAATTTACTAACCGCCAGACGACGCTGCTGTCCACCGTCCACCGTCCACTGTCCCCTGTCCCCTATCCGATGCCAGTCGCCGAGTTATGCAGTGGCCAACGATGCGTATGCGCAATATTACTGGCGGTCAGCAGAGGGTCCGTCCTGGCCATAAAGGGTGGGTCTTTGGAATGTCTGGAGTGTCTGTTTGTGGGTCCCAAAACTTAAACAATTTAAGATGTTGCACCATCAAAAAAATAAAATCTTAAACTATGAGAAGATGCGGGGGGATGCGGCCGTAAAAACTTGCCGAAAAATAAACAGAAATTACAGGAGAAAAAAAAGAGAAAGCAAGGAAAACTCGGCGAAAGGCCGCAAGTAAATGAAAATAAAATAAAAAAATAAAAAATAAAAGATTTTCAAGCAGAAAAGCTGCTCAAAAGCAAGACCCAAAGGAAGAGCCAGAGTGGGGGGCACAGACGGGGAGGAGCCTGCTAAGAGGTGTGTGGTGCGCAGCTCAAGGACCTCCTCCTGCCAGCCAGTGTACCCTGTAGGATGCCTTGTCGCATTACGCATGAGAAATTTTTGCTTTTTAAATTCTTTAAGTAATGCAAATTAAATTTAAATAGCAAATAGGCGAGAGGCAAACAAAATGGCAGCAGAGAGGCGCACAGACGCACGGAGCAAGGAGGCAAGGACGCACGGACACACGGACACGCGGCCAAGGGGACCATGGCCAGGACATTCATTCTGTGGGGCCGAAGCCGAATCCGAATACGAATCCGGGTCCAGTTCTCGGGCAAACGAAACAAATTTCAAAGACAAATAAGCGCCGAAAACAGCAGCAATTAATTTGCTCCTGCCGTGTGAGGGCGGGCAAAGGACTTTGTGTGGGAGGAGGGAGGGGGAGGCGTAGAGACTAGGGACAGGCGAGAAAGGACTTTCGCCGGCAAGACAATTGCTGGGCCAGGGCCGGGCATTGCGTGGAAAGTTTCTTTCAGGCAGCAGCACCGCAGCAACTTTTCGGCGCAGTTCGCAAACCGCACGGCTAACTGTGAAACAGCGGCGGCAGCAGCAGCAGCAGCAGCGGCAGCAACAGCCAAAACAAGCGACAGCCACAACAGTTACAAGCAACTTAAGGCCCAACAATTTCAAGTTGTTTCCATAAGCAAACAAACGCACCCACACGGCAACTACAACTACAAGAAGGAGAAGGAGGCGAAGGAGCCGAAGGGCCAGTGGCAGCTAAAGCAGGACTAGCCGCCCATAGAAAGCGGCAACTACAAACTGGAGCCCAAGACACAGATACAGATACAGAGCTAGAGAGAAAGAGAGAGCGAGACAGATAGATAGAGAGAGAGAGATGCTGATGCTCTGCTGATGCGGGTGGTGTGGCAGAACCAGAACGGTTTCCCTCTGCTTGGCTGCCGCTTACATTTCACACATTTCTAGTATTGCTTTTGGTCCTGCTGCTGCTGCTGCTTCTGCTGCTGCTTCTACTGCTGGTGGCGCCTCCTTCTGGGTTTTGGTTTTCGCTTGTGCTCTTCCCGAGTGCCTTGCATGCGGTTTAAATTCAAATTTGTTGGCAACAAACAGACAATTAATTTCGCATATACCATGGTCCATGGGATGTGCTGAAGGCGCTTTTTGTTTTGTCCTGCGACAACGACGACAAGGAGGAGCGCTCCTCCATGGCAGTCCCAGTCGCAGTCCCAGTCCCTGCTCCTAGTCCTTCCCCTCCGTTTTGCTGTCTGCGGCCTGGAGGCATAATGGGCATCTAAGTGCCGGCACAGCCAGGCAGACAGACAGTCAGACAGACAGACTGGCAACGCGGTTGCTTCGCAGCAGAGCCTCTCGCTCGGTCCCCTCCTCCTTCTCTGCATATGTGCCATGTCTCAAGGTTTCGCCTACGACCACGACCATGCCTACGCCCACTTTTATTAGCTCAATTTTTGTGCCCTCTACCAACACCTCTCTGGCTCTGGCTCTGGCTCTTGGTGTTGCCCCTTCCCTTTACCACTCCCACTCCACATTCTGGTTTTGCATTTGAATTTTAAATGTTATTACTTCTTTTAAATTGATCAGCATCTCTGGGAGTGGGAGCAGGACTAGGAGCAGGAGCAGCTAAGAGTCCTGCTAATTTATTCATGGCAAATAATTGTTTGTTAAAAGGGGCGCAAAAATGTAGGCCCCCACTGTAAATGGTTTCTAATCTGCATATGCTGCTGCCGCTGCTGCTGCTGCTGTTGTTGTTGCGCCACCAAATTGAAATTGCTTCCCGAGAATCCCGGAATTAGTGTCTTTAATGTTGTGTGTTGCTCTGTGCTGTGTTGTGTTTTGTGCTCGAAGAAGACACATCGAAGGAGGACACCACGGAGGAGGACACATTGGAGGACAGTACATCCCCCGGGGTAACCTAATTGGATTTGTACTTGAGGCTGTCCCGCATTAATCTCAGCTGTTTGCACTAGCCTACGGGGAGTGGGGGCCTGTGCCAGTGCGCTTGGGCCTGGGCATGGGACTTGCTCTTCGATTGTTTGTCCAGGGAGCAGAATAGCTGCTGCGAGGTTAACTATTTGCCGGCTTCCATGGGTGGATTTCCATTACCAAGTACATAACTTAAAGCCAAATGCTGCTGCTGCTGCTGTTGCTGCAAGTCCCTGATCCTGATCCTGTCCTTGGCCTGTGCTTTGTCCGCCTCCTGTCCGCGTTAAATTCCAGGGTAAACAGACCTAAGGACATGTCAAGCGCAGCCCACGAACAAACAAACAAACACACCACACACACATGAGGGGGCAGAGTGGGTGGTGGGGGGAGACTGCTGCTGCATGGAGGTGTCGTTGGCCGTGTCGGAGTCATAGACAATGATTAAATGCTGCTCATCATTCATATGCAAGACATGAGCAAAGTGGGGATTGCTCCTGCCCCTGCTCCTGCTGCTGGTCCCCGTGTCCTGGGTCCCGCATCCCGAGTCCTGTAATGTAGTGCCATAATCCTTGGCGCAATTTTTGTGAGCACACAAACCGTACCCGAGCAATATGTCGTAATATCCGCCACGCTGCCACGGCCGCCTGCCTGCCCCGCTGCCTGCCCCACTGCCCGCCCTCCTTTTTATTTGCGAGACACACATTGTATGGCCTACGCACCAGGATATGGCCATGGTCATGGCCAAAAGGACATATGAGCTAACTGACAGCAATCTTCCCGTTTGCTCATTCGTATGGGCGGGGGGCACAGGCAGAGGCAGCGGCAGTGGCAGCGGCAGCGGCAGAGGCGGAGAGCAGTTGAAAGTACTAAGCGTGGCTATGATTTAGCGCTTTATTATTTGCCAGGTCCTGGCTGTAGCTGTGGCGGCTCCTCTCTGCCCTGCCCTGCCCTGCCGCTATTCCAACCTGGCCAAGAACTTGCCTCGACGTGACCGTGTGCCTGCCTCCTCCCTCCCTGCCACCTCGTCTCCTTGTCGTTTGTGCCTTGTTTTTGGTGTGTGTTGCTTTCGTTCGGGGCACATAACATTCTCTGACGCCGCTTTGCAGCCACTTCATCAATTATTCTTAAGCATAAAATATTTGTCACTTTTACTAAATTTATTGTGACAAGGCTCCTGCACACCTATCACGCACACACGCACACACACACACACACACAGTCGCAGCTGAAAGGACACTTTATAAAGAGCTCTGCATATGAATCACGTGCGTAATGGCAAAGGGAAGCAAACTGAAGCATAAGGGAAGGGGCACGAATAATAGCAACCCACAGACAGAGCGAGAGAGAGAGAGAGAGAGAGGGAGAGAAAGTCCTGGTTTGTTGCTGCTTTTGTTGCCATTTGCCTCAAGTGGACAACATTTTGTTCTGCACACCCTAAAGGAAACGAGCGTCTATTTTCTTAGATGAGGCAGCCAATTCCTTGAGCAGAGAGCAAACGAGAGGATCGCAGGATGCAGTGGGGCATTGTAAGGACTACGAATTGTTGTAGAACACCTACACGAAGCGAGTTCTAGTCTCTTCAAGGGAACAAGGGAAAAGGCAAAGGCAATGGAAAGGGAGAAAGATCTTTCGCACTCTCTTCTTGGAATTGATAGGTTGATAGAATGCCAGTGGGTTCCAATCGACGAACCATTGCTGAGGAAATGGCAAGGATCACGAACCGAACGATGATCTATAATATCGATACCAATTTCTTCTCTCGGAATTTCCCTTCAGGGTATAACCAGTTCGTTGAGTGGCCGCCGCGTCGGTTGCACCCAAAACGTTTCGTAGTTGTACTTTCATTTCCAGGTTTGTTTTGCCGGCACTTCCGCCCACGTTTTGTAAGCCATATATTTTAACGTCCTGCGTATTTGCCCTTATTTATGCCTCTGCCCCAACGATGGAGCAGGCGGGGACGGGGGGCGGGGGGCGAAGAGCTCTTCTGTTGCTGCCTGCCATTCTTTGGTTCTGATTCTGATTCTGGCCCCTACCCGCACCACCCACATGGCTGGCGCATGTATGTATGTTGTTCGAGGGTCGGGGGCGGGGGGCGGGGGGCTGGGCCCAACTCGAAGCGCATTGAATTGAAAGTGCTGGGACGGAAGTCGGTGTCAAGTGTCGCGGAAGCTTTCTGGCACTTCATCAACTTTGAAGTAAACGTCCGCCCCAAAGTCCTGCCCCCCCCTTCCGCCCCCGCCGGCAGCACCTCCTTCTGGCGACCTGCACCACCGGAATGGCACCACAAATCAGATAAGCGCGCACGCGATTAATATTTCTCTGCGAGTCCTGCGAGTCCTTTTGTGGACCGGAGAATCAAAGTGACTTTTGCTTGAAGTTGCCGACAACTTTTCTGTAATTTTCGTCAGACTGAAAGGCGAACGGGCGAGGGGGCATGCCCCCAGAGTCAAAGAGGGGTCAAAAGCAGCAGCAGAATCGGCGGCGGCTGTGGCAGCAGCAGCAGCAGCAGCACAAAAAACCCATTTAAAATCCACGCGGAAAATGGGCGCAGAGTAAACTGTTGACATTTCAGCCTCGTCTACATGACACCACGTGGTGCGGAAGGGCGCCAGGATGGGTGGGTGCATGCACGTGCTGCTGCTGCTTCTGCTGCTGCTACTGCCACTGCCACTGCTGTTGGTGTTGCAAGTGAAGTGCGCTCTTGCCTCTAAACAGCCATGCAGGATGCTCTCTGCCACCTTGCAACCAGCCAGACCATCCTTTCACTCCTTTCTCACTCTCTCTCTCCCTCTCGGGTCGTGTGTTTGCTAAACACCTACACAAATGGCATCCCCTGTCCCTGCCCCAGCTGTGCCTCTGCCTCTGCCACTGCCTCTGTCCCCCCGTCCTCCCCCTCGCACAGAGCTTGACAAATATTTCTGAGCCCCGTGGAAAGCGAGCATCTAAATGAGAATCACAATGGGACAAGCGGTAGTTGAGGAATGGAGGACCACAAACAGGATCGACATTGGAGTCGAGTCTGGCTCTCACTCTGACTTTTGCGAGCAGGAGCAGGAGCAGGGATTAAGGGACAGAGGCAGGGATTTGGGGCAGGAACCGAAACAGGAACACGAGACTGTGGCAGGACAGGGGGGGTATGGGGGGGCCAGGAACTCGGCCGCAATCAGGTGCCAACATGCAGGTGAAATGCAAATAATTTTTGTTTTATCTGTAACGCGGGAGGTTTCCTTTTACCTACTTTCCCCTCCTTTCGTTTCCTCTCCCTTCCTATCCTATCCTTTCCTTTTTTTTTGTTGTAGGGCTGTGTCTGTCTCCCTCCCTCTCCGCCCAACCCACTCGCTAGATTGTTTGCAGAGCTTCCCTTTCCGCTTTCCCCCGCCCCCATTTGTTGCTGTTGTTAAGTGTTCAAACACACAGAGAGAGAGAGAGAGAGAGCGAGAGAGAGACACTAGAGAACGAGCTAAACAGGCAAATATGAGACAAGTGACTGGAAATGGAACAAAATGTTGCACAGAGCAAGATGAGCGAAAAACCAAAAAGGGAAAGTCGCAGTCCCAGTCGCATTCGCAGGGAAATATTTTTTGTAAGAGTTTTTGTTGAGACACACAAAAAGAAAACAAGATTATAGTAGTTATTTTTCCAGAAAAAGATGCAAGAATATCAAACAGAAAGGCAGAGGGGAGAGGAGGAGAGGAGAAGGTTGGTATTCCAACTAAATAGCACTCTCCTTTGAAACTAAGGGTGGAGCATTCGCCGTATACCAGTGGCCCAAGTGCGACACCAACCCAAGGATCCCCGACAGAGATGCAGCCCAACTGAACAATCGACCAACCGACCGATAGGCACTGCTGCATAACGCGCGACGCGTATAACCAAATGAGTCGCGTAGAGAATGCATTGCCATTGCTTCAACGAAGGCAGGACTGTACCTCCTTTGCTGCAGGAGGACGGATCGTGAGGATCGTGCCTGCTGTGCGGTATGGGCCATGGCAATGCTGCCATAGAACCAGGACATAGAGGCTCAGAGAGAGGCAGCCAAGAAACATTCACAGTTGACCGCCAAGCAGAGTTTTTCTTTGAAAATTGATTGCCGAAAGTGAATCCATCATTTAACCATGTAACCATATTTTGAAAAGCAATTACAATGTTCATTTGCAATGACATTTTGTTGGGCCACAGAATGGGGAAAATTGGCCTTCTGCCTGCCACATGCATACATGTTTGCAGTCATCAAAATAAATTGAAATACAAAAGAAAAACCACCGCTTCTTCTTCAACTTATTTTGAAATGATTGATTTTTCATTAGTTGCGTCGGCATGACATGGCATGCCATGGCATGTCCATGTCGTTGTTGTTGTTGTTGTTGCACGCACCTATGTATGTACAGCTGCTCCTTGCAACAGAGTCTCCTGCAAATGGTTGACATTGAGTGGGAGATGAATGTGGCACAATGCAATCTGTCAAAGGAATTGATTTGATTTGAATTGGAATGGAATGCCTGTTACAGACCGGCTTTCGTCTCCAACTCCTACTCCTCCTCCTCCTCGTTTCATCCTGCTCCCTTCCCCCGTTTGTATCCCATTGAGTGAACGCTAAGCTCGAGCTCTCTCTGTTGCCTCTCTGTTGCCCCTCTGCTGCAAGTATTGCTCTCCATTTAAGTTCATTTCTTTCTGGCTCTTTCGCTGTTGCATATTCCTGCGGATAGCTCTGGAAACTAAGGCAAATGAAAATTCATTTTCTTCGTTGTCTCTACGCCGCACAGTGGGGCGTGCAACTAAATACTACTCAAATATGTGCACATGCACCAGCAACAAGCTTGAACTCTGACATCGAGTCATTGAAATACTGAAAGATTTTCCTTTCGGCCGTAGGCCCCACTGTGCGACGGTGCTTTGCCGTGTACTCCGCTCTATCCCCCCACCCACCCTTCCCGTTGCTCCTCTCCTTCGCAGTTGTTTTCATAACTTTTTCGCTTGTTCGCACGCAATACAAAAAAAATCAGGGAAAATATAGAGTGAAAGGGAAGCCTCCTCTAACACAAGGCCTGGCTTTTGTGGTTGTCTCTCCCCGTCCCTCTCTCTCTCTCTCTCTCTCGCTCTGTGTGTGTGTGTTTGCTGCTTCATGTGGAGCATGCAGCATCCACATCCGCATCCGCAGGAGGTCCCCCAGTGTCCCTGTGCCACAACCTCGGCCTCAGTCAGTCAGCCATCTCTCGTGGACTTTTATGCCGGGAAACTAGTTGCATTTTTATAAACGCACTGCCACGCCGCACTCTTTTTTTTGTCCACATCCACCACCCCCCACCTCCCAACTCACCCCCCGCCAGTTGCATGTCTGCCGCGGTAATATTTACTGACGCCGTCGCTCCTGCCACGCCCATCTGGCCCTCTGGAGTGCCCTGTCAAGTGCACTTGTCGGCGTCATGGCTATTTTGGCCCGCACAAAAAAGAAGAAATGAAGGGGCAAGTTCCTCACTGAATAAAGGGAGAAGGGGATGGGGTGGGGTGTGGGGCGGGGGGGTGTGTTACGCTGCAACCACTCTTTTGCACTGACTATTGACTGAGCCGATTTCACTAAATATTTACCTTGCAGCTGCGTCAGATTTTAACCCCCATGGAAACGCAGCCGGAATTTCAATATTAGTTGCAAAAATATACAATATGCCACATATAGTATATACTCTATATATATACGATATATATATAAGCAACAGTTTATAATACCACAAAGAGTGGGGTGGGATGGGGTGGTGTGGTGTGGTGTGGGGTGGGGGAGGGGATATAGTGGCACCACTTCCCGGAGTCACGTAACATTTCAAAGTGTAGTTAATTGATTTTTCAGCACAATGCCAAGCACAGCAGCGGCAGCAGCAGCGGCAGCAGCAAAGAGAGGCAGGAAAAATGCAGCAGCAGCAGCACCCACAACACCCCCCCACATTTGACGAGGCAAGTTGACAGGTTCCAGGAGGGGCAGCAGCAGCAGCAACAGCAGCAGCACCGCTTTGTATGCAACACAAAAATTGCTTCACTTGTTTGTTCGCTTTTTACATAAATGCCATAAATTGCGTGTTGTTGTCAGTTGATTTTTTGAGGGGTGCTGCAGGAGGGGGTGGCACAGTGCTGCCGCAGTGGCGCAGTGCAGCGAGTGCGAAAAGTGTCACAGAGGGGACAGGGAGCGGGAGGGGGAGGGGGGAGGGGGAGCGACTCCTCCAAGCGAGGCGCGATAAATAAACAAAAATTGTGTGTGTTGCTCCTATGAATATGAATAAATATTTGTCGCAGCAGCAGCAGCAGCAGCTGCAACTTGCAACAGGGGCATGCAGGAGCAGCAGCAGCAGCAGCAGGAACAGCATGTGCCAGCAAAAATGAAAGTGTCAACATTTAGGCCAGGCCTCTGGACTAGCTAACCTAACTGATTGCTTGACTGACTGACTGACTATATGACTACATGACTGTATGGCTGCATGGCTGACTGATGTCGTTGGCAACAGAAGTTGCAGCAAATTGGTGCAACAAAATGTCGTCGTTGCGTTCGCTGGGCCATAAGTTAGTTGTTATTTTTGAGCTGATTGATTGATTGACTGACTGAAGGACAGTTCTGCCGATGCCAGAACTGAGAAATGAGTGAGTGACAGGCCTACCAAGCAGAAGCTACCCGAAGAAAGATGCTTTTCCGATAATAATTACTGTAATGACAGCCCGGAAAATTACCCGAAAATTGAACGAAAATTCCCCAGACAGAAACTGTTATCAAATGATGGCACAGCAGAGGACCGAACCGAACAGGACAGGACTTTCCATTCAATTTTCATTTGATTGGCAAATTAAAGTACAACAAAATCAAAAACTATTTGCACCTAAAACTATTTGCACTCTCCGGTCGGAAAGTTTCTGCCGGTCGTTGGCCAAAGAAAATAAGTTAAGAGTCTGCTCTGGGGTCTGGACTGAGGTCTGGACTGAGGTCTGGGGTATGCCGTTGGCCTGGTCAACAATTTTCTCACAATAATACTGGCCTAGGGTCGCTTCCTGTGACCCCCACACGTACCAGAAGGAATGGGAATGGAGATGGGGGGAATGCTCTATAGAGAGCCAATCAATAGGAAAAATAAGCCGCAAAGTGCTGGAAAGAGACGAAGTAGAGGAAAAGATCCCAAAGAAATACAAGTAATATGCAGGCATTTGATATACACTTCGATGACTGCCAGACAGACGACTCTCCAGTGGCGACCATGGGTAGGGGATGGGCAGGGGATGGTGCATGTACTTTATAATTTCCAATGCAGAAGCAGCAGCAGCAACAGCAGGAAGCAGCAGAGGTGCCACAGCAGGCAGTACTGGACTCGTGGCTGCTGCTGCTGCTGCTGCTGTTGCCAGCGAAGAGATGTTCAGCAGAGCCACTCACGTGCCGCATGGCTTTGATTTGTTTCGTTACGTTTCATTACAACAATCATGGCAGCAGCAGCAGCAGCAGAAGCAGCAGCAGCTCTCCCTCTCCCTCTTACATCCTTCTCTTTCTTGCCATAAGCCCCATCAAGTATATCTTTCTCTTTCGTTTGGAGTGGCATTTCATGTTCCAGGGAAAAAAGACAGACAGACAGACGTACGGACAGACAGACAGACAGCACATACACCGGACAACGTTGCGGTTTTTGATTTGCCTTTTGTCGTAGTAAAATTCTCCAGAGATCTAGGGAAAATTTTGCAATTTTTGTTTAAAACCCCAGAAAACAAAAGGCCACTTTTGTTGCTGGATGCCAACAACTTGAACTTCCACAATGCCACAATGCCAGATGCCACATCATCATCCGCCAGAGGAGCGTAACGTACAATCGCCGGGGGGAGGGAGGGGTAGCTGTGAAATGTCCCTTCTGGTAATCGGAAAATTGCAACCTGACCAACGACCATCGACCATCGACCATTGGCTATTGTTTGGGTGTGGTGGTGGGGTAGGGGTAGGGGTCTGGGATGTCTGCTTGTGCCGCAGGAGCCGTAGCATGCATCATGCACTTTTATTATTATGCCAAATATTTTGTTACCTCAGAGACACATCTCCTGATGGATTTTCCCTTAGCTTTCGCCCTCGCATGACATGCACTGTGAGAAATCGATAGTGACACTCGATATATTTTAACGCCAAAGGAGGAGAGAAAGAGAGAGGGAGAGATGGCGAGAGATGGCGAGAGAGGGATAGTGGTAGCACGAGACAGACCATGGAGAGCATTCTCCATGGCAGTTCATTTGTCTATTCCTGTCTGTGTCTATGTCTTCGGCTCCGAGAAACTTTGTGGCTTTGCACTTGTGCCACACATACAGACTCACACACACACACACACACACATACGCCTACGGGGATACGGGATACATAGATAGACGATGCGAGGGGAAAATTTAATTTATTTTGCAACTAAATCGATTGCAGACACAACATCAGCATTAGCCACGGCCACGGCCAGTGCCACTGCCACTGCCACACACACGCCAGCTCCTCCTCTGAGCAGACAATTGCCCACCCCCCTCGCCACCCCCCCACCCCCAACCCTCCCACAGAGATCTATCGTTCGAAAACTTTGGCTTTGGCTAATTTCTTATTTAAGTTCGAATCGGGGGGCCATTCCGCAAATCCGTTTCGCTTAGCAGAAACTTTTTGGCCAACACGGAATGCGGCTGAAAGTTTGAGCATTTCGGATTTCATTCGGTGCAGCAGTTGGAACTGCAGGGAGGCGGTGCTGCAATTATTTGAATCGATTCAACGCGAATCAGAGAGAGTTTTTCAGACGAGATCGATGGTGGAGATTCCGATGCCGATTTCAATTAACATTCATACATATGTTTATCCTGCAAGCCTTGAGAGATGAGTGCCTCCCATGGGCACTGCCTTGTCTCTGGTTTTGGGTCCAACCTTCAGAGGGCCACTCAGCGCTCTCTCTCCTCCTCTCTCTCTCCTATTCAACGATAATTCGATGATTGTTCAGTTTTATATGATGTACTGTTACAGAAGATACATATAAACGGACAGAACAATAGCGAAAGGTGTGCGGATGTGATAGCGATAGCCAGATTAAGTCGGTCGACGATGCTGTTGGTAGATTCAAGCGGGTAGCGCGATGTGTGAGTGCTAGCTCAAGGGACAGGGCGGGACAAAGCAGAGAAGGAGAGAGGAAGAGAGGAAATATGGTACAGTTCCAAGAACAACCAACAATAATGGAGATTTCCTTGGCTATAATCCATGGCTTGTTGGCTAATATTGGGCTTGGGGCTGCATAAGCCAACACTCTCTTTAGCTCTCTCTCTCTTTGCACTTCACTTTGGCTCTCCTGTTGAATCCTGTCGGAGGCAATTTCAGAATTGCTACCACATAATGTTGAGGCCTTTTTGGCTTATTGCTTTTGGCCCGAAACCGATTCGATGGGACTTCATTTTTAATTTTTTTTGTTTCACTTTTTGTTGAATGCCAAAGTGGAAAGTGAATGTCCCATATCCCCCCACTCTCACTCGCACACACACACACACATACTATATACGATTCTCCTTGTTGTTTGGCTCTTTCTTCCTGTTTTTCTGCTCTCTTTCTCTCCGGGTTTGTTGTTCGTTTTTGTAATGCAAAAAGCGCATCAGGCATTTGTATGCATTAGCTAGCAAAACGAACATTTTATGGCCAAGAGAGTGGCTAAAAGAGAGGGCGAGGGTGCTGGGATGAGTGGCTCAGAGACAGTCAGCTAGAGAGAGAGAGAGAGGAGGACACTACACCCAGTTGAATGGCTGGGGAATGGCTTTAGCACAAATATGCATGTCGGCACATTCTTGCATAGAATTGCACTTAAATGCAGAAAATGGCACACAGCATAAGCGTCGTCGTTGTCCTTCAAGGGGCAGAACGGGCAACGATTGCGGCGTTGCGGAGGGTGTGGGGGGTGGGGGGAAAACAAGAACCAAGAAATTGTGGCCAGAACTGGACAGCGGAGAAAGCGAACAGTAGTTGTAGTTGTAGTAGTAGTGGAAGAGAGAGGGAGAGAAAGCTCTTCTAGGGCCATCCCAAAGTACGTCATGAAAATCAGGAAACAGGATATATTAAGTTTGAGGAATGGACGACACTGGGCACACACACACACACACACAGATAAAGCACATATACACATATACAAATGCAGCAGAGGCAGCAGCAGCAGCAGCACCACTGCTGTTGTCGCAACAATAAAATAGCCGCAGCAGCAATGGCAGCCGGCGGAGCAGGAGAAGGCAACAAGAGCCGTAAAAACTGCCCCATGGCCCTCTGCCCCATGGCTCTGCCCCAGGCCTCCGCCCCCAGAGCCTGCGACACTTTTTATTGCCACACATAAAACAGGAACAGCAGCAGCAGCAGCAGCAGCAATGGCTGCCCCGTCTTTCTCTCTCTCTCTGTCTCTGTCTCTCTGTGTGTGTTGCAAAAGTTTTGTGCGCTGGGGCTCCGTTTTTCAATTGCCTGCCACAATTTCTATTAGTGTAAATATGCAAAGTACATGAAGACATGAGGCTCAACTTCCGCTGAGCATGGGAATATAAAACATGCAAATGCAAAAACAGTAACAATGTTGCTGCCACGAAATGTTGCTGTTGCTGCTGTGCTGTTGCTGCTGCTGCTGCTTCTATAGATGTTGCTCCTCTGGTTCTGCCTCACTGGTATTGGCATTTCTGGAATTACTCGTACAATTGCTGGTCATATTTAAAAATCTCATTTGAAAGCGGCAAACGCTTTTCTCGTTCACACTTCATTTGAGTGGAGCAGCAGCAGCAGCAGCAGCAAAGGAATGGACCAGCAGACCAAAGGACCAGTGAGAGAGAGAGAGAGAGAGGAAGAGAGAGAGAAACACAGAGAGCTGTAAGAGTGAGAAAGGAATTTAAAGCAGACGCCCATTAAATGAATGGAGAGACGTTTGAAAACAGAGAAGAAACATTAGTGAAGCAAATTGCAATGAGCAATACTAGAGAGAGAGAGAGAGAGCGAGAGAGAGGCAGAGGAGCCAAGGAAAGCGAAAATTTCGCTGAATGGACCAAAGAGTAGGGCTAACAGAAAGAGACTGGATAGAGGATAGAGAGAGGGAGAGGGAGATAGAGAGAGAGTGAGAGAGAGTGGGCGAAAAATGCTAATGACTTAATATCCCATACCTCCAGCTACTGGATAGATATTCCTTTGAAATACTACCGTCGGCCAGCAACGTGTTAATTGGAAATGTTTCACTCGCTTTTCCTTGCCGCCAGCCAGCCAGCCAGTCAGCCAGCTAGCCAGACCCCCCTCCCTCCCTGCCTCCCTTGCTTTTCCATCACGGCGTAAATTCATGGTAAATAATTTCATGATTTCCACAATTTAATGTTACTCCTGCTGCAATTTATTATTAATTTTCCGCAAAAGGCGGACGAGCACAGGAGGAGGGGAAGGATGGAGGAGGATGGAGCGTGTAGAATCATTGATTATGGGGCTTTGATTAGCATTTAAAGCAGCACATTAAATATAGTCAAACAAACTATAAGCCAAATTGTCATCGAAATGCAAATTCCAAATTGATTTCACAGAAAATAATAAACCATTAATACGATACATATGCTAGAAATTATATTTTTTCGGATCACTTTATGGATTAAACGTGCATGAATGTCCTTAAAGAATTATTCGAGAATTCAATTATTTAATGGCATAAAAATAGAAATACAAGAAAAGCTTCCTCTGGGGGTCCAAATCCCATTTCGTATCCATTTCCAAATTTAAAATCAACAATTTCCAAATAATTTCATTCGAGTGGATTGAGTAAAAGTCTTTCTCGCCCACTCCACATGCCTTGCCCCCAGTCCCAGTCCCAATCCCAATCCCAGTCGCAATAGCAATCCCAATCCGAGCCGAGAATCGAATCCATTTTCAGCATTTTCCTCGCGACTCTCATTCATTCATTCATTCATTCCAGCCATGCCCCATGTCCATGTCTATGGCTGTGTCTCTTGCGCACTTTCCGCTTATCAAAGACAAATATGAAATATTAATAATCCACAAAAACGCAGAAAAAAATCGCGAACCGGGCCAGGCCATGGCCATGACTCAAAAGCGAGGGACCCAGGACCCGGGGGCCGTCTGCCGCGGGGGGGAGGGGCATTTAAAATGCAAATTTCACTGTCGACCAGACCGGCCGCCAGACTCTATCACTTTAATGCCTTTCACTGTGATTTGGCCCGGCTGTCTCTGGCTGTGTCTGTGTCTGGGCCTAACCTGGCGACCCACTCTCTGCAAAGCTTTGGCTGTGGCAGCGGCAGCAGCAGTGAATGCAACACGTGCGCCATAAATCATCACGGGAGGCGCATTGGGCGGGACGAGTGGTCGGTCTCTGGTGGTGGGTTGGTGGTGTGGTGGGGGCGTCGCGTCGTGCATGCGCCTGCAACGCCAACTTACGCTAAGCGCCCAAAGCGAACCAATTTCAAAAATCAAATCAAAAATAGTTTGCCAACTTCCAAGTGCTTAAACCCCTGGCCAGGGCCAGAGCCAGCGCAAGAGTAGAGCAGAGCAGAGCAGTCTCTGTCGTTGCACTCAGCGACAAACAATGCAACAAATTGCAGGCGGCAGGCGGCACTCGGTGGGCGGCAGTGTGGCATGAAGCCACAGAGAGCGAAATCCACGCAAAGGAGGAACTTTTGTAATTGTCTTCGCGGAGAGAGACACGTGGGCGCCCCATTGCCACGACCAGCGTCACCTTTATGAGGCTCCGCCCTGTCCCCCGACAAATATCCTGTGCTGGCTGCGGCTGCCCCATGCCCCATACCCCATACCCCCCCATGCACCCTGCAGCTGTAATAGACAGCCATAAGCATAGTCGCTGCAATTGTGGTGGCCTGGTAGGAATTGGCATTGTCTGGGCCGCAGATAGCAGGCACATTCCAGAATGCAGTCTTTTGGCTGGTGGAGTGGAGAATTAATCAGGAAAAGCTGTTTGTCACACGATGCTATATATATATGCCGCTCGGGCACACATCTTTCATTATCTTGAATCGATCAGAACTCTCGAACTTAATGCCCCGATGGACCCAAGTTTTTCCATGTACTGGTACTGGCTTTCCCCCGTCTGAAAATTAAATTGAATGAAAAGTTTCACTCGCTGTCTCGCTCTCTCGGTCTGTGTGTCGGCTGTTAATTTGCTTTGAATGAAGTCGAACATGTGCGACACGCCTCCACCGCAGTCCCTGTATCCCTGTTTCCCTTCCCTTCCGCCCACCCTGCCTGCCTGCCTGCCTTCGCCTGCGTACAGAAGGGAAAGCAGCATGCATATGAGTAGTACATAGTTTTGGTGGCATATCGCAGTGGGTTTTGCTGCCATTTGTGGGTGCAAATGTCACGTTGACTCCCTGCCTCCTAGTCGTAGTCGTAGTCGTAGTCCTCGTTCTGTTTGCCGCGTTGCTACGTGCCGTGGGTGGTGGTGGTGGTGGCATAACACCTTTGGATGGATGTGGAAAGCTGGTTTCAGTCGCTTAAAGCATATAGACGAGGGTACGAGCATGTATGTAAGAGGAGATGATTGTGCCTGTGCCCTGCGCCTGTGACTGTGTGTCAATAGGGTCTGAGGGTCTGAGAGAGTCTGAGGGTCTGATGCTTGATTATGGTGTTAACCCCTCCGTGAACTTGCAGCAGCAGCGGCAGCAGCATCAGAAGCAGGTGTGACCCCATCGTTCTCATTCAAATGTCACCATTTCAATTGGCTCTGGCAGTGCCACAACCATTTTCACTCCCATTTTCATTCCCCCTCAGCCTGTTTGGGGGAGAGCAGAGCAGAAGGGGTTCGTAGGGGCATTTGTATAATGCATAAAGTGACGTCGTCAACTTTGCGTATACGTAATATTATGCGGCAGACTCCACACGAGCTGCCGTGTCACAGCGTGCCGTGCGGTGATGAGCAATTAGCAAACAATTGCTGCATTTTCCACTCAAAAATAAACAGTGTCCATCCATGAATGAACGAATGACTGAATGAAAGAGTGACTGAATGACTGAATGAATGACAGACTAGGGAGAGGAAAAAAGTATAGACATGGACATGCTGCATGCTGCCTGCTGCACGTGGACATCCAACGAATGTGGCATGCTCTTTTTGGTAGGGCTCCCCCTTTCGAATGCCTCTGCTTGGGTGACTCTCTGTGTGTGGCACGGCATGATACGGGGGCAAAACTGCTTGCCTGGCACATTCATTCTTCTACTCTTTTTGCCGTCATAATTAAAAGCCAACAAAAGGCCATGGCAAATGGCAAATGGCGGCAACCCGGGAACAGTTTGAGTGTGGCAGTTGCCGCTTGCGGTAGTTCTAGCTTCTATAGTCTGGTACTTACCGTCTGGCAAAACGCTGCTGACAGCATTTGCAGTGACATGCGGGGACCCCATGCCCATGCCCGAGCCCGAGTGGCATGCTGCTGCTGCTGGATCCTCCTCCGCTGGCAATAATAATTTTGGCAGCATTTCAGTTGCTGGTTCGCTGCTCCTGTCGCTGTTGCTCTTGTCAAATATTTGATGCCCGGACAGCAGCATCGGCGGCAGCACATCTTCATAATGCAAACTATCCGGCTTAATGTGCAACGCTGTTGCTGCTGTTGCCACTCCTGATGTTGCTGTTGGTTCAGCGGAAGTTGTAAAGTTATGCTCATCATCAACGTCAGCCGCAAATGTCTCCTGCTGTGCCGCCGCTGCTGATGCTGCTGCTGCTGCTACTGCTGCCGCTACTGCTGCTCTCCCTACGGCCGCTGCTGCTGCTGCTGTTGCATTTCTCTTGCGATTGTAGTACTCATAGTTTGTCCTGGTTGTTGTTGCTTCGTCAGCAGCAGCAGCAGCAGCAGCAACACCACCACCGCCAGATCCAGATCCAGATCCAGCGCCAGTGGCTGGGCCAACAAAGGCATTGCTGGCATCGCTGCTGTCATCAGTTGTCGCCGCCGTATCCGTTGTCGTGGCTATGATTTTATCCTCGACCATAAATTGCACTTTTTTGCGTGAACTCGATGTGGATGTTGGCGTCATCGTCGCACCATTCGCTCCTGGTGTGCCACTGGACGTGGACGTCGACGTGGGTGTGGGTGTAGGTGTTGATGTTGCCGTTGCTGTAGCAGTTGCTGCTGCAGCTGTGGTCGTGGGCGTGGCAGCTGTCGCCTTCGTTGGCGTCGGAATGTAGAACTGTGACTTGCCCGAAGGCGTCAGCAGTGGCGCCACACCACCGTCGGGCAGGGGCACGAGAACTGAGGGGGGAGACTGCACTGAAGGCAACTCCAGTGTGGATGGACGGCGCTTCAGTATGGACTTGATGGCCGGCATTGTGGGCGTCACAGTGAGCACTGTAAAGGCCATCGAGGAGCCATCATTGCCATCACCATCATCGTCATTCTCTTCATCATTCTCGTCGTCAGTTGGTGTCGCCCTCGAAGGAGTTACAGGCATTATTGCAGTTAAAGGCGCTTCCGGGTTGATAGCTGGCGGCTCATCCGATTTTTTATTGCGTGGCGGACGTCGCGGCCCCACCACAGGAGCAGGATGCGCCGCCTTTTCCACCGAAGAGCAGGAGGAGGACGAGGAGGCGATAATGATCCGCTCATAGCTGTCACTCGAATCGGATGGGTCCACTGGCATGGGCTTCTCCTTGCCGAGGCTAATCCTCTGGCCTGCAATGGCCGCCACATTGTTCCCATAGAACTTCTTGCGTTTGCCCTTCTCCCGCTGCTCGCTCCGCTGGCGCTCCACCTCGTCGTCGTGCAGCTGGGCATCGGCCACATCGAAGTCATCCGCATAGGCGGACTGGGCCGAATGCTTCCTCTGCGGCTGCTGCTGCTGCTGGTTCTGTTTCCCATTTTCAATTGAGATCAGGTCGTAGGGATTAACGTTGCAGCGAAGGATGGAGCGGCGACTGCTGCCAGTGCTGGAGGCTCTGCCTGTCAGGCCGCTGCTCTGCAGCAGTGCATCGTTGTCCTCCATTAGCCAGCAGTCGGCGGGCTCTGGTGCTGCAGAAGAGGCTGCTGCTGCTGCTGCTGCCACTGCTGTTGCTGCTGTTGATGCTGCTGGGGGAGCAGACCCCTTTGGCGGTGGCAGCGGTGCCCTGGTTCGGGTGCGACCCCTCGTTGTGGATATCGTGGCCGTTTCGCGACTACGTGACTTTCCCTCCTTGCTGGGGGAGTCCTTGCTGCCGGCACTGGCGCTGGCGCTGGGCTCCGGCGATAGGAGTCGCGTGCGTCGCATCAGGTCGTAGGGATCCTTCTGTGGATCCAGAATGGAGGGACGTGATTTCTTTGTGGCACTAACCACACGCATTGTGGCAGCCATGGGGCGGCTGCCCCTGCCGTTGCCGTTGCCGCCACTGCTGCTGACAGCTGGCAGTCTGACAGTGCCACCGCCAGTGCCGCCACCGATGGTGGCAAGCGGCAGGCGCGAACCTTTGCACTTCTTGCATACGCTCGCCTTCTTCACGTCACGTTTCGTTCCGTTCAGATACTCGGCGCACGAACAGATCACCACTGCCAGGGCTCCCCTCAGGGGCGAGTCGCCGCCCCCGTCCGTGGCAAAGATGGCCGCCGCATGGGGATGCTGGTGATGGTGCTGGTGGTGGTAGCCGTACGAGGGGCGGGCGGGTATGCCCCGCACAGTGCCATAGATCCAGGGCTCGGCATACTTCATGGAGCGCGACAGGGCGCTGGGCAGGAACTCGGCGGCAACGGGCGGCGGCAATTGGTAGGCGGCCAAATGGTGTACATGGTGCCCATGGAGCTGTTGCATCTGTTGTTGCTGCTGCTGTTGCATCTGCTGTTGCTGCTGCTGTTGCTGATGCTGCTGGTGTTGCATATGCAGCTGCAGCTGCTGCATGGCCTGCATACCGCTGACGGTGCCTAGAGGGGCGTCTCCTCCACTGTGGCTGCTGCCGAGTGTCTTGAGCCGTTGACCCCACGATTTTTTGGATTTATCATACATGAGCTAAGGGTACGAGAGAGAGCGAGATAAGGGAGAGTGGGAGAGAGACAGAAAAGAGGATATTCGTTAGTTAAAGGATTTCCCGATATTCAAATTTCAGGACCTACCTCTCAGTGGTTGTGGTTGGCGTCGTTCCTGCTGCCGTTGCGCACATAATATCCAATTTAAATTAATGCCTTTGATGCACTTTGACCCTTCCTGTTTTTGCTCTGTGCCTGCTGCCCGCTCACTCCAATGGTCCTTTGTTTCTCTGCAGAAAAAAACGAGAGATAAAACAGCAAAAATTATTAAAGCGCAACCGTCCAGCGGGAAATCCGTTTAGAAAAGTTTTATTATTGAAAAAGTTCAAAATGCGATTATGTGTGTGTGTGTGAGGGTAAGGGGTGTATGTGTGTATGTATGTATGTATGTATGTGTGTGTCTGGGTGTCTGTGTGTCTAGGGGTTGGGGGTTATACATTGTTTGGCTCTCACTTTCATCAGTGGGGGCGGGGGGCGAGCGAGGAGCAGCTGCTGGCGAAAGAGTTGATGGAAGAGTTCCGGATTAAGCCCATGAAAGCCCATAGAAAATTGATTAAAATTTCGTGCTTATTTTGGAATGTTTTTCTTAATTAAATAATCTCGGCATCACTTTAGATAATTGTAAGGCTTTCGCAATTAATTGCGCTCTCTCTCTGTCTCGCTCTTTTATTTTCCTAGTGGAAAATCTCAATCAGCCACCATTCTTTGGGTCCAATCAAAAAAAGAATATAAACCGCATTCATGGTCTTCACTTTTTGGGAAAGTTCTCCTCCTGGCTTTCACCAAAGGAGAGAATGGAGAGAGAGAGAGAGAGTGGACTGTATAGAGAGATTGGTAGCCAGCACTTGGCCAGCAACACCTACACTCCATCTACACTGTGCACTGTACACTGTACACTGACAGGCAAAAGTGTTCGTTCGTTTTCATTTCGCCAGTGAATTTGTTGTCATCATCTCGTGACCACTTTTCACAATCAACGGCTCTCGGCTCCCAAACAGAATCAACGAACGCAATTGTTGCTGTTGCTGCTGCCTGGATTTGTTGCAACTTTCGAGAGAGCGGCCATGGCTTGACGTTGCGGATATTAATCAAAATGCAGTGCGGTGCAGCACACTCCCACGCGGCCAAAAAACACAACAACAAAAAAAAGCAGCAAAAGCAGAACCAGAGCCAGCGTCCCGTTGGCCAGAGGTGTTGGCATACTTTGGACTTGGCTTAGCCTTGGCAACACACAGTTTTCCTTTTACTTTGCCTTTTGTTGCTGTTGTTGCTGCTGCTGCTGTTGCTGCTGTTACTGCTGTTGATGTAGTTTTCTTGAGGTGCTGCTGCTGCTGCTGCTGCCCCGTTGAAAAATGTTGATAAATGTTGACAATTTTTCCGGCAACCACTCGTGATAAATCTAATTTTTCTCTTTCTGAAGCTCTCAAACTCTGGAGGTTCTCTGTGTTCTGCTTCCTATGGTCTGTCGTCTGTGGTCTGTCGTCTCTCCTGCCTGCCTGCCTGCCTTCTGCCTGCCCCCCCAGTTTGTATTGCGTTCTTTCTCCAGTTAGTTGCATTGTTGTCACCTTTCAGTTGTTGCTGTTGCCACCTTCAGTTTTTCTTGTTGCAAGTTGTCGTTGTTGCTGCTGTTGCTGCTACTGCTGTTGCTCCTACTGCCCGGCTATTGTTGCTGTTGTGACTGTTGCTCTCTTGCAGTTTTGATTACAGCTCCTTCTCCCACTCCTTGTTGCTGGTGTTGCTGTTGCTTTTGCTGTTGCTTTTGTGTAGGTGTGAAGTAAAATTAAAAACGTGTCATTTTTTGCTTTATCGCCCTGACGCGGTGGCGCCCCAGTATGACCCAGCAGCAGCAGCCCACAGGCCATAGCCCTGCAGTAGCAGCAACAGAAAGAAAAGCAGTTGGGTAGTGAAATTGAAGCCACTTTTGTTGCTCTGCTGTTGGCCTGACTGATATCGTGGCTGGAAGATTGTTTGTTAGAGCCGTGGTCCCTTCTTCAGGCTTCACGTTTCACTGGTTTTTACATTTCTCAAACGCAGAGTGGATCCCTGTCCATCCTGTTGCCTGTCCCCTGCCCACTGGACGGGACTGATGGATGGAATGCGGCCATATCCTTATGGTTTTTATATTTATTATACAGAAAATTCAATCAATCTGCTAACCCGAGGGTTAAATTATCAGCTTATGCAGCACAAATTCTGTTCCGTTGCTTGAACAATCCTTAAAGTCTCGTCCATTATTCAGGCACACAAAAATACTTAAATTACACACAACAATTACATTAAAGCGCAAAGTTCTCTCTCAATTAAAAAAAGTGTATATTTTGGCTACGGAAATATAGTCTTGTATTTGTTGTACGAGTATTTTCCGTAAAATGCACTTTCCTTGCATTTCTCGGAATCAATTTTCCTTCTCAATTATTCAATTTCCTTTGTTTTAGTTGGGGAAAAGTTTTCATTCTTGTTTCAGTGCATCTCTCACCTCTGCCACTGCCACTGCCACGCCACTTCTGGACATCTTTTCACACTCTTATTTGAGGCACATTTTGTGGTCTTATTGCAATCGTGTTTTCACTTTTATTCCGGCTAACTTCTGAGTTTTATTTGAGTAATTATTCCAGTCTGATTCGAGCCATCTTTTCCCTCTTACTGGAGTCTTCTTTTATCTCTTACGAACGTCTACTTTTCACTCTTATGTGGGGCATAGTTCAATCATTTAACGGACGTATTTTCATTATTATTTGAGGCATATTCGAGCCATCGCTTGCCTCTGGTTCGAGCCATCTCCCAGTTGGATTCAACAATCAACAATCGCACCCAATATGCAGAAATCAAAGCGAGGCATTTGCATTTAAGCGGATTTAAACTGTAATTAAGCATTTTCCCCTTGCCCCTCTCTCGCTCCCTCGCTGTTCGTTTTTCCTGGCTCAAGTTTAATCCATTTTCTTTCTAGCTTCATAATTTTTCACGCTCAATTGGCCGCAACTCCAGGAGAGAGTTCCCTCGCTGCCCGCTGCCCCCTCCCCAGTCTTCCTTCTCTCGCTCTTCCACTTTTGTTTTTTTTCGCCGCATTTGCTCCAAATGCAATTTGTCATTATAAATTTACGTCAGTTTAAGCAAGGGCTAAGGCACAGAGCAGTGCAGAGCAGGGCAGAGGGGGCGACAGCAGGACACCAAAAGGGAAGAACTTGCACAAAAGTTTCCACACAGAGAGAAATCGCAGAAAAAAAGAACGAAGACGAAGACGCAGGGGGAGGGGAAGGGGGAGGTGTGTAGGGGGTGGAGGTGGAAAACTACTGCATTTTTCAATATATTTTCAAGTTGACTCTCTTGCGCTCCCTCCATCGCTCTTTTGGTGCACAAAAGTTCTGCCTTTTCTTTCGCCATTTCCCTCCTCTTTTTTCCCGTTTTTTCTTCTTTTTTTTGTTATTGTCTTGGCCCTTTGGGGGCAGCAGCCGCCCACACGAAACTTGCAACCGCCACAGATTGATAGTCATATGAAAAAGTAGTTAACGCCAAATCGAAATCGAAACTGAGAGTTCCACGAGAGCTAATTAAGTGGCTGAGGGTTAAAGTTTAATATAAATTCAAGTAATCATTTGCCAATTTACAGCCAAACATTTAAAATGCAATTACAGACGAAAAGGGGGTGGGGGGAAGGCAGCTGGGGCAGCAGTTGAATGCCACTGGCTGTGGCAGTGGCAGTAAGAGAGAGGAAGAGATACAAAGGGAGGGATCAAATGGTGATACAAAGAGGTAACAGTTGCTGCGGCACTGTGGCACAAAGACTGAAGAGCAGGCACCGGCATCCACTGGCACAGAGACACAAAAAGTTGCAAAAAGAATCTCCACTCCCACCCCCACTCCCTTCTCCTGCTCCTCTGGTCTTCTGGTCTGGTCTGGCCTTTGGGCAGTACGTACATCCATTGATGCCCAGCATATGGCTCTGTGCTCACTGGGATTGAGATCATGCCATAAGCGGCTTAGCGCGGCCAGCGGGGCTCCACAGGCTGTCCGTCCTATCTGTTCGTGCAACTCCTCTCAGGTGTAACCCAGGCAACGCAGCGGCAGGCGGCAGGCGGCATCAAGTATCCGCTCCGCTGTGCAGCTTCAAATTAACAATTTCATTTAGCCGGTTTTTTTTTTGTTTTTTTTTGCCAGCAACTTAATTTATTCAACTGATGACGTCGGCGCCGCTGCAGTCAGGAAACAAACAAAAAACGTAAGAAGAAAAATTGGCCAAGAAAATGAGGGACAGACATAAGACAGAAAGAGATAGAGTTAATGTTAGACAGAGAGAGAGAGAGAGAGAGAGAGCAGCCCTAGACGAAGACATAATCACCGCTTTGAAGCGCCAAATTTACGCGTTTTCCAACGCTCGACTAAGCGCGGCTCAAGCTGAGAATATATAGAGAGAAACACTGAGAGAAATATCTTAAAAGTTGATTCTCATCGAATCACTGAAGGAAGCTCTTCTACAGACAGATCTTTCCAAAGTTGGGATCATCATAGAATTTCGCCAGATTTCCATGCTCCATCATACCAGGAAGAGGATCCAAAGTATGGAGTGTTTATATATATCACGAAATCTCTGAAAACCCCATTTGTTCCAGTGTATAATCCCAGACATCGCACACGGCAAGCGTTGTAGTGGAAGAAGCGCAGCAGCAGCATCAAGCAGGAAGAAGAGCAGCCTCAGTCGCAGTCTCAGTCGCAGTCGCAGTCGCCGTCTCAGACATCAGGAGCAGTAAGCGGACTGACAGGAGGAAGAAATGCAGCAAGAGCAGGACGAGCAGCAGCAGGAGGAGGAGGAATACTCCTTGCATCATCAGCTGCTCTAAGTCCTCGCTGACGGCGACGTGTGCAACTTTGACGCTTCCTGCACTGCTGCTGCTGCTGCTGCCGCCGCTGTCTGGAGCAACCAAAAAGGGACACCAAAAGGAGGAGCCCCAGGGATTCCACAGGAAGACCCAAGGAGACGAAGATGAAGTGCCTGACTGCTGACTGGCAGACACGAGACTGGAGACGGGCGACGGCAGATGGGAGGTGGAAGAGGGGAGTAGGGGAGACGGCGGAGGCGACTCAAGACGGCACTCTATTTATATTGAATTAAATTTATTGAAAAACCTAATGAGGTTTTTCCTTTTTCTTCTACTTCTCTGCTGCCCCCCTGCAGCTGTCGCTGCTGCTTCTGCTGTTGCCATCAATTGCAGCCTCGTTTCGGCCACATGGAAAACAGGAAAACAGTCAACGGATTTATGTTTAGACAAATTAATTTATGTGTGGCAGAGACAGACAGACATTCCAGAAAATAGTTGAGTAAATTACGGCCGGAATTAATGTGTGGCAACTTTGGGGGGCATTAAAGTAATTTGCTAAAATGTTCTCAGAGCGAGAGAGAGAGAGAGAGGGGAGCGTGGCAGGGCAGGGCAGGGAAGAGCAGCTGCTGCTGCTGCAGAGAGATGACAACAAACTAATTGAATTTGCTACTTGGTGAAATGTGAAATGTTAACAAGTTTTGTGTTGCATTTGCGGCTGAAGGCTGCTTGTAGGCACAAGGAAAGTTTTCCTTGCCACACACACACACACACACACACACACAGACATTGCCACATGCACATTAAAGTGCAATGACAGTTGCAGGGACACACAGGCAAGCAGCAGCGGCAGCAGCAGCAACAGACATTAAATTTGAGCAATTAACCAGACCAGCAGACGACTCGACTCCACCTCCGGTGTCTGCTGCGAGTTGCATTTGCAACTTTGCTAAACTAATTAAAATGCATATTCTTCTCTGCCCCAGCCCCCGTCCCCTCTGTCCCCCTGTCCCTCTATCTATCTGTCTTTCTCTGTAGCTGCAACATAAATGCGAAAACTTTCGCTTAGTCGCCAAGTAACCAGGCAACAATGCAACTTGCCAGCAAATGGGATAGGTAAACAAATGGGAGGCAACTCCAGCAGCAGCAGCAGCAAGCCACATGCACGTCCTGCAACTGCCACAACAGAGAGAAAGAGTGGGGCAGTGCCATCGCCAGCGAGAGAAAGAGAGAGAGAGAGAGACACAGAAAGGCAGACACGTTGATGACAGTTTTGGTCCAGGGTCCCCCTTGCAATTTGTATAACATGCTGGGCAGTTCCTGCCACACTCCACACCCCACACCGCACACGCCGGCCCTGCCTGCCACTAAACTCCTGACTGTACTGCTGCTTCTGCTTCTGCTACTGCTACTGCCTCTCCTTGGCATTTTGTTAAAGCAAAACTTTTTGTAAACTCATTAGGGCAGTTGGCCAAGCAGGCAGCCAAGCGACTCGGCTCTGGTCTAACCAAACACCGGCCAACACCAACAGCAACAAGCAGGGCCAACAACTTTTTGAAAGAAAACAGCCAGCCAGTGACAGGGAGCATGGAGGAGGCATGGAGGGGGCGTGGAGGAGGCTGGCAGCAGGCCCCAGCATCCAGCATCCTGGACTGGAAACCCCATTCCCCAAGACCAGGATAAACAAAAGGATAGAGGACCCCCAAGATAAACAGGCGGCAACTTCTTATGCAGGCCGGGCCCCATTTCCCATTCCCCACTCCCCACTCCCCTCGTACCCATCTCCGTCTCCGTCTTCGGATTACTGTCGCTTTTCATGCGGCTAAACATGCCCCATGGTGCAGTTGGAATTTTATTTATTGCATTAACTCGAGACTCGTTGGGTCTGTGGCAGGAGCAGGAGCAGGGGCTACCGGCCCCCCTTTCTGTTGGGGTGTGCGAGTCCTTAGTTCTTAGTTCTCTCTCTCTCTCGCTCTCTCTGCCATAATAAACATAATGAAAATGATGCACATAATGAAGCTCACTAATCGACTCGACAAGTCGTCCACGTCGTCGTCGTCGTCGTCGTCGTCGTCTGAGAGGCTATCCAATGTGGCTGCTGCTGCTGCGACTGCCCTTAAAGGACATTCTCACATTTAAATTTTGCATGCAGCAGGAAGTCTGAACGATTAAATGTCGATGCATATTCGTAAATAAATCAATTTTATAGAAAATTAACATATGGCAGTGGTTGCTCTCCCTCTCTCTATCGCTCTGTCCCTCTCGCTCTCTCTGCTGTTGCTGCTGTTGCATTCCATTGGCAAGAAAATTGATTGTGTGGAAAATTTAATGCGTGTGTGTGCGACATTTTTCATAGCATACTTTTGAGTGTTGGCAAATTGCAACCTCCGCTGCCGCACACACATGGTCATGGCATCATCCTTCGGCATGCCACACACATACATACATGTGTAAACCTATATATATACATGTATACACATTTTAATTGTTAACACTCACATTCACTTTGACGGGCGACGCTGCCGCCTGAGGTTTTTGTTTGAACATCGCACAACTCATTTCAATAATAAAATTGACTTACTGGCCGCATTATGTGCGCCATTTATTTATTATGGCCCAAAAGGGAGAGAGTAGAGGAATGCAAGTGGGGCAGGGTAGAGGGTAGTGGAGGGGTGGAAGGTTGGAAACTCCATTTATTAATATTATTTTGAGTGAAAATAATTATGTTCGGTGTGAAGTTAAGTGTAAAGCACTTTGTGCAAAATGATTTTCCAATTAATCTGCCGCTGCTGCTGCCGCTGCTGCCGATCGATCATTCAATCGAACCGAAATGAACCCAAAACTCTCAATGTCTGGGTCTGGCATTATAATGCTAAAAATACTATATAGCCATAGTAAAATGTCTACCAAAATCGATGCCAAGTTCAAAGTCCTCTTCAAAGGCAAAGCCAACAAACACACACACAGACAGACAGACACACACACACTAAGAAACACACTCTTAAATTTCTAATGAATTTGCGGTCAAAGGATGGGACAAAGATGATTTGTCCTGACACATGTCAAGGCGCTACAAACCCACACACAACTCAATTAGTTGATGCCACAAATTGCCCTCAGTTGATAGTTGGATTTGGGTTGCCCCCGCCCCTCTGTCTACGTTTGTGGCAGGCGGAAAATCTACGAAAAATGTTACATTGTATATCCATGTAGTTGAAGATTTATTGAGATTTTTTTGGCTTAAAATTAAAAAAAAATAAAGATAATTAAATATAGATTAATGCAGTGCCCGCCACTTAAATTATGTTTTGTTTTCTGGTTCATGGCAGAAGCATCATAGGTCATGGCCTCTGTTTGACAGAAGCATCATACGAAGGTCATGGCCTCTGTTCTGATCTGTGATCTTAGGAATCCTCCTGTGGCTGTGCCCCGACTCCTCCTCAGTTCTCCTAACTCCTGTTGATGCGCTCTCTCTCTCTCTGGCTAAGCTCAAGTCATAGCCAGAGCTGTTGCTGTTGCTGCTGCTGCTGCTTCTGGTCCTCCTCACAGTTCTGTGCTCTCCATGTGAGGATTGGCATTCTTGATGCCCAAAAACTGTAGCTTGCGCAGGCGACGGATCTGATGCTTCAGCTTGTGCCGGAACACGATCTGGTTGTTGACCGTCTTCAGCTCGTCGACGCTGCAGGCCTTCAGATTGCGCACCGTCTTGGCCAACAGGGTGTCCGTGATGCAGTACTTGGCCTTGGACAGACGCATGTACTCCACATTGCGGCGGGTCAGCTGCTGCCGATACAGATACAGATGGTAGCCCACATTCGGTGGCTGTTTCTGGTATTGATGGCGGTTCTGCTGCTGCTGCTGCTGGAGCTGGTGGTGCCTTGGCTGTTGTTCCTCCTGCTGCTTCTGTTGTGGCAGAGTAGAGGTCTCCATGCTGCAGTCCTCGTTGATGAGTTTCTGGTAACGTGGCATCTTCGAGTCGTGGTTGCTGCTGTTGCACGGTCTGTAGCTAATACTCGAGGAGATATTGCTTGATATTTGCTGCTGATAGATCGCCGAAAAAAGTTCGTTTTGTTTGCTGCTGTTTGCTGCTGTTGCAATGCTGCTGCCTCAACGCTCTCAGTTCGTTTGATGTCCTTTCCAGCGCTGCCTCTGCTTTTTATACAATTCACAAACCGTGGATCTACCTGCCACACGGACAGATCCCTAATGTGTTTTTGTTTTTTTTGCTTCGGCCAGCAGCGGTTGCCTGGGCTACCTGTGGGCGGAGGGGGAGGTCTACCTGTGGCACTTTTGACTTATGCCCTGGCCCTACTGGCCCCGCAATAAAAAACATTCATTCTTAATCTGCCGACCGGACCATAAACTTTTCATATTTTGCAAACATTTTCATTCTTAATCCGTTGCACTAATCCGCCCACGCGGCCACTCAGATCATTTACCAAACTGCAGCAAAAAAACATGCCACACAATGTGCAACGTTCAGCGACGAGTGCACCACTCGTGGCTTCTGCTCTGCTCTGCTCTGGTTCGCGTATAAAAAGATTAAGTGACATTACACAACGTAATTTCCCAGAGCAGCTGAAAATTCTGCCCAAAGGAATCTCGTCTCGTCTCGTCTTGGACATGCACAATCCTGAGACAAGAGAAGACCAGAAAAGGGTGAACCGAGGCGGCCCAAAGGAGGAGGATTAGGCCCAGTCGAAGAGCAGCTGCCGTTTCCTTTCACAATTCATTAATGATCTCTCGGAGAAAGAGAAAATGCTCTCTAAGTGTTCTCTTCCAATGAATAATAACAGTATAAAATTTCGTACGCAATCTTTAGGCATTCCATAATAATAAAATTATTCCTTTTTTAGCGTTTATTTTCGCCCTTATTTTTCCAAAACTAATCTCCCTAATCCTCTACTGATACTTTGACTTTAATCTCCAACTTCCACTCTCTGATGGCAGATATTTTTTATGTATTTTCTTAGCAGTGAAATGACTTTCATAACTGCCTGGGAAAAGTGCATTTTCTCTGTGCACGGTGGTGCGGGGGGTCGGGGGCTGTGTTGATTTCAGTGTCGCAAGTTTTTCTTCTTGGCCTTCTTTTGCATAAACCAACCATCATGTCAAATTCCTGATCAAATAAAACAAAGTTCAAGCCACTTTTTGCTCGGGTTAAAATAAAACACAGGAGGCCAGAAGAGTGCAAAAATAAAAGCAATCAAAGAGAGATAGAAAGGGAGAGAGAGAGAGAGAGAGCGAAGGCAAGCGAAATATAGGAAGAGAGGGAGAGAAGGCGAAAGAAAGTGATAGACCTCTTGGCAAAAATTATGGCAAACTTTTCCTTTTATTTAGTGTGGGTGTGTCGTGGTGTTTTTTTTTTATTGTTAAAACGTAACGAGACGCAAAGACGAAACTTTTTCTCAAGTTGAATGTTGAAATAAGCAATTTTCGCGTTGAAACTATAGAACACACACAGACACATACACACACACACAGGCACAGACACAGATAGACAGTGAGAAGTAGAGGGGGATCTCGGAGTGAGGCATAAGGCAAAATAAAGAGAAAAAAAAGATTGAAAAGTAATTGCATTCAAGAGCTTGTTGTAGTTAAAAATTTATGGCCATAGTGCACAAGAATCTAGGCAAGGAAAGGGGGCAAGAACAAGGGAGGGGGGGAGAGGGGAGGGGGCATGAACAGGGGGCAATGACAAGAAGGGCAAAAGCCTCGCAGCGCTAGTGAAGAAGAGCGAATAAAAAAATGATGATGATGCTGCCTGCTGCCTGCTGCTGAGAAAATATTGAAAATGTAATTCCAACTGTTGTTGTCGTTCTCCGCTACATCCCCTCCCCTGCCCTCCCCACCATTCCGCTCCTGCTGCCGCTTTCTGGGGGAGCCCAGGGTCTAGGTCCATTCGATGGTAATTGCAAAAACCGGGAGCTGCAGCTCCGGCTCCGGCTCTGGCTCTGACTCCGGCTCTGGCTTTGGCTTCGGTTCCACTCTTCTTCACTGCTCGAAATAAAAGTAAGTTAAATTGAAAATGAAATGCAATCAGAGCTTGAGCTCTTTGGCTCTATTCCGGTATCTGTTAGATACGTTGCTGGCATAGCCATAGCCATACCCATACCCATTGCATTTCTATCTGTAGCTGCATCTGTATCTGTAATCTGCAATTGCAACGGCAACTGCTGGCTGCTACCTTCATTTGCATTTCGCATTTGCATTATTAACGAAAGGTGTGAACATTTTAGCCATGTAATTGACACAACAAGCTCCCAGAACGGCATCGGGCGGCATCGATTCCCCAGAGATGTTCGAGTGCCTCGTGCCGTTCCTCGTTCTGGTGTCTCCTCTTCCGACAAAATATGATTGGCAAACACACACAAAGACACACACACACACACAGTCCTCCTCAAATGTACACTTTTTGGGCATCTTTCGTTTAATGGCTTATTTTGACAAGGAGATTTTTGTTTGAATTTTGCTTCCGTTTCTCTCTCTCCCTCTCGCTCTCTCCCTCTCTCTCTCTCTCTTTTTCTATATGCATAAAGGAGCTGCACTTTTCCGAGTGCAAAACGTTCGAGTAATTGAAACATTTTTAAGGTGTACATCCATATATCGCCCAGTTTAAATTGGCATCCAAATTGTGGCATATTCATGAGGCAAGTGCCTGTCATTTAGCTGGGATATTCCCCAGACTTACGAGAGAGCCACACAGAGAGAGATAGTGAGGGTGAGGCTTGGGGGAGGGTTAGATGCTAATGCAGCTTTGACACTTATCGCCTAATCAAAATGTCATAAATCTGCACAAGTCCCGGGAAGTTTGATTTGACAGCTTCACTCCCGACCGCCGGACCATCGGACCACCGGACCACCGAACTACCGAACCACCGCACCATCCGACCCTCCCAGAGAGATGTCGTACCATATCTGAAGCGTTAATTTGCTCGACCAACGGAAGACAAGATAAACCCAGAAAGTGGGGGAGGAGCAGCAGAAGCGGGAGGTGGCTTTGGCTTTGGCTTGGCGGTGGGGTTAGGAGCTTAAGTTTGGGGGATAAATCAAATCAAATGACAATTAAAGTGCCATTCAAAGTCCGGGGAAATGCTTTAAAATGCAAGACACGAAACTCGCACAACTGAAAAATGCATTCAAAAAGGGATCGAGGGTGGTAGCACGAAAGGAAGGAAGTGGTGCGGTGCGGTGTGGTGCGGTGCATTGCGCTGCTTTCGCTGTGGCAATTAATTAAGGCAAAACCTCAGCGACATCTCGCTCAAAAGTATGCAACACACGAACCGCAAAGGCAATGAAATATTGCAATCACTAAAAGAATGAAAAGCCAGAGAGACGACAGCGAGAGAGGGCGAGATTGCAGTTGGAGCTGATTCTTTGGCTCCTTTTCCTTCACCGTTTCCGTTTCCGCTTCTGTCGCACTCGCACTCACACTCTTGATCTCTCTGCGGCTCTCTCTCTCTCTCTCTCTCTATCCTCCGTTCGCTTTGGCATCTCGGTTGACTGGTTGACGCCCGCTTGCCAAAATTAGTTTCTGTGTCAAAAGTTTGAAATGAGCAAGCTCTTCCCTCGCCAGCCAGCCAGCCAGCCAGCCAGTCAGCCCGCCCAAAAGAAAAACTACTCCAAGAGCAGAGCTCCACAAAAAGTGTCAGAAGGCGAGAAGAAGAGAGAAAGAGAGAGAGAGAGACAGAGAGCGGAGGTACGGAAAGAGGACAAAGTTTGGCTCGGGCGCTGATGTAGTTAAGAATTGGCAGCAAATGCTGCTTAATTTCAAAAGAAACTTTACGTATTTGTCATGCGGCGCACATTCATTGCGGTGTTCATTTGAGCGCTCATTCAGCCACGGAACCAAGGAGTCAGAGTCGCCACAGAACCACGGAAGCCAACGTCGCGACGTTGACAAACGTTGCCTTGGTCACTTTTTGGCCAACACCAACAACAGCAACAGCAACAACAACCACCAAAAGATGACAGAAGCAAATGGCCAAGGCTCATTCCGAAGATGCTTCTGCTTCTGCGGCTGCTGCTGGCTGCTGCTGCTGCATTCGTGGCACTGGTTTAATAATTCATCAGAATATCTGTATGAATGGAATGCCCGGCCTCAGGAATGATGATGGTGTGGGATTGGCGTTAATTTGCGGTCGCTGTGTAGTAACCGCACTTTGGGCCATCTCTTTCACACTCTTCTTCTCTTTCTTGGCCACTTGTGCGCCTCATTTCCTGTGGCCGACTGCCATTTGACTTGCAGTTTCCGTTTCCGTTTCAATGACGCTTTGATTGGCCTTGCGGTATCCGCTCCACTGTGACCCCTAACCCCAGCCCTGCCCAGCACTACCTTCTGCCCACTGCCACAGCGTTGCCTATTAAGCGATAATTATTATGCGGCCAGAGAGCCACTTCTTCGCTGACCGCATCGCAAACTTTGGAGGTTCCTGCCACACTCAAACGCATCGAATGGTTAATAACTCAACTTTGACTTGAGAAAAGGTTGCCTTCTTGCCAAGTCCTGCGTATTGAGATTTATTTATTGTTTTTTAAAGAGATTTCATCACTTTTATTGCACTGTAAAGAAGTGAACGGGCGGAATATTAATCGAATAATCGCAATGCCATTGAACTAGTTCTCTTAGTCCAAAAGTTTTACTCTTTTTAGCGGAAGATATAAATATTTTATGCAAATTGCGGGCCACTCTAAATGTTAAGATGCCAAAAGAGACTGAAAAGTCGAGATTAAATCTCTTCCAAAACAATTAAACTACGTGATTTATTCCGATCTACTTCAGATTGGGGCAACAAATCATCAGAGCTGTGGCAAGGCATGGGAAAACAGCAATGAAATCCGACAATTCTTAATCGGATCTTAGTTATCATATTTTTCCCCTTTTATAAATCTATTTTATCATTTAAATGAAACAAATATTTGATATGCTTTGCAATCCCCGAACTCCTTTATTAATTCCTGCCTTTTGTGAAATTTCCAATATGTTTTATGCTTAGAGGGTACCGTTCCCACACACAGTCACACATACATATGTAATCATGCATGCACAAACGTGTCGAGTTTTTATATTATTCTGTCTTTATCTTACCTTCTTAATCGCTGACCCTCGCTCCGAGCTTTTTCTCAGGCAGCTTCTCTGTCCTCTCTCGATCGATTTGCGCTTGCAGTTTCTACTCTCTTTTTTTGCTTGCAGTTTCCGATCTCTATCTCTCTCTCTCTCTGTCTTGCAATTGCTGTTGCTGTTGCTGTGCCTCCGTTCAATGGCCTGTTACGGTTTTTGCAGTTACTTTTGCTATCTCTCTCTTTTGGTGGTGCAGTTGCCGTTGCCGTTGATTTTATTGCTATTTTTTTTCGGCTGCAAGTAAACATAAATAAATTGTTATCTTATTAGTGCTGTTGAGTGCTCTTCCTCTCGGTCGCTGTGTCTGCCTCTATCTCTCCCACTCTACTGAATGTCGATATTTGAATTTTTGGCGTTATTTAGTGCACATTGAAAATGCAATCTTTACATTTAATTTGGCCGCTGAAAGTTGCACGCAATTAAGCAGCAGCCGATGCACATGCCACGCACAACGCCAGCACCAACCAGAAATGAGTGCCAGCTTAGGTGACCGAAGCGTTACATACCCTTTAAAAGGAAACTCTATAGTCTATGGTGAAGCCGTAGCTCTACCAGAATGCACGTCTCTTTGTTTCGGTAATTGCGCAGGTTGCAGGCAGCGTAGGTGAGACCCTGACCAGAGCTTTTAAAACTCTCCATCGGGTCTCATTTGACGCTCAGCAGCGAGCCTTTGCTGATCTATAGTTCGTTTCTGTGGAAACTCACTAAGAGCGCTTTGCTGAGAGAGAGCCGTTGTAACATCATGCACTAGACCAAGTTCTGATCTAGCATTTCGTTCTTTCCCCTCTCTATTGTGTGGCCAAACATCTGATCAAAATCATAACACCCTGTTCATAGGATATACCTACTAAATAGCAACCGAAATGGATTTATTTTATTTCTATTTGCATTTGAATTTGCTTTTGTTGCAGTTGTTGCCGTTGTTGCTTTGCAGATAAACAAACATGATGGTGATGCTACAAGTACGACGCTGCGACGGTACGAGGGTACGCGGGTACGTCGGCACGAGAGGGGGGGAGCATCTGTGCTCTGTGCTGCGCTGTACTGCACTTCGTGCTTATCGGCTCAATTGGGCGGGGGGAAACGGTAAACTGAGCAAAGCTGCAGCGGTATGCGAAATCAGAGCGGGTGAAGGCGGAGGGGAGGAAAGGGACAGGCACAGCAACATCGCGTACTCCATTATCAACGCGCTGTGGGTGCGTCGGTGTGAAGGGCTCGGGCTCGGAAGGGGTGGTCGGGGGAATGGTTGAAGCGTTGATTTCTTTGGCCAAAAACATTTCCGGCCCACCCCCACTCCCTCCACCCGCTCGTACACCCTTTCCTATCTGCTCTCTCCAGATGCATTCGTGTGTGAAAATGATTTTAAAATTGGCGCTGAATTGTGCAAAGACAATCAAAAGGCATTTCGGGATGGCCATAACGATGTTCATTCTGTCGATGATGATGATGATGATGATGATAATGCCGGAAAACAAAGCAAAAGGTAAAAGGAGCGAGAGGAAGGGAAGAGGATGAAGAGAAAATCGAGGCAGGCAGCGGGCAAAGTGAAATTTTGACAGCTTTTAATTGTGCAACGGTGCGAACAGAACAGCAACAGAGACAGAGAGAAAGAGAAGACAGTGAAACCTCTCATGCACAGAACACAAAATTTGATATGTCCTTAAACGGATTGATCGTTCTACAAGTGTCGCCGCTGATGCTCTTTTTGGCCTCCAAAAAACACCCGTAATATCATAATTGTCTCCTCCCCGCCCCTCCGCAAGCTTTCACCGTAGACATTTATCTTTGAGGCACTTGTACGAGAGTATCTACCTACACATATACTAAATACATGGGTATGATAATATTTAACTAACTTTGGCCGCACAGTCCCCAGTGCAATTATCAAAACGCATCACGCGTCAGGGCCAGGCCAGGCCAGGCCAGGCAACCAGGGAAGGGAGGGTAGGGTAGGGTACGGTAGGGCGATAAGCAAAGGTAGGCCGAGGCAGTGGCAGGGATGGGCAGCGGAGTGGCTGTGGCAGTGGCAGAGCACCTGGCGACTGTCAGTTTAACGCCTCAACGAGCAAAGTGAAGGCAAAATTGCATTTCGCTTATTGCTTGGAGGCCGCAGCCGCAATTAACGCGGCATCATTTCTATCCAACTTGATGATATTTCAACTTGGGGTTTGGGTCTCAGCCTGGGGGCTGTACAGGGGGGGGGTAGGGTACAGGGTACGGGCGAATCATCATTAATAGACCAAAGTGAGAGTTTTCTAGCGATGCTGGTGCTGGTGCTGATGCCTGCCTGCCTAATGGCAAAATGAGTGCGCACTTTATGCCACCGCGGCATCAGTGGCAGAGGGCCACGAGAGGGAGCAGCGTCAACCAAGACGGATGAGGAGACGACGACGACGACGACGACGACGAGGACGGGAATCAGAGCCATCATCAAGGCCTTTGAGCTATTTATAACACTCTTTTCTCACACACACACAGACACACACACACACATACACACTCGCACTCGCACGACTGTCAGCAATCATTCAGCGGGTTTAATTAAAAATTTGTGAAGCCTTATGCAAATGCTCCTCCTCATCCCAGCGCCCAGCGCCAAAGCCAAAGCCATAGCCAAAGCCACAACCCGGGCTCCCAGTTTCAGACGCGTTTCACCCATCCTCTCTACTCTGTCTCTCTCCTCAGTCTTTATCTCTCTCTCTCTCTTTTTCGCTACAATTGCACTAAAAAGTTAACGAAGCATAAATCTTTGTGCCTTGGCTCCCTCTCTGATAAGCTACAATCAAATGCAATCAAACTAAATTCAATTTAATGGCCCAAGTCAGCATCAGGAACTAAAGAGCAGCCGCCAAAGCCAAAGCCATGCTCTGCTCTGCTCTGCTCTGCTCTGTTCGGCTCTGCTCTGCTCAGGATCTCAATTCAAGTGAAGTGAGCTGGAAAGGTGCGGGGGAGCGCCAGGGAGCTAAAGAGCTAGAGAGAGCCAAGGAGCTAGCAGCTGCGACTAAATACAAATTACAAGCTCAAAATCGGTCTCGGGCTCAATCTCAGCCTCAATCTCGGGCCCAATCTCAGCCTCAATCTCGGGCCCCCACAATCTCGGTCTCAATCTCCAGTTCTCCAGCTATCCAGCTATCCAGTTCTCCAGGTGGAGCGCAACGGCTGCCCAAATATTGTTCGAAATTGATTAGATACGCTGCCTGCCAGTCGATATATACGTATATTGACGATGGCGGAACAAAAAGAAGAATCCGTTGACAGGGAAATCTCTCATGAGCGAACATTCACGCTTCAGTGGAACTTAATCCAACGCAAACTTCCCTAAGTGGCATATCGCCACATAGCAACAAAAGATAGTTTTGAACTCAGGGAGTTTCACAGGCAGTATGTGCCTCTAAGATTTGGTTTTATTTCAGTAAGTCCAAAGGGAATCAAGCCTTTGATGAATTCCCCATTATAAATCTGGGGAATTATTTCTTGCTTTAATTATGCGAATATTTTATCAGATTCAGTTATAAAAAGTTTGTCCTTTGCAGCGACCCCTCACTGTATGCTCAAAGTCTTCGAATGAAAACAGATCAAATCTCTGTGGAAAAAATCGCAGAAAAATCACGCAAAAATCTAAGCTGCTGGGCTGAACGGTCGGGCGGAGGTCGGGGGTCGGAGGTTGGGGGGTCGGGCGTCTCGTTCTTAGGAGTCACTCAAGGATGTGAAGCATAATCTGCCTTTCAGTTAGCTTTATAAATATTTATAAACGACAGATTCTGGTCCGGGAGTTATGCATGGAGGGATACCTAATGTTGGGTGTGTTCCGTGCTCTCTCTCTCCTCCGCTCTCCTCTCTCCCCTATCCTCCTCCTCTGCTTCTCCCCTGTTGAGTGGGAAGTGCGTTGAAAGCGGTAGAATCGCGTAGCGCGGCACTGCTTGTTGCACTGAGTTTTGGTGGCCTCTCAGAGTCGCCCTCCTCACCCTACCCCCTCCCCCACCCACTCTCTTTGCTGGCAATTCAAGCGTTGCGAAAACGTTTGCACTCTCCCTTTCGCTCTGTCTCGGTGTGTGTGTCTGTCTGTGTGTGTGTTTTTTCTTTCTCGCGGCAGTTTCCGCAGCTCCAGTGAACTCTTCTTCGTTTACCCCCCCACACCCCCGCGTTCCCCATACAACTTCTATTGACAGCAGCAATTGCACTCTTCACCCTTTCCCTCTTTGACTCAAGCTCCAATGCACTCTTCCCTCTCCTCTCCCTTCACCACTCCGATTCCATTGCACTCTTCTAGCCTGGACAGCGCTTCCTGTACTGTACCTTCCCTTCTCTGTCCCTCTCTCTCCCGCGAAACCAAGCTGCGCTTCTCCGTTTCCATCTTCCCACTCCCACTCCCACTGTCAGCCCGTTTTTATTGGCTTCGACGGCGGCGTCGACAGGCACCGACCGCAGCACTGAGCCGCCTCTGCCTACGCCGCTCTGCCGCCGCCAGACGTTTTGTCTGTTTGATCTGCCTGCCCTACAACACCCGCCGCCGCTGCCTGCTAGAAGAGAGCTGCACGCTGTTTCTTCTTTTTTTTTCGCCTTTGCATTGCACTCCCACACACACAAACACACACTGACAGGTTGCCCAATTTCTGTGTATGTGTGTGTGTGTGTGTTTGTGCGTCTGTTTGAGTGAGTGTTTGCTTAACATTGTTCGATATTTGCTTCCGCGGTTGGCCTCTCTCTCTCTCTCTCTCCCTCTGTCTGTCTGGCTGTCTCCTTCTGTTAGCCCATCTTTTGCCTCTGCCTTCCCCTGGCCCTCGCCCTCTATCTCCATCACCATCTCCATCTAGCCCTACTGCCTCCCCCTCTTGGCTTCTGTTCATTTCTTGACTTCTGGATGTTTATCTTCAATGATTTGCGATTTTCCGGCAATTTACGCAAAAATATGTGACGAAATTTCAGAGCTCCTTGGTTCTCATTCCGCTGCCCCCGCTCCCTGCTCCCCCCATACTGTGTCTACTCAACTGCAACAGTTTTGTGCTCTCTTTTGGCGCATACCCCTGATTTGAGAGGGTGTTGTGACTGCCACAGGAAGGATGTAACGCAGAGAGAGAGAGAGAGGAAAGGGAAGAAAAGCATCTCCTGCTCTACTAAAGATAAGATCCCATAGCTATCATAGCTTTCGATACATAATCCTATCCCATTCGGACCACTCACTGTATCACTTTAATCCAATCATCAATTTCTTGTTACGAAATTCCAACGTTACATTAGCGAGGGTATGATCCACCGTCGATCCCCTGTAACTCTCAAGACCTTTCTTATTTTTATTACATTTTAAAATATCTATCTTTCCTCTCCCTCCCCTCGCTCCCTCTCCGCTGCCCCCACCAGCACTCTTTATGCGTTGCGCGCGTGATGTCAGAGCCCCAAAATTTGCCAAGGAAATTAGCGTGCAAAAATGTTGATGGCAAATATTTGCTGTTGCTGTTGCTGTTGCTGTTGCTGCTGCTGCTGTCGCAGTGGGTGGGGGTCAGGAGTGAGGGTGGAGGGGGTTCGGAGTAACAGCATCTCCCACGCTTTTCAATTTGCTTAACGAATTTTTTGTGTGTCGGATAGATTGTCTCTGTGCCATTTGGCGCTGCAGTTAATTGAATCCGAAAGGTGAAAGGAAGTTTCAAGCGGAAACGATTCGGATTTCGGGTTTCAGGATGGGCAGGAGGTTGGAGGTTGGCGGTTGGAGGAGGGGGCACTGCGATGATAACAATGAAATACTTTATTGCCTGATTTATCGACCTAAAGGGCTGTTGCCACGATTCGGATTGCAGTGCAAAACAACTAAAAAGTCTTCAATGCGGAACAGGAAAAAGGGTAAAGAAAAATCATTGAAAATCAATTTAGTAATAGAAAATTGTATCCCCCTCTCAAGAGTGACGAAATTTAGTCAAAATTAAGCAAACAATATGTACAACACACTGCCATACAATAAATTGCACTCCTCTGGCAGCGGCTTTCAAGAATAAACAATGGGATATTCGGTTATTTACTCTGCTCGAAAAGTCGAGAAATGCTTTGTAAATATGCAAAAATGCGCACAAATAATTTTGTGAAATTAAATGGCCGCAGGGAAACATCATAATTATTATTATTATTATTGCCATTATTGTGACGGCAATGATTGTTCCATTCTGCGCCATTGTCGGGCAGTGTAATGATCATGTGATGATTTCATAATTAAAAGCAAACAGTAGGCGACACTGCGCCGGGGAAAACCATCAGCAGCCCCATCCAAATGTACCCCAAAATGAAGCTGAGACAGAAGCAGAAGCAGAAGCAGAGCGCCACTAAAACAGAAATAAAAACAACGTTTTTCTTAGCAGACTCAGAGGCCCCTGGGGACACGGGGCCCTGACGAGTGGGGGGGGGAGGGGGTTGGCGGAGAATTGGACAACCACTGACCGATAGAGAGACGCGACGACCAAGACGATGGGGGAGCATCCTCCGTCCCTCCTTTTGTCACACTTTTCTTAAACTTACTTTTACACGTGGGAAAAAGGAGGAAAATCTTCAAAAAATACTTCAACTATTCAGAAAAGTATTTTCATCTGCCAGGCTCCGATTTTCGCAAATTTTTCGCACTTTTCTACTATCGATGGGGTTTCAAACTGTACCAAAACTGTTTTTCGATATTTCAATGAAGGACGACATCTGTAAGCCATGAGAACTATTAGGAATTCACGGGAACTCCAATTATAATATCATATCATTTTCATATCGTTTGGTTGGAAAATACTATTAATGGACTTCGCATATCCCCTATAGGGCGACTGAAAGCCTTCTCCATTGGAAAGTCACCACATTTTTTCGAGTGTAGCACAACTCAGTCAGTGGTAACAGTAGCCGGCAGACACGGACACGGACTGTGCCCCCCACCACCACCATAGTTGTGGTGCCTCTAACTGTGGCAGCGATAACAACTTTCGTGCGTGGCCAAATCAAGAGTACGGGTCGGCACGGGGGGGGAGGTGGGTTCTCTCTGGAGTAGACTAGTTCCCGCGCATTACTACGCCCCGCACCCCGCAGGACTGGAACACGTTTCGTTGTGGCGACAAGGTTTTTCTCCTCAGTTGATGAACTCCGTTGGGGCTTTTGGCTGTACCGCCCGTTGCCGTCCCCGTCGTCCCCGTCGTCCCCGTCGTCATCGTTGCCAACTCTTACAGACTCCTCTCCCTCCCCGCTCTCTCCATTACATGTCTGCCACCGCCACCTCCACCTTCTCCAACTGGTATCTCGCTGTAGCTGTAGCTGTTTGCTGCTGCTGTCACCGTTTCTGCCTTCGGGCCAACGCATTTTTCATTAACACGCCAGCGCAAAAGTAGTTGATCCGCTTTTGGCCGTTACACTTTTGTCCGCATGTGTGTGCGAGTGCGTGTGTTTTGTGCGTTATAAGACACATCAGATTTTAAATGTATCTGTATCTGGCAGATATACGGGCGGGCATGCAATAACCGACAAAAACCCGAAAAAACAAACCAGACCTTGTGCCACTTTTACGATCTGTGTCCGAGAATATGAAGCAACAACACCAGACGGAGATGGAGATGGAGACGGAGACAGAGACGGAGGCGAAGAAGGAGACGGAGGCGATGGGGAGACAACGGACTTGGCAAATTGATTAACGCTAATCGACGCCATTTTGCTTGCAAATTTTAAATAAAGCTGCAAGGCGGGTGCAAGAGGGGGGAGGCTGCAACTGGCGGAGGAGCAGCAGGCTGGCGGGGGGGTGGTGGTGGTGCTGTGAGAGCTGTAGCGGTCACTGTGCGTTACCTGAGCCGGCTTTTAGCTCGTTTTTCTTTTTTTTTTTGTTGGTATTATTGATTGCTTTTTTTTTTGTTTTTGGCCAAGTTATGATGTTGTAGCTGCTGTTGCTGTTGTTGTTTTTGGTAGTTGACGTCGTTCATTGGCTTTCGGCAATCAATGAGACAGGGTGGGGTGGGGTAATGGAGCAGGGGGTTTGGTTGGAGTTGTCGAACAACTGTAAATTGCAGCAGCGGCAACAACCAGTCCCAAAAAATCTCGTTTGCCTAATAGCCGAGTTCAAGTTGAATGCCTCTCTCAATCTCTCAATCTATCAATTGGAGGCATCAGGCATCATCAACATCATCGGGCATCAACAGGCATCAGGCGGCGGCTGGCGCCCGACGGACGACGGACGGCAGGCGTCATCGGGCATCATGATCGTTGATTTTTAATTAACAGCCAAATAAATTAGCAGCGTCTTAACAAAATGACAACAACAAAAGCCACAGCAACACCCGAAGAAACCACAAACAAAACAGAAACAAAAACATGGACCACAATGCAGTCGCCAGCCCAAAAATAGCAGAAGCATCAGCAGCGGGGGGCATCGATAAAGTACTGTAACTTACGGTTTAAACGGTTTGAAACGGGTTTACAGAAACAGCAGAAAGCCGAAAACATTCGAAAACAGAACCAAAGATGGTTTTCGAATGGGATTTTTGGGTATTTGGAGATGGAAGATTGCAGATTGAAGTGATTTTTCCTTTTGGAAATCGATTTTTGTTTTTATTATGATTTTAATTAAGTTTCAAATAATAAAAAATGTTTATAAATATCTATATATATTTCTATATCTCTGAGCCTGTGTGTTAGAATACCCTCTTATACTTCGTAACACCAAAAAATTCAGAATTTTTCGAATTTAAACAATTAATCAAATGATCTAATCTTTGGAACACAATTAAAATATTTGAAATTCAAGCGATTCAAGACTTTACTTGCAAATACTGGCTTCTCCAGTTTCCTAATTAATCTGTAGATCTATGTCGCGTAGATGCCCCATTAAAACATCAAATTTAAGCCCCGAAAATAAATCTTGATCTTCCTCAGCTTTAATTCACATAAATGTTTTCGGCTACCGAAAAAGAAACACTTAAAGTCCGCGCACAAAAGTAAGAGAACATTTAGGAACAGAAAAAAATATAATAAAATGAAATAAAATAAAAGAGGCAAAGTTCATGAACTCAAGAAAACGAGAGGAGGAAACATTTCTCACACACACACACACACACACACACACACACACACAGAGAGCGGAGACCAGAGACCAGAGAAAGAAGATGAAGATGGAGAAGCGCAGCGCCCTGGCAACGGTGGCGTCAATTACATGGCAATGGAAACGCTGATGGAAATGGAGATGGAGATGAAGATACAGAGAGATGGTACCAGAGATGGTGCCAGAGATGGGGCCATGGCTACTTAGAAGCGGAGCCGGAGCGGAGCCCAAGCCCCGGCTCGAACCGGAGCTGTAGCCGGACAGGGACGGGGCTTAACTTTTAACCGCATGGAGCCCCATCCGTCGACCAAAAGTCGACATCGATGTCGATGTGCCATGCCACGCCACGCCACGCCACGCCACGGATGGTGGTGGCCACTCGAGGCGCCAGACCAGACCAGACCAGACCAGAGGCCTCTACGCGCGAGGGAGAGAGGGAGTGCAGGAGACCAAGTAATTAAAACGAACCGAAGTCCGAGTCTTGGCCCCCAAAGAAAATGGAAAAACCTAACACTGAAATCCCAGCAGAAGCAGAAGCAGCAGCGGCAGAAGCAGCAGCAACAACAACAACAACAGAAACAGCAGCGGCAGCAGCAGCAGCTTTCGGACATTGCTCATTTCGTCGTTTCGTAATTAATTAGTCTTAAAAGTTAAATAGCCCAAATGATTTTGGACAGGCTACAAAGAGAGCGCTGGCTAATAGAAAACGTCAGGAATGCCAACGAACGAAGGAGAGCACAGAACAGAACAGAGCAGAGCAGAGCAGAGGAGGTAGGGGCTGGGCTGCTGCTGCGGATGCTGCAACAACTGGGAATTCTCTCTCTCTCTCTCGCTCGGCAAATGAAGATAAGATACGTTCTTTGACAGGGGGCCGCGAGACTGCGACTGCGACTGCGACTCCGAGTGCGACTGCAACTGAGGAGGAGGAGGAGTGGCGGCAGTGGAGGAGAAGCCTCGTATTTGTGTAAATTTTTGCTGGGAAAAAAAAAACCGAAGCCAGTTTATCTGTCAGTTTGTGTATCCATTGAAAATTGCTGGAAGAATTTATCTAATGCACAGCATGTATCTGCTGCTGCTGCTGCTGCTCTCCTCTTTCCTCTGTCTGCCACTCTATGCCATATATTGATTGAGACAGAATTTATTGGCCAAGAGGCGGCAGGAGAAGCAGCAGCAGCCTGAGCAGCAACGTCTGACTTTTTGACATTAAAAATGTTGTGCATAAGTACGAGTATGTATGTATGCGTGTGTGTATCTATGTATCTTACAGTATGTATCTACATGAAAGTCTGCTGCCCTAAAGGTGTGTAGGTGTATGGGGCTTCCCACCGATGATATAGGATCTCTCGAGTGGGACTCGACACTCACTGCCTCTTGGCCTTCCCTGATTTTTTGGCAATATTTAAATATTTTGTTGCAACCTTCTCAGCTCAGCTGCCGCACTGAACACACAAATTGGCAAAAATCAACTCACAAAATGGTGCCACCTCCCACACCCCACCCCACAGCCCTCTTTTGGAGCTCTTTCCAGGCTTCCCCCATCAATAGCATATCAATTTCATTTGGCTTTTCATACCCGGCATTCCCGCATATATTTGCCAATTTATTTTACACTTTTGGCCGGGTTTTTGCATGTTGAAATTGCCATCCCATCCTGTGTGCTGCACACTTAAAGTGCTCCTGCTGCTGCTGCTGCTCCTCCTGCTCCTGCTGCTGCCATTGCACCTGCAATCCACAGAAGGAATTTAAATAGAGTAGAAAACCACCCACCACCCACAGCGGCCCCCCAAACTTTCACCTGCATCGAGAATCGAGTGTGGATCGAAAGTGTGGATACCCTTGTGGATGGCCCAAAGCCATTAACTTGTCCAACAAGCTAGAAATCGAATCCAGCATCAGAACGACCAAAAAGTTGCAGTTGATTCAAAGTTCATGAGGAAATCCTCACAGAGAGGGGAGAGAGAGAGAGAGAGGAAGAGAGAGGGAGAGGTAGAGAATGATTATGGATCCAATGGCCACTCTTAACGCATTTTCCTGTGGGCCAACTGGGCCAAGTGGCAGAGGTGGAGGCGATGGTGAAGGCGAAGGCGGAGTCTCATGCTCCTCCACATGCAAATTGCAACTGATTCAACATTCAAGTGGCCCCCAGGAGCAGGAGGAGGCACACACACACACACACGCACAACTTTCAGAGAGTAGAAAAATTGCTGCCTAAGAGCGTTGGCCTGGTCCAGAGAGAGAGAGAGAGAAAGAGAGCAGAGCAAGCTGTTGCTTTTGCTTCTGCCATTTCTATTGCTGGCTGGCTGGCTGGCCTGCATAATTTATGGCCAAGTCTAGACCAAAGTGACAGCCAACCCAATCCTTAATTGTTCCCAAAAAATAAAAAATACAAAAACAGAGAGAAAGAGAGACATTTTTAGATGATTTCTTCTGGCATTTCATATTTTGTTCTGTTTTTCTCCTCTGCCGCCCGCGTGTGTGTGTGTTGACTGTAAATATTTGGCCAAGACAAATTGCAGTAAACAATTTGCAACAAAACTTGCATGCGGTTGCTGCAGCATTAGAGTGCAGAGGGCGGCGTTGGGGGCCCTTCCCAGAGCAGCAATTACGGGCGTATGACTCCCAAGTTTAAGAGCCAAGCGCTGCCAGGATGGGTCCAGGATGGGTCCAGGATTGGTCCAGGAGAAATTCAAAAAGTTTATGATAAAATTATCAACTTAATTGCTGCATTGGGATACCCTTAAGTGCCATGGCCCACATGGAGGCCAAGGAGACATCCAGACATCCAAACAGTGGACTCCAGCCATATGAGTATCGGTGCCTGCATCTCTCTTTCTCTGTGCTCTCCTCGCTCCTCGCTGGATGCTGCAATCGCCTCTTAAATGTTAGCAAACTTTTGAACTGGTTTCCTTTCAAGCGAAAGCAAAAGTTGTTGTCGCTGTGCGCACTGGCATTGCATTTGCATTTGCATGACGACAGCGTCGTCGCCGTCGTCGTCGTCTCCTGGCCAAATGCTTTCAAATTGGGTTAACGACACTTCAAGCCGAAAGGCGAAAAACTGCTGCACTTTCCACAGCAGCGGCAGCAGCAGCAGCAGCAGCAGCAAGTGTCGCGCCGTCATAGAAAGTGAAACTGCTGCAAATGCAACTGCCACTGCAACAAAGTTACAGATACACCGATAAACCACACAACAATTACACACAGAGATTCCGTTTGGTTTTTGGCTTGATTTGGTTTCGGTTTTGGCCAAAAGAAAGTGCTGCCAAAGTGGGTCCAGAGATCCATGTCAATTAGAGCTGAAAATGTAACCATTACCATCATCATCATTACGTATGCAAGATCCTATAGAGATCGCTTAGATGGATGGATGGATGGATGGATGGCTGTATAGATGGCTGCCTGGATGGCTGGATGGCTGGAACGGATTATGCAAACAATTGCTAGACACGAATGAATGGATATTTGGAATGAGGAAGATCTCTGCTTCCATTTGGCATGCATTTCGATTGCAAAATCTATAGAAATCAATCAAGATATGGTTGAAAGGAATGGGGAAACTAAAGCTGAAAAGCTGTTGCATTTTCCTGTACTTTTACTCTTTAATCCCATTGCTAGAGTCTTCTTGTACATCTATAACTCTTTGCAGATTTGGTTCCCATCTAAGTGTGCATTTCTTTGTTCCTGGGAATCCATCATCTTTCCTGCAGAGAACCTTCTAATCGGTAAAAGCATTTAAAGACACATCTTTTCCGCAAGAGAATTCCCATTTGAATTTCCATTTTGGCATCCTCTTTCCTTTCCCCAAATACGATTTGCCATTTGTTGCCCCAAATGCCATTCGTTTGATATGCCGCATGTTTAGCGCTAATTTGAGGCATTAGCAATTACCATTTGCCTTTTGCCTTAGCCAGACATTTTGGCTTTTCAGTTAAGGAGTTTCATTAGGAGTTCGCTGCATCCCACTGTCTCTCTCTCTCTCTCTCTCTCTCTCTCTCTGTGTGAATCTCTCTTTGTATCGCTCAAAAATCGCTTAATTAAGCGGCACAACTGAGAAGCGGAATTCAAATGCAAAGATGCGTCGAGTTGAAGGAACCATAAAGCACTCCACACAGATACTTTACCGTTCTGTCTATTGCCCCAAGATGATGATGATTGCATATTTCTTGCAGCAGAGAGGGGGCAGGGGGGAAAGGTTAGAACTCCACACACACGCACGCTCACAAATCATTGCAGAGAAACACTGGGAATCACTGGGAATCACTGGGAAAAGGCAAATGGAAATCAAATGAACTCAAACCGCAAGTTGCAAGGTGACTACGTCGCGAGTCAAGGAACCCATAAGCGTTGACAATATGCTGCACACAAACACACACACACACACACACACACAGCCGAGTGTTGCAAGAGTCAAGAAGAGAGCTCAAAAGCCAGCGACATGCTAATTATGGTTATATTTATGTAGAAAACACAGAGCCAGCCCCGGAACTGTCGTCTTCCACTCGACTCCAATGTCTCTGTCTGTGTGTGTGTGTGTGTGTGTGCTCCATGTGCAGTGGAGTGGCAGAGTGAGAGATGGAGAGAGAGAAAGATCCCCAACTCTGACTCCGGTTGCAGTTTGTGGATGCCGTTGGTTCATGCCACAAACGTTGCTTTTGCCCCGTTCACGACTTTGACAAGAACGCGGCCATCATAGGCCATTATCATGCGCCTCATCAGGCAGCAGCCAGCAGCTAGCAGCCTAGCAGCCGATGCTATGCGATGCGATGCGATGGCCTCAACATCGTCTCCGTCTAACGCCAAAGTCATTAAACTCGCGTAGAGCCCCCCACCCTCCATCTCCATCCAGACTCCATCTGCAGGCCCCAAACCCAAACCTCGACTAACGACTAATTTGCGCATATGACAGGGCGACATGCGAGTCGTTCTATGGCCCTGGCCCTGTCGCAATGTCAAACATTGGCTGGCTAGCTGGCTGGCTGGCTGGCAGACAGCTCTCCCGTTCGGCTGGGCTCTGGGATCGCTATGTGCCTGTGCTTCCCAGATCTTCCTCCGCTTTAAGCGGCCATAAATGCTCTCGACTAGGCCCATCATAGCCATCAGAGGAGCAGCCATCGGACGTTTATGGACTTTAGATGATAAGAAATGTGCAATCGCTGCAGGGCCATTCCCGGCCACAGGCAGAGACGTTGGCCAGAATAAACCAACAGCAAAACAAAACCAAAAAGAAACAAAATAAAAAACGAAACAAAACGAAAAACAAAAACAATTGCACTTTAAAGTTGGCGAAAATGTACAGGCCCCCCGCAAACCCCTGGGAAGGGGCGTATGAGCAACAAACGAGGCGTTTGGCCAAACAAATCGCCCAATTTGTTGTTCAGTTTTCCATTTCCATTTTCCATATTTTCCATATTTAATATATGCACTCCCCCAACAGCCATCTAGCCATCAGCCATAGCCATCAGCTATCCAGCGGCTGTGCACTTTTGCTGCTTGTTTTTCAACTAAATAATAATGCGGCACGCAATACGCCTGTGAAAATTGTTAAATCATTTAGTGAAGAGGGTAGCACGTAGCAGGAAGCAGGTAGAAGGGGAGGAAAAGGCAGGAAGGGTGAAGAAGTTAGCAACAGGAGCGGCACTCTGCACATCACGTGTTCAGGGTACAGTTTGAAGGCGGTGCCAAAGATATGTATGTGAATGGTGACCCCGACAAAGAACTGTGGAAAAACGTGGTGACCCCGAAGTGTTCGAAAAAGAAGACCCCATGACTTTACAAAGATATAGACTATGCATGATGATTAGTCACTAACTAGTGTGATTAAAGTGGAAAGACCAATTTGCATTCCTTAAAGCTTAAAGCCACAAAAAAAAGTCACAGGAAAACCCCCATTCCAGTCTCGTATTCCCGCCAAACTGTTAAGCTTGAAGCGGACAGCGGACTTCGGGCATTAGGCTGTTTATTGCAGGGGTGTCCAAGGGCTAGAGCACATAGGCAAAGGTGGGACAGGCTGGTGGCACAGGTGGCAGGCAGGAGCGAGCCTCCGATGATGACGATGACGATGCCAATGCACCTTCAGGGCTTCGAGTCTAATTAAACACGACAGTGAAAATGTGCTCGCTCTCCACTGCCATTGACACGTGTGCGGCAACAATAGCAATGGGGGCCTCCGACGGCGAATGGGGAACGAATGGGGTAGGGGGAGGGGGAGGGGGGAGCGTAGTCCGAAATGGGGAGACCGAACCGAACTGAACAATAACCAGAGCCCCGCTAGCCCCATGTCCAAGCGGATGCAGTGCAGCCGATAGGCCGTTAACTCATATACGTACGGGCTGCCATATACGTGGCAGCAACAACGCGAAAAATAACAGAAACAAAAATCTGCTTCTGCTGATTTCCCGTTTGCCACCGAGGCCTTCCACTAGATTTTCCTTTCTCTCCTTCCCCCCTTCCCCCTCTCCCTCTTCCTTTTCGTTTTCCCCTCCGTTTCACGCACGTGATTTATGTGCGTGGGTGCGCATTTTAACGCCAAGGATCCTGGTGCCTGCCGCCTGCTGCCTCCACACACACAATGGAGGAGGACCAGGAGGAAGGGGTGGCTGCCAGTGGTGGACATTGCTGGACGGGAGGCTCTTCGTTGGTTGAATGCCACACACAGTACAGCACACAGCGTACAGCACAGCAACTTTATTGAAAATCGCATATTTTATGTGTGCGCGCGTTCAGGGGCGGGGCGGGGCGGGGCGAAGGCAGGATTCTGGCACTGGGTGCTTGGGCAATTCAATCAGGATATAATTTTATGCGTAACTTAAACACGCAGGATATGTTAATATGGCGGGGCAGCAGGACACACACACACACACACACATACATGGACATGGACATGGGGACACGGGGAAAAATCGTCGCACTTTACGCTCGAAATAACAAATGTAGTGTATGTGTAAACACCGTTTGGGGGCATATGCTGGCTGTGTGTGGGTGTGTGTGTCTGTGCGTGTGTATCCTGCACGTGTGTGTGTTGTTTGCGTGATTAATTAATTGTATTTAAAGGATAATTGCCTCTAGCTTTCATTTGATTAAATTTTCCATGCCAGAGAGGAGCGAGAGAGAGCGAGAGAGAGCGAGAGAGAGATACAGAGCAGCGTAATAAACCTCAGGTCAATGCTCAGGACAGGTGGCTTCCTGGCAACAGATTAAACGCACAGATCCACACCCAGGACATGCATTCGCCTCTTAAATATTAAATTGCATTTTAAATTTCACCAACTTTCACCAATTTAAGCGCTCAAAAGTAGGCAAACTGCAAACAGTTTGGGAATTCTGGGAATATCTCTTTGAAATCTATTAACTGATATCTACAGATAATACATACCTTTTATCTACTATCCCTCTGTCTATTACGATCCTACAAAAACCAGAAAGGAAACTCCACCTCATCATTAGGGCAATAAGCCCCTCAGGAATCGCAAAGATTTCCCTTTTTGGAATACAAATTATTGTTTTTAAGCCTTCTTTTTTTCTTGAGTATTAAAATCAAAAATGACAACTATTTTTAAGTTTTATTTAAAACATTTAAAACAAACTACTACTTTTATTTTTTATTTGCATAATAACATAAATTAAACTCTTATTTTTAGTTTCTTTCGGCCTTGATTTTTGTGATTTTTGTTTTGTGAAATCTGCCTCCTCCCTTGGCACATGTCATAGCATTATCCCGCTCATTGATATATGCATATACATATATACATATGTACATATATATGTACATATGTTAATACATGATCCACAATTAATAAACGCTTTCTGTTTTTGCACAAGGCAATGCGTAATCCATTCGGTTGGCTTTTAACAATCTTTTTAGTAATTGATTAATTGCATTCACACACACAAACACACACACACACAGTGGATATTTAATCAATTGTTAGCCACAATTTAAGTACAAGTTTTTTTGCTGGTGCTTTCTTTTTTGTCGGAATAATATTAGTTTTTGCCACATTAATGCCAAGAGGGAGAGTGAGAGCGGGGGGGAGGGCTGGGGGGCTGGGGGGAGGGCTTGGCTAATAAGCGCAAATTAAATGTTGTTGCTATTTCTGTTACGTGACTGTTTGGCATGTGATGCTTTAATTATGGCCACCGTTTTTTTTTCTATGACCACAAGATAGATTTGTTCGTTAACACGCCGAGAAGTTGACGTGTCAACTGTCTACCCCTGCTCCTCCACTCCCCTGCTCCCTTCTGTTGCCACTGCGTGGCATTTCCTGTTCCTGCATAATCGATGGCAGACGGGCAACATTTTTTTCCTCTGGCCAACACGCACAAAAACAGGCAACACCAGCGAGTGAGAGTGAGAGAGAGAGCAAGCAGGAGTGAGAGCAGGAGCTGGTGCCAGACCGGGCCAAAACTTTCATGAAACAAAATACGTAAATCTCTTTAGTTGGCTCATAATTATGACATTAAGCGGCGATGTGGCTTGAATTTTAATTGGCATTCCACTGACTTTTGTATTTGTTATGACAGCCATAATCGTTGTTGTTTCTGTTGCTGTTTCGGTTGCTGTTTCTGTTCTGCTCCCAGCTGCTATTTTTATGTATATTAATAAATAATTTACAAATTGTTTTCTGCCAAAGAGCGAATGCTCTCCACGGGGAGTGGCGGGTGTCTTTTGGTAATTGGCGGGGGTTCACAGATTTACGAGGGTTTTGGGGCAATGATTGTGGTCGATCTGTCCCCTTGGATTGGCCCAACTGTAGCACTTTTCCTATTTGAATTTCCCCATCAAGCCATGCCTTGACCCAAATCGTTGGGGTTGCTTGCATAAGGTCTCACCGCCCCCCTCCCCTCCTCTGCCCATTAGCCATCTCGAAACGGACATGTATGTAAATTAAGGTTAACACTAATTCACATTTCGATTCGCACTTTTCAAGTGCCGTAACGTCCATAAAAACGACTATATGACAATGTCTATGGGACGCCACAGAAAAACCGTAGCAAATAAAAAAAAACGCACAAATTGCCCGCAATCTGTGTTTTGGCCTACACCTGCCCCCTGCCCCCACTCCACGCTTGCCCCTCGATCGCACTTAGCGCTCTTCTCCCCCTCCCCTTTCTGCCCACAGTCTGCTCCACACATCCGATCTTTATGGCCACACGAAAATTAAATTAAAACTCTGAGAAAATAAAGCTGGATTTCTTTCCTGCTGGCCATCTTTCCGTCTGTGGCTTGGATAAGCGAAACGCTTTGTTGCATGACCCTTGGGCAACTGCATATAGAAAGGGTACTATCAAAGTTCTATCGATCTATCAGATCCATCTTCTATTTCTGATTCATGGCCAGACTCAACATCAAAATCATGCCACCCCTCCACCCTTAAAGGGTATCCAACCATCTGATAACGACAACAATTCAGAGAGCGCACTGAAGAGACAACGAAATTGGTAACAACATCATTTGCCATTTCCGTGCGATTGTCTCTTGGCTGTTGGCTGTTTGCTGCTTCTGCTGATAGCCATCTAAGCCAAAATGTTGCAATGCCAGCCAGCAGTTACAGCAGCAGCGGCAGGAGGGGCAGGAGGAGCAGCATTAACAACATTAACATTAACAACAAAAGCAACAACTGTGGCAAACAACAGACTCTATACACACAATGACAGCAAGTGAATAAAGTTATTAGCGCATTTATCCGAGGCAACGGACGTGGCACACTCCGAAACCCTCCGCTGCCCCCCCTCCTGGTCTCAGGCAACAACAACAGCAACAACTGTGAATGCAATTTCCATTTTAATTACGTTGAAAAGGCAGCAGCAGGCTAGAGAGGCAGACGCTCGGCAGACATTTGGCCAAATGACGACAACGACAACGACGACGACGACGTCGACAGTGGTGGTGGCGCATGCGTCGTGATGCATGGTAACAACAGCAGAGGCAACACCAGCAACAACGACAACGACTACGACAACAGTAGCTGCCTCAGCCTCAACCCAACAATGCCAGCAACAACAACAACAACAACAACAAGAAACTGCAAAATTAGTCACACATTTCGTGCATCGTTTAAATTACAAATGCACAAAGCGAGGGGCGATAGGTAAGTTAACCAAATCTTCACTATTGCTCACGAAGAATTTAGGCTTAAAAATCATTCCTATATGAATCCTAGTAGTTCGAATGCCTCAACTCTTTGCTTTTTTCCCAACAACTTCTACAATCCACCCTCGCACGTGCTTACACACACACACACCGCGTACGTACTCGTGCAATCGCACTACAACTTGTCGTCCGTCGTGCTATTAAAAATTCGAATTAAAATTCGACTTTGCTTTTGCTTTCGTTGTCTTTTTTTTATGGTGTTTTTTTGTATTTTTGTTTTTGTTTTGCTTATCTCTACTCTCATTGTTGTTTTTGCCTTTGCTCCACCTCGTTATTTTTTGCTATTATTATTACTGGGAGACACTTGTCGTTTGCTACCTTTTGCCTTCTCTGTCGTCTCCGTCGTCTCTGTCGTCGCTCACGTGTTTGTTGGTCTGCCTCTGCCGCTGCCGGTGCCTCTGCCACTGCCACTGCTTTACCTTTTGCTTTTGCTCACTTTTTCTGTGCATTTTCTGCATAAATATTTCAACACTTTCGCTTTTGTTTTATGTCACACACACACACACACGTACACATGCACACACTCATATACGGATAAAATTTTTTTAATTATTCCCAACGTGAGTGCTGCATCACGGCCCCACCGCCCCCCTCCCCCACCCCACCATGCACTAGTTGCTGTGCATTTTAATTGCATTTTTATTTAATTTTCCCCCCCAACCCCGAATCCCAACCTCACCCAACCTCTGCGCCTCCCTCTTGCCTATTTTCTGCATCTAATTTGTCGTCATCTTTTGCATTGTCTCTCGTTCGCATTGTTGTCAATTTTGTAATCTTTTTTCTCTTTTGGATTTTTCGCACTCACGAATTCCCACGCACATTTTTACAGATATTGTTGCTATTTTTACGTTTATTTTTGTTATTTTTCGTTTCGTTTGTTTGCGTAATTGTTAAAAGAGCACACAAGAAGAGAGAAATAAGGCAAAACAAATAATAAACATAATTTCGTCATTGTGATTGCAATTGTCTTTGAATTACAGCTACTCGTCGCAGACGTCACCTTTTGTCAGAATGAATTCATGCAAATTACAACAGTTCATTGAACGAACGAGAGTGAGTGAGAGGGAGAGACAGAGAGACAGAGACAGAGAAGTTGCATCATTTGCAGATAGAGATACACTCGTATTCGTATTACATCATTAGCATTGGGAAAATATGTAGAACGGTACATATGCGGTCTTGTCGTAATGATTATTGCATGTGGAATGGAAGACCCCTTGCTCTTGGAATTTGGTTTAGATTACGGGAAAACTGGTCGAGTATGAGATATTCCAATTAGTGTAATTACTATGTGGATTTCGTATGGGATTTCCGTGGGTGTACGTCGCGGTAGAACATCCCCCATTAAAGGGGCAATATTGGAACACGAAAAGGAGTTCCAAAGCTTATCCACGTGGTATAATTGTAATATGAATGTTATCCAAGACGAGGATGATTGGAAAAGTATCTCCAGGGGAGTTATATCTAAACTTAGAGATAGAAAAGTACAACTATGATAGTTCTTCTTTAAGGGAAAGAGATGATTCCCCGGCCAGCTGAAAGATGCTTCTCTCTGACAAATACCCAAACTACTTGTATCTTTTGCCCCACATCAATATACATCTTTACAGACCACACGCTCATCCGCTTATCTTCGTTTCCGAACCGACCCTTTCCCCGGCCTCCCCCCTCGGCCAGTCGGCAACCCAGCAGCAATCGCTATGCGGCTTCCGTTGCGTCTGCGCAATTCTACGAGTAGGTGACCCAATTTCGAATTGATTTCAAAATCTATTCATTCATTGTTCGCCTGTTGCCGATTGTGTCTGCTAATTTATGGACGCCAGACTCCAGTCCGTACTGTGGGCGGTAGCGCTTTCGATTTACATACAATACATAGACACATAGATACGTATTTCACATGATTTTGATAGGTTCAGCTTCTTGGTCACCGACTTCTTTTGTGGGGCTTCTACACACACCGATCTCTAAGCGGCTTAAATTTACATTTTTGGCAATTATCGGAAAACGTTTAGTTTGCCATTTGAGAGCCGGCTTAAAAGTCTGGACCCCGAAACGATGAAAGCTGGAAAGATCAATCGGAGGCGCAAATAAAGCAAGCAATTTCATCATTAACATTGAGTGACGGCGATGACACCCACAACAATGTCCGATTACACAACAATATGCAAAAAACACACGCAAACACACACACACTCGCACAAAAATGTAATTAATAAGAGATCAAAAACAACAGCAGCAACCGCAACAGAAGCAACAGAAAGAAGCAGCAAAAAAAAAGCCCATTGCCAGGCGATATAATAAATTAATTAAAGCGATATCAAAAAGGGGAATGCGCCCCAAAGGAATGGAATGGAATGGAGGGGAATCATCAGCGAAATCCCGCGAAGGTTCACCGCTCCACTCCGCTCCCTCCACCACCGCCACTCTCTTTAGCATATTTCGCGCTCTGCCCCCCTCCCCCACGACTCTCCTTTTCCAATGCTCGCCAAGTAACAGTAACAAATAATTAGCTTGTAAACTAAAAGTCATCATTAATAATGATTACCACTGGGGAGATCTTTTGGGTTCTGAAGCTAGTGGTGGCCACGGGCCTACACATTTCGTGCGTGATTCGTGCTTTGCATATGAGAGTGCCCAAGACATTCGGCTATCCAGACTCCATCGTGCCTTCAAGAGCTTTGCACGAGCACATCTCTCGGTCTCCGGTCATGTGCTCGCTCTCTCCGCCACAGCCTTTGGCTCGGCCTCGACTCACGCTATTCTTCCGCTCCCGTTCTCGTTCTCATTCTCTTTCTCGCTCTTCTGTTTTGTTCTTGTTGTGTGTGTGTGTGTGGGTGCCTGGCAGATGCCGGCATAAACGTCAACATAATTAAGTGAGCGACTTCTTCTGCTTCATCTTCTCCTCCTCCCACCTCCTTCTTCTAGTATTCTTCACCTACTCTCCCTCTAGCTCTCTCGCTCTCTCGACCGCTCCTCCTCCCACCACTTTTTCTTCAGTCATCGACTTTTTGTAAGCTTCTGCGATTTATTTCGCATTAACGTTAAATATTGCTTCCTAATTAACCGCAGCCAGCGGGTGCGCGGGTGCGGGAGCGGGATGGAGCGGGGGAGCAGGGGAAGAACTTCTCTAAACGAGGCGTTATAACGACGACCGATACAATACAGTATATGGGCAGATGAGTGTCTATGGATGTATCATGATGATGATGATGATGGTACGACAGGATGATGATGCGTCAATTTTGCGGCTGCTAATTAGTAGCCTCCGCGGCGGCGGAGGGGTGGGGGAGGGCTGGTGACCATCGCCAGGCATTTACAGTTACTGACAAAAACTTTTTCGACTGTGGAATTTTCGGCACATGGCGGCGGCGGCGGCCCTTGAATCTAGAACTACAACTGCTCTGCGCTCTTCTCTAACTGCGATTTGGCGTGACGCATTACCGTTAAACTGATTTTCGGGTTTGTTACAGTTACCGTTACAGTTACAGTTACAGCTATAGCCTTTCCGTGTATGGGTGGTTTTTGTGTGTGCAGGTTCTGCGGTCATCATCGACCAGAAGGCAATAGCAGGTGGGCGGGGTATGGGGATTGATTGTGGTATGTCTCTCTCTCTCTCTCGCTCGCTCTCTCTGTTCCTCGCACATATGGATGTCTCTCTGATTAGCGGGTAATGAGTGCGAATGGGATTGCGGTTAATTTAGTTTTTAATGGAGGGCGGACGACGAATTAATGGCAGGGCCCTCAATCAGGATGGAGGCCTCGTTAGGCTCTAATCATCAGGTTAATTGGCTTAGCTATTGGCTAGGATCTATACAAAATGTATAGATTTTTGCAGGACGATCTCAAGGATCTCATGGCCATATAGCAATATCTTCCATTTATCCGTTACTCATCTCTCTACTTTCTACGAAAACTATAGTCTACCCATAGCAAAAGTAGTTCTTAATCTGCCCATAAACCATAAATATCTGCATAAATCCGTACTGAATCAGAATTAAGCTTCCGCCAAGCAGGTTGAATGCAGCGGAAAAACTTTATTCTGGCACTTTTCCTTTCATCTGGCGCCCCCCAAGTGGACAACTCCACGCTTTTGGGCCCTCCTGTCATGACCATAAATGATACCCCGCATGACAATGCTCTTAGTCCTTCGTCGTCCTTTCTTCGAGTACGATAAAAATTGATATATAATGGATTATCGTTTATTACACGCACGATTACGCCGCCCCTGAAACACCCACCAACTCCACACTCCACACACACACACACACACACAATGTCCTTGCCAGGGATATGCATATTGTTTTCTTTCGCTTTCTTTCCTTTCCTCCCCGTCGCCGTCCCCGTCCCCCATTTGTTGGTATGGCATACATTTTAATGAGCCTTGGCATCAACGCCGCAGCCTGCTCGTTCTTTGGCATAATTTTGCATGTGCATGGGGCAGGAAGGACGACGAGGAGGTGGCAGGGATCGGCAGCAAGAGTGAGAGTCCCCCTTCGCCTCATATGGCTGACAAACAAACGAAACGAAACGAAAAGAAGGCATAAATAATCGTACAAAGTATTGCTGGCCATAAATATCGTAGCCCAGGGAGTGGAACGCGGAACGCGAAACGGGCTGTGGGCTGTGGGCAGGGGGGCTGGAACTGTCGGGGGGAGTGTTTGTGGGTGAAGATGCAGCGCGTCCTTACAGTTCACACAATTTCCCTGCAGCATGAGTCGACAATAAAGAGCCATAATAAAGGCAACATCGTGGGGCAGGCACAAGAACCAGAAGGCACAGAGCCAAGGCAACATCACGGGCCAGCAGTACGACCACGAGGACCAAACCGAGGACCAGACCAGCAGCAACAATAAACAAGACGCGCAATTTCACCGACTACTGAGAACTTTACGTACTGTGACGTGTGGATGCCACACGTAGGAGTACTTGCCCCTTCCCCGCCTTCTTTTCTTCTCTTCGTTCTCCTTCTGCTTCTCCTTCTGCTGGAACTCCGCCCTTGCAGCCTTAACCTGCTGCACTCCTACACTGAGCGCAAAATTGAGACCGGACTTGCCCCACCCCACCCCAGCCCCCGTCCTTGTCCATCGCTAATGGGGCGTATGCGTAATGGGGGGGACGCGCACGCTTATTAAAACTTAAAGAGGCATGGCCCCGGACTCATTAGCAACGGAATGGACTTGCTTACCAGGAAAAGCGCCGGTGACGGTGGCGGCGAAGGGAAATTGCCTGCGGGAGTGAGTGCGTGCCGCAATCGTTTTGTTCCACTTTTTGTGTCTGCAAATAAGAGCGAAAGAGAAAGAGTTCGAGTTGAGATTTAAGGTGAAAAGAGGGGACTTTTAATCGGAATTTACATATAGACTTGTGGCTACATTTAATTGATGAACTGTCAGCTACGACCTGTTAAATTATTTAACATTTTTAGCAATTATTTCATTAAGTTTTCCATAGCTTTTTCCATTGATTTTCCCTTTAAATGCCCCAAAAAACAAAGACTTAAGAGACTCTTCCATAGCCTTGAAATCTTCATTATCTTGAGAGAGAGAGAATCTTCCAACATCTCGTTGATAAATTAATTTCCACAATCATCTAATAAAATATACATAAATATGTATAATTAATGTTGATCTTGTAGAACACTCCATGGCATTTCCTGTGAGTGGAATTTCTATTGATAATTTCCCCTGTAATAAAACTCCCACTGTTTTTTTTATAATTACCTCTCTATTGAAAAGCCACGGGAGGGGGCAAAGGGGGGGGCAACTTTTTGGATTTCTTTCAGTGTTCGGTGCACCCTTGTCTGCCCTCGTCTGCCGTGTCTGCTGTGCCTGCCTGCCGCCTGCCGCCTGCTGTGTTATTATTGTTTCTATTGCTTCTGCTTCTGTTGTTGTTGCTGCTCTTTGGGGCTTGCCCCTTGTTGCTTTCATTTATATTACCCAGGAACCTCTGCCACTGCCACTGCCAGTGCCACCACAGCCTGCCGACCGCTCCTCTCCTGGCTGTTGGCCTTCTTTTGGGGGGCGCTTTCATTCATGTGCCTGCCTGCCTGCCGCATGCTGCGCACTCATTTACCCTTTACCCCAAAACGTTCAACTGCCAACTACCACCCCCTCCTCCCCGCCGACTCTTGCCTCAATTTTGCATATCATTTGCGCGCATCTTGTCCGACCTCACCTCCCACCCCCCTCGTATTCACTAGGAGCCACCCCCACCCCCTTAAGTGCATTACAATGAACTACATTGGGAGCCATGGACGCAGTCCCGTGCCCCGTCGTGACTCGTAAATAAGTTTTATTGTATTTGTGTGTGTGTGTGTCCCACACGCCTCCACAAACTAACCCCGCCCCAGGTCCGTTGCAAGTTATCGCTTCCTTTTGTCTTGTTTCGGGGGTTCCCCACGCCCCCCGCTCCACGCTCTTCTTGCCTTTTTTTTAGTTTTATTTTTTTGATAATTTAGCCAACGCGAGAGAGCGCGCTGCTTGCTCGCCAACAAAGTTGTCTAAATTGCTGGCATACATTCTGCAGTGTTGCATGCCACTGTTGCTGTTGCCACTGCCACTGGCACTGGGTCCCAGGCAAATGACTACAAGAGTGGAGAGGCTTAGCAGAAGGACGGCCAGCCTGCAGACTGTAGGAGGAGCCTCTCTTTCGGCTCTGGCTCTGCCGTCGCGTCGTCTCAGCTGAATTATGGCATTCCCTAATATGGGGGATAGTAGCTGTTGCTGTCCTTCCCCCCACACTGCCCCCTTTTGTTGCATATTTAAGACCAAATGGTCGCAATTGTTGCGCGTTTTATTGTTTTGGGAATAAGTGCGGATTTATAGAAATCTTTTCGTTTTCGTTTTTGGTTTTTTTCCTGTATTTTCACGCGGCCTCCGCTTTCCACTTTCCACTTTGCCTCCGGAGCTCAGCTTGCCCCCAAGAGGATGATAGTCCGCGTTTTTGTTTTGGGGGGAGGGGCGGGGGGAGTGGTAGCTTAATGTAACATTATTTTAAGTGCAACGCTCAGCAAAGTTTTCACGGCAGTGTGAGTGAGGTTGCAGCAAAAAAGAGAGAGAGCGGCACCCACCCATCGACAGGCACATGACGTGAACTCAATTACGGAATGACTCCCACAGAATGGGGCACAGCCATGAGGCAGCCAGGCACAAGAGGAGTGGAGTCCACAAATTACAAATGCCGCTTTGCATGTAAATGTGCAGCATCAGAATTAATATACACAACTGCAAAACGAGGCACAAGTGCCAGAAGAGAGGCACGAGGCAACAGGAAGTGCAAGAAAGATAGTAGTAGCCACAGACAGAGACAGAGACAGGCAATGGGGCAGGGAAAGGGAAGGAGCAGGGGAATGGGACAGAGTGAGAGCCAGGAACAGGGACAGGGACAGGCGCAATAATAACAATGAAAATGCACAGAATGCGCCTTATATAAACGACAACAAATTGCCCATTTGCCCACAGAAGAAGAAGGAGATGATCAGAAGGGGTGGGGAGGAACAGCAGACCTCTAGCAGACCTCTGGCAGATGGAGCCGTGGAGGGGGAGGGGCAGGGTGCAGCAGAGGTGGTGCCACAGAGTGTGGCACCCAGGAAGCAGCACACAACAGTGCAAACCCATGACATGGTAGGACATTAATTGGCTGCCATGTCATTCTGTTTATGCTCTTCGACCAGAACCATAACGAGGCCTTGGCCCTCTTCCTGTTCCCCCGTTCCCCTTCCCACCATCCTGTCAGCGACAGACCATTTAGATCGCAACATTAGTGCCGTGGAGGCGTCCGGTCAGAAGGATATCATTTTGAAAGGAATATTGATTAATCATCCCAGAGCATGAGAGTGCGGGAGATGGAGAGGGGCAGGGGGGGGGCCAGAGAGGTGGCAAAGGAAAATCAGTGATGACGGGTGGCGCAGCCCATGATATCATACAAAGTGAATGAAATTCTCACTGTCACTCTCTCCGATGCTGAGCTCCGATAATTACATTCAGGAATCAAATGATTTTGATTTTTATTCGGAGTAATTAAATCTTTAAAAAGTAATCTAGTGATTATTTAATTAAAATAAAATAGTAATTAGACCTTAAAAGAAATGTCTAGACACTTGTAAGCAGATTGTTGAATTCATACTAACTTTATTTCTGAAACGTCGGGCCTTGGGGACAATTTGGTATTCTATTCTCATCGCTAGACCCCCGGAACGGGTGCATCGGTACTGCGAGTGGTATTTTTGGACCAATTTAAGGGTCTCAATTGCTTACTGCACTTGACTTTCGGTCGTGTGTGTTAATGAGCTCATATTTCCATCTGTTAAAGGCTAATGCCTTGAAATTCCTCAAACTGAAAGTGTATCCGAACTTCGTTGCTTAGACGCTTAATTTTCCTTGGCCATTCTCCCAACTCCTCTCCTCAACTCGTAGCTGCCACAGGCTTCTCTTCTCTTAAGCTCTCTCTTTGGAAAACGCATCTTCAGCGCTGCCTTTAAAGTCCTCAAAATCCAACTGGAAAACCATTGAAAATATGCAAACCCCCAGCCCCACACCCACAACCACCCGCCCTCCACTCAATTCGATGATTGCTTTGCCATCAATCAAAAATCAATGAATGCTCAGGAGAGGCTCCTTCTCTAGCTGCGGCCCTGACCCGAAAGCAGAGCTTAATATGCCACTGGATCTAACAGTGGGGGCATGGGGCGCCATGTCACATGTCTGGGCAGCATTACGCATACGCCACATGGGACGGGACAGGGACAGGGAAAGGGGCCATGGCCAGGGCCAGGGCAGGGCAGGGCAGGGGGAGGAGCTGCAGTCCAGAACAGACAAAAGTCAAGAGCTCTATGGTTCTGGGGTTCTCTCTGGCTTCTACCTCTAGACAGGCGTATTATTAACGCTGCTGCTGCTGCTGTTGCTGCTGCTTGTGGCATTTGCAATTTTAACGCCGCGCATGTGCCACTTACGTGTTTGGCTGCCACAAAACTCCGCTGCTGCCACTTGGCTGCCGCCGCCATCAGTGACTTCTTGGCCAAGCGCTCCTATCATGTTCAAGTGCCTGGCCCCAAAAAAGAATAAAATAAAACCAAAGCAAAGCAAGAAAAGCGAGTGGCACAAAATGCATAGGGCTTCTGCTGTTGCATTTCCACTTGAGCTAGTCCGCTCCACTCCACTCCGCTCCGCTCTGCTCCGCCATGCCACGGCGTGGTGTGCCGTGGTGTGGGGTGTCACATTCGTCGCCGCCAGTCAGTCAGAGGAGACTCACAGTCACAGTCAGAGTCACATTCAGTGGCAAGCAGCAACAGCAACTGCAGCAGCAGCAGCAGCGGAGTCAGAGTCACATTCAGAGCGCTCTGTGTTGCAATTCTTGTGGTATTTTTGTGGCATAAAATAAAACGTAAATGAGTAGCAGCAGCAGCAACCGTGGCAGCCGTGGCACGATGCAATCTCATTTATGCCCGTCTGTCGTATTGAATTCAATGCAGTTGCTGGTGCTGCTGCCTTTTTCCGAAAGAAACACTGCAACACCTTGAGGTGTTCATTTTCATGCCACAGGCCACAGGCAGGCAGAAAATGCGCTTAATTATGCGTCGGCATTTTGGAGGCCACAAGATGTCTTTTGTGCAACTGGAGCGTGCAGCGTGGAGCGTGCAACAGCAACGGCAAACCACAGCGGATGCTTGGCGACGCGTTGCCCTGCAAAACGGTTTGAAAAAGTTTTGATTTTATGAAAAATGCCATCATCGATGATAACTCGCAAGAGTTATGGCCGGCAGACAGTCGGCGGAAAAATCGCAGTTGCGTCAGCAGCATGGGGAGGGAGGGGGCGGGGGGCAGGGAATATGAATAAATACTTTATTGAATATTTTTTTGTGTGTGTGCAACGTATGCAACTTCTGGCGGTGCTGCTGCTGTTGCCCCGTTTTCTGGTAAACCAAAGACCACAACTGACAGGAAACCATTTAAAACTGACCTCAAATGACAGCGACAGCGACAGGCAAAAGCCCAGAGCCTCCCCTCGCCCCTCCCCCATCCCCCTCACCCACAATCCAGGAGCCAAAGCCCTGGAACGGCCAACAACCAGCAGCTAGCAGCCAGCCCATCCTGTACATACAAAATGCAATGGGCAATGGGCATTGGGCATTCGGCAATGGGCATAAAAAACTGAAACCCCTAGATGGACAGTGCCACAGAATGTGGCAAAGAAACGACCCAAAATGGGTAGCAGCAGCCACAAACAAATTGGCAGCAATTTGAGGACGGACCGGACCGGACCCGGGGACCCGGACTCGGACTCGGCTCGGAATCGGCCTCGCGCACCCCAACAAACCCCAACAAAAGGCGACAAAAGCTACAGCGACAGGCGCAGGAACAGGCACAGGCACAGGACTTTCGCGGATTGTTCGGTATGAATCATCATGCATGCAGCATGCAACAACAACAACAACAACAGAAACGGAGGAAGGAGGGCGGAGCAGCGCAAACCCATAGACTTTACAAGAAAATGTTGATGGAATGAAATGAAATATAGAATACAATTCCAACATTTTTTGCGATTGATTTATATGTACGTGACCCCCTAGCCCCCAGCCCCTTACCACAACCATCTGCCTCAAAAAAAGAGGGGCATCTGGAGGTACTATGCAAATTGCATGGCTCCAGTTATAATAGCATTCTCTTACAGCAGCAGCAGCAGCAGAAGGCCAGCCAGCCACACAAAACCGGGGGGTAACTCAATACGAAACCCAGAAAGCAGCAGCAGCAGCAGCCGCTAGCCGCTAGCCGCCACTGGAGATGCCACAATCCAAGGCCCAGAAGCAGCAGCAGCAGCAGCAGCAAGAAATAAAAACCCACCGATGGGTAACGTGAAATCTCTGGTTAACGGACACGTACCCTCCCGTAGAAGAGGCCCCCCTTCCCCATCTAAAGATATCTCAGAAATCATAGATGTACGAATATGTATATCCAATATCCGATATTTTGAGCCATAACAGTGGGGAGATCTTTTATGGTTAACGATCATGAATGGCGGGGGGGAAGAGCTTCCTCTTGGGAAGGTTCCAACTGTTTAAATTCCTTCCTGTGGACATTCATTTCATTCATTCCCTTGACCAAGTTCTTTTCTTGCAAGATTTTTGTTCTAGAAGCAATTATCCTCCCTTTGGGTGTCCGCCTGCGGGTGTTTTTACTGTAGCAGAAGCTTCTTAAGGCATCCCCAACCCACTCCCCTGCCGCTGCTGCTGCTGCTGCTGCAGTCACAAAATGCAATTTTAGCTTTCAATTGCCCGTGGAAACGGGCAACAACATCTCTTGCTGACTGCCTGCCCTGCCCTGCCTGCTTGCTTGCCACTTTTTGTTGCACTCTGCTGTGTTTTCTTGGCTTCGGCTTCGGCTTCAGCTTCTCTTTTCCTTTTTTTGGTCGAGTTTATGTTTTTTTTCGTCGTCGTCGTCGTTTGGGTCATTTTCGTTTGTTGCACTGCATTCGTTTTGCCTTTGCAGTCGCCGCACACAATGGCCACGATAATTTTGCATTACATTAGTATAAAGGTCTGCCCCCTGCCTGCCGCTTGGTGGCACCCCCGCAAGCACCCTACCCCCCCTCATCCTTGCTGGAAGCCTGGGATCTGCTGCTCTGGCGGACACAAAGGCAAACTGGTTTCAGTTTCGCTCCTTTTAGCTGTGGCATTTGCAACAATTGCAACATTGGATATTGTTGCTGTTGTTGCATGTAGTTACGAGTACGAGTGCAGCTATTTGTGTACCCTTTTTGGGCCAAGGGGGGGCCACGGGTATTGTAGACTTAACCAAAATGCTTGTCAGCGGCAAAGTGGCAGCAGAGGTTTTCTTCAGACGTTTACCAAAGGCATTCCCAGGCGTCTGTCTATAGGAAAATGTTGATGATATCTGCATGAAAGTTCAAGAAAGAAAGATCAAGATTATGATCATATTAGTGGAAGAAATGACTGACTTTTATTACCATTACCCAACAACATCTTGAAATCCCCTAAAGAATCCTTAAACCTCTTTCAAAGGGTATTTGAATATTCGTTTATATGTAGTTTTGTTTGAACTTTCATTGGCTACCCCTTGCATCACTTGTAATTTATTATTTTTATAGCCAAAAGACAATATCAATATCTGGAAGAAGTGCACAGAAGTGTGGCATTACCAGGGGGGGTCACATATGTGCGAAACGAACCCAGAAAAGCGTTGCACATTTCGTTTCGATGTCAGCGAAACGGGAATGCACTTTCAACAGTCTGTCTGCCTGTCTGTGTGGGTGTGCGCATTCCAAGGATGTTGCAAGTGCAACAAAAGCAGCTTCCATGTTCAGGAAGAGCAGCAGGAAACAGCAGGAAGAACCCAAGAACAGCTGACAGCTTTATTATCAAATTGTCATGAGCCAGACATTTGGCTCAATTTACGTCATGGATCTTTTTCGGTTGCGTAGGAGAGCGGGGGGGAGGGGAATGGAAAGGGAGCGAGTAAGGGAGTGAAGGCCGGGACCAGTCTATAAATCACTTTCGCCGCAAGTATCAATCTCTGGGCATGTGGCAAAAGTTGAGCTGAAAACTGAACCGAAAACCGAAAGAGCAAAAGAGAAAGACAACACGAGACAACACAAGACTCAAGACCCAAGACAAGACTCCAAGACTCGACTCACGCGCGAACAAAAGAAACGAAAGGCAAAACAAAAACAACGAAAGAAAAGCAAAATGTCGTCGGATGTCGCGTCGTGTGACACTGAAATGCGGATACAATAAAAGTTTATTTTGTGTGTGGGTGTGTGTACGGGTGTGTGTACGGGTGTGTGTGTGTGTGTTGCACTTCTTCTGCCCTTCAGAGCGAACCCGTTGCTCGTCTTGCTCGAAAGCTCTCCCACTCTCCGCTCTCCTGTACTGGCGCTCTCCTGTACTCCCGCTCTCCTGTGCTCGCGCTCTCCTGTACTCCCGCTCTTTGCGGTACAACTGCTCCTGCTCAAGGTGCATACGTGTGTAGGGTGAGGCATTGCCAGAGTGAGCACTCTCTCTGGCTACCCATTGCCGATCTTAAGCTCGATCGCATGCGAAAACAAACACTCTTGGAGGAGCAATCCTTGTCAATGCCTCCTCTACCATCACCTCATAGTAGCACACACCTTGCCACCGGGTCTTTCTATCCACCCATCGTCACGTTCTTCTGCTCCGCTGACTCTTCTTCTTCTGCGCTCTCCTACACTCCCGAACTTCGCTGTCCTACACTCCCGCCGACTTTCGCTCCTTTCGCTCCTTTCTCTTCTGTTCGCATGATTTTGGTTTCGGGTTTTTTTTTTGTTGTTGTAATTTTTTTTTGTCATGGCTGGCAACGCCAAAGTGCACCCCATGGAGCAATCACTCGATGCCGAGGCAGGCAGCAGTCAGCACAGGGCAACAGCAATATTGGTTAGGGGCAACAAGGACTCTCGCACACACACACACACACACGCATTAACGGCAGCTGCTGCTCCACAGCGTCAGCTTCGGCTTCCTTCCCCACGCCCCGCTCCAGCCCCCCTCAGACACACATCTATAAAAGTTTATTAAATTTACAAGGAACTTTTATGCAGTTACTTTTTGACATGCTTCCTTGTTCACTTTCTTTTCTTTTCATTCTCCTCAGTCCCCTCTTCCTTTATTTCTTTTTTTTCGTCCCTTTTCCCCCAGTCATAAAATTGACAACGACAATGTAAATATGTGTGGAGGATGCCATACCATACCATACATACCACCCCTCCCCTCCCCATCCACGCCCTTGCCACGCACTCTCTTTTATTTCGGAGGAGGGGGTGGGTTGAGTTTTGGTTCTTGGCTCTGAGATGTCGAGGATTTCAATTTAAATGAACCTCCAGATGAGCTTTTTATTCGCCTACACATTTAATAATTTTTGGGGCAGGTCATATGGATGGAAAATTACGGTTACAGGCAGCAGCAGCAGCGCAGCAGCAGCAATCTCATGTTGAAAGGCATGCAAAAACAACTCGCAAAACAAAAAAAAAGGCTCAATGGACACGAGGACATTGAAAATACAGCCAACAACTTGTCACATGTCACATTTTGTGGCTGATTTTGAGTGTAAATTGATGCGGGGTAGCTGTATGGCGGGAGGGGGGAGCTATAACCAGACAGAGGATATCAGCAAGTAGGGTATCCATAGAAGATCCAGATGTAACTATTTCTCATTCCTCATCTATCTGCCAAAAATGACAGCCAGAATTATGGGCCATGCTCTTTCTTAACTCTTATTCTAAAAGTTGTTTCAAGTTATATATCCCCACTTTTGTTGTCCTTCATTAAAGGGTATCTCAGTGGTCGCAAAGCCCTGCGCCTGTTCTAGGACCCTCCACTGGTTTGTATTCCATAAACGGATGAACGGTATGGCTGAAGCTGGGGAGATGAAGACGGAGACGATACGGAGACTGAGGCTGAGGCTGAGACTGAGGCTGAGACTTGAGGCCGTTATCTCGTCTTTTCGCTGTACTCTGCCAACGACACGTCGTCGTCGTCGTTGTCGGTGTCGCTGTCGTTCGTCGTTCGCCAGTGAAAGGAAGTTGACCTCTAAAGTTTAATGCATTTAAATAAATCTTAACCAACAACAACGCCAGAAAACACATTAAGCGAAACAAAGCTGAAAGCGAAAACAACAAATGCACACACAGGGACACAGAGAGAGACAGAGAGATTGAGAGAGTGAGAGTGGCAGAGGGGGCAGTGGTGGTGCTGGTGGTGGAAAGGGAGCAATGTAAATTTTAAATTTTTTGCATTTTTTTTTTGTTTAGTCGGCGGCAATTAAATTGAGCGACGCGTGCAGCCTAGCCATAAAAATATTTGCCAAAAGCCGGTTGGATGACTCAGAACTGGTTCAAACCGATTCGAACTGAATCTCGCGACACGACTCTGATCTTTGAGCAGACGGAGACGCAGACGCAGACGCAGAGCAGGAGGTACACGAGAGGCTATACATATATGTGTAGCCTTGTCTTGCTCTCATACATTCCGCTATGCAAACAGATATGTTTCTCCCACTCGAAAATAGTGCAGGAAGAAAGGAGTATTGGAAGGCATACATATATCACATGTACCGCTACTCCCACTGAAAGCTTAGCCATTGAGAGTGCGTGGGCGGGAGAGTTCAAGGGAGAATGGTGGAATGAGGGAATCCCAAGAGCACTCTGTTGGAATGCATTGGAAAGAAGCTTCTAGAGGAGAGAGCGAGTGAGAATGTACTAATAACGAGAAGTCCTCTTCACCACATCTGCTCTCTTTCGAGGGTCCATCCGCTGGTCAATATGCATGCAAACGTTTGCTGGAATAGAGAGCGTGAGAAAGGGACATCCCTAAGAAGTTCGATTGATCGATTGGCATGAGAGAGAGAGAGAGAGTATATGGCAGCGTTAAAGAGCATCAAAGAAAGATAATTGTATTGAATTGCATGGCATAATTGAGTTCCGGCTGTGAATGTCAGATAACACAACCAACCTTCTCTTTGCCTTCGCCTTTGCCCCCGTCTTATTCCTTCCACCCACTATTTTCCACTACCCTGAAGCGACCGGAGTGACCGGAGTGACTGGAGTGACTAATCTATGCGCTTATAATTACATTAACCTTATTTCCTGGCTTTACAAATCCAATATTGATTGAGTTCTCTTTCTGTTTCCCTCCCTCTCTCTCTCTCTCTCTGTCGTACGCACCATTTGGAGGCCTAAGCTATTTCAAAAATTGAAAGTGATTTGCATTACGAAAACTCTATTATAGGCGTCACACATAGCCTTGCCCCACACACACACACTACGCCCACTCGAAACAGCACACACACAGAGAAAACCCGCTCAGATGGAGGCTCATTGATCAAATTTGTGATTGACAAGTCGATTGTGGGTCTCTTTCTGGGTTATATCTACGTATCTTGTTGCTGTTGTTGTTGTTGTTTCTTTTTGCTGTCTGCCTGCTGCTCCGTTTGGCACTTTATTGATCTCATTGTTGCTTATCTGGCATCCCGTAATTTCATCATTAACGACAATTAGTGCGGAAACGAGAGAGGGAGAACCAGTGACGGACAAACATAAATCCATATTGACAGGCAGACACAGAATGTGTTCTCTCTCTCTCTCCATCTATCTATCTATCTCTGTCGGACTGCTCTGATTCCCGCGATTGCTATGCAAAATCATCGCTAATTGTGCGCAAAAGTGACAGAAATGAGCACGAGCACGAGCCCGAGAGTATGCTTATAGATGGTGACAGTCGAACGAATGGATATATAAATATGGTATATAGGTAGATATTTCTGTACATATATGTAGCATCGATTATGAAATATGATATCAATGCAAAAATTGTGTAATTCGAGTCGATTGGCAGGTGTTGGCCGTCTGTCATTCGATAGCTTTGTTTTTCGAATCCGAGAATATCCGTGGAGAACTTTGGCACTTTTTGACAGCAGAGCCACGCTACAGCAAACGGAAGTGCAAAAACGTTTTTTATGGCCCACACACACACACATGTGTGATGATCCCGCTACGATAAGCGCTTGATATACGAGCATTCGCATTCGTCTTCCTTTGTACAGATACAGATGTATTTCTATCTGTGTGTGTGTTTGTGTGTATCTATGGTTGAGCAGCCACAAGGTCACTTGGCAGATTGTTGGCCAAAAAGTTTTCCTTTTCTGCACATTTTGACGTGTAACAGGAAGAAGCCTCAAATTGAATTTTAACAATTGCCTCAACATGCTGCTGCTGTGTGTGTGTGCGTGTGTGTGTCTCAAATCTGTTGGCCCACTCTCTGGCTCTTCCTCCGACAGCCGCTTGAGTGGAATAATTCTCGGCTCAAGTGGTTTGAAGGCCCTTCCACAGTTTCACCGCTACACCGTTTCGCTGTTGCTGCTGCTGCTTGTGAGGTTTCTCTCTTATTATCCTCCGTTATTCTGCCCACTTGCATGCATGCGATGCGGCAGGAGACGCTGCTTGCGGCATTTAACACCAAATTGACTTCCAGGGAAAGTGCTTTGTGGCACAAAAGAGCCTCCAAGATGTTGTCTATTTGCGTATTGCCTCACATATAATTATCACAAATTTGTTTCAAAATAAAACTAATTTCTCCTCAATATTTCCTTCTTTAAGATGAAGATCAGTCCCGGCATCGATTGTGGATTCTAAGCTGCGTATTCTCTCAATTCCTAAAAGTTAATTTTGATTTAGAAGAAGTCTAAATTTGCTACTAAAGAACTTTTAAGCTCAGATTCTATACCCTCCTTTAGCACCCTACACAACACTTTTCCTTTATCCCCTTTTGCTGGAACTATTGAAGTTTTTAGAGATTTTCCCCAGATTCCCCCATATACTTTTCCGCTTTTTCAGAGGTGACAAAATAATGCCACAAAATGTCCATAAATTTATAACAATTCTTCGCATTTTTTTGCTCTGTCAAACTTTTTTTTTGTACAATAACCTTTCGGGGCTTAGGCGCCCTTCGCACATTTATTATTAATTTTTCAAAATCATTTCCCATTGTTTGACTAGCTATTTTTTAAGCCTAAACGTTTAAAAATTGTTTGCATTTATTTGCACTTGTTTTTTGTTGTTTGTTTTTTGTTTTTTGCTGGCACTTTGTCATTAGTTTAAGCAAATATTCGCACACAAAAAAGGTACACAAAGTACACACACACGCACGCACGCACACATGGACACAGGAAAAAGTATGTAGCGCAGCTACTGCTAATTTTTCATACACATATTTGCATAAATTAAAATGTAATTATAATAGTGTTTGGGCCACAAAAAAGTGCGCTCAGGATATGATTTATGCATGATATAAAGCGCAAAAGCCAGAAGCAGTCCCTCCGAAAAATATTCGATACACAATAAACGAAATTGTCGCTATCTTTATACAAGTATATACATACTATATATGTATGTATATATATAAAATATATTTATGTGTATAAATATTTTCACTATGTTTTTTTTTGTGTCCATGTTTGCATTAATAATTGCTACAAATAAATTAACGAGTTATTACGATAAAAAAAGTATGATATATATACATATATATATTCGGGTAGGAAAAAAATGCATAAATTTGTATGGCCATAGTTTTTTGCAGCGTTTGACATTCGCTTTTTAATATTCAATATTTAACTTTTAATTGTGGGCAATCAATTTTGATGGAGCAGCGATGCAGCGCCCACCCAGAGGGGGCCCGGAGTGTGAGACTCTCTTCCATGTAAAATATATCAAAAGTCAGTGGATAAGCATCTGGGGTGGACACTGATAATACCCAGTAATCGGTTTAGGGAGGTGCAGAAAGATGAAAGTGTTTTGCTATCGAGAATATACATAGTAGGAAGGTTTCTGTATGATTCTGAAGTTGATGTTTTCCCGATTTGAGGGGGCACACACATATATCTTTGATGTTCTATAATACCCCACAGTACTGTTGCTTGCTGCGCTCCGCAACAACATCATTTATCAAAAACCGAAAATATTTTCCATCTGTCAAGCGTCGAGTAAAAAAATTGTTATTGAACTGAAATCATTTTTAGAAAGTGAAGTAAAGCGAGGCACGCAGCCCCGAAGTTGGTCTCTGGCGCACTTTTCAGAGGAGTCATCGATTATGACTTTGAACATAAATACATAAAAATACACACATACATATGTATATTGTACATATATTTGCATATCTCTATCTGTCTGTGTCTATCTGTATCTTTGTATGCGTATGCGTATCTGTGGCAGTATCTTTTTTTGGGGCTACTGTGCAAAATCGACAATTCACTGAATTGAAATTTCAAGAACGCTCTCGAAATGCTCTTAAAATGTTGCCCCCCGCCCCGCACTGCACCGCCTCTCTCTCTCTCTGACGTCTCTGTCCCAGTCACTGATTTGTTTATTTATATTTTTAACATTTTTGTTTGCCTGCTATTGCTATTTTGTGCTCCATCATGGCCAATCCATATCCATCGAGTGGATCGGTGGAGTGCGCGCCTTTTGTGCCTGGTCATGGCCCCCCACGCACCCAGCAGAGACACCCAACAACACGCAATTTTACTTTCATTTCTAATTATTATAAAGCGGAGGAATCAGACAGAGAGAGACAGAGATACATATGTATCTCTTAGATAGGGAAGGGAATGCCCCGTGCTGCTGTATCTAAATAATAAATCTCTAAGAGAAAGGTGGCTTTTTGCTGTGCTAATCCTTAAAAATAATAATAATAAAGACTTAAGAAAGTGCTGAAAGGAGTTTGAATATGGTTAAACTTTAATCCATAAAGCAAACGAAAGCTTTCAGGATTGTTTTATAGACATACTTTAATCCTGTATATTTATTTATATTTCTAATAACTAAAATCGTATTCCGAACAATGCTGCAGATGAGAAATATCTCATTAGCTGAGGCCTAAAACGTGGGCCTCTTTGTACGTGGGAATGGGAATTCTGGCCGCAACATTTGAGAGCGTTAAATGTGTTTTTTAGTGCTTTAGTTGCTTTGGTTGCTTTAGTTCTTGAGTTGACCTCGCAATCTATAGCCCAGAGCTTAGATCCAACTTTATTTTGATGGGAAAATGAGTGCCTGTTGGTGCCTGGCTGTTGGCCTGGCTCGACTCGTGGACATTGAAAGCGACACCCATTTAGTTGTTGGTCTAAAGCTTCTCCCTCTCCCTCTACTTCTCCTCCTCTGCCTCCTCTCTGGTGGCATCTCCCACTCTATACATAGCTTGTTTTATGCGCAAAGTTCAAACTACTTAAGACAATTATTTCCGGCACTTTTTCTTTAGCCCATAAAAACTAGCACAGCATTTGTCTCGTTGCTGTTGCTGTTGCCGTTGTTGCTGTTGTTGCTGTGTGGTTCTGGTGGTAATTTGCTTGTCTTTTAAACTTAGAGAGAAAAAAACTGAACTAAATTTCACAGTAAATCGCTCGCTCGCTCGCTGGATCGCTGTATAATTCCAATTATAAACAATTACCTCTAGACGTGAACTTACTACAAGTCAAAGTTTGTGCTGTGCTGTGCTGTGTAGCCTACTAACCTGAAAAGAAACCAAGACAGAGAAATTGTTTATAGATTGGATGCAAAGTAAAGTCACAAAAGTTTTTCTTTTTAGCACTCTAGTGCGAAAAGTAAGTCTTAAGGTGGTGCTTGGCCAGATCAGTGAGTCATCCAGGCTGGCGACCCACTCACATGGGTGGTTGAATGACACCCAAGTGGCACACAGTCCAGTCAGCATTAAATGTTTAATATATGTATATGTATTAATGATTTGCAATCGCTGTGTAGTCTTTTGCAAGACTTTTCTCGTCGTGGACATTGGCCAACTTAGGCGACAATTGGCCGCTTTTAATTGCCAAGCAAGTCTCTCCAATTGCGTTCCCATCCGGTAAGCGGGTAACACCAGCACGGCACGGCACGGCACCCTAATGTGGCCACTTACACCAACACCACCAGCACACACTCACACATGCCCCACAACTGCATCGGATTGGAAGCATCAAGCAACCAGAGCCACCAGAGCTGCCTGAGCTATTGGCTATGGCAATTCATTAACGCTCCACATATGAAAGAAACGGTTACAAGTCCGGACTTGGACTCAGACTCGGACTTGGACTCGGACTCAGACTCGGACTCAGACTGTGCGGACTCAAAGAAAAAGTTGCTGTGCCAGTTTCGGGTTTGTGCAACACACAGGCTAAACCACACACTGCTGCTGCTGCTGCTGCTGCAGTGGCATGCCATGCCTGACAGTTCCAGTGCTGCTGGCTGCTGTCTGCTGTCTGCTGGTCGTTTTGCTTGCCCTGGCGTTGGTTTAATTATTTAATTTTGCGCTCATTTGCATGAGGCAAGCCTCCCGCTTGTGTCTCCTTCTCTCTGTGTCTCTCTCTGTCTCTCTTCGGGCCTTTCGCAAGCTATTTGCATCGGAACATGGCTAAAACTGTTCGGATCTCTGCTGTGTAGAGTGCAGTGGAGCGCATTCCCCCGGATTGCACTCTCTGGTTATACGATACACCCACAGCCTCACCCACACCCACACTCGTCCCCCCACCCCCCCTCCCACACACTCCCAAGAGCCAGCGATCTGCACGTTTTCTATGCCAGAGGAGAGGAGAAGGTAGAGCGGGGAGGCGGGATATGTACAATAAATTCAAGCCAAGAAAAAGCTACAGGGCAAACACTTTAAAAGCGGAAACCCCCCCCAACCACCTGTCCGTCCCACCACCCTGCAAATACTTAAGTAACTGTAAATTGTGGTATATTGCTCGTAAATGCCACAATAAAACAAAAGAAAAGCAAAACAAAAAGGGAAATTCAATTGGAATCTCTAGCATAAGACATTGCCCTGGCTTATGTCTTTATAAGAGCGGATTTGAAATTACTTTCAGATCGAACTACTCTATCGAAACACAGAAATACTGCTCTACCTTTTCAAGAACATTAAATACCAAGTTTAATCTCATGAATTCTAGAACTCCTTGCCACCCGAAGGAGACGAATTCATGAAATCATTTCAGAGGAGTTGCCAGACGTGTAAATTGGCAACAGTTTTGAAGTAAATTCCATCTCCTCCTTCCAACCATTCTCCTCCTTCACCAGCGCAAGAGGCTCAGTGACCTCCGCATCAGTCCCGAAGGATATTTTTGACTCCTCTTGTCTGGTATTCCCTTTGCCCAATTGTCGCCCGACGTTGCCACCTAATTTGTCCCACCATTTAACGTCATGAGGCTGAATTTAGAGTGAATTTTCGTGTTACCGAATTCATGAATTCATTTTCCCCATTTCATGAAACAGTCAAAGAGTAGGCAGAAGATTTAGTGGCATTTTCTGGCACATTTCAATGGGTTTTCCATCTACGAAAAACTACACTTTTTCATTCGAAAGAAACTGCTAGTTTTTGCTACCAAAAGTCAAACAAATAACAAAAAAATACCTTAATCTCATTTAAACTTGGAAATTCTATGAAAATTCTATAAAAATAAAAGAAAAAGGAAGAGAAACATTAAGCTGCTGAGACATTATCCCGCATTATCCACAGTTTCAATTTGAATCTTTAAAAATGTGTCTGCCTCCTGCAACAAATATCCAAATTCATTGTGACAACATTTTCAGTAGCCCTGACAGAGAGCCCCCCGCCCACCGCCCCCCGCCCCTCTGCCACTCACTGACCAATATGCAAATTTCCATCCAACAGCAAAGCCAAAACACGAGACTTACAGAAAAGCAAAAAAAAAGCCCACAAAAAATGTAAAACCCGAAAATAAATTCAAATTTTTTTTTTTTGGTTTTATGAATCAGTGGATAGATGTGTGTGGGGGAGAGAGAGAGAGAGAGAAACAGACTGGGACAGCAATAGTTAGTCAATTGTGACGTAGACCCACACGTAGCGCCTGGTCATCGTCGGCCCAGAGAAGTCTTTCAATATTTAGATGCGTGGGCGCTGTGGGGCAAGGCGAGACACATCGACACACTGACACACACACAGACACAGACGATAGGTAGGTTGGTAGTAGGCTGAAAAATTAATGAAAATGCTGTATAAAAATTGAAAACAATCAAGACACGGAGGCAAAGACACAGATGGTTACAGGGAGACAGAGAGAGAGAGAGAGAGAGAGGAGACAGAGGCAGTGTCGCCTGCAGTTGACCAAAGAGTATCCCGCAAATGTTGTGGTTTGAAAAGGAAAGAAAAGAGAAAAAGGTAAAAGGTAAAAGAAGAGGCAGAGGCAGAGAAATAAAGCGTAGCATCCGATGAGGATGATGCTCAGATACTCAGATACCCAGATGCTGATGCTGATGATAAAGATGATGATGAACATTGATGGCGAAGAAGCTTCGACTAAAAAAAGAAAGACGATGAAAAGAGAGAGGGAGGAGGAGGAAGAGGAGGAGCAGCAACAACCAGAAGAAGACGCACCAGCAGCTGCAGAGGAGCAGCCAAAGAAGAGACGACAAAACAAGCAACTTGAAAACTTGATGTAGGTCAAATATTTTTTTATTCCCATTCAACGCCTGCCAAAGAAAGAGAGAGAGAGAGAGAGAGGAGAGCGGTTACCACGCTTCCATACGAGAGTGCGGCGCGTGTGTGTGCATCATTCTGTTGCACGGCCGTTTTGCTGTTGTTGTTGCAATGTCAGTTGTTTGTCTTACTTTCGGTTTATAGGCCAAATGCAAGATGATGGCCAAAGCAGCAGCAGCAGCAGTTTATGAAGCATATGCGGAAGAGTGCCCCCCAAAAGAGTGAGAGAGAGGGAGAGAGTGTGTGCCACCTCCTCCTCCCTCACATACAACATGTGAATGGCTGGCCCAGGGCCATGGATGAAGTTTCAGACATTGATGAGGCTCCAGATGCTGCTGCTTGTTGCTTGTTGCTCCTTTTAAGCTCTCTTAATTGCTGGCGAAAACACACACACACCACACACACACACACACACAAACAATAAAGAGTGAGAGAGAGAGAGAGAGAGAGAGACACAAACAAAAGCTGCTGTCAAAGTTCTGCTGGACGCCCCCCCCCCGCCCGCCTACTACTCCTTTAGGCCTGCTTGAAAACTTATTTACCCGCAAAATGTTGCCATTCTGCAACCCTGAAAACAGGCAGCCCCCACAGCCGTCCACCCTTCAGCCTGCCTCCCCCCTCCCCTCCTCCTAGCTAAATTGGACCATGAACGTGATCAATTATTTCACATTGTTGCGCATTTTTTTTCTGTTTTTTTGTTGGTTGTTCAAAATCAATAACCAAACAAAAGCCAGCGAGAGAGAGAGAGAGACAGAGTGAGAGAGAGAGAGAGAGATAGCAACCAACCATCTGAACCGACAGCTTCAAGAGTCAAGGCTGAAACCGAGATACAGATACAATTTTTCTTATGTTTCGTTTTGTTGTATCGGCGATCGGTATTATTTGTCTTCTACGGAATAACCAAACACAAAGTCCAACCACTGGGAGCGACTCTGCGACCAGCTTAAATAATAACTGCCACAAAATACACACAATTATGAGGCAAACACAGACACCGCACACAATCCATACAATCCATACAGAAAAATGCATAGAAAATCACAGTGGAATGAATATCAATGTCAGGTCGTTAATTGTTATACCGATAGACCGATTCGACCCAGCAGCTAAGAGCTAAGAGCCAAGAGCCACCAGTCAATGGCCAATAGCCAAGATCCAATCGAATGGTGGCTATAAAAAGATGACGACGACGACAGGCAGCCGCTTGTTGACTTCTCTCATTGTCTCTCTCCATCGACTGGGGTCTGACCCCAAGAGGTAATTTCGGCCAAGAGGTGTTATACGAGCTTGTTGCGGTTACGCTTACGGTCAAGAGGGGGGCTTCCTCCTAAATATAGATCGGTTCGTTCCGTTTCGAGTGAGTTTGCACCTTTCGGCGACTGGCAACACTTGAAAAAAGCGACATACTACACATACAATGTACTCCATATGTTTGTATTCTTAGCATTTCCGCTTTGGGTTTTTGGTTGGTGTTCCCAATAATTGGCCTGGCTTTTGTTCGTGCAATTATTTTTGGTGCAAAACTTTTTATGGGGTCTCCAGGTCTGTGCTGTGGTGTTTTTTTCTCTGTTTTTTCTTTCTTTCTTTCGTTTTTGCTGACCTTTGAAAGTTGTTGAGTTTTTTTTGTGTTTTTGAGTAAGTAAAATGTATCGAAGGGGCCATCGATTACATAAACGATAGTGAAATACCGATAGGCCCCAGCGATTGTGAGTCATACAAAGAAAGAGAGAGGCAGATATGGGCTTAAAGATAGGGAAAAGGCTTAAAGAGGTCCAAAAGCTATGGGAAAGACTACACCAAAATTATAGACGAAAAGGGGAGGGGGGAATGGGAAAGGTTGTGGGTATAACTAGGGGGGAATGGGTATTGTTTGAAATCGAATTGAAGACATTAAATAATGACAAAATTAATATCAAGATTTTTATGAATTATGAAACATAAAAAAAATATATAAAAAAAAAAAAATTAAATGAAGAAAATTGGAAAAAATATAAAATAAATTTAAAAATATATAAATGATATATAAAAAATATATAAAAAGTATATGTATAAAATATCTCAAATATATTCCCTTTTCTATTATTTTTTCTTATGACTTTATTGCATGAAATTTTTGAATATTCCAAGCAGTATTCCTAACGTTACTTTCACTTCTTACTCCTATAATCTCACTTTCTTATCCCTCTCTCTCTCTCTCTCCCTCCCTCTCTCTCTCTTCACCAGCTTAAGCCGCCGTCTTTGCGGTAATCGATACCTTTTGTTGCTGCACCTGTTAATCCCACAAGGAGAACACAGGCATTATTATTGTAATGTATTCCAGTGCTGGCTCCCAGCTTAAGTTTACTTTTTTTCCATTTCCATTTCCTCCCCAGCATTGGTAAGGCTTCCCATCCATCCATCCATCCATCCCTCGATCCATCCTTTTGTTCTTCTGCCGCTCAGCAGCAGCGGCAGTGGCTGTGGCAGTGGCAGCGTCGTGTATTTGTATTCAATTTTCTTTACGCTTTTCAATTTGTCGCTGGCATTTGTCTAATTTCCTTTTTGCGTAATGCAAAGAATTGCAAATGTCGAGCAACACACGCAAATGCGAACCAATTGCAAGGCATTATGCCTCGAAGGGAGGCGGAGGAACAGGAGGAGGAGGAGCAGCAGGGGGGGGAACCAAATGTTTTAATATGCTGCGTTTTGTTGAGCCATTTGCAACACATTCTTGTAGGGGCACAGGCACAGAGTCAGCCGCTGCCCCACCCAAACACACACACACACAACCTACTCTTGCATTCACTCATTCGTTCATTCATTCATTCATTCAGTCGTTGGCAGCCAGGCCACGTTCAAACACTCGTGCAACTTTCATTCATACAAAATGCTATGTGCCGCCCCGCTGCAGCCGCTGCAGTCGCTACGGCCGCCGCCGCATGCAGTGGCAAATGCATGGAAAAAAATTGTAAATAAAAAGCGCAAAGGCTGAAAAATAAAACACTCTTCAGACACAGCGCACATAGTAGGGGGAGGGAGGGAGGAGATACGCCTTTTGGTAGATATACAGAGATAGACCAGACCTCGAACCAGACGCAGACACACACACACACACATACACTGATCCGGGAGATACAGAGATACAGCTACAGACATTCTTTTGCACTGAAGGAGCGGAGCATTTTTCTGCACAATTTATGTCTTTTAATGAAAATTGTAGAGCACAAATAAAAAACATATACACATGTGTGTGTGTGTGTGTGTGTGTGTGTGTAAAACGAATGTTAAATCAAAAAGAAAACCCCGGGGGTATGAAAAATGGCGCTCAACACGCTAATAACTTTTCAAAAGGAAATGTGCAATGCATGTGTGTGTGTATGTGTGTGGCAGCTCCCCCCCCTCCCCACCATCAAATTAGTCTGCAATTTGTTTACAACATTTTATGGGTTTGGAAAGGGTGAAACAACGTGAACCCCGTCCAATGAAGCCTCAGACATTGGTCATTGGTCAGCCTACCCTCCCCTCCTCACCCCTCTTCCCCCCCTTCGCCATGCCTAATTATATATCATTCGATGCCTCACATGCCACACGCAGTGTGAGAGAGAAAAACACAATGAAATAGCCATCGAATTAGGCCAAGTGGAAAAGGCCTCTTGCAACGACAGACACCACGACGACGAGTATCCACTTTAGTGACTCTAACTAGAGTACGTGTAGCGGTATGCGACTGCACATTAACCTTAAATACAAAGAGTGCCCCCCGTCCCCCCTGCCAGTGATGAGTAAAGTCACGAATATTATTTCTATTATTAATACACATTTCACTTTAGAGTCGAACGACAGCAACAGCAAAACAAAGCCAACAAATCCATTAACGAAATTAAAAAGAATGAAGATGGAAGTGGAAGTGGAAATTGGTAGATGGTAGATGGAAGTGGCCAAGAGAAGAGTCAGTCAGACTGTGGCACAAAAGCCGATAATGCTTTTTTGGTGGGCCAGAAGAAGAGCAGTAGAGCAGCCTCCGAAGAGGCCTCCAGTCTGCCTCATTGTCTTGTGGCATTTAGCTAGACGATGTCTGCCATTTCCTTCAGAAATTAGTTTGTTTGTTTGTTGCTTAAATTCACATTAAATTAATTCAATTGCGTTTGCCTCTGCCTCTGCCTCTGCGAGAAAGGCATTTTAAGTGCCAGCCAGAGTTTAGCTTCAGATAATTATACAATTTAATTATGGCTCAAATTTGTTAGTAGAACGCCACAGCCGCAGCCACAGCCGCTTGACTTTCTATTTGAACTTGTTTTTTTGCCACTGTGAGAAAAGAAAACTCAAAGATTCGATTGTTTTCCCTCATTTTATTGGGGAGAATTTAAAGATCTTTCGCCTTTGGGGCGAAGCTTTTGTTCTGTACTTCTGCGCTCCCTGTGGGACTATCGATAACATCGAACATACTTAGAGAGTAGCAAAAAGTGAAGATGAAGAGCGGCTCTCCTCTAAAGCTGGCTCTTCTGAGTGTCTCTCTCTCTACAACGAGCGACATCGCTAAGAAAGAGACATCTAAACCAACGCTTAAGAATTCCGATTAAAGTTCCGATTGCTATAGCGATCAAAAGATAAACGCTCTGCTTAACGATATTTATCCAAGATAAAAGTAAGCTAACTTTAAGCAAAAATTAACCGCTTTGCATAAAAGTTTACACAGAAAGAAAGTACAAGTAGAAAAACACTCTAAATTGTGAGTTCTCTCTCTCTCTCTCACTGATTCTTCCCACTTAAACTCCCTTCCCCCCTCAACCCCCTCAACCCACACACGAAACAACTTTTGAGCACACATCGCTTAGAGAATTCTTTCAAGCCCGCACCCACTTAGGGTTTTCACTTTTTTTCCCCGTCTTCTTCTTCAATTTCGCTTTTCTATTTCCAAGGTAATAAAAAAAGAAAACAACAAAAATGTGGCAAACAATTTTTGCCATTTTGTTTATTCGCCGACGCGTCGCGTCGGTCGTAAACTTTCATGTGCCGCCGCTGCCGCTGCCGCCAACGATGAGGCCAGGCCAGGCCACCTTTGGTGCCAACTTTTTGGTCGTGATCTTTCACTCTCCCGCACTGGCACTGGCACTGCCACTCGCTCTCCCACACACTCTCACGTGACGCCAATGATGACACTGTCATGTCAGGGAGTGCTTACTCCTCCTTGCTGCCACACACAATCCCCTAGTAGCTAATGCTGCACTTTATCTTTTGTGGCCGTTACTCTTCTTAGTGTCTTTCGGCTAGGGGTTAGCTTAAGCGTTAAACATCACAAAAAGCATCGGTGGAAAACCCATCGTCGTGTAGCCCTCGAACACGCCCAATCTCTCCACTACTCCCCCTCCCCTCCTGCTCCTCCCTCTCTTCTGCGGTAAGAGAGTTTGCCCAGCGATGCGTCTCGCTGTCTGGCCTGATCACACTCACGTCGCGGCGGCATTCAAATTAGATGCGAGGGGTATGGGGGGGTTGGAGGCACCCACCGCCACATCGCTGTCTTCGCTATCTTTTTTGTTGTTGTTTGTTGGACATTTCTCTTGTGTTTTTTTGTTGTTTTTTCTAATTGCTGGCAACGCACACGTATCGTAGGGCCCAAACCCACAACCCATAAGCTTCACCTGCCCCAGCCGCACCCTCACCACCGAACGAACGCCTCCTGCCGTGGCAGGCATGGAACACGCATAAATCTCGCCACTATGTCAATCGCATCAAAGTCACGTAATCTATGTGACATTTTCACTGAATCGTTAAAATTGGAAAAGCGTTTATACGACGACGCTGCCACAGGCACTGGGACTGGCACTGGAACTGGGACTGCCACTGGCGGCAGGGAGTACTTACAGACCCAATTCCAGAGGCAGCCCCTTTGCACCTCTCCTGTGGCAGGCAGGCAGCGGGCAGGCAGGCAGGCATCCGTTGAATAATTCAGGGTGCATTCAGCAAATGCAGTTAGTTGCACATTTGCTTGGTAAATAGTTTTTAAATCTGTTTGCTAGTCGCGGACGGACGGACAGACGGACGCTAATGTCCGTTAGTGCTGTTGCCTCTCTCATCCATCAAGCGGACACAGACAGCGACGAGGGGGAGGGGGCGGGTGCGGGGGGTGGGTGATGCCCTCACAGAAAGATGATTAATGTCAAAGTCGCTGCCACGACAGAGACGACTCCACGACTCTCTGATGGAAGTCACAAAAGCAACAAAAAAACAACAAAAAAACAACAAAAAATAGTAATTAAATTTTTGCTAAATCTGAATCATTATGTAAAAACAGAAAAACAAAAACAAATTGAGGTTCTGCAAGCGCAAAACCGAAGGTTTAATCGAAAATATTCGCACGAAAAAAAATGCAGAGATTAAAGCTAAAAACAGCAACAAAAACAAAAGAGTTGATTGCAACACCTACAAGAAATGGTTAAGAGACACTGCGTGAAGCATTTGGGACACATGCCACTCTGTGTTTGGAGTTGCAACAAGAAAATATAATAATAATAATGGGAAAGATGCCACAGATTTGCAGACATATCACGATCCAAGGCGGAACTAGCGGGGCTCTTGCAGTGCGGGGCACATTTGTGGCTGTCCAAGTGTACCCTAAGCGAACGGAAACATTCGCAATGATGATTGCTCTCAGAGCTACTGGCTCTACTCTACTGATTGACCCTGTGGTGATTGATCTTTCTCGCTGGCTTCCAGCAGAGGAGGAGGTAGAGGGGGGAAGCCATTTCAACACAAGAGACTATCATCAACGCTCAAGGTCAACACTTTCCATTCCAGCTGCCAGCCAACACCCACACTCCACACTCCATCATCCGGGTCCTCCGACAGACGTTCCGTTGTTTATATCATCGATAAGATCTGGCCAGGCATATGCTTCACTCCCCACCCCTCCTCCCCACTCCCCTTCTCTTCCAGAAGTTATGCATCAACCGCTTGCGCGTGCGATTCCCTTTTTGGAGAGGCCTCAAGAACGGAAAGGAAGGGGGACCATTCGCAAAATGATTTGTGAGTCGAGGCCAAGAGCAGAGCAGAGCAGACACCCGCACTGCGCTCGCCTTTCTCTTTTCGCGCCAAGACTCTCGCCCTCTCGCCTTGGCAAACAGAGTTTGCCCCAAGTTGCGCCAAACTGGAAATTAAAAACGCTTAATGTGCACTTCCGCCGCTAAAGAAGAACGACTCCGACTCTGACTCCGACTCCGACTCTGACGATGCCCCTTGGGAAGGGCAGAAGGCAACCACTTATCAGAGCCATCAGAAGAAAGGGGTGGGGTGGAGTGGGGTGGGGTGGGCAACAACGATAACAACACCCATAGAAGGGGCAACAACATTTCACGTTAATATGTTTGTTTGTTTGTCTTTTGTCTTGCTTTTTCTTCTCTTCTGTTTTTGGCTTTAACCCTTTTTTGGCACGTTTTCTTTCACGCTGCTGCTGCTGCTGCTTCCACGTTTTTCTTTTTCTCTTTTTGTTGTTGCTTTTGCGCTAAATGTTGTTTACTTTTTTGTCATTGTTCGTGTGTTTTGTTGCCATTTTTCCTTTGTTGTTTTATTCCCAACATTGTAGTTGTTGCTGTTGCTGGCGACTGCTTAACATTCACCTACTTTTCACCTTGTTAGCCGCCGCCGCTGCTGCTGCTGCTGCTGATGTTGCCTGCCACTGTGGTGGCTGCCCCTCGTCGCTCTCTGCTTTTGCTGCATCTCTGCGCTTGGCCCTGGCTTCAAAGCGCGGACAGCAGAGAGGCGGCTTCAAATGAAATTAGAAGTTGACGCAGTGCGAGATGAGAAAGAGTAGAAGCAGGACCCAGCAGGAGTAGCAGCAGGCGGAGGTCTAGCGGAGCAGATGGAATAGAAGACAGAGCCACAGAGTGGGGGGCGGGGAGAAGCAGAGGAAGCAGCAGCACCAGGAGGAAGCAGCCGGACAGAAACAGTAGCAAAAGCAACAGCAGGAGGCAGTAAAATCAGCCAAGGAAAAGCCAAGACAATAAGGCACCAACAGCATAAGGTAGAGAACCACATGGAGCCAGAAACCAGATGTTACGACCACAGTGATACCCACTAAGCTGCAGCCCAGATCTGTGCCTCAAAGTCTGCAGCATTCACAGCATACCCCGCCACCCCATACGTCCACTGCAGGGGGCACAGCACAAAACAATGCAAAATGCACACAAGAAACCCAAAGAAAAAGAAGCTAAGGCTGAGGGGATGAGGGGTTGAGGGGCAGGAGAACGAGAAGGAGAAGCAGCACTCGACGTAGATCCACTCTCGACAGCAGCAGCAGCAACAACAGCAACAAAAGTGGGCTCTAAGTAGAAAGTTAATTAGGCTTAAATGTGCGAGAAGTCGACGATGACGACGACGCAGACAGACGGACGGACGGAGAGACGGCTGGACGGTGGGACGGTGGGACGGGACGGCATTGAGTAGGAAATACTGCAAAAACAGAAGCAACAACAAAAGCCAATTAAAAATTCTTATGCTTTTTGCTGCTGCTGCTGCTGCTGCTGCCGCTGCTTTAGCTTTTGGCTAATAATAATTTCTGGCCAAAAGCTCGGTTCGGCATCTGCTTGTTAATTAATTTTTATGCATTTCTACAAATGTTCAATCCGAAAAAGTTTTCGCGTGCAGCGAAGCGGACCCAATCAATGGCCGGCAGCAGAAACTTTCGTTTCAAGTAAATTTCACTCTTGGCCCAAAGGCAGCAGCAGCAGCAGCAATGGCAGTGGCAGTGGCAGCAGCGGAGGCAGCAGCAACATCATCAGGCCATCTCACCAACTTGGGTTGACATTAATTGGAGCCATTAAACTGTGTTCGCTAATAAGTTGGCGGCGTGCAGCAGCATTCCGCAAAGTTTCGAAGGGAAATGTTTCCTTGCCCCCCGCCACCACCACCACCTACCACATCCACCTCCCCCCGCAGCTCCTGTTTGGCTTGTTCTCGACTTTGTCCTCTGCTTTCCCCCCAGCCTCTGGCCAGCATCTGGGCGGAATCAAAACGATTAACACTTGCCGATTGTTTGCGGGGTGATATGTGGCCTTAACGACATCACAATCTGTGTCCCCCCCTCCAGCCACCCCTCCTCCCCAGGCACACACTAACAGGGGGAAGGGGGAAGCTGCTCTGCAGACCTGGGAATACCTTTTTGCTTTGAAATACCTTAATTATTTATGCTTTAAGCCGTGCAAATTTGGGAGCTAATATCATTCAAGGGATCATGGAATATTTCTCTATTTTAAAAGCATAAATAATCCCTGTTCTAAAAGAAATATCTGCAAAAAACTATCCATAATAATAATAAGATATTTTCCCTGGAATATGTATATTTTATGCAGTATTTTTTTAGCTTTCCCTTTTAGTTCCAATGGCAAGCAGTATTCCCCTATTTGTTCACTTTTCTGGCATCTGAAAACCTCTAGCAATGTGTTACCAATCTGATGAGATCACCAATGGCGCCCAAGCCAATTGCCGCCGTCAAAGCCGGTCCCAAAGTCAGCCGAAACGCGGCCTAAAGGTCGCCAACGAGCACAGGGCCAGCGGCGGCAACTAATTTAGGGCTTAACTCTAATCAAAGTTGAACAGAACCCCCACACATACACACACACACACACCCTAGCACACACAGGTTCGCGTGTGTCTGTGCGCCTCAATTGAATTGCGGAGGGCAAGTGGCTTGGGGGGAGCTTTGGTTTTGGGTCTGCGACTGGGACTGGGACTGGGCCTGGGACTGGGGGGAGTGCAGCATCATCAAAGCATCGAGTGGCTGGAGTGGCTGGCGTGGAGTCTGTGGTCGTTCGGTCAGTGCTAATCCACTGTGGAGTAGAGCAGAACCACAATAGGGACACACTCTGTGGCCAGTGTGTGTTAGTCCATTTGCATGTTGCAAGGCCCCACAGTTGCTGCAACTGTAAATTGCATAATTAAAATTTGAAAATTAATTTTTTTTTTAATTTTTCGTGTGCTCCAGCTTTTTATTATTAACAGTTTTCGAGAGAGAGACAGAGAGAGAGAGAGAAAGAGAGAGAGGGAGAAATGTCGTCCGAACTAAAACAAAAGCTCTTTATGTTTTTGGCCAACATTTTCCGCTTTTTCCCCAGTTTTCTCAGTTCTGCATTTTCCATTCTCTCTCTCTCTGTCTCTCTTTCTCTCTGTGTGTGTGTGTGTCCGGGGTTCCTGTTCCATTTATTATTTATGTGCATTTTGATGTGGAAAACATTTTCATGTTTTTCTTTATTTTCCTTTCCCTTTTTTTTCATTTGTTTTGTTATATATTTTTCTCTTTTTTTGTGGCATGTTGCATGTAGTTTTGCTAGTTGAAAATTTGTCTCTTTTTATACATCCGTTACTCCCAGAAGTACAGGGGTATATTAGCCAGAGAACCGAGAATGCAGAACCATAAAGAACGATCCGATCTGCAAGATGGCGTCCAGTCTGGCTGCTACGAATGCCAGAGCAATGAGCTTTTGTGTGCTACGACAGAGCACACCAAATTCCGTTATATCGAACATGAATACTGGGTATCTGAGTGCTCCAAAACTTTCAACGATTCTGTTGGTATTTTGTTTTTTTTTGGGTGGGGGCAAGGAAAAGTTTCATGTAAAAAGGGGAGGGGGTGGGTGAGGCTTGGATAACATTGTAATGCAGCTGCAACGAAAAGTTTTTTGTTTTTTTTTTTTTTTTTCATTTTTGGACCTAGAGAGCTGCAAAACAGAGTTTCCACTTCACACCATTTTCCATGTGGGTTAATTAGCAACAGTTTTTCCAACCACTTCCACTTGTCTCCCCCTCTCTCTGTCTCACTCTCGCCCTGGCTGTGCTTTGAGCTGCTTTTGCACATCGAATAAAGGGAAATCACTTGGCCACTTGCAGATACATTTTCGTATCTACAGCATACGCATATTATGTGTGTATGGACGTGTGTAACAGCATTTGAATTTCCGCACTGCCTTGGAAAATACAGTTCCGATTTAACCTGCCTTAATGAGGCCGCAGACGCAGCCCCAGACGACGTTGCAGGGGCAGGGGGCAGGGGCCAGCCAGCCAGACTCTTGGCCAAATGCTGATGTAATGCCACGCCACGCCACGCCACGCACTGGGCCCCCAAAGGCATTGCCCCCTTCCTAACGGCCCATTGTGTGTAAATTTGTTACCATTTTCCTTCTTTTTTTGTCTTGCTGTTTTTTTTTTGTTATTTTGTATTGCACATAAAAGTAATTTCTAATTTGCTGGTGTGTTTTATTGTTTTTTTTTTGTTTTTATGGCACCGCACCGGCAGAGACTTATGCAACATCTGAGCGCGGCCAGCCAGCGGCGCATGCGTACGCACCAGATGGCCGCCGGCGGAGCCTCTTGGCATCGGAATCGTAAAAGCATAACGGCGTTCATTAATCATGCAGGCCATGAGGCGGTGGATGGAAGAACCAAACACACACACAGACACAGACACACGGAAAACTGAAGCAGAAAAACTGCAGAATAGCACATAGGTGTGTGTATGTATGTACCGCGAGGGATAACTGGCAGAGTGGCTAAAGAACCCATCGACAACTGTTGCCAATTAGCAGGCAACACGCAAAGCGCATTTGCATCTGCAGCATGCCCCCTCCCTCTCCGCGCACAGGCAGTGCGACAATAGCGGAAGAGAAGCCGCGCTGCAGAATGGAAAATTTAATTAGTTCAAGTCGCAATCGGCGCAACATTAGCTACAGGTAGCACCAGCTAATTGAGCTCTCCAGTTACTTTCACTGAAACACCTTCGGGGTTGCGTCAATAAATTCGCCAACGGCGAAGCTCTACCTAGAGACGTGCGTGTGAGTGTGTGTGTGTGTGGCAGGTACCTCCTTGTGTCTCGCATTGTGCCTTAAAAGTCCTCGGCACACGCACTGATTGCATCATTTGGCCTCTGACAAGAGACGAAAGACGAGAGTGGGAGATATTAGAACGGCATTTCGATTTGCATAGCAACGAGCGAGCGAGCGAGCAGCAATCCAATCCAATCGCACGGCCAGGACAATGTCAGACAATACGAGAAGCAGCATGCCACAGGATGCGAGCACCCCACGAGAGGAGACAGGAACAGAGACCGTGAGCTATGCCCTGTACCTGCACCGCCAGGAACTGGGTCGCCCCAAGCGCCGTCTAATGCGCATTGCCGGCACCAAGCTGCATCTGACAAACGAGCTCATCCTCCAGCAGCAGCGGCTCATCCTCCGCCAGTGTCAGTGGGCGGGCGACAGTCCCGCCGAGCTCGTCTACCAGCAGAGGAGTGCCCTGAATCGGGAGAGCATGTACCGCGACCGGCTCTGGCGCAACATGCAGCGCCAGCTCGAGAAGCAGCAGCATCGCCAGCGCTTCAATCTCCAGCAAATGGGAAAGCTATAGCACATACACGGTATCTGTATGTATCTGCCAGATACGATTATGTGCATATGCAGGTGTAGGTTTAAGGTTTAGTCCAAGGGACTTTAAGGCAGTTTAAGTGATAAGCAATAAAGCGGCATAAATCATCAAAAGAACTCGTGTCGGAAAGGCGAAAGGAAGAACGGAAAAGGAATGCGAATACGAATGCTAGTGCGAAGGAAAAGCCAGGCTAAAGTGTTTGACTTTTGACACTCTCTCCCGAGGGGGAGACAGTCTCCACTTTAGCAACTGTCAGGCAGACCAAAAGGATGCCCCATCTATCGACTGGAGGATACCCTGGGTGGGACATAATCAAATTTGAATTTAGCTTCAATCAAAATTAAATGGGAAACAATCTGCAGGGCGGATCTTTGGTAACCCCTTCGTGCCCCACAACTACAGGGTATTCAAAGAGGGCACCCCCCCAAAGAACAAGCAAAAGGAAGTGCAACAGAAACAGCGCAGCGCAGTGGCAGCAGCAGCAGCCCAAAGGTAAGCGCGCGGCAAGTTTTTTCTCTTTTTTTTTCAATTTCCTGCTGCCATTACGCGTAGCATCGCAGCTGTTGCTCCCACCCCGCCCCGCCCCGCCCCTCTGCAGCCACTACGCTCTTTCACTTGGCCATTGACGTTTTGCGCGCACTGTTCTAGCACCAGGGAGCAGGAGGAGGAGGCGATGGATGGGAGGTTGTTGTGTGTCTTCGCTCTCGCTTCTCGCTTGATTTGTCACACAGTCCCAACGGGAAAATAAACCTGTCGCCCCCCTCTGGGCCATGGAAAACCGGTATCTGTCGGTGTACGCTTTCTTTTTGTGTCCACTGTGGGTTGAGCAAGGGAGAGAGGGAGATATGACACAGCATTGCATCTCTTCTTAGAACAGAGAAAAGCGCGCTCTCGTATTTAGTTGCAATTCCTTTACACACACACACACATGCACACACACAAGCACGGTACTGTATACGGTATAGCTCTTCATCTCACCAATAGACTGGATCACACACGCTGTTGTCCTTCTCTCCCGCCCCCCCCTTCTCAGTCGTACACTGCATCCAAAACACATACGTACACAGCTATTCGTCTCCCCCACACTAGCACACACACACACACACACACACACAAGCACTGGTTATCCCTCTCCGAGTGTTCCCTCTCGCTCTTGCACACTCCTTTTCCTTTTTTTCTTCTTTACTATTCTAAGTGCAGTATCTTGCCGCGTTTCGCTTAGTTTTTTTTTGTGTGTTTTTTTGTTTTGTTTTTGTTGTATTTTTGTTGTGGCATGTCGGTTATTTATGCGCCTTGTTGTCCCAATTCTTGAAAAATGCTACAACAAGCCTCGTCTCGTGTCGTGCCTCTCTCACTGCCTGTGTGTGTGTGTGTTTGTGCCGAGTGTCCATGCGGTTTAGTTTTTGCACTTTAAGCGGGGCTAGTCTTGCCAGCTATTTTTAATAAGCAAAGCCACGGCTACGGCTGCAACAATAACAACAAAATGCAGCCTCCTTTTGCTTTTTATTCCACTTACCTTGCACTATCCATCAGCCACAAAACGATCCACTGAAAGAGACAGAGAGAGAGGGAGAAAAAATTAGTTTTTTTTTGTATTATTTGTAAGCAAAATCAATATGGATCGCCGCTGCTGCACACAACATTTTATAGCCACGGGGGGAATGCGGGGGAGAGCTGACATCAATTTTTGTACCTTTTCAAATTGTTTTTCATAATCCATTTTCGTATAAATGTTGCCACACTCTGTTGGGCACCAGATAAAATACATTGTGTTTATTATTCTTTATTTTCCACTTGCTATTTTTGCTCTAGTAATTGCTTGCGACTCCCCTTTTTCTACGCATCGTTTTTTTCTTCTTAAACGAGGACTGGGCAGGGCAAATAAATGGAAAGGGTTTAGTACTTTGTACAATGTGGCTAATCACATTAGCTAAGATAGTTATAGTTAATCTAGATCTAGCAGTAATCTTTTTCAGTAATATTAACCCCCCACCTCCTCACACCTTGCCTGGTGTCACCCCACCTTCTATTCCCTGGCTGCGCTCTTTATGGGCACCCGCGCTCACTGTTTTCGATGCTCCGTCTCCTTCGCCCACAATTCATTCATAGGATCCCGCTACTTTGTGTTCTCTCGCGTTCTTCCCTCATCTCCCTTACACTCATGCAGTTCCACCGCCTCTCATTTGCTTGCACTCGCTCTCAAACCCTCTGCTTGCATTCAGCTGTGGAGGACAAAGGCAAACTTTGCGCTCTGCTCTCTATGATTTTTGCTAGCGCTGCTGCTTGCTGTATTTGCCTTTGTTTTGCACTTGGACAACCGTTACATTTTGCTCCTGCTTCTGTTTGTTGCATTGAATTCTGCGTGTCAGCAGCAGTGTAAGGCTAGAAGAGGAGGGGGGACAGGCAACAGCAGCTGTGTTGGCCACTAAACAAAAACAACTGTAATAATAGCAACAATAATAGCAAACAAAAAACACACAAACACAGAGAGAGAAAGAGAGGGAAAAAAACAACATTGTACAAATAACAACACTTTTTATTGCTGCCAAATGGTAGATGGAGTGGGCAGAGAAAAAGAAGAAGAGCGCCAGCCAAGGCATAGAAACCATAAGGTAAGGCGCCTATGCTCCGCTGGTGGGTGATGGGGAGTGATGGTCCCCACCTTATACAGCATCTACTTTGGGCAAAGTGTGGTGTGTGGTGGAAGTGGTCTAGGGATAGGAAAGAGGTGGCAGAGCAGTTAACACAAATAAACAATTGCACTTAAGTGTGTGTGTGTGTATGTGTGTGTGATAGCTGGTGCTCTATCCGTAATTCTCTGAGCTGCTAAATCGTCTGTAAATACTTTTGTACAAGTTAACAGTTATAAATGGGCTTTTTATGAGTTGTGTTTCTATCAGTGTGTGTGTGCGACAATATTTGTACGAGCACTACACAACACTGGACATGGTCATGGTCGCCAAAGGAGAAGATGGAGTGTGGTGTGGTGGTGTGTTGTGGCGGGGCTGGGCACAGACCCCATATCAAATAAATGGGGATTTGATGCCATTGCTGCTGATAGTGGAATCGAGCTGCTGCTTGTGTTACTGTTACTGCCACTGCCACTGCATCACTGCTTGAGCTCCACATTTTTCATGTTGCCAGCATTCAGACATTCACACAACGCTTAGAAAGTCACTTGAGGGATATGGACAACAGAGCTACAAACCAATACAAACACTTTGCTTATGTCTCTCTGTCTGTCTGTCTGTCCCGTCAGTCAGTCAAGTGAAATCGTATGCCGTATGCTGTATGGTGTATGCCGCCTTCTGCAACCAGCTTGAGCTTCAGCTCCAACTTCAATCCCAATACCAAACTCCAGCTACAACTCGATGTCTGCTCGTTGTCTGGCCAAGTGGCAAGTAGTTATTGTTACGATTTATGGCATACGCACAACCGATGAACAGACCCCACCGACCACCGACCATCGACAGCGCCAGCCCCAGTGGCAGCCCCAGAGTTGGAAATGGAAATGGAGATGGAGGTATGGAGGCTGCCCCATCCACCGTACAACATCATTTCAGAGACAACAACGCCACAACTACAGTGGAGTTGGAACCAGATTAGGATTAGAATAGGGATCGAACATGAAGCAAAAACGACAGCGTAAAGAGGATACTTATAGAGGGGCCTGGAGGGGATATGGCTTTTCCTTTGGCCGTCCAATTTACACACACACACACACACAGAGAGAGTTTTCCTTAGGAAAGTACCACTGTTCATTCATTTTCATCCGTTTTCAGTTTGTGCATTGGGATTGGGGGTTTTCTATTGATTTTCTTGCTGTTGTTGCTGCTGCTGCTGCTGCTGGTGGTGCTGTTTTCTATTTGCTGTTGTTGATTTGCCACACGTCCATAATAATGCTAAGAAATGGAAATCATAAAAGTCAACAATCATCCATGTTGGCCATGACCAGATTACAGTCAACAGAGAAGGAGGTGGAGGTGGCGGTGCAGGTGCAGGCGGGAGGGGTGGAGCTGTGGAGCTGGCCAGAGCCAAAGCCAGAGCGCACTGAACAGTTAGTTGCAGCTTGAATTTGCACCGGCATCATTAGGAAAATTTGTGCGCTTTCGTCAAAAGAAATCAACCTGCTGCCTACAACAACTACACCATAACATAATGATGTTGATGCTGCATTTTGTGGCTGGAGCGGGAGGGAGGGAGCGCCGTATCGCGTTAGGCCAGGAGAAAGATGTGCCAGGAGTTGCCGCCCCTTGGGAGGCCACCGCAAACAGGGTGACACTCGGCAAATGCTCGACATTAATCACAGGGTGGGGGCGTGCTGGTGGTTTCGATTATTGCCACACTCTCCCCCCCACAGTTCCCCCTCTCTCCCTCTCAGCCCACATTTGTTGCACTTTGGCGAACAATTTTCGTTTCGTTTTTTGTGTGCTGCATTCGACAGTGAAAGTAAAAACTGCAAACACAAAACTCTATGCATGCATAAACATGTTCAGACATGGCGACAGCCACGCCACGCCACGCCAAGCCACGCCCTTAGCCCATTTGCATGACAGAAATCAAAGCTGAAACAAAAGTAATGCAAGATTAAATGCCAAAAAACAATCAACAGCACGACACAGAAAGAGAAAGAGGGAGAGAGCGAGAGAGAGGAGCGGGGAATCACTAGGAGAGAGCAAAAACCAACAACTGCCTGCCACTGCCCTACAAACAAAAAAAAAAGAAAAAAGCAAAAGTCAAAACCAATATTTATTATTACACTGCAATGCAATGCGAATTTTCATTTTTGTGTTAATATTCTGTTGTGTCTGTGTATGTGTGTGTGTGTGTGTGTGCAGCCAAATACTCTTACACAACAACAGCTATAAACCGATACACACATGAGCTTTGTGCTCAAGTCATAAATATCACGAGGGGAAGTGGGGGTTGGTGGGTATTACCGCTCAGTTAACAGCCATAAATTTTGATCATGAGTGATATGGGGTATCCGGGTATCCTCAAGGATCATCGAAATATGCTTTTGGGGGAACATATTTACATAAGTGAAAGGACAAACATATTTGGGAACATTTAGTGGTCATAATTGGTTGGGGTTTGTAATTAAAGGAAGGCCTGAAGGCCATAATTATCGTGCCATGGGGATTATGTAAAATGCGATTCAAGCATCCTCATCCCTGTATATCGATACACTTTCTGCTTGTACAGTCTCTTCGGTTATCGATATTAGAGCATCAAATGCATTGCTGTGCTCCGAATGCAGTTTTTTTTTGCTGGTGTTACATTTGTTCTTATTTTCCGTCGAATTGTTGGCTTTTCAATTTGTTTTAAAATACAATAAAAGTGCATTTTGCATTTTGTCTGCCAGGCATTGATTGAATGCCTCGCATGGTGTCGATTTTTTCCCCAAGCCCCCCCACCCACTCACCACCCACCAGTCAGGCAGTCAGCCAGTCCACAGTTGTGATCCCGCTTTTGCGTATTGACATGAACATTTTTAATTATATTTTACGTCAATTGTACAACAGGACAGGAAAAGGGACAGCGCAGGGGCAGGGCAGAGGCAGGGGCAAGAACGGGGGCAGACAGCATCAGGCACCAGGCAACAGGCAACGGGCGCAACAAAAAAAAAACAAGAAAACAAGAAAAATATTTTTGGTTTAATTAATTGTAAAATTTGTTTGTGTCTGTGTGTGTGTGGAAATGACTGTGGAAATGACTCTGCCACACAGTGAAAGAGCATGATTTTGTGCATCGTTAAATGCTAAATCGAATGTGAAAGGGATAATGATCGAGGGGGGCACGGGGGACACGGGGAGAGACGAGGGGGCGACAAACAAAGGCAATTGCCGGGTTTCCCTTTCGTATTTCCACAGTGTGCAGTTTCAGTTTGTTGTTGTTGTTGTTGCTGTTTTTTTTTGCAAAAGGTTCATTAAGCCCATTCGCGGCAGTCACATTAATTGTTTCGTGGACCTTTCAACATTTGGCTGTGCTGCCTGCTGCCTGCCGCCGACGCCCACTTTTCTTTCTTTGGCAAAAGACGGAGCGACGACCCCCCCACCCCTCGGGGTGGCGCAGGGATTTCGCAAAAGATTGCCGCGATGCAAATGAGCCTGAGGCAACAAGAAACAACCAGCAACAAGCAGCGGGCCAACAATGATTGTGTCTACCACCATTTACCATTGTTGCAGCGGAAAATTTATTGAACTTACATCATAACCGGCGGCACATCGGCAACAACAACAGCAACAATCCACCACTGACACTTTGGCCACTCTTCCATGACATTCTTGAGTGCATCTCCAGAAGAATGGAGCAGAGAGCGGAGAGCGGAGAGGGAATGGAATGGAACAAGCGTTACAAGTTAATAAAAGAAGCTTGGACATGGCCCTAACTCTGGTCAAAAGGCGGAGGTGGTGGGGTGATCGAAGGGGGGCTGGGGGTAGGGGAGGGCGTGTTGCTGGGCGTACGAAGTGGTCGTTAGCTTTGGAGTCTTCATAAATTTGTACTTGAGCGGCCAAGTGTGACGAACGAGATTACTGAAATCTTCTGGAGCAGATCCATTTTTCATAGCCGACAACTTTGCGCGAGAGAGAGACAGAGAGAGAGAGAGAGAGAGGCAGACAGCCAGCGCATTGAGTTGTCTCTCACATAGATACAATTCTATCTGCTGGATATATTATCTCTGTCTCTGTCTGTGTGTGTGTGTGTGTGTGTGTGTCTGTCTGAGTGAGTGCAACAAATTGCTTTTGCTATAGCTACTCGCTGTCATAATAGTTGTTGCCTCTGCTGCTGCTGCTGCTGCCTTTGTACCTTTTTCTATTGTTTCTCTGCTCTAGTTATGGCTGCTGCTGCTGCTGCTGCCCGGTAATCGGACATCAAAATGCGAAAATGATATGCCCCCTCCCTAGGGGGGGTTTTCGGGGGCTGGGGGCACTCATTGTTGACCAATAATGAACAGCAGAATCTATTGTATTATGATACCTCCGGCACTCGGGAGGTTGGAGGGTGAAGGGAGGTGGGACTACATTCTATATTGTATTCTTTTGGATGTGTATTACAAATAGAAGGATGCACTTTATCATAAACTAAAGTAAAGTAAAGCTCAGTAAAGTTTAAACGATTCGGATTGGCCACTCGCAGTACCGATGCACCCGTGCCGTGGGTCTAGCGATAAGAGAGAAGACCGCAGAGAATTAATTCACTCGCGTTAGGCGATAGCCTGAAAGGCTTCCCCTGATAGCGTAAGAGTGCGAGAGGGAGAGAGAGGGGGAGAGCGTGACGGTGCCATCGAATGTCTGCACAATTCTTGCACAATCGAAGAAACATAAATTATCAGGCCACAGAAAAATTATAACAAAAACCAGGAGGAGAAACGAAAACAAAAACAAAAACACACAAACGAAAAACAAAAAACAAATAAATATTTATGCCAAAAAACCGAACGAACTGTGAAACAAAGAGCAATTGTCGCATGAAACAAAGTCTCACGTAACTGCCATAAATATGGCAGAGAGAGAGAGAGAGAGAGAGGGAAGAGCGAACATTGCGTATGAGTTATATTTTCAGCTCCCTCACTCCCCTGCCCGCCACTCCATACAATCGAACTGTTTATCATTTGAGGGCGAAACAATGCAAATGCATGGAGCAGGAAAGAGCGAGGTTAAGACTCCTGCTCGCACATATCACACCCTCGCCCGCACCCACGCTCCCTCCCTCCACGCACGCTCGCTCCCTTCGGCGTTTGTGTTGTAATGCAATGCGCGCGAATAACAGAGCGAGACAACAACAGCGAGCAGGAGCAGCAGCAGCAGCAGCAAACAACCGCAACAATAAATAAACTGTAACATATGCAAATGATGATGAGAAGCATTTCGTTTCGATACAGTCGTCGCTGCCGCTGCCGCTCTTGCTGCTTCTGCTGCTTAAGCTCTTTAGCTCTGCCTCTGCCCAAGCGCAGCTGCTGCTATCTGCTTACTGCTCTGCTCTGCTTAAGCTCTGCATCTGCTGCCAATGAAGCTGCCTCTGCCTCTGCCCAACCTGTGCTGATGACTGCGCTGCTGTCCTTGGGCGTCAAATGAATATGCAAAAGCGAGCAGGTGAAGACCCACGCACACACACACACACACACATACGGAGTGGGTGTATTACAAAGAATTGGTAACAATCCTGGACGATGGCTGGTGCCGATAGCAGATATAGCCCACAAAAGCCACCACAACACCAGCAACAAAAGCATTGGCAGAGTGCAAGGAGCCGCCAACCAAAGTATGCAACATGCATGCCACATATGTACAGTGCTACTTGCCTAAGAGAAACCTTCGCTAACTGGGGAAAACCCTGTGGAAACCCAACAACCTATTGCAATCGCCACTTGAAACTTTCAGCAATCTCCATTGAACTATTGATCTATTGATGGCTGCCACTTGCACAAATGCCACTGTGCCACGTTCACTGTTACAATTTCAATCTCGTTGGGTTTACGATTCCGCTGCCCCGCTACCCACCCTATCCACCCGCCGCTCACAATGCAAAACTTCATCGAACTTCGCTCGCTCGCGCGCTCTCTCTCTCTCTCTCTCTCTGTCACACGAGAACACACACAAACACGGCCGCAGCAGCAGCCATAAAACAAAAAGTCTGAGGGGAAAGAGTGCAGGGGGCAGAGGGGAGTGTCGGGGGGCAACGACAAACAGCAGCTACAAGCACGTCAACAACATGCGGCGACAACAGCGGCGGCAACAGCTTCAACTGCAGCAAACGGCAGCGTGCAGCATGCAGCAGGCGGCAATGGCAGCAGAAACTTGCGCCTGTTGTCAATTGTACAATTCCCAGGCAACACCCACACAAACACACACACAGAGAGAGAGAGAGAGAGGGAGCAAAAGACACATGAAGAGCAAAAAATAAAACAAAAAAAACGATTTTTTTTTTAATAAAATTAAATTTAATGCTGGCAAATGCTCGACGCCCGACTCTCGACATTCGTTCAGTTTCATTTTTGCAGCAAATTGCATTACAGACACCCAGCCACCCAAGCCACCCAAACCACCCCCTCCCCCGCACCGACACAAGGATCACCGACCCAACCAGCAAGCCAACCACCCACCCACCCAACCAGCGAGCAGCAACAAAAACCACAAATGCAAATGAGCCACAAATGCAATGCACATGCATAAAAAATGAAAACGGTTAAATTGCTCCCAGCAATGCACCGAAAGAGAGTGCAGAGGAGAGTCAGAGAGGCAAAGCAAGAAAGAGGGAAGGAGAAAGAGGGAAGAAGAGAAGGGTATTCAGAGATCAAAGGGAATATAGGATTCCTGTGGCCTCTCCCCATCACATATGTTTATGTTGCCAGGGAATATGCAGTTTCAGTCCTCAAGTATTCGGTGGCAAGGGCATCTCAGGCTTCGGCTATGCCCTCTCCATTGTTTCTTAATGTTGCGGGGGTGGTGTGGGGCACGGTAACGGTATCCATAAGTTACGCTGCTCGCTCCGAACGACATTTCTCGTTGTTGCCGGTCCTCACGAAATATGATTAAATATTGTAAATGCCAAAAGTTATAAAAGGCGGCGCACTGGGGCCGTAAACCCACCCGCATCCCGCTCCCCCCCTTCTTTCCTCACTAGAAACATGCAGACAATTCCAATTCCAATTCCAGTTTCAGTTTCAGTTCCAGGCCACGTCAACGGGCAAAGCGGCAACGCGGCAAGCGCTTATGCACGCCCACAGCACAGAAAAGTGCATTGGCCACACCTGGCCGCAGCCACAATAGGAGTCACAGGGGCATCAGGTTGCAGCAGAACAGCAACCAGAGAAGGATAATTGGCAACAGGCTCTCGATGACAAGCACACACACATCGATAGACGATTGTTTCTTTGGGAGGGAATTTTGCTTGAAATTTTTGCAGGTTTTCTTGGAAATATCAAGCTTACAGCCGTTATAGTGTATTCCAGGGTGTTCCAGGATGTTACAGGGTGTTCCAGGGTGCCTTTCCAGTAAGAAACGTTTCCTGGGTTACACATCAAGATCTACTTTCTAAATATAGCCCTAGTTTTCGTTCGGCCAGCAATTATCGATTCTGTCACCTGTTTTCCCCCCAAAGTCGTTGTTTTGTCACCATTTAATTGCCTTGAAAATAAAAGTTAGCAAAGGGAGGGCAGGGAGGGAACGGGGGGCCTGAAAAGAGTGTGCATATTTTAATTATAACAAGTTTCGCGCTATGGAAATTCAAAGGGGGGCAGAGATACAGAGATACATCGAGTCATACCAAATAAAAGCAACGAAAGACGGGGCTAAAAAAAAAAACAAATATATGTAGAGAAAAAAGTAATTGTGGCTAAATGTCAAAAGCGACAATTGTTGCCATAGTTGTGGTCGGTCGTGTTAGCCCGGCCAAAGTGAACGGTACAAGCTGAACACAGCCACTAGCCCCCACTAGATCGAAGCAGCAGGAGGAGGAGGAGGTGGATTGGCCGCACTAAATGGAGGCACAACCACGGAGTGACCACGACGAGATGGTGTGTCACAGTGGTGTAGCCGCGGCAGTCTCCGACCAGGTCCAAAGCATGCTAATTATGCGTTAATAAGCACTCGTACTCTCGTATCTAACGGGGCGTAAACTCAATGGCTGCAGTTCTACAATATATACATATACATATGTATGTATGTATTTGTATGTATGAGATAATTTCTCGGTTACTTCCATTCTTTTGTCGTCATCTCGTGTCACCTCGAGAGACTGTCGAGGCGACGCCAAGAATTATTGCGAAATATAGTTTTTTGATCGTCGTCACGTCATTGGGAGCCGCGGGGCCTCGGGGGTCGCTGTTTTGGCTTTAATTATGAACAATCAGCCGGGCGGCAGGCAGGCAGGCAGTGTTGTAGTGTTCTTTGGGCTTTTTGTTGCGCTCCTTTTTTTGTGCATGTCAATCAAAAGAGCTCAAAGTCGTGATTTGATGATTTTCCTATGCGCCATGGGTCAGGCCACACACAAAAACCATTTGTCAAGTGAAACAACAGTAACCTCAAGTCAGTCTGTCCGCCAGTCTATCCGCCTGTCTGTCTGTCTGTCTGTCTGTCTGGTGTCTGTGGCTCTAAGCCTGTCTGTCCTTCAAATAATCGTAGCCAAAAGCATGGCATGGCGGCAAAAACAATGAATTATTGAAGCCAAAAGATTGAGATTTGGCGAGAGAAACAGAATTCCAATCAAAACATAAAGAGACAGAGACAAAGAGAGAGGGAGGGAGGGAGAGGGAGGGAGGGCGTTGGGGGAGGGGGCAGGCTTTTCCAGGGGCTATGGAAATACTATATGTATTTATGAATTTCGTAGACATTTGAAGGGATGGATTTATGAAATATTCAAAATGTTTGCTTGGATTATTTTTGGGATCCTTAAAGTCGTAGCACTCAAGAGGGTTCCAAAAGCAGGAACCAGATGAGATCTTGCTTTGTCCCTCTAAGGGGAAGGTGTGGCAATAACTCACTCACAAATGTGATAACCAAGAAATTTGTTTGGTTTTATGGCCACCATAATTCTCGCTGAAAACTATTCAAAAAGCATCAAAAATTAACCACAAGTGATTATAAATAATAAGAACTCTCATTAAATTGAACAAAAGAGGAAACAGCGATTACCGATTACCGATTAAACCGAACCATAAAGCATTTCCCTCACTTTTCCCCCCCCCCCTTTTTTTGTGTCATAATTTCCATTTCCAGAATGATTGAATGATCGTCTGGGCAATTATTGCGACAGCTGGCGCCAAACGACATCTAAAGAGAGTATGCCATACACATATGTGCTGTACTGTATTGTACTCTATTGGGTTTGGGTTTTCGGGGGTTGGTTGGTTGTGTTTTATTACAACCTTCTTGGAGTCACATAAATCGAACAATGTCACGATATAAATTTCAGCCACAGAGCCACAGTCGGAGCCACAGCCAAAGCCAGTTGTCGGCTTGGCCCCAAACGCTTTTCAAGCTGTTAACTGTTGGCTGATTTTTATTTATTTCGCTAGAGTTTTTAGCAAAAGTTGCTAACTTTATTTCTCCCCCGCACACTGACCCACACCGCCATACCACCACCCCCCATTGTAGAGCTTTCCTGCCCGATCTGGTCTCTGGTTTCGTCTTGGACTCTGCCTTTCGACTGCCTTCTGCTGCTTGGCTTTTTGGCTAATTTATGCAGCGAACCAGTTTCGTTTGGCTTTCAGTGTCAGAGGGAAGCAGCAGCAGTAGCGAAAAACAGCAACAAAATGTATACAACAAATTAAATTTTTATTAAAACATTGGATTGGCATTTTGAGCAGCGTTTGCGTTTGTGTTTGCGTTGCCTTTTGTTAATTGCATTTGCAATTTCTAATTAAGTTGGTGGCCAAAAACGACAATAAAACAAAAGCAAAGCCAAAGCCAAACAGAAGATCATAAAAATTTCCAACTGGTTAACGTCCCTGTCAGAGGTCTGAAACCCTCTAACGCTCCATAGAGATGCTGTTGGCCTGGCTCTGTGCTTGGCTCTGTGTGTGCCGTTAGCCATGCAAGCCACACACAAGCTTTGGTCTGAATCAGCTACCAGTTTTTGTGTTGAACAAGTTTCCAAGGCGATTTCAATGCAAAAATAAAAACTTATCAAATATATCTTTATTTACAGAGAGGACAGAGAGACACATATACATATATACAGTAAATCAATCGAGTGGACGGAATGGCTTCTACTTCTACTGAGGCTGCGACTCGGCCGACTGCTGCTGCCGCTGCTGCTGCTGTCGCTGCCGCTTGGCCTCCTTGTTCAGCTTGGAGACATTGTGGCGCAGTTTCCGCTTGAAGAGCAGCTCGCGATTGACCGCCTTCAGGTCGTCCATGCTGCAGGTCTTCAGGTTGCGCACGGTCTTCGAGATGAGCTCGTCGGTGATCTCGATCTTGGTGCGGGACAGCCGCAGCTGGCGGGCATTGCGGCGTGCCAGCTCGGCACGATACAGGAACAGATGATAGGTGACGGTGGGCTTGTAGAGTCTGTTGTCGTGGTCCATTGCGTTCTGGTCGGGATGCTTGTTCGAGGTGAAAGTGGAGTAAACGCTCGCCTGGGCTTCACTTGGCCAACTGATGACTCTGTGGCAGGGGACACGGGCTTATATCAGGGGCGAGACTCTCAGGCCGAGTTACCTGTTATCAAAGCTGTAGGGGCTGCTGCGGTTTACCTGTGGCACTCTCTGTCTCTGTCAATATTTGTGCAAAAATATTTCATGGCCTAATCCCGGCCCTAATCCCCCATATTGGATGGACCTTTGGTTTACCATGCCATTATTATGCATTAGTTGCGGACACCCAGAACTTTCAACATTTGCGGCAAGCACGTGCATGTCTGTGGCACAGAGGAGAGGTAGGTGGCAAATCTTCTATGAATCAAGGGACAGCAGCTAATCAATCTCAAAGGTATTTAAGTATCTAGTGGATGGAGCTATGTAAACTTGCTTAACCAAGGGAAAACCTACAGAAACTCACATTTGCATCCCACATAAAGCATTGAAAGCCTTTCCCTAGCAACCGTGTGACTGTTCCATAGAATTCTCGACTGTTCTCAAAGAATAATTCCCAGTAAGCGACTCATCGCATCCAGCAGCAGCACCTGAGTGACATCTACATCCACGTAAAGTACGTCAATTTACACACATGTACTGCACTGTGTGTGCCGTTGCATTTGCATGGGAACCGAATGAAGAGTGAGAGAGATAAATATGTGTGTGTATCTTCCATGGTAGCTGCTGCATCATTAGCATAACTGCAGAGGGCAGAGTAGGGAGAGCCGGAGAGCCAGCCACTTCCAGGTAATTCATTAAAAATATGTGTCATAATGAAATATATGTATGCAATTGTGTCCCTGTTTGCCGTGTCCCTCTTGGCCAGGTCTCAGAGTGTCGCATAATCCTTTTATAATTGCACTTAGTAGCTGCAAATGTAGCGAAAACAAAAGGATTTCGAAACCGGATTAAGAACCTTCGGGAAAGACCACACGCCGGGATTAAGCGAATGCGGTATGCATCACCGTTTTATGGCGCACAGCCTGGCAGGGTCAACCTCTACCGCTTCTCGTACTCGCATTCCTTCTCAAGGGTCCGACAGGTCAGGTAGCTAAGGTCAAAGCTGTCGCTGTCGCCCAGAGGCTGCCGGTCAGGAGGCTGGCCATATGCGGGTTGCTGGCCATTTGCTGCTTTTGACGGCCCGTCGACAGCTTCCAATTCAACGCGCTCTCAATGAACAGCAGAGAGAGATGTGGTGGTCATTGGGGTATCGTATGGAAATGGAGCTGCGGCTACGGCTGGGGCTATGGCTGGGGCTGGAAGCTGCAGCTGCCTAAGGCCTTGTTGGCTTGAGCGTCGGGAATGGTTGCGTGCGCGCTAAGACCCAACCAGACAGGCCCTAATGATGGCTGTATCATCGCATCATCATCAACATCAGCAACTGATTTGTGGCCATCTGGCCCTTGGCCCAGGCCAAGGCCTTGCATTTAGCACCGAAGCAGAGCATTGAATCACAAGAAGAAGAATTACCATAAGCGGCAGACTCGAAATGGAACTTTCACTGGTCATTGTTGTTGCTATCAACATTATGGTTAGCATTATTATTATTATTATCATTCTTTTTGTGCAGCAGCCAAGCAAAAGATTCATAAATTTTCCTTTGCTTAAGACCCTCCTTTTCGCTTTCCTTTTGGCCCACAAATACGTATATATTTGGGCCATAATTAAGTAGAAATTAACTTGATTTGGGCAGGGAGCAGGGCGGGGCGGGGTGGGCCCTGGACTCGGGCCGAGTGTCAATTACATTAAGTGAAATTACAATTACATGAAAAGCATTTTTAAAACCCACTTCTAACCCGCATTCAAATGGGGTTCTCTCTCTCTCTCTCTCTCTCTGGCTGGTGGTGGGTGGGGCTGTTCACAAGGTCACAATTTGTGAGCCAGGACGGGGGCCGGCCCAGACATTCGTTTCATAAATAAATATTTAACACGCAGTCAGTCAGAGAGTCCTTCAGATGAGAATGGACGAGGGACGAGGGATGGACCTGCCCCTTCCTACTGGGGGGCTTATATATTTATCACTTCAAGGAAATTCATTACGGAAAAGTGTTTTTCATTCTGGCTCACGAGTTAAAAGGGAATTTATTTACACAATTTGCCGTAATACTTTGCCGTATTGTGGATTTTAAGTGGCACAAACTGTTTCAAGTTTGGGCCAAAATACACACTAGAAATGCTCTCGGAAAATAGATGGCCTACAAATGAGAAAAAACTGGCTTAAATCTTCGCTTGGGTTGGCTATCAGTCAGAGAGGCATAAATCCACAAGAACGACAAGAACAAATATTTAGGGCTTCTTTCAGAATCATAGAGAAGGATATAGTTCCGATGGGACTGTTATTATTATACCCATAGGGAACCGAATGCTTGTGGTTTGACTGTTTAAATACTATTCATGTAATAGCATTAAAAAAAAATAAAAATAATTATAATTGAGATAAAGTTTTGATATCCCAAAACTGAGTTCGGGTTCACCAAGAGAGTTACACCTTTTTTTGGTACGTTTTAGCTAAGAAATATTACTTTGGTCTGCATATCATCTATAGATCTTATTGCTAGAAATAGATTTACTTTTTCTTTAATGATGAATTCCCTCAATCGCCTTAATTTGTAGGCAATTTATTTGTTATATTTCCATTTAAGAATCTTTGTTCAATTTATTTGTTATATTTCCATTTAAGAACCATTCTTTTGTTGTTTCCCTTGTAAAATATTTTGTTTTCTCGTTATGGACATTTCCATCCATAGACTTCGAGGAAGATTATAGCAAACCTTCGTTTAGATTTGATGTATTACACAATTCATAATTTATTTCCAACATCTGCATATATGGATACATAATTCTACATTTCATTGATAAATGTTCTATAGCCAAACTGCGGCTTTGGTGTATTTGGTGACTAGTTAATCTCTGCCTTAAAACCATTGAACATTTCCGTTGGGCAGTAGAAACGGTTAGCCACTTAGTCGCCGTTTAAGCCACACACACACTTAACCGGTAGCCAGTAGGCAGTAGGCTGGGGCTTAAACGCTTGCAACATTTTGAGGCGAAAGGTCAAACCATAAATACCTGAAAAGGGAAAGGAAAAGGAAACATTCGCAGAGGCAGAGCAACATTTGCTATAGATGTCAAACATTTAATAACTTTATTACGGCTCCGGATCAACAACCAGAGAGTAATAAAACGAAAAGAAAAAAGAGAAAGAGAGAACGAGAGTGGTTTTACCCGTGCGAAGAACAGATTTCAGGTATTCGGGTAATCGCGCAAGTCAGCAGGTCATAGGACATGTGCCAGTTCAGCAACAGGTAGGCTAAGCGCCCCAGATATAAATAATCCTGGTAAAGTACAACAGGACATCATTCACAGCTCAAACTGCCAAGCAGCCACAGCACCAGAGCCATCATCAGAGCGAGAGCCAGCGCCAGCAGCAGAACCAGAACAAGCACCAGCACCAGAAGTTCAAGTGGAGGTGGAAGCAGTGCCATTGTCAGTGCCAGCAGTAGAAGCCGCAACAGAACGAACCACAGCCAGGCATCGCCGTCGTGCTCTGATCCAAAACTTAGATCCTTGCAACCGCAAGCAGTTTAAGCAGAACCTCTTGGAAATGGAGAGCCAACAGCTGCTGCGCAATCAGCGTCGTGGTGCCCGTCCCAGTGTGGGGTATCTGCTGTTCCAGTACCAGAGCGAGCTGACCCGTCGCCATGCCGAGCCGACGCGGCTCTCCCGCACCAAGATCCACATCATCGATGGCCTGGTCTCACGCACCATCCGCCACCTAAAGAACTGCAGCGTGGAGGAGCTGCAGGCCTGCAAGCGGGAGCTGGTCTACAAGGAGCAGCTCCGGGACCAGCTGAAGGGCAGCCTCAAGAGGCGCCGCTCTGCCAGCAGCAGCAGCCGCAGCAGCTCGCCAGCCCCGATGGCCAAGCCCCCCCGGACACCGCCCAAGCCGCGTCCCCAGGGCGAGGCCCAGGCCTCGAAGGTGTCCCTCTTTGGACCCGAAATCTTTGTCTAACTGAGTTTTGGGAGTTCATTAGTTTGTAATTTTTTTTTCCTTAGTACTTATGTTTCCTTAGTTCAATTAATGTTTGACCTTAATTGTTGACGATTAAAAATCAAAGAAAATGATGTTGAATAAAACCAAAAACGCAAAAAACAACGAGAAAACCAAGAAAAAGATACTCTTTCAATAACTCTTTTGGCAATTACACAAAAATGTCAATTGTCGGTTGGTCGGTCGGTCGGTTGTAGGAGTGGAAATTCCTGTTCTGTAAGCCTGTTTTTATTTTTCAGTATTTTGGCCAGGGCTAAAATTTGTGCCGAACCGCGCGATTCGGATGGCTAGCAAAATGCCACAGTCGCCCCGAAAGAGTCAAGAGTTCCCACGAAGTTGGCTGGCTGACTGGCTGGCTGCTGCGATCCATTGAAAATTGGCCAGCACCAGAGCGCTCTCCACCTCCTGCGCTCTCCAACGATCTCTGATAGATGCGTCCAATGCAGATGCAGAGAGAGACAGCCAAGAATGCGGTTTAAAGTTCAATCGTGCAGCAAGTGCTATTTAAGATCGATAGATCATAGAGATTTATTCAGAAAACGTGATGATATTCTCCCTTGGAGATGATCTAACAAAAAGCTTTCTTCTCATTTCATTTCGTTTCAACCGTTATGCAAATCGTCACCTGTATACCAGAGAGAAATGCTTACTAATGAATATATTTAACGAATATCAAGTTCAGAATCAGTTCTGAATCGGCTCTGACGGTTTTCACAATTTGCCTCATTAGCAGGTTGTTTCGTCTCGGCTCGTCTCGTCTCGTGGTTCATTCTTTATGACTTCTTTTAGAGGTTTTTCGTCTTTGTTAGAAATGCATTGGTTTGTGTTTGTTTTTTACCTTTTCTTAAGCCTTGAAATATTCCACTTGCTGTACAGATTTGTTGCTTTCTATTTGCATATTTGTTGTACAATAAATTATGAGCACAATGTTAACAGATGGAACAAATAGAAGACGCTGCTGACGCTGGAGAAGATTTTCTTCTTTTCTTCAAACACTATTTTTTCTTCTCTTTTTCGGTAATACACTTTTGAGTAAAATCTCCGATTTCTGCTTTCGTTTAAAGCAGCTGTAACTGTAACTTGTTCAAAAAAAAAAACACGTTTTTTGCGCCCAGTAATTACTGTAAAAGGCTATTTTTAAGGCTCCGAAAGCCGTACCCGCACCGAGATATGCAATCCACAGTGCAATGCAATGCGGCGTCAATTTGGATTCGGAGTTCGGAAAAACACAGCGAAATGGAACGAAACAAAAAAAAAGTAAACTGAAATGCAAATGGTAACACGCACACACGGATCCACACGGTTGATCGAAGCGAAAGAGCTACCGGGACCGGGAGGAGATGATACTGCAACTGCGGCGGCTGTGGCTGTGGCTGCGGCCTGGGAAAACGTTCATTCTTCGCCAAAGAAGAAGACGCTTGGCTGCTGCTCTCTTTCTTTCTACAACTCTCTACTCGGCACAGCGACGCGTACGATCGCGCCCGACGAATGAAAAACGAATGATGGCCCCAAGTTTCGAAGTCGGCTCTGAACCGAGCTTGGACAGCAGCAGCTCCGCTCGAGCAACTGCAAAAGAGAGCGCGCAGCTACAACTTTGAGAGAGGCGCTACAACTGAGCGAGAGAGAGCGCGCGCACACAAGAGAGTAATGATCGCAAGTTTGTTGCTTTTAAGTCTTTCGTTTTGCTGCTGGGCTTAGAATTTTGGTGGGCATTGATTTATTGTCTAACAATAACTGTGTTTTTGCATTGTGCGTTGATTTCGTCTGCGACAGAGCGAGAAGGATGATCTTTTCGGGGACCAGAAACACGATCGGATGACACACATACACATGTATGTATACTAGAAACTTGTATTTACTCGTGATTTCAGTTCATTTAAATTCCCTTATCTGTTAATTGTTAATCTTTTTTTTGGATCTCTACCCGCTCTCTGATCTGCATTAACTTTCGCTGCCGCTCTCGTTGGCTCAAGAAGACTTTTACTCTCAAGCTTGGAGCAATTACGAGTGCCGCTCTCACTGAATCGCTAAGCTCTGTCTCTCGCTCTGGCGCTGGCTCTAGCTTTAGATCTATCTGCAGCGCTCCCGCTCTGACTCCCTCTAGCTCTATTTCTTTTGCTTTTGCTCTTGCTCTGCTTCGGTTTCGTTTCTCTGTTTCTGTTTCGTTTGCTCTTGCTCTGTTTACTCCACAAATTACCGCACATACTATAATGCTGGTTCACTCACTCCCAGGGCGCTGGATGGGCCAGGTTTCAGGTTTAGTTTTTTCGTTTTTTTAGTCTATCCCAACTTCGAATGACTTCTTAACGGTTCGCCACTTAATGCCTCGTTTTTTTGTTGTTGTTGTTTTCGTGTAGTTACCTTTTTTGTCGTTCGCTTCGGCTCTCACAGAGGGCCATCACATCAGCCACTCTCCCCCTTCAACCCCCTTAAAATTGCAGCTGTTATTGTCATTTTGCTTTTAGCCAGAAGCTTCACCTCAGCGCTCGAGTTCGAGCTGGGGTTCGGGTTCGTCTGAGCGTAAATTTTCTGCGGTTTTCATGCGATTCTTTATGTCTCTCTCTCTCTCTTTCTCTCTGTCTCTCTTCTGCTTGCTTTCATTGTATACTCCGCATCCGAACCCTTCTTCTTCGGGCTTGGCTCCTTTTGGCTGTCTTCCTTGGCTTACCCTTACCCTTCCCCGATGTAGCTTTTCTTCTATGCTATCTTCATTGTCATCGACTTGGTCGTTCTTCTTATTGTTAACGTTGTTGCTTTTAACTTTTTGCGTTTTTCTTTCGGCTAGTTTTCCCATGCTGCAGCTCTTGCAGCTCCACGCTTGTAGGGCCTCGCCTGCTCAGCTGCTCTCTGCCTCCTCGGGCTCAGTCGTTGCTGCCTCCAAGGTGTGATAATGAATGGTGAGGCTCCCTTCCAAACAGCGCCCTTCTATGCGATTCTCATACCAACACAAGAGAGAAGAAACGTATTTTTGTTCCTGTGGTTGTGCTCCCATTTTGCTCTCTCGCTGTTTCGTCCCAATAGGCCACCATTTTGAGTGCTGTCTGTGACACGGCCTCACCTTGTTGGCAAACACACCTTGGTTTTCCATGCCTTTCACGCTTGTAGGGCCTCCCTCCCTCCCTCGTTCTGCTGATGCCTCCTTTCGGATGCTGCCTCTACATTACGCTGTTGATGCCACAATTCTGCCGCCGCCCCAACCTTGCACCCTCGTGCCCTGTTGCTGCTGCCTCAAACCGCAAACGGAGACCGCACCGCAGCAGTCGACTGCCGATATGATCTGATTTATTGTAGTTTTCCGACTTGTTGTTGCCATTGTTGCTGTTGTTGTCGTCGTCGTCTGTTAAAATATTTATTTACAATTTTCACAATTGGCATTTCAGTTCAGCGAGCTTGTCTCTCTGATTGTTTGATTGCATTGTTGCTGCAGTAGCAGCAGCAACAGCAGCAGCAGCTCCAGTAGCAGCTCTCGACTGTTTGGCCCACTTTTACTTATGCACATAAATAATTAGGCGGCAGTTTATGTTGCCCCGCCGACTGTCTGATAACAGCATTTGCATCGTTAGCCAAGTTTGTTAAAGTGTTTGCCAAAAGTTCAGGGTGCCCACAAAATCCTTTTCTTTAACAGGAGTAAAAAAATTCTCAGAAATTTTAATATTTTCATTAAAATATTAAATATTTGTGCCATATTCAAATTGAAGTTTCTCCACTTGCATTTTATAGAGCATATAATTTGAAGTTTCTCTTAATATATATAAATTAAATATATTTCCTAAGTTAGATATTCATTTAATTTAACGCACTTATCTTTAAATCAATAAATAAATGAAATATTTTATTCAAAATTAATTCTATTTCATTTCAATTATACATATATAATATGTAGGTGTGTTTTCTCTCAGTGTATGGAAAGCGCCTTCAAGTGTGGGGTAGCGCTCTGCTATACAGTGCGGCCAATTAACGAACTACTTGGTGCACATTTAGTGCTGCATACTTTTCGGCAGGCCCGATTGTAAATATTTGTTTATAATTCCATCATTTTTATAGGAGAATTATTAGCATGCGATAGCCACAGTGGTGGCTGAAATATTGGAAAAAGTTGCAAATTAGCTTCAAAAACTTATGAAACTTCTGCTATTTATATGTACAAATCTGAGTCTTGAATCTCCATAAACGATGTGAGGTTCAAATTCTGTGGAATACTCAAGATTGTTGGTATTTTGATGTCCTTATTAGACAAACTGTTCAAACTGTTTACAAATTCTAGTCGCAGAAAACTCTTCATAATCCCCTCAAGTGTCATAAACATTTCTAATACTCAGAGCTTCCATAGAAACGAAAGATCTGTCAGGCATTCATGAAGGATTCGCACGGGCATCCTTGATGCTCCCTCCACGTATCCTTCAACGAGTAACGTAAATAGTTGATTTTTGCCGCTTTCCTTTCGTACATTTTGCATGGTTTTCTTAACCACACGAGCTCCTAATTAGCCAGCCATGAGTTGTCGATACGGCATTTGCGAGTGCATGAATTCTAGGTTTGGTTTTTCGCCCCAACCCCAACCCCAGCGCCAGCCCCGACGCCAGCGTCTCCTGACATAACAATTTTGGCTTGTCTAATTACGGGGAGGGGCTTCGTTCCGTCCCACAATCCCACTCCATACTCTGGAAAGTGTTCTTTCGGTTTGAGTTTCTGTCTCTAATTGCATTTCAAGCGATGCCAAACAATTTTTGTGTGTACTCATCTAACGATGACAGGGGCTGCCTGGCTGCCTGCCTGCCTGCTAGCTGATACACTGCAGGGCTTTGGTTTGGTTTGGTTTCGTTCTTTGCAGATAATAAGCTGCTTGCCAGAGTGTCGTTAATTTGTGGGTGGCCCAAAAGTTGCACAAATTATCTGGCATGTGAGGAAAATTATAGAGGGCCGTTAATTGGCGTTGTAGGTGTTGTGGGCGGCCTGTTAACTGCCACAATTAAAATCAATGCCACAACGACCCAGATCCAGATCCGCGTGTGGCCTGTGGCCCAGAGGCCCAGCCTTACACATATCGATATCAATTTTGAAATTAAAGGCAGGACAAAGCAACACTGCAGAAATCAATCCGGCCAGACATTGTGTCAAGAAGCACAGCACCAAACCAAATTGAGAACAATACAAAATTTCAAAACGTAAGAAAAATTCGGCTGGATTCTTCGCAAATTGACAGATTCAACAGCCTCGTCATGGTCATCGTTTACTGCTTGGAGGAGAAGAAGACCATCCCCAACTACATGAAGTACATCATTGGGGGAACTGCCGGCATGTTGGGCACCTGCATTGTACAGCCCCTGGATCTGGTCAAGACACGCATGCAGATATCGGGGGCCAGCGGCAAGCGCGAGTACAAAAACTCCTTCGACTGCATTGCCAAAGTGTTCAAGAACGAGGGCATTTTGGCCTTCTACAATGGCTTGAGCGCCGGGCTGATGCGCCAGGCCACCTACACAACGGCCCGCATGGGGTTCTACCAGATGGAGGTGGAGGCCTATCGTGATAGGTACAATGAGCCGCCTCCAGTTTATGCCAGCATGGGAATGGGCATCATGGCGGGCGCTTTCGGTGCGATGTTCGGCAATCCCGCCGAGGTCTCGCTCATCCGGATGATGTCGGACAAATCGGCGCCCGAGGCGCAGAGGCGCAACTACAAGAACGTCATCGATGCTTTTGTGCGCATCACCAAGGAGGAAGGAATCACCGCCCTGTGGCGCGGCTGCTTGCCAACCGTGGGCCGTGCCATGGTGGTCAACATGGTGCAACTGGCCTCGTACTCTCAGCTAAAGGGCTACTTCCAACAATATATCAATGAGGGCTTACTGCTCCACCTGAGCGCAAGCATGATGTCCGGATTGCTGACGACACTGGCTTCCATGCCGCTGGACATGGCCAAGACGCGCATCCAGAACCAAAAGGTGGTGGACGGCAAGGGCGAGTATCGCGGCACCATGGATGTTCTGGTCAAGGTGATGCGCAACGAGGGCTTCTTCTCCATGTGGAAGGGTTTCACCCCCTATCTGTGTCGCATTGGCCCCCACACGGTCTTTGCCTTCATCTTCCTTGAGCAACTCAACAAGGCCTACTACAAGTATGTGCTCGGCCAATCTACCTACGGTCCGGGCATCTGACCTCACTCCTAGACTCAAGTCATTGGTCGATTACCAGTTTCAATAGTCCACTTGTCAATATATCAAAACACCCACAGTAATTCTAATAGTTGTAATCAAAATATATAAAAAATTCAATAAAATTACAGATTAATTTAATTAGATTCAATCTTTGTGGCAGGGTTGTCCTTTAAATATATCTCCAATCCTTTAAAGAATCTTGCACTGCACTCTCCACTCTTTGCGGAAAACCTCCATAGATTTGGCAAGGTTTTGCAATCATTTTCCACCTTCAGAGTTCCCCAATTTTTAGCATTGCACGATCCGTAGTTCTCTCTCTCGGCTTTCGTGCTGGCGCTGAAGCTGGTGCGCTGGTGCTGGTGCTGGGGCGGGGGCGGGGGCAGCTGTGACGCCGCTTATCAAATTGGCTCCATCAGACGGTCCAGTACCCGATCCGATTCGATGCGATCCGAGTCAGTTGCGTTCCTACGTTACGATCGAGCGGTTCGTTTGGCGGTTGGCGGCTTCGACTTGCGTTTGCGGTTGCGGTTACGGTTACGGTTGATACCCCGGGCTCGTGTTGGGATTGGGATTGGGATTCCTGTGTGTTTGTGTCTGTGTGTGTGTCTGCGTGTGGAATCTGAAGTGAGGCTGAGGCTAAGGCTGATGCTAAAGCTGAAGCTGAAGCTGAGGCGGCGTCTCTAAATTGAAGCCACTTAAGTAAGCCGCAAAGGGGATCTCTGAAAGAAATCTCTCGCACAACAAAACACACTCAGAACACAACAACGGCTCCCGGGCATGAATCAACCTAGCGCGGCCGCGGAAGTGTTAATTTAAAGTCCAAAGACGACATTTAGATACGGTCTTCCAACTACTATCTGAGAGTGTTCCATTGTCCACCCAATAAATCGTGGGTCTTGCTTGGATTTTTCTTTTTTTTTAGTGGTGTTGCCCAAACAAAAAAAAGAAGGAAATAATATATATATGTCAATGAATTATGTGTGCTCCGATGTCCGATGAGATATATACATAAATCAATAATTAAGTGATAATTATTTATGGTGTGAATTAGACGGAGAGCATTGACAAATCTCCTCTGCCGACGTGTTGTAAATCGCTGGAAATCGCTGCTCGATAGAGCTCCTCCGCCGGAGCTCGCTCAGGTGAGTTCTTCAGATAAGAATCAATCTGTCTCCGGGCATGCATTCCAGCCCCCTGCAGCCACAGTCCCAGTTTCCACCGCTCCACCGCTGGCATTGTTTTTATGGTGGCACAGTGGGCCGGCGGCCACTTCTACAGATTATTTTGATAACGCGACTATCGCTGACGCTGACGCCGATGATCGATTGATCGATCGCTTGACTCTTATAAGTAATTTACAAGCGTTTCATTGATTGACAAGTGGAGGTGGGGAGGTGAAACGGAATTTGTCATATAAAGTTTATAAAGATTGAAGGTTGGAAACCCCGCGGTAACGTCTATGTGCCGGTTTCGATTACCTCATAAATTTCTATATGCAGATGAATTGGCGAATTATCTGATTGCATGTCTAATTATGGTTCAAAGTTCACAGTCAACTGTGATCTCACCCAGCCCACCCGAACCCATTTTGACACTTCGATTACTGCTCTCTGCTCCAGTTAATTGTGGGGGGCTGTCGCTGGTCAGAGCTGTTGCTGTGGGATGTAATTTATCATGGCACCCGCCATGCCACCCCGCCCCCACTGATAATACAGAAAAACTCTCGGCTCGGTGATACATATTTGCCTCCAGACCTGTAGATAAGTGTGATCATAAAAAGCGCACAAAGCTCTTTTTGCTCTAGTTTCTATTTAATTATTTTCTGTTGATTTTTCTTAGGGCAATTAAAAGTAGTCTCATTGTTTGCTCCGTTTAATTTTTGGTATTGTTATCTCTCCTCACGGCTTGATTAAAGTAAAGCCCAGAGCAAATAGAGGCACAGGTTTTTTCTCGCGTATTTGCTGGGAGATTTTTAACAATTTTTTTTAAACAGAACCAGTTGAGAATGAGAGGAGCGGAGCGGAACAGAGATTTCCCGCCAGAGAGAGCAGAATAATTCAAATTCAAATTAAATTTAAATTTAATTAAAATGCCTGAATGCTTGAATGTAATTGCTTTTTCTCTCGCGTTTGAAGTTTGATTTTCATTTGTATTTTGAATTTGTGTGTGTTGCTGTTGCTGTTTTTTTTGCATTTTTGCCCCATCCAAAGACATTTGCACAAACGATTTGTCGGGTTATTTGAACTAGAAATTATAATTAGTTCCCCCGTGTTGTCTGGATGTTGAATATTAATTTGTCAACGAATGGAAATGTGGAAACAAACAATGACTTTCGCGATACTAACTAGCACGCATCGCTTGGCTTTTGATTGTTGAAATTTTAATTGGAAATCAAGCGGCAGAAATCAAATTAAAATACCATTTCTCGCCCATCTCAATGGCAGTCCCAGTCCCAATGGCAACTCAATAATGTAGTTAATGTTTGGTTAGAGCGATTAATGAGCGGACAATTGGTAAGGCAAACCGAGATGTGTGTCAACAAAAACTGAACGCGGTCGGATCGGACAATGTGACAATATATTTTACGCAAATATAACGAATAAATAGTGAAAAATTTAATTATGCAAAAAAGTCAAATAAGATGCAGCAGACAGACAGACAGAGATGATGGCTTAGTCGATGTGTTTGATACTCTAGAATGGCATCCATAGGCCCAAATAGGCAGGTCTCTAAATGGTTTTACTTTAGCATAATTTTGGTGGATTTCGTAAGATCTCTTGACATAAATGTGCCTTCATTTAAGCCAAATATTAATATGTGCTCATCGAACCAGTTAGAAGAAAAACCACTCTAATTTGAATAACATGCGATGTGCTGTGTAAAGTCTTGATAATCTATTGAACTATTTCTATAAACACTAAAGGGGAATACCCGTTTATGCCACTGTTTCCATGTTCTAGCCGTCTGTTACAAATGAAATGAATTGGTTGAATCAGAATTCACATAATATCTAATTAAGTGGAACTAATTCATGTTTAAACAAATATGCTGCTATGCCCCTGCCACATGCCACATGCCTTGTCAAAGTAATTGTACTCAAATTTACACTTTTCATTTATGGGGTTTTTCTGTTGTTGTTGTTGCTTTTGCATTGCAAATTGAAATAACAAATGTCGGAGTGTCATTACCATAGCCATGTCATAGCCTCCTAACCGGCAGACAAAACCGCACGTGATCTAACACCCACACACCCATACAATTGCATCCATAACTGGTTTAATAAGCTGCTCCGATCTGTCCGATCTGTCGTCTGTCGTCAGTCGTCTGGTCTGTCGCCGCCGCAGATGTCGACGCCAGCGCTTTGGCTCGGCTCGGCTCGGGCAGCGCTTTGATCACATGACAGCGGCAGAATTGTTGGTATTTTTTTTTTTTTTTCTGTGGTTTATGTGTTTTTTCGTGGAACATTAAATGCAATCAACTAATAAGCAAATGACCAAATGCTCCAGTCGAATTAATAATAATAAAAAAAAGACCATCTTTAAGAACGCACGCGAACGCAAGGGTCAAAGGTCAAGCGCCAATATGCTTCATTTTTTTTCTCGGTGAACCGGCGCGCCGACAATTTCACATGTCATCGGGCATGACAAAAGAGAGAGAAAGGTTAACCGCCGCCACGACAGAGGCGAGCAGTGTCCCAACGAAAGGATACCCTCTATACACTGATTTATATGTTCTGCATCAATATTAGATAGATATTTGAATATAACAAAGATCTCCCCACGAAGAAGTGGCTTCCCAGGGCACTGGCTCTCCACTCTCCATACAGCCAAATAAATGTACCCTTGTATACCCTGAACATCGCTGCATTAAAACAACATTTCTGTTGTCATGTGATGCGACATCTTAAAGCCCAATCATTATCATGATGCCCCCGATCCCAGATCAGATGGATGCGTACACACTCGTGCATGGCCACAATTTGTCTACGGCAAGCCGGCGAGAGTTGCAATTTTCGAATTAAGACAATTGCCACACGAATTACAGAGGCCCAAGAGATGCCCCCGACTAGATGTGGCGGCGACCCAAGGCATTTGTCTCCATTTCTTTTCTTGTTTCTTTTTGGAGCGCCAAAATCAATGCCAAAAGTAATGCAAATTTGTAGACTCGCTTTTCCTCGTTGTGTTTTTTCTTTTTCTTCTTTTTTGTCTTGTCCTCCAATGCGGCTGGAGGTCCAAAAATAAATTGAATTTTAAATGAGGCACACAATTCACGGCAATATTCATCAAATATTTAGACTTCACACTTTCAAGATGCTCTTCAAAAAAGACATTTTTCTTAAACCGCACAATGTTCAGAGGCAAAGGATGAAGAAATAAGGGGATCTGTGCATGGGCGATAAGGTGCTATTTATATATCGATGTTAGCCAAATATAGAATGAACTGGCGAAATGGAAGTAAAATAGAACCGAGGGGACTATTAGCTGTGTAAAAGTAAGAATAATTCTTTTTTGGGTGGGAGGGTGAGAGTGGAAGCACCATGCAGACTGATTTACACAAAACGATCCATCGATCACTCACAGCTTGAATATCGATCCGTCAAGTCCACCAGTGCTGCACAATTGAAAGCGACACAGCCGCCATTTTGCGCGTGAAAAGTGAAAGGAAAACCGAGGAAATTCGTGCGGCAATGCGATTTAACAAGTGTACACACTTTAATTGTCAAAGAACCAACATTACGCCACGTAAACAAGAGAGTATGACCGCAAGAACAAGGAAAATTCGTGGACAAAGGCAGTGTCAGGGCCCCTGTTGTTTTCCAACACCAAGCGACGCGCACACGGGAGACAGGAGTGCCCACAGCACAGCCCCAGGGGCGACATGCCGGCCGGCCGGCCGGCGGGCCGACTTGTGGCTGGCAGCACATCAACGGTAATTTTCCAATTGACGCCTATTACGGTTAATCGTAGCAGTGACCCAAGTCCAGACTAAGCTTAAACTAATAATGTGCCCAGTTTAATGGCTAAGCCGCAACAAATCGCACCCTCCCCGCAGCCCAACAGAAGTGTTTTCTAACCCTCCACCGCCCCTATTCTATGGCCACTACAAAAGCCTCTCTGCCGAGGCACCCACTACAAAACCGCTACAAGACCGCACGACATGTCCGTTCTTGTCTCGGATGCCGCCGCCACTCCCGCTCATTTGCTCTTGCTCTGTGCCCGTCTGCGTCTCTGTGTGTGTTGTTCTCTATAACCAAGGTATATTAATTGGAGGGTAGGGCAGTCTCTACCATATGCATCTGCATGACCTATTGATTGGCACTTATCAAAGTCTAGACTGCAACTGAAACAGTTAGAAGCGGTGCTATTGCAGGTCCTTACCTTCCCTTACATATACCTTGTCACCAACTGCATGCGTGCGTGTGTGCGTGCGTGTGTTTGTGTGGCTGTCTGTTTTCTTCTTATTCTTATTAGCACGCTAACGAATGGCAAACGGGAGTGTTAGGCGGTGGCTTTAGTATTTCGTCGCTGGAATTAGTCGCACCGCGTAGGTCAAAGCAAGTGGATTAAATGGCAACGGTAGCACGGTTCATCCACTCCCACTGCTTCACTTCCCGTAGGAGTCCGTCCGCTGCTGTCCGGCCACGGCCAATGAAGTATTCATTATCCTGGGACAAGCAATTAGCACGTCACCGAAAAAGGGTCAATGCCGTCTCAAAGGATTCCTGCTTTGACTGCTCATACGATTCGTTGACCCCACTAGCACCCCGACGCGCCCCCGCGCCCCGGAGGATTCTCGTTTAATCAAGCCGTTTACGGGTCTCGTTCGGTACGGTTCGGGCTGTGGGTCCAGTATCCGGTGTCCTGTTTTGTGGGTGTCGTCGGCCTCCTGCCTGCCATTCGATACTTTGGCCATGTGTTCAATTGTCTCTGATTTTCACGCAAATGTAATCCTGGACTCCGACTCCTGCTGCTCCTTGATTTCGGTCCTGTTCCCCCCCCGCCCTCTACCCGGTATCCGTCCCGGACCTTGGTTGCTGCTTGATTTCGGTACCGTACCGTTCGCCGTACTTTTCGGTGCGATTCTGTTTCGGTTTGTGTTTCGTGACTTGAGTAAAGGCAAAAGTTGATTCATCAGGCCGCAGGACATAAACAAACAAATACTCGTACTCACACACACTCATCCAAACATTCATACACTGAAAGAAATGTACAGCTCTCCTGCTGAGGCTCTCTTAAATATTCTATGTTTGTTCAAATACTGATACAATCAAACATACATATATGTACATATCTACTATAATCCCGATCCGAACCGAAAACTATGTAGATTATCTAGATAATTTTGAGCTTGATTTTTCCTGTGCTAGGATGGAGAGTTATCGTACGACTCTGGCGCTCTTTTTCGTATGCGTCAGCACAAAATAAAATAGTGAAAAAATAAAGCACAATACCAATGCAGCGACATATCCTTGAAGCTCTCTCACACACACGCGCTCAGTCACGCAAAACACCAACGCGAGCGCACTTTGACCTCATTTTGGGCAACGGCAACGGCTACGGCAACGGTTTTACGCTCGAGTGTGTGTCCTCCCTCCCACACTTACACACACACACACACACACACACACAGAGCTCAGTCCTTCTCCTCCAAATCATGCACGTCCCAATGTTCGACGTGTGTTTGCTCGAGAGTTTTTCTCGTGTTTTTTTTTTTCTTCGCCCATAATGATTTCAGCGTGTTAGTGGCACAAACATGAACAAACATGCATGGAACAGGAAGCAAATGAAATCAATATGTTGGTATCTCTCTCCCTCACTCTCTCTCTCTCTCTCTCTCTCTCTTGCTCATCGCGTAACACCGGTTTAATGCTGCACTTTGCAAGCACGCCCCCCTGGGGGGGGTGTGGTTTTTTTTTATCTACTAAAATCCCCTGCCAAATGAGCGAATCCCTCCCGACCGCAGGATCGAAATCTATTGAAATTGCTCCGCCATTCTCGTTAGCCACTTAATTTTCGTATAAATTGCAAGTAATTAAGCCATTTTTGGATAGTTCATAAAAATGCTGCATAACTGAAAGCGCATTTAATTCAATTAATGCGGTTATTGGAGAGTGCTACAAAATAAAAAAAGAAATAAAAATCGTGCAAACTGTGGGAGATTTTTAAACGGAATACGAGAATAATATAATTAACATGCTCATTTTAGCTAATAAATGTGATAAGTGCAGGTGCGGAAATTCATTTAAATAAATATTATTAAATATATGCAATAAAAAGGCCCGGCCGTCCGTCCGTCCGGCCGGTCCAATAATGGTATAATAAGTGCAAGGAAAATGTGTAAATGAAGCCAATTTGTGGCCATGTTTCGTGGGAAAGTTACCTTTCAGCCAATCAATGAAATTAAAGGTTTACATTTTTTCTTATTGTGGTGCTGGAAAAATGTTAATGTTAAATGGGAATGAGAAAATTTCCTGTAGGGAATTCCTGTAGCCACAAATAAATATCAAATAAATAAAAAATAAAAAATACCAAGATATTTGATTAAAATAGATATAAAATAAATTCGAAGTCTATGGAAAGTTTCAAATAAAAAGCTTTGAATGGAAACAAATAAATGAAATAATTTACAAAAATCCTGGAAAAGTGGAAGAAAACCAATACCAGATTTCACGGAAATCCATAAATATTGAAAAGAAGTCGAAGGCGATCAAGAGATTTGGCCATGTTCTGTTCATGACATGCCGCCTGGGGTAAGGAGCTGGAGGTGGATGTACCACACATACATACATATGTTTTTATACGAAGCCAAAGGCTTGATGTGTATCACGAGTCTCGACTTACCAATTAAAATGCCTGGCACGCGCCATGGGTCATTAAAAAGCGCTTCGGAATCGTATCCGAAAATTAGCATAATTCTTTGGCGTTTACGTTCGAGGGCCAATGCACTCCGCTGCTCCGCTCCGTCTGTCAAACAAAGAAGCAACTAACAAACAAACAACTTGATTGCTGCCACACCAAGTGCAAGCAAATGAAATAATAATTATTTATACAATAGCCGAATAACAGACAATTATAATGCATTTGTAGCAGGCTGCAGCAGATGTCCGTCCCCGAGTCCGACAGACCCCCCCGAGAACGAGAACGAGAACTCGACTCAAACCCAACGAGGCGTGTAAATTTCGTTTAATATTCTAAGCCCGAGAGCAACTGCCATGTTACTGGGGAATTATGTTATGGATTCGAGTGGGTATTCGTTAGTGTGACGACATAAACTCTGGCTAAATGCAAACATTTATAGTTTCATTTAATGGCTTAGTGGTTCGGTGTTTTCGGCGAGACAGGCATTAAATCATTTTTAAAGTGCTTGCGAAAATAATTGAATTTCTTAGTGCGAAAATGCTAGCACACTTCTTGTCTATAGGGTACAGTGAATGTTGGCTCGAGTGGAGGCTATACCTTAAGGTTTTCGAAAACACAGTCTAACTTCCGCACAGCAAAACACCGAGGAGTACTGCTGTATGGCGCGAGACCGTTCTGCATATTGCTCGTATTTCTATATAATATTGCGGATTCTAATTTACATATGTGATTCTGAGATTTCATTTGAATATTCTCTACCATTTTCGAGATGCGAAATTAGTTCTCAAAGATTTATGCGAATTTTCCAAATTGACGCATATTCCCCCCCTTTTTAATGATTCGATTTAAGAACAACTATAAACTTTAGAGGGCACTAAAAGCTGCCTCCCAAACTTCTGCTGGGGATATCAAAAAGTTTATTCTTGGTTAAAGTTCGTGCAGTGCAATGCAGTATTTCTGCGTTAGCTAATCCCCACTGTAGAGCTGCTTTGGTGTCTAGTGAAGCGGAAGACAACAGTAAAATGTCTGCAGCCTTCGCAAACGCATCCTTTGCTTCAACTCCTTTCTCTCAGTCTCAGCCCCCCTGGCCGCCCACGCAGTTAGCAGCGCTAGTGAGCGCTCATTCATGCATCCTGATTTCTATTATATCTCACACATGTGCGCGAGGAGTGTATGATAGTATGTGTGTGTGTGTGTTTGGGTGGGGGTATAAGTTCACACTTGTACGTGTACGCGACCGTGACGGCAACGCGCAACGGCATTGCCAACAGCATCAAATACTAAAACAACAAATGACAAAGGCGAATGCAAAAGCGAATGTGAATGCCATTGTTGTTGTGCTCTGTGCTCCCCGCCATTGTCGTTGTCGTCACTTAATATACAAATTTCAGTAAATATTTTTACACAAACACAAGTGGAGAAAGAGAGAGTGTGTGTGTGTGTGAGTGTGTGTTGTGTGTAAGAAAGAGGAACCCATAGGGGGACTGCAATTTCCGCGCATTGCACTCGCTTCGAGCTGTCGCGCTCATGTCATGGCGGCACGACTTTCCTTCCTTCCCGCCCCCACATCCCACATCGCACATCCCGTATCCCGTTCCCCTTTCACCATTGCACAGCAATGGCTGTTCCTTCAGTGCCGTGCCGCCTGTGCCGTCTATGCCGCCGCCTCCTGCGGCAACAATTCGTTCAATTTCATGCAATCAAGTTATTTTAATTCATTACCCTTACGCGACCAACACTTGGGAGACATGCACAAACACGACACTGCAAACACGCACACACAACCACACCCACACACGTGCATATGTGTGCGTATGTTTGTAAAAACAGTTACATACTCCTCTCTCAGGCAATCGCCACACCACCAGGCAGAGAAACGTTTGTCAAGGAGACATACGAGATTTACGATAGCTTACGAAGCCTTCATAGTTTTCTTTAACTTTCGAAACTCTTTAGAGCAAGTCTCGAAAGAGAATGCTTTTACTTTCGCTAAAAATCTTTCCGATTCACTTTTTAAAACCGTAAAATTGTGCTCCCGTTTTCGCAAAACGCAGAACAGAACGCAAGTGCAACAGCGAGAGCACGCAAAAACGAAAAAGTAAGTGAAAACCAGAGCATGTCTAGAAGTAAAGTTTTCTGCTAATTTAGCGACAAGTAAATTCAGAATTATTTCTATACCTTCCGGATACTTGTATCCCCCTGCCCTCCCTACCAATATCGAGAAACCTTCGAAAACGAATGCATTCTCGTGTGTGTTTGCGTGGTGTGTCTTAATGGTTGTCCTTCTGCATGTGCATTTTGCATTTTGCGACACTTGACATTACAAAAACTCTGCCCTCTGCGTGTGTGTGTGTGGAAGTAATATAAAAACATGCAAATAACTACACACAGATACACCCTCATACACACATACACACACACAAGGACACAGACATACGTATCTATAGAAAGACTCACGCACGACTATCAAAATGTCAGACATCTGTCATTTAATTTAATTTGACTTCACTTTGCTTTCATTTGCCCTTCCCGTTCCCCCTTCCCGCACCTCCTCCACACACCGTCTTGTGCCAGTGCTTTGCCTTGCCTTGGATTTCCTTTTTTTCTGCGCTTTCTTTTTACTCGTTCTCTGTCTCTTTCATTTTTTCCTTCTTTCTTTTTTTCCACTATAGCGCGAGAGGCGTCGACGCTTGAGCACAAAACGTGTAATTTAGAGGGTGGTGCGATAGAGACCGCTAGCGAGAGAGAGTGAGCCAGAAGGAGTATTCCTTCAGGCTGCTGTTATTACTTAGTTGGTTGTTGTTTCTCTCGTTGTTGTTCTCGTACTCCTACTCGTTGTTGTTGCTGTTGTAGCGCAATGTACGCGAGACCAATTTAAAACGTTTTGCGTTTGCTGTGAAAACGGTAAAAGGAGAAGGAACTAGCATGGAGAGCGAGAGCGGGAGAGAGTCAATGCATCGATCAATGAATACCCTTGAAAGGGGAATTGGAATAAAGTTTTTCGGGGAAAATTGAAGTGGATGAATGTTTGAATGGGTGGCAATGCATTTGGGAATTGCTATGAACGTATATGAATGAATAAACGAGTGAATGAATGTGAATCGCTGTACGATTAATTTGAATGAATGCGATTGGATGTCTGAATGATATTAAAGGCATCATCAATAAATAGAAAATTAGATAAAAATCCATAAATTAATGATTGTTTAATGGGTTATGGTTTATATTTTCGCCTTTATAGAGGTGTTGAACTGCAAGAAACCCATATACTCGTTACCCTCACCCTTTTAGAGGGCATCTCGAAAGACAACATGACTTGATTTGCATAGGAAATTTTATTTCTTTGAGCTCTAAGCTAAGTTAAACTATGGAAAAGCACACATCATTTACGTTAAGCTAAAACTAATTAAACTTGTACTCTCTAGGCAGGGGAAAGTGGTAGAACGGTAAGACTACAGACAAATTGGGAAATTGGGGGGCAGTACCACCGCCCCTGCCACCCCCTTTCGAGTCAACTTTCCCGTTTCTTCTGTTGCCTGGCAATGGCTTTGAGCTGCTTGTTGCGATGATGGAGCTTCTGCTGGAGCGTTCGCTTGAACTGCGTCTCTCTGTTGAGGATCTCCAGATCCTCGTTGCTGCAGGAGTTCAACCGCTGCTTCTGCTTGGCTATCAGTTCCTTGGTCAGCTGGATTTTGGTCTTGGACACCTTAGTGTATAACTTCTGGCGGCGTTGCAACTCCTGACGGTGCAAGAACAGAGCGTAGGCGGTACCGCTGGATGATTCCATGCTGCTGGCTGACTGCCGAATGTCTGCCATGTCCGGCGTGGCATGAGTTTTTAAAGGACCGTGTCCTGGCCTGGTCAGGTCTGGCCTTTCCTGCGCTTAGGCCAACCCATGTGTTATGCATGCATGGACTTGTTTATCTTTTTTGTTGGCCTGTCTTCCTGGCGTGACCTGACCAGGCCTGGCCCACTGGCTGTGATTTTTCCTTGCTGGCCAATCCTTTGGGGTGTCGTTACCTGAGTGCTGCCTGTCTGCCGACTTAGCGTCCCACGCAGGTAACGGATGGTTTATCTGTTTCCGCGTTTCAGCCCAAAAACTTTCCACAGACACACACACACACACACACAGACAGCCACACGCACACTACGTGTTGTTCCATTAATGCACTTTGGGCCAAAATCCTTGGCATATGGCGAGGAGGATTTGCTTTCCGCCACACCACAGAAAAGTTAGGTCAACTTTGCCGCTCGACTGACCCCATAAAGAGAAAGAGAAGACGACACACGGACACGGAGGCAGAGACAGAGATAGAGATAGAGGGGGTGGAGGGGGGCGGAAACATCTAGGCAACTTCTCGGCCAAAAATCCCAATGCAATTTTTGGGGCCATCCATCCATCCATGCAGCACCCTTCGACCCCCGCACTCAACGACAGGATAGCACGCACGTCCTGCCCAGGACCCTGGCATATGCATCAATAATTTTGTGCCAGCATACGACTTGACCTGGAACCCCAGAGACGCCCTCGACCACACCCATACCCCGTACCCCCCACTCCACACTCCACTATCTCTGTCTCTCTGAGGTTTATTAATTTGCATGAACTCTGGGTCCGGGGCAATGGCGCTCATTTTTCATGCTGCCAGGGCAACTGAAAGCCACAATTAAAAATTGCTTATGAACGGAAATGGAAGACAAAAAAAGAAGAAAAGAGAGGAGCAGAAGCAGCCGGAGCAGCAGCAGATCCTGGCTACCAGAGATGATGGCCTGCTTCTTCCACTGATGATGGAAGCGAGCCAAAACTTCTGGACGAGGCACAGTGGCAGGCAGCAGCAGCGCAGTCACTGACTAAGCCATAAGCTACAAACCCCGCAAAAGTTTTGCTCTAGGAGAAAACTTAATTTCCTATTTCCTTTTTAGTTTCCGCTTGGCTCTATACCCCTCCCCCGCCCCCTCTCCCCATCCTCATCCCCATTCCATTATATTTTCTTTTGGCCATTTAGTGTAAACTGTGCGCATCATTATTTTGAAATTTTTGACACTTTTTTCGCTTGATGGTCGGGTGCTAAGCTACTTGTAAATCAACTTTGCAGCTCATGCGTCTCCTCCTCACTAGATAGAGTTTTCTTCATCCACACATACACATACACATACTCGTAGTCTGTGTGTGTGTGTGTGTGTGTGTCACATTTCCGGCGGAAGTGTAAGCAGAAAAGTTCGTTTCGTTTCATTCTCGTTTACGCTAAATGCCATCAAGAAATGCAGCGTCGTCGCTTCATTCTCAGAGCCCCAGCCCCAGAGAAGGAGAGAGACAGAGATCCAGCAGCCAGAGTGAAGCTGAAGCCGAAGCTGAAGGAGCAGAGACATTGACTGATGATGATGAGGCACGATGATGTAAATGGGATTTTAGTGCGGGGCGCCGCCACATGACAATAGTAAAGTTCTTCTCCGTCTTTGTCGCTCCCAATCCCAATCATAAGGCTGTGATAGCTCTGTTCCGGTTCTCTCTCGCTCTCGCTTTTGGCTCGGGGCTCGGGCAGCGACAAGCACGTAAATTGCCTGACTAAATTTATTGTGCAATTACAAGGAAATCTAATGAATAGCGTTCCACGGAACGCCAAAGAAATGAAAGGCACACACACACACACAGATAAATGGGGGCTGGAGGCACAGCCACTAAATTCTGGAGTTGTCTGCTGCAATGTTCGGGGTAGAATTAAGAGCTTTCTGTTACACCTACTAACTGTCTATTTGTGTTCTTCTTTTTCTCTCTCGACAGTTTCCAAACAACAACAATAACACATACTCATGATGGGACACCGACACCAGTCGCTAGTCCTAGTGCTGCTCTGCTGCCTCGGCTCCTGCGCCACGGCCTTGAGCCTGCCCAACATGACAGCGTCGGACGGTGCGGCTATTGGAGGCTTGATATTGCCCCCACTCGTTGCGGGGCCCAGCGGCAGCAGCATCGGCGGCATAGGCAACAGCAGCCAGATCACCGGCGGTGGCGGCCTGGCAGTGGGCAGTCCTGGCGGACAGTCCACAGCTGAGGCGGGCGGAGGTGGTGGAGCCACCAGCCTGGGAGGCAACCAAATGGGCGGAAGCAGCGGTGGCGGGAGCGGCAGCAGTAGTAGCGGCGGCATCAGCGGCAGCGGCAACAACTCGGCCATGGTCCAGGCGCCCAAGGAGAAGCTGTACGAGAAGTGTACGGGTCCCGGCGATCCGGGACCATGCAAGCAATACATCTACAAGTGGCGCTACGAGCCGACGACCAACGAGTGCACCAACTTCATCTGGGGCGGCTGCGACGGCAATCCCCAGAATCGTTTCAGCACCGAGGCGGAGTGTCTGTTCCACTGCATTGGAGGGCCACGTAAGGCAGAGCTAAGCCCTAATCAGGGCAGCAGGAGAAAGGGGAGAAAGTAGCACTCTGTTATATAGATTCGATGAGAATACTCTGATGATTGGTATTACTCGTATCGAGATTTATGTACTCCCCACGGATCAGTGCTCTCGCTCTGCTCTCCCGCTTCCTCCGCCACATGTTCTCTCTCAATTGACAAGCCTGACAAGCCTCCTATTTCCTTTGCAGACACATTGCCACCATTCCTGCAGTCAACCACTCGCGAGCCCAGCACCACGGAGTATTCGCAGCTCATTGGATCGACGTACACCCAGAGTCCGGCCCAGGCCGCGCAGGATGAGGACGGTAGGACTGGAGATGGCACCACCCCAGTGCCCATCGAGCAGCGGGGCCCTGAGCTGACGTTCGCGGAGACGGGCCAAGGCAAAACTTTCGTTTTTGCCAAGAATAACACGTTCATCCAAATGGACGGCGACATCATACAGACATTTCAATTAAGGTGAGTGGGTACCCGCGACCCACAACCCTCAACCCTCGACCCACAATCCACGTTCGGGTCATCCCGTAACTCCTTTGCATATTTCACTCTTTGCCACGTTGCATGCACCATCAGCGCGCGCGTCATTTGCAGGATTGTTGGACTTTTAGCTCAAATTTTGACATGATTTCGCTTAACCCTAGGAAGGCAATCAGCAGAGAATTGGGATTTTAAGGATTGTCAAGATATAGCAGATATAAATTACAGAGTTATTTCAATCTAAGAAGCAGGAAGATAATGAAAGATAGTGATAAGCCCCAAAGATCAAGTATTGTCATTCTTTTGCAAACCAAAAGATTCATTTTGAAAGCCATCAAAAGAGTAATAAATCTACCCCCCGTAGGGTTAAGACGTGGCCAAAAAGCTGTTGCAAGTGCAATTAGCCAAAAACTGACATAGTTTCTCAAATTGATTTTCTACTTGAGGGACAGGCAGTGGAGCCTTATCGATGGAGCCAAACAAAAACACTCACGAAACATTTTGAGAGGGTCAAAGAGAGTGCCCAAAATGGGGACAAATGCGGGCCGAAAGTTAATTTTCTGCTCAATTGCAGAGAGACCTCTGCCCTGCCCTGTCCTGCCCTGCCCTGCTCCGCTCTGGCTTACCCAAGGAAAATGACTTTCTGGCTTCTTCATTCTGGGGTCCAGAATGGAGAATTTAAAATTCAATTTGGGCGAAAAACATTTGGACATTTGCATATTAAATTAAGATAAAAAATATTATTTAAATGTGCCACATAGTAGAAAGGAGAGGAGAGAGTCCAGGCCACATGCCACATGCCACGTTGGACAAACATGCAGACAGGAGGCAAATAAAATTAAACATGACTTGGGCCAAAATAGCACTGGCTTTTGTTATCGTTGTTGCTGTTAGTGCTGCTGTTGCCTGTTGGCCAGTGGCTGCTACAAGTACTTGGCCAAGTTGGCAATTTGTGCTGTAGTTTTAATTGTAACTCATGTTGCTCCCAGCAGACAGCGGACAGGCAGCAGGCGGAGGAGCAGCAGCAGCAGCAGCAGCAACAACAGGAGCAAGAGCATTCAAGAGCAAAGAACAAATAAATTTAAAACTCTGGCAGGCGTACAGACCATCATCATTTCGTTCTCTCTTTCCAACACACACACAAACACACATATGCTAATGCAACAATTCCCCTCTCTCTATCTCTCTTTCTCTGTGTATTTCTCAACAGACTTTGCCGTGAGATTTCATTTCAATTCCGTACTCGACTGCCGCACGGCCTGCTCGTCTATCACAACGTTAAGAATCCGGATCGCATTAATTTGGACCCCTATGCACTCTATGTGATTGTGGAGAAGGGCCAACTGAAGGTGGTCCATGTCTTTGGCAAGCATTCAACGAGTGTCACTGTGGGCGAGAGTCTGAATCGAGATGAATGGCACAGTGTGATGGTGAGTGTCCCTCCCTTCCTCCTCCCCCTGCCCCTGCCCACACCGACAAAACCAGGTCAAGTCTGGAGAGGGCGGGCGGGCGGGGCGTAGGAGAGAATATCATTTTTGCCTGGGGAAAGTATGAATGCAGTTCCTGTTGCACGCGCCGTGCCCCCGTCGCACCCCCAAGGGGGTTGCTATGACCAGATGAACAGTTAAGCTCTTTATGAGAGTGTCAGGGTATCCAGGATTCGTGTGGCTGCTGCTGCTGCTGCTGATGCTGCCTGTTGGCCAACATTAGCATGGCCATGCGTTCAGCAAGCAATTAGCAAGATTGCAATGCGGAATGTGTGTTTCCCCCCCTCAAACCCTGCATGCTGCACTCTCTCTCCCTCTCTGAAGTCTGTGTGTAGTCTCTCTGTGCGTGCGTGTGTGCGTATGTGCGTGTGTGTGTAAAACGCTTTATCAAACTTTTATAACAAAGCGAGCAAGTTGATTTATGTACGCTCCCAACTTTGTTAACTCACCTCGGACACGGGGGGAATGACGGGGTATCCTGCTGCCACCACACCACACACACACACACACACACACACACACACACACACCACACACACAAAAACCCTCAAGCATCGTCAGCATCATCATCATCAATAACAGTGGCAGGAGGAGCCAGAGGAGCAGGCAGCAGCACAGAGCCCGTTTTAGTTCTGTTCATATGTATGTTTCATATTTAAAACAAACATATTCCCCACTACTAATCACACCCTTACAAATGCACAGGACTACGCAGGGATACACTGGGATACACGAATGCATAGAGATACCCCCACAGGCAGGGGCCACTCATAAATAACACGCAAATTCCTAATGAATTTCAGCTGATCCCAACAGCAGGACCAGCAGCACAAGCAGCAGCAGCAGCAGCAGCGGCAGCAGTTGCAGCATTCATTTTTGTAGCATGCAACAGCACCAGCAGCAACAATTTATCGCTGGCAAAAACTTGCAACTTCAACTCGTTGGCCGAAACGCATAAATTCATAAATTTTTATCATTTGTCTGTGTGTGTCCATGTGTGTGTGTGTCTATGCTGGTGTGTGTGTGTGTGTGAATGCCATGGCATGCCACCATCCTGCTTTAGCTAGCTTTGGGTTTATTGGTTTCACTCTGTGCCCTCCCCTTCTCTAACCGATCTCTCTTGCTCTCTATCTCTCTCTCTGCCTCTCTTCCCGTGTGTTGCACAGGTGCGCATCGATGTCCATGGGGCAAGATTAATTGCACGCGTCGACAATAGTCAGGAGGAGGTCTATCTGAAAGGACTGAATCACGAGTACAACTATGGCGTCTCCACGAATCTGCCGTCGGTTGTGCTGGTTGGAGGTGAGTGCCCAAATCAATTGTGTGAGTGTGTGTGCAATCTACCCCTCGCCCCCCCTCCCCCCTATCAACCACCCGCCGCCAATTCCTCTTCAAGCACACACACCTGTATATACAATCAATCATATTAAAGGCAACGCCCGAATGTATGCAATGATTTTTGTACGAAAATTCACACATAAACCAACGCGCGCGCATCCAAACATCGGAGGAGCATCGGCGAAAATATATGTATAGATATGTATATAGAAAAGGAAAAATCGCTGGAAAATGTGCAACTGAAAATGGAAAATCGAATTTGCAGCAGCATCAACCGGCACACGCTTGCTCATTTCCCATTGAATCCGGGGGCTTTAGTAAGTGGGTGTGGGTGTGTGTGTGTGTGTGTGGGGGCGGTGCGCCTCTCTCTATGACTTTGAAAAGGTGCTTTTGGTGCGTTATTTGGAAATTTAATTATTTCACGTTGCCAGCAAGCAACAACAAAAAAAAAAGAGAAAAAAAGAAAGGAAATCTGAAACCCCAGGAAAAAACTGAAAGCATGTATGAAGAGGGCAACAGAATAGGCCATTGATTGCTGTGCCAGGCGGTGTGCGTGGTTCATTCCAACTAAGAGACTGTTCTAGTTTTCTATGTACATAGTTTGCAGCCACTGCGTGAGTTTAAAGTTGAATCGAGGCCAAGGCATAAGGACTGACTCGTTCGCAAAGGAGAGTAATATGGAGAAAGACATTGAAAGTATTTATATTTCTGGATCGAATCAATAATCGATAACTACAATTTGTGCATAATACATGTGCCTTCAGGACAGTTTGAAGATAATAGTTTAAGGCGGTAAACAAAAACGCTCCAATTGCACTTAGATATATACAATTTTGCCACTAGCTTTCATTTCTTGAACCCTTAGAATAACAAAAACCAAAGAATCTCCTCTTATTTTTGGAAGATTAGTTTAAAAGTTAAATGAATCAACATTTTGAGCCACAATTAAGCAACTATTTGTCATTTCCTTGAGGTAAAAACTATGTTTTAAGAGTGCATCAAAATGAAGTGAAATTCTTGTGGCATGGAATGTAAAAGCCCGCTCCGTCGTTCGAAGGAATTTTGGGAATCAGGACCGGACCACAAATGTGTTTTCGCTCCGAAATTATAAAATCCCTTGGCCATGGCTGAAAATGAAACTAAAGTTGTGCTCTTTTTTGTTGCGGAAGGCTTTCGGATTTCGGCTTTCGGCTTTCACTGTATTTGTTTAGACCGGTCTTTGCTGGTGAAACTGGAACCCAAACAACCGAATGGAGACAACTTTTTTAATTAAGCAATATTTAAATCTCCGAGCAAAGCAGCGCCCGGCCAAAAATCCCATCAAAACTTTCAACTGTAAACAAGAGAATTATGTTATGGGTTTGTCCAGAAATGGCCACATCTCCTCCTTAATATCCCAAGCCCACCCAACCATCCCCTAGCAAACACACACACAGAAGACCCCTGCAGCTCCGTCAACCCACTCAACCCCTGATGGATATAGCCACAAAATCCATTGCCAAATATTCTGCATGTTAATTAATCTGAAGACAATCTTAATCTGTCTCACTTCTCTCTCTCGCTCTCTCCTCTCGCCAATTGTTAGGCCTTTCGTCGGAGGAGAAGCTGCATGGCGTGAAGTACATTACGGAATCCTTTGTGGGCTGCATACGCAACGTGGTCCTGAGCTCCGGCAAGGCTGCCTCCGATCTGCTGTCCATTGCCCCGCTGGTGGCCACCAAGCATGAGAACGTCAACGAGGGATGTTTTGATATGTGCGACTCTCGGCATAATCTGTGCTTCGTGGGCTCCCGTTGCATCAACCACTATGGGGGCATATCCTGCGACTGCTTTGGCACCCACTACGAGGGCGAACACTGTGACATCTACAGTGAGTATCCAACTCAACCCAACCCAACCCGTTCTAGCCCATCCCATGCCATCCATCTCCAGCACCGTATCTGTATCTGAACATTGCCCCTAGGGGCGACATTTTGTTTTAATTATAAACTATGTTTGTTTGCCTTGCGGTTAGCCACTGGCACTGCCCATGGCTTTCCCACACTTTGCCGCTCTCTCTGCCTCTCTCTTTCTGCAGCTACAGTTTTAAACACGCTAATGACCTGACCATAAATTATGCAAAATAGTGTTTGACTTTTTGACTGCCCGGCCTCCTTCTGGTCCTCAGACCCAGCACCAGACTATGACCAGGACAGGGCAGAATGTGCGCCAAATTAGTTTGTTAAGCTCCGATACATACTAGCCCCTCCCCCCCCCCTGCCATTTCACTGCTCTTTCAACCCACTTCGAAGCCTTCAACAACATCCGACATTTAGTTAATGACATAAAGCCAATTCCAGGCCGCCATAATCCCAATTAAGTCACGCGAGACCATTATATAGGCATTGCCCATTAAAAATTGAGCAGCTCGTTTATGTTTTTTGACATTGTAAAATGGGGGGAAATTGCGAACACTGTTGTGCATTCGGTGCAGGCACGTTATTGAGAGTTGCACTTATTTTTGTTTGGACTTAAAGCGAAGTTTGTTTACCCTTTTGCTAGGGGTTCAAGTGGGGAGTGATTTAATTGAGAGGATCACTCAATTGACTGGAACTGGAACACGTAAAAGGATACATACGTATATCATTTGAATACAACTTGGAAATCGTTTTGTGATGCCATTCCTCATAATCAATCCCAAAGATCAAAGATCATCGCAGCCCATGAATACGATTCATCTTCTAATTCGTAAACCTAAAGAACTTTCTTAGCGTTCAACTGCTTGGATCACTTTCCATTGTTTTTGTGCAAGGATCACTCCCAAAGATCATTCAGCCTTTTGCAATGAGCCATCCTCCTAATGATCGTACTTTGTTTTCCACTGTTTGGATCACTTTCCATGGATCAGTTGGCAAAGGGAGTCCATAATGCCATAATGGAACTTGCATTCTCCACAGATTTAGAGAACGATTGCATTCGCAATGTTTGCTAAAAATTTGCATGCAAATGATGACCAGCAGCAGCACACACAGTATACAAAACAAAAAACACCCAACAAAATCCAGACTTTGCGGGTGGAAGCGGTTTGAAATGATGTGGATTCACGGACTGGGGGAGGGGCGGGAGTGTGGCTAGAAGTGCAGTACTGGGGAAGGACTCCAACTATTGATGCAATCGACAGCTGCAAATTGCACGGTAAAAAAAAAAGGAGAGCTAACGGGCTAACAGGCAGCCATGACAGCGATGGCCATTTTGACCCTCTCTGGCTCTCTCTCTGTCTCTGTCTCTCTCTTTGTATCTCTGCCGGTCTAAATGGCGTCTGTCAAGGACAAAGAGCGACCGCCGTGACGTGCGAGTTTGTCGAGCATTTACAGCACCGACTGGTGCTGCAGTTGCAGTTGCTGTTGCTGTTGCTGCAATTGCAGTTGCACTTGCAACCGATCACAATTACGTAACGAACGCCGAACGGCAAGTGCAAGCAAATTACACAGATGTAGTTGACGACGACCCCTGCTGTTCCTGTAGGGGGTGCGCTGCATGTTGTACGGCTTCTGCGAACGGAAACAGTGTCAGGCCATTAAAAGCTCACACACACACACACACACACAAGCCCACACCCATCCACAGTGAGATAGAAAAGAAGGAGAGTCGTCCTGGCGGAGGTACATGCAACACGAATTGGGGACATAATCAAACGCAGGCGCTTTTGTAATGCAATAACTAAAATGACAACTGCCAGTACAAGGACGAGAGCGCCTGTACCATGCAGCCCCTGCACCCGGAACGGCAACGGCAACGACACTGGCACTAGCACTGTCACTGGCACTGGCACCGGCACCGGCACTTTCCCTCATTTCCATTGTACATTTTCCGTGCGAAAAGTCTCAACGAAATGCATTCCCATTTTTGGGTGACAGGGAAATCATTAGCCCCAAAAAATGCTGGGTGGGGCAGGGCATCAACAAAATTTTGTGAGTAGAGGTTAAAAGATTTTTCGGCATCTTCCGGCATAAACGAAATGAAATCCGAACAATGAAGAGGACAGCAAACAGACAGGAACGGAGGGAGAATAGAGGGAGGAGAGCAGTGCCTATCCTGTCCTGTCCTGTACTGTCCTGTCCTGTCTTGTCAGATGTGATGTGGCCTGGGGCTTAGTTCAACTTGCGTTCAGATGGGAGTTGTCAGACGAACTGAGAGTCGAAAGAAGTGCCGTTTCGGTTGCAGAAAATGCTAGATTTGATTAGGAATAGGTAGGCGGAAATGAATTAGAGCTGTAGCTTATGCTGTTCCTATTCTGAGGACTATTTTTGACATCCTAGTAGGCCCAGCATATTGAATCACTCTCTTAAACAAGCTACATACCTCACTATACAAATAGACTGTACAGACTTTACAGCTGAAACAGAAAAACCCACATTCACTCCCTGCTAGAATTCTGAAATTTGCGAGTAACCCAGACGAAAGATCATGGCGGAACGTTCGAACTCCTTTTCGGAGTTCAAGATGATGGCCCACACAAGTATTAAGGCTGGCATGCAGTCGCAGAGGGTGGCCAAAGAGCTGCTGGACAGCAAGCAGGCGCGCAAGTTGTTGCCAGCTCGACGGATGCCCACCTATGCGGAGTTCCTGCGTCTGATGAAGGAAGTGTACGCGGATGGCCGCTTGCCCAGCGATTCCGACAGCAGGCCATTGGACAATATGGTGAGCATCTACAACAAGCTGGTGCAGATGCGGCAGGCCCAATTTGACCGCATGCAACTCAAGCGCATCAAGTCGGTGATCAACACGCGGCATCCGGATCCGCGGAGTGGTCTCATACTGGAACGCACGTCGCTATTGGAGAATCTGCAGAAGAAACAGATCATCTTTCGCGATAATTTGGCACTTTTGCGGCGCATCAATAGGACCCAGCGCTTGACCGCCTCAATCGACTGCTTCAATAAGACATCGCAGCGAAACTTCTCGCATGAGCACTGGAAACTCGTGGAGGCGGAGCGCTTGAGTCGGAATAACCGGGAACTGGGCTGCCGCCTGTCGATGGCCAAGTCAAAGGTGGACACCCACAATCCGTGGGTGGCACCGTTGCCGCCCATCGAGCGGAAGGCCTCCCAGCAGACGCTGCTCAAGTACACACCATTCATGCCCACATCAGAGGCAATCGTGATTAATCCCCACACACTGCTGCGACCGATTATCTACTTAGATTTGGCGGTGGGCGATAATCAGCCGCTAGGCCGGATCAGCATTCAACTCTATACGGAGGTCAGTCCGGAGGTGGTGCTGGAATTCGTCCGCTTTGCCACGTTCAACGATGTGCAGTGCCACCGATTCCTGCGCATCTTCAGTGAACTTTGGATGGAGGGTGAGCTGGTCGTCGAGTCGAGTGATGCCCTTCGCCACCATCACAGCATCATGCAGTCGCAGCTGGACCACACTCGACTGACGGGATTTCTCTCCTATCCGTGGGACTATCACCATCATTTCCCCGAAGGACTGCTCAACTACACCATTAGCTTCAAGCCCCTGGCTGTGTCGAATCTGCGTCGTGTCGTCTTTGGCCGTGTGTTTGGCGGCCTCAGAGTGCTCCAGCTCTGCCAAACGTACGGCACGAAGAACGGCAAGCCCAAGAGTAATGTGACTATAGTACAGTGTGGGTTGCTCTAATGGGAGTCCCCTGACCCAGTCCCCTGCTGCCTGCCGCCCGCCCGTCTCATTATCCTTGTGCACCTCTATTAGCATAAAAAGGAGCGGTGCAGCAACGAAAAAAAAAAAGGAAAAAATACTTTAGCATACTTTTGTGGGCCAATGCGACAGAAAAATCTCTTCTCTCTCTGTCCAACAAAATGCAAATAAAAATTATGGAGTGTATGTACATTTATCTCATCTGCGTGTTAGTGTGTGTTTGTGTGGGTGTGTATGTGAAGCGGTTGTGTGATACGTTATCACGTGGGCGTGAGCGTGGGCGGGTGAGCGTGGGTGTGGCCCACGTGTGCCGTGTCAGATAAGCCGACCAACACGCGGCTGCTGTCGCTTTCCCCCAGAATCAGTAGAGGCAGAAAAAAATGCGCCAGAATGAATGAAAATTGCGAGTAACACGATTTGCACATTTTTGGTCCGTGCAACATGGACCAGAACCAGGACCAGGACCAGGACGAGGACCAGGAAACCGGACAAGAGGCATCAGGCGAACGCCCAAAGGCCGCTGCCATAGACCAAACAATATAATCTATTTTTGTGGGGGCCTCGGACGTTATTTTTTTCGCTCGTTGGCTCGTTCGTTCGTTCATTCTGTGTGTGGCAGGCAGATAATGCACCAGTAGCACAAGGGATCAAAAAAACATGAGCCAGAATGGATATTACACGCAGGCCGTACAAGGAAATACCCTTACGGAAATGTTCTTTGAAAGAAGGGGATATATCATATTGAAGGAAATGAAAAAAGAGAGTTCTGTACCAAATTATAGCTATGTAAATATGTATTCTTATAGCTAGAAAGTAGTACGCCTGCCAGACCTGCTGTTCAGTAAAATGTTCACTCTAAAATAGATATACGAAAAGTTTGCTCTTACCTTATAATAAATGCATAATTCCTCCTGAAGGGTATTTAAAAGACAGAACGTTGGTTAAATTTGCTCGTTCTGTTATAGTAAGCTGCACACAAAATGGATGCTGAAAGCAAATATGCTAAAGGTTGAATTAAGCTTGACTCGCCCCCTCTTTCTCTCTCGCTCTTTGCAAAGAGAGAGAGAGTGGGGATTTCAATAAGAGCTTTACACTTCCTTATGTAATCGATTCCCTCTGACTTTCAGCGGCCACCATTATCACGCTGCGTGGTGCCAGCTATGTGTCCTACCGGATCTACGACTGGAAGGATCGCGTGCACTCTTCGACGATGCGTATTAGCCTGATGTTTCGCACAAACTTTGACGATTCGGCCCTGTTCTACGCCAGCGGGGAATCGCTCAAGCATCAGTATATAGCGGCGGCCATCAAAAACCAGTCGATCCATGTGGAGATGGACTTTGGCGACCATGTGATGGCCACAGTGCTCACCGATGACCTGACCCGCGGCTACTGGCACAATCTGACCATTCTGCACGAGCAGCGTACGGTTAGCATTATCCTGGACCAGCAGCAGAAGATACTGGAGCTGCCCGCCACGGCCAGCGGTAATCTGCTCTTCGATCCGGAGATCTATTTCGGTGGCGGCCCCGAGCTGCACAAGAAGAAGGGCTTGGCCTCGCACAACAATTTCGTAGGCAGCATGAAGTACGTCTACTACAACGACATCTCCATTCTGTACGAGCTGCAGCGGGGCAATCCCAAGATGCACTATCATGGTGAGTCCTCGGATCGGCATTTGCTAGTGACATATTTCACATGGCACTGCTGGTGCACTGCTGGTGCACTGGTGTGTGTGTGTGTGTTTTGCAGGTGTCCTGGAGGCGGAGTTTGTGGAGAACGAAGTGAATGTCATACCCATAACCTATCCCTTTGCGACGTCACACATTTGGTGGCCCATAAATCACGCCGAAGAATTTAATATTAAATTCGATTTCCGCAGCAGTCGGCCAGGCGCTGTCCTGGCCTACAGTGACGTAACGACCAGTGCCGGAAATGGCTTCTGGGAGGTAAGTGTTCGTTCAAGCATTCAACCATATATGGTGCACACAAACATACACACACAAATACACATATGCCGCACATACGTGCAACATTGCTTGAGCTTATGAACTGCTCAGGACTGCCTGGACAGACGAGCGCTGACGCTGACATGCTGCTTAAGACGGGACTTAGCAAAAGGCAAGAGAAATGGCAGAGAAATGTGGCAAATAGTAGGTAAGGTGGGGCACTACCAGGGCCACAGAGTGTCCTACGTGCTACTTAAGACGGACCCGGCAAAGGCAGTAAAGTATTGCTGTAGGGAAAGAGAGAGAGAGCCCTCTGTGTCGTCCTGAGCCTTAGCTTCCTTTATAGGGTTTGCCTTACCTAAATAGAATTACTCCTTGGACGGAGGTCGAGCAGCCACAGAGGAGGCATCCACCGAAGCAATGGCAAATGAAATGCAAATCAAATGTGTGCATGTCTGTGCCGCCTGCCCTCTGTGCGTGTGCGTGTGTGTGTGTGTGCTTACTGGCTCGTGTATATGGAACTTGCATCGCATGCCTGCTCAAAATTTAACCCCACTCCCCTCCAACCCTCCTCCACCATTACGGGGGCGAATCCCTGGCTATACTAGGCATATGTACATACACACAATGCATTGTAGGACACACACACACACACAACCAAAAATCCTAAGGCATGTGGAGAATGCAATTAAGTTTAAGCGTGGCTGAGTGAAATTTGACTCTCTGAATGAAATGCAATGAAAAGTAAAATGAGGCTTAGTCGTAACGTAATCGTTTTTATTGTTGTCGCATTTATTTTTCGGCACTTGAGGCCAACACCAAACCAATCACTTGCAACGTTGACAACCATTGACATAGCCAATCAGTCAATTGAGTATATCAATGACTACGACATATATCAGTGCTATTGGCCTGATTGCAATGGCTGTCAGCATTACAGAATTCTTGAAGTTGGGGATAAGCCATCAAAATGTATGCGATGTTGGAGACATTCTCCAGGAATTCTTCAAGAAAGGAAGGCTAAGTGATCAGTAAAGTGCCCTCGTAGGCGTACTCCCTCAAGTCTTTCGGCTTGCCTAATGATTTCTGTAGATATTAGATATAGTACCAATGTGTTCTTATTTGAGACTGTTGTAGTCGACGCTTTGGAGCCACCGGATTGTACTCGAAGTAGTTGATCATCACTTGGAGCAAGCTCTGGAATAGTCCACGTAGATTGGGGACCACAACCGCCACAAAAAGCAGAACCCTTGTGGCTTTTGCTTCAAAACTGTAAAGATTTGAATATAAATATGTATAGTCGAGTGCACTAAAATTATGTTTACATACATTGAGAGCAACAATAAGCTTCCTCTTAATCGTTACAGAAGGCCAATAGGGCGTAGAGGCGTAGCGGGAGACGGCAGGGCAACAATGAGAACGGGAGGGGGGAAGATCAACTGAAGATGGCGGAAGTGGGAGCGGGCAGGGGCCCGCTAGTATATTATATTGATTTAATTTAAAGTGTTCTACAGTTACTTATATTAAATATGTGCCATATTCAAAAAGACCCATGCAGACATGTACCTATGTATGTATGTTTAATGGTGTTTTTCTTGGAGTGTAGGTTGTGCCTGTACATTCGGCTATCAGCAGGATCTCTCTACTTATGTTTTCTGCTTCTCTTTGGAATCTCATCTGCTTTGCTCTTTGCCTTGCACACACACAGAACTTGCCGATGGGATGCAGAGAAAGACACTGCACTGCAGCTTCAATGTATCTCACTCTTTTCGCTATTCTCTGTGGTTCCCTATGTGGTTTCTCGGCGTCTGCCTCTATCTTTTCTCTTTATATAGATCTAAGTGATTGCGCCACAAAAAAAAGAAAAAGAGAGAATGAACGAAAGAACGTCCATCAGGATATTAACCAGAATAGCCTCAAAATTGTTTCTGTCCTCTGAATGTCGTCCATCCGGGCAATTTATTTGAAATAACAATTTTTGTAGATTTATGTCATTGCCGCCGCATAACAATTGAAAGCAAGTTAAATGTTGCCATGAAATGACAATTTATAACCAGAGAAAGCAATTCCAAAAAAAAGAGAACCAGAATGGGCGCAGGCTGGGGGTAGGGAGTGGGTGGGGACGGGCCGGGCCAGTGGCAAGTGGGAGGAAGAATAAAACATATTGGGGTCCAGCATAAAAGTGCGTGCAATCGATCACAAAAACAATTCAACAGTTTAAGACCTGCACAGTACAGAGTGCAGAGTCATCGTTCCCGCCCCCCACCCCTCTTAGATTTGACTTCAATACCAGCATGTGTGTGGGGACATACACAGAGAAAAATGTAGATGGAAAATTGCAAAAAAAATTCCTAAAACATCGCTCTATGGAAGTGATTGAATTTTCGCTCAGTGCACAGTGCTCAGTGCTCGATGACTTCTTCGCCCGCATCTCCTCTATGTGTGTGTGTGTTGATGTTTCTATGAATGTCCGTAGCATTTATCTGTATTTAAACAAATAAACCCCGTCTTGGCCTGGCCGAAAACGTTTATTTGGTTACTTGGCATTTTGGAAATGTATGGTACTAAAAGGGAATATGCACACACACTCAAAAGCATGCATATACATATACATACAGTATATATACATACAGACATATATGCAGAGAGAGATGCGTGTATTTATTTGCATTTTATTGTTGATTTTGTTCCTTTTGATTGCAAGACTCTCTCTCCATCTCCCTCTCCCTCCCTCTCTCTCTCTGTCTGTTTGTGTCCAAAATAAACTGATGCAGAACCTGACTTATTGGCATTGCAATAAAATGCTGCTGTAATGCCCAATGAATATTTATGCCGATAGCTATTTCATTTTGCATCTAGAGCCCTGTAGGGCTTTTTTCGGACACTGCCCGACCGGGCCACGATTTATGCGCACCCAAATTAATACTAAATTGATTGTGTCAGGTTTTATAATATGACTGTTGAATTTTTGTACCTTTTTCGGTAAATAAGTCAAAATAATAGCGCAGTCATGTCGGACGTACGTACGTACATACATACATACATATATATGTATCTATTTGTTAACTATAGCTGCTATCTGCATTTTTGGGCAGCGGCACTTCAAAAAACGCATCAGTTACGAGAGATTTTATTTATTTACTGTTTGCCTGACACTGGCCACAAAATTGCCACCTGCGTGCAGCGTTTTGGCGCTCAACAAACTAATAAATTGCCAGCAGGCGATATCTAGCTCCGTCTCTGTCTAACTCAAACGCAGAAAACCTACATATATGGGAATGATTTAAATGGAGTTTCAAACTGTGGAATACCCTATATGAACGAAATCAGTTAGATCTATAAAAGGCAGTTCTGGCAGGCACATTAGGTGAGCGTCATCTGAGCAGCAGCGCACATCAGGAGGAGCCCTGCCAACCGCTTTTTCTTAAGCCTAGCAAAGAGCTAAGAGAATGTGGAGGAGTCTACAAGAAGAGAGATCTTGCTGATGGCACAGCAAATACTGGCAGAGCATAGCATTGTTTAACCTCAAACAATATACCTTTCTCTCACGTACCTGCACCCTGTAGCCTGGTACGCTGGTACTGAAAGAACAGCACAAACACGTGTATGCAACACAACATGGAATGTCATGTCAAATGCGTGACAAGGGGATAGCCACGGGGGCGGGGTGGCGGGGTGGCTGGGTGGGACATAAAAACTATGCGCCCGCATAAATCGCGAATCACAAATCGAAAATCGAATTTATTGACAGCGCGCAAATGGGCGAAATAGGCAAACAAACAGCACTCGTGGCAGCACCAGCACCAGCAGCAGCAGCAGCAGCAGCACACCAGCCACAGCCGCAGTGGAGAAGGAATAAAAATCATTTGAAATATTGTCACAGTATGCAATGGCAATGTGTGTGTGGATGTATGTATGCCTGTGCGTGGGTGATGGTTTTTGTGTTCGTGTGTGTGTCGGAAAACTGTTTTGCCTTTAAACATAACGCTCTGTGACAAAAATCTAATGAAATATGCAATAAAATTTGAGTGTTTGCCATTTCAAATAAGCGACGCAAAAGCGCAATTCACAATGAGCATAGATAAATATGCTACACACACACAGACACACACGCCCACAGATACATGACCATATTTACACACACAGACATATGTATCCATGCATGTTGCATTCAAATCTGAGTCTATATTGAATTTTGTGCTGCATTGAGCGAAAAACCCCAGAGAAAGTTCATGATATTTCCATAAATTTGAGCATTTTTTTTCTTTCGATTTGCAAAAAAATAATTGACTGCTACTGAACAAACAAAGAGCGGAAAAAACTAATGTACGGATGTCAAATTAGTTGGATTATGACAGACAAGGGCAGTGTTATTGGTACTAGTATTTTGTGGTGTACATCTATCATTTAAATGGGGGTTCTTATAGAGCAGATTTGGCGATTTTTGGACTTGGATTTGTGTTATTTTGGAACTGGGAGCATTAAATGGCAGAACAGTTTCCTTCAGACTGGAGCTAATAAAGAACTTTTATGATACATAGATGATTTGATAGATGTTCCCATATTTGGGGTGAATATTCTGTAGATTTCAAGCCTTTTGTTTAAAATAAACTACAAATATCTCTTTTTTATATTAACGGATAAGCCCATTCAAAGAACCAGTTCCTGCCGCTCAGCATCAAAGCCATATCCACATATGAGTGTACGAGTACATGCATATATTTTAACTTTATTCCAATAATAATTATTGCTCCATATGACAACAAGCTTAGAGCACAGCTAAATGGATGAATAGACAGGAAGATAGACAAACAGACAGACAGACAGATACGGGACAAATAAATACCAGATAAAGAGAGGGAGCGGGAGCGGGAGAGAGAGGCGTGGTATAATACCCACAGACACACACACGCACACTCATACACCACCCACAAGCCCAGCCCCCTTTTATGGCTGCAACGATTTGCTGCAAATTAATGGGCAGCAATTTCAACAGAATCGAGAGACCCGGACGGACGCACGGGGCTGCCTCTCTGGCAGATTGATTCGGCAGATGGCTGGTTGGCACCGAACGTGGCCACGTGGCGTATGCGTAATATGATTTAAGCGAAGCTAATGCACAAAGGCATTTAAATTGAAATGTCTGTGTGTGTGTGTGTGTGTGTGTGTGTGTATGCGAACCAGGGGGAGGGTGTGGGGAGTGCATGGCCGTGTGTGTGGCAGTGGATGAGTGTTTGCCCGAGTGGCGGTTGGGAATGCTGCATTTTAGGCATTTTCGCAATTTTGATTTATTTTCCCGTCCCGCACGCACACACATGCACATGCACACACACAAACAGACGACACAGATAGGAAACCTCAAAGCGCTGTTGAAACTCCCAAATGCTAACAGAATTTACTATTTTTCTATGCTTTTTTTTTCTTTCTCCCTCTCTCTTTTTACATGTGCGCCGCCGATTGGCAAACGACAACGACAAAAACTAATATTTGGAAACACCCTAATGCGGTGGTTTGGATTCTGCTTCTGCTTCTGGTTGTGGAACGTGCAACGACGACAATGACCCGATAAAACGTCCCATACTCCGAATCACGCTTAACAAACGATAACTCAATGGCTACCGGAAATGTAAAACTAACGGAAATTACAAAATGGCTGGCCTGGGCTCCTACTCTCCGAAATCGTTCTCCTCCTCACACACCCATACGCACCCACCCACACAGATACGTCTCACATCGGACAAGCTAAGCTTCGATCTGGTGCCAGACGTGAACAACAATGTGACACACTCGACGACCATCAAAATCAATCGTGCCACCTCGTGGCACAGCGTCGAGGTAGACTATAAGCTGGGCGAGATCCGGTTCACTGTCGACTACCGCCACAGCCTCAGCCAGATGTACGGCCTGACCTTTAACATTGGCGACAAGCTCATCATTGGCAGCAGCCTTAAGTCAGCGGCCATGGGCCTGGTCGGCTGCATCCGTGACATTGAGATCAATGGCCATTTGATTGAGCCACGGCATGTGGTCAAAACGGAACGCGTGGTGGGCGAGGTGGCGCTGGATAACTGCAACTACATTGATCCCTGCAAGCGGCCCAACACCTGCGAGCATGGGGGCAAGTGTTTCGTCAAGGACGATCGCGTCACCTGCGACTGCAAGCACACGGGCTACATCGGGAAGAACTGTCACTTCACCAAGTATCGCAAGACCTGCGAGGAACTGGCACTTCTCGGCTTCACCAAATCCGATGTCTACCTGATCGACATCGATGGCAACGGGGTGTTCCCGCCTGCCCATGTCAAGTGTGATTTCCAGAGTCTGGAGAATGCCACCAAGACGATTGTCGAACACAATCTTCCCAGCCAGGTGGATGTGCGGTCGGCCCGCGAGTCGGACTTTAGCTTCAATATACGCTACCGCGAATTCTCCCCCCACATGCTGCAGGAGCTCATCTCGCATTCGCTCTACTGCACGCAGTACATCAAGTACGACTGCTATCGGGCCCAGCTGGAGCTGCATTCGGCCACCTGGTTCACGTCCTCGGCCAAGAATCTCACCGTTGACTTTCTGGGCAATGTCAAGAGGTAAGTGGATGGATGGATGACTGGATTGGTGGATGGATAGGTCGGGTGGATGGTTGCTCCTGGGGTCTTTAGGGGGTATTTGTGATTTACGTGCCGCCACGTCACCGCAAACAACACAAAATTGGATGACAAGAGCAGGAATCACAGGATGTTCGGCACAGTGGTGGAAGATTGGGGGGAGAACGGAATTTATTGGATGGGCTTTTGAGGTAGAAGTTTTGGTAATGTAAAGAGACATTCATTACGTTCATTACCTCATAATGGATTGGAGATATTTCTTAGAATTCTTAATGAATGTGGCATAGACGAGCAGGTCATACGAGAAAGGAGTATGGAGTGAAAGCAGCAAAGAAATGCCAAAAATATAATGATTCCTAAAGAAAAGTACTTTGACATGAATTTCATTTGTTGAGGCTTTAATTAGGCTTTAGTTTGGTATGTCTAGAGCTCTGTTAATATAATTCTTTTATACTCACGTTTATTTAATACATATGCCATATATATAGAACTTTATATATGTAATTATCGTTGAAATTTGCCCTGATTTGAGACCACTGTCCTCGGTTTAATCCTATGCACATGCTGGCGGGTGATTTCGGTCCACCGCTGGCCACACAATTAATGTTGCAGTCTATTTGCTTAACTTGTTGTTGCCCCCAGCAAGGCACCCAGCCAGCCAGCGAGGCAGGCAGCCAGCCAGCCAGTCTGCCAGCATCCTTTCCGTGTCCTCCCCACTGCACCAGGATGTGTGTGTTCTGCTTCAGTGGACTCTGTACGTGCGGTAATCCAACAATGCTCGTATAAATCCAGAAATTGCTATACTCGTAGACACACTGTGCGAAAGAGAGAACGAGAGAAAGGGAGCGAGAGAGGGAGAGAACCACTCTTGCTGGTGGTTGGTGTTTTGGTGTTGTCTTGGTGCTGGCATTTCAATTGTAAATGAAACTTAAATTAATTGCTCGAACATGCATAATATAAATGCCAGGCAGGAACCTGCGCTTAATGCTAACTGACATATTTGCCCACACGGGCATACCCGCCGCCATCATCCACAGATGCACTCACATCGGCACACACACACACACACACGTGCGTACACCACACACATTGTGATGTTCATTGAGGCTCTGCCTCTTCCTGTTGCTGCAACTGCAACTGCCAATGGAACTGGGCGATGGCAACGGCAACGGCAACGTTCACTTTCATAAAGCATAACGCATCGATTTCCCTGCCACTGGAGCACTGGACTTGCCCTGACCACCACCACGTCCAGCTGTCGGTCTCTACTTAGGAGCCATCTGTCCGGCTATCTGCTCGATTCTCGATTCTGTGTCTTGTCCGGAGGGGAAGACTATTGCATAATTTGTCAGCTGAAGTTGGGCCTACGGAGCAGACATCTATCTCGCTCTAGCTCTCACTCTCTTTCTCTTGTTGTTGGTCAACTGGGCCAACATCTAGTGTTGGTTTAGCTCTTCAAATTTGATTTTTCACATGGGTGTGTTTGTGTGTGTGTGTTTGGGGTAGGGAGAGGCTCCTGCCTGCCAGCATCTGCTTTATCTGCCCGGTTTTGTGCCCTTTTAGCCAAGTTATATTTGCGGCATTTGTTGGCCAGGCATTGGAGCATGAAATTTTATGGTGCCGAAAGGCAAAACAAAACCCAAAGCAAAACCACCCGCCCCCCCCCACACACAAATGCTCTTTTCAGATGCCCAAATAGTGACAAACGGCTTGGGCCAGCGAAGCTACCCCAAGCGGAGTGCCGAATGCCGGATGGCGGTGGCTCTGTGAAGAGTGGAAAACATATGAGGCACAAATACGGCTGGAAAATTGCAAAAGTGCAAAACAAAAAGAGCCTTCCAAGAGTTTTTTTTGTTTTTTATTTTTGGGTATTTATGTGTCAGGCAAATATGTTTCCGGCTCAGCGCTAATAAGGTTTATGAGCGAAGACCGACCCGAGCCCATGCCCATGCATACTCGTATCTCGTATCTCTTCTTCAGTGCCGCCAGATTGTCGAACAACTCTTTTTCTTTTGGGGGCTGTTGCAAGTTTTTTCGCTTTTTGTTCCGTTGGGTAATTTTTCTTCTTATAGCAAGGCCCTTTCCTTTTGTAAAATGAATGGCTTCGAGAGCACACAAATTTAGTCTTTACGCCTAATTTCTTTGCCGCTTGAAGAGCTCATTCACATGACTTGGGTTCCGCATATGTAGGTTGTGTTCTTTGTTGTTGTTGTTGTTGTTGTTCTTGTTGTTGGGGTGGGTGGGGGAATTGGTGTACCCTTTGACAATACATCATGCGCAGCAAAGTAGGCAACATCTGGTGGCAAGCAATTTCCAGTCGCTTGTTGCTGTTGCTGTTGGCTTTCCCTCTTTTGGTTTTGCAGCCTGCGTCACTAATTTCCGCTTTCACTAAATCAATTCGAAAAACCTTAACAGCGCTCGACTTTGGTTTTTCCTTTCTGCGTTTTTTCTTTTTTCTTTTTGCCCGAAATGAATGGCGTTCTGGTTGGCTACTGCCAAAAATTCACAAAACCAGGGAGAAAGGGAGGCAGCAATGTGAGTGTTGGGGGTGTGGGGTTGTGCGGATCTGGGGCAAGAAAAAACGAGTTAACTTCTCTTGGCCAGACCAGAGCCATTGAGCTATCCATCATTGGCTCGTAGTTTGGTTTTTACTCATTCAAAATTTGACAGCATCGTTTGTTTGTTTGCTGCTCCTGTTGCGGCTGCTGCGGCGGATTCAGTTCGTTTCGTTTCGTTTCGGATCTTTGCAACGTTGAGGCGGAAACGGATGCGGCACATGCATAGCAAAACCGCAAGCCAAACACACACACACACACACACACACAAAAACATAAGCCTGGACAAAAGGCGGACATAGATACCCTTTATAGAATGAAATTTCTCTTACTGGGCAAACAATTCATGGCGCAAAATCAAGTAATAACATTTACTCACTTACCTTCTCTATAGACATTGATAGGGTTGAGGGCGACCAGGGGGAGGGACTCGCCTTTCACTGCCATAATAATTGAATTTGATGCGCCACCAATTGCCTGTCACAGATACAGTCCTAAAATTGTTGAGATACCCAACGTAAATTTTGCATAAATGGGCTAACAAAAAGCCAAAGCGAAACGGATGGAGGTGGAGGTGGAGGTGGGGGGTCGTGAAGGGTCCAGTCAGTCGGACACTCAACGGGTTCGTCAAATTGCCGGCAGGAGTTCCGGATACAACTGCGGCTCTGGCTCCGGCTCCGGCCCCGGCTCCGGCTACGTTTGAAATGTATGCAAATGTATGCGAACTTTTTCTAATACCTTTCACCTTTTTTGCTTTCCTTTTTTTGTATCCTTTTTTTTGTAGAGGCGCCTGCCCGTGCTCGGTTAACAAGACGTGCGTGGACCCGAATCAATCATGCAACTGCGATGTGAAAGAGAACAAATGGAATTCGGATGAGGGATACTACCAGGATCCGCCCAGTTTGGGCATCACCAATATGTACTTCCTGCAGCAAAAGGATCTGGACGATGAGGCCCAGGGCCGCATCACGCTCGGACCCCTGGAATGTGTAGAGACAAGTGAGTGGTAGTAGCACTATGTACCACCTATTAATAACTACCAATTAATGATCCCATCCACCATCCCATCCCATGGCTACATAGATACACAGAAATACGTGGTCACCTTCACCACATCGCAGTCGTATATCGAGGTGCCCGGCTGGCGGAAAGGCGACATTGCCTTCTCGTTCCGCACCACCGGCGAGAAGGCCATCCTGCTGTTCCAGCCACCGATACGTGCCCACTATCCATCGTTCATGGTGGCCCTCACCGGCGACGACCAGCTCACGTTCACCTTCACATTGAGCACGGGGACCACCCGCGAGCTGGTCATTAACTCGCACCGCCGGCTGAATGGCGGCGAATGGCATAAAATATGGATCGACTACAACCAGTATCATGTGCGCTTCATGATAAACACCGATTACCAGATGCTCGATTTGCTGCCCGAGGAGGAGTTTGGTCCATTTGAGGGCAGCATGTACATTGGCGGCGCCACATTGTGAGTATTCCTCCGAGTTTGGGTGCGGGTGTGGGTGTGGGTGTGGGTATGGCTGGGCATGGTGGTAATCAGACATTGGTTTTTATGGCCGCCTGCAACGTGTGGCAGCATCAGCAGGAGCAGCAGCAGCAGCAGCAGCAACAGCTGTAATAATAATCGCTGTGGAAAAACGCGTATTGTGGGAAGGGGGGGGAAGGGTTGGATAGGATGTTGCAGTCGCGCTTGTTGCTGCTCCTGCTCCTGCTTCTCGCTCTATTAATTTCCCAGCTACTACTCCGTGGCTTTGCTCCTCACTGCCTCTTGCTGCGCTGCTGCTACTTCCACTCCCTCTCCCCCTGAACATTTGGTCCAGTGTCCACTGGCAGTTTGCGGTTTGTGCAATTTATTGCGGCAATTACGTTTTAATTATAAACGCCCGACTAGCTGCCAAGCATCCCTAACAATGACACTATCCGTCCGTCCGTCCGACCGTCCGGCCGTCCGTCTGTTCCCCTGCAGCCAAAGGAATCCAATAGGGTGCTGCTGTATTGTATTGTACGCTGAGGAGGGGCACTGTGGGTAGGGGCAGAGGGGGAATGGGGCCACGCACCAATGAGCGACACAGTTCGATTGATAATTGGGGCGCCTCTTATGAGATAATTACAGATTGATGGCATTCATTCGTTGTGTCATTGCGAAATGCGATAACCACTACGCACACGCACACACAAACGCACACGCACATAACCTGAAGCGAAACAAACTTTAGTTTCTGGTTTATTCTAGATTGTCTTTAAAACGTAACGTTATCGCTTGCACTTCGATAGTTGTGGGTTGAAGCAAAGAACTGCTTGCACTGCTTACACTCTTCATATTCTACTGCTTGAGAACAAGAGAAAGCCACTTAACGTTATCCGTTATCATGGCCTTCGACAGTTGTAGGTTGAAGCAAAGAACTGCTTGCACTGCTTGCACGCTGCTTAGGAACAAGAAAAAACAACGATTTTGTATTCATTTAATTTCTTTTATTGCATTTCAAATACCTTCATTTACTGCAAACTTACATCTATTTGAAAATTTAGTTTATTTTTTAACTTTCTACCCGTAACTTTTACTTTTATTACATAATTAAGCGCTATTTCAACAGTTATTTCTGATGGTTTCCGTAAAAGTTTTCGCTTAATCAAAAGTTGAATTTGTATGCCCAAGTGCCAGGCCAGCAGCTCCCACCGCATTTGCTTTAATATTTATGGGAAACACCCACACACACACACACACACACACACACACACATACAATCCTTTGGCCCCCCGCAAGGGCACAAAAAGAATTGCCATAATTAAATTAACTTCCCCGCTGGAAAATTCATTTCAAAGTCATTATCAATAATCAAGCCAAAGCGTCAGAAGAGTGACTATGGCGGTGATGGGGCGGGGGGGAAGAGCACTCTCCCTCTGTGCTTCTGGTTCTGGATTTCCCCTCTGGATGTACACCACTCGCCCTCTGGAAATTCTGGCGCACTTAAAACGCGCTTATTCTTGATTGGCATAATTTATAAAGTTTTTTTTCATGTTTCGCTCACACACACGCGAAGGAGGAGGTCGTCGGCGGTCGGAGGTGGGAGGTGGGCGGCGGATGGCGGATGGCGGACGGAGTGCTCCGGATGCTCATGTCAAGATAGATAGGATAATGTGGCAAAAGCTCTTGAGGGGAGGGCTATGAGTGCACATATCCAGGCGGATGTGTATGTGTGTGGGTCATGCCACTTGAGTTATTTTTTTTTTTTAATTATTGAAAATGTGTAGAAATCAAATGGAAATATGGTGGAATGTGTGGCTGGCTGGGGTGGGGCTGGGGGAAATGTGTGCACATTTGCACTTAACCCCGAAAAAAAAAGAGAGAGAGAAAAAAAAACACAGGACCTGTAAGCGACCAAGCCATTCATAAAATTTCGATGAGCGGTAAACACGCAGAGTAATTAACGGTAAAGTGCTGTGCTTTATAAAGCCCCAACCTCCAGTCGCAGGACCAGGACCAGGCCCAGGCCCAATCTCAATCCCATTTCCGAACCGCTCGCACACTGCGCCAATTTTTGCAATTTATTTATCGGCAAAAGCGAAAGCAAAAGCAAAAGCAATCGCCGTAAAGCATACAAGTAATATGGAGGAAAATGCAATATTGATGCACTTGGGAACACCAACACCAGCACGAACCAACCCCTGCAACCGCCTGCAAAGGACGGAGACGTGCTGGTTCTGGTGCTGGTGCTGTACTTGCTGGGCCGTTACTCGTATGAGGATATGCAGCGTAAGCCAATAAGCAGGAATCAGTGGCACTGGCAGAGGAATCATAAATAAACGAGTTAATCAACATATTGACAGAGACACGACGAGACGTGGCCGAGACAGGACCCAAAAGAGAACATGGTAGAAATGAATTAACCCATAAAGTGACTGCTGGATTAATGACACTTGAATGCCTTGCTTTTCGCGAAAATTATTAATTTCTGTTAACGAAGGAACAAACAAAGAATGGATGGCTGAATGGAAGGAAAGTGGAGGTAATATCAAAGGTACTTTTGCGGCAAGGTTGGAAGACGCCTTCAAAGATATTGAATGCAATCATTCATGCGACATTAAAAACCGTTTGAAACCACTTTAAACCGTTTCCAAAACTATTGCTGCTTTTAAACGAGAGTTGGAGCAGCCCACAAACACTATCAAAGGATGCTCTGTGGAAATGTAGGCAAAGTCGGTGGAAAATTACAATGGCTGATGCGGCTAATGATTGTTGTTATCGGTTTTTGCATGTGGTAGGCCCATGGTCGGCCATGCCATGTCATGTTGTTTAGAAGCAGCTGCAGCATCGGCAGAAACAGCAACAGCAACAGCATCGGCATCTGTTGGTGTCACCACCTCCCGCTCCCGCTCTCGCTCCCGCTGCGGCTCCTGCTCTTGCTCTTGCTCTTGGTCCTACTCTGATGCCCTGTCCGATCATCGATTGCCACCAGCAGAGAGATACTGCACCACATGCACGATGGGGAAAAACACGGGCAACTGGCGTGCCAAATATGCGAATTATTTTCCACGCTGCAGGAAACAGGACAACGTCATTGAGCAATGCTGCCAATGGGTGACGCCTACAGGACACCGAATGGGTGGACAGTGTCCGCGGTGGACAGTGGACAGGGTGTCTTCTGGCCCGCGCCATTTTGGGGGGTAAAATGTGTTGGTGTTGGTGTGTCGCCTGTCTGGCAGCGGCGTCCATGAATGAATGAAAAGTGCTTAATTGCTTGTGACGGCGTTAAATAAATTCTTAATTGCTTCGCACTTTGCGCGTTTGCAACGTTAATAGGATTTCCGCCGGCCCGCCCATCGCCCGCAGCCAGCAGGATATGCACATCGCGGGCGCTCCCCCACGCTGCCGCTTCGGCTACCAGTTCCTGTCCTGACATCACCCGAAAAACTTCTTTCCTTTCGTGTGTTTTATTGCCGTTAATTTCCGTGGAATATTCTCGTCTTTTTTTCCTTTTTTGGTATAAATCCTTTTAGCCAAGTGTCAGCCTCGGGGGCCAGACCATCCTGCGGCACATCATTTGCAAGGCAAAGCGCTAAATTTCATTTTGCATACGACCCCGTGTCCCCTGTCCCATGTCCCATGTCCTATGTCCCGGCCTCGTTACAGCGTTACAGCGATGCAGCGTTGCAGCGTCGCCGCGTGGCAGCGGCGTGTCCCCGTCTGCGGCTGTTGACGTATCACAGAAGGAAAAAAAAAATAAAAAAAAAATTAAAAATGCATTTGTGACATGCTCGGGCGAAAAGAAATGCAGCGCACGTTGCAAAAACTAATGACTTAATAGCTTCGCCAGGCTTGCGGCAAGGACACACACACACATACACACGCACGCAGGCCCCATGGATGCCCCACAGGAGTGTGGGCGCTCGAATGGGAGTGTGCCGTGTCCCCAAAGTGGTGGCTGGTAGCTGGCGGGTGGCGGGGACCGGAGGCCGGGGGCTGCTGAATGTGGGTGAAGCAGTCTGAAAGAAATGCAAATCGACCTCCTCACCCGATTATGGCCAATCCAATTCGTTTGACAGCATTCAATAACTTTTGCGCTTAAATAACAATTACGCAACTCCTGGCAAACAATTACCAGCGACAAGCGAAAGAAAAGCTAAAGAAAAGCGAATGAAAATCGTAATAAATTCGGGCAAGGAACAGTGCACACAGAAACCCCAAAAGTGAGCGGATTTTTTTGAAGAAGAATTTTAATTTTGCTTCAGACAACACTTGGGGACCAGAAGCAGGACCAGGGCCTTTGCGGTGGCTAAAAGCGAGGGGTGGGAGAGGGATGGCATGGAAATGGGGAAATGTCTCTGGTAATGAAATTTACATAATTTAGAAAGACATTTGGAGCAACTTTCTTTGGTCGCCGTCGCCGCCGCCTGCACGCGTATAAACAAGACATTTCCGCCACTTTAATTTTCAAAAGCTTACACTTGAGATTTTATTGGCCAATTCATTGTTGGCCACTGGAATGAAGGGGAAGCGGGAAAATGGCCATTGAAGAGGACCAGGGCCAGGGCCAGGACTGCAGTTTTTCGAGAAAAACTTACTGAATGCTGCAAAAGAAAGAAAAAGTCGGAATCGGTGAAAAGGAGTTAGCAGAAAAAGTTAATCTAAGTCGAATCGACATGTTGATGCCCTAAAGTATTCGAAGGAATTGCCATTGCCCAGAAATTCCATTAGAGTTTGCCACTTTGAAAATACTTATAATACTCTCATAATTCAGTTTGAACCATTCCGATACACAAACTATAAACATGACAAGAATTCTGGGCAAGGTGATTTGGAATGATTCCTACCCTTACAATGGGTCTTGGTTGTAAGGCTCTTTAAATTCGAATGCAGAATCAATCTGGTAATCAAACAAGGCCAAGGGAGGTATATTTGGAACCAAAAATTAGTTTGTACAAATAATAATCGCTTCGCTCGTGCGCCAACCCCCGGCTCACTCGCTTCACTCACACGAACGACGATGGCCCAAAATTTTTGGGTCAAAATAGAGGGATTACTTCCTTTTAGGCATTGCAAACCCTTGACCAACACAGATGTACCCTGAAAGAAAAGGTGTCAAATAAGGAAAAGAGTGGAAAAGTAAGTGGGTGTAAAAAAAGAAACGCAGCACGGAAAACTTTTCCCACAGCTGTCCGCTCGAGGCTCCATCCCCTGTATCCCTTGGCCAGGGGTGTCGCTTCGATTTTCAGCTTGGCAACTTTAAAGCTCAAAACAGCCAGCCAGGGTCGCGATTTATTTGAATAAAGTCAGAGATGGACACGGGGAAATGCGAGGAATCTGAGAAGGGATGCCATGGCATGCGATTTCCTGATGATATTTTCTGTTTGTCCAAGAGCAGATGCAGCTGCAGCTGCAGCTGCAGCTTATGTCGGCAGTGGCCAACTTATTGAATAGTTATGACAAGTCATAATATAAAGTAATCCCCAACCGATTTCCTGCTCTCTCCCGCCCGCTCTATCCTTTGCTCTAGCGACCTGCTCAAGAAGCTGTCCGTTAAGGCTGGCCTTATTGGCTGTTTCCGTGGCCTGGTGGTCAATGGTGAGATACTCGACATCTACAGCTACATGTCAGTGCATCTGTCGGAGATTATCAAGGACTGCAAGCCATCCTGTGTGCCATCGCCCTGTCGCAACGGTGCCCAGTGCAAGGAGCTGTGGAGCAGCTTCAAGTGCGTCTGCAACAACCCGTGGGCCCACATCGGGGAGTTCTGTGAGACAAGTGAGTGGTGTGGTCGTGACTTTTTCTTCATCATTTCTCCGAGCTAATCCAACCTCTCCTTCCCTGAGCAGACATCAACGAGAAGGCTTTGACCTTCATCAATCGTGAGTCCTTCCTAATGCGCAACTACCTCAGTGTGGGCGCCACGCCTGCCATCCTAATGCACGGCCTGGAGGGCGAACGGGATGTACTCAAGGGCATCCTACACCAGAATCTGCTCATCAACCTACGCACCTACGACTCCAATGCTCTGGTTGTCTACGCCAACGATCACTACAACAACTTTGTGCATCTGTACATCAGCCAGAACCGGGAGATTGTCTTCCTCTACAACTACGGCGATGAAATTGTCAACCTCACACTGCTCGACGATACCCTGATGGCCTCGAAGAGCCTGAAGAGTATCCAGGTGGCCATTATCCGCGGAGAGCAGGAGACCCGCATGCATGTTAACCAACGGAGTGTGAGCATCGACAGGGGCACTCTACTCCTGGATGAGTATGCCAATAAGCCCTGGAGCAATCCGGAGAAGGGTGAGTGTGGGGATTTCACGATATGCGGATAGTTTGTCGGTTCGATTAGTTCGTTTTGCGAGGAAATATCTCTTTCTGTATAAGTTCTATGGCTAAGAATACTAAATGCCTGGCGGGTTGGTGTTCTACTGTCAAATTTCCATATAATGACATAATTTAATTACATTTTACATCGATTTCTGAACAAAATCGTACTAGATAACAAAGTCTTTAACAAAGATAATTTTGATTCGTATGCGAAAAATTACCTGGTCTCTGCCCAGGTCTACCTTCGTCACTTCCAACGGCTGCCCATTTTGGAGGCCTTGGCATGTGCCGATGTGGTGCTGTTCTGTGCCTCGTCCTGGGCTGCCAGCTCCTCGTCGATGAGCAGATCAAAATTGCCCAGGGCATCGGCACTAGGGACTTTGTTCCAGCGTACATCCGGCACCCCATCGGGAGGCAGGACCACAGAGAGTATGTTGTCAATCAGCTTGTATTTGAGAATGCGATCGTTCACCGTCGTGGAGGTGAGCGATGGCGAGGCATTGACCTCCACCAGCCAGGGCTTCAGGGCGTTGTCGATGATGATGTCGTAGCCATAGCACTCGAAGCAATGCCTGTCGCTGGCCATCACCGGTGCCACGGCGCGCAGGGAGTGCACAATCAGCCAGGATATGGCCCCAAAGAGACGATCTGTGACCTCCTTGCCACGCGTTCCCTCAAGGAAGAGGGCCAGATTCTGGACGGACCATTTGCCGCCGTGCAAGGTGTTGTACTCGCCGCCATGCTTCTGGACACTCACATTGGTCAGGTGGACGTACATGTTGTCCAGCTCGGTGACACTCGTGTCGTACTTGACAGTGCAGAAGCGGCAGAAGCCCTGCTTGAAGAGGTACGCCTTGAGGGGACGGAATGAGGCCACCAGCACGTACAGCCGCAGGTCGAACTTTTTGCCACCAATCAGCAGGGGATTGTCGATGTATCTGGATATGACGTACGACTCCTTGGCAATCTGCGGATGAAACGGCCCCTTGGCCTCGCGCGACCACTTCTTGAGCTTTGACAGTTTGTTGATGAGAAAGATGCCCGCACCCTGGGACTTGCCGCAGGGCTTCATAATCCAGGTGCTCAGCGGAAACTTGCGGTACTCCTCGACGAACATGTTGTAGTCCGCCGGCAGGACGAAGGTGGTGGGCACAAAGTCCAGGTACAGGTAACGATTGCCATTCGAGTTATTGGACTCTGTTTTCTCCGCCAGCGGATTGCCCTCGCGTTCGAGGTCCTTGCGATACCGCTTGATGTTCTTCACGAGCAAATCCTTGCGCGACAGCTCATAGTGATTGGGAAAGTGATTGATCATCTGGTTGTCGTGCATCCGATAGCCGCTGTCCACGCTAAAGATGTTGCGACAGGTCTGCACCCCCGCCCAGTAGAAGTGCCAATCATCGTCGCCGTTCACCTGATGCCAGCCGCGCTTCTCAAAGTTGTTCACCAGCACCGACTTGTCCAGGTCCGTGCAGAAGCCAATTTTGAGCTTGTCATGCCCCAGACCGCCGCCACCACCGTTGGCCCCACCGCTGCCAACACCAGCGCCTCCGCCACCGCCGGCAGCGTTATTGGAACCCGGCAGACGACCGTACATTGTGGCTGTGCTCTGGCCGAGCGTTGGCTGTAGACTGGTGAGCCGCCACGCCTGCGTCCAGTCGCTGAGGCGCTGCGCCAAATCCCCTCCCATGTACATATTGGAGGCTCTGTTTTGACGTTGCCACGACGTTGGCCCCGCTGCCAGTTATTGAACCAACAAATCCTGTCGTCGTCGTCGCTTGTGTCGAGGTTGTTGCCCAAAAAATATTCCACACAACTCTTTCGCTTTCGGGGTGGCGGCGTTGGCGTTGGCGTTTACGTTGGCGTTGGCGTTGGAGTTGGCCCCTTTTGTCATCGGCGGTGGGTAGTGCTGGCTGGTTTCTGGTTTCTGGTTGCCAGGCAGCGGCTTCAGTCTTTTTCCTGGAAGCTTTTTCCGGTTTTGTGGGGGCTCCCCTTGTATGGCTGGCTCTCTTCTGTTTTTGCTGTTGCTGATGTTGTTGTCGTTTTTTTTTTGTTCTGCCTCGCCGAGCCTTGCACAGAAATTTCAGCAAATAGTTTAGCAAGTTAAGCTGCAAAAATGCCAAAAATTTCCCTCAAAAACAGGGACAGCAGCCGAAAGCGGGGGTAAAAATCTGTGCACACTGTGATGGCCAAATTATGTGCACTTGAAATTTTTTCTTTGTTGCCTTTTCAGCGAGCCAATGTGTACGCGTATGTGTGTCTGTGTGAGTGTGTGCGTGTGTGTGTTAGCCAGAATGTCTGTCTGTTAAACTCGGTAGAAAACTGTTGGAAAATAAAACGAAACGCCATGCGAATGGATAAAGTTTTTCTCTCTATATGCTCTATATGGCAGAAAAACAACGAGTTGCTTTTGTAGATATTTGAAAATGTGTTCAAAACTGTGTGCTCTGCTGCTGTTTTTTTCTCTCTCTCTCTACCCCCCTCTTTATTCTTTTCTACTATCTTTTTGTTGGCTTAATATGTAAATGGAACTGCATTTCGATAAAGATAGTAGTAGCTGCTGGGTGGAAATTGTTGATAAAAAGAAAAAACACGCACATTCGTACACACACACACACACACACATACATACATATGCCGAACATATTTGATTTCCATCTGAACAGATTCTTTTACAAATTGTTTGTTTAGTGCATTATTTGAAATGAACATTAAATACAAATACCATTTTTTCTTAATTTATTCTTTTTAAACAGCATGTAAGGCCTTTTATTTTAAGTAAATTCTTTAAACATTTTTTTGAGTATATTAAGTTGTTTCGGCCCGGCGGCATTCTCCAATGTTTTTTGTTACATTTTTAACATTCTTTGAGATTTTCTTGCAACTAGAATATCCTTTATGTTTAGGGGCATCTCTTGGCTTATTGGCTTTTAGATATTGCAGATATTTACAGAGATCCGTTTGCAAATAAGGACTCCTTCCGCAAAAGCAGTCCTTCTTCTTTGTTGCCCCTGCCCCTGTCAATAAATCTCTCAATCAAGTGTTGTTGAAACATCAATTCAACCATAAATGTTGGCCCTCATGCATTCGCCTCAAAACACGTATAATATTACTCGAGAAAGCCACAAATCCAAAACAATTAAGTTCGTCATTCAATTGCCATAAATCATCAGAACATTTTCAGACAATTTTCGAAAGCCTTTCAGCCTCAACTGCTCTTCAATTAAACGTGGGCTAGCTAGCTGGCTGGCTGGCTGGCTGGCTGACTGACTGCCTGGGTTGCAGGTTACATTTTGGCAACACTACTATTTCGTGGCGAATTGCACTTCAGAGCCGCCCGAACCAACTCGTCGTAACTCACCTTGCAATTGAATTTGATCGAAAAGTTCCCCATTCATAGACGTGGAGCGGTTGCCAACTGGCAGGAGGGGAGTGGGGTAGTCGGGGTAGTCGGGGTAGTGAGTTTTGGGTTGTGGGAAAATCAATCAAATTGCCCGTAACTCAATGCCAAAGCGATTTGCCAGTCAAATCAATCATAATTACTCCTCGTTTTTGGTGAAATTTCAGCTCTGAAACATGGTCAAGTCTTTTACACAGAATAACGCATAAGCACTTTTGTAATTAAATGCGTTAATCAGGAGTCCTGGCTCAGGACACCATCCGGCCACAGCCTCAGTTACTGTGGCTGTGCAGATAGCATTCGATTTTCGTTTTTGGTGCGCGTTGTGCAGTCTGGCCAAACATTTCAATTAGACAAACTTAAACTCGAAATTGATGGGCCTAAACCTCAAACGAAGCGGGAGGTGGGGGAGGCCTGACTGGCTGCCTGGCTGGCTGGCAGAAAGGCCATGGCAATGAAGGCTCATTTCCGCACACAAACGGCCAGGCAGGAGGGCCAGGCAGGAGGGCCAGGCAGGAGGGCCAGGCAGGGGGGGGCGGTCGAGCAGGGAGCTAAGCCAAAATGAAGCCACACCCATGGCGCCCAGCTCCATACTCTCTCCCACTCTCTCATTTGATTTTGTTTATTTGCAGAGGTTCTGTCGCCGCATCGTCCGCCCGCACCGCCCACCGAATACTTTCAATTCCATGTTGGCGGCTACGATCCGGCGAATTTGCTGCGCCCCACCAATGTGGATGTGCCCGCTCTGGAGGGCTACATTGGCTGTGTGCGGGGCCTGAAAATCGGTACGCAGTTGATCGACTTGGCGGAAATCAATGAAAGGAATATAGCCCCCAGTAAGTACGGCCGTATAAATCAATTTTCACAGAGTGCAATTTTCGGTTTGGGCCTAATGCCATTTGCTGTTGCTGCTACTCCTGCTGCTCCTGCTGCTCCTCTTCGATTCATGCACCTCCGCCTCCGCCACCACCCGTCTGTGGTTGTGTGGCTATGACTCTGTGGTTGCATCTGTGGCTAGGTCGGGCCCGGGCCTGGCTAACTTAATATGCATGCAATTTCCGTTAAGTGCTGGCGACGACGGTACTCCTACGAAAATGGAGATGGCGTTGCCGATGGAGAGAGCAAGCAGCGAGCAGCGAGCAGCGAGGAGGCCACTTTGGGGGCGCCAAGATTAATGCCAATGCGATAAGGCCGGCCGGCCGGGCGGGCGCCCACATGGCGTATGATTTATGCGGCCACGCATCGCGGAAATTGCAACCTGACTTTGATGCGATTAAGCCATCAGAGAGTCCTGCAGCTGAAGGACTTTCACTTAACACTGATTTAGCCTTGCCAATTAATCCTGCTGTCTCTTACTCTTGCTCTCTCTCTCTCTCTCTCTCTTTCTGTTCTGTTGCAGTCCAGGAAGGCGTTCTGCCCAATTGCCAGATCAAATGCGATGCGGAGCCCTGCAAGAATGGTGGTATTTGCCAGGAACACTTTGCCGAACAGCTCTCCACCTGCGACTGCGAGAACACCAGCTTCCTGGGCGAGTTCTGCTCGGAGGAGAAGGGCGCCGACTTCAGCGGCGAGTCGACGCTGCAGCGCAAGTTCGAGCTGTCGGGCCGGGTCAACTATGTGCGCCTGCAGCTGGCCTTCTCCTCGTTCGACCTGCGGCGTGCCAACCGCATCATGCTGCTGCTGCAGACGGCAGCGGAGCGCAGCTACTACCTTCTGCTGGCCATCACCTCGGACGGGTACCTGCAGTTGGAGGAGGATCGCGAGCAGGGCCAGACGGTGGGCGCCCGCATCGATCGGAGTTTCCTGAACAGTGCCAGGCACTCGGTCTACTACGTGCGCAACGGCACCCAGGCGCAGCTCTTCATCGACCGCGAGCAGGTGCCGCTGACGGAGTTTGCCGCTCGAGTGCTTACCACCAGCGGGGAGGCCGGGGCGAATCGCGTCCAAATTGGTGGCATCAACAGCACGGACTCGCGGTTTGCCGTCTTCAAGAGCTACAGCGGTTGCCTGTCGAGTGAGTCGTAAATTTCATCTTGTCCCGCCATTAATTTCTTTTCGGTCTCATCAAGTGGCGCCCCTCGTCCACTCCTGTGGCTGCTGCTGCTGCTGCTGCTGCTGGTGTTGCTGTTGTGCAGCATCGTGTTGCTGCTGCAACTTTATGAACTGAAGCACAAGCTCTCCAAGGGGTGGCCTTTGGGTGGCTGGGGCGCTAGCGTAAATGCTTCACATTGTTGACCAAAAAATTAAATTTATTCTCCGCCATAAAAAGTCATTTCCGTTGGCCGTGGCTGCCGCCGTTGCTGCCATAAATTGTGTCAGTTTTTGCTCTCAAGATTTACAGTGGCTCATATTTAAATTGCTGCTTTGCCCCATACTCACCCGAAACCGCAGCACAGTGGCCAACACTTTGATTAAAAATTCACTCAGCTCTCAGTCACCCCCCACTCCGCCACTCCACCATTCCGCTGCGATAGCACCACAACTGACAGCTGAACAGCTGTTGGGGCACTGAGTTGGGGCACGCCCAGGCCACATGTGGAAAAGCTGTAAAACCTCCGCCGCTACTTGATCATCCCATTAAAGAGCCATCGAAATGCGATAGTTTTCGGCCATAAACATGTTAGAGCAAGCCCAGTGGCACAGTGGAGCAAGCCATGGCGAAAAGTGAAGCTACAGAATAGCCAGGGGATATATTACGAATTTCTTTAAAGTTTAAATACAAATTTGTGACGAATATTATGGAAATTTTTTCTCATTTTCATGGCCCACAAAAAAGGATTTGTTGATCCTTTGCGATCGTATGAAAAATGAAACAGTAGTATAAAGACAGCATTTGACAGCTGTTCTTATTGCTTATCAGGAAGATAAGGCTAAGATTTAAGGCTTAAATAGGAATAATGGCATGCAATAGTGACCATTTATCTATCCAAAATGTTCCAAATGTATCAAATAGACTCTCAGCAACATTTCGTTGCCGAATTCATCTTCCCAATTGCAATTCGCCCTCGTTTCCCTGACACTGGTGCAGTCTCCAGAGAATTTAGGAGATGTAATACACCCCCCGCACATGTTTCATTAATTTGGCAACACTGTGGGCACAGCCACGCCCCTAAAACACAATCACAGCACTGAAGTAGCAGCAGCATCGTCGGAAGGGGCGTTTACCGTTGGGCATTAAAATTTTTATTGCTAATTTTGGGGAAAAGCATAAAATACGCACGAACGACTCGCCTTTGCCTTTGCCTTTGCCTAGGCGAAACCTCGAAATTCAGTGAAGCCAAACGCCAGAGACCCGAGACCCTCTTCCACCCTCCTCCCACTACTCCTACACCCACCCAAATGGCAATGCTCGATACTGAAACGCAATTCCAATTTCCACTCGAACTCGAACACACACATTTGCATTTCAATTTGAATTAATGACCAATACTAATGAAAACTTCAACTCCCCCCCCACGCACCCCCTCAAAACCACCACCCCCGAAAACACCACCCAAAATACTCCCCAACCGCAAATTGGGTAAACCAACCTGGATCCGTACGCACTGCCCCTCCGGCCAGACATCTACATACAGGTGAACGGGCATGTTATGAAGCCACTCGAGGAGTATATGCTGTTCACCAAGTCGGGGGCCGACAACATAACCGTCATCAATCCGCAGGGCGTACGCAGTGCCCAATGCAATGCCAAATTCGATGTGAGCGAACAGCCCACCCAGGAGCCGATGGTCAATGTGAGCATGGTGAGTACACTCGAGGGAACTGGCGAGGGAGACCTGAGAATGGAAATGGGAATGGGATTATCTGAATCAGCCAGGCGACAAATTGAGATAATGAATGCGACCACCACCCACTTACTCTCAACTAGATACCCGAACCTTGGGTGGAGGAGCCGCCACAGCGGGTGCCCTATATACCCCGATTCGTGTACGATGAGAACAAGAAGGAGGACTCCACACAGGTCGTCTTCCTCACGCTGACCAGCGTGTTTGTCATTATTGTCGTGTGCTGTCTGCTCGAGGTGTATCGCAGTCATTTGGCCTACAAGAAGCGCATCGAGCGCGAGACGGACGAGGACATTATTTGGTCGAAGGAGCAGGCAACCAAAATGCACGAGTCGCCAGGTGTTAAGGCTGGCCTGCTGGGCGGTGTTACGGCTGGGTCGGGCAACGGCCTGCCGCCCTATACCTACAAGGCGGTAAGTAATGGCCTCAAGATGAATTAACGTTGCATTAACTGTCTCTCTCTCTCTCTCTGCCTGTCTGTCTGTCTGTGCCCCGCAGCTGCCGCAAGAGGACAAGAAGCCAGGCAATGGCGCCCCCTTGGTGGGCATCTTGAAGAATGGCAGTGCGACGGCCTCGCAGCCCGACACGCCCACCACAGTCCTGACCAAAAATGGTGACATTGCCACGCGCATCGATGAGGAGGACGAGGAGGACTCCTCGCAGCCGCCAAAAGGGGAGGCACAGAAGGATGCGCCCATAAACGAAGGACCTTCCACAGAGGAGCCAACACCGGCAAAGTCGGAGGACACTGCGGATGCCTCTGGGCCAAATGGTGCGTCCATATAAATCACTGAAAAATCCCACAAAATATGAACAAATTGTACTTTCTTTTGGGCCTTAACAGAGTCAGTGACCGAGGCTCCATCTGTGCCGCCTGCTGCTCCTGCTGCTACCACACCTAATGGACAGTTGGAGGTTGGAGGAGAGGTGGAGGCCCCATTACCGGTAAGCAGAGGACACGATATCTTACCACAGAATCTTATCAAAATGGCGCCGCTTGTCACAATCAGTGAGACCAATCTGCATGAGGCATGTGGCAGCGGCCTTGGCATTGGCATGTAAATAACACGCACACCCTCCCACCGCCCCCCAGCACATGGCACACCCCCCACATGGCATACTAAAACAAGAAGATGAGCCAGTCGCCTGTCACTACATAATGTACGACAGAGTAAATGGCCAGCGAAATACATAAGCACATAGCTGTAAGGCACGAAAATGCATCCAGCGTCACATACAGACTCCCAAATATTTGGACAGCCAACAGAAGTATATAAAGTATACACATGTACTGGTACATGTACATACATACATACATATATTCCTAACAGATTGGGGCCATAGAAGTGGATAAACACAGTGGCTTTGATATGAATTATAATTAGGGGCACACATGACTGAAGAAGCCGTAAAAATATATCTATCCTGCGAACCATATTATACAAGCACACATACATATATTAAAAATATTTTATATTTAATTTCTACCACAGTATGGGGGTGTTTACACGCCCCTACGCAACCCCACCTCCTTTTATTTAGTTTTAATGTTTCCTCTTGCATGACCCTAATGTTTGATATGCATCCTCTCTTTAGTGAAACATTTAAAATTTGTTTATTCTCCGTGTGAGGCATGCCAGACCGTGATATGTACATATGTATGCCTGCGTGTGTGTGTGTGCATCCTCTCTTTCTCTCTCTCTCTCTCTCTCTCTCTCTCTCTCTCTCTGTTTGCCCTGTGGCCATCAACAACTTGCGAGAACGGTTCCGTTTAATTAAATTGCATTTAATTGAATTTAACTAAATAAACAAAAATACATGGAAAATATATACATATGTATGTATGTATGTATATTTTCTTCAGCTACGGTTTTTGCATATTTGAATATGCATCAAACAATTTCCGTTTTATTATTATAAAAATATAATCGTAATTTAATGGTAATACATATACCAAAAAAAAAAAAAAAATGATTCCAGTGTGCGCCTCGCGTGCTGTTTTAATTGTTGATATTGAAAGCGCTCATTGGTGTGACTGTTTAATTAAATTTAACACAAACCAAAAACCCGAATCCAAAAAAAACGAAATACAAAAAAAATGCAAATAATAATGCCGCAACAAAAGACGAAAACTATTGACAATTTCCTTGATTCATGGCCAGACAGAATTGGCCTGGTTGTGTGCCTGGCAGAACAATGCTTTTGGCCAAACAAGCCGATTCAATTATTTCTCAATTATTGTATAAGCCGATTAACGGTCCACACGGTCCACTATCAAGTCGAGTGCATTAATTCCACCACAAGGTGTATGGATGGATGGTTGGTTGGTTGGTTGGCAGCCAAATGTAGGCCATAGATAATAAGCCTTGGCCATATTTATTGTTTGATCTTGAAAAGAAACACAGAGACAGCAAAGCAGAGCCACGTAGAGTCAGGTGGATTGATGGTATATCTGATATATTTTCTTGAATCAAGAAAGTTAAGAAAGTGCAGAAGGTATTCGGAGGGGGGTTTTGTTCCATTTCTATGCTACCAATTGTAGTTTCTAGTTCCTCAATATTTGCCAATACTGGAGGGCATCATATCTGCCGATCAATAATGAGTATGATCACACAACTTATAGTTATCTTCAGACCTCTCTTTCATTGAACAATATTTACTATAAGCTATGATCCACACAGCACAAGTCTTGCTTAAAGTAAGCTGCTTAGAGTTTGTCCTTTGGTTACAGTTCTCCTTGAAAGTATATTGTATGATGGTTTTTTTTTCTGTTTGCATCAGTATCCTTTCAAAACTTTCTAAACGACTTTTCTGTGTGTGTGTGGGTGTGTGGTTCTTTTGGTTGCTGCCCTCCGTTTTCCTATTTATTTTGTATATTGGCCAATTCATTTCCCTTTTGTTAAAAAACATTCAAACTGGAACATTTGGCCTGGCTTTGCTGTTGTGGCCAGAACAATTTCTTAAGCAATTTCTTCTGCCAGGACGACGCCAGTGTACGCCGCTCTACATTCGGCCTCTACCGCTCCCGCTCCCCTTCCCTCCCTCTTCTCTTTCTCTCTGTTTTTTAGCAGCCAAGCCAATTGTCTAAAATGTTATTTAATAGAAAAAGTGCTCAGTGCAGCACAAAAGTTAAAATACCTCACAAATAAATTGAACTGCATTCTGAAGTGGGTGGCTCTCCCCTTTGTTAGGGCCCAGAGACATTTGCCAAATGAATCTGCGTTGGGGTCCCAGCGGGGCAAAAAAATATAAAAAGAAAGTCCAGGTTGTGAAACCGAAGCAGTGGATACCCTCGCAGGTGGTTGGCCAGAAGCTATACAGAGAAGACTGATATTGACAGGACAAAAATGGTCTATATATGGCCTCTTGATGCAGCTCTACCCTCTATAAGAGTATTAAATGCCATGGAAATGTAACGTGTACTACGTAGAACTTCCGGCCAAAGGAAACTTCTTTCTGGAGATGAACTTTGAAGCCCAGGAATAGAATAACAATTGTTGCAGGCCACAATTTATGGGGACAATGGGCTGCTTCAGTCTGCTTTTTGCTTATCAAGTGCTGTCCATGATTTATATTGTATAAATATACATAGTATAGAATGGGGGGGCGGGGGGCATAGGTATGCGGCATGGGGTATGGGGTATGTGTCGAGAGTGACTATGACCAGCAACTCCTTTTGGCCAAAAAAACTTAAGACAAAACCTCCAACTAAGCAACAAACGCAGCAGGAACTTTCAACTTTTGCATCGACTTTTCGGCACGCCCAAAATAAACTTTCAACTGAAGACGAACCGAACCAAACCCCGCCCCACACTCCCCCACTCCCCCTCCTGGAAAATTGGGGAAAAGCAAAATATTGAACTTATTGGCTTTTATGTAGTTTTAGCTGGGTAAAAGTGTCTATCGAGGCGCCGGCACGGACTTGGGGAACTGTGAAACGGTGGGGTGAGCAGGGGGCTGGGGGCTGAGGGGGTTGGGTCCTGGGGCATGTTACTTTTGAGCTTACTTAGCATGTACTTTGTCAGGGGCTTAAGCTGCAACCAAATTGAATTTCCCGGGTTCTCCTTCAGGCCAATCGGGGAAATCTTTCCCGCTGTCGCTGCTGCTGCTGCCACACTGATGCACATTCAAATCTTGCAACGAATTTTCTTAGTTTTTCCGAACAGGCGACACCCGAAAAATGGCAAAAGTTGCGCTGTGCAAAGTGCGTGCGGCATTGTCTAGGCCAGCTCCTATTCCACTCTCCCCCCTGCCCCCGGCCCCCTCTCCACCCGCTGTCATCCTACCATCGTTCACGTTTCCACATGACTGGCGGCATTCTAGCCCCAAACCCCCTACCCCACCCGTCCCAAACCGCCGCTTCCCCGCAGCCTGATTGCAAAGCAACCGAAATTGAAGCGCACTCAAAAACTTTTTTCCTGCCTCAAAATCAAAAAGTTTCGCTTACAAAAGGGGTGGAGGTGGAGGTGGGGGTGGGGGCTGCGGCTGGGGCTAAGGGGTAAGACGTGGGTGAGTGAAAGTTGTATGTGGAAGCCGGGGCTTTTGTTTAAGGAGCAGCAAAAAGTGCAAGTGCCCCAGCTGCTGGTGGATGCTGCTGCTGCTGCTGCCACGTCGCCGCCTTCCACTGGCTGAGGTTGAGGTTACTCCTGTCATGCATGCCAAGTTTTCTTTTTATTCCGAAATGTTTGTGGGCGTCTTACCGCTTTTCTTTCATCTTTTGCTGCTGCAGCAGCAGCCTTCACCCTGATGCACTGACGCCCGCCCGTCCGTCCGCCCGCTCCTCCCCCCTTTGTTGTTGGCTGTTCATTTGGGCCTTGCCGCAAACGCAGCACGCACTTAACTTTGCCAGCCGCCACAATGCTGCGGTGAAACTCATTACGAGCTTAGAATGCAAAAACGAAACCCCAACAACCCAACAACAAACTCTCACGCTCTGGCGCTGGCGCTGGCACTGGCACTGGCGTTGCCTCAACATCGCTCTCAAAAAGCACACAGGGGGAGCTTACTCTCCTCTCTCTCAGTCTCTCTCAGTCTCTCTCTCTCTCTCTCTCTTTGTTTGTGTGGGTTTTTGGGGGCGGGGGGATGCTGTTTGCCCAAGTTTTCTATAAATCTTAATGAAGGCAAAGAAGTCGAGAGCCGAGAGTCGAGACTTGAGCTAATGATGTGTAAATTAAAACGCAAGCCACAATTTAATAAACAGCAACGGAAACGGAACAGGGTGGGGGTTCGGGTGGGGGAGGGGGAGGGGGCTAGTAAGCAAACAATTTTAATTTGTCTCAAAGAAGGAAATCAATTTCAATTTTGTTTGTTTATGAGCAAAAACTATTTCAATTGAATTTGCAAAAGCCAAAAACCAGGGAGAGACAGAGAGAGAGGGAGAGGGAGAGGTTCTTTTAACCCATTAAGGGCCAGAGGGTGTTTAAAAACCCATGAAAACTTGCTGAAAGATAGACAAGGATAGAAGATAGATGTGGAACTACAAGGAGAATTTTCAAACAGCATGGTTTTTCGGGATTTATGTAAAAAAAAAATAATAATTACGTGAAAATAAAGGATTTTTTTGTAATCCGAAAAATAAAAATTGCTTTATAAAGTTAATACCTGGCCTGTAATTAATTCCACTGTGAATGTACATATATTTAAATACCCAACTGGTTGCAATTCTGTTGCCAAATATATGGCAAAACCTCATCTGCAGTAATAATTTGTTAATATTGAATAACGATTTCGGGGGGTATGCTGCAAAGTCCAAGTACGAGTGGGTGATTCAGGTCTGCAACCTAATTGTTGTCTAGTGGAAACTATTGAAATACCCATGCTATATCACGGGTATTCGCAGAGATAAAAACATATCAAAATGTCATCAAAATCGTGCGAGCCCATGGAACCTCTTTTCCTTTTCTTATGCCCGATAAGAGAATAAGAGAAAATCCTTTAACCGATCTAATGGCTCTCTTTGCTCCTCTTTCATTTGGATTAGAACCTATGTACATACATATGTATATGTATGCATGTGCTTGTAAAAGAACTGCCCACTCTCTTTCTCTCTCTAACTTTAGTGCTGCTTTTGCCCTGGCCTAATTGAAGTGCTGTCCCATGCTAATGCTCTCTTAGTTACTGATTATTCCTCACCGATTGGTGTTCCCTTTCGGAGCAGCCAGCGAGCCTTTGGCGAGGCTTGGCACAAAGGAATCCTGTGGAGCAACAAAGAAGCTGAGCAGCAAAACAATCGCCCGCAGAGAGAACAATGAGCGCAGGACACAATGAGAGCTCGGGCTTCGGGTGGGTCTCCTCCACATCAATGGGCTCTGGTGGCCGTCCCTTGATTCTGGGAAATTCAGGGCATGCACAGGGCTGCCCAACCTTGACTCACTTTAATTTAATTGCTGTAAGCACTAGAATCTGAAAAATGTCGCGTTCTTTAAACACTAACAAGTGGAAATATCGTTCTGGTGGCACGTTAATTAAACATTACTCTGTATGAAAGTTGACTAATATGCATGCAACAGCAACAGCAGCACGAACAGCATGTAGGAATGAAGTAAAACTAATTAAAGAATATTCCAACAAAAAAAACAAACAGACACACACACACACACAAATGAATATCTGCCAAAAAAGAGAATGTCGCCGCCAAAAGAGCGAATGTTTTGAGACAAAGAATATGAAACGAAAAAGTTTTTAATAAAAAGCAATACGAAACATTTCTGCAGCAGCAGCAACATGAAAGTCAAAAGCAGCAGCCGCTGCCGCCGCAACAACAACAACAGCAACAGCAACAACGACAACTGCCACAAAGAGCGGCAACACTTCAGCAGCAAAGCAGCAAGCGACGTAAGCAAGGCGGAGGAGCAGGAGGAGCTGGTGGAGGTGGTTTCGGATCTGGAACCGGAACCGTAGGAAGCGGGCCAGGAGGAGGAGGAGGAGGAGGTGCAGCAGTACCGGGAGCAGCGGGCCCGCCAACTGTGCGGCGACAAGTGTCTTGGGGTCCGCCAATCGTTGCCGAAACGGATGTAGATTTGGCCGCTGCCACAGCCAGTGGCAACAACAGCAGCGCCAGCAATGGGAGTCGCAAGACGGGGGGCAAGCAGAATGGATACCATGGCGTCAATAGACGTGCGACAACCACCAGGAACTGACGAACCGCAGAGAACGGGCAGCAGAGGGGGGAGGCGAATGCAAAAAACATGCCAGAAAAGATGTATAAAAGCATAAATATTTAGGCGAATGGATGGCAAGACAACAAGGCAGAATAAATAAAGCACAAGGAGAGATGAGGGCCAGCGGAGAGGAGAAGAGGATGAGCCGAAAAAACAAAAGCAATTTGTATAAATAAAAACAGACACAGAACCAGAACCAGAGCCAGAGACAGTGGCAGAGACAGCGACAGAGGGACAGATACCGAGACAAAGGCAAAACAAATAATACAAATTGCAAGCGAAAGAAGTCCTTGAATTCTCATGTATAAAGAAAACTGTCTGGCAATTGACATGAATATTTCTTAAAAATTTACAAAAACTTAGCCAAACAAACGAACTCAACTAAATAGAAACTTTAAAGTCAATAAATGCTGTCCCTAGTGGCTAAACAAAATTTAATTTAGGAACGTAATTAAAGACTTTGAAAAGGATACTCTTGAACTAAGAAAGGAAGTCATTCGAAACGATTCCTTACTACGAATAAGTGATAGACAGAAGCACATTTTTTCTTTTATTTTTTCTTATTTGTAAGTTACTTTCGATGGTGGAAAAATGTATCTGGAACTAAAGAAAATTTAAACATAAATGTAGGAAATTTAATCTAAAGAATGTATAGAAGATTTCTTTAAGGTTTCATTGGCATTACAGAAATGGAAGTTGAAGAAAAAGTAATTTTAGTTCATTGCTTCTCGAACTAAAGTAATCTAAGGATAAAAGTGAAGATTGCGCAGCTAACAAAAGTTGTAGCCGCCAAAAACAAATTATTGAACTATTAATTAAACCCCGTTGTACTCGAAACTCATAAACTGTAATTAAGATACATATACATTATATATGTGTGTACGTATATCTGATAACTTAAGAGTTAAGTTCCGAAATTGCTTTTTGCATAATTTGTATTGTGAAGAACTGCAAAAACAGAGTGAAAGCAAAGTTGCATCTATTAAGTTTTAAGAATTGCACAACTTTTCCCGCTTTCCTTTCCTTTCCCCTTTTTTATTTTTTTTTTTGTGTTCTTTTTTTTTTTTGTTTCTCTTGTAATTTTTCTCGCTGTGTGATATACGAAGGTAATAAAAGTAAAAGTTCTTTGGCAAGGAAGAAACTGGCTGGCTGGGTGAAGGGGGAAGGGGAACGGGGGGCGGGGGCGGCGCCTCAACTTGTTTCATATTAAATGATGAGAAATTACGCGAGACAACTCTTGCATACACACATCAATTTATTTAAATGCGTTTATTAAAAAAGTTTCGAACAAAAAATGGCAGCAACAAAGAAAAATTAGCTTCTTCGGGGGGATGACATTTTGGGATACTCTTGCAAATCGATCTATACACATACATGTGTGGTTAGAAATCGCTCCTATCTCTGCAGCATACAGGATTTATGATGAATAAACCTTCTTCCTCTCAGCGTTGCAATCTCTATGGAATATATAATAGTACCCTAGGGCAGGGTACAGCCAGGACAGCCATCAGCCAGATTTGACAACAACAGTGAGAAGATGAAAGGAAAGAAGGAGAAGCAGCAGAAGCAGGAGAAGATGCGACGAGTAAAGCACACATAATGGCACTTCAATATGTGAGTGTGTGGGGGCAGAGCAGGACCAGGGGAGACAGCAGCATGAGCATAGCATATACCATGCCGGGAGGAGGGTCTGGTGCTGGGGGATGGGGTGCTGAGAGGGTGCAGGAGAGGCGACCAACAGCTTGTTAGTGGCTTTGCTGGTCAGTACTTTTAACTAATGTGTTTTGTGCGACCATAGAAAATCTCAAGTACTCACACAGACACAGACACAAACACACACACACACATGCACACATGGACACACTTGGACACCGGGGCCCTCTTTTAACATTCGCTGCTCCTGCTCCTCTCAAATTTAAGGGTGCCAGCCAGACCGCAAAGTGTTCAGTGAGTGAGAAAGGGGCAGTGGCAGCTCCTTCAGTTCGTCCCCGTTATGCTGCTGCTGCTGCTGTTGCTGCTACTGCTGTTTCCTGCATAAAATAACCGCATAAAATGTCGTTAAGTATAACGAAATTGAGTCTGCACATAAATTCAGATTATGAGATTAAAATGTTGTGATTTTCGCATTTCGGTACGGAGCGGAGCGGTGCGGTGCGGAGAGAGTATAGCCGAAAAACCCTTTTCATAATGAAATCCAGTCTGGTATGAGGGTCCGGTTATCCCTACACACACACACACGCACAAGCTTATTGAAAAATGCGATGGAATAAGCAATAGCCAGAGAGAGAGAAAGAGAGGGAAAGAGAGAGCCAACAGAGAGCTGCTGCCGCTGCCATGGATACGCCAACGGATAGCAGCAGTCAAGCCAATTTAATGAGTTTACAACGCCCTTTTTGCCTTTAAGCGGAATTTTATGAAAAAACAACATAGTCGGTGGCACAGTGGTATGAAAACATGATTGGTTTAGTTGATTGTTGAAAGCAGACAGGTGTTTAAAGCTATCCTTTGGGCAGGAGCACAATTAGCCGGGAAGAGAGAAGGATATGGAACCGATCAGATCAAATCATATTGGATCACACTGAAGGCTTACAGGGAATCACAGAAGCCTCTGCAGAGAACTCAACTATGAATCACACACCACTGTTGCCCCTCTGTGGAATACTAAAGAAGTTGCGGCTGCGGCCGGGCGATCAAAGTCAAATATTTGGCTTGGATGTTTACAAATTTTGGGTCAGCTGGTAATTTGTCCATGCTCGAACCAAATTTTCATGTGAAATTCCCAAAATATGGCAGGAACCTCGAGGAATGCCATCAGCTGTCGCTTCATTATGATGCTAACTGCGAGGCCATAGAGCGCGCTCTGCCAAAAAGGATTAACATTATGGAGGCAGCAGCCATGCGGCCATGCAGCCATAGAACGTGGACAAGAACAAACAGGAGACCGACGGCGACCGCGACGACGATGATGACGACGATGGCGACGCTTCCATGACCCATAAACAGTTTAGTTTGACTTAATCCGGTTATGTATCCGGATTAGCGGAGCGCGACAGAGAGAGGGGTAATTTTTTGCGATTCGTTTGGCTGCTGCTCGGGGACTTTACGACACTTTTTAGGTAATGAATGGGATTACAGTTTTTTTTAATCCACTCGCCCAGGGCCTAGGTGCAGCTGTAAAAAATCTAATGACTCGTAAAAAGTGCACCTCAGGTCATCCGGCAATTGAATGACCTGCGCCGCACCGCACCGCCCCGCACCGAACATGAATGGGCGGCAGGTCAGAAAGAGTCCCGCTGAATATGTATAAATTGAGATGTCGGCACTGACGTAACCAGCAAACGCACTCAAGCCATCCAGCAACCAAGATGTGTCTCGTACAGCAGAAAAACAGCGCACAGCCCGCGGCACAGCAGTTGCCACAGAAACAGGAGACCACGGAGACGACGAGTCCGAGTCCGCAGCCTCCATCCCCCACCGCCGCCTACGTGATGTTCAAGCACCGCGAGGAGCTGCGCCGCCGCAATAGGCGGACGGCCCGTGCCTCCCTCACCAAGATTCAATTGACCACCGAACTGATAGCCCGCACCAAGCAGAACATTCGTCAGTGCAGCTTCGAGGATCTGGCCATCCTGGCCAGGGAGACGGTCTTCCGGAAAAGTCTGCAGCGTCGCCTGCACTACAGACGCATGGAAATGGGATTGAAGAGGAAACAGAAACGCACGAACATCCAGTGAGGGGACAAGTCTGATAAAGAACAGCACAAGTGATAGCCCAAAACCGCCATTATATGTAAAATAAGATATAATTTAATTTAAGTTCAAGCTTCAAGCATTTGTAGAGATATTTCCAAGAACCGAAATTAAACTTCAATCATTTAGGAAAAAAAGAACCCATTTTGCACATCTTATCCCCTTGGATCTTCCAGTTTGGCAATTTTCTTTGCATTTAAATATTTGATAACCTTCCCAACACAATGACAAAGCAGTTCTGTCGGGGGAGCGGGGGGCGGGGGTCCAGGTCCTGCACTTGTAATGGGTGTAAAAACAAATTTACACATGATTACCAGCCCAAGCTGCAGAACAGAACAGAACAGAACAGAACAGAACAGGACAGGACAGAACACTGCGAACATTTAATACAACTCAAACAAAATGGTGCGTTGCATAAATTTGAACAGGCACTGTACTGCACTGCACTACACTGTGCAGCTCCCGCTTCAGTGCAGCTCGAGGTCCTGCTCCTGCTCCCTGCTCCCTGCTCCCTGGTCTGCTTCTGCTTCATCGTCATTCGCTGTGGTGTAGAACAATTTTTGCCTTTTTAGACTACATAAATTTTAATTAAATGTCACTCATACGCCATGTATGCCAAGCACAATGTACGTAACGTAGAGTAGTCGGTTCCCGTGACTGCAAGTGAGTGTGTGTGCATGCATTTGAGCGCTTGAGAGCGAGAGTGTCGGAGCGAAGAGAGTGCCACAAATGAATGCACGGAGAAGTGGCGCACGAATTACAGTTTATTGAACAGCAGGGTAGAAAACAGAGGAGAAGAGCAAGCAGGGGAGCGAAGGCAAAGCGGAGTGGAGCAGAGTGGAGCATCTAAAGCGAAGCATAGAAACAAAGGGGAGCATCGTTGAAAAAAAAAACAGAACTCTTGATGGCAAAACCCAACTGCTAGCTGGCTGGCTGGCTGCTGTTTCCACTAGTCTGCTGTTGGGAATAATTCAGCGAAGCAACTATCGTCCAGATACAAGTTTTAAGTTTCTCTCGCGTCTCTCATTCACTCAAGAACTCCGATCTGAGCTCCGCCAATTCTGATCGCCTATTTGTGATCTCTTTCTATCGTATTCTATTCTATCCATTCCTATATTCTGTCCACTTTGAAACCACATCTTTGTGGCTGCAAAACGATGAATAAACCTAAAAACAGAATGCTGGAGACGAACACCAAGCCAATTGCCCTTCCGTTGGTTAGCAGCTTGCTCTAATTATTATTTTTTGCTTATTTTTCCAACTTTTCTTTCTCTCTACCCATCATTTTGTTTGTTTCCCAGAAATGGGGGGTGCGGGATGGGGGTGGAGTGGAGACTTCAAATCTGTGGCGTTTCCTGGTTTTTCGTGCATTTTCATAAAACTTTCACAGCATGCATTATTCATGTGCTCTCTCTACAGCAATTACTATGGTCCAGCAGGCAGTCAGGCGGGCGGGCAGGCAGGCAGTGGGTGGGTGGGATGGGTTGGTGGGTCCTTAATGAAAAACCATCATGGCCAAACAATATCTTTCGTTGCCATTTGCCATTTGCCACTTGAAACTTTTTCAATAATTTTTAACATGTATGCGTTCGCTCGTTCGCTCGCTCGCTCGTTCTTTCTTGACAAATTAACTCAAGAGCGCAATGAAGTGTTTATTGTGCCTGGCAAAAGTTTTTTTCCACGCTTTCTCTCTTCACTCAAGGCGTTGCCAGGCAAACACATACTTGCACACACACACACACACACACACACAACAGAAACACATGCACAAGGATACTCGTAGATTAACAATCGGCGATAAATTACTAGCGACACACACAATATACATACATACATATATATTGACTTGCCCTAAATTTAAGACAATTAGTGCAAAAATCTATATGGTTATACCACTAAAATGTTGCTGCCACACTTTAATGAGGCATGGAACATGTACAACACTAAAACTCAAATAGGATTTGGATTTGATTGGAGAATAAATTATTTGAGTCATGAGTAATATTTCTTTGCAGAGGAATTAAAAATACAAAAAACCCCCGCACAGATAAAACAAAAAATCTCTAACAAGAGAACCTCATTAGAGAAATAGACCCCTTCCTGTTCTATTCCCAATGGGGGAACTCCTTGCCACAAAATACAGTCACTGCGACACTCTTAAATCTCTTTATGGGGCTCCGCTTCAATGTTCACAATAATAATAATAATAATAGCATTGTAAGAACTTAATGTCTTCTTCATGTGTCCCCGAGTGTATTGTGTTGCCATGGCCATTGAGCAGAGCGAAGACCAGGGAGCGTAATCGTCATGGTGGCTTAAAGCAATTTGTTATTAATTTCCGCGTTGAAAAGTTGAAAAAACAAAAAAAAACGAAAACGAAAACGAAAAGAAAGAAAGAAAACATCACCAGGAACAACAAAGTTTTTTGCTTTCTTTTGTTTGTCCGGGGCTCTTTCCCCTCCGGCCACATACATACATCCATCTCGCTCTGTCTCAATGCCACTTGGCATTCATTTAATGCGAAAAGTTATTGTTGTTTTTGCTGTTGCTGTTGCCTGTTGGTTGTTGGTTGTTGGTTGTTGTTTGTGTTTGTCGTTTGTGTGTTGCCACATTAAAACATGGCCCATAATGGTTAACAAGGCATTTGCTTGTTGACCATCGGAGAGGGACCAAATGAGCATCAGAACTTGTGTGCTTACGATGTCCAACATGTGTAATAAATATATTCCACTGACGCTTGCTCTTGCGTGGCCCAGCCACAATGCGTGTCCTGTCTGTATTTCTGTATTCTGGGGGGCACAGCATTGGGGGGGAGGGGGAAAGGATATATTAAATGGGAGGTAAGGTAGTACTGTTCTTCGGCCTTTAGAATACTCCGATTGCCGTACCTTCGCTTTAATATACCCACCTTTTGTTGAGGGCATTGGAGTTTCGGGGGAATGGTATGCGTGTGTTTGTGTTTGCCTGAAAGTTTTGTTTGTCTGGCAGGTAATAAATTGGAATATGCCTCTGCTTCAGCTCTCCTTTCCCCTTTTGGCCACTCGCTCTGCGATCTGCACGATGACGTGGCCAAAGTATTACAATATTTGAAATGCACTATGCCCCGCGCAGTATGCAATGAAAAATGTCAGAACAACAATGTTAATATGGCTGCCAAAGGACATGGCGGGGCACGGGGGGATTACAGAAGTGTGTCAGTGCGTTGTTGTTGTTCTTCTCGTTCTCGTTCTTGTTCTTGTTGTTGGTGCTGCATGAAAGTGCAAGTTTTTGCTTATTGTTGGCAACGTTCTTCGGGTGCTGCCGCTGCTGCTGCTGCTCGTTCTGCTCCTCCTCCTCCTCCTCCAGTAACCTTCAGCCAAGAACAATAAAATTGCACAGAAATGAAACTGAAATGGGTCTCTCACGCAAATGGAAAACTATGAAAAGCAAAGGCAGCGGCAGCAGCGTGGAAAAAATAACATTTTAAATGCATTCTTGATACCCTCAACATTGGAGAGGGTTGTTGGCTTTCCACAGAGATTTGGGTTCAAATGGAATTGCAGGATCTCCCCAATGCCAGCAATTGGGAAGTTGAATACATATACATATATATTTCCGCAACACCCCTGCTTCCTATTTGTCTCCCTTGTTTTTAAGGTATACCTCTAGTCGGTAGCTCCCATCCTGTGTGCAGCGTCTTTGCCTGGGAAATATGCAAATGCGTTGGCTGTCGCCCTGGCCAACACATTTGCACTTGACTGAAACGCGTTAGCCGCTTTCCTTGTAGTGGATTTTCGGGGCCTGCCATCCTGCAGCTGTCTTGAGCTCCGATGGGGGATGTGGTGTTAGAGTGGGTGTGACAGTGGGCGGAGGGTTGGGGATGTGTAGACTGTGAAGTGACTGGCGGGTTTCATGTAACCAAGACACCATCCAGCAGCAGCGACTGATGTGGCGCCATTGTTGGGGCAGGTTTAGAGTGCAACCAAATGGATGCTGGACCAGCTGTAGAATGCAACACTCACACACGCACACACATGCACAATTTTCCTGGCATTTATATTAACAACATAAAGTGCCAAATCACGACAGGTGCCAAAATCCAGAAGCACCAGAAGCATAAACTATTTTCCCTATTTTCCACCAGCAGCAGCTTGAACACACCCCCCACCCCGCTCCTTGCATCCATTTTGGAAAGCTTTGAATAATTATAAAACTTTATCTCTTCTTTGGACACACACACACACACACACTCACATCTACGATGTCCTTCGTTTCCATGTCCATGTCCATTGAACGTCACTTTGACTAAAGCCAAATAGAATTAAACCCTGAAAAATATTTGATCTAACCTCTCCCTTCGTCAACCACCCCCCTGCCAACCAAACCCCAACCCACCCGCATTTGTATCTGTCCCAACACCCCACGCCCCGTCGTGACCATTTTCATGCCCAATCTCTCGCAGTCAGCGCAGGCGAAGCATCAAGAAGGCCACCATGATGAGGAGCAGCATGAAGACCCGCAAGAGGAGGAGCATCAGCATGAAGAGGAGCAGCATCATCAGCAGCAGCAACAGCAGCAGTCGCCGCAACGAGGAAAATCCCGCCACAAAGCACCCGATGACACAGGGCATCCCTTTGATGTTAACGCCGCAAATGCCAATGCGACAACACAGTCCACAGGGTCCACAGCTACATCGCCCCCAGCTACAGCACCAGTCCCAGTCACAGTCACAGCACCCGAACCCGTACCCGTACCAGTACTAGCCCCACCGCCACGCCATCGTATGAAAGCGGCGGCTTTGGGTGCCCCGCCATTGCCGCTACTCTATCTGGTGGGTGGGGCGCTGCAGCAGCGACAGTTCGCGAATCCAATTAGTTACTTGGGTGGACCGCGACTCCAGCCGCGCAGTAATCGCAACAGCGTAGACTCGATATTATCGTTGGATTAACGCCACCCCACGGCGACCCCTGCCAGTCCGGAAACAAGCTAGTCGCTCACCTTCGTCAATGGGGCAAATGCATCCGCGTGCCTGGTGCTGGTTGCCGTTGCCGTTGCCCGGCGACCAACTTAAGCTGCAGCCGCATTGGCCCTCTTTTTTTGTTTTTTTTTTTTTCAATTGGACGTTGATAAGCATACCATATAAAGTATGAACTCTAGTAATAATTAGTTAGTTTACCAATTTTTTAGTTAGCGAATGTTGAACAAATTGTTGCTATAAATTAAAGGAATTGTTATTGATAATAATTATTGGCTTGGTTGTTGGTTATTGTTGATTTCAGAGGAGAAATAAAGCCGAAATAAGCATTTTATTCACGTAAGTAACAGCCAAAAAGGAGGCAGCATTTGTTCAATGCCCGAACTCACATTTCAAATTGCTCGGCACTCAGTATACATCCACATATGAGAGCTTATGATTTCTATTACCTATACAATATATTTGATCTGTTTCCCTTTTTCGTATACTGCTCTTATATTGCGCTATATCTGTCTCTCTCTTTTTCACTTCTCACACCAGGAAACACCTAGACATTAAATTTCGCTTCCCTCCACCAGAGGACGAACACTGCAAGCGGAAGATTTTGTGTGAGAGAGATAGTGAGACAATGAGTAAGCTCGTGGAAAGGATTCCAGTACCGCAGCTATGATTACATCTGGCTATAATTATCCGATCTGGCAATCTGGCAGATATGGGCATTCTCTATGACTCAACGATTTCGGTTTTCTCCTACATTACAAAATTGTGGATGCCAAAGATGTTTACCCTTTATTGGTGAATTTTTAATCAAACTTGATTCAGTGTGATATCACGCAAAATTTGGTTGGTCTAGCTCTTATAGTCTCTAAGTTATAGAAGTTTAAGAACACGAATATATCGGGAGGTGGGAAACGCTTCCTTTTGGGTTTTACACATCCATATCCACCACAAAACGAATACAAATATCCCTAAACTGTTCGAGTACCAAGCATAGAACAAACAATCCTATGAAAATATTGATTTATTTATAATGTACAATTTTTTTTTATTATTTTTTCAATAGCCGGAAACTGAAATATGTTTTCAAAATCAAAGTATTTCGTCTAAAATCGATAAGTATTTTAGTTATGAGCCAAGATCAAGGAATGTTATACATTAACAATCAATTGTAAAAAATCAGGGAGCTAATGAGCCGCGACTGAATCATTTATAAAGGGTTTTGCAATACAACATTGAAAAACTATAACTTGCACAAATCAGCAGTCAGATCAGTGTATGTACCTCCATGGAGACTTAGGCCATTGCTCGGAAGGTTCCTCCTCCTTCCATCACCCATCACCCTTTGGCAACACCCCAAAATATGAGCCCAACACAGTTTTGTACCTTATAGCTATATTTAGGCATTAATTAAAAGTATACACGTATACACGGCAGTACTTATTTATAAATATTTATTGAATTAGATTAGGTTTCTCCCACACGACTGCGCTTAGGCAGTAGATATTTCGTGTATAATTTATCTTTAGCTTTTTTGTTTATCCAGCTTATACATGCTCGATCAAGGAAGAAGCTGAATCGATTGCCTTACAATAAATTGTATTTTAGCCTACGATGAGATGGGGAGAGTCCTCTAGGGTCCGCGACTGCCACGCGATGGCAATGGCAGGAGTGGACCAGGACATGGATGCAATGCAAAGGACGTCACATCCTCCGCATTTAGATTAACGTTAAGCAGTAATCAGTAATGGGTGGGGTAGGGTGGAGTGGGGTCACAGAGTAGTGTCAGACGATAAAAGGATACATCTAGGGGGAGGACTGGGGGGACAGACGGTGCTAAGTGAAGTCCGGCGGCTTATACTTCGGCGGTCGCTTAATTGGCTTCTATAACCAATTGCGGCCGCCACGTCATATGTTGTTCTCCTTGGCGGCCTTGGCCCCCGAACCGGAGCCGGAACCCGATCCAGAGCCGGCCCCAGTCGCTGCCCCGCTGGCTGGCGCACTCGAATCGTTATCGCTCTTGTTGTTGCTGCTGCTGTTGTTATTACTGTTGCTGTTAGCATTGGATGCCGTCGATTCTTCGCCATCAGCGCCATCTACTGCGAGAGATAGAAAGGATATAAGTTTGATTGAACATCTATTGGATGACTTTGTGCCCCACTCACCCTTCTCCTTTTCATCCTTGATCTCGCTGGATGCCTCTGAGGAAGCCTTGTTGCTGTTGTTGTCCTTGTCGAGTCGCGGCCGCTTGCGCTGTCCCTTGTACGCGCGGTTGTCCCGCCGTCCGCCCTCGCCCTCATCCTCGGAGTCCGAGTACTCGTTCTCGGGCACAATGCGCTTATCCTTGTCGCTCTGCGGTAGGCGATCATCCTTATCCACCTTGTCCTCATCGTCGGATTCATCGTTGATCGCGTCCTCGGGTATGGCCTGGATCTGGACGCCAGGTGCGTGTGGCAGCATGCGCAAGTTCTCGAACAGCCGGTTCTTGATCTTCTCCAGATACTCGGACGTGTTCTGGTTGGTCATATTACTGGGGCTGATGTGCAGCTTGAAGTCGGGCCCAAAGTACTCGAAGTAGTCGTTGTAGGGCAGTTCGTTGGCAATATCCACGGCCAGGGCCACGGACGTCTCGTACGTCCAGCAGCGTGAAACGTTGCGGATGGTGTAGCCGCCGCCGCCGACCATCAGGAAGGGCAGGTTGTACTTCTTTACGAAATCGACGCACTTGCCGTGCCCCTTTACCGTCAGGTTAAAGCAGCCTAGGCGGTCGCCGGTGAGCGAGTCAGCGCCGCATTGCAGAACCACTGCCGCCGGCTGGAATGTCTCCATTACCTTCGAAATGATGGGCACGAAGATGCTCTCGTACGCGTCATCGTCCATGCCATCGCGTAAGGGGATATTGACGGCATAGTACTTGCCCTTGCCGGCGCCAATGTCGCGCAGGTCACCAGTGCCCGGGAAGTACTCGCCGTACTTGTGGAAGCTGACGGTCATCACGCGGTCCGTGGTGTAAAAGGCCTCCTCGACGCCATCACCGTGGTGCACATCGATATCGATGTAGAGAACACGCTGGTGGTACTTGAGCAGCTCCAAAATGCCCAGAACGATATCATTCACATAGCAGAATCCGGAGGCCTCTGATTTTTTAGCATGATGCAGGCCACCGCCCCAGTTTATGCAGATCTCGGAGGCCTGTTTGTTCAGCTTGACGGCTGCGGCCACGGAGCCACCCGCCGATAGTTGACAGAACTCGTAGAGACCGTCGAACACGGGGCAATCTTCGCCGACATTGAATCGCTGCATCTGCTTGTTGTATTCCGTCATGTTGTCTGGCCGGATGGATCGCAGGAACCGGACGTACTCGTCCGAATGGAACTTGGTCATCTCATCGGCAGTGGCTTTGTGCGGTCGCTACGGGCGTTGTCACATCATTAAATCTCTAATTAGCGACTATTAATCTTTGAACTTACGTAAATCTCCATCTTGCGGTATAGACCGTAGTTCAGGAGCAGATTGTGGGTCATGCGTATGCGGTGGGGCTTCATAGGGTGTCCCTGGCCATAGTAGTAGTTGCCAATGTCACCTGGAGAGCAGAAATATCAAGGGTTAGATTGGCGAAAAAATAAGTAATTGCCACGCTATGCAGAAAATAAATTTTACGGCCACGGTAGCCGAGGCGTCCATGCGCAGAGCGCACTTTTCGACAACAACCGTTCAGAGTACACTTTCGCCGAACAAAGCAGACATACAGGTACATACGCGCACACTTAGGCATACACACACACCACCAAAATCCGCTCTGCGGTTGTCATCGAAAAGTGCGCTCTGGCGAAACGCGCTTGTACAGTCGCCGTAAAACTAGAAATTCACAAAATGCTATCATCCGCCGCCAAATGGACCCGAAAAAAAAGTATCCTCCGGCACCGAAAAACACTGCGGTGGCCGTTGAATCAGAAATATCTGCTGGAAATCGTTAGTTTTTTAGTTATTTTATGAAAAAACTTACTATCGTAGTAGTAGCAGACGCGTTTTTTGCTGTGAGATTGCATTTTTTTGGCTGCGGTGTCTCTGGTGCGGTACTGGAGAATTCCTCGGTTGTGCAGTCGTACGGGTTAAACTTTGGTTTAACCTTAATGCGTTTTTATATGTGACGGAACGATCGCCTCGCCCGCTCTTGCCGGCGCCTTTATTTTAAATGTATTCTTTTTACCAAAAAAAAACACTCGCGCGCATAGCATAGAGGTGGAACAACATCGATACTACCATCGATGATACCATCGATGCATCGATGTTTTTTCCATTTTTTTAAACATCGATTGTTTATGGCGAAACATCGATGCTTAGTCTTAACGTCTTGTTCCGTCTCTATGAAATACAAAACTAATGTAAATTTTACACGATTGATGAATCAATTGTCCACAAGATTGAATTATTAAAACACAATCCGCTTATTGGATTCGGTCTATGTGAGCACGGAATGGACATATTTTCATATTTTTCATTTGATTAATGTTAAAATTCTTTTTTCTTAGAGGCTTTAAAACGTAATTAATATTGTATTTTGCACATATTTACATTTTTTGACCCAATAATGCATTTGATTAATATATGTACATATAATAACATATCGATCCCGACACTCATTTTCAGTCTTTATAAATAGACCAAAAACCATAAAGTTTTCTGAGATAGAGACTGAATAGTTTCTGCAATAATTGTTGCCTAGTAAACAGCGCAAATAAATTTAACATTTAGGTATGCTGATCAAAAATTTATTTATATGTAGAAGGGATCATTAACAAATATGTATTTAAACGTTATACCGGTTATCAACATTAAACGTTTTTGTTCTTGTTTATAGTTAGTATTTCAGCTATTTTCTTCCTCTTCTTAGAAAATACTACAAAATACTGGCAACGTTGTTAAATGCGTTTTACGACCCAAGTTAATTGATAAGTGAGCAGCTGATATATATATTATATATACATATGTATATGTATGGTTTATTTGGGTTTTTTGTTAAAAGATATGCACAGACGCATATTGAAAATGTTTTGAATATTTGTAAAAAACAAAAAAAATTCGTCGGAACCAATGTGTGGATAGAACAATAGACAATTGCCCTATAAATGCAGTCAAGTCAAACAATTGTGATCATTCTCTTTCGAAAGTAATAACTTGCTGCACACGCTTGACATACATACATATATAAAAATTGATACAAACGTAGCAGGCCGATTTCGAATGTCAAGCTAACGTGACAATCCAAAAGTTTAGCCACAATAGATGAAAACCAAATTCGTACATAAAAAGTAGAATGTCAGAAACTAAAACAGAACCCAACATCATAGAAGGGCCCTCAACATCTGGGACACAGCAGCATCAGCAGCAACAGGTGCCTGCTGCAGGTAAATGGAAGACACCAGAACTAGGTGGGTATTGGATAATGGTTATCTATAAGTAGCATTTACCCTGCACCCAACCTCTGGCATTTCGAGAATTGATTGAAAACGAAAGTTGCTAAATTGTTCTAGAATGTAGTAAGAACAATAATCCTATTGCTTGATTTGAGATATCGTAGATATGTACATCTGTACATACACATGTACGCGTATGTAGTATAACTAATTCCACTGATTTATTGTACTTTCGTTGTCGCTATTTGATTTGAGTTTCGTATTTTTTTAGTTGTAACAGTATATTTTGCGTAACGGTATCCACTGGACAGCGTTGCCACACATACCAAACTCGTATAATGTTTACCCGCGATTTGAGTTGATTTCGATTTAAATCGATTTGAGTTTGAGTTTCGTTTCCTGTGTGTATATTTTCGTATGTAGTGTAACATGAGAATGAACTTTTGAGTTATTGTATCCATCCCGCACGCAGCAGGCTTGTTTCTCCTTGTAATTATCATCTTTTAAATATCAATCCAATCAAAAACACAACACCCACTAACTAATCTTTGTAAATCTCATAGAGAGCACCAGAGATAATATATTCAGCACACCCAAAGCCACAAAAAAAAAACCAACCGAAGTTATTTAATTAAAAACCAAACCTCATTACAGCGGCTGGGACCAAGAGACTGCCGCTGGAGAAGATCCCTCAGGAGAATACAGAGCATCCTCTCGACGTCGAACATGCCACACCGGATGCTGTGCCGCTGCATATGCGTCAATTTCTGGCCCTTTGCGAGGCCGAAGATCAAAAACTCCCACCAGTCGAACTGCTGATGCATCTTATCTACCTGGTGGCCCTGGAGATGGGCTTTGTGGAGGTGGAAACCCACAGCCAAAAGCGACACATGCTTAAGCCCGTACCCGCCTTCAACAGCTTCCATGCCGGCAACTTGCGGATTCTCAGCCTCGAGACGCCCCAATACTCAGTCGGATTCAACGACACCATCTTCACCATTAAACTGCGCACGCTGCATGACAGGAATGCGTCGGAAGAGGCCGCCCAAGTGGTCGCTATGCTGTCCACACTCAGGGCCGTCCAGCTCGGCAATGAGCTAATGGTCAGCCTTAGTCCTCCGGTGGCCACGAAGCTTCCAGGCTATAGCACAACTCTCACCATCGCACGCTATGTGCTCAACATTCAGGCAAAGGGAAAACCGATCTTCAGTCGATTTCGCAAACTGGAAAATCTTTCCTACACTCTGTAGCAGATCATCTTTCATCCGATGCGCACCCAGCTGCTCATGCAGATCAAGCAGATCTCACGGTAATCGAGAACAAAGTATATTTGGCGGTGTGGCGGTAATTTTGAAAATAATACCAGTATATACCATGACAAAAATACCAACGAAAATCATATTCCTCGATTTTGATATTCTTTTTCTTATAACTAGCTGAATAGGACACTCAGGCGTGAACACATGACCAATTTTAAAAGCTCTGTTTATTGGATTCTGTCTAAAATAAAGTTTACACAAAAAAGGTCAACAATTTGTCCGTTTTCTTAAAAAAAATGTCTGCTCGTTTTTGTACAAGGCAACTACATACTAACTACATATTCGGTACAAATGAACTACATGTTTAAGGAGCATGTATTTTTCGCGAAAACTGTCGGATGTTCCCTGTCAGCCCCGTCAGAATTATTACTACAGAATGTTGCATTTAACATTTTTTGATCGGTTTTATACGAATAAAGATATATATATGTTTTTTACCAGTTTTCTTAATTTTTACAGCATTTTTTCACGATTTTCATTGCATTTTGAGCAGCAAAGAAAATCAACCCGAGCAATTTGCCCATTCTTTTGCTATCCACAATTTTCTTTCGCTAATTTAATTTTATTTTGATCGCGATCTCAAATTTGCCAGGACCAGCGAAACAATTCTGAAGAATGTAGGAATTCTAAAATAATTTGGCGAGGGCGCCCTCATCAACGGGTATTGGGAGCACGGGAACACGGATTGGGAAAACATCGGGAACACGGATGATCTGTTGCTTGTGCTGCGATCGACAGTCGGGAAACTGTCGATTGAGCTTGATAACTCCTTCAGTTGGTCAATCACTGGACTGGACTGCACTTGTGGTTCACTCTCCTGCGGCTCATTGCTTTCATGTGGACTAGTTAGAAGCGGGAGGTTAGATAGGAAACATTAAGATATGGGGAATACAGTGAAACCTATGCAGGTTGTACAGGCTCAAAATTCAACCAGAAGAGATTTCATTGTAGCCACCTATATAATCATATTACTTGTTCCATCCCCGAACTCTATCCTGAAGAAAATTTAATTCTTCTTGTATGGCTCTCATTCTCCCGGTGGCTTCCTCCAACTCCTTGGTCAAGCATTTTTCATTCATTTTGTGCTCCACCTGCAGCTCGCGGAGCAAGGCGACTTCAGTGTCGAGGGCTGCATTCTTCGTTCTTAGCTGGTTTATGGCCTCCTCCTCCTGCGACAGTCGATTTTCGTCGATCCTCTGCTCCCTCAGGGCGGCATAGAGCTCGGTTTTTCTCTGGTCTGCCACAGCTTGTAGCTCGACATGCTGTCACATAATAGCTGTATAGAGTGAAGCATGTTAGTCTTTATAGAAGATCTTACCTCTCTCCTACGAGAGTCTACTTCATGTAGCAGCTGTTCCTTGTCTTTTGTTAGACTAAGGATGGACGCGTTATCCTCGTTGATGCTCAACTTTAACTTCATCAATTCCAGATGTAGGTCGCCGTTCCGCTCATGTTCCACCTGCTTCAGTGCCTTACACATATGCACCGTGTTCTTGTTCTGTGTGAGCTGAGAATCTAAGGTTCATAATATGGGGTAGCTTAAACAGAATTTGGCTAACTCACTTCTTCCATTAAAAACTTTATCTCATTCTGCAAGTGGCGTATTTCTTCTCCTCGCCTGCGCCAGGCGCGCACTATTGACTTGCTGAAGGCCTTCAAGCTGTCCGATCTTTTCCGGTTCGGGTCCACGACCCACTCCGATATCTGTGAACTTCGACAGCCCTTGTCTAGCGTCGCCTCCTGCATGCCTAATCCTTCTGGCCGTTGGATGGATGTTGTCCAGGCAGCGCTCTTGCTCGTCTATGTTTCTCCAGGGTGAACTTTTGGATGGTTCTCTAGGAGAACTCCAGATTTGTTGAGAGTTTGAAAGTATATTCAATGATATCTGTGTTTCGATGAAAACACTCTATTTCTCAAACAAGCCCCCAATCAATCATTTTTTTAGCTCTAAGGTATTTCACAACGAATACCCGGCATCGGCCAACAATATGTGCCGCTACCAACACAATCACTTCATCGTCAGAATTACTTTTCTTCCTTTTTTTAAATTTAGTTTAATTTTCAAAATTGGCGCTATTTACAAAACACAGCTGATTCATTAGAGTGGCAAATCACTTTTATAGGCTCTTGGTCACACTATTGTATTCGAGTTCCACACATCCGAAATAATGAGCAGTTTCCTTTCAGTACAATTTCGCGGTGCTGGATACAGGCCTTAATATGTAAAAAAGTATACTTTTACGCGATTTAGCTCACCTGTTTTAATATATAGGGGATAAGTGGGTTAAGTACATGTTTTCATCGGTATATTTAGGGTATATTTGTCAAAGAAGACAGTATTTTTCTGAGTGTCCGTGGTCACACTTACGTTCTCTTACGTTTCTGCTTACGTTTCCATGATTGCCGCGAGTCCCGTTGGACTGGTCCAAACACTCACCGTTAACCCTCGGCCGCGGCCACCACACAAAATCCAACTCGGTTGGCGCTTTTTACCGAATTTCCCGAGATTTTCCAAAGGCGTGGGTGGCTTTTTGTGGTCCTTTTTTTTTGTGATTTCCTGGTCGGATAAAAACAGAGATACCAAGTGCAAATTAGTTGAATGAAAACGCTGTGAAAATTGCAATTTAATAGACGGAGTGAGACGCGTAAGTTTCCAACTGTGTTTCGTGTGCGTGTGTGTGTGTGTGCATGTTTGTGTATGAAAAAGAGAAAGAAGTTTCCAAGCGGCAGCGGAGTTGCAGTGGAAACACAAACAGCAACACTCACTCACTCACACATACACACTCACACTTGAAAATGAGCTAAAGAAGAATTGGAAAAATGGAAATGAAGTGACAAAGCGGAGTAACAAAAAAAAGAACGCGGCTCCGTTGATGAAATTTAATTAAAATAAATCAGAATTAAAAGACGGCATTAACAGCGTCGGGAAATATCCTGCGCGCAGCCTTCTCTCTCTCTCTCTCTCTCCTCTCTCCTATCAATCTTTGTGCTCTCTTTCTCCTGCCGCTTGCCAGCGGGTTATTCTTTATTTTATGTTCTCTCTCGTTCCCCCCGCGCGATAGACCAACGCCTCGCCCAGCAACTTCTCTGTGACTTCTTTTCCTCCTTTGCGACTCAATTTCTTCATTCTTTTTGTTTTGTTTTTTTTTTGTGAAATCCCTGCCTCCCACTCCCATTCTTCTGCTGTCTTCGTTTCCTTGTGCTACTCCATTTCTTTAGTCTTTTCTTGTTGTTTTCGTGCTTTCCCCCTCCTGCGCTGCGCCCGCAGGATATATCTCCTGTTAATTTTTCGGTGTTCCCTCCCCCCACTCGTACGTGTTTAATTATAGTTTCGCTGCACCGCTCTATCTCTCTCTCTTTACTACTCTCCCGCATTCATATCTCTTCCAATTAGCGGCCCGTGTGCCTCAAATTTCGGTGCAAAGCAGAACTTCAGTAGTGAGTGTGTGAAAGAGAGAGGGAGGCAGAGAGAGAGCGAGAGAGAGAAAACTCTATTTGATGTAGTTTGATCATAGTTGTATTTGTTGCTTTTAGTCCCCCTAACGACCGTGAAAATAAGCAACAACATAAAGCTGAACGCAGAATCAGCATCAACAGAGCGACGCGTCGACGGCGACTGCGTTTACGGCCGTAACTGTAAATACTCGCGGAGTTTTGTGGCTAAGCCGTGGCTGCTTTTAATAGTTGCTGCCAGCAGCACTAAAACGCCCGAAGATTGCCATTTTGATTTATTCTAATTAAAAGAAAAAGAAAGAAAAAATAAAGGTAAGTGCGAGCAAAATTTTTTGTTGCTGTTGTTTTTCTCTTTCGGTCACGAAACTGGTTTTTAGCTCCTTTTTATTCACACCTCCTTAGTGGCATTATGGCTATGCCTCCTGCTCTGTCGTTTGGTTTGCCTGCATTGCAAAGTGCCGTTAAAGAGCCAATGAACGCATCAAAAAAGCAAATAAGTAAACAACATGGCAGACAGAACTAATACATATGCACATACATACAACAGCAAGAAGAAAGGACAGCAATAATCAGGTCCCGAAGTTATTGATACCCTTGCAGATCAAGAAGTTCGATGTTGATCAAATTTGTTACAAATCGGTTTGGTATGCATAACATGGATGATCTCTGTGTTGCAAACATCTGGTGGAAAATATGAATACCCTCATCAAGGGTAGAGAAGGAGATCTGCTCTCCCGCTGCAGTTTCTATTTATGCTGCGCTGCTTGGCTGCAGTCCGCAGTCTGCGGCTCTGCTCTGCCTCTGCTCAGCTCTGCTGATAAAAGCAAATCCATTTTTATTGCTCGGCTGCTGCTGCTGCTGCGCGGTCGGTCGCCACAGGCTGCTGTAAAAGTCAAAGAGCATTTTGTTATTGGGATTGCTGCTTTTGTAATTGTCTGTAATTTAGCCGTAGAGCAGGAGAGGGAGACCGGCCCGACGCAGGCTGTTCCTCCGCACAGTTCCACCAGCAGAAGCAGCAGCAGCCGCAGCAGCTGGCGTCAGCGTCGGCGCAGCAGCTGCCGCTCTCTTTCTCACTCTCTCTCCATTGCCCTGCCTGCCGCCGGCTCGCTATTTTCGGCATTTTTGTGTGTCGGCTGCTGGCTGCTCCGCAGCACACCACATCACCCCACCCCACGCCGCATGTATTTATTTACCTTTTGGTGTCTTGTTTATTATTCCCCCCTCCCCCTCCACGCCAACAAGTTCTCTCTCAATCCCCGTTGTGCTTTGAAGTTCAAGCCACAATTTTGTTTGGATTTTTCAGCTATTTTTGTAGCTTATCTGCGCTCCACTGAAGCTTGCCCTGCCCCTGCCCCTGCCCGACCCCTCCCTCGACGGTGCTACTCCTAGGAGTGAGGCTGAGAGTTGCTTTCCTCTTCTATATTTCCCTTTGTGGCTAGCCGCTGATGCTGATAAAGCCCGCAAATAGTTTGCCTTCGTTTTCTTCATACCCTTTCAGAGTTTATTCTCTCCCCCCTTCTCCCGATGCGGTGAAATGGGAGGCAATTATGCTTTTTGGCCTCCGCCCTCCTCTTGCTCTTTGGCTTTGCTCTCACTCTCGCTCCCTCCCCCCCAGACCCCCCCTCTGTCAGTGGTAATCATTGAAAAATGGCAATCGTAAATGCTTGAAGCGAGTAAATCTGCTCAACTCGACCAACGGCTTGTTGAGATCTTTTCATTTCTCTATTTCGTTTGCTTCTTTTTCTTTCTTTTTTTTTGCACACAAAGCGTTTTCAAAGGCAATCAAAAGAAGAAGGGGAGAGGCGGGGCGGGGGTGAGGGTGAGGAGGAGTAGCCAAACAACAACTGTAAAAATAGTCAAAGCACAGCTGGAAAGGAGGGGCGGCACCAGCAGTGGAAGCGAGGCGCAAGTAGAAAATTCAATTGTTCGCATCTCTCTTTTGCTCTTCCTTTGTGTGCAGCAGCAGCTCTCTGTGCTGTGTGCAATGTGTGGCAGGGCAATGGTGTGCGTGTGTCGTCCACTTAGCCCGCAAACAATGCGCGTTTTATTGATAACGAAAGATGAAGAAACAGAAGGAGAGACGAGCAGAAAGAAACAACTGAAAGTGCGTGGCAAGTGGAAAATGCAGATAGTGGTGTGGGAGCTGGAGCGGGAGCTAGAGAGGTGGGGGAGCGGGAGCTAGAGAGGTGGGAGAGCGTGAGTGTAGAGGCGGTAGTTTATGGAAAGCGAATGTGTGATGTGCCCAGGCGATCCTTCCACTTGGGCAGCTCCATCAACACTTCGTCGTCTTGCACGATTCATTCCTTCCTTCCGGGGTCCATTCTTTGGCTGTCACACCTTGCTGCATAGCAGCCAGCAGTAGAGTAACAAAGTCGTGTGGTACCACCAGCAGCGTGTGGCACTGATTTGAAAGCATATCCCTTGCGCGCCTCCTTGGGACGCCTGGAAATTGTCGGGCATTTGATGAACCGATTTTCTATTTATTTGCCCCGCTCTAATGTCTCCATTGACATAGTTTCTCTAATGCCAAATGGAATGGACATCAATCTGCTTAATGGATGCAGTCGCAGCAGCTCCGGCACTCTCTGACCCAAGCTTCTGCTCTGCAGTTGACCCCAGAAACAGGTCCATTGTGTCTCTCTCTCAACCCCCTCCCTCTCTCGAGCTCTCTCGCTTAAAGTTGAAACTTTTTTATGCCAATTTAAAAGTTTCCGCTTCGAGATACCCTTACCTTACAGAGGGTACATATTTGCTGTTAGATCGTTGGTAGATCGCCGCTACTGTTGCACTACCTCTCCCTCCATTCTCCTCCTAGTTTTAGCCTTTGATCCTTGACGAATCCCATAGAATCCATAGGAATTGGATAGTTTCTGGCGATGCCCTGCTACCATGATCCCGAGTAGTTTCTGTAGTGTATTTGGTATTCGTTTGGCTTTGGGGCATTCCTGTGCTGCACAGGTGACTGACTGGCGGCGGCTGCAGGAGTCCAGCCGAGGAACAAAAGTTTATTTGCTGCCCCTGCAGGGTGCAACATTGCGTTTTGCAATTGTTTTTATTTGGTGACTTTTTATGGACGATCCCCAAGTCCTGTCCTGTCCTACTGTTCTACCTGTGGGCGAGGGCAAGAGGGATGGGACTGCTGCTGGCTGCTGTGGGCAAAAAGTTCTAATTTATGTCGTTAAGTTTTACGCCTGGAAAGAAGAAAAGTTTGTAGTCAGTTTTAATGGTCAAGCGGTGTTTGGCAGAGGAGGGGAAATGGAAATGGAAATGGACACGGACACAGACATGAGGATGAGGATAAGGATGTTGCTCTATGACCGGCTAACCCAAAAGCCCCACACTGGACACGGTTCGGTTGGTGGGACGCGCGGGGTCAGGTGGCGGCATGCCCGGGGGCCAATTAGATTTATGGCATCAGCACAGGTCGTTGGCTATAAAGCACTCGCACGCTTACGGTGGGAAAAATCAACGTGAAAATGGCAAACAGAGGCAGAGCAGAGGATGAATAGGAGGAGGAGGAGGAGGATCCCCACACATCCTCAAAAACATTCAGAGCAGAAGGCCCCAGGAACATTGTTTGTTCCGCTCTCTTCCGCTCTCACATCCCTTCGCACACACACACCCACACACCCACACACCCACGCACACACGCATGCATACTGCCAGTCGCCCGCTCTCCACTTGCTGTATTGTGCTCCCCTCCCCATGGTTATACTCCCCACTTTAGCCGGCACTCGAGTGCACATCCGCTGGGCAGCAAAACATTGTTTCATTCCATAAACCGCGCCGACTACTTTGGCCCCAAGGTATATGGAAGACAAGGTGAGGCATTGCCCACGCTATAATTGCATAAAGGATTTCAGTGTAGGCACAGATTGAAAGAGAGAGAGAGAGAGGCAATCGAGAGCGTGAGAGATCGGATTGGGGAATGTGGAATGGGAGTGGGCGTACCTTGTTATGAATCTACCTTGCTTTTGCACTTCATCCGCAGTCGCTGCTGGCTTCGCCGTCTATGGTGGTGTTGTTGTATCCCCCCCACTCGCTCTCGCTCACTCTCACACTCGAAAGCTTTGTTCGGCAACGTGTTCCGGTTTGCCATTCATTCTTTTGCATTGGCCCTTCCTTATCCACCTCTCTCCTGGTGCGCTCTCTCTCGCACTCCTGCCTCCCCTGGCTTTCCTGGCTCTCCTGCCTCTCGCTTTCCGCTTTCCCTCTGCCGTGCGCTACATTGACGCGTGTGCTCCTGGGCCGCCGCACACATTTCCGGACTCTCAACCGGACTCCTTTTTTCTGTTTCTGTGGGGTGGTTGTTGTTTCTTTCTTTTTTTTTGGCTAGTTTTCGATTTTATCGATTTTCATAAAGCAGCTTTTATGGGCAGGCAGGCAGGCGGCGGGCAGCGGCACATTTCAGTGACAAAAGTTTTTGCCGCCTCCTGTTACTCCAATTAGAGAGCCCGGACATGGGCATGTGAAAGAGACGGCAACAGCAAAAGAGAGTACACACATTTTTGGCATTCCAATTTGCAGCTGCAGCTGGGGGCAAACATTTCTTCCTTCTCTCTGTGTGTTGGCTTCCATAAATTGGTTTAAGCTTTTACCCAATCAGGCTGCCAATTTGTTCTCTCCTTTCTATATCCCTTTTTTAGGACATTCTTTCGTCTAACTAATCAAGAAAGTACTGCTTGCAAGCAGTGCATGCGGCTGAGCAGGTAAAGCGTGTATGACACTACATTTGGCAAGCAGTTTACGCGACAAGCAGTGCATATAAAAGCTACACAGTTACTCCTCCGAATGGATTACTCTGTCATCATCTACTTCCTCCCTCATTGTCCGCCCTAATCCCTTGAATTAAACATCATACAGGCTTACTGCAGGCAGCTGCAGTAAGTTTTGCCAGCAGCGACCCAGTTCGTGCCTCAACTTATAGAAAGATGACCAAAAAACCCAACCCCACCCAACCCAAATGTATAATAGCTCTCTTCTCCTTTTCTGGCGACTTAATGAAAACTTTTTAATTACAAGGATCAGGGACAATAAAAGTTTATGAGGCGAGAAGCTCTCCCTGCTCTGGCCTGTCGTAATTTCTTGCAAGTAAATACGAGGAGCGTGGCAAAAACTAATAAAACTAGTGGATCCAACTCTCCAGCTCCCAGCTGCTGGGAACTACTATCATCCCGCATCCCGTATAAGGAAAAACCCCCGCAGAAACAACTGGAAAATCGAGTTGAAGTTTCGCCTTTTAATGGTAAAGTAAAGTTTGGCTAATCCCTGCCAAAAACAAAAAAAAAGGAGAAATATTAAATATAGAAAAAGAGGGAAAGAAGGGCAAAAAAGGGCCAATAAACACAGACAGACAGACAGAGACAGTGGGGTGTGCGGACTGTTGCGCTGATATTGGATTTTGGCAGAAAGTTTGGCTAAAACAGTTAGTGGGTGAGGGCGGGGGGTCAGAGCGGGGTTAGAGGTAGATAATTCTGGTTATGGCCTGTGACAGTGGCAACAAAATGGCAAATCGATTTCCAAATGCAATCTCTGCCAGGGATATTCAGGCTAATATTCAAATGAAATTTCCGTACATTGAACCCCAGAGAGCGAGACAGAGAAAGGGATGTGTAGATACAGCAGTCCTTGCCTCCCTGCCGCCCTGCCTCCCTCCCCCGACAAGGTGTGAATGTGCCGCAGGAGGATGTGAAAATGGTTAGAGGCAGGCTGAGACCAAGAGAGAGAGAGAGAGAGAGAGAGGATGGAGCTTGTAAGAGGGCTCTAGGAGGAAACCAGATAAATATAAACACGAAAGTGGAGCACACAAACCCCGGAGCCGCAATAACTGTCATGGGAGGGATTTCCCCCAGCAGCAGCAGTAGCGGCAGCAGCAGCAGATGAAGTTGAATCCGATGTAAAGGAATTTCCTCTGCTGCTGCTGCTGCAACCCTTTCTGCTGCCTGGGTAATTCCCCCAACGCTTGAAGAACTTGAAAAAACTTCACATTTCCCGTGCTGAGGTACGGGGGAGAGGGGGATGGAAGTCATAGACAAACAGGCACTCGAAATCTTCAAATGAAATTAAAAAGTTAAACCTGAAATGTGTGTGTGTGTGTGTGCAACCCTTAAATGCTCACACTCCACCCCTAAGATGTGCTCTTCATCTTGTGGAACTTCTTCGGTGGATCTGCTGCTGGAGCTTCTTCATCTTCCGCATCTGTTAAGACATTAGAAGGCCACTTTGTTGCCAGACAGAGACAGAGGGGCTGGAGGGGCACTAACACTTACAATTAGTGACAACTGCTAGGAATTTTCAAGTTTTAAATGTGCTCAAGAGAGAGCAGTAAGTGGAACGTAGGTAGTAGGTGACTTGGCTAATGAAACACCCATACAGAAATCACTTAATGCTGAACTTTTGATGGAAACTTTTGGCATTATAGGGCCAAATACCTTTCCCACCCATTCATAAAGTTTCTCGTTTCAACACGTGAATTCCTCGTGACAAATACGTGATAAATTGGTTGTATATCATCACCCCTAGAGACCGGCCAGAGCCTCGGAGTCCACAGAGCCCTCAGACATGCAATGCGCCATCCGCTATACGAATGCGCTTTGTGGGGGAGAAAGAATTTCTTTGGGCAACTCCCCATGAGGGCCACACAGCCAGAGAGAGAGGGGAGAAACAATATGACAGCATAGCTTCCATGGGAATTTCGGGGAATTTAGGTATTTTCTTTCTTCTTTTATAAGGAGGGGATATTTCTATCTTAAGCGTACATCTTCTTTGGCCACAATACATCTAACTGCCGCCATTTGGTGTGCCCCGCCACCGCCCCCGAAGCAGAGATGGAGAGCTTTGTCTGCTGTGCAAAAAAGAGTTGTTTTTTCTGCAGTAGAGCTTCAATTGAATCGACTGTGTGTGTCCGTTCGTCCGTCCAGCTCTTGTGAGTAAATGTCACGCTGTGATTGCTCCGATAGCGAAATCTCAGCCTCAGTCTCATTCTGCTGCTAGTTAGAAGTGCCCTGCGCTGCACTGTCTGTGTCATTGCTGCCCTGCTGCACTGCTGCGTTGTTGCATGCTTTTGTCTCGAGTGGCATTGCAGTTGTTGGAATTATTGTATCTGTGGAGTGGCGCTGGGGGATTCCACTTGAGGCACAAACACACAGCAGAAGCCGAAACTAAATCGAATTGAAGACAAAATGCTGAAGCGCCCTGCCCTGCCCTGCCCCCCCGTTCCTGGGGGCCCTCTTGCACTTTGCTGATTATTGTTGTTCCAATTTGTTGGCCGTTCATTCATTCATTCATTCGTTTTGGGCGGGGGCAAGGGGCAGGGGGGCTGTACGTGATGGAGCGAGCTCTGTAATCAATTTGACATAGATTTTCCAAATCAATATATGCGATTGTCACGAGCAAAGGCAGTGGCAGAGGCAGAGAGACCAATGGGGCGGCAATATTTGTGTGCCATTTTCCTTGGGGGAAACAGATAATTGTTTAACCAACAACAAACAGGAAGAGCAGGCAGTGGCATCTCTTGCATTTCTCTCGATTGGGTTTTCCCTATGAAAACGAATCAATCTTCAATTTTGTGGCATTTCTTCAAATGGTTTCCGTAAATAGCAATTTATTTTGTGGCAAAGATAATTTTCGAATATTTGCAAGCAAATATTTTCCCACATTTGCATCGATTCGAGGAGGCAGCTGTGCAACCAGCAAACTATTCACATTGCATGTCTGCCCCTGTCTGCCACTGTGCCACATAAATTGCTAAACATGCTGCTGCTGCTGCCGCTGCTGCTGCCGCTGCTGCTTGTTGTTTATGGTTTATGGGGCTGGAGATTCGTTTTTGGGGCGGGGTCTCAAGGATCAACGGACAAGCGCGCTGAATAGTTACTACGAAATGGAGAAAAAAAACGGCATTTTATTAGCAGCTTGGCTGCTGTTGTGGCCGCCATGTAACGGGGCTCTTGAGACCGCCGCGGCGGAGTCTCTTTATCTGGACAGCACTTGAGATCTGTTTGGCTTCATTTGTGATTTGTTTTTTATTGTTTTTGTTGCGTGAGGAGTGAGGAGTGCGGAGTGTTTGCTCTGGCAATGATACGCCATGCCATGCCACATGCCATGCCTTGAGTGAAAAATATTGGACAAATAGCAGTTCCTAGTAATAGTAATACCTCTTGGGGAACTGCCTTAAATATTCACAGAATGGATCGGAATTTCTGTAATTTATTTAAAGCCTGTTCAACACTGAATGTGTTTGGTGTTGGAAAGCAATACGGAATGCTCTTTCTATCGCTGTTTCAATATGTTTGCACTCGATGATATTTTCCCATCAAACATTCTCGACATTCAGTCGCCAAATATTTGTCCCCCCTGGCCACATGTGACGCCTGCTCTCTCTCTCTCTCTCACGCTCTCTCGTTTGCTATCTACAAGTACTCGATCTAAAATAAACACCAGAGCAGAGCAGAACCCTTCCAATTTTGTATGTGGGGCGTACACTCTTCAAAAGAGAGAAGGAGAGGGAGAGAGAGAGCAGCGAGCAGCGGACCAGCTGACAGACTGACGGAAACCGAAAGTGATGCATCTGCTCTAACGACTTAGGGTCATGCTGTCCCACTCCTCACTCACACACACATCCTGAGACGTTCCCTCTGACTTTGTAAGCAGGTCACGTGAAGAAAAAAATAAAATAAAAGGCTGCCTGCAGAGAGGGGAAGAGAGAGAGAGCCTGACAAAAGGAAGCTTGGCAGCAGCAGAGGGCAGTGCCAGCGGCAGCGGCAGAACGTAGGGGTCGCGGCCAGTAAATGTGATTGCTCCTCTGCGCTCCTCTCCCCCTGCCTTTGCCTTTTGCATATAATTTGCTTGATTCTTTTCCTCTCTGGCTGCGCCTAGCTTGGCTTTGCTTTGTCTTGTGTGTGTGTCGCGTCGTGCCTTGTTTTAACGCGTCTTCTTTATTGTCGCTTGTCGCTCTGCTCGGCTTGGCAATTGTTTCAACGTGTTTGAAATACTTATCTTAAGCGTGGTCTAGGGAGAGAGCCACCAGCCAGAGCTCCAGGGTCTGGGTCGGTCTCTCCCGCTCCCTCTCCCGCTCTCTCTATCTCTCTCGCTTTGATGCTCTCTTTGAGCGGTTTGTTTTGGTTTATGCTTCGTCTGCTGCTGACTCTCCGTACACATAAAAATGAAGTTGCTGCTGTCGCTGCTGCTGCTGGCTCTCACTCTCTCACACATTCACACATAAAAATCAATATTTGCGCCGCGTCGCCGTCGCCGTCAGCGTCGTCGCTGAGCATTTGCCCCTTGATTTTGTTGTTGCTATTATTATAGCATTTTATTGCTCCTCTTTTGGCTTCTATTTGCTCCCTTTGTTTGCGCTTCAAGCGGTCTATCCGTCCCGTCCGTCCGTCTGTCAGTTAGTCAGGCAGACCGTCCGCCCATCAGTCCATCACACAGACGGACAGCAGCAGCAGCTGATAAGCGACAGAGAGGAGCCCCTCTGATGCGGATGTGAAAATACACTGGGGAGGAGGGGGCGGCGAGGGAGAGCGAGGGGCCTACTAACACTCATAAATGGAGTCTTATCTAAAAATGTGGATACTCGGTACAGGGGTCACTCGAAAACTGGAACTTGCATGGTTTTCCGACCATCAATCATTACTATACAGTGGAGACTCTGCAAAATGAATCTAAGGCTGGGTTTTCGCTCTCCGATTTCGAGCGAATCAGCCACAAGAGAGTGGCTACCAATACCTTGAAAAGATGTTGTATAATGATATCAAAATCTAGGAAATATCCACGAAGTTTAATCAAGAATTGAAGAATGAATAACTTTCCCAGCTGGAAATGCATACAAGTTGCACCTACATGTTCTCTGGTGGCAACTATCTCACATGTGAACTACTAGCCATATCCACTAAGTGTGTTTTCACGTACATCCCCCCATCCATAGTTCTCTCTCTCTCTCTCTCTCATGGAAATCATATAATTGACAATTTTCTGCGTCTCTTTTTATCGTTGCAGGTGACGACGATAACCAGCTCTAACCGAATCAAAGGTGAGTGCGAGGCACACGAATGGAAATGGAAATGGCAACTAATGGAAATGGAAATGGGAATATTTCCCAATTTCAGTTTTGCGTTTTTCTTTTTTTTTTTTGGACTGGGTTTTTCCTTTTGACACGGCCAACGCTTTTTTGTCATATGCTGCCTGCTGCCTGCTGCCTGGCCGTGTGTCCGCTGCAGGCGTTTTTGAACTTGTTCCACTTTGTTTTTCGGTGTGTGGTGAGAGGGGTTGTGCCTGTGTGGGGGGTGGGAGAAGGCGGCATCTGCTGGTGTCCGTTAGCCTTTATCTTTTTTGCCTTGCATTCATCGTTGCGTCTATTTCTCTGTCAAAAAAGTCTATTTCTTCGTTCTTTGTCTTGTTTCTTTCTCCTTTTGCCCCCCTCAGCCTGTGCCTTCTCTCTGGAGATATCTTTTACTTCTCTCTTCCCCCCTCCCTCCCTCCCCTCAGCAGCCATCTCTTTCTGTCGCTTGCACTCAAAGATAAAACGCGAAAATGTGCTGCTTGTTTCTTTTTTGTCCAACATCTGTGCTCAATTCCAACAACAACAAAAAAAAAACCTGCCCACTGCACACAAGAGAGATGCTGGGTGGAGAGAGAGAGAGAGGAGAGCGAGAGAGTGGCCCCAGGAGAGGGACAGCAGCAGCAGCGGTAGCGGACACCACTCGAGCAGCAGCCGTTTGCTCCAGTTCTTGAAGTGGAGTCTAAAACGAGTTTTTCGGCACTTGCCCAATCACCGCCTCCCCCCGCCATCCCATCCCCTCTCTCGCACTCGCTCTCTCTCTCTGAGGGGACCAGCCCCCTCATTCGCGAGTTGAGTTAGGTCCAGTTTCTAACAGTCGCAAGAGTTGCTTGTGCTTTCGTGGGCCAAAGACCGAACACCGAAAACCGAAAACCGTAGGCCTACTATTGAGGTCTCGGAGCAGTCGAGGAGTCCAAAGTATTAGCCATTTTGCATGATAACTTTGACATGTGGCTAAATGGTTGTAAAACCGCGAAACAGGAAACAAAAAGCGAGAAAAACAGAGACCCCAAAAGCAATTAAAGATTTACAATCGTCGGATGGATGGATAAACGACAGATCAGCATATGAGAGAAAAGTCATGGGAATTCATAGAACATCATTGTCATCCAGAGAAAAGTAACCCCAAATATAGAATATTTGCTTACAAATAAATGTACTATAGTTTTAAGTTCAAATAAAACGAAATTTAGTTGAAATATTCTTAGATTTTTCTTGGCAAAAGTTCCCCAAAAGCTCCTGAGAAAGTAAGGGATCAATTTCTCTGCTTTCTTGCATCATTTAGGGATTGACAATCATTGATCCCTATGGAATGTGTTCGAGCACCACGTGGGTCGACATAAAGATACCTTCCCCGTTGTCCCCCTGTTGTCTTTGCCATCATCTGGTGATCCTTCAATAATCTAAACTTTTTATTGCCCCATCCTCAAACCTGTGATCTTTTCTCTTTGTTTTTGTCTGGGCCGCTGACGGATTTCTTTGAGATAAATCGAATTACCATGTTTTTTGTGCTGTCAAGTCCGGCTTCGTGCTTGTCCCCTCGCTGAGGGAGGGGGGGTGGGGGGGCAAAGCCAGTGATGCATTGCCAGAGGCCAGGCCAAGACGCGCGAGCTGCATCGATGCATTCCTCTCTGTCTCCGTCTCTCTCTCTCTCTCTTTCGCTCTCTGGTGCAACTCTTTTGTTGTATTATGTCGGAACGTGTTCGAATCACCTGGTACCCCCTGCTGCTGCTGCTTCAAGGAAGAGGAGGAGGGAGTACGAGTGGGGAGTGGAGTGTGGGGAGTGGGGATGACACACGCGACAAGTTATGAAGGTGTGGAAGTGGGCAGCGGTGGGGTGGGGTGGGGGCAACCCTTCAATGCCGCCTAGACCAAACCCTCGGCACGTCTGGCGTCTCCGATTTCATGACTAATTACACGGGAACGAACGCAACGCAACGCATGGGGCAGGGGGCATGGGGCATGCAGCATGAGGCCCAAGGCACAAGGGCCAAGAGCGCGACGGGTAAGGCGAGAAGGTTAAGCGGCTGTTCCCATGAAATTATGGGGATTATATATTGTATGTACGTCTCCTTCAGTGGGGGCTTCACTGTACTGTGCCAGTGCCAGTACCAGTACCAGTTGGGGCGTGGCCGGCAGCCAATTTCTGGTTGTTTTTTTCTGCCTTTTTGGCCATTAATGAAGTAATGGAGCTGCCACTGGCACTGGCACTGCCCCTGCTGCCTCCTGGCTCCTGCCTCCAGGGGGAAGCCTCCAGAATGCTGCTGCTGGCCGGAGGGGGGTAGGGAGGGGTGGAGTGTAGCATCGTTATTTGGTTTCATGCATAAAATAGCTGCACATAAGTGCAACGCAACGGCTGCAAGCTGCAGCATGAAATGTTGATGAAAATTTAATGAAATTGCAACGGCTGCAGCAGCGGCACAGAGAGAGAGAGCGAGAGAGAGCGAGACAGAGAGAGAGGATCGGCATGGTCCGGTCCGGCATGGCATGGCATGGCATCGCATCTTCCTCGTTTGGCCTCGTTGTGGGATAAAATGCAATTTTGCGCTGCTAGTTTTTTGAGTGGCACACACACACACACACACACACACCTCTATCTATCTATACCCATAGCCATGTGGCACACACACACACACTCTTTCATTTTAATAGGTGTAAAAGCCTTAAGTTTATAAAATTATGCTTCTCGGGGGGCAAAACTGTGGCATGAGAGCACTGAGAGGAAAACTAGTGAATTTTTTTGGACAGGAGGCAGGAAGGAGCGGTGGGGGAACTTTTTGAAAGATAGTTTTGATTGAAACTAGATGGGAATCCATACATAAAACGGAATAAGGGATTCGAAATGTGCTTTTAATGGGAGCAAATACCTCCCTTCCTAGGAGGAAGGCATCCGCAAAGACGACTCCTCTTTCTACTGCCTCTCTCTCTCTCTCTCTCTCTCTCTCTCTATCAAAACAGTTGGGTATCCGGATGTTGAGCCACGTGTGCCGCGACTCTCCTAGTTTGGCAGAGCTTTTATCCCATGAAATAGTGCAAATCGAAGCTGAAAACTTGTTCTTTCAGTGTACAAATCGGTTGCCCTGTTGCAAGCTGTTGCATAAATCAACTTCACCTGCACCCGTGCGCCCGTGTGTGTGTATCCTGGGCTTCTGTGTGCGCCTGTTTGTGTTTTAGATAACTGCAGAGCTAAGCGCCCCGCTTGAAACTATGTCAAGCCTGCCCCAGACGCCTCTTGCCACACCAAAAACGCCCGCACATACACCCAGCATTCCATGCCACAGAAGAGCAGGCAGGCGGAGGTGCAGGCGGAGGCAGAAGCTTCTCTGATGCTGCCGCTGCAACAGCCATCATGTATGCTCTATAAAATATTTGTTTAAACTTGCACTCTGGCACTGCCACAGCACCATGCCACCCCACCCACCGCCCTACCCCTACTCTGCGGCCCCCACCGCACCTCCCTCTCTCTCTCTCTCTCTGTCGCTCTCTCGTGGTGTTGATAAGCACACTTTGGCTGGCTGCCACTTGAGGCAACGCAACGGGTAATCACAACTTAAATGAGTAGTTTAATTCCGTTCAAGTGCAACAGCAGCAAACGAGAGATCTGTGTGTGTGTTTGTGTGTGTGTGCGGCAGGGGCAGAGACATCGTTTGAGAAGCTAAACATAGAAGACAGAAGATGGATACAGGCGGTGGCAAGTTGCATTCCCTGCACGGAATCGTTGTTTATTGTTTTCCCTTAAATTGTTGTTTATGTCTGCACTCGGGATTGAAAAGATGCAACTGCAACATCATCACAGAGAGACAGAGACAGAGAGAGGGAGAGAGAGAGTGAGCTGGCTGGCTGGCTGCCTCGTCAACAACCTGACAATTTGTACCCGTCTCGAGTCGCTGCGAGTTGTGGCAGGCAGCCAGGCAGGCAGTCGGACGCAAAAGAGTTGTGGCAGCAACAGCAACGGCAGCAGCAACTGCAATAAAAGTGCTAAAAAGTTTCATGCCCCCAGACTGCATCCTGTCATGGAGTCCTGCCGCCTCCTGTGCTGTGCTGTGCTGTACCTCATCATACAATTTTTTAATCTTTTAAAACTGAGTTGCATTGTTTCTGCTGCCACTGCCACTGCTGCTGCTGCCCCTCCTGCCGCTGCTCGGCTGCATTTCAAGTTGTCAGGCCAGAAAGAGAGAAAGGACTGCCAGCAGCCGCACACCCCTAAGACCCGGACTCTCAATCCCTGTCCTTGCATATTCCTCGGGCCTAATGAGAGCATTATAACTTTGTGGCAAACTTTGTTGCGGCCTCCCCTTCTCCCGCTCTCCCTCCCTCTCTCTCTCTGTCTCTCTACAGAATAACTAAGAAGTAAAAGATGCAGCAGCCTCCAGTTGCTAATGAGAGAAAGAGTTGTTTCAAAGCCAGACTTCTGGCATACACATGGTAGGTACAGTCAATGCTCTCAAGAGCGGACACATACACACATAGGAGAGCACTATCTCTCTCCCCTGCTCTCTTGCGTAGATTCAATTAGAGAATTATTGAGAGAATTCTGGGAGAACTTTAAGTGGTGCCATTGTCTAACGATCGATCATTTTTATGGCCAGCATAACAGCATAATCATGAGTTTTTTCTTCTAGAATAGAACTCTGAGAATTCTGGGAAAGATGAAGAGTGCAGTGCTCGAAAAATATTACCGATTGGATAAAGATTTTCAGCCATAAAGAAGAGATCTGGAAGAGTACCTAGAGATGACTTTTTAGAAGGGAAAACCATTTTAAGAATTTCAATTTCAAATCTGATTTTTGGCCAACTTTTGGGGCTACTTTCAATGGAATTTCAGGGATTTTTTAGGATACTTTTGAGGAATTTATGGGGATATTAGAAGAGGATAGAAGGAGGAGGAAGGGGGGATTCTTTAGGGTGTATTCTTTAAGGTATTTGTGGTTATTCTCGATGGGTATATTATAGTCGAATTATTGTGTACGGCTCTCCCCCACCCCCCCCATTTGTTTTCTTTTGCTCCTTTTCTCTTTTCTCTTTTTTTGCCTGCTTTCTGGTTCTGTTCTTGTTTCTTCTTTCTCTTTTGCCTGGTGTTATCTCTCGTTTCATTCATAATTTCTGTCGCATATGCAAATGCGGTGGTGGTTGCTGCCTTTCGAGTGTTGCAGGATGTACCCCCCTGCACTCGCCCCCGCCCGCAACCCCTCCCTGATATGTACCTGTGTGTGGGGTGGGTGGCGGTTAGAACTTTGTCGCGTTGTCAACCTTTTGTGGGCGATGTTTCTCTATTTCTGTTATGTTGTGCTGCCGTTACTTAACTGGGAGTCCTCCCCCCACCCCCGCCCTCCAGAGTGTCTGCCAATGTCTGCTGTCTGTCTCCAGTGCTCATCACCAGCTCCTGCCGCCCACCGATGGGCTGCCGTGTGCGTCCTTCTGTTGTGTCTGCCACTGTCGCCGCACGTACACAGAAATGACATCAGTCTCCCATGGGGGTGGCTGCTCCTCCTCCTCCTCCATGTCCTGCTGCTGCTGCTGCTGCTGCATCCCTGAAGTAAGGAAATTAAATACTCAAAGTCGGATGTTGGTGAAATTTCCGTTTGGAAAATGTGTTAAAATTTGCCAACTGTTGGAAAGTACATTTTCCATTTATTCAAATCAGAAATTGTTGTTGCCTCTTAATGGACGTTGTTGCTGCCGCCCCAACCACCCATCCACCTAACCCCTGCCCTTCGCTGGCTCTCCTAATGGCAGAGAACTCCATGGGAATTTTTGTATATGCATTCATAATTTGTATGGCCATTTAATTGCATATTTGGGCCAATTTCGAATTATAATCAATTCCCTCCGCACTCCTCCCGTACGCTCTCCCCCCACTGCCCCTCCCACACTGCCTGGCCCCCTTTCAATTTGTGAGGCTTTAATGACATTTGGCCTCTGCTTGCTCCCCTGATAATGCCTCCCCCCGCCCACCGCCTGGTCTCTGGGTTGTTGCCGGTGCACTTTTGCCCCAATTTCCTACTACTGCTGCTGCAGCCCCTCCTCCCCGCTCTTCTGCCATGCTGCCACTGCGCCAAAAAATGCAATGGAAGGCGATATAAAAGGCAAAAAGGCTTTGCAGCCTCATTTCGTTTCTGTTTTGCCAACGCCTCTGCCCTGCCTCTGCCTCTGCTCTGTTCTCCTTTTTTTTTTTTTGTATTTTTTTGGACACCCTTTGTTGCAGTTGCTGCTGCTGCTGCTGCTCTGTTGCATGTAACACTTTTACTTGGTGGGGCTATATGCTATCCCTTCTACCTCCACTCCCCTCCCCTCCCCTCCCCTCCCCTCCCCTCCCCTCCCCTCCCCTCCCCTCCCCTCCCCTCCCTCGCACACCACGCACCCCCTGTGAGCCGACTTGGTCACAAATGTCACGCAAATGTGGAGCATGTCATGTGTTTTTGCATGCAAATGCAATTCACACGAAGAAGAGCGGTAGAAGAAGCGGCAGAAGCAGCGGCAGAGCAAGAAGAGCGTGGCCGTGCGTCTCTGTTTCTCTGTTTCTCTTTCTCTCTCCGTCTCTGGATTGATCGTGTTTGTTCTTGCATGCTGGCCACATGGCGAGCATTGTAAGTGAGATAAAGAGGCAGAGGAGAAGGAGGTTCAGTTACATTAGGTTTTTGTCGATAATGTGTATGCCTTGGTTGATATAATGGACGATATTTTACAGTGTGGGGAGGGGGGACTAGAAGTGGAAGAAACAGATAAGAAAAGACAAAAACAACAGCAATACCTGAATAGTGAGAGAGAGAGAGTGAGAGAGAGAGGTAGAAGTTATGGAGAGCAACGAAAGTACAGTAATAATAGAGAAACACAGAAGGAATTTGAGGCTAAGCTTAAGGGCAAACCACTGATGAAATCATTTCAGGGGGGAGGGGGGGCGGAGTAAGTCGGATTACTCTCTTTGACTTTGCAGAATAATAAGACCCGACAAAGAGAGCGCGTTGCGGGAGTGTTCTGCTCTCCCAATGCCATGCATTCCCATCAAGAGAGCAAGATCCAGTGCTATGATTACGCTCTCGCTCTCTTTGCTTGAAGATTGAATGATATGAATCTCCCTCGCCCACTCCCACTCCCATTAATATCCCACTTCAGTTCAGTTTCTGTCTCTCTGCAAGGATAATTTCAACCATAAGGATGCTCTCCCGAAAGAGTGGGAATCCATAACTCCTGCAAAGCAGGAGAACGATGGCGAGAGGCTCAATCAATCCTTTGTTTCGTGCTCTCTCTCAAGACAGAGAGAAACCAAAGCGGATTCGATCTCCAATGGAAAACCATTCCCCATTCCCAGTCTCAGAGCCGTGATAAGCAGGCCCACCCCTCGCCATCTGCCGTCCCCTCCGACCCCCCCGCTACCTACCATTTACACCACTTACACGCTGCTCCGCCCTATCGATATTCATTTGTACATTTCACTTTTTTGGGTTTTGGGGTCACCTAATGACTCTCCCAGCGTTTAAATTTTATTTTGTCCGATAAGCTGTCGACGTTACTGCCCCTGCCTCTGCCCCGATGCCTCTGCTGCTGCTTCTGTTATGCGTTTTGCTGCTGCTGCTGCTGCGTGGAGTCTTAATGGCTTATCAGGCAGTGTGTTGGAGTGCACCCTTCCTCCGCTCTGCTCCCCTATTACCCACACACCTCGAGTGTCGAAATCCCCACTCTGGTGCGGTAGGCCGCGCTTGACCCACTTGGGGCAGACGAGGGGGAGAGCGAGAGGGAGGAGGGAAGAGAAATGGCCTGCCGGTGGCCGCAAGATTTCGATTCGGTTGCGTTTTGAGTAATTGCTGCACTCCAGCTACAGTTCCAGGTTCCATGTTCCAGGTTCCAGTTGCGGAACCGCATTCCATTCAGATCTATAAATAGTTTCCATTTTGGAAAGCAAACCCGACCACGACCACGCACGAAGCTTCCCCCCAATGAGCTCATCCGAGCGGGGCCGAGCGGAAGAGGAAGTGGACTGGGTGTGTGTGTGTGTGTGTGTGTGTGTGTGTGGATTCAACAGGATCAACCGGAACAGGATATCCATTCAGCTTATAGATTATTTCCACAAACATTTCTGCTGCTAATTTATGAGTTCTTTGTTGAGTTTTTCCTGCTTTCTTTTTCATTCCGCCCCATCCATGTCCTTTCCATGTATCCCTGGAATATTGCGTGTGTCAGAAATACAACCGTTAATGCCCCCATTGTGTTGCCCTGCTCCTGCTCCTCCTCTCGTCATCGCTGTGCGACGTCATGGCCATCGTCGGGGACTTGACTGCCTTTGGTTCCACTTAACTGGTCACTGGCGGCCTTTTAGCCCGGCCAACAACTGCTGACGTCGCATCGCTGGTCGGTCGGTCGGTCTCCTTCAACACAAAAGCGTGTAAATGTTGCCACCTCATGTCGGCTGTCGACTGTCGGCCGTCGTCCTGGCGCCCCGTCTATTGCCATTTCCCGGACATTTTTCCCGGAGCGTTGTAATTTGCTCCCTGCTTCTGTTCCTCCTCTCAGTCCTCCGCCTGTAAAGCGGGGCGGGAGCAGATGGGGGGCGCTGACATCTAATCGCGTACAAATATTGTTTTAATAATTCACGCTTTCTTTAGTTAGTCGCTCCCCAAGTTCGGGCCCCTCCCCCTAGCTCCCCCACTCCGACTGCAATTAAGTTTCTTCATGGCTATAGAGAGTCATTGTTGACGAAAATTACGGTTGTTTGTACTCCCAACAAATGCAGCAGCACTATTATATGTTCCCAATGGAGTGGAGTGGGTGGGCTATGCCTTGCTGTGCTTGGGGGGTGTTGCAAGGACCAAGGACGCGAGCAATTGAGGGTTCTGTTACTTGCACGCTTTAGTGTTCTCGTCAGCATCAAAATGCATGCCACGGGTGGGAGTTGGTTCTCCTCTCTCTCTTCCCTCTCCCTTTCTGTCTGTCTGTCGCAGAACATAAGAAAAGAGAAAAGAGAGTGGGTGAGAGAGAGAGAGAACACGAAAGCGAGTGGCAGTTGAAGTGGTGTTCGTTTGAGGACTTTTTAAACATTGCCTCAACTGCTGCTGCACTTCCGAATTCATGTGGGTGTTGATTAACGGTTGTGTTCACTGCACACTGGAGCGCACAGTGGAGTGCTTTTCCTGGGAAGCATTAACTGGAGAGCACAATCACAGCACAAGGCACATCGATGGATGCTCTATTCAAGCCTCACAGCGCACTCCTAATAGTAAGGCAGCAAGGCAGCAGCTTGCCCGTTTAGCCAGTACTTAATTTTCACAGCTGATAGTAAAGCGCGCTCAACGCTCAGAGAGAGAGAGAGCAAGAGAGCAAGACGATCGCAAGAGAGCGAATATTCCGTTATTGCTCGCAGTACAGTGGATCTGGTTTGTTTTTGTTTTTTCGATTTCCTTGATGGCAATTCTGATGGGATTTTAATTATTTATTTTTCGCGTTTCGTGGTGGCCCCGAGGGGCAGTTTTGAAACGTCATCTGTGGCATGTCCGTGGCCCCCTCAGTGGGTCTCGATTTCGTCATCGTTCAACAACAAATTCTACGCCCCCTTTGTTTGCTCGCTGCTGCCTTGTAATTTGTTGTTTTTACTGTTGTTCTTTGCGTTGCGTGTGTTTCTTTTGCTTCTTCTTTCGCTGCAAGTCCTGGCACGCAACGTGCTCCACTCCCACCCCCTGCCCTGTAGCACTCTCTTTGCTTCCTTCTTCCTTGTGTTTTTGCCTCTTTTCGATGTCTGCCCCTCTCTTTCTTTCTGCCGCTGTTTCGCTCACACGGTAATTAGATTTCTGGGTTACTTTGAATGTTTCTTGTTCCGCGGTTTTTTTGCTTTTTTCTTTTTTGTGTGTTTGCGAGAGACTCCTTTGAGCTGTTTGATTGTTTGTTTAACTGGCTAATTACACCTCTTGGCTTTGGCTTTAGCCTAACCGTCGTTGACCCTACCATTTAGCTCTATCCTTTACACTGTGCAATTAAAAAAAATTATAACCTTTAACCCACACAGACACACACATACAGCAGACAGACGGCAATCCAAATATTTCATTAGAATAAACTCAAATAAGCCACAGGATATCTGTCTGTCTGTCTGTCAGTCTGCCTCTGCGACGCATCTCGCGACCGCATAAGGGCGGGTTAGGGGCGTGACAGCTGTGGGGGGGAACCCATTAAAGTAATGAGCTCATCTCGTGATGTTGTAACACGCCTCCCCTGCCTGCCTCCTGCCTGCCTGCTTGCCTGCTTGCCGCTCCTTTTCGCTGTTTGCTTTTGGCTTGTTCATTCTCCCCGCGGAGGTTGACAAACCCAACCGCATCATCCGCATCCCCCGCTTCCATCCCAGCTAGCCCATCCCATCCCATCCACCCCCATCCTCATCATGATTCTGTAGCACCATCAGTGGCAACACCATTGGCGGCGGCGGCACTGTCGCACAGCAAGTGTTATGTCCTCTGATCACGCAGCATTTCCATGTCCTTGTGGGTGGCCCCCTACCTCTGTCCCTACCTACACCCCCGAGGCAGCAGCCTCTGCTCTCCCGCTGCCTCTCCCTCTCTCTCTGTACTTTTTTCCATAACGGAAACACAGGAACAGCAAGAAAGAAAGGCGTCAAATTGTGCGTTACAATCGTGTCACGCCCCCAAACGAACCAGAAGTAATATCGCCCCTGGCTTGGGTCACGTTCTTTGGACTAAAGGGAGGCAAGGAGAGACAGAGAGGGAAAGAGAAATGGCATTTCTTAACCCCTTGATGGGGCAGCAGAGGGGGCATCAAAAAAATCTGCAAATTTGAATCATGGAAAACCCCTGGTGGGAGAATTCCAAAAAAGATTATAAATAATCTTGATTTTGAAGGACTAGGAATAGTTTCCAATCCGAAAAGCTTTTAAATCATAATCCACATTTTAGACTTGAGAAGATTAAAGATATTCCATTTAAAGGTTTCCACACTCCCACCTAAAGGTCTGATAAGAATGAAGATTGCTATTTCGCCCCATGGAAAATGGGAGTCAGCCCATACACATCTCCCACCCCTCTTTCTATCTCTCTCTCTCTCTCTCTCCTACCCCTACAGATATAAAGGTTTATTTCGTAGTAAATTTTTGCATTTTTCTCCCACTGTGATTGTATCTGTTTGGCCCGCTGTGTGACTACGTGACTATTTTTTAATTGCACGCCCTGTTACTCCCTCCCAACTAGCCCCCCTCCTCCCCCCAGCCGTCCCCCTGCACGTTCCCTTCTATATATAGTGGCTTTAATCTCCATATGGCGGCGGCTGTGGCGGCTGTTCCACTCACGCCAACCCACAGATAGAGATTGATTTTTGTCACATGAACTTGTCAAACTGTCCCTGAAGTCGGTCAATACTTGTCGCATGCTACTGCCACACACACATATCTATATGCATACGTAATAGATGTACGTATCGGTCGAAGGGGAGGAGGAGAAAGGGAGCCAGCAGCTGTGGCAGCCTTAGGCCCTTGGGCTATTATGATTATTGCATTTGGTTCATTTGTTTAATGGTCTCTGAGGGGGCGGGCAGACATCGGAACAGATCTTTGGATTGGTTTGGGCCTGGGTAATAGATACCACCCCCGCCCCCAGCTCCTGGAAACTGTCAGCTTTCAATTTGATTATGGAATGAATATATTAGCTTAATTTTGTTTCACATTCATTGGCTTCTAATCTCATTGCGGGCGGGGGTGGAGTTTTCTTCAATTAATTCGAAATGGAATTTCCATTTCCGGCACAACCAACTAATTATGTTGCCAGAATTATTATGAATATATTTTCCTGTTGGAATTTCAGCTCAATTCGTGTAATAACTTTATCTGCGGCTGGAATTCCATGCAAAGATCCAATTTTGTATTCCATTTAAATTGTAATGCGATACAAAAGAATTTTCCCCCCCCCTCTCTCTCTCTCTCTCTCTCATAAATTCCATCAAATATTATTTAACTGCAAAAGGAATTTAATATTTTTAATGTAGTTTTTGCTGTTGCTTTTCGATGCATTATTTATGAGTGTTTTTTCCCGCGGATATTTGTATATTTATTTATTTGCTATGAAAAGAACATTTCCAGAACTGAATCGAACAGAACCTGTGCAAATAAATGCCCATAGTAGGTATATATTTTTAATGTATTTATTTGTGCATTTATTTATTGCACTTTTGTGCACACAAAATGTGTATACATACGATTCGTGGAATATTTGAGCAAGAATATCTCTCAAATAGGTTAACTGCAATGTTTTATGCAGCAAATTCAATTCAAAGAGCTGCTTGTCATGTCAACCTCCACTAGGAGGAGGTCCACTGGGGGCGGGGGAGAGGGGGTGCATCTTTTATTTAACCTTTGTGGATTGCCCCCACCCACCTGCTGTTCTTTGAAAGCAGAAGCTGCCATCGGGGCATAAATAAATTGAGAATTTATTGCGTGTTTGCTACCCTGTACTTAAGGCGGAGTAGTGGGGTATATTGGAAGAATAAGTTGGCTCTTCGAACACCTATCTTTCGCACACGATTACTGATAGATGCCTAAGCAGGTGGAGATATTTCGAATCGAATTATCGAGTATCCTCAAGTCGAGACACGCTCCGAGTGGTTTCCATTACAGTTCGGAGAGAAGTATACGCACATTGGCACACATTTGTTATTTCCGCACCAACAGATGTCCGTTGTTGTTTCTGTCTGTGTATCTGTCTGTGTGTCTGTCGGTGTGTCTGTCTCTGTCCATTTGTACTCGTGTAGTTCCTGGACGTGTTTATCCGTGTCTCTTTCTGTTTGTGGCCTAATCGATAGCACGTGAGGCTTAAAGGTGAACGACTGTGTCACTGGCGGGTTGAACGCACAGCCAAGACAAATGGAGAGTGGGTGGGTGGGTGGGTGGAGGGTGGCACACGGGCAACAGGACGACAAAGCAGACGTCACACACAAATTGACTTTTTAAGGAGGCAACAATGTGGCTACAGCTGACGACGACAGGGAGGTTACTCGCCCCCCAACCCCCACCGCAGAAAGTATAATAATAATGGAGGCGCAATAAAAAAATGTGGGCGAAACAGAACAATTTCTAGAACAGAACCTCCCCAGCAGCGACTCCTCCATGGAATCCCACCCAATGACTGCCAAAGACGTTCAACGTTCTACATTTTCATATCATTCTGTATCTGAGTATCTGTGTATTTGAGTATCTGTGTATCTGTGTGTGTGTGGGCGACCCTTGTGGTACTGGCGGTGGCGGTAGGGGGTTGGGGCGACGCTGTCATCGGGAAATGACGGCATTACGGCATTTACAGTTAATGCCTTTATGTCCTCAAGGATTTGCCTTGACATGCGGTTGCCCAAGGGGAGGGAGAGGTGGACCCCTGGGGGAATCACATTCTTTAGCATAAAATTTGATTTCATTCGGGTGGAAGAAGGCTTTTGGCCAAAACTATTTGGGGACAGACGACGACGACCGGCGACTGTCTGTTAATCTGCCAAAAGTAGTTCATATGCTAAGTGGGGAAACGAGACAGAGAGAGAGAGTGAGAAAGAGTGAGAGGGAGGTGGGTGGTGGTGTGCTGCTGCGGGGATTGTGAAGTTAATGAAGAAGTTTATTTTGATTGGACATTTTTGCTCTGATGTTGATTTAAATTTATTGTGTCTTATTATCATTCGTTCTTTGATTACGATATGGTTTATGATTAGTGACACACACACACACACACACACACACACACATAAGAGCATTTTCACACACATTCATAACTTTTGAGGGGTTTTTGTCGTCTCTCCTGTGTGCTGCCGTCTTTCAGGCGCATTCAAAGCCGCAATTTCCAATTAAGTATTCATTTCGTTTTGTCAACTTCCAACAATGGAAAATATTCATAGCTTGTGTGTGGCAAAACAACAACAACAATAACAACAACAATAACCATAACTATAGCCCAGAATAACAACAATCCATCCACATATCACATATGATCCCTACACACCCTGCCCCCCGCCCCTCTGCCACACACACACAGACAAAAATAGTGAAATAGAAAATTACAATTTCATGTCACACACACACATAGCAGTATAAACCATATCCGTCACACACAAACACACACAGACACAAACAGAAACACAACACACACACACACGGATAAACCCTCTCAATGTACCGCTTGCTTGTCAACAGGAGAGAGAATCCGAGAATTGGTAACACTGGCAACGTTTTACTGTTACTACTCCTCTCGGTGCCTCTCCCATCGCACCACCCATCCCAACACCCACCCACACATCAACTATGAAATATTCGTATCGTATTTTTGGTGTGTCTGTTCCGTTCCCTTTCCCTGGCTTCCCGTATTGTCCCACACGTCATCCTCCATTTAAATTGAGCTTTTGATACGCTACATTTTCGACTGTGTGTGTGTGTGTGGGTTTATGTATGTGTGCAAGGGTTATAAATTGCTCTCTGGGTACACTGCGCCACCTGTCGGTCGTTGGCAGAGACTATGCGGGGGGGGCAAACACACAGCGATGACCAGGCCAGGGGTCGTCAGGCGTGGGGGGCGGTCAGTCAGTGCGAAATAACAAAACAGCTGCCAAGAGGTAATCCCCAAGAACATTACTCAGTAGTCGGGATTAGGGCCAAAGGATAATGCACTCTGAATACCCTTTCGATAGGAGAATGTATCTATTTTGCAGAGATTTAAACAGCAGTAACAAGCAGTTTATGGCACAAAGAAGATACCTAAAACTTTGCAGCTTCTGTTCTTTGTAATGAGCGAACATTAATGCCAGAAATTGTAGCAAGCAGTTTACTGCACGAGTTCCCAAGCAGTGGACAATGCGACACTCTTAACAGGCAGAAGTTTTGGAACATCCCAGAGCTTATTGCCCGCTCATAAGACTATCTATTATTATGGCTCTTTCTCTCGCTCTCACATATTCTGAATGGGGGGAGACTAATCCAGTCAGTGACATTTTATGTTTAAACGAGTTCGGGTCCGAGTACCAGTACCAGTACCATAAAGATATAATGATATAGAATTTTCCAACAAACATTACAGCTTCTCTTTTTGGCTGCTCTCCATTCGGCGGTACCTCTCTGTCCGTCTGTCTGTCTGTCTGTCGTCTCGTCTGTCGTTCGGTTCGCCGTGCAGAAGGTTGCTTGACCTCCGTGAAACTTTTCTCGCTGTTGTTGTGGCCTGGGTTCATGAACTCGCCAAAAAAATAAACTTTGACTTTTTTATGTGCAAATCCATACAAAACTTTTATTGCTGTTTGTTGTTACGGTGGATTTTAAAGCGTTACACGTTGTGTTTATCAAGCTGAGAGCGGGAGAGGACAATAAAGGCAGACGTCGCGACGGGACAGTAGCCACCCCCCGTCCCCTCCCCCCCCACCAATCTGCTTGAGGGCGGGACACTTATGTGTACCAAAGCTAAGCAGTAAACTGCTTGCTGATTGAACTTTGCGATTAAATTCAGCCAGATTTTCAGATGAAATCAATGCATTCAAATATTCGGTGAAATGTTTGTTGCCGAATTTTCAGTGGCAAGGCAGAAACGGAGCAAGTTGGTTGTTCTACTAAAGTCATTCCTTGTTTTTGTAGAGCTGCCTGTGGTAGTATATGCAGTAAATATCATACGGGAGTGAGACAGATCAGAAGAGTAGTAAATTTCGTACGGGTATGGTATCCCAAGACAGAGTAGTCCTCTCCTGCCCGGAACAATTTCCCCCGGGGCACAATGCCAGTGCTTCTGCCACTGCCTCTGCCACTGCCTCTGCCACTGCCTAGTCAGCAAAACACCACTTTCCTATTATTTTCATTTCGATTGGCATTTTATGGCTTTTCTTGGGCATTCTCGCTGCGTTCGGTTCGGTTTGGTTCAGCTTTCGGAATGACAGTTGGTTGAGCCCCACTTGAGTCTCCGGTTAAAACATGGCTTTAATAATTGATGCCCTGCCAAGCGGAGCGACACAATGACTGGATATTAGCTAATGCCACAAAATGCATCCTTCCCCGCTGTCGCAACTGCCAGCAGAGGGACAATTTCATGGCAGCTGCACACACACACACACATGCACAGACCAGCAGACCAGCAGAGACACAACAAATGCGCAACAATAACAATTAAAATGTGAAACTGCAGCAGGCAGCAACAAGAACAGCAACAACAAAAATAACAACAACAAAAACAACAACAACATTCGAAATTGCTCGGGGAGTGGTGTCCAAGCCGATGAGTGGGAAAGAGATATGCAGCTATAATCGCACTCTTCTGCTAGTTTGTGGTTGTGTGGTTCAACCTTGGCCTCGCCACACGCCTCTCTGCAGCTCTGCAGCTCTATCTCTATCTCGTTCGTATCTCTCATCTGCTCTCCACTTCACTCTCCGCACTCTCCACTCTGCACTCCGCACATTGGAGACGAGACCATAATTATCCAATTGAACAATAAACAGATGCCTGCCAGGCTTGAGTCAATAGACAAAAGCAATGCGAAGCGGTGGAGGAGGAGGAGGAGGAGGAAAAGTGGAGAGAGAGAGAGGATAGTGCCGTGCATGCCTGAGCCTGTCCAGCTGGCAACATTTCAAACTGCAGTTGCTGTTGTTGTTGCTGCTGCTGCTGTCTCTTTTCACTACAGTTGTTGTTGCTGCCTGCCTGCCTGCCTGCCAGCCTGCCAGCCTGCTGGTGCATTTGCTGTTTTGTGGCTATTGTGGGGATCGTCGAGAGCGAGCTGCTGCAACTGTTGTTGCCTTCTGGCTGATGAGAGTGATGAGAGCCGAACCAAACCGTAAACAAGTGCTGGGCTCTCTTTAAAGATGGATCTACTTGCAGGCTCTTTTCTGTCTTAACTCTTTAATTTGAAAACTCCGCTCTTCCTTTGGCCGTTTGAAAGTGTTCTATGCCTAACACACTAGCTGTCCCACTTGCTCACACGGCTTTGGCCACACCTTGGCAAATTCAGGGCTGAAGACTGCAAAGATCGGTCCCAGGGCTGAGCAGTAAATGCTCATTTGTCGATGAACCGAACTAGTGCGCGTAAAAACGAACCAGTATAATTTCAAATGCCAACCAATCACTTGGCATCTCTATGCCAAAAGCCAGAGCTGGCTTGCTGGATTTCAGTTTCTGTTGCATTTGCTGACAAGGGTCCGACCCGGGGGTGGGCGGGGTCGATTCTAACTAGAGAGTTGTCCAACGATGGATGTCCTCTGGGACCAAGTCAAGTGTAATAATGTGCCAAAAACGTTTAGACAGTGCCGGATGCAGGACAATTGCAGGACTCCTCCTCCCCCGACACTGCCACGGCCACTGCGGCTGCGGCTGGTCTGCCTGAATGGTCATGGGTCAGTGACTGGCAACTGGCAGTGGCAGTGGCAGGGTGTCCTTTGTCTGGCAAATGCACATTTAATGAATATTTATTAACTTTGACTAATTTTGGCTTTTGCTTTTGTTTGACTTTACTTTGCAGGTGCAGCAATGTGCAGACAGTCGCTGGCCCAAACCGCAAGGACTAACGAGCAGCAGCAGCAGCAGCAGCAGAAGAAGCAGCAGCAGATGTCCGACGAGGAGCTGCAGCGGCAGTAGGCGGAGAGCAACAACATATTTTTTACATGCCCGAGATGCGTTTTTGCGGACCGGACACTCAGATAGCAACACACACAACGGATAGATAGAACCCCTGCTGCAATCCTGCAATCCTTTCAAAATCCACATACACACAAACACACACACATAACAGACACTTACACACACAATCAGACACTCACACACACACACATACACAAGGCAATGCCCTCCAACTGCAATTTTTGATGCGAACCCTGCGGCACCTGCAGAGAGGCCCCCGGGAACACCCACTTGACTGATAGTTTAAACTACTACTAAAGTAAACACCACACACGGCAGCAAATTCAACATTTAATTATTGTTAAGAACAAGAACAACAACCGCAACAACAGACCCGCAAATGCCAAATATGTGTTGTTCGATCTGATGAAAAGCTGAAGGCTAAAAGGCTGAAAACGAAACAACAACACGAAACAGACAGAGACAGAAATACTGAGAGTTGTACCAGTAACAGGCTCAAAAGTTGGGAACAGGAACATCACATCTCACATCGGACATCAGCAGCGGCGGCGGCATCATCATCATGGGCAACAAGTGCTGCAGCAAGCGCCAGGATCAGGAACTGGCCCTGGCCTATCCCACGGGCGGCTACAAGAAGTCCGACTACACCTTTGGCCAGACGCACATCAACAGCGGCAGTGGCGTGGGCGCCGGCGGCCTTGTCCAGAAGCACAACAACGGCGGCTCCCTGGACTCGCGCTACACCCCGGATCCCAATCATCGCGGTCCACTGAAAATTGGCGGCAAGGCCGGGGTTGACATCATCAGGACCCGCACCACACCAAGTGAGTGGATGGGATGGGAGCCCTCTTCCCGATCTAATATTCGTATTATCATGCATTCGTAATTAGTTTGGGGTCTAATTCCCCGATGGGGATACATGCATACACAGTTAGGTGGAAGGGGAAGGGAAAGGGGATGGGGGTAAGCAGTGGTAATTTCTGCTTTTAATTAGCAATTTGACTTTTTGCCTGCCACAGAGATTGGCTTTAACCTTTTGCGGCCTTGGGCTTGTATACATATTTACTATATCCGTAATGTGGTGTTGGCAACGAAACGAAGTAACAGCAACAGTAACAGCAACAGCAACCTACTTGCAACAGCCATAATTAGAGTCGGTCTTCCTCCCCTCCCCCCCATGTCTCTCTGGAGGCCTCCCCTTAAGGAAACTCATTTGTGGCTGGTGGCAGGTGGAAGGGGCCTGGGTGGCATGGCGGAGCAGGCAACGCAATTCCCATATTTGCACGGGTAATACGATGACAGTCGTTAACCTTGACCACCTTCTAGGGTGCGTGCCACAGCCACGAAGGGGTTACGGAACTACATGGTGTGATGTGATAGGGGGATATCTGATGTTGAATTCATTTGGTCACTGCGGTGCGGGATATTGCATAAAATATGACGACATTGTGTGCGTGTGTCTGGCTCTATGGAGCGGGGAAAATTTAATAACGAAACAAATGGGAGCAAACTCCCATCCATCCTTGACAGCGCTATAGTATGTCTGACCTTATGACTACTGCAGCAAGCGGAAAAGTTATCTCTGAAATGCAAGAACTACTGCAAGTGTGCTCTATAGGGTAGGAAATCCTTCCCTTCTCTGCACGGGAATCCACTGACATCTTATTGGGGGGCGGGGGAAAGCACTAGTAGTTTCCACATTCGTTTTATTTTTGAATGGCATATTATTTTGATGTGACCTGTCATGGGGCTTTTCTCCCTCCCCCGCTAGACCTCGCATGCAAACGATTAGCTCTGACAGCAGTTCTATCCCTGGCCTGGCCTGGCATGACTTAGGATGTGGGGGAGGAGAGGAGAGGGGAGGGGACTCGATGCCCCGTTAAAGCCGCTTAGGTCGTGTAAACCCATCAAATGCGCCGAGAGAGGTTGAGTGCTTGGCCAGGCCAGTGATTTGTGCCTCTGTGTCTCTGGCTTTGTCAGCACGAACATTGAACATTCGAATGGATGAAAACACAGACAACACACACCAGGAGGAAACGGGGGGAAGGAGGATGGTAGCGAAGCGGCCAAGGCAACAAAAGTACAGTCTGCAGTGCAACTGCAGTTTATTTATGCGTTCGCCTTGCTGTGGGGCCTAAATCAATTAGCCAAATGCAAGTCAGTGCCAAAAATTGTGGCTTGGCAGCACCGAAATGAGATTGTTTTTGTTTCGGTGAGGATTTCGCCGCGCGGCGTCCGTTGCAACGTTCGGAGGGGGGATGGCCCCACTGATAGATGGCCCCAGAAAGTATGCTATCCAATTTGCATTTGGCACCCTGTCTGCCACCCAAAACGAACCCCTACTTGAACTCATTAAATTCTAATTAACTTTTGATGGGCTTGCGACAAGTTCGGACGTGGTAGGGCAAAAAAAAAAAATAAAAGTAAGAAAAAAAAAAAAATAGCATGGAAATTTTCCAATTTGTTGCCATAAATTGCAATTTTACGGCTGCAAATCAAATTTACAGACCCCGACGCCAGCCAGACACCAGAAAATTGCCACTAACTCTCGCTCCACTCTCTCTCTGTCTCCTTGCCATAGCTGGCGTTCCTGGTGTCGTCCTGAAGCGCGTTGTGGTGGCCCTCTACGACTACAAGTCCCGCGATGAATCCGACCTGAGCTTCATGAAGGGCGACCGCATGGAGGTCATCGACGACACCGAAACCGATTGGTGGCGCGTCGTCAATTTGAGTACGCGCCAGGAGGGACTCATACCGCTGAACTTTGTGGCCGAAGAGCGCAGCGTCAACAGCGAAGAGTAAGCATCGAAATGAAAAGCCATAGAAACCTCCGCTAATCCTGTATCTCTTTTCTCGGATAGCTGGTTCTTTGAGAACGTGCTGCGCAAGGAGGCAGACAAGCTGCTGCTGGCGGAGGAGAATCCGCGTGGCACTTTCCTTGTCCGCCCCTCGGAGCACAATCCCAATGGCTACTCGCTGTCGGTGAAGGACTGGGAGGATGGACGCGGCTACCACGTGAAGCACTACCGCATCAAGCCGCTGGACAATGGTGGCTACTACATAGCCACCAATCAGACGTTTCCCTCGCTCCAGGCTCTGGTCATGGCTTACAGCAGTGAGTATTGAGTTCGAAAAGAGATTTTTAGGAGTGGAAAACATTAATGATTGTTCGTTTTCCTTTCTTGAGAAGAAAATGCCCTCGGACTGTGCCACATACTGTCGCGTCCCTGCCCCAAGCCGCAACCACAGATGTGGGATCTGGGACCAGAGCTGCGCGACAAGTACGAGATACCACGATCGGAGATTCAGCTGCTGCGGAAACTGGGACGCGGCAACTTCGGTGAGGTCTTCTACGGCAAGTGGCGCAACAGCATCGATGTGGCGGTCAAGACGCTTCGCGAAGGGACCATGTCCACGGCTGCCTTCCTCCAGGAGGCGGCCATCATGAAGAAGTTTCGTCACAATCGCCTGGTGGCACTCTATGCGGTTTGCTCGCAGGTTAGAACTTCTTTCAGATTCCCCATTAAAACATCTTTCTAACATTCGAACTACGTTGCAGGAGGAGCCCATCTACATTGTGCAGGAGTACATGTCCAAGGGCAGTCTTCTTGACTTCCTACGCGAAGGCGATGGCCGCTATTTGCATTTTGAGGATCTCATCTATATAGCCACCCAGGTGGCCAGCGGCATGGAGTATCTGGAGTCGAAGCTGCTCATCCACCGCGACTTGGCGGCCCGCAATGTCCTCATTGGCGAGAATAATGTGGCGAAGATTTGTGATTTCGGACTGGCGCGTGTCATAGCCGACGACGAGTACTGTCCCAAGCAGGGCTCCCGCTTCCCCGTCAAGTGGACGGCGCCCGAGGCCATCATCTACGGCAAGTTCTCGATCAAGTCGGATGTCTGGTCATACGGCATACTGCTGATGGAGCTGTTCACGTACGGACAGGTGCCCTATCCGGGCATGCATAGTCGCGAGGTGATCGAGAACATCGAGCGCGGCTTCCGCATGCCAAAGCCTACCAATCACTACTTCCCCGACAACATCTACCAGCTGCTGTTGCAGTGCTGGGATGCGGTGCCCGAGAAGCGGCCGACCTTTGAGTTCTTGAACCATTACTTTGAGTCGTTCTCGGTCACGTCCGAGGTGCCGTATCGAGAGGTGCAAGACTAAGAGGAGTCACACACACACACCCACAAACACATACACAAAAACACCACCCCTTCACATACACACGCAAACATACAACACATATATAGTACATAAAGTTATACATATATTATACATTTATATGCATATTTACTATAATTCGTAAGACTTTTTAAAATGGCATCGTTGCATACCAACCAGCAGCCGCAGCAGCAGCAGCAGCAGCCGCAACAGACATGCATCTACATGAACTCTACTCTAAATGTATGTGTTTAAGCGTATTCGAAAAACAATTGAGAAAACCAACAGCAAAAAAGCAAACCAGCAAAAACAAAAACTAAAACTAAAAAATGAGAAAAAAAAGGAAACCACAAAATTTTATATTTTACACGCAAAACTATTTTATAATTTATATACCTAAATGTATGTACTATTGAAATAGCAAGTATTTAACTAGTTTTGTAAGCTTAAAAATATGCCGAAGCAGAAGCAGAAGTGGAAGCGGAAGCGGAAGCAGTATAGGGCCGAAGAAAATTGATGAATTTGTAATCGAATAGAGCCTCTAACGATTTAACGCTAATGCTACTTTAAACGGTCCTTAGGTGCATTTTATGTATAGAGAAAACAAACCAATCTACAACTCAAAACTCTTTGGAACTACTTCTCCTACTCCGCCCCTCTGCTGAATAGTTTTTTCCCCTCTACTTTCCATGTGTACACGCGAACGCGACTTTGTATCGACTAAGCCAAGTATTATTTAACTCAATCAATCAATCAATCAATCACGACACTTGTGTATTTTCAAATTGTTGCTAGATGATGAAACTCCAATGATGGCATTTACTTATAAGGCGGCTCCCGCCCCGCCCCGTCTCCTACTTCCATGTCAACCAGATCTTATCTATCGAACCAGACAACAAATATGAATACTATTTTGCTGCTTCCTCCGAGTAGTTGAGAGGCTAAGAAAAAAATTGCATTTTGTACAAATCATTAAAATGGAAAACAAACGCATTTCAGATTCGTTGCTAGCGATTAAACCAATGAATGTTTATAGTACATTTAAGTTTATGCCAAAATTATTGAATACTTTTCGTTTTTGTATACTTAAGCACAAGGCAAACACACCGACACACAAACACCCTCACCTACACTCACAGCCACACCCACAACCACAAGCACAGACACACAACAATTGGGCACTGTCCATGTAGCATAGATCCTGCATATCCTGCAGCGTTGGCCCGCATTTAGTTCCTCTCTGTCTCTATCCAGAACCCGCTGTTCCTTGCGTGTGCAGCAAACCGATCGATCAATAGCCATATGGATAAACTGCTATCTCAAGGGTTTCAATAAAATGCAAAATATCAGACGATAGCGTTACGATATCGATATTAATATTTATTAATCAATCAACCACTTAGCCACACAATCACAATCACACACACACAAACACACACAGAGATGGATGCACTTGATCTAATTTGTTTGCATTTTTGTTGTAATTTTTTTTGTTTAGTTTACCGACTACCGTCTATGGATATAGTATCTATCATATCTATATTGATATATATATATATATATATACAAATATATATATATATATTGTGTTGGCCATTGTGTGCACATTCTGTAGCATAAAACCAAAGTTTAGCATTTCGTATTAAAAGTATACATACATATATATGATGTATTTGTAAAGAACTCGAGGCATTTCACACACGACAACAAAATCAAGAACTAAAACAAGAACAAGAAAGAGAAAAAGAACAACCAATCATTGTATGAAATGGCATTCAACGCAAAAACCACAACCACAAAGGATTCATTGCAGATAATTTACGAGTAATTAATATATTGTTATAATTCAAAGGCAAAACTGAAATTGTTTAGAGTAGTTGATGAATTTTTTTGTATATAAACTTGACATAAACTGTAGAATTAACGCAAATCGAATTGCATAATAAAACAATATGGTAACAGCAATATTGCAGCAACAACAGCAGGTGACAGCAGGCTGTGGTACAGGTGGCACGCAAGGCATCAAAAAAGAACTACAATTTCAAAAGATTTTTTTTTTTTATACAAATCACAGCGGCAATCAAATTGAAAGATTTTCAAAATCGTTCAGCCTCTGCCTGGGTAGGCGTGCCGCCTGCAACCCCGTCTACGTACCGCGGAAATTGCATCATAATATTATATAGCACACATAACAAAGGACGGATGAACATACATAAATATAGTCGAACAACAAGTCGAAATTATCGTATAATTTGTATAATGGATAAACGAGAAGAGTTCCCGATGCGAATACGCGAGTATGATTAAAAACTGAAGAATTTAGTCGATGTAAAATGATGATAGAAATGTGTCCGTTAAGTCGGTTTGGTGTGTAATGCATAATAATAATAATACAATTAACAATGATAATAAATAATAAAATGGAAAAATATGTATTAACTAAAATAGAGCGTGCTGGTTTTATTCAGAAATGGTTATCGGGCTATCGGGATCCAATAAATAATAGCGTTAAAAGATTGCAAATCCTTGTAGTCATTGATGGCAACCTGGACTTGAACAATCGGTTATACTTTCGGGATCACATGAAGACGTGGCAGCCCCATATCGGATATGATGAAATGATTAAACGTGAAGCAGACAATATCCCTTTTTTCCTTGATGCTGTTAACGGGGACGATTACGAGAAGGCGCGTCCTGATCGGACGAGAAATAGCGGAAGCAACAACGAGTAACAATACTTGAGCATTGGTGAGGACCCAACTAAATCAAAAATTGTCTCCCATAGGAAGCCATGGCACTCACATAGCGCCCCCCAAATAGAAAAGAACACAAGATATACATGCCTGGACAAATATCCTTGATCCTTCATACCATTCGTTACTCGTATCCTCTCGGTCCTGGGATCTGGCCCTGTTTGGCCGAAATATAGCGCTTCGAACTAAAATACTGGTATTTTCCCGATCGCCCGATCTGACCCTGTTTTCCCCAAGATACAGCCTCCCGAACTATGGGCTGAGGAAATCAATGAAATACTTTCATGGAGTTCTTATCATTCTAAGCCGGAGCCACGGAGTTCTCGTCGACGCAGCTCGGAGAAGTTGCTCCTCCGCCTGCAGAGGCAGAGCCAAGCCAGAATCTTCGCAGCCGCTCAGCCCATGGCCAGCAAAACGGATGCCTTTCAGCTTTCTCCGCCAGAGTCTCGAATGACACAGGCTGCCAAAAAGCCCTTAGAATAATGCATTGGCATAAATTAGCTCTTTGGCATATAGTTAGATGAGGAAAAGAATTCGACTACCGAAGAACCAGCAGGGGATGCAACCGAGTTAAAGTGCCACGCACCATTGGTCGAATATCCTTTGCCGTCGAAGGATCTCTATGGGGCGGACGAGTTTTAATGTGCAGCAATAATAATGTGCGGTTATACTATAAAAACATTAGACAGGATTTTGGGGTTTTTTGCTTTTTTGGATACCAAAAAAGTTGAATTTTTTATTGTACGGTTTCTTTGTTTATTATTATATGTATAGAGTTGTATATATTATCATGAAATCGTTCCGTTTAAAAATTGTTCAAAGGCAAAATTGTACATAATATGTACGTAAGACATGTGCCATATAATTATTGTTATATTAGGTGTTCATGTGTTTTGTTTCATTAATAAGAATAGTAATGAATCGATCGATAATAATGCAAATATAATATGCACCACATTTACTTTTTCTTGAACGTGTGTACCTCTACTACTTCGTTTGGGATTCCTTTTTCTTTGGGGGATGGATTTGGGGGATGTTTTTGGAATAAAATGTCTATTTTTGTGCGATTCAATTATAGTATTTCAATATTCAACTACTAATATGTAGGTATATGTATATATTTAGTACTCGTATGTATTTATGGAGTATGAATTAGCTATTTAGCAACGATATTTGACTGTCCAATATGTAGAGTTAGTTCCCTCTGTACGTTTACGTTTGTATGTTTGTATGCCTGTATATTGGGTGAACAGTTTTGGGTGTATGGTTTATTGTATGTACAATAAATTCGTATTACTTTTATTTATTGTGTTGTCGATCGTCTCTCCACAATGGATACCACATCTGACCTGCATGTACATGCTCGATGCTCGATGCCCATGCTGAATCGGATCCGGCATCCGAAGTGGACATCAAATCGTATTCCTTTCGGTGGGGATAGTCCCAAATGCATTTAGGACTATCCCGAGCCTCCATTCTTTGCGTACACAACAGAATTATCAGGTTGTGTACTTTCCAAATACAAGTATACAAGTATTCGAGTATTATGATTTGGTTATTGGAATAATTTTAAATATTAATAGATGCCAGACGGCAAATATTGAAGGGGCTTGGACCTGGGCCACGCACACTCCTGGCTGTGAAAATACAAAACCAAACCAACCATTTCTAACTATCCGGAAATTTGTTGCAGCAAATTCTCCGTATTTTCAGAACTGGTTGGTTTTAGAATTTTCACGAGTGACGGCGCCTGATCCACAGCATCCTTGATGCTCGTTAAGGCTAAGACCCAACGTTAAGATACTACTATTTATCTAATCTACAGAAATATCCAGCTCAGAGAGGATAACTTTTCGCCCCTTCCGAGTATAACCTTAAACAGTTAAAGTATATGAATAATCTACTTCAAAAAAAATTGGATTACCCCAAAACCAATGTACATATATCTGTCCACTGTCGTCCGGCCACAGATCGCTGTGTGCCCTGGGTGCACTGGGGTTAGTCACATACATGGTCGGGGGGAGATCTGCGTAACCCTGCTGCTAGCACAGCTGAGGCGGTACTTGTTGTTGCATTTGCTGCTGCTTGATGTTGCAACTACATCTGCTGTTCGTGGGGGCTGCTGCTGCTGTTGGTTGGTACAGCCCCTAAACGCACTTATGGGTCTTACTAACTAGATTTCGATTCCATGGCGACCCATGTATATCCACCGTACACCGTACACCGTACAGTGACTGGTACAATGGGCTTACATGGCCGAGGATATCTGCTGCTGCTCCTGCTGCTGCTGATACGGCTGGGCCTGCATTTGTTGCTGTTGCATTGGCTGCTGCTGCTGCTGCTGCAGCGGTGGCTGTTGCTGCTGTGCTGGCGGCTGTTGCTGCTGCTGCTGCATCTGCTGGTCCTGAGGCTGCTGTTGGTACGGCTGCTGCTGCTGCTGCTGCTGCGGAGGCTGTTGTTGGTACGGCGGCTGCTGCTGGTATTGCTGCACCTGAGGCGGTAGTTGCAGGGGAGGCGGCGTGTAGCCGAGGGCATCCCTGGCATTGGCCGCTTTCCGCTGGGTGGAGGCTTCATTGGTCTTCAGGAAATACGTTATCAAATCGATGGGCAGGGGGAACACAATCGTCGAGTTCTTTTCCGCGGATATGGTGTTGAGTGTCTGTCGAACGAGAGGGAACAACGGATAGAGAGTCAGTCTCTGCTCCGAGCGGAGAGTCAGGAGGTGTCAGTGATTTACCTGCAGATAGCGGAGCTGAAGAGCGGCCGGCGAGTCGCCAATAACCTCTGATGCCTCACGCAGGGCCCGTGATGCCTTCTGCTCGCCCTCGGCGGCAATGACTTTGGCGCGTGCCTCGCGGGCAGCCTCCGCCTCGGCGGCCATGGCACGTTGCAGCTGCACGGGTAGACGCACGTCCTTGCTGTTTTGTTCGAGTCGAGAAAGGAAACAAGATTAGCGGCAAGCTCCAAGAAGGCGGAAACAGATGAGCAAAGATGAGCTCAATTTATATCTATAATGCTTCCTTGCTGGCTTCTCTAATGACACATTTTCAGATACATTCCCAGATACGAGCCAACGGTCCTCAGAAAATGGCGTTAAATATTGGACGAGATACCCGCCTCTATTTGGTTATTAATGACCGCTTGATTGGCGCTCCTATAAATCGATTGATCTAATGCATAACCACATCCCATTTCACTCACATTTTATTAGCCATTTGGGAAAGTTATGGACCAGCAGCTGATCTAATGTCATAACACATTTGGCCCGATGCCCACGAGGGTACATATAATAATGAAAAATTTACCAACTGTCATAAAATAAAACCATTTTTGTAAAAACAACAACGAAGTTTGCTCTTGGGGGGAAGCGACAGCAAGGTAGCAAGCCGCAACATGGCCACGGCAACAGAGAAAGCAACAACAACAGCAACCGTCAACGCGTCAAGTTGTTGCAGCTGTTTTAACATGGCCAACACCAGGACATGGTATTGTTGCTGTTCCTCTCCTTCCAGCAGCTACATTGTTGTTCGGGCCATGTACGAGACATTTGACGGGCCCCACACTTGTCACACTTGCCGCCACGAAACTGAAGCTGACAAAGTAGCCACTTGGCCCCCGCGCGGGCAAATAATAAATTGCCACAACAGGGCATCTGTGACAGCAGACAAAGGGCAGCCAGGCAGCCAGGCAGTGAGGCAGGCAGCCCACACCCACACCCGCACCCACACCCGCACTCTATGCTCCTCCATCATTACTGCGATAAAGGACCAGAAAAAGTGCCTGGAAAATGGGAGTGCTGTGGCCTTGCCGTGGCTATGACAATGCTAATGGAACAGAAACTGGAATAGGGCTGTGCCTGGATGCCGTATAAGCACAGTGGAATGTGAAATTCCCCGGGCGAGTCCAGGAACTTTGATTGGTAAGCAGGAAAAAGGCAAAACCTGAGGTGAAAGTGTGATAACTTTGTACCTGTCATATAATCCCTTTGGATATATCTTGATTATAACGAATGAAATGCATGAAGGGATGTACTTTTATAGCTCTTTTTTGAACAACTAAGTAAAAAAATGATTGCATAAATGACTTTAAGTAACATTTTCAAAGAGTAATCGACTGTCGCCTACAAAGATACGACCTCAAAATACATACGTATTCATATGTGTATATTTTTTGAAAGCATCTCAAATGTTTGAGCTATGGACACACATATCCTGTGGCTATAGGTTAGTGCAATGAAGCCAGAGTATACACGGCAGAGAGTCTTCTATTTCTGGACCATTATCTATGCAGCCCTTGTAGGAGAATAGCGCTGTTCCCAAAGCCAAAACTTATCATGGAAAATCATCAAAAAATATATGGGGAAACGTTGACAAAAGATCCCCCAAGAGTATGAAAACATTCGGCTATGGCCGAGTGTGGCAAACGTTTATAAAACTTTATTTATATTTTCATAGCTTGACATAGAAATAGAAACCTTTTCAGGCTGCTCGGTGGGGCAGAAGAGAGCTGTGCTACTTACATTTCAACACGTTCAACTTTGATGCCCCAGGCATCGGTGGCTTCGTCGAGTTGAACCTGTTTATGATTGGACCAGGACCAGGACGGTATGGTACACGGTGGACCAGGCAGGTGGTTTGTTGGTTTGTTGGTTGGTTGGTTGGTTGGTTGGTGGTTGGGTGGTGGGTTGTTGGTTGCAGGTAGCAGGTTGCAGGTTGGTTGTTAGTTGTTAGTTGTTGGTGGTGGCAGTGGTGGATGAGCCGTGTGAGAAATAGCAGTAAAAATACATTAGTTTTTGTTTACACGCGTTTTTCAGGTCGTTAACAGTTTCGTTTCGTTTCGTTTTAGTTTTAGTTTGCTTTTATTTTCGCCCCCCAGCCGCCTCATAACATTTTTCAGGCACATTGTTTGTGGGTCGTTGCAGCAACAGCAACAGCAGCAGCAGTGGCAGCGGCAGCACATCCTTGAAATGGAAAATGGAAAAAGCTGAAAATGCAGCAGCACTTGGCAGCAGCCAAACGGAGTGAAAGGAGTCGGCAGGGTGTGAGGGGGAGGGGGAGGGGGGGTTTGGTAGCGCAACTTGGCATTTTGCACATGTTCGACGTGGCAACGGCTGCTGCTCGAAATGTTGCCTGATTTTGAACTATTTTTCATATGGCATGGAAAATAAATAAATAAAGTGTGCCCCCCTCCCCCAAGGCCCCCATGCCTGGGCATGCCATAGAATTTGGGTTAAGTTGGCATCTGTGCTCGCTTGCTGGCGGCTAAGATATGCGGATCCCCTGCAGCTCTCCCTGTGCCCCGTTCCCTGTTCCCTGTCCGCGGCCTCACTTTTCAATTTTCAGCTATGAAAAAACGCTTTAGACCCGGAATATTTCATGCCAGGCACGAAAACCGAAAGACACAGAGAGAGAGAGAGAGGGAGGGAGCGAGGGAGAGGAAGTGAGACAGACGTGGTATGGCCTTTGGCAGATGCTGAATTTTGCAATTAATATTTCGCTGGGAAGGAAGGAAAACTTTAAGGTTTATATCTGCCTGATGCCTGATGCCTGGTGCTGCCAGAATAATTAGGATTCAGCGAGTGGAATGTCATCTGTCAGGAATCACTGCACTGCGAGTGCAGCTGCCATTCTATCCTTCTGTCCTTCTGCCTTTCTGACTGCATTTATCCTGCTCGGATTTCCCTGTTTGTTTGTTTGTTTGTTTGTTTGTCTGTTTGTTCGGAGGCCACTAAGTAAATTAGAGGAAGGCTGCTTCTGCTGCTGCTGCTGCTGCTGTTGCTCGTTCGAGGGTCTGTTGAGGAGGAGAGTCTGGTTCTGGTACTGGTACTGGTACTGGTTATGGTGTGATGGACGCGAGCACTGCACTCCAGGCCAAACTGTGGACTGTGAAGACTGTGTGCCTTCTGTGGATTTGAACTCACCTGCATTGTGCCGGAAATCGTCATACGCTCGCTGAGTATCTCATGCAAATGCCGAGTTCCCATTGTGTTTCGTAGAGTAGTCTGTGCCAGTAGTCTGGTCGAATGGTGAGCATTCTCCACGTTCGCTATAGAGACCGTTGCATTTGATACGCGATAGTAAACCACTGCATCCACCGAAACCGTAACGCTATCCTTTGTGAGAACCTACAAGATGCAGTGGGGGACAAGTTGGGGGACATTTGCTTTTTCTCTATTGTTCCTTCTTTTTTGTTGTACTTGTACTTGTAGTTATTTTTATTATTTGCTTGTTATTGTTGTTGCCAACATACAACAACAGAGACACAAGCAACGTACACAAAGATACGTCTTGTATCTTTGCATATACAGATACGAGTGCGAGTACGAGTACGAGTAGCTTTGAGTAAAGAAGAAGAGGTGGTACGTATGTATATACACAAACACACACACATGTGGTTTAGCTATGGTGAAAAGTATCTGTATCTGGTATCTGGTATCTGTATCTGGTATCTGGTATCTGTATCTGTGCGGGACCAGTAGTATCTGATGTGCAGATGTTCACTTCTTGGCCCGAGAGTGCTATAATGTGCGAATGCACTTGACTTGAACGTCTGTCTGCTTGGGCCGCTTTTCTCTAATAGAACTAAGTGCAAGGAGTGCAAAACTTTTGCCATTTGGACCAGGACAATGCCAAAAGAGACACACACACATAAGCACACATAAGCACACACAAAAAGCGTGGCAGGGGGGGTACAGTAGGGGCTTCCATTTTGATTATTGCATCTATGTGACAGTGCATCTGAGTATTTTTGCATTTGCATTTGCATCTCTATCTGTATCTGTATCTACAGCATTGTGCGCAAAGTCTTCTCGCATCGTTTTGCATTCAGCGAACTTTATCCACCAGATACGAGTCGTGCCCCAGAGTTATCCTAGCAGTTTTCAGTTTGCAATTTGCAATTTGCGATTTGCGATATGCGATATAGCGAGATAGCGGAGACGTGGAACAAACTCAAGAGCTTTGGGGTTACAGTGTATAAGTTAAGTTATTGTACAGAGATGTATGTATGTATGTGTGCCTGCCCGTACAGTGGGGCACAAATTATATGCATGTGTGTGTTTTTGGGTGGGCGGGGAGGAGGCGCAAATCATAAGCCGAAAAGAAGTAAAACTCAAAAGCGAATCGAACTCAAACATCGAAAGGAAGGTCTTAAACTGTTTGCAGAAAATGTCTTACATTCCATCAGGGGTGTGGGGTGGGAAGGTGGTTGGGGGGCTGTGGGCTGGGCTTATGTACATTTCTGGTGGTCTGGTGGTAGTCTGGGGGTCTGGGGGGTTATACCATCCACACCGCAAGGCAAGTTTACTCGCCATGCCCTCCCATTGTGTCGGCTTCGGTCCATGAAGCCCAAATCGAATTTTCACATTTTTTCTGTGTGTTACTTTTGCCTGCCCCACCAGGCATCTTTTCCCGTCTCATAAGTTGGCTAAACTTATGCCAAAACTATTTACACACTCACACACACTCAGATATTTACGAGTAGTATATACTATACTATATATACACTGGGAAAAAGTTTCCCTCCACAGACAAAGCGTTTGACGTTTTACGACCTGCCCAAACATTGTTCGGCGTAGTCTAGACCGCTTTTTACGGCTCTACAAAGCCCGTAGCTGTGGTGTCAATGTTGTTTAGTGTCATCGTTTGTGCTTGAGCAGCTACGAGGGTAGTTCTGCTCTGCTCTGCTCTGCCCTGCTTTGGCGCTGTTCTGAGCTGCGCTGTTTTGGCTTTTTCCTCAAACTTTTGGCAGCACAAATTTCCAACATTCTCACCCATAAAAATCAAGTGAAATGTGAGCAGTAGCAGCAATAGAAGTTGAAGACTTGTTGGGCAACAGTGCGAATGCTTGATGTGAACAGCAGCAATATAACTTTTGGCTGGCTGCTGAATGCTAAAGGCGAAACAAACATCTTGCAGACTGTTTAAGTTTTCAGTGGAAGGAAACTTAAGCTGCAAATCACCTCAAAAGAGAAGTAGAAATATAAGTGAAATTGCTGGGGTAACAGTGCGTGTACTTGATGGGATTTAAAGCCTGCAACTGCGAATAGTGCATGGTTCTTCATTCTTTGAACTAGAAACTCCCTTAGCAACGGAGCCTCTGCAAAGGAGACGATAAACTTTGTAGATGACCAACAATAGAAGTGAAAGTCCTAAGATAACCGTGCGTATACTTAACAAGCAACAGCCTGAATAGAAGAAGTCGAACTCCGGGGGTAACAAGGCGAGAAGTCAAAGGTCCAAAGCATTGTTTTCTTATCGTTGCCCTATCAATATTCGAAGGAGAACTTTAGAGAGAAATATCCTTTGCTGTTTGCCCAATTCCCTTGAATTTCTCTATTAGGTTTAAGGGAAATCTACCTTAAATCTGATCAAACAAATCATCGACAAATTCAATCTTCGCATTGTATTGTGCACAGCAGTTCCATTGAATGGCATTCGCTCTGCATACCTGCACACATGATCATGGACAATCCACTCCATTATGAACACGTACACGAACACGCACACAAACATGAGCATGAACATGAACACGAACGAATAAGCACAGCCTCTGTCTTCTATGCACAAACTCTAAATCAATTTGGCTAGAACAATGCAATGGCTTATTATTTCAAACAATAGTCAGTGGGTGGTTGGGTGGTTGGGTGGTGGTGGTTGGCTTTGTGATTAGAGTGTGTGTGTGTTGGTTGTGTGTGGGTGTGGGTTGGATAAGGCGCTTATTCGATGCCGTTTTGTATTCTGTACCGAGAAATAGAACTGTGTGTGTGTGTGAGTGCGTGTGTGTGTGTGCATGGCCAGAGGGTGAACAAGAAAAAACAACACAGGAACTCATGGTGAAATCATAGAAATGAGAGCAGAAACATAGATAGGGATATGACATAGTATATAGCATATAGAGAAAGAGTTAGAGATAGATGAAATGAAAATGCCATCGACGATGGAACGTTTTTTATACACTGTAACGCCTAAACTAATGAGTATTCAATAAACATAATTAAGTTATTTATTACAATTTGCACAGTTTCTTTTCAGCCTTTCGATTGGTGTCTTTTTTTTTGTTTTGCAAACGAAATCAACTGAAAATATCTTTGATTCCTGTTTAGAATATATCTTAAGTTGAGTATTTGATTAGCTTCTACCGATGCACGGACTTCAGAGATTCAGAGAGTGAGAGTTAAAGAGACAAAGAGATAGAGAGAGAGAGAGAGAGAGGAGAGAGAGAAAGAGAAAGGTAGGGACCGAGACAGGCGATTGGCGACAGTGTGGGTCAGAGCCTTTCTCTTCTCCTAGTCTTCTTCTGGTTTTAGTCACTAATTTTGGCTATTTGGCTATCTATTCTTAGTCTAGGGACAACTACTGATGCTGATTCTAGATGATGCTCTGGGTGGGTGGCAGGGGACGGGTGGTTTCTAGGCTCTATTCTGTGTGGCTAAACCTTACATTCACGATTCTAGCGCGGGGCATTGGCGGGGCATCTACGGCGGCGGATCTACAGTCGGTTCTGGCTCTTGATTCTGCTCTCCAGTCAGGAGGAGCCTTCATGCGGAGCTGCTTACGGGCACTTTTTTTTTATTTCCATTTCACAACAGCCTAAACCACGCAAAACACACATAGATGAACTCGACATGGGTTGCTTGCTTGCTCGATTGTTCGATTGTTCGATTATTCGACAGTTTGCCCCTCTTTTTTTTTGGTTTTTTTTGTTCAGATGTGCCTATACATATATATATGTGGATATACCATCGCTCAGCAGATATATTCAGATATATACAGGTATACTCTGTTCTGGGTATTCGATTCTTTGGTTCTGTACTCTGTACGTTTACTTGGGGTGCGCGTCCTCTTTCGCTTGTGCTCAAACAAATCAAATTGTAACGATTTAGTTAGTTAATTGTTGTACAATACATAATTACTGTTGTTGTTCTTTTTATGGGGTTGGGGCTGGGGCTGTGGGTGGTGGGTTGGTGTGGTGTGGTGTGGAGTGGTGTGGTGTGGAGTGGGTGGTCTGTGAGTGTGTGCGTGTCAATGTGAGTGGTGACTAAACTGAAGACCATGTGAATATGTCTTTGTGTGTTTTGTGAGTGTTTCTTTTATTGAATGGTTTATGGTTTATTCTGTGGTCGTTTCTTTGGTCGTACTTCAACAGTTTTAACCTTAAGTTAAGGCCAGCATTAATTAGGACTTTGTTCTGTTTTTTTTTTTTTGGTCTGTACTTGTTTGGTTTTTTTTGGTTTTTGTTAGACAGTTAGAAAGCTTTTTAGAATAGACATTTATGGAAATATATATTTAGCATGCTCTCAAAAATATTCGAACACTTAACCGAACACGGGCGGTGGGGTGGCGGGGTGGCGGGGTGTGGGGTTGCTGGTTGAGGGGGTGTTGGATTGGAGTGGGGGGCTTATCAAATAAGTGCATTTTGTTTGATATATTGTTCTGTTTGTTGGGGTTTTTTCTGTTTTCTGTTTACTGTTTTCTGTTTTTTGAGGGATTGTTGGCTCTGTTCTGGTTTTAAATATGGAAAAACAATCTGTTTTGCTAACAACAAAACTTACACATAGCTCAAAAACAAAATCAGTATATATGTATATATATATATATATAGAAATAGAGAGAGATTTAGATAGAGGTGGGGGGGGGGGCAGGTATATATAATAGAGTTATATATATAAAGAGACAGAGAGAGAGAGATAGAGATTGAGAGAGTGGGAGACACACAGAGAGACATATATGTATGTATATGTATGTAAATATTTAGATAGAGAGAGAGAGAGATCAGTTTTGTGGCTGCTTAGTGGCAGGAGAGAGTGAGCAAGACAGACATTTAGATAGACAGAGATATATAGAGAGAGAGAGAGAGAGAGAGAGATACACATAGAGACAGATAGATAGATATATAGATTGATAGGTGGGTTGCAGGGGGTGGCTGGGTGGCTGGGTGGTTGGGTGTGCAAATTAACGTTTAATTTTGTGGGGGAATACTCTGTGGTTTTCATTCTGGGTTCAGCAAGAACTAAAGATATGATTTGTGTATCTGTATCTGCAATCTGCACCTGCATCTGCATCCGCTCTATGCGTGTATGTGTGTGCGTGTTTGAAGTATCTCTGTGTGTGTGTGTGTGAGTGCTGCACCCTGTGTTCAGTGAACAAACATTTGACATTCATTTCTTCATCAACTTTTCGTTGCACAAGCCGAGAGTGAGTTAGATTGACAGACAGTTTGACAGATACATAGATAGATATGTAGATTGATAGATGGATGGATGGTTAGAGAGAGTTAGAGATTGAGGGAGTGTGTGTGTGTGTTGGAGAGAGATTAGAGAGAGCCAATGCCTTCTTTAGAGTTTTTCGAACCCCGCCGCCGCCCTGCCAATTCGTTTTTCATTTTGCATGTGTATGTAGTTAGGTATATATGTGTGTGCTGCTCCACTGAACACAGAGAGCGACAGAGACAGATAGAGAGAGAGAGAGATAGAGAGAGATAGAGATTTCAAGAATTTTCAGTTGCTATGCATTCCGGCGATTTGATTTTTGGTTTTTGGTTTACTGGTTTTTTGATTTTTGGATTGGTTAAACATTGATTTTGCCATATCATTTTTTGGTTGGGTTTTTTATTGTTTGTTTGTTTGTTTTCATTTCTAATTGCAAAAAACAATCAGAGCTTTAACAGAGCTATGCAAATTGTAATAACTTGAAGTTAATGGTTCAAAAGACATCAAAAACTAAATACATTTACGGATTACCATACGACTCAAATGAGGATTCCAAAACCAACAACAGAAAGTCATCGAATGGACAAATAATATCGAAATGAAATGACACTTTAAACTTGGATCATGTTTGAGTTGTATGAGTGTTGCGAGTGTTCCAGTGTGTGTGTGTGTGTTGATGGATTCTCCTGTTTTTTTCTTTGCTTGGGGTGGGGGATGTCCCCATCGAGTAGGGCATTGCCGCAGTGGCCTTCATGCGAACAGAAACTGAAACTGAAACTCAAATTGCAAAACCGAGGAACAAGCAGACAAGAGAATGCTGACGGAAATCGCAAATATGCATAAAAAAACCAAAGAAAGAAAGGAATAAAAAATGAAGGGGAAACTGCAATGTAATATTTGACTTGTGTGTGTGTGTCTGTGCTATGTGTGTGTGAGTTTGCTCCACATGACGTCAGCAAGATCCAACCAGTAGTTACCGCTTTATATCGCAGCATCGCAGCATAAACTCGTATCTTAAATTCAGTTGCCATTTCGCTGAATTTTTCTCCTCTTTTGTTAATATTTCATATTGGGTTCGGTCTTCCACTTTATACAACAATGAAATATGTACAGGTAAAAGAAAGAATGAAAATGAAAAATGGATGGGTGGGCAGGGCAGGGCAGGGTTGTATTGGGTGGGTTGGGTGGTTCAGTGGTCGGCGATAAAAGATCAAATAAGTGAAGCTAAAGGGAGCCTTTTCGCTGGCCGCAAAAATTCCCAAAAATAAATGGAGCGAGCCGCGTATCTTGATGGGGGCTTTTGTGTGGGGATGTGTGTGTTGGTGTGTATCTGTGAGGTTGTATAAGTGGTGATGGTGTGGGTGGTGGTGGTGGTCATGTGGTTGAGTGCACCGTTACCATGGCAATAATAATAAAAATCTGCAACATTGTACAACTTCAATACGACAACAAGTACGGGGTACCATACAAAAGTATTTAAAATATATATGTATATATCTTTATATATGTATATATATATGGTATATAGGATATACAAGGATATACAGCAAAGACTACCAACAACAACAACAACAACAACAAGAACAACAACAACAACGAGAGTCGAGAGAGAGAGATAGAGAGAGAGAGAGGATAGAGAGAGAAAGCAATTGCTTGAGTGTGTATGGATGTGTGTGCGTGTGTGTGTGTGTGGGCTGGTGCTGTGGTGGTTCTCTGGTGTGCCCCCAGTGCAGTGGTCCATTAGAACCGCTTGCCCGGACGGACACACTCCCGGCCACAAAAATGAAATGAAGAAGGAACAACTACAAAAAAAACCAAAAAAACAGAAGAAGTGAAATAAACTATAAGAAAGTGAGCGGGGAATAAGATATACATATATATGTTTATATAGATATAGATATAGCTGTTGTGGGGAAACGCATTTGCTTCTGTTCTTGATGGGGGCTTTTTTTTTTTTTTGGTTTTTTCGTGTGGATAGAATAGATTCTTTTTGGCTGGGGATAGATACATTAATAGATACAGATAAAGATAGACATAGATATAGATATGGAGAGAGAGATACGTATACATAGAGAGGAAGACACATACACAGACAGAGAGAGAAAGGGAGAGAGAGTGAGTGAGCGACTGCAGCAGGAAGAACAGTTACACAGTTACGCAGAAGGAAGAAAATAAAAAGAAATAAAAAGAAAGCCAAAATGGATGAAAACCCAAAAAAAGTAAACGCCGTGACATGCGACGACAACAACAACAACAATTAATACAACAACCAGAAAAAGAGGGCTGGTAGAACGTCAAAAAGAAAGGGGGAAAGGGGGCTAGAGGAAAGTCAAAAGAAAGAACGAAAGACACAGTCACAGACACAGAAAACAACGTTGCGTATGCGTAATTCACGCTCCAGTTGCGTGTACTGTTTGAGTGTATATGTGTGTGTGTGGTATGTATTGGTGTATCTGTGTGTGTGTGTGTGTGCTGTGCTGTCAGCAGAATCCACACAACAATTCAGATTCCGAGCATGTTCCGTCGTGCGGATCCCACCAACATATTCAGGTCTTTGTGTGCAAGTCCTCTCTGTGTGTCCTGTGTGTCCTGTATCTGTGTGTGTGTTTGTGTTTGTGTGTGTGGGGGTGTTGAGAGTCTTTTTCTCTTGCAGGAAAAGCCAAAAACGAAAAATGTTGCTGTTAACAAAAGTGTTTGCTGGAATAACTTGTGGCTAAAGCTAAAAGTTTAATTGGTTTCTGCTTTACTTGGCATCGTTTTAGCTTGTCATGTGTATGTGTGTGTGTGTGTGTGTGAGTGTGGGTGTATGTATGTTCGGGATGTATTTTTAGGGGTTTTGGGGGGTATTTAAAATAAATAAAATTTGCATCGTTATTGCTTGGACAACACAAGAACAACGACAACAATATTAACATCAAAGAGAGCAGCGGTGGCTGCAAAATGGTTGCTGCTGCTGCCGCTGCACCTGCCACATCGGCAAGCAGGCAGACAGGCAGTCAGGCAGGCAGGCAGGCCAGGACTTACCTCCTGTGGTGGCACATCGTAGGTGCGGGTACGCAGATCCACACGGGCATACGAGTCGATGCAGGGCAGGATGAAGAAGATACCTGCAATTGTGGCCAAGATGCATTATACACGCTCGTTACAGGGCGAACACCGGAGAAAGGGCGGAGGTGGCCGAGGAAAAGTTATTAGTCGGAGTGGAGGGGTGCAAGGAAACTTTGCATAATCTCTTCCTGCCGTACTGCCGTCCTGCCGTCTCCACCCACACGGAATGGGAACAGCATCTGCAACAGAGCAGAGCTGTCACGGCAAGAGTCACCCCAGAGTCGCGCTAATTTGGAGCAAGTGCAGCAATTAACACAAATTCGTCGGCACTAAAAATTTGCATAGCATCGTTACCCGGTTACCCCCTTACCCACTCACCAGACTGCCTTCCTGCCCCCGCACCCCCTCCACCCCTTTGCCTCTTTGCCACCTGCAACCTGCAACGTGGTATGTACTCACCTGGGCCCTTGGCACCGCCCTGCATGAGACGACCCAAACGGAAGATAACCGCTCGCTCGTACTCCTGCACCACCTGCAAAATGCACAAAGTGTGTGTGTGTGTCGGTATCGGTGTGTGTGTGTGTGTGGCACGTAAGTGAGAAATATACAAATGGAAAAAAGTCAGAGTATCAGAGAGAAGGTCGCCCCGAGTGAGAGCGAGAACTAAATATAGAAATGTACAGATCCAAATCTAGAATCTGAATCGCGCGAATGCGGAATTGTCATGCCATTTGGGAGGAAGGGTGTTGGAGTTGGAATTGGAATTGGAATTGGACTTACCTTGAAACAGACGAAGAGACTGAAGGGCAGAGTCAGTATCACTAATGCCACGGATAGAAAGATGAGAAGTTTGCCGCATGTCGAGGCCTTGTCGCTGATTTCCTCGTCCGCTGCGAGAGAACGTGGCAAGAAAACGAAAGAAATTACATTTATATACGGGATACACACACAGAGATGGGGCGGCAAGATGGAATCAAGTGCTCAAAGCAAATGGCTGCAAATTAAGGCTTAAGTTACAAATTCGTTCACAATTTTTCATTCGCTTTTTCTTTTTTTGCTTTTGCTTTTGCTTTATTTTTTGTTGTTCGTTTTTCGTTTCGTTTTTCTTTGTTTGCTGTTGCTGTTGCTGTTTGCATGAATAATGCGCCGAGCCGAGCGTTTTGGGCTGTGGGGCACAACAAAAATGTTTTTTTTTTTTATATTTTTAAATGAGACAAGCGTCCGCGTGGCGCATACAAAAAGCGCAGACTGAATGTCGGAAAAAATAGAGAGAGAGTGGTGGGGGGGGTGGCAGTCGATTCGATTTTCACCCAGCCTTAAAGTTGAAGCCAAAACAAAATTGTAGTTTGTGTCCAGATGTGCGAGATGTGAGAACGAGATGTGGCAACAAGTCGCCCATTCTGCTTATTGATACTTGAGACGCGCCCCCCGAGAGGGGCATTCGCCTCCTCGTAAAAGTCAAAAATGTTGTGCGCTCTTGGGGCGCTTGGAAAAATATCTATAGCATACTTAGGTGGGCATAGTTAGGCTCTTAAGGCTCTCAGGATCAAGACCAGGAGGAGTACCGCGATGGAGGGGAAAAACATTGAAAACATTGAAGCACAAACAAACAAGGAGTATACGGAGTATTATTATAAATAGTATATAATAAAATGAAATACATATTCTATCAAATAGTAGTCATAGATAGTTTAGTTACAGATAGAATAGTATTAGTTATAGAAGTTGAAACAATTGCTGTGTGTGTGTGTGTGTGTGTGTATGTGTTTGTTTTGTCTGTGTGTGTGTGTGTAATTGTTGATTCATGTGTGTGTGTGGGAATGTGGGAATCTTTTTTTTGTTTTCTGATCGTTTATTTTTCTTTCTTTTTTTTTTTGGGTTTTTGCTTGGGGACTTGGTTCTTGTTCTGTCCAAATTGTGCGACTTACAATAGAGAAATCCGTGGGAATGTTTTGCTTGTGTATCTGCAAGAATACGATAAATCGAATAACAAGAGTAATTAATCGGGAGTTGGCTGGCTGGATCACAGCTCCTCAGCTCCTAGCTCCAATTCGAGTGGGATTGCTGTTGCTGGGAGCTGGTTCTTGGTTGGTTGAATGGTTTGTTGATTGGTTGGTTGGTTGGTTGGTTGATTGGTTGGTTGGTGGTTCTTGGTGTCGCTCCCCTTCAGTGTTGAGAGTGTTCTGTGATCCTGCGATCTACATAGCCATAGGTTACAGACATGCCAGCGGTATGGTGGTGTACATGCAGCGGTGGGTATTGGATTGGTTGCGAGAGGGGGGGGTTGGGGCATGCACAAGGAACGCAATTCAAAAACTCAAACTACAACCGAAGGCAAATCATAAATTATTCATGCCACACATTTAAATGGTATTTACTTGCTGCCACTGCTACTGACACTGCAACTACTGCACTACTGCACCACTGCCACCGCCGCTGCAGTGGTGTGTGGGGGGCAGACAGGCATGCCTCTCAGTGCTGAATTCTGAATGCTGCTGTTTCTGGTTTCTGGATTCTGTCTGTCTTCTGGTTTTGTGCTGCAACGCGCTGCCAGCTGCTGGCAATTAGCGGCACTGTTTGCATTTCAGTTTCAATTACAGTTCATTGAAAAGTTGCCACAATGCCAACACCCAGCCACGACGACGACTACGCGACGTCAGCAAAGTGTTTTTAACGAGCTCTCCCCACACACACACACACACACACACACACACACATGCATAGCCGTACACAGACACAAAACATGAAAAGCGTCACTGGCAAAAGGAAAAACTTTGAGCCAGAACCTGGCTAAGCCAACAAGCTGCCAAACACCCTCTTAGCCACAGGAAAAACTTTTATATTGAAATTGATTTCGAAATAATTGCGATGGAACGATGTGCCTGCCTGCCTGCCTGCGGAGGAGGAGGAGGAGGAGGAGGAGAAGGAGGAGCCGCCGTTCTCGATTTGTGTGCCGCAGGAGCCTTGAGGCGCCGTGTCGACCACGGGGACCTAATAGATTTATAGCTAAATTGCTTCTATTAAAAGAGAGATGGAGATGGAAATGAAGAAGGAAGCCAGCCAGCCAGCCAGCCAGCCAGCCAGCCACTCAGTGAGCCAGAAGATAGGACTAAGACTATTCCTGCTGCTGCTGCGGCTGCAATTAGGTGAATGGAATGGCAGTGGAATTAATTATTTCACCTGCTGCCTGGGCCTGGCCTTGGGCTTGGGCTCGTGTCTGACCTGATTCCTGGGGATTGAATCAACCATTAATAATTGACGGGAGTTGTTTCCTCGCAGCATTTACGTGCAGTATTTGCTTGCCGTTTTCCTGGGGCTGATTTTCTTTATTTAATGAGAATGTTGTTTCTCGGACAGACCAGAAAGAGTGCTAAATATATAGCATGTACCTCAATGGATGCTGAATGCTGGATGCTGGATGCTGGAAGCTGGAATCTGGGGGAACAATGTGTGGTCATAATTTTTTAATGACCTGCCAACGGCTGTTGGACAGTTCTCTACCTCTACTCCCCCATTTCTCCACTGCCCCCACCCCCCCTACCAATGCTATCTCTCTTTCTCTCTCTTTATATCCTCGACCCCTTTTCCACCCCCTCCCTGCCCGCACAATATCAACGCATACGTCAGCACCAGCCCCTGGCAAAAGCTTTGCTCGGAAAATGGGTCAAACTGCTGCCGTTGCTGGGGGGAGATGGCATGGCATGGCTCTGTTCGTCCTGGTCCTGGTTCTGGTCCTGGATCTGGCTGTGGGACTGCTCCTGCTCCTGCTACTTCTGCTGCTGTTGCTGCTGCTGTACGAGCACTTCTTATATATGTTTAAGTAATTTTTGATTGAATTTTGCATGCGAAATGCGAACTGCGAACTGCAAAAGGGAAAACGGCTAAAGGAAAAGGCCCTAACGCTTTTTTAAGCTGGCAGATTATTTGTGGCAGCATGGAGCATCCTTTGGGCAGGACTAATGAAGAGATTACCAACGTCAGCGTATATATATACCCGACCTGACTGAATGAAAGCTGCATATATATATATATATATATATATATATATATATACGTATATATGTGTACCGATGTGACCTGATGGGGCAAGCAAATGCTAGATACACACACAATCACTCGCATTCGTATTCGCATTCGCATTCTCGTTTTCAGAATTTGTGTCAAATAAAAGAGCTGGAAATCGGTTTCGATCAGTTTTGGGAATGAAATAAAACGATATAAAATAGAATCGAATAGAATAGAATAGAATAGAATTGAATTGAATAGAATGTAACATTCACAAGCGATGAGCCTGCAGAGCGATGCAAAGCACAGATTGAAGGCGGCTCTAATGAATTTTTGGCCATAAAATATATAGATATAATTTTGATTTTTTCTTGTATAATGAAAATGTGGAGCCTGGATCGGCGGCGATGCGACGGTCCCGCGGGGGACGCGTGCAACAAGTTCAGCCAGCGTTCAGTTCAGTTCAGTTCTCTAACGTATTTTCAGGCTATGTACAACACCAAGTTCCTATGCGAACTGTGCTCCCAGATGCTCACCTCGTCGCGCCTCGGCCCGGTGGATGGCCTGCTGCTGCTGCGATTGCTGCATCAGAGCGTGGTGTCCCACGGGCAGTTGCAGCTGCTGCTGCACCTGTATTTGCTGCTGCTGTTGCTGCTGCGGTGGTGCCTGCTGCTGCTGCTGCTGCTGTTGGTGGTTCTCACGCTCCCGGATCTGGGGCTGCTGCTGCTGCTGCATATTGGACTGCTGCTGCTGCTGCTGCTGGTGCTGTTGCATCATCGGGCCAGTGGATGGGGACGAGGCCTGGTGGTGGTTATGCTGCTGGTGGTGCTGGTCCCGATCCCTCTGGTCTGTGGGCGGTGGTGCTGCGGCGGCTGGCGGTGCCGGCGGGGCAAAGGTGCTAGTGCTGGCCGTCATCGTCATACGCGGCGGCTGCTGGTGGCGCTGCTGCTGATGATGGTCCCCCCGATGCTCCATGTCCATCATCGAGTCCGGCATCAGGCCGCGTTCGCAAAACGACGCCAGTGCGGCGGCTGGTTCTGACTGCTGTGCGTCAATCAGTGCGAATTCTTGCCTCTTCCCTCTCTCCTCCTGCTCCTGCTGCTCCTGCTGCTCCTACTGCTCCTACTGCTCCTCCTGAGGTCAGTCTTCCATTTGAACACACTAAATGAGTCTGGTAGTCGCGGCCATTATCATCATCATCAACGCCATCCCGGCGATGCTTTTCCTTCGGAGCAACCACAACTATATGTACACACAGTACACAGGACACTCACTGGCACTGGCACTGGCACTAACACAGATACATAAATTCACACACCACTGCGAGGAGCTAGTTTCCCTAGCACTTTCTTTCCACTCTCCACTGCTGCTGCTGGGTCCATTTCCCTTCTGCCTTTCCGCTCCGCTCCGCTCTGTCTCTGCCTCTGCCTCTGCTTCTCCTGCTTCTGCTGATGTGGTCCAGCTTCGGTTCTCGGGTCCTGGTTTGAGTGCTGCTGCTGCTGGGGCTGCTGCTTTTCGAAGAGGTGCTGCCGCCTGGGCCTCGCTCAGAATCCAACTGAAAGTGCGCCGCCAGCAAGCATCCTTTTATATACATCGCAGCCAGCAGGAGGCCTGCTCTGGCCAAAGCTCTCCTCACGCAGGAGAGGACGGACCAACCAGGAACTTTCTTATCAGGCGGGTGTCGATGCCCATTACTCTACGTGCGAATCCGAAACGATCAAAGAGCTTTCCTCGGCTGCTGCTCCTCGGCAACCAGCAGCCAGCAGCCAACAGCCAGCATCCACTCTCGCAGGGAAGCCCCAGATGCAGTTCGTGTCCCTATGGCTTCCCCTCCAGCTTTCAGCTTTTTCCCTGCCTTTGTCACTGCCTTTTCCTTCAGCTTGCACTGACCTTGCGCACTGTGGCACACATTGGGTCCTGTCCCGGCAGGAACTTCAGGAACAAAGCTTTCCCGCTGCGTGCGAAAGCTTTTTTACGCAGGGGAAATGTGCGAAAGAGCGGCCAGAGAGAGTTTTAGCTCCTGCGAGAGTAGCTGTGCTAAAAGTGCTAAAGTGGAAGCCATTCGTGCCGAGGACCCTAACGACTGCCGATGGATGATGTTGGGGCTTCAAATGCCTCCCCCCAGAGAAGGAGGAGGCTCGTGTGTACAGGTGACAAACCTAATTTATGACACCTTCAACGAGCAACGAGCAACAGTCAACCCCAAACCCCACGGCCCATTCCACAGCCCACCACACCCCCCTTTTGTAGTCAGACAAGAGACTCTTCCACTTTTGGTGTTTTTTTGTGTTTGCTAACTGGCGTGGAATGATATGAGCCGTCTATTCATACACATCCTGACGGCCTGTGTGTGAGTGTTTGTGTGTGTGTGTGGCAGGCACGCTTGGATGCGAATTTCTAATGAACTTTCCTCCGAAGCCTGTCGAACTGTCGAGCATTTCAGGTCACCTGCAGCTCCTGAGCTTTGCTTTGAGCTGTCAATTACCATTTACGCTTCATTAGGCAGCGAGGAGAAGGAATAAACAGAGAGAGAGAGAGGGGGAGAGAGAGAGAGAGAGTAGTTCCTTTCACGTTCCCCTGAGGGGTGGCTGCGGCATGGGCATCCGTTGCCCCGTGTTAACTGTCGCACCACACTGCGTATACTCGTTTGAGTGTGTCATTATGTTTGACATTCATTCAGGCCACTCCACAATGGATCGAATGGATCGGATCGGTGCAGGCAGGCAGGCAGGCAGGCAGGCATGAAGGCAGGCAGGCAAGCACTCCACTCTCGTGTGTGCCCCTCCAGTTAATTAATCGCTCTGGCAGCTGATTAATGTGCGAATTGATTTGGGTATTGCCATATTCCCTTTAGCATGGCACAGCCTGGCATACCGTTGGCCTGGCCCAATCCCAGTCCAAGACAAATACGTGTAGCACCACTCCACTTGACGAGCCCTGTCCGGGGCTCTACTCGTACTTTATTATGGGGCAATCAGTGCGGTCTGGGATTATGGCTGTGTGCCTGTGTGGCACACGTGCAAACAAACACATTAGGGCCTAGATTGTAATCGCAATCTGGTAAGGGAATACATGCCTCGTACTCAGTGTACCATCAAAGGTTAAATATGCTATCAGAAAGAGAGAGAGAGAGAGAGAGAGAGAGAGAGGGAGTGGGAGACAAGGCGAGGAGGAAGGTGGAGTGGGAGTGGGATATCTGGAACGTGGCTAGGGCTGGCCACAGAGAAAGAGAGAGTTCTTTTTGCCGCAGAGCGAAATGACTGAAGTTTAAGTGAGTCCCGCCCCATACGCAATTTTTATAGACAGGCATAAAAACAAAGCCACCCACTCCTCCCACCGAAGGACTGACACCCCATCGAAGGCCTAAGCTGCTGTATGGTAAAGCCAGAAACAAAGCCGCAAAAACCATAAGCACAATTTGTCCTTGCGAAACGGGGCGTAAAGGATTGCTGGCAGGAGTGGGTGGAGTGGGAGCAGTAGGAGGAGGAATGCCAGAGGAAAACGATGACTAGCGAATGATGTCACTGGTAAATTTCGAGTTCCAGTTTCTGTATATGTGTCCAGGACTTTGAACCGTGAGTCCTGCGGCGCTGCTCCTCCATGTGTGTGTGTGTATGTGTGTGTGTGCGAAATTAGCCAGGCAAATATGTCGCACTTAACTGCAAACGGAAGTGTAGCAGCACGTTCAGAGCGAGGCTGGAAGAACCGGAAGGGGGGAACCAACAGCTCGCACAATGGTCCATGTCCGTGCAATTGTCGAGGCCCACGGCAAGGGGTCAGGCAGAGAGCGAGAGATGGGATCCCTGTCTCCCATCTACCATCTACCATCTGCCATCACCCATCTCCCATCTCCCATCCTCTGCAGCTCTTTCCTCTTTCCTGCCTCGCACTCACTCTCAATTGTTGACGTTTGCGCTTTTCCCGGAGGGCAGGAGAGGGCAGGAGAGGAGCTGGGTCAGAAGGGTTTTCCTTTATCTCTCCGTGCATGTGTGCATGTGTTTGTGTGCGCGTCGAATTATTGTCATATGTGTATGAGATGAGGTCACTGTCCCTGTCGCCTCGACAGCTCTCGCAGTGAAAGTTTTTCTGCCGGCTTTCGCCCCAAACGACACTCGGGCGAACAAACACATTGGGCCTTTGTTTGTTTGCGCCTCACCGACAGTGCCGACTGCCGCATGCCGCATGCCACATGTCCCCTCTCATCCGCCACCATTTGGGCGGGGGAGGGCAAAAGTTAAGCAAAGTTTTCTTGAACATTGCCACAAGTACAACCGGGAACTAGGAACTAGGATGTAGCTCTGCGGCTTGTTGCAACATTGTTGAATGAGCCTGGCCATTGAGTAACACTTGAGGCAGCGGACAAACACGATGAGTGCCACGGATGGTGCGTCCTTTAAGCCCCACTCCGAATCAATTTACCAGCTTTTCTGGAAATAGAATTCCAGATGGACTCACAGACCAACAGACAGACGGACAGACAGACTCGTACTCGCACTCGTACTCGTATATTCGTTAGTATTATGGCCCCGCTGCTCCTTTCGCACTCATAAAATATGAATGGCGAGGGCAAAAAATTTATTCGACACGGAATGAATGAAATATGGACATTCAGTTTATGAAGCTGATTGGCCCCCAGGCCCAGGCCCAGGCCTTCCTCACTCTCTCTCTCTCTGAGTGGGAGTGGGCTTGGGCGTGGGAGTGGCTGTGGGTCAGGATATGGATTGGGCCCTAGTTAAAGTTGCATGTGGCTTGAAAAGGCCACTGTTTAACTATTGGTATCTGAATAGCTGTGGCTCGTTCTGTGCGGCTATCTGTAATTGCAGGTCACTTTCAGCCGCCAATCAATGGGCGGCCCTCATTAGTTGTGGGATATGAATCTCGTCTAGTCGACTGTCAGAGCCGACTATCGGCCAATCAATAATTCATAATCACACACCGATGGACGACAGACGACGGACAATGGACAGACAGACGGACGGACGGACAGACGAACGTATTCCTTGGCAATAAAATGAAAAGCGAAATGAAAATCCTGACCAAATGCTTGCCAATAATTCAACGTTCTGGGTCCTTCGACTGACTCTGGCTATGGCTATGGCTATGGCTCTGGTTCTGTTTCTGTTCCTCGTCGGACTTTATCAATGGATGAATCGCACTTTTGCTCTTGGGATCCCCATCCTCTTGGCCGCACAATGAATGAATGGCAAGCGGCGCCAGCCGTCGGTGTCGCCTCTGCCGTTGCCGCCTGTCCAAATGTCGAACATTGTGTCCTTTTTGTCCCCTTTTTTTTTGCTCTCTCTGTTATTTTGCTCATTTTCCCTTCGGCCTTTCCCCCCCGTCTTTCGTTTATTTTTGCGGCTATCTTTTAGTCGCTTTTGCCACGTTTTCCCGATAATGTCGCTGCCGCTGCTTGGCTGTCGTCTGGTTGCTCTGTTCCAGCGAGCCATGAAATATTGATGTCTCTTTCTGTGTGGGTATTACTCTCTCTTTCTCTGTCACTCCCCCCATAGCAGGCGTCTCTCTCTTGCTTGGTGCTGGCTATGGGGATATGCGAACATACATAAAGCGCGTCACATACTCGTAAAGTTTATTATACAGACATATGCCCGGCATGACCAATGTCATCCGAGCACTCCACTTTAATTGATTTTTCCTTCTGTGTTTGTTTTTTTCAATTTATTGGGAGAAAGTTCCAGTGAAACTTGAATAATGTTTTCCCATGTGTTTCCATGGCCAGCAATTTGTTGAACTTCCGCTTGAATGTACGCTGAACTGAAGTTTGTTTTGGCCTCAGTTTTTCTAGAGGTTTGGCTTTTCTTCAATCTTGAAAAGTTTTCCCAACTCTCCTGCTCTGTTTTCTGTCCCGCAGGAAGAATTTTGCTTCAACTGTCCGCTTTTTCTTTGAGATTTCTTTTCCTTCAGTGTAGATTAATCAGCCTAATTTCCATTCGTTTATATTGTTTTCTGAACTTTTCTTTGAGTTCACATCGGTTTTCCCAAATTAATTATTTGTTCCACTTTCGGTGGTTCATTGTAAAGCCCATTAATATTTATAAATCACTTTTTTTGCTGTTGAAACATTATGGAGAACTTCCAGCTCTTCGTGTTAACCATAAAACATGTGTTCAACTTTCGGTTATACATTCCCCCCTCTCCACTATTCTTTCGCTTTAATATCACTTGAATTTAATTGGATTTTTTCGAGGGTTGAACTTTCAATTTAATGATTAAAAGTTTCACCCAACTTTAGCGATGTTTTTCCCACCAAGCCACCCCCCCCTTCCCAAGTCCCGGCTCCCCGGTTAAACTACGTTTAACTTCAGTTCTTTTTCGAGCCAACCCCTGGCAGTGCAGTGCACTATTTTGTTCCCCCCCTCCCCCTTCTCTTCGCTTCATTGTGCGGTCATTACTCCTGTTTACATGTTGATTTCGATAAGCGTACCCTTTGGAGCCATAATTAATAACTTTTGTGGCTCAAAGCGAGGCAACTGCTGAGGTCAGCTCCTGCTTCTGCTGCGCTGAGAATTAATTAAAGCCGAGCATTGTGTATGTATGTATGTACATATGTATGGCGATCGGAGCCGTATCCGTGCGGCGTAGCGACAGCTGCAAACAGTTCAAATGCTGATAACGCTGGAAGCCCGCTTGGAAATCAATTAAAGTGCAACTGGGTGGCACTGAGCTGTGGTGTCTGGAGTAGGGAAGGGGAATGGCTTCAGCATGGAGGTTAAAACTTAATTATGGCGGACGGATGTGGCTCTGCATGTGGCGGAAGCCACGCCCAGCCACTGCACTGCACACCAGTTCCATTCCATTCCGATTCCGATTCCATTTCCCCTCCATTTCCACTTGTCGGTGGCGAACACACGCCTCGCCAATTTCACAAACATACATACATATTTCAGTTGAGTGTGCAATCCCCCCCTTGCACTTCCCCCCTCCCCTGCTGCCCCTCTGGAGCATACTTCATCCTCTTTTTGGGGGAGGGGCCGTTTCTCGTTTAAGGAGATTTAATTAAAAGCCAAGCAATTTAAAGACGCCGCACACGGAGATAGGGAGAGGGATTAAGGATTATAAATTATAGTTGGGGGATTTCGAGCAGATCGGATCGGATAATTCTGCGTGGAAGGATGTGGCGTCCTGTCCTGTAGGACTGTGGGACTGTGGGGCTGTAGGACGACTGCTTACCTCGACTGAAACCAAAGCCGCTGGTGGAGCCCGATGCGGTGGTGTCGAGTGCCACCCGCCGCGGCGACACACTCGCCTCGCGCTGGCTGCTGTGGTTGCTGCCACCCAGCATTATGTGGCGTCCGTTGGTGCGTGTTGCATGGTGGTGGGGGGACTGGTGCTGGTGCTGGGACTGGGACTGGTGGTGCAGTGGTAGCTGATTGTGGTGCTGGTACTGAGGTGCAGGTCGAGCATGCCGCTGCGGTGGCTGCTGTTGCATGCTGCTGGCAGTCGTCTGCCACAGGCTGTCCGTGCGGTCCGATATGGTGGTGCCTTTGGCGCTGCTGCCGCACAACAGAGAGACGGAGAGAGAGAGAGACAGACAGACAGAGAGAGAGAGAGAGAGTGACGAAGGTCGTATGCCACTTGCTAATTGCCACAAGTTGCATTCACGCACACGCACAACTTTTGTTGCACAACTTTTTGGTGCACAAAGTTTTGTCCTCTCTTTCGGTTGTCGGTTTTCGCTTTTCGGTTTTCGTTTTATTTAATTTGCGCTTTAAATCTCGCCTGACCGCACAGCCCCAGCTAAGAAAACTCTATTAAAAAGTTTTTCGGCACAAAACTTTGGCTCTAGCTCTGGCCACAAAGCGGGGCATCCAGCCACGTCGAGTCCACTCCTCACTTAAGCAACCACAACAACAAAGACGGAGTCAGGAGGACTCCATAAATACCACATCAACAATAAGCGGAACTACGACGATACGACGATACGATTGTCGGATCTATGGGATCTATCGGGTCTGTCGGGGGAGAACCGTACGTAAGATGGCGTTCCGGCTGCCGTTGCTGCTGCTTTCAACGGGGCTCATGTTGTTACTGGGTTGCACGGGGGCACGATACGCGGGGCCACACTCTGAACACGCAGAAAACACGGAAAACTAATTTAATAGCCACACGCCTCGCCTGGGGGCATGCAACGTAACGTCCTGGCTCTGTTTGCTGTCAGCTCTTTGTGCTAGTCCGCTATCCGCTCCTCTGGCTCTGTGTCCGGCGTTGTTTATAGACCAACTTGTACTGAACGATGGCCCAGCGAATGTTTTTTAATTTATTTATGTATTTATCGAGTGTCCTGCCTGCTGCCTGCCGCCTGCCCGCCTGCCCGCATGCTCATGGGTTCATGGGTTATGGGTGGGCCCTGTGTACACACAATGACAGAGGGTCGACCGACCCAAGGAATAGCCGAGGCAGAGGCAGGCGCGGAGGCAGAGGGAGAGCCAAGAGACAAGTAAATTTATGCTAATTGCCATTGACGTTGGACAAGTTAATAGTTCGAGAATTGCTGTTCGCTTTCCGCTCAGGTTTTCAGCACAAGGATGCAGGATGTGCACTGCCGCCGGATGGCCACAGACAGATGTTCTCTCTCTCTCCGCGCTGTCCTGTGCTCTGCTGCTGCTTCCATTGTTGCAATGGACAGCCTCGAACTAGTTTACGATAGATGAAAGAGCCACATCCCAAAAATATACTTATATATTATGTATATATTAGATGCATTAGCCCCCCCAACCCGCACCCCACCACCGGAACAATCATCTCTACTGATATGTGTGTGTATCTGTGGCAAGCCTTGCTTGTTCCAGCCAACAACCAACAGCGTCTTCTGCTTCATTATGCCGCTGTTCATTTGGCTGCCGCTGTAGCCTGCTGCCTGCTGACTGCTGCCACGGGCCGCTGCTGTGCATCAGTGGCAAGTCAAGTCAAGACGACTCAAGCCAACTCGACCGCGTTGTCAACTGTCGCAGCTGTCTGTCCGTCTGTCCGTCTCTCTGTCTGTCTCTCTTCCTCTTTTTATGCCCCTGTGGCCCGCTCTTTCTCTTTGTTGCCATCTTTGGGCCAAGTTGAATTCAATATAAGGTGAGGCTATACCACACCCAGAGAAACAAAGCCCTGAGAGTCGAATGGATAAAGAATAACAATAGATTTTCACCAAGAGTGGAAAATGTAGCAGTTTTCCCTAGCAGTTTCCCCCTAGTATTCAACTGTTTCTCTCAGTGTAGATAAAGCCCTCTGTTTGTCAGCCAAAAGTCTGTGTCTTTTGTGTTCTATGGTTTCTATGCCTCACCTGCCATGCAATATATACCTTGCCTTTGGCCAGCAAGTAGGCCATTTTTGCATGTTCTTGGAAGGCAGTGACAACAACACCAAAGAAACTGTGTTGAAGACGACGACGACGAGGACAACTTTCAACCGGTTGCTCCCGTGGGCAGCAGTCGCCATCAGGCAGTGAAAGTCACGCAAGGACTCCTCTTCTGGCTCTGGCTCCTTCTCGTTTTGGCATTTACATGCTTGCATAAGCCTGAATATTTAATATGGTCCTCAGTGCCTGAGCTGTTCTTCGTCCTACCGCCTACCGCCTACCGCCCAGCGCCTGCCTTCTGCCTTCTGCCTCGTTATCGTTGTGCTTGTAAAATTGAATTGTAAATATTTGAAAGGCGGTAGGCAGTTCGTTCTCATTGGTATCGCTATAAGCCCTCAGCCCGATGGGGTTCAACTTTCACCAACTTCGGCTCGAACAAAGAGCCTCCTCAAATATGTTAATCTATATGGGGTATTGCTTAAACAATGCAGTAACAAATGCTGATATTACGGGCAGAAACTTGGGCTCTAATTGATATAAAATTACACCAATTAGTGCTGGGCCTGTACTCTGTACCCTGTACCCTGTACCGTGACCCCATTTGTTGGCTGCGCTTCGCGCATAAAGAAAGCCAACCTGAGCGGCGTTGTGTTGCAACAAGTTGTCCAAAGTTGCACACCACCGAAGACTGACTGCCTTAGAGCTGCAGTCTAGAGCTTTCGACGAGCTAAAGCGCCTAATGGCCGCTAGTCATGGTTGTAATTACGGCAATACGTGTTCGTCCTGTTGCACCCAGGCCATGCCTCCTCTAGCTGCTGCTGTTGCTGTTGCTGCTGACGGCACTTGTGCCCATTTTGGCCATCGCCATCGCCATTTGCCTTTTGTGCGTCAAATTAACAACTTCCGCATGAGGCCACATGAGGCACTTGCACCCCAAATGCGTCATTTTCTGGGCTGCGTTGCCTTTTGTGTCCTGCAGCCCAGACAGCGACACAGAGACACGTAGGGATAGAGCCAGTGACTGGGAGGAGCAGAAGCCACTTTGGCCATATTGTCATTGCTTGGCCAGATGCCAGAGACTAGCAGCAGACAGACAAACTGACAGACAGACAGACAGATAGACAGAGGCAGGGAGAGAGTGAAACTCTGACAAGGCCTATTATTGTGCTTTAATGGCAACTAAACTGGCGAGCAGTTAAACAAAAGAACACGACTCTGATGTTGTCCTAATTAATGGGATTTTTAGGGTTTTTTGTAAGCTTTTAATCGGGTTAAAAACCCGACTCTCAGACGAACAATGGTAAGAACTTGGCCAGCAAATCGTTTGAGTCGCTTGAATACTCAATTTCCAGCATTTAAATGCCTTGTTTCCGGCCCCAAAGAACAGAGGACAGAGACAGAGAGAGAGAGAGAGAGAGAGAGAGAGAGAGAATTCTGAATTTGATCGATATGCAATATCCTTACACTTGACGCAACTTGAGGCTAAAATGGAAACTTTCGAGCGTCATTGCATGCCATCGCATCCGTTGGGAAAAATCAGTGTGCGGTGCGGTGTGCATCGGATGCATCGGATGCTTCGGAGAATGGTGCTTCAAAACGTATCATTTGAATCCACAGGCGAACGGTAGGAAGGGGTGGGGGGCGGCAAGAAATGGCTCAGACATTTATTTTATTATTTCTTCCGGTACAGGACGGGGACACGGGCAGGGGTACGGACAGGGACAAAACTCATAACTAAAGTTTTGGTATCCTCCTCTAAGTTGCTCTCTAAAGGACATAATATATTTGCCATGTGTCTTTAGAGTCTGAGGGCGATTTTCTTAACTTTTGCTGCAGCAGCCAGTGCATTGAACCGAGAGCTCTCAAGTATTCCCAGTGGATCTCTGGCCTGGCTGCTGTTGCTGCTGAATTTGTTGGCAAGCAATGCCTCGAGGGGGCATTCCTTCGACGTGGTCGGTGGGGGGGGTGGCTGGGTTTCCATGGGGCCAGACTCTGCGCTCAGCCAGGCATTTTTAATTTCTTTTAGTTGGCCTTTCTTTTCTTTTGTCATTGAGCCGCAGCTCTGGCCCTGCAAATGATTTGTTTCTTACTTTTGTTTTCGCCGTCGGATGTCGGATGCCGGCCGCTGCTAAATGCCAAGTTTATGCTAAATTTGTGGCACGAACATTAGAAAGAAAAGTAAGGCAAAGCAAAGGAAAGGAGACAAACCCAAATTAACTAATGATGAAATATGCTGTCCCCTTTGCTGGGTTTCCCGGGTTTCCTGGGTTTCCTGGGGGTGAGGGAAGGACCTTCTGTAATTTACAGCGCAGGTCAGCATTATGGTTAATGAGGTTCTGCTGTGTGTGTGGGGGGAATGGGAAAGGGAGGATTGGGGCCCCAATGAAGTTGTCAGACAGTACAGATAGCCTTTGGCAGGAGGAGCATCAGCCACAGAGGCAGAGGCAGAGATAGAGACACAGTATATGTTCACTGGCCCGAGCCCATGCATATATAACAAATATTAAGTATACGCCCCGAGAGACCATTTCCTTTTGGTTGCGGCGCACTCTGTGTCCATGCATGTGTGTGTATCCGTATGAATGTAATGCTAATGCGTTTCACACAGCCATGCACACAGCCGCACAGATACACACACACACACACACAGATGCACAGTGGGAGCTAGCACGCACATTGGCAGCCCCCCCATACGCCAGCCATGGCTGGAGAGGCTCACTGGAGAGCAATCGTGCTCTTGTAAATATTTCATTTTGTGCACTCAAAACTTAATTTTCGACTAAACTATCTCAATTGCAAATGAAATAATACTTACACTCGACAAATGCAATTAGATTAGATTAGAGCTATGATATATATTATATGTATGTACATTTTTAAATCCGTTTGATATGCAAATGCAGTTTATTAATAATATTAATACTATTTTTGGACTCACCAAGTCTACGTACTACAGATGGAGGAGATGTGAGAGAGAAGCGTTCATTTTTGGTTAGTTGATTTTTGGTTGTTGATTTTTGTTTGGTTTGGTTTGGTTGAATATTATTGCGATTTTTCAAGTTTCGATTCAATTTGTATTTGATATGCAAATTTGTACAGAGAGCGGTTCCAAATTCGTCGAATTTGTTGGGCAACAAGCATCATGAAATGGTGATATATATACGTTTGTTTGTTTGGTTTGATTTTTTTTACATAATTTAAAGGAAGAGAAACTGGTTAGTCATGACAGATTTACAAATTACAGACTAATGCTCATATGGCGGGTGTATATATGTATATTCTATGTGGCTGTGAATGTACATAAGTAGATGTGTTCGTATTTAGAAATGTTTGTGGAAATAGCGGTTGCATCTACGCTTGGCTTAAATCTAGGCTAAGAGTAAGGCGCACCAGCCATGTCGCAGCGTGTGTGTGGTGTGGCATGCAAAGACGTGGCACTGGAGAGGGGGATGCAAAAACGGTTAAGCGAAATGTGAAACGCTATTTATTTGCCCCAGCTGGAGGTGGGCAATGCTGGAAATGCTGGAAATGGTGGGCATGGTGGTTGGGACTTAACTAAGTATGTATGTCAACTGCAAAGCCAGTGGGTCAGGGATAGTCGTCGTTGGACCTCTCTCTCTATAAGATTCGGCTGTTTAGCGTGGGGGAAGTGGAAATGGGGAAATGGTGGAAATGGAATGGGATGTGCGGACAGGTTTGTAATACATATGTGGTTCGGACTGTGTGCGTGTGTGTGTGTGTTTGTGGGGGGGAGGGGGAGGCTGACAGATGGCGCTGTGTGACACACTTACTTTTCATGATGCGGTTTCGGTATTCATCGTCGCGCTGCATGGTCACGCTGCCGCCACCGTTGGAGACCATCGAGCTCACTTGTTCCATTGGCACAATATCCTGCAAAAGGCAACATCAAACACAAACACAAACACATAGAGAAACGCAAAAGCAAACAAACAACAACAAAAACAAAACAGAAAACAGAAAACACAACAATCATCAATCATGCTCATGCTGGCAGCTCGGCGGCAATATGTTTGCCGCCTGCTTATCGGTAGAGTTTTATGGGGTTTTTCACTTCAACATACGAACGATCCCAATCGCCATCCCCATTCCCATCCCCAAGCCTAACCCCTTACCCAGAAAAAAGCCCTCAAATTTATAACAAAACAAGAAGAAAAGAAAAACATCCGACGATTGTGGGGCCGTGTGGAAACTTAATTAGGAAAACGGCAGCCAAATTGCATTTATACCAATTCCCGAGAAACCCTGGGATGTCCTGGGCTGTCCTGGGACCTGCACCCAAAAGGGAAAAATAACATTTCATATTTTTTGCCCCACACTTTTAATTGTCTGCTTCGGTTTTGACACACTGGTGTTGGCCTTTTTGCTGGTCCCCCACATGATATTCTCTGTGTTGCGGTTTTTTCCCCAAAAATGAAGTGGATAAATTGAAGGGTAGGAGGCAGGACTCCCCACATTCCCCACACCCCCCCTCTCTGACTCTCTCACTCTGTGAGTCCCGTTGAAGTGCTAACAAAAGCATTTTCTGTATGCGGTTTTTCTTTGCTCATTTTTTTTGCCTGATGGTCTGGCCTGGCACTTTGACTGGTTTCCCAACAGCAGCAGCAGCAGCAGCAGCAGCAGCCGCAGCAGGACCAGAATCAGAATCAAAATCAGAAGCCGGAAGAGCAGCAGCAGCTGAGGCTAGAGCCGGAACAGATGCTGCTGCTGCCCAGCCAGCCGTGATATATTCTTTTGGATATATAGTACTGGGCTATTGTGTGCAGTCAGCGGAGTGTTTCCCAGAGCACAGGACCAATGCCAGGACCAGGACCAGGACCAGGACCAGGGCCAGGGCCAGGGCTCCAGGCCAGTGGTTTTCTGAGTGAAATGGATTATGCTCGACGCTCTCGTAGACATTTATTAATGAATTTACAGGATTAGCGGGGTAATAAACGCATTTGAGCCGCTGGTTAGCCATTGGCCACTCGGGGGAAACTGTGGGATTAGCCGATGAAATGCTCTGGCATGCACTCCCAACAGATGGGCCAAGACCTGCGGCACATACAACGAGGCTGGAACGAGGAAAATGTATGGCGTAATATTTCAATTTCAAAAGGGGGAAATTCAACAGAGATGCAGAGAGAGAGAGAGAGGGAGGAGTAGAGGCAGAGAGTGGAGAAGAACAAACAAACGGGAAATACTATTGTATTCGAGCTGTATAAATATTAATTTTCATTTATCTGAATGACCTGCAATCGCTCTTTAATAATTTATTTCGGTAATAATACTCGTAGTTGATTGATGATCATTTTCTGGCGCCAGCAGCCGCAGTGCAAATCACAGTAATATTCACTGGGAAAATCTCTGCAAAATGGCTGGCGGAAATCTGTGGCAAATGCTGCCCCGTCATCGTCATTGGCACAAACAAAACATCAGGAAAAATCACGAATCATTTGGACAATGCAGTAAAATTTGTGCAAAAGCAAAAAAGCGGAGAGCAACAAAGGGAAGGAGAGAAGGAGAGAAAGAGGGAAAGGCACGGCTGAGCACATCACGTATTCGTATTCGTATTCGACATGTAAAATGCGCAATTCAATTTTGATCTAAACACGCATTATGCAGCATATTACGCATACGCCACGTGCTTAAAACAGACAGAAGGGGAGCGGCAGAAAGGAGAGACAGAGCAGAGGTCCCTCCCATTTGAATCCCATAAAACAGTAGCAATTTCAAATGCATGAGTCCTATGCGGAGAGTACTGCCCCCTCCCCCCCCGCTCCGCACTTGTGCCTGCTGCTTGCTGTTGCTCCCCTTTTTGGCTGTCATATTAACGGCCTTTGCATATTGAAAATGTTTTCCTGCCGAAATGTGACAAACTTTCAACGATGTCGTCGGGCACACTGTTTGCTGCTGGCTCTTTGCCAGGACAGTAACTGCCGTGTGTACATACAGATACAGATACAGATATATACTCGTACAGACGAGTAGTGGCAGTGGCAGATACCTATCCGATGAGTGCTCGGATTGCACACTGAGGGGAAGCTGCCTCTAGGCAGTTGAGGGTACACGTGCACATGCACGTGCAGGTGCAGTTGCACGTGTAGGTGCAGGTGCAGGTGCAGCTGCTGTGTCTATGTCTATGTCTGTGGCACACTCTGGGGTTGGGCCTCAATTAAAATGTTGCCAAAATTGCTTTTTGTTTGCAAATAAACAAACCTTAATTAAATATAAATGGCGACACAGGGGAACATCATTTATAAATGAACAGCAAACACTCCGAATGGAATGAATATATACTCGTACTCGCACTCGTACTCGTACTCGTATGTAGATATGTATGTGAAGAAGTTTCTGAATAATGCATATTTAGTTTCAGCTGCCACTCTGTGAAATGCTCTGTGATGAAAATAAGAATAAACCCCATTTAATTCTACTTTTATTTGAGCTTTACATAGTTGAAGTTGCATCTTTTGTTGTTCCATCTTCGTGGCCTCGAGCTGTGTACTCCCTCCGCCCAATATACCCAGCATTAATGCGAGAATTGACCCATTCGGGCCACAGTTGAAACTTCTATGAAAACATATGTAAATGAGGAATAAATATGAGCAAATAAATGCCAAGTGCCAAGTGCAGCAATGGCTGGAAAACTTATATTTATGAACATCTGTATAAATGTAATCAAATATTCGGAATTCAATTGAAATTCAACTACAGTGCAAACTCGCCAGTACAAATCATTGAAAATGAATACATAAATTCACAATGAAAATGAAAACATCAGGGGAAAAAAACCCATAGAAGTGAACATTTATCCAGAAAAAAAAGCCTATAAAAATTAGCATTTAAATTAAGCTACAAGAAAAACTCTGCAACAAAAAACCATAGAAATTATTAAAAGTAATTACAAAAATATGTTAATTGAAGCACTTGTAAAACGTTATATAAATAAACGGAAAATCCATTGAGAAAAAATGTGTCAAGAGTGACAATTGCCCTACATAAACCTTTATAGAGGAACATTTACACAGCTCTTAGAATACAAATTAATTTACCAAGCAATAATGGATAATGGAAAGCCTTTATTATCGGGCATAGAATACTTTCAGGCAAACCACCATTCCAATATTGCCACATAGCTAAATGGGCAAAATCTGTAGCCATTCTTCCCCACGTTTCTTTGTTCTATTTTGAGCAAATATTCCCCCGTTCCGCTGTTCCAACTGTTTCGAATGCATTTTGAGCTGAGTTTTGAGCCAGGGGGTGGCCAGGGGGCGGCCATGCGGGCTCCCACTGCTGCCACTGTGGCTTGTTTGCAATTTGCATAAATCCGATCTGCAAATTCTTGGCAAAGTTTTGATAAGACGATGTCAGCACATTGCAATCACTGCTCCACCACATCTCCTCCTTCGACTGCTTCGAATCCACTTGATTGCTGCCACAGCCACCACCACCGCCACTGCTGCCACTGCCTCTGCTGCTGCTGATGATGATGATGTCTGTCAGAAAGTTTTTGCTGTCAATTCGATTTCATTTTGGTTTCGTCCCCGAACTCCAATTTAATTAAATGCCATTGCAATGACGAGGGCAAATACACGGGAATAAATGTCGCATGCCCCATGTCCATCTGGAATTGAGGGTTTTTTTCGCACGCTCTCTACATACGAGCACCTCCTCCTGTCCTTCTGTCCGTCTGTCCGTTTGTCCCCTCTCTTCTTTTTTTTTTGTTTGAATTGCCTGTGTAAATTTAAACATTTTCATTTACTTGTCGTCGGTGGCCCCCTTACCATTGGCCCCATCTTTGCTGCCTGCCCCCGCGCGTCGCTCTTCCTGGAGTTCCCTGGGTTCTGCTTTCTGGTTCTGGTTCTGGTTTTGGTTCTGGCTGCTGGCTTCTGGTTTCTGGCTATGGGCTGCTGTGTTCCTGGCGCTGGTTTGGTCTGGTCTACTTTGTCATGCAAATTAACGGGTGTATACTGTAGCGAGAACGCGGCCACGACCACGACCACGACGAGGACAACTGACAACCGCAACTGGAAGTCGCACACAAAAGGAGAGGCCTATGCCACAGGATGTGCCGTGGCACACACGCAACCGCACCACATATGGGATGGGATATGATGGGATGGGATGGGATTGAGATGGGGTAGACCCATAAATAAGCCATTGGGTGAGATTAGTGTGAAGGAAAAGCGGTTGGCATGAAGCCCTACACAAGTAAAAGTATATTGAATAATTAATTTTTATTGATCGCAATAGCAATAGCGTTGGCGAATGGCGTTGACGGTCGTGTCGTGTCCTGTGTCCTGTGTGATGTCTCAGTTCTTGTTTATTAGTTTTTCCTCGAGCCATTGTCTGCGGCTTGTTTTGTGGGGCATAAAGGGCTATTGTTCGCACTGTGTGTGCCGCATAATTATCTACACAAACACGCACGCACACATACGCGCGCACACACACACAGACTGTGTTGATTTCTCAGCGAGGGTTAGTGTGTGTTTACCCACCCAATTGTATCGCGCTAATAAAGTTAATGTGCTCGCTAAACTGTTGGCCATGAACCCCCGAACCCAATCCCAAGCCCCAAAGCCCAAAGCCATGCCCCACTAAGCCAGGCCAAGCCCAGAGTCCCATAGAGCGAGAGACAGAGACAGATACAGAGATGGAGAGGGAAAAGTGCGCTAATTGCCTTTCAAGTTGTTGGCCAGAACCAGAACCCTCTTGGGCGCGTGTATCCACGCTCTTGGCCCGGCCCGGCCCGGCCCGGAACAACAAGTGTAATGGGAAACTTGTCTAGCATGAGTGGCAGAAGATTAGCTGAAGGATTGGCCCATGCAAGGACATAATTAGTACCCAATCCTAGCCCTGTTGTGAATCGTTCCATAATACCTTTTAAACATATCTTTATATCATATATATGAGGGATTTTCTAGTCCACAGATCTGGCTGTTGACCCCGTCCTGGACTTAAGCTCCAAATCCGTAGCCAAGTCAACGGCAAACCAAATATTTGGAGAAAAAGCTTAGGGACAAAGGATCCTGTGTGTGTCAGTGTGTGAGTGAGTGAGTGAGTGTGTGTGCCTCAGGTGGGCCTCCTCTCCTCTGGGAGAAACGAGTGCTGGAAAAGCCCTTGTCCAAGTGCAGTTTTGTTGCAGCAACAGAGAGACAGAGAGACCGACAGACAGACAGATAGACAGACAGCCAGCCAGCCAGCAGAACTGATTAAATATCCGGCATCTCCCGCTGCTGTCTGCTGCCTGTGCTCGGCATAATGCGAATTCGTGTGTAGGGAAATGTAATTTGAACACCAGAACAAACAGCAGGAAGGCTGCCTGACTGCCTGCTTGCCAGGATGTTGGCCAGGTGCTTGGGCTAAAAACAAAAGCCGCCGTTGGTTATTTGCTTTGGCAGCCGACGGGAGGCAAAGAGGCAACAAGCAGCAGCAGCAGCAGCAGCAGGTGGATGTTGCAGCAATGGAGGACACAACAAAGCCCTGGCAATGTGATTAAAAAATAAACGAGAGCACAGAGCGCACCGAGCGCACACAGAGCCCATGTTATGGTACGAGTATTACAATGGGAAATGGAGCATATTGCTATGGTAGCGAGCGGGGGGAGAAAGGTGGATAAGCTGTAGAGGGTTGGGGTACTGTACGGGTGGAAGGGGGGGAGGGGCGGCACTCACCTCGTATCGTGTGTCGATTTCGGGCAACTTCTCCAGGAATTCCTCGACCATCTTCGCTGCACGTGCGCTCGAGAGCACACCAATTACACACAGTGAAACATACACCTACACACACACCATACACACCACCGCTACCACTACCACCACTACTCACACACACACACTCGCACGCACTCACTCACACTATCAAGGAGCTAAACGCATACACATACCAATCGGAAGAAACTCTTTGGCACGCATAAACTTTCTTTTGTTCACTATTTCCTTTCGAAAATTGGTTTCTGTTAAAAATTCCCAAAAATATTTGCTTCTTTTTTCCCCCAAAAAGTTGTTGAGGCTAGAACACCTGTTGTTTTACTAGTTTTTGGTTTTTTTTTTCTTTTTGGTTTCTGTTGTGTGGTAAAATTCGTTTGTTTCGTTTCCGTTTCCGGTTTGGGCGTACCAGCGATTTCCCCTTAATCTTAATTAGTTTTTTGCACTTTCCGTTTGTTGTCTTTGGTGATTGTCTGGCCCTTGAGGGATCACATAGATCCTGGTCACTTGGCACTTGATTTCAAGGCTCTCACACATACACAAAAATCACACATACACTCAGACACAGACATACACAGTCAGAATTGGCTGAGATAAAGACGAAGACCCAAAGTGAGTAGAGATGGAGTGCTGAAGATGAAGCTGAAGATGAAGCTGAAGCCACAGTCTTCTTCTCGTGGGCTCGTGGCCAAAATGACGATGTCTCCTTCGCTTCTGTTGCTGTTTGCTGCCAGTGCCACTGCCACTGCTGCTGTGTGTCGTCGTCTCTCAGAGTCTCCGGCAACCAAACGCTGCCCGTTCGCCGTTCAGCACTAACAACAAACTGCAGAAAAACAAAACATTTATAGCCAGCCCAACAGCACCAGGGCCCGAACGAGCGACGAGGATGATGTTCTAAAAACTAGCCACAGGAGGTTCGACAGCTGCCGAGGAGCCGAGAGCCAAAACAGAGAGAGGTAGAGGCAGAGGCAGAGGCAGAAACAGCGGCAATAGTGGCTCTGGCTCTGGCTGTGCCTGTGGCTGTGGCAGCATCCATTCCATCAATGGGGGACGACCGATAAAAAGGACCGAAAGGAAGCCTGGCCTCCTCAAATGTGTGGCACATTTTGGCGAAGCGCCGGCGCGCTCCTCGCAGGGGCAGGCGACTCCTCTTCGCTTCGCATCGCATCGCCTCGCATCGTATCGCATCAATCGGGCTTTCGCTCTCTCCCGCTGTATGTACCCCCTCGACTTGACACAGATTTGAAGTTGCTTTTGGAGCTTGAAGCTTGGAGCCAACAAAACGGAGACAACTGAAAACAGCATCCAATCGCCGCTTCTCTGTGCGTGTGGATGCCATTTGCTGGCTGGAGTTGTGCGCCTGAGTGGAGGAGGAGCCGCCGCCACAAGGAGCACGAGTGCCTGTTGTGTGCGTTGCATGTTGCATATTGTTTTGTTGCTTTGTTGTTTTGCATGCACTTGTTAATAATTTGCAGCTAACGAAGGCGGCGCCACTTACAAGACGGTTGAAGTGCTCTCCGCCGGCTCCTCTTCTTCCAGCAGTTCCCTTTGGCTGCTGGAGGATATGTTTCTGGTTGACTCAATTGTTTTTAAAGAAGTACCCAAACGGGTACTTGCTGTCGATCTTCGGGTTCCAAAGAGTCGCAAGCATAGTACAAAGATCCAAGTAGACTGTTCTCCCAACCGATTGCTGTCAGGCTAGTAATTATCCCACAAAAAAAACAAAAACCCCCCGCAAGCAAACACAAACAAGCAGCGCTTTACATCGATTCTGTTCCCCATGGAACGGTAAATGTCACATTTCAATGGCTTTCATTTGTTGACTTACCGAACCCATTTCGATTTCTGCCATCGATGGAGGAGTTTGCTAGCAAAAGTTCTCAACTTGAACTGTGACCGCACGCCTTGGCCAGTCGGGACACACTGAAGCCGGGACGGAACACACTAATCATCGAATGCCGGGGACAGCCAAATGCTAGGTTGTGGCCTTAATGCAACAATTGGCTGCTCCCACGACACACGTCATCGTGGGGCCCTTTTTCTGCCACCCAGCCACCCACACAGCGGTTCCTTCTGCCACCCGCTTGTTCCTTCAGCCACTTAACACCCCCGCCAATGTCAATGCAATGGAAATTGTCGGACGTGGGAGCAGAACAAATTTTTTTTGTCATTTGCACACTTATCATTCCCATACACTGCCACGTCGCTGCCCCTGCCCCTACCTGATTATTAGAGCCACGAACTGCACACTTGAAATTGAAATTCAGCGCAATTTGATGTTTGTTCAACGTGCGGCAACGTGGCCACATAGGAACTTTTTTTCAAATATCCTTGAGCGCAGCTGCTGAAATGTGGCTTTGGTTCCAGGACCCGCATTTAATAATTTACGGGGCTCCCACATAGGGGGCGACAATTAGTAATATTATTAAAAGTACGTACGTCATGCGGTCTCCTTTGCAAAAAAAAATGACAAAAGGTATATATTTTTATATACCTATATAATGTACATATAAGTAAATAGATATATATTCAAATACTTTCAGAGCTTTTGTTTTGATATTATCCATTTGCCCGCCAAACATTTGAATTTCTAAGGCCTGATAAAAAATGCCTGCTATACAACTTACTCTGTTGTGTGACAAATTTTCCCTGCCCTGGCACTTGACACGTTAAGTTTCATAGTTATCAGTTTCAGCGTGGTGACAAACCGATAGGTAACAAAAGCTGACATGTATGTAGCGTATTAACGGCTTGCAAGCAGTCCAAGCAGTGCAAGCAGTGAAATGAAAATTCAAATATTGAGAACAATAAACCGTATGACTTTTTTTTGTATTATTTGTATTTCGTAATGACTTTTCAATATAATTTCTGACAAACTTGAACATTTAATTAATTTTCACATTACACGTTTATAAATTTCATTTGTTACATTTTTCGTTCGATCTTTCATTCAATGCTTTGTTGTATTCTGTGTTTGAGTTTGCTTTTGCTTTTTGATATTCGCACGTACATGTTCCCTCTTATGTTTTTTTTGTTACTGCACTGCTTTTTGTTTATTCTATTTAATTTATCGTTTATATTTATCAGATCGTTTCGATACATATATATATATATATATAGAGAGAGAGAGAGCGAAAGAGATGATGGGCTATAAAAATGGTTACACAATAGAAAAAATAATTGATGCATTGCATCGCATCGCATCGCTCCTCGTTCTCCCCCCCGTATCGAGAGTATTCTGTACGTCCTTTCCGATAAGTTCACTTCATTCATTCATTATTTGGTTTGGGATTCATGTTCACCTTCAAAACACTCACAGAATCTGTTCTGCTCTGCTCTGTTTTTTCCTCTATGCTTTGTTAAGTACTATGGTATTTTTTGTTGTATTTGTATTTGCATTTGTCTTCTTACGACTTAAATATAGTTGTTCTTAAGGTAATCGCTTTTTGTGGTTTCTGTTTTCTGTTGCTGCTACGACTTGTCCGAGAGTTGCTTCTTCTTATCACCAGGAGGCGGCACGACACGGCACGGCACTCCCTTGCGTATGACTATATCTGTATAATCGCTTAGCTTATACTCGTATGATACGAATGATTGTAGGCAGGTGGTTGGGTGGTGGTTTCACTTGACTTTGTTCGTCTTCGGCTTCTGCTTCCGTTCTGTTCTCCTCCAACTCCTCTCCTCCTCCTGTTCCATGACAAAATGCTACCTAAACATTAACTATAGCTAATCCAATAATAATTTATAATAGCTAAAAAAAAAAACACAAACTTAAAGCTTAGAGACTTACACAGGGAACCCTAAAAACTGAACAGCCATAAAAAGAAATTGAACGCGAATCGAGACCCGGGAATCGAGACTCGAATCGAGACAAGATTAAAACTAACTAAGGCCCGAGCTCATGCTCATGGCAGAGGTATTCGCACTAATCGCTGGGGAGGAGAGAGCAGGCAAAGAGGCAGATGGGAATGGAGATGGAGGCGCCTCTAATGTGTAGTTACTCTCCACAGTGAGATCCCACAGGCTGTGGCACATGTGCGGTTCGATGCCATGGAAGGCAAAGAGGAACTCCTTGTAGTCAAAGCCGATCTGTCCGGCAATAAGCTGCATGGTGTTCGTTTTGCCAATCACATGACGCAGGGTGGTGATCTTTGTGTGCGTCTCCTTGGCCAGGACGCCCGTGATGAGGGCATCGTCCACCCAAAAGTAGTTGGCCTTCTGCGCGGCCTTGAACAGCCGCTGCGCCACCGCTGGTGAGTAGACGATGGCGAATCCTGGACAATAGTCCGGATAATATCGATACGGATACTCTTTGTACGTCACCCGCCATTTGGACTGCAAATATAAACTCAAATTAGTTCTGGAATCTCTCGCTTGCAAAGCAAGAAATGCATCTCCACTACTCACGCGATAGGATCGCTTGACCCTCGGGGCTTTGACGGGTCTGCAGAGCAGCAGATCGGGCTCCAGCAGCAGGGCGTGCTCGGGCCGCGTCGGATCCTTCAGGTATTTGACCAACTGCGGCGTATTCATGTACACGTCGTCGTCCACTTTGACCAGCAGCTGGGCATGGGGACAGTTCTCGTTGAACCACTTGAGGGCCATCACATGCTTGTAGGTCATGTTCCGGTAGTCGTCCTTGAAGTTGCCCTGCACCATGTCCCCGTTCTTAAGGTTCTCCCGAGTCAGATAGAGCTGCCAGCTGGGCCGCTCGTGCCACACGTCCGCCAGCAGGAAGATGACCCTTAGGGGCGTCCGCGCGATGTACTTTTTGTCGGCCCACGTCTGTCGGATGAGTGCCCGCTTCTTGTGGTTATAGGGGGAGGTGTGCACGAGAATCAAGGCCTGGACGTGGGCATCGCAGGGCGGCTGATCCATCAGATACGCAAAATTGGGCAGATCCATCAGATTGGTGAACACCTGTGGCGCAGGTGTCCTCGGAACCGCAGGCTGCGATGTCAGACTTTGATCTAAGCTATCGTTATAACTAGGGATGCGACTAGGGTCGTGTATTTGGTTTGGTTTTCTGCTCCAGCCCCTGCTCTCTCTTCCGACTCTTGCACTGCCACATGGCACTGGTCGCGGTGGCGGCGGCGGCGACGACTCCTCTGCTTCGCTACCCGCATGCGCCTCCTTCTCTGCTGTCAGGGCTGCTGCTGAGGCAGGGGCCTCTGCCTCCAGCATCTGTGGCTGTTGCACGCTCACCAGCCAGATCACGAGACAGAGATTCACGCAGATGACCAGAAGGCAGAGGGATCGTTTATCCATCATGCTACTGCTACTGGTACTGCTCCAGTGACTCCTGTGGCTCCTGTGGCTGTTGCTGTTGCTATTGGCGGCACGGTAGTGGTAATGATGAGAGTGCTGCTGCTTCTGCTTATTCTGTGGCATGGATCTTGTGCTTGCTGTAACGTGGACGTCGACACAGACTCAAACGGAAGCGTTTTCTGCGTGGCTTGGCCATTTAATTGGTGCTCCAAGTGGCGACGACTGCAATGGCAGGTAAATGGCAGAAAGGTTTCGGTTAATAGAATAAGCAAACAATAAAGCTGAGAGTATTATATCCCCCTAAAGGAAGCCCCCTATCAGCCGCGATAGCAGCAGCAAATGCGATAATGGAATCAGCAATTAGTATAATTGACTCCAAAGCAGTTCAATTTCCTAAATTGCTTTGCGGTTGAAAGGTGCGATATGTGCGGTGTACGAGGTACGCGGTGCGAGGTACGAGGCAGTGTCAACAGGTTGGGATGACCTCTGTCAGCGGATGACCAGCACCCACCCTTAGGGCCAATATTTGATGCACCACCACCCACGCCACGAGCAAACGCACCTGAGACATCATTAATTCAGTAAGGGCCCAGGCCCAGGGACACGGCACACGGCACACCTGATGGATTCACAAGCGGGTCACAAGCTCAACTGAAAAGCCACCAAGAAAGGCCACAGTTCTGGCCGCAATAATCAGAAATTGAAGCGATAATGGATTTTGACAAACGGAACGCAGAATTCGAATGCCAACAGAACAAAGCAACAAAGAACAACAAAGAACAGATCGAAAAACAGTAAATTCGGTATCGGTTTTGCTATCTGAATCGATGCCTGTGACGTCGAATTCGTAGAACGCCCTGATTAGAAACCAACTGAAAGCGAGAGTGTGTTCCCTTATCGGTGGAGTGTACTCACTATATTACCTGTGGACACAAATGATCTGTGTATTACCGATAGATACTTTAAGTTGAAGTGTATTCAGTAGTCGGGGGGATATAATAAAAGTACACGTGCACACACCATAAAGCTCTTGATAGGGATATGATGTGTATAGATTTGCACTGCAGGTAATCTACAGGGGATCCACAAGTATCCAACCTCAGGAAATTGAAACACAATCGTAGATAATGCGAAGGAAACATCATGTGCTGTTCGATTGCTTCGCACTCAAAGTTTACCAGATTCAAGAACACATACGCACACATGCGCAGATCTCTGACACTTGGGTGATAGATGGAGCCACACACACACACATGAAAACATTCAAGAGAGAGCCAAAGCTGGGGAGAGAGCAAAAGCGAAAGATGGTAACTCTATCCAGATCTACACCATTTATCGCAGTGCAATCGCTAATAGCACTTATCGAACAACACTTATCGAATTGCCGTCTGAACATATGTATTTGGAGCATTGTCTTGATAAGCCCCATGCAATGACATTGCAAACAACATTTGTTGCCTCATTAAATGCAATCGTTTGTACCTGCCACATCCCGTTGTGCCAATCGAAGCCCTGGATGGAGTGGACTTTGTTTGCAGTGCACTTTCGACGGCTGTCTGATGGGGGAAATCTAATTTCAGACAGAAGCAAAAACACCAAATATGCACTCAATCAATATTGCATATACATTAAGATTACGATTACGGGTATATATAGTGAATATATTCCGAGACAAAGGTGGCACTCGGCAGGTGCCATCCTATCGGTAGGAGTCCATTGAACCGCCATCGGTCATAATTTAATTCATTATTTAAGGTTTTCTTTACCCACTTTTAATGGTGCACGTACGATACGCGATACGCCATACACGATACGTATATATACGTACGTACATATATCTTTTAAAGGCAGCCGGAAGACGCACTCGTGCACATGTCCGCTGATAGATAGATAGACTGCTCCACCAGCTCCTCTCTCGCCAGTTCCTGCCACTGCACTCCAATCCACTCCACTCCACTCCACCCCACTCCATAGCCATACTCCCAGTCACGTAGTTGCAGGCACCTTGGGGCTTGCAGCATAATTGAAATGTTGAAAGCCCATGGGCAGGCGGCACGTGGTGCCACCGCATTTTCTTGCCAGAGAACAAGGCAAGCCCCCTCCCCGCCTCTGCTGATAAAACTCGAATGCCTCTCCAGCGATTAGAGGACACCGCTTGATAAGAGGCTGATCAATGAGCTGCGATTAGATTGGACTTCCGCAATATCACAAACCATCGACCATAAACCATGGGCCCTCGAAACGGGACATAAAACCGAATACCCATTACCGAAACCGTCAACGGTCTTAAACACGAAATGCTAATAACCATTTCGTACTCGCTTCCATGTAAATTCGTTCGGTGTTCGCCAAAGTCCAATAATAATTTCATATAGACATGGTTAATAATGTAAAAGGGTTGTTACCAGCTACCCCTCTCCCTGCCTGCCCCCTGTACACTCCTCTCGGACACAGTGCTGCCTCTCGTGCCACCGCCTCTTTCGGCTTCTGTCGGAGGGTTGCCCCTAAGCACGCAATGGCTCGACCAACAACCGCAGCAGCAGCAGCAGCAGGGCCCAGGGATCAGGGTTCCTTTATCGAATAGAGCACTACGGCAATGAAGTGGAGTGTGGCAGAGCGGAGTGGTGTGGTGTGGTGTGATGGATGAGACCTGCCTCAAGATATGCGAAAAGAAAACTAATTACAGCTGAACCTTTGACCTTTGGCAGCGCTCGCTCGCTCGTTCTTCCAGGGCCATGCCATGGCTTCGAAAGGCAACTCAAAGGCAAAACTGCAACTTCCAAGGGCGGCGTGGCAAGTGCAACAAAATAAACTTCGGCTATAGACCTCTGCGGCCCCGAGGAGCGGCGGTTGCCACAATAGTTAACACGAGGATCCCTGTCCTTAAATCCTTAAAGGTGCAGTACAGGATACTTCGACTGATTGTGTGCTCCAAAACCATGAAAGATCCTCCGAATTCTGAACAATTTGTAGGCAAATCTTTGGATAAGAAAGTCCTTCAAAATGGATCCTTTTCGCATGTAATCGTGTGACAATTGTCTTGCCACACATCTCTCATACAAGTGTCCCTCAATCTGCTTCAAATGCCACTCATTTTCCTGCCAACTCTCTCGCAGAAGTGCACTAGAGGCCCACCGAAACGAGACCAAGGCACAGACAAAGGTAGAGGAGAGGACGAGGAGAGGAGGTTCTGCGGCATCGAGGGGCATTCAAATGGTGTGTCAGCCACGAGGGGATGTGGGCTGGGTGTGGCACGTCTGCCACTCGCTGGCATTTTGCAGTCGATAAAATGCCAACAGCCAACAGGCCCGAAAACAACGTTTTTCAAGTCGAAGGTTAAATTTTATCGCGGTCGCAAAGGCAGAAGCCGGCAGCTTGCAGCCGGCAACAAAGGAATCGCCTGCCCGCCTGCCTGCAGTCGGGTCGGTCGTCTTCTATTGTTTATCGAGGCTTTTGATTAGTTACAGACACTGCACACACACCAGACAGCAGAGGCAGCAGTAGCAGCAGCAGCAGCAGACGACGTGCCCCTGCCACTGTCCCTGCCCCATGTGGGCTTCCGATTGAATGGCAGGCAGCGCGAAAACTTTTGGCTGCTGCCCAAAAACACTTTTGAATGCTTGTCAGGTTTGTCTCTCACTTTAGATACAATGCAATGCTTCCCAACCCCAGTGAATGGCAGGGGCTGGACTTTCACAAGGGGAGTGTGAGCAGTGGGAGTGGGGGTGGGGGTGGAATGATGATATTTCAAGTGGCTTTTTCGCATGGTAATTGCTATCAATTGCAGCCGCGAAAAGTGCCAGATACTGACCCCACACACAGAGACAACAATGCAGTAACAGATACAACTATTATGGGGTATACAAGGTACGTTCTATCCGTAGTATCTGTGTTTACGTGAGAGCTACTACGTTCGAGTGGCTCTGAAAGGCACTTCACAAGCGTCTCGGCAATTAGCAGAGAGCGAATCGGAACACAAACAGCACACAAACAGTCGGTGCAAAAATCCCTCACACACGCAAAATAAACCGAAAAAAACTACAAAAATACAATGACAACAAATTGGGAATCACTAGTGGCTGCACCCATCCCACCCCACCACCCAGTACCACACTACGTATACGCATCCAGCATCGAATATACCCTCTGTACATATGTATTGATAATGATGATGGCTTTTTACAAGTGTTATGTACACACACACACACACACATGTGAATGAGTTAGTTAGTTGCAGTTTCGTGGTGTCTAGTCTTCAGCCATTGCCAGCTTTGGCTCGAATGACTGCAAAACCGGTTAATGGCAATTGGTAATATTTAATTGTATTTCCCATTCCACTCCATTCCATTCCATTTGTCGATGAAATCCAACTAAATGCACTAAACATCTGTTTAGTTTTATATATTAATTAAGGGAAACACATATGTAGATTACATGGAAAAAGATGATGCCGAGTATTAGTTACTGCCTCTGGGTTGTGAGGAATTATACGCTGTTTATCACTTGTAAACTGCATATGTAATACTTCCTGCACAGTGTTCACTGTACTGTTTGCCAAATGAGGGGACATACAAGTTTAAACACAAATATCTTGCCAAATGCTTAGCCGCAGAAATCCGTTCCAAAGGGCCACAAATATGCCGCAGTATCGGAGATCTCGCCTTGCCCCATGAGCCACCAACTGGAATTTCATTTAAATGCCATATGGATCATAGCTGAACGAACTGTAGTCCAGCATCTGGTATAACCTTATCTTTATTCCCAGGGAAACTCTCACATTCTTCTGGAAATACGAAACGTTTGCATATCAAACAATTACAACACAATTTGAATGCCTCACAGATTCCGCCCTCCCCCTGCCATCTTGGGGGGGCAACGCTTTGCTATTGATCGGAGGCGGGGGCATTGTTTGTGGTTCTATAAACAAACGTTGAACAAATGGCCGGCAGCGTTGGAATGAATGCTGGGAATCAGTGAGGCAAAGGATTCCCGAGGACGAGTATATGTGTCAGAGGCTCAAGATCTCAAGTGAGGGTCGGCGCATTCAAAGGCCCACTTAACATCCTGTCACTCCCCCCCGTCCACGTCCTCGGAATGACAGTCAGGAGTGTGTGCAGCGAGACACACACATCCATCGCATGGTGCATGCCACAAATATGCCAGTATGTGCCAGACATGTCCCAGATGCCGGGTTGCGGGTGTCGTCTACCCTCGAGAAATGTGAGTCAGCAGAGTCGGCAGTTTTGGCAGCCGGTTAAGGGAGTCCTCTTCCGCAGATTGAGAGGGAAATCGGGGCAGACACGAGCGAGGCCCAGTGGCAGCCTGTGAAAAAATGACAGGCGGAATAGGAAAACACGGGAGTCCCCCACGATTCCCATTCCGATGGAAACGTTTTGCGGTTCTCGTTGGGATCGTTGGGAGGGGAAGTGCTGCACAAATAACGATGCCAGACAGACAGATATTTAGCGAGTGCACGAGTGTGTGTCTGTTTTTTTTTTTTTTTTTTTTTATTTCCGTTTATTAATAATCTTATCCTATGTCTATATACATTAAATATAGGGTAGTGTGTAGGTGGAACATGGCATTGGCGGTACGGTCGTGAGGTAGTGCTTCGCCGCTGCCAATGTTCCGCCTACTCTACCACTCCTCTGCGCTCGCGCTCAGCCTTGCGCAAATCGGTCATGACTGCCGCCGCAAACGCGCCGACCGCTTCCCAGTTGGCGCCGCTAGCCAACATCGACGTCACGAGGCTGTCCACTGAGAGGCATCCTATGGTCCTCTCCAGATCCGCTCGAGGCCCAGAGAAACGTCCGCAGTGTAGCAGAACGTGTTCGGCATCCTCGACACTGTTGTCACTACAAAACGTGCAGTACGGGGCACTCTCGTGCCCGAAGCGGTGCAGGTATCCCCTGAAGCAGCCATGACCACTTATGAGCTGTGTGGTGTAATAATTCAGCTGACCATGCCGCCTGCTTGTCCACGCTGCGATGCTCGGGATGAGGCGATGTGTCCACCGCCCCTTGCTAGACGCATCCCACTGCCTCTGCCAGTTCTCCACCGTGCGCGCTTTAGCCGCAGTGCGCACTGCCTGCTTTTGGAGGACAGGCAGCTCCCTGCCGTGTGTTCCCTCGAATATCTCTGCCCTTTCCCTAGCCAGTTCAGCTATGGGTGCTACGCCCGCCAGAACCAGGCATGCGTCGTCTGATATGGTTCGGAAGCCGCTACAGACCCTGATCGCTCCAAGGCGGTGGGTAGCTCTCAACCCGCGGGTGTAGCTGCCAAAGCTGCAGGCCAGGTGCCATATAGGAGCCGCGTATAGCATCGTGGCTCTTGTTACGCTGGTTAGGAGGAGCCTCTTAAGTTGCTTCGGCCCTCGCGTATTGGGCATGATCCGCGAGATTGCCCGGTTAGTTATGGCGGCCTTTGTGCTGGCGTAGTCCAGGTGCTCCTTGAAGCTCAGCCTAGTGTCCAGGATCACGCCCAGGTACTTAATGGCCCTCTTCGACCTGACCGTGGTGTTTGCAACTGTGATAGTGGCTGTCTCCACTATTTTCCGGCTGCTAATGAGCACAGATTCGGTTTTTTGTGGTGCTATCTCCAGCCCTACAGAGGAGAGCCACTGTACTGTTTTCGAGATAGCCGCGTTGCATCTGTCCTCGACTTCCTTAAGCTCCTTGGCGACAACCACTATAGCCACATCGTCGGCAAAGCCCACAAGGTGGACGTTTTCAGGCATTGCCAGCCGAAAAACGCCATCATACATGACGTTCCACAAAGCAGGTCCCAGAACCGACCCTTGTGGCACGCCCCCAGTTACCTGGTGCTCCTCTGTCGCCTCGCTGGTGTTGTACCTCAGGATTCTGTCCCTGAAGTAACTTTTTACGATTCTCCGCAAGTACTCCGGAACGTTGAGCGCCTCTAAGGCCTCCAGGATACGACCCCATCTAGCCGTATTGAAGGCATTTTTAACATCCAGCGTTGCCACAAGGCAGTACTGCTTGGCGCCGCCTTTCCATCTGCTTCCCTCGATCGCTCCCGAAGCTAGCTCGACCACCTTGCCGATCGCATCCAGCGTGGATCTCGCCTTCCGAAAGCCGTACTGCTGCGGTGACACACCGCCAGCAGCAGCGATGGCGCTATCAAGGCGTTTGCAAATGAGGTGCTCCAGGAGCTTGCCGACGGTGTCGATCAAACAGATCGGGCGGTATGCTGCTGGATCTTCGAGCTGCTTCCCAGGCTTTGGTAGCAGGACCAGGCGCTGTATTTTCCAGCGATTCGGAAACACTCCACTTTCTAGGCAGCTGTTGAACATGCCCGCGAAGACATCGGGGCGGAGCTCCACTGCTAGCCTCACCGCTCGGTTGGGGATCCCGTCCGGGCCAGGCGCCTTGCTCGGCTTCAACCTCGTTGCAGCGCGGCGTATCTCCTCCGGTGTGATGGGCTCGGTTGGGGTAGGCACTCCGAGTGGGGGCACTCCGATTTCGTCCGTCATGCTAGGAAAGAGGTGTCGGACAATCCCTTTCAGCGAAACTGGATCCATGGGGTGGCAGCGGGAAGCGGCGTTGAAACGTTTAGCGACTATCTTGTATGCGTTGCCCCACGGGTCGTGTTCCGCGGAGTCGCATAGATCCAGGAAGCATCTACGCTTGCTCTCCTTAATGAGCTTCTGGAAGCGTCTCCTGCTGGCACGGAACTCAGCCTGGCGGTCCTGGAACGCCTCCGATCCGCGTGCGCGCTGGTAGCGGCGTCTGGCATAGTTGCAGTCGCTTCTCGCCTCGGCAATCTCCTCATTCCACCAGTAGACTGGGTCATGGTGCCTCTGATGCCTCTTGCTCCTTATCATGCTCGCATCGCAGGCGCGGCTAAGGATCTTCATCGTCCTGTCCACCACAGATTCGGTACTATCTTCAGCGTCAGGGACCTCCGCAGACTCAAGGTGAGAGCTAAAAATCCGCGTGTCTAGCGTCTCGACTCGATACCGGGCACAGTGCTGGGCTGGGGCATGTTGGCGGTCAGGTCGTACTCCCAGGGTGCACCATATGGCAACATGGTCGCTTGCATTATACGCGTCGTCGATGGTCCAGCAGGACGAACCGAACAGCGCGCTGCTGAAGTGTGTGTCTGTGTGTGTATCTGTGTGCGTGGATGGCAGTGCAGTAAGATGCAAACTTGTTAAACATCCCACAACAAACAGCAAACAACAGACAACAACGGATGCAATCTGCCCCACAACAGCCTACGACTGATTCCGTTCTGCTCTGGCCGTACACTGGGCGAAACTGGAGCGAGCGAAACAGAGAGATATTCCGTGGAGGCTCCGTTGACAGCCTGGCAGTATCTCTCAGTGCACACCACACAAAAACCATAATTAACTCTTGCTCTGTGGATTCCTGATGGTTTTTTCCTTCTCAGTTTCCATAAAGAAAATTACTCATAACCCCCTCCCTCATAAACCTCCCCCTATAAAACGGATGCCCCAAGGCTGAGGCCAGGCGGTGTCTGGCTGTCTGGATATACATACATACAAACATGCATACATACATACATACATATGTACATATGTATAAGGAAAAGGCAGTCGGAACTGGCAGCAGCAGGGACTGGCATCGGAGAGAGAGAGTAAGGAGAATGCAAATGCATTTCACTTGATTGAGGGAGGAGGATTGACACAGAGATTGGCTGACTGCCGGACTTTCGCAATGACAAAACCCCAACCCCAACCCCAACTGGTGGCGCCACCACAATAAATTGCCAATTAAAAGGCCCTGGGAAAATAGGGGGGAAAGTGCAAAAAAAACACAAAAAACAAACAAAAATATACAGCCAAAGTCAACAAAAGTGAGGGATGATGATGACGACGATGATGAAGGAAGAAAGGAAGAAAAGCCACACCCAAGTGGAAAAGTTTGTCCAGGGTTGGTCGCTCCCAGCTGCCTGCTCCCTGCCACACGCTAAATAATTTATGAATAATGCCCTTAACTTCTCCTTATCCTTCGGCTGCAAATGAAAATTTAATTACCAGCTTTTTCACAGGCTCAGTCGCCGTCGCAGTTGCCGTCGCATTCGCTGGCCAATGACCAGAGTACCGCGTCCAGTCAGTCGCTGAACCTGTGGCCAAAACGAGTTCCACACACGCACCATCCCAGGGACGAGGCAAGGGGCGGGGGGCGGAGACTGGTAACTCAAATATTTGTGTATCTCCTTCAAAAAGAAGGAAAGTTAAATATGGAAATAAGTGGCAGGCGGCAGGCGACAGGCGGCAGGCGGCAGAGAAGTGATTGCGGCATCAAAATTGGAGTCGCCAGCGATGGTTGGATGACTCACGATTGCCTTCACAATATCACACAATATATATACATATAAATATTTGCATGTACATATCATATGTATGCTGCTTTGCTTTGCTTTTTCTTTTTGATTAACAATTATTCAGAATTGAAGACTTTGATTGGGTCAGCGTTTATTTATTTACTTAAGGAATTCTCGTGGGAATGGCCGGGAAGTGCATGCAAAAACGAACAGAAAGGAGAAAATGCTGAAATATGTTGTAAGAATATGGTGGAATTTTCATAGTTAGATTCTAGAATGGAGATTGTTGCATCCCGATGATTCCATTCGCCTGCTTTGTTTCTCTCAACATAGACCCCAAATAAGTGGAAAACTCACAACCAACGATACACATATGAACATATGAATGTAGATGCCTTTCAGATGCCTTTTCCGAATGTTTTTCTTAAAGTTTTCCATGAGCCAAAATGCCTGAGGTGAGGCATGTACACTGATTGCATTTTTATAATGATTTTTAGTGCTAAAAGTGAGAACAGTTGCTAAACAAACTTTGTTTATTTACATTAAATAAGAAATTCTCTGCTGAACAGATTTTCATCTGGGGGGAGGGGGGCGGGCGTGCACACCCCATTGAGTGCTTGAAAATTGAAATTAGATGCAAATAAAAGCCAGCGTTGCTGAATTTGTAATACCTTAACAATTGTATGGTTTTGGCTTTTGCTTTTGTGAAATATAAAGAGAATTCTGCCCCCAGGCCTTATTGCGCATGGGTCGCTCTCTCTCTCTTGAGAGAACGCTCTTAAGTGATCGTGCTATACGTATACAAAGAGTGAATAAGTGAGGGCAGGGTATCAAAGTGTACGCATGCCGGCTGCAGTATGAGGGGGCAAAAGAGAAAGCCAACGTCAAAGCCAAAGCTTGGGCCTGTGACGTAGGCAGACGTGCTGTCGAGCGGCTGGTACGCGCTGGGGTCACTGTACGCGCTAATAAAACCGGCAACGTCTGGTGGTCGCACCGTTTGGCCAGATACCAGTGGGGTGGGCCAGCAGAGCATAAGCAGGCGAAGAAGAGCAGAGGCGGAGGCAGAGGCAGTGCCAGAAGTGGCAGTGGCAGAAGAAGAGCAGTAGCCAAAGCAGAGGCAGAAGCAGAAGCAAAGGCAGGGGATTAGGTGAACAAATTCCAAAATATATTAAAAGAGAGCGATTGCGAGTGCGAATGCGAGAGATAGCAAATGAGAGAGGGAGTGAGAGCTTAACGCGGAAGCTGCTGTAAACCAGAAAAAGCAAAGCTTTAGGTGCCGGAGACCATGTGATAGAAAATGTTAGCGTTTTTAGTACGAATACATAGCACACACACACAAATTGATTGAAATTGTGACATATTGGGGAGTGAATGATAAATAAACACGCATACGCATAAGCATACGCATACACATCTGTGTGTGGAACTGTGCAAACACACTCCACGGCGCCGTCATTTATCGCCTGTTAAGTGGGCGATCGAGAGAGGGCGATGACGGTGGGTGCTACAGTGGGGCCAGGCCAGAGCCACGCAGCTGCAGCCAAGGCCAAGGAGCAGTCACCAGGCCGCAGAGACAACAAGAATAGGCATGCGTGCCACTGTGCCTGAACTTGTTCAAGGTCAATCCATGCGACGCCTGTGACGACGACAGCCGCATGCAAAAAAACACACACACACACAAAAAAAAGAAGAGAAGAGCAAACGAAAGGGAGAGGGAGCACGAGCCGGTGCCAAAGTTAAAAGTACGGGAAAGAGCAGGAGAACAAATTCCACCAAAGAAGCGCAGCGGCAGCGGCAGCAGCAGCAATAGCAACAATAAACGATGGGGCCCAAAAAGAGAGAGAGAGAGAGAGTAAAACCAAAGAGACACGACCGTGGGGGCGGACACACAACAACAATGGGCCTTCGATGATGCTCGACAGGCGGCGGGGTCGTGTGATAAGAACCTTAAGGCGTTTGAGTACTATTTGAAACGTGAATAAACAAAAGGAGTTGCTCAATTGTGGTCAGAGAGAGAGAGAGAGAGAGAAAGGGCAAACCCAGCAGCAGAAAGCAGAAAGCTCTACTGATTGCTTAATTCTAATCAGACCCCCACCTTTACCTGAGTTGCTGTTGCTGTAAACGGCTGTTGTTCTCTCTCTTGTTGTTGGCACATCAAATTCAGTTGTAATCCTCTCGGTTTCACACATATACACACAGCCATCCGTATGAGGGCAAGGACACGCCGCCAGACCCAAGAAAGGAACTCAAATTGAGAGCACAGGGGTGCTGTTTTTGTTGGTATGTTGCTGTGCCTCAGGCTGTTTGCATTTTTAATTAATTGTAAAAATTCACACGACACGCACACACAGAAGTCAGCGTCAGCGCGGGTTTGTTAAGCGGGAGAGAGTTACAGTTACAGTTAGCGTAAGCGTAACAGTTAACCGAAACACCGTTGGGTTGGTTGCCAACCGTTCGAGAACAGCAGGTCTCACGCGCGCGAGTTCCGATTGGATTTTGGCATCAATTTATTGGCAGCACTAAAATAATTTACGATTTCTTGCGGCTTGATAGGGTGGGGAAGGCGGGAGCATGCCCACATCCAAGCTGGAGGACACACACATACAGCCACACACACACGCAAACGCAGGCGAAAAGGAATGCAAAAGATGATGGGAGGTAGAAGAAGCAGCAGCAGCCAAAAGGATGCTGTACGAGAAATTTTTCGAGCCTTCGCACTGTTCTTTTGCACTTTGCTAATTTGTTGCTAATTTTCACTAAACGTTTCTTAAAACGAGTTCGTTAATGCACTAAAATACCGTTTATTGTTCCACTTTTTGAATATTCTAACAAAAACAAAAAACGCCCGCGGCACGACTGCAGCAACTGGATACTTTGGGAACAGTGTGACCGCGGAATTACCGATAAAATATTCCGCCCGACCGTCAGAAAAATACCAGAAAGAACGGTCTCAATTGAAAAATATACCGCAAAAATACCAACAAAAATCGTATTCCTCGCTTTTGATGTTCTGTATAATAATACTAGCTAACGAAGACCCTCAGCTCTGAACAAATAATTTTATCTAGTAGATGAAACAATTTTTTATAAGACTGATAAATTTTAAAACCCCCATTTATTGTATTTTGTCTAAAATAAGGCTTAAACGAGATAGGTCCGCAAATAAGTTTGGGGCTATTGTTTTATTTGTTCACTATAATTTGGGCTAGAAAGTGTGGGTGCTACTCCTTGGAAGGAAACCCATAAGTGATAGTAAAAAGATAAGATAATCGAATAACTGATCTCCCATGAAACAGATTACTTTGATTTCAGCAATTTATCCATTATTTTAGTAACTCCCTTGCTCATTTCAAATCCGCGCGCAGTAAAAAATCCTCGCCGTCCTGGGAAGTTTACAATATTTTTCCCTGGGAAATTGCTGAGGCTCTTCGGAAAATGTCGGGTGTGGACAACAGGCAAAACGGCCCAGAAAATGCAAGGCCTGCAAGGTAAAATCCACCCAGCTGACTATCGGGGATTTTTTCGGGTAGGGTGAAAATCGTGCGAGCCGTGAAATTTCCCTTGGCTAAATTTATCCGTTATCCGAACCTTTTTTGGCTCAACCCAAGCTGGCAGTGTGACCGTGGACTTATCCATAAAATATACCGTCCATACACCAAAATACCGACTCAAATTCCGCGCTTTTACTTATTTTTGCGCGTCAGGTATGAGCTTATACGATGGATGGAGCCATGCAACAATATACCGATATTTTTTTTAGAATTGGCGGTAACTTTGAAAATTACCACTGTTTGCTTTACGTGTGAACTATCGCCACTCTAACAACAAAAGTAAAGTTTTGGAGTAAATATTTTATTGGAAAAATACGGATAACTTTCTGGATGTATTATAAAGCTAATGCGTTATTAATCGTACAATATTTATTAAGTATGGTGGCCCCCCATGCACGATGTACGATTTAAGATATATTTATAGTACCTTAACGGTATAAATAATACAAAAAAAAAAAAAAGAACTAAGACAATAGACTACGACTAAGGTTTCGATTATGATGAGTAGTTTAGTTGTACATGAAAGCGATCACAATTGTCAGATGATGGAGGCGTGTGCGTTGACCTTAACGATCTAACTTAAGGGCTAGCATCTATTAGGCGTCCTTCGGCTTGCTGCTGCTGTTGCTGTTGCTTTTGGTTCTGCCTCGGCGCAGCAGGAGACTGGAGAGATTGCTGTATGGCAGCTCAAAGGCCAGCGAGAAGAGAATCGAAGCCAGATAGCAGATGACAGCAAAGCCACAGGTGACAACGCACTGGAATCAAGAGCATTTATAGGAGATCAGTGGCGATCCATTAAGGCATCCACCAACGCTTACCAGCATGAAGGGATCGGCATGCGTGCTGGAGCTAGTGAGGCTGTAGAAGAGGGCTATGACCAAAGGATTGAGCAGGTAAATGGCGTACGACAGCCTACTGACATGCTGGAAGCCTTTGGCCTCCAGCAGGCGAGACCACCAGACGCCTCGACCACCGGCACTGCCCGCTATCATCCAACAGACGCTCAGCGAGAAGAACAGGCGGCCCATGACAAACAGCGTGATGGCCATCAGGGGGCCCAGATCCCGCCTCACCGTCGAGTAGATGCACCCGAAGAAGACGAGCAGCGCGAAATGCCAGTACAGACGCTCGCGGGACTCGCTCAACTCCACCTGGAGGCGTCGCTCCATCAGGCACCAGGCTGTGATGGCACCCAAAATGTATGGGAGGACCCGCACAAAGGGCGATGTGTAGATCTCTGTGCCAGTGGCAAAGGCGGCATCGAAGGAGAGCTGAAACTTGATACTCAAACCGATGCCATAGGACCAGACAATGGTTGAGGCGAGGGCGAAGGCCACCAGAGCCTTGGTTACCTTGGGATGCCTGCAACAGAGAAGCTATAGCGATTCGTTCAGTCGAAAAGGAACTTCAGGCAATCACTTACTTCACATAGAGGAAGAGCAATCCATTGGCCAGGATGAAGAACTGCATCTCGCAGGCCAGAGACCAGCTCCAGTTGGCGCACATATCCCTGTGATCGAAAAGGTTCTGGATGAACAGGAGATTCCGCCACCAGTGCCTGGAGCACATCTCATCGAAGCGCTCGTTGATGTGGTAGATGGAGACATCCCCAATGTAGGCATACACCAGATCCACTGTGGCCATCACCACCAGATAGAGCGGACCCAGGCGCAGGTAGCGGTGGAACAGCAGCTTGCCGAAGAGCTTCAGGTTCTGCCGCAGGCTATTCTGACGCACTGCCTCCATCTGCTGGGAGTTGCGCAGAAAATTGAAGGTCTGCAGGAATCCACTAAAAGGAGCCATTAATTAGAATTTAAGAATTTACAGACTCTAAAGGATGTGGGACCTGCTCACCTGATGGTGAAGAAGACATCCACTAGCAGTGGGGCCGAGGAGACGTATTGGAAAAAGGCCTGCTCCGCATACGATATGAGCACGGTCTTGTTGTGGACCGTAAAGTACATGAACCACACGACATGGAAGACCATGATCCAGATGGCGCACACCGACCGCAGCCCGTTCATCAGCGGTATCTCATTGGGGCTGTTCTCCCGAACGGCGAAGATCTTTGCCCAGTTCGTGGGCACGTCGAAGCACTCGACAAATTTCTGCAGTCGCCGCCACTGCAGCAGGGAGTGGAGTGCCCGCCACAGTTCGGACTCTGCCGGCGCCAGGAGCCCAGCATCATCGACTGTCGACTGTGGCGCCTTTATGGCTGCCGTCAGCTGCTGAGCGCAGAGCATCAGGGCGCCCGTGGCCAGGACACAGGCCACCAGCATGCGAAAGCTGGGGCGCTCAAAGAACACCTCCCTCAGCTGCAGGTCCTTCATGTACACCACCTGTGGGCGAATGTCGAAGATTTCGCTCTCGGTAAACATCCCTCCGGTCACGTACTCCTGGGCCAGATGCTTCACCTCCTCCGAGCTGCAGGCCCTGGGCAGGCACAGTCCAATGTGGATGATCTGCTCGGACATCAGCTTGATCTCCACCTGCCAGGGCGAGCTGTGACTCAGGTAAATCACGCGGTAGTCCATATCGAAGGGCGCCTGCTGTGTGATGATCCCATAGTGCATCACGCGCTCGAAGTTCTTCGAGAGGGTAATGCCCACGGGTCGTTGCACCCCGCTACAGGCCTCTCGACTGCCCAGCCAGTAGTTCTGGCCGTACACAAAGCCAGACGGCTTCGTTCCAGAAGCATCAAGAACTGCAATGCAAGCGTAATAAGTTTTAATTTTTCGAAAAACTAAAGGTTGGAGATTGCACAGGTTCTTAAGGTAAAGGTTCAGCGATATTTTTATTTAGCTGAATTTGATCTTTCTAAATTTCCCCAAATGGTGGTGGTCCAAACTTCAATGGTACAGAATGGGAACAGAATGAACTTCAATCTGAACAAATCTATTTGCCAATTATATTTACTGGGAGTACAGAGATTATAGATCATAAAACCTTGTCTCTACAAAAGTACAGAAAATACAGAGGGGAAACCTCATCTCCTCAAGGGGACAAAAATAGTTTTGCAAAGAATATCATGTTAAACATATACAAGTGTATATAGGAAAATGCTTTATATTTTGTTCTTAGACTATTCGTATAATGATCTTCCACCAGGAAACTCATTCATTATACTAACCTTTCATGGCCCATGGCTGTTTGGTGAGTATCCCACGCTGCACCTGCCGCAGCTGTCCCTGGCATCTGGCACTCACTTGGCTCTCGTTGGCGGGCACCTTGGTCAGTCCAAAGATGACGGAGGTGCGTGTCAAATGCATCTCATGGGGCGAGCTCACAATCGATATCGCTGGAGGGGGTTCCTCCGGCAGAGTACGCGATTCATTCAGATGACTTTGATATCTCTGCTGATGCTGATGCTGCTGCTGCTGTTGCCAATGTGTGTTTTGTATTGAGCTCTGATTGCTGATGTCGCCCTTGGCAGTGCCTGTTCCAAGCCACAGGCAGAGCAAGAGCATCAGTGCCAGCCATGGCAAAGAGGTGCGCCGCCTGATCTCCATGATTTGCTCTGCTGCTAAAGTACTTATTGTAGGTTTTTTTTACCTTGGGCTATTGCTTGGCCTATTTGATGTTGGTATTACTTTTTGGTTGGTGTTTTGGGTGATATTTGGGCCACGTTTGTTTATTTGGCTATTTGATTGTTGTTTGAAGGTCACTTCACTTCACTTCACCTCTCACCCCGTCCTCCCTCTGCGGGGCTAACTGTTATTGATATTTGTTAATTGATTTGCCAATTGAATATTTTTTGGGGGGGAAACTTTCGTTCACAAAAAAAAGCCATTCAAATGCGGCAAGCACGTTTTCGTGATAGTATTTTCCCAGTGACACACATTGCACCTCTACCTTTCCTCCCACTCCCTTTCGCTCTCGCGCTCTCTGTGCGCCCTTCTCCCCCTCTCTCCTTCTCTATACCGCTCCGCTCCTCTGTTGCCTTAGAATATTACGCATACGCCTGGAGCGCCTTCACACCTCTGTTTTCATAGAATATTACGCATACCACCTGCAGGTTCGTTTACCGGTTAAATAGTCATAAACCCCGTTTCGGGGTTACACACATCTGCTGCTGGCGCTAACCAAAGAGTCAAAGAAATAAAGAGAGAGAGAGGGAGAGGGAGCGACTTGGCTGCTTATGCAATAATTAACATTTAACACATGCGTTAATAATTTTGCATTTTATTGTTATTGTATATGGTATATTGGCTCCCAGCGGAGTAAAAGTTTTTTTTGTTGTTTTTTGTATTTTTTCGAAATGCCACAAAAGAAGATAAACAAAACTCAACCCAATTCGGCCTGGCAGTGCGACGGGACTGACTGAGACCCGAGTGAGACCCCGGGCACGGGACTAAGGTTCAATTGATTGGTCGCCCAGCGACGCTGCGCGCCGTTTGAGTTGTTTGCCTTTGAGTGGTTATGATTGAGTGAGTGAGTGGCACACAGCGCCTGCGCGCATGTGTAAAAGGGAGCACAAGCAGCGACGCAGCGCGTGCTCTGGCAGAGGCAGTTCCATTTATTTGGACAGCGTCGACGCCACCGTCGCCACCGTCGCCACCGCCGCCTGACCACACACAATCTGTAGCGTGTTGTTGCTGGCCTTTCGTTTTGTATACCCTTTGCGTGAGGGTACATTTGCGATTCACCAAAGGAAGAGAGGAAGACTTTGGGGACTCTACAGGGCACAACAGTCGAGATTCAAGAATATCTGAAAGAAGTTTACAATTCAGAGCTTGGCAGTACCCAGTATCATACATCGTGAGAATTGCCTCCAAGGACATTTAATCCAAAGCATCTCTTATCATAAAAGAAACTAAAATCTCGAAGCAATGATGTATCTTTCAGGGTATCAAAGACTTCGACTTTTCTCTGTTTTTCGATCACTTGTGGCTTTGACAGACGCACTCACTCACTTATTCGAACACACTCACTCGGACACTCATTCATTCACACTCTTGCAAGCACATAATAATGCCCAAATGCTTATTGTTTATTATTATGACTAAATAACGCGCGTAATCAAAAAAAGACGGTTCAAGAATTATGCGAACAGAGGTCCGGCATTGGCCGCGGTTTGGTTCGTACCACGTATACGGTTACGGTTACTGTTACGGGTACGGGTACGGGTACGGTGTTCGGTTACGGTTTCAATTGAGATCTTTTAAACGAATTTGCATAGTTAGCGCTTTCCTCAGAGGCAGGCGCTCTTTAAAGCTGGGTTTTGCATAATCTGAGACGCCCATCGATGGACTTTGTCTAGTTTTTGGGACGGGGGAATTTCGAAATATGTTTGATCTGCATTTTACATAACGAAATGGTGTGTGAAGAGTGTAGCAAGGTGCAGAGAGATAAAGTTGTAGAGAGAGAGAGAGAGAGTGTGGTGATTTACACTGGATTTACTCTCTCTGTCTCCCACTCGCGATGCTGACTTCCAATAGAAGCCATCAATTAACATGTTGTATTTGCTCAGAGCACTGTTTCGCATTAGAACCTCCGGCACTCAAGACACTTACTCTTTTTTTTTTTTTGTATAGTATTTGATTATTTGTGTTGCTTCTGGGCTTTGGGTATCTCTTAAGAGCACTTTGTGTCTCTGATTTATTTTCACTTTTTCCCTACATTACGGCTGTAGTTGAGATGATTTTATTTATTTTTTTTTATTATTTTTTATTGGGACATTACGAGAGCAGAGATCCGCGTGTTTCGACTTTCGTTTTCGTTTCTGTTGCTGCTGATAAAACGCACTGCACAAGAGATTAGCTCTTTTGCCTCTGCCTCTGCCTCTACTCTGCCTCTGTGTCTTTGCCTCTTTCTCCGCTTCTGTTTCTTCTGCCTTTGCTTCTTCTTTTTGTGGCCCTGCAACTCGTTTTTCGTTGACGTTAACCGAATTTCATTTTCGCTTAAATTTCGATGAGGGCCATCGGGCAGACGACAACAACGCGTGCAACGGGCGTTTTGGAAACAACTGTGCGAGGCTGCATTTTGGCTCAAAGTTTTATAAACTTGGTCGCCCGCTGGTCAATTGTGAGTGGACTGCGCAGCCGCCGCGCAGTCGCAGCAGCCAGCCCCCGAGATCTGGAGACCCGAGAGATAAATCAACAATTTGGTATTCCGAATTCCATCTCAAGATCAACAAAAGGTGCAGACAGAGAGACAGACAGGCAGACAGACAGGCAGGCAGAGAAAGAGAGAGAGCGAGAGAGAGAGGGAGAGACTCCCTTACACACTCGTCGGAACTTTCGTTGCCGAATGTCGAATTCGACTTCGGCACACGCACATCATACCCTTGCTATGGCTGTCTCTCTCTCTCTCTCTCTTTGGCTTTGGGCTAGCGCGCGGGGGTGGGGTGGGGTCCCTTCCATTAATCAAAAGCTTTAATTAAACGGTAGTTTTTTGAGTGGTTTCTTAAGAGGGTGCCTCTTAAAATGGGATCATGGTTGATTTTGAGACTTTGTGGCACTTTGGCTTGGATCCAAAGTTGGGATTTATCTCATTTGATTGCGTCTCTTAATTACAGATTACAGGATTCCGTAGGTGAACTTGTACATTTTGTACGCTCTTAAAATATATTTTTAATTGGATTTATATCATGTATTTTATTTTATTGCTGGCTTTAAGGTCGGAGGCCATCAGGTTTTCAGGTGTGAGCAATATTTCGAGCCTTTCGCGTTTCAGCATAGTGACGAGAGCACGCAAAACAAAGTGAACAGAAAATCCATAGGCCGGAAGTGGGGTATCGTGGAAAATGATAAGTATTATGCATATGACGGACAGAGGGAGTCTGTTATGCTCTCTTTTAATACCTACTTTAATCTCAAAAATCTCTAATAGATTTGGAACCGAGTACAATAATTTAAATGATTTTAAAATCCATTCAAGATTTCTTTGTTTATTGCCCAAAAACTCTTACAATTCTTTAAAATTCGTATCTATATGGTAAATAAGTTTAACCATGCTCCTCCAACGCGGAGCCACGGTAGGGTATATTCATTTCGGTATTCTTTTGATCAATGGCGTGCACTATTTGGTCCAGCTCGAATACGCCAGTTGGACGTACCTCATGCAGCTGCTCGTGAACATTCATGAGCGGGAGACGTACGTGCGAGATCACGGTCTTGATGTCTACGCTCGGGTTGAAGAGACTCCACTTTTGTACACTCTTAAAGATTTCAATTTCAGGGGCAACGAACGCGTCCCGTCGCAGGACTTCCTCAAGGGATTCCTTGGATAAAATTTCAAAGGAGTCATGGCTCAGCAGATCCGACGCATTGCAGTCCATAAAATTTAGGCATCCCTTGCTCGGCTCGTCCATACTGTATCGGCGCGCTGCATTCAGGGTCTTGCAGACGTTGCTGATGGCTAGATTCTGCTGCAGATATTTCATTATGGCCGCCTCGACGTTCTGCAGCCCGTACAGATTGGCCTATTCGAGCAGATCTAGAATCTGATCCACGTCCAGTGCGGACAGTGGCAGCGTCCCCTTGTAAATATAGCTCAAGATCATCTTAAATGCATCCACCCGAACGTCCAGCTTAATTTCCCGCTGCGCCGACTCAGCCATGTCCCCGTAGAGCAAATAAATACTCACTGCGGGCCGCCCGAATGCAGCGGTGGCCCGGCAGCCGTTGTTCCTCTACCAAGAAGTCAACGTCCGAGTAGCGGTAGTCCATGCAGAGGACGCCTATATCCAGCGCTACGCGATTGATCGTCGATTTCGTCGGCATGGGTACCCATCGAGGTACCGGGGGAAGACGCATCGTTTGCCTGGGTGCCCATTTTCTCTGCTGGTTTTCTGTGTATGGAATGGATAATGTCAGCATTTGTATTATTGAGCTCTTGTCCAGTGTACACTCATAACTAGGTATGGTCACTCGAGTTAGAGCGCCCCATTTGAACGGCATTACTCTGCGTTATTTGCCAGCATCGCATTGCGATCATACCTTCTAATTTGTGTACCCTTCACTCGCCTCTTCTTGTTAGTCATTTTTTCATTTTTGCTGTGCGTACTGAGCTAGATTCGCATGTGTGGTGCATATTTTTGGAGGTTTCCATTTTCTTTCAACATATTAGTCTGAAATCATAAGGTTGGACATACATACATATGTACATATAATGAAATTCAAATTCAATTTACAACTGCTAAAAGCTTATATCTTACTTTCCAATTAATTCCGCTAGAGACCGCTTTCCCGAAAGCCCAGCGATCAGTGTTAATCAACACTGAAAGATCGATCTTGTCAAAAGAGCTTTTAGGGAGTAATGCTTTTGCTCTCAGCAACATTCACACATCTCTTAGCAACATTTGAGTACCCTAAAAATAAAGGATATTATTGATAGTGCGAGTAGTTTGTAACGAATTCAATTTTTCGGCCCGATAGAGTGATGTATGTGTATATATAATATAAACTTTCAATTATGAATAGACGACTCTTCCTCTCAGTTAAAGAGCAATCACATCGAAACTATTCATTCCTCTGGTTCCTCAATGAATAGATAACAAAAAAACAAATCAAGCTGATAAGGATTAATTAATGATTTTAGCTTTCAATGCCAATAATTGATAATCAGCTTGGCAAAGAGAATTTTGAGAGTAGTTCGAGAAGATAGGGTATCGAAACATCTGTACTCAACAATAGTCGGTTGGACCAAAAACCGGTTTAGTTTGCTAGCAACATGAGTACGGGTTACCAGCAACATGACGTATCCGTCGGGTGGTACAGTGGGAATATTGGAAGCACTGTGGAAATCAATCTTTTAGCGGGCCGCGGACACGCAACAACAGAAATAGTGTCGAATTTTGCTCCGAATTCGAAAAAGTAGTTCCGTTGAATACGAGAATATCCATATATGCTGTACATTGATATTTCCGCCGTGAGAGAGAAGCCAACAAATTTCGTGGGTTCTGAAAGAGCGCGGGCGCAACCGAATAATTTCACGAAATTCACGAAAATATCTTAGCCAAGAGCTGGGCCTGGTCCGTGCGTATCAGTGTGTGTGCGTGTGTGTCTTGATGGTGGTTGTTTATGCATATGTGTGTGTGTGCCAGAATATCAACCGAAAGCAAGTGCAAAAGAAAAATCATAAACAAAACAGGCAACAAGTTTTTTTTTGCGTAGAATCGAAATTCCAAGAAAACAACAGCGCGACAGCAGCGCCGTGTTTTTGTTGAATCGTATTGTTGCAACTCGTTTCGGTTTGTTTCGGTTGTTTTGTCAAAGCCACAAAGCGGAACAAATGCATAAATAAACCAGCCAGCCCGATTTCGCTGTGAATGCATCGAAGCGAAATGAAATGCGAAATTTGTTATTATTTGGCCTGAAGCGAAATTAATTAGAGCCAAGCCAAGCCAGCATTGTCATTGCAGTGCATCTGTACTCGTTTTTGTATCTGTGCCGCAGAAATCGGTAAAGTTTATGTAAAGCAACGTTGCGGAGTAGCGCGTATCGTCTTCTTTTTCGGCGCTCGGAGAGCACCTATTGTCGTCCCGCTCCGACGCTTTCATAGAGCAGTGCGAAAGCTCGGCGGCTTAGGCGGACAGACAGAGAGAGACAGAGAGCGAAAGAGAGGGGGGTGGAGAGTAAACAAATGAGTAACTGTCCGCACTGAATGCGTGTGCACGGACAGGCCCTGCACTTGGCGGACACCTGAGCGGACACCACTCGCGCATCCACAAATGGCAGCTAAAGTAAGTTTAAAAACATATGTATGTATGTATGTATGTATGTATCTAAGGACTGACCATCTGAACGGGTAGCCAAATCCAACGATTGGTTCTCACGACACACTACAAACAAAAACAAAGCACAGCAATCCCCACAGACTCCGGGCACCTTTGAACTTTAAAGCGGGAGAGTGCAAGCGTGTAACGGTGCCAGAGCCGAAACTAAAACCAAAAGCAAACAGACATCAATACACCATTGGCAAAAAAATACATAACACAACAGTAAAAAGCAACAAAAACAACAAACCAAAACCGGGCCCACAAAAACAAAAACGGTTCCAGGCGAAAACAACTGTTGCAGCAGCAGGCCATACTGCAGATGGCACAGTGGAACAAAGAATTTCTGGAATGGAATAGACTTGCTGTTTTACAAGTGCTTTCGGATAGGAGGAGGGCAGGAGGAGGTAGAGGGGAGAGAGAGAAGAAGAACAGATTGCTTTTTCCTTTCTGACTTGCGCTTGTCTTTTTGTTGCTTAGTTAGCAATTAGGAGAGTACACGATTAAGAGAGTAAGAAGAGCACTAAGGCTCTCCGCAAGTCAGAATCTTCCTAGATTACTTTTCTTTCGTCCCTCCCCGTCTTTTGCTTTCATCAACGAGCAGCAAGACACGAACATTTCTAAAAGAGAAAAGAGCATTCCTTTTATTGGTCTCAATATTGGTCCTCCTTCCAAAATTTGACCCACTGTGCCCTGGTCGAGTGCATTCTGTGGCCATGTCTCTAACTGTAATGGACATGGACAGTCGCGTACCCAAGGCGCACTTGTCGCAGAACAGGTTTAATCTTGTCGCTGTCGCCAGTCCCTGCTGCTGCCGCTGCTGCTGCTGTTGTTGTTGTTGTTTTTATTATTTGTTCTGTACGTGTTAGTGTGTTTCTGGGGTTTTACGAGAGCCGAGCCGCCAATAAACTTATTAATGGCCAATGCATTTTTTTTCATATTTTCCTGCTGACCTCCGAGAGTCCGCCAGCCAGAGCTTGGAGCTGGAACCGGAGTATGGCTATGGTTATGGCTATGGCTCTGGGTCTGGGTCTGTCTTTGGCTTTAAGCAAATTGAATCACCTTGCCGCCGTTCTAATTTGCCAACTGCCACCGATCGTTGCAATAATTGGAGCGTGGCTAATGTGTCTGCCAAGAGCCGTAGGGAAAACAAAGGCCAGAGGTCGAGCTCATTAGCCCGGATCAGAGCTTGGGTCACTGGGGAGCTGGGTCTGTGGATAGTCCCGCCTCCACTGAGCGAACCAAGAGCCAGAGCAAGAGCTAGAGCTAGAGCTAGAACTTTGCACTGCATTGTTGGCAGCTTGTTTAACATTTAAAAATAAACTTATCATAAATCGTGTAAACTTATGGAGAAACACGAACAGAAAGAGGTAAAAAGCAAGAGTGACAGAGAGGGCGACAGTGAATGCAAAATGAAAACTGTGTGAACATTTTGCTGAAATTGAAAAGTTGTTTGGCCAGCCGCAGCGTTGACCATAACCATAACACAGTGGCAATTGGAAGCGGACGGATGGGACAGATGGTACAGCCGGACACAGAGACGAGACGAGACGAGACGCGACCAGACCGATCCGATCCGATCCAAAACCGAACCGGTAAATGGAAAACGGATCAACTGTTGTTGGTAACCGGACGCCGAAGCCCCGAAGCCGCTGCATTGGAGAGGAGCAGCACAGCAGCAGAGCAGCGCAGCAGCGCAGCAGAGCATTAATTGCATTGGAAATGGATGCTAACGGAGCTGCTAATGTGACGCCAATGGAGCATTAAGTCGCTAGTTAGCCGCCAGTTGTGGGTCTTCGTTATGCAACAGTGATTGCTGTGGCTGCTGCTGCTGCATTGTGACTCACTGCAGTGGCATGAAAGCCATTTGCCTAGGTAAACGATAAGGGTGCTGTTAGGAGCTGGGGCGCGGCACGTGCACTTTGCACTAATTAAGCGAGTTGGTAGGCCACTGCACACCACACCACACCAGAGTACACCAGAGTACACCACAGTACACTACGCCGCGACTGACGCTATTAACGAGCGTGTTTATGGGTATTTTAGCTTAAGTATCGTTTTAACTGGGCGGGTGACTCATGGGCGCGTCTAGAAATTCCTAATAAATCGGTCAATATGGCAAAATGAAACACCCCACCCTCCGTCTGAGCGCAAACTTCTCTTAAATCCACCCACGCGACTCTTTGGGCGGCACCTTAAATGCAAAAAAAACGAGAGAGACACAAAGAGTGGGATGGATGGATGGATGGATAGGAGATGGAGAGCCTTGAGCTTGACAAAAGAATACGCAAATTGCAGCAGAGTGGGAGAGAGAGAGAGGGAGAGAGGAGCAAAGCTTTGTGGGAAGTGCATGAAGAGCACTCCCTGTCCCACTTCCACCCACATAAAGACGAGATGGTCTTAGATCATTGCATATGGATGGAAGAGGGAGAGGGAGAGATATGGCTACCATATGACATTTGAGAGCGAGAGATCGATTTATTCCAACTGATTTACCAATTAATCGAATACTGTATGGTATTGTGTTTCAATTTTCCTGCTCATGCGTGATATCGGTGAGCATGTTATCTAATCGGCAGTCGATAATTATCTCGATTGTAGTTACACACTCCCTTTCCCTCTCTCTCTCCCTCTCTTTCTCTCTTCATCCCTCGTTCTCCCTTGCGGCTGTCACTTGCGCTTTCCTTAAGCCTTCACTTTATGTAACTCACACGCAAATTGCCCATCATCATCCACATCCACATCCACTTTCCACACACTCCACACACATTGCCTGACCGCAAACTGCAAATTTGCCTTAACGACTGCCCCGGCACGTTAACTGTCATTTTCAATCAAATTGTAGCCCCCAAACCGTCCCCCCCCCAACCCTCTCAACCTCCAACGCCTATAAAACACTCTTTTAAGTGCTGCCCATTAATTTTCAGCGCCTTTTAAACTCTTGCACAAACAGGAGATGTGGATGTGGCCGCAAATGGGGCACAGGGGCAGCCATGGGGGGTACAACCGTGTGTCGGAGAGTCCCAACATCTTGAAGTTTGCCAAAGTTATTAGCAGAATTCCACTTGTAAAAAACCCGAAAAATCTAGCCAAATATTTGCTCACTTTACACAGAGGCCAGGCCAGGCCAGGCCCGGGAGAATTGCTCGATTGTTCCGAGAATCAAACGTGTAAAAATTCGCCAGTCAAACGATTATACATACACTGGAGAGTGGGCCAACAACAATGGGCCAGGCATATAGTACGAAGTATATTCTCATAAGAATACGTGAGTGCCGCCAGTACCTTGCCGTTCCGTGCCGCGCCGCCTGGGTTCAGGGTTAATTATTCTAATGCACGCTTGGACTCGGACTCGGTCTCGACTCTACTCGAATCGACTCGAATGCTGCTGCTAAATTATGCACTATTTGTATTATTAAATATGTTGACTGTTTGCAGAGCCACAAGCAAACACCGAAAAGTTACTTAATATTTATTCTACATAATTATTTTATTACCCGCAAAAGGAAGTTGACGACATCTTCTGTCGATTTTGCTGGGTGTCATGCGTGGCTTGGAATTAACAAAACAAAAAACACTCCGAGAGGAGGGCTCACCTTCATGGCTGACAAAATACTCGACATAGTCACATTTTTCGACTAATTTTTAATGAGTTTATAAGTTTAATGTCTATATTTTGCCAAAGGAAGTTGCATGGAAATTTTTAATTGCGTTTTCCAGCACCACTTGATAGGCGGCGGATCTTAACTGGTTAGGCCTGACCTTTGGCGGTGGTTGCATATATGCAATTAGCCAACTGCTGTCGGGTGCTTTCTTATTAATAATGGATGGGATGCAGCGCCAGATGCCACACATTCCACACGGGAGAGACCCCCACCCCACCCCCAATTAGCATAGCGAACAAACAATGTGGAATGCCAGCGCTTGACTCTATACTAAAAGCGAATCCATCAGCGAATCTTAGTTAAATATGGCACTACGCCTCCGCCAAGTGTCGTCTCCCACTAAGCGGTACGCCATTTGAGCTCCAGCAGCTGAGGGATTGCCACACAAACTGGCAATAATATTTGCATTTGTTTTGTCTTATGTATGTTTTTTTTCGCTGCGATCCGCTGCGATCTCTCCCGACTGATAAAATCGCTCGTTTGATAAAAACATTTTTAACCGGCGGCCGTGTCGTGTCTCTGCTCGTCCACGATTTCCCAAGCGCCAATTTGCATGTTTAATCAGCTGTGGCCAAGTTTAACCCATTGTTTAGCACAATGGCAGAGAGCTTGAGCCCCCGGCCCCAGCCCTCCCTCCAACAAAAGCCCCATCATCAGCGCACGAGCAGTAGTGTGGGCGGTTCCGAGATGGGATAGAGTTCTATCACGGCCTGCCTACCCAACAACCGAACCGATCAAAGATTCTTTCGCACGCTCTCGGCCCTCGAGTGTGGCCAAATGGATTTCTAGACTTTGGTTGCGGGCTCCTCCATTTTGTCACTTTATCAATCATCGTAAGAGCCCGAAACAAACAGCCAGCACACCAGAGAAGCACTTCGGAACTCATCCAATTGTAAGGCCACTCGAAAAGTATTTTATTCGGACAAAAAATTGATTCTAAGCTGGGGCTTGGGGCATTTCGAGTTGGTATAAGCCCCTGTCTGGTGGTTATCTATGGAGATATGTGTGTGGAACCATTAATGGGTATCTCCCAGTCCAGTTCCGCCAGCCATCAGGCTTTACTTGTTTGTAATCTTATTGCGCGCTTTTTGGTTGTTAAGTTTAGAACGCTGATGTTATAACAAATTAACAAAAAAACAAAATATAATCATGTGAAGAGAGAAACCGAGAAGCGAGCGAGTCAATGGCATTTCTTATAATTATAATTAAACTGGGAGGCGAACTTAATGAGCCGCCAGGCAAAATCTTATTTCGCCTTTTTTTTCCTTTTTTTCTCTTCGCAAATTATTGCTAGAATTACGAGAAACATATAATTTAAAAAATGGTTATCGTGTCTTTTTGCGACTGTTCTTTGATCATCATCCCCCCCATCATCAACTCTCATGCAAATTTCTTTCTTACACAGTCACAGCCATAGCCATAGCATCCTGCTTGCCTCAATTAATCATGGGAACTGCCACAGGCGGCAAAGAGCTGCCAAGACAATCGGCTATGGCTGTGGCTATGGCTAAAACGTGCATTGAACTTTGGTTTCTAAGCTCTGCTCATCTGCGAGAAAGGTTCTTTGAGATGTAAAAATAGAAAGAGCCACAGCCACGACTCGGGGCTTTGTCTGTGCTGATGCTGGTGCTGGTGCTGCCGCCTCCTGCTCATCAGCATGACAAAGAATAGAATAGAAAAAATGCTGACCCTCACTATGGTCTTGGCTGTGGTCTTCTTTCTTTCAAAAGTTACGCAAAAAAAGACACCACATGGCCGCACCCACTGAATGGAGGAGGCTTTGCGGCTCCTCTTTGCCTCCCCCAGTAGCCAGTAGCCAGCAGCCAGCAGCCAGTAGTCGGTAGCCATTTATGCCGCATACCAAATCGAGTGAAATTGTCAACGTAATTTTGCGCAAGCCGCGAAGCAAGCCAAAAAGGCCCCCAAAACACTTGGGCTTCTCCTTTGCAACGATGTGTGTGTGTGTGTGTTTTAATTGATTCCCCAACAGGCAATGACACACATTGCCATAAAAATTCATAGTTGCTTATGTTTTAATGGCCAAACGATGCAGCGAAATAACAAAAAGCTGAAAATACTGTCAAACCTCTCTCGTGTATCGTGTATGTACAACAGGGCGTATGCGTGCCGCCTCGGCTATGACTTTGGGCCCTGGGCTTTGGGATTTTATTGAACCCCGCCTGTGCGGGCTGTTGCTTTGGATCAGGCGGCATGAATCGGATCCGATCGGATCTGATCGGAGCGGATCGGCGACCTCAGTTATCACTCTTACTTACCGCGAATTATAATTGATGGCTGGCTGGCTTGGCTGCCCCTGTGATGGCCGTGTGTCAGTCAGTCCGCCCCAAGCGGCTCATAGAGCTCTGAGATCTGGGGAGGGACCTTCCTTCAGTGTTGCCCTGGCTGCTGTGGGTTATCTCTACAAACATGTGTGCGCACATCGCTAAGCGACAGAAATCTGACCCTAAGTAGCCAATATTTCAAGGTGCGTTTCAATACCATAAGGCTAATGAACACACACACACAGATACAAGTTAGAAGCGTGCAAATGACACAATTGGATAACTTATCTAACTCCGAAAAGATAATAGAATACTTATTTCAACATTTAATGTACATATGTGAATATATGGGGACTGATTAAATATCTACCTAATTTCTGATTAATCTAAAGGCCCTTCTTATAGTTCTGCGGTGAGCTGTATGTTGCCGCTTAGCTTCCTCCATGAAAATGCATTTTCTATTCCAGTGATTTTACGCTCTTTCCTTTTTGTGTACCAATCAGCGACATTTCACTAATGCACTCCGATCTCTCTCTCTCTCCCTCCCTCTCCCTCTCTTTCTCTTTTTCTTCCGACATTTTGCAGCAGCAACGGCCAGGCGTACGATTTCCCAAAGCAGCAGCACAGATAAGTCGACAGCACGACTTGAATTATTGCACGCAACAGCAGCAGCAGCATCGGCAGCATCGGCAACATCAGCAACTGCAACATCCACGAGAGCAACAGCAACAGCAGCAGCAGAGAAAGGGGAGAAGCTGAGCAGCTGAACAGCGGATCAGCGGAGGAGGAGACGGGACGAGACGCGACGAGACGCAGCTCCATTCTACAAGACAATTGTGGAAAATTGGAAAACCTGTGCGCGCGCTCGTGTGTGTGTGTGTGTGCAAAACGAACAATAGAAAACCAGATAGAAAATCAGCAGCAGAGAAAACAATCAACGAAACGGCAAAGCAGAGCAAAAGCCAAACTATAATTTTGGGATATTTATTTGTATGCTTGGCTTACGATGAAAATTCATCGAAGCAATGAATCATTTTGCTGTTGCTGGTTGTTGTTTTTGGTGGCATTGTTGGTGGCAGCAGCAGCAACATCGACGACGACGACGGCGACGACGACAGTAAGTGAAACGCAGACGAATGCAACAAATGGTGCAATTAGACAGCCACTGGCAGTGGCAGTGGCAGCAGAGGGAGCAGGGGGCAGAGAGCCCCGGCAACTCCAACTGGGAGTGCAACAAAATGTGACAGCAGCGGCAGCAGCAGCAACAGCAGCAGCAGTGGCCGCCGCTAGTGACGGGGAAAGCCGAAATTCAGCGGAAATTTTAAGCCCCAGCGATGTGGGTAAGTTTTCCAGCCATACAGCACATATTACCAATACACACGGGCCACCCAACCCCCGGCTCCAACTCACTCACGGGAAAAAATTGCCAACTAGCCAAAATAAATCTATGCCAATTATTGACCAACTGCCAGCAGACGAAGCAACAATCGCCGGTGCAACGGCAACACAAGATACATTCAGGTTGCTGGCCAACAAAAAACAATTGGCCAGCCAGCCAGCCAGCCAGCCAGTCGGCCAGGCCAAATGTGGCCCGAAGAAGAGGCGCAACCACATCAGCATTGGGCAATCTTTTGCATTTCAAGTGGGGCCAGAAACTGTTTGTCATTTGCGGTAGAGAAAGGAAATGGGTTTATGGGATTGTCCAGAATGGTTTATGGCATGAATGCAAGTGCTAAAGATGCATAAATGGGTTGGCAGCACATGTAGATGGGGCGAAAGGACGACATGAGAGCGAAAGAAAGGGCTTAAGGGTTATCCCTCATTGGAGAACCTCCACTAAATGAAGTCAAGCAGAAGCAATGAATGGCTTCCTAGCCATTAAACAAATAGCACTTTCAAAACACACCATTCAGACCAGTTAATTATCTGTAGCCTTCCCTCAACCTCAAAACTCGAGTATCTATGTATTGAATTAAGATACAACTTTGGAGATAAACCCACCGAAGAGCGTACCCATCCACAGGTTGCAGCCGATCGAAAATATGAAACTGTTCTGCAAGGGCAAATGTCGAGGTGAAGATAGCCTTCCTTTCATATGCGACTGCCACTCGGACTCGCACACGGACTCGTTAACAAAATGGTGTGTTGCAAGTGTGTGTGTGTGTGTGTGTGTGTGTGCGAAGATTGATTAGACCAACGACTGTGGCCGGGCTCTTTTGTCCGTGGCTGCCTCACACTTGTGAATGCTTAAAGCAATTGTTATTTCAATTAAGTATTTTCATAAACAATTAAGTTCAAAAATGGTCTCGTGGGCGTCCCATCGCACCGCATCGCGTCGATGGTCGATCTTTTGCATTTGAAATGGAAATGGAAATTGAGTTTTTACGAATTGGAATTCAATTGAGCAGCTCCCTCGAGTGCTGGGCCTAGACTGGAGTGTTCGAGTACGGGTGCGAGTGCGGGGTCCAAGGGTAGGCTCTAATCCCCATTCCAGATCACAGATCGCAGATCACAGATTTCGTTGGTGGCAAAGTGTTGACACGAAAATTGCCGCCATCTGCCCCCATCTTTATTCATGAACCTCTTTTATTTTATGACTATATTTTTGAGTAGTTTTCTTCCTCTGAGCCGCAGACCTCGCGAGAGTGCAAAGGGATTACATAAACACTTTGGGGCCTCTCTGCGCTGGGCATGGGCATGGGCATGGGCACGGGCATGGGGTCTTGGCCAGGCCCAGAGCTAACTAAACAAATGTTAATGCATTTTGATTGTTTTTAATTTATGCACATTAAAAATGTGCGATGAATGGGCATATTTTTAGTTGTATCTTTTTCGTTTTTCTGTTTTCGGGCTTTTTTTTTTTCCTTCTTTGGCTCTTACGAAATGCAGTTTTCGGATCGCCTGGCGAGTTGTAGGTGTCGTTGCCGGACACTCGAGAGTCGCCCCGAATACTTGAGACTTTAAAGCGGAGAAAAAGAAATCCTCAGCCGAAAAATATCAATATTGGTGTGGTTTCGGCTGGTGCTGTTGCTGTTGCTGGTGCTGTTGCTGGTGTGCTCATTACGTTTACCTGTTTCTTTTTTGGTTTTTGGAGAGACCCCTCATGTGCGTCCATTGCGTAATCCCACTCATTTAGCAGGCGGTTTTCGAGCCACAAGCTCCGACCGAGAAGAAGAGCGAAAAGAGCAAATCTAAAAAGTCAACAAAAAGTCGGCCAAGACAGGTAACCGCACAAAAGCCAAGCAACGAAGCCAGCAACCAGCCAGCCAGCCAGTCAGCCAGTCAGGCAGCCAAGTGCATTCAGGCAGCGTCTTCTGCAGCTGCCACAGAGCTACTGCGACTGCGACTGCCACAGGCAGAGGCACAGTCAGGGCGTATACGCAATATGGGGGCGTGTTCATTCGATGTGGGAAATAGTAGCAAGATGGATGAAGACGGAGATGGGGATGGAGATGAAGATGGAGGAGGCATGAAAAGAAAAGCAGTTGAATCACTCATTGTTGTTGCCAGGGGGAAACACATCGGACTGAAACTGTTTAAATATTTGGCCCTACCGTATTACGTACTTTGATTTGGGTTTTGCTCTGCTCTGCCCCGATCACGATATGTAATAACAAATATTCAATCAAAATATTTGCCCTGCTCGTTATTTGATGGGGCCTCACACATGTGTAAACAGAGCTCTACACGGCTTACGGCTGTGGGTTCATTTTTTACAATAGATCTTCATCACGGAACTAATCGCTGGAGTCGGTTCGAGTCAGCGTCAGAGCCAGAGGCAGAGTCGGTGATCGGATGGCAAGGCCAAGAATTATTTACATATAATTATGTAAGCATTTAAAAGAGATAAATGGAAAAATTGGAATAGGAATTGGTAGAACAAATAAAAACAAAAACAGAAAAATAAATCGATTTTTGAGTACAAGAGATATTTCCACCCGGTACTCAGAGAGTACTTAGCCGAAAGTCCCTAAACCTAAAGAATTTTCTTTGGTTGCAATCGAATCATTAGTATAGCCAGAGAATAAAGAACTCCAAAGAGCCCCGTCGCACCCAGTGTGGCTTAGCAGTTAAGGGTGAGCTGTCACATCTCTCTGTATCTCTCTCTCTCTCTCTCTCTCTCTCTTGCCAGTGAGTTTTGCTTTATCTAAAGGTTAAAGGGAATCCCCCAATGATGGAATCTTTATCTAATCTCTTTACGCTCCAAAAACTTCACATTTTATATGAATCTAATTTGTGTTTGGCCAAATATCACATATAATTGGTATTATATATTAAAAAAATAAATTATTCATATTATAATCAACCACTTTTCACTTTATTTCCTCCAAATTTACATTCCTTTTTTTGGTTTTTTGCTTTTCAATTGAATTTAATTTGAAGACCCCATTCCCATTTCCATTCCCATTCCCATTCCTAGTTTGTGGTTGGAGTTTTTAAGTTTTTTAAGTGTTGTTTTTGGCGCTGCCTAGGAAAAGGAAATAAAATGCGCAATTTGTCTGTGTGTTTCGCGGTGGTCGCGGCGAATTTCAATTTTTGCCTTAGGTTTTTTTTATATAAAATGTTTATAATTTCTTTTTCATTAACTTTCGTTGCGAAAAAGTTTTTGGTTTTTTTGTTTTATTTTTTTGCGGTTGGTTCGTAGAGGTTTAATGAACCCTTTTTGGCTAGAGCGGGGCTCCAGCCGGTCCATCATTTGGCTAATTTCCCCCATTTTTTGCTGTTGTTTTTCTTGCGTTATTAATAATCCAAATGCTGACCCACAGCTGTGTGTCTGCGGGGGGTGGAGGGGGGAGAGGGGAAAGGTTTAGGGGCTTACACGGGTTACGCAACGAAGATGATTTAGTGGGGGACTTAATTAAAATCCGCTGGGACAAAAGAAAGTGGCCGAAACTAATGATGGAGGAGGGTGCGCAGAGAGGAGGAGAGAGAGCGGGAGCGGGAGGGGAGATCGCATTGCATTGCGTAAAAAAAAACAACCTGGGGGCTGATGAGAGACTTTGATGGGATCTGGGAGCTGCCTCTGCCTCTGAGTCTGCCTCTGATGATGATGAACATGTGCCACGCCCCACAGCCATTTGCAACGCCTCAATGCACACAGCTACTCGGGGGTACGACGAGTATTGAAAAGTTTTCCAGGCGGAGAGGCACAAAAAAACGGAAGCCGCGCACAATGGCAGCGCACAAGCAGCGGCAGCAAAAAAGAGCGCAGGAGGAAAAACAAACTAACGAAAAGAAAAAATCACGAAAAAATAAAAAACACACAAAACTCAGCAATTATCCAACATTTAACATGCTCGCCATTGAGGAGGAGCAGGAGGAGGAAGAGGGGTATACATATATCACATATAGTATCACCATAGTAGGTAGTATATATCTTTTGTTAGGGCCTGCCACAAGGTGGAAATCGGTCTACGTAATTGCGCTATTAAAAGGTCAGGCTAGGAGCCAGCCAAGCCAGCGCTGTTGAGTGCTGTTTTATCTGTTTTTCGTTTGGGTTTTTTGTGTTTTTTGTGGGGCGGCGGCGGCAGTCTGTCAGCCAAGGGTTAACAGCACCATCAGGAAACTGAAACCAAAAGCAAAACTCCATCTGCGACTCAAACTTCAACTCGCAGCCAAAAGCAAAACGATTCATTTAGAGGCATTTCACGACAACTTCGGCTTTTAACTGCATTTCCGCATTGACATCCGCGATGGCTGTTGCCTTGCTTTGCTTTTCCCTGACTTTTCCTCTGCCTGTTTGGCAGCAGTACCTTTGCCATTTCTCTTGGCTTTCTCACGTCGTCGCAATGCACTTCCTGCATTCGTCTCCGGCACCCACAAGACTCTGCAGACACTGCTGCAGTGCCGCGCAGATGGAGTTGCCCCGCAGCATTGGCTCCTTCTATGGACGAAATGTCGCCAGCTCGAACCGGACTCCTGGGACCTCTTTGAGGGGGAGCTCTAGCTGGATGGATCGCTGGATGGTTGGATGGTCACTCCCTTGCATCCCATACTCCCCCGCTAGGCGGCGGATGGAATCTCTCTCTCTCTCCCGCTCGTTATGGTTGCGGGAATCGTAGGCATTTCGATGTTTGGCATTTTCCGTTTTTCCGTTGCATGCTTCGATTTCACATTAGAAATGCTTTCGATTGGCTCTCGGACTGGCCAAGACATGTCTTGTTGCATGTCTATGCCGCTGTGCCGCAGTGCCGCTCTGCCTCTCTGCGAACAAACACAATGACCAAAACACGTTTTAGCCATGAACGTGGGCCAGTGGGGGATGTCTGCCATGGCACGGGGTATAGGATGCGATCCGATCAGATAGGGTGCAGCACTGCAAACGAAAGCGGGAAAAAAGCAACAAAAAAAAAAGAGCAGCCAAGAAATATTGCAACGAAAGCGGAGAAAGTTTTTGTTGCTGCCAAGGCGGCATTTAAAAATTGTATTTATGAACTGTGTCTGCAACAGTATCTGTATCTGTGTGTGTGCATGTGTGAGTGTGCCTGTGTGTGTGTGTGCAAACCAGAAAGCAAAAGTGAGGCTGTGCTGTGCCGCGTGAATTAGTGCCAACGAATTAATGAAAGTTTTCAGCGATTGGATTTGCATTTTTGAGTGCTTGGATTACTTTCTTTCGTTTGGCCAGGAAATAAACCCACCGAGAGAGAGAGAGAGAGAGATGCTTCAAGGTCGTCAAAAAACCAAAATATAAGCCCCACCACAGTGCGTTTCGAAGTTGTAAGACATGTGCTTTGGCTCCTTCCTTTTATGACTCGATTGGTAAACGACTATTTAAGTGCACTTTGGATAGGAAAACCGTTTCATTGTTGTCTCAGATCGACAACCGTATTTATTTGTTTGAATTTCACTAACTGAAAACCAATTGATTTGCGGCTCTTTATTCGATTTTATTGCACTGTTGACTGCCCATTTCAGCTTTAATATAAACTAAAAACAACCATAGAGACTAAGTGAATTTTCATACACATTTTTATTAGATAACTGCCTGACTTCCTGCCCCTTCCCCCTCCTGCTTAGCCTGCTGCCGTTTGATAACAGTAAGCCATAATCAAAGCTGACTCTAATAAGTAGATGCTGGACCTGGCGTTTTGTTAACAAATTGGATGCCATAACAGACCATCAATTAAGCCATTTGTCTGCCATTGAAACGGAAGCTTAACGGATGCATTAAACCATTTCTGCATCGGCAAACGATTGAATGTTCTTTTTAATTTGTAATACATTCAAATCGGGGATCCCAAATAAGAGTTGTGTGTTTGAGGATATAGCAAACGAAAGTAGGGCACAAATATATATCACATTTCCCCGCTCGAAAGATATTTCATATTCCTTTTATACTTGGAATTTGTATTATAAAAATTAGAATTCTAACGACCCCTGCATTCAGCGATTTCCATTCTTCATATTCGAACGGAAATTTCGAAATTTTCGCTGTCAATTTGCTTTGTTTTTGGTGTGTTTGGCGGCCTGTGCATCGTTGCGTATGATTGACATTTGTGTCACAAAGTCAGAGGCAGAGTCGGAGGCAGAGCCCGTGCTGCCTGCCTGCCTGCTGGCCTGCCATATGATTATTATGTTATGTATTTTCCGCTCATTGAATGGTATTTCATAACATCGAGTGTGTGACACCATTAAATAAGTTTAGACAATCGAATCAAACACAGCTGTCAGCACATACACACACATACAAGCACACACACATCAAACTGCAGTGTATCTATTGGATGGTGTATCCATGTATGTGTGTGTGTGCGTGTGCTTGTGCTTGTCAATTAGCAATGGAACAAACTGCAAAGTCAGTTGCGATTGCTGCCCACTCGTGTCAGTAATTTATTTTTAATTAAAAGTTCTAAACAAAAGCCCAAGACATGCGATTCATTCAAGCGCTAATACCCATACCCATACCCGAACAAACCCTACTCATACCCATCCATCGTACTTTTAGTTTTGTTTGTGGATCCATTCGGACATTATCTATGGCTTTGTGCAATTAAGGGGAGGAGGAACAGACGCTGCTGCCGTTGCTGCTGCTGCTGCTGCCGATGCTCTGGCGACTGCTACCTTGATGGGGCATTGTGCGGTGATGCCTCATTAGCTGCCAAATAAACTTGGCTTTTTGGTCAGAATCGCCGCCGGGGTGGGGTCTCTACGCCATTGTCTCTGCTTCAGCTCTTGCCTCTGGCTGGGGCCAGAGTTCGATACCGAATTCACAGTACAACAAAATGTGGAGGCAACTGCTGGGCATTAGTCATGCCGTCGCATCCGTTCGCTGCTTTTTCAGGCACCGATTAATCACCTGCCCAAAAAGCTGCACAGTTTTCGGGCATTATGTAAGCACTTTTAAACAGAAAGATTAGAATTCTCCACTCTGGTAGATGCTTTTTGGAACATCGCAATGCCACCCCAAAAGTGTCAGTGGAGGAGGAGGAGGCGGCGGCTGCGGCGGCTGCGGCGGAGAACGAACTGTTTCTGTTGGCCATTTGGCTTTGGTTGTTTGTGGTTTTCGGTTTTCGGTTTTCGGATTTTGGTTTTGGTTCGCTTCGCTCAGCTCGGCCTGAACTAAGGCTGAGTTGAGTCTCTGTGCCGCAGCCGACAAAAGTCGTGGTGTATATATGACCAAAATCAAATTAAAATTCCACAACGCATGCCAAAGCGGCTGCGCGGCATGGAGAGACCGATGGCCAAAGCAACAACAGCAGCAGCCGCAACAGCAGCATGGCTAATGCCAAGAAGTCGCATAGGCCACGGTATGGCCTGGCCATAGTTCCCGATACGACACGAGGAAGAGATCGAATGGGCAAATACCCTGCATATGGGAGCGACAATATACGATTTGCATTTACCTGATGGCAGGGACACTTTAGGCCAAGTTTTAATATGGATTTTCATGGATAATCCCTACGTTCAGTGGCTCCCTTTCGTTGAGCTACCTTTCGAAAGAGATAGAGACAGATATACAGAGAGAGAGAGGGAGAGAGAGAGTATACAAAGCCATAGCCAAGGCGCAACGCCACTGTCTGTGGACTGTGGCTCAAAATGGCAACCGACGCCTCAGACGGGGGGCTGCCTGTCGTTTCATTGAAAGCAGGCAACGTGACGAGACGCCCAAATGGGGCGCACAGTGTTGTACAATATGGAAAATAAACGAATACGAAAATCAGAAAATAGAAACAGAAACACACACATACATAGCAACGACTTGGCCAAAACAAAGACAAATCGCTCAATGGCTCAGTGGCATGGTGGTGGGAGAAGTCAGTTAGTTATTCAGTCAAAAAGCTATGCAAGTGGCCAAAATGCGGCAGTGGCAGCAAGCGGAGGCATCTCCGCAACTTGTTCTATGCGCCGTCGTGTTTGCCGTTGCTGCCGCGCTTGAGATGCCAGGCCAGACCTAACCTTGGCCCAAACTGCAAGCCAATGAACTAAATGTTTGTGAAAAGCAGCGGCAGCAGCAGCAGCAGCAGCCAACGTCAGCGACAGCCGTGTTTTGTTTGCAATTGTTTTTGGCAACGTGAAAATTAAACAATTGTGTAAGCCTTCCAGTTTGAGAGTCTCAGCCGCCTTGTAATTGTTTTAACTGATTCATGGGTCAGGCAGTTAGCCAGCTAGGCAGTCAATGGAATTAGGCCCATTGCTCAATCCAGCGAGAATGGCCAGCTGCCTGCCCGGAGGCGCCTAGAACACAAATTGTGCCTGCCAGCCAGCGAGCCAGCCATCAGCCAGCCATCAGCCAGCACGACTAATTAGTGGGCCAGCATAAGGCTGCATCCACAGTTCGGGGGTTGGTGGGGCAGGGGGGCAGGCGGCAGGGGGGTGGGCTTGGTCTAGTTTGTAGCTATTTTCTAGGCTAAGAAACATTTGAAACAAGCTGATTAATGGGGCCCCAGAAGAGTGGTCTGAAAGATGTTCACGAAGCTGTTGATGATGACGTTGATGATACCAAAACAGAGGCTGAGATGCCAAGATGCTCGCTCAGATGCTGGGGCTGATGCTGATGACGAGGCCTTTAGCCAAAGGCAAAGTTCGCCTCGCATTCCAAACGAGTTTCGTGCTTCGTTGTTGACTTAGTCGCAATCCGAGAGATTGTTTTTCCAATATTTTGTCACGATCTGGCGTCGAGAATGGAAATTTATTCATACATCGCACTCGTACTCCGTATTCATATCTCGCCTCTCCCTCTCCCTCCGCCTTTCCAGATGCTGTCGGGGATAAGCCCACCACCTATCGACCCTCAGGTGCTAATCGGCCATCGCTTGCGCCGCCCCTCAACTCGGCGCAGGATCGAGAGCGCAAGCTGATGAATGTCTTGGCCGCGCGGCGCACGGCCCTGCATCGCGGTGGCTTTCGCACCCGCATCGGTGGCACCACGGGACGCAGCGGCATCTCCCAAGCAGCAGCGGCGGCGGCGGCAGTGGAGAGCACCTCGAAGTCGCCGAGCGACCCACGGTCCGTGTGCATCAGGAATTGCACCAAGAACTTTACACGCCGCACCACCGCCAGCTGCATGCGACAGTGCGCCAACTTCACCCGCATGGCCATGGCGGGGACCATGGGAGGAGCGAACAGTTCCGCGGCGGTGCCCAAGGGATCCATGAAAATGGGTGGCGGCGGAGCGGCGGCTGGTGGCGCCGGGGATCGCGACACCAACGAGATCCTCTTCAGCGATGAGTCCTCCCACGGCCTCTTTGTGGTGGCCAAGGACCAGAACGACACGCTGAACCACATTGCAGACGGGACCAAGTCCCCGGTGGTGGGCAAGGCTGTCCGTGGCAAGGCCACCTCCGTGGAGCAGGAGCAGGAGCAGGACGAAGATGATGATGAGGACGATGAGTTGAAGCCGTATGTCTACTTTGGAGCCAAACTGCCCCCAATCAGGCCCGGAGGCCTGACCATCAAAGCAGCCGAAGGGGATGACGAGCATCCGCGCGTACTGGAGGTATCGGTGGCTCAGAGCACCACTCCCACGCCCAGTCCCACTCTGACAACCAGCAGCAGCACCAGCACCACATCGACATCCACATCCACATCCACAACCAGACCCACAGTCTCCACGCGACGTCCCCTGACAGCCGTGGAGCGCAGCCGCAGTCGCTACAAGTACCACATGCGGGAACGAGGCATAGCCGCGGCGGCAGACCCCCCACCACCACCACCCGCTGTGATTGCACCGCCAGTTAGCCGCACTCGATATGTGGGCTCGGGGCGACCGACAGCGGGACTGCAGGCCGAAACGGAGGTGGTGGCCAAGCCCGTGGTGGGGCGTAGGGTGGTGGCCCCCAAGGCAGCGCAGCCCTCCTCCTCGACGCCACTCATCATCACGGTGCTGAGCGCAGAGGAGGATACAACGCTGGGGCAGGCAGAAGTGCAGCCGTCGGAGGCAACAACCACAACCAGCAGCAGCACAAGCACCACCACAACAGCGAAACCTACAACAACAAGCACAACAACCACCCAAGCACCACCACCTAGCACTACCACCAAGAGAACAACCACAAAAGCACCAGCCACAACAACAACAGCCAGAACTACCACCAGCACCACTCCCAGCACCACTTCGAGCAGCACAACCATCCATTCCGTCATTACGCCAACCACACCGAAGCAGAAGAGCATCATCGAGAAGGACACAGAGCTGATTCGAGCACTGGGTCCAGCCCTAACCCAAGAGATCAACATCGAGGATCAGAAAAACCTCATCATCTTCTGCAACAACACCTCCGACTGTGGCGCCACGCCGCGCACACCCCACTCGCAGCTGCCGCACACCACCGACTCGAGTCCGAAGATCCTGCGCACCACAGTGCTGACCTCAGTGCGATCTACAGTGCATCCGCGCACGAGCAGCAGCAGCAGCAGCACCACCAGCACCACACAGGCAGCGCCACCCCCTGCCGATGTCTACATTGGTGTGGTGGAGTCCTCTTCGTCGGCCTCGGCCCCGCCGCTGGATATAAGCTCCACGATTGTGATTGCCAACGAGCGGGATGTGGATATGGAGATGCGGCGCATGAATCTCGTGACACTGGTGCTGGTGGCCGTGGGCGTGATACCGCTGGCCGCGATCATTCTCTATCTGGTGCGCAACTATGTGGTGCGTCGCAGGGCCAAGAAGCACGGCGAGGTCTTCGATGTGTGCATCACGGACCAGCAGCCCATCAGTCCGGTGAAGAAGGTGGACTCCAAGTACCAGCTGGACGAGGAGGAAGACGAGGTGGATCACCACCAGCACCACCAGCACCAGCAACACCAACAGCAGCACCATCATGCGCAGCACCAGGCCATGCCCATGTCACAGGCGTCGCGGGATGCCAACCACAATCGCTACACGATGGACGACAAGACGTCACTGGCCAGCGAGTACCAGGACTTCGAACGCAGCAACATTCGCCTGAAGAGTCTCCTGGGCGAGGGAAACTTCGGGCAGGTGTGGAAGGCGGAGGCGGATGACCTCAGCGGCCACTTTGGTGCGACTCGCATTGTGGCCGTCAAAACGATACGCGCCTGCAGTGCCCAGGTGAGCCTCAAGGATGAGGCCAACATAATGAGGAAACTGGGCTCCCACCAGAATGTGGTCACCCTCCTCGGAGCCTGCGTCGAGAGTGGTAAGAATCCTCCAGATCCTCCACCAGAATAGTTTGATATCCCTTTCCTTTGCAGAACCCCACATGCTGATCATGGAGTATGCGATGCGAGGTCGTCTTCTGTCCCTCTTGAGGGCAGCTCGGAGTGCCACCAACATCCTGCCCGCCTCAGTGCCAGGTGGACGCAGTCTGGCTCCTCTCTCCCCGCGCACCCTGGCAGGCTTTGCCTTGGACATTGCCTGTGGCATGGAGTACATAGCAGGCCGACGAGTAAGCCCAATCAATCACCGATTGTGCATGACCAAAACCAATACTAATGCCTTCTTTCATTCCACAGATTGTGCATCGAGATCTGGCTGCTCGAAATGTGCTCCTCGATCACAATGGCATGTGCAAGATATGTGATTTTGGCATGTCCATTGACCTGGATGCGGAGCGGATGCGCAAGGAGCAGGAGAAGAATGCAGCCAACGATATTCTGCGTAGCAATGCTTTGAGGTTCAAGTTTGACTTTGGCAGTCGCTACATCCTGCAGCACTGGCAGCACACCTTTGGCCAGGGACAGAGTAACGGACACTGCTCGAAGGAGCATCATCACTCCCACGGCGAGAAGAAGTCACATGGCGGCCACGACACGATTGGCAAGCGCCACGCTCTGCCCATTAGATGGATGGCGCCCGAGAGTCTGCAGTATCACATGTTCACCACCGAAACGGACATCTGGGCCTTTGGCATTGTCCTTTGGGAGATTGCCACATTAGGTACGTGTATCCTCCAGAAAGGAACTTTCTTTCTTAAATGGATATTTCTGCAATGCTAAATCTTGCAATTTTGCAACAGGCTCCACGCCGTACTCGCAGCAGACGGGACGCGAAGTGATACGCAGGGTGCCGCAGGGCCTGCGTCCCGAGCTGCCCAAGGAGAGCCGCCATGAGTTCTACAACCTGATGTCCCGCTGCTGGCACAAGGATCCGCACATGCGACCCTCGTTCGCCCAGTCCCGGCTGGAAATCACCCGATCGCTGCACAAATGGGTCGACGACGACTCGGCCGCCTCCGACTACATGGACGTGAGCGGCTTCAGCGAGGATCTCGAGCATGGTGTGGTGTACTTCAACCATCGCATCTCGGAGTTTGAATGCGAAATATGACGCTGACTGAATCACCCCATCCTCCTCCTGCATTCCTAAATTCCCCCAACCCCACCATCTCATCTCATCGCATCCCAACCTATGTACATCTCTATATCTCTCTGTCCCTTAATCTGTTAATCGATTCGAAATTCTCTTAATTTTTGGCGTGCTTGTCCGAGCAGTATTATTTGTATTTTACGAGTATATATATTTGATCACCCGTTTCCTTTCCTTTTCGGAGAGTTTCTGTCATTGTAAATATTTTTTGTTTTTTTTTTTGTTTGTTTGTTTTGAAAAGTGAAAAACAAATGTTTAAGATTTATGACTTATGTTTTATGATTAATGAATGGCGCTACTACCTATGCCTAGTTTAATGCGAGAGTATTCGTCACTTAGTTCTTCTAGTCTGTATCTACAAAAATCCCATCTTCAAGTTGAGCTATTACCGTTATCGTTAGACTGCACCCCAAGAGAGGAAAAACAAAAACCCTAAGGGCTCTCATCAGTTGTGTAATATGTTTCGTTATTAGGCGTCCATCGCATAGGAACTGTGTAGTTTTTTTTTTTTTGCATTAAAATATATATTATAGCTATAGAATTGTACAAATAAATTAATTAAACACGAAATATAATTATGATTATTACACCAGTTGTGGAATTGTTTGCTTTTTTGGTTCTTAGTTCAAATGATCACCAAAAGTCTTTGCATATTTATGTACATATGTTTGTGATTGAGACCGCCGATGCCTGTTTCGTTCAGTCCGAATCAATGAGAACGCCGAATCGCTAATTCTATCGGACCGAACGAAGCGAATAACGAAATCTACAGAATCGATTCGGTTGCTTGTACTACCGAATCGGTACTATATATTACCGAATGGACTTTTTAAAGTCCTCTTGGAAGCTTTATTTTTGGCAAAAAGCGGATCACTGTTGCGCTTCGATTCTGGGCGATGCAGTATAGAGAATCTTCAAACTTCTATTAATTGTCCCAGGCCTACAAATCAAAGGTTTAATTGAAATGCGAAAAATTATGCCGATTGAATGATTATTTCCATATTCTTTATTAAAAGTAAACTAGCCTTTAAATTATGTGTAAAATAACAATTATGTACATCGTTATTGTTCAGGAGGCTTCTTCACAATACTAAAGTATGTTTCGACGGTCAGCTGTATAAAAACATACGCAAAATTGTGCCCAAAATTGTAAGAGATCCTGGAGCCATCGCAAAAGCTACGAAAAATCGTATACCATAGAAATGTGTACACAAAGGTACTCATCTTACTTTTCGAAAATGTCTTTGGCGGAACTGAGAACTGCCGGAACTCCCCATTATGTATGGTTTGCCTTTTTATATTTATACATCAATCTGGCAGCATTATTTACTTTTTCCACATATCTGGCAGCTCTGCTGCAAGATCCAGTTCAGTTCATTTCAATAATTCCGTTCGACTGAGCGGGCTATTTAAAGTTTTATCAATGCAAAGAGAAGCTTAAAATTGTAAAACAGTTAGAAATTTGTTAGCCAGCTAGATATTTCCACTTCTACCTAACGAATTTGAATAAGAACGATGTCTATCAATTATGCTTTCTATCTTTTACCTTTTACCATTTTTACCATTTATAGTTTCTGAACCACATTCAGAATTCAGTAGAAACATTTTCGTTTTCAGCTTAAGGGCTTGTTCAGCGTCTCTAGCATATGTCACCCATATCATTGGTATTCAAATTCAAATATTTAAAAGAAAACCTTGATGCGCTGGGAAAACTGGAATAGGTTTTATGGGCTCCAGCTTAAAACGTGTATTTACGCATAATTACATCTGCATTAGTCCATACCAAAATGCATAATGCATTGGAAAAACAAAACCCATCTTTTTCAATGTCACAGTTCTCTTGTGGGCATTAATCTACCATCCCAATGGTGTGGACAAGAGGTCATCCACTCGGCAGTGGTCAGTGTGTCCACGTCTCAACCGGAACACCTATGGCGCAGGGGAAATATAAACAAAAATGTAATGTGCAAATTAGCCAAATGCATGCGGTTTTTATGGCCAACCCAGCCGATGGCGGAAAGACCTCTAGCCATATGCAAAGATGTGATTGAGGAGAAGTGGATGCTGGCTGCTGGCTCCAGCTGGAAGCGACAGATTGGGGGCCGGTCGGCTCCTCCAGCCTCCCCCCTCCCCCCGCCCCAGTCGAATGATTGATGACGCTGCAATAAAGCACACGGGCAACGATGCGGTAATGCCTCCAAATGGACATTAAGCTAAAATGCGTTTAAGACTCGAACGCATTGCGTGTAAAATGAAAATCGCAGGCAAAGCCCGAGCCAAAGCCAAAGCCAATGCCGGAGCCGTTTTGGCGCTGTGATTACCAACGAAAGTGTGAAGAAAATGCTCGCCGCAAAGTGGCAATTGAAAGTGCCACAGTTGGTGCCGGCCTGCCCTGCAGCACGTTGCTGCTGGATGGTTAATAATTTTAAACCAATGATGAAGAAATAACAATAAAGCGCACAGCAGCGAAACGACAATGGCCATTACAAGACGCAGAGGCAATAGCCGCAGTGGCAGTGCCGCAGTGGACAGTGGCACACAATTTCCATGGGAAATGTTTATCCAGTTTTCTTACGTTTTCACATTTTCCTTGACTCTTTTGTGTCTGTGTTGCGTGCCACTGTGCAAGCCGTGGTGCCTTTGGCCAAGAGGCGGAGGCGCTAACAGCCTGCCCAAAGTTGCCACCGAGGGCCAAGAGCTTTTGGAAAACGAAAGTGCTTGCCTCCCCTCCCTGGCTGCCTGCCTGCCTGCTCGCCGCGTTGCCTGTGAAATTAATTTTCCTTGACCCCCGCGGCTGCTTAGAGGGGGCTCCTCCATGAAGTGGCCAAAATGTTTTGGCCATGGCTAATGAAGCCAATAGAAAGCCGTTTAAATACATAAATTTCTGCCTGCTTCCGTTTACGGCCATTTGCTTCCTGACCCACTCCGAGCGGTTGGCCAAAAATATATACAAATGAGCTAAGACTTAAGACACGAACTTGGCAGGTGAGTATTTCGATGCCTGATGGATCGGTTCAGTTTCCGCATTATACTCGCACCTATGGCGTTTCAGAAATGCAAATCGAAGCCAGCTAACGGTTCAATGAACTGCCGCGAACATGCAGAAAGAAAAGCAATTAGCCGAAAGACATTTTCAATGCACCAAACACGTCCCGGTCCAGAACGTTAACAGAGCTGGCAGAGCTGCCCAGCAGCAGAAGCGAGGCAGCAACCGTAGCATCAGCAATGTGGCAGCAGCACCAGCAGAAGCAGCAGCAGCAGCAGCAACAGAAAGCCGCAGCTGAGGCAGGCGGCAGCAGTCGGCAAAATCAGTCTGCGGCGAGTGTTGAAAGCGCTAAGACATAGCAAGCGGAAGCAGCAGGCCAGGCCGATAACCAGCCCAAGCGAAGAAGCAAACAAGCGAAGAAGGTGAATGCCGAGCGGCCATTAGCCAGCCATCAAGAAGTGTGGCAAAGTAGAAAATCTGTTAATTAAGGCGCCCGTGAAAAGTGTGAAAAATCAGTAGCATTCGAACTGAAAATCAGCGGAACGGAAGAGCAAACCCATAGAAAAGTGAAAAGTAGTTTTTTTTTTAAGTGGAGTAAAACCAGTGGTTCTGGCGCTTGCAACAGGAAACAGCTGCAGCAGAAGCAGCAGCAGCAGCAGCAGCAGGAGAATCGCAGATCAGAGGAGTGTGGCAGCGGCAGAGAGTGGACCGGACCAGAACCGGGGTGGACCCAATCTGAGGTGAGGCTCAATCTTGAGGCTCAGTCTCTTGTTTTATAAATTAATCATAAAACCCTAAAGAGAAGAAAACGGAACAAAATCGAAATTGGAATTTTAAAATACGTTTATTTCTTTTTTTTATTATTTTCTTTTTGTGTATGTGTGTGTGTGCGTGTGTGTATTTTAGCCAAATATGTGAAATGGAAACAACTTTCTAAATGGTAAAAATACAAAAAAAACAAAAACAAAAACACTCCACAGACCGACAGACCGATCGACCGACCAGCGACGCACAAAAATTTGAATTCTTTTTATTCTTTACGCCCGAGGAAATTGTGTCAGTCCGACCGAGCTGTTTAAGGCGTGTGTGAGCTGCCTCTGCCTGGGTGTGTATGTGTGTTTATTCATGGGACTGTGTGTGTGCAGCCCAGTCTTAAAAAGCTAAAAAGTTTGTGTCTTAAGTCTTTCGTTTAGGGCCCCCGCCAAATTGGTTTGGACTGCGATGACAATCGGTCGGACAGATCGCAGTAGATATTGATTCTTGATTGGCTTCGTTGGTGGCGGTGGCTTTGGCGGTGGCGGTGGTTTTGGTGGTGGCCTGACGCGTCTCTGGTTAGTGGTTCAGCGGGTTCGCTTACTAGGTTAGTCGGTTAGCACCTAGTTCTGCTTAGAGTCTGCTTAGTATAGGATTCTGCTGCAAATGGGATGGGAGACTGGAGACTGGCGGAGATTGGAGATTGTCAGTGCGACGACTTTCTTGCGTTGCTTCTGCTTCTGCCATTTGCTGCGCTTTAATTCGTTTTCTTTAATTTTTGTTGTGGCTTACTCTTTCTGTGGATGGTTTCTGGCCCCGTTTCGTTGTCTGAGCAAACGCACGCAAATTACAGCTTAATTAATGTGGCCCAAAGAATTTGCAGACAGAGAAATGGCATGCAACGTACCAGTTGCAGCTGCAGCCGCAACAGCAACTGCAACAGCAACTGCAACAGCAGCATCTTCATCTGCAACTCCCACTCTTAGCTAATTCCCATTGCAGCAGCTGCCATTCCATTGCCCATTCCAATTACAATTTATATTTACTTTCTTGGCGGAGAAGCACCCACGCCAAATTGCTGGGATGCGATGCCTGGGAACTGCGAGATAATGGTCGCCATTTGTTCGTACATCGTACATATATGGGAACAAAGCGTCGACTTATTGGCTTAATTTGATTTATCGCATCGCAGCACTTTCCCAGCCACAGGCCGCAGATAGATTTTGCCCGACCGCGGGCATATGCAAAGGCTACATACATGTATACACCGAAAACCAGAAGCACTCGTCTCGCTCGTCTCCTCCTCCACTCCATTAGCAGAGAGCGCCTGCGCCTGCGACTGCGACTGCGCCTGATGATGGGTCTTCTCTGTGCAGGTGTGCGAAATAAATTAAACGGCAGCATCCTCACGTTCGTGCCACAAGTTTTGCTCATCATTTCATTCAATTATTTGTTTGGCTTGACTGCCTGAAGGCCCGCCTGCATGCCTGCCTGCCCCCTGGCTGCTTCGGGGCTGGATGCCAGCATCTTGGGCCCAGACAAAGCCTGAAAAACAAACGAATCTCTCGCCAATCTTTTAACCCACGTCTGCCCGCCACAAGTTTCCAAATGCTGGCTGGCTGGCCGGCTTTGGCCTGGCCTTGGCTTGGCTGCCTTTTCTAAACTGTCAACTGCTGCTGCTGCGATTGTGGCAATGCCGAATTTTCACTTTTCATCTCTGTGCAAAAGGTCACAGCATCTCCAGCGGCATCCACCAGCACCCAGGCAGCCAGGCAGCCATCGATGCAGCTGCAGGAGCTACATTTTTCCGCTTGGGAGTAGTTAGCATTCAGATTTGTCAGCAGCACCATTGGCCTATGGAAAGAAGAGAGACTTTCCATGCCAGATATTTGCATAGAGACAAGAAGAGAAAACTAAACCAAAAGCTTACAAGTTAAGGGAAATGTCTTTATTCAAATGATGATGGCATATCAATCACACGACCTTTTAGCGTGGCTTATTACCGCAAAAGAGGAGTCATAACCCCCAGTCCCCATTCCCCGTTCCCTGTTCCCCATTCGCCGTCCCCCTACCACCTGCCGCCTAAAAACATCAGTGGCAACTACCGGAGCAACAGTTACAGAGGTGGTTCCAGATGCTTCACGCCTTGTTGGGCAGTCAACAAATGTGTGTCTCAAAGTGAGCGATGAGATGATGATGACTGAGTGTGCGATTACCTAAAAGCCATAGCCATAGCCATAGCCATAGCCATAGCCATGGCCAAAGAGTCAGAGAGTCAGGCTGCTGTAATAGCCAGGCCAAGACGTTGATGGCTTGTCCTCCCTCCCCCCACTAATCCATCCATAATAGTTTTGTATGCTCATGTTAATGACTTTTACTTTCAAAGGAAAGCTAAACAAACGAAAAAAGGCAACATTTCTAACAAAACAAAACGAAAAAAAACAAATCGAAACAAAAACTCTAAGAATAACTTGAGGTGGATTTTGAAAGCGTGTGAGTGGCGTTGTAGCTGGGCGTTCATAAATAAACAATTAACCAACTGTCATTTGTTGCTGTTTTGTTGCTTTTGGTTTTTGTTTTTTGTTTTTTGGGAAATTATATGTGCCTTAATAACAGCAACTGACCGCCGGCCTGGCATTAACTTTCATTTGCTTTTCAGTTTGGCATTCGAGTGAAACAAAAGCCACAAAGCCACGAAAAAAACAAAAACAAAGAAATAAAATAAAATAAAAATGAAAGCTGGCCGCGCCTTTGGCTGCCTCTTCTGGGCCCTGCTCTATTGTGTGCTCTACCTGGATCTCGTCCACAGCGATGATGAGCTGCTGGACTTTGACTTTGCGGAGGCCAAGGACCCGGCCATCGCCACGGACGACTGGCAGCTGGAGGACCTGGAGGAGCAGCAGGCTGAGCAGAAGCTAGAGTCCAATATGCTGGACTTCAGTGTGGACCTGGACGAGCCGGAGCCGGAGAGGCAGGTACCGCAGTTCGACTGGCGGGAAAAGGTACTACGGAATGCCCTGTCGAAAGCCCTGACCGATGAGGGGCTGCGCCAGAAGTTCATCGAAGTGATGCCCATTCTCCGAGTGCTCTCCTCCCAGCAGCGATTGGCCCTCTCGGCTCTCATCTCGGCCCAGATGAATGCCAAACAGGGACACGATCTGAGATTAGAACAGGTTTGTAGTCCTCTCCAAGGGGAAGCCGCTTCTCTAACATTCCCACTGTACCATCTCTGTACCGTCGTACCATCTCTTAATATTCAAGGTCCGCATGATGTTTGGCAATGACAAGAAGCTTATTCTGCCCATTGTCTACGATCTGGCCAATCTGGTGAAGAGCTCCACCCGCAAGTATCTCAATCTTGGCTCCCATCTGGCTTCGGCTGCACTCCTTCACACCACTCCCATGATGAGCAGACAGGACCAGCTGACTGTGGCAGAGTCCGACCTAAAGCGCAGGCAGGATCGGCTGACTGTGGCAGAGTCCGAGCTGAAGCGCAGACAGGATCAACTGACTGCGGAGGAGTCCGAGCTGGACGATCATGTGGGCACCATCGATGTCAGTGCCGCACCCACAGAGGATGCCGCCTCTCTGGAGGATTTCTTTGAGGAGATGCAGGCTGATGTGCTCGATCCTCAGATGATCAATGAGGCCCTGCAGGGGGCAGATATGAAAAAGAATTCTACAACCAAGGATGCAAAGAGCAGGGTGCGACGATCAGCGGATGAGTTTGTCCATAAGCTGACCCGTTCCGTGCCCGTTTCGGTGACAGAGCAACAGCTCCTGGGAGGCATAGCAGGACGCACCATTCGCCTGAACACGACGTCGTTTCAGCAGCCCAGTAGCAGCAGCTCCAGCTCCAGCTCCACGGTGGCCAGTAATCAATCCTACGTGGAGATTGAGGATCTCGCCTTTGCCGGTCTCAATGGCACGGAGGTGATTCCCCTGAACGCCGACGAGCGCTTGGATCTGCAGCGGAACAGCGGCGAAGAGGCGTTGCAGGAGGAGCCACTGCCAAACCCAGAAGAACTGATTGCCGGACCACGGTACCGCCTAGGCAAGCGGCCACCTCCTGGCCAGAAGTCGACGGCGCCCATCAAGCGAAAGAGGGTACAGACCGGGTCCCGGGGCAGGCCTAAGACCTCAGCCAGCTCCCACAAGCCACTGGTGGTGCAGCCGGTGGTGGCGCAACGGAAATGCGAACGCTTCACCAGCAACATGTGCATCCGCACCGATGATTATCCGCTGTAAGATCCGATCCCTGTAGCTAGTTGGTGCTCGGTGCCGATCCTGGTCAAGGTCCTACACTTAGTCCTTAGTTTAGTAAAGATTTTAGTCTAAAAAAACAAAATAAAACAATAATTTATGGAACTCCCCCCACCGCCTGATTATGATCCCTTATGCACTTAGGCTTAGGCTTACATTTACTTTAACGGTTATGGTTACAGTTACAGTTCTGTACGGCTCAGTTCGGTTCGGTTCGGTTCGGTTCGATGGTATCTGCAGATAAATTCTTACAAAAATCCTAAATTCCAACAGCGAACAGATCATGGGCAGCATACGGCGGCACAAGAACGCCATGTCGGCCCTTTTGGCCGAGTTCTACGACAAACCCAACAACAATCTGGAGTTTAGCGATGACTTTGATGACTTCAGTCTCACGAAGAAGCGGTAAGTAGCGGTGGAGTAGTCCCCGAGAGCTCTCGACTGGTATTAATCTCTCCCAAATCTCTAAACAGGCGAGAGGACGAGGGCAACAGTGCCGGTGGCATGTGCCAGAGCGTGGTGCGGTATGCCCGACCACAGAAGGCCAAGTCCGCTTCTGGGGAGTGGAAGTACATCGTGAATACGGGCCAGCACACGCAAACCTTGAGACTGGAAAAGTGCAGGTAAGCCGCGACAGAGCTGTCTGTATCCCTGATAAATCCTATTCACCCGGTTCCTTCTCGCTATAGCAATCCTGGTGAGAGCTGCTCGTACTTGGCACAGACATACCGCTCGCACTGTTCGCAGGTCTACAACTACCATCGCCTGCTCAGCTGGGACAAGGTGCGGGGCCTGCATGTAGACATCTTTAAGGTGCCCACTTGCTGCTCCTGTCAGGTGGATGGCTATCGCCAGCAGTTTCCGCCTCTGTCCTCCATCCAGGCCAAGGACTACTCGCCGTTGGCCAACTTCAAGCCGGAGAGTGTCGGCTCAAATGGCTACAGCACCATCAATGAGGAGGATCTGGACTATGCCGAGGACAGTGAAGAGGATGAGCTGGGTCTGGGCCTGCGCTATCCCACCTTCAACGGCCGCGACACCAACGAACTCTATGCCGGCGGCAAGAAGATGCGCGCCTCGACCAGTGTGGGTCCGTATCTGAGTCCGCCCGATGACGATGTCGATGAGGATCAGCGGTACAGTGGCCTCGGCAGTGGCTACAAGAGTCACCACAACCACAAGAGTGGAGCCGCTGCTAGCTCGAAGAAATATTACAGCCAGGTGAGCCGCCGCCGGCCGCATCAGCACCAGCATCAGCAGCAGCAGAATGAGGCGCGAGTGGACTTGGATTTGGCGCCAAGTGAGATGCACACCGACCAAGAGGTAAACGTAAACCCATTTGCTGGCCCAGTGCTCAGTGCTGGGGAGAAGCCCATCCAGCGTCTGCCCATCAATCGCAAGCGTATTTATACCTCCACCCACCCCAACACAGCAGCCGCCGCAACCGCCGCAACTTCTTCAGCATCATCAGCATCATCATCATCCTTTGCATCGTCCGCTGGAGGAGTCCGGCTTCGCATACCACAGACCACAAGCCTACCAGCCCGAACAGGAACCGCTGCCATCATCAGCTCCCATTCAAGTGGCTCCGGTGGCGCTGGCTACAGTGCCCATCATGCCACCCATGCCCATCAAGCAGCAGCAGCATCAGCAGCCGCCCCAGCATTCCCTGCTGCATCCTCAACAGCTGCGACATCTCACCCTGCCTTCAACCAGCGCAACCACCACGTCGGTGGGGGCGGGGGCAAGTCGCGACCCCGCTTCTATGCACCCCCAGCGACAACGCCCTTGGCAGTCGCACCAATCCCAATCTCAGTGGCAGCCAGCCAGCCAGCGTCGTCTTTTCCGACCGAGCGCACCACACAGCAGCAGCAGCAGCATCAGTCGACGTCACTACCACAGCCGCCGGCCTCCGTCTACCATGTGAACTCTATTTATACGAGCAGCAGCGGCAGCAGCAGCGTCGAAGGTGCCTCGGCTGGGCCAAGTAATGGCACCAAGCGCATCAACTACAACTACCATCCCATCATAGACTTCTTCGAGAAGAGCAGCAGGAGGGCAGAGCAGGCATCGGCAGTGACTCCTGGAGGATTAGGATTAGCAGACTACGAAATGGAGGAGTCACGTCTGATGGAGCAGCGTGTTCGTCCAGCTGCGAGCATGGGCATGGGCATAGGCACTGGCGCTGGCATGGCCACTGGAGTCTTTCAGCATCCCATACCGATTCCCACAACTTCCCACGAGCGTCGCATTGGCTTTGGTGCTGGTGGTGGTTCTGGTGGTGGGGCTGGTGGCGTGATGGGTGGTCTTGGTGGTCTCGGTGGTGCTGGTGGTTTGGGTGGCGGCCGGCAGGGCTTTGCCAATGACAATGCCTGGCAGCCCATGGTTGTGGCGCCCTAGTATAAGTCGCATGATTCCGCCTCTGCCTCCTACTACCCATCCTCTAACGTATTAACAGCGCCGAACCGTGTGCTCGTCTGCCGCTCTCTTGCCCCCATCCTCGGCTCCTAGGAGAGCATAATCAAGTAGTTGTCTAATCTCCATTCCCCCCATGCCCCATTGACCCCTTCTAATGTTTAACCATCTATGTTTATCTATTTATTTATTTATTTTGTAGTGTGTAGTGAAAAAAGGAAGAAAGACCTATTTTCGGGGATCGTCGCAAGAGTTTTAGCAAATAAAATATAATTTATTGAATTTTTGGGAATGTTTTTTTTTTGATTGTGTTCAAATGTGGCACAGGTAAGGGATTACATTTAAATACATTTTAAATATATTAAATGTTAGTTCGATTCCATGGCTCCATTGCTTTTCATTCGGTGGCGCCTCTAGGAGATACCAGCGGCTGCTTTTTGAACTAACGATTTTTTTTTGCCTAGAGTAAAAAGCTCGCTGCTGTGAAACTATGCGGAGGCCACATTAAAAAAAATAAAAGACTTAAATAAGGCAAGAACTCAATTCTTAAAATAAAATATCAAAAATTAACGATAACAATAAAAAATTAAATAAAAGATTAAAATAAAATAAAATTCAGACAGGCTTTACCTTTAACAAAGCCTTCATAGCCCGTGGCTGGAAATATGGTATCTAGGCGGACGGAATTGCTGGCATAAGCAACCTGACTAAGATTATGACCTTCCAAAGAAAGCTGCTTCTGTAATGCAGGTAATGCAAGTATTCAATATTGAAAAGTATAGATGATCTTTTAACCTATGAAAGGTTTGTGAGGGGTATTCTAGGTGGGTCTTGTCTTCGACACATAAGAATCCGAAGGTAGCTTAAGCTTAAGTTTAATCTCAAATTCTTTCAAATGTTTAATTTTTATTCTGATAAGCTTATCAATATAGATCTGAACAAGCAGCCTTTCCCTGCCCTTCTTGCCACAGAGTTTCATGTTTTATTTCTTTAATATTGAAGTCTTCTCTAAGATGAAATATTTTGTCTTCTCTGCAAATCATTCATACAATATGATCCCTAATAAATGTACCCCAAGTGGACGTTTCTTTTGATTTAGTTTCGCCTTTCGCTTAGTCTGACACAAATATCTGCTTTTATATTTATGGGGCTCTGGCGAAGTTCAAGTTGAGGGTCAAGCGGCGACCGCTAATGAGATACGAGCTCCGAGAAAATAAAATCACTTGCAGATGTGATACGAAACTAGTTTGTGTGTCGCATAGCGTGTGGAGTCAGAAAGTTGCAAACCCCAGAAAACAAGAGGGGTAGGGGGAAAGAGACCTGATGGCTGAAATGTGCCAAACCGAACCACCGCCGAGAGTGGTGCGGTGCGGTGTGGTGCGCATATGCAAAGTGGGTTTCTAAAGCGAAACGAGCTGGCTCCAGACTCCGATTCGATTGTGACTTCGACTTTGACCAGTTATAACATTGAGCGTTGCAAGCGGCAAGCTGCAAGTTGCAACTTGCAATTGTGAGTTGCGGGTTGCAACGTCACTGTACTCGTGTTGCCAGTTTCGCTTTCATTTGCAGCAGCCGAGCCGAGCGATGACGAAGACGATGACGATGACGACTTCAAAGACATCTCGTCATGCTGCCGCTTGCCGCCTGCCGACTGCCGCCTGCCACTGCTACTGCCTCGGCATCGACCTGGGGGAGAGTAGGAGAAACGAGAAGAAAGGCTTCGGACCAATCAAACTGGAAAATTGGAAAAACGGCGAGGAGGAAATTTTATAAAGGCCCAATGATAGCACAATTTCTGCACAGTTGTGGAGTAGCCGCCGTTCGGGAAAAGTGAAAAGTTTGCCAGTGGAGAAAAACCGCGCTTCGATTTGGCCTTGAGAGTAAGAGAGTGAAATAAAAAGTGGCAAGTGGCAAGGTCAGGCTCCATGGGGAAACTACTGTTGCTGCTGTGGGCTCTAGAGCTCAGCCATGGCATTAAGGTGGAGACCATGCCCATGGTCAAGGAAGTGCTGGTCCCCAGCAACAACACTTCGAGTCCACCCGTGTATCGCGTATCCAAGCCAGAGCCCAAGCAGCCGGAGAAGCGTGTCCCTTCGCACCTGCAGGACATCGTCCGACATCCAGGCTATGTGGATGACGATGCGGGAGATGTGATCAGGATCATTGAGCCGCCGCAGCACTTCCAGCAGCTGAAGCGCCTCCGGCAGCGACAACCCCCGCTGGGCCCCGCTGTTGTCTGGGAGCAGCCACGCAAACTAAGCACCAATCGAACACCCCCCCAACCCCAACCCCAGCCTCCGCCAAAGCCACAGCCACGTCCAAAGCTACCCACGGGCGACCTGCTCACACAGGAGACCCAGAACATGCCCCTGGCGAACAGCTTCAGCAACGGCAATAGCCTACAACTTCCCATGGAGATACTGGCCTCAGTGAGGAAGACCGAGCGTCTGCTGCATCGCCAGCGACAGAAGCTGCCGCTGATCCGACAGCGCCACATCCAGCGGCAGTCGCACACGCTGATAGCCCAGAAATCCCTGGAGCAACAGCTCTACCAGCGTGGCCAGCAGCAACGCCTGCGAGCGGTACTCAGTCGGAACCAGCAGGAGCACAAGCGGCAAAAGCGCATGAAACGGGAGACCACGACCAAGGCCGCCGGTGGCAGTGGCGGCGCCTACGATGTGCAGCAGGGTCTAAAGTTGGTGGCGCACATTGGGGATCTGCTAAGGAACGCCACGCTGTACCTGCCCGACGACGAGGGGGACGGGGAGGGGAAGGGGGTGCCGCCCAATGAGGTGAAGAAGTCACCGGCGTGCAACGGTAATGCCACAACCAACTGCGACAGCCGACGACGTCGCCAAAGGCTGTTCAAGCCTTCATCCAAAACTGTGGAGAGGCAGCGGGAGAGACTGAGGGAGAGGCGTCGCAACTTCCGCAATGAGGCAACATCAACGACAACAACAACAGCGCAGCCACCACCAACAGCAACAGCAATAACAAAAGTAATAACAGCAACAAAAACTACAGGCAAATCAGCAGCAGCAGCAGCAGCAGTAGCAGCATTGAGTGGCACTGCCACTTCAACAACTTCCGCAACTCCGTTGGCCAGTCGCCTGCGAAATTCACGTAAATCGCCAAATAACAACCGCAATGATGGTGGCTCGGTGGCCCGCAGCGATGATTCCATACTTTATGCGGATGTCATGACAAATATACGTCATCTGTGGCAGGAGCAAGACCTCCTTGGGGCAGCACCACCCAAGTTCATAGCCCCCCACGAGGTGCATAACAACACGGACTATCGTGCCTTGGATGTGTACCTCAAGGACCTGGACGAGCTGTCCAAGAGACTACCCACAGTGGCGCCCATAACGGGTCTGAATCGAGAGGAGCTGGAGCGGGCCACGCCCACGCCCAGCTGGTATCTGATCAACCAGGAGGGTAAGATCTATGAGACGCGGCTGGACAGCGAAACGAAGCCTTCATCCACGCTCTTCCATCGCTTTCCCGACATGCCAAAGGGCGATGGCAGTGCGGACTCCCCCCTTGATCTGGAGTAGTGTAATCCTGCAATCCTGAGTATTTTTTTTGTTAATGTAATTTATTTATCTATTTGTAAGCTAGAAATAAAGAGAGAACCTTTCCCGAGACCTTTGGCACCTCTTTGGCAGCTCTTTCAAATTTCAATGCTACGATCACTGGCATCTCTCTGGGATCTCTAGGGTATGGGATTCTTGCTGGCCAGCCAAGCATTTAATTCAACTAATTACATTGAGGCCCAGCAGTCACAAGTTCTTGGCTAATGCGGCAATTTAGATAAGGCCCAAACTGGCAATTAGCCAGCCAGCCCCGCGGGGCCCCTCCGCTTAAGACTCGCCAACGTGCGAAACGCATTGTCTGAAACCCTGACCCCGCCTAACATGCAAACTTGTGTGAGAAAAACTCTACGTATTTTCGGCCACCAGAGAAATATACATAAATATATATACATACCCCATAATTGAGGAAGGGGAAGAGCCATATGAACACTCGGAGAAAAACGAGGGCATAGTAAAAGAGACAAGCCATTTTTAAATAAATTATTTAGAAAAAAACCTCATATGTAATTTCTTTTTAGTTTTCAGGAATATATATTTAATCTAAATATGCAAATATTTAAATTTAAAACCAGAGGGCAAGCCTCTGCACACTCGCCATAGGCTTTTTTCTCCAAGTGTATTCTAGGCCCCCAAGTTGTCGAGAATTGCCAGAAAAATCATATGTATATATGTATGTAACCCCCCCCCCCCAATTGAGGAAGGAAGTGCGACGCGACAAAGGGTAGGAGTAGGGGGAAGGGCGCCATATGGCTATCCCATATGACCTTTTTTACACAAGTTCCACTAGAAATGGATCTCGGCCAGAAATGGCCTCTCCCCTCTCGTACGAGCATCTCCATTTAAGTTCGAGCCTCATTTTATGGGAATCTCTGGGTTGTTTGCTTTCGGTATTTGGTTCTGCTGGCAGTTCTTGGGTTTCAGTTTTCATTTCCACCTTCATTTTTGGCTAGACATTTTTTTGGGGCTGATGCTTTTTTTATGGTTTTAGAATGTTGTCCAGCCACTTTGGCAGAAGATGCTTAATTTATAGAGAGCGTGTGTTAGTTTTTTATGATTATTATTGGCGGCGGTGTGTTGGCGGGGCGAACAGATAAATTAGAGTGGAAAGAAATCGCTGCGCTCGACATTATGTAAGCAAATGCTCGTTCCCTCCTTTCGATGTGGGGGGAACTTTGCGCCGAAAGAAAAGAAGGTTATGCTCTGCCCCATTGCGACATTGACCCCACTGAACACAGTGCACACAGTGAGTGGGTGAGTGGGTGGGTGGAAGAAGGGGGGCTGGCTGGCTGGCTGGCCAAGAGGGGGTGGGGCGGGGTGGATAGTAAGAAAAACAAGCAAACATAAGTTGGCCCAAAGCATTGTAATTAGTAGTCGGTCATGCAAGAAATAGAAGCCGCCTCCCTCTGGGTGCTCCCCGCTTCATTGATACACGGATGGCGCACGGGCAGACGGTGTGGCAGGTGGGGGTGGGTGGTGCATTGTTAGAAGCACACGCAGCTGGAGTCGCCCAAAATTGGAGAGGGGAAAACGTTTTTGCGTTCAGACAATTGTTTTGTCGCTGCGCATTGATGGCAGCCGCCGTTGCCGCGTTGCAAGAATCGCGTTTTTTGGCCATTATAAAAGCCCGTTGTAAGCTCCCAGCGTCAGTCATTCAGTTGCTGTAAGCGCCCCAAGTGGCATTTCCACCAAAATCCGACAAAGGAAAACCAGAAAACCAGAGAAAACCCCCATCAAGATGTTCCAGCTGAGATCCGTTTGCCTGCTGCTTGCCTTTGCCCTCATGGCCCTGTTCCTGGGTGGTACGGAAGCGTTGCCGCGGCCCCAGGAGGAGCGTGACCAGGGCGGAGACCTGGAGGCCGGAGCCGCTGCTGTCGAGGCAGAGGAGAAGGACCTGGAGGGAGCCGCCTCGTTCGGCTATGGCTACTACTCGTCGCCCTATCTGGGCGGGTACTACGGCGGCGGCTACTGGCCCCACTACAGCGGTGGATACTATGGACTAGGTGGGTACGGTGGTGGGCTGGGTAAGTGATTACAGGAAGAGAGTACCACAACTACACTCTTATTCGTGTTCTGCCAATCCGCAGGCTATCCCTACTACGGCGGCTATTATGGACTGCATCATCATCATGGCCACTATGGACACTACTACTAACCAGTTGGAAGAGTTCTGTTCAAGCCTCAATAGAGATATAGCAGCACTGCATAGACAGCATCCACCAGGCACTAGCTTCAATAGCCACAGAGAGAGAGAGATATATAGAGATACATGTATAGAAAGAGATCGCACTAGCCTCAATAGCCGCCACTCAGATGCGTTCTTGACCGCAGAGCCAACCCGATTAATTGCAAGGATAATTGCTTCAATTAAGCAACAAAATCGCAAAAAAAAAACTAAAACACACAAAATATTACGTACATACATATTTTTTTTTTTACGAGTGTATTTTATTTATTTTAAGAAATCAGTTTTGTTACATAAATAAAAGTTTTACTTTGTACAAAATGAATGCCTGCCAAGTTTGTTCAAGCCAAATCGAGAACCCAATCCGACGACTACCGTTGATGGTTTCAACTTTTTGGGTTCGTTATTTTATGCCCCATCGTTAACAAATGCCGGGAGTATCGCATTCGATCGCACAAAACCCCAGAGAGTAATTTGCAATTCAAATGGTTCGCATTCAAACGTTAGTTTTATAACATTCGGTTAATCTAATTAAGTTTTTATTTTCAGCATCCACATTAACTGTACAAATTGCTAGAATTTGGCTAAAGTCCGGCAATAAACGGCAGCGAATTACAGCAAGCCACAAGTCGGCGGTTTCAGTGACTTGTGTGGCACCACGCTGCGTATGCGTAATTTATGAGTAGTAGCCCAGCAGAGCACAGCTAAGCACAGCACACAGCAGATCTCTTCCATTGTGCAAGCCAATTGTCTCAATTGTCTAACAGCACAGACTTGCTGCCAGACGTCGAAAACAATTTGTCTTGATCGGATTTTGACAGGCAACAATCGGATATTGGAAGTCAGCGTCAGCGTCGGCTGCTCATCGCCTCGGAAAGGTCACGGAAGTGATGGACAATGGACATCAAAGATTAACGGCTGTCGCGGGAGGGGGGGCTAAGGTGCGACAATAATCGTTTGATTTCACAGACGGTTTCTGCATAAATTTAAGTTAAGTTAAGGTTAAGGCAGTGGCAGTGGCAGAGAATTGACCTCTTCATCGATTGAGTTCTTCGTTTCTCCTCTCTTTGGCTTATAAATGTCGAAATCAAGAACGTTTTTGTCCCCATTAATCGCCTGGCCATAGCTTTTTGTTCGCTCATCTCTTTTCGATGGCTAGATATGATATGATATCTTTGTGTGGACAATAATGGCATTAAATTGGCTATTAAATTATAGTTTATCATTTCATTGTGGCGCTCCGAAGCGTGACCAAGCTCAAAATATTGCCTCCAAGAGATTATTATTTATTCAATTTTTAATATTTAGCCATCTCACTGGCCTCCCTCCTCCCTGCTTCCTCCTTCTCTTTCTCCCCCTTCGGTGTGGGGTGAGTCACTTGAGGTCGCAAATTAATTAAATCGTTACCCAAATAGACACGAAACTTGTTTTAATTGGAGTTTTGAGCGACTTCTGTTTCGTTGTTTTGGTAAATAAATTCGGTTAAGCCCGAATGTCCCACTGATTCCGGTCCCGACATTCATTGCACTTTCTCACAGCGGCTGCCCATAAATTGCTGGATCTCTAGATCATTTCGCTTTCATCAGCAGCGGATGAATTGGCCAAATGATTGATAAATCTCCCATTGTCTGTTTCTGAAGATTGGCTCTTAAATTCATGGAAAAATTACTATAAGGCTTAACTGGAAAACTTCACCTGAAAATCACTTTTCAATTGTCTTTTCTTTCGTCTTTGTTGTGGCTGCCGACTGCCGCTTGCCGCTTGCCGCCTGCCGCCTACCGCTGATTATTTTGAGATATTTATTGTACGAGTATTTTGTGTGTGGTTTTTGGGCTGTCCGTCTTTCATTCCATTTTTGGGGGCAGTGGATACTCGAGTTCAAGTGCACGAAATGTCAGAAGCACCGAACACAGTGAGGCAAAATTGGTTGGTTATGTATACGTATGCAGAGCAGAAATTGAATGGAAGTTTCAAGCTTTAGGCCATCGTGCACTTGGTAACATTTTCTTGATCTACACACTGTAACTGTAAAAACCTGATCGAGTAATTTCGATTTATTTGTTCAGCCATGCGTGGGCTGGTTTATATCTCAATTAGATGCTAAGACGATCATCATTAGGGGGAGAGTGTGGCAATTGCATTCAAAATGCACTCAGCACTCCCCCCCAGCACTCAGATGAGGAGAATAATTTAAATCGTCGTAAATTATCAATCTATATGCCAGGGGCAATAACAGACACCGACAGACAGATAGACGGACAGATGGACAGACAGACAGACAGACAGACAGGGCTTAAAGGTGTCGCAAGCTACTGGCTGGCTGGCTGGCTTAAGCGCTGCTGAGAAGTTCCTGCTGCGACAGGTTCGTGTCTTAAGTCTTACGTCTTTCGGTGGAATGGAATTATCATGTCAGTCACGTATGCGGTCGAGCAACAATCGAGGCTCACAGTCCCGGAATCTCTCGCACTCTTTGTGCCCTAGGGTGGGGCTGGCTCCTTGCTTGCCACCAAGGACGCTGCGGCTTGGACGCACTTGAACCCCAATCTCCAATCCTGGCAGCTGACCCTCAAAATTGGCCATTGAACTGGCAGCAAAACACGTTTTCGGTTATCTCTTTTCTCTCGTTTTTGTGGCAGCTGCCGCTGCCGCTGCTGCTGCTGTTTGCTGGTTCTGCGGCTTTTGTGGTTGAGGCAAGCTTTGGTTCGATTGTAATGGCAAGGCATTTTGCATACCAAAGGCATTAAATCTTTTTGGCTTTGACCTTGCACAATCTGATCTTCATGTAGGTGAATAGAGGCCCGCCACAGGGAGCTGCTGCTCTTGGCTGTGTTAATGTGTTTGTGTGTGTGTGTGTGGCATGCTCGACTTGGCAGCCACGGAGAGCGGCAAGGGCAATCAATTGTGGGCACTCGGAGAACTCAACTCCACTCCACTCCGCTTCGCTCCGCTCTAAATGCATCCGACCAGAAACGTGCCCAAATAAAAAAGAATACATATACATATGTATCTTGGTTTCTATTCATAGCTTTAGGAGACTGCTCCACTCGTTATTTAATTTCCAGCCAAGTCAAAAAGTCAAGCTCTTTAATTAGCTGTTAACTTCCGCAACATTTGCGCCGAAAGAATGCCACACCATGCCATTTCGGCTTGTACATCCACCTATCCACCTATCCATGTACGCGTACGTTTTTCTACCCGTTGGTATCCGTTGTGGGTGCGTTCGAAAAAGCTGAAAGTGATTTATTAACTCCAGCTGCGAGAAGGAACTCCTATAAGTTCCCATAAATATTTATATTTATGGCAATTGTTTCCATTTCGATTTCGATTTGCCATGCTATTTTAGGCTTTAATTAAAGCGCTTAGCAGCGGCTCCGCTCCAGTACTGAGAACTGGCAACTAGGAAGCCGGACCGCACAATAGACCCCAAATCTAAGTCAGAAAAACTTCCATTGGTTGCAGCCAGAGGTGATGACAGGAAGTTCTCATCTCATCTCTCGGTTCTAGCCATGAGTTATGGCCAGGTTTTCGTGGAGAGCAAGAACAAGCGAAGTGGAAACTACGTTTTAGAAAGGCACAATCCTGTCTGTGCCTGTGCCTGTGCCGATGCCTGTGCCCCTAAGGTCAGACATTCTCGATGCGATCGGTTGCAGTTTAACCAGTTCTCGTTCACTTCCTCCTTTTGTAACAGGATCAGGGTCCAGACACAGTCACACACAGCCATGTGTTGGCCATTAATCGGCTAATTCCTGTTCTCAGAGATGCCGCAGCGATGCCGCAGCGACCTTGAGACTCGAGTGCAAAAAATCTTTTCAGATGTCTCAGAGTCAGAGTCTCAGAGTCGTACTCGGATTCGGATTCGGATTCAGACTGACTCTCTGTGTGTAGGTTGTAATTAACTTGAACTTGTTATGGTTGCCGGTTTCACTGCTGCGATGTGCCGCCCCGTTGTTCAGCGTTCAGCGTCTGGCTTTATGACCGAAAAAAATGTGTGTGTTTAATGAAAATCAACAAACGCCCCGATCCATCTCTCCATCTCCATCTCCGTGCTCGATCTCCCTTCACAGCTAATCGCTCCGAAAGTTGTTATAAATTTGTCAGTTAAATTCATTACATCGAGGGGATCCCATTGTCACAAAATGCAATTAGATACTGATGAATGCTCTCTTTTGTGGGCGGATGGTGCTCACTCTCTGATGGAAAGAGAGTACATCGATTTAGTGGCCGAGTTTGTTGACAGAAAATATAAATCCCAATAGAGATGAAAGTACACTGCATTTTGTATATATATTTATTTGGTTTTATATCTCAGTGCTTAAAGATTTACACAAGTATATGTAAACACCTTGATTTTGAATACTAAATACTTTATTATGTAACATACATAACATACATATGTCGTTATTTGTTTCTTTTATTGCACATTTTAATGTGCATATTTTTAGAGCTGTATTTTATTGTATTTATGTTTTATTTATTTACTTGTTTTTTTGTAAATTATTATAAATATTTCTGCCAACAGAAATATATTTCTGAGCTTATTATCTCTATGTCCCCCATTAGTTAAAGAGTATAAAAATGTTGCAACATGTGTCAAATCTCGGTTGCTTTCATTTTTCATATTTAATTATTTATTTATTTGCGAATATTTTGTATCAGTTCGATTTACACAAGTGCTAAGGCGCTCGCTCAGAGGTTTAATGAACTTTTGTTGGCGTATATTCGTTGTTTTCGGTGAAAACCAAAACCATTGAGGGCTGAATCACCTGCTGATTTCTGTGTTTGTTGTTGTTGTTGTTGTTGTTGCTGCTGCTGGTATTATGAGTGTTTACCTTGCGGTTGTCGTTGTCGTTGTCTCTGACGAATCATTTGTATGCCATGGGCGAGAAATGCATAAAAACTTCACCCGAACTATATTATTTATGGATCAAGTGGTGTGTATATTCCAACCAGGTTCTAGGCATCAGCACATCCTAGTTGCAGGTGCTATAATAGCACACCAGATGCCATGCCCTGTCCATGCAAATCGACTACCCCCACCCCGAGACGCGAAGCACCACTCAAAATTGTGCAATCAAAAGCTTAACATTCTCAAGTGTTTTCCACCGCCCCCCGCCCGCACTCGTGTCAGTGCTTAGCCCAGCTTAGACGAAAAGAATTTCCAGTTCCAGCGGAAACTCGGAACTCGGATCATCTCTGATCTGTTGATCTGCTGCCCAGCTCCAGCTTTTAATTATCGGCTGGCAATAAACGATTTTTGTTCGACTTGTTAATGGCATTTCATTATGATTGTTGCTCTTGCTGTGGCTGCGGCTGTGGCTGAGGCTGTGGCTGAGGCTGCAAACATAGTTTTTGAAAGTTGAAATACTTGACGCGAATCAAACAGCACACCAAATGGATGTACAACACCGCATCTTGTACGAGTAGTATCTTCCGGTTTTTGTTCGATTTATGATTATTATTCATAATTGAATTTCTATTTGTTGACGAGCAGCGAACACAGACCCCAGACCCCAGACCCGACCCGCATCTTTTTTGTTGCCTTTGTTTCACGTTTGCTTGCAGGGTCTATTTTATAGAGTTCACTTTAATGAAAACCGTTCGTTGATCGATTGCCTAATTTGTCAGCCCAAAGGATAAGTATGCGGAGTTCCAACATTAATTAGCCATTAAAAGCGGCACGAACAAGGTTTACCCCCACCCCAACCCACCCCGCCTCCTACACCCCATACCCCATCAAATCGAATCATGAAAGGGTGCAGTGCCAGTTGATTGATGAAACGCTTTTCACACTTTTTGGCCCAGCCTCAGCTACGATCGTTCTTTTCCCCTAATCCCCCCCTCCCCACCCATTTGAGAGGCAGCGGAAGGTCACTCGAACAACCTAAATGAAATCGAAAACGAAATCGCTTCAAGCTTTGATTTGGGTGTTCTTTTTGCACTCTTCGTTCGATATTCGCGCGATATCAGGGTCATCTCTGAAACTCACTTCAAACAGTAGCCAAACCTGCAAAACAAATCAATGCTAAGGGTATTACTTGCCCATGGAATTGCATGATTTTTGAAATAAATAACCAAGAGGCATATGTAGTTGATTCTCCGCTAAATACTAAATATATTCGGAATACCCTTTGGTGTCAATTCCCTACGTTTTGAGATCTCCATTGCCCCCGAAAAAACTCCACAGTGCATCACTCCATACTCCATATAGATATATTTCCAGCGTACGCTATGTAAGTGCCTCAAGGTCATTTCCACTGCTAATTTTGGCACATAATTATGGCAATTTGGAGCTACTTCTGCAGATCATAAAACACAAAGTTTGCTCAGCTCTTAGACCAAACGCCAACGCAGCAATTATTATGGGGAGGAGGAGTAGTTTTAATATCGATTAGCAGCCTAGGGCCCGGCTAAGTGTTAACAGACACGAAACAGATCCCAACTCCAGTTCCATCTACAGGTGGTCTCTGCACACACACACACACAGCCCCTTGGGCGGGCAGGGCTCTCACCGCGCGCTCCGAACTGCTGCTGCTGCTGGTGCTGGTGCTGGTGCTAGTGCTGCTGCACAGCGCATGCGTAACCGTAGACGTCGACGTCGACGTCGAGCCGAGCGGCGACGGCGTCTTGGTGTCGCTATCGTCGGTCGACGGTCGTCTTTTGCGTCAGCGCAGGCGCAGAGGTTGCTCTTATAAATACTCTGTGCGTCGGCGCAGCTTTTGTTATTTGAACTTCAAATTTGCTCGAGTTCGCATCGTTGTCGTTCGAGCCGCTAGCGAAACGCGCGCGTTCTCTTAGCGTTTTCTGCAGCCCCTACGCCCGTGTTTGTGTGTGATATTTGCTTACAAGTGGGTAGCCGTTGGCCATAAACAGAGTGAACAGTCAGTCAGACACTTCTATATAGAACATTATTCGCTGATGAAGCAGTTGTAAACGTACAGAAATATATATATTTTTTTTAGGTGCTGACGCAAGTGCCTGAACGATTTGTGGATCTGATCCGTTCGCGTTGTTGCATCACGAATTGAGAATGAAGATGGTGAGTGTTCAGTCTACAAAAAGTGTGCACCATATGCACGATATGAACAATCAAGACATAACCATAAAAGATGTCAAGATGCCATGATGCCATGATGCCAAGATGCTAGGGGGCTAGAATCCATCCCAGAAATATTCCACACTTTTTGCTGCTGTTGTTGTTGTTGTTTTGAGGTGCAGTTGCAGTTGCATTGGCAGTGGCTGTGGCAGTGGCAGCTGCTGGCCTGCCTGGCTGCACTGGCATCCCATGAGGGTTGTCTGTCAAACAAAATTGCCCAACTCTAGAGACGCGAATGGAGTTTTCTAAGAGCGACAGCGTAAAACAAACAACGCCAAAACAGCAAGTCAAGTGGAGGAGTCGTCGCATGGTAAATTTGCATAAATGGCGCTACAATTGAAGAAAATCGGTACAAGTACAAATACAAATACAAATAACAGCAAAACAGCAAAACAGAAAACAGCTGGCAGCCCTCCATCAGAGACAGAGACCTGCCGCAACGCCAAATGCATTGACTGCGACTGCGGCTTCAACTCCAACACGAACTCCGATTCCGAGTCCGAGTCCGAATCATCCGATTCCGATGGCTGACTCACTCGAGGGCGACTCTGACTCCAAAGCTGTGACCGGAAACGCTCATAACTGCGCCCCAGCCTCAGCCTCAGCCCCAGCTCCACCCCATCAAGAGCCACCACCCTTTTATGCTCTTCACGCATGCGCGTGTCCGTTCTGGACAAGAGATTTGGCAATCGGTGGACTGCGCATGCGCAACCGCTTTAAGGCTAAGGTTGAACTGTGCGCATTAAGCGCGAGTCGTCGCTTGAATAAGTCAAAGCGCGCCCAGAACGAACCGCAGCCACAGCCATAGCCAGTGTTGGGCAACTCCAATTAACGCCAGCCGCACAAGGTCGTCCCGGCACATACCACATACTCGTAGTCATATCTCTGTATATTATATCTTTTTTATGGGATTTCACACGCCTCAATTGTGACAATTAACGCCCCGCTGTGCCCCGCTGTGCCCCGCCCTGTCCCGCCATGGAAGCATTTGTCGCCCAAAAGTTTTTCCGCCTTTGGAGCCCAATGCTTTGTGTGTGACTTGACAAGATTCGAGAGAGATTCTCTGTTGGCATGCTCCAGTTGCGGGCCAAAAAACCTCACCCACTTTACACGCGGCAGTTAGGCAGGGAGGAGGGAGAGGTTGTCGTAATGCCTGCCACAGAATTATGCCACTTGAGATGACGCGGCAACATTTTGTAATGGCTGCTATAATTACGGGTTTGTTGTTATGAAATTATCAATTAAGGTCAAGCAGGAAAACGGATATTTACAATACCTTTATATAAATCCATGTTCAATTTGGATTACCAAAAACAGAGAGATTCCGGGGAGATTCCGCACTGCCTTTTGTGGCTACGCCTCTGCCCCTGCCTCTGCCCCTGCCCCTTCCCCTGCCCTGGCTTCAGGAAAGAATTATTCATGTTATGCGACACCTGAGTCACATGCCATAAAAAACACATCTCGCGGACAAAACTTAATTGGGTTCTAACTTTAATGGACATGCACAGACATCACGCAGTTGTCAACTAATATCAAAACAAGCCCCAAAAAGATATAGTACCAATGTATGTGTATTATCTTCGGTTTTAGCAAGAACTAGTTTGATTCTGACTCTTGCCACTCGGGGGTTGGCCGCCTGTTGCAAGTCTCAAGAAGATTGGCAAATCCGCTGGAAATTAAGGCCCGACAGCTGACAAGCGGCTTGACTGAGTCGAGTTGAATGGAGTGCCTGTCGAGTGGCATTTTTCCATAACGATTTATCAAAATGAGACTCAAAAAACAGCACAAAAAAAATCAAATCAAAATGTGTTAGAATATTGCGTGGGAGGCTTGAAACTATTTCCATTTTGATTGAGTTTGAGATGAGCTGTTGGCTCTCAGCTCTTGGCTCTCGGCTCTCGGCTTTCGGCTTCTTTTTGTTGAAACTTTGTTGGCTGGCTGCTGCCATTGTTTCTATTCAATTAAAGTTTGGCTTTTATTTTAATGGGCCCGGACTTTAACGACTTTGACTTGAAGCGCACTCGGCGAAAAACCTTAAATGCCGCTTAAGAATGCTGCTGCCTGTGCTTTTTTTGTGCATAGTTTTTATTTCGCCCAGATTTATGTGTTTCAATTTGAGAAATGGAATTCCGGGTTCCAGTTCCAAAGATTGACGATTGCAAAGGTTCTCTCTGTATCTGCTCTGTATCTGTCTCGCTCTATCTCTATCTCTCTTGGCCGTGGCTCAATTAGTTCGCAGCGAATTGATAGTCGCAGATTTACATAATTCCAAATGGATGTAGAAACTATTTCTAATTTAATTTTAGCATCTCCTGGGGTTTATCGAACCGGTCGCCGTGACTTTCCCATCAAGCTCCAGTATTTCATTCGTAGCCAGAGGCCATTAACACTTGGCACTCGTATCTAGAACTTTTTCTCGCCGCGCTTCGATAAAGTATACAATGTCGTGTGGCAGATGCGTCGACCTTGACTCTGTGCACAGAGGGTAGTGGTGTCTGCGGGGAAGGGGCAGCTAATAGCTTGAGTAGATCTCACCATGCGGGTTGGGTCTCTGCTCTGCCCATAATTAATTAACAAATCGCCATCGGGGTCGACAATTATCGTACAAAAATGCGTTTAAACGCTCTCAACTTGTTCAATCAATAATGTGCGTAGAGAGCCTTGCCTTCGCAGAGCGTGACCCAATTGGCAGCCGCAGTCGCAGACGCAGTTACAGTCGCACCAAAGCCAAGCCAATTGATTCGCCAAAAGCCGAGCTGGTGTCAAAAGAGCTGACTTTGGTGGCGTCTCGCAGAGCCATTTGCCAAATTGTCGGGGGCCTTAATTATATGCGGAAATTTTCGACGCTACCACCGACACTGAAACACGGCTAAATTGCCATAAGCGGCCAACAGGCCCACGTAAATGTCAGTCACACGGCTAAATATAAATGTCCAAGATTTGATTTAAGATCATTAAGGTTTTCGACAACCCATTGATTTGTGTGTTCCACCTCCGTCTCCTTCGTCTTTGCAGCAACATCGACTACTCTGCTTGGCTCTGATCGCCCTCAGTTCCTCTGCCCTGGCACAGGTGAGTAGATGACAGCGCATCGAATCCACAATATACTCAAGATACGTTCGCAGGAATACGGAGGATACGACTATCCAGTGCCGAAGGTTTCCTTTACGGATGGCTACTCCTACCCGAAGCCGGCAGTGCCGTTCCCACCGCCAGCACCCAAAGTGAGCAGCGGATATTCGTATCCAAAGCCAGTGGTGCCATTCCCACCGGAACAGCCCAAGTACAGGCCGCCAGTGCAGCAGATCATTCCACAGGAGCCAAAGCTGGTCCAGGGATACTCCTACCCGAAGCCAGCCGTGCCATTCCCACCACCGACGCAGCCCCAGCAGATCCGAGTGACCGTTCCGCAAACGCAATCAGCAGGTTACGCTTATCCCACGCCCTCCATTCCTTTCCCACCACCACCACCAAGCAATCCTCCCCCACAGCCGAAGCAGCAGGGCTACGACTATCCCAAGCCCAGCATCCCATTCCCACCTCCCACTCTCCCACCCCAGAAATACTTGCCTCCTGTGACGACTGCGAGCCCCCCAGTGCCCAAGTACCTGCCACCAGTGCAGCCACAGCCCACATATCTGCCACCACCTCAGCAGAAGCAGCAGGGATACGACTATCCCAAGCCCGCAATTCCGTTCCCACCTCCGACGAATCCGCCACAGAAATACTTGCCACCCGTGACACCTACTAAGCCGCCACAGCCGAAATACTTGCCACCAGTCATCAAGCCCACGCTCCCACCACAGCCGAAGTATCTGCCACCCCCGCAGCCCAAGCAGGGCTATGAGTATCCCAAGCCAATCGTTCCATTCCCACCACCATCAAATCCACCACCACAGCCTAAACAGGGCTATGACTATCCCAAGCCCAGCATCACATTCCCACCACCCACCAATCCCCCACAGAAATACCTTCCCCCCGTTGTCCCCACCAAACCACCGCAACCCAAGTACCTACCTCCTGTAAAGCCCACTAATCCACCACAGCCGAAGTACCTGCCCCCTCCTCCTCAACCTAAACAGGGTTATGAGTATCCCAAGCCCGCCGTTCCATTCCCACCACCACAGAAATATTTGCCACCAGCAACCACACAGGCACCACAGCCCAAGTATCTGCCACCTCCGCAAGTGAAGCAGGGATACGATTATCCCAAGCCCGCCATTCCATTCCCACCACCAACGAATCCGCCACAGAAATATTTACCTCCTCCCGTAACCACTACTCCACCACCAGCGCCAAAGTACTTGCCCCCAGTCAGGCCAACAAACCCACCGCAGCCCAAATACCTGCCACCTGTGCAACCAGCCAGCCCACCGCAGCCGAAGTACCTCCCCCCAGCCCAGCCCAAGCAGGGCTATGAGTATCCCAAGCCAGCCATTCCATTCCCACCTCCCACGAATCCTCCTCAGAAGTACTTGCCTCCCGTTAAGGCAACCCTCCCCCCACAGCCTAAATATCTGCCGCCACCGCAGCCCAAACAGGGCTATGAGTATCCCAAGCCCGCAATACCCTTCCCACCACCAACGAATCCGCCACAGAAATACTTGCCACCCGTGACGCCTACAAAGCCGCCACAGCCGAAATACTTGCCACCAGTCATCAAGCCCACGCTCCCACCCCAGCCGAAGTACCTGCCACCTCCCCAGCCCAAACAGGGCTATGAGTATCCCAAACCAATCGTTCCATTCCCACCACCAACTAATCCACCACCACAGCCCAAACAGGGCTACGACTATCCCAAGCCCGCCATCCCATTCCCACCACCCACCAATCCCCCACAGAAATACCTTCCTCCCGTTGTTCCCACCAGCCCACCACAGCCCAAGTACCTCCCCCCACCACAGCCAAAGCAAGGATACGAGTATCCCAAGCCAGTCATTCCATTCCCACCTCCCGCGCCCAAGACAGAGGGCTACTCCTATCCGAAGCCAGCGATCGCCTTTGATTTCTGATCCCACATCCGTCGCCCCTCCACCCCTACACCCATCACTGATCAAATGACACGATTGCCTCTGTGTGCGCATAGTGATCCTTAGAGACGTACGAAATTGAATATTTGTAATTAACTGTAATAATTTAATTTAATGCTTAATTTTAATGATATCCCAGGGTCCTGCCTGCAAACTCTACGATCGAACTTAGTCATTAAAATATGTTTATTACATTTTTTTTTAAAGATTACGCAGCGCTGCCGAAATTAAACGACCTATGTATGTGAATATTAATTTTGCGTTTGTTAATCTATAATTTGTTTTTTAGATCCGGTTCTCGAAGAGTAACTATAAAGATATATTAAATTTTTGGTCAAAGTGTATGAGTGTAACGCCCAGAAAAAAGCACAGAAAAACAATAAAGATACGATATCTTCTTTAACTTACCTCTTATCCCATACTCTGGAGCCGTTGCATGTGCACATATGGGACACATAAGAGGCCGAGCCTTCTGTGGCTACTTCGGAGGAAGAAACGGTACCGTTAGACTACTTAGCAGCGCAACAACTTCGAATGATGAGCGGATATGAGCGAACCGCTCATTCCATACTCTCTTGCTAAATTTCTTCCCTATTGTTCTCTCAGCGCCAATTGAAATTTCTTTCGGCTCTTGCAATTGACATCTGTGTTGTCGTGACCGGGGACAAAAATAAGGGAGAGGGGAGAAGAAGCCGAGCAGTAACCATGAGAGCTTCCAATACCTGGTATGGGAAGAGAGTATAATAGATTTGTAGTGATAGTGGAAAATCGTGACAGAAAGGATGTCGTTTTTTCTGATGCCAATCGGTTGGCAGAACTCTCCCGATCACGAAAAGACATGCCACGCCCAGTTCAGGCCATAAATAGGGGAGATATAGCCAAACAAAAGTTCGATGGCGATTTACTTTTGAGGAACCCCAAAAGTATGCAACATTATATTTTCACTTATAATTTTCTCTGAAAGATATTTTAAATTGGACATCCGAAAAGTATGCCTCATTTAATGAGAAATAATGAGAAAGTGAGCAACAAACAAGATGTCCGTGGCCACAACTAGTCATGCGTATACGTATATGACGTACATGTACGTCACCAGAGCCGAATGCATTAAGCCCCGGTTCCGAATCCGGATCCGAAGACACTGTGGCCACTTGCAGAAAGTTAGTTTGTGACATGTTCGTATGGTTAGTGATACGGCTTTGAACTTGAAGCATCTCCTAAGCTAATAGTGCACCGGAATAGATTCTAATGAACTTTTGATTCATGAAACAAGTTTCCGCTTTATCGGCTTGAACCAATAGGATCACCTTTTGCCGCCGGTGATCTTCTTTGTTCGTGCTTGACGACAGACATCTACTGTTTTATGTATCTTCATTCGTAATTAAAACAAATTTTCAGTTTTAGTAGACTACTTACTTTTTATTTATTTCCTGTTACTGGTTTCATAGCTTAGAAAGTGATCAACTTTGGGAACATATATATTTCAAGATTTCAATTTCTGAAGAACCCGAAAATCTAAACTGGATTTCCTGGCAGGTTTCAATATCTGTGGCAGCAGAAAACGCGTTGCGGCCACCGCCTCTCATGGAGCTATGGCCATTGCCTTTGCCTCTGGGATCAAGACACTGGTGCTCTGATACTGTTTTACTGAACTGGCGATGACCGTCCTCCATGATAAAGCTCAAATTGGAAATATGGTCAAAAAATGGTCTAAATTGTTCTAATTCTACTTTGACCTGCGTCTTTTTAATTTTGATCCGATTTCTAAACAAAATAAGAATTATGCAGGCGAAGACCCTAAGGCGATGACAGGTGCTCCTTGGTTTGTTCGGACCTCAATGGTTGAAAGAGATCTTCACATCGTAAAATTAAGGATCAAGTAAGACATCACAGTAGTCGATATATCAATAGGTTGTTTAATTAGCCAAATGAAGCAGCTAGAGGACTGCTGGTTATTTATTTGTCCGTGTTGAAAAAGTCTTCAAATGTGCGATGGCACTAGAGTGCTTGAACTTATATTACTTAAAGAGTGAACACCAATGGGGTATACTTTTCAATGGTTTTATTTCTGAATTTATCAATTTCGTTCCCTAACAATATTTCGGTACAAGTGACTGAAGAACCCGATAACCAAAACAGTATTTGGCTGGGTTTGTTGGGGGAGCCTCAACTGCTAAACCGTTCAATATCTGTGGCGGCGGATGACGCGACGACGCTGGGTCTTGTAGCGGTATCCATCGGTGGCCGAGAAGCTGTGGGCTGGCTCAGAGGCAGCGGTCTCGTACTCAGCGGGAGCAGAGTAGGACTCAGCTGGGGCAGAAGCAGCAGCGGTGTAGGTTGCAGCTGGTGCAGAGTAAGACTGAGCTGGGGCAGCGTAGGACACAGCTGGTGCGGAGGCAGCGGCGGTGTAGGTCTGGGCTGGAGCGGCCTGGTAGACTGGAGCTGGAGCGGAGTAAGTCTGAGCTGGGGCAGCGTAGGACACAGCTGGTGCGGAGGCAGCGGCGGTGTAGGATGGTGCAGGGGCAGAGTAAGATGGTGCTGGAGCGGCCTGGTAGACTGGAGCTGGGGCAGAAGCTGCTGGGGGCAGGTACTCGTTGGAGGGCAGATGGCTCACATCACGACGGTGGCGACGGAGGACGCGACGACGCTGGGTCTTGTAGCGGTATCCATCGGTGGCCGAGAAGCTGTGGGCTGGCTCAGAGGCAGCGGTCTCGTACTCAGCGGGAGCAGAGTAGGACTCAGCTGGGGCAGAAGCAGCAGCGGTGTAGGTTGCAGCTGGTGCAGAGTAAGACTGAGCTGGGGCAGCGTAGGACACAGCTGGTGCGGAGGCAGCGGCGGTGTAGGTCTGGACTGGAGCTGGTGCAGAGTAAGTCTGAGCTGGGGCAGCGTAGGACACAGCGGGTGCTGAGGCAGCGGCGGTGTAGGATGGTGCAGGGGCAGAGTAAGATGGTGCTGGAGCGGCCTGGTAGACTGGAGCTGGGGCAGAAGCTGCTGGGGGCAGGTACTCGTTGGAGGGCAGATGGCTCACATCACGACGGTGGCGACGGAGGACGCGACGACGCTGGGTCTTGTAGCGGTATCCATCGTTGGCCGAGAAGCTGTGGGCTGGCTCGGAAGCAGCGGTCTCGTACTCAGCGGGAGCGGAATAGGATGCAGCAGGGGCCGAAGCAGCAGCGGTGTAGGTCGCAGCCGGGGCAGAGTAAGACTGAGCGGGGGCAGAGTAGGACACAGCTGGTGCGGAGGCAGCGGCGGTGTAGGTTGGTGCTGGAGCGGCCTGGTAGACTGGAGCTGGTGCAGAGGCTGCTGGGGGCAGGTACTCAGAGGTTGGGGCGGAAGCTGCTCCCTGGAAGGGGGGCAGGTAGTCGTTGGAGGGCAGGTGGCTCACATCACGACGGTGGCGACGGATGACGCGACGACGCTGGGTCTTGTAGCGGTATCCATCGGTAGCCGAGAAGGTGTGTGCGGGCTCGGAAGCAGCGGTCTCGTACTCAGCGGGAGCGGAATAGGATGCAGCAGGGGCCGAAGCAGCAGCGGCATAGGTCGCAGCCGGGGCAGAGTAAGACTGAGCTGGAGCAGCGTAGGACACAGCTGGTGCGGAGGCAGCAGCGGTGTAGGTCGCAGCCGGGGCAGAGTAAGACTGAGGTGGAGCAGCGTAGGACACAGCTGGTGCGGAGGCAGCGGCGGTGTAGGTCGCAGCCGGGGCAGAGTAAGACTGAGCTGGGGCAGCGTAGGACACAGCTGGTGCGGAGGCAGCGGCGGTGTAGGATGGTGCAGGGGCAGAATAAGATGGTGCTGGAGCAGAAGCGGCAGCGGTGTAGGTGGCCTGGGCCGGGGCAGCGTAGGACTGAACTGGAGCCGAAGCCTCCGCGGCGTAGGAAGCAACTGGAGCCGAGGCAGCACCGTATGCTGGTGGCAAGTACTCGTTGCTAGGGGTAGTAGCTGCCACGGCGGCAACAAATGCACAGATCAACAACAGTTTCTGCAAAAAAAAAACAAAAAAATCGGAGATCGTTAAGAGTCAGTTATCCTGTAGCGGCTGTGCGGTCTGTGTGGTAATCCTTTCGAGAAGGACGGTTGTAGTACCATTTTGCTGGCTTGTCGGCTGTCCAGTTGATTGTAGAATGCAAATGGAAGTGATGCCTTAGCCAAAGTTCTGCTGCTTATTTATATGATTCTAATCATCGGCCAGTGCTATACCTAATTAGCATTTGGCTTCTTAATTTATGAATTTCGTATTTAGTGACACCGCCAAAACATATCCATTATAGTTTTTGCAATCAGGTTTTGCAACGGGTTTCGGTCAGTCGAACCGCCGCCGCGTGTGCTATGTATTGCTTTTGCCGGCGCACTGGGGGTCCCCGTCTCTCCCCGCGCGGATTCAGCAATGAACCATCAATTTAATAACCAATATTGCCCAATGCTCAATGCTCAATATCGAAGATCAGGTTCCATTGTTCCAGCCGTCCGCAGTCCCGAAATTTCTCTCAGATGAACGCGTGCCGCTGCTGATCCACGAGCTCCATTTGCTTAATTACTTATAATTATTTTTCGGTTTAATCAAATTTGAGCTAATCGAGTTCTATGACTCCTCAATAAAACATGATGAGTAGTCGGATGTAGCCGAGAAAAGGCCGAAAGAAAAAAAACCATTCAGTCCGTTTAAGACACTCGAACGTATTTCCAAAAAAAAAGAGAAGCATACTCGTACGTAGGTACGGAAATAAATCACGATCTCAATGTCGAAAGAGAAGCTCTGCTCTGTGAATTCGTGGACTAGCACCGATACCTACACACTCTCGAAATGTTTTAAATAGACACGGAGCAGATAATATCAAAGTGGATCACATCTACATATGTGGGCTGGCTATTGCCATTTGTGATTCATAGACAAAGCTAAAATGATCGATGCGCTCTCAAGTGAATTCGCAACCACGAAAAAAGATCGCAAAATAGATCGGCGAGAGAAACGCAGAGTCTCGGAAAAAGGGTTGTGATCAGAGACCAAACCAGGCCTCCTTATAGAACGAATATACCCTCTCACAAACGTTTTCACAGTTTCTTTTTTTATCGCAGAGTTGGCTCCTTTCTATAGTCGTGGTGCAAAATTTGCGGAAGCGCCTATTGAAACAGATGTGAAATAATCATAAATCTGTTATATAGATAGGACAGATATAATTAACTAGGGTTCTTAAACAGTTAATCCAATTTGGATTATTAGGGAATAACGCATGAAAAAGGTTCTTTGATTTGATCAAAGAAGTAAAAAATTATAATCTCTTTATCGATTGCCAAACCTTTTTTAAAATAAATAAGCCAATCAGTTTTATGGATTCGTTATCGTATTATTTTATTTCTTGAATGAAAAGGAAAGGAATGCAAAAAAAAATTCTTATCATAATGTTTGCACTCCAAAATGAGTACAAATCGATCACTTAGTAGAACAGATCTCGCATGGTTTAATGACGACGGATCACAACACGCTTGTGGGTCTTGTAACGGTAGCCATCATCGGCCAAGGTGTGAGCGGGAGCGACCTCAACGTCATTGGCAACGGGAGCCAAGTACTCGTTGGAGGGAGCGACGGCCTCCTGGACAGGGGGCAGGTACTCGTTGGAGAGCTCGTTGACATCACGACGATGACGACGGATCACCACACGCTTGTTGGTCTTGTAACGGTAGCCATCATCAGCCAGGACGGTATCGACAGCGGGAGCCAAGTACTCGTTGGAAGGAGCAACGGCCTCCTGGACAGGGGGCAGGTACTCGTTGGAGAGCTCGTTGACATCACGACGATGACGACGGATCACCACACGCTTGTTGGTCTTGTAACGGTAGCCATCATCAGCCAGGACGGTATCGACAGCGGGAGCCAAGTACTCGTTGGAAGGAGCAACGGCCTCCTGGACAGGGGGCAGGTACTCGTTGGAGAGCTCGTTGACATCACGACGATGACGACGGATCACCACACGCTTGTTGGTCTTGTAACGGTAGCCATCATCAGCCAGGACGGTATCGACAGCGGGAGCCAAGTACTCGTTGGAAGGAGCAACGGCCTCCTGGACAGGGGGCAGGTACTCGTTGGAGAGCTCGTTGACATCACGACGATGACGACGGATCACCACACGCTTGTTGGTCTTGTAACGGTAGCCATCATCAGCCAGGACGGTATCGACAGCGGGAGCCAAGTACTCGTTGGATGGAGCAACGGCCTCCTGGACTGGGGGCAGGTACTCGTTGGAGAGCTCGTTGACATCACGACGATGACGACGGATCACCACACGCTTGTTGGTCTTGTAACGGTAGCCATCATCAGCCAGGACGGTATCGACAGCGGGAGCCAAGTACTCGTTGGATGGAGCAACGGCCTCCTGGACTGGGGGCAGGTACTCGTTGGAAGGCAGTTCGTTGACATCACGACGGTGGCGACGGTAGACAACGCGACGGTGGGTCTTGTAACGGTAACCATCATCGGCGAGCTCATGAGCTGGGGCAGCCTCAATTTCAACTGGGGCAGGAGCGGCAACCTGAATGGGAGCAGCAACCTCGACTGGGACGGGAGCGGGAGCGGCAACCTGTACGGGAGGCAGGTACTCGTTGGAAGGAGCGGCAACGGGGGGCAGATACTCGTTGGAGGGCAGATGGCTCACATCACGACGGTGACGACGGAGGACCACACGCTTGTGGGTCTTGTAACGGTAGCCATCATCAGCCAAGACGGTATCAACAACGGGAGCCAGGTACTCGTTGGAAGGAGCAACGGCCTCCTGGACTGGGGGCAGGTACTCGTTGGAAGGCAGCTCGTTGACATCACGACGGTGACGGCGGAGGACCACACGCTTGTGGGTCTTGTAACGGTAGCCATCATCGGCGAGCTCATGGGCTGGGGCTGCCTCGACTGGAGCTGCCTGCACGGGTGGCAGGTAATCGTTGCTGGGGGCAGCAATGATCTGGGACTCCTGCACCACTGGGGGCAAGTACTCGTTGGAGGGCAGGTGGCTGACATCAGCGGCCACGGCTGCGATCACGGCAAAAGCGATCAGGAAGAATTTCTGTAAAACACGAAACGATATGCGAATCAGTTTCAGGTAATAAAAAAAAATAGTCCTTTAAGGTCGCGTTTTGCTCGTCTGCAAATGTGTGGGAGTCTCTATAGCTTCTATAGATCTATTCGCCCTAAGGCTTACACTGCGTACCATCTTGTCCGTTGAGCTGCTTGTTCACACCAGTAAAACCGAAACTCTAATGTTGAATACGCAGAACCTTTTGGTATTTATACAAATTCTCCGCTCTTCGCCACCGCCGCACATTACAGAGCTCGCAGATTTCGCTCCGACGACGGTCCACGTCGACGCTGACGGCGAAGCCGACGCCTCAGCCCACGATCGGCCCATCTTCGGACGCGCTGTAAATTCGCACAGCTTTTAGCTCTGCAGAGGTTCTAAGCCTCACTTGGGGCTCGGCTAACACGCTCAGAGGCTGCGACAGCGACGGCAACGGCAATGGCAACAGCAACAGCAACAGCGACGCTTACATTTGCACAAAAAGCTCGAGAGAAGCTGAAAATGGAATAAAAAGTTTAATGGCCAAAATCGTTCGCACGGATTCTCTTAATTGTTTTATTTAAACATATGCAAAAGATTTTGATGGACATCAACGTTTTGGACAAGTCGAGCGCTCACAGACCCACACATATATACACACACACACATACACTCGTTCGAGCCCAAAACAACTTTGCTCTCTCATGTTGTTTACACCTCTTTGTGCCTGATGTCTGTTGTTGAGGCTGCTTTATTTAAGCCGCCGAAAAAATTGCGCTCGATTTAGATACAAATTCAAATGATGAGTTATTCGATTCAATCAAATTCGCTCACTTCCATAGTATCCGTACACAGGCCGAGGCAGGCCGAGCATCTGCTCATTGTTTGTCATGTCTGTCGTCGCTGTTCATTAATCAAGAAATAGGAACTGCCAAAGCGCCATTCAGTTTGTGAAAAAGATGGTATAATTGTGCTGTTCGCCCAAGAATTAGGCAACTTTTTGTAAAATGAATGCCGGATATCGAATTTTTGCCTATTGTGATTATTTTTAAGAATGCCAACAAACAATGTGTAAAATATCTTTTGCGTATTCCATATCGAAGTTATGAATTTTTTTTATTTATTATATTTGTTAGGAATGAATATGATTTTCAGTGATTGTGGACATATGTAAATAGACAGCAGCTACATTACATCATAGGCTACACAATTACCAGGATGTGTATATTGTTGTTGGATTCCGGGGACCGACACAGCTGACCAAGGCATTAAAGTATCATTATCGAGTAATAATTATGGTATTTTAAAGTCTTTGGTTACATCAACTTGTCTGCTGATTTTGGACTAGAATCTGCAGAGCGAATCGTTTCTTTCTTCCCCCGAACTACACACATCTTCTTTTAATACAATACACCCCTACAATCTACAATCTATCAATTAGCACGATACCACCGATCGACTTGCTAAAAGATAAAGCAAACATAACAATTGTCTTATGCAGCAGTAGCCATAACCATGATTAATGATCCCCTTCAAAGTAGGAGAAAGATTTGGCAATGTTAAAGTGTCTATGCAACGGATCGATAGCCAAAAACACAAAGCCATGAGAAGCAAGGCTCGTTAGAGGTACTAAGAACTAATCGGTTCCGTAAAATTGAAGGATAAGCCATGACTAACAGATTGTGATTGATTCTACGAAACATACAGCATAAACTATGTGTTTATTATAGTTTTAGGTATGTACACTTCGTACTGTCGAGGTCATGAAAACACTCGATAATCTCGGGTAGCCCAAATGGAAGATGATCTACTGACGGACGGCGCTTGGCTCTTGTCTCTTGGCTCTGACGAGGAGGATGGTGATGGTGATGATGATGGTTGATGGATGGTTGTCACGCGCCACAGCTCGGCGCCTCTAGACGAAAGTTGAACCACAGAGAACATCTGTAGAGATATGTTTATAGCACCAGTTTCTGCTAATTAACTTAGGCCATAAAAAATAGTTCGGCAACACCAGGTATCAAATAACAATTGTATAATTTATCCTATTTCCAAATGCATTAAGATTAAGAGTCTTACATTTCTAGTTTTGGCTCAGAATCTGTTGAAACAATGAAGTAAATCATTTCATTTCCTGTGTGCTGTGTGCAGCACTAAAACTAGAGTCGCAAACTATTAACGAGCACAATTTATGGCTTTGCTAATTTACATTTCAATCTCCCGCAAAATCAAAGAGACTGCTCTATTCTGGCATATTCTATTGTGGTCTACTCTGGTCCAGTTCTAGAGCCCATAAACGTTCTACACGCACATGTCGCTGCCAGTCAATAGATCACGATCAGCCTCAGCCTCAGCCTCAGCCGACCAACGCATTATTGTCATCAGCATTATTATTATCCATCAGCAGCAGGCATAAGGCAGCATCAAAATCAGCATCGGCTGCCCGGGAAGCCGGTCTGAACACACTTAAAAGTGCCATTTCGGAATTGATGTTTATGCTGAAATCGCAAAAATATGCAAATTAGTGAATGGCAGCCCCCAGTCTGTGTGCCATCTCCAATCTCCATAGAATGACAGCAGCAGCCCGGACAAAAAAAGTCTCATAATGGTTAGACACAATATAAATATTGTCAAACTCTGTTTAATAAGTCAACGTGGGCACCAAAATTAGCGTATCGTATCCCACAAATAGAAACTAGGAGAGCGGAACAGCGAAGGAGATCTCTGATTGTACTATCGGATAATGGATGAGAGTGATCAGAGACCGTCCCCATATAGAGCTCCCCTTCGACGGAGTGGAATACTTTTCTTATTTGAGATTTAAGTGTGCGTCTGGCTGTTTTTTTTTTGCATAATCTCAGGGGCCGCGTCGCTCTGTCTAACAAAAACCATTTCGCTCGGGCTTAATTTATGCAAATTCTATTCTAATTAATATTAAAACCATTTTATTTTTGCGCTGTCTATGAGCTTAGGAGGCGGCAGACTTTTTTCTCGGGCAGCAGCCTTTCCTTTGTTGTGGCCACCACAGACTCACACGAGCTAGTTCATTTTGCCCAAGGATACCCTAGAGGGAGAAATTTTGATTGCTTTTGTGATCAACTTTGGTTCTCTTCGTTAGTATTCGGCTGAAAGGAGAGGCGGCTAGCCGACCTCTTGAAGAACGTTATGTTTTAATATATTTGAAAAGTAACATTTTAGTATTTGATAAACCCTTAAGTAAAATAGATAGGATGATTATATATTTTATTTAGTCCGATAGGTTGAAGAAACATAAGTTTGAAAAGAAAAGTAAGAAATTAATTGGGTGATTATTATTCGTCGTTTTAAATTATTTCTCTCTATAGGGTATTCAAGTTATACATTTGTATTTAATTTCTGTTATTAACTAATAATTTAATTTATATTATTTATTTTAATTTGTAAAGTTTATTAAGATTAAAATGACATCGGTATTTTGAGAAACTCTACCTTTCAACCGAAACACTCTTTGCGTTAAAAGAGCATCCACTTTTCGTTATGCCAAGCGCCTAATCTGCACTTGCCAAGTACACGTTTTAGACTTTTATGATAAATTCAGCTTTTGTTTTAGCTGTTTTAGATGCTATTTTTTTCCACCAGAAACTTAAATGTATGATAAATCATTCTGGAAACCAGTTCTCATCTTTCGAGCCGCAGAGTCGGCGACTAGAAAGTGCCCCATCTTCATGCAGCGCATCTCCAGCGCCGCGAAGAAGACAATACGAAAACCAATGATCTCGAAAAAAAGAAACAAAAAGAAACCAAAAAGCTAAGAAGAGTGGAAGAACAAAAAACTTGCGCACACTTTTAACGCACGGCTTGGGGGCCCCATAAATAATATACACATACGCGTGGCAGCCGAAATTTGGCAAGTTCCTTTCGAATCGCTTGGCAATGTAATGATGCTCTGGCTGATTCTCAATTCAAATTCTGATTCTGATGCTGATTCTGATTCTTTGTGGTCGGACAGCGGACCACTCTTCGAGTGCTTTGCGGATCGAATGAAATGATGGAGATTGAAGTGCGGTTGAGGCTTGAAATTGTATTTTTAGTTGTCGGCTGTCTAAAATTAATTATGTTGCTGCCAAGTGCCTGAGAATTAATCATCTCGTGGGCCCCCATTTGGCTATGTTTAACATATGACGCAAGGCGGAATTACATGAGATCGGATTAGATCAGAGCAGCAGCAGCACATCTTATCCGCCACAATTTCTTTACAATCATAAAACGTCAATATCACGCTGTAACTCTCGGCTGGAGAAACATTAAAGCCAATGGAAATGGTTTGGTTCCCAAAAGAAGCGGGCGGGCATGCGGATCATTGAACTCCATCTCCACATCTCGACGATGAGCCCCCACTCACTCGCTTTGCATAGCTACAATATAAGCGGGCCGAAATTCGCACAGATTGTTCCCAAAATTTATATCTCTGTAATGAGCCGCCGCTGAGCCACGAGCCGCGGCTCCTAGCTGGGTCAGGTTATGGCCCTCTCGCAGTTCCCCCCTTTGGTCAATTTATGCAAAGCCCCAACGCGCTCCAACCGTTCCCCACGCTCTATGTATTCATTCCTCCAGAGAGTTTTGTTTGATCTCTGAAAGTCTGCCATTAATTATTTTAATTTAATGCTACTTGTACCCCTCCATTTTTTGTGGACATTTCGGCTCACTTAAGTGAGTTAATTTCGCGGGGTAGGCGAACTGGGCTGATTTATGGGCCCAAGCCAAGATCTTTCTATTAGCTCCACTTTTCCTGCAGCTGCAGGGAGATCGGGTCAAAAGCTCCCGCCCCCCCACGCAACTGGCGCTCACATCTATCCGCTGTGACCTACAGGCTCCGCTAGACACGCAGATAATGAACTGTCGCCTACATTTGATTTAGGAGATTGCAGTCAAATATTGACATTGATTGGCGAATTGGCCAAAAATACGTGTGAATCCATATACAAAAATTGGCAATTTCGTTTGATCATCCATACTCCATCCATACATACTCAAAAGGCGGTTTGTTTAGCCAGGTCAATGCATACACGAAGAGGGTTGTTCCATTGGAACTGTTTGTCGGTGGTTCAGTTTCAGTTTCTTTATCTCTATGCAATCCGATGTCCGATGTCTCTTCTCTTCCGATGAAACAATAGATTTTGTTTTATTTGTGGTTTGTATTTTTATTTTGAATTTAGTTTGTAGTTTATTGGATTTGCATGAGAATCGAATCTAAATTATTGCATAAATTTATGTCGACAATTCATTTTGCCCATATGTGTGTGTGTGTGTGTGTGGTGTGTGATTTTCAATGTTTGCCTTCCTCTCCCTCTCTCTCGCTATATATATGAATCTTTTATCTTTTTCTGATTGTCTGAATGCACTGGTATGAGTTTGCTATTGACGCGCTGAACTAGTTTCCTTTCCTTATGGATTTAATGATATTTTTCCATCAAAATAAAAGCAGCTTATGTCATTGTCATGAAGCAGATGCTTAAACTGGTCTACACGTGTTGTTTCATTAGTGATTTTCATGAGTGAACTTGCACCCAGAACCCGCAAGGTTAAGACTTTATCATCAAAGAGGACGAGAAGAAGATCGACAATCAAAATGTGCCAGTAGAGCCTCACAGTTAATGATGATAATGTTCCTCAAAAAAAAGAAAATATTTTACTCCCATACAATTTGAAACTAATTTCGTGTTAGGCTGTGTAAAGCACACAGCAAAAGCTTAACTAAATTAAAGCTTTAAGCTCGGTAAACAGTTTCGAAAAAAAGTTAACGCGAGAGGGATCAGGGTTGATATTCGGAAAGGTTCAGGTAGCGGAATTAAGCAGGTAGTACACAGCTCCCAAATTGAAATACTATACAATACAATGAGGGAGTTCTAATGTGTGAGAACAACAAAACGCTGCCAGTTCAGCAGTTCACTGCAACAAGCAAAAACCGAACAATTGTATTGAGTAGAGTAGGAAGTTCACCGCGTCAATCAGATAATCAGAAAACGATAAAAGATTATATTGGTAATAGTATAGGTAATAAAAAGTTTTTGATTGCTGTTCTGTTCCTCAAGCAAGTACATATTTATCCAACATTTCATATAATTTAAATATTGAACTGATTTTCTTCGTATACAGTGTAACCGTAGGGCATGCACACATGGTCACACTCGGCCGTTTGCAAAATGGCCCGTTCTGCTAGCGGAAATGGAAGATACAGAAAGATTGTGCGCCCAAGAGTATGCTAAAGAATATGCCACATTATATTGTTTGACTGCTCTTGTAGCCGAATGCTGCTAAGTATAATTTATTTTTGAGTATTTATAAGATTATTGTTTTTTTTTTTACAAAATTCAATACTCAAACGAGTGTTTGGGTTTCTGGTAGTGATAGCCATCCTCACGGTAGTCCGTATCGTGCTCAGAGGCAGCTGTTCCCAGGTCAAAGTCATCATCCTTTGAGGATGGGCTGCTGCGCCTATTCAAGCTGGATTTCCTGCCGTTTTTGGGGGCAGCCACATAGGAAGCCTGTGGGTTACTGGCTGCGAAGCCCAGGGGGAAAGTGGGATCGGTATCGTCATCCACATCATCGTCCGCGTCCGCCACCAGAACCGACCGTTGATTGCCACTGACAGAGACCAGGGCATGATGATGGCCATGGCCATGGTGTAAGCTAGGATCGCTGTAGAAGTTGCCATCGATGATATTCGTGTCCTGCTGGTTGCCCAGAGCATTCGTCGGTCCCTGCAGATGCGGCTGCCCGAACACATTGCCATTGAGAACGTTTAGACCTTGATAGTTGGAACGATTGCGTGGACGTCCAGAGCGCAAGCGTGGCACCACTTGACCCACTGCCAGTTGGGCGCCCAACGATGGAACGAATTGATTCTGAAGCGGTGCCTGGCCGGCACCAAGCTGAGCACCAAATGCAGGAGCATTTGGCTGATTCGGCCCCTGTCCAAGAGGAGCCTGACCAGCTCCCAGTTGAGCGCCCAAAGCGGGATTTCCGAATTGATTTGGCTGTTGGGCAGCGGGTAGTTGACCTCCGAATTGTGCATTGGGGTCAAATTGATTCTGGAACGGTGCCTGGGCTGCAATAGGAGCTTGTCCGCCCGCCGGTCGTTGAGCGGCTGCACCAAATGATGGATCGAAGGGACCGCCAGCTGCAGGGGCTTGACCCGCGGCGGGTAACTGTGCGCCGAACGAGGGGTCAAACTGATTCTGGTTGGGAAAACCTTGACCTGCAGCCAATTGGGCACTACCGACAGGCAGTTGACCACCAGCCGGGAATCCCGTAGCGCCCAGCTGAGCAGCCAGCGAGGGGTCGAAGAAGAAGTTGTTCCTACCATAGCCGCCGCCATATCCGCCTGGACGAGAGGGTTTCTGTGGACGCTGGCCATTGCCCTGAACAGCCAACTGTCCACCGGCTGGAATGGGAGCTCCCTGATTGGCAGGCAGTCCAGCACCTGGAGCCAAGGCACTGGCAGGTAGTTGAGCTCCAAGTGGATCCGATGGGCCACAGCCCGGAGGAACATTTCCAGCTCCTGTGAATTGGCAATTGGGCAGGAAACCGACGCCTGTGGGGGCCTGTGCGCCTGTTGGCGCCTGTGCTCCAGTGGGTGCCTGGGCGCTGGCTGGCAATTGCTGTCCTCCTGGCAGATCTGGACGGGTGAGCGAGTTGAGTTCGGAGTCCTGCGACTGAACGTTGATCTGGGTGTGCGTGTGAAAGACGGAGTTAGGGGCACTGGCGTAGGTGATGCGATGGGGACGGCGACGCCTATAAACGACTTGGGTGGCCGCCGGAGTGAACAGGTCCCCACTATGATCGGTTCGGACATGAGGCTTGTCGTGTTTGTAGTGGATATGTTCGGTCTTCACCTCCGGCTTCTTGTCGTAGTGATGGTAGTGATCCACGCGCTGTTTCTTAGGCTCTTCGTGGTGGTAGTGCTGCTCTTTGTGCTGATACTCATGGTGGGGTGGTTCGTCGTGTTCCTGCTCCTTGTGGTAGACCACGCGCTCACTGGTGTGTTTCTCCTTTTTGTAGAACGGCTGCTCCGGATCATCTTTTTCCTCTGACGGTGGCAGATAATGATGCTCGTCCTCATCATCCTTCTCGTGGTGCCGTTGATGCTTATGGTGTTTCACATGGGAAACATCTGCCAGGCAGGCAACCGCCAGGATGCACAACAGCAGGACACGGAGGAGTTTCTGTGGAATTAAGCCAAAGTAACCAAATGATTAGCCGAGCTTAGCCTTAGTAAAGCCACTCATTGATCTCTCACCATTGTGCAAATGCCAGTGAAGCTTATCCGCTCTAGTTGCAACCTTTATACAATCTTTGGGGATCCATTCCAAATGCATTCGAGCCCCCAAAACCCCATCGAAACCGAAACTGAAGGCGAGAAACCTGTTGGCGGGAGCGTGAGAAATTCATTTGATGCTTTATGTGACCCATTTGTTCTCATTGAATGTTCGCCATTTAAATTCAAATGAATACTCCAGCAAAGCGTACACCGAAAGTACGCCGTAAATTTGTCAGAGATCAAAGCGCCAGAATTTATCGATCTAAGTGCGATCTCCACACACACATACCATTTCTCAGTGATAAGTGGGGTTTTTGATCCTATTCTCAAATCTGAGAGACTCTTCGATAACTGTATCTGCAATAAATGTTGCAAAAAGTTTGGCCAAACAAAGCAAAAATTTCTCATTGACAAATTGATGTTTCGATTAATACATGTATAATATATACAAATATTATATTATTAATAAAATTAACAAATGAAATTTCTGTGGCTGTTGCTTGTAGCTGTAGCTTTTCCACGCGTTTACTCATTCTCTCTCTCCCTCTACCTCGTGCAGTTTGTGCTGTGTTGCTGTGAGAAGTGAAAAAGAAAGAGACAGATGTAGCGGAAAAAAGACACAGAAGAAGATATAATATTTTAAAATTGTTATCAAATTTGTAGGAAAGAGAATAAAACTAAGTTCAATAACAAACATTAGTACATAGCTAGCGGTCGTTCTATTTTCTTAGTAGTGTTTCTCCGCGGGCCCCCTTGCACGCATTAACCAAAAATTCAATTAGAATAGCGATGCCAAGAGACTGAGAGAGAGGGAGCATGCGGCAGTCATCTCTAATTCTGGCGCTTACGTATAACAACACTGAGAGAAAAATGACATAGTAAAAAGAAACACTCCCATATTTAAATTGAATATTCGGTTTTTCAAAACAAACATAGTAAAATTAATTAGAATTCAGCTAAATAATAAATTTATTAACACGTCTTTTTATAACAGCCCATACTTAATTTCATTTAACGTCTTTTGTCTGCAGTAGTTATTACAGTGGGGACAGCATATAAGGAATGTATCGAATCACGACCGAAAGTTATGTTCTAAGGTTAATTCTTAAATTTCGTTGATCCTCTTTCCACATAATGACCTCTTTGATTAGAATTTAAAAATATTTTATCTGATTGCATTTCTCCGCTACATCTGCCATTTGGTTTTATCAGCGCTTGGTGACATTATATTAGTTGCCCTTAATTTAAGGAGTAGTTTTGGACCAAATACATGTTAGGGTTAGCAACCTTCTACCTCATCCAACAACAATATCTCGAAATGTCACAGACCTCTACAATAAGAAACTTTATGGACAGGTAACTTTTCCCAGAAGTCATATTTACATACATACGTATTACTTTGCATTACATATTTGAAGGAAGCATGAGAAACGGTTTGCTGGGAATGATCTGCATGGATCTGCTGGGAATTATCTCCAATATACGAGTACCTATGAGAGACGACATCAATGTTTTGCACTAGTGGAACGAAAACCGGTTCCAATCGAGTACCGGGTACAAAAGTTATTTAGATTCGATAATCATCAACATCCCCAAACAAAGTACAAGTTCTGCAGGAATTAGGTACATAATCGTTTATTTCGGTGTCGTTTTTCGGGGGGCTCCCATCTTAAGCACGGTGCCTCAGGACGCGACGACGGACGGTCCTGTATTTGTAGCCCTGGCTGGACTGGGGCTGGCTGTAGTCGTAGCCGGAGTGGGCTGGGGCCGGGGCAGAGGCGGCGGCCTCGAAGGCTGGAGCTGGCTCGGGAGCCTGGAAGGAGGGGGCAGGTGCAAAGGACTGTACTGGAGCTGGTGCTGGAGCCGGGGCGAAGGTCTGGACGGGAGCGGAGGCGGCAGGTGCTGGGGGCACGTAGCTTCTGGATGGGGCTGGTGCAGACTCAGCAGCATGGAACACTGGAGCCGGGGCAGCCACTGGAGCTGGTGCAGCCACTGGAGCCGGAGCGGAGGCAGCGAAATGATGCTGCTGCACTGGTGCGGGGGGCACATAGGTGCGGACTGGAGCTGGAGCGGAGGCGGCAGGCTGGAAGGAGGGGGCAGGTGCAAAGGACTGCACTGGAGCTGGTGCTGGAGCCGGGGCGAAGGTCTGGACGGGAGCGGAGGCGGCAGGTGCTGGGGGCACGTAGCTTCTGGATGGGGCTGGTGCAGACTCAGCAGCATGGAACACTGGAGCCGGGGCAGCCACTGGAGCTGGTGCAGCCACTGGAGCCGGAGCGGAGGCAGCAAAATGATGCTGCTGCACTGGTGCGGGGGGCACATAGGTGCGGACCGGAGCCGGAGCAGATGCAGCATGCTGGTGGTGATGGTGGACCTGAGGGGCCGGCTGGTAAGACCTCACCGGAGCGGGTGCGTGCACGGGTGCGGGTGCTGCATAGTTGTAGCCAGCGTCGGCGGCCACGCAACCAATCAAAGCCAGAGCCAAGACGAGGAATTTCTGTAGGAAGTAGAACGGTAATCCGCAGGCCAGATAGGAGAGGGAACAGCTGAACAGCTAGATCCTTACCATTTTTGATGATCTGTGCGCTGATGGGGCAACGAATCGAATAATATCTCTGAGCTGTGGCTCCTGTACTTTTATACAAGTCGCCGATTCCGCGGACTGAAACGGAAGTGCTGCCATATCATAAATCAATAGAACCCCCAAAACGTTTTTCTCCGCATTTTGCTTCGAAAATTTTGTTTAATTAGCCAAATACCTTCGACCGCGGCACCAGATGTGTGGCTCGTCTCTATCCACTCTGCGCCAGTCCACTCCACTCTACTCGGTCGGATCGGATCGGATCGGGTGTACGGTACGGAGTGTGTGGATTATAAAAACTCTCAATTTTTTGGCTGTCAATCGGCGGAGAACCGCGACTCTGTGCGATTATAAATATTCATAAGGATACCATACCATATTGCAGTGTTATTTTTTGCTGGCAAATCTCAAATTATCACAAACCTGATATTTCGCTTTTGCTTTTTGCCTAAGAAAATGTATATTTAATTCGATTAAGCCCCACAATCTGCAACTATACACTGAGATACTTTTAATGACGATGATCAGTGGCCCAAACAGTAGCTGGCTCTCTGCAGGGAGCTATTGATACACGATACACGAATCCAGGCCACGATATATTTGGATAGTTATCAGGTCATAAGCCATCATAGTCAACCATTAGCTTCAGTCGCTTATTGGCACAAATTCTAATGCCAAACGCTAATGACTTAATGTGCCAATTGATTGGTTGAATGATACGTTGATTGATTATCCAACAGATGGATAGATCATGGGAGCAAGAGGGGGCTCAAAGCGAAGAGACAAACATTTCAAAGAGTCTTCTCCGCAAAAGGTTAATGTCTTCTGGGGCCGTTCCTTACATATGTAAACTTTTGCGATTGGGATTTGGGACACGAAATGCTTGGCCTTAAATATAGTATGATTTTCGTTAATGTTGTTCTGCGCTTTCTTTATTGCCTAAAAACTAATTCTGGAATATGCAAATCCGATCAGATTGGATCCTCCAATCGCGTCAGACATGCAAATAAACATATCAAAATGTATTTTTGCATTTCTCCGTTCTGTTCTGTTCTGTTCTGTTCCATCGGGAATTAGCATTAGAATATAGTTTGCGGTGTGTGGGTTAAACCCGAACCAGTTGTCGAGTTGCCTTGACGGAATTTTTTCACTAGATTTCTTCGGGAACATCGTACTGTTCGCTCAGCGATGATGCAGCTCCCTGGGGTGGCAGGTAGGTGCGACGGGGGGCAGCAATCGAGATCACCCGGGGAGCTGGATGTGCAACTGACACCACCCTTGGGGCGGGTGGCAAATAAGTACGCTGTGGCACCACCACAGGACGCTGATGCACCGCCTGCACCTGGGGATGGGAGATTATCTGATGCTGTACCGCCCTCGGAACAGAGATAACCTGAGGAGCAGGTCTGTGAACCGATACCACTCTCGGGGCAGGCGGCAGGTAAGTGCGCTGTGGCACCACCACAGACTGAATCACAGGACGATGCTGTACCTGTACCACCTGGGGACGGGAAACGATATGTTGCACTTGAACTTGGGGCGGCAGGTAAGTCCTCGATAGAGAAGTTGCCTCAACGGAGGGGCCCAGGAGGAGCAAGAGGGCCAGTGTAAAAGCGACAAAGAGTACGCGCTGAAAGGAAACGAGAACGAGAGTTGCCAAAGCTCCAGTTGTATAAGCTCCAGAGTACCCACCACCATGTTGATCAGTCGAAGTCGAACAATTGAACTGTTTTTTTGCCAGCGGGATCGTTTGGTATTTATAAGATGTTCCCAAACTTACTTAGTATAGATATAGATTTGCATATGTATGGGATTGCAGGCACCTGGAAGATGCGACTGCGCCCCATTTATAACAAGCAGGTTAGGAGATCTTGGTTCCAGAGATCTGCAATAAAACAATTTTGCGGGGAATCAATATGAGTTAGCATGGAAGCAGCGAAACAAGATAATAAAACCCATTAAATCTAATTCCAGACAAATTCTTTCACTTTTTGAAAGTACACAAAAAAAACTACGGAAAATACAAGTGTGTATGGATTAAAGTAAAGCCAAAGAGGGCATACCCTGCCTACCGTTTATATTATACACACTTTGTATAATGTATGCACTGACCACTGGAAACCTAAATATGTATACTCTACCGCTCAGCAACTAAAGAATGATTAAATTTATTGTGATTTTGCTGAAACGATCAGAAAACGGGTTGACGGCTTATGGCTGGGGATCTCTCCAAAAGCTGTAACCTGTCCGTGACCATAATTCTAGAAACTTGTAGCCAACATCTGCAAATAAATCATAGTCAAAACAAGGTCAGAGAAATGTAAATCTTAATAATTTCAAAAATTAAATGTTATAGAGATTATATCTTTATTTGTGAATTGTCTTTAAAGCTCGCTCCCCTTTTTTAAATTCAAGTTATTCCAGTTACTTTTAATAATATATGTTTCTAGTCAAATAAATAGAAATAAATAAAATAAGTCATAACTATTTGGGAATTTATGTTGCTGGAACCAATTAATTGGATTTTATCGGAGATGCTCCATAATGACATTTCTACGAGATTTTTACATGAGATCTACAACTGCGGATGATATCTTTTGCATACTTTCAGGCTGTATTGCGAAAATTTGGCCAATTGAAAAGAGGCGATTCTTAGAGGCGAATAGAGTAGAAGTAGAACTCTCGAATGGAGTAGAATTTTCTCCTGGAACGTCTAGAGAGCGGAGTCATAAAAGATACAACTCGTATAGATGAACCCAACCAGCATTCCTATTTGCCACCGAAGACACTTTATCAATTTGTGGCACATATCCCACGGGCCGCAAGTTTTTAATTTAAGATATTGTAAGTAAATATAAGTGGTATTAAAAAAAAGTAACATAGTCGCCAGTTCTACTAAAGGTATTAGTTTAAAATAAATAAATAAATCAAAGAGTAAACTTGAAGCTTAAAAGAAATTGTTGCATTTGTTGCCTTTTTAATGAACTTTAGCTTTTTGTTTGCTGTATTTCTTTTCAGTTTCTTTTCTCTGTTTAATGTTTTTTAAAAAATTGCAAAAGCGCTACCAAACATCTAGTCAGTATATTTACTTGGCTTCCGTTGCCAGCAGCTAATTGATGTACACAACTCTCCGTCTTCTGCTGAAGATTAATGTATAACATTAGATGGTGTGGCTATGCTGGGGGATTGATAAGCAGTTTCAGAAATTATTTGCATTAAGCGAGGCAAGAATTTGTGGTTTCGGCAGGAGAGAGAAGAAATATGAATAGAACAAAACTTGAAACTTGTTCTTAATTATTCCTAATATGAGAATTTATATGTATACACTAAATTCTAAAGCATTCACTAAACTAATTGAACAGGTTTCGGGATGGCACGAGTAGCTTATGGCTAACTAACTTAAATCGGATCGGTTTTACGATTCCATAAGCTGTGCAATTTCCGATCTGCGTCATCTAGTTCCTACGCGTGGGATACATATTTGGGTATTTCAAGAATACATGTAGTAGGTACATATCTAAAAGATACATTTAATATGATATACATATATATATATATATATATATATATATTACCGCCTTCAAACCAGTTTACCGTTGTGTGGCATTTGCTCAAGATCCATCTAATTAAACCGCAAACAAAAGTGATTTCGGATGAAGTAATCAGAGCTGAATTTGTATACGTATGTGTATTTAGCAAGCGAATGATGGCTGAGAACTCATTTAAATGCCGGAAACTTTGAGGTAACACATGGGTAGATCAGGTCAATACACACATCGAACAGCCCCGAACAAATTGGTCTGAAAGATGAGTCCGCTAACAGCCATTTAGCGTGAGTAAACGGCGTAGCATCCCATCTCAAATTTCCAGTGAGCTATAGCATAACGCTTTATGATCACTCAAGTGACGACGACTGTATCTATGGCATGACGTACGCTTTTGGTATTAATGAAACCAGATTTTATCGATAGCTATGCGGTTTTATGAAGCTCGTATTAGCTTGACTCTTTCAAAGCTACGCCCTAAAGATTGCGTAATAAATTAAGAAAAAATCCCCCCAAAAAAATCTATAAAAAGAACAGCATAAAATTATAAATTACGCTTAGTTCAACGATCGACCTAGCAGCCGTGTAGGTAGGGTTGTGTTCTGTTCTGGGAAGCCGCTTAATCTTTAACGTCATTATCAAACTTTGAACTTTGTCAAAAAGGAAAATGGTATAATGATGCACTGACGACAAGAGACAATTAATTTTGGTAATCAATTCGCTTAACGGCATTAACTGTAGACTTTAAAGAATTCCGTATGCGATTAAAGTTGCAGATTCGTATTAATTAAATCTAAAGTTGATTCAAAACAAAGCATGCGAATGGCTTAAAATCGATTTAAGAGCAAGTTTTGGCCTGTGCCTCGAGATCCATTAGTTGCGTGTCCAGAAATAACAGGAATTCAGGCAAACAGTGGGTCAGGAGCATGAGGGAAAGTGGGTCTCGTCTTTGTCCTTGCCACAAACCGCAAGCCAAGGCAAAGGTCAGTGTAAAGAAGGGAACGGAACGGCATCACTAACCGGTTGCCAACTGGAGGCTGTTTTCCCATCTGTAGTTGATCCACACTTCTCTGGATGATGATGATGATATTGCATGAAGGTCGACCTTGATCGTTACAGCTGCAGTGAGTAATTGCGATCATGAGGAGTCTCCAAGGGAAAGAGAGAGAGAGAAAGAGACAGCTTTAACCAGAGCCTGATTTTGTTTCAAGCGGAACTTTTTGGGAATTTATGTAAATTTCTGAATGCTCTCATAAATAAAACATTCTCAAAAAAGTTTCATGTGGAATAGAATCACATAAATGCGAAATTAATTTATGCTTAGATTTATTTCTTTGAGTCTAAAAGAAGAAGAAAGAGTGCCATTGTTTATGTCTTTAGGTGCCAAGTGGCTCCATCATCCTAGCGATAGGCGCGACACAGATGGTCTGATGCTGTCTGCCCGCCTGTACCCCCCACGGGTTATCGATTTGTTCTACAAATATTTGCAAAAATTATCGAGCATGATTGGTTATGCGCACGCATGCGGGACACTCTCTTTCCATCTATGATCGTTCCCGATCCCCCCAATATATGTTTATATGTACATATACATACATATGTATAGCTCGTGCATATTTCACCGGTTTTTCTTGAATTTAAATTATAAATATTTGTTCAAACCACTCACGACCCGCAGACCGCAGACAGTTGTCTCTGGTTCTAAGTTATTATATAGATATTTTTGGGCTACGCTTTGTGTTTTTTCTTTCTTTTTGATATGCTTTTCATTAAAGTCCATCCCGATTCGTATTAAATACAAGCTCATTTACGTCTTTTGCATATGGTTTGGTCGGGTTCGGTTCGGTTCTTTTTTTTTATTTTTATTTTTTTGTCAAAACTACTCCAAAATTTGTCGCCTGCTTCGTGGTGCTAAAATGTATAACGCCTGGAATCTGACAGAGAACCAGATAGGGGTTTTATGGGTGTCGTTCTCGGGCAGAAGTCGAAGCAGAAGCAGCGCCCCAAACCAGAGGAAGAGCGTCAGCGGCAGCAGCAGCAGCCGGTTAGCCAGCCCAAGCAGGTTCTGTTAGGTTTTCGGTGCGGCTCTGTCGAGAATCTTCTGCCGTAAAACATTTTGGCCCATCCTGAGGCGCTGAACTATAAATAATGTCGTTGTGCGGAGCTTCGGCACAGTCACATTTCTGCATTCGCCGTGTGGATTTGATTCTGAGCAAAAATGGTAAGCAGTGGATCAGTGCAAATGGATAGCAAGGATAAAGCAAAAACATGAAAAAAAAAAAAAAACCGAGTGAACAACCGTGAAACATTAACATTAGTTGTGGAATATTTTTTTTATTTTTTTTATTAATTTTATCACTAATCCGTATGACTATCACCGGGATAGTCACGGATATTCGTCCGAGTGTGGATTACAATCTAACTGATTCTGATACTGATCATGTGGTTTCTGGTGGTCTCATTTGCAGAAACTTTTCATCGTTCTCGCCCTGGTGGCCGTCGCCAGCGCAGATGTCTCGCATCTGTTCTCGCACAGCAACAACCTGCAGGAGGATGGCTACGTCTACAATCCCCCGTCGAATCCAGTCGTGATCGATGTGCCATACGTGCCGAAGGAGTCCGCACCCCCGACCGTCATCTACCAGGCCCCCAAGCCCACGCCTCCTCGCCCCGTCTACACCGCTCCGCCAGCTAAGGTCTACACTCCCGCTCCCCCAGCCAAGGTGTACACCCCTGCTGTTCCAGCCGGAGATCTGAAGGAGGATGGCTACCACTATGCCGAGCCTTCGGTCAAGTTCGAAACCTACGAGAAGCCCAAGGTCGATTATCTGCCCCCAGCACCTGTGAAGAAGGTCGTATACACTCCACCCCCACCACCACCGGCACCCGTGAAGAAGGTTGTGTACACTCCTCCCGCACCACCAAAGGCCGAGTATCTGCCTCCCGCACCCGTGAAGAAGGTCGTGTACACTCCTCCACCACCACCACCACCGGCACCAGTTAAGAAGGTCGTGTACACTCCTCCCCCACCACCCCCGGCACCAGCTGGCATCCTGAAGGAGGACGGTTACCACTACGGACAGCCCTCGGTCAAGTTCGAAACCTACGAGAAGCCAGCTCCTCCAGCTGTCATCAAGAAGGTTGTGCCTCCCGCACCCCCAGTCTATGTGAAGCCCGCCCCACCCAAGGTCGAGTACCTGCCTCCTGCACCCGTGAAGAAGGTCGTGTACACTCCACCCCCACCACCACCGGCACCCGTTAAGAAGGTCGTGTACACTCCTCCCCCACCACCCGTGTACGTGAAGCCCGCACCACCAAAGGTCGAGTATCTGCCTCCCGCACCCGTGAAGAAGGTCGTGTACACTCCACCCCCACCACCACCACCGGCACCAGTTAAGAAGGTCGTTTACACTCCTCCCCCACCACCCCCGGCACCAGCTGGCATCCTGAAGGAGGACGGTTACCACTACGGACAGCCCTCGGTCAAGTTCGAAACCTACGAGAAGCCAGCTCCTCCAGCTGTCATCAAGAAGGTTGTGCCTCCCGCACCCCCAGTCTATGTGAAGCCCGCCCCACCCAAGGCCGAGTACCTGCCTCCTGCACCCGTGAAGAAGGTCGTGTACACTCCACCCCCACCACCACCGGCACCCGTTAAGAAGGTCGTGTACACTCCTCCCCCACCACCCGTGTACGTGAAGCCCGCACCACCAAAGGTCGAGTATCTGCCTCCCGCACCCGTGAAGAAGGTCGTGTACACTCCTCCCCCACCACCCCCACCGGCACCTGTTAAGAAGGTCGTGTACACTCCTCCCCCACCACCACCACCGGCACCCGTGAAGAAAGTAGTGTACACTCCTCCACCACCAGTGTACGCCCAGCCTGAGGGACCCAAGGGCTACAGCTACCCCAACGATCCCCAGCCATCGTTCGACTATTAGGCTACGTAGTTCTCTTGTAAATATAAAGAATCTTCATTAAGTATTAGACATATTTTTGAACGAATGGTGAATGCAGTGGTTTGGGCTTTCGCAGGAAAGACAAATCCACTTGGAATAACTGTCAAAATAAACTAAAATCAATCGAATTGAAATTGCATTTGTTGTCTCTTTTTCCCGTATAGTATTCAATCACGGTTTATGTAGCTTTGGCTCAGCGGCTCCCTCATTCCATGCTCGGCCCCCTGTCACAACAACGCTGATGCACTTCGCTTTAACCCTCTTCCCCGCACACCAGTGTATTTACAAGTGGTCTCTGACGAAACGCACAGACGTTCGTTCTCTTGGAGTAGGAGAGGGAGAAGACAAATAGCAGAAAGAAATGTCAATTGGTGATGAGAGAGCAATTGGGAAGCGCATCAGAAAGAGAGCATGGCAGGGAAAAGAGAAGAGCGTGGAATGAGCGAATAACTAATCGAAAATCTGAACGCATACGTGATCTCTGGCAATGTGTGTGCAAAAATGAAAAGAGGCGCGAAGTTTTTTCCCTTTCCCATTCCATCATGTAATGCGCGCAGTGAGGAAGAGCAGCAATGCAATAAGGAAAGAGAGAGTACTTAGAATCGACGCTCTCTCTCTTACCAAGTGTCTCATTGAAAGGTATGGCATTGGTCATCGACTCTCTCGCTAGTGTTTCCACACGAACTTCAGTCCTGTTATGGCTCACCTTATATTAATATACCCAAAAATATGTGATTGAAATTTCGTTGCTTGTGCGTTTGCGCTTTTGTTTCGTAAATCGTTCGACATAGCCACGGAATGATGATACACTCTTATGTGTCCCATACGTATGGGTAATGCGTATTCAGTAATGAAAACGTAACGGCTCAAGAATATGGGCTAAAAGGTATGTGCGAGAATAGAGTGTATCTTTACAGTTTTTACTATTTGTGTACTCTTTGATTACTTTTTTTTCTTAACCTCAAGAGCATGCCTTTTCGTTTTTCGAAGTTACTTAGCTCTCCCTTTAGTGTAAATGGGTGCTAGGTCAGGGGAATCTCTTCTGATGTGGGGCTGTTTACAAGGTGTTCATATCTTGTAAATATGTTATAAATCACCTTCCCTCAAAAGGGATGTTGGTTTTTTGCCGTAGATATAGCTTGGCAAATTTTTGGCTGAAATTAAATATAATTTCAGGGGGATCCTGCCAATCGACTTACGGCCGAATATAGGACTTCAATCTCATTATGTTCACACATCAAGTATGCCATAATTTCTCAAAAACTCTAAATTACCGAACCAGATATTCGAAGCCTAAAAGTATTCTTTTCGTAGCCACCAAATGAGTTTGTATTTTGTATATATCATGTAGAGCTCATGTAAAAAATGACCGAAGACGTGAAAGAACGTTGTCAGCCGCGGCATGGGCCGGGACTTTGCTATTATGCCCGGTACTCAGTCAGTATATATGTAAGCTTATGGGTAACATGCGTATGTAACCTGCACTTTATTATTTACGTAATTATACTTAAACGGCGCAAAAGGGATGCATTTATTTTGTATGATGTGGGGGGGGGGGGGGGTAGACAATTTTGGATAGCCAGTAGAGCCAAGCAGACCGCGATCTCTCTCACTATCACTGGTCATGATAAATGGTCATCCACTACGAATCCAATATCTAATATCTAAGCTCTTAGAGTACCGGGTATGAGAATGGTCTTTATCAACTTCTATGCGACAGCTAGACTATATTTAAAATTCATTAGTATTCATACATTCGATTTGACCTGCACATATGTATGGTTGTATATTTTGCAGACAGCGAATACATATTATAGTTAAGACGGACCAAGCGATTCTACAGTCAATCAGAATGAGCTTTGCTCAGTGGGTGTGTCTTGTGTCGCTGGGTATTCATTCAGATCCGATCTCAAAAGAAGCAAGTGGAATACGGATGCCCTCCGATCAGTCGAATCTGCTCAATGATCCAGCGGATATTCAATCAGTCTTGTCCAAGTTGTCCACTCGAATGCTATGCATACCGTCGGAGGTTGGCATAGACAAATTGTGCGAGAATAGGTGGATCTGCATCTGCCCAGTCGTATGGCACTGATTCAACGGAAACGTATGGAAGCGCTTTATATGCTCGAGGCTCGAGGCACCCGGCTGCATAATTATTGATTTGCATGGGGGGAGGGCGGAGGGCGGAGGGATTTGTTACGGCTCACGTGGCTGGGGGCAGAGACAAATCCGTCAACGGCTCTCAGCTCATAGAATCATTAATTCAGATACAAATCAATGCGAGAGTCTCAAACAAATGCGACTAAGACAAAAGGCTAGTGTATGGGTCTGCGGCAACGCACTGACACTTGACCCCACAAAACAAGTCTTGGCCTTGGCAATGAGGCGACGGCAACTCTGATGCTGATGGAGATGGAGATGTTGTAGTATTTTATTTGTAGTGCTCGATCGGCAGCAGCCAGCAGCCGTTGTATCTTTGCTTGTTTATCTAGGGCCTCCATTCTCAGCTGCTGGCAGCAGCAGCAGCATCAGCAGCATCGTCATCGTGATCGGCTTTGGCTTTGGCTTCGGCGTAATTAATAAAGTGAGGCAAAGTCTGGCAAATGAGGCGAACATATAGAAGTATAAATAGTTGGGGTCTGAGCGCCGGCGCTTGCATTCGCTCGAGCAACGTGTGGCTGGAAGCGACCGAAACCAAACTCCATTCTTAGAGCCATTCCATTCCCCCAGTCAAGATCACACACACGAAATCATGGTAAGCGTCTTGTCATTAGCCTCTTGCCACACATTCGCACACTCACGCTCTTCCCTGCAGCGCCTCTCCATTTTTGGCCTGCTGCTGTTGTTGCTGTTGTCGGTTTGTCTGCACTCCGCCACGTCGGATGTCTCTCAGCTGGTGCGCTCTGGCAATGGATTCGTCTACGACGTGCCCAAGGTCACCCAGCTGGAACTGGAGGTCAGTAATGAGTTCCCCACGGGCGAGGAATTCCCCCAGGACGCCATACCCGTAGCCCCATCCGATGCAGAGTTGGGCCAGGCTGAAGAGCCAGCAGAGGAACCCCAGCTAATATCCGCCTCCAGTAGCAAAAGTGGCAGCAGCATTCACGGCTACAAGTACCAGGTGCCCAGCAGGCGATTCAAGAGCTGAGACCCTACCTTGTTTCCACCGAATTCGTTTTGTACCAAAGTTTTCTGTATAAAGATAATAAAATTGAAATCCCCCCCTAAGATCTAGCTGCGTTCCTTTCACCAGAAGCCCTTGGGCAGGGCTTACCGCAAAGACTTGCCTTGGACTCGGTTTAGAACGAGATTCCATCTGGGTCTGGGTCTGTGTCTGGGGATTGTGGTAGACTTAGCGTCTTGCTAAAATAAATGTTTATGCTTGACAAAATATACTTTTAATCCCAAACCGGTTTCAAATTTGCACAAGTCTCGGGTCTATGGCTGGAAATGCAGAGACACAGGCCTAGCCATTCAAGATGATGAGACTGATGCCCATAAAGAACGACAATTAATTTCATAATGGGCATAAATTTCGCGGATTTTTTGGCAAAAGGCGAGCACAGCACACGCCACGGCGTCCAGTTTCCATCCAACACTTGACAATCGATCATGCGGATGGAGCGGACGGATCGATCCACCAGCGTTGGGGCGGTTCAACAACCCGCATAAATTATCCAACGAAGAATGAAACAAAAAGTGATAGTTGAACCACGACTCTGTCAATGTTTGTTTACTAAATCGCGATTAGCGACGCTCTAATCCAACTAATTAGTTGATTAAACGCTGCCGTTAAAGAGATGGGAAATTTGTCAAATGTTTAAAATAGATCTCCAATCTTGATCTGCACACATTCCTACAGCCCATCTATGCCTTCGATTCCTGTATTGATTTGTAAGATGGATTCGCTTCCGCAAGCTCATGTCTCATGTCCCAGAGACAGCTTCATTGTCCGTCATTGTCCATGAAACGCTGACCGCCACTCCACTCCAATCCACTCCACTGGAGACTTCTTGAGCTGCTGCAAAAGGCAGCGCGCGCCATAATTATTATAAATGAAGTCTAAATGATTTATGACAGCTAGCGGATCGCTCTTACAACGCTGCCAGCAGCCAGCAGCTAGCTGCCTGCTGCCAGTTTCCAGCTGCGGAACTAACGCAGCATCACCAGCAGCAGCTGCTCCTCTCCTCCCTCTATTGCTGTGGGTCAGCGGCAGTGGGTCGGAAGCAGAGGCTCTCTTTGACACCACAGACAATACCGCAGAAACTGAAGCGCTGCTTGAGCCAACGCTGGAGTGACGACGCTGATGAAAAGCCCCACAGTGGGGGCTCATAAAAAAAGATAATGGCTCTGAAGCGGAGATTTTGGACTGGGGCCAGAAACAATGATGGAGACGGAGGCAGCAGCAGCAGCAGCAGCAATAGCATTGTGGCGCTAATCATTCATACAAACATGGACACCGATACAGAGGCAGAGGCAGAGGCAGATACAGATACAGAGGCGATACCGCGATACAGATACTGAAAGCGAAACTGAGACAGATACATTTTTACCGATACAAAGAATGCTTACCGATGCTGCTGCCATGAATCGCGCTTAAGTCCGATATCGATTTAAATGATAATAATTGGCCTTTGGAGAGCCCATGGACTTGGTCTTAGAATTTTCGACTATAAATAAACAGCAACCCATGGTATTGGTCAATCATTTGTGGTCTACGAGCTCAAGGTGTAACATACGATAACAAACATGGTGAGTCTTCAAAATCCTTTTACATACCCTATGTATATCCCGACACGATAACGAGCTTCAATTATTCCCTGCATTCCCTGCAGAAATTCTTCATTTTGGCCACCTTTGGCATGCTGCTGTCTCTGGCTGCCGGCGATGTCTCGCATCTGCCGCTGGAACTTCTGGAGGAGCATCAGCAGGAGCATCAGGGCTATGGCTATGACTATCCCAAGCCGGTGGTGCCCTTTGTGGTAGTGACCACAACAGAACCACCCACGCCACCACCAACCTACCTGCCACCGAAGCCAGTGCCCACCTATCTGCCTCCTCCGCCACCAACAACAACAACGACCACGACTACAACAACCACAACAACGACACCTGCTCCAACACCTGCCCCAACCTATTTGCCACCTCCTCCACCGACCACAACGACGACCACACCGGCACCCAGGCCTGTCCCAACCTATCTGCCACCACCCCCACCAAGAACGACAACCACAACAACAACGACCACGCCTGCCCCGACGCCAGCACCCACTTACCTGCCGCCACCTCAGCCAGAGCCAGAGCCAGAGCCGCAGCCAGAGGAAGAGCATGGATACCACTACGAGGCGCCGGCCAAGTCGTTTCTGTTCTAAGAACCACTCAACGCCACTGCACTGAACCTGAACCCTGAAGTATCGCCCCCTGTCCTGGACTGTTGTTTTTTTTTGAATCGCTTAGGCTTAGGATTATATAATTTAGAGACAACGTATAATAAATGCTGTTTTGTTAACCCCATTAATTCCCCCATTGATCCACTTTGGATATCTCTCTTGCATTGTGTGGCGGGATAAGGCAGAGAGTGAGTGGTTGTCGAGTCAATCACCGCCAATTGTCTCACGTTTCACGATTGATATTTCGACGACGCATCCACTGCATATTCATGAGGCGCCTCCGATCGGACCACCGGTGGCTGCCGGATGAAGCTTTTGTTGTGCGCCTAATTAAAGCCAAAATAGCATTAATTGTTTATCTCTCGAAGGTTTTGGAGGGAAAAGAAACCACACGCCGATAATTGCCACCAGCTGAGTGGATCGGATAGCAAGTTCATGAAAAGCAAGAAAAGTGTGAAGAAAACCGAACCGAAAATTATGCACCGCTGGCCTTTGTTGGACATCAACTAATGCTGTTGATTGCTGCCCAAAGATCGAACCCGAAGATGGAGATTCGAGATCGAGTTGGAGTCGGAGTCGGAGTTGAGGAAGCTGAGACTGCGATCGGAGTATAAAAGAGGAGACCATCAACGAGAGTGACATTACTTGGAGCCGTCAGCAAGCGGCAGCAACATCATCCATATCCACTCCACCGTCGGAACCACAGGAATATATCCCAACGGAATGGTAAATAGATGGCATGCCACATCCTCGATCCGAAATGGAGTAACTCTAATCCAACCCGTCTCCTGCAGAAATCCATGCTGATCCTATTGGCCCTGGCAGGCCTTGCTGCTGTCTGTGTCCGGGCGGATGTGTCCCATCTGTTTGGGGGCGGCGGCCACGGCCACCATCATGAGCACGACCATCACGATCATCATGACCATCATGACCATCATGACCATCACGATTACCACTACGATGCCCATGCCCACTCATCGCACTCTCCTTCGTCGCATGACAGCCATCATGACCATCATGACCTGCACATAGATCTGCATTACCAGACAGAGCCCCATCACCATCACCATCATATAGAGCAGGAGCCCAAGTTTAACATTCCCAGTGGATACAACTATGGAGCACCACCGCCAGCTCCGAAGAGCAGCTACCTGCCGCCAGCGGAGAAGCCCCGCCAGAAGTATCTGCCACCTAAGGCGTCGCTGCCGCCACCACCACCGCCACCAAAGCCAAAGACCAGCTACTTGCCCCCTTCCAAGCCGGAAGTGAAGTATCTGCCACCAGCGCCTGCACCTGCACCAGCTCCAAAGTATCTGCCTCCTGCACCTGCACCAAAGTATCTGCCTCCTGCGCCTGCTCCCAAGTATCTGCCTCCTTCGCCTGCGCCTGCACCTGCGCCCAAGTATCTGCCCCCTAAGGTCGCCCCCAGCCTGCCACCACCACCTCCACCACCGGCCGTTGCACCCAAGCCAAGCTACTTGCCTCCTGTCAAACCGGAAAAGAAGTATCTGCCACCAGCACCGGCCAACAAGTACCTGCCCGCCGAGGAGCCCGTGGCCAGATATCTGCCTCCCAAGGTGGCTCCCAGCCTGCCACCTCCACCACCGCCCCCGGCAGTGGCGCCCAAGCCCAGCTATCTGCCACCCGCCCCCAGGCCGGAGTCGAGCTACCTGCCACCCAATGTGGAGCATCACCAGCATCAGCCAGAGGTCGACTTCCACATCCCCATACCATCGTACGCTCTGCCCCTGCAGTCGGAGAGCCACGCCCCCGAGCAGGGCTACCAGTACAAGCCGCCACTGCGTCGCTTCAGGCAGTAGGCCGCCACACCCATCGAACATCGAACCCATACCCCCCTCCGATACACCCAACCTCATAAATACTGCACCTAGTTCTAAGCTTTTCAATTTTTTTTTTTTTTTTATTTACAATCTATTGCAAATTATACAAAAAAACAGAACAAACCCCGAAATGAAATTTAAACTCTGACACTCCAGCCGGAGATATTTCACCAATCCAATATTTGAGTGACTCTTTCGACAGCAGGTTCAAGGTCGAACCCATTAAAGACGTTTAGCCAGAGGTTCGACCCGTCCAAAAAGGGACACAGACACAGGCTCCACGGCTTTGAAATTGGATCTGGCCATGCGCGACCCCCAAAATCGGATTGCGGCCAATCAACCGAAGTAGCTAGAGCCTCAGCTATTGGTCGCTTGGTCTGGCTTCATCATCACCTGCAGCTGTCTATAATTATTGTCTTTAGGAATGAAAAATGATGTTTAAAGATATATATAGGTATTGATTGTTAGATGCGGTCGGTGTCTGTTACAGAAACACTCGCTAATCGCCAATTGCAGCCGCCAGCTATCAAGCGACAGCTATCTTACCTCTTTCAATGCTGGTCCAGAGATGAAGCAAGCTTGAACTAGGGCAAATTGAACTCTAAAACGAATCGAATATACTCTTCCTACCGTAAAAGGTCTATGCCAAGTACTAGGCCTTGAATATTCTATTTTCAAATGCAAAAATTAAGAATATTGTATTTAAATAGAAAACCCTTCAAAATAAATGTCTCTCTATTAAATAAAAAAGTTTTACGTCGTCTGTATGGTCCGATATATTGCCTATACATATCTGAGCGAGGGAGTAAAGCGAGTGCTCAGAAGTCCCCTAGTAATAATAATTGTTGGTAAAATGTCAGTGAAAACACTGACTCTCTTTACAATTTTCACTTTCTGGGCATTTCTATTGGTGTATTCCAATTTCAAGGTTTCTTCTTTGCACTTATACAAACGAGGAAGTTAATGTTACATGACAGTCATGGGGTTATTCAACTGCAAAGTCGCCTTCTTACCCTCCTCCAACAGTTTTAGTGACACCTAAATAGGCTGTTCTTTCGGGTCTCTCCCACAAGAATAGTCTCAAATAGTTGGCAAACGCAGCGGCTATCATAAAACTCAACAAGTTTGATGACTCTTAGCCATAAAGAGCGATCTCTGAAACAAAAGCCAACGCAACGAGATGACTGCGAATTAAGAGATCCGATTCAATAAAACATTGAAATACCAATAGCGAACGTTCCGAATACCGAATTCCGAATGCCGAATACCGGCTGCTGCCAAAGTGTCTTGATGCTAAGCGCCGCTTGGCTGACAGGCCACGCCATCATCTGGATAGCAGCATCTGATGCCATATCGTCTCTGTGCGACTACGCAGCGTCGGCGTAGACAGCTTTATGGCTGCCACCTCTCGAGCGGTTCTGGCCAGAGCTCTAACTGTATAAATAAAGAAGCACTTGCCGGAAACTGTATCATTTCGGGAGTAGCAGTCGTCGCAGCAAGAACGTATCATCCACAGAAGAAGAAGAACGCTTGGATAAGAAAATGGTTTGTCTAGCGCATCTGAAAGATTCCCAAAGAGTGTCCCATCTAACATCTACATCTGTCTCTTGCCATTCAGAAACTGCTGGTCCTTGCTGTATGTGGCCTCGCGCTGGTGGCCGCCGATGTCTCGCATTTGTTCGATCATCATGATCATCATGATCATCACGATCATCATGATCATCATCCCGGCTACAACTACGATCCACCGACTGTTCCCTTCGAACTGCCAACCCCCGGGCCTGCATACCTTCCACCGGAACCCGTGACACCTCGTGCTCCAGTTCCGTCTTACTTGCCACCAGTGAAGCCGGTGACCAAGCCTCCGCCGGTTTACTTGCCTCCCCAGCCATCAGTGAAGCCCGAGATTCCTGTCGTCAGGACACCCAAGCCTTCCTACCTGCCACCACCACTGCCAACTGTGAAGGTCGTGACACCCAAGCCTTCCTATCTGCCACCCCCACCGCCAGTCGTGAAGGTCGTGACACCCAAGCCTTCCTATCTGCCACCCCCACCGCCAGTTGTGAAGGTTGTGCCCACTCCTAAGCCAGCATATCTGCCACCTGCAGCCCCCATCGTAAAGGTTGTGCCACCCAAGCCAGCTTACCTGCCACCTCCCGTGGCACCTGTGGTGGAGCAGCCCCAGCCGGAGTATCTGCCACCCTCGAAGCCGACGTATAAGATTCCGATCCCCTCCTATGCCGCGCCGCTGGAGGAGCCCGTGAACACCTACCTGCCGCCCCAGGAGATCGTGGAGCCGTACAGCGAGGATGGCTATCACTACGATGCCCCCGCCCAGCCATTCCTCTTCTAAGAGCCAAGACCTTTCCATCCTTAGCCATTTTATTGTTGTCTGCCAATGTCACGTGTATATACTATAGTTATTTATTAAGTTTTGAAAACGAATAAACCCTAACACTATGAAAACCCACATCCTGCTCTTGAACTTGAACTTGAGTTTGGGGGAAAATACTATCAGAAGTACGACCCAGACCACGACCAAGACCGCGACCACGACCACAATCTCTCAGCTCAAGTGCCAAGAGAGACAGCATAATTACACTTGAGGCGTCTAAAAATATCCGCAGATGTGGCAGAACAGTTTCATTCACGGTAGACCGAACCGATCCAGTTTTAGCTGTTTAGAGACGTCCGATTATGCGACTGAGTAATGCTCTATAGCCAATTCCGGCTTGATTTATTGCCAAGCAGCGGGCGAGAGTGAGTAATTGAAGCTGGCACCCGAAACGGCCATAAGCTCTAATTTTATGGCCCGAATTGTGGCTAAGCTTCAATAAACGACGTCTTATAATTTATGGCAATACTCCATACCTTGATTGCGCTCCACGGACAATCGCTGGCATTGTTTGAAGGTGTGAAGATATGCCCTCGACCCCCGTACCGTGCGGCTCTTAGAACCCTCCCACGCTGATGGGGATAGAAAGTGAAACTAATGCGATCAGGAAGTTCAACATTTTTGGAAGAAGAACACTCTGCAAAAGTGGAATGTGTCTATCTGTGAGTGTGTGTGTTGGCAAAATGGATTGCTTTTATGCAAATCGAATCGATTGCATGATCTAATAGCTGGGACGATGGGAACCCGTTTCTTCTTCTGCAAATTAATTAGATTATTACGCTTATCTTTGTTTAAGTGCCTAAAAAATGATTTACTTAAGAGCGCGTATACGGTTGTTGCTCTTAGTAGCGCCGTTTAAATAAACATGCCCCATAAATTATCGCGCTCATCATTGATTTTAGAAAGCCAAACTGATGACCCGAGGCAGGTTCAGTCGTCTAGCCTGTTTAAGATCTGCCACTAATGAAACCAACTATTTGTTTCCTCGTTTTCGTTTTTGCTATGATAATTTCATTGATCCGTTCGTGATCGTATAGAATGGTACGGTAGCTGGAAGATATGCCAGTTCTAGAAATAGCCGAGAATCGTTGACAAGCTGGTAATATGTATGCATACTGCTTGAGACTTCCTGAAGAAAGCATAAAGGTAGTTGTATTTAAATATTTCGTTTATTTTTGGTTTATCTATTATTATCTGTATCTATTATTATTATATGATTTATGTGAGTTCCAAACTTTCTGGGTTTGAAATGATTCTATTCAATTATACTTTTTTTATAGAGCGTTGGATGGCAATACATTAAGTATTTGCTCACAATAATGATTCCGGTTGGGTCCTGGTTTTACTTATGTTGGGTGATTCTATGAAGACAAAGTCCCGCAGTCGAATGATTCTGCCCTCTCTCCCTCTCTCGTTATTTTTAGGTAAGTGGGGGCTGCATTTATTGACCGCTACGCGTCGCTCTCCTGTGCATCCCTGGGTCTAGGGCTCCCATATTTATATGTACATGTTTGTACCAATTCTTGTCTGGGTTGCCAGACATGCCAACACATTAGATTGTTTCAGTTGGTCAACAGTTATGGCCAACTTTTGGGAGAATATAATAGTTTCAAAGATCTGCCCAAAAGTATGGCTTAAAAAGTAGCCGTATAACAGTTTCATGCCAAAATGTTCGTTACCAAAAATTAGCTTCGGGCGGGCAGAGCCAAATATTATTAAAATAATTATTTAGTAAAATATAATGCTCAGAAATAGTAGATGGTCAATAATGATGTTAATTGAAGTTTAATTTATTCCGCCATAGATTTATCCAAGCCAATCCAAGAGATATCATTTTTCATTAATCCATTGCCTTGACAATGCCACAAGGGAAGAGAAGGGAAGGGGAAGGGGAAGTGGAAGTGGCAACACAGACCAGACTGATGTAACAACTTGTGTAATTAATAACAAAGTGGCAAGGCCGCAAATTATAATTGCCACTCGACTGATCGAGGAGTCCAGTCGCAGTCGCAGTCGCAGTGGAGACGGAAGCGTCATCGCCAAACGCTGCTGTCATCGATATTCGATGGCACACAAAGGAGTGGACAGCGGCGTGCGAGAGACCCAGTTTGTCATAGTTCATAGTCATAGGGGAAAAAAAGAGTCGAGCGAGTCTGTTAATGCCCCTGAATTGAAGCCGCGGCAGCAAGGCAATCAAAATTGACAATCAATCCATCAATCAAATGCGTATTGTCTCTCTGACCACCCGTGCGGATTGAACCTCTTAAAATGGAGTGTTTACACTTCAGATTCCTGGCCAGTCAGTCAGTCTATGTATCTTTTGTGGGTTTTATTTTTGGAGACAATTTAGCAGGTTTAGCAGAAGCCTAAACCGGTTAAATTTAATGTATTTTGAAAGTATTTTCAGTAGATTTATGTATTTCTATTTATTTTATTTGCGTTGTTATTGTTTTTGGCCAGAGTTTCAGTTTACGAGCCGTCAAGACTCGTGCAAGAACCTGCATAAATAATTATTTCTAATTAGCCCGAAGAAGCCGCCACACACCACTTAAGTTGCCCCCCAAATATGCCACGGCACAACAGAGACCAAAAGCAAAAATTATTTCCCAGACCCAACCATCACATCCACCGAATGGAAGGGTAATGGAAGGCGACCTCAGTGCGCAGAAAGGTACCAGCTTCCGTATGCAAATGTCCATCATATCATCTCCGAAATACCACATATACCATACACCATATTCTTGATGGCATGGCGTTCCCATGATTAATGATGGACAGTCTCAGGCGGGTGGGTGCCCGTGCCCCATCAAATTGAGAACGAATCTTTGTACAATCTGTACAATTTCGACACACCTAATCGTGCGTTGATGAGCTGTGAATATTATAATTAAATCCCATCTTATGCCCCCCTCCCATGTCCGTTTGATTGGCCTTGTGACTGATGAATGAAATATTGCGAGTGAAGATTTTGTTTATCATTTTTACAAATAATTTACGTTTATTTACTCGTACGTAATTTACTTGGAAATTCAACAATAACTGAATACTTGGGTTTTCTCGATCTTAGTCGTTAGAACATCATTTGTCTCTTTGTACTTTGCTTTTTTATGCTTTATGCTTTAGCTTTGTGCTTTTTGATCTTGGCTGCTGTTGCTGTTGCTGCTGCTGCTGCTGCTCGTTTGTTGTTGTTGTTTGATGTTTCGTTTTCGTTTTCATGTTCGTTCTAGGATTAGGATTGGTTAGATAGTTCGATATGGTTCGATAGTTGGATAGATTTGTAGAAGGGTTTTCAGTGCGTGGTAATGTGGCGTGTGCGTGGTATTTTTTGGATATAGGTTAATGCTTGATTCGAGCAGTGGATTGGAGTTTGGATTGGAGTTTGGTTTGGTAGTCGTTTCGGGCAGGAGTGAGGTGTGGGGTGCGGGTGCGGGTGCGAGTACAGGTTGAAGAAAGAAAACAGCAAAATATAGAGGGGAAACATTATTAGGATATTATCGAACATGTATTAAATATATATAGTAGATAGATGAACATATCGCTGCTCCATCTTAGTAGCGGCGCAGGCGGTAGAAGCGTCTTACATAGACTGGGCGACGGTACTGGTAGCCGCTCCTGCTGTTGAACGAGTGTCCCGCCAGCTGCTGCTGTGGCACCACCTGCGACTGGGCCAGAGGTGGCAGGTACTGGGCGCGCTGGGCAATTGGCTGCTGCTGGATGAAGGTCTGCTGCACGGGGCGGGCAATGGGACGGGCGATCGGGGCAGCAATCACTGGCCTGGGAGCAGCAGCAGCAGCAAACACTGGCCGTGGGGCAGGGGCGGCGGCGGCAGCTGGCAGAGGCTCCTCGATGTCAATGTATTCCGGTTCAGGGGTGGCAATGTCCTGGGGGTTCGGTCCCTGTGTGGCCGAGTCCGGCAGCTGGGCACCAGCAACAACGCCCACAAGGGCCAAGGCCAACAGCACGAAGAATTTCTGCCGGAGGAAGAGAGGGAGAGGGAGAGCACTGGTGAGCTGTTGGCGATTCTATTTATGGGAGCACGGGGTGTGTGTGAAACAAAACAAGTCCCGAGAGACACTCCAGCCCCGGACTTGAGCGACACTTGAGTTCGAGGCTGGGCAGCCAAACCATTCAATTCAAAAAAATAAATGAAAAAAAAAAAAATGGTTTCATTTGTCCATTTCACACATCATCAGTTTCACTTTTTGTATTCTTTGGGTTTCTATATATATATATGTATCCTTCTTGGAAGTAATGCACTGGGGCGGGATTCATTATCCTTTATCCTTTTTGGTTTTTGTTTGATGAGGATCACATACCATTTTTATTTGGATTTTAGTTAGTTTTGGTTTTTGGACGAAATTTTCTCGAGCTGATGAGCGGACGAGCAATTTACACTTAAGAAGTTCAAAGCACAAATGATGATGAGCTGGTCAGTTGGTTGGAAATTTATACTATATCTGGTCTGGTATGGCACAGTATGGTGGTGGTATGTCTGTTCGGTGGTCCGTTCGGTTCGGTTCAGTTCGGTACGTGGGTCTTAGAGAGTCTGGCCATAGATACGACGGCGACGACGACGACGTCGACCGCCAAAAACCCGATGAGACACGTTAGAAATAAGGCAGCAACAAAAATATTAACAGGCAGAAGCAGCAGCTCCCCCCAGCCTCCCCCCCAAAAACCAAAAGCAACAACAAATCAAATCAAAATTTAAATTAAATGAAACGAAACGAAACGAAATGGAATCAAATGAAGAGACTGCGGCAGCTAGAAGAGTGGTTGATGGTGGTTGGTGGTGCTTGGACCCTTTAGACAATCATTTGGTTGTCGTCACGAGCCGCATGACGCACAGACAGACGGACAGACAAGCAGACAAACAGACGAACGGATGGACAGTTAACAAAGTATTTAAAGAGCAGAGCAATCTACATACCCCCACCCCACCCCACCCCCTCTCTCTATCCGCGCTCTATTATTGCTCTATCAATCGACGCGTGGCTCAGAAAAGAGCTCGCTGCCTAAGTCTTTTGTTTTGCGAAATGATTTGCATAACATTTTTGCTAGAATAATATTTTTCCACCGAAGAGAGCACTCAACTAATTATGCGAAATTCTACATCGAGTTCTTGTGGAGACAAAAAGATAAAAAACAAGTGTCCAGCAATTGTATCTGAAACCGATTTGGTCAGGAGGAGATTGTCAGGGCTGGCGGCCAGCCCTCTCCTCTCATTCATTCATTTGATCGCTCCATCATTTGTCTGTACTTTTCTGGCTAGCTGCTTGTTTGTATCTTCACTTGACCTCAGCAGGGGCAACAATAAGCAAATTTAACGGCTTTCGGGGGCATACATCATTTCCGTTTCTCGTGCGTGTGGGGAAATACATTCACCTGCCACAGTCGAGTCGAGTGAATGAAGATGAAGCCACTCGAGACCAAAAAGATGCAGTGCCAATAAAAATGATTTGTTCGATATCAAGGCTGTGTGCCACGGAGATTAAGTGCCACACACACACACACACCACACACAGGAAATGGTAAAGCCATTTTCGACTATTCAGCCACCAACAAAACATTGTAAAGATGTTACCAAGAGATACGATACGAAGAATTGTACGAGTGGATAAATGTATATCAAAAACCCACTTAATATTAGTTCTAGACACCACAGAGATGTGGTGCCTGTGACATCATTTTGCGGCTGCCTTTCACCTGCATTGATTGATGGAATATTTGTCAACGGATGCCGCACAGATGAGACACCTGCGAATTCTATGCAGCATTTTTCATGAGCCAAACAGAAACAAAAAAAAAAACCAACAATTTATTGTGTATTTTTACGGTTATTAGAAAATTTAAAATGTAATTAATAATGCTTTTGGTCTTCGGTCTTTGGTCGACTGGCGTATTAGGTTTCGATTCCCGACAAAGCAGCAGCCATTATTGCCATGTATTGTTTTTGCTTTCTGCTGTTTCTGTTTTGCTCTTGGCCATTGTCTATTGCGTCAACAATGGATTTGACTTGCAAAATGTGTCATTCAAAAAGCAGCAAGCAGCGTTCTATCTACGAGTAGCTGCTGCTGCATAAACAGGGGTGTGTGCCATAAATCAATCAAGGGCGTGGCAGATTTATGGGGCCACAATCACAATCCCAATCCCACACTACAAAATACAATATACAATAGATGTACATATATGTATGTGTAGTTCAGTGATAATGATAACATTTAAATCGAACGCAGTCTGATTTATGCTAATGACAATATCGAAATTAATATCGCCAGTTAAATATGTTTTTTGATCTTTCCATCACCGTTTCTGTGTGTGCGTGTGTCTGTGGCCGGAACCAAAGCGACGACGACTTTTGGCCCGGATTTGCATATAAGTGAATCAAAAGCCATGAGCCGCCATATATATAGCCATAGCCATCGCCGGAGACTCTTAACTAAATGCCGGCAATCGAAAATTGTGTTTATTTATGGCACTGCCCGCTATCGAGTATCGATTAGACTTCACGTGCCACCCGGGCCCTGGGGTTGTATCTGGTTTTCGTTCTAGGCATTCCCATATATTACGCATGCGACCTGTTGTCCGGGTGGGGCCCAAACACGAGTATCTGTATCTGGCTGTTGTCTCGTTGTGTCGCATATATTTACATGCGATCCTTACCACCTGATAAGCAGAACTACAAAAGGTCTTCATTTCTTTGGCCACGTTTTTGTCACCAATAGATTTTTTTTTGGGAGACACTCCCAGTTTTCTAGCTGCCGGTTTTTGCTTGACATTTAAACAAACAGGCAAAGAAATTCAACATTTTAAGAGCTTTCAGCTTTGGTTGAGAACTAAAATCGTTTTAAGATCCCAAAAAGAATACAATCTTTATGGGTAGCATCAAGTCAAGGTTCAATCTGAGCTCGTTTTAGATACTTTTCATGATTCTCAAGCCAGTCACAGTCACCTGTCTCTTTTCTGTTTCATGAAGATTCGCAAATACAATACTTCGTAAATATTTTGGAGGAATTTTTTATTTTTTTCGTGTATTTGTACAAGCTTCCGCACATTCACCGCGAAACAGGCCAAAGCCAGAGAGCGTCAACATTATGAATATTCAATAAATTACGCAAAAAATGTATAACAAAAACATATATACACACATATATCCATAAGGCAAAACAAATATATCATCTGCAGCAGCAGCAGAGACAATGGCGAACTGTGGCATACTCTTGTCGCAATAAGTATTTCAAAACGATTGCCCAAGTGGTTGGACCCTCCTGTGCGGGGCAGAGGCATGATCTAGGCACAGAAATATTTATTGCAACACCTCGACATGTTTTGGGGCACTTGAGAGATTTATAACTGCCTCAATAAATTGTCTTTAAATAGCCAACAAATGGCCGATGCTCAGTCTCGTTTCCGGGGGAGTCCAAATAAATTATTAAACAATTATCGTCCATCAGAGACTTGACCCACACTGGACAGGCACACCGTGGACAGTCCGTGTACAGTCCGTGTACAGTCCGTGTACAGTCCGTGTACAGTCCGTGTACAGTCCGTGTACAGTCCGTGTACAGTCCGTGTACAGTCCGTGTACAGTCCGTGTACAGTCCGTGTACAGTCCGTGTGATGCCCAAACGAAGATCCCTCTCTCTCTCTTTCTGGAAGAACACAAAAGCTGTTTGTCGATGCAGAGTGTCGGGCCCGATTTCTTAATAGGTTGATTCTGATTCTGATTCTGGTTCCAATCAATCCTGTGACTGGCACAGACAAACCGGCGGGACGGGCACACGCGCCCAGTGAAAGCCGCCGCCGAACGTTAACATTTAATGGGAAGCATAAATTAGTTATTGAAATTAGCTAGAATTGAAACAAAATAAAGCGAAATGGGGGAATGGGAATGGAAAGACGAACAGAGCCTCTCATCTAATCATTGTTTAACTTAATAATTAGTTTTTAATTCTTTCTTCTCATAAGCAGCAACAACAAACGATAAAATCGATGGCCGCCTGGGGGCAATGCCGCGCGACGTCGACGTCGACGTCGGTGTCTGCTTTTGGCACCTTTTCTGGCCCGGCTCGTGCCACCGTTAAAACCATGTGTGGCTGGCACTTTGAACTTTGTCTTGGACACTATAATCAATAATAATTGATATGGGTAAGTTGCTGCTGCTGCCAAAAGAGTGAGTCTCTCCGACTCTGGGATAGTGAATGAATAGTGAATGCAAAAATATAAAAACATACGTCCCATAAAAACCTGGTCTTTTAGAGTTAGAAACCATTTAAGAATCGTTGGACATTTATGATAGTAAAGTAGGGATAAAAAGAAAAACTAAACTAAAAATCTGAAAGTCTTGGAGATTGTTTGGAGTTTATTTATTGTTGATTTATGATTGGGTCGTATACATATACTCTATATGATGCTGTAACCGATTAGCAGTGGAGTTCAATTTGAATTGATTCTGACAAATTGCTGCCATAAAAGCGTAAATTAAGGCTGGGCAGATACAGATACAGCTAATGGTATTCCATTTCGAGCACAATCTGGTGAGACATCATCTTGAGCCATCAGCCAATCATTCAGTTCGATTTCATTCATGCTAGATCTATGTAGATCGATCGGTGACGAATCGAACCAGCCCTGACACTGGCATACCCGTTCTGGCCATCTTCTAGCTAGCAAGACGCTTTAAATGTTTATATCTCTATATATACCTACTATATATAACATATAAGCCATTCGATTCCAATTTGCACAAATGAAAATGCTGATTATTATGTGACTCTGACTCCGACTCCGACTCTCTGCCTAATGGCCATTAAGGGAACCTGTTTATTTGGCTATATATTTTTTTATTCGATTTTGGCAAAACGATAATGACGATAATGATTATATCTCGATGATGATGATGAGGGTTCTTGTTGGGACCCGCCGCTCTGTCTGCCATCGCGATATTGGTTGTAAGATTCTTTACCCGTTCATCTGCAGTGAGTCAATGGCTGATGGCTCACTGCCTGTGGCATCGCCATCCACAAGATACATTTGTGTCTCTTGTGTGTCTCTTGTGTTTGTGTTGAACTAACTGCTATGACATTGTTTTCGATGTGGAGATGCCGTTTGCTGCGCTTTGTTTGCTCGCTCGCTGCCGTGTAAGGCCAAGGTCAAAATTTGTAAAGAGATTGTAAGCATTGGATTAACCAGAGGAGATCTACTATACGTATCTGCTGTATCTGCTGTATCTGCTGTGTGTGTGTGTGTGTATATTTGCCTTTTCAATCGGATTGGATTGGATTGCCTCTTTCTGTTGTCCCTCTGCTTCTGCATTTGCATTTCCATCCAAACTGAAGATCCATTGTCATTGCGTTTGGCTACATTCGATTCGATTCGGTGCGATGCGATGCGATGATGTTGCTGTTGATGTTTTGACATCTATTATGGATTGGTTTGACAAGTGCTGTCAGTGCTCAAGACACAACGACCCACATCGAGGGACGTTGCCATCGAAGACGACTATTTGCCGTTAATAGCTTCACACCAGCCACAAGCCATCAGCCATCAGCCATCAACCAGCCTGCAGTCAGTCTGTCAGTTTGTCAGTTTGTCAGTTAGTCAGTCAGTCAGCAGCGGACAAACATTTGCGTGACAAAGCCGCCTTCTGGGGGCTTCTTTGTCTGTGAATGAATCGATTGAATTGGACCGGATCGGATCACTCGAATGGGTTCATCGCCTATCGCCTCTATGGATGGAGTATTTTCGATGCATCTTTGTTGGGCTGTGCGTGTCGCCTGCCTCTGATTAATGTTGGAGTTTTTGTTCGGCTTTGTAATTAAATTTTAATTTTAATAGAGCATGCGAATGCCTTGGTATTATGCTAATCACTGGCGCCCACAGCTATCTGCAAATCTTCTTTGGAATCATTTACAAAGGCAATCATCCCACCTACCCCTACCCCAACCCCAACCCCTACCCCTATCACTCCACGCACGTTTCGAGCAAAAGGCTAAGCGGTATTATTGTCTGGACATTCATTATGGACACGAGTGGCAGCGACGGCACAGCGAGTAATTGCCAATTTTGGCAGCTAAACGATTTTGTTCACGCTCAAGAATCGCAACGTTTAATCAAAATATTCGCTGCTGCTGCTGCTGCTGCCAATCGTCAGCAAATCGTGGCTGCTGCTGCTGCTGCTGCCGCTGTTGTTGCTTTCAGAGATTTATTTGATTTATCTGCAACCACTTCGAATGCTCGCCAGGAAGGTTAACAGTTGTTAAACATCTATTAAGCAATTGATTAATTTATTGTTAATGCGATGCGAGCATGCGACGCCTGAACCTGAATCTGAACCCAGACTGTGCCCAGAGGAGGGGAGGGCTTGTGCAGAGGCAAGGGGCAATGTCGGTCAATCGGATGAGGAAGTGGTGCGAGTATCAACAAATGAATTATACAGAAATCCATTTACTTTGCATGCAGAGCCATTAATTGAGACATCACTTGGATCAAATCAAAGTATATTTGTACGTCGATTAGCGATCTTCATGGGAATTTGTTTAAAAATAGATTGCGAGGGCAAAAGGCGGCCACCATAGTGGGCAGCTGTAGGGGCATGCCTCTTCCAAGGATCGCTTCCAAGGAGGATAATTATAGGTTATTAATGAGTCTCTCAATTAATTTGTACATTCTAAATATCTAGTGAAAAGCAGAGATTATAATGCGATGCCTGATGGATAGGGAATAAATAAATATGTAAAAGTAAAATATATGTAAATTGTTTAGAAGGTTGTCTATTTATTTTGTTGAAAACCAATAAATACTAGTGATATGATCATTAATAAAAAGCTTTATATGATTTCAAAGCTCAATTCTAAGTCCAATTCAAAGCTCCACGATAAAAGTTTTGGCTTAGCTTAAAACTCAACCAAAGTAAATAATTCTCCAAAAGTATGCCATCAATGCCGAAACGTATGCTTTGCTATAGGATCTATCAAAGAGTTTAGTTTGAGCTAATAGTTTTCGACAGATCCGAGAGCAAAGCATACGTTTCTGCTGCCGAATCGGGTTACTTGTGAAAAACCAACAGCAAACAAGTTGCATGCGTGAATGATTTCAGTAGTTTTTGCCTGTACCGGTCTCTGTACCGGCTTACCGGCTGCTCCATTTGAGCATTTCATATTTCTTTGGGCCACAGGCCCGTCTACACAAATCATCGTAAGCAATGTTTGCTGTAAAGCGTTTAAATGCGTTGTGAGTGCTGCCATTTTTTTTTTTGGTTTACCAACCAGACAAAGACAGCAGCAGACAGCAGATAGCAGATAGCAGACAAAAAACACTACAGATATGAGAAGAATAGAAACAAAAACCAAACAGATGAAACGATGCCAAGGGCAATTTCGCCTGTGATTGATTTACAAGAGGCTTCAGTGAGGCGGCGGCCCGGCAAAACGCAATGCACAAACCCAATTTGACGTGGATCACATTGCGTATGCGCAATGTGAGTTGAGTGTCAAGTGGAAACAGGTGTTCGTTCTCTCTCTCTCTTCGGGCTCTTGGCGTTGGTATAAATCACTCTCTGTGACTTTATTGAATGTCTATTAAGTCATAATTATAATTTGTCCATTAATATTTTCGATTAGCTGCTGTCGGAATAATTTTTGAAGAATTAATTAGAAATTTGAGATGATCGACGACGACGACGAAGAAGGAGGATGAGCTGAGTTGGGATGGGAATTTCGCCCTCGGGTGGGTAAGAATTATTTGTTGGCTTGTTTTCGTGTATATAGAATGATTTAATATTTAATACTCGCATTTACATTTGCGTGTTTTTTTGTTTGATTCGTTTGATGGCGCGCCAATGACTACAGAGCCGACAGAATATTAATAACTTGTTTGGGAAATTTACACCCGGATGGGCTCTCACAGATCTCACAGAAACAGAAACAAAAACAGAAACAACGTCTGTCGTCTCCTAAGAGACTTCCCCAGTGGGGAAACATCTGTGAAATTAGCTAAGGTCAGCAGGTGCAGGTTGATTACCTGCAAAATGAACTTGTTCTTGTTATTGATTTTTCAGTTTTTATATCTACATGTCGTAACTATTTCAGAGATGGGGTCACCATCGAATATATCCATGGATATGTGTATCTGAAAAACATCTCACTTAATTATCAAGGCACAAAGCAAACAATGCGTGGCGAATCTTTTGTCAGGCCCGAAATCTTTTCAAGTGCTGCCACAAGTACGCCAGTACGATATGCTGTAATCATAAATCACGCAAAAAGGCACAGACTCTGGTCTAAGTGCAGCTGCTGCAGCAGCAGCCGCGTTAACAACATAAATCACACCCAAGCCACTCGTTAAGACGTTAATCAAATGGCAATCCGTTGGGTCGGTCGGTTGTTCGGTTGGTCGGTTGGTCGGTCGGTCAGCCAACGCTAGGGCGCTAGGAATCGGAGTCCGAGTTCGAGTCCGAATCCAGCAATATTGAAGGCCGTTTTCGTATAGTATGCTTATGTAATTAGTGGCATGCCCCGCACCAAGTGGGCAGCCCGAGCCCTATGCAACCAAGAGTGGAAAATTGTTGCACAATGCTTGCTACGGCTGCTGCTGCTGCTGCTGCTGCGGCTGCCACTACTGCTGCAGTTTTTCTTATTTATTTTTATATTTTTGGGCAGCCTAATGAAGTTGCCATGGCTACCAGACAATTTATTGACTAAGCGACTGACATATTGAGTAAATGACTGATGAACCCGATGACTGACTGATCTGACTGGCAGACAGATTGACTGACTCTTTGACTGACTGACTGACTGACTGACTGACTCTCTGCCCGGCGACAGCTTGTGGGAATAGAGTCGTCTGATCGTCGATCAACGATTGGCGTTGAACGATACGCTCGTTCATATTTATTTTTTGGCTCAATCTTGGGGCGCACTCGGACGGCATGCACCTTGAGGGCTCCCATGTATGGAGAGGCGACTTAATGTTGCCATTGCAGTTACCGGCTATGGCTACGGCTATGGCTCTCTAGCAGTTGCAGTCGTTATGGGCTTTCATATATATACATACATATATAGTACCTATAAAAGTGTATATAGTCATAATAGGTTTATAGATTCGACAAAGCATAAAGTAAACATTGGCTAACCCGAGAGAACGTTCACGGCTGCTTGCAGCTCTCGGAATTTCCGCCTGTGGAACGACGACAACCCGTCTGATTTATGGTGCCCCCGGGTTTGATTGATTTGACCTACCAGCTGGACCGACTGGAGAGATTCAGGCGGCGATGGCCTGCACCGGCGACTGTGATGGCGATGGCGATTGCACTTGAACTGCTGATATTTGGCCAGTGCCATCTGCCCGGCTCTAATGACCGTCGCCCGTGAATCTCCTCCTCATCGGCGCCGTCTGTCAGAGGTGACGCCAAGGAAGGCCGATGGCACCGCTTGGACATTGACCGACGCCGAAGCCGACCAGCGAATCCCCCGAGTGAGTGATGTTTATCCAACAAGTGGCTTTAGTTTGGTTCGGTTTTTGGTGTAGATTTGTGTCTTTTATTTGGAAATTGATTTCCTCGCGGGGTGTGGGGAGGGGGTCCAATTTGTGGCTAAACATACGAGTACGCGTACAGAATTATACAAAAAAAAAATCATTATAGGCCTAGAAGGTGAACGGCTTGGCAGGCTTGTTGTAGTTGTAGCCATCGGGTCCCAGGGAGCCCGCCTCCTCCTCCCCGGGGCTGGTTGGCGGTGGTCCATACTCCTGGGTGGGTGGTGCGGGTGGTGCTGGAGGACGAGGCTGGTATGTGGGTGCTGGTGGTGCGGGTGGTGCTGGAGGACGTGGCTGGTATGTGGGTGCTGGTGGTGCAGGTGGTGCAGGTGGGCGTGGCTGATATGTAGGTGCTGGTGGTGCAGGTGGTGATGGAGGACGTGGCTGATAAGTGGGGCCGGGTGGTGGGTTATAATCCGGAACTGGTGCCGTGGGCTGGGGTTGCGAGGGCGTCACCTCATTCTCTCCCTGAGGGGGAAGATACTCAGATCCCGGCTGAGGCTGAGGAGGTTGAGGGCGTGGTGGTTGAGGGCGTGGTGGTTGAGGCCGAGGCGGCTGCGTTTGTGGTGGCCCATAAGATGGGGCTGGCACTGTGGGAGCTGGTCCCGATGGAGTTGGTGGTGGTCCGTATCCGGGAGAGGGCTGAGGCTGTGGCTGCGGTCTTGGTGGTGGGCCATATCCGGGAGTGGGCTGAGGCTGAGGCTGTGGCTGTGGCTGCGGCCTTGGTGGGGGTCCGTATCCGGGAGAGGGCTGTGGCTGTGGCTGAGGCTGTGGCTGCGGCCTTGGTGGTGGACCGTATCCGGGAGAGGGTTGCGGCTTCGGCTGTGGCCTTGGTGGTGGTGGTGGTGGCGGCTGTGGGCGCGATGGGGTGGGACGAGGCTTGGGCTGATCAGGGGGCAAATACTCCGGTCCAGGCTGTGGCGATGGGGGCTGTGGACGCGGTGGGGGCTGCGTCTGAGGAGGTCCGTAAGATGGAGCTGGCTGAGTGGGCTGCGGCTGGGGCTGAGGCTGTGGACGTGGAGGCGGAGGCGGTGTCTGTGGAGGACCATAGGATGGAGCTGGTTGTGTGGGTTGAGGACGCGGTGGTGGTGGTGGTGGAGGCGGCTGCGTCTGTGGAGGACCATACGAGGGCGCCGGCTGTGTGGGCTGCGGTTGAGGGCGTGGCGGTTGAGTCTGGGGCGGGCCGTAAGAAGGAGCTGGCGCTGTGGGCTGAGGACGAGGTGGTGGCGGCGGCGGGGGCTGCGTCTGAGGTGGTCCATAGGATGGTCCTGGCGCCGAAGGAGATGGGCCAGGTCCTATGCCCGAATCGTCGATCTCATTGCCGGATCCGGGCGGCGGAAAGGGAACCGATGGCTGCTTGTAGTGATAGCCATCCTCTTGCAGATCCGTGTCCAGGTGGGAGACATCCGCGTGGACGCCGGCCGCGAGGAGCAGCGCGGCCACCAGGAGCAGGAGACAGCGCTGCAACACAGAACAGATCGGGGGCATCATTCAATACTTCCCGGTTCGGGCGGGCAGCACAATCGGACTCACCATTTCTGCTGGGTTTCCAACTGAGCTCGGATTTTCCGAGTTTCCCGAACAAAAAAAAAAGAAAACACACACGCACACACTCACACGAATCGAAACGAAGCCGAAATATTACCGGTTTCGCCTGACGAGCCGTCTAGACGAACAAAAAAAAATTAGCCTGGAGCTGGAGCTGGGACGATGGCGATGTCGGAGGCGGGATGCCAGCGACGTCTTCGTTACAAAATCAGAAAATCGAATGATGCCCAAATGTTCTCCCTTGGCGCATTTATACCAAAGCCGGAGCCGGAGCCAGAGCCAAAGCCAGAGTCAGAGCCAGAGCCAAAGCAGCCCCTAAGCGTCGGTTTGAGTCAGCCAAGACGAGACGAGTTTTGGCCCAGTCGTCGTCGTCGTCGTCGTCGTCGTGGTCGTCATCGTCGTGATGCTGCAACCTTTGATGTAGCCATAGGTGAAGCTGTACGTAGCCACAATAGATATTCAGATAGATATTGTATCCGAACACGTACTGGCACTCGTACTCGCGTATCTACTGTGGTTGATGCTGCTGTTGCTGCTGTTGTTGCTTGGTAATCAGCGGCGATTGTAAGTCAATAACAGCGCGTACTAGTTAGTTTTTTTAGCTGCCTTATGCCTTAGCCCAGGCAGGCTCTCTGTTGGTTTTTGTGTGTGATTTAATTATGAAGCCATCAGAATATCTCCTCCCACCCCACCTCTGGCCAAAGCTGTGCTCGCTGATAGCCCCCAAACCAGGAACCTCGAGCCAGCCAGGAATTTCCTGGCTGTGTGTTTAGTTCATTATAGTACGATGTATCTACTTATGTCTTTCCTCTGGGCCAACTCTGGAGTCTGATTGGAGATGACAGAATTCACACACCAGCCAGCCCGTACGTGGGCGGATGATTAATGTGCGAATTATATGAGTTAACAGTAACGCCAAAGCGAAGAGCCACATATGGCCAAGATGAGTTAAGAATCGTGCTTACATAATTGGCAACCCATTCCATACATACCCGTACCCGTACCCACTATTGGTATCTCCCTGCAGCAGCACTTTGATCTTTGCAACAGCAACAACAACAGCAGCAGCAATTGATTCTCATTTAAATCGACATTCCCGCAAATGGTCAATAAAATCATAGGCATTCATATCACTTATCGAGCGCGTAACACGCGGCGTATGCTTGATGGCAGCACAACATTTTTCTCTCTATTAATTAACTTTGCATTTTTATTGGCTTTTCGATTTTTGGTTTTTTTTGGTTTTTTGGGAGGGGGCTCTCTCATTATGGTAGCTGGAGCTGTGATCGATTGTGAAGCATTTACAAATTGTGAAATTCAGTGTGATTTTCCATTGCTTACATGTAAAATTGTTTTACTTAAGTTTAAGGTGTCTTCAACATAACAAAGTTTTCTGAATAAAAAAAAACAACATCCACTCCAACGTCGCATGTACTATTGGCCTTAAACTTAAACTCTCGTTCTAGACTTTAGTATATATATTAGCTAAGTTCGTTATTAAAATTATAAATTTACGCACAATTCCGCTAGGTTTTTTTTCGTTTTGATTTATTTGTTAAACATTTTTTGTTGCTGGTTGAATAGCTATTTGCATTTAGTTTTAGTGTTTTCTTCTTTTTCTTTTGAATTTTTAATTAGTGTACGCGTACTCCCTCCCCTTCCATCAGAGTGCCAATTCTTGTGTGGGTGTGTGTGTGTGTTTTGTTTTAGCCAAAGAATGTTTACGTTACGTTAGTATTAGTGTGTAATTTTGCTCAAGCCATTATTCGTTTAGTTTTTCGTTTTCGTTTACGTTTAATTAGTACAATAAATTCTAAAAATCCGCTTTAATTGTTGCAATTTTTCCTTCATTGTTTTATCCTCTCTTTTGCTTATTATTGTTGCGTTTGCAATGCAATGTTAACCATTTTCAATTTGGCCCGTCCCTGAGACGAGCTAAATGCCACCCACCTCCTTACTTTCCCCTGTAGATCTCGATGATGCGATCCTGATCGACGTACTCGAAGATATGCGGGGCATCCATGAGAATGCCGACCGTACCGGCAGTTGTCACAATAAAGAAAATATACAACTGCAGGCGATCGATCACCATGGCCACGTACTTCCAATCCTCACGGGTCTACACCACCATGAAAATAAGAAGATACAACAAAAGATATGCACCGAATTCCCAAGTATACATACATATTTATGTCTGCCTGACTGGCTCACACACTCACCTGTATGTAGAGATCCTCGTTGCGCAAATGTTCGGCTATAAACTCAACCGCCTCGGTGGCCTTGCTCGCCTCGGGCGAGAGCAGAATGGAGTCGGAGGACTCGCTCTCGCGACGACAGCCATCGCCTAGGCCTAGCTCGGCGCCGCTGTTGACCTTTCGGTTGATCTTGCAGTTCGGATGGTGCAAATCGGACAGCTCCATGACCTCCATTTTGGACTGCTTGCCGCCAATGGCGCTGATATGCTTGGGCAGCTCGGCCGGCGAGCCGTATGAGGGATGCGGATGTGCGGGCATGCTCATGCCCGGCATTTCCATCATCCAGCGGAGGCGGGTCTTCCTCGGACGCTTCATGAACAGCAGCGCTGGCAGATAGTGCAGAAACACAGAGCGTATGTACATAGGCATACGGTGGGTGCGCGGACCCCGGAAGTTCCAGTTGATGATGATTACCGTCACCAGAATGGAGACCGTGTTCATGATGAAGGTGAACAGCAGATACTTGGCGATCAGCGGCAGCACCAGCGATGTGGGCGGCAGAATTTTCGATACGAGCAACAGGAACACAACCAGTGACAGGAGAATACTAATGCCAAGTGTTACCTGGGAGAAGGAGAGAGAAAGATCCAGATCAATATCCACCACAAATAGAGGCTTAAACGAACCTTTTCACCCGCCTCGGCTGGCAGATAGAAAACCAGCACACAGAGGAAGGAAATCAGCACCGTGGGCAGGATCAAATTGACCGTATAGAAGAGGGTTTTGCGCCGAATGATGATGTAGAAGGTGATGTCCGTTTCGGTGGGATGGGTGCTGTCGCCATCGTAGACATTGAGGTAGGCGGGCACCTCGATGATGTCCCAGGTGCCCGACTTCCAGTAATCGGACAGATCGACAAAGTTCTTGTTGTTGTAGAGGGCCAGCGAGACCTGGTCGCCGTTGAAGGTCCACGAGCCAAACTTCATGATGCAGGTCTGCTGGTCGAAGGGGAAGTAGGTGACATCGATGGTGCAGGAGCTCTGGTAGATGGCCGGCGGCACCCACAACACCTCGCCAGTGGGATAGATGAGCACGTTGGACTTGTAGCGGACCTCGTAGTTGCCATCGGCACTGTCGTGGTTAAATATAGGGGGGTGGGGGGTAGGGGGATAGAAATGTATTAGTCTTAGGGTATATAGAAGAGCGAGAAAGATCGCCGCAGATCTGTGGATTACTTTCGCCTACTAATAGTACTTTTTTTTGGTTGTTGTTATTTGGTTGGTTAGTGTACAGAGTTCAGAGAGAGAGAGAGAGACAGAGAGAGTTCGGAGTACTAGTACGTTTTATAATGGCCATTTACTCACTTATTGAAGAGCACAATGTCCGGCTTCCAAACCTTGTCGGGGGGCAGACGGAGCACCCCGATGCCGCCGTAGTCGGCCTCATCCCACTGCAGCTGGTAGTCGTACCAAACCAAACGTAACCAAACGTTTGATTTCATAATTTGATTTTTCTCATTCTTGATTCGGTTCGGTACGGTACGGTACGGTACGGTTCAGTTCAGGAATTCGTTTTGTATATTTTTCGGTTTTCGGTTTTCGGTTTTCGTTTTCGGTTTTTGATTGTGGTGATATCATGGTTGATGGTGGTTTTTGGTTGAGTGGTGGTTGGTGGTTGGTTACGTGAAAGATAACGGTACGAGGACGAGTACGAGTACGAGTACGGGTACGATTTTTATTCGGAAGATTCGAAACGAATCGAAATCGAATCGATTGTTTTTGTTTTTTTGTTTTTTGTTTTTGTTTTTTTTTTGAGATTAAGAGAGAGAGAGAGTGGGCGGGAAGGGATAGTTAAGACAATTATTTCGCATTTGGTTAACTCTTAGTTTTGTTAGTTAGTTGGTTAGTTTTGTTTGCTTGTTTAATCTTAGTTCTTTAGGATTAGTATTCGTATTAGTATTTGGCTTGTAACTGTATTTCTTCAGCACTACGAAACATACATATACAAAGACAATGTCAAAGTCAAGGCAACGGTGTACGTAATTATTTACAAAGCAGAAAACCCAAAAACAAAAAAGAGAAGAGAAACAAAAACAAAACTCATAAACTTTTGGGATGCTTCCACGACGCCCATACCACGCCCAGTTAACATGGGAAACATGGGCGTGGCTGGGGGAGATGGATGCGTGGGTTAGTGTTTGTGTGTGTGTGTGTGTGTGAGTGTGAGTCTTTGTGTGTGTGTGCGTGTGTGGCATCAACGAAACTGAAGAATTTCTTGTTAAAAATACATTTACACTCTACTAATGTTAGTTTCTTTTGTTATGTTTCTTTATAGATATATTCTTATTAGTTTATGGTTTTTGTTTTTTTGTCAAATTTGATTTTTGTGAACACTTACGACATTGATTAGCTGTACGAACGCCAAACCAAATCTTACTCCAACTTTTTGTGTCATATTCTGTACGGGTCGTATGAGTTTATTGTAGCCTCGAAAGAGGTCACGCACCAGGCGCTCTTCATCTTCGGATGCACTGACTAAAAAAACAGCAAAAACAAAAGAGAACCGAAACGAAACGAAGCGAAACGAATCCGAAAGCAATTGTAAACGAAAAGCAGTTAACGGAACAGATATGCCAGAAATCGGGGAGAGAAAGATATAGACAGAGAACAAACAATGAACCGAGGGAAATCAAGGATATAACGAAAATCAGGGGAATACAGAGAAACGAAAGAAACGGAACGGATGAGCAAAGTTGTTGTATTTTTGTTTTTAGTTTTTCTTGGTTTTTTTTTTTTGTTTAAATTTCATTTTTCATTTTTGAATGGGCTTAGGATGATTATAGCTTAGACAGAGATAGAGTTAGGCAGAGAGACAGAGACAGAGAGAGAGAGAGAGCAAGAGAGAGAGAGAGACAGTGTGAGACAGAGAGACTGAGAGAGCGAGAGAGCGACAGATAGGACAGAGAGAGAGAGAGAGAGAGACATTTCACCGATTCTTCATCTTCATCTTCTTCTTTAGCAACTTGGAATTTGTTTTGGAATTTTGATTTTGGAAAAAGTTAAACAAAAATGGACGACACATGAGTACCGCTCGATTGTGGGTTTTTTCTTTCTTGTTTGGTTTCTTCAATTAGTGGTGGATGGGTGGGTGGTGGTGCTGCAAGTGTTGCAATGTTGCTGTTGTTGTTCTTGTTGTTGTTGTTGTGATGGTTGTTGTTGGCCTACGTTGATTATACGCCGCATTCGGAGGCACTTTCATTAAACAAGAACTATGCGAGGGGGTCCGCCCACACATAGTGACTGCTTTAATGCAAATGCCTCTATCTTTTGGTGGTTCTTACAGTCCTAGAGTCCTAGATTGCACTACGATAACACGATAACACAGCTAGCGATAACGATATCAACAAGGTGCTTAAAGATGTGCAACACTTATAGTTTTTTGGTGCCCCCTTTTGGAAACATTACCCTGGAACACACACACATCCTAAGGACCTAACAGGGGGATTCCCTTTCTAGCTAGTGTGCGAAAGAGACGACTATGTTCCGGTAATCCCTTGTTTTCGTTTTCGGTTTTGTTTTTTTCGCCAACAGCTGAGTAAAGTTTATCCTCGAACTTTATCCGAAAGCTCTGTGTCCTTCACGTGGCGCGGGAGAGAGAGAGGCAGAGAGAAAGAGAGCGGAAAGCCATTTTTGGGATGCTGGCTGGCTGGCTCTCACACTCTGACTTGCGTGTGTGTGTGACCGGGTTATCCTTGTCGCCTGTCTATGTGTGTGTATGTGTGCGCCTCATATATGGAGCACACGTGTGTCTACTGCTGTTTCAGTGAGTGGAGTGGTGTTTTTTTGTTGTTTTTTTTTGCTGAAACTCCTTTTTTGGAGTTGCACTTTACGGCTAGGTGAATGGGGGAAGGGGGTCTGATGGGTGAGGGATGGGTGGATGTTAATACCGATACTATGTATATGATTGTATGCGTGTGTGTGTGTGTGTGTTGAGTGTGTGTGTGTGTATGTACTATATTCATTATATACCATAAAGTGAGCTCTAGACACTAAGTACGCCTCGTTTTCAGGGTTCTATTGCAAGTTCTATTTCTTTGTTCCCCTAACGAGTAGTTTTATATCATTTCATTTTCTTGGACTGCTCAGAAGAGAAGGAGTATGAATTAAGATTCGGCAGTTGATACAGAAATCTTCATATATATATATATATGTATATATATAGATAGTATATATATTGTATGTTGTATATATGCATTTCATTAACTGAAATCAGTAATTTTTCTTGGTTAAAATTGGTTACGTTTTTGTTTTGTGGTTGATCTTTTTTTTGGTTTTTTCTTTTCTTTTTGGTTTGTTGTTCATTTCAGTTGCGGTTTTATCCTGCGGTTGTGGCTGTGTCCCTCAAGGACCTCGTGGTAGCCCCTAATACGGGGAATAGTCAGGGGGGGTGGGATTTAGGGGGACTTAGATGGATGAGCTTGGAGAAATGTATAATTACAAAAAGCAGAGATAGCTAAGGAGGATATACTTATATATATATATATATAGACAGACAGAGAGAGAGAGAGAGAGAGAGAGACAGGCAGACAAAGAGAGAGAGTACGGGTATATAGGTGTACTGGAAGTGAATAATTTTTGTATAGTCTTGGCTATATAGTAGGGTACAGAAGTTTACAGTTTTCGAGCATTATACAGACAGAGAGAGAGAGAGAGATACAGAGAGAGAGAGAGAGCAAGAGCAAGAGCAAAAGGGAGCAAGAGAAATAGTATCTGGAGACAGAGAGAGAGAGAGAGAGAGAGAGATATGTAGCTATAGAAGAAGATCTATTCTTTAAGGGGGCAGCACTCAACTGTTTTCTTGTGCGGGTGGTGGTGGGTGGGTGGGTGTGCTACTAAGGAGAGTTCTACGATAGATTATATGGAATATATATATAGTTTGATATAGAGTTAGTTAATGACTAGCGCAGTTTTGTGGGTTTGTTTATAATTTTCTCGTATTTTTTTTTCGTAGGCAGCGCTGCAGCAGCGTCGCTTTGGCAGTTTCTCCAAGTCTCATTTTTATCCACTTTGCCGAGGGTCTCGGGCATTTCTCAGGCATTCTCGGGCGTTCGATGGTCACCGTGTGGCGGTTTTTGTTTTCAATTTTTCTGATTTCCTGTTTTCTAGCTTGTTTTTTTCTCGTTCTTTCTGGTGATTCTGGTTCTGGTTCTTGGTTCTTGGTTCTCGGTTCTCGGTTGTGGGGTTGTGGTGTCGAGAGGCGAGGCTGAGAAGTACAATAAGGGAGCAGCGGCCCGCGGCATGAGGCTGGCGTTGGTGGTGGCGGTGGCGGTGGTGGTGGTGGTGGTGGCGGTGATGCCAGAGGTGGTTGGTTGTCGGTTGTTGGCCAAAATGAGAGCTTGGAGAACTTGTTAAGGCGGCGCTGCCAGCGCAAGTTTGTAAAATTTAAGAAAAAAATCAAATCATTGCTGTAAAAATTTGTTAGCTAGCTAAGAGAGAGAGAGAGAGAGAAAGAGAGATAGTTTTTCTTTTGTTTTTTTACGGAAGGGGTTGGATTTTTGTTTAAGAAACGGTTAGCAGAGTTTAAACAGAGTTTTTCCTTGTGGCCTTTTCGCGAGTTTTTCATTACATAACAGAGCCCCAAGCCCGGAAACGGGGGCAGAGTTCGCAATGCCCCCCCTCCCCCCATTCCACCCCGCACCCCGTACGTACCTGCGGCAATGGCCAGGAGCAAAAGGATGCCGTAGAGCAGCCAGGATCTGCTGTTGGTGTTGGTGGTCTCCATGGTATTCCGCTTTTCCGCTTTTCCTGCACTTACAACTGCAACCTGGACATGGCTGATGCTGGATGGATGCTGATGCGTGGAGTCCACGCCCCGAACTGCAGGCACACGAAAAAGAACAGAAGTCTTAGAGCTGGGAAAACTCTTCTTTGTTCTCAAAGGTCTTGCACTTCACCTCTAGGCCAGAGCTTTGCGTTTTGATTTTCTTTCAATTTATGGCTTTATTTTCACAAGGTTTTTCCGAATTTTCTTCAAGAGTTCTGCTCTGCTCTACTCTGACTGGAACAGGTCCGGTTGGGTGCGGATTAAGAACTCTACTTGGGGGTTCTGGATAAAAATCAATGGGCTTGCAACTGTGAGGCGCGCAGCAGCCGAGTGGCAGGGCCACGGCGCAGGCGTCGACTCAGATGCTGAAAATTCCGGATAAAAGAGAGTCAAAGACAGCACCCTCTCCCTTAGCCAGGGGGTGGCTGCTCTCTCTCTCTCTCTCTCTCTCTATCTCTCACTCTTCCAGCCTCGCTCTTTGTTAGTTTGTAAACAAAGACCAGTAACAGCTGTTCGGATGCTGACATGTGCTCTGAAAAGAACACACAGGGATGCCACCTGCCCCCAAAAAGAAGTTCCGCCACAGTGCCTGGGAAATGTAAATGAATGGCAACTGGGAATGGGATTGGGAATGGCTATGCTTCCGCCATTTGATCTGTGTGCTGCTAATTGTGCTATAAACTTGGATATTAAATTAATTATGACACAACTCTTGAGCCTACAAATTAAGCAAACAACAAAAAAACACACAAAAGCAACGCCTCGAAAGGTCATGTGGGCGTTGCGCTTAATTTGTTATTTCATAGTTGGTTTTTGTTGTTGTTTGAGTTGTTGTTTTTTCCATGATATGTTGCGCCTAATTACTGATGAATATCATTAGCATGCCGCAGTTCCTCATGGCGCCTGAATGATTCAGATAGAATGCACAAAAGGTTAAGGGAGTTACATCATTAACATTTTTAAGGTTTTTGTCTAAAAGTTCATGTTCAACTGAATTGGTTACAGTTTGGCAACTGCTATTCTTCGAAAGATCTCTTTTGTGCAGATCTCATGGAACTGTCAGCACTTGTCGGGAACCCTAACCGTTCGCGACCCTTAAACACATAAATTACAATATAACGCAGTTCGATTGAAGACAGCACTTCCGTGTAACGATTTGAAATCTCTATTTTCGTGGCTAGAGGAGGAGGAGGCCCTGTCGAACCAAACGCTTAGAGATTCTTGCCACAGTGAGGCAGTGGAAAAAAGATACAGCCAAAAGGAAAACATTATGCATGCCATATAAAGCTACGCGCTAGACGTTTGGTAATGAAAGCATATTTTTGCATTGCTGATGCAAAAGTTACCTTTTGCCAGCCTGCCTGATGATACCGATGGTGACGATGATGATGACAATAATGATGATGATGATGATTTTCATGTGCGCATGACAGCGCAATACAATGCAAGCGAAAGACCCAGGCCACGAACGTGCAAAAGTTATGAGACATCATATGGCAGTCGCACTGACTGCCGTCAGCAAAAAACCAAACCAAAAAAAACACAAAAGACAAAAAAAAAACACACTAAGGTCGCTGCCTCACAGCGCATAAAAAGCAGTATTTTGAAGCCTTTGTGTCGGTGTTGGAGCCGGAGTCGATGTCGGAGTCGGAGTCGACGCAAGCCGGGGCTGCCGCAATTTGGGTGCCATTTTGGTGTCACCAAAGCGGCATGGCATCCACATGCAGCCAGCAGCAGGCACCTCATCATCATCGCTACAGCTCCTACAGCTACAGCTGTAAGTATTTCTCCCATTTTTTGCAGTTTGGCTTGCGATAAAATCAATGGCTAACGCCAACGCAAATTACATCAAATTAATTTCTGTATTTTCATAAATTATTTTAGCTGCATTCAATTGAAACACTTTTGGCCGGGTCGCCGCTCTCAAGGTCGCCTCTCAGCCGCACAGCCTCACAGCCGCGAAACGTGCCCGAGATGGACCCTCAGCGATGGCCTAGATACCTTGCAGGTGACTGGAGAAATCTCTTTTCATTGCTATTGCCCCACTGGGCGGGACATGGTTCAGCATTTTAATATCTAATGTTTCATGTTTTTTGGGATGTTTTGGAATTGTCTGTGATTCAATTGTGCTTGTGCTTTGCTTAGCAGCGTTTTTAAACTGCAATTAATCATAAAGCAAAGCAAAGGCAGAATCCGTAAAGGCAGAAAGACCCGGCACGGCACATTGTATGCAAAATTGTGTGCGAAAAATATAATTTGATATCATAAACATTTGGATTATTTGCTGGCAAGTTCTTTTGTTTCTGGTGTTTGTTTGTTTTCACAGGTGTATGCCACAGTCAAATAAATTAATTAGTCAAAGCAATTTTTGACACCAGCTTCTGGCTTCTGGCTGCTGGCTGGTGGCTGCTGCTGGTGGTTCCGTGTTAATTTTTACACCCAAGAACAACCGAGAAGCGCTGGCCAAACGCCCAAAATGAGGCGTCAGACCATCGAAAATTGCACAATTAGCAAAGTGGCTGTGCGGCTGTTATTGTGGCTGTGGCAGTTGCACTGACTGGCAGTTGGGTAATATTAAAAGTCCTCAACCATATTAACACTTTGGGCAATGTTTTGCGGCACGCCGCAGTCGAAAATTTGTGTCAGCAGCAGCGGCAGCAGCGGCAGCGACGGCAACCAACAAATGAAAATCATGCGGCAAAGCGCACGACCGACAAAAAAAAACCATCACAATAAATAAATCTCCAGTAAATCCATGACAAGCACAGCACACAAAACACTGAACGGGCACCATGTCAATCGGCTAGGGCATTGCATGCCACTTTCCATGCCCCATGAGGAAGTTCACCGACAAGTGGCACACGCCAAGATGGCGTTTGGCGCTTGGCGCTTGCCGTTTCCTTATGCCTCCCACATGGGGCAGCATAAAATGAGGCAGATGACAGCCAGACGTGCGCCACACGCATCCACTTCCAAAACAGCCTGCAAACAGTGCTGCACAGTGGGACAACAGCCAAAAAGGGCAGCAAGTTGCTGCCCACATACTGGATCTCTTTCGGGTCGAATTATGTTGGAAAGTCTTCTGGAGAAAATTTGAAATATCACACGATCCACCTAGAGTCGTCCTCGAGATTTTTTTTGAATAGCTTTCTGCTACAAGCCTGTCTAAAGCGATGTTTGCCACAACCTCGAAATGTAAATGATGGCCCAACATTTAGAACACAACAAATTTATTCATCATTTTATTGATCTACCAAAAAATATAATTTACTTTAGCTTTTTACATGGGCCCAATTCAACTTTGACAATGTTCTGTAAAGCCTTCAGACATCGTAGCACCATGCAATCCTGGAGAATACATTTTAGAAGATTTCCCTTTCGAATGCGGTTTACTGCACTAAAATATCTCCATTCGTTCAGAAGTTATTATTATTAGTATTTAGCAAGCTGAATGGAAGATGTAAGAGTCATGTAGCAGCATGTAGAATGTACATAGACTTTATGTCAAAAGTCAAATTTATCAATTGTTACATGGAGGTGGCATCGTGGCATACTTTTGGGGGTTTTTAAAAGTAAAATCGCGTAGAAATACCATTTTTAGGCATGTTCGACCTCAAACGGGGTCAGAACCGAATTTCTGAATGATTGGCATCAAAAATCCTTGACCCTTTTTTTCACTTACATATTTCCTCGCCTGGTGTCTCGTTGCTAATTAAATTCAGTATGTAGCTAATTTGTAGCAAATTTGTATTTGGCGTGTAGTTATCATGAAATTTGTGAACGATTTGCCTTTTGTTTGGCTATATCTCGCCTATTTATGGCCAGATCTGGGCGTGGCATGTGTTTTCGTGATCGGAAGAGTCCTGCCAACCGATTGGCATCAGACTCTTCGAGTACCCCTATCCAGTGTATATCGATTCGGATGATTTTTATACATAATCTTACTATAAGTTTATAAAAATGTTGTGTCAATTTTCAAGCCATGTAGCAGCAACTAGAAGTATTTCTGGCCGCCCACCCCATACAACCGGAACCAGTGTGTGGCGGGAGCTTTTTTCAATACCACTTTTCGGTACTTTGAAGCCAATTGTGGGGGCACCCGTTTATTTTGCCATATTCAAGATCGAAAGTATGGTTTTTCATTGGCGAAATCGAAACTTAGAATTAAAACGAAAAATCTAAGAAAAAACTACAAAAAAAACTTAATTTAATCTATAATCTAAGAGCGAACAGAACTTGGTTGAACATTAACTATATACACAATCTTACGCTCTTCGCTTCGAGCCAATCAATCGATTTGACCCTTGTGCGCTATGTAGGAGTCGTAGAGCGTCGACTCCTTGCGCCGCTTCAGCCGAGAGCAGGCAATGAATAGCGTCACCGTCAGCACGCAGAGCAGGGCTGAGCCAGCGGCGGTCAGCGCTGAGAAGGTCGAGGTCTTCAGACAAGTCTGGTGCGGCCCTGGGGGCTTTGTCTGGCGATGGGCATAGACATCATCGCCATCGTTTTCACCCTCCTGCAGCACGCGCAACGACTGGAAGAGGTTCACGTTCTCTGAGAGCGAAGTCTGCGTGGAAGGACTCTCCGTGGTGGCGGCGGCGCCGTCTGCGTCGGCAGACAATGGAGGGAGCGAGAGATTCGTGGCCGTCATGTTGGAGGTGTCGCGCTTCGTGACCGCCTTCAGGTTGCGCCAATGACAGGGCTGACTCTGCAAAAGGAAAGGCAATGGATCTGATCAGCAAAGAGCTTTCTTCTGGATAGAGCCAGACATGCAACTTACCGGACAACGTCCGTGGCACATGCGGACATCACACTCAATGTAGAGGGCTGGGGAGCCGGTGAACCGAAAGGTTTTCATGTAGGCATATACCTGTGTCTCGTACACGCCCGCATCGGACCAGGAGCCCCTGAAGCGTGAGATGAGCTTGTCATCCACCGGACAGCCGTGCTGATCGATGAGCTGTATCCGCTTGTTGGCGCCATTGTGTGCGTAGCAATCGTTGACCACAATGTCAAAGCCATCTGTGTGGATCGATCGTGCGATAATCATTGAGCCATGCATGATAAATTCGCACTTGATGTAGAGATAGATATTTACTCACCGTATTTGCTCCTCATGTAGATGATCAGGGTCAGGGGATCGCCCACACGCACTGGACCCGTCACGCGGGGACCACCAATGCCATAGCCATTCTGGATTTCCATATAGCATTCGGGTGGGCTCAGTGTGAAGACCACAGGATTGCCAGTGGCCACCCTGTGGGGGAAAAGAAGGCAGCCTGTGAGTAAGGCATATCAAAGGAAGACAATGGACACCTACTCCACATCCAGAAAGGGAAACGTCACAGTCTTCCAGAAATCGTAGCCATACTCGCACGTGACCTTAAAATGCTCATCATACTCCTCTTCAATCAGTGGATTATATTGCACCGTCACCGTGTTCCACATAAAGTTCTATTTATAAAACGAAAAAGAAACCATTGATTATGTGATCTATGCATAAATGGTTTTTCTTATAGGCGTATTTCACATACTGTTGGATTCTTGCGACTCTCCTCCTGCAGGGAGTTCTTGCCCAGAGTGCCGCAACGATTCAATTGGATATAGAACTCGTAGTAGTCCCGACCAGAGCCATTAATGTACATGCAGTCCGGATCATAGGCATAGCCTGCAGAATAGAGCAATCCACTAAAGGAGCCATTGAAGCCAATGCGTATCTTCATGTAGTCATCCTGGCACTCCGCTTCAATGTCTGTTTTGAGAAAGAACGGGAGCTGCTTGTAAGGGAGAATTTCAATCAAAAAAGAGGGAGACTTCAACTTACGTTGCACTCTGGTGCTGTTGTGGAGAAACTGATGACCGGCGTAATCCTGATCCCAGTACTCCTCGTGCCATTTGTTGCCCTCATAGGGCGGCGCATGGTAGCCGGCACTTCCTGTCGGAGCTCCGCTAGAATCCACACCTGTAGACCCATAATCCAGATGAACAGGATGTCCAATGCGATGCGGTATGTACCCAGAAGAGTCCGGCACATGATCGGGCACATCATGATGCAGCTTATTGCGCTCCACGGCGACGCTGCTACGGTTGCGGACATCCTTGGGGAACTTTTTGGGCCCGGCCAGGCCGGCACGCTTGGACAGCTTCGAGGCCTGTGTGGTGGGTCCCGAAATATACGATTTGGAGGAGATGCCCACCAGCTCCTGCTGCGCCTCCGCTCCAGTGGCCAGAGGGCGATTCCCAGTGGCTGTTCTGGACGTTGGAGTCGTGGTCTGAATGCGGCCCTTGAAGCTGCGTAGTGGTGGCACCACCGTTTGTGGGGGAGCTGATGTGGTGGTGGCCACTGCCGCCGTTTTGCTCACCACCGAGTAGTCTGTACTCTGTTCCAGGCCGCTGATGGGTTGCTGCAAGAAAGAAGTGGCAGAGAGAGAAAGAAAGAGAGAGAGAGAAGTGCGTCAGGTCAGGCACGTGGGGCGTATACGCAATGCGATAAATCACTCGGCTCAAGTTTGTGTCCCAAGTCTTTGGTTTTTATGAGCCGCACACAAACGAAAAGTGCTGCATCAGCAGAAGAGGCAAGGCAGCAGGCACAAAGCCACATAATTTTTGGCCAGCCAGACAAAGCCTCTCTGCTCTTCCGTTCGTGGTCGGTCGATACGCAATCTGCATTAGAGCAGAGAGCATATCCGTTAGACAGGCGGGCCAGCGATTGGCCAACTATTGGTTACGGTTCATGTGGCCTAATCAGGAAGTTCATTCTAAGAACTGTTAAATAGATTAGATTTCCCATCTCGACTTGGGCAATGCCCCTCTGACTTGAGCAACGAACCCATCGAACCAACCAAAGAGGTGAAAGGTTCCTTACCTGCACTTCAATCAGCAGCAACAGCCACAGCACCAGCGTCGGCTGCATCAGCAATCTGCACATCTTCATGTCCGTTGATTAACTGGCAGCTGCAAAGCTGCAAAGAGAGACACAAAGGGGTGACCGATCATTCAATGTAATCAGAATCGGAATAGGAATCGGAATCGGAATAGGAATCATAATCATCGTCATGGTTGCTGCATGGTTGATGCTGACCTTGCTTGTGGTCACTCAAGTGTTGTGTGTTGTGGGGTGTATGCTGTGTGTGTGTGTCTTGCCAGTGTTACACCAAATGCGTAGAGGCAGGAAGGAAGTTTGTGGTTCATAAATTAATTGTGGGCAATGTTTCAGATGAGTTTGGCATGACTAAGAGAATCTTACAGAACGAAAACTTAAATACTCTTCTCATGATAATCAGCTATAAATCAATGTTTCCTTAGAATGGCCCTTTGAATGGAATCATTGAACAATCATTGGATTGTCTTTATATACACTATATTTTGATTGCCAAAAAAATGCCTGGACTCTATTCTGTGGTAGGGTATATATTTGTGCTTTCAATTTTACACCAGAACAATGACATCTTCTCTGTCTTCTTTCCTCTCTATCTGCCTATGTGTATCTGTATCTGCATCTGCGTTCTCTGTCTGTCAGGCGTTAAGGTCAAAGGCATAAAACTGTCATCCGTTTAATTATAAAGACTACTAGAAGACTTTGCTTAAACTTGGATTACATTTTAATGAATGATGTACACCCAGCCCACCCCCCAACCCCCTCTCTGCCGTAGCTGTACCCTTCACCCACCAAAATGCTTGGCTGCGTTTTACGCTTAGCTGTAAAAACGCACGCCGTTTGCTTAATTGTTGTTATAATTACTCCAACTTCTTCGTGTTTTTGTATTGTGTTGGATTTATGGTTTTTTATTGTCTCTCTGTTATGCAATAGTTGGATGGGGCTTCTTCTTCTTCGTCGTCGTCTTCTTCTTGTTGGTCTTTTTGGTTTCGGTTTTTGGCTTTCATTATTTATTGTAGGCTCTAGCTGTAGCAGTAGCTGTAGCTACAGCTGTTGTTGTGTGTGTTTTGTGGGTGTCCGTCTTTGCGGTGGTTTTCTGCTTGCTCCTACACTTGGCTTTTATAATTATAGTTAATCGCATTGGTCTGACCTTGAGCCGTTTTCCTTCCACCACCTCCACTTTGCCTCCGCCTGTTGCTGGTTAACTGCATTAGTTGCACATACCTAACGGTAACCAAATAAACGTTAACGACTCGTGCTACTGCTGCCGGCTTAAACCGTTTGACAGTTGATTTCTCGAAGATGGTCCCACCAAGATAAAGGAGCATTGAAGGTAATAGAAATATGGGAATAGTCAGGGATCTTTTGATTTAAAGGATTGCGGGAGATGATAGGCATTATTTTTAATCTGATTTTTTAAAATTCCATACGAAATCCAAGATACAACAGCTGGGAATTAGATTCAGCGTTCAAGCTAGATGGATAAAGGCATAGTCAAAAGAAAGACACCCACATTTAAATTAGATATGCGATTTTTGAATACAAATATAGTGAACAGCATTCACCTTGATTTAGATATAAGGCAGGACATCCCTGTAGATTACTATTAAAGATCACTATTCTAAGTAATCCCCCACAGAAAGTAAATGAACCTTTAACTTAACCATACTCACATTTCTTATATAAGCTTTTCGTTTCCTGTTGCCTCTGCGTCGCTCCGAACACTGACCTGCTCAAGTTTTCTTTGCTTTTCCAACACCTTTTGCTTCCCTTCTTCACACCCACACCCACAACTACTGACTGGCTGGCTGGCTGGCTGGCTGGGTGGCTGACTGGTTCACTGGTTCACAGCTCGGCGGCACGCACTTTGACCAACTGACACCGAATGACTTGGCCCATTTCGTGGGTTAACAAATCCTCGCGACGTTAGCCATAAAACTTGACGATCCGTGCCAAAAACAAACCAAACAAAAAAAAACAATAAAAAAAAAGCACGGAATGACTCAAAGCGGTGCAAAACGTTTGGCGTTTTGTCTTTTTTTTTCCGTTTTTCGGGGGGTTTCACTTTCGATAATGGTCGTTGGATATTGCGCGATTTTGTTCGTTTTGGTTTTTCTTGTCTACGTCATTTATGGCGTTTATCTGGTTCGCTTTACATGTTGCACGTCTGTTCAAAGTTTTGTTGGTTTTCGGCTTGCAGTTTCCAGTTTTTCGGTATTAGGTTTTCCGTTTTTTTGGAAGCCCGAAAAATCACTCAAGTGCAACTTGCCAAATAGAATCACCGACCGCCTACACCACACGAGTTGGTGGATATGTAGATATGTGTGTTGCAGATTGCCTAATCTTACATAATAGTCGAGCCTCTGCCTCTGTCTATCTGTGTATAGGTGTGTCTGTGTGGGGTGTATCGAGAGTTCCGAATGCCTTGGCTGGACGATGGTTTGTAGCTCTTCGCGTCGCGAGCAGGTGTGAAGCCAAGCGCGGCTGCAGCGGATCTTTATAAAGTTTTTCCCAGCCACACATCCATCCACTCTTCTATCCAGCCAGCCATCCATCCGTCCATCCATTTATCCATCCGAGGGCCTAGAAGTGGAGCCAGAGCCAGCCAACCGCATTCTCTCTGTGGACTAGGCGCAGAGCCTCTCAGAGGCGGGTTGTGAAAGAATCTCAGACTCTCGGGCCCGTGATCTAACCATTTTCTGATTTACTTTCGCTGTGATTCGCCGTTAGATTCGTTTTGCATCGCGGAAGTCGCAACCAGCAGCTGGGAGAAGAAGGAATAACAAAATCCAGCCATCCCCCCATACCCCCATACCCATACCTCATACCTTTGCCTTTAACCAAGGTCAACGGCACCTAACTGTAGACATTTGGCCCGTGTCTTTCTCTCCCTCTCTCTCTCTATGTCTGTCTTGCTCTATGTGTGTGTGTTAAGTAAAGTAAAATTAAGCGCGTTTAATTGCCTCCGCTTGCCAAGCGTGTCTGCCTTAAAATACTAATCACTAATTAGTTACTCGGCACTTTAGGCTCTCGTTGTGAAAGGCTCGTCCGCCCCCTATCCAGCTTGACCCTGGAAAACGCTCTGGTGATGGACATCCACGCAAGGGCAGCACAGCACAGCCCTTGTCCACCAACTGTGACGACTGCTCCTTAGATCAGCGCAACTGCTGACCCACTTTCGATTGGATTTTATTGGGCTTTTGGGCTTTGATTATTTTTCTCTCAGTGTAGCAGTTTTCAAGATCATCGGAATACCCGAGTATTGCCCCACAAGAGTTTTCCCCAAGCAAAATAAAAGTCCAAGTAGTGTATAGCATAATCATTTTTGTTTTTTTATTGCAATTTTTTCATTCTTTTCTATATATACTTTTATTTTTTTTGTCCATTTTTCACACATGATTTTCCATACATACGCGCGCGCTCTTCAGAACAGAAACAGGCATACGACACATTATTAGATCTGGTGCCAGGGCTTTAATACAATCTACATATACAATACACATATATATATATAGATGCACACACTACTATTTTATTTATATTAAGTCATAATAAAAAAAAAAAAAACTCGTCGCCTTTCAACTCGAAAAACTGCGAAATCAAATCAACATAAAAAATGGTTCACAAAATATACCATAAAACAATCCGGTGTGCTGTTTGTTTAAATAAATAAAATATTTTTTGTTTTTTTTTAGTTGTTGTTGTTGTTGCACATTAAATCTATATCAAAAAAATTGTTTTTGCTTGCATATTTAATACATATCTTTTTTTTGTCATTTTTTCGTGTGTCGTTTTTTTTTTTGCATTATCATTTTGAAAATTTTTATTGCATTTTTTTTGGTTTTTGGTATTTTTTCGTGTTTAGATTTAAAGTTTTTTTTTTGTTTTTTCAATTGAAACTGAGACTGTAAAATCTACGCATTTACACAGATAGTTAAATTTTTTGTTCTATTTTGTTTTGTTTTTTTATGCAATCAATTATTAAGTTTAATTCATTAAATATATGTGTGTTTTTATAGCTGCTAAATTTTGATATTTTTCTGACAAATTTCCTTTTGCAGATTTGTTGGGGTTTTCTTTCCTCTGTTTTCTTTTGTGGGTTAAGTTAAAATACTAATTAAAATCGAAACGCGCCTTGCCCTCGCGCTGCTTTTGCCATGATTGTAATGCTCCTCCTCCTCCAGGGGTGAGTGGAGGGAGGTGTGCTTGTGGTTGGGGGGATGGTGGTGGTGCTGCACTTAGAAGCAGCACTTGCGGTTGTTGTTGGCGCCACTGATCAGCTTGCAGTGCTGCATCTCCGAGCGGCGTGGGCGATGGGACTTGGCCTGGAAATCGCGCACCTTGTTGGACCGCTTGATGGCGCTGCGGCACAGCTGCTGATGCTGCTTCTTGTTGTTGCTCTAAGGGTGGAAAGAGAGCGGTACGATTAGTATGTGCTTCCACAGGAACAGTTACGTGTTGGCATTACCTTCTGGCTTTGGCGTGCCAGAGTCTCCTGCTTCAGTTGGGCCGCCGCATGGCGATCGAAGCGAGCGCTATGCGGACGCTGCTCGTGGAGTGCCTGACCCTGACCCTGAGCCTGGCCTTGGGCCTGGGCCTGGGGCTGCTCCGGGTCTGCTGCCTCCTGCTGAAGCAGCTCCTCCGCCTGTGGCGCCTCCGCTGCCACCCCGAGATCAAGATTTACAAAACTTTCGGTGCCCTCCTGGGTGGACCTAATACTACGATAAACAGACATGCTGCAAGGGCAAAAGGGAAGTTTCAAAATCAGTTCAATCAACATTCTCGTTAGTCCTTTGGGGGGTGGGGAAATCTATTTGCGTGCGCTTTTTATGTGGATTGCGGTGGGGTGTGGGGTGAGGGCTGGGATGGGGAGGGGGAGTGGGAGGGGGAGGGGGAGGTTTGGGAGGGAAAAATGTGTACTATAAAGATCACCAACCTTGGATGCTCAATCAATAGATTCTCAAATGGTGAAGTTTCCATATTGATTGGCCCAATCGAGGTGAAGCATGGTGGCGGTGTTACGTACCAGGACTCCTCCATCAACACGTTCGCACCCTGACCTTGACCCTGGCCCTGGCCCTGACCATGATCGCTGCCGCTCGGCGAGGCCACGTACAGCGACTGGCTGACATTGTCAAGGTCCGACAGGCTGCTGGGGGGCACACTTCTGGGCGGGCTCAGGGTGGAGATACTCAGCGGACGGGCCACGCGGGACCGCTGCAAATGATTGCGCTGCTGCTGCGGCCGCGGACCGCTGTAAAGGGAATGCGAATTGATGTGCTGGCGCCGATGGCGCGACGACCCCGACCCCGATACCGCCTGGCCATGGCCGGAGGAGGTTGAGGAGGTGGCGGCCTTCGGCTGCTGCTGGACCTCGACAACGGAGAGCTCCTCCTCGGAATCGGTGCGTGGCAGAGAGTCGTCCTCCTCGTCTGGAATATATATATATATCGAAATTGAAGGTCGATCCTCCATGACGGTTGATGTTAATGACTTACCCTCCTTCTCTACAATATACCATTCGTCCTCGTCGAAGTCCTCGTCAATGGGGGTCTCACCAGTGGGTGTTAGTAGCTTCGTTATCGTTGCCGTCTGCTGCTTCCTCTGCTGCTGCTGCTGCTGCTGGTGCTGATGCTGCTGTTGCTGGTTGTATCTCTGCTTGCCACGGCGATTCTTGCCACGGTTCTTGCCGTTGGGGGAGGCGCGCACCGGGCCACGACTGCTGTTGCCCGCTACAGATGGCGTCGATGAGGTCACCTCAATTACATCTCCCGGGGATGGGGCCTGTTCGATGGCGGTATCACAGGGATCGCTGGCCTGCACGGGATTCGCTTCGTTGTTGTTGCTGGACTCGGACGTTGCTGGCGCTCCAAATAGAAACGTTGCGAGACTGCTTAACATTATACAATGCTGCTGGTTGCGGCTGTTGGGCGTTAGATGGCGCTCTCTTCTCTATATAGTATTGCTTATCGGTTTTCTTTGAGATCTTTTCACTTTTCTTGTGGCGCTTAGTTGTACAGTTATCAAGAGGGAGATAGAGACGGAGATAGTTAGAGAGAAGTGCGGGGGAGATTGCTAATATGGTTGTTCCTTGGATTTAGCTTGAACGTTGCTCAGTCTTTTATTTATTCCTTTTTGTTTCTTGTTTATTTGTTTGTTGCTTTGTACGCTGCTTCGCTTTCGCTGCGTCTGTTGTAGGTATTGTTTTGTTGCTGTTCTCTTCTAGCGTAGAAGCTGAAAGCGCAAAAAAAAGAGGGGAAAAAAGGGGAAGCATGAGAACTGAGCGTATTGCGTAATCGTTCACCTGTCCGCCCCAGCCCTCCCTTTCGCCTGCTAACTAAGCAGCTTGTTTGCGTGGGCACACACTCGGTGCAATGGGGCGGATACTTAATTTCATTTAATTGCCATTCTTATACCCTGTAAAAGGTGGAGCGTAGTCCCAAATTGTTGGACTTTAAACAAAGATAAAGCACCTACTTTCTTGCTTCTATTTCCCTAAAAGTGTACAGCAGAGACTGTGTACATTGCTATTGGATTCTGGGGACCGACTCAGCAGCCCCAAAGCGATAGGTTAGGAGAGAATAGCTATTTAGTGTCTCATGCAACATCTTGCTTTTATGTATGGCGTTTGGATACATGTATTTCGCGTACCTCTGAATTGAGGATTGAATAAGAACTTCTACTCCCACGTTTTCTTCAAAATATGCTTCGAAGGATTCTGCTTAAGTTATTTCCGATAAAAGAACCATGCATATACAACGCATATTGAAAGAGTATCCAACAAGCGGATTCCTTCTTTATGAGTTTCCTTCTTTTTTTTTTGCGAAAACCATTCATTTAATTGTATTTCGTTGGAATATTTTGTGTGGTTTTTCGGCTGCATTTCAATTGAAATGCGAAAGTGAAATTTCCTTTTATACGAATTATCTAAAGGCTGTAATTACTTTTGATTGCATTAATCTGAGTTTTGCGCTGCTTTTCCTCGCTGCTGCAACAGTTTGACAAGCACTGTGCTGTGCTGTGCTCTGCTGTGTGCTGACTGACATCTATAAAATGGACGAGTGGGGGGGGGTGGGACGGACTGTGCCATAAAGTATCGCTGCATAGCCCATTAAGTCTCCCAGTTGATAGCTGGTTGGCCACCCCCTCTCGGGCACTGCGTTGCCACCACCCTCTGTCTGGCCTTCAACCATCATCCCAAGCAGAGCTCTGTGCATGCGCCGAGCTTATGATCAAGGCAATTATATATATGTACATATGTATGTATGTATATGGCGGGGCTGTGTGGCACACACAATCGTTCGAGACCGAGTACGAGTCTATAGCATATATGCAATTTGAATTGAGCTCACGTCATGACAATAGGAAAATGTATCTGTATCTTTGCTCCCTCCCTCTCCCCCCACCGTTGTCTCTGATGATTTCTTTTTGCAGCCATTTGCTGATTATCGCATCATCCTAAAGATGCCAATGGGATCCGGGCTGAGACTCCAGCGCCAGCTCCAGCTTCAGTCGGATATATTTGTCGATCAAATTATGCATGAAAGAAGTCAAAAGGCAAACAGAAATGGGATTGGACTTGGAGTTGGAGCTAGAGTTGGAGCTGGAGCTGGTGTTTTGCAAAGACAATTGGCATGGCAATTTGCAATTTGACCGCAAAACGGAAAACGGAAAACGTGAAAATGCTGGAAGGAAAAAAGCCAACAAATGCCACTAACAAAGTGAAATCTCTCTCCCATTCCAGCAGAGACAGAAAAGCGTACAGAAATTGGGATTGATGAGGCCCGGAGTCCCGGAGTCCAAATGTCAGCGAAAGTTTTGACAATCAAATTTGATGGCGCGGCCATTGACTTCATTTCAGTGCAAATAAATTCTGATAATTGCCAGAAGATCGAACCGAAGAGCCCATAAAGCAATAGGGGACTTGGATAAGTATTCCCCATAATTGCTGTGCGATAGGAAATTTATGTTACACCAGATACTTGCTGTTCCCTCTTTCTATTCTGTTACGACTTGACCTCAAAATTCCTTGCCATATTTCGCCTGACTTTGGCACTCGCTGCCCGCATATTAAGCAACACGAAAAAAAGAAAGAAAAAATATACAAAAAAATACTGTAGAAATATTTTGCATTATAAATGCATTCGGATTCGCATTGCACAACGGCCCAGCAATTGGGGACGGACAGGTCCGTGCTGGCCGTGCTGGCATTTTATTAATAAACACGTAGGGCAGGCCACCGAAGGTTCTTACTGTTATGTCGGCCACTGTGCACACTTATACTGATAACCCCCCGTGGCGGCAACCCAAACAAAGGCAATGGACCCAGGACCAGATAGAAATACAGAAAACACATATTCTTTTTGTCTCGGTTTTTTTCGTTTTGCTGTGAACTGCAGTAAATTTTTCATTTCACTTTTGTCACATCTGCAGCCAAATAGAATCTGACCTTGGGAGTGTTTGGGATGTTATACATATGTAAATATTTATCAGAATATATACATATATTTATATATGTATGTATAGGTGTACATATATATTTCTAGTATGTATGACATCAGATTGCATTGCCTTTGTTTCACTTTGCCGCATATTTTAGCTCAGAATTTTTGTTTGATTTTTGCTAATGCCCTGACCTTGATCCGTCTGTGGATTATATAAGTCTAGATATACTTATGTACATATGTATATGCGAAAATTTGTTATCCGTAAACAATACCCAGGCATTGTCTGGTCGAACCCTATGATCTTTTGGGGCCATCGAAATTAGCTTGTGCCGCGCTATCAGCAAGCAAAAAAAACAAAAAAACTATTCGCCGATTCACTCCAGTTCCGATAAGCCCCTGCACCCCAGACGGACGCGCCAGACAGCCCCGACTATGCTAATAATTTCTATTTCTACGATTATACTATTGTTTACTATACACACGCGTATACTATACCCTATATGTAGGTATAGTATGGGGTTTGTTCCAGGTCCCTGGCGTGTGTTGCAAACGATCCGACAGTCGAAAGTTCAGTTCGGGCTTTGTTCAATTGATTGGGGCTCCGTCTCTAGCGGGTGTGGGTGGAAGTGGGGGCAGGGAATGCAGACGAGAGGAGGGGCTGTGCTAATGAACTTGAACTAATTTAGTAGAACGGACAGCTGCTGAGATCAGAGAGTGGGTTATAGTACAAAGAGAGTGAGAGAATGATTGATAGATCTAGGAGAAGGAAGCTAACAAATAGTACTATATACATATGTACATATGTACTATATGTATGGTGTAATGATGGGTAAATCTGGGAATATATGTATGTGTATTGTGTTAGTTTCAGTAAAATTTCATCAGCGAACTATCCCCGAAAAAAGTTCCCGTAAATATGTACATATATGCGTACATATCTGTAGACATCTCTCTAAAAGTATTAACAAACAAAGAACAATATCTAAAGCTTTCTAAGTACAAACCAATACCCAATCTATATACGCACACACACACACACACCTACACCTACACATATGTACATATAGCATACATATATATCGGTCTGATTAGCTTAAAGCTTCAGTGCCAAAGTGCGAAAGTTTCTTTTGTTTTGATGGAATTTCGTTTGTGTTTTTGTTTTGCTGAGTTTTGCTGTGTTTTTGTTTTGTTTGTTTTTGGTTTTTTCTTTTTTTGGGAATAACAAAAAACAATCTGTACACTTGCTGGGGAGTGAATGTGGGGGGGGGAGTCACTTTCACAGAATTATGCAACATGTGCCACAAAAGACCCTTAGCACTGACTGACGTCAGCCCTGACCTTGGACCCTACACGAAACCAAAGCCACTAATTGCAGACCAAAATGGTGTGGCAAGGAATGCAATGCGCAGGATTGCAGGATGGATGGGGGATGGATCGCTCACCTTTTTGGGGGGAATCGAACGACGGGGTACACGCAAATTGGAAGCAAAATCAGATACACAGATGCACAGCCACGGGTACAGATACAGATACGGAAAACGGATACAGCAGAGCCACACTGCGGAGATACAGATACAGCCAAGTCGACACTCGATTGCCAACTGAAAATGGCAACGGAAGCGCATTTGAATTTCAAAAGTGGACGCAAGAACAAAAGCTACGCCATACACCAGTTCCACTACAATGCTGTATATGTATCTGTGTGTGCGTGTGTGTGTGTATCTGTATCTTTTAACGGGTGTATAAGCACCTATGTGTGTGTCTGTGGTGACTGCAGTTTAGCCAAAAGTTCTTTTCTCACTCAAAATCTTTTAAACAATCTTTTTGCACTCACTTGCTCGAAATGTTAGATATGTACGTATGTATGCATGGATTGTTTTATTTTCTGTTTTTTTTTGTTTTGTTCATTTATTTACCTAATCTTTTCGTGTGATTTTCACTTTCCTTCTGCTGCACTCGATCGTTCGAGCGGTGCGGCTGCGTTGTGTTGTGTTGGATTTCAAATATCAAATGCGAATGCCAGTCAGCAGTCAGTCCTCAGTCCCCGTCCCCGTTCGGTTCTGAAGAAGTGCTCAAAGAGACAGAGAGCAGCAGACAGAGAGAGAGAGAGAGAGAGTGCCCGAGTCCGAGATACGAATACGAGTACGAGCGGAGCCAGAGCAATGATCGCGAGAGCGTATCTAAGCTCATAATTATGTATTTTTTTAAAACGCAAAAAGCGTTTCGGGAGAGCGGGGGCCACGGGCACACACTGCTGCAAAGCGCCAAAATTATGCTCCAAGCAGCTGTGCAGTCGCTGGTTTCGTGGGCTGCCCCCCGTTATATGTAGAGAGAGAGCGCGAGCGAGAGCGCGAGCCCGAGAGAGAGCAAATGATCATACGTAAGGTTCGTGATTTTTGTTTACTAACAAAACCGAGCAGCTCTCCCTCTTTCTCTCGCTTTCTGTTTGACTATTGGCCTCTCTTTCTATCTATATATGTACATATGTATATATATATATATTGTACTGTATTGTATTGTATGTATATCTATCTCTCTCGATCAGCTGCTCTGACGTTTGCGCATTTGACACACTTTCCTGGCCCCTTGGCTCGCTCTTCCCCAACCTGCTTTTTGTTGTATCTGTTAGATACTTTTCTATGAGTACTCGTGTAGATGCCAGACCAAGTGGCTCTTCGCTTCCAACTTGCCACGAGCTTCATGCGAGCGAGTATCTGTGTGACTAAGCCAATCGAGGGGTGGGGACTGGGAGAAGTGGCAAAGTAGATGTCAGCCAGCTGGTGGCTGGCTAGTGGCTATTGGGGCTGCTCCAAAGTTCAATTTGAAAATACAGTTTCTCTGCCCGTCCCACTACTGACAGCAGCAGCAGCAGTCTCTACTATATTTTTCAGATTTTTAATGCCAAGTCACGGACGCCAGAACGGAGGGGAGCGGAGCCACAGTCGGAACGCATAAAAATGCTAATGAAGTGCCGCTGAGAACTACTCGTCTTTGCTCGCTAAAAGTGTCATTCATTGCGTTGCGGGGGTGGGAAACAACAGGGTTTAAGGGGGGAGGCAGGAGGCAGAGCATACCAAGTGGCTTTTGCCTTAATTCGGTCTGGGAATATTTAGCGCTCGATTATCGCATTATGCAATACGAAAATCAATTCAAATAAGCGAATCCCATAATAATCATTAAGTGTCTGACAGACTGATAAGACGGAGAGAGACTTAAGTTATTGGGGAGGGATTGTCTTTATGCATTTACTGGGCAAAATCTTGATCTAGGGGTTGGGGGGGTTCTTATTATTTATTGACCACAATCGATATTGTTTGTTTGCCACGCATTAAATAATTTCATTTCAATGCTGATAATGAGCATGCCCAAACCTGCCAGCGATGTGCATATGTATTTCTGGCAACAACCTCGCGGCCAGGTTCAAGGTTGCATTAGCCATTAGCTCGTTCTCTCTCCCTCACTCTCCCTCTCTCTCTGTCTATGTTTCCATATATTTTTAGATATTTTATCATGCAACAGCTGATACACCAACGCCCGAGCAGCGACAAGTTGTAGCTTTTGCCAGAGAGCGAGAGAGAGATAAAAGATACAGGTGCCAAAAGAGCAGCCAAGAGATCTGTATACTATGCAGATATGCACAGACATATACATATACTTGTACCCAAAGTATATAGAGAAATGTACATATGTACATATATGAAATCTTGTGATCCCACGCCATTGGCCAAAAACAACAAAAACACCAAAACAGTTTTCCCCCCCAATAAATCTAAGTCCGCACGCGTACTACTGTTTATGTTTAAAAAAACAATTCTCCCCACTTTCTAGCCGAGAGGTAAACAATATATTGGATCGGATTGGCGTCACCAGAAAAAGCAGACGCCAACGAAAACAACGAAAAAATCAGAAAACTACTCGTGTTTACGCCGAACAACACTTTAAAGTTTTAACTTAAGTAAACAAAAAAATCAAAAAAAACCCCAAAAGAGAGTGAAATTTTCTGTCTATCTAATCATGTAATGTTTATGCCATGCTACTGTGCAGTGAAGGGCTGAAGGGTGGACATGGACATGGACGTGGACATGGACGGGCAGCAGCCATAAATTATAAGCATCTCGTGACGTCTCTGTGTGTAACCCCAACGAAAATGTCTAAACAAACAGAGGAGCGGGCGAGAGCGTACGAGAGCGGCCAGCATCAAAGTGGGGAGTGGACTGGGCAGGCAGCATTTCCTTCTGGGCTTATTGCGCATTCCGGAGCCCAGCCGGAGTGGAGTCAAACGCAACTCTGGGGCGCCCCCCTGGAGCACCCCTCTGGAGCACTCCGCACTCTCTGTGGCGTGGAAGCATAGCTTGAGGGAAAACTGCGCAGCAAACTGAGTTGTGAAAATGAGACGACAGCAACGCAACGCAACGCAACGACTACAGTGACAACAATAACCATAAAGCAAATGACAAACGCCAACGCATATCGTATCATATCGACAGAAGCTTCAGGAGAAGCTACTTTTTTGTCGCATTTTATGTATTCATTCGGTGGATGGGTTTATATGCTTGTGAATCCGATGTGAATGTGATATCTTTCTGGCTTTCTGGCTGCATGTGGAATTTGTGGGGTAATGCATACCATATGAGAGGATACCCCTACAAAATTCCCATAGAATATGCTAGTTCTTTGGTGAGCTTAGTGGGTGTGGCACGTCCCCCCCTGAATCGATCTCTCAAATAGAAGTAGGAGTTGGTGCACCCTAACTTTAATATATGTATATTCCTAGAATGCTAGAACATTGCTGCTTCTTTGCTAATACGTTGGACAGGTTTATGGTAGGTTATGCTTGTTATTCATGGGGTGGTTTCTTTATACATGCATACATATACAGATGTATTCCATAGCTACACTCTTTAAGCCCCAGCAAGCCCCATCCAAAAGCTCATTTGAGATGACGCAAACGTCAACCCACACGAAAGCAGGAGACACACTTGTCTTGTCTGTCTTGTCCCACTGTACTGGGAGAAGCTAGAGGGGGTGGCCTGTGGATTGGGCAAGACTTGGGCAAGTACATTGTGTGGTTGCAGCTTATCAAACGATCAATCGATGATAAATATGGCCTTGCCCTGCCTTGCCTTGCCTGGTGGCTAAGAATTTCTATATGCGAGAGATTTCAAGTTCGGTGTACCTTTTGCTGCACTCCACTCTGCCTGTGTGTGTGTGTTAATACATTAATGGCATTTAGATGAGCTTTTTTATTATATATATATATATATATATATATGTTGGTATATTTATATATAGACTGTATAAATGAATGTTTTATAACGCGTAATTTCAATTAGTACGTGAAACGCAGTTGTGTGTTTTATTTTTTTTGTTTTGTCTCCTTAGACAAAATCACACTGGGCACGACGCATTAATTTTATCACTTTGTTTATCATTATCAGTGGCAGTCCCAGTCCCAATCCCAGTACCCATCCCATCTGTTCTATATATGCACTAGAATAGGGTCAGTCACAGCTTTAGCTCGTAGTCTAATCAATCAATCTAATATTCAAACAGTGAATCGATTTACGCGCCCTTCTATTTCCAGATTACATCAGGGCCATATTGCCATTCCCTCTCCCTCTCTCTCCCTCTCTCTCACTCTCTCTCTCTCTCTTTCTATCTCTATCTCTGTGTCTGTCCCTAATGACGACTGCAAATGACTCTACTCATTAATTCATCATCCGTTCAATTAGCGATGCCAAAGTCTTTGTTGAACTCATTTAAACGGTTGCAAAATTCTAGTAGTTAAGGAAAATAATACGGAAAAACAGTACCATTTTCTGTCTACTCAATGAAAATTAGAGGACAGCTTCTTAAATATCATTTTAAACTTGACCCGAGATGAAAAGACTCAAGTTTTGGATCGCTATATCTTCAGGTATATCTAATCTAACGGCACGAATCAGAAACCCTGTGAAAGGTCATACAGTTCTCTTTTTAATTCATGAATATTTGTTGATTCATTTTGTTGCAAATATTGATGTGTCTCTTCTACAAATACACAAAAATGTCTCATTTGAATTGAATGAAAATTTCTGAATGAAAATTCCACACCCAATGCCCCCTGGAAATGCTTTAAGGATTGGCTGGCTCTCGTTTAAACATGTCAAAGTTCGCTTGAGCGTTGGCAATTAAAATTAAAATTTATGGGCGAAATGTAAATCGACAAGGGGACTCCCGCCGATAACACCACCCGATACCAGCCTGCCTGAACCCCTAGCTGTCAGATAAAAATAGTTGGAACCGCAGTTGGGTTACGGAGTAACTGTAACAGTTATTGTTACGGATTTTCCCCTATTTTTCAGGGAGAGAGAGAGAGCAGCAGCTCGCTCCCTCTCCCTCTTTCTGGTGGTCTCGAATTTTGTTTACAAACAAAATTGTTTGACCTGCGCAGTGGACGGACGGAGAGGGTTTTCCCTCTCACAATTCCATTTCCCTGCTGATTACTTAGCAACCTTCACACACACACACAGGCATGCCCTGCGCCCTGGGCCCTATATCGAATGTTTTGGTCGACTCTCTACATATCTTTTTCTCTCTCCACTCTCTTTAACTGCAATTATGTGCCATGGTGTGCGTGTTCGTGTGCGTGAGTGTTTGAGAGTGTATCTATGTGTATCTGCAGTAACGCAACTTCCGCATTTATTTTGGGAGGCAAAATGTAGGCCCAACCAAACTTTCTGCAGCTTCCCGCTCTATGCTTTTGCAGGAGTCTATTTTTAAGCTCCCAGCAGAGGCACCCAGTACCCCCGTGCACCCCGCACACCCCGCACCAGCCCCCCTTCTAGACGAGCTGCAAATCGATGAAAGGTTCCCGTTCTAGCTGCAAATCAGCGCCAGTGGAAAATGAACACGTCAGCAACCCCCAATCCGAGTACAGAGGACAGAAAGCGGGCGGGGGAGGGGAGGGGGGGTACTGCGCAGTCCTGGGCCTACCTGGAACCACAACCACCCCAGCACCACCAGCTTGCAGCTGCGTTTCCTGCACGAATTATGACATAATTTTCGACATTTGATGCGCAGTCAACAGCAACAGCAACAGCAACAAAAACAAAAACACGTAAAATGTTGCATAACTTATTCTCGTGCGATGTGCGTTGTGTGTGTGTTGTGTGACTTGAACTTGACTTTTGGTATCCTTCGAAAATGGCAAACAGGTTCCACACCGATACGAAAACTCACTTTCTTTGTGGCATGGCAGGGCAGCGGCCATAAATCAGGAACAACAAGAAAGGACCTGTCAGAGAACCCGAAACGGTAACCGTAACTGGAACCTGGAACCCAAAACCCAAACAACCAAACAACCAAACAACCAAACAGCCAACACGATCAAGTGTTCTTTGTTTGGGTTTCTTGTATATTGTATCTTGTATCTTTTGTGTACGATAGACAGGCGTAATTACAGTTGACTGAAAGTTGGTTGACTAACTTTCTAATTATAGTCGGCAGGGCATTATCTCTGTGTAGGGGTCGGGGTCGCGTCGGGGCCTCAATGCGTGCCATTTTGGGATTAGCGCGTCAGCTGCCGTGGCAGCTACCTGATACATATGTATGTACGTATGTGGCATGTAGTATCCGATAGGTTCGCTTGAGACCCTGCCGAGATACCCGAGATACCCGAGATACGCGAGACCCCTTGGACCCTGCAGGCAAAATACAAAAACTGCCGCGTCAGTAGTCAGTCGGGAGCGAAAACTGTGCCGCACTAATTAAAGCCGCTAATGCCGTCTAACGATGACTTAATTGTTTACATTTTTCCCTGTTTCCCTGCCAATTCCTGCAGCGGGAAAACGCTGCAGTAAAGCTTCTTAAAGTTGGGCCAGGCCAGTGGCAATGGCAGTGCCAGGGCCAGAACCGTATATGGCCAAGACCAGTTCAAAAATAGCACACAAAGGAATTGACATGGCTCCTAGTCGAAGTTACCCTTTTGGCCAATTAAAGCGGCCAGATTCGTTGGTCGTGATCTTGCACACAGCAAAACGAAATGTATCTGGCAGATACACAAACTCACACACATTCAACACTCCTCCGAGTAGCAGCAACAGCAGCATCAGCTGTTTTGCTGTCGATGTCGTTTCCTTTTTTTTTTTTTGTTTTTTTTTCTGTTTTGCTGTTGGTTTGCGTTTCCTTTTGTTTTTCAATTTTTCTTTCGTTACCACAGACAAACAACTGGCCAGACTTGATTTATCATCCCGTACTACTTCTCCGCACTGTCCCCCGTACACCCCTCTTTCCATCTATGTATACTCCTCTCTCTCCACTCTCTTCTGTGCAGCTCTTCAGCTCGGATCGGACAATGGACAATGGCAACTGCAAGCAAGACCTGTTCTGCACATTTTACTGGATGATTCACTTGGGTTTCGGGGCCTTCTTTTCTTCTCCCTTTTTCTCCCTCTTTTTCCCTTCTGGTGGCCTCTCCTTTGAGTGGAATCCATCGCATCTTTGCAGCGGCCTGGCATAGAGCCAACCACTAATTTTGGCCATTGAAATGCTCGCCACTCGTATGCCTCTCTTATAGGAAATAAATGCTGCAAGGCTAATTAAGATGTTAATCAGCGAAACAATCATTGCACTTGTCATCTGCCTCTGATGATGACATCCCATGAACACACATCAAGATCGGGGGAAAAGCAAAGCTAAACGATCCCCTCACCCAATCGGGGGGCTGGTGGCTGTAGCTCTGATACAAATCTCCAAACAAATGCTGAAAACGTGATGCAAGTCAAATTTATGACTATCAAATGGATGCAATACAGTGGAAAACCCTCTCGAAAACTTATTGGGGGAGTGCTCTGGGCTCTAGGCTCTAGGCTTTAGAGCTCTGGAGCTTTGGGACTCTGGGCTTTGGGTATAAAGAACTTTGTGCACACACACAGACACACCACACAGACACACACACACACAAAAGTGTGAACTCTTTGGATGCGACGAAGGTGCAATCAGATTCTGTATTTTTTTGTTGTGCATTTTGTGTATGCATCGCTTGGCTGCACTTTCAGATGCGTGTGTGTGTGTGTGAGTACGAATGTGGAGGGTACATGTAAATGGGCCTAAACCAAGTACTTTGAATAATCGTAGTATATACTACGTATATATACTATACATATGTACATACATGTTTGAAATAATATATGTATAAGATTTACTGGTGGTATACCCCTTTGCTTTTGCTTACTTCCGTTTCAAGTTTTTTGTTTTCTTTTTTTCTTTCTTGAGCTTGGGGGTTAAAAGTTGCACTTACTTGCTGCTCGGGAGTTTTATTGATCGATCGATTGTTGCAGGGGGGCGAGTAGAGACCTTCCTCGTTCGTCAGAGCCACACACACAGTTCTAGGTAACACCCCGAAAAAAACTTGGTATTATTTGCTAGGCAAACGTGCAGAATTTTTTCACAATTTTGTTAAATGTTCTTTTTTCTTGTTCTTCTGATTGTTTCCGTTTTTGTGTGTGAGCGAAGGGGTGAGAACTGGCTGAGTGGCAGAGAGCGAACAGCAGAAACTCCGTGTCGTACGACTTTTGGCGAGCGAATGATGGCTGAGCTGAACGGTGGATGGGCCCAAAAACTGGCTGCCACTGCCACTCTGCCACTCAGGCCACTGTGCCCTGCACTGGTATTGGTCGGGGCTTACAGCTGAGCTCCGACACAGAAACGGTTTCTACTGCTGCGCATGTGCAGTGGGCATCGAGTGGTCGGTCTACTCGATGCTCTACCTGGAGGCAGCACCGAAAGGTTCAACCTTTAGGTTTGATGCAGAGACTGTGCCCGAAAATGGTTGGTAAAGCAACAACCAAATCTTTAAAAGGTTTTATTTTTCTTAGCACATAATGATTAAAGTTTGTTATAGTCCACCAAGCAATATAGGGCATCCCTTATTCGTACGGATCCACAAAAAACTACCATATTATTTAGTATTATTCTCTCTCGTCGCTCTCTTGGCTCTCTCTCCAGCAGCTGACTTTTGTTTGTATACAAAAATCATATTGTGAGATAGAGAGAGAGAGAGGGAGATAGAGAGAGCACAGCTATTCAAGTGCCAGGGTGCAGACCAAAGGGGAAACACTAACCAATGAGGGTTGTATGTTCACAAAGGATTTACATACGTACATATGTACATAAATCCTAATAATGATAACAACCAAGTAGATATACAAAATATCCAAGCATATGGACTAAGATATGTTGTTTATTCCGTATTTATTTGCAATTGTTCAAACATTCATTTGTCATCTGTATAATTTGAATTATTTGAAAATCGATATAGAAACCCCTTTCGATACCCTAAGAAATTACAACCTTTAACTTAAATACTAAATAATACTCTAGCAGTGTGACCATACTAATACCGATCATTGACGGCTAACGATTAACCCATTGTAGATCAGTGGTCATTGAATTACAATACAAAAAAATGATTCAAATTGAAGAATTTTATCGCAGTTAGGGGAAAATATATCGTGTTAAAGTGGAATGGATCTAGGCGAAGAATATACAGGCAGTATTATTTTCTGAGGCTTAACTCGAGTTGTTCACCTGTTTAATTTAAGGGGGGCTTAAGTGGGCTAAGTTCTTTTTTTTCATCGGTATAATTTGAAAGAGACCGTATAATTCGGTATATTTCTGACCTGTGGAACGACGCACGTGTTTACTTTTTTCGGCTACGCAGTTTCTTTTCGCATACATTTTCTCGGGTGTAGCTCGAATTTCCAGCAAAAATGGGGAGACAAAATCGTTCCCGCAAGCGTCGCGATGAAATGAACAAAATAAAGAAGGCGCGCTACGACGCCAAGGAGCTGATTCGTCTGAAGAAGACGCTGGGCCTGCTGGATGCCGATGGCAATGAGATCATGAAGGATATTGCCGATGTGGTGGAAATCAAGACTTCCAAGGAGATCAAGCGGGTAAGCAGAGGGTGTGCTGTATGCAAAGCTGTCTCCATGCCACGACGCTAACACCTCGATTTTCCCCAGGATGCCAAGACCAGAGAGCAGCAGGAACTGATCTACGAGCACCAAGAGAGCCTGGAGAAAGGCCAAAAGGTCAAGGTGACAAACGAGAAGACTGGCGTGGAGCATGTCTTCAACAGCAAGACTCTCAAGGACCAGTATGGCAACTATCCGGCCTGGTTCAAGAAGAAGAAGACCGCCAAGCGTCTACGCAAGAAGCAGCATTCGCAGAAAAAGAACTTCAAGCAGGCCTGGACCACGGTCAATGTGCCTCTCTAAGAGCGTGCTGGGGGAACGCGACGCGACGCATTGATAGAGTATAAGTTCAGGTATAGTCTGGGAGAGTTTGTAGGCGCAGATACCTACAAAGCCGACTTGTGTATGTTATAGATAAGAGTTTATTTTGCATATTAAAGCCTTAAAACTAGACGAGGATTCTAAAACTTTACGGCGGCGGCACGAAACATGTAACTATCATATGGGTCATGGTATGAACAACAACGCTTAAACTAGGCACGGAGGGAAGGGATGATTAGCTGCATATTGCACAAGCAATCTAAAAACAAATAAAAAACATGGAAATTCAACTAATAGAAGGAGGAAATCGATCTCTCACAGTCACTGAAGAGAACAATAGCTGCGGACACTGCTCATGACACCGGTGGTGGCAGACTCCAGGCGCCGTGTGTTTGCAGACCACATGTGCGTGGTGGCCAGGGCCGAGGTCATGGTCCTAGGTCATTCGGGCTTCTCCTTCAGTTCCAGTCTCTCGGCCGTTGTGTCGCCATCTACCTGGGGCTGCTGCTCCTCAATGTTCCCATGCATAACATTCGGATTGGCCTTCAGCACGGAGCCGCCTGTGAAACCGAGTATGCCGCATCCCACGGCGGCCAGTCCCCCAGCCTTCAGACCAGCCACCATGCCGATGGGTCCGCCCACACAGGTGCCCAATAGAGCACCCATCATCGGGTACATGGCCTTTTTGTAGGTCAGGGCAGAGCGCAGCGACCGTTCGCCCGCCTGCACGTTCTCCAGAGCCTCCTCGGCATTGTCGGCTATGTTCTGGACAGCCACAGACTGCTCAACAGTCAGCTGTCGTATGCCGTGGAACATGCCATGTAAGTCTGAGATTTCCCGCTGAAGATTCTCCATTTGGTCGAGACAGGCCTGCCGCTGGGACAGTTGATGCTCCTCCAGCTGGAAGTTTACCTCCAGCTGGGGAATGTGTTGGTGGGCTTGCAAATTGCCTATGTCTGCGTGCTGCAGCTGATTGTCCTCCTGCTCCTCATCGAACTGCGAGCCCAGCGTTGAAGTAGGAGATTTGAGCTGCAGTTCTGCAAGCCAAACAAAAAGAATAAACAGATGAGTTCTCCACGCTACAGGTTGAACGACGATTCACACGTACCCGCAAAGTATTTCATGCCGGCAAAGGCCTTTTCCTTGCCAGGACGCATCAGTTCGTCGAATCGGTCCAGGTCCTCCTCGCGCACCTTCTCCCGCAGCGCGTCCATTTCGAGTAAGAGGTTCTTGATTTGCTTGATGACGCGCATGGCATTGAGCTCCTCCCGCTTGATCTTCTGCCAGTCTCCCAACGCCAGGCTCTTCTCGATGTTGCTGCGGTGGTTCTGCAGCAGCCCCAAATGGTGGGGCACGGCCGTGTCCTGGAATCGCTGCACCGACACCTCGGCCTGCTTCAGTGGCAGCTTCTGGTCGCCAGTCATCGCTGCTGCTGCAGCTGTTGCACTTTGTACCTGCTCCGAATTAAAAGTGAAACTGCGCTGTGGGCGTGTAAGAGCACACACTCCACCCGTGCCCGAGCCCGTAACCGTGTCGTAGGTCCAAGAGATTTCTTTGTTTTTGTTGCGCTGCGCAGTTTACCCTCGTTTTCCTTCTGACGTCACTGTCCTGTAGGGGGGATGTGGGTAATCAGTAGATGCAGATCTGAATCTGTCTTCAACGTCGATCCACTAATGGTCGGATTATGCGGGTCGCGACACAAACAAGCGCTGATAAAATAATTCTATTGTTTTCCATTTTATTTGTATATATATATAATTATAGCAATATATCGATATGCTACATTTCGATAGCATTGCTTCATCGATACTTTTGTGCGATTAATGGCTATCGAAACTTGTGAGTCATCTCCTAACGCGTTATGGTTTTCCCACAGATGTTCGTTGTAACGGTATAACGACATTTTCGATTTGCGATTCGATTTCGAAAACGACTTGAATTTGAAAGTGCATTTATTTGTGCAATGAATTTCTCATATACATTATAATTATATACAGATACATGCATAAAAAAAACTAAACACTGACACACACACACACACACACACATGGGAGCGGAGCAGTGGCAGCGGCGGCGGTTACAACTACACAAATCCTCAGATCGTAATACACTTATGACACGTTCTTCGCTTAAGTACTAGGTGTTCTGGCGCTGATTCTAGAGACTACAGAGGCACTCGCATTCGGGAATGGCTTACAAGCAGGAGCATGGTGAACAGAATAGACAATTAAATTAACTAAACATGTAATTTATATTAGTTTTTCGTAAAAAAAAATGCAGTTCTGTGTGTCCTCTCTCGTCGGCCCTTAGGGACAGTTGGCATTGGGGCCGTTCCGGCACTTGAGAAGAAGATTAAGCATCCCCTCCAGCTTGTTGGTCCGCGACTCCGTCTTGTACAGATTCGTCTGGAGGCGACTCACGTCCTGGGCTTGCTTTTCCTATGGAGGAAGGGATCAGAGCGGATCAATAAGTTGACGTCTCGGCTATGACCATTACGTACCAGTGTGCTCAGCCTCGTCTGTAGCGTGTCCACCACACTGTATGTGGCCTGGAGGGACTTTTGCAGCTCGTTTGTGTGCACCCGCTCATTGGCCAGCGAGCGTTCGATCTTTTGCAGCCGCGTAGCCACCTCCGGGTCCATGTCATCGATGTCGTTCTCAAGATCACGCGCCTCGAAGGCATCGTCGTCGTGGGTGGACACCTTCTTGCAGCTCTGCTGGTCCGCCTGCAGCACAAAGCCCTGCCTGCAGCGGCAGAAGTAGGAGCCGGGGGTATTAACACACTGCTGGTCGCACGGCTTCTCCACGTGGCACTCATTCACATCCACCTCGCAGTGGCGGCCCGTATAGCCGGACGGACAGGAACAGGTCTGGGGAGCCGTACAGTTTCCGCCATTCTGGCAGCGCGTGGAGCAAACAGCTAAGGGAACAGCAAGGAGGAAGAAGATCGCTATAGTAAAAGTTTTGCAATGTAATGAAGAGAATCTCACGTTTCATGCACGCATCCGCTCGCGGGTTCTCCCGGCTCCAGCCCGTGCAGCAGTCGTAGGTCATCTGCTGGGCCGTCTTGTGCTTGATCACGTCCCGGTAGGCCGGCTCGTGGACCACCTGCACCCGCGTGCACATCTGCCCCGAATAAGACTGGGGCTGGCAGGGCGTGCTGACGTGCTTCCAGGTGGGGCGCGTGTACACCTCGGTCGTCTTGACGGGCATCGTGATTGTCCGCTGCTGCACGCAAATGTGTCGCCTGCAAAAATGAAACCAGAGCAAGGTGTGAATTGGATTCGGAGGAGCTTCAGTGTGGGGTGTTGGAGAGATGGGAGCGTGGCCTGGGGCTGACCCAAATCAGCGGATCATCTGCAAAAGTGAAACTGACTTTTCCAGCCGAATACCCGGGCCAGACCCAGACACCAGCCAATTACTGTCATAATAAAAGAGTGGCCAACAGGTTGGCCAACAGCGCCCAGCAGAGGCAGCTGGTCGCTTGATCGGCTGATCGGCTGGCTCGCCTCCGCTTTGACAATTGTCACAAGTGTCCCCAGGTCCAGCTGCCAGCGGAGCGGACAACTTGCTGGCCACGATACGAATGTGTCTGCCTGTCAATATCTGCGATGACAAACACGACACGGACCACTCACTGGCCACGCAGCTTCATTTTGTGGAGGCCAAACGAACAAAACTATTTCGAGGAGCAGCAGCAAAAGTGCCCCAATTCGTGGTAGATATAGTGGACAGCCGGCGTGTCGGCGAGGATGGTAGACCTTCTAAGCTGAGAAAATGTGAAAATTAACCAGAAATTAGGGGATTTCCCTTTCGCCAATGCCATAGGTCAGTCCTTCCAAAACTCACAATGCTCTCGAAACCTCTCGCTGCAACCACTTCAAGCTTTATTTTAGGAAAAGAGCACGAAGAGAGCATGGAATGAGAGAGCACCTAAGCCATATACGCACTGTAATCGTCCCACTCCACCTCTCCGTCACACTCCCACCAACAGGTGCGTTGGAAGTTGGAGAAGAAGAACTCACAATGAGGAGCAACCGGAGAGCATGGAATGTGCGAACAATAAGGAAACGGACTAGAAAGAAGAGCGAAAGCGCGCTCTCTGTGTAAGTTTCGCAATGTTATGAGGTGAGGCCTTCCAAATCGTGGAATATAATCCTCTCTCTTGCGCGGTAAAAAAGATTACAGAGAGGATAATTATGGAAGAAAAGTATAGTTTTATGTATTATTCCTTTCGATCTGCGTGCAGCCGCGGTACAAAAAATTTCTCCCCCATTTTTTGTTTCAAATCGGCTATTTAATCAATCGGCTATTTGTGCTGATCAAGAATATGAATTGTGGCACCTACGTCTACTCTTTGAGTATTGGCTATGAAAAGCAAAAACAAACATTTTCTCAACATATCACGTACGCTGTCCAGTGCTTCGAAAACCGCCCGTTAACCCACTGTTCAGGCAATGCTCCTTAGACCTTTGGCCCGCAAGCTGTAAAACCAAAAACAAAACAAAAGCGTTGATAATAAGCGGTTTTTGTGATTTTGGTTGCCAAAAAAAGGCAAAACTGGCCCAAAAGCGAGGTGCATCCATAAATTGCCAGGCTCTTGTGTCCGGACGGTATGTTGGTGCTGCTGCTGCCACGGCTACCACGGCTGATGGTGTCGTAATTGGCAATGCGGGCCAAAAACAATTGCAAGCGCGTGACGTGGCCGCCACTGAGTGACGACCTGACGACGACTGGCCGACTGTTTGACTGTTTGACTACCGCTCGAACCGCTTCGATGGTTGAGGTTCACCGAAAACCCCAACCCCAAGTCGTTGCAGATTTTTGCACATTTTTTGTTCCCTCTGTGTTTTTTGGCCAAATTTGTGCCTTACAAAAGAGCAACGCGTCGCGGCGCGTCGCGTCGCCTCGGAAAGTGGCACACAGTTGGCATGGCTTGGGTCCTGCGAGCGGGACATTTAACAATTTCTTTATTGCTGCACATGCATATTTATGTGCTGACTTGTGCTGGCTTGTAGCTGTAGCTGTTTCTGTTTCGGTTTTTGTTCCTGTTACTGTTACTGGCTTCCCCCCTGCACCATAATTCTCACGTTATTTATGCGCCAGCATTCTCGGATCTCGGCTCTCTCAGTAAAGGGCGCCACCACCGAACGGATGGGGCAAGAGCCAGAAACAATGAAAAGAACGGGAACCGGGAACTTGCTGCAGCAACAGCAACAGCAACAAAATGCGGAAGTTTTTCTTACGAAGAAACTGTGCCAACAAAGTGCAACATGAAATGCTCATTCCCGTTCCCAATCCGAATCCGAATCCGAATCCCATCCCATCCCATCCCAATACCCATTTCCATGCCACTCTGTTGCCTGCATAAATCTCCATCCACGAGCGGGTCGAAAGCAGTTCCAGATCCCCCAACCCCAACCCCAGCCCCCCACTGGGCCAGACAGCGCCAGACAGTGTGAATGGCTTCATTGCTTTGTTTAGAAACGTTTAGGCTAAAATTAAATTTGAATTTTTAATTGTTAAGGGCCCTGGCCCCCCGAACGAAGAAACGGAACACCTGCGGTACACAGACACTGACTGACCTCCCCTCAAGTCCAGGGCTTTCCTTTGCAGAGAAAGATGAGATGAGATGAGATGGGATCTCAATGGAGGCAGGCAGGGAAACCCTTGACAGATCCATAAAATTATAAAAACATCCATCAAAATTCTCAGCCCAGCCAAAGACCAGTACCAGCACCAGCACCAGTGCCAAAGTACCAAAAGAGAAGCCACAGCCACAGCCACAAAATGAAACGAAATGCAGTCTGGGGGCCAATTAATCAAAAATTAAAAACTGTTGAATTTTACAAGAAATGCAACTAACGAAATATTGGTCAGGCCTGCGCCGCGGCCACTTCCACTGCCACGATCCAATCCGATCCGATCCGAAAGATGTTCGGGATCAAGAGCATGGGGAGAAAGAGATGGGAATGGGGAGGGGGGACTGGGGACTGGGGAATGGGGGCTGGGAATGAGGGGCCAAAGTTTGAGTGCGGTTTATTGATTTACGATTTATTTTCATTGGATGGCACGCAGAAATTGATGAGGCAGCCGATGGCTGCAGGCCAAAAGGTGACCCCGGAGCGGAGCAGAGCGGAGAAGAGCGGGTGTGTGGGCTTAATGGACTGCGTCGGATGGAACCAGAGGCTAATAAATGGATGCGCCTAGTGCATACACAGATAGAGTTTAAAACACATAAAAAGTTTCTTGAAACAGGGAGGATGAGTCACACACGATAGAGCCTCAGAATTCGATTCGAAATTAGTTTAAAAAGTATCCTGAAGTAATCCAAGAATAAACGGAAGTTCAATGTACTCGTAAACCTTTAAGAGCCTCTACAATAACCAGAAATCGAATCGCCTTTGTCTGCTTTCTTTGTAGGAAATGGATTCCAGCTGCAGCTGCTGCAGCAGCATCTGCTCTAGTCAATGCTTATCCTTGACTCAAGCCCTGCAAATTGATAAATATTAATAAACCCCCATTCCCCCAGTCAAAATATTTTCCCTTCACTAAATTTAATTAATAATTTAAATACGAAGCCCCATAAATAGTCGCTATTTATTTGCTTTTGCACCTCCCATTGTGCTGGCAGGCGGAGAGAGAGAGGGAGAGAGAGAAATGAAACCTCCACCCAAGGGCGAGAAGGGCTTTAGTGATTTATTTAAATCATTACATTAAATCTTGCCTTTGTGTGCGATTCTCTGGCCAGATGTGAGAGATGAAACCAACCAATTAGCCAGATCTGAAAGACGCAACCTTAGATGGAGAGGCTTTCGATGAATGGGTCTCGCATTTGGCTTAAATCATTTTTATTGGGCCTCTTTTCAGGGCAGGGCAGGGGAGAGGGTCATTTGGAAACCAGTTTGCATTTTGTCAATCTTTACAACTGCAACGTGAATGCATTTAAAAAACAGTTAAAAGCCAAACAGTTAAAAACCAGAGCCACAAAAAACTTGGCGACACTTAACAGCTGTAAACGGCTTTAGTGCCTGGCTTTGGCTTGGGCTTTGGCTTTGGCTCGGACTCTGGCTTATGGCTAAAATATGCCGGGAAAAGTGCAAGCCATGCCTACTCCGGACTGTCCGACTGTCCGACTGCCTGCCTGCCTGACTGCCGCCTGCCTGTGTGGTTATCGTGTTTCCAAATGAAAATGTGAAATAAATTTATAAGAAAAAACATAAAAATATTGTTGCCACAGTCATAAAATGAATTTTTATGTCCGTGTCTTCTACAGATGATGACGGGAAGGCGGAGGAGGAGGAGGAGAAGGAGAAGGCGGAGTGAAAATGCCTGCGGCCCAGGCCAGGCCAGGCCTAAGGCTGATCCGAAAGTGCGGGAATCTGCTGGCTAACTGTTTGGGCCATTTGTGGTCCAGTGCAGTCCACAAACTGGGCAGCAGCTAATCTGATTTGCTACATGAAATTAGAATTTAAATTGGCCAGGCCAACGAATGCGCAATTCCAGACCATACCCATAGCCCGGGACGAGGACCAGGAACCAGGGACCAGGGCCCAGGCCAAATGCATCATTAGCCCGACTGTATTTGCGTCCAATCCACCCACCCACTACCCCGCAACACGACGACGACGACAACGACAACAAACAACGACAAGAAGAACAACCACGGCAACGACAACGACAACGGCTGCCAGAAGAAGAACAACCACGACGAGGAGGAGAGCATTGAACACATTAGACTTTAGACTTGCTTCCTGGTCCCGTGGTCCCGTGGTCCAGCTTTATTTGGATTTTCACTTGGCGTAAAACTGCAACGCCCCTGTGACCACAGCCACAGCCCCAGCCCCAGCCCCAACCCCAAAACATAGATGAAGATGATGGCCACGATGGAGACGATGGAAACGACTGCAACAACCAAGACTACGACGACGACGACGACGCACTGCCTCAGCAGTTTTTCTAATAATATTTCAGTCATGTCCACCAGGGCCCCGGCAACGTCAGCGAGAGCGGCAGCGGCAGCGGCAAGTGCAGCTTTCAGTTTTGTTCATTTTCTGCGAGGAGAATTATTACAGCACTCAACTGAAAGTCTACTGAAGTGGAAATCCAATATGCGACTGGACAAATACCCAGAGCTGAATTCATTCCCCTGGGAAAGAATGCAAGAAATGGGAATGTGCATCCGCAGCTTCTGCTTCTGCTTCTGCTTCTGCCATTGAGAATGTATCTTTGAAGAACTTGTCAGCACTAAATCAGTTCGGACTCGGATGGATGTCCGTTGATATATGGGCGAGGTATTCTGAATTATGTATGAGTGTGATTCCGTTTCAATGGATTCAGTTTACTTTTGTAGCTATTCTTTGAGTTTACGATTGGCAGATTGATTGAGTTATGAACTGAATAGTTTCTCATATGGATTTCCCCTATTGATTTATTTATTATGCAAATCTCTGGCATTTCTAAACCAATTCGAAGTATCGTATCATCAAACTCCCTGCCAAAGTGGATATACATTCGGGAGGCTGTGTGCAGTGTACACTCTACCACCGATTCGTGTGGCAGAAACCGCCAGTCACGGCTAACCGCCAGCCAGACAGCAGCCAGTTCTAATTTGCCTGTAAATTTGTCTTGTTCTCTCTCTCGGTTGGGGATTATGCAATAAAAGATGCAGAAAGAATTTGTTGCGTTGCGGAAAAGTGAAAAGAAAATTGCCGCAAGTGTCAGACGGTCTAAGAGTCTAAGAGTTGCAGCTGAAGCTTGAGATTGGATATGGATATGGATATGGAGATGCAGCTGGGGATTGGGGTTCGGGGATTACAGATTGCACATAGGAGATGTGGGGGGGTATATTTTGTGTGGTAATGCGAGCTGATTATATACAATATGTTGGCAAGTTGGCAAGGAAGTTGGCCCAAAAGCGATATGGTGCGGTTTTGAAGTTCAGTGGCCGGCTTACCTCTCGGCTCTGGCTGACTCTGCTTCTGCCTCTGCCTCATGCATTTTCCATACAACATAATCGCGCGATAAGCGATCTCTGAGTCGCCCCAATCGCCACAGTTTGCCTGTCAATGCGACTCCGACTCCGACTCCAACTCCGATCCTCCACTAATGCGGCCCTTTCTTGAAGCTCCAGGGCTCCGGAGCTGCATGGCCTGCTCCCTCTTGTGGAGTGTGAATGTGATTGAGAGTGTGCTGTTGTGTGCTCTTGTGGTGTGTGTGTGTGTGTGTCTGTGAGGTTGGTGTAAATCATGATTAATGCCCCAAACTTGTTTAAACAACAGCCGTGTCGAGCCGTGGCCGAAAATCCGATTAGTGGCAACGTGAGCTCCAGCTCCAGCTCCAGCTCCTCCTCTCTCCAGAGTCTCCAACCCTTTCTCCCTGCCCTTCAAAGGGAAGGAGAAGGAGAAGGAGGAGGAGGAGGCAGAGAAATGCACAAGAGGCGTGCACGATTTCCATTTTATTTCTTTCCTCCTTTCCTACTCAGTGGCTTCTTTTTCCGATGAACTGAGAGCCCAACAAAAAAGCGCAACCAAAAGCGAACGCACACACAAAAATTTTCATCAAATTAACATACCATACCCCGTATTTGTCGGCTCTGCTCCTCTGTTGTTGTTGTTGTTATTACGATGATGCTGCCTGCTGGTGCCTGCTACCTTCTATTGTTACTAATGCTAATGGTAATGCTGAAATGGAGATCCAAATCGCGCAACGACGAGTGAAAAGGCCGTAACGAAATTTTGAAAGCGCTCGACTTTTAGGTGGGGACAGACTGGTGCTGCCGCTGCTGCTGCTGCTGCCGAAAAGTAGAAGATAAATGAAGATATTTTCCTATGAATCTGTCGGCCCACGCCCTGTCCCAAGCCCAAGCCCAAGCCCAAACCCAAGACAAGGCTCAGGCAGAGGCAGAGGCAAGTGCAACGCTGGTACCATTCCACAACACTCCCGGACCCAATCCAATCCCAGTTGTGTCTTGTTCGAGGCCCCACATGGTATCCAATTGCAACATAATTAAGTAAGCCAAATGGCAACGGCTCGTCTCGTCTCATTCCCTCGTCTCCTCCTGGAGCTGCTTATCTTTTACACAGCGGGGAATTATTCGGGAATGTGCTTTAAAGGAAAATACATAGCTATTTGCAAGAGGTAGATGTAGGTAGATGTAGATGTAAGAGATAGGTGTTCAAGAGGTAGCTTTCCTTCTCATCTGAAATGAAAGTCAATCTAAAGGCATGACTAACTCCCAGAGACATAAATTCGGATAGGGATTCTACGAATCTTTTACTGCGAGAATGACAAACCATTCAAGATTAATTGAAGCCCCAAGAAGATGCGATGAAGCGATTTGTGAATCACCCCCGAAGAAATATCCAAGTGCTATAAATGTTTCAATTGATTTTCCACGACATTTAAATTGCATTTATGATTCAGTGTCCTTCCGATGTAATGGGTTTTCTTGCAGTGTATCTCAGACGAGTATACATATGTGTGGCTGGAATTTTGTGCGTCATGTTATGGCCCGGACTTTTGGGGGGTTCGTGCTCTCTGGCGCTCTCGTGCTTATGCCTCGTGTGTGGCACTCCGCAGAGTTTTGTTGTCTTTTGTAGTGGGGCTGCAAGACAAAAGCACTGCAGAGACAGCGCCACCCAGCCTCCCCCCCCCACCGTATACCCCGTCTTCCCGAACGGGTTTACATGTAATCTGTCTGTCTCCGTCTCCCTCTCCGTGTCCCTCTCCGTCTCGGACCCCTAGCCTGCCAGAGCATTGCATTAACCCAATTTTCAGCTTGAGATGCGAAGCTGCGTGATTTGCAAATTACGGTGCGGCGGTCCACCTCTGCAGCGGCATTGTGACGGGGGACGACTGTCCAAACTGTCCCCCCCGTCCGCCGTCCAATTCATGTTTTGAGTGACTTACTTGTGTTTATGTGAAAAACTCACTAATTGCACACGCCCAGGCAGAGAGCCACTGGCCACTGGCAGAGAGCTGAACCGAACAATACGGAGTAAATTTATACCATGAATCGGGCCTTACTTTACATATTCATTTAGTGCATTCAGATGTTTGATTGTCTATGTCAGCATACATAGATATGAACATACATATGTATACATATGCATGTAGATCATATTTGGAGTTACAATGGTGTTCATGGGTTCGTAATTTTTGTATAAATATGACATACATACATATGTACATATATCTGGACTTTCAGCATCTAAGATTACACTCGAAGAAACATGGCATAGGAAAAATCGAAGAGTAACTATTCGATTCTCAGGGCTTTTTTCTCAAAGTGTAGATATAGCACACATTGATTGATAGCCGCCTTGTTAGAGAATAAATAAAAAGACAACTCTCATTTGGTAATGTGATACACCAACGTATTTCACATGTCACACTCCACACTCGAGGAATGTGAAATGGTAACAGATAATTCTCTACTCCGCCTGTAGATCTGTGACCCATATCGTATAGTGTGTGCTCCATAAATTGTGATACGTACACTCGTACATATGCATATCGAATGCACACCCCTCCCCGCCCCAAAAGGTGCACACATTGAATCATTTGCAGTGACAATGACCATGACTAATGAGGGGAAACGGGGTCACCAAATTGGAAATATGTGTACATTCGGACACCTCTTGAAGCTTTTCTTTCAATAAAGGTTTCCCTTGTTTTTCAATCAGCTTTCAGCTCTGTCAGGGAGCCAGAGAGAAATCCATCTTAATTAAAACGAATATTGAGATATAAAAGGCAATATATTTTGCATTTGTCAAACTGGCAATTTGTTCAATTGATGTCATATCATGTCGTGTTCTTTCCGCTGATTTTTGATGAGCACGTGTACAAGCTGTGTTGTTGTTGTTGCTGCTGCTGTTGAACTCCCACATGCCTCCATGCACTCGTATGCTTTGTTCCCATCGAATCCCAAGAAAAACTCATTAAACGAGAAGGCAGAAGCCTGGGCCAAGGTTTACCCTTGCTGTCGGTCGCCTGGCTGATGGCATGACTTGGATAAGCCCCAGCAGAGCCAGAGACCAGGCCAGAGACCAGACTATAGACCAGACCAGGCAAGAGCGGCTCGGCTCGGCTTGGCTCCATCTCCATCTCCATTTGTAGCTCCAAGTGGGAGTGCGGTTAGGCACGCGTAGGCGTAGCCATTGGGCACAAAGCTTCACGGTGCAAAATGTTAACGAATTTTCACAGGCTGCAGCCGCATTCTAAGTGCAGTTTTTCCAAGCGCAGCATATCAAATCATTCGTCACTCGAGTGGCGTGCCCCAGCCCTCAGCCCCCAGAACCCAGTACCCACACCAAGTACCCATACCGATACCCATACCCATACCCTCTCTCTATCCCCCTCCCTATCCCATAATTATCGCAGAGCCTAAGCCGGGGTTCGATCGTTGACAAGCAATTTGCAGGCGGACTACAACCCTGACTCCGCCATCCAGCTGCGCATGCGCATGCGCCTGTGCCCCTGCCAGAGTCGGAGTTGGAGTCGAAGTCTGCGTCAGCGTCTGCGTCTGCGTCTAGTTCTTTGGCTCTTGGTAGGGTCACAGAGTTGGCTAAAGTGCACATAACTCTCCTTGGCTCTTGTCTCATTTTATTGTACATTTTGCCAATTGTTGTAGCTATTGGCTTTTATTTATTTTGTTGTTGTACTGTTGCTGTTGCTGTTGCCCGAAATTGGAGTCAAGGCCCTGCTTTGTTTTCGATTTTTATTATTGTATGCTGCTTCAGGGAGATACCATTGCAAAGATTGCAAGCTTGGGCTGTGCAAGTGGCATTTAAGCGCTGGCCACGCCCACACAGGCACGCAGGTACACAGGTACACAGGTACTCCCTGAATCAACACCTCTCTTCCACACTCCGATGTGGAATGTATAATTAATTCATTAACTCTGGTTTTAGATCGTTGGATCGCTGGATCGCTGGATCGCCGATCGGTTGCGTTTGGGTGTCGCAATAGCCGCAATCGCAAATCAAAAGTCAATCATTGAGTGCTACCCCGAAGAAAAAGCAGACATCAATCAATTGTCAGTGTGGCAGGCGACTGCCAGTAGCAGCAGCGGCAGCAGCAACAACAAATTGTCTGCCACATGCACAGTGCAGACATCAATTGAAATCATCAAACAGAAGCCCAAAGACCAGGCGGGTGCCACAGTGGCTCGCAGCATATATCGAGGGATCCAAATGGATATTGGTCTTTCGGAAAAAGTTACAATTAAAAGTGTGCTCTGCCCCACTGTGGCAGCCCACTGAGGGGGAAATGACTTAACTCCACTTTTATCCACCAATCGCCGGCTATAACGCTGATTAACACCGGACTGCAGTTGGCAATTGAATCGTTGCTCTGGCCATTAACCAGGTCTGATCTTTCAGGGGGGAAGGAGGTAGCACAGAAGGGTAGGGGGGCAAGGAAAGGAGGAGGAGGAGGACCATTGCAGATCTGTGCTGATGGCGGCGTGTGAATAACCAAAGCGAAACGAGAAGCCAAAGCCAAAGCCAGAGCCGAAGCTAGAGCCAATCCACATGAGAAGTCATTTCCATATGCTGTTGCTCTGTTGCAATGCGCCACTTGCAACAGTTGCTGAACTGCTGCTGCTGCTGCTGTTGCTGTTGCACGTGCAGCGCTTAAATAAATAGAAATAGAAAAAAGGCATGGCAAGGCAGCATGCGCCTACATGCGGTGCGGTGCCAGCAGCCAACAGTGGGAAAACGAATAGTAATGGCTGGAAAATGAGAATTACATGCCGAATATTTCCACCAAAAAAATGAAAAACCATCCGTCCATCCATTAAATCTTCCACTAGGAGGCGGTGTGGTTCAAGTTTCTTGCAACTTGTGAACCACTGTAATGGCGAGCCCATGGTATGAATGATGATGCTAGGCTGTGCATTTGCCTTGTGGCAGCATTTTGGCAGCTGCCGCATAAATCAAAATGTGTCATAATTTGCAACGCCAGAGCCACAACAACCATTGCAACCTGCCACTGCCACTGCCGCCACTGTTGTTGCTGTTGCTGGATGAGATTGCGCATACGCAGCGTTTCCGCTGTGTGCCTGGATTGTGGGATTGCTGGATGGTGGATGGTGGATGGGCAGTGGATGGGTTGTGGATTGGTTGTGGATGGCATGCCTTTGCCCTTAAGTAGAGGCACATTAATTCCAATTAGAAAACATCAGCACTGGCAATTGAAAACTCGTTAAAGTTCATTACCTTAAAGCGACTGACAGCCGCAATGGAAGGCGACACTTGAAGAGTCTGCCTTTTCAAGTCAATGCCAGGGCACACCACACAATCTTGGCCAGATCGCCAGATCGGACGAAGACACGACAAAACACAACCACTACACACACACATAGATGCCCACATATCTACGAGTACGAGTACGAGTAGTTGGTACATTTAAGGAGCTGCAATTGCAATTGTTACGGCCGCGCATACGGGTATGGGCATGGGGTACGGTACGGGGTATGGGCTATGGGCTATGGGATTCAAGTGCGCGCTCATTGATTTGCTGCACAATTGACACACGACAATTGGAGCCGCAGAGGAGCAGTGGATGTGAAGCGATCGTCGACTGTGGCTGTGGCTATGGCTTCGGCTCTGGCTCTGGCCACTTGGCCTTGGGGCTAATTTCCAGCCAGTTGTTGGCTGGCATGGCATTTGGTCTGGGCCGCAAATTAGCACCGAAGCGCAGCGCAGCGCAGCTGCTGCTGCCGCTGAATCGACATTGAATCTCGGCTTGTCAAAATATTTAAATAATTTATGTTCGATGCGATAAGCCGCCGAGACACAGAGACAAACAGAGGCAGCGCCAGACCCAAGCTGATCTTGGGCCAAAGGTAAAGCTGATGCTGATGCTCTGGCCCCGGCTTTTGGAAATACTTATTTATGACTGCAGCAACCTTGAACCGAGGGATGGGGGCTCTGTCTCTGGCTCTGACTCTGACTCTGATAAATGCAATCGGACACGCCCCGCCCCGATGCCGCTGAAAGATCTCTCCAACATACATCTCCATCTCCCATTCGAGGGGTGTGACCCAAAAGCATCATTCTTCCACGGAACCTTCAATGGAACCTTCCGAGAGGAAAGGTCAAACTATTGATTGGATGTAGATCCTCTTATTTTTAATTAAATTAGGAGGATTCAGGTTGAAATTGGGAGCAAAGTTCCTCAAACTTAAACTTAAACTTAAACTCACCTTTCCATTTCCTTGGGATCCGTGGGATAGTTGCGTCCTATGGTGTTCGTCTCGTAGGGATCCTCCGTGGTCATACCGAATGTGGATGTCGGCGTGGTGGTTGTGGGCGCCGTGGTCGTGTAGACATAGCCACGCCGGGCCGGAACCAAAGGCGGTATGGTGCCGATGCTGCTCAGTCCCGGAGTGGCGGCCGAGCGGCGGTTGAGACTCGGCGGTGGGGCAGTGGTGCTGCTCACAGACACAGACGGCACATAGTTGTAGCCACGTCCCCGCTCTCGCCCCCCAATAAACTCCACATCCTGGGTGTTGTCCTCCCCCTTGCCGGAGTGCGGCGAAGACGGCGGAACCGGTGGCGGTGGCGGGCCAAAGGTATTCGTGTAGATGTTGTAGGTGTTGTAGTCCCACTCGGTGGGACGGGCACCGGCACCGACACCGACACCCTGCTGGTGCAGGCGACGCGTTGGAACCCTGTTGTAGGGATTGTGCGGATGGATGCGACGCAGCCGGGTGACCTCCTGCATGGTCACACCCGGCAGCAGTTCCACCTCCGCCTTGGCCTGGTTGGCCAACTGCATTCGGCGCGACTGCCGCTGGTGTGTCGTTGGCAGGAGACTCCCCTGACTGCCATGGTGACGCTGTCGATGGCCATGCCCCCGATGGGCCGGCAGTCTGGGGCTGGTGGGGGGGCTGCTGCTGTTGATGCTGGTTCTGGTTCTGTTCTGGATACCTGATGCCGCCGTGGCCAGCAGCATAACTGTGCACCAGAGCAGCAGAGCGGAGCTTAAAGTCGGACTGGAGTGCGTCATCTTTGGCGCTGCTTCGGGTTAATGCAACTGCAAAGAGGTAAGAACAGCAACAGGTAAGGTATGTCTTCATTAAGTAGCTCAACTAGTTCCCCCAGACAGCCCCACCCTCCCATCCTCCCCATCCCACTCACTCCCCGAGAGACACCATTCACTTTCATTCTCCTCTCCTGGTCATTTTGCACGCTTCAGTTTTAATGTAAGCAAGAAGACGGATCCACTTGGATCTCATTATGAATTCCTTTGTCTGACCAACGCCGACCGTCTGTCTGTCCATCATCGCGTGCACTCGTAATTTAAAGGTAGCATAAATGTATTAACAAGAAACATCCTACCCCTGCCCACCAGTCACCAGTCACCATTCACCATTGAACCTGTCACCCCGATGCCTTGATACACTTTTCGACCAGAGAAAAGAGCCCTGGCAATCGAATAGTTACGATTACTTAGGGGATATTGGAACAATTTAGGATAAGTATGGCCCGAGTTTCCCTTTACTACATCACTTTTCTCAGAGTGTATGAATCATGATTGTTCCTAGATGGGTACGCTCGATGTAGCGTATTCAAGCATTGAGGAAGCCCCTGCTCCTGCTCCTGCTCCTGATCGGGGCCTGATGGTGTTCATGGTCGAGTGGTCAACACTTCGAACAGTTCCCACTCCTGAAGCTCTCGGATTTTCGTGACAGAGACAAAGGCAATTTGTACAGCTCCAAATGACGCCGGCACTCTGATTATTATTCTTGTTTGTTCTGGTTAATGTGGTTCTGGCTGATAAATCACAAGTTCAACAGTTAACCCGCAGGAGCTGCTGCTGCCAAAAAGACAAACAAAAACCGAAGCCGGAAGTCAGAGTCGCTTTGTTTTCTGGCACTTTTTTTCACATTTCTCAATATTTTACGCACTGCGGAATCGTGGGGCAGGGAACTGTGGTATGGAACCATTTGTCAGCATCAAAAACACAAAAAACAAAAACGAAAAACAAAAACAAAAAACAATTATTATTGCAATTGCTGCTCAGCGAGAGAGCTGCTTATTAATATTCATTGCCTTAACTTGAATTTACGATAATGGGCTGCAACCGCCCCCAACACCCACTCCCCACCCCCGCCCCCGCCCTGGATCATTAAAGTGGATCTAACACATGTTCGGGGATGGGCATGGGCTCTACTTTCCCCTTTCCCAATGCCCTTCCCAATTTGTGCATGCAATTGGGAGCATTGGGAGTCCACATAAGACTTTTGATGGCTGCCAATGACAGCCGTTGAGACATAATTAACATTTGCTGCGCTAATTAAAAAACAGATCGAAAGACCAAAAGACCAAAAGAGATTGGGAAATGCACGAGATAATATTATAAGTCTGACCTGACCCTTTTCTCTCCGTCCGAAAAGGAGGTTCCATCAGGTGCGGCCTTAAGCGCGGCTTAGTAAGTGAAACCCTGGCACCTGGAACCTGGAATCTGGGATCTCCTCCTCGACTGTCACTCAAATGTCCAGCCAGGCCCATCCTCAGACCCACCGCCAACCCCCCAACCCCCTCTTTGGAAGTCCCCCACATCAGTTGTCTCAGAAAAGATTCCAAGAAATGCAAAAACTGAAAAATGAAACCAACAACCAACAGAAACGACGAAAAATATAATATAATGATAAAAAGGTTTGCGGGCGCCGCGCATCCAGCTTAATCAAGACTGCAGACAAACAAACGGAAAACACACACAAAAACTGAATAAAACCGAAAAATAAAACTTTATTCCACTGAAATCTAAGCTACAGCAGTTGAGCCGTTCAAGCAGCGTCTTGGCGTCGTCCCAGCCTTAGAGAGTAGAGTCTACGGCGGAGTGGAGTTGACAACTTGCCTTGACCTTGCCTTGCCTTGCCTTGGCTTGCCGACTTGCCAAAAACGGTCAGCCCAGAGATAAATCAATCCGAACGGACCCGGAGCCGGATCCCCCCGTAGGTGGAGATGAAGTCTGGCGATGGTGGGCCGATCGGCGGCAATATTTTGATATATCTCTAATTAATAGCTGGGGCCATTCAGTGCCTCAAGAATATCACAGATAAATCAACTTTCGGGTCGGTTGCGGTTGCAGTTTAGCTGGAAATTATGCAAAGGCTGGCCATCCATCCATTTCCAGGGAGTGGGATTGCATATATGTATGAATGTATCTTTGTGTGTGTTTGTGTGTGTGTGTGTGGGGGTTCGAGGTATCTAGAAATTAGTGTGTGTTAAATGTTATTGATTTGTTTTCCCAGCACATAAATCACAGAACAAACACTGCAGGGCGTGGACAGAGTATATACAGGCGCTCTCTAAGAAGCAGCCACATCATCATCAGCATCAGCATCATCACCAGCATCATCATCATCATCAGCAGCAGCATCAACCTCCTCTGCGGGGAAAGTGTCAACTTTATTTTTGTCAGCCTCACAAGACACACGATTGATGCTGTGGGTGTCTCATAGTTGGGGGAGCGCAACTACTGCTGGGATCTTTATCTGTGTCTGTGTCTGTGTGTGTGTGTGTGTGTGTGCGCTGCTTGTCAGTGAGTGAGCTGACCCAGACATGAGCTATGGCCAATGAATCACGAGAGATGCGTGAAACAGACGTACATATATCAAAGAAATAGCAAGAGGCGGAAGAAGTACAGGGATCCCTTGAAATGAACTCAAGATCTCCGACCTGTGTATGCCATTTTGGGGGATTGATCTTTAAACTAAATAAATCTCTTTCTCTTTCTAAAATGTGCAATATTTAATTTGAATGTGGGTCTTGTTTTTCTCAGAGTGTACAGATAGTTGCACGTTCCCTTTATCGAATAACCCCTGTCGCGCAGAGTCTATAAATCCTCTCCTCCAAGAAACATTGTCCATGTCTCGTTGGATATGTTTTGGTTGTCATAGGAAATGGCTGTGCCACAGACAGACAGACAGACAGACAGGCAGACAGGCAGAGGGGCAGAGCAGCCATCCCACCCCACACCGCTTTCAGTTTTATTAATACAACTTTTTGCATTTCACCATTAATCATGGGCTAGGACTCCATGACTAAAACACTAAAACACTGCTAATGCTACTGCTACTGCAATTAACTAATTAGTTAATTATCGCAAGCATTATGGAAACGCTGGAGCGTTGCTCGCCTTTGAATGATCCTTCAACCGCACCTTGCACCCTGCACCTCAACACCAACCCCAACCCCAACCCCAATCCCAACCTGTTTACATTTACGTTTTACATTTTTTTGGCTGAATGGCGTGTAAATTGTTCATCATTTGGGTGGATTGTGTGTGCTTTTGGGAAAGTATAAGTATATTTTTGGGGAATTCAATTTAAACAGCTCCAGAAACCAGATTCTTCTCTGCGCGGGCTGCCATTTAAATGTTAATTAAATGCCCTGCCCGAATGGGGCTCGGGCTGGCTGGCTGGCTGCCCTTTTGTGCAATTCCAAACAGCTGCCACATTGGCATGCGTTTTTATTTACGAGTCCGAGCACGGAGTATGTTTTGTGTAATCTTCGAACAAAACAGAGCAGCAGCAGCAGCAGCCGCTCCTCAAGTTCTTATAAAGAGATAAACTAAGAGCTTAACGCCGCCTCCGGGCGGCCAGCGAGCCAGAGAACTGTTTGGCAACTCTCCCGCCAGCAGCGGCACCATTTTTATGGCAGCCCGAAGAATAATTGAAACGTTTTGTATGGTAATTTCTTGGGGGCAACCGACAATTTTTCAACGCTGCTTTCATTAACATCGGGGATTAGCCGACAGCGGAGATGGGCTGTAAAATGTCTCAGATCTCTCTCTCTAGGGAAGATTTCAGTTCGCGCGACCGCATTAGATGTCCGATCTCACCCGCTGGGTGTGGGGCGGTGGTGCGATGGGACGGTGGTGCGATGGGGCGGCGTGGCCACCCACCAGAGTTTGCTATAATTTCCACGCCCGCCAGCTGTTTGGGGTTCAATAACCGATCGCGTTGGGGGGATTATCGAATGTACATATCTTATCTGTCAGATTGCCAAATATTTGCCACATGCCATCGGGAGGGGCGCCGGGGGGTTACACATTTCATTCATTCCTTACAGCTTTGTTTGTTGTTCTTGTTGACGGCTTCGTCTCCGTTTTCCCACGACAGATCGGACAGCTCTGACGGGGCAGAGACGGCAACTGGGACTGCGACTGGGACTGCGGCTGGGACTGCGGCTGGGACTGCGGCTGGGGGGGGACTGTGCGAGAAGAAGGTTACAAAATCATGGCCAACAGATTGTTAATAGTGTGTCAGAGAGTCCGCGTCGCCGGCTCTATATATTTGATAGTATATTTCACATGGCTGATCATCTCTGCTCTGCTCTGCTCTGCTCGGCTGTGTTTTGTTTTTTGTTGTTTTTTTTTGTGTTGTTGATCGTCGTGTGTCGCTGTCTTTAATATGCAAAATCATGACACATTTGCCCAGCGTTTGTATCTCGTTTACTCTTTTGACGTTTCTTCTTTCTTTCCCTTGGCTTTTTCTCTCTACCCTCAAATAGGGTATTGGGTCTTTGAGCAGTGTTTTGTGTAGCACTGCAGATACTTGTGCATCCAGCGAAGAACAGACCTCAAATTTTAACCTTTGCACTTGGACTAATACTTAAATTAGCACAGAGATTTTACCATTGACATGAAAATATTATATTTCATTTAAATATATTTCATAATTATTACATTTTTTTCAAGGGTACCCACAGCTTCGTTCAGCCTTCCTGTGTCGGGAAGTTTTTTTTTGATATTTTTTATTTTTTAACAAGATCAACAAACTGACTTCCCCTTCCCGATCATCGGGGGAGGCGGGGGAAAAGGGGTGGGGCAGGCCAGGCCGGCCAGGAGGTTCGAATCGTTCGAATGCCTTTTGTTTACACTGTACTTTCAGTCCAATTAAAGGAATGTGTTCCAAGTCTTTCGGCATGGCTTTTGGCCTTTGTTGTTTCCTCTTTCCTCTTTCGCAGAGTCAGAAATGAAAAGCGAAAACGACAGACAGACAGACAGACAAATGGACAGACTGAGAGCGAAAAGCGAAAACTATACGCAGCATGTTGAACATCGACAGTTTGACATTTGGACACCCTGCCCCCGCCAGCGCCATCGCCATCGCCACCGCCCGACAAGTTCAACTGCGACTTCAAATGCGAAAACTCATTTCAATAACAAATGCAACGGTCCAAAAAAGGAATACGAGTACGGGTACGGGTACGAGTACGGGCAAGGGTACGGGAAAAAAGACTTCAACAAACGGAACGGGACGGGACGGCCACAATTTGTTGGCATGTCCAGTCTTTTGCTAATTGCTTTGCAGCTGCAAGGGGGCGTTCGGTGGCGGGGCCACGCCCACGCATGTCTCATGGCCCATAGCTCATAGAGAGCCTGACCGAGGACTGGGACAATACCCCCCTTCCGTCCCCTGTCCAGACAAAAGGCATAAACCCAGTTACCGTTAGCTGCGTAATTTATGCAAATGACTTTGGCTAATTAGAAAAGCAAAGAAGAAATGAAAAACCGGAATGCAATGGCTAAATCATTTGCCTTGAGTACTCCACTACCCGCCACGTTGCCCCCCCTCGCCCTCCCCCTCCCGCTGGAGTCCCCCTTTTTATTTCTATTCGAGAATCGCCATAATATTTACGGGAAGATTATGATATGCACAAAAGCACGAACGTCTAGGGTGGAATCGTGCCCTAGACCTACACTTGAGCCCTGTGCGCACTTTGCCACATGCCACATGCGATGTGTAAAAATGTACACAAAAACACAACAAAATGTCGTAATTGTTTCATAAGCGATTGACAACAAAGACTTTATTTTTGTTTTATTAAAATATGCACATTTGTTGTGTATTTCAATTTCCCGCTTTTGTCACATAATAAAACGCGTATTTATGCAAAGTTTTGATATGATTTAAAGATAATATTGGTGAGACTTTTGGGAAATTAAAAATGAGAAAATCCCTGAGAATCGCATAAGTGGAAATCGGAGCTTAAACTTTACCATTGATCGGAAAATATTTTATTTATATTTCATAGTTGATATAAATATATATATATAGAATATTTGAAATGAAATTACAACTTAATCAGATAGTTATTTAGATAAAAAGAAAGTTGAAACTTGGTTTACCAAACTGACATTAGAGGGAATGCATCAGGAAATTCAGTAGAACAGATACCACTTTCAGTAGTTCAGTTCCGAGTATTATTTACAGTTCTATTGAAATTAAATATATTTAAAATGCAATTATGATATGGCATTCAAATGGGTTATAAGAACATTGATACGTGCTTTAAGATCAGATTACACACACACAGACCTTTGACATTTGCAAGAAAATTGAATAATTAGAGTCAAGACCCATTAACCGATAGATGTTTAATGTTTAATGGAGTCAGATCCAGAGCCAGAGCCAGCGTAGACGGCGACAGCGACACTTAATGCAAATTAAAGCCATAAGCACTCTGGTAACTCCTATGCAACACTCCTCCTGCCACTACCCCTACCACTACCACTACCCCTACCCGTGCCCCCACCCGCCTAGCAACATGCGATTTTGAGCAAGATTAATGTACTAGGAAATGTCGCGCGCCGCCTGACACACATTCAATTCATACATAAATAATTGCAATTAATTAAAAATATTTGCATTCGACTTACACAAAACGAACACAGATTCCCACTGGCTGGAGACGCGGAGAGAGATTTCCCCTCTGCTATTGTGCGATAATCGTGGTCAGATCTTGTGCGATGCGGCACTTAAAGATGCCTCCGCACACAGATACGGATACGGATAATAAATCAAATACAAAAACAACAAAAAAAAACAACAACCAATTATGTCAAATTTGCAATCAAAAACCATAAATCGAATTGAGTTTTCGCGCTGACATTAACCAGATACGCGGCACACGGCTTTTTGTTTCAATACAAAAAAAATATTGTTTCTATATATTTTGTAAAATTGTGAAGTTAATGGGGGGATCGCTCTTAAGTGATATATATATATAAATATTTATTGAGGATTTTTGTTCCTTCTCGTCTGCAGATTCTGAATCAGAATCGAAATCAGAATCTGTGTTAGCTGCTTCCGTATGCCGCAAGCGAACAACAAAATTTCGTGCGATATTTGATATATTCGAAATCTTCTTTGGGCGCGGCGGAGCGAGGCACGAACACAAACCGATCGCTTAGAAGTTCCGAGACGAACTGAACGATTCGAAACAGCCGAAACCGAAAGTCCAGTTAACGATCGCCGCCCCCCGGCTGTGGCTGTGGCTGTGCGTTCGGGATCTCGACTCGGCTCGTCTCGGCTCGGCTCGGATCGGCTCGCTTACAAAATGTGTAGAACTGGTCCGTCGGCCGGACGATCCGATCGTTGATGTTTGAGTGCGTTACAGCTGTTTTGTTTATGCCTCCCCCATCCACCCACTCTGGGAGCTGCAACAACTCTACTTTTAGGTGTAGAGATGTGTCCGTGCAGGCATTAAAGAGTACGAAAAGGATCACATCCTCTAATCAAAGGTAGGCAATCCTATTGATTGTAATCGTTCGCCTAACAGTCCTTAAACTATTGAATCCATTCGTACCCCATTCACAGCTGTCTTATGAATTCATTCAAAAATGTTTGTATTTCTTTGAAAAATGCTGGTTTTTCTTGTCCTCTGCCATCTCTAATTTCGGAGTTTGCGGTTTATGCTTTTTATGGTCTGCCGTCTGTTGCTGCTGCTGCCGTTTTCTGTTGCCTCTTCTTCGTTTTTAGATGGTGGCAAGTTGTGAAGTTAAATATTTACCCGTTGCGGCCAGGGCAGCGGCAGCGGCAGCGGCAATCGCTACGGCGGCATCCAGTTTAGTGCATGGCCCGCTGATCTTTCACAGAAAGAACTCGTTTGTGGCCCTTCTGCCCATATTCGGTGACTGCCGTGGCTGCCTGAATCTGTCGCTGTCGTCATAAAAGCGCTACTGCCACAGCCACAGCCCCAGCCCCAGCCCATAGCCATAGCCAGTCACAGCCAGTCAATGCTACTAGTACTCGTATTAGGAATAGCTATGGCTACCCACAGGGAAAGGTACGGAATGTGCCGGTCCGGTCGCATTGGACATGTCAAAAGGATTTGCGCCTGCGCGCACTGAAGCATCACATCGCATCGCATCGCATCGGATCCCATCCCATCCCTGAAACTGGTTGCCTGGTTTTTTGCTGCCCATTGCCTTTGGCCATAAATCGCATAATGTGCCAGGCTTTGACAGTTCGCTTAGTCCCTCTTTTACGTGTGTGTGTGTGTGTGTGTATGTTTCTCCCTGTCCCTGTCTCTCTCTCTCTCTCTTTATGCGCATATCACAATTTATTGGGCTATTAGTTGCCACTTGAGTGGGGACGGGAACACCCACGCTTTAGTGTCGCATCTCCAAATCGAATTCAAATAAAGCATATAAAAGCTGATAACAAAGCAACACAGTTTCAGTTCCAGCACCGGAGCCTCCACCCCTCACCTCCCCTTCCGTCCCGCCCTCCAATGCCGACAATTAACTGATAACAATTCATTAGCATTTCATTTCGTGTGGGTTACTCATCATCGTCGTCAGCGTCATCTCAAGATGCAGCCAAGCAGCATCGTTTGATTGGGTGTTTAGGTAATTTGACAGCCGTTTGATGGGCCCCAAAACTGTATCTTCTTTAATGGGATGTGCCTCAGGTGGGATGATGCCATGAACGAAACTGAATTTATCTGATCAGATCAGCGTGAGATCTTGGATATCAAATACAATAGATGGGGAGTTAGGAGAGGCACAGAACTTCCTTAGAAACCTAAAGATTTCATTTTGAGAACTCGATTCGGTTCTTGGCAGCCATGTGTCAGCATATTTCTGGTTTGGTTCTGGCCTAAAAGATCGTAATTTTCAGGGCGCCCTGTCATGCCTTGCATCTGGGGTTTGGTTTGGTTTGGTTTTGTTTGGGCTTCGATTTGGATTCGATTGGATTGGATTGGGCTGGGTTGGGTTGGGTTGGGCTGGTCAACAATCGTGCGCACGCGCACGCTGCCTCAATTTGGGGCAATATGCAATGTCACTTCAGGCAGGGGATAGGGGAACGGGGAACGGGTAACGGGGGACACAGTAAGGAATTCGACCAAGAGACATGGCCATAAATCCGAAGCGAATGTGTCAAGCGCCAGGCAAATTTTCCCAACAAATTTGTGGAAATGTTCTTTTGACACTGTCAGTGGCAGTGGCACTGGCACTGGCAGGGGGGAGGCAGTGGAGAGGTCTCGTACCCATAATTTATATGATCACGCTTTTCCCCAGACGGACAACGTTGACGGAAGCGCACGAATTGCCATTGCAAATGGCAACAAAACGTAGAAAAATCGCAAAACAAAGGCGAAAATTGCAACTAGAAATAGCCAAATGATGCGCTGCCAGGCCAGGCAAAGCGAAAGCAATCGATCGTAGATCGTAGATCATACTTACATATGTATGTACATAGATCGTAGATCGCATAACCTTGGAGCCGTATTAAGCGCATCTCGGGGTAAAGCTCGGGCCAATTCTACTTCCAGGTTGTTAAGGATAAGCAGCAGCAACACCTGAGTTGTGATGCGATGTCGTGCCTGGAATTCCTCAAAACTTATACACACACACACACGAACACACGAACACAGTAGGCCTTCCGTCAACATTCCGAAACATTCGGAACAGAATTATGAAAATTTTAGCATTGTATTGTAGATACAAAACTTGGATTTGAGACACACACACGCACACCCGACACATTTGTTGTGAGGCAAAATTGATTCCGTACTAAAAAAGATAGCCAGAAGTCAGAGAACCCGACCCAGCCCCCCCGACCCTATCATGTTTCCCATCTCGTTCTGGAGTGTCGATCCCCAGAAAATGCAGCAGAAACAGAAGGAGCAGGAGGCCTCGCCCATGTGGAAGCAATTGAATGCAGCATTTGTGACGTAAGTAACGATACGACTTCCCACAATACTACGATCCTACATATATAGCATTCCAATTCCAATCTTGGCAGCATCCTCGGCTGGAGTTGGCTCATCTATGTGGTGTCCGCAGTGATCATTCTCGTGTGCGGATATTTTGCTTACTGCGAACGTCGCCGTCAAATGGAGTCGTCGCGACGTCTCCGTGGATTACAGCGGGCCCTTGAGAGGTATACCTTGAGAATACTAACGCAAAGATATATCCAATCAAAATGCTATATCCTCTCCATCTGATTAGACCCCCTCAGAAGCGTCGACCGAATGCCGCCTATCGGGATCATCAGATATATCGCCATATCATATTGAGCGTGGCCAAATACATGAAGAATCCGGAAGGCATGCGTCCGTTCATTGAGCAAATGGATCAACTTAAGCAATGTGGAGTGCCCTCGGGCTCCCCTCAGGGAGAGCAGGTGGACGAACTCTCGCTGAGTATGCAAGGAGCGCCTTCAAATTAGATGTTCGGAGCGCAGCTCGCTGTGTGGCTTATAATTCAAAGTGAAATCAAACAACCAAACATTTCGGAAAATGCAAGGCAAAATATACAGTACAGTACAGTGGAATTTAACGGGAATTGCGTGGAGCGTGAAGCGTGTGTGGTTCGTGCATGCGCACTGCTCTGGCTGTGGCTCTGCCTGTGGCTGGCTTCCCAAAAATATGCAGTGCTATTTTTACCTGCCAGAAATATAAACAAATGCCATGTGCCATGTGCGTTGGGCGGGAGCTTTCAAGAAAGAGCTTTCGGCCGCTAAAAGTAGGCGAAAGCTTGCGCTCTGCTTTTTCCTGTTGCGTGTTGTTGCAGGCGGTCAGGCGGCCTTCCAGCTAGACGCTTGGGCTTGGGCTTGCTCTCTCTCTGGTGCGGTGTTCGCTCTTTCTCTTTCTCTGGTGCTGTTGCTGGCGCTGGTGCTGGTGCTGGTTGGTGCTGCTGGTGCTCTCTGGGCGTGGAGCACCAGTGGCCCCAGTCGCCCCAGTCGCCAGTCAGACAGTGAGCGCGTCGCATCTTCGCACGCATCGAACGGAACGGAACGGCAGCAGCAGCAGCAGCAGCAGCACTAGCAGCAGCGCGGGCGCGTTCAGTGGTTGTTGTTGTTGGAAACGGTCACACAGACACAGGCTCAGTAACACACACCACACACCACATACACCCACAATCACCCAAACACACCCACCCACACATAGACACTGCCTCAGAGCGACTCAAACGGCCAGCAAACAAAATTTTCTGTTTCTGTTCCTGGCCCAAAACAGAAACATTTTTTCCCTTTTTTTTTTGGTTAACAATAAGTGGCAAAGAGAAAATTTCCAAATAGGAAATTCGTGCAGAGAAGTCCTATAAATTATCTATGCAAAACACAAACAAAAAAGGAGTAGAAACGAATTCAATTAAAGTGTGGAAAATGATGGGTCGAGCCAGAGACTAATTGAAAAATCAAGGCGCACACCTGCGCACATGTCTGTGAGAAGAGTGCTGCTGTGTGCCAGTGTGGGTGTGCTTGTGGCTGTGCCTTTTTTTTTGCATGTGTATGTGTGTTGAAGGCTAAAGCTGAAGCAGCAGCAGCAGCCAGGCCAGGCCAAAAGAAAAGCCAACAAGTAAAGGCCTGCAAAAAGTCAGGCAGGCAGGCAGGCAGTGAGGCTAATGACAACATTGGAAAATTGTCAGTTCAGTGAGGAGAGCACGTGTATGGAAAGTGGGCGGGAAAGCGGCCAGGCCAGGGGGAAAGTGAAAGTGAAAACCCGAGAAAACACTCAATGCTTGGAGGCTTCAATTGTTGCCTTGCCTTAAGATACATATATCTTATCATAAGTACTCTTTAGACAGTCGAATTTAACATTAATTTAGCATGAATTAAAATATTATTTGATTGATGGATGGTCATACATGTAGACCCCAAAGCCAGCTTTGTTGTCGGCGAACTTCTTATGAAGTAGATACTTAACTTTAGATACTTAACACTGGAGCACCAGCCGGATTCACATTTATCTAGATATTTTATAGTTCTTGCCTGTTGTTGCAGCCAAATGAAGGACGGGTAAACCACAGTGATAAAGACAAAGTGTTCAAGACAAACAAAATGTTATAAATAATCATAGATATACATACAACAACAAACAGCAACAAAAAAAACCACAATATTCAAGCAAATAATCACTTTATAATTAAAACAAATGGGAAAACTGAAAAACGCTGAATGGAAAAATCAGAGCAATGGTTGGGCCTAAGCCACACACAAAAGATGTCCAGTCAAAGGTGAGCATAAGCCAGAAATCGAACTCAAAAATTGTATACTAACTTTTTCTGGGGTTTTGGAAGCTTTTCAAAGTGAAAAAAGTAGCGTCCTGGGGATAGGGGGATTTTCCGTAAATGGGAAACTCTATTGGTAGCATCCTAGCACCAATCAAGCTTTGACTCCAACTCCAGCCGTACCCTACCTCAACACACAAAAAAGAGAGAAAGGAAGCAGAAAAGAAAGCAGGAAGAAAAGCACCAAAAGAAAGGAGACAGTGGAAGGGAAGAAGCGTCGAAGAAAGAGCCAAGCAAAACATAAGCAACCCCGAAAAGAGAGAACCGTCACGTCCCGTCCCGTCCCACTCCTCTCCTTTCCTCTCCTTTCCTTTCCATTGCCCACTCTCTTCTCGCTGCTCTCCCCTCTGCCTGCTGATTCAGAGAGATACCGAAAATAGGCAGAGCGGAGCCCAAAAAAGAAAAGAGGAAAATGCGAATTCCGCTGGAAAAGCTCAATGCAAAGAATGATTTCGGGAGTCAGGGCTGGCGGCAGGGAGGGGCCATGGGGCGGGGGATTAGCCCAAAGCCAAAGTCTTTGCGCAAATACTGAAAAGCTCGGGGCTGAGCGCATCATTTCCCAAGCAAATTTCGTTTGCTGAAAATTTCAATTTATGCAGCCAGCCCCCGACAGGATTTACAGGATATCATGGATGCCCTATGGATGCCCACTCAAAGGATGATTGTATAAGGACATATCGCATCCCTGGACCACACGTCACACTTTTGCTTTCCGTTCTGTTCCGTTCGTTTCGTTTTTTGTTTTTTTTTTGGTTTCTTTTTTATTGACTTTGACATTTTATAGGCAATTTGTCTTTTGCTCTGTCATAAAATTGCGCGCCAAAGGAGCGTCGTGTCCTTATCCTTATCGCCGAAGGACCAGGACACGGACACGGACCTGGGCCAGGCCGCTGCCGCCAAGTTGTTTATTCTGTCGTAAATTTGCCTTCAAGGACGCGACGACATGCCCCAGCCCCAGCCCCAGCCCGAACCCGAGCACAAACCCAAACCCAAGACCTCCCTCCTGCCAAGAGACCATTTTATCGATCACACAATGGGAAAATTCACACGTTACATACTCTCTGTGGCAGTCTGTGTAGTCCCCAGTGTTGGGGAGTAGTCGAATCCAGTTGGGGTTTCCCCCCCTTTCCGTACCCGCACCCGCACCCGCACCATATTTAATTACGTGCAGCGCAAAGTCTTCAAGGTCTGCCTTTTGCATAATTCAAGGGTCTGCTTCAGCCGTCCCTGCTTTTTTCCACTCTCTGATCAACTAAGAACCTACCCATCCGACCAGCCGACCATCCAACCATCCAACCATCCACCCATTCCTTTCCGAGTGGCTTTTGTTCTTGCAACCTTTACTGAATAATGCAATTGACGCTGCTGGTGTGGCTGCAGCTGCTGCTGCAGCTGCTGCTGCTGCTGCTGGTGGTGCTGCTGATGTGTGGGTGCTGACACAGTTGCCATTTTTCACACATGACCGGGCAAGAAGACTGTGGCATGTCTCCCCCATGCCTCCCCCCACCGCGGTGCACCGTGTCCAGTGAACGAGTGCAAAATTTCATAGCATACTTCAAGGCTGCCGCTTGTCGGAGTCTAATTTACATGTGAAATGACGCCCCTCTACTCCCACCCAACCTACTCTGGTCCTTCAGTTGCTGCTTCCTCTGTGGCCGGTCGCCCCTCCGCTTTTGTGGCAGCTGCAGCCAGTTACAGTTATGAGCTGTGACGTGTAATTGTTTTCCATCCTTTCTCTGCTCTCTACTCTCTCTCCCTCTTTTCCTGCTGCTTCTTTGTGTTTCGCTTCACGTATTCAATTAGCTCGATAAAAAAATAACAAAATAAAACAAAAAGAAAAGCCAGCACGGGGCTGGGCTGCAGCTGCCGCTCTTCACACTCTCTCGGTATTCGGAGGGGTGTACGGGGCTTAAGACGGGTTGCTGGGGTGCTGGACATTTGCATTCGTCCTTGGGCAACCCACACAGACCACGCATTAACCCCAACGATATGGTGTTCGAATCCGTTCCCTAATTCGATTTTAAATAATTAAGGCGGAGGCATTCTTGTACACTTGAGATGTTCCCACATTTCTTCAGATATTAAGATACTTATATGCATATTCCACCATGATTTATGGCCGCAACGTGTCCGCCTTTTTGCCCCCGCTGTGGCATTGTGGCGTTGTGGCATTTATTTTGCACGAAGGAACGATTTTGGAAAGTGAGAGTGAGAGTGAAAATGGTCGGTCTCGTTGGCGGCTTTCGTTTAACAACACAAAAAAACAAGGCTAAAACAGATGAGACAAACAAATGCGCGATGCTAAAATTAAACATCTCGGAATACTCGCAGCAGCAACAACAACAGCAACAACATTTATATATCTACTATAAATATATAGATTGAGAGGGAGGGGCAATCGAGCAACAGCGATACCCTAAAAAAGAGAAAAAGCCGCAAAGCTCTGCGGCAAATCAATTCAGATTTAGATACAAGATACAAATGGGTTTATTGGAAGAGAATTGAACAAGAGAATTCAGAATGCATTTGAAGGTTCGCCCCAGCATAGATTATTTGTGGGGCTCCCTCTGTTATGTCACATTCTTAAGCAATAGGCAATGCATATACCCCACAGTTCTTACGCTTTTCTTTTTTTCTTTGTGGTGATGGGTATCCGAAAAACAGAATTTATCCAAACGTAAAGAAAAACATTTTAGCCAACAAGAAAAATAAGAAAAAATAATAATTGTCGCTACGGCCAAGAAAAACAAAACAAAGCAAGTCGATGGCCGGCCTAAATGGACACACCCACCCATCCACGATCCAACTAACCTACCCACCCACCAATTCCACCTCCCAATCTCCTATCCACTCCCTTGGCCATTACTCTGTCCCTGTCCCTGTCCCTGTCCCTGTCCTTCCCCTCTCTTTCACGCACACAAATCGCAACTTTCTTTTCCTATCCTCGGTTCCTGCCCATTGCCTAATTAGTTGTGGCCTGTGCCCGCCTTGATTTCTACTATATTTATGAGGGGCGTGGCCAGGGGCTAGTGCCAACTAATTGCTGCCAATGGAGAGGGTTAGGCCCTTCGGATACATTTCCCGGCTAGAAACAACACACGGATATACATACATACATATACTCTCGTGCATTGTTAACTGCTGTGCACTTTGCAGCTGCAACGAACAAATTGCTTGAATGTCAAACTGTGCTGGCATCCATTCTACGAGCCCTGCCCCTTGCCCCTTGTCCCCTATCACTTGCTACAATCCCGACCAGAGTTGGCAGCTCTTTCAGCGTCAGCTGCCACATTGAGCCAATCAATTGCAAATGAAATACAAGTAACAAGGCGAAGGCTGTATGTGTGTGCGTGTGCAACGTCAGGAGTTGCCCCATCCTTAGCCCGCCATTGGCTTGATCCATTCCCCCCCCCCCCCACTGTTTTCTTATCAATCAGACACCAAATAACACCAACAAATAAACAAGTTGCAAGCATTTACAACAAGAGAAGAACGATACGGAACAGAACAGAACAGTACGAGCATGACTATGTGAAACGTGAATGACAAATTGATGCATTGCCGTATTGATTGGGCGACTGACTGGCTTTGGCAGTGGCTGCCAATGTGCCACTGTGCCACTGTGGCAGCGTGGCCGACGCCTTGGTTGAATGTCAAGTCGCAGCATTGAAACGAAATTCGTTCGTTCGTTTGTTGCTTTTTTTGTTTTTTGTTTTCTTTTTTGTTTGTGTTTTATTGATCGGTTGTTTAGTATTTGATTGTGTCTGTGAGTGTGTGTCGCGGGGGTGTGTGTGCGAGCCGGTGCCAGGAGCCAGCACAATTGTCCTTAGCGCAGCGAAGGAGCCATCGCCACTTTTATTTATTACGCATACGTCACGTGGTCTGCACAAAAACACACAAATAAAAGGAACTAGGAGTATGCTGGGTCCTGCCACCCACCCACCATTGGGTGACCTTGCAACAATTTGCAACATTTCTTTTGCAAGTCAAAAGTTTTTCGTTCCAAGGGGAAATCAACAGAAATCTGAGGGGATGTCCAGGCGATTTCTAAGGGGGAAACGACAACAACAGCAAAAAAAAGCAATATAAACCTAAACACGCGCGCGTCACCAAGACGCTGCTTGTCCTTGGACAGTCACCCTCCGGCCCCCTGATCCTGCCCTCCCCCTGTTTGACATGGCAAAATTGGCCCAAATAAAAGAATTGCGTATACGACATGTTGTACGGAATTCCAGCATTTCACATTCCAGCCAGTCGAATGTAGGGACTTCGTTCCGTTTATGGCCATAGCAGCGGGTGGCACGTGATTTCAGGTCACGGACCACCCCCCACAGACAGCCATCAGCCATCAGGGTGATTTTCCAGGAAAATTGGTTTCTGTTTGGCTTTGTGTTTTCTGCTTTTTATTGCATTCCTTATGTAGTGCTGGGCAAACTGTTGCGATCTCCCTCTAACTAATTGCACGTTTGCCTGCAGGCGTTTGCTCAGACAAAAAGTTTGTGGCCAAAAAAGTTTTTCATTTTTTGGAAAAGCAACAGGCTGACTGACTGCAGGGGCGACTCTGGCAACTGGCGACCCGGTGACTGCAACTGGCGGAAAGTTCTTAAGCCACCGAGTGACTGGAGCTGCTAGGTCACCCCCCTAGCCACCATTCCCATCCCCATCCCCGAGGGCCCCAGCAAGGCCGAAAATATCAAGGCATATGCGACATCTGACATGCGTAAGCGTAAATTATGCATTGCCTCCGCCCACCCCCCAGCTCCCATAGGAGATGCACTGAGCGAAATAAGTAAACATTTATAAACTAAACAGGAAAAGCCGAGCCGAGTCAAGTCAGGCACTGGTCTGTGTCTCTGTGCCTGGCGCCAAGGTGAGGTCATGCTTATATAAAGACAGACCCACGTGGGATGGTGACGATGATGACGTGGCACCCATCCGCAGCAGCCTTGCCACATGCCACATGCCACGCTCCTGCACACTCTTGCACAGCTCTCAGCTCCCTTCTGCCAAGAACAATCATTTGCCACTGCCAACGTCATCAAATGAATATCCTTCTTCAGCCTGCAATTCGCCTTGGCCTTTGTTGCGATGTTTCGCAATTTGTTTCACACATACACAGGCAAATACACATGTATATCTGCAGGTGTATGAGAGTCTCCCTCCAGCCGCCCGCCCCCCCAAAGGTTTATTTATAGAAACTGAAAGCTCTGGTTTTGCTTCTACTTTTCACACCCTACCACCTGTCCTGACTGGCTGCCTGTCCGTCCGCCTGTCAGCCTGTCCTGCCTGGCTGCCATTTGAATATGATTTTATGGGCCCCCGTCCACGTCCGACCGATAGGAGACGCTGTGTCACAGTCGATGGATGTGGCCGTGCTTCTGGTTCGGGGCTGCCATTTGTGTCTGCTGTGCGGCGGCATAAACACGCATGGGAATACATATTTTATGGGCTTTCGCTGAAAAAAATCCACAAAGCGGGAAATGGGCACACACACACAATCACCCTCGCACCCTCGCAGGTCTCCTCCTCCACTCCTACACACATACAGTGCGTTTCGGAGAAGTAGAGCAGCAGCAGCAGAGGGCTGTACTTATTATCTGCTGCCTGAGGCGGACAAAAGGTGAAAGGAGAAAGGAGAAAGGAGAATTAAGCCCCATGAAAGTGTGTCATGCCGGCCAGGACTTTAATTTGAAGGAGCAAGTCGGGGTACATTTCGAAAGGATTTGGCCTGAACCTCTGATTGGATTCTCTTGTAGATATTATATCTATTTCGTAATGCATATAATTGCTACAAAATAATTGGAGCATAAACTCCTTGATGGCCTTCGCTCGCGTCTCACATTTTCGCTCAGAGTTCGGCAGGATATAACAACGGCAAGGACTTTGGCTGGCAAAGCGGCTGGCTGGCTGCCCTGAAAAGCAGGCCACCGTTTATTTTTAATTATGCCACGCTCTCATAATGAGCAGCGTGCCCCAGTGGCAATCAAAATCTCATCAGGCTGTTAGCCAACAAAGAGTCACTTACTCCTTCTCTTTCTCGTTCGCTCTTCAAAGAACAATGAAATTATTTACATAATTAATCACATGCATGGGCTTATTGATTACACTTTCCTTTCCGAAGAAAAGACCGGCAATAACACTTATTTCGCTGTAATTGCAGCCACGGACGTCGTCGCCGTGTTGATTGGAGTTGGTTCATGGGTCAGGAAGTCATTTGCACAAATGACGTTTCCCTCGAAAGGCCACCCCACCGCCACAGCCACAGCCACAGCCGCACCGTACCGTACCGTCATCAACTGCAGGTGGTGCTTATGTAATCAGTTCTTCTCCTACGGTTGGGGGTGCTTTTCCGAGCTAATGCAATTCATTGATATTTATCGCCTGGCCACCGGCCACCGCGGTGGCAATGGCAGTGTCTGGCTGACTGACTGTCGAACCCAAAGCGACGTGCCCCGTTAGTGTTAATTAAATTACCAAGTTCCGAGTGAAAGAGATAGTGACTGAGTGAGTGAGTGAGTGAGTGAGACAGATGACAAGTTAAATGACAAACTTGTTACCTCACTCCCCCCCCAAATCCCCTCTCACATAAGCAGCCGACTGTTACACATAGCCCTTACAGCCACCTCCTGCTGATTTCTAATGGCCTTTGATAATGTAATGGCGGGTTTGTGTTTGTGTTTGTGTCTGCGTAGAAAATGGCGCGATGACGTCGTAAATGATGCTGATGGGTCCTGATTTGCGAAGGAGAGGGTTGGTTGATTGGTTGATTGGTTGGTTGATTGGTTGGTTGTTTGCTTGCTTGCTTGAAGGAGTAGAAGGTATGCTATTCTTGGACAGGTTGGGCGTAACTACGGATGCTGATCGAATGGCGGAGAAAAGGCTTTAACAAGCAGACAAGTGTGTGCTTATATTTCTAACAATTTGTACAGATTTTAGTAGACATTTACAAAATGTAGCTACATATATGTATATATAATTATAGAGATTTCCCAAAATGCACGATATATGTATTTTGTTTTTGTCAAGTGTAGACCCAAAATGGAGGAAGTTCTTGTCGATGCCGCACTTGACACTGTCATTGCGAGAGCAGAGGCGGAGGCGGACATGGTTTGAGCAGCGGCGCCGTGACAGCGATGGCTCTCAAACTGTGTCAAGTGCCAACAGCCAAAGTGGGTCAATGCAGCAGGACGATAGAAAGAGAGAGAGAGAGAGAGAGAGAGATAGAGAGAGGATGTTGGTACTGGGTGGCAGGCAAGTGGCAGGGGCAGAGGCAGAGGCAGGATAAGCACGCTTATGTAAAGCGTTTGTGCAGCTAAAAGGCTTTTGCCGCCTGCCGTACTCGTACTCGTACTCGTATGTGGTAATAATATATTGATTAGCTCTAGAATGGGGATAGTATATAGGGGATGGGAGGTGGGAGGTGGGGGATAGGGTGTGATTTGCAGACTATTTTGTTGAGCTTCCAAGCATTCAAATTGGTTCTGTTTTGTCCTTTCAGATGCGCACAATTAGATTAAACTGACAAAAAGGATGACGAGGGACAAGGACGATGATGCCTGATGAACCACAGCCAGAATTTACAAAAGCAAATGGATAATCAGAAGAATAACCAAACAGCGAACGGATAAAACCAAAAACAAAAAATAAAAGCAGCAAACAGCAAAAACTACGAAATATTTTAAACAACTTTAATAGCTCGTATTCGTATTCGTAAACATTCAACATTCGACATCCAACATTCAACATCAGAAAGGAGCCTTACGAAACACCAAAGAAACATTTGTGCTGTGCTTAAATTATAGTCAACAACCAAACAAAACAAAACAAAACAAAAAAACAAAGCAAAACAAAACAAAAAATAAACTACAACTTAAAGAAGAACGAACGATTGAACGATTGAACGAACGAACGAACAGGCAGACATCAATGCGCGTAATTATTAAAATTTGAAAATTAATTAACAAAGATATATACTAAATAATCATTATTCTTCCAATTGCGAGTAAATCGAATCGATATTTAAAGTTAGTAGCAAATTAATTACCAAAAACATAAACAAAACTCAAACCTTACAACTTACAAGTTCGTTGAAAACCTTTTCGATTCAAGTTAGAGAAAACAAAACAAGAAACAAGAAACACGAAACAAAACAAAACAAAACAGAGTTGTGAATATTAAAATGAGTAACTAAACAGAACAGTTATAGACATACATAGAGAGGACAGTAATTCCTACGCAATTAGTAGCTTTTAAATCCAGAGACATTTTAATCCAAACTTTTAAACGAGCTTCAACACACACTCTCCTCTCAAAGACATGCCCCACAAAAAAGCCACACACGAGCCGAACATTATCCTTAACCTTAACCAGAGACAGAGCCACAGTCAGAGCCAGCCCACGGCTGCGGCTACGGCTACGACTACGACTACTACAGGAGGGTTGTAATAGAAGCACGAGGCACAGGCCAGGCAGGCAGGCCAGGCAGCCCAAAGAACAAGAACAATCAAATTACACACACAATCGGCCCGTGTGCCGACTCTGGCGCCGTTTGGCTCTGTGCCAGCGCCTAAATTTATACAAATTTGGACCTCCAAGGCGCCCCAAGTGGCATACAAGGACAGCGACGACCTTCGCGTGTGCAAGCGTCGGCGGTTGCACAATAAAGGACGCCACTCACTCACACACACACACACACACACACGGACACACACGCAAACATACTTAGACACACACATTCATACATACCCTTAGACATATATAGGAAATAGCCACCCCTACAACCCACCCGAGAGTAGACTTCATATGGGTGGCCGCCATGACCGGAAGTGAGCTACGGTCACGTCCACTGGCCTTTGCATAACAATCAGCAGCAGCAGCAGCAGCAGAAGCAGAAGCAGCAAGAGCAGGGGAAGAGAAAAACCAACCTAGAGGGAAAACTTTCACTCGCTGTGGCTGGCAAAAATGCAGGAAATGAGCTACCTGCAGGATAATTCCAAAGTGGAGGCCCTCACCAAAGCCGTGCTCATCTCCATACTGGGCGTGGCGATAGTGCTCTCCAATCTCCTCATCATTGCCACCTATGCCAATTTCAAGGGTGCGTAAATGAAGCATCGCATCGAATCGTATGCCCTATGTTTGATCTTCCATTTCACGTTTGCAGGTCCCACAGAGGTAATCAATTACTATCTGCTGTCGCTGGCCATAGCCGATCTGCTATGCGGCCTTCTGGTTGTGCCGTTCTCCGTGTATCCTGCCCTCACAGGGGAATGGATGTACGGGGACATCCTGTGCCGCTTCACGGGCTACCTGGAGGTGACCCTTTGGGCGGTGTCCGTCTACACATTCATGTGGATATCGGTGGATCGCTATCTGGCGGTGCGCAAGCCTCTGCGCTATGAGACGGTGCAGACAAAGACGCGGTAAGTGATTGTCGGACAATGGACAATGTCCTGTTTTCTATACCCTTGCAGAGGATCTTCAGTAGTCGGATACATACATACATATATGAGCACCATCAATTCCGAACAGATCTGATCAGTCTGCAAGGGTATTTTGCACTCGTTTCTTGTTTCCTCTAGAATCTAGGTTACAGTCTCTCACCGTTCTCTCTCTCTTTCTCTCTCTCGCTCGTAATTGTGGTATTATTATTCTTCAAAAGTTTCCATTACAGTTCTATCGAATGGGATTCGCTACAGATTTATGGTCACCGTTATTCATTGTCCCGTTTTTGTGTGTTTCTGTTTCTGTTTCTGTAGCTGCCAGTGCTGGATGGTGTTCACCTGGATATCCGCTGGACTGCTGTGCTGCCCGCCCATCCTGGGCTATACGAAACCGATCGAGAACAATCTGTCGCACATCTGCATGCTGGACTGGGGCAACATGGCGGCGTACAGTGCCACACTGGCGATATTAGTTTTAGGTCCCAGCCTCATATCGATCGTACACAACTACGGCTATATCTTTGTAATGATGCGTAAAATAAGATCGGGCGAGCCAATACACGATAAAGAATATGCAACTGCTCTGGCTGAAAATTTGTCAAACCCTAGTCATATGATGTCATTCGCATTAGTCTTTGCATTCTGGATGTCCTGGCTGCCATGGATCTCAGTGAGGCTGTATGAGGTGGTCACGGGCGACGTTATCCAAAGTACTCTTATCAATTTCGCAGTCGTTTGGATTGGCGTATTGAATTCATTTTGGAAAATTCTGATCATGACCAGTATGTCGCCGCAATTTCGTATCGCTTTGAGAGTATTTTGCTTAACCATTTGTTGTAAGACTAAGGGCCGTTTGCAAGCTGAGCTAATCGGGTTGGACCCAGATGACTAGAGTTAGATTTAGATTTTCATTACCTCAAATCCCTATGCCCCCGTTCAAATATCCCCCCAAAAACAAAAAGCGAAATCCCCGAACTCCCAGAATCCCTTTAAAGCAAACTTAAAATTTCCCGCAAGTAAAAATTGGTTGTAATTGCATCTTGAGCCATCTCTCTCTATCTCTGTTTCTGTCTCTATCGCTGTCTGTGAAAACAAAACAGAGCAGAACTGAAGAGAACAGAACAGAAATACACACACTCTTTCCTTACTTGCTGTTTTGCCATATAGTTGCATATTTACGAAGGCCCGTTTGGCAATACGTGACATAATGAAATGAATGCCAACACTCCACTCACTCGAACAACAGTCACAGCTACAGTCACAGTTACAGTCACAGTTACAGTCACAGCACCCCATTCGTGAGTGCAGCTGTGGCCTCAGCCACTCAACCACCACACAGCCATAGACACCACACAGCCATAGACACCACACACACAGACAAAACGTTGAAAGACATTTTCATAACATACTCGTACTATATAAAGTATATTGTATATGTATATCGTAGTCGGTAAGCTAGGCTAAGTGTTTTTAGCAGTATCTAATTATTGTATGATTGATTAATTGACTAATGCATTGATTGATTGACCGATTGACCGATTATTATGTAGTGTGTATTTATGAGCTTAACAAGTATATACCTATGTATATATATACATACCTATTGATTGGATTGACTTATCTCAACTATATTGTACATATATAGTACACAGATACAAATCACGCCCCTAGTTTAGCAAACGATTCCAATTCCGATCGTAGACGAGTGACAATTCACAATTCAGGAAACGGCTAGCAGCACTTCCGTTTCCGGTTTACAGTTTAACTACAGTTTTTGCTAACCAAAAATCATAGCGCTACTTACTACTATGTAAATCTCTCGAGACTTGAGATTAGAAACTAGATTATTTAAAGCGTACTCGTATTGTATGCGAAAGATCTACAAGAAAACCAAAAACAAAACAAACAAAAACAAAAACAAAACCAACCATTAAGTAAAGTTAATTAATATAAAGAGCCTTTTTCAAAGTCCATATTAAGTAGCATTTAGTATTTTACAAAAATCGTGTAGAGTTTATTAAAACAACAAATTTGCCAAACAATGCCGAAAAGAGTTCAGAAAAACCCTTCAATTCAACTAATAATCGCACGCTTCGAGAAAAAACCAATGCGAAATGCGGGAAACCCAGCCCAAAATAACCAGTAAAGAAATCAAAAATCCCAAAAATGAAACGATCCTAGAACGAATGGCAAAACGTAATTCAGTAAACAGTCCCCAACTCAAAAGCAAAAACATTTCCAATAGTTCGTAGAAAATAATGAATAATTATTGAAATAATATAGATAAATAAAAACGGAGGGGGAAGGGGGCGCAAGTAAGAAACGTAACGTAGCGTAACGTAACGTAACGTAAATAGAGTAAGCTAGAGGCAAGTTTCGGTCATGGTTAAGGGTAACTACATCTTGATTTGGGCAGTGCTCAGGGGCGCACCTCTGGCCGGGGGCCCAACAGACTGTTGCGATTTTGCCTAGTTCCCTTAGTGGGTTAAATTCAGTTTCCCCGCCCAGGCCGGCGATGCGCCCCTGGGCCACAATGGAATGTTTGTTGCTAATTATTATCCACAAACATGCCAACAAAAAGAACAAAACAAAACAAAAACAAACAAACAAACCAAACGTTGTGTATATTCTGTTGTACAATTAAATTTATGTTACTTAATTTTACCACAAAAATAGGAAGATGTTATCGATTTGTATACATATGTACGAAAATTGTTAGAGCTATTTAAGCAGCTATAAACGGAAGGGCATTAAAACGTATAAATAATGAATGCAGTTAATAAATGCGAAAAACATGATGATAATATAATCTATGAATATTTCACTTTTAAATTGCAATTTTGAGTCTTTATAATTTGAAATTACTAATCCACACATTTTCATCGGAGAAAGCAGAATGATTTTCCTCTGAAAATTTCCTTACCTGCCATTTTTTTAAATTTGAGCGATTTGGCGACCACTGGAGATATTTTAAGATTAAATATTGAACAGAACTAGAACTAGTTGTTCGAATGCTTGTCAAAAAAAATGTCCACATGTACATAAAAAAATGCTAAATTATAAGAGTGCCATATTCTAAGCTGTTCGTCTTATTCGCCCAGCCCGCTTCCGCCCACACAAAGGACGCAAATCTGTAGCATTCTAACAATTTCAGAGATACGGGAAAACAAAAAACCCAGAAGCGCGGAGAAATACCATATATAGCTGATTGCCGAATCTGAATCTGATCAGATAATTATTATGGCCAGGCGGAACAAATTCATTCTCTCTCTTTCACACACTCTGCACGTGCAGAGTCTTTATGGACATCAAGACCGTGTGCGCCCTCTGGCGGAGGAGGGCCATACTGGCTATAAATGTAGAGTCAGCAGCCAAGTTCCTCTCGTTTCGTTTACAACATTTTACAAAATATTTCAATAAAATTACCTTTGTATATACAAATTACTCATTCTTATGAAAAATTTATTAGTTTGTCTGATTAAATTATCGCTATCGGAAAGCTCTTAACACAGCAGTGAACAAAAAAGTTATTGCAAGGGTAAGAATAAGGGTATAAACAGCGCCAAGCCGTTATTCGAATGAAAACACTTCAAGTCGCGGCTTGTGAAGACAAAGAAAGGGAAACCCCAAAAAACATGCTGCACATATGCATATACATATGTATGTATAGAAATCTTTCCAACACATACAGGAAAAATAAGAATAACAGAAGAGGCGAGTGAAAGATACACAAATCAGAAGGTATGGTCGCAATAAGATGCTGGTAAATCAGGCGGAGTTATGCTGTTCAAATAGGGCGCTCTAACTCGAGTGACCATACCTTGTTATGAGTGTACACTAGACAAGAGCTAACAAAAATGTGCACACATTCTCATTCTCCAATTCGTTAGATCCCTGCAGCACACATCAAATTTATGCTGACGCTGCTTTCTGCCACTCAAATGTACATATGTATATGTATACATTTATGGACAGCGAAAGATATATCATTTTGAATTAAACAGTGAACGCGTTCGGTATTGTCATATAATCGACGGAACACCAAAGAACAAACATATAAGAACAGTTCCTACTGAATCTTCACTTGAAAGCGAGGGAAAAGAAAAGCTGTGCTCATAAATTGTTGAAGCAAAGAAAATAAAGTGAGTTTATAGCACAAAAATAATACAATTGCTGACATTATCCATTCAATACACATAAAACCAGCAACGAAAATGAGCTCCCAGGCAAGCAATACGTCTTCCTCCGATACCTCGATGGGTACCCATGACGACGAAATCGACGTGATAGACCGCGTAGCGCTGGACATAGGCGGCCTCTGCTTGGACTACCGCTTCTCGGACGTTGACTTCTTGGTAGAGGAACAACGGCTGCCGGGCCACCGCTACATTCTGGCGGCCCGCAGTGAGTATTTTCGCGCCATGCTGTACGGGGACATGGCTGAGTCGGCGCAGCGGGAAATTAAGCTGGACGTTCCGGTGGATGCATTTAAGATGATCCTGAGCTATATTTACAAGGGGACGCTGCCACTGTCCGCACTGGACGTGGATCAGATTCTAGATCTGCTCGAATTGGCCCATCTGTACGGGCTGCAGAACGTCGAGGCGGCCATAATGAAACATCTGCAGCAGAATCTAGCCATCAGCAACGTCTGCAAGACCCTGAATGCAGCGCGCCGATACAGTATGGATGAGTTGACTAAGGGATGCCTAAATTTTATAGACTGCAATGCGTCGGATCTGCTGAGCCATGACTCCTTTGAAATTCTATCCAAGGAATCCCTTGAGGAAGTCCTGCGACGGGACACGTTCGTTGCCCGTGAAATTGAAATCTTTAAGACTGTACAAAAGTGGAGTCTCTTTAACCCGAGCGTAGACATCAAGACCGTGATCTCTCATGTACGACTCCCGCGCATGACTGTTCACGAGCTGCTGCATGAGGTACGTCCAACTGGCATATTCGAGCTGGACCAAATAGTGGACGCCATTGATAAAAATTATACCGGAATGAATATTCCCTACCGTTACGTCCAGTTGCCGAAAGGGAAAGTGGAATTAGAAGTGATAGAGAACTTGTATTGTAAGTTATTCAAAATAAGCAAGCCGTATTTAATCAACTGTATTAGCACGACTGCTACTGGTGGAGGAACAGTGAGAGTATATACACGTAACGATGGACAACCCTACTTCTATTCCGAGGGAATCTTCCAAGTAGAACCCAACGTCACAAAGGACTTCCACTTCACGGAGCGTTCCGTTGAGTACATTTTAATAGACATAAAAAATCGTAACCCGACTCCGCAAGAGGTGAAGATCATTCCCTCGTACATTCCTGATAAACTTCCTGATAGGCATTCCTCATGACTGTAACAGCAGCGACTCATGCAGTGAGGATCCCAGTTCTGGCGACGCTTTAAATATACTTCATTTCTTATTATTATTAAGTTCAAGTTACTGTAGTCGTATGAATTTTCAATGGAGTTTATTTTATTGGCAGAACAAAAAATGTAAAAGACGTCATCATGTACTCAATTCACCCTACATAAATACAAAGCATTTTCAAGTATATTCATACATATGTATTACTTTTTTGAATTTTAACGGAGAACGGGGAATGTAGGGACTGTTTGAGACAGAGATAGTGAAATGTAAAGGTAGTATATACTGGTATTTTTTCAAAATTACCGCCAATTTAAAGAATTTCGATATTTAGTTGCATGGCTCGTTCCATGGTATGCGCTCATACTTTGAACGCAAAAATAAGTAAAAGTCGCTCTTTTTAAGCGATGGAGCCCCTCTCTTTGGTTTGATCGCACCGCTGTGCTATGGAAAGGTAGGGACGACAGGAAGAAAACAGCCAATGTAAATTGCAATGCTCATACGAACCTCACCTCACCTGCGAACCTACATATGATATGACCTGAGGACAGGCATGTCCTCACGTTATATTAGGCAATGGGGTGGATTTTACCTTGGATGCGTGGCATTTTATGGGCTGTTTTGCCTGTTGTCCATACCCTCTTTTTATAAACTACCCTTCTACGGAAGGCCATAAGGAAATTGATAAAATGTTTGTCCAACGAACGCAGTAACTGGTTTTATAGCTATTTTTATATATTTACAAAGTATGATCAAATAATCTCCAAATTTTAAAGCTATCTCAACGAAAATTTACCGTTTATAGTCTTCCGACTGATACCAAAATGGTGGGTCGGGATCGAGAAGTATATGCGGGAATCTAATTAAATGCATGAACAATTTCTATACTAGAAAAATTCATCATTACTTAGGCATCAGAGCAGCTTGAAAAGCAGTATTTAACGTTTATTCAGAAATAGGGTATACGGAATTTACATACTCCGTAATTATTGTGCCTATGTGTAGTTACCGTGTAGTTGCCATGTAAAATAGGGACTTATTTGCTGACCTATCTCGTTTAAGCGTTATTTTATAAACAAATCTAAAAAATCACTAAACTTAAGCAATCTTGTAGACAATTGATTCATCAATCCTATAAAATTATGTGTTCAGGCCTGAGGATCCTAGCTAGCTAGTAATATTAAACAGAATATCAAAATCGAGGTATCTGATCTTCGCCGGTAGTTGTAGTTTTTTGCTTATAACATTTAAAACATGGAAATTCGCAACGAGGATCCTGGTGCTGTGCAATATGGAAATTTCATGAATTACTATCAATTCAATTCGGCGCCCGAGAGGGTGAAACTGCTGCCGGACAAGGATATCTGGCTGCCGGCCACCGTAGAGGAGGAGGAGCGACCCTACCTCGTGCTGGATGTCGGCTGCAACTGTGGCGTTTTCACCCAATTGCTGCACAGCTACCTGGAGGAGCGCCTGCAGCGTTCCGTGCAGATTCTGGGCGTGGACATTGACGAGCGACTGATTCAGCGGGCCAAGGAGGAGAACACGTGCCCCGAGAAGATCACCTACGAACGCGTGGATGTGCTGGACGCATCGGATTTTGAGACGGTGCTGAGCTACTTAGACAGCCAGCAGCGACGGAAGTTTGATGCCATCTGCTGCTACTCCATAACCATGTGGATCCACCTGAATCATCATGACGAAGGCCTTAAAATGTTCCTGCGGAAGCTGTCGCATTTGTCAGAGCTCCTCGTGGTGGAGCCACAGCCCTGGAAGTGCTACCAAACGGCGGAGAGGAGACTCAAAAAAGCTGGCGAAGTGTTTCCCCTGTTCCTGCAACTGAAGTGGCGTTCGGACGTGGAGAAGCAGATAGACAACTACCTGGAGCAGACCCTTGAACGGCGAAAGATGTTTGAATCGACCCCCACAAAGTGGCAGCGACGGATATGTTTCTTTAGATGATAGTAACCATTTCATATTGAGCATAATACAAATTCGTTGAGTACTAGTAACAGAGACAATCCCAGATTGCTTTAGTCCACATTCAGCTTCCGGAAAGATCCCTCGATGCCAAAGAGGCCCTCAAAGTCGATGGGATTGCCGGGGCGCAGGCTCTCGTCCGTGCCGTAGGTGGCGTTGGCCTGGAAGAAGTCTTCGTACTCGTCAAACTTCTTCTCCCACGCGGCAACAAGTTCCTCGATGTCGCCGTTCTCTCCGCCGTAATTTTTGGACAGGTACTGGAGCGGAATCTGATCCGTAAGCAGTCCCATTTTGCTGCCATGGACGAAGAGGCGGCCCTGCATCTTCTTGGACATCATGGGCTTGAATATGTTGAAGACTTGCTCGAAGCCAGTAATGGTGTTGATAAAGTGCTGGGCCTTGGGCCGCAGTGGTAGCGCCTCCTCGGAGAATACCGTGAACTTCTTGGCCATCGCGGGCGTCATCTGGAACATGTGCGCTGCTGTGGCTCCCTTCATGTCCATGATGAACACGATGCCATTGACATTGGCGTAGTCATCCTCCATGATGGCGATCTCTTGCATGGCCTGCGCCACCTGCATACATTCCAGAATGTTGTACTTCTCCACGGGACAGAGCCCCATCCGCCAGATGGCAATGCGAGGCCCATTGCCGTTCAGGGGAGTCGGCAGGTAGACTATAGCCCTGTTTATGATAGCCAGAGATATGAATGGACTTCGATTCGATTCGTGAGAGTTTTCTGTGAGCGAAAGCTTACCCCGTTTGATGGATCTCGCGGAACTTGGGACCCCTGGTTGTGGTCACGTTGAAGTACTCTGGGTACTTGGTGCGCAGTGTGTAGTACTTGTCCAACTTAGACTTGGCCCGCTCCAGGCTGTACTTGCAGCCGCGCAAGAAGGCCACCAAGAACTGGTCGTCTGTGCGCGGATTCAGGTGCGGCTGCTGCTTGATCCATGTCTTGAATGCCTCCAGATCCGCTTCGAGGCGATCGGGCACCTCGTGCAGCTGCTCGTTGGCCGTCTGCTGCAGCTCGGGCGTGAGGGCACGTATCTGGGGCGGCATTCCTGTATGTTCTGTTCTATTCTGTTCTGGACAACTCGAAGGTTTTTGGGGCACTACTTCCACTTTGGCCGTGGCTTCTTCCAATCGTCAATGTTTATTGGGTTTTATTTATCAATTGCTGATAAGTATAGGCGTTGATTGCGCGCCATAAACTAAATAAAGACAAATACTCGTAGTGCAAAATGCCCCGATAAGCATAAGCAGCGGGCACATTTCGTAAGAGGACCGTCGAACGCCAAAATCGCCCAGTGCACGACGACGGCACAGCACAAGCCACTCTACACATCATTTTACAATTTAAATACATAATTAACAGAATTTATTCGACTTGGAGGCCCTCTACTTCTGGAACGGATAGTAGTCCAGGCCCGAGTTGTAGTTGTACTTCGGTCTCTGCTTCCTCTGGGCCGTCGCTATCAGCTGCTGGACATCCTTGCGGTAGGCGGGCGGCAGCATCTCCTCGTGCAGCGTGCACTTGTGCTCTTCCGGCTCCTCGACCTTGAAGATGTACCGCCGCACAATGTCGATGTCGCGACCAAACTCTTCCTTGAGGTCCGAGATCTTGGTGGGCGCCGTGTCGAAGGCGATGGTGAAGTGCGTGCCCACGCGATGCACCACCCCGTGCTCGCTGACTTTGTGGGGCAGCGCCCGCGTGCCCAGGTTCTCCAGCTTCCGGATGATGCCCCCCTTGTCTAGAATGGCCTCGGCGGTGCGGCGTATCACGGATATCAGCTCGGGCTGTCATTTAAACGATTATTAATAATAATATTTACTTTTATGTAACGCTGTGGGAAATATCAATTGTGACTTACGCGTGGCAATTGGCGTAGCACCAGGGCTAGCTCGTAGGAAGGCATTCTGGCGGGCTTAAGCTGTGTATTGCTTTCTCTACAGAAGATTTCGTTAAGCTTTTAATTGATACAATTCCAATTCCAATATTTTAGAAATTTTATTTTGATCCACCGGTTGATAGCTGACAGTGCTGTTAAACGAAATTTTAACAATGAAGTGTGACCTTAAAAATATTTTAGTGTGCTATGCAATATTTGTGTGATGTGGGGTTACACTGAAACCTAGAACCTCGCCTAGCCTTGCGTATGTAATATACCATGAGGAAAGGGTATGTTAGGCAATTGGGATGGCCTTTAACTTGCATACAGTACATTTTCTGGACCACTTTGCCTTTTGTCCATACCCTGGTGGGGACATGAACAAACACTCTCCCATTTTGCTCGAAAAAGAGAGCAAATATCCCAAGCCATCTGCGCTAGCGCCCACACGTCATGTAAATCAGGTGGGGTGGATTTTACCTTGCATGCGTGGGATTTTATGGGCCGTTTTGCCTGTTGTCCATACCCGACATTTGCCGAAGAGCCTCAGCAATTTCCCAGGGAAAAATATTGTAAACTTCCCAGGACGGCGAGGATTATTTACAGCGCGCGGATTTGAAATGAACAAGGGAGTTACTAAAATAATGGATAAATTGCTGAAATCAAAGTAAACTGTTTCATGGGATATTAGTTATTCGATTATGTTATCTTTTTACTATAATTTATGGGTTTCCTTCCAAGGAGTAGCCCCAACACTTAATAGCCCAAATTATAGTGAACAAATAAAACAATAGCCCCAAAACTTATTTGCTGACCTATCTCGTTTAAACCTTATTTTAGACAAAATACAATAAATGGGGGCTTTAAAATTTATCAGTCTTATAAAAAATTGTTCCATCTACTAGATAAAATTATTTGTTCAGAGCTGAGGGTCTTCGTTAGCTAGTAATATTATACAGAACATCAAAAGCGAGGAATATGTTATATTTTTGGTATATTGCGGTATATTTTGAGGTCAGACCGTATATTTTATTGGGACTTTTTGAGGGATTTTGTGGAGGGATTTGGTTGCGGCAGCATCATCCCAACAATTACCTTTTTCACCGCAACAATTTCCCTTACATTCCATGCTCACTTACGTTGCTACGTTACATTCCATGCTCACTTACGTATTTTACCGTTGGCAACTTTTTTTTGTATGGGCCAGCAGCATGTGCCGGGAAATTAGCGACATTGTTCCACAACATTTGCACAGAATTAGGAACATTTTGCACACCCCGTAGGAAAGGATATTATAGAATTTAGGAATAGTTTGTTTTACTAGGCACCAATTATTGCAGAAACTAGTCAGTCTCTATCTCAGAACATTTTACGATTTTTAGTCTTTTTATAAAGAATGAAAATGGGTATCGGGATCGATATGTTACTAATAATAAATTCATCAAATGCATTATTGGGTAAAAAAATGTAAATATACGCAAAATACAATATTAATTACGTTCACAAGCAGCTGGGAAAAAAGAATTTTAACATTAATCAAAGGAAAAAGGGTATACAATTGTCGATACTACCGGTTGACAAGCAACAAGTGTTCAAGTGACGTGACATTTCATGCTCACTTACGGCGCATTTCATACTCACTTACGTTGTGCGGTTGTTTGAACGAAAGTGCCTTGTGCGTAGCAGTTCTAATCAGAATAAAGCGAAATGATGCACAAGGCATTAGGTTCATACAACTGCAGGTCTGCCAGCTAAGTCGATCTGTAAGCATAACAAACTGTTCCGAGCCACAGAACGAGCTTTTAAATATTCAAAGAGCCCATACATAAGAATCTCGGGAAAATGTAGATATAGTCTATATGTATCTGTAGTCAAATTAAAGCTGAACAACAGCCCAAAAATGAGATGGTTTGGAAAATAAGTTTTTCTATACAACTGTCTATTAACATAGACCAGTTTTTCTTATTGAGTATTCATAAAAATGAATATGTCTACAAACAATTACAAACAAATAGAAACAATTTAAGCTTTGAGTGCTCATACATACATATGTATGTATGTATGTATGTTTACTCCTAAACTAAAATTTCAATTATTTTGAAAAACTATACGTTTATTCATTGGATCCAAAGCACTCATAAAATTCTATTCTTTTTAGCTGATGTCGCACAATGCACCAAAGATAGTACTTGAATCCAAATAATATTTGAAAGGCATGGAAACAATGAATTAATAACTTCATTTGCTATGATTAGTGTAGAGTTAGTTTACGCAAACTTACAGAAGAGGAGAATGGTGAAATCCATTGGAATAATTCTGTTAAGCAGCATGAACTACTTGTCTATCAAACAGAAAATTTAAACCGGCCAATTGGTAAAATTGCGGAATTTGCTGCTGTGAGAAACACATAAAGAGCCTTTGTGAAGTTAAAAATCCTACAAAGGACCTTTTCGAACATTCTTTGGAACACATTGAAATATTTTCCAAATACTTCATAAACACTCCATGCACAAAAAATATTGCAAAAAATATTGTTACAAAATGAAAAATGTTTGAGGTTTCCGATCCATGCGCTTCTCATAGACACAAAATCCTAGAACACTTGATAAAAGTGTTTGTTTCTACTAACTTTATGTGGGTCAATGACAAATTGGATAACGCGAAACAATTAAATTTAAACATAAAGAGGAGAGAAATGGAAGAAAAAAAGAAAAGAAAATGGGTGCAAGAAGGCAAATTATATTCCGAAACGAATAGCCCTTATGCCAAAAAAAATCAAGGGCATAATAAAGAATGGCTTTTGTGAATAAAAAATATTTAAAAAATGCTGAGAATCCCGAAACCCCCTTTAATTTGAAACATCTGTGCATGATAGCTTCAGTAATGCAGGCTCTCCGATTTACCATCTTTTTCTTTATTGAAAAAGAAAAGATCGCTGATGAGGAAGAGTGGTTTCTTCCGAAACAGTAAATGTTTGGTTTCCAATGTTAACTCAATAACTCAGAATTGGCATCTACACTGCAAAACTCGAGTTATTGAGCTTGCTGCGTGTTCCAACAAAAATTTTATATTTCAACCAAATTATGAAAATGGTTGATCTGATCATAAAGTTTGTTAAAAGTGCTTGTATTAACGATTAAATGTATGCATATTTTCTACATTGACATGAGGTGGCTTCATGAGGATTACATCCTTGTGTAGTTACCATGTAATAAGTAAGTGTCTTGTGGTATGTTATACAATGGGGTGGATTTTACCTTGCATGCGTTGCTATTTCTATGCCGTTTTGCCTGTTCTCCATACCCACTTTTTTTTAGGAGTACATTTTTTAACTACCCTTCGACGGAAGAAATGATTAAAAGATTGTCCAACATAAGTAATAACTGATTTTATATATTTTTATTGGATATTTAGTAGGTATTCCAAAATAATCTTCACGTTTGTAAGCTATCGCAATGAAATTTTGTAGTTTATAGTCTTCCTACTGATACCAAATATGAGGATTTGGATCGACACCTACGGGAATATATATACGGAAATCTAATTAAAGGATTGAATAGGTCAAAAACATTTCAAAACGAGAAAAATGCATTGGTACTTGGAAAACAGTATTTTAACAGAACAGTATTTGCAGTGTTTGCAGAAGTAGTAGTATAGAGTATACAAAAGCCATCCTCCGTAAAAAGGTTTTTGATGCTTAGAAAATGTGTAGTTACCGTGTAGTTGCCATGTGAAAGTAGGGACTTATTTGTTGATCTTCCCCGCTTAAGCTTTATTTTAGACAAAATTAAATAAACGGAGTCCTTAAAATTAGCCAGTCGTGTAGAAAATTGTTTTATCAAATGTATAAAAGTATGTGTTCAGGCCTGAGGGTCCTAGTTAGCTAGTAATATTATACAGAACAGCAAAAGCGAGGAATACGATTTTCGTTGGTATTTTTGCGGTATATTTTTCAATTGAGACCGTTCTTTCAGGTATTTTTCTGACAGTCGGGCGGTATATTTTATCGGTAATTCCGCGGTCACACTGCTTCCAAAGTATCCGCAGAAAAAAAAAATTTCAAATCGAGCGCGGTCACGTCGCGCATGTTAACAAATTAAAATAAATTTTTTTTTGAACCGAGCGGTTGCTGCGCGCGTCGTTGTCGAATAAAGTAAATAAAAAGAAATAAGTATATAGTTGAACCTTTTTTTTTTTTGGTCCGGCCGCTCGTCGGGCGTTTTTGGCCAAAGGTAAAAGACGCGATATAAAAAGAAAAACAAATTTATGCTGTGTTCCGTCGTGCTAGTGCGAGTGTGTGTGCTTGTTTGTTTGTGTGTTTGTTTGTGTGTTTTCATGACGCATTCTATTAAAAGTGCAAGCCGCATATTCGCATATTGAAGAAACATACATCTGAGAAATGAAATTGTGCAACGAGTCGTCGGGCCAACCGAGTTGCAAAATGCAAAAGAAAAGCGCCTGCCTAGGGAGTGGGAGTGGGAGGAGAGACAGAAAGCGAGGGAGCACGAGGGTGTGCGTGCAAAATGTGTGCGAAATTATGTAAAATACCTAAACAATAGAAAGAAAGAAAAACTAATTCAAAATTCCAATTGCACTCGCACTCTCTTGTGAACTGCAACCCATGCTGTCTCTCTCTCTCTCTCCTTTCTGTTTCTCTACTGCGCCGCTGCAGCGCGAATGCCAGTGCATTTCCCTTCGGTTTTGTTTCTTTTTTAATTATTTTCCTCTCGATTATTGGCGCTATCCAGAAAAACGGTCACACATTATTCCTTCTGCTGCAGCTACCTGCCCTGCGCCGCTGCCGGCTGCGCGGCATTGACACGTCGTCCGCTGCAACATTCTTGTTTTTTTTTTTGTTGTTTTTGTGGTACGTTTACCTGTTTAACCACCAAATTCGTCGGCCGTGTCTCCACGTTTATCGAGGGGCGAATTAGTGCTCTGGAAGAACGCGCAACGTTGAAACAAACAAAAAAATTAATTAACCTTTACGGGAAATACATACATACAAACAAACGCCAGCAACAACAACATCTCTCATATTTTACTCCTCTTCCTCTCCACTCTCCACTGTTTCGTTTCGTGCGCTTCTTTTGGATTACATTATCTTGGTTTTTGTTTTTTTTGTGGATTATTACTACTACAGTGGCAAGCAGTTCAAGCAGTAGACACAGCAGCAGCAACAAACTGGCCGAATCGGAAAACGCAGCAGCGGAAAACTCCAACAACATGAGTTGGGGCACAGAGCTATGGGTAAGTTTTCTCTCTTTTCTGTCGATTAGAGTGTGTATTGGGGAGGGGGGAGGAGTTCTGTCGGGGGGAACTGTCTGATTGGATTATGGAACTCCAGAGATAAGCAATAGTAAAATCCTTCCCGCTAAGCTTTCTAGTATTCTATTGTTAGGGGAACTTTAGTTGTGAGTGCTTTTCCGTTTCTGAGAACGAACAGCTGTAGATCGGGATATATGTATGTATGTAGTGCTTATCAAGTCGAGCGGTTCCTCAAAGCAAACAAAAAGTGCAGATAATCTCTCATTGAATTATTGGAACTCTTTAGGTGAACTGAACAGTTATTGGGTGAATAATTCCCTTGCATTGTGTGGGAATTCTTTTTCGGGAAGGAGGTAGGGAGTGTGATAATAGATAATAGAACGCAAGACACGCGAGAGAGAGAGAAAGCGTTACTTGCAGATGGGGCTCGATCGGATATCAATGTAAAAACGAGGGAAATTCACTGCTGATCAGTGAATCTCATCTCATTCCTTCGCCTATTGGTTTAATGGAACTTTCAAGCTGAGCGGCCTTCCTGAATAAACAGAAATGAAAGAGAGACTTTTGCGGATTGCAACCTAAATGCCTCTCTCATTGGATTTATGGAATTGTCGAACATAACTGTAAAATCCTTCCTTCCACTTACCCATTCCACTTCCTTCCTTATCGGCTAAAAGCCGAGCCAAGAAATCATCTCAAAGCAAAGCTCGAGAAAGCCAAAGTGCAGGCAAATGTCTCAAGAACTTTGCGTTCAGTTCATAATGTTTCGCTCTACCTCTCTCTGCCTCTGCCTCTCTTTCTCTCTGTTTCTCTGTCTCCGTCTCCGTCTGCGTTGGAACTTGAAACTTAATGAAGAAAAAAATAAACTGGTTTTGCGGGTTTTATGTAAATTGCTGCCATATGAGCGGCGGCGGCGGCGGTACCAAGCGTGCGCCGCCCCAGAGCGTTATTTCTCGGATATCGCTGTTGTGTTTGGCTTTTGCAGTGTTGTGTTCTACGTTGCGCGTGAGAGGCGGAGAGGAGAGTTTAGGCCCCAAAAGCCCCATTCCACCATTCCACCATTCCAGCACTCCACCACTCCATCGCTCCACCACTTCTTCGATTCCAAGTACCGGCTTCACATTATTGTTTTAATATTTAACAGTTTATTTTTCTTCTTCTTACATCTGCTCTCTGACTGAATCTACCACACATCTGTACATACATACATACACATGTATGTATGTGTGTACATATATGTATGTGTATTTCTTTCTCTGTCTGTCTCTTGGGTTAGACATTCGCTTAAACAGCTGTTTTTAATCGTTTTCTGTTTTTGGTTTGGCTGGGGCGTTGACACGCCCATTCTAAAAGCTTACCTTTTAAATATTTTTTACTTTTTCGCAATACTCAGCTGCTTTTTCCTCCTCTCGCCCTCACTCCCTCACTGCTTCTCTCTCCCCCCTCGTTGTTCGATTTAGTTTTTGCTGAAATTTCAATTCAATTCGAGAGATTCGGATATCGATGGATTTTATACACGTTTTGGTTTTTTCTTCTTGTTTTCGGGGGTAGTTTTGTGTGCACTCCGCCCCTGGACGGAGCAGCAGCACCAGCAGCCGGCGCAGCACACCCTCGAAAGGTATCTGTGTGTGTGTGTTCGTGTATTGGTGTTTGTGCAACACTGGAAAAGCAAAAGCCGCTTCTGCCCAGAGGAGCCTCCACCATGTTGCCAGAGCCCCGAAATTGCACGTCTAGACAGCATTTTGCAATCTATTTGCTAAGCAGTTTTCCTCTCGTTTTCCGCTCCTTTCCTGCTACGTGTTTCCTTTTTTTCTTCTTTTTTTGTTGGCCTGGCTTTTGGGCGCTAGTGTCAACTGCCTGTCTGCTGCTAGTTTTCCGCTTAGAGCGGCTTACCCAAGTGCTTGTCTGGCGGATTTGCATATGCCAGATCCCAGATTCCAGGGTCCGACATCCACAGCGACAGCAGAAGGCAGCAAAGGGCGACCCACCGAAAGAAGCCAATGAATCCAGTGGATGGGGTGGATGGGATGGACAGTGAGAAAATTCTTGCAATATTTAGTGGCATTTGTATTGGATTGATGCATTAAAGATATTTGGAAACGCTTTTATCTCTCTTTTATAGGAAATATGTTTCTGGGCAGACAATGAATCGTCAAACTTAAAGTTAATATTCATTATGTACTATAATTATGTTCTTTTGTAACTAATTCCGCATTGTTCCGCCTCGTTTTTACTTCTTTTTTAACCATTTCTTTAGGCTTTTGGTTTTGCCTAACGCCGTTTTGTTATATGATTCATGATGTGGGTTATAGAAAACCAGTTTCTCCCTCTGCCCCCAAATACATACATACATATACATAGATATGTACACATCCCGTACCCCTCTTTCCTTCTACCCTACAAATATTGTATCTTTTTTGGTTCAGACTCAATCACGAATCATTGTTCGAATCGGTAGCCAGGAGAGCGCGTAATATATGCCCATAACTGTTTCCCCTCCCCCTGCCGCTCCCACTGACATTTGCATAAGTGATTTGCACACGAAATACTCGATATACCCCCGCCCACCCCCCTTCGTGGCGCCCCCAAAAGGAAAGTGTAACCAGATGGACTTTTTTTCTTGGTTTAATTGAATTTTTGGTCTGTGGCGCTGGAAAGCGTGGCGCGGTCGCACTTAAAAACCGTCATAATATTATAATATATATATTTACAATGCAAAAATCATAGACTCCCCTACCCCACCCCACCCCACCCCTCCCGAAAGGGGGTCAAATGCGGGTCCGCCTGCAATCGCCACTCGAGCACAAAACTTTCTTTGGATTTTTCGCTGCTTTTCACTTTAATTAAATTTAAAGCATGCGCCGTCGACGTCGCCGTCGCCGTCTCTTAAATTCCATTAAGACCGACCACCGCTCGGCCAGCGCTTTGCATATGCAAAAAAAAGCAAAAAAAAAGAGAAAAAAAAAGCTTAAAAGAGCTAAAAACTTGAGGCACGGATAAATAAAAACTTTTGTTGTTGTTTATTTCGACATTTGCTGAGTGGCGTGCGTTTCGGGAGGGAAATCTCTGCATTGCTTTTTTTTGGGGCAGCCAACCCACCCCAATGGGTCGTCTCTTGGGGTCTCTCCCCGTCTCTCTCTCCCTGTCTCTCTCTCTGCCTCTCTGTGGGGACTAAAAATAGTTTGTATTTTTGTTATTTCGAATTACTTTTGGCCTAGACAAGGTCCAACGCATTGAAGAGGAGGCAGGGGCTAGAGGCCCATATCTTGAGGGAAGACAGATCTTCAATGTTCAGGGAATGAACACCCGAAAAGTCACCTAAAGTCAGTCTGTTTGTCCATTCAAATTCAGCCATAAAATATGTATGGATAATCGATGGCATAATATGTGAAAAACGCTTGTGTGAGAGTATTCCGAGGCTTCTGTCGTCCAATTTGTCATCAATTTTTGTCTACCGCATGGAGAACCCCCCCACCCAGCATCAGCTGATCTCCCTCCCTCCCCCTGCCTCTGCCGCACTCCCAGTCTGCCACTCGCTCAGCCCGTTCAATGGCACTGCCCCTGGAGCCAGTTGGAGCTCTCCTCTGAAGTGCAGCTGTTTAATGTTGTCGAGCACTGTGTAAATAATTTGTATGCCTCCGCAACTCGTGCCCCCTGCCCCTGCCCCGTGCCACGTTCGCTCGTATTTGATCGCTTTTTCACATGACATTGAAAAACACTCACAAAAACAAAAAACGAATGCGAATGAAGGAAACGTTCACCCAGCGATTGGCCAGCAGAAGAAAATCGAAAAATATCTTGTATCTTGTATCTTTTTGGTGCTCGTATCATTGTCGTGTCTATCCGGTGACTGTTGAGTGCCTTAGAATATGCATGCACGTCCATAAACCATTTTTATGTGTCCAGAAGTGTGGACATACTTCTGTAAGGAGCTGTACGCACGGGAAAACGCAGCTCGTATATCTTTTCACAGCAGGTTTTTGTCTGGCTTTCGGGTGGGGCGCCCTCTTCTATTTCCAACGTGTCCGCCATGATTGAAATTCTATCACCCACACCCACACCCACAATCAAGAATCACCCTGAATGGCGCTTGCTTGAGACTGCATTTGCGTTTTTCTTTCCCCCAATTGCTCATTCGAGATGATGGTTTCCTTGGAAGGGTCACGGCCTCGCCCTCGCCCTTCGCCCTTCGTCCTTTGGCATTGGGCTGGGCCAAAGGCGGGCCAGGACATGGGGTGGACTCTAGCTCAAGGCCAAGCATCTCCCCATGACTGGGAAAACGCACCCTATCTACGGGATCTAGAAATCTGCTGGTGCTCCTTATTCTTATCGATTTTCTCACACACTTATCCCCCCTCCCCTCCCCCCCCATTGCAATATGTCGCTCTCACAATAGTTTTTGTTGGCTTCGCCTCCAGGGAATCTCCATCTCCCTCCCCTCCCTCTCCCTCTCTCTCTCACTCTCTCTCGCTCTCTCTCTCTCGACGGGTGGTTGCAAAAACATTTTCAGATTTTTGCTGATTTTTATTGCATCCGGAATCCGGAATACGCATTCGGGAGGCCGCAGGAGATTTCAGAATTTGACGCAATCTTCTGAGACGGAGACGAAAGAGGGGTGGGGTGGGGTGGGGGCGTGCCTGGTTTATAATGTATTCCCGAGTGTCAAATATCTCAAAAGTACGCTAAAAAGGCCTTGGCCTGTGCCCCACTGTGAAGTACAGTGGAAAGTGGCTTAAAAGTGTATAAATCAATTATGGGATAATTTGATTTTAACTCTCTAGGAGAGAGAGAGATAGGGAGAGAACATTCCTTAAAGTTTTTTACATTAAAAAGTAACGCTTTCAAGGGGGGGAATTGGGGAGTGAAAGACCGATCGAATCTTCATCCAATATTGAAGAGCTTTTCCAGGGGTTTCCAGGGGAAGCCTCGCTTCTTCCACATCGTAGAGTAAGCCCTCCAGAGTGTCGTTTCCCTTAGCTGGCAGTATTCCCTGTACATTCCATTCTCTGTCTCTCTCTCTCTCTCTCTCTCTCTCTCTCTCTCTCTGTGATTTATCCATTATGACTCTCCGACTGATTGCGAATTCTATGCACATCCCGCTTTTGGCAGTGCATTGTAAAATTATTACTTAGGTTTTTGCGCACTGTGGCACGTCTCACGTGGCGTCTATTGGAGTTGGTGGCCAGTAGCCTTCAGCCAGTTTTCGCCGTTTGCATATTAAACAGCCGCAGTCGAATGCCAGCCGATTTGTATCCACAAGATACGCCAGATACACATTTCAAATGCAAATTGCGGCCGTTGCAGGTTTGAAAAGTATCTGCTAATGCAGCGGCGGCTCCATGCCTCATGGGTTATGCCCCACATCCCACATGAGTGGTTCGTTCCATTCCCAAAGATAAGCTTTACATTCTTGAACAATATGTGTATATATATTTGTTGTATCTAGAGCACACACTTCCTTTCCGCTTGAGCCATAGCTTTGATAAAAACAAAAACAAAAACAAAGACACAAAAACGTTGACCAACTTTTTAGTTTCTGTTGTCCCTGGAGATAACTGCCAAACAGGAAAATCCCCCATGTACGCACACACACACACACACACACACACACATTTTGCCGCATTCTTTGGATACTTTTTCCTCAATAAATAAATAAATATTCAAAGTGTGAGCAAAATGTGGCCAAATCCTATGATTAACACCTGAAGAATTCACCAATAAACAAAATGTATCTTGTACATTGTTGTGAATCATCTCGAAGATTGTTTTTCTGTGCACACATACACATATTTTCATAGTTTCTCTATAAGTTTTATGGGGCATATGCCACAAAATTCTCGTACTCTTACTACATACATGTATGTACATATGTAGAGCAGCGTACTTGCAGCGTTTCCGCTCCATTCGAATCGAAGACGATGCGTCAGAATAGAGTCACAGAATATATATATATGTACGTATATGTATTTATCAGCTAAAACCATGGAGCGGACGGACAGACGCTGGAAACGGACGGTCGAATGTGACTAAATTAAATGAACCTGTTGCCGGTCGTAAAAATTCACTCACTCAATCACAGAGCTAGAGGGGAGAGTGGTGGAGTGGGGGGGGACCCAACAGGTGACTGTAAAAGTATATTCCCCTAGAGCTCTAGGGGATTGCCGTCGTTATCAGTGTTTTTTTGTTCGGATTCGGGTTCGGGGATGATGTTTCCCTTGGGAAAAGTGGGTATACAAGTTTTTATATAGAATTTGATTGTGCCATGATCAGGGACTCCACACAGAATGAACTGCCTGAAAACGGGATCCCAGTGAGTGTTGGATTGTGTCATGCGTGGTTTTCCTGGAGACGGATCAAATCTTACTCCAATGGAAGATCTATAAAGTAGATCCATCCAAGCGTTAAGGTCTGAGGTTAAAGGTTTCGATCAGTACAGAAGTATTCAGTGAATGCTTACAATATTATCACTGAAGATCTATAGAGCAGAGATCCTGGGTTCCATTCCAAGAGCTTTTACTGCCAGTTCGGGGTAAGGGATATTTCTGATGAATATTTCCACATTAAAGGAGTACATTTTATTCCAAATAAAACGGAGAAAGATCTATGAAAGGTGAATGCCGGCCTTATGGGGAGATATCTGCCCAAGAAGGAGCCACAACTGAGGGTGGACCATCTCAGGGGTATCATCCAATAGATCTTTTAACATGTTTTCACTGTAGTTTTTTTTATCTTCCTCTATTTGTTTTTATCTTCAACAATTTGCATGTTGTTTTCCGTTCCATGTTTTGTGTTTTCGTGGCAAGAGCATGTGAAATTCACTGTGTTCTGCTCGCTTTGTCACACTGTCACCTACACACACACACACACAGGTGTATATCTCTATGGCTTTCGTATCAGCAAAAGGTTAATAAGTAAATATTAGTTAGACATTAGATACACACATAGATACACACACACACATAAGTACATATCTGCTGTTGGGGGTTTGGGGGGTCGGGGGGGCGGCCCAATTCAATTATGTAGTAGTTGCGGCCAAGCGACAAGCGAATAAACATGGCCAAAAGTTGGGTGTGGTCGTGTGGTCGGAACTTGTGGCGCGATTTGGGCGAGTGCTAGAATTCCGCGAAGAGATTCGATGAGCAACAGGTTCGCTCTGGGGCTGAACTTTGACCCTGGACTGTCTTGATTCTCTTCGAAATTTATTAATCACTTTGGCAATGAATGGCCAACCCTTGCCGCGTAATTCATTTACGGCTGCGTGACTCTCCCTCTCTCTTCGGCGACGGCAACATGTGGCATTGTGTGTGGCAGCCAGTTATTGCCTGAAGAGTCCTCCTCTTCGGCGAGTGTGTGTGTGTGTTGTGTGCCATTTCGCCCTGCCAGAGATCTGCAACAGAAATCGACCACAAATCACTCGAAATTGCAGCCAAGGGGGAGGCTGAGTAGGGGGAGGGGGAGGGGGAGGCCACCCCTGCACTCCGTTCTCTGTGTTTCAAAATGGGTTTCCAGCACAGCATTCGAATGCACTTCGCCGGAATGGGATGCACTCGAAATGAAGTGGGAAATGGGACAGCGTCATCGTCGTCACCGTCATGCCGGGCCATGTCCCATGGCTGTTCCCTTTGTTCAGGGCCAAGCCATGCCGGGGGGTTGGGGGGTGTATCTTTGTGCCCTAATGCCAGTTGGTATCACGTTTTAGCCGTTGATTCCTCCTCCGGCAACACGTTTCATTATTTACACGCCGCTAGTTGATAAAAAGCTCTCCCCCTCCCTCTCTCTCCCTCTCTCTCTCTCTCTCTCTATTCCCTTTTTGAGTCATCCAATATGTGTGTCTCGCTCTGAGCTTGACTCACGCGCTTGGCTCTCGAGGGTGGGTGGGTGGTTGGCCCTGTGCTGCTGCCACCCTTTTGCGACAACAGCTGGGTGACTCATCAGCTGAGCCTGCCTCCCTGCCCGCTCCTCACTGTATATGTGTGTGTGTGTGTGTGTGTGTGTTGTCCTTCCCTCCCCCCTACAGTGCTTGATTATGATGTTTGCTCAATACTCGTACTTTTTGTTGCTGCTGCGAGTGGGAGCGAGGGTTGAGCACAGCCACCCAGGCAGTGCGTGCACTGGGGGGAAAACCTTTAGAAAACATTTTCAAATCTGATTCAGCTCGGAATATCCAAGGGTCCAAGGGCCAAGCCTTCGGCCTGCCTGTCTGTCTCCATCTTCCTTCTCTTTCTCTTTCGTGCTTGCTTCTGCCTGCCTTTGCCATTCAATTTTTCTCAGTGTATGCTGCAGCGTTGCCTGCCCATATGGATCCTCTTTGAATGAAGCTTTTGTCTGTCTGCCTGTCACTCTGCTTGTCCCGCATGCTGCCCACAAGTTCAAAGGCATTCGGAGAATAGAGAGAGAGAGAGAGAGAGAAAGACTCTGTCTGTGTGTTTGTGTGTGTGTGTTTCATCATCGAATATTATGCAAAGAGGAAGGAAGCTAAAGAAAAGTAAAAAGAGGACACGACGCAGTCTTCGGCTCGCTTTTATCATCATTGTCGCATGTCGTCCTCCCCCCGCCACCTCCCCCCGTCCCGTCAGCCTGCTGGCCTGGCCTTTGGGTTTCCTTTCGTTTGGGTTTCGGTCTGTTCCCTCCCCTGCCCCTGCCCCTACCCCTGCCCCCATTGCTGATGGCACACCCGAAAAACAAATTAGCTTCATTTCCTGCCCACATGACATTCGTGCCCATCGTTGCCCCTCCCCCGCCTCCCCCGCCTCCATCTGTGTCCCCGCTTGTGCCTTTAACCCTGCCCAAAAAATTGCAATATTTTGTGTGTGTGAGTGTGTGTTTTTTCTCGTTTTCTGTTCAAAAATACATAAATTTTATGCGAAATTTGTGTATATAAAAGAGAGACTTCCACTCCTCCTACTCCTCCTCCTCCACATGGATCGGTGATTGGGGGGATTGGAGCGAAGGAAATCGTTGAGCGATAAGCGCGTGCTGCCGATGCCTGCCAGTGTTGCAGCAACATGTTGCGGGGGGGCAGCCTGTGGGAGGAGGCGGGCGGATGGAGTGTAATTGAACCTCCACCACCCTCCTCCATGCACCATACAAATCGATTCTCTCCGATCTGCTGATGCTGATGCTGCCTGCAACTCTTTGACTCATTGCCCGGGCAGAGTCTCCACGCTTGCAACTGAATCACATTCGCATCGCATCGCGTTGCGTCGCGTGGCAGCGGCCTCTCATGGTCATTGGGTGCGGGGTGCGGGGTGTGGGGTGCCCGGGCGGCCTTTGTCTGTTGCTTTTGATGTTTATGACAGTTTCAAATAAAAAGCATCCATCAACATTGAAAAAAAGAAGAGAAACAGAGACAGAGAGACAGAGAGAGAGGGTCTCGGCCTCATCAGCCGGGGAATGGTGGAGTCTCTGCTGCTGGTGGAGCCTCTGCTTCTGGTTTTGCTTTCAGCTCTTTGTTTTTCTTTTGTTTGTTTGTTTTTCTGTGTCCATTGATCGTGAGAAAAGTGCAGTTGATAGCCAGAGGATCATCGCATCATCCCAATCATCATCATCATCAGCGGCTGTGGCAGTGGCAGAAAACGCTTAAAAAACGCACAAAATCGCTGCTCTTTCCAAAACTGGGCACTTGCCTCTGTGGCAACAGTGTTGCCACTCAGACGTGCCACACATAATATTATTAAAAACTTTGTTAAACGAACCAGGCAGGAGGATGGGGAGGAGGGGGGAGGGAGCCCTGTGGGCTGGCAGATGGCGACGACGAAGGCATAAAAGTTGCAAGTTTCTTTTGGGTTGCAAGTGGAGCACAGAGCGAGAAGAGGGGCAAGAAGTTGCCTGAGAGAGCAATGCACTCGCTACGCTGCCTGCTGCCAACTATTTTGCATCCATTTGAGTGCAGTTCCATCTGCCCCTGCCTCCCTCTGTGCCCCCCCTGTGCTGCTGCTGCTGTAGCTGTGTGCCTGGGTCGTGTCATGTACTTCAGTTAATACTATTATAAAGAACGAGGGTAGGCGCTGATTTGCCCTAGACATAGAGCAGAAAGAACGTTGACTCGTGCCTCCAAGCAGGCGGAGGAGGAGGAGCGGCGGGAGGCGGGGAGGGAGCAGGAGGAGAGCTCTCTCTCTGGAGTTCATTTAATCAGCGCTGATATACGACGTTGCACTTCTAAGAATAGCTAAAGAATGGGTTTACTGCACAAATTGAAGGGTACTCTCGCATCACCCTCTATGCCCATAAGTGAGTCAGAGTCAAGGGAGAATCATTGTCCATATAATTGGTGTAATTTCTGCGAAATATCTCCCTCTTTTAAGTAAATCCCCAAGATTAACCTTTCTTCTTTCTCTTTCTCTTTGCTTCCAGGTAAGTTTCCACATTTCACCATCAATCAATCCACGTGAGTCTCCGCCGTAAACAACCCCCACCCTCCCCTCACCTCCCCTCCCAGACATTGCCGACAATGCATTTCGCCTGAGTTTGAGTTTATTTTTACGGGGGCCGCTCGGAGCGAAGGCGAGCGCATTTATTATAAACAAAATAGAAATGTTTACGCTAACATTGACTGCCGGCATCCCCATCCCCATCCCCATTCCCAACCGATGCACAAGGAGATCGAGAGCCAAGGGAAAGAAATTGTATGAAAACCCCATGCCATGCCATCCACCCATCACCCATCCACCCAATCGAACTTCTCCTTGACGCATTTCCGTGGCATTCTTCTGCTTGTTTAGTAAACATTATGTCCGACTTTTCCTACTTTTCCGACTTTTCACCAAAGGCAAACCGAAGCGAGATCTCAATCGATTTGGTTCGGATTCGATTGGAATCGATGGCTACTTTTACTCTTTACAAAACGATTTATACATAATATTTCGCCACAAAAAGATTCGTATATACATATGTACATATATCTGTATGTATATCCATATAGTAATATTTATCCATATTTCTTTAGCGTTTTTTTGTGTTTCCGCATTTCTCGTGTTGAAGTCACTTTCGGTTTCCATATGGCGATATCCACAATAAACTCGGGGACTCGAGCATGGGGGGGGGGGGGGGGGGGGGGATTGTTATGCATTCTCCCCCCTTTCTCGATGCTGATTTTGCTGACTAATTTATATAGTTACCCCTCCCCATCCCCCCCCTGCCTTTTATGGAATAATTAACATTACAAATCATATAAATTTCCAACTCAATTTGCATCTCCATTTCCATTTCCATTGTAAATAATAACAAAAACAGACTCGAACAAAAATGGAAGAAAGAAAGAAACAACAGTTGATAAAAGAGTTTTATATACATAGTGCTATTGTCTTTTGTTGTTATGTATTATTTATGCATTCTATGGAAGAATGGTGCGTCTCTCTCTCTCTCTCTCTCTCTGTCTCTCTTTATTGGAATTTATTTCCCCAATCTTTTACGATCTCTCAACACACTCGAACGATCTTTGGGTTTGGATTCTTTTTTTTTGTTCGTCTGCAAAAGTGAAAACGGTTTTTTAACGAACGTTTTCTTCGGTAATAAGAAACAAATCAAATAACATTCGAATGCAAATGCAAATGCAAATGCGAGCGGGAAGCGGGAAATGGAAGAAAGACTCTTGTCGGGGTCACCTGTTGGTTGGATCATCGAAATGGGGCTTTTCATTTGATTAGCATAGGAATTTCCATTGTTTTCCGAAGAATGTTTCTACCTAACGGTTATCGAATCGTTCCCCCTCCCCCCTACAGAGCCTAGAAAGATCTTGAAACAGTTTCCCTAACGGTTCACCATTTAATAGAGTTGTTTTCTTTATATGCAAACGGAATGGAAAATATATCGAAATGAAAATGAACTAAAAATACATTTTCAGATAGAGACGGAGAAAGAAGAAGAAGGAATGTTGTTGTTACTCTACGTAATAGAATTTTCCGCAAAAGAAAAATTCGCCCACTCGAAGCACAAATGTGTGTGGGGGGGTGGGGGTTGGGGTTGGGAGGTTGGGGGAAAGAGATCTTAAAATTATGGCTTTTGCTTCTCCTCAGACATTTGGCAACACTTGTTACGAAATGCACAGCCACCCACCCATCCATTCATCTCTGATGATTTTCATTTGAATTGAGTTTTCCCCTGGACATGGCTAAGGCGTTGCCAGACCACAGAGACAGACAGGGGAAGAGAGAGAGGGGCAGGCAGGCAGAGGGGAGAGCACTACAAAGTGATGGAAACAATGGATCGGATCGCGGCCACAGACCGAGACCCAGTCCCGAGTCTTCAGTCTTCAGTCTCCAGTCCCCAGTTGCAGACTCACTGGCACTTTGGGGGCACGAAACTTGTTTTTGGCTTTTGCCCGAGTGTTGGCTGGAAATTTAGCAGCCATCAGCCATCTCTCTCTGTCTCTGCCTCTGTCTGTAGACTGCACTGCATTTATCGTCGTCAAGCAGCTGGAACAGAGAGAGAGAGAGAGAGAGAGAGACTCTAAATACACAAAACACACACTGAAAAAACAAAAAAAATGGGAGTAAGGAGGAGGAGGAGGAATCAAGTAAAACAAAACTCTCATCCCCGAACGAACAATGGCAAACCCAAACACTGAACCGAACCCAAACCGAACAGTCGGAAACACTGAAAACCGCGAGCAATTGAAACCAGAATTCGTTTGGTTTAGATTTTCACTTTTGCGGCGGCGCCCCCTCCTCCGGCACCCCCCTCCTCCCTCAAAATGCTCCCCAATCCTACTATAGGGATTGCAGTCCCAGTCGCAGTCCCAGTCGCAGTCTTCGCATGCTCCTTCGCCCTCGCCCTCTCCCTCTCTCCCTCTCTTTCTTTTCATTTTTGCCCTACTCAATTTTCGAGTGCAATTTTCAGGGCTATCGACTGGCAGATGACCTCTGATTGTGTTTTGCTTTGGGAATGCCCAACTATTGCAGAGCTCCTCCTCTTCCTTTTCACAGTCTCAATATGCTCTGTCATGGCTCTGTTGGCTTTCAAGGGGTATCAAATGTGTATAATGGGTTAGCTTTAATCGTTGCTTGTGTTTTCTCTCTCTGTTTTTGTCTGTTTCTGTTTCTGGAGAGCTGACCGGCACGTGTTTCTCCCACACATACATGTACATGTATGTATCTCCCCACCCGCTCTCGCTGCACACCTCTGCCCTTTTCCCTGCACTCCTCACTCCCTCTGGCTCTGGCTGCTGCTGCTTAGGCAATTCACGTTATTCCGTTCTTAGGCGCGCAGCGCAGATGTTCCATTGATACCCAGTACCGACTGACTGACGGACGGACGGACTGACTGACTGACTAACTGACTGGCTGGTCTGTGTTTTTATTTCTCTTTATTTTCTTTGCTTTTCACTCGCTTAATTGCCAGCTTTCCGCCTGTCCTCTGAGTGGCCTGCAATTGTCCGAGTGATTGTTTTTGGCGCGGGGGAGAAGTCTTGGGTATGGACTTTGGCCTGGCCTGGACTTCCAATTGGCTTTTGGAATTGACATTGACGCGAAATGAGATTTGTGGCAAAACAATGAAGTTAGGGAGTAGGGGGTGGGGCACCCTTAGGAAGCAGAAGCTCCGCTTGGAATTTCGCAATGAATGATAGTTTTGTCCTCTAATCGAAACAGCTGCTGGCAGATCTTTTTGTTGCACACAATTCCTTTGGAAAACTCTCTCACGTTGCGATTGAACCCGAAGTTAACCTTTTCTGTGAACTGGTCAAAGTCTTGTGTTGCAGGCCGCCAATGACGTCAGGGGTCTTAGCCGTCGCAGCTCTCCAGTGTTGCCAGTCTTCAGCCTCGACTTTGGTTTCATCTCCAGCTGTGGGATTGGATGCCGCAACATCTCGAGAGATGCTTGTCGCTGGCTCTGGCTCTGGCTGCTGCTGCTTTTTGTTATTAATTGACTTTTGAGTTGACTCGCGAGTCGCGACTCTCGGGCGAAATGACAGCGCGCTTAATTTATTGCGTATACGCCCCATGCTGTTGTCTCTCTCTCTCTCTCTGCGGAGAGGTAGGGATAGGGCGCGACGGGGGCACCCACAAGAGTCGTCTCGGAAGCAGACGCTTGAGGAAATTGATCAAGTTTTCCCCGCACAGCATTGCATTTTCATGGCTCATAAATAAGAGGAAATTGCAACTGCAATGTTCTCAAGATGGAAGATGCTTTTCTCTCTCCATAGAGGAAGTGAAAAGTAGACTGGGGGTGGGGCTAGGGAGGGTTCTTCTTCTCTTCCAAGTATTTGCATCTCTCTCTGTCTCTCTGTCTCTTTGCTGGGTAATTGCCACCTTGTCTTCCACGAATCTTAGATCTCCATGCAACAAGCAGCAGCCTATCGTTTCGTATAATCAAAAGTGCATGTAAATACATGTACAATATGTGAGAAATTTTAATTACACAGACATTATCGTGCATATAAAGATATATCTCTGTTGTCTGCAGCAGACACAGAAAGAGAGAGAGAGAGAGAGCGAGAGCGAGCGGGAGAACGTCTTGGGAAATGAGTTACTTGGAAAATGTTGCATAGCTTTTGTGGCTGCTGCTGCTCCAGTTTTTGTTTTGTTTTCAGATAAACTTGCAACCAGAGAGCTTGCTGCATATTTTGTTGTACATGCAACGGAAATGCAACAAATTTTTATGGCCACAGCGAAACAGAGAGAGAAAGAAACACAGATCGAGAGAGAGAGAGAGATGGAAAGCGAAACTCTGGGGAGTTTCTCGTCAGGCTGTGCTGCTGGTCGGTCTCTGGATAAGGCCCGGGCCCGGGCCCGGGCCAGGGGTCTATTTATAGAGCGAGAGGCAGCTCTATCCAATTGGGGTTCTGGACACTGACCATGTCCGGTCTTAGTGGCAGTCTTTAGTGCAGCGGCCGGTGGTTAGTCTCTAGTATTTAGTCACCATTGCAGTTGACAGCAGCCAAAGCAGCAGCCAAAGCAGCAGCAGCAGCCAGCCGTCCAGCCAAGCGAAAACCGAAGCGAAGCCCATGGCCATAGGAATTGGCCATGGTTCTGCCTCATGCTGTGGCTGTGGCTCTGGCTGTGGCTCTGGCTTGGACTTCGACTTACATAGTTGTTGGAGTCTTGTCTTGGCCCGGCTCAAAGTAGTTCAACCTGTTCGGTGACTTTGGCTTTGTCCAGAAGAATGTGGCTGCAAAATTTATAGCTCTTTTTGCTTTCAACTTTACTCTGCCTCCACTCCACTCTGCTCGGCCACGGCTGTGCCCCAACCCCAACCCCAACCCCAAAGGCAACTTCTATGTTCCATCAGCATCCGCAGCTTTCGTGCCTCCAATTTACAGCAAAAGATTTACGCAAAAATGAAGAAACGCTCAAGAATTCACATAAAAAACAAACCAAGAAGAGGCAGGGAATTAAATATCTTCCCAGTGGCTCTCTGCCTCCCCCCACCCCCACCGAAGTAAAAGTCTTTCGTGCCACAGAAAAGTGAGTGAAAGAAAATCCGTTGATCCATTTTGCCACACGTCTGTCAGTCAGCATTCGGCATTTCATTCATTCAATCATTCATTCAAACACTCACTCTGCTCTCTCTCTCTCTCTCTCTCTCTCTGTCTCTCTCTCTCTGTGGGATTCTCCAGTGCAGTGCAGTGCAGTGCCTGCCTTCTCCAGATCTCAATTAAGTTTAATGAGCACATGAGCATTTTCATAATTGGAGCAAATTAACTTGAAAAACAAAAAAAAGAAGATAGTCAGAGATGCAGAGAGAGAGAGACAGATACTGGGCTGGCTTCTCCACTTTATTTAGATCACTTTTGGCATATACATATCATATGTATGTGTGTGTGTACGTACTCGTAGATTCATAGATTCACTCGCTCCCCCGGAAGTGTTTGTCCGACTTGATCTTTGTGGGTCTTAAGTCTTCTTTTTGACTTGGCGCTCGTTCTGTTCTGCTTTCCGCTTTCTGCCGCTTCTGCACCTAATGAACCGCAATTGTCAACTGTTTGTGCGGGCCAGGCCAGGCCAGCTGGGTTTGGGCCACAGCTCTCAGCACTCTTGCGAAGAAGTTCTGTCACGTTTCGAGGTTACTTGGACAGCGGCAGTGCCAATCAGCTCAAGAATGGAGCACTGCTGGTATCGTACGATACCGCGTATCGCGGGAACGAAAAAAGAACAAATGTAGATCTATGGGGATGCTGTTGCACACACATGTTTTCTGGAAATTCTTGGCTTATCTTTGGGGCCCCGTTCTGCTGTAGCATGCCATGCCATGTCGCTCCCCCCTGTCCTCTCGCTTGGCTATTGGATAGGTAGGGGAGAGACCACTTAACTGCTGGCTGCAACAGTTGGTCAATTAGTTCGTTTCTGGCTTTCAACATGAGCTGCCTGTTCGGGTATTTGAATGCAACGACAGCGACGACGGCGACTGCCTGCCGCTTCGGCTCGAAGGCGGCGAGCGTTTGTTGGGATTGGAATCGGGATCCCTGGCTGCAGCGGATCGAGGAGTTTTGGGTGAGTGTTGGTACAACAGCAACAAGAATGGTTTGGCCCCGCCGCAGGTGGCTAACTGACGCTCTGTCCGGCATGCAGCAACCAGTTTGCAATTAAATGTCGCCGTTTAAATGTGATTTGATTCTTTGCATAACCAAATGCCTGGGCTCTTGGCTCTGGCCATTGGCCACTGGCCATTGGGCTTGCGATTGGATCTCGTGATCGGTGGTTCTCCAAGGAGTGTGGACCGGATAGGAATCCACACTGGAACTCGAACTCGAATGAGTGTGTGTGTGTGTCGCAGTTGATCTATTAATCAAGTGAGATTCCTGCAAAGAAAAGCCTTAAATTAGCAATTTGTATGGGAGTGCAGTAAAGCTTTATGGATGATATTTATGGAGAGAGTGCAATGGTTACACACATGAGACGCGAGACTCTTTGAGATCAGGTTACCCTCTAAGTGCAATCCATTGCAATGGCTGATAGACTAGTTTGATACCAACAACCAAATCAAATCACAGATCATTCAATTGCATCTACATCTCTGCCCTTTTGGGCCCAATAGCTGGAGGGTTTCTATACGAAAGAGTGGAAATAGAGGAAAGGCTGCCAAGCGAAGAATGTTTCGTGAAGAATTTATCGCCTGGAGGGGAACATATCTCATGCGTGTTTCGCGGCCATCTCTAATGATCTCCCAGCCATTCCTTTCCATTCCTATGGCTATGGCCTGGCCTGCAGGGGGGCACTGCTTAATGTTGGCCACTGCTTGATGCGTGTGTTGCTTGCCGGCGGCTACTGCTTGCCCATCATGCGGTTGTCTACTGCTTCCTTCTGGCTTCTGTTGCTGCTGCCGCTGCTGCTGCTGCTCTCTGCTGCGTTGAAAGTTAAAGTTCAAGCCAACCCAAGCCAAGCACAGCACGAGATGTTGCTCAACTATTTTTATGATTACAACTTTGCGGTGACTCTGTGCTAACGGTTTCACACACGCTAACCAGACAGCAGAAAAAAAGATGTCTATGTACATCTCTCTTCGGTTTTTTTTTGTTTTTGGCCCCATGTTTTTTTATGCTTCCTGTTTGTGTACTGTGCCGCCGCCAAGTGCGGCATTATCATGTATCTACGTATATAATCGTGAGCTTCTGGCCAAGATCACACAGCATCTCCCTCTCTCTCTCAGCCATTGGTCTCTCTGTGGCAGTGTTGATTTTCCACATTCTATAACTGTGAAAAGGCATCGCGTCGCATCGCTTGATTTATTCATTTATTCATTCTTTTGCATGATTGCATACTGCGAGTACTCGCATTTACATGTGTAATTATCAAGTTTCTGCAGCTTGACGGCAATTTGTTAGCTGATTATATAGTCACGATTAGTATTCCCATGCCGAGTCGGATATATCTGAATCGAAAGTGTTTCTCTGCGAGAGGGAGGGACTGTGCTTTAATCTAATTGGATCCACAAAAGAGGGAGAACTGCTGCTGCTGACCCACTTGTAACCCTTTTGTTTATCGATTTACGAGTGCGAAAAGTGGTGGAAAAACTAGCCAAGTTATTTAATCAATAGAAGCAGAAGAAACGGGAAACAGCGGCAGCGGGGGGCACCCATGGGTTAATGTGCTAATTTTGGGGTTTCCTCCTTCGCCCCGCCCCGCTTTGCGGTGCAAAAGCAAAGCAAAGAGTGATGAAGATGAAGAGGGGAAGTGGCAGAGACAACATGTAAATATAGATTCAAAGAAGCGACGGAGAGTGGGAGTCAGCAATGAGGCGGAAAATCGTTACAGCAAATTAACTGAAAACGAGGGAAAAGCAGCAACAAGCTGCTTACAGAAATAGCCACGGGGAGGGGGGCAGCGGGGGGGAAAACAGGTCAGGAGTGGCTTCTTAGGCTCCGCTTTGCCTCAAGCCCATTGTCTTCTATTTGCCTTCGCCTTTGCCTTTGAGGTTTCTGCTGCAAATCAAATGGAATTGCTGCTGCTTCTACTGCTGTTGTGGTGGAGGTGGGGGGTGGGGGGGAAAACAATTTCCATGTGGAAATGCATGTAAAGCACTCTCTTCGAATGAGTGTGGAAAGTGTTGAGAGCGCCCTAAATCTAGAATGACAGTTGGACGAATGCATTTTGCATGCGGTGGGGTGAGGTGGGGTGGGGTTGGAGGTCAACGTACTGCAACCTGAAGAAGTACGAGGTAATGTCTGTATCTGCAAGTACAGAGAGTGTGCATATGTATCTGTATCTGTGTGTTCATCATGCTGGGAGTATGATATTCTCCTTCATAGATCAAACACAAACAAAGGCGCCGCCAAAACGTTGTCATGCAAAAAGAAACACACAACACACACGCAAGTACCCAGAGGTGGGGGGCGGGGGGCACGGCGGAAGCTACATGCATGCATTGCACTGTTATGGGTTGTTGTTGTTGCATGTTGCAAAGGCACTCTCGCGGGGGCAATGTCAATTTGCGTCAGCCCAAGGGCCCCGACCATCGAACATTGTCATCATCCAAATGTCAAATGGGTGCAGCAGCAGCGGCAACAACAGTAACTGTGTGGCAGTGCCACCAACAAAAGCAAGCCCCGTCATGCCGGGCACTGTCGATACAGTCATGTCTTGCTGTGTGTGTGCGCGTGTGTGTGCATGTTTCCACTGCTTCGCTTCCCCCTCTGCACTGCTTCGCTTCCCCCTCTGCACTGCTTCGCTTCCCCCTCTGCACTGCTTATCAGCTGCATTACGCTGCCGTTGCTGCTGGCTGGCTGTTCTTGTTTGCGTGCCACGTCCGTTGCAGATAAAAAACGCGTGCTGCTCGACTTCCACTGAGAGGAAGAGGAGGAGCTGCCACCCCTACCCCTCCCCCTGAGTGCATGGAATCTGCTGCAACATGCACTGCCACAAAAAACAAAAAAGAATTCAATAGAATTTCATACAAGGAGATACTTTTTGCCATACACAGATACACAGATACAGCAGGTTCATTTGTTCACTTGGCGGGGAATGTGCAATGAGTGTTCTCCGTGGATTACTCATGAATACTCATATGGAAAGTGAATGCCCAGAGAGTGGAGCGAGAGCCAGAGGGAAAGCAAACCCTAACTTTCTTCGGCCATAGAATAGTTTTAAGTGCCGCGTTTTTCCAGTGTAAACGCTCTGCTGCGCCGCTGCTCTAAGCCACCCCATTTGCCTATGGCTTCGAGCCAAAACCACACAAAACAAACCCACACTCTCAAGTGGTAACAAAATCGCTGCCCCAGCAGCAGATACAACCCGCCTTCAGTGCACCACAGCAGCGTGCAGCGTGCACCGTGCACCTGTTACCCAGTTATAGCCAACGGCTGGCTCTCAGCAGCAGCTCTGTGGCTCTGTGGCTCTGTGGCTCTGCTGCTCTGCTGGTCGGTTAGTCGGTCGTTCAAACTGGGTCTCTCTCCTAATCATTGAATACCAAAAACCCAGAAAAAAACAAAAGCCAAAGCCAAAAGGAAGCCAACGTTTCTGGTCGAGTGCGCTCTCCTCTCCTCTCCGCTGGCGGGGCAGACAGACGGACAGACAGCCGGCAATTGTAATGCAAACACAGGAATCCATATTGTGCCCCCGATCGCTGCCGGGGGGCTGTGCCAGACAGACGTCAACGCTTTCTGCTTCAATTGACACCCTCTTCGGTCGGTCGGGAGTTGCAGTTGCCCCACGAGTTGCATAGTTGCAGTGGCAGTTCCATTTGGCAGTGCATTGCATAAAGACCATTGACAGGGCCTCCACAGATTCGTTGCAACAACGGCTGTGTTGTGCAACAGAGACCAACCCCCCGCCCCGCCCCGCCCTTCCATGATTATCATCGATACGGAACCCCCAATGCGGTTGCTGCCTGAGATCGAGTGAAGGATGGCTATAATAGACTTTGGACTCTTCTTTGCCCACGAAACTTTCCTTCAGTCAATCGGTCAATCTTTACACGATTGATTATCACAGTCGCCGACCCCGTTCCCCGTTCCCCATTCCCCTGCCCCATCCCCGTCTCCGTCCCCGTCCCCGTCCCCGTTCTACTTTCCCTTTGGATTCGTTGATCGAATGTCACGAGCCCATGAAAACGAATCGAAACGAATCCAATGCACGATTAAATGAAATGGAAACAAAAAGAACACAAAAGAAGGGCAGAAACAACAGCAAGGAAACCGCAATGCAATGTGCAATGGAATCGAATGGAATGGAATGAACAAATGCGTTTAATCAATCGGATCGGATCGGATCAGTGTTCAATCTTGACCCACTGAGCGAGCGGAGCCCGTGGGTCTGTTGGCCCATGGGCTAATGGATGGGCCACACATTCCACACTCTGCCACACATTCTGGCTGGGCGACGCATTCCGCATTCCATTGGTTGCTCACACGCCCCGCAGTCGTTGTGGGCAGCAGTACCCTTCAATAAAGAAAACAAACCTCAACAACAGTCAACAATCAGCCAGCCAACAATCACGCTGCGATGACAATCTTCAATCGAATTTAACACTTTTCTTTCCTCCTCCCCCCAGCAATTTGTTAATTTCTTTATTGATTTTTATTGTCATTTGTTTTCTGTATTTTGTTTTCTGTATTTTGTAGTATTTTTGTCGATTATTACGATTGGCCGCTGTGTTACATTTCGTTGATTGAATTTGACTGACGGTTCGGTGGTTCGGTGGTTGCGTTGCTGCTTCCAGTGAAAGTCCATCCTCCACTCGGACTGGGACTGGGACTGGAATCGGGATTGGTATTTGTGTCTCCCTCCTTCATTTCTTTTTTTCTTCTGCTAATAAACTTTTGTGACATCTGATGCCCCCGCCTGATGCCTGGGATGCCTGATGATGCCTCAAATGCTGATGCTGGCTGGTGTTAGCCAACTTTCGCCATGATTTATTGGCCAGCTTGTTAGTTGTTAGTTGGGGGACTCTTCATTATACTCGCAGCCAGCTTTTTTGGACATTGCCACATTAATCTCGGCAGCGGCGTCTGCGTCTGTAAATAAATATTATTTAAATGGCAGTTTCCAGAAATACTGTTTATCGTCTTTTGGAAAGTCATTAACCTGCCCCTTGTGCCGCACACATGTGTGTGTGTGCTTACTCCTACTCCGATAACCGATCTTGAAGCTGTCAAACCCTTGCCACACATGCCACACACACACACTAGGTATCGTATCGTATGGCATCAAAAGTATGCCTCAATTTGGTGTTTATTTCATTCCTTATATGTGCGCCCATGCCCAGATCCAATCATTCGCTCGTTCGCTTTGTGATCTGCTCTGCTCTGATCTGATCACTCGAGGCGGTCAAGGTCAGGCGACGGCGACGGCGACTGCGAATGCCATCTCCTCTCCGCGATTGGCAAAATAACCTTCGAGTGTCGTCGAGTGTCCGTCCATCAATGTTTCGCAATCATCGCAGGCATTTGGATTGGATTGGGGAGGGGGAGAGCATAAATGGGGAATGGGCAATTGGAAATCCATTCTAATCAATCGATGGACATTCCTTTCTCACCTCATAATCAATCGATTGGGTGGGGGGCAGCAACAGCATACAGCATTGAGCATAACTATTAACTTAATCAATGCTTTTTGTACCAGTTTAAATATTAACTATTTATATAAATCAATGGCGCTAATGGCTGAATGGCTGCTGAATGGCGGACGCAGACAAACGGCAAACAATTTGCCATTCCATTTAATCAGACAACAACATGGAAAGAAAAACTAGCACACAGCATTGATTGGAAAACACACCGGCGTTTTCCCACTGGAGGCGAGGATATTGCGCAAGCGCAGCCACAGTTGCAGCCGCAGTCGCAGTCGCCGTCGAGGCACAGTCGATGTGAAAAGTAAATTAAGTTGATTTGAACGGAGAGCTGATGGAAAGGCAATCCACTCCACGCCACACCACACCACTCCGTGGCTCCTGAGGCTCTGTCGCCGCAAGGAACGTATTCATTCGATTATGCAAGCAAGAAATGGGTTTAGGCCAACGGCAAGTGACAGTGTAATGGATGGATGGTTGGGTGGAAGGATTGATGTTTATAGGCCAAGCTACAGGACTGCAGAAACACCCACATGATCTTATGGCCAACGCCCGCCTGCTGCGCCAACCCTCTCTCTCTCTCTCTCTCTCTCTCTCTCTATTGACACTTTTCCACACTCACAACAAATTTTTTTTTTTGTGTTGCCGCACCTTGAGGCGGGTGAAAGTTTCCCGCCCCACCCCTTGCGCCTCTGTGGATGCGTGACGCAATTGCCCGACAAAAAAGCGAATAAAAAAGTCCAACCGAAATTCTACAAACGCATTTCAAATGAAATTGTTTTAATGTTTAATTAATGGCACGATCGACAAAATTGAGTGAAAATCGAATAATCGAACCCCCCTCGGGCAACGTTGCCAAATTTCACCTTGTGCAACCTTGTTCAACTCTTGATCGACAAAGCAGTGCAGGGGGAGGGCAAGCAGCACAGAAATTAATATAATCGCTTCGCATAAAACATTGAAACCAAATTACGTACAAAATATTTATTGTTAACATTTTGCAATGCCACGGCAGAGAGTCCAAAACACAAAGGCAACAGAAAAAACGTACATTTTTCGACAACAATTTAACGCTCATTTAAGCCGCAACCGAATTGTGTCTCGGAACTGGGTTTCATTATGTAATTGATGTTAATTTTTCTGACAGACGATGAGCGGAGGAGGCAGAGGCGGTGGCGGTGGAGGAGTAGGGTCGTGCTGGGTACAGTGACTTCTCTCTCTCTCGCTCTGTCCCTCTCTGGCTGAACTTCACATGCAAATTGGCAAACATTTCTATGGGTTTTCTATGTGATGTGTGATGTGTGAGGAGGGAGGATTGTGGTTTACTTAAAATTCAAATCTTCCGTCTGCTGTCGGCGTCTGCTGACTGCCATAATCAATGATTGCGTTTGGGGGCGTGATTGGCAGCTAACTCGGCCACACGGCAGCCGCCTCTTTTGATGTGTCTTTGCCACTCGTTTTTGCTGTTTCTTTTGCTGCGTGCGAAAATAAAATCAAAAGTGGAGCGCAGCGCAGAGCAGCGCAGCGCAGCGCAGCGCAGTTTGTTTGTATTGTTGCGTTTCTCTGTTGTCTCGTTTGGCATCTGTTGTATTGACAAACGGTATTGAAAAGTGTTGCAAATTGCCCACAAAAGAGAGTTACAGGTAGAGCCAGAGCTGGCCAGAGAGACGAGGCGAGTGGGATATTATATCATGCATAACTATATTTTGTTTGTTTTTTTCCGCTAAGGAGGAAGTGGCTGCTGGACAGCCATATTTGTGTCAGCGGTAAACGCTAACGATCTCCTAACGAATGCGTCAGGCCAGACCAGACGATAATTTAAAACCGAATCACTTAAAATTGTCAACCATATCGCGCGCTCTTTATGGCTAATGAGTTAATGGATATGCTTTTGGCGCTTCTCTCCCCCCTTTCTCTCTCTGCCTGAAGTGAAGTGTTTCCATTCACTATACCAATACACACAGCCACTCGCAATGCCTTCCATCCATCACTCTCTCAGTGCAACAGCAATAACCGTTCTTTCGATTGCTCTCTCTCTCTCTGTGGTTCTTGTTTGCATATATTCTGCGTGCAGTGCAGTGCACTCTCTCAATTGTCTTATCTCTTGATCTGCATTTGATCCAGGAGCTTTGCCTCTCTCACGCAATAAGCACACACACATACGCACGCACGCTCGCTCTTGCTCTCTCAAGCAACAACAGAATAGCATTACACTAATGGGAAACACTACGTTGACCCGACAACTCTCTCGCTCTCGGCAAATGCGTACATACATATATGTACATATGTATATGTATGGCCGATCTTTATCCAGAAAATCCATTTGCGGTTTGTTTGCTACGCAGTTTCTTTCTTAAGTAATTAAAAAATTTAGATTAATTTCATATTATCTCGCATTTGTTTCTGGCTTTTACTTCTGTTTGGCTCAGTGTCAGAAGGCATTAAGTGGGATTTTTTCCACTCTTCCACTCGAGATACATATCCATCCGATACTGACTGTTCTCTAATCCAAGCCATGTGTCCATATTTTCTATTTGCAGGATCAAAACGATAATCTAGCGATACACACAAACAGAGGCATCGACGCGCTGGACAAGTATGCCAATTTTCTGCGTGATCGCGTGGCCATAGAAACGGAATATGCCGGCAAATTAAGGTGAGCTTTTGGCCATTAGAAACCCATTAAAACCCCTTTTCAGTTTGTACGGATCGAAAGTCTTTGGTTTCTGGGGATTCTGGGGATCTGGTAAGTCTCCAAGCGAACGGAGGCGCCTCCATCTACGGCCCCAACAAATAGCCAATTAAACATAAATATTTTGTATTTAGTATCTTGTGTTGTGTTGTGCTGTGTTTCTGCCACACCACACCCATATTTGTGGCATGCAGCTGCTGTCAAACATCTCACCAAATTCCGAGTATCTCTCTTTGGGTCTGGGTCTGGGTCTCTCAGAGGCTTTATGGAGTTCTCATTAATGTACGAATGGTTAAAGAAAAAAGCCATACGAATAAGCACAAGGTCGACCACTCTGTGGCACTTGTGGCTGTCCACGACACACGGCATTCGGCACACGGTACGCGGATTCCGTTCCTGAAATCAATTTTCTTGAGGCTTAAAACGTGCCTTTGTCTCTCCCTCCTGCTGCTGCTGCCCCTCCCCCTCCCCCAGTAGAACAAAGAGAAGCATAAAAAATACAAAATACAAATAATCGTCAATATCTAAAAGCTAATTGTGTTCATTGCCTGAATGAGTGCTTCATTTACTGCCGGCGCATTTCAATTGCCGCTGTTGCTAGATTGTTTTTGCTTTATGGAAGGAAAAGAATTCTCAACAGCCGCACCTCCAGGCAGGAATGGTCCGAATGGGCGGCAGACCTACCCCTTGAGGCGACTCTAAATTGCACAATTGAGTGACACCCTCGGAAAGTGAAGCCAACATGATCTGGCCACGACCTGCCCCACGCAGTTGACACGCGACGCAGCAACGCCACACCGCCAGGGAGTCCCCATCCTACGCCACCGCACCCCACCCCACCTCATTGAGTGCCTCCATGGACATGTGGACAGATGGACATGCGGGGGACTTAATGTGATTAGGCTTGAGTTACTCGGACTCTGACATGCCCCACCAATTGCCCAACGAATCAAGGAACGCTGGGGGGATGGTGGTGGTGGGAGGGGAAGGGTTTACTGGTGTGGCGTGGGTCTTCATAATTGTTTAATTTAAGCAAAGATTATATTGCCGGAGTCGCTGACGCTGACGTTGTCAAGGTGTTGGCGAGACCACAAGACCGAGGCTGTTGGATGGTTGGCTGTTTCGTTGGGAATGCTATCGGTTTCCCACTGGTCTGTCTGTCCTCTGTCTGTCTGTCTGTCTGTCTGAGTGTCTGGCAGTTCCCACAGTTCCCCCAATGAGTTGGCTTGATGACTGCCACTGCCACCGCCGCCGCCGCCACCACCACCAACACCGCTAGGCTAACCGTAGCTCTCCGCTGGCTGGGAGTGAACTGTGGCCCCTGTGTGATATCGCTGGAAGCTACCGTCTTGCCAACGTCGTTTTAATGACTTTATCATTACGCGTCTCTAAAGCTCTAATTGTGGCTGGAGCTGAAGCTGAAGCTGAAGCTGTGGCTATAGCTGGAGCTGGCGCTTCATATATCTGACTATCGCTGCCTTTCCCAGCGATCATCTACCAACTAGACCACAAAGCAGACACCCCAGACAGCGGAGCCCCAATGGAAAATGGGGAAAAACTCTATTAATATGCAGAGCTCAGAGTGAAATCTCCAGCTCTGGCTCTTGCGTGTGCGATGAAAAGTCTCGTGTTTAATGCAAATGCTCTGCTCTGCTCTGCTCCTCTTCTCCTACATTAATACTGCGATTATACTTTGTATTTCTCTTTCTATGCTGCTGTCTTTCTGTCTTCTGTCTTTTTGCATAAACAAAGTTTCACTAATGCCATGATTTTTCGAATTTGATTTTGATTTTTCGTTTTCTTTGCAGGCGCCTAGTGAAAAATTACCAGCCCAAAAAGAAGGAGGAGGAAGACAATGAGTAAGCAACAACACAACTATAAGTATACTTAAGTTTAATGTTTGTTAAATGTCTTGGAAAATTATCGACAATTTGTTGCATTTTGTTTTCGGGCTTGGGCTTGGACTTGGGCTTTTGGGGGCCTTGTTTGTGGGCCAGTCTGTCGCCTTGGGATCGGCTTCGGATCTCTCAGATGACGTTGACTGTTGCTCTAATTGTGCGTGTCAGTGAGGGTGAGGGTGAGGCTAAGGGGGAGCCCAGATTCACACACTCATTCGTTGTGCGTGTGTGATCTGAGAATCTGAGTTTTTAATTACATGCCATGCAAATATGTATATGTATATGTAGTATGCGAATAACTGACATCATGACCCGCAAATAGATCTGCGTGTCTCTGCGTGGCATGTGTGTAACATGACAATGAAGCCATAGCCATAGCCATAGCCCAAGTTGACTTTGGTAATGAAATGCCAAGCGCTTGTGCCTTATTCAGTTGTAAAATCCATAAATTTATCCTCCAGAGCCATATAGAGAGTGCCGCAGCGATGACAGACAGACAGATGGACAGACAGATGTACGAACAGTGAGGCGTGGGCGTTCCACGGCGCGTCACAAAGCGCGTGTCCGACTCTGTCAATCTGAGAGCTCCATAAATTGCTTCCCGATCGACAAAGCGACACGGCGACACGGCGACTGTACGAGTAGAAGAGTAGCAGCTTTGCCAGAGGCGCAAATTGTCGTGGGCAGGAAAGGAGGGGGGTGTAGTTTATGGCTTATTGCTTATAGCCACCAGAGTGAAGTGGACTGATATTCAGATGTTCTCCCTGTTACAGATTTACATCGATGCAAGCGTTTCGCAATCTGCTCAAGGAAGTGGGCGACCTGGCGGGACAGCGTGAGGTGGTGTCCGAGAGCCTGCAGCTACAGATCATACAGGGTGTGACGCTGCTCTCCAAGACGCTGCGCGACGATCGCAAGGTAGGGTGTCCATCTTGGTTACAGATTACAGATCACAGTTAACATGCGATGAATGAATCTCCACAGAAATGCCTTAGCGATGGTGCAATACTGCAACAGAACCTCACCACACAGCTCTCGTCGCTGGACCGGGCCAAGCGGAACTACGAGAAGGCCTACAGGGACTCGGACAAGGCTGTCGATAACTACAAGAAGGCCGACATGGATCTCAATCTGAGTCGTGCCGAAGTGGAGCGCTACAAGAACATCATGACGTCGAAGATCCAGCAGTCGGACGATGCCAAGAACGAGTACGCCAATCAGCTGCAGAAGACGAACAATCTGCAGCAACAGCACTTCAGCATTCTGCTGCCCGCCGTCCTGAGTCGACTCCAGGAGCTGGACGAGAAGCGCACCCGAGGCATACGCGAGTTCATCATCGGGGCAGCGGAGGTGGAGTCCTCGGTGGCCCCCATCATTGCCCGCTGCATGGAGGGGATTGTCAAGGCGGGCGAGTCCATCAACGAGAAGGAGGATTCGTTCAAAGTCATAGAAAGGTTCTGCCATCCATCAAGCAATCCACTCGCATGCGATTCCATATCTAACCTATATGTGTCTTTCCTCCGACAGATACCAATCGGGCTTCACGCCCCCAACGGACATTCCCTTCGAGGACCTGTCCAAACTAGATCCGGACACCTTGCAGGATCACTACAGCAATTCCATGTCGAACCACCTGACGATGCGGGGCACGATGAGTGCCAACAAGATCAAGAAGCGCGTCGGCATCTTCAATATATTCGGCAGCAACAAGGTGAGGGGATCCGTGGCCGGTTCTCGGATAGGTTATGGCTGTTGTACCATCGTTTTAGTCTCGTTTCTGCCTGACTCTATCTCTATCTCTGTCTCTCCATCTCCCTGACGATGGGAGTTTTCAGTTATACCCAAACACACATGTCCGTTTCTTTCAGTGCACCCAGTGCCTCTTGAGTTGAGTCGCTTCGTGATCTTTTCTTTAGTTCTTAAGTTGTCTATCCATAAGTCGTAGGCCTCTGTTATGGTTTATGTATGGTGTGCGTGTCTATCTCTCTCTCTTTTTATAGTTTACTCATCCAGTGTTCTATCTCTTTTCCGTTCTATCTCGAATCTCGAATCGATTACCATTTACCACTTTAATTTCCGCCTGGACGATGGTTCTGTGTCTCTGCTGTAAGTACCAAGAGTCCAGTCCTACAGGCCGTTCGCAATCCTCGTGTTCGTTTCATGTCATTCCCCCACTCCATAAGACTGATCCACTGATCCACTATATACTCGCTATACATATCCTCCGCTGCATTATCCTTCGCTGCCACATTGATTGTCTCCTCCCATTTGCATATGAATTGCCATCCAATATTCATGTTTTCTGTCTGTTTCATTGTTTTTGTTCTTTTACTAATATTTTTTTGTGTGTGTCGCTTTACTCTTAAGTTGTTTCCACCCCCCCCACCCCTCTACGCACTCCACTCCCCCAATTGAAAAGTTCCCGCCGAAAAACAAAAAACTACAACAAAAAACCAAAAGCTTCTTCGATAACACTCTGTAAAAAATATGCAAAAAAAAGAAGAAAAAAACAAAAATTGTATTAACTCTTGATTTCTATTTTTGTTGCTGCCACATTCGATCTTAAAACCGAATCCAAAATGCTTTTACTCACACACAAAACATCACACAAACAAAAACAAACACAAAAACACTCAAATTTCAATGTAAATGTGAATAAATGAATGTGAATATGAATACTAAATCAATTCGCTGCCAATAGCAACGGCAGATAATTGAAGCCTGTATCACGATGAAGGTATGATGAATCTTTCAGCTCTAACAACCCCTAACTAAACTAAACTAAACTAAACTAAACTTATCTAAATAGCTAGCCCTAAACCTAGTTCTAACTAAGTCTAGCCTTAACTAGCCTACCATTTGCTACCATATGATTGCTCTTAATTACAACACTCTATCTCTATCTAATACTCCACACTATCGACTATCGACTACTCACAACCAAAGCTAACCAATCACTAGCCACTAGCCACTATCGACTATTGTTCGTTTTCCATTAATTAACAATAATTATACATATAAATATAGCAGTTTTCTGAGCAAAACTTTCACTTTAAAGTTTCAACGATCGGCATATTCTTAGTTCGAGCTCTAAAAATAACCCACCAATAAACCAAACTGCCAATTAAACCACATAGTCCAACTGGTTGGAATCTTTAAGAAACGTCTTTAGCCACTCTTAGCACACTCACACATTATCCTCATGTTATAATCATCATTTTTAATTGTAATTTTGTTTCTTTTGCATTATTATTTTTACGATTTTTTTGATGTGTCATTAGCTGTGTTGAGAAATTCCTTCGCATGATTTGAATTGAATGCTCGCCCCGATTAAATGCAGAAGTTATTTTCCCTTGTGTTCCATTTGCATAATTTATTTATATATTTTGATTGTCGACTGTTGATTGTTTGATTGGCGCCTGCCTGCCTGCCTGTTGATGTGGAAACAGGTTTGATTGATTCCATTCCCCAAAGAGCAAAAGCAGGCCATTGGGTTACCAGTTCTTATTTGTACCTCTATATATTCTATTTTATATTATTTGATTGCATTTGCATTTGCATTTATTCTTTATTTTGTTTGTATCTGTTGGTTGATCTCCTTCTTCTGTTTTACTCACTGCGTGCTGTTACTTTTGTTGTTATTGTTACTGTTGTTGTCTTGTGGATATCTTGATGTCCGTTTCTTCATTCATTTATATCCTGATCTGCGTCGCCTGATTGCCTCGACTAATCATTTGATTTAATCATCATCATTAGAACTCCCTAACGGCGGACGGACAAAAGGAGGACTTCAGTGATCTGCCACCGAATCAGCAAAGGAAGAAGCTCCAAGCGAAGATCGCGGAGTTGCAGCAGAAGATTGCACAGGAGACGAATGCCCGGGATGGCCTGATGAAGATGAAAATCGTCTATGAGGCGAACTCATCGCTGGGCAACCCCATGACCGTTGAGGGACAACTCAACGAATCGGAGCACAAGCTGGAAAAGCTAAAAATCGATCTGAAAAAGTATCAGGGCTACTTTGAGCGGGCCAACCAGGCGCAGGTGGCCAACAACAGCCCGCAGGCGAATCGAAACCAATTACAGAACGGACACCGAACATCGAGGTGAGCTAAGACTGAATGAATGTTGGAGGATCCCATAGATCCGAGACAATGGTCAACTAATCGTGATCTTCACTCTTTTTAACCCTCAGACATTCCAATGGCAGCGCCGATGATCACCACGACGAGGGCGATGACCAGCCTGACGATGCTGGCAGCTTAAGCAGGTCAGGTTCTGAGGATAATGTGGCGCAAATACAAAATGGGCATAATAATAACAATAACGGGTACACTCATAAGTCTACGTTCAATGTTTATACATATACTATATATCTCACCCACAACACATACACACATACCTACATACATTATCATCGTAGCATTTATAATTTGGCATCCCATTCTGTACATTGGCCATCGCACTCGGCACCCGGCACTCGGCACTCCGCACTCCTTGGTTTTGGTTCCCCTTGTTTTCGGTTTATTATGATTTCACAAGAAAATTACACTGAAATAACATCCAGAAAGAGCCCACATAAATATTATGCCACAATAGTATGCCAGCGATACGAAATTTAAATGTTCTGTTTTTCTCATTTGTAGTCTAAAATCTTGATCTTTATTGATTGATTTTGTTTTACTTTTCGATTCTTGATTGCCTTACACCGAACATTACAACACTTAATAATGTGGAAATTGCAACTTCTTCAAATATTTCGTTTCATTTTGCCTTTTCCATGGTGAAATCCAGCAGTTCGGCAAGTCCCGAGAGTGGCCTGGGCACTTCGCACACATCCCTGCCCGGCTCTGGACAGGGTAGCGCCAACGAGAATGCCATTGGCGAGGACGCGTACTTTGAGACGGAAGTGGAGCCCCTGCAGCCACTGGGCACATGTCGAGCCCTGTATCCCTTTGAAGGTGAGTTACTTTGATTGACTGACTTATATACTGATTGATGGGAATACTTATCGTCTCTGCATCTTTTTGAACAGCCTCCAGCGAAGGAAGCATACCCATGAACGAGGGCGAGGAGCTGCAGGTGATTGAGATCGACCAGGGCGATGGCTGGACGCGAGTGCGGCGTGCTAACGATTCCAATGGCTGGGACGAGGGCTTTGTGCCCACGAGTTACATCGAGTGCACGCTCTACGCTTAAGCTTAAGAACTTATGGGCGGGCACTCAGCCAGGCGGTTTTAAATGTTAACTACTCAGCAACATTAGCATATGTTCCATTCATTTTGTGTACTTTTGTCATAACTTTGCGTTCCGTCGGACAGCCATAACACGACCCATACACAACCCATATACACCCATTCTCGCACATACACACACACAAGCAACGCACAACCATGTACATTTTGACTTAAGCTAAGTTCGACTCCCATTTACCCTCGGTTGCTTTGTATATTTACTTTGATTTGAAACGTCAATGAATGTCAATGATCTTATGGTAGTGCAAGCTATATCATACTATACCATACTATAGTCATATGCACCTACGAGCAGACCTCACCTAATTGTAAGCACCGCAACGTAACGTTTCCCTCTTCACTGCAACAATCATGATTACACCTATTTATATACATATATGAAATCAGATTTATATGGCACTTGAATATGTGAGAACATGAAAAACCAAATTAAAACTTGACTCGAAAATAGGATTGTGAACACGTTTGAAATGAATCAATCAAACAAAGCTTCAGAATTTCGGAATGCGTTCATGATACATATTTTCATTCACGGCTTAGGGCCTCGGAAGCATCTGCCGCTCTTCGCACTGACCAAGAAGAGGGGCAGAGTGCGTTTCTGTCGAATTGTAGCACTAAAACTTTGGTAAATATGCAAAGACCAGACTGGGAGATGAAGAGAGAGTAACCCCACGCCCTCCCCCCAGAACATCGAACACACCAGAACCACACCCATTCAGACAAACACACAAGGATAGGTATAGCAACAGTTATGGCAATCCTGCATGACATGCGGCATATGCAGTGCGTAGGCGAAAGCGAAGGCGAAGAACGCGCTAGCTTGTTTATATAAATAGCAACAATTGTACATTTTACTTTACACACTCTATGCATAATGGCTAATTTTAGTTTGATGATAACTTTGTATTGCCTAATTTTAGTTTGAATATAACTTGTATTGCTCTTTGCCTTGTACATTTTCACACATTATGCTTAATCCTATGCGCATCGAAGGAAGCGAGAGCGAGAACCAGATTGATTTGAATAATGCAGCAAGTAATTATGTTTTAGGGACTCCTAGCTGTTTAAGTTCACAACATTTAAGGCTTAAGTCAAAAGCAAAGCCGGGCGGCGCTGCATTTATTTTAATGTTCAACGCCACTTTGCAATACATTTATTTATAATTTACAGAAAAAATACTACCGCCGAATGGTAAACCACAATCAAAAACAAAAACAGGCCGAACAGGCAGAGTGAATTAGATTTTTAGTTAGGTATTCAACAGCCTTTTCCATGTGTATTTTCTACTTTCATTTCGCCTAGACTTAAGTGTGCATACCACTGAAACGGATGAATTGTGTTCCAAGCAATTCCAAAATTCTTAAATTTATCTAATTCTAAATTCGAACCGAAACAGGCACATACGTATTGCGTGAAAATTAAAATGAATATTGAGTTTAAGAGACAAAATACGGTATAATATCTATGTGAGCATTGTCAGCATAATAAAAATAACTCAAATAAATTGAAGCTAGTGTACATCTTGTAGTTTTTTTGCACTGGCCCCATCGGTCGTATTATTATATACTTTCTTAGGCCTTATTGCGAGGGGAAGCACGTCTGGCTGGGGAAAATATACTTGATTCTTCATAGGGAAATCATAAAGCAGGGATATTTTTCCGTTCACAGGAGTACATCGCACGCCAAAGGATCAAGTCCTTATAGAGTCCTTATCCAAGGATCAAGGACATTTTTCCGATCAGAGGAAGTCATCGCGCGACCTGATCGGCCCATAAATACAGCTAGATGTTGAGTTGCCAGTATTTTGTTGATTTTCTCGTGACGGAAGGGATGTATTTTTTCCTGATGCCAATTGGTTGGCAGGATTCTTCCGATCAGCAAAAGACGTGCCACGCCTCGATCGATCTATAAATAGGCGAAATATAGAGATATAAGCTTATTAAATCCGACGTCAAGTGTAGTAAGCGAAGAAATTTCAAACCACAGTATCAGGTGAATAGAATTATTTTATTCCATTGCGACTTTTAATGGAAAAATAGTTTCATCCGATAAATAAATCGATTTCATATAAAACAGGGTAATTTTTCAATAAAAACTCCAAATATTAAGCTAAATGAATTTTTTACATGTAACGGAATTGAAAACGAATGTGTAAAATATTCATTAGCGTAAAATGTAAATGTTGCGAAAAATGTTTCCCAACATTTTGAACATTTGCAAGTGTTGCAATGCGACAGTATGAAAATAACGGATAAACATAAACACAAAACCTCAGATACTATGTGCAATTTGATAATAATTTATGTTGTATAGAATATATAGAAAATGTCTGTGCCGAAATGAGAAAACCATTTCCAAATACACATACATATATCTTCGCCGAGGAGAAGTTTTGCTTCCTAAATGAGCAGCGTCAGAGGTTCCAGGGGCATAAAGAAGATCTGGAAAAGGCAGAGGATGAGGCGGCCGAGGCCATAGGGAATGCCAATAGCGAATCATCAGATCTGAAGAAGCATAATATGATGGGATAGAGGTAAAAGTGCAGAACGATCGTTGAAGCGATCGTTGACCGGATTGCCAATGTGGAAATACCGGGCTATTAGACTCAACTGAAACCGCTCAAGCTCAATGATATACCAGGTGAAACGGAGCCGCTGCGGAAAAAACCAAACCTGAACTGCATAGCGTAGTAAATTTAATTAACAAAATAAATAAATTATTAACGGGGGAACGGAACCTCTACGTAATTTCAATTAGCATTTCCTGGAAAGTTTTCTCAAGTGTTTAATGCTTAAATTTATCTGTAATGAAAAATAAACAATTCTTGATAAGATTGCTTGTTAGGATTGATTCCAGACTATTTTGGGGTATAAAAAAGAAAGTCTCTGAGACAGTCAACGCAAAATGTATCGGAAATACAGTGGAGTATTGGCCTTTTTGGGCCTGCTTTTTCTATCGGTGGCATATAAAATTACACCGAATGTGGTAGATGGTGAGAACATGTTAAGATCATTAGCCAGTGCTTCATCTAGTAATTCTGTGGTGTCTCCTCTAGGAATTCCTGGATCCCTGAACATTGACACAAAGCCGTTTGTTAAAATAGGAAATGGATATTATTATATCGAGAGTAAACAACAAAAGAACTGGTTTGATGCTTATGAGTCCTGTCGACGAATAAATGCCGACCTAGTTGCCTTCGAAACCATCGAAGAATGGGACTTGGTCAATCGATATCTCTTTCAAAAGAAAATCGATGAAGTATACTGGACCGGAGGCAATGACTTGGCCACTCAGGGTAAACATAATTGGTTCTTAACTGCAGAACCCGTGACACTAAAAATCTGGTATCCGGGAGAACCAAATAATCAGGGTGGAAACGAGCACTGCGACGAGTTGGGATATAGACGGACCAGCACAAATTACAATGTATTGAATGATAGACCTTGCTCAACAAAGAACCGTTATATTTGCGAGGCTCCTCAGCCAAAGACAGCCTCGTTTATTATATGGTAAAATATCCCAATATAGAAATTGATTAAAATAAATATAAATGTATTGTCTATAGTGTGGTGATTGTTAATAACAAAATAAATAAATGATCAATAACCACACCTAAAAGCGTTTACAGTAATCGAAATTTCCAGGAAAGCCTTCTCAAGTTCTTGAGAAGATTATTTGTTCGGATTAATTCTGACTACACAAGGCAACAAAATTGAACTCGTTTTCCGCTGGGAACCAACCCGACTTTTTCTGCTAGATTTCATGTTTATTTCTTATTACCACATAACTTAAATTCCTCACTTCTGGTTATATTGCAATTCTGAAATACAGTTATAAATCGGACCCAAACACTTTGTAGCTACAGCCTACTGCCTGAAAATTATTATTAAGTATTTTTTCCCCCAAATATTGATTTTGAAAACTCTGAAAAGGCCAATTTTTTAAATTGTATTGTAAAAAATTATATATAATCGATCCACTATCCTGGAAACGGTCATCTTGTCAACCAACAAATTAAGATGTCAGTAAAATTGTATGTAGCCACCATGATCGGCCCATAAATACAGCTAGATGTTGAGTTGCCAGTATTTTTTTGATTTTCTCGTGACGGAAGGGATGTACTTTTTTCTGATGCCAATTGGTTGGCAGGATTCTTCCGATCAGCAAAAGACGTGCCACGCCTCGATCGATCTATAAATAGGCGAAATATAGAGATATAAGCTTATTAAATCCGACGTCAAGTGTAGTAAGCGAAGAAATTTCAAACCACAGTATCAGGTGAATAGAATTATTTTATTCCATTGCGACTTTTAATGGAAAAATAGTTTCATCCGATAAATAAATCGATTTCATATAAAACAGGGTAATTTTTCAATAAAAACTCCAAATATTAAGCTAAATGAATTTTTTACATGTAACGGAATTGAAAACGAATGTGTAAAATATTCATTAGCGTAAAATGTAAATGTTGCGAAAAATGTTTCCCAACATTTTGAACATTTGCAAGTGTTGCAATGCGACAGTATGAAAATAACGGATAAACATAAACACAAAACCTCAGATACTATGTGCAATTTGATAATAATTTATGTTGTATAGAATATATAGAAAATGTCTGTGCCGAAATGAGAAAACCATTTCCAAATACACATACATATATCTTCGCCGAGGAGAAGTTTTGCTTCCTAAATGAGCAGCGTCAGAGGTTCCAGGGGCATAAAGAAGATCTGGAAAAGGCAGAGGATGAGGCGGCCGAGGCCATAGGGAATGCCAATAGCGAATCATCAGATCTGAAGAAGCATAATATGATGGGATAGAGGTAAAAGTGCAGAACGATCGTTGAAGCGATCGTTGACCGGATTGCCAATGTGGAAATACCGGGCTATTAGACTCAACTGAAACCGCTCAAGCTCAATGATATACCAGGTGAAACGGAGCCGCTGCGGAAAAAACCAAACCTGAACTGCATAGTGTAGTAAATTTAATTAACAAAATAAATAAATTATTAACGGGGGAACGGAACCTCTACGTAATTTCAATTAGCATTTCCTGGAAAGTTTTCTCAAGTGTTTAATGCTTAAATTTATCTGTAATGAAAAATAAACAATTCTTGATAAGATTGCTTGCTAGGATTGATTCCAGACTATTTTGGGGTATAAAAAAGAAAGTCTCTGAGACAGTCAACGCAAAATGTATCGGAAATACAGTGGAGTATTGGCCTTTTTGGGCCTGCTTTTTCTATCGGTGGCATATAAAATTACACCGAATGTGGTAGATGGTGAGAACATGTTAAGATCATTAGCCAGTGCTTCATCTAGTAATTCTGTGGTGTCTCCTCTAGGAATTCCTGGATCCCTGAACATTGACACAAAGCCGTTTGTTAAAATAGGAAATGGATATTATTATATCGAGAGTAAACAACAAAAGAACTGGTTTGATGCTTATGAGTCCTGTCGATGAATAAATGCCGACCTAGTTGCCTTCGAAACCATCGAAGAATGGGACTTGGTCAATCAATATCTCTTTCAAAAGAAAATCGACGAAGTTTACTGGACCGGAGGCAATGACTTGGCCACCCAGGGTAAACATAATTGGTTCTCAACTGCAGAGCCCGTGGCACTAAAAATCTGGTATCCGGGAGAACCAAATAATCATGGTGGAAACGAGCACTGCGACGAGTTGGGAGATAGACGGACCAGCACAAATTACAATGTATTGAATGATAGACCTTGCTCAACAAAGAGACGTTATATTTGCGAGGCTCCTCAGCCAAAGACAGCCTCGTTTATTATATGGTAAAATATCCCAATATAGAAATTGATTAAAATAAATATAAATGTATTGTCTATAGTGTGGTGATTGTTAATAACAAAATAAATAAAGTATCAATAACCACACCTAAAAGCGTTTACAGTAATCGAAATTTCCAGGAAAGCCTCCTCAAGTTCTTGAGAAGATTGTTTGTTCGGACTAATTCTGACTACACAAGGCAACAAAATTCAACTCGTTTTCCGCTGGGAACCAACCCGACTTTTTTTGCTAGATTTCATGCTTATTTCTTATTACCACATAACTTAAATACCTCACTTCTTGTTATATTGCAATTCTGAAATACAGTTATAAATCGGACCCAAACACTTTGTAGCTACGAAAAATTATATTTAATTGATCCACTATCCTGGAAACGGTCATCTTGTCAACCAAGAAATTAAGATGTCAGTAAAATTATATGTAGCCACCATGTAGCAAAACTTGTACCAAATGACCGTCTTATACTTAACAGCTTGCGGCATCCCCTATGACTTTTTATTGTTTATCTTAAAGTTTTGATGCTTGAATTGCACTATTTAAAATGTTTTTATTTTATTTTTTTTTTGGTGGTTTTATGTTACCAGACTACCCGTGAGTAGTGTGGGATTACTTGACCGCCCGCCTATGTGAAGGTGGAAATTGCCAAGCCCAAATATAATGCTTTTACAATAAAAGTGAAGAAATACGCCATTTTGTGGTTTGGCCACAAGTGCTGCAAAACGAACAATGGAACTATCGATTGTAGGAAAAAGTGATCAGTGATATCGAGTTGCAAGTTTCGATAGTGTCAGCAGTGTCAACGCGCACATAATTTGAAACGTTATAATAACGTGCTACAATCTGCTTTTACCACTTTTTGAGTACTGGGTATAATAAACACCTTTGTTTTTACTTCAATGCTCTCTTTTATATTTTATTTTAAAAATATAATTATATCAGTTGTCAATAATTCCTCAGGGTAGGATACGTGGCATGCGAGCCAGTTCAGCTATATCTGCACAGTTCATGCGACGATTGGCTCCTTTAAACACAAATTATTTCGCTTAGGATAAGCAATTCAGAATTTAAACAACTTAAGATCTACTTACCCTGACAGTTTATTTTGGTAAGCTCGCATCGGTTAATATTGCGCCACCTCCAGGTATTACGAGTCTTCCTCCTGCACTCCGCATTCAAATTGGGTAGGTTACGATCCGCCGAGTTATTCAAAGTACTCGAGCAAGTTTCGCAAGCACGTCGCAGTGTCTCGCAGTCATCCCTCTGACCAGATATCATAGTCAGGCAGAGGACTAAAAATAACAAGAAAAGCTCGGATAGTGCCAAAATTTGTCCTTGACTAATTAAAAGGACTTACCAACGAATAGAGCCAAAGCTATGGTGATATTCATTTTCGCTGTTTATTTGCTGTTGATGAGAACTACCAGTTCTGATAACTACTGAAGACCCAATGATAGCCAAACCCTTTATATACATGCCCGCCAAAAACGGCCTTCCTTTAAAACAATGAATAAAAATTAAGAAACACAAGTGCAACGAGAACAAAAACTCGAAAAGCTTAAAGGAAATATTGGACAATGCGAGTCGATTGTCTTTAAGCCATTTGAATGCACCGTTGTTCCGTGCTTCCGCAAACTCGTGATAATGGAATCTTTTCTGTACAGCGAAAACAGTTGTTTCCCAAAATATTTCCAGCCCTTTATAAAAGCCCAAGTAACAGCACTGTTCCAGCACAGAACTTGAGCTTCAGTTTTTCGTAACAACACCAGAATGTGGAAAATTGCATTGCTATTGGGTGAGAATCTAGGAGTTGAGTCCACAATTGCCCAGTAGAAGTTTCTAACATATTGAAGTCCTAGCTATCGGCTGCATTTGCGTGGCTAGCCAGGAGACGACGATATCCCCGCGGGCCCGTGAGATTTGCCAGCGCGAGAACCTCAAATGTCTACGCAATGAGAACCGTGTGGGAAGTACCAACGATGTTACTTCTGTCTTTAACAGTCGGTGCCGTAGGAGCGATCGTCGGTGGCGCGATATCACCCGTTGCCAGTTGGCTGACGCCACCTGCACTTGTAAGTCCTCGTCCACGAAGGATTTTTGTATATTTGTAATGATATTCATAATTTATTTATCTCTGATTTTATTATATTTCCAGTGACTATAGTGCGCTGCGGTACACTCTCCTGTGCAAATGTGCGAGGCGCTCTTCAGGGTGGTGGTCCAACACGCCCTGGTGTTACTACACGCGGTCCTCGCACTACTACACGACGTTCTCGTGTTACTACCCGCCGATCTCGTACTACTCGCAGACCCCTTCCTCCCACTGAACCCATCGATTAAGATACTCACGGAAAAGCAGAAAATCCCTTATGTAAAGCAATAAACACACTCAATGCTCTCTACTACTCGAATCTTGAAATTTGTTGTCATTGAACTTTTGTCTGTTTTCTTAGAAGAAGCAGGAATTCGGGAGGAGTTTAATATTCCTGTCTCCTTAAGAAAGGCGCCAAAAGCTGCGGGTTTTAATGGTATTGCTGAAACATTAGTACATGCTGTGTACTTATGTATACTCGTACTTGAAATTGTTTGCACATGTTCTACCCTGTTTTTAAACCAGCTGAAATGTTTTTATATAGGTAAAAAATGTAAAACACGAATTTTCATTTCGGTTAGTATAAAACTTATGTATTGTTCGATATTTCTTACAAAATAGACTACAGATAATATCTGCTTACTTAAGCTTGGTCACTCACTATCTATTGGATGATAATTTAAATGCAAATCAATTATAATTATAAGCAGAATTTTCTCCATGAAAACGTTTTCTTGGTTGTGTTGCATGGCATACATTTTGGGATAAGCAATTTTCTAAAAAATTATTAACATTCAGTCTCGCCTTTTGTTTTTTTTTTTTGTTTGATTATACATACTTAGTGTCGTTTCATGATCGTACTACACTGAAGAGGGAATAATAACTAAAAAAAAAAATGACAATATCTACAAGCAGTGGGCGGGGGTGGGGGGTTTTGGGGCAATAACGACAAATCATGTGAAGGGTAAACGAAAATGTGAAAACAATAACGAAATGAAATAACCTAGAATCGAAAATGTCGAATGGAAATGGGCTGAAACGCATTCCAGCTAAAATACTTATTCAACGAATCTTTCGATGCACTTACTGTATAATTACATTACTTATTGGATAGATACGTATTACATAGTAAAACTAATTAGGTCCACAACTACCTCAATTAACTTAGCTAACACGACTCAATGTGAGTCAGAGAAGGAACTTTTTGCAACGGTTTCGATTGGGTGCAAAATGGTTTCATAATCGTTGTAACATTTCCATAGACAGCAAGTAGATCATGGCAAATGATGGCACAGTTTGGGCTGATGGGGATGCGCTCCTCAGAACTTCTCGTCGTCAATGTTGGCTCGGCAGTTGTTGAGTGCCGACTGCCTTTTGAGTGTGCCCGTCTCGCAGTCATTGTACGTCTTGGCCAGCACCTTGGGCGTGTTGTTGTGATGCATATTGTGGTTGCGATTCAGTGTGCCATTTCCCACATTGCTAGTTTTGGCGGGCATGCGGAAGCTGGACTGCCGCTTGGGGCGCTGATCATAGTACTGCTGGAAGAAAACATTGATTAGACTCCAGATGCTCATTCTGTGGCATTTCGCTGGTTAAGCTTACATCCTTGGTGGGCAGACTGGAATACTGATTGGGATAGGTATCAAAACTGGCCGTCGTTGTCGTTGTCTTATTCAGGGCCTCCTCGGCACTAAGCAGGAATCGCTGCTTCGTGAATCTATAGGTGGCCAGACAGCAGGCCACAGTCACCAGTACACAGACCCCAATCACAATGGGCAAAGTTGCGGAGGAGGCCGTCTGCACTTCTGCAAATCATATAAATAAAACGTACCGATAAGCAAGGAACGAGTAGCGAGTTGCGAACAAATTTAGCGAGTATTCAATCAGTATATTTACCTCCGCACTCGTTGGGCATGCAAGCGGTCTTCTCGAACTCAGCCCCACGACACTCCACGGACGTCGGCTGTTCCATTAGACAGCGACGGTGCCGCAGACGTATGCCATCACTGGAACACGCCGACCACTCACTCCAAGCGCTCCATCCAAGAAAATCTACGAAACAAAAATCGACGATTAATATAGTAGAACTTGAGAACAGGGTAAAAAAAAAACCCACCTTCACAGGGCACCATCTCGCACTTTTGCTCGTCCAGGGCGCGACCTTTGCACAGCCGCTCATGACCTCCTAGGCAGCGACGCGTTCGTCTGCGCACTCCCAGGCCACAGGTGACCGAACAGGCTGACCACTCCGACCAGCAGCCCCACTCATGATCCAGCTCGTTGTCGATGCTGTTGCTTGGCTGGAGATCGTCGGTGGGACATTCCTGGAGATTGCAGGCTCGGTTCTGGATGCCTCGACCTCGCTGACGCTGCTGGGTGCCGCCTCCGCAGCTAACGCTGCACGGAGACCAGTCTGAATCCGACTCGGTTGTCTCGCCATGATCGCCATGCCTCTGGCAGCTTCCGTCTTGGTGACAGCTGCGCGACTCTTCCTTGGCCAGACTGATGCGCACGGAGCTGGGATCGGGGCTGGTGGCTCGGCAGGCATAACGGTACCGACGCTCCATGTGGGACGACTCATTGGAGTTGCCCGCACCTCCGGTGGGCAGCGTTAGCCAGGGCGTCCAGGCGCTGAGCTTACGCACCTCCGCGCAGCTCTGCATGTTACAGTCCTCGTAGTCTAGCCGGCAGCCGGGGCAGTCGAGACCGCCGTTCAGAGGCGCTGGATCGTTGCACTCGCGACGTCGCATGCGGAAGCCTCCGCCGCACTGGGCACTGCACTCGCTCCACTCGCCCCAAGGTCCCCAGCCTCCATCCACCGACGGGGGCTTGGGCACCGGGCAGGGCGGCAGGTGACGGCAATACATCTCCGATTGCTCCGATCCGACACAAGTGCGTCCTCCGTGGGCGGGTTTGGGATTGCCGCAAGTCCGGCGACGAATCTTCACCGCTATGCCGCAGGTCTGTGAGCACTGCGACCAGGCGGACCACTCCGTCCAACCACCGTGTTGAGTGCAGTTCGTCACCTGTGTGCTGATGCCCTCACAGCCAGCCCCGCCATGCTGTGGCAGCGGGTTGTTGCAACTGCGGTCCCGGCACAGACAGTTGCTATCGGTCTCCTCGTGCTGCTGACAAACGCTCCACGGATTCCACGTCGACCAGCCGCCGTCAATGGGCGCATTCACTACGGGACACGTGAGTTGCGGTGCCTGCTGCCAGTGCTGGAAACCGGAGGGGTCGAGGGGTTGGGGCATGCAGCGTTCGACGAGCTCGTTCCAGCCGCAGTAGGGATCCATGGCGTTGAAGCAGCTGGACTGCGACACATGGCGACTGCAGCGCTGAGCGGGAACCCGGGTCAGGGCCAGGTCTGTTCCCAGATAAAGCGAGTCGCTGACCTTCAGATAGGCCATGTTGAGGAGGGCACTGCTGCCGGTGTCATCTGCTTGCCAGAGCTCCACCAGACAGGTCTGTGTCCCGCCATTGACGTACTTCACCGACAGCTTCTTGATGTGGTTCCCGCTACTGGCCACGAAGAGGACATGAATCTGTTCCGTTTTGGTATTCAGTATGTCCAGGGCTATGCGCCCGAACTGCTCCAGCTTCGAATGATAGAGGGGCTGGGCGCCAATGGGCTGGACGGCCTGGTCCATCAGTTGGTAGCGGGAGCTCTCCAGCAAGTGGCCAAAGCCCGTGGTGCCACCTGCGCACTGGAACTGACTCCGCTGTGGCGTGTTGACTGTTGTCCAGGCAGCGTCGGCATGCTCCTGGTGCTTGAAGGCCCCGTCGAAGGCTTCGTTTATCGAGCTGAGGTTAAAGGCGCACACTGCCGAGCCATAGATGCTTGATCTGTTGGAAGGGGTGGAAATCCATAAGTTTGGGGTTTGGCCTAAAAGTATTTCGCGACTCACCCCGAGGTTCGGAAGGTGGCATAGAGCACATGCTCGGACTCTGCATAGGTCATGCCCTGCACCTCGTCGAAGTAGTAGGGGTACTCGCCAGGCAGCGAGCAATTCAGGCGCGCCTTCAGGAACGATGTCCAATTGTCACGCAGCAGCTGGCCCCCACCGGCATCGTTCTTGCAGACCCTAGCAATGCGTGAATAAATTGCCTAAAGGAAGAACCAAAGCAGGGCTTAGAGGACGATCGTCAAGAGTCAAGATCGGCAAGAGTCTCTTACCTTGCCGCATGTCATGTGCTCGGCAGCCGATTCGCGGAGCAGAAAGTAGACAAAGTTTCCAGCCTCGAAGCTGCCGACGAACTGTGCCCCATTGAGCCAATTGTTGTTGTACTGTTTGGTGCGAAGGAAGCGCTGGAATGGCAAAGGATTCTATGAATTCAATGGATTTAATAGTAAAAAAGGATCATCTCTTTAAGGGAGAATACACACCTTGTTGGACTGCAATCCCGTGCGGAGGATGGCCACATCGCTGCCCGAGAAGTCGGTGGCTGTGGCCACGAACATGTTACCATTGGCCTGCAGAAGACTGGTGCTGTTCGCCTGAGGATGGAAGGGGCACTTGACCACGCCGCTGTCGACGCTGCTGACGGTGAGGTTCTCCATCTGCAAAGGGAAAGGGAGTGGAGCTCGTTTAGTTTCTGCTGCTGCTTCTGCTGCTGCTTCTGATGTCGGTGGACTGTCGCGTCACTTGGTGTCGCCACAACGACCACTCTTTCCACTCACCTGGCGCCACGAACAGCTCGGCTGGAAGGCGTTCGTCCCACACGCGTACAGTTGGTTCTCACCGTAGCTGTGGAGCACGCGCACAAAGTTGCGACACAATCGCTCCGACTGGCCTTTTGCCTGGCACATGGCTATCTGCGACGGCGTCGCCTCCCAGCTGGCCCGCTCCAGCGGCTCCAGATCGAAAGACATGCGGTACAAGGTGTCTCTGCAAAGAGTCAAGATAAAATGTTGCAAATGTTGTAGTCGACTGAATAATCTTTAGGGGAAGGGGTGACTGACGGACGGGGGAATGTAATAGGCTAATAGTAACAGTTAGAGAGAGAGACGGCCCACAATTGTTAGCAAATAAGACAGACTCCGGCTCTGGCTCTAGCTCCGGGTTCGGCTTTGGCTTTGGCTTCGGCTCCAACCCCAACCCCATCCCCATCCCCATCAGCTGTCATAATTTTGAACTGGTTGGCCGCCAGTGCATTGAACTGCAAGGCAAACTGGTAACTGGCCAACTTGGCCCGGTCCGACTCCGGCCCATGCACAGTGGTCGCCAATTGCCATTTGGCTAACTCTTTGTGGGCGCCCTCTCCAAGCCTTCGCCGTGAACAGACACGAGGACTAGGCATCGATAAGATAGTTTCTATGACAGCTTTACGATAGCTTAATGGCACAAACTACACGTAAGAGTGCTGTAAGCATCATTGTGTCGCGTCATGCACACGACATGTACGGGGTGATGGGAGCACTTGGAAACAAGGAAGTCTATCTGACAAAAGGTTCTATTGAACATTTGGGGAATGATCTTAGCAACAAAGTTATGCCATTATGCTGTTGGTGGTACCACTGTACCCGGTTAACGCCAAGACAACCACTGTGCTACGCTACGCGCATTTCGCGAAACGAACACGAAGATCAATAGATCAAGTGCACATTCGAATGCGCGAGAGGCAATCGTTAAATGGTTACATCTCAAGCTGGACAGCAGCGGCGGCATTTGGTATCTGGAGAATGGACAGGGGACAGGGGACAGTGGACAGTGGACAGTGGAGTGTGGAATGGAGAACGCCGCCGTGCTTGGGCTTGAGAAGGAATGCCGCCGACTAGACGTCGCCATAAAGCCAACTAGTAGAGAAATACCATACATACAGACATCGCCAAGTCGCAGTCTCTCGGCCCACAGTCGTCTAATGGTCGGTTGAGCTGAGTTGAGCTGAGGCTGGGCTGTTTAGCGGCCTTAGGATATAAATTGAATCCAGTGTTGGGCAAGCGATCGCCGCCGATGCTGTCGTCAGCCAGCTCCCAGCTCTCTCGCCCAATATCAATCAGTCATATTGCAGCTGGCGCAATGGCGCGTGGCAGTCCGATCCCCATCCCCATCCCCATCCCCATCCCGGGCTGTGGCTCAGGTGGTAACCTGAGGCCGCTGCGCCGGCCACTGCGTGTGCGACTTAAGCGGTACGTGATGAGGTAATAAACATGCCAACATTTGCAAAATCGAACGAAAAAAGCATCGACAGACGACAACCAACGCCCTTCGCATATTCCGCATGCTCCCCAACCAAGAGAGCAGCTGTCCAGAGACTAACAAGAGCTAAAGGTGTCCGCAAGTGTCGGCAGATGCAACTTTAAAGGGAGGTTCGTGAATGGCGTGTGCTTCATATTCGAATTTAAGGACTTTTTAGATCTTTATCTTTTTGAAGATCGAATGATGGAAGGCAATCCAGGATCAGTGGAATATTCCTTTAATTCAGAATTGATCCTACAATTTATGCCACTTGAAGGTGGTGGCTCTGCTTATCAAAGCTATTTGAAATATTGCCCGCAGAAGGGGGCATTTATTTGCCATTGTAAAGCCTGTTGGATAAGGTCCAGTCCTTGAACGGACTGCGTCAATATACTCGTAGAGCTAGGAACATATACATTTATAAGACTCTCGTAATTCTAACGATTTAACAAGAAGAGACACTCCTTCGGAATGAAGACTTCAATTCCATCTATCTTTAAGACCCTCAAAGCAATCAATGGGCTATCTATGGGCTTGAAGGGAAGTCGGCCAAATACATCGCTAACTAATGAAAATGCCGTGACAAGTGTCACGTAGTACCCTTCTTACGTACTCGTAAAATGACAATTGCGTCAAAATAAAAAAAAAGCAATGTACTCGTAGCAAAGGTGCAAAAACAAAGTGCAAAATGCCAATGGGGGAAAACCAAAGTCCCGCCCAGACTTAACGGCTGCAAAAATTAATTATTTGTGCTGATTGCGTACAATAGTGTGTGTACACTAGGTACACTGTACAAGTGCCGTCTTAACGGTGTGATTACATTTGCTATGCCAACTTATGGCTGAAAGCGTGAACAAAACACAAAAAAACAAAAAAAAAATCATATGTCACACCTTTACGAGTACGCGTACGAGCAGTCATAAGTTGCGTCAATGTTATCTTCCATAAGAACCATCGATAAAATCAGATACACTCTACGGGTGTATACATAATATCCACATGAGTATGAAACATTCCATTTGGTGTGTAAACGCTGTTAGAATTGTCAGGGTTGCCTAAAACTCTAATATTGACAATTAATCGATGAAGAAACTTCATAAATTTATGCCAGATATTCACACCATTATTCCCATGGTGTCTCTGGCCTACAAGTTCAATGTGCTCTTTTTTTACTAGAAAGAAAACCAAAAACAACAACAGCACCCTAAGCGATAAGCAACGGCCTTGCCAATTAGCATTGCTTTTCAGAAACTTCTCCTCGCTGGCTCTGTCTCTGTCTCTCCCTCCCTCTCCCTCTGCCCCAACTGCTGTTGTAGTTTTTAGCTTTCGTCTCACTTTGCTGCCAGCAAATATTCTGTTTAGGTGTGAAAAAGAGTCCGCGGTCCGATACACATGTTTCGCTCTCTCCCCTCCCCATCCCCTCCCCACCCTACCGAGCATCGGCTCTCGCTACTTCTTATCTTTTATTTGCCATTTGTTTTGTTGGTATTTTGCTTTTAATTTGTTCTCTTTTCACTTGCGATGCAGTGCAGGGTCTACGCTATCTAAGCGGTGCGCGTGCGTGCAAATACGCAGTATGCCTGCTGCCCCCCCAGTGGAGGGAAGTGGCGGGTGTTCTCCCCTTCCTCTGACATTTCAGGCAAAATTAAACGCACGTAGGCACGAGGTACTAATTTGGCAATCAATTATTTTAGCGGTATCAAAACCATGTCACAACTCGTTTTGCCGATATCATTTGAAGAATATGCATTAATAAAAGAAAATTAACAATAAATCTAACAATCAACCTTAACAATCAAGCTCCAGTACGGGCCAAACTGTAACGCATGCGCCATGACCCATTTGCATCATCGACAGTATCCACCACCACACACAAATATGATCTACATCTGCGTATGTGTGTGTGTGTCTGTGTCTGAGCATTAAAATTTTCGCATATTTCGCACACCTTGCGCCAGCGCTTGCGCCTGCGCCTGTGACTGCGCGCGCCGCCAACATTTATTTGAGCGACAAACGCGACAAGATAACAAAAAGGCCTTTTTGTAAGCGCAGCGCACAAGTGGAGTCGGAGCTGGGGCAGGGGCAGGGGCTGGAGCTGGAGGGTGCCATGTCTCTGTGGTCTGATGTTTGTCCGGCAAAGCTGTTGCTCAAGTGCCTGCCGACGCCGCCGCCGCCTCCGACGCCGACGCCGACGCCAGGTTGCGACGACGCGTGGGCGTTCGGTCTAGCTGCAGCGCCTGCTTGGCGGCAGCCCGAGGCGGTATTGGGTATAAATGGGTATATATGGGTTACTTGTAATTAAAATTGCCGTTGCACTGTCCGCTGCTAATCTCTGTTAAAACTGCAGCAGTTATTTTTTCTTGCACCGCGATCTGCCTACGCTGCCGCATTCCTGCTCTCTCAATCTCAATCGGAATATCTGTGTGTCAGTCATGGGAGCTGCTTAAGAGTCGCACACTCCACAGCCGCATTTTGTTGCCGAGTTTTTTAATAGAAATATGCAAAATGTTTGCCCGCCTCCTGCCCCTGCCCCTGCTCCTGTACGCTGCCCCCCGCCCGCCCTGTATGCTGTATGCTGTGTGTATGTTGTGTGGGGGCCGAGAGGCTGCATTTGGGCGCTCTGGTGCAGCATGGCTTGATTAATTTTGATTTCAATTTCGTTGTCCGTGTGAGTTCCAGTAGCAGCAAACGTTGACGTTGACTGGCCCCTGCCACCTCCCTCCACTGATCTCTTGGCGGCTGTCACAGGTGGAATACTTGTACTTGTATTCGCTATCTTCGGTACTTCAGAATTTGAGATATGAGATATTTAAGCATTTGCCTCGATAATTAATCCACTTTTAATGGGGGTCTATCACTAGTTTGGGACTTTGGTCAAATATGAAGAAAGGAAATGAATCTACCATTTATCACCAACACTAAGCCACGCATGGTTAATGTTTCCTGTTTATATTACATACAATATTTTGTTTAGCCATATGTATCGTATCGCATAAACATTTCAAATGCTTCCCAGCAGGTCATTTGCATGCTCCATTTGCGACAAGCCACAACAGCGTTTAAGCGACCCTCCCGAAAAAAATACATGTGTATATAATATACGATATATATAGAATACATACATATATACGAGTATGTGCATATAGGAAATTACAAAAAGGTTGCTGCTGCTGCTGGTCTGGCCTGGCCTGGTCTGGCCTGGCCTGGTCGAGCGAACGAAAGCGAAAACAAAACGGCATATTATTTTAATGCAGTCTATATCAAATTTCGGCCAGTTGCACGGAGGGACCTGATCCCAGTTCACTCCTCCTCCTTCCCTCCATCTCCTTCTGCTTCTGCCTCTCTGCCCATGACAGAAAATTACGCGATGGTTGCCTCGTCACTCGTCATGGGACACGGACAAGCAAACGCGAGGAGTCCCATTCCCAATTCCCACTCCAATTCCCATTCCCATTTGCAGTCGCAGTCGCAGTTCCAGTTCCCCCCATCAAATGCAGGCGGCGAGTAGTAGCTGCAGGCTACAGGCCCCTGCCCTGTAATCCGAGCCAGCAGTCGTGTCAAGTGTGTCTGCAGGCCAGAGACAAGGAGCATGCACTCATAGCATAGCCATACAGAGATCATCTTTTGAGGCGGGCAAAAATACACACAGAAATCATATTAAACAATTGTACAATTGTACAACATCTCTAGTTAACTATAGTAAACTTTGATGAGAGAGCGGTTTATTATATATTTAGTATGTATATATATAGAATGCATGATTTGTGGTTTAGCGAGTAAGCTCCGAGGGTCAGTCGGTGGCTTTTGAGTGCTTGAGGGTCTTCAAAAGCGGCCTAACCACACATATTCTTTGCTTTTTTGAGAAACCATATCAAAACCATGGTTTTATTAGAGATAAAAATACAGAATAATCTAGTTTTAGTCGAACTTCCATAAGAACTTAAGCGCACAAAAAAAACCTTTGGTTTGGTAGCTTTCTCAATATCAGGGCTTTGCTGCTGCTGCTGGTGCAATCTAAAAACCCGTCTAGTCCCTTTGATTAGTGGGCTTTATCACCTAAGCCTACACATTATATAAAAATAAATTACATTTTATGCGGTTCATAAAGCCCACTTGCCTATCTGCCCACCTACTTATGTATGGGACACACACACACAATCATGCTCCACAAATGGAGCAACTGCCCTTCGCTGAAAACAGTCTCGTATGGGGCATGGCAGAGACACAGTACTACGAGTATCTCTGAACACTCTTATCATTATCTCAGCCAACACATGTGAAGACCATGGGGAGACCATAATTTAAAGCCTTGTAAATATGATGAGTGGGAAAAAGATGGTAGGAAAAGGTCTTCAAATAATAAGTAATAACTAATCAAAAGAATAAAGAAACGGAGACAGAGACTGAGACTGGGAGACCTCAGAGACAAATGATTGACGACATGGGGAAGGTAGCAGCATGCATGATAAACGACTTCCCCCCAATGGCAGCAATGGGTTAAGGCGCTGTCCCTGTATGGGTGCGTTTATCAGCACTATGACGACACTATGAACACTATTCGAACACTATTGTGTGTGTGCGTTTCTTATCGGGTTTGTTCTCTAAATGGGACAGAGAGAGAGAGAGAGCGCGGTAGAGGTAGAGGTAGAGGAAGAGGTGTAAAAGGAGGATAAAAAACTTCAAACTGAGTTCTCAGCGCGCGTAAATGAAAAGCAAAGAAATGCCCCAACTACAGATACAGATACTCGCACTCGTATCCGTACTCGCACTCGCACTCGTAGTACATTAAATTGCTCAGCAAATAAGCAGAGACGCACTCCATCTCTCTCCCTTGGCAATAATATTTGGTTACGTTTTTCCCCTTCGTTTTCTTATTCTTATTTTTACACTCAATTATCTTTATTTATTCCCTTTAGCCACCATCGCAGGCAGGTACTCGAGATAAAGTTCTTGTCGAGGTGTTTGGGTTTTTATTGTTTTCGAAGCTTGGCCGCTGATATTTCCAAGATTTTTTCTTTTCTGTTTTCGGTTACGAGCGGTGCGTGCGTGCACTTTCGTTTTTATTCCACGTAGTAGTACTACTCGTACTACTATGTACATATGTAGGGGTATCTCTCGGAACTTGCGTCACACTCCGGCAAGTAACCCAAAAGCGGCAGACCATTATCATTATCAGTTCCCACTGTAGATACGCATTGCATCTGTTTAATTTCTTCGGTTTTTGTTTAACTTTATGCAATACTTTTTTGTTTTGTTTTTGTGTCTTGTTTTTTGCTGATAACCCTGGGAGAAAATCTATTTTTTTGTGTTTTTTTGCCGTGTTCTTAAGGTTCCAAATCATGACCCACTTATCGGAATCGTACGAGTGTAGTCACAGTCATTATGACTGTTACAGTGACTCAATTTAACCGGAAACCAACTCTAAGAGCATAAGACTCGGGGGATTCTTACCTGGCACCGACTATAACCTGGCTCCTGGCCACATCGAATAGCAATTCTGAATACCAAGTCGTTTCGGGATCGTAAAATCGTTTAGCAGTTGACATTAAATCTGAAAACAAGGCAGATACATAGAATTCTTATTAAAATACAGATACATTTCATTCCTGCAGATCTATAGATCCATCTCTCTATTTCATTCAAGGCAATTACGTATCTGAGACCATGTCTGACCGCCAAATAGTTTCAGCACGTACATTCTTTATAGATCGATGTCCACTGAGGGTATTATTTATTGTTTTGTTTATTGTTTTGTTTATTGTTTAAACAAGAGACACGGGGTACTCAGATAAATAAATATTGCATAATATTTCACTTTTACCATTACCATAAACAAATTAAAATCCTCAAAAATTTCCACTGAACTTTAATATTTAACTTGAGAACCGTATAAATACAACGGCAGAAAATTAAAATCATTGTCAACAAAACTCTGAGCTGAGCTTGCAGTTCGAGGTACGCCTTCCAGACGTTTTTTATTGCAAAAACTGAGAAAGAAGGCAAATATTTAACAAGAACCAAAATACCGGGGAAAAACTTGAAGCCCTTTTCCGATTAAAGGCGAGAGATACGCTGGAAATGGGGCTATTCTGAGGGCAAGATTACATGCCGGATAAACAAACGGACGGAGTACAGGTGGGCTGGCGGAGAACACAACTCTGACAGATATCAACCCGATTTACAACAGGCCCAAACTCAAGTGCAGGCAGGGCTGCCCTTTGATTGATTCGATTTCCTGGCAATTGACACAGTTTTCGTTTTCGTTAACAGTTTTTGATAGTCCGTCGCCGGCGTCTTACCTTGATATGAGATATATCGCGAATCGTTTTCCAGCAATTCAAAGTTCGATTGCGTGTTGTAGCCACTGCTGCGGCCCATCATCAGGGCCGTCGATAGCTGTGCGCCTTGCAGGGCCAGGAGGGAAAGCATGAGCAGCACCAGAGCCCCATTATTATGGCGGGACATTTTTGAAAATTTTAATATTAACATGCTGCAACGAAACAGAACAGAATAAATGTTTAACACTCTCAACATTTCCTCAAAATGTAAATTTCCTATGTAAATATTGTATTTTTCAGCAACAAGCACACACAAAAAAAATCGTTGATAGCAATATCATCGATCGATGGAACTTACTTCCTATAGAGTCACGTAGCATGCAAAATATGTAGATTATCTGTATATATTTTATTCCATTCAGCTGCTCTGGGAAGCAGCAGCAACAGATCGGCAGATTGGTAGTATATTATAAGCAGCATGTGCTGGTTGATAAGTATGGTAAGATGGATGGATTGATGATCATTTCGGGCCACAACACAGCACCACACTCAAAAAAATTCGAATCAATTCTTTGATTTGATCGTTTCTTGGACAATTTTCAATTAGCTGCGACAGCAGAGATGAAAAGCGAGGTTTCCATTATGATTAGTTTAGGTAGGGAAAAAAGAAAAACATTGACAACGGCCACAGATACAGATAGATAGACACACACAGAGCCGGAGATGGCGATACGAGACGGGTTTTTTCTTCTATTTTCTCCTCCTCTGCTTCTGAGTTCAGAGTCGCGCCGCGAGCCGAAGCGGATACGAAGTTGTCAGCGCGGAGAGTCGGAACAAAGTGAACGTCAGAGCAGCCAGAGACTGGCAGCCAGGCAGTCAGGCAGCCGGGCCAGGCCAGGCCGCCCGATGATAATGGACAATGACATGGGCGAAGAGAGGCAACAAAACGAACACACAGAAACGAGAGAGTGAGAGAAAACACAACACTGGCGAAAGACCAAAGCAAAGCAAAGGCGAAACAAGCTGCTTTCTGCCCACGAAGACGCCGACGCCGACGACGACTCTGCGAGAACCGGCTTCGGGTAAGCTTCGGCTTGCGTCTGAGTTTGAGCCCCCATCCCCCCTGACTTACTCGTAGCTCCCATCCGTTTAATGGGGCGCGGTTACAAGCGGCAGCAGCAGCAGCAGCAGAAGCAACAGGGTAGGTAGGGCGCCCATATATCATGCGACAACGACAACGACTCTTCAGAATCTTTAGGATCTGCAGTCCGTATTCTGCATTGAGGATCGGCCGAGACAGAGAGAGAACGAGCGAGATGAGAGACGGTCACTTGCTGTGTGTTGTGGTTGTGGCTGTGCCTCGATTTGGTAGCCTGACAAATTGACATTAGCATTACGACGCGTCGTCGGGGTTCGAGGGCGGGCACGTGATACGTGATAGAGTCCAGACCAGACCAGCCCAGACCAACTGATCCTATCTGGGTGGATCGTCGGTAATGGTTTTCGAAACATTAAAAACGAATCATAGAGAAGGGGCACCCAACCAAATGATTATTAACCTCGTTTCTGATTACTAGCGGAAAAGATAAATCTAAATAATATGAGAGGAAAAGTATAGTAGGCGGCGACACACCTACACACATACTAGGAGAGGCAGATGTCCACCTAAGAGAGAAGGTAGGGCCCGCCAGTGGAGCCACTGGAGCCACTGAAGCCAGTGGAGCGTCTGCTGTATGATGAGATGAAAAGTCATCTTTTTGAACCTTGAACCACAGATTCGATGCTTAAGTAAAATAACTTTTGGGATTAACGCAGCCGAAAAGTTTATGTTCTTCTTTTGATAATCTGCTTCAAGGTTTCGATTTTATGCTCCGACTTTTAACAGGCTCGGTCGGGGCATCGTTGTCAACCTTGACTTCGAGTGGAAGTGTGAAAACACAGCTGGTCCCGGGGACCGAAAGAACAAATACAACAATCAAAAGGGCCGTGCCCATGCCCGTCCATGCAACTGCAACACGATCCTCGGGAGTGCATTCAGTTCGGTTTTTGTTTATGCCACAGCACGAACAGCGAACCCGAACCACGAACCACGAACACGAGGGATACTCTCTTCTATACACAAACATTCAGACCGATGTCTGGGCTCTGGGCTATGGGCTCTGGGCGAGACGACACACAGCACACCACAGAGCTACATGGCTAGTCGAGTGTGTGGGCAGTCGTTTGGCTGTGTTGAACGTTCGAGACATTAGCATAGGCCCAAAACATTGCAGCCCATGACAATTTACGGGCTACCTAAAGCCATTGTCCGGGATTTCTTGGCTAGAGTTCCTCCTCAAGACAGACACGCACACACACACACACGCAGTCGCGCACATGCACGAGATACAGTGGCTAAATATGCTAATTTTTGTTGGTATCGAAACTAATTCCCATCGGACGGGAGACACCACCACTGATAATTTACAGCTTAACTTTTCTACCGACAATTGTAATGTTAATGTGGGATGGGGGATGGGACGGCGACACATCACCAGCAGGTAGGTCTATCGATGTGCATTTCCTTTGTTTCCACATTGCTACAGTAGTGCTACATGCGAGAGTATCTTCTGTTGGTGTGTGTTGCCACTGCTACTGTGAGTCATTTGCCAAAAGAAGGGACGGAAGGAAGGAAGTGCATATATGTACACTTTCTTATGTGTCCTTATCGACTGCAAATCCTTCTCCCTGCCTCTCCTTCCTCTGGTTATCCGCTCTTCCGCTGCAGTTTATGGTTTTCACCTGTCAATATTGTTATTAGCCCACAAAGGGTTCCATTTATGTATGTAGTTTTTGGTATCAGATAGAAAAGGGGACACTGCATGGAGCGATATTGAGTGACTGAGTGACTGGAGGGGTGGATTGACTGTCAGGTCAGTTGGTTCAGTTGTTTCGTTAGTCAATATTTGCATTTGACATTTGTTTGAACCCCGAAAAATGAATTATTACGGTTTAGTGCAGGAGATAAGGGACAAAAAAAAATGAGATCGGACTTTTATAGATTATTCGTATACCCTTTAAGATAATGAAATCATTTTTTTGTGTTATGGAACACCTACATATGACTGCATTTATGAATTGTTCAATTGTTATGGGGAAAATACAGTATATTGTAAAAGACATTTCATTGTTCTCATTTCCCTGCCTCTACTTTCACCTGAGAAATCTTATCTAGTTCTGAAATATCCAGCAATTAAATTTAAATTAAGCAACTAGCTAAATGAGCAATCTTTGTTATGGTTCAGACAGCACAAAATGCTCTTACACCAGTTCGATCCCAAATGGAAACCACAGGAAGTCCATCCATCCATCCACTTTCGAGCACTAAAAACTTTATGCTCAGCCAATAAATTCATATAAAATTTAGAATGGAAATGGAAATGGAAAAGAGTGCAGAAATATTGTATATGTGTGTGTGTATATGTATGGGTATGGGGTCCAATCAAGCTGATCATCGATTGAGCATGCAAATTGAAAAGACCTTAAAATAGAATTGAAGCCAATGAAAGATTCGAATCGAACCGCATCGAATCCAAGTGCCAGAAGAGACTCACTTCCACTTCCACTGGGGCTGGAGCTGGAACTGGGTCTGGGATTGGGATTGGGGCATGTGGCATGAGTGCATTTTGATTTTGTGGTTTCTTTTTTGTTTTTTTTTGATTGGGGGGACACGAGGCGAGTCATAAATTGCTGCTTCGTTGCTGCCTCAAACAATTAAAATGCGTTGGTGTGGCATAGTTAATTTTGTGGTGATTAAAATATGAGGCACACGCAGAGAGGAAGAGAGAGAAAGAGAGAGAGAGAGTACACACCTAGACGTGCATGTATGCTAAACAACTTTCCATGAAAGAGTCGTTAAATAAGGTTGAAGACTTCCATAAAATGCCATAAAATATTACCAATCAAAACATAAATTCTGTCACAAGAATCCAATTGCTGAAACTGAAAATTAAATCAGCTGCTGTTGCTGGTGCTGCCTAAATTTATCACTAGACAATAAAAATATGAGCTAGGTTCAAGCTCAAGCCACGAAATGTTATTCAAAATATTTATGACACCCATTTGAGAGGCGATAACCAAGCCAGCCAAGGGAGCCAAGGGAGCCAAGAGCCACCACACACACAAATCGAGCTCGAAATCCGAAAGCGGCAGCCGTTTGAATCCATTCCCAAATTGAAGCTACATTTTTCATTTGAAAATTGTGTAAATATGTATTTTCAAGTTGAAACAAATAAAGTGTCGAAAAAACAAAATACATAAATCAAATATGGAAATGGCTGAGCAAAATGAACGGAATAACCAATAACCAACTTGAAAGCGCAGTCATTAATTTGTGAAATAAATTAGCGATAATCTATGACATAGGGGTGACTAGGTTGGATTTTTAGTACAAATAAAATACATACAATGTATGTACATATATAGAGACTTAATAATCTTGAAAAGAGTTTGCTATGTGGCTCCCAAAAAAACACGGAAAAGAGGGGAAAAATTATCAACATATCTGGCACCTGAGTACCCCTAATGTATACCCCCCAAAAAGAGTCCACAATTACCATATATTAATCAGCTTGAAACCATGATTTCATTTAAATGGCGATTTATTGTAATAAAACTAATTTATTATAATTTTTGTTGGTGTTTAAGTTTTAACACAATTCCTACCGAAAGGGGGATTGGATTGGATATTACTATGCAAATGTCTCGCTTTTGCATATCTATGTATGTGTGTGTGTGTGGTATTTATATGAAAACATTTCGAATCCGTATACCTCTACGAATTCCACCTGCTGTGCTGCTCCTAATGATGTCAGTTAGGAAATTATATATTCCGATCATGCTGCGAGAGCCCAAAAGGAACACAACACTTTTCAAACACTTTTGAGCACTTTTTGAACTCCCATCCGACAACCATCCGCCCGCCCGCCCGCCCGCCAAAAATGGAAATATTTCGCCTAGATTTATTGCCTTACTCGTAATGATCCATGAATGATTTTTATGAACATTTCTGTGGCTCTCGAGCTCGGATTCGGGTTCGGTTTCTGTTTCGGAGTTTCGGCGAATTTAAAAATAACATGATATTTGGAGCGAGCTGTCTGCTATATTTGGTAGCAAATCAATTTACAACTTTTTGATTTCGCCTGTGGAATGGAATCGTTCTTTATTTTCATCAGACAGATTAATGAGCGGACACTGTCTAGCTGTCTCTTGTGTCATTTCATGCCTTTCAGTTGTCAAATTAAGGCCCCATGCGATAAATGTTTATTATTTAAGTACTCGAATCGCATCGCATCGCATATTTTGTTTAACTGCAAATGTCGCCTCTCGCCTTAATGGCCTCCTCTTGACAGCTGCCGCACCACAATGGAAATTAGCCGTTGGATCTTATTTAAAGTGCAAATTGGTCTCTCTGTCTCTCATGAGCTTCAAATGTTCTCAAGTGCCTCCTCCCTCCCTTCCTCCTCGTCAAGTGCCGAATGAGGCAATCGTCTATGAGGCGGCCATACAACATGGTTTTGCTATTGCTGCAATTCCATATAAAGTTGGACACTTTCAATTATATTTCACAGACACAATTCTCATTGTGGGTGTATGCTTTTGAGAGTATTTCCTTTTACGCAGAAACAAGCTCTTCTCAAAATACGTGCCAGCACTCGTATGATTAGATCCCATCCCGATATCATACTTCAATTGATTTTCGAATCATTCAAAATAAACTTAAGCTTCTCGGAAAGAGTAGAGTTGAGCACACGCAATGAATGTTGTTGGGCATTCGCTTGATTAAAGATTAAAGACTCCATCAAGATATTCCCTGGCAGAGTACTTCGAGCGTATCCAAATAATGGGAACATTTTGCAAAACTATAGAACGGAAACTTCACTCCGATTTCCGTTTGGAATTTAAACCCAATTGACAACTTCCTTTGGTGTGGCAAGGCGATAGAAAGTAAGTTCAAATACCAGTTTCTGCTGTATTAAGATATCTCCATTCTAAAGAAGGCTGTCCATTCGCTTGGGGACATTTCTCTTTCACTCCACTGCTCTACTGGCAATAGATTTGTGCCAGTCAGTCACAGTCGGTCCCCCCTCCGCTCCAACCGGCTAAACAGTAGCCTAGTCCCCCGTTTACAAGGGTCTTGGGCAATTTTTCTTTATGTTTTAGCTGTAAAACAAGCAACAAGCCAGAGAAGACAATCCGAACAAGTTCCCCGATATTGTACAGATGTTGCCCTTTGCAAGAAAAAAGAAAAGAGACCGAGGGGGCCACACACGATGCAGACCTTGGGCTTACAAGTAAAAAGAAATTAGAGAAATTTCGTAAAGGGAAATGTAGAAACTTTTCAATATTGTACATAGACAATATACATTCATGACTCTTACGATTTGTGGCTAATTTTCTGATAAAGCCAAATATCGGAAAGAGTTTGGCTGCGGGTGGGTGTGGCTGGATAATCGACCAGCCCCTAATCCAGAAGCCACAGAAATTTACATACATTTCTGTTGGATTGGCACACCTTACACCCGGACCGGACCGTGGCCGGACCGGAGCGGACCTTATCCGTTCGTTGAATGTCTTCATTTCGAGTTAATTTCCACTGTTTCTTTGACTTTTGGCTTTGGCTTTGACTTTGGCTTTGACTGTGGGTGTCTCTCACACCAAAATGATATTTATGTGCGACAGTGAAAGCCATAGAAATATGACCGAGCATATAAATCAACCCAACCAGAATGCCCCTTGAGACGCTCCCCTTTTTTCGGTTGTTCGTTGCCGTTGCCGTTGTCGTTGTCGTTGTCGTTGTCGTGGCTATTGTTGGCTGCCCAAAAGGATTAAATGCTCATAAATGGCACCCGAGACGCGTGTGGTCTTTTATGAGCAGGAGGGGCCCCATACACTCCACATACACTACTCGTATATGAAATCAGAGAGTGGCTTATGAAAACTTGTTTCATATATCTGTAGGTACATATGTACGATGTGTACAGCAAGTTCAAACGTAATTCCAATGAAATAACCTGAACAAAAGTTCAAGGAACACTTTTCACAGCGATCTTTCATGGGAAGATTTTGGGAAACATATCTTCTATAGTACTTGGGCATATTCCCTAGTGATGCCTTAGTGATTTTGGCCACTAGTAATCGCTCGTGGCGACTGGTCATTCAAGCGGAATGTGTCCGTTTGCTTATGCAAAATTTGTGCAGGGAATCAACATTGTTCGCGTCATTCGAAGAGGTTCCACCTATGTATCTTCTTATTATGCAAACCTGTCTAACAAACGTTAGCTAGTGCTTGAAAACAGTCTCCTCAACGAACATAACCCATATATCTTATAAATATTTACCCCACTGATCTTGGACTCATCGTTTCAGAATGAAAACCTGTCTAAAAAACTTCAGAACAGATTGACATTAAACAACCAAACAACCTTCTCAGCGAATATATAGCATATACTCGAACGTATGTATCTTATAAATATTTACCCTCCACTGATCTCAGAGAATTCCAACTAATTCACGAGATATCATAGAATAGGTATGACAAATTCCACTATACTCGAGGAATTTGTATTGCCATTTAGCACATTGGACAGAGGAAACCACAAAAGGCCATTAAAATAATTTGAATAAATCAATGGGGGGAAGAGAAAAATGAATGTTTAGCCACTGCAAGCCCCCACTGCACCCCACAACCCTCTGCCCTGGCAAGCAAAAAGACGATTCCGATTCCCTCTAATAGAATATTTCATTTACACGACATGGACCGCCGCCGATCGGAATCAATGGAAACAAATGAGTGAGTGAGGCGGCAGGCGGCAGGCTGCTTCGAACCGGAGGTGCGGATAATTTATTAATGTGATTAGCATTGGCATTGTCTTGGCTTGACTTGGCTTTGCTTTGGATCTACGTAGTGGGCATCCATTGTTTGGCCTCACGATATTGAAGGTGTGAAGACACATAAACAGAGAATAAAGAAATATGGAATATGGCAAATGGAATATCTATTATAGCGATAGAGAAGACGCTTTAGTAGATAAATCAAGCATCAAGCATCAGGGAAAAAGTAGGCTACTTCTGGGCATCAGTAAATACCCTTTCAAATTCGAACATTACAAACATTTCGTTGAGCTACAAAACCCGGAACCCGAAATTCTCAGATCAGAAGAAGTATGCCCGTTGAAGATATTTTCCCCTACGTACCCCAAGTTGTCGTGGATTATCTGTTGGACCAAAAGAACCAAGAGCGCCAGCTGTGCGAAGGAAAGAAAAAGCTCAAGGAAGGCATGCTAAGGATCGAGGAGCAGATCAAGCTCCTCGACGGCCGCCCAGACGATCAGATCTGCACGATATCCTCGGGAAATATCTATCAGAAGTGCACCGTTCGTAGCGTGCGCGACGCACTTGTAGGCCGCCTCTCCAAGTCGATGGACGTTTACCTCAAGGCCAATCGGAATCTGCTGCGTCTGCACCGTCAAATGCACGAGGATAAGGCGATTGTCTTCCACAAATGGGGTAATCGATCCGGCGTTTCCGGACTTGGTGTTGATGAGGTCTAGCAATAGTTTCGGAAACTAATTTCAAAATTACTGAGTTATACATTTAATTGATACAAATTTATGGTAAATGATACTGCAGGCATCTTTTGGAATTATTTATAGATGGAAAACTTTAAAATTAAATAAAGTGTATATAATAATGACATTGATTCTCTGTAAAAATGTTCACTAAACGAACGGCAACTAACCGGAAAATTGCCTGTCACGCATGAATATCGGACTTCATCCGCGAATGTGCTGCCAAGGGAACTTTAGCATGGGGAATGCCATAAATGACTAGACCAAATACCAAACAACCCATCTTTTTACATAACTCACGAGTAGGAGATTTCCTGCATTTCCCATGGGAGTCAGGTTTGGCCCAGTCACTGATCGAGTTGATAATGCTGACAATGCCAAAAGACAATGACAATGGCAGTCAAATGGGCGTCGGTCGTCCTCATCTTGAGCGACAACATGGATCATTAAAAGCATTAGTGTCAAGCAGAAGTCACAGCCCCCAGGCCCCAGGCCCCAGCCAGAGAGCCACAGCCACGTTTCAGATGAATTTTCTGTGCTTTCAGTGCGATGTAAGCAGAGGCGGGAGCAGTGGATCCATGGATCGCTGGATCGTCGAATCGGTGGAGCGGAGTGGAGTGGAGTAGAGGAGAAGCAGCGCTACCTTGTCATAATTAAATGTGTAATATTTGTCTTGGCTTTCGACACCTTTCCTGCTTCCACCGAAACACTGCTCGGCTCTCCCCTCCCTCTTCAAATCTCTCTCTCTCTCTCTCTCTTTACCCTCCTCCGCATCAGCTGCTCAACGAACCCAACGCTTAAACGACAGATATTACGACTTCAGTTACACACGAATGAAATGTTGTTTGCTAGTTTTTTTTTAAATAGTAGGTCCCTATATCCCTATATGTGAATTTTGTAGAAAAGTTGGGGCCTACGTGTTTTCTCGATATCCCTTTTCTTTATATCTCTAAAGTCCTTGACCCTCTGAGGGGAAATATGATACACACGTACATATGCATATGCCCCAACTTTTAAAACAGGGTATCAAAACGCCCCACAGAGTGAAATTCGCGGTTGCCCTCTTATTTAGGGGGGAGGCTGTAAATTGGATAAAAACATGGGCATTTCATCAGTTTTCAAAAACTCCATTTCGTTCCATAAGCTGGAGCTTGGAACTGGTTCCGCTTTAACCGTTTCAAAAGCTAATAGTGCGTCGGTCGGCTCGGCTTGCCTCGGCTCGGCTCGCATCGGGTCCGGGGTCTTTCTTATTTTTCTGAATCTTCCATTGTGGGTTGCCTTGCCGTTGTGGAGGGAGGCATTATTCAACTTTCTTTTGTTTGACTTGCATTCCGCTTTGGTCTGTAATTCGTTGCTTTTGCATTGGCTTGTGTGCCTGTTGCTTCTTTTGTTGTTTCGATGCTGTGCTGTGATGGCACGTGCGTTATAGAGGAGAGATAGATGATGCCCATGAGGAAATTTGCTGCGCGCCCACTTCGATTTGGGGGCTTTTCGGCGAAAGAGGATTACGGGTTTATGGAGAATAAACATTTCATGAGATTTAAAGCAGCATTTTAAGGGCAATTAAAGCAATTATTATAATATACATATGTATTTTTGATATTTTCTGCTACCTTCATTATTAAATACTTATGAGACTATTTATTTTTTATGTATTATTATTATACATTTATTATGTATATTATTGTTTGCTCTTATTATGCTAATAAAGTAGTCATGCACCTGTTGTTCTTCAAAGTATTCCCTGAAACATAAACTTTTCCTTCTATATGTAAACAATTCCATAACCGCCATAACTGATCATCGAATTTCTCATCGGGTCTCTCATTTCGTCTGGCCATTGTTGTCGGTCTGGGAGGGGTGGGGTGGGGAGGGGATGGCAGGGGACCGGGGGCTTTGTACTCTTTTGAGCCGCTGTGTTTCCCCTCTTATTTAATAATCCATCAATTTAAGTTACGAAAAATGAAGTAATTTCGGCTCGACTGTTGATTTGTTTGGCATTTAGTGGCGGCAGCGGCGATGGCGGTGGCAGTGGCGGTGGCGATGGCGATGGCGACCCCTTCGCGACTCGTGCTCAATGTTGTTAACAAGTCTGATTAATGTCCCCGATTAGCATAGGCAAACATTAGGCAAATTATGTATGTATGGAGTACACTCCGTAGGGGTACGAGTACGAGTACAAGTACAGATTTCGTGATTCAATATTGGATTTTCTTGATTTTATTTCCATTATTTTACTTTGCTTTTTCGCTAATCAGTAAACAGCCAAAACATACTCAAAGACAGACAGACAGCCTCAAAGTCAAACAAGTGCTGGAAAATCTCCAGCATATATACATACATATGTATATACATATGTATGTGTGTGGAGTGCCTGGTGCCTGCCTGCTGCCGTATAGCCCCGCTTTTTTGATTGAGTTTGTCGGCGAATTTATGTGCTGACCGCTGCTGGCGGCGATTTGGCGTGTCTCGGCTGTCAGCCGTGATAAATGCCTGTGGAAAACCGTATTCTCCGCATAACCGATTCGGATGTAATTGGGAAAAATCTCTGTAATTATTTGGACATTCGTGCGAGTGCGAGTGCGGCAGGCAGCGGCAGGTGAATGCGCATACTCGCCTGCTGTTTCACAAATCATTTCCATATAAATAAAGTTATAATTGTTCTCCCCACTTCCCATGATGAGTGTGCATTTGCAGAGCACTTGGAACAGCATTCGAAATTGAAATACTTTGAGACACTGATTGCACCTGGTAATCGTTGTACATCCAATTTGGGCATTACCACTAGTCTAAAATCGGTTTCAAGATAGATCTGCCCCCACACACAGACACACACACCACACACAAACACACACTCACACATAGTCAAGTTCAATGGCAAACGGTAGGTGGTTTTTGGACATTAGTTATGCTGTCACTCACCTTTCTCTATCGATCCATTAATTAGTAAAAAATCAACGTTTTCCGAATTTCGGATTAGTTCGTCGGCGGTGGCTTGGAATTCCCCTCCCAAGATATCGTATCTGGAATGAGTGAAACAACAACAAAATAAAATGTAAATCAGATTAATGATTAATGGCATTTAGCAAATGATTTCTAGTGGAAGCATCGAGCGAACGAACAAGTCGAGTATTGGATGAATTGATATATTCGATTTGGCATAAATCAAAATCTTTAAAAATCGAAGAAAAAAACTCCAAAAGAAGAAAACAATAAGTGGACGTTCCTTCGCCCATCCCATCCCGTACCATCCCATCCCTCATGTCAGGCACTCCATGGGCCATGAAGGCGGGCACGTTCTGCTCGTGCGACACTTGCCCAAGCGCCCCCATAATATTGTACATACATATGTATATCTATTATGCATAGATATGTACGTATCATAGGCACGAACGATCCGATGATCCCACTCACATTATAATGATTGCCATGATACCGCAGAGGTGGCATTTTGATATGCGATGTGCTTGTGCTGCCAACGCCAATGACGCCCCCATCCTTTTGGGCTCTTCAGCGTGGCCTAATCTTTATGGCTCTGTGGCTTCGCGGCTCTGTCTTAGCGCTTTTCGGATCCACATCGAAATCGAAATCCACTAGTTTTCCCATCGCTCCCCTCATCCGGTGGCGTTTCTGCTGTGAAGCGTGCGTCTAAGCTCATTAATAAAACCACTACGTCCCGATCCGATCCGATCCGATCCAGCTGATATATGTATATCCATGCACATTTATGCTTACATCTACTATAGCCCATGGCCCCAATACACAATACCCCTGGATATTCCGCCCCAATGCACTGTGGGATCAATGGGAACACTGCGAAGGCTCTGGCCTGGAAGAAACGCTCAGTTTCATACAGATTCCATACATTGTCTCCTCCATTTCCAATCAATCCCATTGTACAATAAACGAGTACAGTACATCGTGTGGCAGAGTGGCAGAGAGTGCCGCCCGCACAGAGCCCAGACCACAGATCCGAGACCTCAGACCCGTCCCAACCCAACCGCCAGGCCATGGAGTGTATGCGTTGGTGTTGCAGTTCGCATTTCGGATTTCGGGGGTTTGAGGATTGACTCTCGAAGCTGAAGCTGCAGTTGAAGTTGGAGGTGCAGTTGGAGTTGCAGTTGCAGTTTCGTTGGCATTACTGTTGTTGCTGTTGCTTTTGCTTTTGGCCAGGCCAGCGATTTTAAACGGATTTATGCAGTGAACACCGCCGCTAGCTTCAAGCTTTTTTCGGTGCTTGGTTTTTCTTTTTTGTACAAATTTCCTAAAGGGTTTCGTTTTTTGTTTCTGGCGTTGCATGGCGTTGCGTGGGCCAGCGTCAGCAGGCAGCAGCAGCAGGCAGAAGGCAGCGTGTTGTTTTGGTTTTGGTTTTGGTTTTGGTGTTTGGGTTTTTCGGTTTTTTTCTCCATTTCGATTTCGATGCGATGCGAGCGCGCGCCGGCTGCTGGGACCATAAATTTGTTGTTTGGGGTTTTGTGGCTGGCTGGCTGGCTGGCTGCCGTGAAAGTTGCGTAAATCAGCGTGAAGTAGAAGAAAAGTTCAATAGTATTGAAAATAATTGTAGAAAGTTATCGGACAGATGGCAAGACAGGTATAGGTATAGGTACATATGCATCTATAGGCTGGAAGGAAGGCGTGTTCCAGCCCCAAACTTCAATCGATTGAACCTTAATTGACTTTCGTTTGTCTCGAGAGATACGATACTCTCGTCTTTGCTTAGAGCTTACATAAACCAATTGAGATTTGATGCAATCCCAGGCCGAAAGCAGCACAAAGATACTTTTGTATCTTTTGTTCTATGATCGACTTTGTGCTCGGCTTCGAGTGTAGTGGAGTGGCGTGGCGTGGAGTGGAGTAAAATCTAATTCAATATCTCGTTTACCTCCATCCTGTTTCGTTTGATATGTTAATAACTAAATTCTTAGGCCATGGCAATTAGTTTCGATGCATATCAGATCAAGAATTTTTACATGGAACAAGCTCCAGTGGCGCCATGTCAACCGGGAATCAAATCGTTTAGCATACGCTTATATGTATATGGTTATGCAATCAGCATCAGGTTTATAAATTCTGAAACTTAATGGCTCAAAGACAGATATGATAATCTGTTTAGCTGTCTCAATCCGACTTTGTGGGTTACCTGGCGATGGGGAATCGATGAATGGTAAGATCGGAGGACTTACAGATTGGACTGCTTGATATCATCTGAAGGAATGAACTGACAGAGCAGCTCATTCGTCTCGTAGCCATTCGATTATGGGTAATTTGTACAGCGCATCGGCGAAGGACTGCAGAAGATCCCTACTTTCCCAAGGCAAAACAAAAAACTGAAGAAATTTCTCTAAAGTTAATTATTTAGTTCATCGGGTCACATGATGAAGGGTTCCCCCGAGCAAAACTCATTTATAAAACTCAACTCTACAGTGACTGCCATTAAGCTCTCCATTAGCGTAATACATCAGCTGTCAGCGGACTGTAATTTTGATCAGAAATGAATGTAGGACAGCGGCACAAGAGTCCGTCCACCACGATAAAGTAATTTCATATTTCCCTGGCGATATCAGACACCTCTTGTGGCCGCCTTATCGGCGGAGACTGAAACTGGAATTGAAATTGGAGTTGGTATTGGGTTTGGGTTTGGGTTTGGTGTTGGCCACCATCGGGCATACGTGTAATACATCAAGGCATTATCCGTGTAAGCTTCAGTTACAGACCCGGTCGCAGTCGCATTCGCAGTCGCAATCGCACTCGCAGTCCCCATCCTCTGGTCGACCAGCTCCCAAGTGTCGCCACTTGACCCACATACCAAACAACTACCCAAATGAAATGTTAATAAAATGAAAATAAAATGGCAAAAAAGAAAATCACGGCTCAAGCCCCAGTCCCAGTCCCAGTGCCACCACCACACTCTCTGACGGACAGAAACGGTTCGTCGTCGATGCCAAAAAAAGGAAACCAGTCGACAACTTTATGATGGGAACCAACCCAGTGGATGCCTGCCTGGTGGTGGCCATTGGCCATTGGCCAACAGCCCAAAATAAAAATCAGCAACATTTTAAAAACGTTGACGTCCGGTACAGGAGCAATTAGGTGAGACGAGACGAAACGAAGCGATACGATACGAGACAAGTCGACGGTGTTATCAACGTCGCTCGGTTTCGGAATCCAACTACCGTAAGTACATTTTTGGATCAAAAACCTAAAGGAAATTCAAGGGGAAGTAATGGTCGAAGATTCAATGCTCTATGTGCCTGTGTATTCTTTGACCATTCTTCGTCTTCGACGCAAGCGAATATGGTAAAAGAGATTGGCTGAGAATGCCAGCAACAAAAAACATGTCGCGTGCATGACATGGTACCTTAAAGAAGATTCAATGCTGTATGTGCTTGCCCCAACTGCCGCGGAATATATTCTTGGACGATTCTTCGTCTTCGATTGATTCTTTCGCAAAAGCCAAAGAGACTGGCCGACATGCACAAACAAAATATATGTCGCGTGCATGACGTGGTACATTAAAGGGTACAGTAAAGTTATATCTTGATCAACAGACAAAGGATTATAAGGAAAGAGAGGGAAGTTTCCCGCATGTTTAGGCAAATATCCCTCCAAGGATACCCCATATAAAATCAGCGCTATAGGGTATACGGAAAAAGGAAACAATCAGTGAACTGCCATAAAAAAACAGCCTAAACAAAAATCCAAAGAGCGCATAAAAAAAGAAAACACAAACTTTGCATTGCCTTTGAACGACCTTCGCCATTTTTTTCGAGGCTGTTGTTTTTTGCTTTGGGTTACCTTTAAAAGTATTTCGCTGTTGTTTTCCTTAACTTTGAATATACACAAGACCATACATATTTCGTATATCGTATATCGTACGTACGTACGTACGAGTGTACACATTTGTTGCGGATGCATAAAACATGTTCAGAGCATCGATCGCTGCCCTCGGAGCATTCGGCTCCCAGGTAAGCCACACAGCGATCTGCTCTGCTCTGCTCCGCTCTGCTCGGGAGTACGCGAATCTGTTCGCTGGTGCGTGTTCCATCAGGTCCATCCAGTCGGGCTCTGCCAGCAGTCAAGAGTGGCGTGATTTCTCTCTCTCTCTCTCTCTCTCTCTGCCTCTCTCTACCTCCCTGAACCCCTCTCCATAGAGGGGGCCATTTGAAGGTCGCACAATGTTTGTATGCTGGAAGGTGGAAAGGGCGGGGGCGGGGGGGAACAGAAAGCGCGCCAAAAAACAACCTCTGGAGAACCTGAAGCTGGAGCTGCTCGCAGGCATTTTCAGTTGCACCTAATGGATCCCGAGATTTATGGCTCTCTATATGGTATGTGGGGTTGGTTTTTTTTCCCACTTTTTTGTTTGGTTTGATGTTTTTTTGTGTGTTATTTTTTTTGGGGATCTTTGGAGCAAATTTCAAAGGCATTTTTGCCATCTGATGATTTATGCTGGTGGAAACGCTGCGAGCGAGCAAGAGAGCCATCGCCATCGAACGATCGGATGGGAAATCGCCTTTGATTGATGCCTGGCAACAACACACTTCTCCTTTTCCAGGAGAGATTTGGCCAACACTCGATCTTAGACTCGATCTTGATATATTGTAGGTGTGCAATTTATTCCTATTAAGTGGAAATTTGTCCGTTTATCAAGTGTATGTACTATCAATCAAAAACCAAGGGCTGGCGAAAAGCGTTCTCAAACCTCTGTATTTCAGATGTACATACATATATTATATGTTTATTTATGCATTTAAATTGCATTAATCTTGTTAAGCAATAAACGTGTTCGCAATTATGCGGCGCATGTTAGCCACAAAGAAATGTGCCATCATCATTATTTACACAATTTACTTAATGTCAGGTGCCCCCAGAGGTAATACGAAAAACCGAAATTAAATTGGAATAAACTTTGGGTAAACTTTAACACTTTTGAGGTGAGAACTAAGGTCGCTGCTTCGAGCCGAAAAAAAAGTTAAACCTAAACGCACCGAGCAATTGACACAATTTACATGGGAAGAGCGAAGCGATGACCCTGAGAGAGCCCTAAATGGCCAATGAAGGGCCGGACGGACGACTGTCCCCGCTCCGAAGGTGTCATAAGACATGAAACATTTTTTCTTATTTTGAACTAGACAAGTGAACGACCCTGGGGCGCCTCTGCCTCTGCCTCTGACTCTACCTCTGACGCTGCCTCTCTTCTTTTGGCCATTGCCTGTCATTTAGTTTAATATTTTATCAGTCACCTCTCAGCTGAGATATAATTTGACAAGCGCGACTTTGGTTTTTATTGCCCAAGTCAACTGAAAACTGATTGCAGTCGAGGAGGAGAGGGAAGGCGAAACCGAAACCAAAACCAAAACCGAAACCCGATACGCCTTCCAAGCCCGCCTGCAACAAGCTCGAGGCTCGAGCAACATTTTGTGGCAGCCAAGTGCAAAGGCGGTGTGGCGTCAGTTTGCATTGCGATGGATACCAATCACACGCATATCACTCGCCACTCGAACCCAATAACTAAACCCATAAATATCCCAGCCAGTACAATGATTTCAATGCGAAAATCATTAGCTCTCCGACTGGCAAATGGAGCAGAGCAGTTCTATGCGCTGCAAATGTGAGAAACTACAATTGAACGCTTCCAAGCAATAGAAATCTTGGATGGATCCTGGTCCCTGGAAGGGTATCAATACTCCAATTTCCGAACCATTTAATGGATAACTTTTCACAGGAAACACAAAGGAGGTATGCATGTACAATGTATAGTATTTACATTTATCTGGTCATACGCAAGCAGCATCTTTTAGAGGAAAACAGAAGCAAGCCCCATCGCAGCTTCCGAGTTGAGAGAGATCTCCTCTGTCCCGGAGTCCGTCTGGCATAAACGAGTGAGTGTTTTGTTTTGAATTCGATTTGTTTTTCTTTTTCGTTCACACAAAGCTGGGGCATTCATTGAATAGCGAAACTAGTGCGCTGCGATGCTTCCTCGGAGGATGGGTTCCTCCTGCTACTGAAGCAGGAAGTGCAGCGTATGGCAGCATTTTAGTCCGACTCTGACTCCGATTCCAATTCCAATTCCGATGCCACTCTCAGTGCTGTTGTTGTTGTTTGTGCAAACGAATGTATGACGGGACACACATTGAGGCATGCTGCCAGATGATTTAGTAGGCGTTGCAAACACACGCCATATGCATGCAGCATGCGGCAAGCGGCAGAGGGCAGCCAGCCACTTAATGTTCTCTTTGCCACAGAAACAAAACAAGTAAAGAACTCCGCTGTGGTCTCGACTAGCGAATACCCCCTACCGACTTACACTCCTCTTTTCCTCTCTCACTTCCATGGCAGGAAAGGCAGTCCTCACCTCCTCCCCCTCCATTCTATAACATACGGAACAGGACCAGCATATACCCTGTACTATGTGTTTACGAGCAGCAGGGTATAAAATACAGAAAACAGAAAATATCTCGAGCTCTGTTTCTTTTTTTTCCATCTGAACGAACGAACTTTTCGCGCCTGCTTTGCTGGTATACTCGTATAATGCTCTGGAGAGTCGTGTCTCTGGTCGTGCCCCTTCTTCAGTTGTTCAGTTCTTCAGCTCTTCAGTTTTTCAGTTCAGGCTCATTGGAGGCAACGCATGCGCAAATTGCTCGCCGACTGCTCTGGCAATAAATTCATAAAAAATCATTAAGCTGAATTTTTAGCATCCACAAGAAGCATACACATCCACTTCGCACATATGTATGGATGGGGATGGGGATGTGATGCGACGGATGGTTGGCTGGGGGGGTAGGGCCTGGACTGGATCTGGATCTGGATCTGGGATGGGCCTGGACCATCGGAGATGTCGCATTCATTTCAGGCTTAAGCTTAACCAAAGGACGGGAGGACATGCCCCTATAGGAATGGTATCTTAAGCACATGGCCAACTCGTAAATTGGATTCAGAGCATCCACCCAAAGCGATCGACTAAAAGGGGCAGCACACGCACACAAAAACAAGATGACTCAAGATGAAGTTGTCAGGCGTTGTCTGTTTGTAGCCATAAAATATACGTACCATATTAGAAGAGTGCTCTAATCTTTACAGTTTGTGGATTGTGGCTGATAGCCAGGAAATGGGAGGGTTGGACCCCAGTTTGAGTTCACTTTCGAAGAGATTACGGTATAGTGGATGATACATTAATGATGATACATTTTTAAGGTGTAAGAGGTGTTATCTCCAGCCTAGCGTCAAGCTTTTCACCTCGTTCTGCCCTTCAGGCCGCCCAAGCTGATTTAGTAATAAGGTGACGTCGCCCGTTACTCTCTCGGCGCTCAGAAAAACAAGCGCCAAAAAGAGATAGCGAACGGATGGTCAGCGAAATAGATCAGAGGTTGTAACGACGTCACCTTATTACTAAATTCATCATGAGGCCGCCTATGTACACATCTGTGTATATACAGTCGCTCTCTTGAGGAACTGATTCTTTCGGCTTCCCTGACTGAGGATCTCTCCCTCCCTCTCTCTATCTCTCTCCTACGTTCCCTGAGAGGTTTCAATGTGCTCATTCACCAGCTAAATGTGTCCGTGCATCCATGTATCAAGTGTCATCTATTATGTTTTGAACGCTGATAATAACCTATTATACATTCCTTTCTATAGCGCCCTCGTAAATATAATCGTCTCCGGAACCTATTGATATTGGCTTCGAGGCTTCGCGACTGGCACCAAAAAACAGTCACGTCAAATTGGAACCGAAGCGAAATTTATGTTTTTTTTTTTATTATTTTGGTCTTGTTTATGTCTTTTTCTTCGAAATGTCAGCTATCAATCAGATATATGCCAACAGCAATGCGTCAGGCATCAAGGAAATGGATCGTACCATTTTTACGCCCCATTACTGAAAATCATAATCACTAATCATATGCGTAGGAAACCCCTAACTGATCCCTGATCAATGATCAAACATATTTCAATGAACATTTAAAGAGTGAAGAGAACGGTACAATGATATTTTTCCCCAATTTAGGGTACAACCAATGTCCGCATGGCCGAAGAATTCTGGCGGAGAATGGTGGAAATTTGCATGCTGCAGAAGACTCTGGCGAAGAAGAAGACTCAAGGCTCCAGAACGAAGGAGAACGAACCCCCAAAGAGACGACAAATGACACCACAAAGCAGAACTGAAATGAAATCAAAAATTATTTTAATTTTATGCTTCGTTTCGAGGGTTTTTTTTCTGTTTTGCTCTGTGCTGTTTATGGAGCTAAATTTTTGGAAGGCGTCAAGCGAATTGTTTGTTTATGCGAGTTGACAGAGAGACGCGACCAAACACCAAACAATCCTCGAGACAAGAAATGAATGCGAGACGGGCCGAGGGAGTGGCAAATATGAGGAGTATGTCCATACATACATACATATGTATGTATATGCTGAAATGCTGATATGCTGAGCGTGCTGGCGGAAAGAGATACGGATACCCAATAGCTGGGGCAGGGAGAGAGATACATACATATACGAGATATAAGTTATTATGGAGATAAAAGATGTGCATATGGGGGGATATTTATGCGACATTCGCCAGCGGAATTAATATTCGGAGACATCTTCAAAAATGAATGCAGACACTTGTCCCCCCTGCTTCTCCTCCTTCGCCTCCCCTGTCTGCTGTCCCCACACAGTCGATGAAGTTTTCTTATTAGAATTCCCAGCGAAGGTTTCTCAAGGTTAGACCAAATGCAAACATACATATGTATATACAGAAATACATACATATGTATGTATGTATGTATACTTATGTATGTATGTTTTATTGTTCTTCTCTCCACACACAGAAGCTTGTGGAAAGGAATCAAACACAAAAGAAAGCAAAACGAAGAAAAAGCCAAGAAACCACAACAAAACCTCACTGCTGATTAAATCTTTTCCTCTTCAGCTACAGCTACAGCATCCATCCATCCATCCATCCATCCTCCCCACAGCCACCGGCACAGCCACATCCATTCTGCCAGACTTATCGGCATCATATATCTTTATTTCTTTCTCTTTGGTCTTCGATTTGGTTTTCTATCCACGAAAGAGCCAGGAGAGTTTCATTTATTTTGAAAATCCTGAAAGAACATGATTTTCAAAGTGTTTTATATCGAAAGAAAAGGCTTGTTTATATCGATTCGGATTACATTTTTTGATTTGAGCTGATTATCTCCATCCCTATATGTACATACATATGTACATCGCCAAGTCTCTTTGAAATTCTACCACTTTTCCAGTCCATGCTAAATGTAAATCCTCTCAAGTCAAGTACCTCCAACTCCCATCAGAAATCCCTCTGCCTCTCCCCCGCCGCCGCTCTCCCCCTTGGTGTTTGTTTGTGTTACACCATTTAGGTTGAACCAGGCTTTGTGTGACGCAGATCTCTCTTTCGCTCTCCGGCTTAAGTGGCCGACGTCATCACTCCACACCACTCCACTCCACTCCCAGCCGATCCACTCCCAACCCAACCACTCGCTGATCCGATCCGATCCGATCCGATCCGATCCGATCCGCACCCAGACCGACCACATGTGGAGTTTGTTGTGCACACACACACACACACACACACACGTACACGAAGTCCATGGTTAGGCAGCGATCATAACGATCCTCATGATGATCGTGTCCGGGGTTTTGCGCTGCATGTTCTGGCAAATGTTTGCCATTTACCAGCAGCAACAGAAACAGCAGCTGGTTGCTGCACTCTCTCTCTCTCTCTGTCTAGGCAAATCTTCAGCTGCCGATCTACAGACTGGGGGACTGGAACAACATTTCTATTATTTATGTCCGAACCGGAGAGGTCCAGCAGATCTCTTCCAGTTTTCACACTTTCCTCACGGCCCGATGCTCCGATGGTCCGATGGTCCGACGACCATGAGCCGCCCGCGGGCTCTCTGCCTCTCTGAGTCTGGCTCTCTGCGGTGCATGTAGCAATTAAAAATAATTTGTTTGGCTTGTTTTGTGTCAAAAATCATGGAAATACATCATCATAATAATAATGTTGTTATCAGAAGGTGCGGCGCATTTACACAGATAAAATATTTATACCTCCTTATCTTTATCCTTTCATAGCTGCAGTCATTTCCAGCTTGTTTGGTCAGTTCGGCCTCAGGGAAAGCAATGAGAGATTGAGTTACATTTTGGTAGGTTAATCCAAGGTTCAGGGGTCCTTGGTGTCATTTGAAGCGACCGTTGAAGTGTCCGTTCGCTTATGGCGAGTTTGTACAGCGCATCATTCCACGAATGTGACGTAGTAGAGCAGGGATATTTCCCCAAAATGCCATTCAACTTCTCCATACATATGTATGTATGTGCAGATATCTCTGTGTTGGACCCAGACCTTCAATATGGAGTCGGGAACTGGTTTAATTGACTCGAAGTGGATAAGTCTTGAAACAAACAAAAACAAACGTAAAAATATGGGTATCAGCAAATTCAGCAAAGTGTAAACTTATTTCCCCCTCCACCGCCGCTCTGTCCAACGACTGGCTTTGATTGAATGGCAAATAAGCTGCCGGTTTCAATGAAAACACAGGGACGACCCCGACCCCGACCCGCACCCCCACCTCTACGGGGGATACCTGGGATGGGCGATAATGAAAATCCATTTGACGACGACGATCGCTGACAGCGGAGAGCACAAATCATTTGCACAGACAGCAAATGCAAATCTTTGCAGATTAAAACAAAAACCAGGCGCAGAGTATAAATAAACATCGAGCGAGCGAGCCAGAAACAAATACCTAAACCTGTCAAATCCACGATATCGTCAAAGATAAGCCACGCTCCATGGTCCACGGTCCACGGTCCACGGACCCCAGTCCGGATACCACTCAGTCTGCCAGACAGACGCCTGCCAGGCAGCCGGCCAGCCAGCTCGCATTGCACGTCTCTCCGGATCTGAATAGCGCCAGCCATCTCCCCCTTGAAATCCATCAGTCGAGTCTCCCCCAACCCCCAGCCGACAACACACGCAAATACTGGGGCGAGTACTGTGTGAATATTTGTTTTAATTAAATGCCGATCGAGAAGCGTAATTGCGGCACATTAGGTAAACATAAAATCCAATAAAACAACGAGCCAATCTCACTGCGAAACCAGAAAATATTTTGATAAAATCTCTGACGTTTTATCTGCTCAAATTCGAAATCGGAGCGGACACTAATTGCCTAGCCTGGGATTGGACTGCTGATTGAAGAGCGAGATGCAAAATCTACCACCAAATCTGATAGTGCCGAATCGCTAAGAATATGCTACGAGTAGTACTGAGGGCCAGATATCATATATAGGATATAAGTATCAATATAAATGTACTCAATTATATATATTTATATGTATATAGCCGAAAACTAATTTCAAACTAAACCGTATTTATTTAGTATGTAAGAATAATTGTATTTTTCCTGTATATATTACGGATAAATAAAAATCAAATAAAATTCTATTTAATTTGTATTCTTTATAGCTTCGAATAAAACCTGCTGCTTTTTATGCAGTTCCAACAATCATCAATTACACATACAGACACTCGTTTAATGACCTGAAAATGTTATTTTGCCTTGTTATCAGAATCAATAAAAAAATTATAATAATTATTGCCGGAGCCAGAGCCGCAACAAACAACAGAAACCGAATGCACAAAGACCTTGACTTTAAACACGGTTGATCTTTTGCACAGTTTTGGCCAACAAGAGAACTGGGGACTGGGGGCTTGATCCGCAACGATCATACGATCATAAATTGGCAATTGAAGGTCTAACTTCTTAGGCCCCCATCCCCCAGGCACTCATTTGGCCATTGTGGCGGCTTTTGTTTTTGGGGGGCAATTAGACCAGAATATTTTGTATTTTTTTATGGTAATTACACATTGTCTGTATTTTCCGTATTTTCCGTATTTTGTGTGGCCACAACTTCGGCTTGGTTTTGTTGATTTTAGCTTGAAAACTCAGGTTCGATTCGACTTGAGCTCTGAATGTCGGAAAGGTCAATGATAGACCAATGCTTTGAAGTCGATTTCTAAGGGGCGTTAATGAATTGTTTCTGCAGGTTTTCAACTTGCTTTTCGAGTGGAATTGAGTATACAGAAGGTGGGCTAACATTACATTGTTATTACTTAATATTCTCCAAAAAAGATACTGCCCCCTAGAAATGCTCTCTTTTTCAATTAACAGATCTCTTTACTAGCTTCTAGGTTGCAGAAACACCATCCGATCGGATCATTATTATAAAGGAAATGTTCATGGCTGAATCTTTTACCTCTCGCTCTCTCGCTGCTCTCTCTATCACACCCTTCCTCGAACAGTGAGCGCCCCCTGGCGGAGTGAGCGAGATGCATATAACGGCCAGTTGGAAAATGGTAGGTGGAAATGGAGAGAGAATGAGAAGAGGTGCGGATGGCCCGGTATGGAATTTTTGTCATTGTACGGAACGAGGATAGACGGAATGCAGGAATTTATTGTATAAGATCATCATAAGATAACATGTAATATATTATATAAATTATACAAGCTGAGTACCGACTATCATGATTACGCGACACGTGTGCCTCGATTCACGTCTCGAATGGCTATGGGTAAAGCTTTTCAAATAGATATCCCCTATCCAAAGGAGAAAAACAAAAAATACTGCGGCCCACACACACACACACACACACACACAAACAGAAGCACACACACACACACATCATAATTCAATCCAACTAATGAACGTTTCGTGGTGCATTGACAATTAATCAAAATTTAATTAAAAAGACAAAATGCCACATTAAAGTATGCACTTTACTTTGTAGTAGTTGTTGTGTTTTGCCTTTGTTTTTGTTTTTTTCTTCTCTCAGGCAAATCACAATTTATTGTGCTTGCATTTTCCCGATGCAAATCTGTCGCCAACGTGCAAATGCAAAATGCAAAATGCAAAATGGTAAATTGTTTTTACCACTAATGCCGCCGTCAACGGGCAGACAAGTACGAGTATGTACTCGTAGTCGTACGAGTACCCATACTGGCACTCATACTCACACTCGCACTCACACTGGCATTCACATGGCTCTAGGCCTGGTTTTTGTTGGCTGTGTGTGGGCCGCAATTAGAGAAGAAGGTTGAATGTGTGTGCGGGCTTAGGCCACTTGGAATGACATGGCAGCACTGACACCAGTCCGGTCTTTCTGTAAGCTTCTACATATGTATGTATATGTACTTATGTGCCCGTTCGCTTATGGGCAATTTGGTGCAGCGAATAATTAGATCGGTGAAAGGTTACATTGAATAAAGATGATAGGTAATTGAGTCAACGATTTTCATCTCATAGACTGTGAGCTTCCTCCATTTTGGTGGCCAAATGTTGATAGATTTCCCCTCTATACAATTTTTGCATGCATTCCATGTGGCAGTCCATAATTGAGCACCTGACAAAAGAATTTCTGCTTGGGCAGGCAGCACATGTTCAAACGTCGATACAAAGTGCATATCTCTGGCTTCACAGATAGGTATTTATCTCAAGAGAGTGAGCGGTGGGGGGGATGGCAAACTGAAAAGGTGTCAGTCGAGATTGTGATTGCACGCAAATTGAAGAATTTCCAACGTGGGAAAACGAGTTGTCGATCGACATCGCCCCGAAATCAAGTCAAGCTGAAAAGCGTTAAAGGCTTCAACAAACAACAAGGGAACGGAACGGAACGGAACGGCACGGAACGAGCGAAAGAGTGTGGCCTGAAAACCACACAAAAGATACCACATACCACCAGATACTTGCTTGATACATATGTACATACATATATCTGAATGGAAGATATTTATCCTAGCGTGGATATACATATGTACATATGTACATTGGAGAGTGTCGATTACGGTTGGATCTGAGACAATTCGGATACTGTTTTTGGAGCCAATTGTTGTAATTTGCACTGATTGGCCATTTCCAGCGTCACCATTGGCAGCCATTAGGCAGCCTCTAGCTCTTCTCCTACCAATCTCTTACCAATCCCCATTCCATTCACATCTTCCATCCTCCTGGCCTGCAGTTAATTGTCTATAATTATGCATTAATGAATGCATCTGGCCGAGAGCACGAAATCATGTTTAAGAATTCTTGCATGAAATGTTGCATGCTCTAAGACCCGCTGCTGTGTGCAGCTACACACCGAGCCACCCCACCCCGCCCCACCCCACCTCGTATGCAGATCGCATTCGCCTATTGGAAATCGATAAATTCTCAAATTGCACGCTTCGATCGCATGTCGTTGATAGTGATCGCAAATCCAAATGATTTTCCACAGCTACTCCTTAGTCTTAGTCACCGATCATAGTAGTAGATGACTGTGCTTATAGAGGGTACTCGCGTGTGTGTCTGTGTGTGTGTTGTGGTTCGGTACATGAATACATGTGCTAACCTTACTCCAAATGGTTTTGGGTTCCATTCTGTTCCATTTATGTGACTGAATCTGCTTAAAACAGTATACATGGCATGTGCATGACGCATGACAAATTCAAAAAGTCTGGCCACTCGTACACAAGTTGCATATGCACACATATGTATGTAATGTATCCCCAACTCTCTCTAATGTTTTCTTCCATTCATGCCCCCAACTATTGCAAAAAACGACCCAAAAATTATCCCACGTTCCCAAAAAAAAGAGCAAAAACAAATAGACAGTGTCCGGAATGATTGAACAATGGGAATTCAATGAAGAAATGTACAAAATCATTAAGAAAACATCCTAGAAGACATTTCACACATGAAAACATGTTAAAGACAACAAAATAATAAAAAATAAAAAAGTAAATACAAAAAAAAAGAGTGACAAAAGTGTGACAAAATTTCTACAAAAACTATTAAGCAAAATAAACCAAAAAGAAACAAAAAAAGAAAAACTAAAAAATTGGCATAGATATTAAAGCCAAAATATAAGCTGGTAGATGGAAATTAATCAACATCAGAAGGCTTTCTAAAATGTAAATTAGCTTGACGGCTACGGCTACCTCGGTCGCTGGCTTCCTTCTGTGGGTTTATCTGAAGGTTATCTAAATCTTAATTCAATCAAATATTTCACATTGAAAAATGTTCTCATTTTCGAACATCAAATACGATTATAGAATGTCAGTCATGTGGATACATATATAGATGATACATTCTAGGATCCCCAACTATGAAACAACTGGTTCCAACATCCATCGCGTGCTGCTCTTTCCGGTCCTAAAATCATCTCATCCAAGAGATCATGAATATCAAATGAATATTTATATTTATACAAGTCTAGGGGCACATTCGAGCACGCGGCTTAATTGCAACGAGTGAGTTTGCCTAGGCCTGGGTTTAGGCCAAATCACAGTCGCAGTAGTCGCCGGGTTCAGTCAACCCGGGCCAAAATAAATTCATAATTTTTTGATGAATGCCTTGCGGCTCATTAAATCAGGCAGCCACCAAACCACACCACACCACACCACTCTTTTTTTCTCATTTTTTTTTGGCCGGTTTTATGCGGCGAGTGAGAGTGACCGTGAATATTTTTGTATGGTTTTCAGGCATTTCATTTTGTGGTTCGAATGATTAATGCTAATTAGTTGCCACATGAAGCCGCATATGCAAATTAAAAAAAGCAAAATCCGAGCAAAAAAATGGAAATAATTAAGATGTAGTATACTTTGGGTATTTGCTGGAAAGAAATGATACATAGTTTCATTTGCATGGAATCCCATTTGCTGCTAGCATTTCTGCGGTGGAGATGCCTTCATCCATCTTTTTTCTAATCTTCTTTCTTCTTGAATTTTGATTTATGTTGGCATGTGAATTGTTTTGTTTTCTGTCGCCATAGTTTGAAATGAAACTGGGTTAGGATATTGGGTTGGATGATATTTTTCAAGAATTCTCTAATGCAAGTTTATGCAGAAGATTTCGCATGATTCAGATGTAAATGCATACATCTGTGTAGGTTTCATCAGGTTCATCTCGAAGTTATGGGCATTCAAATGCTGCAACATCTTCGTAATAATTTCCAAAGTGCACTCATCCGAATAATTAAGCCATCAATGTGGTGGGCAAGCCTGGACAATTGTTGTAATTAGCGAGAGTACAAGAGGGACGGACGGGACGGATATACCAGAGTTGCCGACACAGTCGAGGGCATTGCCATCCTAATTGGGCATTGCATAACATTCAAAAATGTGCACCGTTACTTGGCTTGCTAATGAGCAGGCGAGGGGTGGAGTCAGAGTCAGAGACGGAGACGGAGCCGGAGACATACATACAGCCAGAGGAGGTTCTTTCAATAGGCAATGCACGTAAGAGCATACGAGAGATGATCGGAAACAGAAGCACGAAGACGAAGACGAAGAAATGTGCATATTAAGATAAGAATGCGGAGAATGGTCAGTACAGCCCAGATAGAGAGAGAGAGAGAGAGAGAGAGAGAGAGAAAGCACGGTACAGTGTCTGCCGAAAGTGTCCGCCCCAAGAATGTTTTCCAGGCGTCCAACATATCGGTTTGTATGTACTTACATGCACAAGTAAGCGCAACTGGTTGCCACCTCCCCCCTTGGTCGTTGCCTCCCCTGAAGATTCATTCTAAGCTTGTCAGTCTGGTTCTGGTTTTCTTTTCTCTCGTTTTTTTTTTTTTTTTTGTGTTCGTCGTTGTTATTTTTTGTGGCATGGCATCCATCGCCTTAAGCTCTGAAATGGGTCAATTTAGTGACAAGCGATGCGATGCGATGCGATGCTATGCCGTTCCACAAGTCTCTCTGCAGACAGTGACAAGTCTCGGAACGATTGAACTGCCCCATAGATGACATATGGTAGGCATTCGGTTGAGTAGAGTAGAGGATTTTGTGGTAGCCACACATCAGTAGCTGGGGCATGTGGCATGAGCTTTCTCTTATCGCTGCTGCTTGGAATAGTTACTCACTTTGCGAAACCGAATTCCCAGATGTCACTACCCAAGAATGTTTCCTATAAAATGTGAATTTCAATGGAAAAACCAAAATCCAACAACAAGTTAAGCCAGAAAATAGCTTCCTAGCTGATTATATTTGTTTACAGGAAATTCAAAATTTATACATACATACATATGTACATATACGTATGTATGTACATATGTTATATATAATATAATAAATATATTATTCCGACTTTAAGTTCAAGTTTGCTGCACTTGAAACAAAGCAGAACGAGGCTTGATAGCCCCCCGGGCTTGAAGATAAAAGAAATTCGAGAGTGAAACGTTTGGGGAAGTCAATACACATACATCGCCAGATAACTTGGGCAGATAATGGGGCAGATTACATATTTCCAACCAACCACCCACCCACCCATTCACCCACCCACCTATGGCCACCGCATAGCAGTGGAGGTAAATCAATTAAGTCCGAGAATTATGGGACAACCGAGGGCACTGCGGTCAGCATTGAAGTACTACTGCTGGAACTGGTGCTTGGTGCTTGGTGCCTGGTGCCTGGTGACTGGTGCCCTGGACGTGGGTGCCACTTTATTATATGGCTTACCGCATTTGAGTTATATTCGACTTGATTTTATTGCATTTCTGCTGACCGAAAACAAAAGCGAGCGATAATCAAGAGGCGGAAACTTCAAGGCGCAAATAAATTAGAGCAACATAGGGGTCGGTCGGTCTCTCAGGTCGCGGGGTCTAAGTCTGGTCTGGTTTCGTTCCGTTCCGTTTCGTTCGGTTTGGTTTTTGGCAGCTTTATCAATCGAACAATTATATCTTGTAGCTGGCTGGCACAAGTACACAGCGAAGGTTTTTCGGCGCCCAAGCGGTCTCTGCACGCAAAACCAGTCACGAACTGAGAGAGCAAAATGAGAACTAACTATTCAGCCAGATCGAAGATAGGGAACAAAACGCCTAAACTTATTAATTTAACCCAATTTTCTGCTCGTGTCGCACAGCCTAAAAAAAGAAAAAACTGACCAAGTAGATCTGAAGAAATTATGGCGAAAAGGGACCACAAAGGAAAAAGAGGCCTTGATTGATCAGTCTACAAACCATTTATGTATGTACAGATATACATACATACATACATATATCCCTAAATATAAATACATATGTACATATTAACCTACTACATGCAAAAGATACATACTTATGTACATACATATGTAGGTTGATCCGTTTTCAATGAAATGCCTCTACAAGAGTTGTTGCCTAGGTCAGGGTTTGATGGTGAGAAAAAAAGCAGATACAAACAAAGTTCTCTTACTGCTACATATGGATATGGTTTCTCATTTTTAAAACTTTGGAGTGTTTGTTAATAGGCACTTACCTATAGAAAATTGCAATCAAAAGCAATTTTAGGCATAAGCACACAAAAATATGTAAAATAGCTTCAATTTGGGGGTCATCAACGTTATCAGCGTTTACCAAATACGTGCATATGTAAATGATACACTATTGACACCTCTTAATACGCTTTTTGCATAGATCACTACACCAAAGCGTAATAATATCTAAACTACAAGTAAAAAAAAATTGTTTTTCGCGTAGAAATGCAGCAAAAAATAAACAATCCAAGGAGACGAGACGGAGCAATGACAACCGCACGCGGCCACAGAAAATCAAAGCTTAAATTTTAAACTTTAGTCGGAAGCCGCAGAGCAGAGTAAAGAGAGAGAGCAGAGCGTCACTCGCGTAAATGCTCTCTGATCGAGAGTCGGTTTTACTTAGTTTGTTTAAGTGTATGGCTGTGTGTGTGGGAGTGAAAAAACCAGTTTGTTTGTGGCAAACTTGTTGCTCTCCCTCTCTCGCTCTCGCTTTGCCAGCAACTTTTTAATTTAAAAGCCTTTGGCTGTTGCGTGTTTTCCTTTCTTCTGCTTCTTCTTTCTTCTGTATCTGTCTTCTGCTGCTGCAGAATCAAAACAAACGCGCTTCTTTCCTTGGTTCTTTGTTTTCGAATACCCTGCCAGAGAGCTGAGGTACTATAATTTTGACGAGACGTTTGATACACAGATCACCTATTGCCGACACCCTAAAATATGAACCTACATATGTATGTATGTGTGTCAGTTATAGCTGCCATAGATTCGACTTTTTTGAGAGACAGCCCAAGTATGATCGATCTGCAAGGGAATTTAAAACTTCGGACTTTTTTTTTGTTATTTCTCCTGTTGTTGCTCTTGTGCTTTGACTGTTCTGTTTCCTTCACGTTTATCGTTTACGTTTCGTGTCGTTTCGTGTGTACGTCCGTCCAGGCAGGCAGCTCATTAAACTTTTTACAGCTACTGTTCCCCCCTCCCCATACACACATGTACACACGCACACACACACATACATACGCACGTAATTAATTTCAATGGCCCCGAACCGTTTGGAGCACGCTCAATAGTCCCGATAAGCCAGAGCCCCCGCCGTCGCGTCGACTCGTCGACGGATCGGATCGCATTTGGGTTCATGTTCTTAGGCGGACGGACTTTTTGGTTAATTGACTTTCGTCAAATCAAATTAGTTTCTGTGTCTCCAATCGGGAAGTTCATCGCGACTTCAATGCATTAACAGCAGCAGCCAGCTGGTGTTTCTACTATGTGGAGTGGATCTTAATTGGTTATCTTCAAACTTGGCCTCTGCGAATGGAAAGGGGAGAATTTACACCTAGGGTAATCATACAGATACAGGTAACGGCTAGAAGGACCAGGATGAATAGATGAACAAAATGTCCTTGCTGACTTCTTACTGTAAATACATATTTTTCTGAGGACTTCCTCGTATTGGTGAAGCTTCAGCGGCCTAATATTTATGTATATTTACATTCTGGCCACCATATGTATATATCTTATGTTTATCGGGCTGACTGCACTACCGACCAACGTCAGGAAAGGTACGTGGACCACACGATGCCACATGAGCGGCATACAAAAATACAATTGGAGAGACCAGGCCTCGTTCGGGTGGGATCGGATCCGTAGGATGAACGTTTATAAGGGATATGAAACATGTCAGTCCTGACATGGATGCGCGTCGAGGGTGCCCCAGCGCATGACAACCTGCAATCAAGCGCCAGCGGGCACGGCCCATGGATTGAGATCATCAGCATGCTGCATGCTGCATGCAACCAAAATGCGTAGGCCAACAACAGACTACGGAGTGCAACTGCAATAATACAGCGACATACATAAATTATGCGCCAAACAAATAAGGTCTCGCCCAGCCCTAACGGAGGCAGCTCCATAATGATGCCATGGGGGCCATCATCAAGTTGTTACTGTTTCCTTGATTCCTTGGCAGTTGCCTCGATGTCGCCGCCAATACTTGCACAAAGTCATGGTCGCCACAATTGTTGTCTGCTTTTTATTTTTTCTGTTGTCTTGGCTCCCCAAGACCCCAAACGGATGGCAGTAAGAAACAATGCCCACAACCGCAAGAAACAATTAAGTTGGCTCCACAAAACGAGGCAAGCACCAATCTGCCATGCCATTTCAAGCCACGGACATAGTATGAATGTATGTACATATGTACATACATACAATTCCAAATGGTATTGAGGGGGAAGGAGTCATACGAATCGTTCCAGTTACAGTATATGTATAATATGCTTCAGTTCGAACTTAAATAATATAGAAGAATCCACATCAAAAGTTAAAATTCTTTTAAGCCGCCAAGCTTCTGGCCCCAGCATCTGCTTCGACACGAGCCAAGAGTCATTAACTTACTGCTGGAAAGCAGACGGTTGCAGTTCCGATTAAGTGACAGGTTAAATGCTAAGCCATAAGTTTTGGCCCCAAACAGCACGAGCCCCGAACTTTTGCAGCCGGCTAAAAGCAACAGGAGACACCGAAGTGACTGGCCTGCCCTGGCCTGGCTCGGGGGCCCCTCAAACCGGTTGCAATGCTCCCACAGGCAGCGAACGCACACCACACCAACCTCTGGTTGCCTTCCCTGATGCTTAACATGTCCATGTCCAAGCAGACGACAACGACATCGACGACGACGACGCACGGAGGTGCAACAGTTGTGGGGCGCAACCATTAGTCGTAATCTTTGGGCAATTGTCGTTGATTGTTGTCGTCCGTTGTGCCTTGGGCTGATTCCCAGCTGTCTGCGATCATCCCCAGGTCAAATTTGCTTGATTAGCTAAAAATGCGTGCGAAATCCCCATAGAGCGAATTCTGGACCAATTGTGGGCCTCATCAATTCATTTAGATCAAATTACATGAATATGCATGTACATATTTTACGCCCAAAGAACTAGACGATACAGACTTTGGTGTGGTCTTTGACGAAATTGTTTTCAAATGGAATCCAGACTGATAGAATTGTTACTTAACAATTGCATGTAAACCAAAAGTTTAACAGTTACCGCCTTTTACCACCAGGGCTGAAACCCATCGACTAGCATACCTATCGATATTTTTCGAAAACAAGTGCTGTCAAACGCATGTTTTCATGTTGAATAACGCTATCTTTATTTTTGAAGAACTTAATCGGCGCTCTGATTATTTCGATGTTTTTAAACCTTTGCTAGGAAGAAAATCTGGCCAATCTCATCGAAAATTGATTAATTTGTCAGTTAAAATAATGTGTTCAGTGCACAGAGACTTATCCGAACAATTTAGTTTTTGATCCCTTGGGAAACTCTGACGTTCCATGATCACTTACGTATTTTACCGTTGCCAACATTAATTTGTATGGGCCAGCAACATGTACCCGTATGTAACATTTTGCATTTCATGCTCACTTACATTCTATGCCTTGACCTTCCCTGCTTAAACCTAATTTTAGACCAAATTCAATAAGCGGATTGTGTTTTAATTAGTCAATCTTTTAGACAATTGATTCATCAATCGTATAAAGTTATGTGTTCAGGCCTGAGGGTCCTAGTTGGTTAGAAATATCCAACCGAATATCAAAATCGAGGAATATGTTTTATTTTTTGTATATTGCGGTATATTTTAAGGTCAGACAGTATATTTTATTGGGATTTTTTGAGGAATTTTGTGGAGGGATTTTGTTGAGGCGGGCCTGCCCACACGTCATGTAAATCAGTTGGGGTGGATTTTACCTTACAGACCTTGCATTTTCTGGGCCGTTTTGCCTGTTGTCCATAACCGATTTATTCCGAAGATCCTCAGCAATTTCCCAGGGAAAAATATTATAAGCTTCCCAGGACGGCGAGGATTTTTTACAGCGGGCGGATTTGAAATGAGCAAGGGAGTTACTAAAATAATGGATAAATTGCTGAAATCAAAGTAAACTGTTTCATGAGATATTAGTTATTCGATTGTGTTATCTTTTTACTATAATTTATGGGTTTCCTTCCACGGAGTAGCCCCAACAATTAATAGTCCTAATTATGGTGAACAAATAAAACAATAGCCCCCAAAACAACTAACTTCGACACGAGCGTTACAGAACGTTGCCCACCAGCCATTGTAAAATTGTTAAATCAATTATTTGCTGCGATAAGCTGCAATATTATATAAAACAGAATATCAAAATCGAGGAATATGAGTTTCATCGGTATTTTTACGGTATATTATTAAAATGAGACCGTTCTTTTCGGTATATTTCTGACGGTCGGACGGCATATTGTATCGATATTTCCGCGGTAACACAACTAAACACATTGTTGATGAAAATAATTAAAAAGAATATTCGTTCGCTACTAAATAATTGCTCCTGAGGCCCTATGAAGTCGATAAAAACCTCCACCCCCGTTCTGCGGTCCAGGACCAATGGCAGCACAGTAAATGCCGCCAGCAACGCACACAATGCACAGAGAAATCTCGAGCGTCGGACGCACTGCAAGATATTGAGTGGCCCAAACTACCGCATACGAAGAAATGAGCAACCCAATCTAACAACTAAAAAAAGATCACGACCAGAAGCCGAATACCAGGAGAAAATGTATGAGAATGATCCTTTGGCATATGGAGAAGACACAGAGGTAAATTATTTTGTGTGACATCGTGGCACGATTTAATAAATGTTATTCCTTCTAGGCTAGGACTGTAGAGGATTCGACTCACATTGAATCGCCACCTGCAAAACGACCTCTCTTTGATCTACTAACCGACGAGGACCCACTTTTGCCTACGACATCAGTCAGATCGAGAGATAACGAGACATCTCAAAAGAATTACGTGCACCATACAGACGCGCCAAAGGATGTGTGCATTAGGCAGATTAATGGCAAGAAATCTGCACCAACCAAGAAACTGTACGAACCTTACATCCCATGTAGGATTGAAACAAAAAGCCAGCGCTTTATCTGGCGTTCCGAGGCGACTTGTAAGCTACTGCAATTGTGGCAGCAGCATTTAGATGACTTTAGAGGTAAGAAAAGAAAGACAGAAATTTATAAAGAGTTGGAGAATCAAATGCGTGATTTTGGCCAACCAAATCATATTGAAATTAAGGCCAAAATGGATAACCTGTCGAGGAAATATCGGTAAATATCTACACACCTTTGAAAGCAGACATATATAAATAGTTTTCCTCTTCAACAGCCTTGAAGCTGCAAATGTTCGATCAACCGGGGTTCGTTCCAAGTGGTTGCTTTTCCATACGATTCAAAAACTCCTGATTGGTACCAGGGCCGTCAATGTTTTTGAGGATATTATGTTCGATAATAATGGTAAAATAAGATCACAAAATTATTTCATATAAACAGAATATACACCAAAGAATATATTTCAGGATCCTCGAAGAAAAGGAGCAAGGATTTGGCAACTGAAGATAATGAAATGCAATCATTGATGGATTCTCCATCTTCCAGTTACGAAAATCATCGACAGGAAGAAGACGAGTTAGACGACCATCCGCACGAGGATACATTTGAAAAAAGCTATTTTCAAGAAGAGACAGAAGAGCCAGAAGATTGTAAAGAGGATCAATATGAGAGAGAAACCTCTTCGCCAGAGTTGGACTTGAAAGACCGTCTGCTCGAAATCGAGGAAGAGAAGCTGTCCATCGAACGGGAGAAGCTAAAAGTTATGAAAGCGGCCGTAAAGGAGCTGTCCGCATTCCATAGAGATGTATTGGTACATTTGAATCGGAAAAAGAAAATATAAATGGAAATTAACTTCAATTTCCATATTTAGCTTTTACTCGTAAAGAATAAAGAATATTAAACAGAATATCAAAATCGGGGAATACGATTTTTGTCAGTATTTTTACTGTATACTTTTAAAATAAGCCTAATTTTCGGTATATTTTATCGATAATTCAGTGGTCACACTGTTGTCATTACTAGCGTTATGGCCGCCCAGATGGAAACAAGCAAAAATTTTACAAACAATCTACAAAATACAGCTAAAACTAAAGAGTCCCAGAGAGAAGTGGCACAGAAAATCAAAAGAGGCGAGTACAAGCTTCTACGCAAGGATCAACGGAGCACCGTTTGGCAAGTGTACCGGGTAATCATTGACTCGGAGGGTACGCCGCTAAGATCATCGTTCTTCTGCACGGGATGCAACCGCGTGTTGAAGTCTAGCAGTGGCAACACATCGAATCTCCGCATCCACATATGTCACGTCGAGTATATGCGAAAGCTTCTCGAGGAGAAAGAAGAGAGAAACGCTATGGAGCAACACCAAAAACAAAAGCAGGTATGTGCCAATGAATCCACCAAAATTGGATTTAGAAAGGTCTTTTGCAGAAAATATGTAGGACGCCAATCAAGATCATCAGCTGGAGTACACACAAGCAGAGTTAAATAAGCAAAGGCTTCGCAAAAATAATCCCACCCGACACGAATGGTGCGCCAATGGCACGAAAATGCTTCTGCAGCTGTGGGCAGCGTATATTGACGATTTGCGAGGCAAGCGCAAGAATAGCCATGTTCACAGGGAAATGGCCCAGAAAATGAAACATTTCGGGGCCAACGCTGTCGAAGTCAAAGCCAAAATGGATAATTTGACCAAAAAATATCGGTATGTTTATTGCTAAACGTTACATATTGTTGACTAAATATTCGATCTGGATTTTTTTTATATTTAGCAAAGAGGCGAACGATGTTAAATTATTAGGGAGGCCATCCCAGTGGGAGCATTTCTATAGACTTCAGTCGCTCCTAATTGGCACCAAAGCCGTTGATCTTAGCAATGATTTTACGTTCAATAGCAGAGGTGAGATCAATCATCAATCAGAGTGAAAATAAATAATACTATTATTATCTTGTAGCCTCTACAGATGACGACAAGGATGCAATGGAGAGTGAAACCGTAGATATCGATGAAACGTATGCTGAAGAGGACAATTCCCAAGATGCGCGAGTTAAGGAAGAAGAGGATGATTATATCTCCGATAACATGGTTGAAAATATAGAAGTCCCCTCTGTTCGACCATCGTTAGGGAAATACGCAGAGCCTATCGGCTTAAGGGAAAGACCGTCATTGGAAGACTACGAAGAGGAGCTCGACAAGCAGAACCTAACTATAAAACAAAAGTACAAAGCTAAGCGGAAAAGAGAAGCTAGATTGCTGGAAATAGAGGAAGAAAAGCTGGCTATAGAGCGGGAAAAATTGAAGACGATGAAATACTTAAAGCAAGAGCTGTCATCATTTCATAAGGACATGTTTAGGCTACTTAGCCACAACAATTGATCTACAATTATCAAATAAGAAATTTACAAGAAACAATAAACATAATTTTTTCCCGAATTGATTATTGGGTTGGATAATCGGCATCATTTATTAGTAGTCTGGTTGTAGCACTAACCATACAATATATAGACACGACACTCCATACATTGAATTTGACCGCACCAAAATCACTGATGGCACCAGGCATCAGCTACACGGCGAGTCGTGAGAGTGTATGTGTGCTCATGCATTCTCACGTACTTTGCGTGTTTGCATGTGTGTATGAGCGCACAACTGGTATTTGCGCTCTCTCAACTTTGCTTTGATTTTTGTGCTCACGCCACCCTTCACATTAGCATTTTTAGAGTCGACTCTTTTTGAAGACGCTTGCCCTATAATACCAGAATAATTGTTATTTTGTACCTGCTTTAGATGCTAACTTTGTTTAATATAGCATATACTAATATGAGCAGATATATGTATATATATTCACAGATATATATTTAATTGTATGGTTTATTGAAGCATATAATGATATTTTTGATCACATATAAAAAAGTAGTATGCGCTAAAAAAGTATATATGTCATCCTTATATGGATATTAATGACATATAAATGGGTCCATACGGATTTTAGTGCCGCACTTGCGAGTCAAATTTGAAATCATTTCTGATGCGAATGTCCATCCACAGACGCAGGCGCTTCCCCATGGGTCCTCTTCGGCGGCGTCGCATAGCTGGAGGAAGCACTCCCGCTTGCTGTCCCTGATGGCGTGTTTCAGCTCCTTCTTCGCTGCTTTGTATGATGCGTCGCGGTCCACAGGGCGCGGTGTGCCCCGAGCTCGCTGGAACAGCCTTCTGGCGCGGATGCACGTTTGGCGGAGCTCGGCTATCTCCTCACTTTACCAGAACACCGGCTTACGGTGCTACCGGAACGCCCTCCTCTGCTGCATATTCTGGTCGCAGGCATACTGCGACGGCCAAGTTGTTGTCCCACTCGTTGGCTCCAGCTGCCTCGTTTGAGTTCTAGCCCCGCAGTGCTCTAGGGAAGGACTGGGCCCTCAGAGTGTCTTGGCGCTACGCCTTCCCTGACCCTGCTCCTGCCCTGTTGAAGATCTACTGGGATCCTTCGTTCAGTAGGACGAGGTCCAGCGTCGCAAAAGCCCTATGAGTTCTCTGGCGTTTGTGCGAGTGGATCCCCACTCCATGGCCCAGGCGTTGAAGTCGCCCCCGACAACCACATTGTTCCGTCCGCGTAGGTCGTATATGTACATATATTATGTACATATATTAAGATGAACACACAGATACAGATAGACTGATACCAGCATGAGCCTCAACAAAATGCCTCCACAAAATCCCTCAAAAAATCCCTCTACCGGTGCGACAGCCAATGAGAATTATGAAGCCTTTTGTGCATATGGCCAAAGTCATAAGAAATATTCGCTGCCGTAGAGCTGCCGATCAGAATTATGACAGCAGACCCGAACCCACACGATTAATTTCTCCTACCGGTGCGACAGCCAATCAGAATTATGAAGCCTAAGATATGTACATATGAGAGCATCAAATATAAGAAATATTCAAATTATTAAAAATTTTCGTGGCTTACAACAACAACAACAAACACAAATCCCTATTGCAAAATCCGATCTTAGGTCATTTCAGCAAAGGTGCGCTCTTAATTGTTTGCCCCACTTCATGGCATTACCCGCAGTGAAGAGAGGGAACCAAATAAAACTATGCACATTAATATATTTGTTCTGACTTACGTCATCCACGTCATCTTCCATTCCACCTATGTAAAAGCATTGGCAGGCAACAACAACAACGATGCATATGCAGCGCTCTCCCCCCGCCTCAGGGCAACACCTCATGCAGTAGGAAAAGAGAATCAAATAAAAGAACTCAAATTGGTACAGTTTTTCGTGGCTTATCTCCCATCTACCCCAGCCCAATACAGAGCAGAAGCCAAAGCAACAACAACAAACACAGATCCCTATTTCAAAATCCGATCTTAGGTCATTTCAGCAAATGTGCGCTCTTAATTGTTTGCCCTGCACTACTTCCATTACCATTGAAAAGAGGGGATCAAATATAACTATTCACATTAAAATATTTCTTCTATAAGCTGACTTACATTGTCCACGCATTCCCTGTCTCCCATTCCACCCATGCAAGCAACAACAACAACGATGCATACGCCAAAGAAAAAATAACGCAATAATTACAATCACCCTTGCAATGCATAAGCATAGGAAGAGAGCATCAATAAGAAGAACTCTTTAAAGTAATCTACCTTTTCTATGTACTCTTCGTCTCCCCCTTCGCTTCTAGAGCGTAAGCCAAATACAGGAAATATATGTTTTCAGTGCAATGCAAATCTCTACTGATTTAACCAGGGGCGAACGCAGAAAATTTTTTCGGGGGGGGTTCGACTATAAATTTTTATAAATGGAGTGCCCAGCCTTTGATGTCTTACGATGTTGATAAATGTTGCAGAAGCTGAAATTTGCGGCATTTTGAAATATCCACCTTTTCACCGTAAACAGCTAGTTCTTTATTTTGAAGTTCATACCTATGAATTCGATTTTCTAATTTCCCTAAAATTTCGGGGGGGGTTTGAACCCCCAAAACCCCCCCCCCCTGCGTTCGCCACTGGATTTAACAGTTAACTATCATAGAAAGAATAAATTCGTTGCTGCCGATACAGAGGCATGGTAATTAATAGCAAATGATAAGCTGAGTAAGAGAGCGAGAGCGAGCCCTTGACCTACAATCGTTATCAGTGATCACCGGCACCGGTAAATTTTTACTCTCGTTTTCTAAGCCGCGCTGCCCACGCTGCTCTGCTGCAGCCGCCCTCTCTTCTCTTAACCTTCGCCAATTTAAGCTGCCCACGCTGCTGCAGTTCTTTTAGTCTAGTCTTGCAGCTCCCCCCGGTCGGTCCAACGGAATTAAAATATTAAATCGCGCGTCGTCTAAAGTATGCATATTGCCAGAAAGTGCGCGTGTGAAGGTGTTAGTGAAAATGTTAGTGATATTCCGCAGACACCGTAGAAACTATATAAAGAGCGGCAATATAAAGCGCAATGCGCATCAGCAATACCAATGGAATGGTAGCTGAGTGTTTTTTTTTTGAGTGAAATTAAATTGCCGAAAAGTGAGTGAAGTGCAATACCAGCAATACCAATGGAATGGTAGCTGGGTAAAATTAAAGTTAAATTGTTCGTCGCGCGTGCGTCTATGAAAGTGTGCGAGTGTGAGTGTATGCAGGCGATATTGGCAAATAGTGAGTGCAAGTGAGTGAGTGAGAAAAGAGTATTCCGCAGAAACTATAGAAAGAGCGGCAATAACAAGCGCATGCTTAACAGCGATGCCAATGTAATGGCAGCTGATTGTTTTTTTTTTTGAGTGAAATTAAATTGCCAAAAAGTCAGTGATATACGAAAAATTGAGTGTTAGTGCAGGATGGTCACTGGGACGGCAAGGAGATCCAGATAAAAGTGAGTGCAAGTGAAGGATGGTCACTGGGACGGCAAGGAGATCCAGATAAAAGTGAGTGTTAGTGCAGGATGGTCACTGGGACGGCAAGGAGATCCAGATAAAAGTGAGTGTTAGTGCAGGATGGTCACTGGGACAGCAAGGAGCTCCGGATAAAAGTGAGTGAAAGTGAAGGATGGTCACTGGGACGGCAAGGAGATCCAGATAAAAGTGAGTGTTAGTGCAGGATGGTCACTGGGACGGCAAGGAGATCCAGATAAAAGTGAGTGCAAGTGAAGGATGGTCACTGGGACGGCAAGGAGATCCAGATAAAAGTGAGTGCAAGTGAAGGATGGTCACTGGGACGGCAAGGAGATCCAGATAAAAGTGAGTGTTAGTGCAGGATGGTCACTGGGACGGCAAGGAGATCCAGATAAAAGTGAGTGCAAGTGAAGGATGGTCACTGGGACGGCAAGGAGATCCAGATAAAAGTGAGTGTTAGTGCAGGATGGTCACTGGGACAGCAAGGAGCTCCGGATAAAAGTGAGTGAAAGTGAAGGATGGTCACTGGGACGGCAAGGAGATCCAGATAAAAGTGAGTGTTAGTGCAGGATGGTCACTGGGACGGCAAGGAGATCCAGATAAAAGTGAGTGCAAGTGAAGGATGGTCACTGGGACGGCAAGGAGATCCAGATAAAAGTGAGTGCTAGTGCAGGATGGTCACTGGGACGGCAAGGAGATCCAGATAAAAGTGAGTGAAAGTGAAGGATGGTCACTGGGACGGCAAGGAGATCCAGATAAAAGTGAGTGCAAGTGAAGGATGGTCAGTGGGACGGCAAGGAGATCCAGATAAAAGTGAGTGTTAGTGCAGGATGGTCACTGGGACGGCAAGGAGATCCAGATAAAAGTGAGTGTTAGTGCAGGATGGTCACTGGGACGGCAAGGAGATCCAGATAAAAGTGAGTGCAAGTGAAGGATGGTCACTGGGACGGCAAGGAGATCCAGATAAAAGTGAGTGTTAGTGCAGGATGGTCACTGGGACGGCAAGGAGATCCAGATAAAAGTGAGTGCAAGTGAAGGATGGTCACTGGGACGGCAAGGAGATCCAGATAAAAGTGAAGGATGGTCACTGGGACGGCAAGGAGATCCAGATAAAATTGAGTGTTAGTGCAGGATGGTCACTGGGACGGCAAGGAGATCCAGATAAAAGTGAGTGTTAGTGCAGAATGGTCACTGGGACGGCAAGGAGATCCAGATAAAAGTGAGTGCAAGTGAAGGATGGTCACTGGGACGGCAAGGAGATCCAGATAAAAGTGAGTGCAAGTGAAGGATGGTCACTGGGACGGCAAGGAGATCCAGATAAAAGTGAGTGTTAGTGCAGGATGGTCACTGGGACGGCAAGGAGATCCAGATAAAAGTGAGTGCAAGTGAAGGATGGTCACTGGGACGGCAAGGAGATCCAGATAAAAGTGAGTGCAAGTGAAGGATGGTCACTGGGACGGCAAGGAGATCCAGATAAAAGTGAGTGTTAGTGCAGGATGGTCACTGGGACGGCAAGGAGATCCAGATAAAAGTGAGTGCAAGTGAAGGATGGTCACTGGGACGGCAAGGAGATCCAGATAAAAGTGAAGGATGGTCACTGGGACGGCAAGGAGATCCAGATAAAATTGAGTGTTAGTGCAGGATGGTCACTGGGACGGCAAGGAGATCCAGATAAAAGTGAGTGTTAGTGCAGAATGGTCACTGGGACGGCAAGGAGATCCAGATAAAAGTGAGTGCAAGTGAAGGATGGTCACTGGGACGGCAAGGAGATCCAGATAAAAGTGAGTGCAAGTGAAGGATGGTCACTGGGACGGCAAGGAGATCCAGATAAAAGTGAGTGCAAGTGAAGGATGGTCACTGGGACGGCAAGGAGATCCAGATAAAAGTGAGTGAAAGTAAAGGATGGTCATAACGACGTGCAATATTAAGCGCCATGCGCCGCAGCAATACCAATGAAATGGAAGCTGAGTGTTTTTTTTTGAGTGAAATAAATTGGAAAAAATTGCAATATTAAGCAGCAATACCAATGAAATGGTAGCTGAGTGTTTTTTTTTTAGTGAAATAAATTTCCAAAAATTGCAATTTTAAGCAGCAATACCAATGAAATGGTAGAGTGTTTTTTTGTTTTTGAGTGAAATAAATAGCCAAAAAGTGAGTGATTTGTGAAAAAAGTGATGCTTGGCAGCAATACAAATGAAATGGTAGCTGACTGTTTTTTTTTTTTGAGTGAAATCAAATTGCCAAGAAGTGAGTGAAAGAGAAAGATCAAAAGAGAGCAGCAACGAGAGCAGAGTCAACTGAAATTAAGGGTGAGTTTGCACTATACTCCAAATTATATTTTATTACTTTATTTATTATTATTTATTATTTTTGGATATTTTCTTTTATTTATATTATATCCACATATCATTATCATTTCTAGTGAATCTTGAATTGTGCCATTTAAGTATTTCAGCTTGCTTTCACTAGTCAAAATTGAGTGAAAGAGACACGCCCATAGGAACTAAGTTCTCTTAATTAGATCGGGTATGAAAGGGTCTCGAAGAAGTGAAAGATTTCAAGAGTTCTGATGGATCGGGTGTACCACTCTATGCCACAGTATTCTAAACGCATTCCAAATTCTAAGCGACTCCAAATCTCGAATTCTATCGATTTTGTGAACGATATCATTCCATATAACAAATTGTGCGAGCCAAAGAAGTTGTTCCTGCTTGGTACCTACGGAATTGAGGTTATGTATAGAGAGGACAGAGCCAGCTTTAAAATAGAGGAATATTTTTGAGGAATATTTTACAGTTTTTCTACATAAAGCAGTTGCTACATCATAAACGATTGCAGTTTGTAGTAGTCCATGAAAGGATTCCCATAATCTGTGGGGTGGTGCCACAGATTATCAAAGCATATCAGGTGGAATTCGATCTGTGGCAGCACCGATATAACTATGTATATTATCCGAATAAGTACAGCATATGCTCTGAAATAGATGTGGTAAAAAGTGTACCTTTTGGAGAAACCTTCGGAAAATTTGAGCTATTTTCGAACTATTGTTTGACGATATAAGATATTAAATATTGATTGAAGTTTTCTAATAAAATATGTACTAAAATAAAACTTCCCTTTCTTTACCACAACAGTTTTTGTTTCATTAGTGATACATATATTTTTGTTCTATTTTCCGTTATTTTTCCTTGGATTTTCAAAATGCCATAGAAATCGTAGATATATTCGTTTCGGTTCAGTGGTCACACCCACCCCCACCCATCCTGCCAATTCTTCATTTATTTTGTGGCAGTACAAACGCTCTGTATGTGAGGCTGAGCTTTAACTTTATGTGTGCAGATATTGGTCTGCTTGTTCGCTTACTGCCTTGCCATTGGTCACAATAATGACACATTTTTTTAAAATGGTGGACCGGTATGCTTGCGCCAATGGGCTATGCAGGCCACAGTGGTAAGAATCGCATCGTTTTTGCTATTCTCCAGTGTGTCTTCGCTGTCTTCTTCTACAACGTCTTCAAAAAGGGTCGACTCTAAAAATGCTAAAGTGAAGGGTGTCGCGAGCACAAAAATCAAAACAAAGTTGAGAAAGCACAAATATCAGTTGTGCGCTCATACACACTTGCAAACACGCAAAGTACATGAGCACATATACACTCTCACACATGCAAACAAGCAAAGTACGTGAGAATGCATGAGCACACATACACTCTCACGACTCGCCGAGTAGCTGATCCACACATGCACAACACGCAAAGTACGTGAGAATGCATGTGCACACATACACTCTCACGACTCTCCGTGTAGCTGATGCCTGGTGCCATCAGTGATTTTGGTGCGGTCAAATTCAATGTATGGAGCGTCGTGTCTATATATTGTATGGTTAGTGATTGTAGCCTGTATTGTAAGAGTTGTCAACTTGTCAACCGCTTCTTGGTCGATATAGATGTTTAGTACAGCTCCATCCCTGGTTTTTGGGGGTGCCAACTTGGGCCGATATCACCGTCGTCAGACTGACCCCAGACTGAGAAACAAAAGAATGTTTATAATAAATTCTCTCGAAGAAGAAAAGTGCAAGGAGTCTCAGCTAGACATATTGCTAAAAATTAACACAGGCGAATACATTTTGCAAAAGAAGAAAAAGCGTAGCTCGGTTTGGAACGTATATCGGGAGATTGTCCGTTCCGATGGCTCCAGGCTGAAATGGCGATATTATTGTGTGGGTTGCAAGCGGGTAATGCAGTCCACTGGAGGAACCACATCTAATCTACGTATCCATAAATGTCATGTCCGATACCTGAAGCAAAACGGAAATGTTTCTGCCGACGATGCGCCAAGTCCTGGCCCCGACTCAGAGACCCTCTCAAGTACAAACCCCCAACCGACATATGCCGACCGATACGAGGCGTTCCATGAGAATAAGACGGACCCTAAAACACAGTACAACGAGATGGACGACGAAATGGACAATCTTGACGAGTCAGATGTCGTCGAAGAATTTGTAAACGTAAGTCGATAAACCAACAAAATTCGAGACTTCAGATGAACAGAGTGATGTTTTCTCTGCTCCTTAGCAAGGACCTGAGACAGATCTGGGAATAAGTTCTACTGATACACGGCCGCTGCTCAAACTATTTTCTGAGGAATCCTGTTCGGGTGAAAGGGAGGAACAGAACCCCACTGTTCTCGAAAACATAGTCGTTCAAGAAGACTTTAAACAAGAGACCCTCCAGCCAAATAAAACGAACTGCATCCATATCGATCCCAGTGCCCTATCCGAGGCCGAGAGCTACGCCCGTTCCTGGGCTCACGCATTTCTCAAGCTGAGCGAAGACCAAAAGTTTTATGCGAAGCGCTCCATAGACGAGCTGCTCGTGCTGGGCCGCCTTGAGAAATTGAATATATCCACGGTGACCTCGCTAACGACAAACTTGTAAAATTCAACGCTTTAGAACCAATTTCTGCCTAAACTATTAGTTCACCATGTAATCAAAGCTTTCAATACACTTGAAAATTAGTTTGTTCCTGTGACAGTTATACACAATAGATATTCTATTTTAAATCTAAGTTTTTGGGGATGATAAGGGGATAGATGGGTTGTTACTCGCATTACGGATAATAAATCTAAAGACAGGCATACCAAAAGATTGTAATTGAAAAAATGTATTAGTCTCCTTAAATAAACGCAACTCGAAAATGTGTTTTTCAATTTTTTTATTTTTTCCAATATGTTTTTAAAGTTTTTTTTTTTACTTTTCCTTTGTTGCCATTTTGCATTTGTTATATGTAGATTTTTCGCTTTGCTCTTTTCTCAGTTTTCTCAGTGTATGAAGTATTTCTGTGAATTACATGCTTTTTGTTTTGCTTTGCTCTGCTGTTCCGTTTCGCGCCCGTTTCGTTCCTCTCTCGATATTCAGTTACAGTTATGTTAAACGGTTTTCAACTTGCGGTGACGCGTGCATGGGCATGAGGGTGAATGGTAGTGCGCTTGTGGGAGGGGCAAATGGTTCAACGTAACATTTGTAAAATAATTTAATTTTGAAATTAAATAGAAAATCTAAACATTAAACGGAACGGTGCTATTTAAGTGTTTGTTGACTTGATCATTCTGAGAATTTCTAGGCGTATTTGAATTTGAATTTATTGCTTTCTATAATACACTTCAACTTTTTTGCACATTTGCGGGGGTTTTAAATTTGAATTCGAAATTAATTTTCTTCGCTGCTGCATGGGATGGGGGATGGTAGATGGGGCTGTATGAAAGTTTCCCTACACAACGGAAAGCAAAGCAACGAACCAAATTTATAAAATACACTACGGCCCATTTTCCAGTGTCTGTTGATGTTGTTGCTTTTTTTTTTAGTTCTTGTAGTTCTTGCTGCTGCTGCTGGTGGCGGTGGTGCTGATGGTGTTCTTCTTGTTGTGTGGATCTATGCCGTACTCTCTGTTGTTGTATTCTGCACCTCCTGGGCGCCATTCTGTATAGGATTCGCGGATGGTAGGGGGGTAGGGGTAAATCATAAGAAATCAACTTAAAAAAAATCATGGTATATGGAACATGAAGAGCTGTTATTCGTTTGGTTTGTTACATTCATTGTTTGTTAGACCCAAAGCCTCTTATGTTAAGTATTACAATTATTCGTTTTCCCTCTGATGTTTTAGCGGTTAATTATGAATGCATTTTAGTTAGTTGTGTGTGGAGTGGTAGTGTTTCTATTTCTATGTTTCCGACACCAAGTAGTATTTGTTGTTGTTTTTGTCGCCGTCGCCATGTTGATTAGTGGTTGTTATATTTTGTTGTTGTTGTTGTGGTTGGATGTTGCTTTGGCGATATTTTCTTTTGTGTCAGTGGTGATTAGTTCATTACCTGCTGTGGCTGCTGTTGCTGCTGCTCCAGACCACCGCCAGGACCATTCGGCTTCCGATTCTGGCGACGGGGGCGCGGTTGCTGCTGGCGCGGCGGGCCCTGGCCTTGAACTGCAACAAAGGTAAAGCGAAAAGTTAAAAAAGGAAAAGAAAATGGTAGGCTTGTTGGAGTTACTTGGTGCAGTGTACTCACTGTACTCCCCGCCATCGCGTCGTGGTGGTGGTGGCCCGTTGTTGTAGTTGCGTCGGAAAAAGCGTCTCTGGGGTCCTCCGGGGCCGCCGGCACCGCGACGAGGGCCTTCTCCGCCGCGCTGCAGACCCTCGGGATTCTGTTCGTGAACGCCAGGATCGACACTGCTGCCATCACCGCCGCCCAAACCGCGACGCTGCTGACGCGGGTAGTAGTTGTTGTATCGTCTGGGTCCACCAGGTGGTCCGCCTGGACCACGTGGACCACCGCGAGGTCCACCGGGGGGACCACTTGGGCCGCGACGATAATTTTGGCGGGGCTGGCGGGGTCCTGACTGCAACTGCTGTTGTCCGTCAAGGGGCTGCTGCTGCTGCTGGTCCGGAGACTCCATCTCATCCCCCTCCTCGCCATCCTTGCGACGGCTGTTCTTCTTCATCCAGGGCCGGAAGTTGCGACGCTTATCCGCAGCAAACTGGCTGCCGCGCACAGGCTCCCCAGACGGTCCGGTGACATTGGCCGCCTCATTGCCCTTCTCGCCAATAACGACATCGAACTCGACCACCTCTCCGTCGCCCACCGAGCGGACAGCCTTCTTCGGATTGTTGCGGGCAATGGCGCTCTGATGCACGAAGACGTCCTCTTTGGTGTCGTTCCGGTTGATGAAGCCGTAACCGCTCTTCACGTTGAACCATTTGACGGTGCCGGTCACTTTGGTCGCTGCAATTGTGAGGTTAGAAACGTCATTGTTGGTTCTGCTGCCATTCGAATAGAATGGATGCATAAATAGTGGGTTACATAGGGATTCTAGTGCCTTAAAAATGCATTTAATGTCCAATACGCGATTCTAGCACATGCCACTGTGCGGTGCGTGTGTGTGTGTGCGTGTGTGCGGCAGTGTATACAAATAAATTTACCAAAACAATAAACACACACACATGAAGATACATATTCTCCGTCTTTCTCCCACTCTATATCTTTCTCACTCACATCGACGTGCGCGCGCGCAGAGAACGGAGAGGACCAACAAATTGGGTTGTTCGAATGTTATGTGCGGGGGGCCATGCGGGGGCAGACCAAACGTACGGGGGTGGGCAACACCGGCAAAAGGCAAAATTTTCATTTCGTTTCTTTGCGGCCAGGCAGGGGCCGCTTTTCATGAGGCGGCGGGCGGTGAGCCGGTGAACGTTCATATGTATGTGCCTTGCTATACAAAATGGCCGTCGTGCGTATATTTTAAGACACAAACACACACATACACGCAAAAAAAACCCTATATATGTGTACACACACGCACATTTTATTTTTTCATTCCTTTCATTGCTATTTTGGTAGAACTAGCGGTCGCCATGTGTTTGCGTATGAATGAAATGCAAATCCATTTACGTTAGCTCTTACCAATAATTTCCTTCGGCGGCGGAGCTGGCTTGCCTTCTCCCTGCTGGCCATCGTCCTCCTGCTGTTCCTCCTCGGCCAGCGGCTGCTGTTGTTCAATGGGCAGCAGCTGCTGCGGTTTGTTCTCAGAGTCTGCCATTTTTTCGTTGTTGTTCTCACCCGCACTCGACGAACACGCGCTTCCAAAAATAAAAGGAAGAAAAATAAGCTGCTACCGCTTTTGAGGTGTCAGCCAAGTTTTTCTTGGCTATACGATGCGATACGATGCGATGCTCAAAAGCCGCAACTTTATTCTTCTCTGCTTATTGTTTTTGGGATTGATGGTCTGTGCTTGTCGTTGGTGTTGTTGTTGCTGGTCAGTTGTGGCACTCTTTCAACTACCACTACCACTTTTTGATGTTATTTTTGAGTGTGATCTTAAAACACTCGCCACTCGCAGGGTTTTTCTTTGCCGTATTTTGTTCGCAAGCGGAAGTGACAATGACAGCAAACTAGGGATGTTAGATATATATTGATATGAGATATCGATATATTTATTATTTTTGATAATATATTTGTAGGTGGTTTTTTACGATGGATAATCAATGGAACTGTTCTTTGGAATAATGACCCAATTAACACCATTTTTCTGTTCTTTCCCGTCGTTAGATTTTTAGATATTCCCGCGATTCTACTTATCGATGCACAAAGTAGCTATTGCAAACAAAATTATCGGTATTTATGTGCGATAGACGTAACGTATTCGGCGGATCCTAATTTTGAAAATAACAAACACTACACTGGTTTTAAATATAAATGTCGGCATAAAATCTAAAAATTATTCGAAAGGTCTGAAAATGTATATATGAGATAGACATGCACCAGTTTCATTCTGCAGCGTGAAGAAAACAAACAACCTATCGCTTATTTCAATTAAATGTTTACTAAGAATTACCCAATTCTACTGTGTTTACAATTCTCGTTAAAGCCAAAAAATAGTCAAATTGGGTACTCTTTGGTAATTCCAATCAAGATAAGTACATTGGACAAGCAAACTCTAATTTTTAGTGGTAATCCGTCGCGTTGCGTTTAATTAAGGCCTCACGCAATCCTAATTGGGATACGATTCCCCAGGGAGCTGAGGACTTCCGTTACGCAAAGCTGACATTACCGGCAGTTGGCTTTGTCAAGATGGGTTCGCTGGTCGTGCTTCTGCTGCTACTGCCAATAATTTGTGTGGCTTCCTCATCTTTATCTGTGGAAGGAAGGCTGGCTAGGATGAGCTGCCGAATCGTCATCCAGCAGGCCACGCAGATAACCTACATCTATCGGTGTGTGAGCTGCCTGGGCGCCGGCACACCGGAACATTTGGCCCTGGAGCTAGAACTGTATCGATGTGTGGGCAGTCGTGTGGCCACTGTGACGCGCCAAATTGAGAGCCATGAGCTGGAGCCCCTGCGTCGGACAGATAGCATGAGCATCTTTCATATTCCCGCCGGCCATGATGGGGATGGTCTTGTACGTCGTATAATCAAAATTTTAAATCCGCGACAGCCTCGCAAGCATCTTCACAAATATATCTTCCTCTGGCCCGGCGCCAATCTGGAGCAGCTGCAGGCCCTCTTCTCGGGATGCTGGACGAAGCAGTTGCTGTTTGGGCTGGCGATCACTCGAGTGGAGGACGGAGTCTTTGACTTTGACCCCTTTGCTGAGGGTGGTCTTCGCGTGGTGCGGCAACGCGACCACGCTGTAAGCTACTCCGACAAGCTGAGGGATCTGCGGGGATTCGAGCTGCGCTACTCCATGTTCACGGATCCCTTGATGGCCATACCGATACCACCGGTGGCTAGAAACGGATACAAGGCAGTCGATGGTGTAGCAGCCCGCGTCGCGGCACAGATTTTAAATGCCAGTGTAACCTACGTCCTTCCCGATGATAACGAGTCCTACGGACGCTGCCTTCTCAATGGAAGCTTTACCGGCGTGGTCAGAGATCTTACCAGCGGCAAGACGCACTTTGGGCCCAACTCACGCTTTGTCCTGGACTGCATTTGGCCACATGTGGAGGTGCTGTATCCACACACGCGCAGGATGCTCTACCTGGTGGTGCCAGCGTCGGACATCCAGCCGGAGTACCTGATCTTTCTCCGCGTCTTTCGCCGTTCCGTGTGGCATCTTCTGCTGGCCAACTTTTTGCTGGTTGTGCTCTTCTTCTGGCTGTTGCAGCGATTACAGAAGCGAGTGCCACGTATGTGGGAGATTGGGCGGGGAGTAACCTTCGCCCGTTGGTATGAGATCGTCGAGACATTTGGGAAGACCCATGTTGGGGAGCCTGTGGAAAGATTCTCGCAGATCAGCTCGATGAGGGCCTTCCTCATGTGTTGGATTCTCTTCAGCTATGTCGTGACCACCATTTATTTTGCCAAGCTGGAGAGCGGTTTTGTGCGGCCCACATACGAGGCGCAGCTGGATAATTTGGACGGACTTTCCGGCCTCAATGTCCGCATCTATGCGGTGACAACCATCTTCGATGCGGTCAAGTCGACGCTGTCGGAGCGCCACTACGACTTGTTGGCCAGCAGGAGCAGGCAACTGCCATTGGACCTGACCACCTCCTATTACCAGCTAATAGTGAGTCGGAGGGATAGACGATCCGCCTTTATAATGAGGGACTTCCATGCGAGGGACTTTCTGGCCCTTACCTACAATTCTCACGCGGATCGGCCCTCCTATCACATTGTTAAGGAGTACCTCAGATCCATGATGTGCACATACATTATGCCGCTGGGATCGCCATTGCTTTACAAGTTTCAGTCGCTCTTCACGGGCTTTCATGAGCACGGATTCTACGAGCATTGGCGCCAAATGGACTTGATTACTAGGGATGGGACATCGCCCAATGCAGAAGAGTTTTATGAGGAGTTGGGCGACCAAACGGATACGGACCCTGCTGTGGCCGATGCCGCGGGCAATCGTAAAAAGAAACATGTGGTTCTCACATTGGATGTTTTGCAGGGGGCTTTCTATTTGTGGTCGCTGGGAATTGCATTGAGCAGTTTGGGTTTTGTACTGGAGCATGGTTATTGCTTTTGGAAAAGACCATCTAAAGTATTAACAGAAACCGTATAATTCAACTATTTAATTTTAATTTTTAACGAAGTACTATTTTTCTGAGTTGCATGTGTAACATATCGATAGTAGAGTACATATATTTTTCATGTCCGGCATCTCTCTTTAAAACAGCTGACAATAGCTTAAAAGCGCAAAGCAAACGTATTTCGCTGCTAACACAATTGCATTTGTTTATTAATCAATCAAAGTTATAGCAACGCATGTGAAAAGCATCATTGGACGTCAACATGAACGTTTTCTAGTGAGGGACTAACGCTTCCTCAGTTTATCAGAAGCTACTGCAGTAGTTATGGAAAAATCAAAATAAAAGTGAACTTCAGAATAGTTAAAAGGTGAAAATAATGTGATTTTCAATGGCATGGGTCGCGTCGTGGTCGTCAGGTGCAAATTTCATCAACGTAAATCAAACAATTGGGAGAATATTCCACTAAAAAAGGTTCCATTAGAGCGGCAAGAGTCAAAGGTGGCGTCGTCACCGTCACATCGTATGATCCATTTGAGCGTTCTGATTGGTCGAGAGCGCTTTTGCATGCTTTCCCGCTCGTTTATGTGTTTCCCATGTGCACAGTGTCCTCAGCAGTGCTGGAAAAGCTGCAAAGCTTCCAAATAACGGGACTTACACTTAACCAATGACTACAGTACCTATTCCCAACAATTCATTCATTATTAAATGCATTTGGTTTTACATTCTAACACTGTGGTAGCCATAGATACATATCTGTTTACTTTTTTCGCCGTGTGCAAATGAGTACGGAACCACTGTTGTGTTGTTGGTTAAATGTGTAATTGCGCCGCTTAGAATTTTGATAAACAATCCCAGAGACGAGACGTGTGTTTATATTAATTACACAATATTGTTGATGTTTTCAGCAGCACAAGAAAATCTGACATGGATCATAATAGCATGGACTTCATGTCCGGCCCCGTGGATGAGTCCCTGGACCTGTTCAAAGAGGACGATGCCTTCGACATGATTAACGAGGTTCTGCACCCGGATATGTTGGATAATTTCCTCAACGAAATGGACCTGGAACAGGCGCAAATGTATGAAAATATTCTGCGAATGGACGAGCCCCAGCCCATAGTGCAGCCACAGCAGCAGCAGCAGCAACAACCGCTGCATGTTAAAAGCGAACACTCTTCGCCAGTGCACATCAAGGAGGAGCTACAACTGCCCTTCTACAAGGCGGATCCTCTGATGACCGCCAGTTATAATTTACTTCAGCAACAGCCCCAGCCGCCGCAGCAGCAGCAGCAGCAACCTCAAACGCCGCAGCAGCTGGTCCTTAAGGCTGCCCAGCCTACCACTACTATACACCACATGGATGCCACTAGGCTACCGCCCAATACCTCCCTCTACACCTCCCCTCTGCCCAGTGGCTATGTTTACCAGACTTCTTCACCACCGACTCCACCAGCCGAGTCGACTCCGCAAAGAATCCAGGCCCAGGCCCCCTCCCCACTGCCATTGGCAACGCAACCAATGCCACAACCCTTAATCATGTATACTCAACCCATCACCACTAATCCGAAGATTTTTACGTCCGCTGAGCAAATCATGTCGGTTCTGATAGAGAAGACCAGGGCCACAACTGAGAGCAATCCCAAGCCCTCACCGCCAATCGCACCGAGCAGCGGCAACGGGAGCAGAGCTAGCAAGGCGAAAGTACTTTTGGCACCGTCTCCAGGCACCGAAGCCACCAATCAATCGGTGGCCGGAAAAGTGCCCATCAATAGGGTACAGCCCAAGGTGAAAGAAGTAAAACGTTCGGCCCACAATGCCATCGAGCGTCGCTACCGCACTTCGATCAACGACAAGATTACCGAACTGAAGAATCTAGTGGTGGGCGATCAGGCCAAGCTGAACAAGTCGGCCGTGCTGCGCAAATCCATTGACAAGATACGAGACCTGCAGCGTCAGACGAGCGAGCTGAAGTCAGAGCTGCAACGTTTGCAGCGGGAGTTGATGGCTCGCGATGGCTCCCAAGTTAAGGATTTGCTTCAGCGGGAAACGCGACCATGGCCCGTCCGTGGTGGCTCGAAGAAGCGTCGCGAGAGCTCGTTGACATCTACCACCGATGCTGGTCTAACTCCGCCGCGTAGTGATGTCTCGGATCCCTCTCTCTCACCTATGCACTCTGACATTTCCCTGCCGCCCTCCCCATACGGAGGATCCACCGCCAGCTGCAGTAGTGGCGGCGACAGCAACTGCAGCAAGGATGATCTTCTGGTGGTGCCGAGCTCTATGCGAGGCATGGCCACCCATTCGCGCCTGGGGCTCTGCATGTTTATGTTCGCGATTCTGGCAGTGAATCCCTTCAAGAGTTTCCTCCACGGCGGACACCAAGATGAGGATAACCTAGGAGGCGAGCTGAGCCATCAAAGGCGCATGATTCTTTCCTACGATGTGGATGGTGGTGAGTCTTCTTTGTCTCAGCCTTTGAATGTCTTATTCTTATTCACATTTTTTCTTATGCGGCAGGTTATGTCGGCTGGCAGCACAGCTCCTGGCTATGGCTATTGAATTTAACGCTTATGCTGGGTTGTCTGATCAAGCTGTTGGTCTACGGCGATCCTCAGTTGGATGCTCAGACGGATGCCTACTGGCAGCACAAGCAGCGGGCCGAGGCAGACTTTGCCGCGGGTCAGGGAGCACAGGCCTATGCCGGCTATCTCAACTGTCTGCACATGTTCGGACTAAGTCTGCCGGCGACACGGTTGGAGTGCTATTTGCAGACCACCTGGCAGTTCTTGCGATTCATCTTCCACAGACTCTGGCTGGGCCGTGTGTTGTCGCGTCGCACCGGAGGTCTCTTCTGCAAGGTGGCCAATCGGAAACAGGCTTTGTCCTCGGCCCGAGAGCTGTCCTTGCTCTTCAATCGGCTCAATCAATTGCATCTGACTGGACATGGCAACCGCACGGACGGCAACGGCATAATGATGGCCCTGTATGCCAGCAATATGGCCGAGGTGGCCCACAATCTATTGACGCCGCGCGAGACAATCTGCATACATGTGATGACCGCTCTCCGTATGAAGCGCAGTGCACCCAAATGGCTGCAGTCACTTTTTGCCCTCTACTACATGGGTCGGGCGCGACAGGAGTGCGGCCGGACAAGGGCTGCCGAACAGACGCAGGAACTCCGCTGGGCGTTTAGTGCCTATGGCTTCCGTTATTGCAGCGCCCATGACTTTAGCTATGATCTGAGCGACTCCGGCGAACAGGATGGCTTTTTTACAAGGCTACGAAACGCCTGTGATCCCGCTGCCTATGTTATCAAGGTGAGTGGTTATTCTCGCTATTTTCTGTGTGCTCTATCTATCTATATCGAAATCTTTCCATCACAGCAATATAGGGAACATCTACTGTTTAAGGCCATTGAGTGTCTAGTGGGAGCTGGACACAAGTCGGCGGCAGGACTTCCCACAGCCGGCGGGGAATTGGAACAGCAGCAGCAGCAACAGCAGCAACAGCAGCACAGCGGCACAATAGTCAGCAATGTCCTCAAATATACCTCCCTGCTGAGGGAAACACTCTGGGCCGACGAGGATGAACGCGATACGAATGTCGTCTGGTGGGCAAACATCTTGGAAATTGCCGTGCACTGGCTCCTTGGCGAGGACACATTGGCCGAACAACTATATGACAGCATCAAGCAGATTCCCGTGCAGCTGGAGCCAAACAACGACACCAATCACCTTCCCAAAGCCCTTAATGCGGCGCTCGGTGCCAAAATGTTATTGCTCATGTAAGTGTGTGCGTGTGAATATTTCCAGGGAGAACTAGGTAGAATGTTAAACTTTTTCATGCAGGAACAATGGCAACACTCCCGACAAACGGCTCAAGAGAACGATCAATGGCTTGTGCGATGACGCCAGTGCACAGCTGCAGGAATGTTTGACCGTCAACCGGATCACCAATGCCAAGGGCATTCAGCTGGTGAGAGAGTGTAACAATCTGCTTTTGACCACAAAAAACCAAACCAAACACTCCCGGAGATGACACGCAGGTGCATTGTAGTCGCATTGTCTGTCCATCTTGACCTCAGGCAATACAACTGCAGTGCAAGCTCTGTGCATTTCATAAGTCAACGTCGTCCAATGTCGCTGGTCCATTTTCAGTCCTTGCCGCGGTGATAGATCATGACTCATTGCTTTTATTCTGATTCCGATCCAATTTCAGCTATTCCAACTGCTAACCTGCGATTGGCTTCTGGAGACGCTGACGGCTTTGTGGGAGCTAGAGCATATGAATGTCGAGGATGATGGCTACTATCAGGTGCCTGGCGAAGTGCTCGAAAAGTTCCAAACCGGCTTGAATTCCTTGCGCAGCATTGTTGAGAATATACCGGTAAGCGCTTTAATAATCCTTTATTCCGAGTAGCACAAAATGTCACGATATTTCCATATTTTGCAGAACGCGCAATCGAGAATTTATTTGTATGAGGCCGTTTGTCGCCTGATGGCCGGTGCCTCGCCCTGTCCCACTCAACAACTGCTGGATAGGAGTCTACGCTCGCGCTATGCCCATTCGTCCATATTCTGCGGCAGCAAGGATCGGCGGCATCAGAACTTTGAGGGTGGAGAGCGAGAGCGCGCCGCTGCCATGTACGTTGCATGCAAATATCTGCCACCAGCCCTGTTGAGTTCGCCTGGTGAGCGTGCTGGTATGCTGGCCGAGGCCGCCAAGACACTGGAAAAGGTGGGCGACAAGCGAAAGCTGAAGGAATGCTACCAACTAATGAAGTCGCTGGGCAGTGGTATTGGCAGCGTAAAAGCTTAGTTTAAATAAGAACTAAATTACACCCACATTTACTATGTTAGTGGATATATTTTTTTTGCACATTTCACCAAGGGACCTTGCATGGGAAAGGGTCTACCATATTTTCTCCTTCTAATTGTGCTTAGAATGTAACTGAACGTAATTTAACAGGCATAACAAAATTATATTTGTTTAATATTTACAATAATCACTAAACATATATTTATGTCAATAAATATTTGAACAGTTCTCGTCTCTGGTCTTCAGCACTTAACAACTTAAAGAATTAGCCACTCTGCTGCTCAATTGGAAGCCCTATAATTATATACAAGTATCTGCTACATTATTTATAATCCCAGTAAGACGCAATTGCTTCAGGTACCTTATCCGAATCGCAACTCAAATAAATCAAATTTAAAATTAATACTGATTGACAATCGTACAATTTTCTATAAATACGATATTAAGAAAGGATACTCGTAACAGGCATCTTCGCATATATAAGAAAAGGAACATCTAATTAGAAGGAACAAAACAACAATGACCCGCATTCTAGTCGAACCAAGTTATTGGTCAAACGTTCTCAATTTTCTGGGTGAGCTTTTGAGTATCTTACAAACAAATGGTAGTACTCTAGTCGGTGTATCCCTTTAGTCCAGCAATATTTTATCAATTCGCATACCACTTGCATTTTGCGGCATCCTGCATTCGATGTACAACTGGCAGGGGATGGATGGCTTCCCCTGATAAATATAGACTCGCAAAAGTGGACAAATGTAGAAGATGATGTCTATGATTATGAGAGCAAACGACGCGAGTTTAAAAAGAATGGTATCGCTTTCAACGATTGGATACTTAGGCTTACGGTTGCCATTGAACATTCCCATTGTGAGGTACATATGTATGTTTTTATTCCTTAGTCAAAGATTGTGTCGCACCTGGAGTGGGTATCTGGCCGACAGTAATGGCAAACGTCATGAAAACCAAGACGTAAATGCGTGTGATTCGTAAGCAGATCATTCAACTGAAATGGTAGAGAGTGATAGCAGAAGCTTTACAGTTTTTAAAAAAGTATTCGAACCATTTGTTGATGCTCCAGCAATTTGATAAATGAAAGTGTCAGCAATAGCTTCTTTTTAGACTCAATACGAACGTCTCGAACATCGAACAGAAATCGTTTCGCCTCAGAGCTGGTCATCTGCCAACGCTTGCCCAACTTCAGATGTGTGAGCTTGGTGCAGCTGGTTAGGACAGACAGAAGCTGACAATTGACTCCTTTGATAGGGTTAATACATTCTATGGCCAAGCACTCGAGTTCAGTTAGTTGACTCAATTTGTCCACAGCTTCTGAGGGCCAATTGTCACATTCGAGCGCCTTGAGTCTCTTAAGTGCCTGTATGTGATGCACTTGGGCTGGTCCTACACGAATGGACAGGAATTGCAGCTGCTCCAAGCGATCGGCATAGCGATGGGCCAACGATCTATAGAAATCGCTGTTCACTTCTCCAATCCAGCGCGAGATCATACGCAGAGATTTTAGCGACCTAAACTCTCCTATATCGGGAAGCCTCAAGTCAAAGTTCTCCAAAGTTAAATGTTCCAGATGCACACAATGGTCTGACAATTGGGGTAGCTGATAAGTGCGTTTCAGGGCTCGTCCAAAGTTCAACAAGAGGCGGCATAATTTCGCTTTGTTATGGAACATCTGCACGAAATTCTCTTCAGCAAGATTGACGTCAATCCCATCAACATCTAGCGCTTGCAGTTCACCGAAATGTTGCAAATGTACAACTGCATGGATCAGATATCTGTATCAGTAGGTAAGCTCAGAAAAATACAAGTACCTACGCTGAGGCGCTCTGGCATCGATTAGCGTCAGGTTTCTCAGGCCAGGAAGCTTCATCAGCAGCTGCATAATGGTAGTGGGACCACCTCTACTGTCCCTTGACGCGGGCGGCGTGTCCGTATCCGAGTGCATGAATATCAGAACAAGTTGTTGCAAATTCAAACAGTGCTGGCTGAGAAGATCCAGAAATGGATGGGTGAAGGATTCGTCCCAGCGGCCGTGGGGCACCTCACAGCGCACCACGCTGGAACCGTACAGTTTCAGCATGTATTCCCAGTCCTGGACGGTTTTTAGCATCTTCACATTGATTTTACTATAGCGCGCGGGCAATAAGCTCGCCAGCAATTGGTGGAACAGGGGATGGGCGCGGCCCAGATTTAGTTGATCCTCGAGTGCATTCAGATACGAAAGTATCTCCAAATAACAGTCGTAGTTCAGCTGGAGTATACCTGGCTTAGGTGTGATACCCTGCGGCCTTCCCTCTTTTCCTCCAAGGAAGGAAAACGGACAGCCGAGTCCTAGTTTATCCATAATTTAAGGAATTTGCGAATTTATGAATTTCTTATCGCTTCTTGCTATCGATAACAGACCAGCTGATTATGGACAATCAAAATTAAACCATTTGCTATTTTAATTTGTATTTGTATTTTCAGACATTTTTAGCATTTCAAGAGCAGATACCAGACTTTGCCCGCTATTTTTATAATGCCAGCGTTTACTCGATTTGGCGTTCATCGCGGAATCGGTTTATTTTTGCCTACACAGATGAGCTGCTGGACGATAAGGACTTACTCGAAGGATACATATTTTACGGTACGGCCGTACCTTTTTCATTGTTATCTGCCATTCACAAATCATTATTTTCATTTACTATCTAAAGATCAACCCAATGTTTTGCTGGTCAGATCCCCATATCTGAATTCGATCATTTTTGACATCGAAACAAATCGCTTTGTGGGCCCGCGAGATTTTGACCACAGACCGGGAACGATTCAATTTAATTTACTGCTACGCTATGACGCCCAGCACAGGGAAATAATCTGGGAAAGTGGCGACACAATGTCGAAGAAGCTGCAGGATCTACAGGGTCGTGAAGTTGTCGTTGGAATCTTCGATTACAAGCCATTCATGTTGCTGGACTATGTAAGTATGTAGATTTATTTTTGAAAGCTGAACCTTAATCAAGAGAACATTTCTAAACGAATCGGCCAGGAAAGTCAGCCGACGGTCTACGATCGCGGTCAAGGGCTTAAGGTCTCTATCGATGGCACAGAATTGCGCCTGATGATGATATTCTGTGAACTTTACAACTGCACTATCCAGGTTGATACAGGTTGGGTATTGTACTCATATTTGCCTTCTTGAGTTCACTTCCTCTTTATTCTGTTCCCAGCAGCAACGACCGACTGGGGTGGCATCTATTCAAATGCCACGGGATATGGACTGCTAGGAATGGTGCTCGATAGACGGAATGACTATGGGATTGGGGGATTGTATTTGTGGTAGGATTTCCATACCATTCGTTATGCATATCCGTTTAAAATGTCTTTGGATAGGTACGAGGCCTATCAGCACATGGACATGACCCACTTTCTTGGTCGTTCGGGAGTCACCTGTCTGGTGCCAGCTCCCCATCGTTTAATCAGCTGGACCCTGTTTCTAAGACCATTCCAGACCTTACTTTGGCTGTGTGTAATGGTCTGCTTGCTGCTCGAGATACTGGGCCTTTGTCTGACGCGTCGCTGGGAGCATTCGACGCTGGCACAGACCTGGGTCGAAAGTCTACGATTCGGCTGTGCCAGTACGCTAAAACTATTCGTGAACCAGAGCACCAGCTATATAACCAGCTCGAATTCACTGCGCACCGTGCTCTTGGCCTGCTACATGACTGACATTATTTTAACGACCGTCTACAGTGGCGGACTGGCGGCTATTCTGACTCTGCCCACTATGGAAGAGGCGGCCGATTCTCGACAGCGTCTCTACGATCATAAACTAATCTGGACTGGTACATCACAGGCCTGGATCTCCACCATGGATATGACCGCTGATGTGAGTCCGGAGTCGTGGATAATATGAGACATAATCAACATCGCTCAGTTTTAGCCAGTTCTCCTGGGACTTAAGGAGCATTACCGTGTGTACGATGCTGCCCAGATCTCGGCCTACTCCCGTTCGGAGCAGATGGGATTTGTTGTGGAGCGCGTGCAGTATGGGCATTTGGGGAATACAGAGTTTATTGCCGACGATGCATTGGATCGATTAAAGCTTATGATTGATGACATATACTTTGCCATCACAGTGGCATTTGTGCCGCGTCTGTGGCCCCATCTGAATGCCTTCAACGACGTTATTATGGCCTGGCAATCCTCGGGCCTGGATAAGTTCTGGGAGTGGAAGATTGCCGCCGAATATATGAACGCCCATCGGCAGAATCGCATGCTTGCCTCCCAGAAGCTGAACCTTGACATCGGTCCGGTTCAGCTGGGCCTCGACAACATCATTGGCCTGATCATACTTTGGTGCTTCGGCCTCATATGTAGCCTGCTGGCATTTGTAGTGGAGCTATGGCACCACAAACAAGTGGAAATGCCAGTACTTTAAGTGTTTTTTTTTTGTTTGTGTTTGCATTACTACAAATTAATTATTAAATTTTGTAAATTTTTTGTTTGTTTTTTTTTTAATCTTAAAAAAAAACGTTCTAAAACAAGAGCTTAGACTTTGGTATGAAGATGAAGCACCTGGTCGGTGACACGCGTGATTAGGGGATCAAGCTCGTTCTCTGGGAATATAATTGAATATATTTTCATTTCAAAATATCGATATTTCGATAACTTTTACGCCGCAATCATCGATAGCAAGCTGTCTTTGGCTTGCTTTAAACATTTTGTGTACATTTATACAATAAATAAAATGTCTGCGCGACCGGGTCTACATGAGTCTAATTCCCAAAGCCCTAAACGACGTGTTTCGCAATCTAATGATGCGGTTGATAATGACGAGCAAAATCTAAATAATTCTGTGGACACTGTAGAGTACATTCAGGAGTCAGAAAGTTCTTATGAAGACGGGAACGATGTGGAAGTCTAAGCTCTTGTTTTAGAACGTTTTCTAAAACAAGAGCTTAGACTTTGGTATGAAGATGAAGCACCTGGTCGGTGACACGCGTGATTAGGGGATCAAGCTCGTTCTCTGGGAGCTGCTTGCCCCAAAGCTCATATAGCGTGTTGCTGGCCAGTTGCACCGAGTTTCCAGTGTCTGTTTTGTTTGATGTTTGCAGCGTTAGAAAGATGACTGCATCCCTTAAAATGGGGCTATAGGTATCGCAAATCGTATGCAAGGCCCGTGCCGAACTAGGAGGAATCTGCAAAAAAAAAACACATTTTGAACAAGTTCAGATCCACCGTATGTGTATTTTATTGCCGCTCCACTTACATCATTCAGATTGACGATGAGAAATACTTTTCCTTCTTCTTCTTGGAGTTTTTTCTTGAACTGCACAATGGCAAATCCGTAGTCTCCATTTTTGGATTCGAAGTCATCTTTGTTCATGCGCATTGGCTTCGCTGTTCCACCTGTTGGTATCAATTAGTAAGGAGAGTGTTCCAAGCATACATATGTATGTGTTCTGGGATAACGTACCAAAACAGGCGGACGTCTCATTGGCAATATTTTCAATGAGTGTCTTTAGGCTCTCATTTTGATGAAGAAACAGAAACACACTTGGTCGCTGGTCGCGCTTATTGATCAGTCCTTCAACGCCCTTTTGTAAAGCCGTCCATACTTTCACCGATTGGATAGGTTCGTCTTTGCGCAGCTTCTCAAAAGCACAGCTTCTCTCCACGTTTTGATTACTTTGATAACTTATATATTGCCAGGCAAGTATCGACAGCAAAATGAATAAAAGAGGAACAACACCATAAAAGAGCCAGCTTCTCCGCTTGACGGGCACCACATCTTTGCCCCCGTCGTTTCCGTCTTCCACATCGTTCCCGTCTTCATAAGAACTTACTGACTCCGGAATGTACTCTACAGTGTCCACAGAATTATTTAGATTTTGCTCGTCATTATCAACCGCATCATTAGATTGCGAAACACGTCGTTTAGGGCTTTGGGAATTAGACTCATGTAGACCCGGTCGCGCAGACATTTTATTTATTGTATAAATGTACACAAAATGTTTAAAGCAAGCCAAAGACAGCTTGCTATCGATGATTGCGGCGTAAAAGTTATCGAAATATCGATATTTTGAAATGAAAATATATTCAATTAAAATCATAAAATCCCCCAAAAATGTAGTTATATTTTAACTGCTCTCCAATAACTTTACCTCTAAGAAGAGATTGTTATTGTATTTTTATAACCGATACCGGTTTTCACTATTAATATTTCTTTTAAGTTATACAACTTTGTATATGTACAGATGATTATCCTCTATCTATAATGACAATTATCCAAAGGAGATGACTATTCAGCTGGTGGCACCGTGTTTAATGTCAAGCGCCGTAAGCGGCCCAGGACAAAGATCTCGTCAATTGCTCGTTTTGCATAGAACTTTTGGTCTTCACTGAGCTTGCGATACTCTAGGGACCATGTTTGAGCGTATATAGAGGATTCCTGGGCTTCACTGACATCGAGGGACATCGGCATGTCCGGCTGCTTCTGAAGATGGGGCTGGGGCTGGAGCTGAGGCTGGACAATGCAAGCGGTAGCGAAGGCAGCAACGTCTGCGGCAGTTGGTTTCTTTTCAACCTCGTCCTCCAGGTGTTGATGCTTTTCATCCTTGTTCACCTCCATCTCTGAGACGGCGGGTATCCGTCCCGTTTCGTCTATAGGTGACTGAAAATCCTCGTCGCTGGTGTCGATTTCGGCTTCGTGTGTTTTTGGACTTGATTTACATTCGAAGACATGTGTTTTCTTTAGATACTGCAGATGGCACCTGTGGCGGCGTAGATTTGTCGTCGACTTGTGAGTAAAAGACATTAAGCCTTTGCAGCCAGTGCAAAACAATAGGTTCTCAAGGATTGTCCCATCCTCTTTCTGAATCTTTCGGTAAACGCGCCACACAGTGCTTCGCGTACTTTTATCGTTGACTGCAAGCTTGTATATTCCATTTGCTATTTTTTCCCGTATACCTTCAGATCTAACTGGCATTGTTGTGGTTGCTGGGGGCTGCGAGATTATTTTGTTATGATTTTTTTTACAAGCACCTGGTAGCGATGTGCGGTGTTCACAGCACCTATTATCGATATTGAATAAACATCGCCTTGAATTGTTTCGATAGAATCGAAACATAGACAGCAACAACTCCAGCAACTGTCACATTGCGCCGGCAACCTATAGTATATCTATAGAATTTTGTTTTTATTTTTTAATAATAGGTTTGGTCTCTAGTTTCAATGGCCGTTTATTGTTTGGACTTTCTCGGCTTCCAGGTGAGTGGCAAACATAGATCATGTTCTTCGGTAGCCCAATATAACGCGGTTCTCGTCTGATAACAGGAGGCACTAAAAAAGATGCGAGATGTGGATGACAAAATTATATACGCTCTGAACGCACTTCCCACCGAATCTTTTAAGGGCCAGGTGGATAGCGAAAACACGTGCAGCGACCTCTATGCTAAGCTGCAGCAATCTCACCTCTCCCGGGTAACATAAATATTGGCGTTATAGATCGCCCCAACTCAATTTGTATTTTTTAATCGAACAGCAAGACAAGATACGCAATTGCATAACACTGTCGGCAAATAATCTGAAGAACCTCCGTGAGCAGCAAGAGGCTCAGCCCAATGATGTGGATACGGGAAGCAAGTTCAAGGCAGAGCAGCGAAAGGTAAAGTAAAGCATCGTGGAATACCCACAGGTGTGCGAGCTTGTAAATTACAATTATCTCTATCTGCTCTATAGCTGAGGGTGCTGCAGGCAGAGCTGTATGTGGAAGACATCATCAAGGAGCGGACGTACAAGGCGTTCAATGAACGCTGCCGGGCCTACTTCCATGCTGGACAATAGGGAGATTCGCAATATTAAAGTGCAGTTAAACGAAGTGCAGTGACTTGATTAGTTATAAGCTAAAATCTTAGGTTTAAACCATACGGGAACCGCCGAAAAGACTTTACTGACCTGGTGGCATTTATGAGCACTTGGTTTGCACTTGGCATATTGGCAAAAGAAATACATAAATTAACCCGAGAGCAATTTATTTTTCATTCATTGTTTGGCAAATTGTACATTTCATGTGTTGATCTGATGGAAACGTTCTTCATTGCGGCCAAAGCTCCGATAACTAGCTGGGTCGCATCCTTCAGATTGTTGTACTCGTGCATTAGTTCCATAATGTGCTTTAGCTTAGCCCCTTTTGTGGTGGCCGGGCGTTCAATTTGTTTTTTGGCCTTTCGACGTGTTTTTTTTCCTTTCGAATTTTTCATAATGCCTTCGAATTGCAATTCTTGGTGCCATCGCATTCAACGCTCGCTATCGATATCATATCTATTGCATCAGCTGTAGTGCATTCCAGGACGGTCTGGCAACTCTGTGCGCTAAAACGTGTAGCGTATCGCGTAAAATTTCCCATTTCTTTTCGCAAAAAAAAACTTGGCGGAGACAGGTAAGGAGAGTGTTGGTTCAGATAATTCTGTAGAAAGTGCTATTACTTCCCAAAAAGAGTGACTCGACAAGTTGTGTGTGTAGAACTGCCAGCTTCTGACCTAAGCCCACGAACAAACACATGCATGCATACATACACTTTGTCATACACACAATAGAAATGTGAAAGTGTTGTGATTGTTCATATTGCTTAAAACACTATAAAGTTAATCAAACGCGATTGTACATACTAGTACCCTACATCAAATATTAAATATTTGGTGAGCAACTTCATATTCAGGCTCTTTTCCTTAAGGAAAATATATGGAGTGTTGGGGACTGGCACTCCACTGACATTTGGATTAAGTCATATTGCCATGACTGTTAATGACATATGTATATAATACATATGCATATAACTAAAAGTTGAATTAATATAATTTTGTATTCATTCAAAATTTCAGCAACGTGAACTAAGCATCAACACTATGTCCGCCACCCATAAACAGCGGTATAAAAATGCCGCCCTGGACTCGACAGAAATGCGTCGCCGCCGCGAGGAAGTTGGCATCCAGTTGCGAAAAACTAAGCGTGAGCAGCAATTATTCAAGCGTCGCAATGTGGTGCTGGATCCATCCCCTACCGGAATGGAGAGTAGCAGCAGCAGCGAATTGCAGGTATGCATTCTATATGTTCTTTACAGTGTAGAATGGGCACTAAGCGAATTCATATTACAGAACACAGACATGCAAATGGCGGACAGTACTACTGGCCAGCAGGGAATGGGGACACAGTCATTGGGCCAACTAGAAGCCGGTGTCGGAACAGGACCGCAACAATCGATTATTAACCAGGAAATGATACAAATGCTTTACAGCTCCAAGGAGAGCGATCAACTCGAGGCAACGCAAAAGTTTCGCAAGTTGTTGTCCCGCGATCCAAATCCGCCCATTGAGGAGGTCATACAAAGAGGCATAGTGCCCCAGTTTGTGACCTTTCTAAGAAACAACACCAATGCCACTCTGCAGTTTGAGGCAGCCTGGACCCTGACGAACATTGCCTCAGGTACCTCGCACCAAACCAAGATTGTTATTGAGGCCGGGGCTGTGCCCATATTCATAGAGCTTCTGTCTAGCCCTCACGACGATGTGCAGGAGCAGGCCGTTTGGGCCCTGGGCAACATAGCTGGCGACTCCCCCTTGTGCCGTGACCATCTGCTAAGCTCGGGCATTATGCTGCCCCTGTTGCAGTGAGTAGAGAAGAACCTTAATTGGCGCCTGACGAAGACAATATATACATTTTTCTTTTTTGCAGAGTGTTGGGCTCTTCGGCGCGTATCACCATGGTCCGAAACGCCGTGTGGACGCTATCAAATTTGTGTCGTGGCAAAAGTCCACCAGCAGATTTTACCAAAATAGTCCACGGTCTGCCCATTCTGGCTCGCCTGCTCGATTACACCGATGTGGATGTTCTAAGTGACACATGCTGGGCCATCAGCTATCTGTCCGATGGACCCAATGATAAAATTCAGGCTGTCATAGATGCGGGCGTTTCCCGTCGCCTGGTCGAACTGCTACTGTTAGTACTTGTGGTTAACAAAAAATGAGCTCAGTCGCTTATCATCTGTTCTCATTCTTTAAGGCATCCACAGCAGAATGTGAGCACAGCTGCTTTGAGGGCTGTCGGTAATATTGTGACCGGTGATGATCAGCAGACTCAAATGATATTGAGCTACAATGCGTTGCCCTGCATTAGCCACTTGCTCCACTCGACGACAGAGACGATCAAGAAAGAATCCTGCTGGACCATATCAAATATTGCCGCTGGCAATCGGGATCAAATTCAGGCGCTCATCAATGCCAACATATTCCCACAGTTGATGACCATTATGCAGACGGCCGAGTTCAAGACGCGCAAAGAGGCCGCCTGGGCCATTACCAATGCCACCAGTAGTGGCACCGCCGAGCAGATCAACTATCTGGTGGGAGTCGGCTGTGTGCCGCCAATGTGTGATTTTCTCACTGTTATCGATTCTGACATTGTTCAGGTGGCGCTTAATGCGCTAGAGAATATACTTAAAGCGGGCGAAAAGTACCAGGTTCGACCCAATCCTTATGCCATGGCCATCGAAGAATGCGGAGGTAAGCTAATTTGCGTCTTAATTCATAATTGTTTATCATATTATAATGCTGCCATACTTCTGCCTTTAGGTTTGGACAAAATCGAGTATCTGCAGGCACATGAAAATCGTGACATCTATCACAAATCCTTCTACATCATTGAGCAGTACTTTGGAAACGAGGAGGAGGATACCCGTGTGGCTCCCGTTTCGGGAAATCAACAGTTCGAGTTCAATCCCCAGAACATGCCAGATAATGGCTTCAATTTTTAGTACCAGGAAAAGATGATTGTTCAAGTTAAACACACACACACAAACTGACAAACAAACAAAACAAAAACGCGACAGAAAGTCAGATGAGAGAGGACTGCAACAGCCGGCACAGGCAGGCAGGCAAGCATGCAGGCAGGCACATGTCTAAGTGCAGTCACTACTAGCATTTAAGTCAAATTGGTGGTCCGTCAGAAGTCGGCTCATTGCATTGTTCTGTTAAGAATACTCTCTCCCATGATGATTTTGATTATGGTTACTTTAAATTTGCAAAAGCAATCGGTCCAGGACCATCCAGAATGTCTTACCCCTAGATAGATACATATTTTATTATACAATACCCCCATTGTATATCGACTTATATTCCTTCTCAATTCTGAGTTTGTCCAAACCAATCATAATCATGGCTTAACATGGGCGAAGCCCGTTGCTGATTGATTGGTTTGGACATTGACCCTTGCGGCTGGCTGATCGGGCTGGCTGATCGGGCTGGGTGATCAAGCGTTCGTCACACACCGCCGCGTGGTGTGGTGTTTTATAGAAATCTTTACCGCCCAAGTCTTTATAAGCAGCAGTCTGTGTATCAGTATGTCTTCTGGCGAATTTTCTTCATCCAGTTGCTCGTATACGTATTCAAATGAACGTGTATCAACTCCACCGCCATTGCCGGGACTTCCAAGTCTATTGTCAAGCGACAATTCTGTGGACATAGTGGAGAACCGATTGCTATCAGAGACGTCAATGTCGTCGGTGGAGATAATCGAGTTATTGTGGGAGAAGCGAATATTTCTACAAAAGATATTGCCAGCTCTTAAGTTAGTCGAACATCGGTGTATGAAAGAGAGAAATCTAAATGCGAAGAGGACTATTTCTTTGATGCATCAAGGAATATTGAACGTATTAAAGAAGTTGAAAGTCCAAGAGATCGACTCCACGCCGATAATATAAAGATGGAATTCTTTTTGGGGATTCTTGGTACGCTCATAAAATGGGTATATAGTTCTTCAATTGATAATTCGTTATAAAACGATGCGTGGATTTTTATTATGTTTAACATCAGTGGGCTCATTCTATTAAAAAACTTCCATTTTGATGTTAACCATATATTTAAAGAAAATATGTGATTTATTGGCGATACTGGAAATTTCTGTAACCAGCTGACGATCCTTTCAGCCTTTCCTCTTTTTTCGTCTCCTTGATACTCGTTATTTCCTTGGCTGCATTCTCTAGAAGCCTCTGAATTAGTATATAATTGGGATCCACAGGACTTTTCAGCATAAAAGTTGAACGGTACTCTGCTTCCTTCCACCAGTTCTTGTCCAGCCCTACAATCTTGTTTAAATTGTAAACATCCAGCTTCACCACTTGGTACCCAGTTTCGCCCGGCGATGTCCATGATACAAATCTGTCTTCCGTCCCGCGTGAAATAGATTGCGAGATTAATCCAGTGCTGGATCCCAAACTCGATAATGGCAATAACGCGTCGAGCATACCTCTTTCCGACACTGACATCGGTGGTAAAAAGTTTGATGATGCCACATCTGCAGCTATAGTTGTGATAGGAGCAGTCATGGACGACATGGTAGTGGTCGTTGTGGTCACAGACGATGAAGATGGCTCCTTTGTGCTTTTCAAGTATTGATCCATAATTAAATCCACTATTTCCCGGGATGAGCATATTGAGCTCAATATTGAGCGCGTTAAAGAAGCTGAAAGACCAAGAGATAGACTTGAACAAACTTTCGTATCGGGATTTTCACGATGCCCTCCAAAAAGGAGAGTTCTACACGACGTTTACCAAAAGAAATACATCCCGGGAAATAGTGGATTTAATTATGGATCAATACTTGAAAAGCACAAAGGAGCCATCTTCATCGTCTGTGACCACAACGACCACTACCATGTCGTCCATGACTGCTCCTATCACAACTATAGCTGCAGATGTGGCATCATCGAACTTTTTACCACCGATGTCAGTGTCGGAAAGAGGTATGCTCGACGCGTTATTGCCAGTATCGAGTTCGGGATCCAGCACTGGATTAATCTCGCAATCTATTTCACGCGGGACGGAAGACAGATTTGTATCATGGACATCGCCGGGCGAAACTGGGTACCAAGTGGTGAAGCTGGATGTTTACAATTTAAACAAGATTGTAGGGCTGGACAAGAACTGGTGGAAGGAAGCAGAGTACCGTTCAACTTTTATGCTGAAAAGTCCTGTGGATCCCAATTATATACTAATTCAGAGGCTTCTAGAGAATGCAGCCAAGGAAATAACGAGTATCAAGGAGACGAAAAAAGAGGAAAGGCTGAAAGGATCGTCAGCTGGTTACAGAAATTTCCAGTATCGCCAATAAATCACATATTTTCTTTAAATATATGGTTAACATCAAAATGGAAGTTTTTTAATAGAATGAGCCCACTGATGTTAAACATAATAAAAATCCACGCATCGTTTTATAACGAATTATCAATTGAAGAACTATATACCCATTTTATGAACGTACCAAGAATCCCCAAAAAGAATTCCATCTTTATATTATCGGCGTGGAGTCGATCTCTTGGACTTTCAACTTCTTTAATACGTTCAATATTCCTTGATGCATCAAAGAAATAGTCCTCTTCGCATTTAGATTTCTCTCTTTCATACACCGATGTTCGACTAACTTAAGAGCTGGCAATATCTTTTGTAGAAATATTCGCTTCTCCCACAATAACTCGATTATCTCCACCGACGACATTGACGTCTCTGACCCACTGTTCGACGTATGAGGAGCCTGATGAGCTTGATCCTGTTGCATTTTCATATTCTGTTCGTGAATATTTAACTCCTGATAAATGTCCTGCGTTTCCGAACCGAGAATCAATGTGGGCTCTTTTAGCAACCGGTTCTCCACTATTTGCACTGAATTGTCGTCGTTGGGCATCGGCAATAAACTTGGAAGTCCCGGCATTGGCGGTGGAGTTGAAGCACGGGCCCGTTTCGCCATCTTCATTTGAATACGTATACGAGCAACTGGATGAAGAAAATTCGTTAGAAGACATACTGATTTGAAAAATACACAGACTGCTGCTTATAAAGACTTGGGCGGTAAAGATTTCTATAACACACCACACCACGCGGCGGTGGGTGACGAACACTCGATCAGCCAGCCCGATCAACCAGCCGCAAGGGTCAATGTCCAAACCAATCAATCGGCAACGGGCTTCGCCCATTTTAAGCCATGATTATTATTGGTTTGGTTTTTCATACATTGAGAGCCCTGACTTGGTGTTGTTATACATACATGCATAAAAACAGAAAAAAAACGAACGAAAACGATGATCATTAACGAATATAATGAAAACGATGATAATATGGTTTTTATTTAATTTCAATTTTGTTACACAAATTGTTTAAATTATGATGATTTTAGTTTAATGTAGAGGATACATTAATAATAAAAAAAAAATAAAACAACCAGATCCGACCAGCCGCGAATCATCTCTGGTTATTTCTTCAAATAATCATTAGATTATTGAACATCCATGTGTATAATTTGGAAATGTATACCCAACACCCTTCCTGATTCCTAGGCTCCAACACATCTTAGGAACGCTTCATGAACTTTACTTTGTAGGGTTTTGGCGTGAGCGTAATTCCGGGGAGCAGGACCATCGATGGTGTCTGGCCTGCCGGCAGAACAACGCGAAAGTTCTGGACTATTCTTACCAGAAACGAGAAGATGCAGGCACGAGCCAAGGCATCGCCCAGACAACGGCGTCTGCCCATTCCGAAGGGCATGAAAAACTCATCCTTAAAGCACTTGCCCCCCACATCGATGAAACGCTCAGGCCGAAACTGCAACGGATCCACCCAGTGCTGTTCGTCGAGATGCACTGAACGCAAGCTAATCAGAATTGTGGTATTCTGTGGAATGTCATAGCCTCCCAGCTTTGTGGGCCATAGAGCACGACGGGGTCCCGTGATGGGTGTGATGTGGAAGAACCGCTGCACCTCCATGATGAAGGCGTCCATGTAGTCAAAAGATTCCCGCCGACTGAGGTGAGGGAAGGCGTCCGATTTGGCGAACTTGACATTGGCCGAGACCTCGGCGAACAGCTTCTCCTGGACATCCGATTTCATGGCCAGCACCATGAGAGCCAGGTTGATGGTGTTGCTGGTGGTCTGGGAGCCGGCAATGAAAAAGTCCAAAATGGTCATTACCAGCTGGGTTTCGTTGAAGCTACTGCTCTCAGTATCCGAGCTCTGGTCCCGCATCTCCTGCAGATAGGCATAGATCAGGTCGCTCTCCACCGGCTCATCATCCGACGCCTTCTCCAGCTGCCGTCTGTGTTCCTCTATGGTATCCATGAAGAAGCCGTAAAGCTCTGTGTTGAGCTGTCGGATGAGATTGTAGCCGGTGCGATCGGGGGCCACATGCCGCAGCCAGGGAAACTGCGCGAGCAGCCCGCCGCAGACGTCGAACAGCTTGGAGCGACGATTCATCAGGTCCAGCAACCTTTGCAGCATGCTGTTCTCCTCGCTGGCGATTCTCTTTCCCGCTATGAGGCACCACAGCACATTGAGCACACCGTGGGCCAACCATGTCACTGGCTCTATGGGTGCCTCCTCAGTCCGCCCCAGCTGCAACAGAAGCTCCTCCGCCTCCCGCTCAATGTGGCTCTCCATCTGACTGCGCCCGTAGCCGACGTGGCGCATCTGCTTCATGGCAAAGTTGCGGTGCTCGTACCAGAGCTTCCCGTCTGTGAAGGTTATACCCTTTCTCGTTCCCATCGTCCGCAGCCGTAGAAAGAAGTTGTCCGGCCTTCCTTCAAATACCTCCTGCAACTGCACCTCGCGCACCATCTCGTGCCCCAGGGCCACCACCACATACTCCTGGCCCAGCTTCAGTCCCAGCAACGGACTCTGGTATCGCTGCGCCCACTGGCCAAAAAGGATGTGCTGGCCACCCACAGCCCGTGCCTCCTTACGGAACTGCAGCGTGTTTCCCAGCCAAGGCAAGAACCGGGGACCTGATTGTAAAGAGAAAAGCTTTTCAGAAAACTATCCTATCTGAAATTGTATCGATGGACTCAACCAATGATGATTGGTGATCGATCGAAGATTGGTGAAGTTCAATTAAGAACTAACTAACCCGTTCTTATGCCTATGTCCGGAAGGAATACTCGTGTGTACTAATCTAATCGGTAGCTAGTGAAATCTGTTAACTAGTAAATCATGAAATCGACAAAAAAGAAAACTTTAAATTGAAATCTGTTGGTTATCAGAAATATCAATGCGGGGGCACCTGTACATGTGCTGGGATTGGGATCTGTTGTAGCTGATTGCTTTTAGTTTTCGTACACATTTTGTAGAGTTCGCAGACAGTGCGTTTCAATAATATAAGTATAAATGCCCTTTAAACTTTTGGGAAGTCTGGTATAATTTATTTTTGTTTTCTTAATTGAAATTGATAGAAATATCTCCCATCATTACTCGTATGTAAATTTTTTTACTATATATGGAATGCCCTGCACTGCATGGCATTACAATGCAATTCTATCCCATCCCAGAAAACTGCATTTGGATAACTGAGAAATGCATTAATCAGCCGTACCTCCACCCATACATACCCCTACCCTTGCTAGGCACGTATATACCTCGGACCTGTTAGGTTAGGTGTCGGATATGCTGTGTGACAATTTTATCAATGCCGTCCCCATCCCCGTACCTATCTCTGTCACTGTCGCTGTCGGTTTCCATTTCGTGTTGCTAATGAGTAGAACCATTTGGGAGTAAGGCAGGTCGTCTCGTCTGTCTGTGGCTCCTAAATGGCTCAAATGCATGGCATCGCCAAAACACACACAATAGACACGACACTTTTAGTTCCATGAAGCTTAAGAATTCTCCGAATCGATCAGAAGTTTAATGGTTATATGACTCTTTTGGTTATCTTCACTTTAGACCCAATCTGAAGCTGGTTTTTCTATTCGGACCACAAGGGAATTGTGTAGCGTATCCTTTGTTGCCATCTCACCTGGGGGGAAATTCTTGGGACGCTGCACCGATTTGATTAGTGAATAGATCACAAATCCAATTAAAATAGCGCACAAAAATATGAGGGCACTCATTTTAATATAGCCGATGTATTTTTTTGTTCAATTAATGAATTATTGAGTACAAAATAAAACCGTCCGTCTGTCCGCACACCATGCCAGTTCTGTGCCAACTAATTCCGAATCCAATTCACGAGAGAGTCGGACCCAGGCCCAGACCCACGCGCCTGGCCTGTCGTCTTTTCATGTGGGTCTATTGATAATGCAGGAAAAAAGAAACTAGAAAAAAAAACGAATCGAATGGAATGGAGACGAAACGAAATGGGCGAAAAAGCCCGTCTCAGTTGATAAATCATGTACGTGTGTAGATATATATATATATATATATATATATATATGTACTTATACTCTCGCGTATACAGAAATTTAACCGAAGATCACGTCCAAAACATGCCTGCCTAAGAACTATTCGTTGTTTATTATTCTATGTACTTTACTACTACTCTGCGAAAATTCTCTTAGACTTCTACATGCTCGTCGTGCGTACAGGAAAATGAGAGTTTACTAAATCTCTAACAATTTCCTATCCTATTAGTTTTGTGCGTTTAATTATAAAATATAAAAAAAAAATAAAAATGGTATAAAATGAGTTACTATTAAATTAGATTATCAACCAATGGCATATGGCATTAGAAAACCAGATGCCCGATTACAAGAAGACAGAATTTTTGGCAATTATGTAGTCAATCTCATTCGTCCAGGGATTCTTGAAAGCACGCCACTCGCTTTGCAGTTGAATGTAGCTACTGTCCTTGCAACGGAAGCGGTACATCTGCGTTGTGAGCTTCTCCGGCACCTGCATGACAGTCTTGTGGGACTCGACCAGTGCGGCTATGTCTTCGTTGTGGAAATACTCGTAAAAGCTGGTCCCAAGGATCTCCTGTGGCAGGAAACCAATCACAAGGGTGGCCCTAAAGGAGAAACAGATCACATTGCCATACAAATCCACTCGCGACTAAGAATGGGTATGCTATGTACTCGGAAACGTACCGCTGATCGATGAAAAGAAACTTTCCCTCCGCCGAATGTCGAGATATGTAGACCACATGCCGAATGTTCGGATGGGTTTCCACGGTGGGCACACAGGAGTTGAGCACATTGGGCGGTATGCGTCCGATGGCCACCAGACAGGAGAGATTTGTCGTCTGGTCGTCGCTATCGCCTTCCTGCTCCTCATCCTTGATGGGCGTCCATGACTTCAGGTAGCCGGTGCACTGAATAACCCGATACTTGTGATCTATACTCAGCTTAGACTTGCGCTTGGTGGAGCTGCGCGAGCTGGACGATGTGTCTGATTCCTCCTTAATTTGATTATTTGCGGCACGCAGTTTCATACGGCAAAAGAAGGAGCGACGGGCACCAGGACACAGGCGGCAGAGACTCTGAGGGACATCTGTCTTCACTGGAAGCATGGCTGAGTAAGACAAAGTGCCTCCAATTGAGCTTACGATTCAAAACTAATAGCTACGATCCACTTACTCTTCGCATCGATGAGGCGCTCCCTTGGGCACTGTTCCAGCGAGGAGAGCTGCTCTTTGACCTTGCCAATATCCTTCGGATGTAGGACATCGAACCAGCTCTGCCCCAACAGATCCGCCTGCGTGCAGTCTAAAACACTGGACACCGAGTCGGACACATAGAGGATGCGTCCACGATCACAACCCACAACGAACAGAAACCCCTCTGAGGCCTGTAATATTATCATCTTCAACTCTTGGTCCGACATAAAGTTCGGCCTAAAGTCGGCACCAACGTACGGATGCAGACTGCCGCTGCCTCGGATCCCGCGCAAATGCTGCACCGCCATCCGCAACACCGTGAGCTTGTCAAGCTTTCTTTGCATGGCATAGCACATGGGTATCATGGAGGAGAGCTCGTTGATGTACGTGTTCATCTTGTCCCTGCGTCGCTTCTCGATCTCGCTGTGGTTTTGTCTATACAAATGTCAGATACAAATGAAATGGAATAGCTATTATCGATTCTACAACAGGCACCATCATTTCTCATACTTGCGGTTATCATCTGAAGTACGATGGGCCGGTTTTTCATCATCAAAGTCCTCTTCCAGGTCCTCATGATTCTCGCTGAAATATTTTAAGCAATGAGATAGGAGTGGGAATTAAATAAACAACCCCTTTTTTTTTGTGTTGCAACCTGCTATTAACTGCAGAGGACATCATGCAAACGGTGGATGCAAGTGCGTTCACTTGTGTTTCTTTCGGGCTTTTAGGGCGACATTCACTTAAGCCAGCCACTTATTTATGTAAAAGTAACAATTAGAAAAACCTACAAAAATTCTTGCATTTCCATTGAAAGTGCGATAATTGTATTCAGTTTATCGAACAAATGTGATGCCAGACCGCTAGAAAGGCAGCTTTGTAACGCGACAATCGATAACTTTTTTTGAAAATTACATTAAATAAATAATTTTTTTTTGTACACAAAATTGACAAAATATTAATTCCTTGAGCTTAACGTATGCATTATAATATACTGAATAACAAATTATGCGAAATAAAACACAATTATGGCTATCAAACACACATTTACAAATAACATGAAGTCTAGATATACATAATTTGAACTTAAATATGATACATTTTATCCAGGCATATTGTAATGACCTGCATGTAACGATCCCAAAGACAGCGTGTCTCCTGATCCCTAAAAAAAATTGTATTAAAGAAAGTAGCGCCAATGATTCATTAAAATATAATATACCTTGAAATTTCTAAATCCAGAACGCTCTGTGTTATGGAGGACAGAAATTTATTAACCTGCTCTCTGTTCCAGCCGTTTTGACGCCAGGGATCTATCAGTTTATCACATAGATCCACAAATAGATCGCGCAGCTCCCGATTGCGATGCAGGTTGCAGGCGATTGTGATCATTGCGCGCCAATATGAGCTATAATGAATTAATGATTATTGTAGGACCAATACTTTTAAGCAAATAAACTCCCCACCGAAAGTTTCCGTCCAACTCGTGAAAGGCACGCTCAAGGAGAACAGGCTTGAGGCGCAGGCATACAAGGCTATAAAACAGGATAAATATTATACATATAAATATAATATATATATATATATAGATAATAGGAGGCTTTCAACCATACTGTTTTATCTCCTTTTCCTTATCCAGCAGGCAGCGCAATTCGCGTAGATCCAGTAAAAACTCCTTGTCCATTTCAGTGTCGTAGTACTCAGGTCCAGTGTGCTAAAAATACGAGTAACTTCCAATTTAGACCGCTGACGTGAGTAATATAATGGTTTTTCAACCTGCCTGGTACGTGTATGTCCAATAGATCATAATTGAGTGCGAGCAGGTCAATAAATCATTGAAACTTAAATACTGCAGCTTTTTTTTTGTCGTTTCAAAGCGCAAACAGGCCAGGAACACGATACAGGCATACTTTCTATAAAATAAATCAGGACTTTTAAACTGAGGTCACTTATTTACAGGCTCCTCCTACTTGGCAAGATCATTGGATATGAAGAAGTGCTGCTTTATGTTGTTGGTCAGCGTTCCAGGCATCTCCTCCACAGCTTTGAATATACGCTTTACGTTGTCGAACTGTCGGCTGTTAATACTCGTAGGAGCATGAAATTGTAGGGATAATCATACTTGGAGTTGCAAACAACCTACCGGCAGGACTTCAGCTTAACGCAAGTCTTCTCAGCCACTTCATCTAAATCCTTTCGGTACCGAGATGATAGTTTCTTCCCCAGTATCTCACGTGCTACAACATCATCGATTGAATAGTATTTCTCTGTGATCATGTCCCGCATATGTGGTTCTAGTTGGAAGCAGGATTGTTCCATCAGCTTGGTGGGCGCGTGCAGATAGGTTTCTATCAACGAATAGGTGCGGTAGTGATCCAGGACATCGGAGGCAATCAAGTCGCTTGGGGCTCCCATTGAATGGCCAAAACCCTTCTGTTTCAAATAGGACACGGCTTCGCTTGCTAGCAGGGGAATCCACATTGTTATCACAACAAGAAGAAGGTACAATGAAAACTTACAAGAAAACCCTTCGATCCATAGCTGGTAAATTTCTGGATCTACAAGGGTGTAATTGCTTATAAAGACATCCACATCGGCCTGCAAAAACGGTTACGTTACGTTACTTTCTGATTTTAAAATACATTTATATTTTACCATTATTTACCATTTTATTTACAGCTATGACCGATAAGCCGATAGTTCGATATCGCGATACAAGTGTGCCAGTCCGTCCATGACGGGCGAACCACCTTGGTTCCCAATCCAACGCTACCGACTTGATATATCTTTATACAAGGGTAACATTTTTAAATATTTTATAAATTTTACATAAAATTTATTATATATATTTTGTATACTTTCAATAGCCAAGTAAGCAGATCAGAAAAATTTTTTCATTGGCGAAATTAGGTATGATATTCGTAGGGAAACGATACAAATGTTCGACAGAAAGTTTAGCAGCAGATCAGCAAAAAGAAACGCCGACTAATGCTCGGTACTCAGTTACCCGAGAGAGGAAACCGATCAAAAAAACCGCAGGCAGGAAAATTTCGCTACCGAGCGTCCGCAGTTTCCAAAACTGAAATACCCATTTAATACTAGAAAAGTACTTCTTGGTATTTGGTGGTAGTCTGCTATTTCCGCCGCGGAATATATCAAATTGATATATTTCGCGTCGGAATAAGGTGGTGTGTGTCAAGGTATGTGTGTATGAGATCAAAACAACGCTATGGAGTGCAAAAAATCGTATCTGCTTTAAGTTGAAAGCCGTGTAACCGTAGGGCATGCACACCTGGTCACACTCTGAACCGAGCTAAATATATGGCACTTTCCTTCGATGGAATTCATCGGCGTCAGCTATCGATATTTTTTCAGCTCTAATGACAACTCTATCATGATGAAGAAGAGGAGGATATCAACTTTAGGAGATTTTTTAAAGTTTTTAGCTTAAAAAATGTAAATTGCAATATATTGTAAACTGTAAATAGAAGAAAATGAATCGCCAACGCGAATGCCACAAAGTGCATATGTAAATTGTAAATGGTGTGCGCGGGAAACACAAACTGCAGGCGCAACAGCAACAGCACGCACCAACCACAACAGACATCCAATTGCAACTTGCAGCAATTCGATGAGTTAATATTAAGAAATAAAAGTGGAAATATTAGTGGTAGAACAAGTGAAAGTGAATTCAGTGCGCTAGTGGCACACCAATAATGGAACAGGTCGATTCAACTGCAACTGAGCTGCACATAAGCAGGATACGTGAAGTGAAAGACTTGGCCGACGATGTGCGCGATGTTGTGAAAGAAGAGGTGATATTAGAAAGCCCGGGCCATCACCATCATCATCATCACCATCAGGTAATGAAACAGAAACAAAATTTGTCTGTTGGCGGTAAGGGTGGATGTGGATGTGGCTGTGTCTGTGCATGTGACTCCGAATCCGAATATGGTTCATTTTGATTCTGGTTCTGGCTCCTCGCGCTCTGCCACTGCCACTGACTGGCTCCGTCTCTGCTTTTTGCTCTGCTCTGCTCTGCGCAGTAGTGAAAAGTCTGTCCATGTGTGCGTGCATGTGTGGTAGTGGGTTGGGTGGCGGGGGGTTGGCCTGCTCCAAGCGGAGCAAGCGGCCCACTGGGCAATCCAATCCCAACCCCCACAGAACGCCGACATACAGCACATACCACCCCACCCGCTCACGCTCACGCTCCCGCACCCCTTCCCCAAGCCGTCAGATTTTGTGGCGCAAATTGTTGTGTATACCGATTTTCATTTTTCCCATGCTGTGTTGTTTACTTACATTCGAATTTTCCTCTCTGATTCTTTGGCAAATCGCATCGCATCGCTTGGAATAAAACTAAACGGATCGAAAATACAAATACGACAATTGACAATTGGACACTCAACCACATTCATGTGACGAACGTTGGAATATGTGCGCTATGGTAATGCAGTTGGATTCTAAGGCTCGCATGGTCACATCCTCCTCAAACGACAACAGCGGCAGCGGCTCCGGCGGTGGAGCAGGAGGAGGCGGTGTTGTCTCAGTGCCAGTTTCACTGCCCATCGGATCAATGATAACCGGCACCACCTTTAATGTGATTACGCCCGATCAGCTCCCCCACTTCAAGCCGATGCTGTGCGTCGACAACAATGGCTACCTTTCCGGTGGCACGGTCAGCATGGGCAACGACCTCAAGACGATCGTCATCCAGCAGCAGCAGACACAGTCCAGCGGCGGAGGAGGGGGCTCCAACAGTGCTGGAACCAACACAAATGCCACCAACACACTTGGACTGAATCATGACGGCTCTGGGAGCAGGGCCCCCAGCGAGGACAGTCTTGTCCTCGAGCATGCGGGCGGCGGTGCCCAAGCGTCGGGCTCCACCGGCTGGGCAGAGAACACATCAACCCAACACATGGAGGTCTTCCAGATCCGTTGTAAAACCACCTGCGCCGAACTTTACCGCAGCAAACTGGGATCTGGCGGCCGTGGGCGCTGCGTCAAGTACAAGGAGAAGTGGCACACGCCCAGCGAGTTCGAGCATGTGTGCGGTCGAGGCTCGAGCAAAGACTGGAAGCGCTCCATCAAGTACGGTGGCAAGTCGCTGCAATCGCTCATCGACGAGGGCACACTCACGCCCCATGCAACCAACTGCAGCTGCACCGTCTGCTGCGACGATGAAGCAGGTGAGTCAGGTGAGACGAACAAAAACCATAAGCCCTGGTCACCAGCACCTTGGTTCATTCATTAAGGCCTTGCCAAGTACAGTGAACTCGTCATACAACTTGAGTGCCACTGCCACGAGAGTAGCAAGAGAGAGTAATCCATGTAGTTCTGGCGGGGTCACTGTACCACATTTGGTCGAATAGAAGAACATTTTTAAACAAAATCTGATTGTATTTAGCATCCGGCCCTGTACGTCTGTTCACACCGTATAAGCGACGAAAGCGGAATCAAACGGATCTCGATATGGAGCCTGGTCCCAAGCGCAAACGTAATACCCATCATAGCAACAACAATAACAATAGCAACACTAACAACAATAACAACAATACGAGCGGCAACAGCGCCAACAATAACATAGATATGTCGGCGGCCAATGCGGCTGCTGCTGTGGCGGCAACCTCCACCGTTGTCGATGAGAATATGTTTTTAGCCGAGGAGAACATCACGTCTAAGGATGAACCGTGGGCGGCGCTAAACGACAGCCTAGACACCTCCACCGAGCTGGTTGACCAATCGCAAATGGGCAATGCCTACGAGCGTGAAACGTTCGTGGTGAACATCAATGATGGGGCCTCCATTGCCGTCCTGGACAACAGTCAATCGATGAAGAACATCGAGCATGTCTACTGCACCATGGTCAAGGCAACCAATGACTTTAAGCGTCTGCTCAGCGACATGAAGCAGTCGTACGATCGTCGCATCGAGGTTTTGCAAAAGGAGCGCGATGCGGCGGTCAGTGCGATGCGCGTACAGGTTCACGCGGACATCGATGATCCAAATATATCTGGTTCCCTGCACGGAAATGAGATCATATCGGCCAAAAAGGTAAACTCGCTTCACACCAAATCTAAACAATTTCTCTAATACTAGCATTTACTTTTATTTATTGACTAGTGCGCCAACTGTAACCGCGAGGCATTGGCCGAGTGCTCACTGTGCCGGAAGACGCCGTACTGCTCGGAGTTCTGCCAGCGCAAGGATTGGAATGCTCATCAGGTGGAGTGCACAAGGAATCCGCAAGCGGCAACGCAGCAGGTCATGCTGTTGATCGATGATCAGTCCTAAGCAACCTAACGAATTGTACATACAAATTTTACTACTAATAATACGAATATACAAAGTTCCCCCTTTTCCTATACCTCCCTATTGACCCAATCCCCACCAACACTTCGAAGCCCATTAGCAAGCCTCTATCCTTTTAGACTTATGTCCTACATTAATGTAATTCTTAACGTACATATAACTATATAAATATATATATATATATATATATATATATATATAATATAAACATATACGAGTATATATATATATGTATATATATATATATATACATTTTACTATTGAACGTAGGGCAAGCCAACAAAAAATACAAAATAAATAAAAAAAAAAACAACAAAAATATAATTAATTAAAAACGAGAGAATAACGTAGCAAGCAAAAATCAAAGCAAGTGCAAAGGCGTAGAAAATTAATTAAGCTACATTTTGAACGTAACAAAACCTAAACAGATTACTTGTAATTCAATTTAAATTAAATTAAATTTAGTAATAGTTGCAAGGCGCATAGCATAACTAACAGGGAGCCACAGCCACCCCAGCCCAACTCATCCCATCCCATCACAGGCCGACCACCCGACACTGAACACGAAACTAAACTGAACGCGAATCCCCAAACCCCACACTGATGATCCTTTTACATTGATTGAAGAAAAGGACTCAACCCACAACCCGCAACCAACAAAAAGATGACACAAATTCTGAAATTACAATACGAGTACATACATATTCGTCGATGTATACATTTTTTTCATTAGACTCTAAGCACATAGTTAAACTTTTAACATTTTACTATTATAATTTAATGGATACTACTGCCCGTTACAAGCATCCAATAAAGATTTCAAACAAAAATAACTGATCAGTAGCCAGGAAATAAATTAAATTCAAACTACACACCCCCTCTCTATTCATATAATCCGTACCTCACCCCAGACCCCACGCCCACTCCAGTCCAACACGCCACGCCCTCACAATAACCAAAATGTAAAACATTAACAAAATAAAATAATAATAACAGTTAGTTAGTTGTGTGTAAATGTGTCTCGTAGGGTTTTCCCTATTGTAAAGTTTCTTGCCGTCGCCCTCAGCCTTCAGCTGATATAAAACCTTTCTTATAGTCTGTAGTCTCATATGCTAATACATTCATACATACAAACCATATATATATATATACACAGATAACTTTAAACAACAATTAGCTGTATATTCAAATTCCAGCACACACGCAGATGCAAAGAAATTTACAATTTGAATTTCAGACACATTTATTGCCGACCGATCAGATCACTCCACGACACGCCACGCCACTCAATCCTTAATGTCAGTCTCTGTGATGGTTTCGTTTCGGATGTTGTTGCATTACTCTCGTAAACCTGGCAGAAAAAAACACAACAAGCGCGGACAACAGAGACGAGTGGCAGAGAGAGGGGTAACGTGACAGATGAAAAGAACAAACACAAATAAATATACATACATCTAAATGTACAAAAGCTTATTTTGTGTCGCGTGTTCCTTTTTGATTTTTGAAACTTTCAAGTATAGTGTAAATCCATTTAATTATGGATGTACCAATACTCGAATGTACTTTTACATAGAAGTTTGGATCGTCCTCTGAAGCGATCTTTGTGAATCAGCATATCTCGAGGACAGCCACAATTCCGCGCCATTTAATTTTTACTTTTGGGTCTTTATGACCATCAAGGAGACCAGACTGGCCATCTGCAGGATAGGCATGTTCCAGCTGTGATGCTAGGAATGAGCATAATTTTTCAGCGTTGGTCCATGCCTACCTGCGACTTGCCAGCCGAAGTGGTATGTAAGATGTTGGCATATAATGCGGCTATGGCTCTACAAGATTCTAATAGTTAACTCTCAGATGAAGTGGAACCTAAGAAAACGCTTCTTAAGCGTGCTGTTTTGGCGGCAAGATAATATAAGGGCTACAGCATCTTTCCAGATCGTCCAATGATATGAAGCAGAGGCGACAATTGAGGCGAGGCGTGATCGCATTTCAGCATCTTATTCTCCCAACAGTAAAAAGGTTCTTCAAGTGAGCGACCATGAACTATTAGATTTAGTAAGCTTATCGGCAGAAACACTGGCGCTATAAATAATGATCATAGGACCCTGTGACGTGTACGATAGGGTGCCCGTGGCAATTGCCTACCACTGACCTTATACCGAAGCAGAGCTGGGGGAAACCATGTCGGATTCACTGCCAAAAACCTGGGGCATCCATTCCAGCCGAAGGCCAAGCTAGCTCCACATCATCATAAAGTGTGGGTTTCTTGTTAGTTGGTACTATTATGCACATGTTTCATTTATTATTATTGCGTTCATCATGTTGCTGGTGTTGCATTATTATCCATATTATCATTATGCTTATTATTATTGTATTCTATTACCAAAAATAATTTCTTAAAACTTTTATGTTTATCAATTACTTTAAGTTTGCTTTTGCGCAACTGCTCGGGGATTGAGTTTTTTTTGTTTTGCTATATAATTCGAATTATAATTCGTGCATTTACGTTTTGTATTTGCATTTTCGCCAGCGGTAGCTTTTGTAATTTCACTTTTCTCTCGAACTACAATTACAAGAATTACATAGAACGCAGAAGAACGAACTTCACCCGAGGAAAAGAGCTACAATATAATGTCTAAAATATGGGGTCTGGGGGTGGGTGTGGTAGTGTTAATGGGTTTTTTGTGTACATACAACGAAACCGATATATATATATATATATATATATATATATGGAATATATATATATATACGTATATGGTTTGTTGTTGGGGTTGGCATTAGTAACTAATTTGTGTGATTGGTTTGTCATTATTTTTGTTTTGTTTAAAGATGCTTTGTGGTTTTGTAAGGTTTAATAATTATAGTGTTTTTGTTTCATTAGAAATTGATACAAAACATATATGTACGTAGGTTTGTATAAATAACGTGCCTAAAATTTATAACATTTCTCAATTGGCTAAATAAAGAGATGATTGGTATTTTGCTGCTGCCCAACGAAGTAAAGTAAATAATAGGTATTTAGAATTGCCAAATGGGTCCCTAAGTGGCTCAAACATCTACTTTTGCTGTTTGTGTTTTTAGAAACGCAACGTTCAAACGGCTAGGCTTGTGGGTGAACAAGGCCAATGGAAGGACATGGGAGGATTAGTATAGTATTTAACTTAATTTGAGAGATGCCCACTGCCCCACTGCTGTGTGGAGGGGGGAGGAGGGTGGCGCTAGTAGCGCTTTAAGCAAAACATTTTTACATACAACACACAATCGTTAGATCTCGCTATCTTCACTTTTCTCTTCGTTTGGAATCACAAATGTTAGCTAGTATTTAAATACACATGTAGGTAAGATATTCAAAAAGGAAAATTAAGTTTTTTTTTAGCGTGGAGAATGCTCTGGCTCTTGGTGGTGATGGTGTTAGAGAGACGGCGACGGTGACGACGGCTATGGTGGTGAAAATACGAGTATGGGTGGCAAAGTGCGGCAACCTTGAAGATGCTACTGCTTCTGCTCTTTCTCCTGCTTCTGATACGAGTCCTACTTCACTCCAAATTTCGCACCTCGAATCGCTTGTACGTGTAGTTGATAAAGACCCAATCCTTGGCAATCTCACCGCCCTGCGGTATAGGCGCTGATGCTGAAAATGAGATTGAATTATTTTGCCATTATTCACTCACAGGAATCTCAGTCGGGAGGAGCACGATCAATCTTACGTATCTCCAGCGAGACATCAGGAAATTCATCGAAATTGGACGTATCATCAATGGAGCGCACCTCAACGGGTATGGCCGCTGGTCGCTCCCGTATGTGCTCCCAGTCAACGCCGCGGAAGAAAGGCACCGACTTCAGGTCCTCCAGTCCACGCTGCGAACCCAACCGGCGATCCGCCTCACAGCAGAATTTGATGATCGTCTCCTTTGCCTCCTCCGATATGGGGATTTCTGGTGGAAAGATAAGGGTCTCGCGCCAATTCATTACCTTGCGGTAGGTGTCTTGCGGATTATCTGAGCAGAACGGTGGATAGCCCATTAGCATTTCGTACATGATGACGCCCAGCGACCACCAATCGCAGGCTGGTCCATATCCAGTCTGCAGAAATACTTCGGGTGCAATATAATCCGGCGTTCCAACTGTGCTGTAGGCAAGGGCACGTCGATTCCGTTTCCACGACTCGGCACGCCTCTTCGAGTCCATGGGACTGCAAGATGATCGGAAATATGCGCGCACAATAAATATGTAAGTCAACTGGAAACCTATGGCAGTTGCCGTTGCCTCACCTTGCACAGGTGCCAATGAAATCTGATGGTTTCGCTTGCGACAAGTCTCGATAGAAGTCTGTTCGATGCGACTTCTTCAGACCAGTGCAGAGTCCAAAATCGGAGAGCTGGACGGCAAATGGGAAAGTGGTTTGGTTATGATGAAGACTCTGGTATGCTCACTTCGCTCTTCGCTCACCTTGAGATGCCCCCGTGCATCGAGCAGCAAGTTGTCAGGCTTGATGTCCCTGTGTATGAAACCGAGTTTGTGTATCGAGTCGATCGCCAGCGCCGTCTCGCTGATATAGAACTGTGTGCCCTCTTCGGATAGTGTGTCCTTTTTCATCAACAGCGTCATCATGTCCCCGCCAGGCAAGAACTCCATTATCAAATATAAATTGACCTGGTCCTGCAGTCCAAAATAAATCAAACTCAGTATGCATTTGCAGACAAATGTGTACTGTGAAGCCTCTTAATATAGAGCATAATTATAATCTAGGGAAAACACGCACACTACGAGCGCATCCAGATACAGGCAGTTTAATTATTAAAGCTACTATAGGCACGTTCGACTGTGGCTTTGAGCTTTCATCGAGAAGAGGAAGACGAAGCGGAACAAAAACAAAGGCAGACCATATGATTAGCAAGGCGCTGCTTTGCCATTTTGCCAGTTGCATTTGTATTGGTTTATTGATTTTCTGCCGTTTTAAGCACAATTCTTTTTATTGCCACTGCCACTTGTACTAGCTGCTATTCCACTTACCTGAAAACTATAGTACATCTTGACCACCCACTGATGATCAGCCTCCACAAGAACATCACGCTCGGCCCGTACATGCGCCACTTGTTCTTTCTCGAGCATATCGGCCTTGCGGAGCACCTTCATGGCGTATACATGACCCGTGTCCTTTTTTTGCACCAATCGCACCTCACCGAATGCACCGCGCCCGATGACTTTCAACGCCTCAAAATCCTCGACACCCAGACGTAATCGCTTGAGACGCAAATATTCCGTCTCTTTTTGCGCATGCTGTAAGCGTTTCTCCTGACGTTGCGACTCTGTTAGACTTTCGTCCTTCAGCTGGGCCTCCAATTTAGCCAGGCGCTGCTTACGCTCGCCGTATTGTGTCACCAAGTTGCTGTAGTAATTCTCCAACGTCACCTTGGCCTTGGTGGCCTTGTCCAGTGTGTGATCGCTGAATCTGATTGAGGAACCGTCCGTGTCCGTTCTGCTGCTCATCATCTAAACTGTGCTGCTGTTTATATTTATTTGTTGACTGGGTTGCCTGTTGTGTGGTTCGTGCAGCAGGCTGCCTTTGGTCACTTTTGGCTTTGTGTGGTAAGGAGTTATGCACTTGCCAAAGCACACACACAGCTGGTTTGTATATTTTCTTGTATTTTTCCTCAGTAATTTGTTGAAATTCCTCCCTTTCACAGCTTCTTCTTTCAATGGCCATTCGCATTTTTCCAAAAGATGTTGGTATATCGCAAACTATCGCCAACGAATATATCGATGTTTCGCAAATACCAAAGAAGTGAATAAAGGAAATTCACATTAATTAATTAGTCAAAAGCTCCACTTTTCCTCTTGAAAGATGACAAAAACAAGATAATGGCTCGTATCACCAACTTTTCTGACCTGAACCGTAGTTGTGTACTGTTTATTTTTAAGTTTCTGAGTTTGGAGGACCAGCTGCACCTGGCTCGGTGCTGTAGAGGCTTTCGGGACGCCTTCGTCCAATTGCACCGCCATCATTTCCACGACATTATTGACCGTGAGACGAATCTAAGAACCCTAGATGATTGGCAAACGTTTCTTTGGCTGTGCGGTGGCAGTATCAGGAGTATCCAATCGTACTTCGACGACGATCATCCCCTCCAACTGCTGCCAATGATCAGCAAGTACTGCTACCGACTCGAGAGTATAACGATCAACAATGCAACGGTCGCCAGGACACAGCCGTATCTGCTGAAAATCACCTCGCTGAAGAAAGTGCACGTCCGCAACTACAAGAGCACAAGCAAGGATTTGATAAGGGCCATGCATATACGCTTGCCACACATAAACAGTCTGGGCCTGGAAAGTTTCGAGCGTCGGGAGTGTAAGAAGACTAATTAAACTTACGACATTGCTCTTGAAATGATACTAAGAACATTTTTTTTTTTCTGTTGACAGTGCAAGAAGTGGTACACTTTCGAAACCTAGTGGAGCTCTTGATGTACGACGAGGTAACTGCCTCGGATTTCACAGCAATCATCAAATCCATGAGCAATCTGCGTAGTCTTCAGCTGCGCAACGCCAAACGATTCCTGACCACTAGCGCTCTTAGGTATTTGGCTTCAATTTGTCGCCAGCTAGAGAAGCTATCTTTCAACGACTGCGATGCCGATCTTACAGTGCTGTCACAGTTCTCCAATTTGAAATACTTGCAAATATACTGCCCGGAAGAACTGAAAGGGCGCTTTTTTAAAGCTTTGGCCAGCAACTGCTCTGCGCAATTGGAGTTCCTCATACTCCATCGCAAACGGTGGATCAACGAGGAGCAGGCCCAACACATCAGTGCCTTAAAATCGCTTAAGTGGCTTGTTTGCAAGCCCCGCGACGACAGCTGCGTACAACAATTAGCGAGACTCAGCCAACTGGAGTGTGTTTCCTTTCAATGCGCTCGAGAAATAGGTGAACAGAAGCTATCGATTCTGGTTGCCAACAATGATCAGCTTCGCTATTTGAACATTTGTTACTGCCTGGGCATAACAGATTCCTTTGTTCTGGACACATTGGAGAGTCTAGCCAAGCGCGCAGTTCAGCCTCTGCACTTGTATGCAGCTGCTACCGACATCAGGCACGACATACTGGACAGAGTAAGTTGTTACAGTCGATGGGGATGAAGTTTGTAATCCTTAACACGTACCTTCCTATGTCTTTAGCTACCGCCTGGTTATCCCCTAAAGATGCTCTGTCTGAATTTCGAGTGTAGCGAAGGAATAACTGGCAACAATCATTTTTATATTGATGAACCAGAATTCGATCGTCAAGCCGTTTAAGGATTTTGATCGTCCATTAATTATTCCATATTTCATAACCAAAAATCAATCGAAAATATCTTTGTTTTAAACTTTTTTGTGATTTTATCACTTGAGTGATATTAGATGAATAATGTACATCGATGTAATCAAATTTTTTAATTAATTAAATTAAATTAATATCAAATCATGTTTGAAATTTTAAACAGCTGACTCAAAACGATAGTACAAAATGCGACAGCGTATCGATAGCGCGGTGTATCGTTTTCGTTTTAGTCTCGTCTCTAGTATTGGTTGTCTTTCTGAGTGCATAAAAAGAAAAAAATAAAAAAAGGGAAAATCGTGTGAAAAACGCATTATAGAGCCGCCAAGATGCTCTCAATGCTGCAGGAAAAGCGGCCGCTAAAGCGTACACGCCTCGGCCCACCGGATATATATCCGCAGGACGCCAAGCAGCGCGAGGACGAACTGACGCCCACGAATGTGAAACATGGCTTCACCACAACACCGCCATTGTCCGACGAGTTTGGCACGGCGCACAGCTCAAATGTGAACGCCAGCAGGGTTAGTGCCTTCTTCAGCGGCGTGCTGGCCAAAAAGGAGGAGTTGATGACGCTGCCGGACACGGGACGCAAGAAACAGCAGATCAACTGCAAGGACAACTTCTGGCCAGTCTCGCCCCGCCGCAAGTGCATAGTGGACGCCTGGTTTAAGGACTTGGCTGGCAACAAACCGCTTCTCAGTTTGGCCAAACGCGCTCCATCCTTCAACAAGAAAGAGGAGATTTTCATAACGCTCTGCGAGAACCAGGTCAACATGCAGCGGGCTACTTGGTTTATCAAGCTTAGTGCCGCCTACACGCTTAGCTTCACCGAGTCGAAGAACAAAAAGCGCAGCATCTACGATCCGGCTGCTGAATGGACGGGAAACATGATCAAGTTCATGAAAGAACTGCTGCCCAAGCTACAGGAATACTATCAGCAGGGTAAGTGTATACAATACAGGAAACTGGATCAAATTTTCTTATGACATCGCTATCGCTTCAGCCCACGACAAGGCCTCGTCGAATGGCAGCCACACTGCTAGCCTGACTAGCACCTCCAGCGGTAACAGCAACGGCATCTCGGTGAACAGCTCTGGCGGCAATGCCGCGCCTCCAAGTGCCACATCGAATGTGATTCCAGTGCCCAGCATGTCCAGTCCTCTGCCTCCCATTCACAGTCCAGCCAATGGCCAGCAGAGCACGACCGGGGGAGTAGTAGGATCCGGCACTGTCATACCACCAGCTGGACCTCTCGGCGGAGGCGTTGGTTCGGGTCCGGGCGGACCGGGAGGCACCTCTGTGAACAGCAGCACGGCTGTGGGAGCAGCTGTTCCTCCCGGTTCGAGCATTTCCGGCATTGGCAGCCAGTTTGAGGACAGCCGAAATGCATTGAAGTACTGGAAGTACTGCCACCAGCTGAGCAAGTACATGTACGAGGAGTCGCTGCTGGACCGGCAGGAGTTCCTCAACTGGATACTTGATTTGCTGGACAAGATGCGCACGCAGGCGAGCTTCGACGAGCCGCTGAAGAAGCTTGTGCTTAGCTTCGCTCTCCAGTACATGCACGACTTTGTCCAGTCGGAGCGACTGTGTCGGAAAATGGCCTACATTGTGTCCAAAAAACTGGCGCATCTCCTCAACGCGGCCGTAGAGCAGCAGGGGATTAAGGATGTCGACGGAGGTGTGGCTGCGGCAGTGGGAGAGAACAAGCTTCAGCACGATCCATTTGAGTTGGCTCTTCAAGAGCAGATGAGTTGCCCCCATCATCGGGACATTGTCCTGTACCTGAGCACCATTCTCCAGATCATAACCATCGAATGCCCCACAGCTCTGGTCTGGAGTGGCATAGCAGCGCATCGAGCCCCCTCTTCCCTGGTGGGCAGTCCGCTGGATCATCTCCCGCTGGCCCCCTCCGTGCTGCCCATGCCCACGCGGTGTCCGCGCACCAATACGGAGATACGCCGACAGCTGCGAGCCGCCGAGTCTGAGATTGTGCTCCGGACGCAACATGCTGAGCAGCGGTGGTTCGCCTCCAAATGGCTCAGTGCAGGCAAGAATCACTACACCAAAGTGCTGGCCACTCTGGATCACCTGGATACGCACTGTTTCGATCGCATGGAGCAGTGCAACAGCATTGACACGCTCTACGTGCACATTTTCCCCAGCAGGAGACGCGACGAGGATCAGCAGGATCCTCAGCAGCAGCAGCAACCACGCCCCGTGTATGAACCCAAACAGGACAAGGATACGGTGCGGATTCTGTGCGAATGGGCCGTCTCCAGTCAGCGGTGGGGCGAGCACCGGGCCATGGTGGTGGCCAATCTGCTGGACAAACGCCAGATAGATGTGACCAGTACGCCTGCCGAGCAGTCTAGCGACAAGGAGGATAAGGACTCTCTGGCCTCGGGGGCCGGCCTGATTGATGGCCTCCCAGTGTTCCAGCATGTGCTGATGCACTTTCTCGACCACGATGCTCCCGTGCTGGACGATCACTTGAGCAGTGCCCAACAGCGGACGGAGTTCACGAATCTGGTCCAGCTTTTCAGTGCCCTGATCCGTCACGATGTCTTTTCGCACAATGCCTATATGCACACGCTGATTTCTAGAGGCGATCTGCTGAGTCTAGAGTCCGTTCTGGCGAGCAAATCATCGACAACGGCCACGAAAAGCTCGCCAGCGCCGGTAGCCACACAGGCCACAACGACGCATGGGTTCGATGACGACCCCTTTGGCGGGGGCATTGACTTCAAGCACAACGAATTCGACGACTCCAACGTGGACGATGATCTGGATAAGCTGGTGCAGAACATCAAGGAGAAGGGGCAACACGACGCACCCGACAGCCCCAAGATCGGGCCGCCAGGCGACGGAGAACCCAGCACGGGTGGAGCAGGGGGCAGCATATCCCGACACTACGTCTACACCAAGCACTTTCCTATACCACAGGACGAGTCCAGCTACAGCAGCGAGAGCAACCAGAGGTATATTCTTCTGTTCGGCGTGGGAAAAGAGCGCGACGAGAAGAAGCACGCGGTAAAGAAGATGTCAAAGGAGATTGGAAAGCTCTTCACCAAGAAGTTCAGCATCGACGTGGCCGAGGGCGGCAAGGTGAAGAAGCATTCGCGCAACGAATTCAACTTCGAGGCCACTACGGCCAAGTGCCAGCAGATGGCCTACTTCGATCAGCACGTGGTTACCGCCCAGTGCGCGGCTAATGTTTTGGAGCAGCTCAACGGATTCGCCCTCGGCAACAACAACTATCTACCGGTGCAGGAGCACGTCGCCTTCCTTTTCGATCTCATGGAGCTGGCCCTCAACATCTACAGTCTGCTAGAGCTGTGCGACAATCTGCTCAAGGAGCTGCCCGAGGTGGAGCACCAGCTGCAGCTGAAGAAGTCCAACATGGTGCGCGGCTACACCACCTCCCTGGCCCTGTACATCGTGAGCATTCTGCGACGATACCACAGTTGCCTGCTCCTCTCCCCCGAGCAGACGCTATCAGTATTCGAGGGCGTCTGTCGCACCATTCGCCACGTGAACAATCCCAGCGAGTGCAGCTCTGCGGAGCGCTGCATCCTCGCCTATCTCAGCGATCTGCACGAGTCCTGCGTCCTGCTGCAGGGCAAGGAACAGTCCACCGAGTACTACCAGCAGTTGCAGTGTATTAAGCGGTTCAAAGATATCTTCAACACCCCCGAGCAGCTCAGGTAAGTGCGAATCTGTGAGCCGCGGCAAAGGCCGCGGCGCTACTTTATACCCGGTACTCAGTCAGTACATACATACATATGTACATATATGAGCTTACGATTTATACAATTTATTATATGTTCGCAAAAGGAACGAATTAAATTTTGGGCATAAAATAATATTTCAGAAATTGAAGTCAAACCATTTTAGGAATATTTATACATGTTTCCAATTTTGTTTGCATATGATTTGTATACTGCTTCTACATTTCTACATGTATAACTACATATTTGAGACGTGCAAGTGTTTGCGACTGAGACAGAGGGAATGTGTCAGCGCTTGGCAGGCGTTGCGTAGCCACTGAAATTTAATTTGTTTCTTCTGGCCATAATATTGTTTCGACCTGATTCATATTCGGCAATCTGGTAGATATGGTAATTTTCCATGATTCTGCGTTTTTGGTTTTCATTTATCTTAGAAATTGTGGATTCCACAGATTTTCGTCCTTTGTGGGGGCGGAAGGGGGCGTGGCAAAATTTTGAAACAAACTCGTACTGGTTTGATATCACAGGAGCTTGGATAGAAAGTTTGGTTGCTCTAGCTCTTATAGTCTCTGAGAACTAGGCGTCAAAACTTAATACGAATGGGCAAAGCAGATGGGGCCGCGTGTGAGAGAGAGCGAGAGGGAATGATGACTTTAGAAATGGTTTTCTTCATTGTAGCTATAATAATGATCCGATCTCATCCAGATTCAACACTCTGATAGAAATGGTCATTCTCTATGATTCTGCGTTTTTAGTATTCTTGTATCTTCAAAATTGTGTACGCCACAGACTTTCGTCCTTTGTGGGGGCGGAAGGGGGCGGGGCGAAATTTTTAAATACATTTGGAGTAGTGTGATCACACAGGAGACTGGATACAAAACTTGGTTGCTCTAGCTTTAATAGTCTCTGAGATATAGGCGCAAATGAAGACGGACGGACGGACGGACAGACAGACATGGCTATATTGACTCGGCTATTGATGCTGATCAAGAATATATATATTTTATGGGGTCGGAAACGCCTCCTTCTGGGCGTTACACACAACCGTTATCCCCACAAATCTAATATACCCCTATACTCTTCGAGTACCGGGTATAAAAATTAAAATTACAGGTTAGCAGAGTTCAGGTGGTTATAAATGCCAAATGCTATATGCTTAAGGGCTAGTTCAGGGGATATGATATGGTAAAGGGTATTATAATTATAGCATAAAACCCTGAAAGGTATAGTTTGACCTAAATAAGGGTAATCTGATAGGTCTAAAAGAACGAGTAGGACGAGAGGGAACCGTAAAGTCAATCTGACTCAAGAGAGATTGGGAGTCCACCATCCCGAGAAGGAGCTTGTGCACGAACATTACCCCATTGCATATTCTGCGATGGTGTAACGAAGGTAGGTCAATAAGTCTTAGCCTAGATCGGTAAGGTGGCAGGACTCTACCAGAGTCCCAGTGTAAGTTACGAAGAGCGAAAATTAAGAATTGTTTCTGAACTGATTCGAGAATAGCTTGCTGCTCCTTATACAGGAACAATACTCCAATATCGGGCGCACTAACGAAATGTACAATTGTTTGGTCACATACGGGTCGTCAAACTCCTTGGACCAATGCCTGATGAATGCTAGAACACCCTTAGCTTTATTAGCTGTCGCAGCTATATGACTATTGAAACACAGTTTACGATCAAATAATACTCCAAGATCATTTGAACTCGAAATTCGATCCAATAGATGATTACCAAGGGAAAAATATACAAAACGTGGAGCACGACGGTAGGATGTCATGAGCTTGCATTTCGAGAGGTTCACAAATAGAAGATTACTTGAGCACCACAATAGCAATTCATTTAGGTCCAGCTGAAGGTGTGTGTGCAAGTACCAGTCGGAGTAGGGCAGACAGATTTCAACGTCATCCAACTTGCAAGATTACTAGGGAAACCTAATAAGGACAGCTTCTGAATTAATAGAGTATGGTTAACCGAATCAAATGCCTTGCTAAAATCCGTAAAAATAACATCAGTTTGCAAACCGCCCTGAAATCCTCGGCTGATTATGGAGGAAAACTCGAGCAGATTGGTAGTTGTTGACCGATGTTTAAAAAAACCATGTTGTGAAGGAGATATCAAGCTAGAACAAAGAAGTTGCAATTGCCGGGTAACCAGGAACTCAAGGAGCTTAGGAATGGCAGAGAGCTTTGCAATGCCTCGGTAATTTTCTATGTTGGATCTGGAGCCCTTCTTGTGAAGCGGAATTATGTACGACTCATTCCAAATTACGGGGAGACAAGACTGTTCCAAGGATAGATTGAAAAGAAAGGCTAAGGGTTGGCATAAGGACTGGGCACAATGTTTTAAAATGCAACTAGGCCCTTTATCAGGACCCGCAGAAAATGAAATTTTCAAAGACTTCAAGCCATCAAGCACAACGCTTTCCTCAAAATATGGTTGAACAATGCTATTAGAGTGAGGCAAATGGTAGGGATACGGAGTGGAGGCGTTATAAATATGAGAGGAGTAAGACGACTGGAAAAAGGTTGCAAATAAGTTTGCAATGCCAGCAGCAGAAGATTCAGAATTGTTTAGATAATGAAGGGACGGAGTTAATGCATTGGACTTACGTTCAGAATTGAGAAAAGAAAAGAATTTTTTAGGATCATTGCGGAAGTTTCTACTACAAGAAGAGAGGTAAAGATTGTAGCACAGATTATTAGTTGTTGGGAATTGAGAGCGGGCGGAAGAATATTGTAGGAAGACAAGCAAGGAGCCAGTTTTCTGGTACTTTTGGAAAAGTCTGGATTTCCTATTCTTTAAGTATGACAAATTCCTGGAGAACCAGGGAGGCTTGGACGACAATGGTACAATAATCTCCGGAATATAAGTATTAAGAGCAGAGCTTACAATTTTATAGAATGAGTTGACTGTTACATCAATATTCGGTGAGGAAAGAAGAGTGGACCAATCAACATTCGAGAGGTGAATGTTTCAATTGTCGAAATCAGTTTTGCGAAAACACTTGATCCGGTGAGGAGTCGAGTTAATGTTAACACAACCAGAACTGGTACACTCTAAAGTTATAGATAGCGTAGGATGGTATAGGTCTTCAGGAAATGATAGTTGGAAGACTCTGGCAACTGTACCTAGAGAAGCACCCATAGCGAAAACAAGGTCGAGAAGTCTGTTCCTATTATTTTTAGTAGAATTTGGGCATTGATAAATTCGTTATTAGTACTAGGGAGCAGTTGGTTATGCTACAACACTTTTTTCTTTCTTTTTATCAGCCTGCCTCCCCAAGGCTACAATCCGCAGCTGCTGCAGGAGCTGTTTGTGGCACCACGTCGTGGCGGCAAACTGGAGCCGCACTGGCTCCGGCAGTTGCACGAGTCGTCCGCGAATGTGTACAGCTTCGTATCGAATGCAGTGATTGCCGTCTGCCGCGAGACGGACAATGAGCGGCTGAACGACGTGGCCCTGGCCTGTGCGGAGCTTACCGCCAGCTGCAATGTCCTTTCCGAGGAGTGGATCGCGGCCCTGCAGAGCCTGTGCAGCGGCAGCAAGAGCCCGCGGTACCCGCATCTGGGCGGCCAGGTAGATATTGGCCAGGGAAAGACCCACAATGCGTTGGCCGTATTCGTGTGCATCCTGGTCGCCCGCCATTGCTTCTCCCTGGCCGATTTTGTCAGCAAGTTCGCCCTGCCAACCCTGGCCCGCTCGGTGAGTGCCGGGGGTGGAGAAATGAGCGTAGATGCCGAGGCGGGAGCTCGGCTCACCTGTCATCTGGTGCTGAAGCTTTTCAAGACCCTGGAGATACCGCAGCCGGGCATGTATTCGGTAAGCACATCACCCAATCCCCTACACGCTGTCGGCAACGACTTCAGCATACGACTCAGCTGCGATCGGCATCTGCTGGTCGGGGCACACAAGACCATTCCGATTGCCGCTGTGCTGGCCGTGCTTAAGGCGATTCTGATAGTCGTGGACAATGCGGCGCTAAAGACGTCCATGGCTGGAGGGAGTGGCTCGGGCGGCGTGGGCGGGGCCTTTGGCAGCGGCAAGCGCAGCGGCTTCAACACACCGGTTCATCCGGGCAGTACGCCCAAGAGCAACGAACAGCGACCGGCCGATCTCAGCCAGATCCTGGGCACCAGCGATCTCCAGCTTGGCAACAGTCTTACCAGCGAGCAGGAGACACTGCAGCAGCCATCCAGTGGCGGGCTAGAGCAGATCTCACTGCTGGAGTTCGCGCAGGCCGTGCTCAAACAGATATGCGCTCAGGAGCACGTGCTGGAACGATGCCTGAAGAATGCCGAGGGGCTGTGCGATATGATCATAGACGAGATGCTGACGGCCAAGCAGGCACAGCGCGTGCTGCACATGATCTGTTACCCGGAGGCGGAATTCAACATAATTTCCGAGCTAGATCAGCGGGCCATGATCGTGAGGATACTGGAGAACCTGGGCCAGTGGACACTTCGTATTTCTTGGCTAGATCTGCAGCTGATGTACCGCCAGTCGATGGGCAACAATGCGGAGCTCAATGTGTGGCTCGACACGGTGGCCCGAGCAGCCATCGATGTCTTCCACATGGAGGAGATCATCCAGCCGGGGTCCCTGAAGGCCACGCATAAGCCCAAACCCTCCACCTGGCTAGTGGCGCCTTTGATTGCAAAGCTGACGCCGGCCGTACAGGGAAGAATCCTGCGAGTGGCGGGACAGGTGCTTGAGAGCATGAACTACTTCTCCAAAGTCTCAAAATCGGACTGCAACAGCTCCGGCAGCGGGGATGAGCGGGAGAAGAGCAACAGCTGCCACAGCAGCAACAGCTATGGCCTTGGCGGTGTAGCCGCCCGCAACAAAAAGATGCCGCTCAACTATCAGCCGTTCCTGGGTCTAATCCTCACCTGCCTGAAGGGCCAGGATGAGTACAAGGAGAACCTGCTCGTCTCGCTCTACTCGCAGCTTTCCCAGTGCCTGCAATCCTTTGCTGAGGTAAGTTTTCCTTGAAACCTTCTTCGATAGCGATGCCTAACACCCCTAATGCCCCTTCTCTGCAGCTGGACACAATCGGGGGCACCGATGAGCCGCAGGCACGGGAGGAGATCTTGGATGCACTGCAACTGCGATTCTCCCTGGTGGGTGGGATGTTCGAGGCTATTCAAAAGAACAGCACCCCCACCACAGACTGGGCTATCCTCTTGGCCCAGCTGGTGTGCCAGGGCGTGGTGGATCTGAGCTGCAACCGGGAGCTCTTCACCACCGTCGTGGACATGCTGGCCACTCTGGTGCACTCGACTTTGGTCTCCGACAGCCAGTCGGAGCGGGATGAGAACAAGAAACTCTATTTGAACCTGATGAAGAAGCTCAAGAAGGAGATTGGCGAGAAGAACAATGCCTCCATCCGTGTGATACGGCAGCTGCTGCCACTCTACAAGCAGCCTACAGAGGTGAGTAGTGTGTTCTTATTCTCTGGATCTGCTGTTGAAATGGAAAATAATGAGTCATCCATCTATTTGGCTTTCCAGGTGATTGCCTGCGAGCATGCTGGCATGGATACCAAGGGCAACAAAATCTGCGACATGGAGAAGAAACAGCTGCGCATATCGGATAAGCAGCGGATCAGCGTGTGGGATATCCTCGAGGGCCACAAGAACCCGGCTCCGCTTTCGTGGGTCTGGTTCGGAGCCGTCAAGCTGGAGCGCAAACCGCTCACCTACGAGGAGGCTCATCGCAATCTTAAATACCACACGCACAGCCTGGTCAAACCAAGCAGTTACTACTACGAGCCGCTGCCACTGCCGCCCGAGGACATTGAGCCGGTGCCAGAGAAGATTTGCATAGTAAGTGATAAAACAGTGGGACAGTGGCCACCACACAGTCCTTTGGTGACGCCTCTCGTTTCTACCCTTCAGAAGGACGAAATGATGAAGGCCGACACGCCTTCCTCCGTAGACCAGTCGCCCACTGCTGTGGTAGGCACTGGACGTGGCCGCGGCAAGGGGACGACAACGCGAAAACGCAAGCCGAAGAACCCAAAGACCCCGCCGGTGGTCAACACGCAGCAACAGCAGCCACAGCTGGCGCCCCAACCGCAACAGCCGCCCAATGTGCAGCAGCAGCAGCAGCAAATGCAACAGCAGCAGCAGCACATGCAACAGCAGCAGATGCAGCCCAACCAGATGGGAATGCAGATGAACATGCCGGTAAGAAGTAGTTTTAGATTCCAGTAAGGCTTACAAATCTAAACAACGTCCCCCCTGGACAGATAAACATCCAGCAGTTTGGACCCAATCCGAACATGATGCAGCAGAATGCGCTGATGCAACAGCAGCAGCAAATGCAGCAAATGGGAACCAATCAGCTGCAGCAGCAACTAAACGTTGGTGGTGGCAACGGACAGCAGAATCCTCAAATGAACTTCATGCAACAGGGACCGGGAGGTGGGGCCGCTGGTCCCCAAGGCTTGCCGGGCCAGCAACAGCAGCAGCAATGGCATAATGCCCCCCAGCAGCAGCAGCCTCCGCAGCAGTACCACAACCACTATGCGCCGCACCAGCAGAATATGCAATGTAAGTAGAGGATCACAAGTAACAAGAATCCCAATTATCTATGGAATCATTTTAGCCAATCGCATCGAGAGACCTCCGCAGAACGCCAACTCCAAACAGGCCTTGTCACAGATGTTGCGTCAGCGTCAGCCCTTCCAGCAGCCAGGCGGCACCTTTAATCCAATGCAAACACAGCAGCCGCAGGCACAGCAACAGCCGGGCCCACAGCAGCAGCAAATGAATCCCAACCAAATGCGGCAACAGCAGATGACTGCCCAACAGAACCCGCAGTCGGTGGCTGCTTTCAATGCCATGCAGCAGCAGCAGCAGCAAAATGCTCAGCAGCAGCAGCAGCAGATGAACCCTAACCAGCAGCAGTCGCAATTCATGAGGGGTGGAAACATGCGGCCAGGCATGGCTCCCAATCAGATGAACCAAATGAATATGGGCGGCCAAGGCATGCCGCAGAACTCAATGATGCAGCAACAGATGACTCAGGGGATGGTGGGCATGGTCAATCCGAATGCCAATCAAATGATGCAAACTGGAGGCGCACAAGGTGGCAACGGAGTAGGTGTTGGCGTCGGCGTCGGCGTTGGAGTCGGGGTGACGACTGGAGCCAATCCCAACATGGGCATGGGTGGCATGCCGCAGCAGGGAATGATGCAGCAACAGGCACAACAGCAGCCTCAGCAGCAGGTGCAGTTCCAGAACTTCCAGAATCAGTATCAGCAGCAGCAACAACAGCAACAGCAGGGCATGCAGCAACAAGGTGGAGGAGTTGGTGTGGGCGTGGGCGTCGGCGTCGGCATGGCACCCAATCAGCAGCAACAGCAGCAGGCCAACATGATGGGCAACTTCAATCCGCAAATGCAGCAGGCGAATCGCAACAATCCCGACTTTATGGCGGCAGCGGCAGTACAGCAGCAACAACAACAGCAGCAGCAACGGGGCGTACCCGGCGGAATGATGGCCGGTAACCGGGGACAGTACATTAACCAGGCACCCAATGTTACTATGTCCAACATGATGGGTCCCGGGCCGGGCGGCGTTGGTGTCGGGGTGGGGGTTGGCCAGGTGCCGCCGTATGCCCGACAGCAACCAGCAGGGGGCGGCAAGCCAGGTGTCCTCAACACACAGCAACAATTCCAACAGCAGCAGCAACAGCAGCAGCTGCGGCATCAGCAGATGATGCAGATGCAGGGCATGGGTGGCGGCGGGGGTGGTGTAATGGGGGCCGGCCCACAGCAGGCCAGTGGGGCTGGAGGAGGGGGAGGCATGGTGCAGCAGCAGCAGAGCATGAACCAGCAACAAACGCCCAATCTGGTGGCCCAGCTGCAGCGACAGAACATGATGGGGCAGCAGCAGCAATATCAGCACCAACCGCCTCCCTATTAGATTGTAATAGACACACCACACCTTAGTGTTTGTAAGACCCCCTACTCTAAACACATATTTATAAATGTTTTTTTTTCAACGAAATAAAAACTTAATTTATTAATAAGGATATAAAATAAAATAAAAAATAAACAAAATTGTTACCAACAAATGCAGTCGATAGCTTATTTATCGCGGATAACCCACCTCTAGCGCTTGGTAAAACAGCTGACCGTTGATGTATGCATAGTGTGTCTGAGTGTGTGTGTGTGCGTGCTGTGCTTGTGGAATAGGAGCCATCAGAATTTTGTGTTTTGTGTGATATTTAGCAATTTTTCTAAATTAGAGCTAAGTTCAAAGTTAATTAGTACAATTAGTCCAGCTTGAGCGAGCCCAGCATTTGTGTAGAAACCCGAGCACAGCACCAGTTCCGCGTGGGTGAAACATTTCATTCATCGATTTAGGTCGAAATCTAATCCTAATCTACTGGCAGCTGTTTCGCAGTATTGTTTACTATTTACTATTGATTGCAAAAAGGAGTTAGTGTGTCAAACGTTCCAGCCATGAGTGAAACGCCGGAGACCAGTAAAAAGCGTCAAAGAACGGTGAGTAGGTGCAGTACCGTCAAACGTGGCGGTGAAGGTGGCCAGTGGCCCCAAAAACGAAGAAAAGCAAGCCATAGCCCATAACCCTAACCCATATCGCTGTGTTTGTACAATTGTGTCAAAGACGAAAAAGAACTGCAACTGACGTGGGTCTCGGTCTCGGTCTCGTGGCGAACAGTACAGGTACAGGTGGATGTGGATGCGGATGTGTGGTGCTGAAGTGGGTCCCGTCCTTGTTTGAACAGCTGTTGCGTTGTTTGCTGAATTCTCCCCACATCCTATACACCATTGTCTATACTTGGCATAGTGCTGTCAATACTCCCATTTGTAGAAGCGTATTATTAATTATTCCATTCCCAACAAAGCCACTCCCCCTCCCCGCATAAACGACTCTTTATGGAACAAATAGTTTTATAATCTTTGGTAATATTTACTAGGCATTCGACGCCCGCCCCTTTCCTTACCATCATAATCTTATCTCTTCTATTATGACCTAATGGGGTTTTGCACATTACTACATGGCTACAAAAAGCATCAAATTGGAACGGTCTTCATCATATATACATATGTATATCTGTATAAATATATTTACATTCATATGTATGCAAATACATAGTTGATAAGAATTAAAAGTTGATTAACATTTTGCAACTTCTCCAACGTTCGGTTAGCCCGACAAGGCTGACTTGCAGATAAAACAGAATGCAAATACTGTTGATTTGGCAAAAACATTGGCAGTGCAGGTGCATTGGCGCACGTGTTTGATCAGCACAAGCTGATCTTTGCAATGTGGAATTCATTATGAACTAACAGCCACTTTTAACATTGTAACAAATTGGCGGATCAAGAATTGACGATGTCATGCCGGATCGAAGTACTGTGAATAGTGTGTCTTCGCTCAAAGTTGTTTGGGAAAACAAAACGTCTAGAAATTGCACATAAATCTGTGTAACAATCCAAAGAATGTCTCGCACTTAGTTATAGGAATAATTGGATTGATTGATTGAAGGATCTCTTTTGCTGTTGGTTTAAAACAGTGCTCGGAACGCATACACTCAGGCTGTAGTGCAGTGCGAACATATCCGAACATATCTGCGGGAAGAATCGGTTATTGTTTTACACCAGAAAGAGCGAGATAGCAAGAGCCGAAGTCAAACTGTCGCACGAAGGCCACTGGTCTAAAATCCAATACATATATTAACTGAACAACATATATCCACTGAATTTCTTTACCTATGTAAATACGGAATTGCCAAATGTTGTACATATTGCGTTGATCGCACATAAAGAAAGGTTAATGCTCTTTTATATGAAACTTTTCTTATGCAACGTGCAACTATTTCCTTACCAACAACTGGTTGACGTTACAAGTGTTTATACTGGCGTACTTTAGCTGAAACAGGTTCGGTGCCCACTTAGAAAGAAAGTCTGTCTTGCAATGAAATCCAAATGCAGTCTGCAAGCATGGGACCCAGTCCCATCCCGTTCAAGCTCTGAGTGTGAGAGGAGAAGCTGTCAAACGACCCGGCATCAGTCACAACTTGGATGAAAGCACCCACTACAAACTGTTTCATCCCATAAATGGATCATATTTTTTCGGTAGGTTTTGCATTACGTTTCACAGGGTTCTTATGAGTCGCGGTCATTGTGGATTCCCTGGCTCCACTCCAAACATGTTGGACAATTGTTTTTAATTGTTATTGCCGCTTGTTTATCATGGTAAAACCATTACTAAAGTATTACCCAACAGAATGACTTTAACGACAGGGGCTGCAAAGCAGCGTTGTGTAACGCAAATATTAATTATCTTTTCGGCCCCCACTTACCCTCTTACCTCGGTAAAATGAGAAAATGAATAGATAGACAGGCTCATTCTTAGCCCCTAACAGCTTCAACTTCAGCTTCAGTGGTCTAAGCACTCAAAAAGATTACAAAAGTAACCTATATATATTTAAATTAGGAATTACTCATTTGCAGGTAGATATCTGGGCTAAACAATAATACAAGTTCTTTAAGTTAGCTGGTGCGAGTAACTCTCACTAAAAATAAACTAAAATAACTAAAAAAGTTCTTGTACTATAGCCTTAGCCATAGCCTTCGCCACGATGCCTCTCGCATCATCGCGTAGCAGATCAGATCAAATCAGTCTGCCAGCGACGTGGGCACGACGTCGCTGTTTTCTTTACTGCAGGCCCAGACGGCCCCTGGAATTTCAGTTGCAGTTTTGAGCTTCGTCGAGAAAGTTCAGCAGCTCTTTGGGCCGCGAACGACGCGACGGAAACTCTCACTTGCCAGCTTATCAGAGAGTAGTATGCGTTATATACGCTCAGTCGCTCCGCACCGCACCAATCCGCTCGCTAGCTTTCTTTTCACCTGGCCCAAGTACGAGACGGGTATACGTTGTGCTGTGGAAAATGTTTACCCGATGTGCCAATTCGCTTGGCCACTATAATAACAATAACATTCCGTGTGCCAGTTCCCCGGAGAGCTGTTGGCTCTCGAACGATGAAAGAAAGCCCAGCGATGAGGTAAGATCATACAGGGATGCTGGAGGGAATACATTCGAATACATTCGTGGTAGTAGTGCTACATCTATTACATCTTCAAAGCTAGACAATGAATAGTCATAATCCACAGTCAAATAAGCCACAGTAATAGATCCGTTCGTCGGTTTGCCCTGGGGGCTCGCTAAGAACCGGCTCGTTGGGCGTTCTATGAATATTTTCAGAACGTAAGAAATTATACAAATTATTAAGCCAAACCAGAACCGAAACTAAGGAAAAGAACGAGAAATAGAAGGAACGAAAACCCGGCAGAAAGCAGCAGAAAGACTGTGCAAACATTTTACCCATTCCAACATCTGGAATCGGAGAATCCCAATGATGCGTGCGTGGATTCATCCGGATCCCTCTCGACCCTCTCTCTTTCTCTCTCTCTCTCTCTCTATCGGTCTCTCTCTGCCACTCTTCGGCTGCAGATTGCGCCATATTTAACCCGTAAATATTATGAAAAACTTTCAGTTCGCTTTCAACGCTCGGTCGCGTTGCCTATGTCGGAGATCTTCGGTTTGGATTAGTTTCAGTTCAGTTTCAATTCCTTTGCCACTTCTTAAACAACGACTTCGGGCTGCTATCAGTTGCTCAGTGCAAACCATTTGGGAAGCGGGAACAAGCCGATTTATACAGTGACGTGATCATTTAACAAAACGCGATGCCTAATCCTCCCATCGGCTTTTATCCGCACATCAAAAGAAGGGTAAGGATGAGGGCAATTTGTTTAGTAGGATTCACGGCAGAGCCGATTCTAAGAAGAGGAAATAAATATGACAACCTACCAGCCACTTCTACTTATAATCTATGCTAAGATGTTTATGCAGGTAGAATGTACACAGATAAAAACCAGAATTCTAGCGGAGCGCAAACGATTATATCTAGGCAAAATTAGAACAATTGAAGCCCTCTCTTTATCATCAGTCTCATGACCAACCTTCAAATGGCCGAGCATTGTGTGTGTACCATATTTAAGAGTGAGATACGAGACCTATATGGCATAATCGCGCGAACCTCATTAGTTCATTCGCAACTCTGCAGACACGAGCTCCGGGGAAAGGTCAACAAACTGAGCGATGGAGCAGCAACAACAGCAACCGCAAAGCTCTCAGATCGATCGCCCTAGGGTCAAAGCGCGAAGCATTTTGATGACTCTGCTTTTGGCTCTGACTGTGGCAGACAACCAGCAACAGCCTGAGGCGACGGCGGCATCGCCATCGCCATCTTGACATGAATATTAATTTATGATAATTTGGAAAGCTAAGCTCTCGATTCTACCTTTGTGTTTGTTTGCTTCTTGGCAGTGCCTCCAAGTGGCGACGAATGTGACCGAACAGAAACACCATGTAACCCGTGAGACGCGCGGAAAGAACCTGGGACTGTGCCGCGGCTTTCGTGGATGCACCGTGTGGCTGACGGGTGAGTCCTGCGCCCAGATCCTTGAAGTATATCCCTAAATCGTATTTGTCTCCTCAGGTCTCAGTGGCGCTGGCAAGACCTCGATTGCCTTTGAGCTGGAGGCGTATTTGGTGTCGCGGGGCATACCCGCCTACGGCCTGGACGGGGACAACATACGCACCGGACTGAACAAGAACCTTGGCTTCACGCCCGCCGAGCGCGAGGAGAACATCCGGCGGGTGGGCGAGGTGGCCAAGTTGTTTGCCGACAGCGGCGTGGTCTCCATTTGCAGCTTTGTGTCGCCGTTCGCAGACGACAGGGAAATGGCGCGCAAGATACACAAGGATGCGGGCCTAAAGTTCTACGAAATCTTCGTGGACACGCCGCTGGACGTGTGCGAGACGCGCGACGTAAAGGGGTTGTACAAGAAGGCACGCGAGGGCGTGATCAAGGGCTTCACGGGCATCACGCAGGAGTACGAGCGGCCCCACAAGCCGGAACTGGTGGTTAGCACCCACGAGTGCACAGTGCAGGAGTCCACGCAGAAGCTGGTGACGCTGCTCGAGCAGGAGGGCATCATTCCGCGCTCGTTGCGGGATGTGGATCTGCTGCCGGAGCTGTACCCCAGCGATTCCATTGCCAGCGACGCTCTACGCCACGAGGCGGAGTCACTGCAGGCGCTGCCAATCAGCACCGTGGAGTTGCAATGGGTGCAGGTATTGTCCGAGGGATGGGCCTATCCCCTGCGTGGATTTATGCGGGAGGACGAGTACCTGCAGACACTGCACTTCAACACACTCCAGAGCGGAATGGACGGATCATACCGCGAGAACCACTCGGTGCCCATAGTGCTCAGCGCTACGGCAGCGGACAAAGAGCGCCTGGACGGTGTGTCCGCACTGACGCTGACGCATGAGGGGAAGGCAGTGGCCATTCTACGCCGTCCAGAGTTCTATTACCAGCGAAAGGAGGAGCGCCTGGCCCGCCAGTTTGGCACCAGCAACCCCAACCATCCGTACAGCAAGCAGGTGCTCGAGTCCGGCGAGTATCTTGTGGGCGGCGATCTGGCTGTAATCGAACGCATCCGCTGGGACGATGGACTCGACCAGTACCGCCTGACGCCCAATGAGCTGCGCCGCAAGTTCAAGGAGCTCAACGCAGACGCGATTTTCGCATTCCAGCTGCGGAATCCCATTCACAACGGTCACGCCCTGCTCATGCAGGACACCAAGAGGCAGCTGCTCGAGCGGGGCTTTAAGCAGCCAGTCCTTCTGCTGCATCCGTTGGGCGGCTGGACCAAGGACGATGATGTGCCACTGGACGTACGCATGAGGCAGCACCAGGCCGTCCTCGATGCCGGCGTTCTGCGGCGCGAAGACACTGTGCTGGCGATCTTTCCGTCGCCAATGATGTACGCCGGCCCCACGGAGGTACAGTGGCATGCCAAGGCTCGCATGAATGCTGGCGCCAACTTCTACATTGTGGGCCGCGATCCGGCCGGCATGCCGCACCCGGATAAGGGTGCCTATCCCGACGGTAATCTGTACGATGCCACCCATGGAGCGCGAGTATTGAAGATGGCACAGGGTCTGGACAGCATGGAGGTGGGTAGCGATGGCTGTCTGAAACTGGAACTGGAACTGGAATGGTAACTGTAACCTCTGGTTCTCTATTTTTTTTTGTTTTCAGATTCTGCCGTTCCGAGTGGCCGCCTACGACAATAGTGCCAGCCGGATGGCTTTCTTCGAGCCACAGCGCAAGGACGAGTTCGAGTTTATATCGGGGACCAAGATGCGCACACTGGCCAAGACCGGTGCCAGTCCGCCCGTTGGCTTCATGGAGCCTGAGGCCTGGAAGATTCTGGCCAACTATTATCAGAACCTGCCACAGGCGTAACCCGCGGCATTTCCCAATGTGCAATTTTCCCTAGCTATTTTCCTATTATATACCTATTCATACATACATATATAGAATAGGTATATTCCTATTCGATCACCTTAAATCACTTACTACTGCTACTACACTCTTTCCTGAATCCAAGCCCCGACTCCTGTCCTGCTCTTAAAATGTTCGTATCGTACAATCGTATTTTTTTTTTACGCTTAAGATTTCCGATTCTTTGTTTAATATTAAGCAAAATGTCATCGTTTTGTGGACTGTTTTTTAAATATATAATTCATTATTTAGTCAGCGCATTTAATCAAATGGTACAGCAATCAACAGCGACTAAAATTAATCATTTATGATCGCACAAATTAATTTGCATGGTTACTACACATTCAACTATATATCAAGAGAATCGAACTAAAGTTCGCCACCAGGGGAAAGTGAAATCACGTAAAAATGCCATTTTGGGCATGTCCGACCCGGCCTTCCTCACCTCTCACCCGAGAATAGGATTTCCGATTGATCGGCAATCAAAATATGTTAAAAAAAGGTGAATAACGGAGGTATTTCACACTTCTGCTTCCATGGGGCTCCTATGGAAAAAAACGGCCCTTTTGTCTATACTTATATATCTATATTCCATTATTCATATAAACGGTCATGTCAATCAAATTGTATGGTGTAGTAGCCACCATCACTAACCATACATTACATAGACACGACACTCCATACATTGAATTTGACCGCACCAAAATCACTGATGGCACCAGGCATCAGCTACCCGGCGAGTCGTGAGAGTGTATGTGAGCACATGTACTTTGCGTGTTTGCAAGACGAACTGACCTACCGCCACAAAATAAATGAAGAATTGGCAGGATGGGTGGGGGTGGATGTGACCACTGAACCGAAACGAATGTACATATCTACGATTTCTATGGCATTTTGAAAATCCAAGGAAAAATAACGGAAAATAGAACAAAATCGATAGAATTCGAGATTTGGAGTCGCTTAGAATTTGGAATGCGTTTAGAATACTGTGGCATAGAGTGATACACCCGATCCATCGGTACTCTTGAAATCTTTTTGTTTCTCAGAAAGGTCTCACTTCTTCGAGACCCTTTCATACCCGATTTAATTAAGAGAACTTAGTTCTCTTAAGTCTCTTTCACTCAATTTTGACTAGTGAAAGCAAGCTGAAATACATCAATGGCACAATTCAAGATTCACTAGAAATGATAATGTGGATATAATATAATATAAATAGAAGAAAATATCCAAAAATAATAAATAAAGTAATAAAATATAATTTGGAGTATAGTGCAAACTCACCCTTAATTTCAGTTGACTCTGCTCTCGTTGCTGCTCTCTTTTTATCTTTCTCTTTCACTCACTTCTTGGCAATTTGATTTCACTCAAAAAAAACAAAAACAAAACAAAAAAATTTAGTTTAAATTTTACTCAGCTACCATTCCATTGGTATTGCTGGTATTGCACTTCACTCACTTTATACACAAATCACTCACTTTTTGGCAATTTCATTTCACTCAAAAAAAACACTCAGCTACCATTTCATTGGTATTGCTGCTTAATATTGCAATTTTTGGCAATTTATTTCACTCAAAAAAAACACTCAGCTACCATTTCATTGGTATTGCTGCTTAATATTGCAATTTTTGGCAATTTATTTCACTCAAAAAAAACCACTCAGCTACCATTTCATTGGTATTGCTGTTTAATATTGCAATTTTGGCAATTTATTTCACTCAAAAAAAAAAACACTCAGCTACCATTTCATTGGTATTGCTGCTTCGCATTGCCGTTCTTTTCTCAGTTCCTACGGTGTCTGCGGAACACTTCACTCACTTTTTCATTTTCATTTCACTCAGCTACCATTTCATTGGTATTGCTGCTTCGCATTGCCGTTCTTTTCTCAGTTTCTACGGTGTTTGCGGAACACTTCACTCACTTTTTCATTTTCATTTCACTCAGCTACCATTTCATTGGTATTGCTGCTTCGCATTGCCGTTCTTTTCTCAGTTCCTACGGTGTCTGCGGAACACTTCACTCACTTTTTCATTTTCATTTCACTCAGCTACCATTTCATTGGTATTGCTGCTTCGCATTGCCGTTCTTTTCTCAGTTTCTACGGTGTCTGCGGAACACTTCACTCACTTTTTCATTTTCATTTCACTCAGCTACCATTCCATTGGTATTGCTGCTTCGCATTGCCGTTCTTTTCTCAGTTTCTACGGTGTTTGCGGAACACTTCACTCACTTTTTCATTTTCATTTCACTCAGCTACCATTTCATTGGTATTGCTGCTTCGCATTGCCGTTCTTTTCTCAGTTCCTACGGTGTCTGCGGAACACTTCACTCACTTTTTCATTTTCATTTCACTCAGCTACCATTCCATTGGTATTGCTGCTTCGCATTGCCGTTCTTTCTTCAGTTTCTACGGTGTTTGCGGAACACTTCACTCACTTTTTCATTTTAATTTCACTCAGCTACCATTTCATTGGTATTGCTGCTTCGCATTGCCGTTCTTTCTTCAGTTTCTACGGTGTCTGCGGAACACTTCACTCACTTTTTCATTTTAATTTCACTCAGCTACCATTTCATTGGTATTGCTGCTTCGCATTGCCGTTCTTTTCTCAGTTTCTACGGTATCTGCGGAACACTTCACTCACTTTTCCATTTTCATTTCACTCAGCTACCATTTCATTGGTATTGCTGCTTCGCATTGCCGTTCTTTTCTCAGTTCCTACGGTGTCTGCGGAACACTTCACTCACTTTTCCATTTTCATTTCACTCAGCTACCATTCCATTGGTATTGCTGCTTCGCATTGCCGTTCTTTCTTCAGTTTCTACGGTATCTGCGGAACACTTCACTCACTTTTCCATTTTCATTTCACTCAGCTACCATTTCATTGGTATTGCTGCTTCGCATTGCCGTTCTTTTCTCAGTTTCTACGGTGTTTGCGGAACACTTCACTCACTTTTTCATTTTCATTTCACTCAGCTACCATTTCATTGGTATTGCTGCTTCGCATTGCCGTTCTTTTCTCAGTTCCTACGGTGTCTGCGGAACACTTCACTCACTTTTTCATTTTAATTTCACTCAGCTACCATTCCATTGGTATTGCTGCTTCGCATTGCCGTTCTTTCTTCAGTTTCTACGGTGTCTGCGGAACACTTCACTCACTTTTTCATTGTGATTTCACTCAGCTACCATTCCATTGGTATTGCTGCTTCGCATTGCCGTTCTTTTCTCAGTATCTACGGTGGCTGCGGAACACTTCACTCACTTTTTCATTTTAATTTCACTCAGCTACCATTCCATTGGTATTGCTGCTTCGCATTGCCGTTCTTTCTTCAGTTTCTACGGTGTCTGCGGAACACTTCACTCACTTTTTCATTTTAATTTCACTCAGCTACCATTTCATTGGTATTGCTGCTTCGCATTGCCGCTCTTTATACAGTATCTGCGGTGTCTGCGGAACACTTTATTATCCACTTCACTCACTCACTTGCACTCACTTATTTCGTACACCTCACACACTTATTTCGTACACTTTCATAGACGCACGCGCGACGAACAATTAATGACAATTTAACGACCGCTTCGAACGATGGACCGGGGGGGAACTGAAAGCTTCGATTAGTTAGAATACCTGCGTGGGCAGCTTAAAGAAGCTTTCGAAGAGCAAGAGAACGAAAGAACTTAAGGAGAGAGGGCGGCTGCAGTGAGCAGCGTGGGCAGAGCGAGAGCGAAAATTTACCGGTGCCGATCACTGATAACGAATGTGGGTCAAGGGCTCGCTGTCTTACTCAGTTTTTTTTTTGCTATTAGCTCGCTGCTAAATTACCATGCCTCTGTATCGGCAGCAACGAATTTATTCTTTCTATGATAGTTAACTGTTAAATCAGGCAGCGACTTAAGGTCTGCTTAGCGGTGCAAATGCGTTCATTCGATGCTCCCCCGCTCTCTTCCTAATTGCCCTCGCGCCCACTCTCTCATTAGCTACTTTTGCGAATCGCTTATGTCTCCATGCTTATGTTCTCCCTCTCCTACTGCAAAGGGAGATCAGAAAAGTGTACTTATGTCACCTGTTGGTGGGAGTGAGAAGCAAATGTAGGTGCAGCGCGGTCGGCGTAGTTACTCCCGCATTTCATGCTCTCTACTTCTCCTCTACCTTTACGGTGTCATATGCAAAAGAGATTTTCGAATATTTCGGTTCTTTTACTATCTATTCTACTATTCTACTACTATCTTACTAGCAGAGGCTACTACTGCAAAAACCAAGACGAGCTTTTGCTTGTTGTGGGCACTTGTTAGAGTGGGATGGAGAGGGTGTTGAATGGGTGCTTATTATTAAGGATTATTCATGTTTGCATAGCAATCAGAAGAAATAGAATTCTATGCAGAAAACATAGATAATTCATTCTTTTTATAGATAATTAACAAAAATTAATGAATTAACGATGAAGTATGCGTTGCCATATGCAAAAGAGATTATCGAATATTTCGGCTCTTTTACTACAGCCTCTGTTACTGCGAACGTTTGCTGTTGTGGGCATTCGAGTGGGAGTGGGATGGAGAGGGTGCTGTGCTTGTCTGTGGCGTATGCATCGTTGTTGTTGTTGCTTGCATGGGTGGAATGGGAGACGGAAAACACGTGGATGATGTACAAGAGCGCACCTTTGCTGAAATAATCAGAAAGCGGCTTTTTGCAATAGTGATTTGTGTTTGCTGTTGTTGCTTTGGCTTCTGCTCTGAATGGGGCGGGGGTGAGATGGGAAACGAGCGACAAAAAACTGTAACAATTTGAATAGTTCTTTTATTTGATTCTCTTTTCCTACTGCATGTGGGGTCAGTACAATGCCCTGAAGCGGGGGCACTTCAGTAAGAGCATCTTTGCTTTTGCATTATGTGAGTTCTTGTAATTGTTTTTTTGCTTTGGCGTACGTGTCGTTGTTGTTGCTGCCTGTCAATGCTTTTACATATGTACATACATACATACATATGTACATATGTAGGTGGAATGGAAGACGGGGAGTGCGTGGATGACGTCACTCAGCTTGACCATAGAACAAATATTTTAATGTGAAGAGTTATATTTGGTTCCCTCTTTTCACTGCAGGTAATGCCCGGAAGCAGGGCAAACAATTAAGAGCGCAGCTTTGCTGAGAGGATCTAAGAGCGAGTTTTGCAATAGGGTTTTCTGTTTGTTGTTGTTTCTTTTGCTTCTGCTTCTGTATGGGGAAGGGGAAGATGGGCCACTAAGAACTGTAATAATTTGAGGAGTTCTTATTTTTGATTCTCCCTTGCCATACAAATATTTAATAGATTTAATTCTAGGCGGGGAATATGGATGTGACTTAATTATTAAAAAGTTTTTAAATTAAGACATGTCAAGACGACTCAAAGGTCAGATTAATTTTTGACCCCATTACAGTTGTAATGGCCTCCTCGTGGTGTTCCCTGGGTACCGATCTTCAATCGGAAGCCAATTTGAGCGGCGACTTTATGTATATACAGTTGCGAAAAATAGAATAGCACCACCACCACAAGCAACTTTTAAATAGTTGCCAAACTCACATTTTTAACTTTAAGGAAACTTTAAACACATTTTTAGAAATGGAAGACTCTTATAAACATATGAATATACAAAAAATCTTCTTCCTTTTTAACGTTTTTAAGTTATTTAAGAAAATTCCTTGAAAGTGATCAAATTCGGCGAAAAAAATAATAGCACCACTTTTCAAAAATTGAATTAAAAACAAAATAGTGACCAAAAAGTAACGAATTCCTTAGTTAACTATTTTGAACTATTATTACTAAATCTATAATTATCATTTAACATTTAGTACAATGTCCTTTTTTGGTAATAACAGCTGCGTAGCGTCTTGGCATGGAATCAATCAAGTCCTGGCATCGTTTTTGGACCAGGACCCTTTAATTTATACCCAAAGTGATCCGATAGTGGCTGGCTTGGAAGTAGCAACCGCCTTCTTAACGTAGGACCACAGATTTTTTATAGGATCAGGTCAGGTGACTGAGCAGGCCACTCCAAAACGTTCACACAGTTTGCCCTGAACCATTCCTTTGCTTTCTTGCTGGTGTGTTTGGGGTCATAAACCTGTTAAAAGACCCATAAGAACGGACTTTCATATTCTGCAAAGGGTAGCATTACTGTCTCCACGATATTCACCTACACGTGCTAATCCCTGATGGTTTTTATCCAACCTAGTGTACCTACTCCATAGTGGAAAAAGCAGGCCCATACCATTACACTACACCCTCCATGCTTATCGGTTTTTGTGGTGTACTAAAGTTTGTATTCTACTTTCCTTGGACCTCTAACGTATGATCGAGATCCTTTTCCACCAAACATAACCACTTTGGACTCATCTGACCATAGAATATTCGTCCATTGTTGGGATGTCCGATTTGCTTGTACACTGGCTAACCTCATGTGCTTAGTAATATTTCTCGCGTTTAAAAGTGGTATCTTTCTTGGGCTGCAGACTTTTATATTATGTTGGCTAAGATATGTACTAACTTTTTGATCCATCGCATTTATTTTAAGCTCTTCTTTAAGCTCGGTAGCTGACTTAAAGGAAACCTTCTTTCCTTGACGAATCCGTCTTTTGCCATGTAGAGGGGTCAAAGATCGTTTTCGTCCGCGTGTTTCAGCCTTTTCTTCATAGTTTAAGACGTTTTTAATCATTTTATTGGAATATCATACCAATTTACCAACTTTTCTGTAAGTTTTTCCGTTTTATATCAGTTTTTTGGTCAGATCTCTCATCTCCGCAGTGCAGTGCTTTCCACGTCCCATTGTAATGATTATTATTAACTTTTATGACAGAAACAATGAAATCTTAGTCAAAAGTAATGAATACGTGCCTTTTACAAAGACAATTTTGAGAAATATAGAAGCTTCACTAAGAAAATGGCTAGTGGTGCTATTTTTTTTCGCCTAATTTGATCACTTTCATGGAATTTTCTTAAATAACTTAAAAACGTTCAAAAGGAAGAAGATTTTTTTTATATTCATATGTTTATAATAGTCTTCCATTTCTAAAAATGTGCTTAAAGTTTCCTTAAAGTTAAAAATGTGAGTTTGGCAACTATTTAAAAATTGCTTGTGGTAGTGGTGCTATTCTATTTTTCGCAACTGTATATACATAAAGTCGCCGCTCAAATTGGCTTCCGATTGAAGATCGGTACCCAGGGAACACCACGAGGAGGCCATTACAACTGTAATGGGGTCAAAAATTAATCTGACCTTTGAGTCGTCTTGACATGACTTAATTTAAAAACTTTTTAATAATTAAGTCACATCCATATTCCCCGCCTAGAATTAAATCTATTAAATATTTGTATGGGAAGGGAGAATCAAAAATAAGAACTCCTCAAATTATTACAGTTCTTAGTGGCCCATCTTCCCCTTCCCCATACAGAAGCAGAAGCAAAAGAAACAACAACAAACACAAAACCCTATTGCAAAAGTCGCTCTTAGATCCTCTCAGCAAAGCTGCGCTCTTAATTGTTTGCCCTGCTTCAGGGCATTACCTGCAGTGAAGAGAGGGAACCAAATATAACTCTTCACATTAAAATATTTGTTCTATGGTCAAGCTGAGTGACGTCATCCACGCACTCCCCGTCTTCCATTCCACCTACATATGTACATATGTATGTATGTATGTACATATGTAAAAGCATTGACAGGCAGCAACAACAACGACACGTACGCCAAAGCAAAAAAACAATTACAAGAACTCACATAATGCAAAAGCAAAGATGCTCTTACTGAAGTGCCCCCGCTTCAGGGCATTGTACTGACCCCACATGCAGTAGGAAAAGAGAATCAAATAAAAGAACTATTCAAATTGTTACAGTTTTTTGTCGCTCGTTTCCCATCTCACCCCCGCCCCATTCAGAGCAGAAGCCAAAGCAACAACAGCAAACACAAATCACTATTGCAAAAAGCCGCTTTCTGATTATTTCAGCAAAGGTGCGCTCTTGTACATCATCCACGTGTTTTCCGTCTCCCATTCCACCCATGCAAGCAACAACAACAACGATGCATACGCCACAGACAAGCACAGCACCCTCTCCATCCCACTCCCACTCGAATGCCCACAACAGCAAACGTTCGCAGTAACAGAGGCTGTAGTAAAAGAGCCGAAATATTCGATAATCTCTTTTGCATATGGCAACGCATACTTCATCGTTAATTCATTAATTTTTGTTAATTATCTATAAAAAGAATGAATTATCTATGTTTTCTGCATAGAATTCTATTTCTTCTGATTGCTATGCAAACATGAATAATCCTTAATAATAAGCACCCATTCAACACCCTCTCCATCCCACTCTAACAAGTGCCCACAACAAGCAAAAGCTCGTCTTGGTTTTTGCAGTAGTAGCCTCTGCTAGTAAGATAGTAGTAGAATAGTAGAATAGATAGTAAAAGAACCGAAATATTCGAAAATCTCTTTTGCATATGACACCGTAAAGGTAGAGGAGAAGTAGAGAGCATGAAATGCGGGAGTAACTACGCCGACTGCGCTGCACCTACATTTGCTTCTCACTCCCACCAACAGGTGACATAAGTACACTTTTCTGATCTCCCTTTGCAGTAGGAGAGGGAGAACATAAGCATGGAGACATAAGCGATTCGCAAAAGTAGCTAATGAGAGAGTGGGCGCGAGGGCAATTAGGAAGAGAGCGGGGGAGCATCGAATGAACGCATTTGCACCGCTAAGCAGACCTTAAGTCGCTGCCTGATTTAACAGTTAACTATCATAGAAAGAATAAATTCGTTGCTGCCGATACAGAGGCATGGTAATTTAGCAGCGAGCTAATAGCAAAAGAAAAACTGAGTAAGAGAGCGAGCCCTTGACCGACATTCGTTATCAGTGATCACCGGCACCGGTAAATTTTCGCTCTCGCTCTGCCCACGCTGCTCACTGCAGCCGCCCTCTCTCCTCAAGTTCTTTCGTTCTCTTGCTCTTCGAAAGCTTCTTTAAGCTGCCCACGCAGCTGCAGTTATCACTAATCTGAGCTTTCAGTTCCCCCCGGTCCCTTATTCAAAGCGGTCATAAACTAAAAATTAAATTTTGAGTCGCGAGTGCGTCTATGAAAGTGTACGAAATAAGTGTGTGAGCCAAATAGTGAGTGCAAGTGAATGAGTGAAAAGAAAAAAGAATAAAGGATTCCGCAATAGCTAAAGAAAGAGCGGCAATATCAAGCGCAATGCGCAGCAGCGATGCCAATGGAATGGCACCTGAGTGTTTTTTTTGAGTGAAATTTAATTTGCCGAAAAGTGAGTGAAGTGCAATACCAGCAATACCAATGGAATGGTAGCTGAGAAAAATTAAAATTTAAAAGTGAGTGACGTGAGTGAGTGAAGTGAATAAATAATAAAGTGTTCCGCAGATACCGTAGATACTGAAGAAAGAACGGCAATGCGAAGCAGCAATACCAATGGAATGGTAGCTGAGTGAAATGAAAATGGAAAAGTGAGTGAAGTGTTCCGCAGACACCGTAGAAACTGAGAAAAGAACGGCAATGCGAAGCAGCAATACCAATGGAATGGTAGCTGAGTGAAATCAAAATGAAAAAGTGAGTGAAGTGTTCCGCAGACACCGTAGAAACTGAGAAAAGAACGGCAATGCGAAGCAGCAATACCAATGGAATGGTAGCTGAGTGAAATCAAAATGAAAAAGTGAGTGAAGTGTTCCGCAGACACCGTAGAAACTGAGAAAAGAACGGCAATGCGAAGCAGCAATACCAATGGAATGGTAGCTGAGTGAAATCAAAATGAAAAAGTGAGTGAAGTGTTCCGCAGACACCGTAGAAACTGAGAAAAGAACGGCAATGCGAAGCAGCAATACCAATGGAATGGTAGCTGAGTGAAATCAAAATGAAAAAGTGAGTGAAGTGTTCCGCAGACACCGTAGAAACTGAGAAAAGAACGGCAATGCGAAGCAGCAATACCAATGAAATGGTAGCTGAGTGAAATGAAAATGGAAAAGTGAGTGAAGTGTTCCGCAGACACCGTAGAAACTGAGAAAAGAACGGCAATGCGAAGCAGCAATACCAATGAAATGGTAGCTGAGTGTTTTTTTTTGAGTGAAATAAATTGCCAAAATTGCAATATTAAGCAGCAATACCAATGAAATGGTAGCTGAGTGTTTTTTTTTTTGAGTGAAATAAATTGCCAAGAAGTGAAGTGAGTGAATGAAAATATCAAAAGAGAGCAGCAACGAGAGCAGAGTCAACTGAAATTAAGGGTGAGTTTGCACTATACTCCAAATTATATTATGTTACTTTATTTATTATTATTTATTATTTTTGGATATTTTCTTTTGTTTATATTATATCCACATATCATTATCATTTCTAGTGAGTCTTGAATTGTGCCATTGTTCTCTTAATTAGATCGGGTATGAAAGGGTCTCGAAGAAGTGAGACCTTTTTGAGAAACAAAAAGATTTCAAGAGTTCCGATGGAGCGGGTGTATCACTCTATGCCACAGTATTCTAAACGCATTCCAAATTCTAACCGACTCCAAATCTCGAATTCTATCGATTTTGTTATATTTTCCGTTATCTTTCCTTGTATTTTCAAAATGCCATAGAAATCGTAGATATATTCGTTTCGGTTCAGTGGTCACACCCACCCCCACCCATCCTGCCAATTCTTCATTTATTTTGTGGCGGTAGCCATGTAGCATGTAGCAAGCAGTGGCGCTTCGCAACATTTGGAAAAAGTTTCAAAATGTTGCGGAACATTCACCGCAACATGTGCGAAACATTCCCCACAACATTTGAGCATTTGAAATTTTGTCGTTAAATTTGTGAGGTTTTTGTTTTATAATGATAATGATACCGATACCGAAATTGAGTTGGCAACAGTCGTTGACGACGGAACGAAATCTTAGAACGCTATTTATTTGCGCCATCGCCTTAGCGGTACATGGTAAATGGTGCGATATAGATCGTTTCCCAGAACATCAAACGCCATGTTGACGTAGGCCCAATGCACAAAGTCCTGCGTATCCTTCTTGTCCCTGTGTGGACAGTGACGTATGGCAAGGCGACAATAGGCCAAAGTAAGCTCCTTCTTGGTGGCACTTCTCGGCACATCGAGCACCACATAGTAGTCCAGCTCTGGATGATTCATGGTGCAACAGCATTTGGTTTAGTTGTGGAATTTCTGGCAAAAGCAAAGCATATTGAGAATTTAGCTGACTTTATTCAAATTATATACAAAAACTCAACTTAGGCAGGCTTTGGATGAATGAATTTGGGTATTACATATGTGTGTGTGCGGGGGACAGGAAATTAAGATTAGACTTATAGTGAAGATGGAACTGGTAAGGATTTGTAATCAGTCAACATCTTCGGTGCTGACGCCAGTGTAGATGGGCTCCTCCTTGGCACTTTCCGACTTGGCATCGTCGGTTTTTTCCACGCTGGCACCGCCGGCAGCAGCTGCAGTTGCAGCCTCTTCTTCCCCTTCGGCTTGCGCCATGTCTGCGGCGTTTGGCACCCATAGACCCGAGTCCACGCAACGCTTCATATGATGCTTGGCCACATCCACTGGCATTGCGGCAATGGTCTTCTGCAGCAGCTCTATGTCACGCGACTCGAAGCAGGCCTTCAGCTCCTGCAAAACGATAGGCAACGAATTGATTCGTTCGATTTAAATGTGTGAGAATTTATGAGCTGATTTTTAACTTACGTCGGGCAGGGATTCAAAGACATCGGCTGGGTCCAAGCCACCGGGGCCCATGCGCTCTTGACGCTCCTCCTCTTCTGCCTGGGCTAAGGCCTCCTGAATCTTTTCCTGTGCTCGCTTCTGGATGCGTTCCTTGAATCCCTTGATCTCGCTCTCGAACTGTTGGCGGTACTCGGGGAGACAGGACTGGATCTTTGAAAAGAACGAGCTGACACAGGCACGTGGATCGACATCCAGCTGCTTGGCCAACTCGAGGATGTACTGCATGCAGATGCACTGATGGGCCACATGAGCCATCAGGTCGTGCTTCTCCTCCATCTCTAGGTTGATAGACCAAATCACCAGATAGTTGGCTGTCTCATCGCAGACCAACTGCAGATGATCTTGGAGGAAGCGCTTAGAATCATCGTATTTGCGGAGCATTCCGTATTGTTTGCACAGCTTCTCGTTCTCCTTGACGAACTGCTTCATGCGCTGCTCGCGCTCCTCCTCAGATAGGTTCTCGTCTGGCTTGCGAGCGGCCTTCTTATTGATCACGGTCTTCTCGAAACCCGGCTTGCTAATTGTATCCACATTCCATGGGGTTTTCTTCTCCTTCTTCAACATATCGTTTTCCACGCGATCCAGTTCCTTGCCCTCGTTCTCGATCTTCTCCAGCTCTTTCTGCAGAGAATCGCTCTTGCATTACCGAATTTATGGCTTCAGGAAGTGACTCACCTTGAGGGCGGCTTCATCGCCATCTTTTTTGCTGATGCGCTCCTTGACATCCAGAAGACGAGCCTGGATGCTTTGTCGTTTCTTCTTCAGCTCCTCCTTCTCTTTGTCCATTTCCTCCATGCGCTCCACACGAGCCTGGTGCCGCCAGCGGAACAGCGAAGGGGTATCAATGTTCGGGTGCGTGTCGTCCTCATCATCCGAAATCTGCAAAGTGCACGCGTCAGGCGCCGGCCCGGCTCGTAAACATGCTCCTGTTTGCAATCATCGCTCGCACTCACCTCAATATTCTTCCATTTGCTGTAGTCAACCATTTTGATACCTTTCTTCACGTAAAATTTGGTAAATGCTTTTTTAATTTGGTATCGAAACACAAGGTGCCCAGGCAAAAATCTTAGTTTTTTTGTGGAACTTCTGGAAAAATCGCGATTATCGATTGTAGGTGATATCGCTATATTAAGTGCTGTCAAGTGTCTTTGGATTCATACCCTATTCGCACTAGGTTTAAATTTTTGAGTTTTGGGAAAAAACTTTAAGCTATCACTATTGAAAAACTAAAAAATTTGAGATAATTGACAGAAAAGGTTAATTCCCATATAGCCCCAAAATATAACACTTTTCATCAATATTCTTCTCGAAATACTCGATTATTTTTGCACTTTTTAGTCAATTAGAGCAACTATCGGCACTAATAACAGAAAACAAATTTTTCCAAATAAATACTATGGCTGAGGGAAAATGTTTTTTAAACGAGTTTTGTTTAATAATTTTATTTATTTATAAACCTTGTTTGGAAACACACGCTCATATCAGCTCTCGAACTCAAAAACTCCGTAACTCATATTTGTGCAAGTGTAAACACGAATTCTGAGCTACTGAGTAAACTCAACAACTATCGATAGGTAATAGTCTATCAGTGTTTGAAAGTGTCTGGGGCACACGCGCGCCATTGACACAAATTCGAAATTGGGACATCAGGCTAAGGTTAATGCATTCAAAAGACAAACAATGCAAATCAACAGGAAACTAAAACTCTAGCGCCAATGTAAACAGGGCGTGGTCAATACGGGGCGTGCCCAATGAATTCCTAACGCCAATGTCTGGTTCTAAAAGGCCATGGACACGAAAATTCCTCACAGTTTCTCTAAGATGGCCAACTATTACAGACGTAAAAAGGATGCGGTTTTCCACAATGCCAAGCCCATCAACAGTGGCAATGCCCAGGCCTATCTCTACGGAGTGCGGAAGTACTCCATCGGCTTGGCCGAGCGCTTGGACGCTGACTACCAGCCGCCTCCAAATGAGAGGAAAAAGAGCTCGGATAGCACTGGCTCCAACAACCCAGAATTTACGCCAGTGAGTGGAATCTTTCGATTTTAGTGGGTTGATTAATGTGATAATCGCTTTCCCAGAGCGTTTTCTATAGGAACATTGCTCCTGTGAATTGGTTTCTGCGCATCATTGGTGTCCTACCCATCGTCCGACGTGGTCCGGCCCGTGCAAAGTTCGAAATGAGCTCGGCCTCGTTTGTCTACTCTGTGGTTTTCTTCATGCTGCTGGCGGTGAGTCCTTTAACTGTTCCAAGATTCAATTCACAAAGGGGTTCTTCCTGCAGTGCTATGTGGGTTATGTGGCCAACAACCGCATCCATATCGTACGCTCTCTGAGCGGCCCCTTCGAAGAGGCGGTGATTGCCTATCTGTTTTTGGTGAACATTCTGCCCATTATGGTTATACCGATATTGTGGTGGGAGGCCAGGAAGATTGCCAAGTTGTTTAACGACTGGGATGACTTTGAAGTGCTGTACTATCAGATCTCTGGGCACAGCCTGCCGCTCCGTCTGCGCCAAAAGGCCCTCTACATTGCCATTGTGTTGCCCATTCTCTCGGTGCTTTCGGTGGTGATTACCCACATTACCATGTCGGATTTGAACATCAATCAGGTGGTGCCGTACTGCATTCTGGACAACCTGACGGCCATGCTGGGCGCATGGTGGTTCCTGATTTGCGAGGCCATGAGCATCACGGCTCATCTGCTGGCGGAGCGATTCCAGAAGGCCCTCAAGCACATTGGTCCCGCCGCTATGGTGGCCGACTACCGAGTGCTCTGGCTGCGACTGAGCAAGCTCACCCGGGATACGGGCAATGCCATGTGCTATACGTTTGTCTTTATGAGCCTGTACTTGTTCTTCATCATCACGCTGTCGATTTACGGTCTGATGTCGCAGCTCTCGGAAGGATTCGGCATCAAGGACATAGGACTAACCATCACGGCTCTCTGGAACATTGGTCTGCTCTTCTACATCTGCGACGAGGCCCATTATGCCTCGGTTAATGTGCGCACCAATTTCCAAAAGAAACTGCTCATGGTGGAGCTGAATTGGATGAACTCGGATGCCCAGACGGAGATCAATATGTTTCTCCGTGCCACCGAAATGAATCCCTCGACCATCAACTGCGGCGGCTTCTTCGATGTGAACAGGAGTTTGTTCAAGGGCCTGCTCACCACAATGGTCACGTATCTGGTGGTGCTGCTGCAGTTCCAGATAAGTATTCCCACGGACAAGGGAGACTCCGATGGCGGCACCAATATCACCGTGGTGGACATGCTCATGGATAGTCTGGGAAATGATATGACTATATTGAGCGCCTCGAGCACCGTCCCCACCCGTTCTACAACCACATCAAGCACAATGCCACCGCCACCCGCAAGCGCTAAGCATGGTCGTGGTCACAGGGGATAAGATATACATACGTATACAAAGAATATATAGTATATCCATATATTTTTTTGGTAGTTTGGTAGGTAGTACCACGCCCTAGGCCAAATAGTAGAATTTTTTTGAGGGTTTCCTCTATTTTGTAACTTTAATTAAGTGCTGAAGTTTAAGTAACGACGATTCACAAACTACACGGACTAGATTTATAGGCGGCTAATTCGCCAAGCACTACTACATGAAAATAGTTTATGAATTTGCCAACAAAAGATATGGCTGATCGATAGTTGATCGTGGAATCCGATCCACACACACACATACACACACACACACCCCTTATGCACCGCCAAGGGGCTATGGTACACATATGTATGTGTGTATTAATAGGCCTCTCTCCCTCTCTCTCAATCCATTGGCTATCTAAAATAGTACTCTGCTGTTTCCATATCACACACATTTCAAAAGAAAACAAAAACAAAGAAAAGAAAAACCAGAACTTGTAATACAATTTCCAAGACACCTGATGGGGAAGTTTAAGAACTTGTTTAACGCTCGTTTATCATTGGATCCATTAGCCAGGATCTAACACTGTCCATCTGGAGACTCGGTGAGTATATGCTTATAGCCATTGCTGCCCAAATACATATGCTCGCGACGGAAATGATACGGAATCTGCCGGACAAAAGAATGTACATTACTTCCAACTACAATATCAGATGAAGATCTCTCTACTCACGGCTCCTGGAGCTGGACATGGAATGGCGACTGTGGCGATCTCCCTGAGCTTGTTCATGGTGCGCAAGCTCTGATAGAAGCTGTGCATCGAATACCACTTGATGCAGTCCATGCTGAGCAAAGTATAGCAGATGATGACTGAAAGATATCAGAGGATCTGTGTCAGTGGCAATTCATGTCATGGATATATTATAAGGCCTGCATCACTCACAGTAGGGCACATTTCCGCAGAAGATCATTGTCAGCTTCGTGTCCCTCAGCATAAAGATCAGCACACCGATGCCCACGATGCATAGGAACTCTGCCACCAGCCAGGGTATGATCAAGCCCGGTCGACTCTTATAGACCCCAAAGAACAGGGAGATGGCGCACAGGGCATAGGCTGAAGAGATGCCCACCATGAAGTACAGGAAATTCTCCATCGCATCGGACAGCTGGGCCGCTGACCGGAGTCTCAGATCGTTGTGAAAGGGTGCCATAGTGTAGAAGCCATTGTCCTTCTGATCCAGTATATCCAATTCAAGCAACCGATGGATCTGCTCCGCATGGGCCAAACAGAGCAGCATGAAGAACAGAATACAATGGGCAACCAGCTAAGAAAGAGAGAGAAAGAGAGAAGGATAAACATTAGAAAAGCTTAAAAAACAGCGATCTTTTAGTGCTTTTTGTGCGCCTTAGAATTCCCAACTGGTTTTAGCTGGGCTTTCATCGACCTGCCGCCCAATCGCTTGCTGCTTCAAAAAGGGTATCCGAGTCAGGGTGGCTATTTTTAATAGCGAGCCGAGTCGCACTGCCTCTTGGGACCATCTAGCGCCCTTCGGGGAGCGGGGTCGAGTCGCCAATCGCTCAGCCCTTGATGGAATCTCCCCAAGTGTCCAGTGGGGTATGGCTTTGCATATCCGAGGCTTAATTTTTGAACGTGGGGCTTGACAGCTGCACCTTGAATGGTCCGTACGGCAAACGGACCTGTGCGCTGCGCCCCACCTGATTGATACATCTGTTATGCGTACAAAGTAGTAATATACACCGCACTGCCTTATCCTGCAGTTTGCCCCCCTCTCCTGTTTCCTGTTTTCCACTCACCAATTGAAATATGCTGGTGAGCATGGCCGTTGTCCTTAGATTTCTTGGTGTTAGCGGTGCCATCAGGAAGTCCCAGAACCGACGGCAACAGCATCTCAGTTTTCCAGTGGAGGAGAGCAGCATTTTCCTGGATTTTCCTCAAACGTTTGTTTCCCCAATCAATTTATGGATTTTTTCTTTTGCACAAAAATGCGTCGCAACTGCTCCGCGGATGTTTCGTCATGCAATTGAGGTTTGGATTGTGTCTCGCTTCCGCGGAAGGGAAGGTTAAATTGGGGCAGCAAGCAAAGCACCCACGCAACCAAAAGCTTTCCCCACCAACAACTTTCCCACTGTGCTTGTGTTGTGGGTCAAATTGCACTAGAACAAAAAACACCGACCCGACCGACGGCTGGGTGCTGCCTAGGTTTCGTTTCGAGTTCATGCACTTTGCCAGTAAGTTTGAGCTTTTGTGCTCGGCTCTTCCCTTATCGAAGGCATTAAGGGTGCACAAGCTTCGGTTTTGATTCTATTCTGTATTTCAACCTTGTTGTTGAGCATTTTTTTGGGGGTTGATTTTTATCGCGCGATTTGAAAAGCTTTTGCCGTTTGCCGTCGCGAAAGCTTCCGCCAGAGTTGCCACACCGCGGCACTACGAAAGCAATTAAACTTGGCCTCTCCCCCCCTTTTGCGGCTCAGCCAGCCAGCCAGCCTGCCAGATAGCCAGCACTGTCTGTTGCTATGATAAATTTTTGCATTTTAAAAGTCAATTTACACTGAACTATAAAAATGTAACATAAATTTTGCCAAAGCAGCTCATAAAACTCCCGTCATGGAGCTGGCTGGCTGGCTGGCTGGGGCAGAGTCGTCGTCGTCGTCGTCGGCAAGCGAAGGGAATCAAAGTCGTGTCGTTGCCACTGGGCAACCATCCTCATCCTCATCATCATCATCCTGGTCCTCATCCACTGCAGCAGCAGCAGCAGCAGCAGCAGGCTATTTCACGATGGCGCTCCCGCTGGATGGCCAGCTACTTGTGGGCCTTAATTGATTGTTTTTCTACGAGCTTCGAGCGGAGGCTGCCTGCCAAAAAGGCAACCGATGCCGATGCCTTGGCTGGTGAGGATGTGGACTCCAACTTGGCTTAAGATCGGAGAGAGAGAGAGAGTGCCCACAATGTTGGTTGGATGGCCTGGTGGATGATGAAGACCTCAGGGGCAAAATATGCGTTGGTTGTTGTTGCTGTTGTTGTTGTTGTTTGCGGGCTTGTTATCATTGGGCGTGTTTTATTAACTTTTAAGCTGCCATGCACGCGAGGGGCCATAAAAGTGCAACTGGCGGTGGCGCAACAGCCACAACTAAAAATCCAAAAGTCAATTAAAACTTTTTTACATTTGTTTGCACACACAGAACGGAACAGAACAGAACGAAATGGAGGGAGGGAGGATGGGAGGGAGGGAGGGAGCGAGGGAGCGAAGAGAGTTTGAACTCAACTTCGAGCAGCTTCGAGTCGCAGAACCCAGAATCGAACCTGGCGCGATAATCATAACTGCAAAAAAGTAAGAAAACTACGCGCAGGCGTCGCCCGGCGATAATTTATGGCCGCAACCAGCGGCCCCAGTGGATCGAAAGGGGGTGGGGCAGTGGCAGTGGCAGTGGAAGGGGCACAGTTGCAGGTTGCAGGTGAGTTGAGTGTATTGAAATATCATCTTGCAACCATTTGCCGTTCAATTTGCGTTCGCAACGCTCTTTTGATTGGTTTTTCCAACCCATTCCCTCCCGAGTTCCGTGTGTCTCCCGAGAACTCGGACTCGGACTCCAGCTCTTACTCCGACTACAAATTGATTGCCTTAAAGTAACTTGTAAAATGCATCTAAGAGCTGGAACAACTGCAAGATGGTACCCCGGTCCCCTCCTCCTGTGGAGAGTCATCTTCCTCTGGTGGCTTCTCTTTCAGCAAAAAACAGAAGCAACATTACAAATGTGTGGCGTTATTGCCACGGGGGAGGAGCGCGCAAACTGCAGCATGAAACATGGAACGTCGACTGCTTTTGATTAAAAAATAAAAACACAAAAAAACCAAGAAAGAAACCCAAAGAGGGGGAGATCTGAGATTCGAGAGGTGGATCTGTACACTGGGGAGATTATAGGGGGGAGGAGGGTGGAGACTGGCTCTGGGAGAGTGGAGCTCCCAAAAGCAATCGCCGTTTGTTAACAAGCATTTCAGCGCATGACAATTGGCATGCACACCTCCGGGCCATTAATATGCAACCGATGCTGACACATTTGGAGCTGCAGTCTCTTGTCATTCCAGCCATCGAGTGGAGAATGGTGGGGGGGGCACGAGAGGGCACCGCAACGTAGAGAGCTTTAGTTATTTAATCACAGAAAATCTTATGAACATAAATAACATTTCCTCGACTTATTTGCACAATTTGTTTGCCTGTTTTGACAGTCAGGCTCGGAGGCTGTTTCGATCTTTCGATCTTGGTAACCAGGGAACAGGGAACAGGGGGCTCCATGATATGAAAGCTGCTGCTGCTGTTGGGGTGATTCGTGTCGGGTCGGGAGTCGGAGTGGGAGAGAGTGTAGACATGTGTAACATGAAGCAATTACATGGAAGGCAATAAATTGGAATTACATTTGGTCCAACAGATAATAACCATGATAAATCCCCCTAAAACTACACACAATTCTACAGATACAATGCTCTATGTACCTGCCCCATCCTATCATTTACATAATTTCGCTAAACATTTCACACCTCCCAATGCATCCATCCACTCTGCGATGCCACACATTTGGCCCCACCATGAGGCGATGTCACGTTTTCGGATTCGCATGTTTACCCAAAATATCAATTGTCGCACATATTTGCATAGGCCAAACACAACGGAGAGGAGATTGAAGGATTGGGGGCTCGTATTGTCATCTGCATGCCATGCCTCGGATACATTTGCACCCACACCATGCCACACCACACCACACCACACCATTCTATCCATCGATGACTTTTGTCGCGCATTTTTGCGGCACTCTTGTCATGCCAGTTTTTGGCAGTTGCCCCCGTGCGATGATGATGAAGATGTTAGCATTTCCGATTAAACATGCACCCCCCAAAACGGCACCACCCCTCGGCAGGCACACACACACACTCAAGTCTCAAGGGGGTGTTCAATTGTGTCAATTTAACGCCTTTTATGCCACACCAACTCTAACCCCCGGCTCGGTGCTTCGTTGAGGTCCTGCCGCACGTTGGGCATATTAATTATTGCAGGAACTGCAAAGGATTCAAATAGATCCGAGCATCGGAGCTGCTGGCTGCTGGCTGCCGGCTGCTGGCTGTAAATCGTGTGGCAGTTGCAACAGTGTTTAGCCCATGCACAAGTGTTAATTACGCCCCGAATGCGATGTGGGCGTTGGTGGGCTGGGTGGGGTGGGCTGGGTTGGTTTCGAGCCAATGGACTCGTGTATTTGCAAAATGCATGCTCGCTTTACGCTTATCAAACATGATTATTACTAGTGGCCGTTGCCTGTCTAAATATTGGAAATTGACAATATGCCAGCGATGCTTAAATGGTTTAGAGATGCTGAATGGAGGATGTATGTAGGATGGTGACGAAGGACTCGACTCGTACTTGTGGGTGTCTCTACAGCAAACATTAGCCATGGATTAAGGAAGCATCTCCATGGCAAATGTGGGCGGGGTTTCGTCTAATAAATTGCTATTTAATTTATAGTCTTCTCAGGCACTGGCTACGATTAAGCAGAGGGTATACATATGTATTTATATTTACTATCCATATTCCGGAAAGGTTGTAATCCTTTTCCCAATAGATGTTTATTTTGCTGTTGCCAAAATTATGCAATATTTAATCGAATCCCTTGCTGGCCTTTGGCTATGTCTAATCAGTGATGTTCGAAAGGTACGAATATATCCTAAAATTTCACCGCTTAGGCTTTAAGGCACTCGCCAAGCTGAATGGACTGTCTGTCTGTCTGTCTGTGTGTCCGTCTGTCAGGAGCTGTCGTTGCGCTGGTCTGGCAAATATCCTTGATATCATTTAGTCAACTGGAAAAAATTCAATCAGCATACTTGGCAAATATTCAACAACGATGTGGATGTCGATGTCGACAGGCAGCGATTGTTTGACTGAATGAGCAGTGGGTGGTTAGGGCCTGCTGGCCCTGCCAGGAGGCCTTATGGAATGGGTGGGGTTGGGTGGTGTAGAACGTCCTAGGGCTGGGAAGACCGTGTTCGCTGCATAAATCAACAGCAAATAAATGCTGATACGCTGAAAGTTCGTCTTGGGATGCTGCTTTTGGCTGAAACAAAAAATCATGCGAAGCGGAAACGAAAAGTACAAAAGGAACAGCAGAAAGAACGCAGAAAGAAAAGCGAGTGAAAGAGAGAAAAATTCGCATTCGATAATTGAATTTTCCGTGGAGGAGAATAGGAATAGGAAAAAAAAAGAAATCTAAAAGACAGAGAGACGAAGAGGGAGAGGGAGAGGGAGAGGAAGAAAGGAAGGTTGAACCCCCAGCAGGCAGCGGTGTCCAGCGATGCATGCGTCGCACGTAGCCCCGAGGAGCAGTCGAATGGGTAGCTTCGAATGGAAGCTTCAGATGGAGGAGGAGCGGGAGCAGGAGCAGGTCCTAGAGCTGGGCCAGAGATGGAGCTGCTGCCATATTATGTGCACAATAAATAGACGTGATCAGCATGAGCATGAGGTGAGGGAGCATCGCTGTCGTGCTCGTGCTCGTCCTCGTGCTCGTCCTCGCCCCTGTCGTCGTTGTCCTTGCGCTTGGCTGAGCGGCCACATCGCTGGCTGCATGCTGAGAAGTAGCTGGGATTCGGTGGATAAGGGGGCGGCCACATGCCACTGCCACATGCCTCGAGTGGCGGGAGGCAGCGAAGGAAGCACTTGAGAGGATGTTGACTGAGTTTTTCTTCAGCTCCTTTTTTTGCCGACTGTTTCCGGCTTTTGTTGCCCGAAAAGTGCTCGACAGAATCTTTTGTCCGTCTGCATCTCCGGGTGTGTGTGTGTGTGTGTGTGTGTGAATGTCTGCGTGTGGGTGTTCGCTCAGGGGCTGATGGCTAAGTATGCCAGGCAGCGCCCATCCCCGCCCCCGACAACGGTTGCTCCTCTTCTTCAAGCGCCCCTCGAGATGTTGAAACTTCCGAAAAACAAGGCGCCGCTAAACTTTTTTTATGCTAACTTACTTTGTAGTTTCTTCTTATTTGCAACTTTGATTTTTGTTTATTTTTGCTTTCAACCCTCCGACATGGAGAAAGAAAAAAAGAAGCTCCAAGCGGGGGTGGAATAAGCACACACAACCCCTAAGAAGGTAAGAGAGACAGAGCGAAAGAGAAGCTGAGAAAATGGCGGCAAGAGCAGCTTCAACTTTGAAACATTTCTTGACATGGAAAATTTCCTTGGACTTTGTTCTTCCTTCTGCCTTTCAAGGCTTTAAAATGCGCCATTTTCTTGTTTGCGGACCCCAGGCCAGGCCTACCCTCCCCCCGAACACACCCTCCCCCCACGTTTTGGTATCCCACTCTGCCAACCGGAAGTTTTATGAATTTTCTACAAAGCATCAAAGTTTTTTCCATCCTCTGGATGTCCTTTGGGTTTCCATCTTCGTTTTCTTTTCCTTTTGAAAAATGTCCCTCCTTCTGCTGCTGCTGCTGCGGCTGCTGCTGCTCCTGCTGCTGCTGGGAAATCACTGCAGTGTGAATAATGACAAAAAGCCGAGCCAAGGAAGTGGAGGAAATTGTTCTGGGTGGTGCTGCTGTTGTGCTGCTGCGTCAGGAAATATTCATAAAAAATCATCAAGAACTTCTGGAGCGGAGCTGAGAAATGTTTGGGTCTCCTCCGCATGACAGATGCGGGCTGGAATCAAACGAATTTCAAACATTTCACTCTAAGACAATTAAAAAATAACTAAAAAATGGGAATTTTGTCACCCTTCCTTGTAGGTTTTTAGGTTTTCCGATGAAATTACGAATAACAGCAGCACCTAATGAAGTTATTAGGCGCGTCAATGAAGGTCAACGAATTGACATTTAATGAAGTGAAAGGCCCAGCCCGCACTCTTCAGAAATGATCTTTTAATTGGCAAGGAGAGCACCTAACTGCAATTAGCTTTAAATATCAAACTCTTGTACATATGTATGTACATGTGTATATTGTAGGACTGATGATAATGATGTTGCCTAGACAATTGACAGAGCATGAAGCGTGGAAACTAATGTGTGGAAACTAATTAGAGAGTGTCATTTGTTGAAAGGGTTGAAGAGGGTCATCAAGCCAGTGGCGTTTGTAGGGGAAGGTGTTTTATTTGCACGTTTTCATTTTTAACAAACATTTCAAATGGTTTACTTTGTTCGGTTTTCTCGTCAGAAGACTATTCGAATTTGAACAGAACTTTCAAGTTCTTGAGTCGCACTCAGATCGCTATCGATAGTATCGATAAGAAATCAGCTGTGCGCACGCGTAAATTTCGCAAAACAAGTTTATTCCGCAGCGGCGCGGCGCTTTTGAGATCGAATTCGTGTTCTAGTTGTGTTCAAACTTTGTGCCGGTTGCTATTAATAAACAACAATTATTGGCAAGTTCCAATGGAGAAAGATGAGAAAAAGTACGCAACTCTTTGGGAGTTCTTAAAGAAAATTAAAATGGAGTCCGTGTTTGAGGACTTGAAAGGTAAGCGGCAAGACGTAGGTCACATACAAATATCAATATGCCTATCCACAAACATACATATTCATACATGCATATCCTCGAACATGATTGATCATGATTAGTCCGCAAGCAAAAGCAAAACGTAGCGACACAAAAACAAGACGCCAAAAACGTCGGCTTTACATTTCCATGCATACATACATATGTATGTGGTGTATGCATGTGTTTTCTATTCATTTAGCGTAAAAGTGTTGCTGTGCTTTTTATGACCGGCATTCGCAGAGTTTCTCGATATATGCACATACATACATACATAAATATGTATTTATTAGTTTTATTGTGGAAATGGACACACTGAACACCCTTACTTACATATACATATGTACATATGTGTGTCTGTCCATGTCTGTCTGTCCATCCTGGTGAGCGTTTTTGTCGCAGAGACTTTTAGGCTTTCATTGGAATTAACCATAACTGGCAGATTGCTGAACAAAGTTTGGATCGGATAATTATTGTAGACAGCAGGAACAAGTGAAATTGCAGTGACTACGAAACCCCCCTCCAAGTGCTTTCTCATTCTCTCCATCTCCATCTCAATCGTTCATTGCCGCTCTCTGGCGGAGGTTACCGAAAAACACATAATATAATGGAACAGAAAACAAACAATTAAAGAAAATTGGAAATTTTAATTGGCTCTTGCTATTATTTAGTGTATCGATATGTTATATACATAGTACATAAATCATAAGCTCACATATGTATATGTACATATATATACTCAGCAAGTACCAGTTTTAAAAGTAGAGCCGCGGCCCTTTTCACATCTGTTCGCGATCACAGCCAATAAAGCCTTTTTTTCATTGTGAGAGTCATATTCAATGTCGTTGGTTTTTGTTCCTTAAACTCCGTTACTGAATACTGCTGTTAATTTTGCTAAAATGTATGCTTAAAAGCGCTGTATGCTGTTAACATTGTGGATCTTATGTATCCAAATTAAATGTTGCTTTCAAAGTAGCTTAATCCAAAAAGTACCCAAATACATCCAATTTCCAGCTGCAGAAGTTACGTACGATCGGTTGAGATTTTTAAACAGTGAGGATGTCAAAGATGCCATACGTTTGGTAGGCCCACGCGCCGAATTTCGTGAAAAACTGTTGATCATACAACGGACAGAGGAAAATAAATGCAGGTTGATACAGAGATATATCCTACATACAATACATTTGAGTCCTCGACTACATTCCATTACGTTTTCGCTCTCATTTTGATTACAGTTTGGAAACACTAAAGGATACATAGATCTCAAAGTACAGCACAAAGTAATTGGAATTTATAGTGGACTATGACATTCATTACTTTTACTAATCCAGTTTGCCCTGTTTAGAATTTGGAACAACTTATACAGAGATCTCCTGAAGGCCTGACCCTGCTTCAGTCTTTCAGAACTGAAAATTCCTTAAGCCAAGAGCAGAGAGACTTTTTGGTTAGTCTGCTGATTAGTTGGTTAGATGAAGCTGATGCCAGTCCCAATGCCACCAAAATACAACCATTGTGCACTTTACTTGACGAAATAAAAGCTTTATTTCCCTCCGAAGAATCCAGGAAGGTAATACAGTTTGTGCAATTTCAGTGCTATTTTAATCCCTTAAGGAAGGTTTTAAGGTTGCAAGATCCTCGCATTGGTTTAAAATACATATGTGTATATTTTTTTTGTAGATTTTTGGAGCTTTGGAAGTGCATCCCCTATATTTTTTGGCCGCTATGGGATTCCAAAATAAGTTCATCAAATAGTTTATAAATGCTTTAAGATTGTTGTATTCTGAGGAACACCAAAATAAACATGCACTATGTGGGGAGAAAACTCCCCCTCAGTGTCCCATCAAAGTCGAACGAAAATAGAGCTTATTTAAAGTCTAATTTGATGGTTATTCAAATAATTATGCTCCTGCATTCTCACCTCTTGCACTTTTATTTTCTTTAAAGTTTAGGCATTTCCCTTGCTATTTATTTTGTGTTTTTTTCGGTTGGGTTTCTCAGGAGAATCAGCATAAATTATGCACGCCCACTTGCGAATGCAGTTCGTGCGTGCGCCTCCCTCCCGCTGTCCCACATCATCGCCCTGTTCTGTTGCACGTGCCTCGTCGTGTACACAGCACAGCACAGCACGGCACGGCACGGCACAGGTGCGAGACGACGCGACGCACAATTAAGCGGCAAGTGGCAAGGCTCGGAGGAGGCACGGAGGTGGGCTCAAGGACTGCGCTGCTTATTGAATTTTCATATTTTATGCCTGGCACTGGCACTGGCACTGGGACTGGGACTCGCTCAACTATGTAAAGTGGATTTGATAAACGAATTAGGCATCTCGCTGGCTCGAAACTTTGGCCAAACAAACAAATCAACGGCGGCAGCAGCAACAGCAACAGCAGCAACAGAAATATAAAAAGTGCCACGCCATGCCACGCCCCCTCCCAGGAGTGGCGCCTCAGCAGGGGGGCCCCTTCTGTGGGCGGCTCGGGGCATAATCGAATTTATTTGTCTGAGGGTTTTATTTCGGGGCAAAGTTTTTTGCAAAGCTTGCAGCGGTTTCCAGCAGCTACTCTCAGGGTTTTGAGTTCATCCTCCCATGGAATGGGAATGGGAATGGGACGGCCCTTCCCCGCTGTCGTCGTTGTCGTCGTATCCTTCGGCCCTAACCACATTTGCACACGCTCGTCCTCACACGAGATTTGATTTTATTTCGTAGCTGAAATTTTCGGCAGCGGTTCCGGATCGGGCTTCCCCACCAAAAGAGACTGCTGTTGCTGCTGTGTAAAATTAGCAGCATAAGATTGGATTATCTTTATGTGTTGTACAACTTGCTCGAGTCGAGTCGAGTAGTATCTGCTCTCGACTCTCATCGCACCGCATCCGCATCCCCGACCCGACCCGACCCGACCCAGCCCAACCCGGAGTCGACCCTTTTTTTCCAGTGGCAGACATCGCCGCCCTGTGATTATATATGTCGAAGCACGTGCCACGATTAGGCGAACGGCGTTGCGTTGAAGCGTGAGAGGATGGCAGGACAGAGGCAGGAGGCAGCAGGCAGGAGGCAGGAGGAGTCGCAGTCGGAGGCGGGGTTAGAGGCGACACTTTTGTTGAATTGCTAATTTGCTTAAAGTCAGCCTTTCTCTCGGTTGAATGGAGGCCAGCGGTAGCTGTGGCTGTGGCTGTGCCTGTGGCTGTTCTGAATTGGATTAGGTCGAGAGTGGCATCAGTTTTTGGGCATGGCCAGATTCGGCTTCAGCTTCAGATGCAAGCTGATAACGGAAGTAATGACTGTATTATGGGGTTAGTCACACAATTGAATGCGAATCAATGAGTGTATCATTGGAACTGTTTACACGGACTTCAAGTTGCCTCAGAAGAGATCCATCAAAAGGGAATGAGCGTAAGATCTCTTCATATTTGTGCTCCATCCCGCCATTCATCTCTCAGCTTGGGAAAGACTTTCCCAGCTGCTCTGGCAACCGCACGATACCCCTCTCTAATTGGAACCCCATTGGCTTACTGGCTCTATAATATAGCCATCTCCGTCCGCTTCGCGGGCTGGGGCTATAAAGTCAATTAATCGACTAAAGTGCGGGATAATAATTCAGAGCTGAGAGCTCAGAGCTCAGAGAAACCGCGACAACCGCCAAAAAGCGGCGAGCACCTCCAGACGTCTCCATATAAATGGGCCCCCGGACTGGCCAAAGGAATACATCTCCAGAGATAGGGGAGGGGCGGGGCGGGGCAGCCAGTCAATGTTTGTGGTGTGTTGTGGTGGTGCCTGGTGCCTCGCGCCTTTTGCTGTTTGTTTTTGATGTTGATGAATGTCGGTTGCCACAACTTTCTGCTCTTTCTGGCTCTGACTATGGCTCTTACTCTGGCTCTGACTCTGACTCTGGCTGTTGTTTTAGCTTGGGTTTGGGTCTGGGGTATACAAACACGGGCATAGGCATGGTCATGGGGCACGGGTATGGGTATACATTTTATTTTCTGACCGTTTTCCGTTGTTCTCGTTTAATGTTTTCATTTTGTGGATTTGTCGGTTGTTTTGTTGCGTGCTGCTTGATGCATGTTCCCTCACATTTCATGGACCTAAAGAGTGTGAGAGAGGGAGACGGGGAGATCCACTTAACCTCGTGATTGATATGTTGCAATAATTCTTATCAAACAATGACCAAAGAGCAATGAAAAATCGACCGCAGCGCCTTTCCCATAGATGGATATCACTCCCTTCCCCACCCACAAAACAACAGAAACAAAAACAAAAACAAAATCAGAAAAAAGCCAAAGGAACAAACAACAAAAAGCTCAACGAGAGAAAACATTCCAAAATTTCGTGTGTGCACAATTCTCACTTTTGTAAACAGTATTAAGAAATATTAATTTTCATTTATCATTTTGATTGAGCGATCAAATCACAAGAGACGAAGACGAAGACGAGTCTCTCTCCCTCTCACTCTGTCTCTCTCTGTGTGTGACTCTGTCTCATTCTCGGTTTGTTTTCTCGTGTGATTTCTTTATTATGATAGTAGAGATTCTCTTTTAATGGTCTTTCGTCGTCTTGATTTATGATCTCCAAACCCAAACGCAAACCCAAAACCCGACAACCCAAAGTCCAAGCCGAAGTCCTAAGTCCATCCTAACCTCAGCTTTTGGCCGCAAGGTGTCGAAACTGCAACCGTTGGGGGCAGGGGCCATCGCCATCCCGTGGCCTGGGAAAGGGAGTCCACACGACTGCTTGTGGGCGTGGGGATTGGCCTGAAAATGCATGTTAAATCACTTCCCAGGCTCGGCAGTAGACTCAGTCTTGGGAGGTATGGAGTAGATGTGTTTAAACTTGAATGAAACAAATATTTGATTGAATTTGAAGCTGTAAGAGGCAGCTGCAAACACAATTTGGTTCAGCTATGATGCATGGAAGATCGGAGAAGGATTCTCCACACGATTCAGGATACGTGTTGATGGATTTCTTAGGATATGATTCCCTAGGAAGCTGAAAGCTGGTTGTTGAAGGATTTTGCAGAGTCTAGAGATTCTGAAGTGTAGTATGAACTCTGAGGCAGTGCCCCCGCCCTGTTCCGCCCACCTCACACACCCCTTCCGTGGCACACGAGTGCCGTGCCGTCAACTCTCTCTACGCTCTACGCTCGACGCTCGACTCTCGACTTTTGTTCTTTTCTTTCCTGTTCAGCCAAGACTTAACTTAATTATACCCTGTAAATGGGCGTTCGAGTTGTGCAATCCCTTTTGGCCTTTTGAGAAGCAGCGGGTGGGGGTGGGGGCGGGTTCGTCTGATTTCCTGCCGCCAGCGAATGAAAAGAACCTTTTGTAAGCCGCTTAGATCCCGAGGGGTTCCGTTCCGTTCGGCGAGAGGTCCCTGGGACCAGTTTTATCGACTAACAAATGCTGCAAGCGTGTAAATTAAAATTCGGTTTTTGTGGTTGCCACACTTGCATAACACCCCGTACAGTGGCACCACCACCGCCACCACCACAGACACCGTCACCGTCCCCGTCACCAACGGGCGGGCAAACAACCCACACCACAGCAGAGCAGAGCAGAGCAGAGCACACTCGAAGAGAACCACACTTAACCACATAGAGACATGTGCTCTATAATTTATTTTGACATGTTTGCCAACACATTTCAATTGATTTTATTGTTGCACGGCCGACCGGCAGTCGACTATATAAAAACGAAATGAAATAAACTGGAATCAGATGAAATGTATCACAATTATTGAAATATGAGAACCTTGCACCATAACTCCCAATAGTGCTCTCTGATATACCAACATATACACACAGATACAGATACATATGTATGTGTGGTATGTGTGTGTGTGTCGGACTCCCTCATCTGCCGAAAACCACAAAGCAGACAGAGCAGAGGACGCGCCACCCTCCAGCCACCCCCAGCCACCTCCAGCCAGCTCCTCCCTAGGCAACTCCCTCGCTGGCAAATAGTTTTGCGGATTTGAAAATTAACAAATTGAATTAAATGCGCGACTGGGCAGCAGAACAGAACAGAGCAGAACCAAAACCCAAACCAAACCAAACCAAACCTACCCTGGCAACCCTGGCAACCCGTACCCCCTCTGGCACTCTATAGAATACTTCTACACCCCTCTCGCTCTCCCTCTCCCCTTCTGCAGGCAGTAGTTTAGTTTTATTTTGGTTGGATTCACGCCTGTTTGCATTCTCTGGTTGGGTTTTTGAGTTTGTCATAAATGTTACAAACAATTTTGCATATTTCTCGTTGTCTGCACGATGATAATCATCGCGATGATAATCGCCTACATATAGTATGGTATGGTATGGTATGGTATGTGTCATCATGTGGCAAATTGCGGCAATTGTTGTTAATGATTAGGCCATGAAAAAATTATACAGATCAATGGCCTTTGATTGCGGTTACAGTTTGCCCGCTGCTGCTGCTTCTGCTGGGGTTTGCTCTTTGGCAGGTGGTCTCCAGGGAGCTGGCCTCTCGCGCCACGCCCCTCGCTGTGGGGATGTGTCTAAAGGGTAGCAGCTCCAGCTCCAACGAGTTTAAAGCAAAAGAGGAATAACTTTTCTTGCGAGATTTAAAAAAAAATGGAAAATTTTGATATTTGTGCATATTTTAAAGTAAACAATTTGCATGTAAATACTCATACATATGTACATATGCATGTATTTGGGGCAGATGGGGAAAAGTTCTTGTGTGTTTGCTATGGCATATGGCATAGCATATGTCCGTGTCTGTGTCTGTGTGTGTTTGTATTTGTGATGCCTTCCTTCGCCAGTGAAAATATTCGACAATATTTTCCAACAGCCAAAGCAAACATCAAAAGGATTGAAGCAAACGAATGCCAAATGCTCTGAAGGATTTCAGCTAGGAGGAGACTTTCCTATGGATTCGATTTGGGAATTGAGAAGGGTTCTTCGGCAGAAACGAGTAAAGATTTTAGGCATTTGATATCCATTTTAACTGAAGATTTGATCAAGAAAAGATTTGAATAGTCCGAATGGAAGAAAGCAATAGAAAATTTCTATATTTTACTTGGCTTTTATCTGCCACCAATTGCTTCCAGATACCCTTTCCTCCTGTCTCTCTCTCTCTCTCTGTCTCTGTCTCTGTCTCCCCTTCTCCAGCACCTCTTTGGCTGGCAGTAAATATGCATTTTGTTGAATTTACCATTTCCCATTTCCATTTGGACAACCATTTTGCGCATTTTTATGTTGTTTATTTTTGGCAGCTTTTTAAAAAAACATCAGAACTTTTCATTTACATATTCGCTTTGTAAAGAGACACAGAGCGACGACACAGAGCGATAGAGAGAAGGAAAGGGAAGAGAAGAGGAGAGGAGAAAAGCCAGCGTGGAGAGAGAGCTCTCTGGCCTGTGTGTGTGTCCCTGTGTATCCTTCGGAACGTTTGCCACATTTCGCTTGGTGCCGAAAATTTGCATAATATGCAAATGATGCCAGCCACCAGGAGTGGCGCCACAGAGCCCCAGCACCAGCACCAGCACCAGCTCCTGTGGGGATGAGCAGCAGGAGCAGGTCCTTGGTGGCGAGGAGATGGAGATGGAAGGATGAGCTACCTCGGTTACCGCTGTGGCTTTTTGTGGTCCTTTGCGATATCATATTTATTAAAAGGATTATTGGTGCTTCACTGGCGTATCCTGTTAGCGCTGCTCAACCATCACCCACCAGCAGCCAGCCAGCCAGCCAGCCACCTCCTCCCAGTGGCATAGTGGCAGCCACCACCCACTCCCCTGTCGCATTTATGCAAATGAACAACGGCTGCCTTTTGTTTCAGGTACTCCCCCCCACACCCACTTGGAAAATATGTTGAGCCACCGCCACAGTCGCCACAGTCGCCACAGTCGACGCCACAGAAATGTTCTCCTTTGCGTTGCTTCTTTTTCGATGGCGGCGCGGCGCCATATTTGATTTAAAAGTTGACGCCAAATTGTTCAAAGTAAAAAATTACTAAAATACAATTAAAATACGAGGAAACGGGGAGCAGCAGCAGCTCCCTTTACAACTTCGGGGGAATTTTCTTTGGGCCGGGGCGGGGGCTCCTCTGTTCACACCTGGCACTTAGCGCCTGCCCCGAAGACGGCGCGGCGCTATCTTTGGACTTGGCGCTTTGTTACGATTTCACTCTATTTACTTGCATTTTCTCACCTCCGAACTCGGTTTAGTTCTAATGAAGTTGAACATTTTCTTTTATGGGTTTTATTGGGTTTTTATGGGGGGCACTCGGAGCCGGAGCCAGAGCCTGGGATAGCGCCTTCAAGGGCAGTGCAGAGATTTCGGTGGGTATGGGAATGGTAAGGATTCCATTGGGATGTTAAGGATGGGATGGCTATGGGAATCAGTTTATAGGAGTTTTCTCGTAAGTTGGGTTTTGGTTTTGGTTTTGGATAGTGTGATAATTGATTTGGATTCCATTTCGAATGATTAAAACTACAAGAATATTAAAGAATTCCTAGGCACAACTGGCTCTCAGTTCTTGTAGTAGCTTCTAAAGCCTTCCAATGTAATCCTCTATTCTTGAACAATGTTAAAGCAAGCTTTAAGCAGGAATCCCTCCACTCCAGAGAGAGAGAGAGAGAGAGAGACGAGACGAGACGAGACCGGGAGCCACCCAGAAGCATTTTAAAGTCTTCCATTTGCCCATTTAGTATGTCAATTCAAGAGTCCGGGACACATGACATATTGCAGCAGCAAGTGGAAATTGCTCCATGCCTGCTGGCGCCCCAAACCACTCCATTAAATGCCGCCAACCCCCATATTCGGAGGCTGCCTCTTGCCACATGACTGACACCCACATGTGGCACTAACACCGCCAATTTGACGCCGAATGTATGCCTCTGTGTGTGCTGGTGTGCTGGTGTGTGTGTGTGTGCCCCCTTGGCATGCCCCCCCTCTCTCTGTGGCACCACTTGTCAGTCATTTTACGAAAATGTTAAAGTATCAAAATCATTCGAATGGCGTTGAGAATGTTTGACAGTTCATAAATGCTCGACGCTTGACTTGCATAAATATTTTGCACGGCCTCTCGAATGCCACAGAGGATGTGTCTGTGTCTGTGTAGTGGTGAGGGGGTGGCATGTGTGTGTGTGTGTGTGGGTGTGTGTGGTGGAGCACTTGAAAAAGTTTCCATCCAAAATGCGAAAAGTCAAACAAACGTCCGCGCCGAGGCAGTCGTCAGTCGTCAGTCTTTTTACAGTTCCAGTATTTCGGATCGGATATCTCTCGCATCACTCGTCCCGTCGTCCATGGCCTGGCCTGGCATAGCGGAGCATTTTCCTCTTTCATGGTTGCCATTTTGTTTTGAAACCCATAAAAAAAACACACAAAAAAAACGAGGCAGAAACAACAGTAAAGTTTCCCCCGTTTTCTCTTTGCTTTTGCTTCGTTTTTCAACGCTCTTCACTTGTTGTTTCTGTTTTCTGCTGGGGCTTGCTTTCCGTTTGCTTCGTTTTTTTGTTTTCGCTCCGCTTCGGCGCAGCCGCACACCAACAGTCACTCAAAAAAGTCACTCAACAGCAGAATAAGGGCGGGGCTTAGACTCCACTCCACTCCACTCCACTCTGTTCGTGTGTGTTTGTGTTTGTGTGCGTGTTTCGTGTCTCGCATGAGTGTGTGTGTGCGTGTGTGTGTGTGTGCGTGTGTCTCTGTTTGGTAGTGTGTTTCTGTGTAAATCTGCTTTTCAGCTGCCAAAAAACAGCTGTTAGGCAAAGAGCGAGACAGAGAATGTTGAGTTATGTCTAAAATGTTGGTTCCGTTCCTCTGATGCTATGGGCCTTTTTCTTTATTCTAAGGCCAGCGCCAGCGCCAGAGCTCTGTTCTGTTCTGTTCTGTTCGTGGAATTTGGACTGCCAGGAGGCGTCGTCGCACGTTCCAAGCGATCCGATCCGATCCGACCCCGATGCGATGTGCCCCTAGCGCCGGCAAAACAATTCAAGAGCCTGGAAATGGCGGGCTGGGTTCTTGTGGTTTTAAAAGGAGAAGTGAAAACCTCAGGGGTTGCCTTAAGTATGTAATCTGTATTAGGGAGATATCAAATGATAGCACCTATAGTTTGCAGCAGAACTTCCCTTCCAAACACTTTTGTGTTGGTTATTTAGGGTTTCAAGAAATGCAAATATTTTGGGGCTCTCATTAAGTTGAAGAGCTTAGAATAGAAGAAATGAAATGTTTAATTCCTTCCTATTCCTAAGAGATTTCCAATATTAAATACCATGTTTCTATATGATATTTAAGACATGTAATTGAAGTTCTTGTGGTTCTGTAGAGCAATCATAGTGCGGTCTATCAGAGATTTCCTAGTTTTGGTTCCTCAAATGTGATAGCTCTTGGATGATTTTGAGATGTTTCTTTCTTTAAAGTTAGTAAACGGATAGCAAACTATCAATGACTTCAATCAAAGATTCCCCCAGACTTCGAGCACATTTTCCTCTGCAAACTTCAAGATTCATACTTCATCCCGAACATCCGCTCTAACTACGATCCATTCGCTACACTGAGAGAAAAATGGCATTAATATTTAAATGAAATATAAAATTATATCTAAATATTTCCACTATCGGCTGCAAATGAATGGCAAATGAATTACAAATGTAAGTGTATGTAAGTGAAAAAGTTACCTTTCCAGGTGCACCTTTCTCTGGGTGTACGTGTGCCTCGACTCCACCATAGAATACCTGTCATAATTCCACTTCAGAGCTTAATCCTCCACCTGTTCCCATTCGCTGCGCTGCGCTGCGCTGCGCTGCCACTTCTGAAGTTCACTTCAACCTGAAGCCGCGCGTTCCCGTTACGAAGAGTCCGTTCTTCAGTCGCCTTGCCCCAGAGGGGGGTGGGGTGGGAGGGGAGGGGGTGCTGTGTGGCAGGCGCCTAACAATTCACTTCCGCGTCTACAGCCATTTCCGCTGCACTATTCAGCAAAACAAAGGAAAAGAGAAGAAAGCGAGCAAAACGCAAATAAATAATATCAAAAGCTGCGAAAGAGCCAAAAGTACACAGAGAAAACAACTAAAATAAACTAAGAAACCAAACAAAAACCGCGACAGGAAAAAGGTGAAAAATTCCACATGCAAAAGTTCGAGCAGTGCCCCACGTCGCTGCCCCGTGGCCGTGCCCCTGCCCGTGCCCCCGCAATATTGATGGCTTCTGCACACGAAACGGGTGGAGTGGAGTGGGGCGGAGTGAAGGAAACAACAAAAGTATGACGCGATTAGAATCTGTAATTAGTTTTCGTGTATCTGCAATTGTTGTTGCTGTTTGCTTGCTGCCGGCTCGAATGTGGCGGCTGGCGGCGGGGGCGAGTGGCAGGGTTGGTGGGAATTGCACTTGTTTGGCGGCAAAACTTAAAAAGGCGTTAAAATGTGTGCCCCAACGCTTCTGACACGCGATGTTTGCCCCAGCAGCAACAGCAGCAGCAGCAATAGCAGCACCTTGGGGGCGGACTGCTGTGCCTTCAGCTTGATGAATGGCTTAGAAGATGCAACAAGAGGCACAGAAACAGCAAGAAGCAGCAAGCAGCAGCAGCAGCAGCAGCAGCCTTTCTTGAAAGCCAATTGCCGCTGTTTGCCCCTGGCGCTGAATGCAGCCGACAAATTGAAAAGTCAACAGGCGGAACACGGCAAAAGGTGGAAGAGGGGACAAAGGGTATACGGGTAGTCCATAGGAATGCAAGAAAGTAGCATAGGTTATCCCTCGAATAAAAGATAGATCTGTTCAGAATGTCACTGGCCAGCGTATATCCCGCTGCACATATAGGAATGTATCTATCCATCTTTCCAATCTTCACTATCCCAAAAGCATAGCCTGCCTCCTGCCTCCTCCTGCAGAGAGGTTTTGGCTTGGTCATCGTTTAAATTATATCGATTTCGTATCATAATCAAATGTTTGCTGCTTGTCGTTTGGCGGCATCATCACCAGGCGGAATAACAACTACAAAAACAACGGCAACAGAAGCAGCAACAACAATAATCAACGCACGACAACAGCAACAGCAACAGCCAACAAACAACATGCAACACCAACAGCAACAACAATGGCAAACAGTAGTGGCAACAAACAGGCTCATTTGCATATTTACCAAAGACACACTCGCCCACAAACACACATATTCGTTGATATGTGTATGTATATGTAGATACACGTACATATACATCTACATACACATATGTATCTGTAGCTGTATCTGTAGCTGTATCTGTATCTGTGGGCATGCCAAAATATACGATATCGTATGCTCATAATAAGTATCTGATAAGTAATGATATACAAACACAGATACAAAAGCTATAGATACTCGTACGAGCAGTGTGAAAGCATCCACGGGAGCGTGTCTGTGTCTGTGTCTGTGTCAGAGATAAATGCATTCACAAAATGGCTGAATGCCACAGAGCCAACACACACACACACACACACACACAGATACAGGCACAGGCAAACACTGGGGACCGTTATGCAAAGTGCAATGGCTGCAGTTGTTGCAACAACGTGGATGGATGTTGCTATTGCTATTGCTGCTGCTGTTGCACTTTGCATTGGCTGCTGCTGCTGCTGCTGCTCCAGACCAGCGCTCGTTTGGCTTTGTGGCGCATTTTTGGTGTAACACAAAGTGCAACACACACACACAGACAGAGAGACAGAGCAAACCAAAGTCAATGGCAACAGGAAGTGCAACAGCCACAGCCACAGCAATCCCCAACAGCCATCCACAAGCCACCAAAACGAGAGCCAACAATTTAATCCATTTTAAAGTCCAGCCACGAGCCAAAGAAGTATTTGGAGATCTAAAAGAAGGATATATCTTATGTTGAATCTGATCGTGGTCTAAAGTCCATAAGTACCTATGTATATGTGTATGAAGAATGACCTTGAATTGTCTTTAAAAAAGAAGACAAACAATTATAACATTACAGCACTTAAAATCCAGATAAACCTTAATCTTCTCATTTTCAGTGATGATCTCTCTCCCTCTCTCTCTCTCTCTCTCTCTCTTCCCCTCTGACGCACAACTCATCTGCCCATTTGGGGTCCGAAAAATATCATTTTAGTAGCGCTGCGTTATCAAAATTCATAAACGATTAAACATTTAAAAGCCCATAAGAGACAGTGTGGATTTTCATAAAAAATCGATTTAACTTTGTTGCGCCGTGCCGCCCCACGCTTCCCATTGTCCACGCGGGCCAGGGGGGGTCGATCGGCCAGGGGACTGGAATTAATATTAAACAAATCTATGGGTAGTGTGCGTGCGTATATGGTAGGTATTTGTTGTTTTAGATACATATATATGTATATATTTTTCCTCGGTTAAACAATAAAACACACAAAAGAGATTTTTCAACGCAAAAGCCACAGAAGAGACGCAGACAGACAGACGGACAGACAGACAGACAGACAGATAGAGAATTAATATGGGGATGACGCTGGACGACGACGGAGAAGTCGCCGAAGAGCGGACAAAATTAAAAGCGCAAGCTCAAACAGAGACAATTAATCAAAATTTCTGGGGTCCACTGATAACTCTATTATGCACGGTCGGCTGGGGGACATTTTAGTAGCGACTAGATATGGATTTACAAGCATTTAACATTTTCTTTCTCCGCTCGGGTTGTCCAGATCCCAATGCGATTAGATGGCCCCTTTCTTCGGCTGAGCTGCGCCGTGCTCTGCTGTTGTTCTCCCATTTATCTAGATGTGGCAACTTGTCAACAGGTTGCCACAGACGTTACCTGATACGGGGGGACTTTCCCAAATCAAACGAAAGAAATGGAAATCGGTAGGGCTACAATTTATCTGAGCAGCGGGATCGGGCATAAATTAACTTGTTACACCGCCACCACACCGCCACCACCATGGGAAAGGAGATAGATTTCTCTATTTCGATTGCCAGGAGGCTGATCCACAACAGACTCGTATCTTTGGGATTGTATCTTTTGCGCTCAAACCACAATCGCTGGAGAGTGCTGAGGGTTGGGGGTTGGGGGAGGCGAATTGGGATTCCCAAAAGCCATTGTAATTACCGGATTAAGGACACGTGCCGTCAGCTTCCTTTTGACTCAATGCCCTCCGTGTGCACTTGGCTGTTTCATCTTTTGTTTACTCGACTCCGGCTCTGGCGAGGAGTACAGGACACAGGACACCCCCTCCCCCTCCCCAAGCAGTCGTAAGCCGCGTGCGAGTCTCACTTGATTTAATCATAACTATATGCGATCTATCTAAGGCGCGGACAATTTGTATGCCGACGCATTAAAAATCAATCAAACGAAATTAACAAGTTAACAATGAGGCAAAGACACAGACACACACACAGACACAGTAATGTGGGAAGCACCCCGGGCCATGCTACATATAGTCAGGCTCTGAACCTGGAACTGGACTCAATCATTGTGCAATTATACGTTGCGACAATGCCGCCCCATCCCCGTCCCCGTGCCCGTCCATCCCTGTGACACAGAAAGTCAACGAGAATCGGATGGAGGGTACACGGACACGGACACGGACAGGGACACGGACACGGCGGACTGTAACCATAGCTCGAGGGCTCTCGACTCATTTGCTTTGATTCTTTTTAGCAATTTGCGTGGGATTCAGGGGCTACTATGTGTGCCCCCGAGGATTCCGATTCGATTTCTCCATCCCCCAGAAACCATATTTCACGCTCATTTCGGCTGGGGGCGGGGTAGTTCCAATAACTTCAAATATTATTGGGTTCTGCTCTAGTTTTACGACGCCCTCAAAAGGGTTTGTTTCGAATACAGTTAGACATTCTTAAAAATAGATAAAAACTTGAAAGCCAATAAACCTTATAATTTGTATGGGGGAGATACTATGGGTGAGTGTGCCTGAAATGACTCTATTCTTTGGAATTTCATTTTTTAATTAACAGGTGGGGGTCTCCAGGCCTACTCCACGCGCCATCAGGTGGAATAGTTTTTTAATTGATTTTCTATAAACAAGAATCTAGTTTGGAAGAAGTATTTCCTAAATATCTATCTAACAATCAATCTATGGGGATCCATTAAAATAAGAGCTTCCCCCGAATTTGATGGCTCTTTAATGTGTCGGAAAGCGATGTTGCAGGCAACCAAGAGTTATGTTATGTATGCGGAACCCCTAGACCACTAGACCACAACGACGACCACGATCTATGATCTATGCTTGGACTCATCAGCAATTTATGCAAAGAAAACATATAACTTTTTGGAGTGTCATAAAAACTGGAACAAAGTGTCACACGGGTTTTGGATGGACATATAACACGTTCCATACCTGAGTTGTGATTAATGCGAAGAGGTTTTTAACAGATGCAGACTATGAAGAGGTTTCAAAGATCTATTTGTGCAACTAGAATGCCAACTAAGGATACAACTACTTAACTCTTTTCCCCCCTTTTAGTTTCCTCTCTAATAAGCCTCACAACTTCTTTTCGGGTTCTGCCTAACAATCATACATATTTATGGGCTTCTGCAACCCACAACCCACCCACCCAGTTGGGCTACCTCAAATCAAATCTATGGACGTGGCAACAATGTGGCGGCGCCTCGGCCATTTGCCAATTTTATGGCCCATCCCGACATACAATTTTCCAGTCGAGTGCGGAAATGCGCGCATCATTCGACGGCTGATGACTTGGACTTGGACACGGACTGGGACTCGGACTCGGACTCGGACGGGGAGTGGAATGAGGTGGGGGGGGGAGTCCAAGTCCAAGCGAGTGGATTCCTACTGGAGTTGCAACTGGAGTCCACATGGAGTGCCACCTTTCCAATGCATTGCAATGCCATAAAATGTTCAACGGAAAGGGGAGGGGTATGGTATGGTATGGTATCTTTTGGGTTTCGTCTCCGTTGCGGTTTGGGTGCTATCAGCACGATGGCATCATTGTAATAGACTCTTCACAGTGCGCTTTTTTATGATGCTTACAAGCATTTCAACAAGTTTTACAGCTTTTCCACTAAAAAGTCAGCCCCCGAAAAGATGTCGGCCCACAAATCTTCATGGCGCTCTCGCCGCATTCAAAATGAAAATCCAAGAAGAAAACCAGAGACCCAGACCCTCTTCCACTTCCCCTTCTTTGGTGGTGTGGTGCGGTGTGTCCGTACGTCTCTCTGTCCCTGAAAAGCAAAAGAAATCAATTCGAAATGAGCCATTAAATGCTGCTAAACACGCGGGCATTTTCCACCGTTTCCACAGTTTCCACCGGTGGCTCTCGGCTCTGGGCTCTGGTCTCCGGATGGACGGATGGGATGGCCCTGGGTTCTGCCTCCCGACGACTCTCCGGTCCAGCCATAAATTTCCAACAAAAGAATGTAACCCGAGGCCTGAGAGAGTCATCGGTTCGGCAGGTTTTTCGGTTGTTCGGTGTTTCGGTCTCGGTTTCCCGTTCGATAGCCGCAGTCCCGATTTCTTCTGAATAAATTAAAATTAAAATAAAAAATCGGTTGTGTGTTTTTTTTTGGATTTTGCTGCTCCAAACGTGGGAAATGTGTTCATCACCCAGGGGCAGAGATACAGATACATTTTGGATCTTCTTCTTATGGCTTACTCGTACTACCGTTTCTCCATCTCTCGTTCTCCGATGTGTGCACAACATCATTTTTGTTATTTTAATTTGATGATCTCTTCAAGGTGCAATAGAGCCAAAAAGCTTGACACATGTAATGCCAATGATGTCATAATACTCTGGTATCTGTATAACCAAAAAAGGAAACACAGACAAACAAAAAATGAAAACGGAAAACGGAAAGATAAGGAACACCAGTCTTCCAGCCTGTCTACCCTCATCGAACCTGCCCTGCCCTGCCCTGCCCTGCGCTGTCGTGTCGTGTACTTTGTCAGCTAAGCATGACCAACTGATCTAATTAGGATATTATGTCACTTACTGGAACAGTGGATATACTCGTATGTACATACATACACTCATATCGGGGGATATGCGAAAAAGGGGCGAGCGCAAAAGGGACACCAGAAAGATGGGGGAAAAAAGAGAGACCGCAAAGAGACAGCCAGGTGTCTTCTTTGGGGAAAGGATCTTAACGAGATCCTTCGCTTAGGGCAGAAGAAAAGAGACAGAAAGAGAGATATGGACATAGATTGATAGATAGATAGATAGATAGAGGATTGAGCAAATGAAAGATGCATTCAGAGTACATGCATGTACTAGAATTTCTATAGCTTGGAATAGATTTAAATGCAAATATACCATTATATCGAAAGCATTTCTTATTTCTCAATCTATTCCCACAAAATAGAGTGACGGCATTGTAAGGAATTATAGCTTGGATGGCTGGCTTCCCCTCCTGCCTCCCGCCTTATCCTTCTTATCTGTGGGCATCCACTTGTAAGTTGTCACCGGCCAACAGCCACTAGCTCAATGTAAGCACCCGGCTAAGCTTCCACTTCCACTTGGCCAGAGACCACTCCAACCTCAGAAGCTGTCAATCCAGACCTGGGGAGCTCAGCCTCCACCGCAACCCTCTCCATCTCTCTCCTTCTGTCAGTTCCTTAAAATTCCAGCTAAATATGCGCGAGAGTCCGATAAGATTTTTCCGTCTTGGTGCTGCACGACGATCCGCTGGAAGCTGGGCACTAGAAGCAGCCATGCCGGGGGACGATCAGTAGTCGGTTGGTTCAGTGGTTCAGGCAGCCAGCTCCCAATCTCAATCGCCAGCCCATTTCCATTCCATTTCCATTTCGATTCTCATCTGGTGCTCACATTTGACATTTCGAAGCGAGCATATTTCTCTCAAGTCTATGCCGCATGGGCCGCCAAATTGGTATTAAATTACTCACTTTGGTGATAATCGAAATGGACACGACACGATTACAGCAACAACAGAGGGACCCCGCAGGGGCACGGGGGGCGAATGCCGGCGATGGGATCCCACTGTGAACCAGTTCTTCGGTCTGGCCGTAGAGGAGATCGTAAAGAAAGTAAAAATATTGAGACGCAGACAAGTTGAAAATGCCACCACATCACATTTTGAGCGTTTTCAAAACGATCAATTTTGTAGATAAGACAAGGTAGTAGGGTCCGTGGTCCACGGTCCACGGTCCACGGTCCATGTCCGTCCCCACAGTCGGGCTCCATCTGCACCATCAGCAGTGGCTTGGCAGTGGCTTGGATCGGCGGATCCCCAGGTATGCGATCGGAGGCAGTTCTGGCCGAACAACTATATTAAAACGGGGCAAAGTGACTGAGAGGCCTCGAGGTGTTGCCTGTTCTGTTCTGTCCGGTCCGGTCCGGTCCGGTCCCAGTGGAAGTCCGTTCAGGGTCCAGTGCAATCTCAACATGTGTCAAATTGGGCAACTAACTGACTAATCTCCCGGACAAACAGAGGAGCAGTCGAACAAGTGTTATTATTTCTCTAAATGCTCGGGATCAAAACAATTCAACTGTCAAATGGAATCCCTCCTCGCAATCGTGGAACGGGCAAACGGAAATCCTATTTGCATTTCAAACATTGCAATCCAGGGACTATTAAAAACAAATATTTGTGGGCACTACAATAAAAGAAACACAAATAAAAGGCAAGGGATGTGATGCCAGTGTGAGGGATAGACTATGGAATACTCATTAGTAATTTGGGGGAAGGTCTCTTATAGGATTTCTAAGGCAACAACTTGACAATATAAAACTGAGAATGGAGTACCCTTTTGGTATATAGAATGGAATCTAAGAAGAGCCGAAGAACCCAAGTAGATTCAAGGGGAAAATAAATAAAAGAAAGAAGAATAAAGTAGAACAGAATATAAGGTTCTGCAAGCACATATCCCACTTCCATCAACCTCGTGGACAGAGCCGATATACCCTCACAATATATGACTACTGGATATCAAAAAAAGGATCAAGGCGCGAACACAAAGTGAACATATGTATTAGACGGTGGCAGGATGGATGGACAGACACCCCTTTTGGCTGCCTAATCCTCCAGCACTGCCGCACTCCAGCACTCCAGCACTCCCTCTCGCCCCCCTCTGTAGTCGTGCAGCTCATGACTCTGCCCGCACAGTGGACATCGGAGTGGAATCCGAGCTGGAACTCGAACTATCCCTGGCAGCGTTTCCGCCTTGACAATTTGTACAATTGTCGCTCAATTTATATAGTATGAAAAGGAGGTTGAACGGAGGTTGGAACGGAGGCTGATCGAGGGGGTGGGTGAGCGCTGACAGGGGGCATGAGGCATGAGGCATGAGCAAACGAACAACTTCCGATTACAACTTCATTTGTAAATGTTTCCTTCGAACAATTTTTATCCACACACACACACACACAAACACAATGCCCTTTGGCACACGTGCCCCCGCCACCGTCACCGCCACTGCCACTGCCGCCGAATGGGTTTTTGTTTGTAGTCGTCCTTGTCGAGGGTGCGACGTCCCACCAACCCACATCTGTCAACTTCAATGAAGTGTCGAATGGGAGGTTCATCATCGTCATCATCATCGTCATCATCATCCAGAAATAGTTGCCGTTCTGATTCCTCAGAACTCGCTCAACATTTTACTTCTTTTTTTCGTTTTTTTCCTTTTGTTGGTTATTTGTTTCTGTTACTGTTTTTATTGCGGGCTGCTGTGCGGGGATTTGGCCAGGGAATTGGTCCCATCCCACCTCTCCCGTACGGGTGCACAAGGGGGTGTGGGAGGGTGTTACGTAAATTAAGCCTCTGGTGTATTTGGATCCCCCAGATTTGGCCACGCTTCAAACTCCCTCTTTCTCTGCTGCTCTGTTGCTCTGTGTTTCTCTGGATGTTTCTCTCTTTGAAGGCTGCTAATCACTTTAACATACATTTGCATTACATTTACACGCACTTTGACCCTCATTAATGACTTGGCATCGCTGCCGCATCGCCCTAGGGGTAAGGTCCTTTTTTTCCCCGATGCTTTGCCTTGGTGTGCGTAAGGTTACGGGAGTCAAACGTTGTGGGTGGGGGATGGCTGTAGGTGTGGGTGTGGGTGGAGGTGAAGGTGACTGTGGGTGTAATAACTTTATTATCTGCGATATTGTTTAACAACTTTTTATCTATTTTCCTTGGGAAACTCTTTAGGTTGGGGTAGGAATATGTATATCAAAGATTATTCAGTTTACGTAGATGTTAGATTGTTTTACCTCAGAAAGGTCCTCCAAAAAGTCTGTTCTTCTAGGTAGTTCTGTGTGGAGCCCTCAGAGGGAATGCACATGAGGAACATATGAGATATGCCAGGAATTATAAGTATTATAGGTATTTCTATCCATTCTATTCATCTCTAGACATTGCTCAAATATTATCTTTACATTTTCTTAGCCAACATTTTTACACCTTACATGTTAGAAAGCTTCTCCTACAACACCCTGCGAATACCCTTCACCATCCCACAATCTTCTCACCTCCTTTTAGGATCTTTCCTCAACTCTTGGTGACAAGTTTCCCGGGAACTTGAGAATTTTCGCGCGTTCTACCCGTTCAAACAATGAGCTGGTTGAAGGGATTGGGATTGGATTCTTCTGCCGCTCTCGACTCGACTCTCGGCTCTCGACTCTGACAACAGTTTAGGATTTCGTCTGGCAGCTGCCTCGCGGCTCATGGCTCATGGCTCATCCTCATCCCGCATACCTCTCTTGTCAGTGGCTCATTTCTATTCATTGGGTATTTTCTTGGGCTGTTTTCGTTACAATTTTAGATTTTAGATGCGGGCTCCTGCTGCTGCTCCTGCTGCTGCTGCTACTGAGTTTCATCTTTGAGTTGTTGTTTTTTTTGCGCCGAAAAACTTTTGTTTACTTGGCAAATAGAGAGGACTTGCAACCCAAAACACCCACTCGTGCACCCACTTTCAGCCATAGACAAAGTTGTCTCATGGCTGCCAAAAACTAAGCGACTGTTTAGTTGTTTTCCCCCCTACAGCCTCTCCTCCATCTCCATCTCCCTCTCTCTCCCTCTCTCTCTGTCGCTCTGTGTGTTTCTGCAAAAGTTGTGTAAAGTTTTTGTTGCAACAAAGTTTTTGTTATGCTTCCTCCTCGCTGCCATCATCGTCGTCATCATCATCATCGTCATCGTCAGCGTCATCATGATGATGGTATTGGTATGGTTGTTGGATCTGCTGTACTTGTTGTACTTTCTAGCAATTTTTTCACAGTTGAATTCACAGAAATTTGTCACGTTTGTTATTTTTGCGAGACGAGTTTCGGTCGTATTTACCCAACTGATTTTGATAACATTCGTGCCACATAGGAAACCCATTTTGAGCCAACGCTTTGCCCCGTGCTACGGTGCACGGGAGACGGTAGACGGGGCCACGCCCCGTGAGCCAATGCGCCCATAAATCGCAGACACGAGCATTTTGTCCTTTATAAAGTCTAATCCGCATTTATTTTATGCTCGGCTACAAATCGTCGCTTTAATAGTGTCACCATGAGTTATTGGAGCAGATCCTCCATATCTTGCCCCACCATATGCGTCTCTCTTTGTGCTTTGTGCTCCCTCTGCCCCACTCCTCTCTGTGGGATCTGCCCCAACAAATAACAAAAATAAATGCATGCATTAGTTAATGTCCAGTCGTTGTCGCTGTCCCTATCCCCAGTGCCCCCCAGTGCCCCCCCAGTGCCTGCCCCTGCCAGACACACATACACACACACGCACGGGGGCAACAACGGCAACCGTTTGAGACGCGGATCGCAGCAGGATGCAGTTTATAAGCGAACCGAATCGAGCATCCAGTTGCTCGTGCCCCCACTTGCCCCACTTGATGCCTCTTGTCGTTGTCGTCGTCGTCGTCGTCGTCGTCGAAGGCGGCGGCGTCGCTTAAGCCAATTCAAAACGGTGGCCGCTGATCTCCTACTCTGCCCTGGGTTCCAGCTCCAACTCCAGCTCCAGCTCCGATTCCGATTGTGATTCCCCTCCCGTCCCGTCCCCCTACCTCCCGCAAGCAGCTTCATCTCCATCTCGATCTGGAGCTTCCAACGGTGGACGTTGCTCGCGTATTACATTTCGCGCTCGATAAATCTCCGCTGCCTGCCCGCCCGACACATATTTCATATCAACGCAGATACTCCCCAGAATAGTGGTTCAAAATATGATTTCAAAGTGCTTAAGAGGATTCAATTCTGGGTATTCAAAAGGAAGAAAGTATTCCCTAACTATTTACCATTAAAGATTCCTTGAATAACTCCCAAATCTCCTAAATTACATCTCTAATTTACTCCTGCCCGTCTTTAAATCCCATACTTTCATCCATGAAGGTTATAGGAAGATCTTTTTGAGCTTTGTTGTTCCTATAAGATTATCGCTATGAACCTTTCAATGTGTTTTTCCCCAAAAAGGGTATGGAAAATTCTTTCTGAAATCATTGGAAAACCAGATCCTGGTGTACTTCCACTTCTCTTAAGAGCCCATTTCCTCCGTTAGGCGGCTTTGGGTGTCCTCCATCGAAAAGGATCTGCAATGTTCAACATATCTCATGCCACTGTGCGTAGGAACGTCGCGCGGTTGCGCATCATAAAGCAAATTTCATTTTGAATTATTTTCTTATATTTTCCTTACTTATTCCAGCGATTCTCTCTCTTCCCCCCAGCTTGGCCCGGCTTGTTGTTGAGACGTATTGTGCTGCACAGAGCGGTGGAGCGGTGGAGCGGTGGTGGTGGGGCACGGCTCTCTGTGCGGCGGAAAGGTGTTAATGATGATCATCATTATAGTCATCATCATCTTCAGGAAAAGAATCAGCAACATATACATATGTAGACATTGTATGCTATTGTGTGTGAGTGTCTGTGTGTGTGTGTGTGTGTCAGCTGCCCCATTGATGGGGCAGAAACGTTCAGAACGTTCTTAAGTAAAATTTAGGAGCTTTTCGGTATCCTGTCTCCCTGTCTGCCTGTCTCCTCCTCCGGGGAACTGTGCGCACTTTAAGTTGATTTGCTGTGGCGATCATAATTCACTCGGTGCCCCGAAAGGATAGCCATAGCCATAGCCATGACCATAGCCATAGCCATAGCCCCCTTGGACGCGATAACTTAGGGATTCCAATATGCACGGGCATGTCGGCGTCGGCATCTCATGAGTTGCAAAATTGTCATAATTTATGAAATTAAACCATGAAAATATTTACTCATCAGTAGCTCAAAGGTAGAGGTGTCAGAATGCAGGGTTCCTTCCAGGTTCCAGGCGTCGTCTCTCTCTCTCTCTCTCCGTGTTTGGTTCCTTCCTCATTAATTCGGAAAGTAAGGCAAAACCTCGAAGACAAAACCAATGTTGTTGCGGTGGATATGCTGCAGCCACCCGAAAGTGGCTAATAAAGCAAATCTTGTTGACAATACTCGAGGGTAGGGACTGCCGCTGCCGCTGCCGCTGCTGCAGCAGAACACTGTCTGCTTTTGGCTGAGCTCTACATGGAAATTTCGCCAATTAACACCTTTTAGCATGTTGGCCAAAAGACGACAACGGCAGTGGCAGTGGTCGATGCAGCACCAGCAGCAGCAGCAGGAGGCGACAACAACAGCAACATCATCGAATGCGTTAATTAAAATTATACTAAAAGCGGCAACAGCAGCAGCTGCTGTTTCTTTTGCTGTTGCTGTTGCAGAGAACAGAGAGGACTCTGCACCATAAGAATGAGAAATGTGGCAACACACGAGGCGGCACACAGACATTCTCGCCTGTCGCTCAGCTATTAATATATATAAACTGGCAAATATACGATTAGCCAACTTTTTGCGTACCCCAGCAACATGTTGCTTCCCGACTGGGGCGCATAGTAAATATTGACAAGCAGCAGCAGCAGCAACGGCAGCAACATCCACCGATCCGATCCGATCCGATCCAGAGACTGGGGCCAGAGCCAGAGCCAGAGCCAAAGCAACATGAATATCGCACCTTGTAAACTCATTTGCGCGTACGTGTTGAAACAAATGTTTGCGGGGGGTATGAGTAAGTGAAATAAAAAAATTGCCATCCAACAAGCCAAAACAACAGCAACATCGGCGGCAGCACTTGGTGGTTGCAGCGTGACACGAGCACGACAAATCATAAAAGCCCTCGAAGAAAGTGATTTTTATGGATTAGAGGCCAGAGACCAGAAACCAGAGGCTTCTGCCAGGCTTCCTTCATCTCAATCAATCATAATCAACAGCCACATTTGAGGCAGTGAAAGCTATGGGTGGCATGTGACTTGAAAGACACTCCAATCATTCCAGATTGGGGCACACTCCAAAGCCTGCCCGTCCCACACTGCAATGGGGCCTTTTGGGGTCTTCTAGTCTGGTCACGCCCCCATCTTTAGTGGCACAAAACAACAGCAAACAGTCCAGTCCCCGTCCCCGTCCCTGTCCCCGTCCCGCCGGCAACAAATGTTGCATTGGCAATTGCCATAAGTCAGACAGCGGCAGGCAGGCAGCATCAGCCGCAGCAGCAGCAGCAGCGCCCCAGAAGAAACTGCAACTGCAACTGGAACTGCAGCGCGGTAGCAACATGGCCACGCCACAGGAGTGAATTTCATTGCATGCAGTTTATGTGCGGCCTAATGGGTATGTTGTTGTTGCTGCTGCTGCTGCTGTTGCTGTTGCTGTTGCCCCTCCTGGTGAATGGTGAATGGTGATGGGAAGCCACCAGCAACACGTCCATCTTCATCATGGACAACGGGTGAGCTCTGCTCTCCTGGCTTCTGGCTTCTGTCTCCTGTCTCCTGTCTCCAGTCTCCAGGCCGGTGCTTCCTCGTTTGCCCTGCTGTGCACTTGGCGTTTGTTGGGTTCTTTTTTCGGCACCATGACACCAGCAGAGCAGGCCCCAAACCCCACACCCCGCCCCCCACTGTCCACCGATCCCCTCCGCCTTTATGCAAATGCTGCTGCTGCTGCGTCTGCCACTGCTTCCACTTCTGTAGCTGCTGCTGCTGCGGCTGCGGCTGCTGCTGCTGCGTGTCAATGCAAACTTTGCTGACTTGCATGCGAATGTTGCCTGCACAAACATTGAGGTGTACTGCCAAAGTTGTCGTCATACTCGTAGTCGGAGGAGTCGCCGTTGTCGTCCATGTCCATGTTGTTTCTGTTGGTCTTGTCTTGTGCTGTTTGTGTTGCAGCAGCAGCAGCAGCAGCGGCAGCGGTTGTGGCAGCCACCGCCTGGCTTGTTGGCCTGTGCGACCACAGCTGGGTGTCCTGGCCGCTGCCGCGTACTGTTAAGCAAACTCTAAGGCAAAGGGCAAGGGATTCTGCAATGGAAATTGGACTTGGCCATGGCCCAGAGGATTGAACAGAAGCCCGAGTGTGCGTATCAGTGCCAGTGCTGCAACCGAAAAGGTTGAAAGATAAAGTTGAATAAATATAGCTGTTAGAGGACAGAAGATGCACCCACAGGGAGAGCTCTCCCAAGCGGATTTCTATGAGAAAAGAAATACAGTTTGTTACTGCAATCGTATCGTATGCAACCATCTGCCAAAGGATCTTTTCATGTCATCCTTAACTTGGCCTTTTTCTGGCCATTCTCCTTTAGCTCTTTTTGGCTATAAATTAACAAAACACTCAGCACTGATGTGCGTAAGTTGTCGATGCCTCGCATACCTCTGCCACAGGCCCCAGCCCCCCATTTGGTGTTACATTTTTACGTGCTCCAACGCCCAATGATGGCACACAGAGCGGTGCTGCTGCTGCTGCCGCTGCTGATGATGAAGAGAGTGAGGAAGCTGGACAGTTGACCACCGGCCAACGCCTACGCAGGCAGGCAGGCAGGCAGGCAGTTGGAATGGGAATCGGAATCGGAATCTGCGGGGCACTGCAGCATGATAAATGTCCGATCCCCTTCCTAGGTGTACCACGGCTCTCCCTCTCCCCCTCCCTCGCTCTCCCCCGCTCTCTCTGCATACGTGCCTGACAGGCAGCAGACAGGGGCCTACCCAAAGAGGGCTCTGCTTACCCAAGAATGTATCTGTATCTCAGGCTGGACATAACTTTGGGCTACCTTATGGAGTGCCCTGTGTGGTGCCCCTCTAGTGAGACGCCTCTGAGTGGCAGAAATAGAACGTGTGCCAGCGCGAGTCATGTGGTGAGGATTTTGGCACCGAGCTTTTTGCGCCCCCCTCAAAATCAATTAAAATGCCAAGCGGCATGAGTCACACGCATGAGGCACGCACACACACACAGCCCAGCCATCAGCCATCAGCGCTGAGGTTGGTCCTCAGAAAGTGTTGAAAGACCTGGCAGAAGGCTGGCCACCTTTTGTTTGGGACCTCCTCAAAGGCTGATCTGACGATGACGACCATGACGATGATGCTGATGATGCAGATGCAGATGGAGATGGAGATGGACCTGGCGATGATGGGCCAATAGCCAGAAATTACAAAGCTTATTGCATTGGCTGAAGGCATGGAGTAGTGGGGCATGGGGCAGGGGGCAGCGGGCATGCGGCATGAAACGAGCGTTGAGTTGTGTTGTCAGTTGCCTGTGGTACGAGTATGAAAATTTGCATATCCAATCATCGAGAGGCAATCCTCACACTTGACCCCGTTTCTTGACTCCGACTCTGCGGCTCAGACTGTGGCACGTTCTGTAATCGATCATCAATGCTTAAAGTGGCCGCCGTCGCCGTCGCCGCTGTTCATCAAAGATATACATATGTATATCCAAGATCCAAGATCGGAGACCAACAAAGCGCATACCACAGATATCAATTAATTTCAGCGGACCAGGCCAGGCCGCGGTGGGGAGGGGAGGGCAGGGCAGGGCAAGGGCAGCGCGTGAAACGCGGACGTGAAAAGGCCAACAAAATCGTAATAAGTCAATGCCTCTGATGGACACTGAGACTGAGATCGAAGTTCTGGAACTTGAGACCTTTTCTCACTGCCTATTGATAAACACACAAATAATTTTGTAGCAGGATGGGGACTCTGTCTCTTCTGTCTCTCTCTATCTCTCACTCTGCGAGGCGAGTCACAATCATCATCAATCGGTTAAGAAAATATTTAACAAGTGTTTGAATGATTTTGAAAAATGATGTGCAGCATGTGCAGGAACAGCAACAGCGACAGCAACAGGCCAACAGCTTCAGCCTCGAGACCAAAGTCGTCTACAAATTATTGCACGCGATCGCTCATTTCCAGCAGAAATAACACAAACACGGCAGCAGCAGCAGCAGCAGCAACAGCAACCAGAACCAACAGCAACAGAACAGCACTCGGCCTGGCCGACCGGACGAGGTACCAGGAGAGGGCCCGAAGAGGCAGGCCAGGCAGGCAGGCAGGCCAAAACTCGAGTTGCCAGTTTCCAATCTTGAATGCGATGTAGATATAGCAAATAAGATATGGCTGGGGCATGTCATGAGGCTCGCGACTGTGAAAACATCTCAATGGCAAAAGTATCACATCATTCATAATTTCATTGCCGTAGAGAAGAGCATGGGATCTCGTACTCGTACTCGTATCATGGGGATCGGGATCGGGATCGAGATCGAGGGCAGGGCAGGGCAACAACAGAGGCACCACAGCACACCACACCACACCACTGGGAATTGAGTTGTTGTACCTTGCTTGCCACGAAAATCTCTCGCTTCAAGTGTTGAATGTTTGCTCAAATAACAACGAAAACAACAACATCAGATACAGCAACCAGGCAACAGATCTCAAGATCTAAGATCTCTCTCTTTCTCTCTCTCTCTCTCTGTCTCTGTCTCAGTCTCAGTCTCTCGGGAGATCTCTTGGGGGCGCGGTGAAATTTGACAAATGAAGCGAGGAGCCGGAGCCCGAACCCGAAAAAAGAAAAAAAAAAACGTATACGATATGTATAATACTGATAGCAACCGTGTTTTCAAGTCTGTAGCCCGGAGTGATCATTATTAATGATGACGATTTGTTGATATTTTTGTAACGTGCTGTGGAAATCCCTTCAGCGTCTGCAATGCGATCGCACAATTATAAACCAACAACAGAAATTACAAACAAGTGCAGTCCCCTGCAGACCAGACCCGACCAGACCCTGTTGCCTGCTGTTGTCCTCTCCAAATGTCCAAGTCATGGCCCCCACCACCACCACCCCTCTCCACCGCCTTCTCACATTCTCAGTCGAATACCCCTTTACGAAACTCTCAATCTATCTCTTCGATCCGATCCCAATAAGCATGATCATCATGATGATCTTCCACACAAATTGCTTTATCCGAACAGCTGCTGCTGCTGCTGCTGCTGGTGCCGCTGTTGCAGGCAGGAAATCTTTGCATAATCTAGGCTTATAATTCAATTAATACTCGCACTCGTCCCTCTCTGTGCACTTAACGCCCAAACTTGAAGTGCAACACTAGAATCCAGCCACATGACTGGCAACATGAGTGTCCGATCGTCCCAAGTGCTGCAGATGGGAAATGGGTGATGAGATGAGATGAGATGAGACGATGGCCAAGATCGTCGTCACACTGTCTGCTGCAGATGCTTTAGTTGATCCATCGGTGAATGGGCACAGGTAGAGGTACAGGTACAGGTACAGGTTGATGATGGAGCTGCACCGGAAATCGATTTCGAGTGTTGCCCAAAGAGATCGTTCGGCATTAGCATTAGCAAATGATATTGCCGCTGGGTGTGAGATCAATTGAGACATTAGCATGGGATTTCTATGGAAAGATTTAGGGCAAATATTGTTAAATATTTCGCAGAATGTAAACGATCACCCATCCCAATCCCAATCTTTGGTAGATATATAAAGAAAAATCACATAATAATTTCTTTAAAAAAATGCTTTTTTGCTTTCTATTCTTTCTTTTTAATTGATTTCGGTTCATCATTAATTGTATTTCTTTATAATTTGTGTTAACTAAATGTTAATATTTTTGTTTTAATTTTCTTTTCATTTTCGTTTTCAGTATCCATTGTGGCTATCATTACTATTTACAAATGCCTGGACAGCTACGATATAGGATACATCTATAAATATATTATATCGATTTTTATACATTTAAAAAACAAGAAAATAAACAATAACAACGTTTCTCATGGTAGGTATACGATATTGATAGGATAGGCATACAAAAAAAAAAATGTATATATATATATATATTACAGGAGCCTTGGCAAGCAGTATATCAATCTTACGGTCTAAAAAAAAAATATGTTTTATGTAGATCCATTTACGAGGGGCGAAACACTTAGCGACTATCGAATATTAAACTAAATTAAATTTAAATTTCATTTAAATTAAATTAACTAAACTGCAGCTTCTTACACTACAATGCAGGAATGTTTGTTTGTTTGTTTGTCTTATTTCTGTTTGTTTGTTTGTTTGTTTGCTGTGTGGGTTTTCATGAGATTTCTGGTTTGATGGTTCGATGGTTCGATGCTTGATGGATGGATGGATGGATGGATGCTCAAAGCCTAACTGGGAATGCTATGGTTTGCTGGGATTCATTTCATTTCTCATATGCAAGCTTTACATATAATTTTGACTAGGAAAGGACGTTTAGTGTTTAGTGTGTTCATTCGTTTTTGATGGTGTGCTTTGAGGGTGTGAGAGTGTGTGGTAGAGTACACTTTAGATACTTCGAAGAGGGAGTGCCCCCGCTAGCGATGGGCTCGTGCTGGCGAGGACTGCTCTAGTCACACCTCACTGGGCATGCAATGCACACTCGAGTCCTGCGACATCTCATCCATGGATGATTCTATAACGAAATACATAGATATGGATTCGGATTAGTCATCTTGCACGTAGAATAGTTTGGGCTTATTTCGGGTGTTTTTAGGAACTAGAACTAAGGCCTTACCGTGCGTCGGGTATAGACCCGCTTTAGAGCCGTTCATATGCATTGGATTCTGTGCGTTATTCTGAAATGAATACGTTAACTGCAGGTTAATATGACGCGCAAATGAGCTTCCTTCCGGTTCGCGTACTGCAATCAAAAATCGTTTGTTGAAAGGAGAAAAAAAAACAGAAGAAATTGTGAATACTGGTGTTAGCATCTTATACTCTTTTCTTGGATGTTGTGTACTTCAAGTGTCTGTCTGTGTATGTGTGCTACTGTATAGGATACAGGATACAGGATAGTGGTTTCTAGTACTACTTTCAGTGGGTTTCTGGGGGGGTGTGTGTGGGGGGGTCTATGGGTCTATGGGGAGAGCATGCTGCACTAATCCACTACTTACTTTTATTCTTACCAGCATGTATGTGTTTTTTCTGACGCGCACGCGAATTCTGGAACCACACTTGCGTCACACGCTTGCTCAGACCGGTCACCGATGCAATGCGCTCCAAATCCTGGCCATCCGGATTACTGTCAATCTGGAAGTTGGCCTGCAGCACTTGCAATTGCTCCTCGGTGAAGGTGGTGCGTACACGTTTCGTTTTACTCTTGTGATAGCCATCACCGTCACAGCCTTCTACAAACGAAAAAGAGGCAAGAAAAGAGCAAAGAATAAATGGGAATTCGAATGAGAAACAGCATCAGAATCAGAATCAGAATCATAAATGGGTATCGTAGGGCAGACGACTTATTGCCACTGGACTTAGGGTCTAAAAGCATTTTGACATCCAACCAAATTGAAAATGTCAAAAAGTGTTTATAGTTTATAGTACTTTACAGACGGACCATCTTGGTGGTCTCTCCGTGAAGAGTGTAGAGTGTGGAGTGTAGAGTGAGTGGGGGGTGGAAGGTGGACGGGGGGGAACGACATTCTCAAGCCGATCACGTCGCCTCAGAGCCTCAGAACCGGAGCCAGAACCAGACCTGACCTGAGACCTGAGACCTCAAATGAAGAGTTTGTGTTTTACGAGTGTGACACGATTTCATCAGGGAGGAAGGTCGGTCCAGTGCCAGTGCCAGGTCCAGGTCTGGTCTTGGTCTTGCCACCGACTGGCGACCGACTGGCGCTAAGTTCTTCCTCTGTTTCTCTGTTTTCACTGTAGCTAAAACAGTGAGGCGTTCCAAATTGGCAACCGATTCGGCCACTGAAGCGTGCATCATGTTTTCAACTTGTTTGTTTTTGTTTTTTTTTTCTTCCCCCACCCCCTCTCCCCTTCCACGTTGATGTTTTATGCTCTTTAAGGGTTCTGTTTGGTGTGGTTTGGTTTGGTTTCAATTCGCTTACCGTCACTTGAGGTGGTGCCACCCTCGACCGTTTCCAGATAATGAGCCTTGCAGAGCACCCGGTCATCCATGAGGGCAAACTGTTCCCCGGTGGACAATTGGCGTCCGCACTGATCGCAGGCAAAGCAGGCCAAATGAAAGACCAAATCCCTGGCACGTCTCACCCAGTCGGAGGCGGAGATGCCGCGACAGCACTTCGAGCATTTGGCGCCAAAATTTCTGCAATTAAAAGAATCGAGAGAGCGGATATTGTAATCAGTTTTGCTATAGCCTGTAAATAGGGTGTTACTGGTGGGTATTCCTTGGAATATTGGATTGATTTTCCAAGCGGAAGTAGAGGGGTCTGCCTTTGCTCTCTCTCACTCTCCCACTCTCTCTCTCTCTCTGTGTATATCCAGCGTTTTTCCAAATGAGTTGGCAACTTTTGGTAGCTTATTGTTAGCCTTTAAGCTTATTTTTACAACAGCCCCCAACAATGTACGGGCTATGTGTGTGGAGCATGACTCGGACGTGAGTTTTTGGACCTGGACCTGGCTTTGAGTTGGGTTTGGAGTTGGAGCTGGAGCTGGAGATGGAGATGGAGCCCTGTTGGATGATGTCTCCATCGGGCAATGCACACTTAAAATTCTTAACTTGAAAAATAAATATTTTTACAGCATCTCACGGCGCGTCTGTTTGTTTATTTTCATTTGGTTCGACGTCGACACCGTTTTCCTACGACTCTCTTTCTGTGCCTCCCATTCCCATTCCCTATCTTTCTCTGGCTGTATCTTTCTGTGCATGCATGTATCCGTAAGATACTTTTGCTTGCAAGTTGCATACTGGTTGGAAAAGTTTTCATTTTGGCTGCTGCCACTGCCGATGCTGCTGCTGCTGCATCTCTGTCGTTGTTGACTTTATGGATTAAGTCGCAAACGTTGTCGAATTGTTACAATTATCTCTGGAACTCTGGAATATGTGTGGGAAAACTATTTGGAAAACACTTGTGCACACACAATACAAGATGGAAAATCAATTGAAAAATGCCGTACAGAAAGCAGGGAAAGTTCATTGAGGAACAGATGGCGGTGGCATCCACATCCACATCCACTCTGCATTTGGTAGTTGATAGTTGGTAGCTGGAAAACTCACTTGCTGTAGTCGGCCTTGCAGTAGACCTGCCTTTCCCGGATGAAGCACGACTGCTGGCGGTCCAAGGGGCACATGCACATGCAGCATCGGAGGCAATGGGCGTGCCACGAGCAGCCGCCAACCTCGAGAAAGAATCGATCCGAGATTGGCTCGCCACACGCTGCGCAGGAACGCAGCTCAGTCTGAAATGGGAACAAAACAAAATATTGGATTATTAGTTAGAATTTCTCTATACGCTATGCGCTATACGCTCTACGCCATGACTATAATGCATATCGATCTTCATCTGTTCTATGCAAATTTGTGTTGGCTTTTTGTGATCAGACACCGCACCACACCAAACACAGAACCGGATCGGATCGGGGATAGGATCGGTTCGGATCGGATCGGATTCCGTAGAGTACGATCTGTGATCTGTGATACACTCTGTAGCGCCCCGTCGGACTGTTTCTTCTTTTGTTGTGCCTTCAAATGAAATCGTTCAATAAATCTGGCAAATGTCCCGGCGGCTTCTGTTTTATTTCTCGGCTGCAGCATTTAACTTATGTATATTTAACAACAAAATCTCAATAGCCCCACAAAAGACCAGGCCAATAACAGCATCGCATCGGAAATCTTATCACAGACGAGTTTCGTTCGCTTTTGTTGTTGTTTTTGGTACGTATTTGTGTGTGTGTGTGTGTTGTTTTTGCTCTTTTTCCAGAATTGAACCATAAATTTAAAAATGTTATGCTAATTGTTGTTGCCCGTGTATTGTTGCTGGTGCGACGGCAACTGCTTCAAGTCGCCAGACAACAGACCCCAGACCCCAGAGCCCAGACCCCAAAGCCCAGAGGTCTACCCCCAAAATGTGAAATTTATAGACCCATCTGGCGATCGATCTTATGAATATTCAAGATCTCGCCTGCATGTTACGCCGTTTTAAATGAGTGTTTCAAACAAATTTTATTGCGTTTCATAAAGTACCAAAAGACACCGAACCGAAACCATACCATATACCATATATATATGTATGTATGTATATAGATGGAGCGATTTCTTAATTGATTTTTTTAGTATGGCCGCGAGACAGCGATGGCAAGTGTCGATTTTTGGCAATTATTTTAACAGCTGCAAAATCTGCATCAAATTGCAGTCACTTATTCATGAAGAGCTTCAATTAGGAGTGTATTATCCACCAAATGTATAATTCAATTTGGGCAATACAATCCAATATAATCATTATCATTATATGTATTTATATGCAAAGTTAATATTTGAATTACATGTGTACATATATGGCGGAAAAGAGTCAACTCTGATATTAGTAATGAAGATTCATAGGTTAGGCGATACTCCCATCTATGAAGAGTTCTGATACTCTCCTAAAATCCTACAATTTCCCCGAAAATGAATCAATCACTGTACTTAATTCGGGGATAATTTCCCCCCTCATTACAGAGAAGAGAACATTTCAATTACTTGATCTGGTTGTTGATTGTTGATTTGGATGAGCAATTTCGGAGCTCATTTTTGTCCGTATTAAATGCATTGCAATATGTACTTGAGGCATTTAATTAATGGCCAGCATTTTGCATGTACATATGTATTTTTCAGTCATTAATAAAAAAGCGAGAGGTATGAGAGAGAAAAGCCAAATAACCCGCGACAGCAGCGGCAACGGCCACAAATTGTTTTTCCATTAATCACAACAAAATGGTTTTATATTTGAAATACCCTAGAAGAGGGGTATTACGGTTTTGTGTTAGAAAGAGATGCACAGATACATATACAGTATGACTTCTGTTCATCCTCTTTAATATTTCTGCCTAGGATCGCATTTCTAAGGGTATCTTCGGCATCGACTCCTTCTGCTGGCCTTCGTGATGTACTGGCTGTTGGCAAAACAATTGCCGTTTAACTGTTAACTGTTAACGGAAGCCGAAGCCGATCTCGTGTTAGCCTGGCTGACGAATGGGTCTCTTTTTTTGCCGGCAACCACAAACGGAAAACTGCCATTGACGGGGAATAAATACCGGGTATAAATTTAAGCAAATAAATACATATTTAAACAGAAACTTGTGGCCGTGACTAGGCCCAGAGGCGGCGCAGCAGATCAAAGGGCCCCGAAAGCTGCGACTAAAGCAATTAATAAAACAATACACACCACCCCACCCCGCCCCACCCCACCCCAAACCGATCTCAGCCGAACCGAACAGAAAGCAACCGAAAGGTGAAAACCCAGAAGCCAGGGCGGTACTCGTACTACTCGTACTCGCCGTAATAGATATCTATGAGAATAATTTATGACAGTCCGACACTATCCGAAAACTATCAGATACAAATGTATCTGCCACAGGGCCACAGGGCCCTCTGGGCCGAAGGGAGGTTGGGCTGAGGCTGAGGTTGACGTTGAGGTTGAAATTCCATTGAAATCTGCCAGATATGTGCAATATGGACGCCATCATCAGTGGCGCAACATGTGTGTATCTGTGAGATACATGTGTGCGTGTGTGGCAGCTATAACTACATCCTAACATGGCCGATGGGCTGTTCATTTCCTTGGTGTGCGCGCGCCTGCCCCCATCCCCCGGTCGACAGTCCACGGTCCCTGGCTACTGCCACTGCCACTGCCACAACCGCTGCCATTTAACTTTTCAACTGTGCTGCTGTGCTGCTGCTGCGTGTGACACGTTTAATGGCAGCAGTAGGCTGCCACTTTGCCTCACTCCCCTAAGGGGTCCCTACTCCGTATTCCCATCCCCTACTCTCCTCTGTCCCCTCAACGAGCCTGCGCGTTGACTGAACATGCCCCTGCCCCTGCCCCTGCCCCTGGCCATGCCACAGCCTGTCACTTTCGTTTAACTTTTCACATTGCGCGCCCGAAAAACACAGCCAGGAGCCGCCGCAGCCTTGCCACGCGGGATGAGGGGCTGCATTCGGGGTGTTTTCAGCAATTTGTTTTCCCAACGCCCGTTATAACACACACATGGACACATACAGTTGCAGATGCAGAGGTTGTGGCGGATCCAGAGAGAGGAGAAGGAGAGGAGAGGCTGTGTGTGGCAAGGCAAGGCAAGGCTAGGCAAGGCCAGACATTGACTTGACTGCGACCAAAAAATACTAGCCCCGTCTTCTGGTGGTTCTGGTTGTTGCCATTGTTGTAGATACATATGCAATTGTTGTTGTCATGTCTATGCCCACTTTTGAAAATATGTCAGATGTCAGACAGAGGCAGCGGCAGCGGCAGCGGCAGCACACATATCCCCGTGCTTGAATGCTTGAAGGGAGGCAGGGAGGCGACACCCATTTGAAGTGGCATTTTTGGCGAGCATGTCATTTGACTGTAATTTACTCGTGAGTGTCTCTCGTGCCTCCTGCGAGCTGCGGTTGACTCACGTGAGTGTTTCTGGGTGTGAGATGCATAAATCCCCTGAATTTGAAATGGGTTTCTTGCTTGCAAAAAGTTGAAGCTTAGAATTTGTGGAAAGTTATGCGAAGTGTGACACAGTCGGAAGTCGCAGGGAAAATGTTTTACTAGGCCAGTGACTGAGATTGAAATGACAAAAAGATACATGTTTTAAAGAACTTATCTTTGCTAATATCCAAATAATTTACACATTACAATCGCAGGCCTCCGGGCAGCTGAGATCCCAGTGCGAGATTTCCCGAACCGATAGAGAGTGATGAATTTGCCAGATCTCTGCGGGTCGTAAAGTCCCCCGGTTATCTGTGGGACTGCAGCTAGTTCTGTTCCTTTTTATTCCAGTCTTTCATTTTTTATGATTATTATTTGCTATGAATACTCGTACTCGCACTGGCACTAGCACTCGCACTAGCACTCGCACTCGCAGTCAGTGTTATATAAGCACTCCCTTTGGCTGGCCCTCATAAAAATTCCACAATTTAAAACTTGCACCTTGCAACTTTTGGCTGGAAATGTCGTAAATAACACTGTCGGGCAGCCATATAAAGGTGGAAAAACAAAAGGCAAAGATAGAACTATAAAAAGAGACAGACGACGGACGATGGCAAGGGCAAGGGCGGCGGGGGACGGGACGGGACGCTGAAGAGTAGGCAATAAAATTTACAATCTGCCTCCCTCCTGGGATCCACACAACGAAGTGCGAGTGTGTGTGTGTGTGTGTGTGTGTGTGTGTGTGTGTGTACGGAGAACCTGATCCATTCGAAGATCGTCAGTTACTGCAACCGGTAGCCAGTAGCCGCAAGGGGCACAAACTGTATCATCTTCAGAAAATAGAGCTCTCCTTTCCACTGGAGATGGAGACACGCCTAGAAGATCGATTACCCGTAAAACACACGACAATCTTCACGTCATTGCGCAAATTGAGCGATCATCATCATCGCACTCTGAATCGATCGATGGATCTATGAATCAATGAATCGCTCCCTCGATCGATCGATGGATGGAGGGATGACAAAAGCCCTTGACAGACTCTGCGCTGCCACACACTCAATTGGTTTTCTGCGGTTGTGACTTGTCATCTCTTCGCCTTGGCTATCCATCCACCGTGAGAATGTTGCGCTCCCAAAAAAAAACAAAAAACAACAACATCAAAATGAAAGAAAGAAAGAAATACTAAAAAAAAGCCCAAACAAAGCCGCTTGATAGCAACAACATTGACAATGGGTATATCTTTCAGCTGATATCGAAGCAGTTATGACAACAACTTGAGCACTTGTCACTTGAACAGATTTTGGCGAATGTTTTCCTAAGGCCTTTCGATCTGACAATCTTACGATCGCCCGATCGCCCGATCGCTCGATCGAGCTGCTATTTAAGCTGCTTTTCAATACAAAAAGCAAGAGCAAAAGCAAAAGCAAATTGCAGCGAAGGCTACACACATATAGACGCTGTCCCAGCCGAACCGTAATAAAAACTCCATATACTACCAATATTTGTATTGTGTAAACTCTTTTTAGTTGATTTATATGCCATGAAAATTTTCAACGGGCGTCTGTCAAATAAATAAATATATATATGTATATGGTTTTTTCTGGTTTTTGTGTCTGGTTTCCTTTTTGTTTCGGTGACTTTCGAAAAAGGCGTATCGCTTTTTAATTAGAGCTACTTTTTTGTGTTATCAGGCGGCGGCTAGGCGTGGGCTCCATTGTATTTAATATACATCGAATTATGCTAAAATATTACTACCAAAAATAACATTTTACACGTCGGCGTTTGTTTGGCGTTAAGTTCAGATCATCGCATCGTATCGTATCGCATCTGATTGTTATTTAATGACCCCACGAACTGCTCTTTATGAATGGGGACGCCCACGATCGACGACAGAAAAAGAGAATCATCTGTGGAATATCCATAATACGCGCGCGCTCCATAAATTGCTTAAATGTTTACAAATATTTCATCGGGAAACGGTTAATGGTAATGTCGCTGACGGGACTGGATGGGTTCTGTCCCCCTCTCTGCACCCCCCCTTCCCCCACATATATGTATATATGTGTATCTATAGTCTATAGCTGTGGCTGTTGTCGCGCCCATTGATCCAATCAAATTGATGGGCAGCCATAACAGAGCAGGGGAGCACAGCCACAGCCACAGCAACAGCCACAGCCACAGCCACAGTAATGAAAAGGGCAGACTTTTCTATGGGAATACAGTGAATACAGACTAAAGCTTAGCGAGATCAAATGTGTGGGATACAGATGCATTCTAATGGGTGCTTATCCATTATGCCACTCAGTGAGGAGAAGATCTATAACAGCACAAAGCTCCCCAAAAATGAAGCCAAAATAGTGCCTCGCCTTGTGGTTTCCGTCAACGAATCCCCACTGTATGCTGCATATCCACTGCACCAAACATGTTACGACTGTATTCATATGTGGTGTTGTGTGTGTGTGTGTGTGTGTGTGTGTGTGTGTGCATCTCTCCGGCAAACTTAATTACCGCTTTATGTCAATGGTCCAGCGTGTTTTTGCTAAATTTATCAGCGGTATTAAATTTTATCACTGGCGACAAAATGTGCATATGCCATTCAATTTTCACAACATATTCGCACATCGCACGCACACCTAGCTCTTATGGAGAGAGAGAGAGAGAGAGAGAGAGAGAGAGAGAGAGTGAGAGTAGAGTGTTGGGGGGGAGTGGGGGGTCTAGGCAAATATTATGATGGCAGACAGCTCGTCGCACAGATAGGGACTCCAAAGACTGAGCGAGAGAGAGAGAGAGGGAGAGACAGAGCTGTTGTTGTTGTTGTTCTTGTTGTTTTTGTTGGTGTTGTTGTCGGTGTTGTTTCGGGGCCTAACATTGGCGTAACATCGTAAAATATTTTACGGCCAAATGGATCCGAGCCAGAGTTGCCAACGTTTTTATGGCGGGGGTCCCAAATACGAAATGTTCCCCGCCCGATTTGCAGCTGTCTTAAGTGCTAAGTGGGCTCATTGACAATTGCCAAAAAAGTAACTAAAATGCAAATGTTATTCTTAAAGAAATAATATACAAGCGATCATTAAAATGCCAAACCCCAAAGCGAGACGAAAAAATTGTGAAAAATAAAAAATAAAAGTTTATACATAAATAAAAAAGAGTATCTTGGGCTTTGTTTCACGATGACAAAGACTCATCTCATCTCATCTCTGGAGCGGTAGATGGCAGAAGTGTATTCCAGAGATAGGGGAGCGGGCAGGGTATCATCCAGGCTGAGGCCCAGTCCCAGGCCCAGGCCCATCCAAGAGTATCCCCCAGTGTTGACAAGTTATTGCCCAAAGAGCGGCGACGACTTAAAATGTCGCACTTTATTACACTACAAAACACAAAACTCAACTCAACTCAGACTGCGGCTCAGAGACTCATCGAGATGATCTCCGTTCTGGGTTCTGTTCAGGCTGAGGGACTGGTCAGGTCGGGGTTTTACAGCCCCGACCAAGATGCTGTTCGTTCTTGTTCTTGTTGTTGCTGTTGGCAAACATCGCTTTGTGGCTTTCTGGCTATGTGGCTTTGTGTCCCCGCTCCCAGCCGCGTTTTTTTATTATAACTGTTGACTGCTGCTCGCATACGAAATAAATTTCATTTTAATACTTTCTTCGTTTTAGTTTTCGTATATTTTATTTAATGGTGGGTATCCAGAGTTGATCCGAAAGTGATTTGCATAACGGACAAAGAGACGGACACTGTTCTCACGATTTTTCCCACCGAAAGATTATCCACTATCAAGAACTCGTATGCCCCCAGTCCTCAGTCCCCCCCCCAGTCCTCATGGTATGTATAGAGATCGACGGTTGATAGATCGCTCGACTTATGCAGCTAATACCGTTTTCGGGCATCTATAGACTGCCGCTGGAAATGGAAATGGAATTGGAATTGAAATTGGAGAGGGAGTCAGAGTCAGAGTTAGAGCTGGAGCTGGAGATGAAGCTCCTGACTGCCACTTCCACTGACCATAAACATAGACAGGTGGCAATGTTCATTTGCATAGACAACGTTTCGATATTAAATTTCAAAGCGAACGACCAGCGTCAACGACATTCCGACAAAAATAAAAAATAAAATAAAAACCAACAAAAAGCGCGTTGGAAGGTGGAAGAAAAAAACATACAAAATACAAAATACAAAATAAAAACCTCTACTGGTGGCACTCTGAAAATGGCTCTACGGATTGGCTTCTGGTAGCGTCGCCCCCCCGATACCACCGATTTTCTAGAGAGACCAAACCAAAAATGATTTCCTGAACTTGTTTCGTGTTTTAATCATTTGCGGCTCTCGGCAGCTGCCCAAAAACCCAAACGCGAACCCAAATCGAACTTGTAAATTATACATGTTGGAGACCCTTTTGTTTTCGGTGATTTCTTTTTAATGGGAGCATGTCACAGGGAGCTTTTAGGATGTGACTTGTCTGTGAATCGATGAATAATGCCTTGAACTTCCTGGCAAAACTCCATCTTGGGAAAATCGATCTTCTATCGATTTATATATTCATGGCAATCTTTAATCTGTAGCATCAGATTATGCTTGATATCTCCCCTCATGCGCATTTATTAGCTCTTAATTAAAGATAATCTCTGTCGAATTTGTTGGCCAGTTACTGGCGTTACTCTGTATAATAGAGCGCCCTGTGGCTCTGCAATTTGTTAAGCCATAAATTCCACTTAAGGATTTGCATAAAACACAAAACTTGGGCTTCCAACGGCCCGCTATTGGCAGTACAGCACAAACATTTCAATTGCCATTTTTTATTTAATTCGCAAACTTTTGTTTTCTATTTCTATTTTTTATTAACATTAACGGCTTCTTTTTTTCGTTGTATTGTTGCATATATTTAGATGGGAATATCATCAAACGGCAGTTGTGCAAATAATTTCCAGAGAGAGAGAAAATCCCCCATCACTGTGTCTCTCTCTCCCTCTCTCTGTCTCTCTCTCTCTGTCTCTCTCTCCGAGTGCTAATAAATCGCTTATAAATCGCCCGCAAGTATCTCAAACGTTTTCGACACGCGTTTTTCTTGTTTTGTATTTCTGTTTTTTTTTTTGCATCTTTTTTTTGCCTAATTCTCTTCGCATTTTTAAGGCATTCATCATAAAGTCGTCTCGACGGGGTCTGTTGAGGGTCGGTTCTCTGTTCGAGTTCGAGTTCGAGTCCCAATCCGATTCCAAGTCCGAGTGAATCCGAAACCGAAAATCCGTAATGCCATTGTCTTTTCGTCAACATGTCACAGCCACTAAACATCAATAAGTTGGCTTTTTATTGATTTCGTTTTTCATTTGTGAACTTGTCTCCTTTACAGCTCATCTTTGTGCAGAGTTTTTAGGGGGATTTCGTGTTTGATTTCTTACTTTTTATTGGGCATTGGCCACAATTAATTAGCCAAATCTGCATTTTGCATAAATTACCAAATAATATTTTCATATTTCGACTCGCACGCAGCCAGCCAGCCTCCCAATGCAAATTTTGTTTGTTCCTCTCCTTTTTTTTTTTGGATTTTTTTTTGTTTTTTTGTGGGGCAATAAATCAAGTCTGAAGCGGTTTTTTGTTGTTGGTTTTTTGTGTTTTGTGGGCCACCGCCAAAGTTCTAACTGATAATTTATTTGGTCTATGGGACAGAGGTGACTTTGAATGATTTTAGCGGTGCTTTTCAAACGCTATCGAAACTAGTTTTGTGGCAGTCTCGAGGTAGTCTCTTCCCTTCAGAACTACTACTCATTCCGGCTACTGTTCCACAGATCCCCATCGATAACGGCTGCCCCGAGAGCAGCTCTTTTGGCCAATTTGCAATTGTCAAACAATTAAATAACAATATTTTCAGACACACACGGATGGAGCTGGAGCTGGAGCTGGCCAGAGAGCATTTATTTAGCCAAACGATGGATGTTTTGGGTCATTTTTTGGGGGCCAGAATCGATTGGTTTGTCGTTGCGGATTGTTAGGCGAGGCCAGGAAATGGGGGCCACAACTAGGACCGGAACCGGACCGGGACCGGGGGGGAACAGAGTGAGGACCAGGACCAGTAACAGTACCAGGAGAATATATAAAGAGCTCCTCAGGGGGTTGTTGAAGGACAGAGGCCTGTGTATGGGTTTGACACAGCCCTAAACAATTTAGGGGCGGGTTTTGGCTAGATTGTTTCCTTCTATGGCTGTGTGTGTTTTTTTTTTTGGGTTCCAACAGAAGACAGGAGTTAGAATGATTTGTGGGATTTTACAATTTTATTTGCTTCGTATGTCCCTGCCGCTGCCACTGCCACTGCCCCATGGCCATGCATCATTTGTAAGCCAACTAAGCGTCCTTTAAGGACTATTTTGTGGATGCACTCAAACGAACAATGGAAGACACTCGACTCGACTCCTCGACTCGACTCGACTCTCCTCCTCAAGACAATTTCTTTTGTGCGGTTTTGTGCCTTGCTGCCTTCGTGCCCTCCTGCCCTCCTGCCTTCTGCATTTGATTTTCATTCGAAGGGGATTTTTCACATTTACCTGCTAAAAGTGCTGCTGCGATTTTGACACGTTTCTCCCTAGAGAATGCCACATAGATCGGGGAAAATTGCAGTTCGCATGCGCAACCCAGACCCAAGCCCAAGCCCAAACCCAAACCAAGAAGAGGACCAAAAACTGACCAAAAAATCTATGTTTATCTGTGCAGGCCCTCTCGAGAGGGATCTATTGTCTCTGTACGATGTTCGTGGGACATAAACAAAGGTGTGATATTTGTTTCTCTTTTGTCCCTGATCGGGGCAATTGGCTCAAGTCAAGATGCATTTTTGGCTCTTCCATTGTTCTGGCCGGAGAGGTTCGAGGCGTAGACTTCTTGTCAGCATTGTCACGCCATACAGACGTCGACGCCGCCCTGACAATTAGACAGATTCCGATATTGTACACTGGACACAGTGGACACTGGAAATTGGAAACGGAAAACTGAAAACTGGACACTGGATGGGCATTGCATATGGGCATTGTCAAGCCAATTATGATCAGTGTATGGTGAAAAATCTGTCTCTGGCTGACCGCTGGTCCAGCAGCTGCTGTTTCTCATCTTTCGAGAGCAAATCTCAAGATGCAACTGGCACGCGCTTGGACTCTTGTGTGTGGGATTTGGCAGAGCAGACAATACGAGGCGAGAGTTAGGCGTGTAATCTACCAAAAGGTGTTTTGTTAACCATTCAAAGGCAATCAGTAGGCTAGCAGATATGGCGAGGGAATCAGCTTAGATTTATCATGATTATCGTGGGTAGATTGAGGTACATGCTATTCTGTATGATTAACTCAATCATTTAATTGCTTAAATGAAAAGGAGACGATTAGATACAAATTGATCTATGGATGATACCTATTTAATGTACAAGTGATATCGGGAACTCAGAATAGATCACTAACCGGACTCCAAGCTGGCTAAACAATAATCTATTAAAACTGATAGAAGCACTCCGAGCCCATATAGTTATTCCTACTGTATTATTAGCCAAACCACAATTTATATAAATACAAATCAAAGTTACAACCTTCACTAATCCGTAAGCTAAAACCCAACTGGAATCTCCGACTTTTTCCACAACTTAAAGGAAAACACGCCGCCACAGGTCATTCGATGAGAATCGGGATCCCATATGATGCCATATGAGAGGAAGGCGTCAACAAGTTTTTACACAAAACTTTGTAATATTTATGGGGGTTTCTTTCTTTTTTCATTTCTTTCAATTTTCTTGTGAATTATTAATGAAAAATCATTTATTGAAATATGTATAGGTATGTTTTTTATTTTTTTATAGTGGCTTTGCAGGCATTCGACATTTAAACGCTTAAATATTTATGCCTTTTTTATATCTCTTTCTCCGGACCGTCGGTCGACTATACGTACTACCCGAGAGCTGCCAGAAGAAAGACCCCATATACATTGTTGAATATTCATAAGCAAGCGCCTAGTGGCGTCATTTTCGGATTTGTATTTGGGATTGAGCTGGGGATGGGGATGGGTCTCAGAGATTGGGGACTGGGATGGGAGCCGAACAACTGGGGCGGGGTCAAGATCGATGATGTCAAGAAAAGGTCTTGGCCAAGAGAATCGCCCCATTGTTTTTGTCGCTGACCGAAGCGGCTTAGAACTGTTGACATTTGATTTTCGGGGTCTGGTCTGCTCTAAGCCCCGATGGATGATGGTCTTGTGGTTGTAAGCGGCTCCGACTTAGATCTCCCGCTGTTCTCACACTGACAGTTATCGGATACTCGCCGATCGGATGGATCGAAGGGCTTGCCCGAGAATCTATAACACTTTCGGTCCAGTGGGGGCCGAGCAATAAGCGTCAGCACCTTGTCCAATTTGCTATGGTAATGAAAATTACATTCGTCGAACAAAGCCATGGCAAATCGATCATCGTCGAGCATAAATCATGATCAATTCTCTGCAGACTCATGGCAAAATGCGAGTGTATTTGGGATCGTACTCGTATGTACGTACAACCCGAAAAAATATACAAATCCTGTGGGTGGTTCACACACAAAAAAAGCTCGCACAGCGGGTGCAAAAATCGATTAAACGTTTTAGCCCAAGAGTAGGAGAAAAAAAGAACCGCATAAAAATGAAATCTTTTTTGTTGAATGAACATCGAATTGAGCAACATCATCCAGGCGACACGATCAATGCAACATCGAGAGAAAATGTTTAGCTAATGTTCAACTGAATATCACTTTTTGTGTGTGGCTGGAGGGTAGGGGTTGGGGCTGTGGTTGGAGTTGGGGTGGGGGTTGGGGTTTGGCATCCACTGCAGATACGAACACTACTCGTAGATCGAACATCAGGCTAGTCTGAGACTTTGAGTCTCATTTCACAGCCGAAAACTTTTTGTTTCACTCAAAGTGTGGGCCGTCTGATGTGATCCGTCGTTCCGCCGATATGCACCCCCACTGTGCGATCTGTGTGCTTTTCATATTCACCGCGATCCGATGTGGTTTTTGGTCTGTCTGTCTGTCGGCTGTCGGCTGTCTGTGTTTTCGAAACTCATCGTTTTCCAGCGGCTATTAGTGAGATCAGATCGCTTTGGTTTTGAAATTGAATTGGATCTCGATCGGAATCTGAATCTGAATCTCAATCTGTATCTGCATCTGAATCTGTAACTGGGTTTCGAGTCTCTGCCATATCTAAAGGTTGGCGGCCTGACGCCGCCTGTTGCGTTCTCTGGCTCAAATGCTCTCAGCGGGCTAACAATCTATACAACCAAAATCATTTTATGGGTCACTGAGAAATGTCTTACATGTGCACCAATTAAAAAGGAAAGCCCATGGAGTGTGCGGGTGGAATATGGAATGAATATGGAGTAGCGATCGGTCTCCACATCTTTGAAGGAGTTTTGAAACAAGTTAGATAAGTACTATACTCTCATTATAATCTGTAGTTAGAGATCGACATGTTTTAGAACAAGTCAAAGATGGTGTTCTATCGTTTGTAGTATCTTAAACATCTGGCTTCCAAGTCTTAAACATTTCCCCTCTCCAATCCATGAGAATATATATTACATATTCTTAGGTTTCTATTCTATAGGTTCTTCCGTCTTCTATTAGGTTCTATTGATCCCCAATACAGCGCTTTCCTCCCCTAACTCACCTTCATTTTAATTGCCTCCACAATTTTGGCGGTTTTTAATCCAAGTCTTTTGCACAAAATTCTTTAGCCAGCTTAAGTCGAACTGGACCTTCGAGTGTGGAGTTTAGATCTTATAGGGTAGATCTTGGGACGACTTGATCAGTGTTTGTCAAGCGTCCAACAGTTGTCACTGACTTCATAAAATAATTCTTATATAATATTCTGCTGCTATAAAAAAAACCGATGTCTCCGATGGATCAATTTGCGAGCATTTGCAACATTTTCATTTGATTAGCACATTCGATAATAGTTCACTCTGCTCTGCCGTCGGCTAGGCTAGGCTATGGATGGATGGATGGTATGGTATGGTAGAGAGATGTTGCGGATTTTCGTACTGTGGGACTCTTATCAAGAGCGACGCGTACGCGTGTCGTGATAACACGCTTGGGCCAACAAACGACGGCAATCGTGGCTCAGGCGAAAGAGCCACAGCCAGAACCAAGAATACGTTTTCAGAGCGGATCAGATCGGAGCGGAGCGGAGCGGACGCGACGTTGTTACAGCTTCGAGGCCACTGCGTAAACTGCCGGTGCTCTAGCCTCACGGATCTGACGGCAGCATTGGATCTGTGATGTCTGTGACGACGACGGTGACGATGACGCCCGGTTTCCATATGCCCATAGCATACTGCAAACACCACCACCACCGCCACGCACACATTCACACACACACACACACAGGGCACCACTACCACCACCAGCAGCAGCAACACTGCAGCACCAGCTCCGAATTTCGACTCGAAAACCCGCTCAACTGGTTCTCGAGCCACAGCTGTGTCGTCTCAGGGATGATGGTGATTGGTTGCCATGACTGCCTCCGGCTCGACGGGCAACGCCCCCTTTCGGAACGAGTTTCCGCTTGTCGTCCCCCATTTTGAGTGAATTCGAATGGCTCTCGCACCGCACCACCAGAGCACCACTGCGCGGCCAATTGAGTGCGCCGGCGCGTGCCGGTGCCATTGGATGAGTGGTTGTTGTTGCTTTTGCTGTTGCTGTTGCCACACTCTGTCTCAGTGGATGTATGGATGGATGGATGGATGGGAGAACGGAACTCGGACGCGGCCGCACTTGACTTTTTTGGGGTCAAACCGCTTGACGGGGAGGCGGCGGCTGCCATGCCAGTTGACAGTTGTGGATGTTGTTGGATACTTTATTCGTTTTTTGGAGTACTTTTTCATTTAATGGAATGCCAGCGATATGATAGTGGAGTAGAGCTTCCTGCATGGAGAACATTTAAGTTAAGGAAAATTAAATTTGTGTAACATTTGTAGGTGGATATGTGAATGGTCGATAGATATGCTAGAAAATACCACTCGTATTTTCAATTACTCAAGATACATTGATTTCCCCCTCATCATAGCTTGGGAAATCAAAAAGCCTTTGCTTTAATATGATATATGGTACTTTGGTTCCTTCTGGAAACCTTTCTACTCATTTCAAAGTTTTCATTTGAACCAATCGATTGGGTAGATTTCAAGCATTGCCAATTCTTATGATACTCAAAGATCCGTCTTAAATTCTCAAAATATATTATCTATGGAACTTTGAGGACTTTCCTTCGTCTTGATCCATTTGTTAATCCCCAAAAGCATTGTAATCTGGAAGCTATTCCATCCGTTAGGCTTGGTTAGGCTGGATCTGCCAAGGCTTTCCCTCTGTGATCATCATTTTTCAGCATCTTTTGCTCCGCACTCGATACTCTTTCGGAGTGTGCTGCTGTTTAAAGCCGCTTGGCATTCAATTGGCATTTTGCTGTCGACTTCGGCCAGCGTCTCCTCCCACTACCACTATCACAGCACTCCATTTCCCCTGCTCTCCATCTGCATCACGATGCTCCTTCTCTTTTTTTCGCTCTGCTCACGTTATTTAAGGATTAACATCATTTTATGCTGCCTCGCAATGCCTTTTTTGCAGGATTAAATGCTGCCGTCTGTTGGCAGTTCTCTCAGCCTCTGCCCTTGCCTCGGCCTCTGCCTCTGCCACTCCTCCTTCTCACACACCTCACTCCCCATTGCCCCCCCTTTCACTCCTTTGAATTGATTGCATTGCACTTTTTCCTGTGGCTGGTGTTGTTGTTGCATAGTTTGCGCTGATGCGCCGCCTCCATGGGGCAGGCTCCCTTTCGTTTCCACGTCCTCGTGAGTGCTCCCTCTTTCCGGGCTACAAAGTGATTTTTATGGCTTTTCGTCGAGTCTGTATGGGTGCATCTGTGTTTGTATGTTTGTGTTTGTGTGTGTGTGTGTGTGTGTGTATGCAAATGTTTGCTCTCGTGTGTGTCTGTGAGTGAATGCACTTTGATGTTTCCGCATTACAAAGGCGGCACTTTAATGGCCCCTCGCATGCATTGCTCGTATATCAAACGAGAGGAAAGCTTGACAGCAGCTCAAAGCTTTAACACGCATACGCCCCGTGGCGGCCCCTCACTGAAAATATGAAGCAAACGATAATATAGTACGGGTTTATCTGGGGATAGTAGTGCCTGGATTATCGATAGAAGATGAAGTGCAAAGTTCGGAAGGCATGAAGTGATAGAGAGAAAGATATGTATAGAAGAATGCAGAGATATGATATTTAGACGGGCGACTTGGGTATATCTTTGAGTGAAGATAACGTGAAACATGATGTGTTCTCCGCATCTTGAGATACTGAGAGACTATCACCAAAGTTTCTAAGACGGAGCCACAGCATCTATATGACACAGTAATAGATTCCTTTGGTTTTATCTAACATCTAACAGCCACATCGATGCGCAGCCTTTCACTTATCCTTGGTCACATCTGCCCCTAAAATGACTCGATCCAAGAGGCACTAAATTGATTAACAGTAGCCCCATACCACAATCCTTAACCTCAGAGTAACAGAGAGAGACAGTTGAAGCTGTCAACGCTTCAGCCTTTCCCGGAATGCCTTCCATTTACATGCCATAATTTTCAAATGTCACCCGTTTACAAAAGCCTTGACCATTTGATTTCGACCGCCTCTGGCAGTAGGGTTTTGCCCTCTCTTTGCCCATTGTTGGATCGGAACAGGTTGAACCTCGGGCATCGGGCATCGGGCATCGAGCATCGGGCCTTGGGCACCGCCACCGCAAGAATACTACCTGCACCGCGAACCCTAAATGAACTCATCCTTTTCATTTCTTTCTTTGTTCGATCCATAGACCAGCGATATAATATTTATTTGGATCTTTATTGAGCTGCAACCTGTCGTTGGGTCTTGGGTCTCTTCTTCTCACTCCGTCTCCCTGTCTCTCGGGGTCTTCCCATTTTGCTGGCAGATTTATGTGCTGCTCCTCCACTAAGATATCATCCAAAGATACCATCGAAGGGCTGGCTGCCCGAAGATCAACCAACTCTCTCACTGTCTTTGATCGGTGGAAATTTCAGGGTAATTTGTTGGGTCTGCTCTTTCCCTAGCCCAAAAACTGTTGGTGGCATGTTCGTTGGACTGCTGCCGCTGCCGCTGCTGCTACCTATCGCGCGTGTTATGAAGATGTTAACCCCTGGACTATGTCTTAATTGTCAGGGGTTAGAGCCGCAGGCCTCTTGGGCGAATGTTCCATAGAAATACACCTACATACATATATTCGGGCCACGTTTGTTTGCATAATTCCTGTCCTGTCCTGTTCCTGTTTGCTCAAGTTTTATGACCGCTTTGCTAACATGTGCCATAGGACATCATTTTGTGGTAGTAAAACGACAGTCGAATGCGTTCTCAAACTCCATAAATCATCTGAACACGGCCGGGCCAGAATTTATGTTGGATGTCCTCTGGGGGACATTCTGTTACTAAATGGAGGACCATATTTTCTGGATTTCCGATAGGAAACTTCGGGTTTCCTTCCCCGCCACCCAATTGCAAAACTCAGTTTTCATAGCTTTTTTTTCTTCGTTCTCCTTATACATTATAGTATATATATATGTATATATATATTTGTAATAACTCTCTAGTGTATATATAAATTAAAATAAATAAATACATTTTTTTGGTTGGTGATTTTTTGTTTGGTTTTTTTTTGCTTTTCTTTTAATAATAGTTATCATTAGCATCATCATCAATGACCATTATCGTTATCATTAGAATAATCCTCGTCGGTAAAAACTCCGCTCTTTTCTCTGTCTTTATATCTCATTGCATGCTCGGGTTGTTCGAGTTGTTCTGGTTGCTGTTGCAGTGGTTGCAGTTGCAGTTGCAGTTGCCGCTTGTATCGTGTTGTATAATTAGTTTTACGGGCTCAATAGATCGGATCGACTTATCATGATGCGCAGTAATAATAATAATTATGATAATAATAATAATAATACATAATAGCAATTATAATATACTGTATAACATACTCTATTTTTAGTTACCTTTCCGTCTATCCGCCCATAGGTTTTCCCATCATTTCCATCCTCACACTACCCGCCATCACGTCATCCCATCCTTCGTAACATTCCTATCCTCAACATGCCTTACTCGTTCAACATTTTTTGTGGTTTTCCTTACTTTTCTTTCTATAACAAACAGAGCAACAAACAAAGAAATGCACAACAGGAGCAAATGTACGATTCTTCTGGATACTTTGATACTCTTCCATCTACCATCCGATCGATCCGTCCGTCAGCGATCTCCCATCCTATCCTATCCATCCATCTCCCATCCATATCTCTGCCTCTCTACTCCTTGGGGACTAGCCAACAAAGCGTTTTCTGTGTTCATGTGTGGTACAATACGATTCTGTGCTTATTTATAATCCATTTTTCATTTTGTTTCGGTTTCGAGTTTCGATTTCGACTTGGTTTTGTGTTCCGAATATTGAGCAGTTTTTTTTCTTCACTAACTTATTTGGTACTTGGTTTGTTGGTATTTTGTATGTTGTTGTATTGCAAAGTTATTGGTTATAATGCTATATATATATGTATGTATGTATGTATATGATTTATCAAGCTGAGTTACTAATGCACCTTATTTTGAAAGCTATTCATACTCGTACTCATACTTAGGTTAATGTTAAATGTTTCATGGTTCATGGTTCATCGTTGATCCACCTATCATCCACCACCTCTATCCGCCACCGCTGCCGCGTTGCAAAACCCGCGTGGTCTATGGTCTCTGGTCTCTGGTCTGCGCTCTGTGGTCCGTTCTGTGGTTCTCGTCATAAGAGTGTTGCTTTCTATGGCCACTACGTGATTGGAAATGATAAATGATCAATTGCTTTCGACCGACGCGGATTACCGCTCCCTAACCTATATATGTGTGTATGTAACTTATCACCTATACTATATAGTATTCGTACTCGTAGATTGTGGTTTGTAAATTATTGTTATATACATTTAGACATACGATACAGTTCTAGTATTTCTAGTAGAAGTTTCCGACTGAGTGTGAGTGTGAGAGAGTAGTTCTGCCATTGCTTTTCGAGTTCGTGGTACAAAAGCAAATCATAAGCCTAACATTAGATAGATATAGTGTGTGTGTATCGGAGCGATCAGGCTTGGTTTTAGGCAGCACAGTTAGACCCACAAAACGTTCGAGAGTACTACAAACATACATACATACGTTCGTACATATGTATGTATGTGGAAATGTGAAAACGATAAATGAAAACGGAAAGGAAAATGCAACGCAAGTTTTGTAACTTTAACTAATCATGTGGTTTTTCTTTTATTATATTTTTCGATTTTCGCATTTTTTGTTGATTTTTGTTTTTTTGTTTGTTGTTTTTTTCACTTGCCTATATATCGTATTATTAGATGGTACATATACATATGTAGTTTATACGCTAAGCTAATTATTTTGTTTAACAATAAATGTATAGCTGCTTGGCTGTCCATCGTTTCCATCTTTCAATCTCCAATATCTTCTCCATGATCGTTCTTAGTTTTTATTTGTTTTTTGTTTGTTTTAACGAAAGTTTTTGTTTTGTTTTGCTGCAGCTTCTTTGCATTAAGGAACAGAAAAATTATAAAGAAATTCTATTTCGAAAGAACATAACCGTAATAATAGCGAATAATTCATGAATGAAAGAAATAGTTAACAAAAAGTGTGTAATAACTTAGAAAATTAGAAAATAATAAGAATTGACTTCCTAAATCATAGATATATTTATATAATATAATTTTTATGTAATAAACAGATTTAGTTGATTGTGTTCTTGTTGTTGTTGTTGCTGTTGCTGTTTTTGTTGTCGAGACTAATTTTCGTCGAAGAGCTTTACACAAAAATTTTGCAAAACAAAATTAGATATAATACTCTCGCCCCCAGTTCTGGCGGCAGATACGCGTATAGCTCGAGTCCCAGGTCCAGGTTCAGATGTCGCGTCAGTGGATGGAGTGGAGTGGAGTGGAGTAGAGTAGAGTAGAGTAAGAGTAGAGTAAGAGTAGAGTACAGAAGAGTAGAGAAGAGTATCTCTCTCTGGCTTTTGCTACTGCTTTCGGTTGAGATTTCTAACATAATTAAAACGCATTCAATTAAACACACCAAAGCAAGACGACATTTAGAATTTAGCTTGTCTTTTGATTTCGGTTTTTGGTAGCAGCTTTGGAAAATAATCGATTTTAAATCCATCAATAGTGAGCCGGGCCTTTTTCTTCTTCTGGGAGATTCTCGGTCATAGCATGGATGAGTTCTTTCCGGAGTCGGCTCCGTTCGAGAGCTCGCTCAGAAGTAAGGATTGGTTTAGTGTTGTTTTTGGAATATACCAAAATCAGCGAGAAAGAGACTGAAAGTCAGTGTGGGGTCACGTTCGTCTGCAGGTCGTAGTCCGTTTGTTTTGTTTGTAGGGGCCGTCGTTGTGTGTGTTTAATTATTGCTTTACCGGGTACTCGTTAGTAGTTTATTAAATACTATTTTATAATGGCACAAAATATACAGCATTCATATTTCTCATCTTTCGGTTATCGGCTATCCATCCTTTCATCTGTTGCTTGCGACTGCTATTGTAGCTATATCGTACAATACTCCTTCTTATGTATATATATATATATATTTGTATATATATATATAGAGGCTATATGCTATATGCTATGTTGGTTGTTTTCCCCTTTTCTGTTTCTGTTTATGTTTCTGCGGAAGATTCTGTGTAGATTGTGGTGTGTGTTGTGGTTTGGTTTGGTTTGATTTGCTGACTCTGATTCTTCAGTTATAAGTCCCTGCCCAGCGCTCGCTGCTTCCAGCTGCTACCAATACTCTTGTATGCCCCACAACTATCTGCTATCGCTCTCTGTTTCGGATCTCCTTCTCTGCCACAGATCTCTGGCAATCGCCTTATGCTCTCTTCGCTTTCGCTCTGTTCCTGTTCCTTTCCATTTCATTCCCGTTTTTCTTTTTGTCATCTACTTTATGTTCCACTAGATTAGGTTGCTATTTATCTTTATCTTAGGTATGCCGTTATGTGTATGTAGTTTTTGTTTCGCTTTATTTGCTTTTTATCTGGGTTTTTTTTTTTTTTTAGGCATCCTTCCGGTGGATGGCTTTACCGCGGACGCGAACCTTTGTAGTTGGGATTCGGATGACGGCTGGGATGACGTGCTGTCGGTAGAAAAGAACATTAGCCGGAAGGTCTTCTGGGACTGCTATGGACCACTCACCTTGTATCATCATTGTGGGATACATGCCGGCCATCTGCGCCATCTGCGGCCTGATATCGTTAGACGGCGAGCGCCGGCTGTTGGGCAAGGCCACCGATGGCTGCAAAAGAATCATTCAAATATACATGTAGTGAATCAGTTGTAATGTTGGACTAATCCCACTTACATGCGCAAAGTACGTCTGACCATACTTGAAGTACACGCCTGACGCCCCATTCGGATTGTATCCACCGAGGGCGGCACTCAGCACCGCCGCTGTGGCCTGCTGCCCGGCTGCTCCGGCTGCTGCTGCGGCGGCGGCACTGTGATGCAGCTGAGCTGGAATGTGCGAGGCGCGTGGTCCGCCGGCGCCAGCATTGTTGCCGCCGCCATTCGAGCCACCGCCGCCGCCGCCACCACCCATATAGATCGAGGGTGGTGAGGCGTTCATGGCAGCGCCCGTGGCCTGATCGAGGACGACATAGCCGCCGGTATGGCTGACCAGCGTGGAAGCTGGAGCGGCATTCGGTGTGTTGGCGGCACTGTTGTTGTTGCTGCTGACAATACTGTTCGGCGAATTGTTGCTGCTCTCGTGGCTGCCATTTCCATTTCCATTGCCATTGCCCCCGACGCCTCCTGCTGCTGCTCCTCCATTGGCGCTGGGCGAATTCCTCTGCGAGACGCTGCGCCGGTAGTCTGTGTTCATGGACTTTTGGCTGCGGAAGCTGGCGGCCGCCGCATTGAGGCGCACAGGCGGCTTGGACTCGTAGCTGGAGCCGCCTCCGTTTCCGCCCGTATTCGAGGGCGGGGCGTAGCTTGGCGGTGGTCCACTGATGAGAGGCAGCTGATTAGGCTTGCCCTCGCGCTTGTTCATCACATGCGGCGGCGGTCCGCGATGGTGGTAGGGCGGGGCTGACGAGGAGAGGGGTCCACCACCGCCTGCTCCGCCTCCGCTCAGACTGATGCTGGGCGAGGCACGGGGCGTGGGCTCGTTGTTTGAGTTCAGCAGCGGGGTCTTGGCGCCCGACGGAATACCGCTCAGTGGCACCGAATGCCGGGGATTGTAGCCACCCGGATGGTACGGCTTGCGCGGGGGTCCGGACGAGCCGCCACTGTTGTTGTTGCGCTTTTCATAGGACGTGGCATAGCCGCCCTCGTTGCTGCTCTGGTAGTAGTGCGGCGTGGAGCTGTTGCTGTGGTAGCCACCACCGCTGCTTCCTCCTCCGCCGCCGCCGTTGCTGCTGCCAGTGCTGCTGTTATTCGGAGCTGGCGGAGTACTGAACAACGGCGCCTGACGTCCTGGGGCCGCGGGCGTGCTCGGAGCCGACTGTGAGGCACCTGGATCCACGGATCCCGCTCCCGCCGGGTAGAAGGGAGCCGCCGTGATCAGTGTGTGATGCGGAGCCGACTGTGTCTGGGGCAGTGACTGCTGCTGCTGTTGCACCAACTGTGCCCCGGGCTGAGATCCCGCCTGGCCGACAGCTGCTGCTGCCGCCGCATAGGGGAAGATGTTCGTTGGGATCGGGGCCGTGGCGTGCTGCGCTGGCAGAATATAGCAATGTGCGCCAGCCGCGGCCGCTGCGGCAGCGGCATTGAGATCTTGACTGCCCGCCGCTCCGCCATGGGCCAGGGTCAGTGTCGGGACCGCATGATATGTTGTGGTGCCTCCAGAGGGAGCAGCGATGATCTGTGTTGCGCCTGGACCCGGATGATGGGCCGCACTGGCGTGACCCACTGATGTCGGCGGGTAGCTGGGGTTGTAGTGAATTGAGCCCCCACCGGGCGTGCGCTTCACACGGGCTCCTCCACCACCGCCTCCTGCCCCTCCACCGCCAGTCATGTAGCCGGACGTAGTCACCACTTGTCCCCCGTTGCCGGACTGCTGCTGTTGGTGGTGGTGGTGTTGCTGGGCTGCTGACACCGTGGGCGGTCCAGCCGCTAAGGCAGTCGCATGCCCCGGCTGACTCTGACCCGGCAGCGCCTGGGTGGGGGCTCCCTGTCCGCCTGGCGGCTGGGCAGTGGCCACCATTGGCGCGGCAGCCACCGCTTGCTGCGGCACGTAGTAGGGTATCGGGTGGTAGTAAGGGTAGGAGTATTGGAACGGATACGAGGCCATCGGCAGCTGCTGAAGCTGAGGGCCGCCCGGTTCGCTGGAGTAGATCAGCGGTGCCTGGTAGATAGGAGCCCCGTTGGGACCTGCGGCCGCAAACTGTGCTCCCGGATAGGCCGCTGCGGCGGGCATTGGCATCACTGCCGTAGCCGGTCCACCCGGTCCCGCCTGGTAGATGGCCTGGGCCTGGATGAGACCTTCACGCTGCTGCTGGGCCGGATCGAAGACAGGTATCATGTAGGTGCCGCCGGACAGCTCACCGCCGGCCTCCGGCGAGGCGAACAGCGTTTGTCCGGGCGGATGGGTGCTCGTCGTGAGTTGGAAGAGCGGCTGGGAGCCAGCACCAGCGCTGGTCACACCCGGTTGCGGGTAGGCGGCATACACCATTCCCTGGGGCACCGCATAGATGCTGCCGTCGGGCTGCGAGAGAGAGGAGGAGGATTAGCTTAAGCAGAAAAAGGAAAAAACGTCCTGCTTACCCCCTGCTGATATGTGGTGGCGCAGTAAGGAGTCGCTCCGTTCGGGGTGGTTGTGGTGTGAAAGACCGTGGAGCCATCTGGCGCCTGGTAACTTTGTGTGTACGTCCAGGTGGTCTTTGGCTCCTCGACAGCCACACCCTGGCTGATGCCCTGCAGATGACTGACGGGCTTCGCCTCGCACTGACTGTAGGGCGTCGAGCTGGGCGACACGGACTGGACATCGCAGTTCATCTGCGTGGCAACGACGACTGGCAGCGGTGTCTGACTGCTGCTGGGCGGCATCTCGGCAGTGCCCGAGGACGACGTGGACGAGGCAGATGTGGATGGGGCCGGCAGCGGCTCGTCCGGCTCCTCCTCCTCGATGGCGGCTGCTTCCATTTCCTTCTCGACAGCGGCACAGCAGGCCGGTATATTCGGACTGGTGGCCTGATTCTTGTACTTTTGCACCTCAATTCGATCGTAGTTCTTGGTGGAGGTCGAGGTCGTAATGCTCAGGCAGGCCGTGGCACTGGCCAAGCTGCTATCACAATCGTCGCCCGGCTTACTGCTGACGACCTCATTGCTGGGCAGTTGTTGTTGTTGTTGCTGTTGCTGTGGAAGCTGCTGAGGCAGCAGTGGTATCTGCTGTTGTGGCAGTTGCTGTGGGATCGTCGGCTGCTGCTGCTGTTGTGGCACCAGCGGCTGCTGTGGGACTTGCTGTGGAAGCGACTGCTGTTGCGGCTGCACTGGAAGTTGCTGCTGTTGTTGCTGCTGTTCGCTGACCATGTAGCCAGATTCGTAACCCTCGGAGCAGTCGATACCTGGCGACTGTACATCCTCGGCATAGCTTTCTGTGGAGCTGCACGACAGCTCATTTGTGGCATACACCTGTTGCTGCTGCTGTGGAGGTGGCTGCTGCTGCTGTTGCTGTGGCGGCTGTTGCTGCTGCGATTGTTGCTGTGGCGGCTGCTGGTGATGTTGCTGCTGTTGCTGTTGTTGTGGTGGCTGCGGCTGATGTGGCGAGGACCTGCGATAGTTGGAGTAGCTGCCGGAGTTGTTGTTGCCCTGGTACTGGTTGCCCGCATGTTGGAGCGCCTGATTGGGCGGCAAATTGGACGGGTCGTAGTGGTAGATGGAACTGCAAGATCAGGACGAAACGTTAGAGATTTGCAAGCGGTCGTTTCCATAAATTGGGGTTCAGTGTCATTTGGTTTTTCTCGCTCGGCGACATGCAACGTTCGAATAGACAATATACAAAAATAATAACCAAGTATAAAGTATAAAAGGAAAGTACAGTCAGCTCAAGCGGTCTGCTGACAGGGTTGCCACAGTTTTTGCAGTGTTTGTGAGTGTATATATGTGTGGGTGTGGATGTGGGTGTGTGTGTGTGTTAGCACGACGATACGGCAGCGGCAGCGACAGCGACAGACTCTTAGTATTTTTTAAAAAAGTATTTTAAATCGAACAAAAAACAACATCAACAGAATGGCATATTTTGGTTGCAATTTGAACAAACAACAATTAGGTTAAGACAAGTGACAACACTGGCAGACACTGGTACAGTACACACATCATTGCATTCATTCAATCAATCGCATCGCTGAATGATGTGATGTGACAATATGGAGAGTGGGAGAGTGAAGAGTGGAGTTCTCTGGAGTGGAAGTGGAAGAGAGCGCCCTGTGGTTTGTGAAGAGAGTGAACTTTGGTGTTTTTTGGTGTGGAGCGATGATCGTGAGAGCGAGAATAGCGATAGAGATTGAGATTGAGAGGAGGGTGACACGAATAATTATATTCGATAGCAGTTGGTGTTCTTTTGCATTTGGTGTCGGTATTTGATTAATTTATCGAGTAGTTTTCGAGTTTTAGGCAGATAATTTACAAAAACAACATCAACAAGTCGTCACAGAACAAATAAAAGCTAGTTATAATAGCATATTTCACACGTTAATAGTATTGTATATAGTATGAAAAAACAAACATAGTATATATATATATATATGTATATATAAATATTAGGAATACTCTATATGGTTTTAACTAAAATGGCTAAACATTGGCGAGTTCTTAAAGCGAATATGCAGAGTGGTTTTGTTGATTATATATCCATCCTCATGTATGTATATCCTGAACAAACATTTAAATAAAATATATTTAAAGATATCGTAAAAAAACTAATGAACTTTTTATCGAATTAACAGAAATTAATGAAAAAAGTTAAACTGAGTGGTGGGTATCTTGATGTCGCAACGCGTGATACTCGACATCAAGAGTCACCCGGTAATCATTCTCTAAATAGGCATTACGCATTTCTGTGATTGCAGATTCGATTATTGGATTGGAATATTGAGCCTGAAAACTATTGTAATAGAATTATTTCATAAACAAAAGTGCGCGTTTGGGATAAACCTTATATCTCATATCTTTGGCATTCTTAAAGAATGGACAGAAACAAAAAAACACTCCTTCGTCTCTCGATACAATACTTCGAATATATATGTATGTATGTAACTATAATAAATCTACTAACTCTGGCATTATACCGCCTGGCTGTCGCTTTGTTATGTTCTTCTGTTAGGATTAGTGTCGAAATCGTAATCGAAATAAAACCAGAACAAAACGTAACGTATAACGTATAACTTAAGGACCAAAAGCATTGCGATAATTTTTTGTTGTTTTGTTGTAAAGAAATAGGCTTTAAATTTTGCAGCGAATTTTTTAATTTTTTTTCTAGTTGTTTGTGTGGTTAAAATTTTTTCGTTTTTTTTTTTGGTTTAGTTTTTGTAAATTACCCGTCTGCATTGACAATTGGTTGGAGGGTTTGCGGATCAATGAGGAGGCTGCCAATTGGCACATTCGAAATGTCTGTGACGGCCCACACCAGTCCCGATGATGTCCCTGAGCAATTGGACGCCGATGACGCCGACGATGATGAGGACGAAGACGATGCTGCAGCTGATGCGGCTGCTGCGGCTGCTACTGCTGTTGTGGATGCTGCTGCTGCTGCCTGCTGCTGGTACGAAGAGGAGCCTCCACCGCCACCCCCTACCAATCCTAATCCCAATCCCATTCCCATGCGATTCGGGATCGGCTGACTGAGCTCCGGTGTCTGCCGGTCGCTGCCGTAGCCAGTGGGCGAGGGCGTGACGGAATCGGAGCGCACCGACTGGGTGCGTGTCTTGTAGCTGGAGTTGGTTGGAGGGGGGTAGGAATTTTTGGTTTTAAATGTTGGTTTTTGTTTCGTTTCGTTTTGTGATCGTTTGTCGCGGGGGTTTTTGGCACACAAAATGTACGATTTTCGGGTTCGGGTTCGGTTTTCGGTTGAACGGTTTTACGGTCATATATAATTTAAGAAATGGAGCGAGAGCGATTGGATTGGTTGGGCATGAGGATGTGGAATTGGCCAGAAAGGAATGCTGTTGCAAGTACTACTCACCCACTGCTGGAAGGAGACAGCCGCCAGGCAGTGCTGTTGCTGCCAGTCGAGTCCTGTTTGGCAAAGCCCCCGCGTCCGCTCTTGATCGAGTTGCTGGAGTCGCCGCGCGGCAAAGAGTTGCCACCACCATTGCCTCCTGGACCCCCAGCACTGGGCGGTCCACCATAGTTGCCAAAGTTATGGGACTTGGGCACTGCCCCGCCAGAACGCATGCCGTCACGTGATTCCGTCGACTAGGGAATGAAATTTCTCTTGGTTTATTGCACACTTCTTATATGTAAAACTATCGAATCGTACATTCTGCATTTGCAGCATCTTTCCATTGGGCCGCTTGGGCCGCGGTGGTTGTGACTGCTTCTGCTGTTGCTGCTGCTGCTGCTGTTGCTCCCATCCGCCATAGCAATCCTCATCGCCATAGTCCTGAGTGCCGGTACGACTGAAGATGCGACTACGCGCCCGATCATAATCCTCCTCGCGCTCCTCAAAGCTCTTGGCCTTCCGATCGAGCATCACACGCTCGGGACAGAGATACGGCGACTGGCGTACCTCATCGAAGCTGTGCGTGTCCCGCTTGAGAATTGACTTGCGTACATCATCGCGCACTAGCGACTGGAAGCGGATCTGCGACAAACAAATTAAGAATCACATTCGAGTTCATACACTTTGAATGGGATCAAAGTTAGAACCGTACCTCTGGTATGCGTGTACCCTTTGTGGCAGCCACAATCACGCACTGCTGTGTCTCAGTATCTACATTATGCTCCATTCCGAAAAACGCAGCCGTGCGATGGATCAGCATGCGATTGTAAGAGGAAGCTGGTGGAAAACGGAACTCGCAATCGTGTCTACAAAACAATAGAGAGTCAAAAATGAACACTAATGGCATATCTTGATTCAAACATCATGTGAAACACCCACCCACTATCCTGTATGAAATCGATTAGATCTTTTTCGATTTTCAAGAGTATATTGCGATCCTTGGGATTCTTATTGAGCGTATCGCGAAAGAACATCAACAGATCGGTGCCGCCAAAGTCCGTGTAATGCTCACTCGAGTTCTCTGATTGATGAAAAACTAGAATCAGTGAGTGACATGAGCCGGGTGATGGGCCACAGTTTCGACGCCGCAAGAGATGCCACTTACCGCGCGATATAAAGCCCGATGTGTTGTTGCTCGAATTGTTTGAATTGCAATTGTTGGGCATGCCACCACCACCGCCGCCGCCGCCACCTCCTCCATTGGCACCTCCGCCGAATCCGCGTTCGCGATCTCCTCCGCCATCAATGCTGCCGGACGAACTGCCACCAATGTTCTTCAAGCGTGGCTTGTTTCCCTTCGAATTGGTGTTGGCGCGATGCTTCTTGCCACCGCCTCCGCCTCTGGGCCCCTCGTAGTGGTAGATCTCCTCGTCATGGTTATTGCTGAGATTACTATTCTGGCTGGACATCTCATGGCGTTCGTGGCGCTCGTGACGATCGGTCGCCTTGTAGTTCATTCCTGAATTGTAGATGACGTTCGCTCCGGCGCTGTTGTTGCTACTGTTGTTGCTGTGATGCTTGTTGTTGTTGTCCAGACCATTGGCCTTCATGTCCACCACGAACTTCTTGTTATTGTTGTTATTGTTGTTATTATTGTTATTATTGGTATACTCCATGCCACTGCCGTTGCTGTTGGTGCGGTTGTGCTGTCCTCCGCCGGATTTCTTTGGTGGCGACAACTTTGGAAACTCTGCCTCGTTGCTGAGTGGCATGTTCTGTGGTGGCTTTGGCGGCGTCTGGTGCTGCTGCTGCTGCTGCTGTTGCTGACTAGTGACAATCACGGCAGGTGTCTCCATCAGCGGGGAATTACCCCGAATTCCGGATGATTGTGCTTTGCTGTTGTTGTTGTTGTTAGTATTATTATTGTTGTTGTGCTCATTGGGTTCCCCCTGGAACTGCTGCTGCTGCTGCTGTTGCTGTGGCTGCTGTTGTTGTTGCGGCTCGGAAGCAGCTCTCGGCGTTGGCGTGCGTGGAGGCGATGTGGACTCACGCATGGCATGACTGCGTGTAAGATGTTTGCCCTTCATGTTACCCTGTAAAAGAGAAGGAGTTTGGGCAAGGTGAGAGGGGTAGCAATTAGTTTCAAATTAGCTACAAAAATGAATGCCAAAGTTGAGGCGAATGGAGTTGGAGCTAGCCTGTGTTCAGGACCCTGTTCCGTGATGCAATTGTTGGCTCATTCAAATGTGAAAACACAAGCGGCCGGGTCGGGTACGCCCCACGGCATACATTGGAAAACGGAAAAGGTTAGAGGCGGAAAACTCCTCCTTTCTGGGTTGCCTTTTGACATTTTTGCGGCACGTGAAGGACAGAGAGGGAGAAAGTCAGCCCAGGCGTCAGGCATTCAGGCATTCAGTCATTCAGCCATCGTTCAGTTTTAGTCAATGAGTCAGTCAGTCAGTCCATCCATTAATTTCGTTCGTTTACTATTTGTTTGCCTCTCCATTGATTTTCCACCCAAACCACAAATCAAACGACTGACAGACGACTGACATCATTAATCAGTTTGTTGTTGAAGTCACTGAAAGTCACTCGAAACTGGTGGTAAAGTCCTTAATTAACACTTGATAGAGGCACACTTCAATCGAGAACCATCTATGAGTTCCCAACCCCTAACCATCACTACTTTCGTTGGGAAGATCTCCTTTGCCCCAACCCTTGGCTATCAGCAACATCCCTCCCAAGAAAGCCCCAAGAGTCCTGTATGGCTTTCATCTTAAAAGAAAAAAACTTTGTTTTCCTGGAATCCCCAAAAACAGAACTTCTAATGTAATATTTTTAGTTTTTTTTTTTTGGTGAAAAATCAATAAATCGACCTTGGGAACCACGCAGCAGCAGCTCCCAAAATTTGTGGTTGGCCCGAGCGCACATAAACAATGATTGACGATAAATCCTGCATGAGCGGAGTTAACTAAGGCAGCCACAGACCCACTGCCACCCCCACAAACACAACACACACACACATAAACCTTGAACTTTGTTGGCAGAACGAGCAGAGAGCTGTCTGGGATTGGGGGGGGCACATGCAGCAGGCAGGCAGGCAGGCAGGCAGGAAGGCAGGCAGCAATCAGAAACACGTTTACCAACAATTGCTGCAACTCTTTGGGACTATCATCGTCCGTAGGGGTCGATTGGGGAATTTCCAGGCATAACCGATTCCGAGAAATGCACACAAACACAGACAGCCCCGACAATTCCTGTCGCGATTGCACTCTCCCCCTCCCACTCCCACTCCCCCCCCCCACACACACACACCCCAATTCCTGGGTCGCACTTGTGCTCCCACTATAGTACCATCCCCCATTTTCTCCATTCAGATTTTTGCCAGTGACCTGACCCACTTTAATAGACGTTTTTTGGGCGTGTATCCTTTGCTCGAGTGTTCAGTTCATGGCTGCTGCACTTATGTATCTGCATCAAAAGAGACGGAGACAGAGAGAGAGAGAGAGATAAAGAGAGCACAGAGTCGAGAGTGGAGAGTGTAGAGCAGAGAGAGAGAGAGAATGCAACATAAGTTGACACCTGACTGACCTGACCTATATATTCCATTGCTATATCTACGAGTAATGTAATTATTCTTGGTCCTTGAATAGATCAACACAAACAACGCAAACTGCAATCCTTTTTAGCATGGATTCTAAACGATTTTCGTCCCAAAAAAAAACTTACACGTCGATTGCCAAAACTATTTTGTCTTCCCAAATTGGCAGCACCGCCGTTGCCGCTTCCGTTTCCGTTTCCGCTTTGAGAATCTTCACAGTTGTTGTTGCTATTTGTTGCACTTGCTGTTGCCGTTGAGCCTGTGGCCGCAACCGACGATGAGGTGATGGCTGCCGTTGCTGGAGATGGAGCACCTGATCCAGTTCCAGATCCAATTCCTGCACTTGCACCTGCACCCGATCCTGATCCCGATCCCGATGCTGTGATTGTTACAGCTCCAGCTCCTCCAGCTGCTAGTCCTGTCTGAGGGGTATTTGAGGCAACGTCAGCAGCGTTGCTGGCACTGGCACTGACACTGGCAACAACTACAACGGCGGCCGCAGCGACCGCTGATGATGAGGCAGAAGCGGCAGAGGATATATTGGTTGGAATATTCGTAGCTAGGGCTACTTGAGATTTTGTGGAACTCATAATCACAGTTTATGTCAAGTGTACTACAAAGAACAGAGAATTGAATCTAAAATTAGTTGGTTAATTGAAGAAGAAGGTATACTTGTAGATAGGTTACATATCAGAGAGCCCTGCATGAACGATTCTCTCTCTCTCTCAATCTCCACTTGATTTTCTGGCAGAGAGAAGGAGACAGAAGGCATGACTCGTCATGATCGAACACATTAAAGGGGCATGAATGTGCTGGTTGGATTCATGCAGGGCTCTAGTAAATATAAGTAGATAGTACTAGTAGTCGAAATAAGAAGCAAAGCTATAGAAAACTCATGGGGGAAATCGAAGGAGAGAATTGAGCTGGGATTCTGGTAATTTCTAATTTAGTTTTGGTTTCTTTCAGTTTAACACCCTTTAGACCTTTACCTCAATGAGTGTTTTAGACTATTGCATTTTGTTTATACGGTTTTTATGTAGCTCCCAAAACAGTTGGTTTCCAGTTGGTTCCGCCTCTCCTTTCTCCTTGCTCCTGCTTTCACTTGCTGCTGCTGCTTTCTACCTCGTACGTTTGGTTTGTTAGTTCTTGTCCTTTCTCATAAGAAATTTTGCATAGTTCTTGGATGTTCTTGTGTGACTTTTGTTCTTACTTTTTGTACGAGTATTGTTTTTTTTTCTTTTTATACGAATAAAATCATATTTGTCGAAAAGATTTTGCGGCAGTGAAGTTGATAGAATATTTTTTGTTGCATAGAAAAAGTAGAGTAGAAACGAAGAAACTTCGGAACTGCGAAAAGTCTTCAGTTTTCAGAATTGCTTTTAGATAATTTTGTGCGACTTAGTTTAGGTTTCTCTCTTTTAGGTTTAGATTTTGGTTTTTTTTAAAGAGACAAGGCTTTGCGATTAGGTAGATAAATAGTTATTGTTCTTTGGAGTTTCGTAGCAAAAAGTGTTGTTGAGGGGAAAAAAGAAATAAAAAAGACACTACTTCTCGTATTTGTTTAAGGTTGATTTCTGTTTCGCTTTTAATTGAATTTAAAACACGACTCTTTGTTCACTTGTCTTTAGTTTTTACTGCTTTATAAGGTTGTTGTTTTTTGTTTTATCACATTTACACCATATCACCGAAAATCAGAAGCTCGCCCTCTCACGCGCGTTTTGGTTTGGTCTCCTCGATCTCGCACTTCTATTCGATTTTCTCAATTGTTTGTTGTTTAAAAATTAATTTATGCACTAAACACTTAATGGCTATATTCTATAATTAATTTATAAATAATATATATACTATATATACTATATATATGTATGTTTTTGTTTGTTTGTATGTATGTATATTGTATAGTTAAAAATATTTTAGTTAAAGCTTTTCTTTCTCTTTTCTCTGTTGTTGTTGCTGCTGGTTTTTGCTGTTGATTTCACGTCTCCTTCTTTTGTTTATTTATCCCCTTTCTTTCTTTCTTTCTTTCTTTCTTTAATTTGTTGTTTGTTGTTTAGCTTTTCAGCATTTGTTGCTGTTGTTGTTCTTTATAGAGTTCTTGAGGTTTTGTGAGGATTTCCTTGATTTTTTGTTTGTGGCACACATTTTAAATCTGGCTGTAAGTTTGAAGGAAAACGTTTGAGTACAAGTTGAGGGCTTTCCACGAGAGGAAAACGCGCACGCGATACACACAGAGCGAGAGAGAGAGCGATAAAGATAGACAGAGAAAGAGAGAGGTAGAGAGTTGGCCCCAGAGAGAGAGAGAGACAGAGATGACAGAGTGGCCACCAAGAGAGGGAGAGATAGATTGTGTAAACCCATACGCACACCAATAAACAATATGACCTTGTTTACGATTTATTTTGATATTCAAAACTGCAAAGAGAGCGAGAGAGAGAGCGCGAGCGAGAGCGAGAGAGGGCGAGGAATATTTCCTGATGCGAATATTGCCCTCGGCAAAAGAAATATTTGCATGATTAAAAGGGTGGATACCACCACTCTCTCTCCTTTGTGGCGTGGCGTGGTGTGGAGTATGGAGTATCCTTAAGGATATGCCCTATCCCTGGACTGGTTTCTGGTTCATATTTCGCTGGTAATTATGTATCTTTGATTGCAACACTTTTTAGGTAGCTAATTTTGTTCCCATTCTCTCAGCAAAAGGGTTGCTGGACGGCCAAAAATCTTCTGGGATTCTGATGGTTATCTTTCGAGTTGAATGGACTTTTGCATAAATAGATCGAGTCGGTGTTTGAGGGCTTGAGGACAAGAGGTTTGATGAACAAAAAACCAATTTGCATAGAGAAAACCTTGGAGGGAGATCTTTGGGAAAAAGGAGAGTCCATGTCCATCAAGTATGAACTCACAGGAGCCTTTCGAAGACCACGATTTAAAGTTCAAACCTCTCTCCCGAGCCAATAGCTAAGGCTCGAAGGAACTAAGGAAGTTCTATGCCTTCTCTTACTATTTTAAGCTTTCCCCTACCAAAAATCCACTTAGTTAACCTATTCATATTTTCCCTTTTGCTTTTGCTTTCTTTTCCTTTCTTGATGAGTATTTAATGGAATAACAAGCACCAAATCCGCAACAAATATTAACAAAAGCAAACAAAACAAAAAATGGGAGGGAAAACCTATAGATGAATGAAGGTCTGAGTGCACCCCCCTCCCCCAACAAACCCCCTAATGTAACCCCTACTAAGTATTCCACCTGACCAACTCGCGAATGTCATGTCAGTCGCATTGAATCTCATATTCTGGGAAATACCCGCGAAAAAGGCGAAAAGCGTGGAATGGCAGAGAAGCGGAATAAGAATAAGATTTGGAGAAGAGGAGGCGAGACGAGGCGAGGCGAGGCACAGCCGAAGGGGCACAAGCAGGTGACAGATGACGTAGCCGCCTTAAAAAGAAACACGCATACGACGTGTGGCACACGACCAAAACGAAGCTGACGATGCCTTCGTCTTTGTCTGTCTCTGTCGCGGGGTGAACGAGGCAAAGGCAAAAGTTTGCCAAAGCAAGATTTGGGACAAAAGTCAGGCAAATGCATTCTGGAGCAGGGTGCAGGGAAGCACGGATAGAAGATAGAGCCAGAGTCGGGCTAGAAGAGGAGCGCAAGAGGGCCAAGAGAAGAGAAGAGAAGAGGAGTTCAGTGCAAGTGGCACGTTGATGGCCTGGCCTGGCCTAGCCTTTCCTTCGTCTGTTTACAGCTGCTCTCACACACGGTAAAAGCTTCGTTCTACTAGCAACTGTGTTGCGGGTGTCTCATACGAGAGAGACGGAGAGAGAGAGCAAAAGCTCTAGGGCGCTTGCGTGGGAGAAAGCACACTCGCGTTCCTGCACTTTAAGAAGCTCCGGAGCGAAGGCAGGAAATGCAATGGCAAAATTGGAATGGGCCACAAAAATGAGGCACTGAAAAAACCCCAACACCAAAGGCAACCGAATAGACGAAATGGGGCGTGCATTTCGTGCATTTCGCTCGCAGAAGAGAGAGAAATGTAATTGTAATTTGTTGACATGCTTGATGATATGTTCCGCCAAAGATCCATTCCGCCACCACCTATGTACACATGTAAATGTATATGTGTCGTCTTTGAAAACGTCACCGAATTGAAAGATTCCTCCTCAGCCACGACGCACACGAAGCACACGAAGCGAAACGAAGGCAATCCCGAGCCGAGCGCACACACGATTTTGGTTCGTTTCGTCGTTCGTATAGCGTGTGTGTGTGTGTGTGGGGAAAACGTGTAGCACTCACAGCCTGTGACTGTGTGTATGTACAATATAAAACACCAAAAAAAAATAAATCCACACACAAAAAAAAGTGGAAAAAAAATCTACTGAAAATTCCTTGGGAACACAGCCACGGAAAATTCAGGGAACAAACTGTATTTTCTTTTTTTTGCGTGCACAAACACCTTTCCTTTTGTGCTTTCTTTTTTCAGTATTTTTTAAAATCTTTTTCGCTGTGCACATTTTCTGTTGAGCTTTTTTTTGTGCACATTTTTCGTAAACGTTTTCCTCTTCTTGCACACTTTTCTTTTGCACATCAACATATATACTTGAAAAAAAAAGAAAAACTTTTTACCCGGCACTGGGGGGGTTTTCTTTCTGCTCTTTTTTCCCCCGATAGAACTTTTCGGGGTTCTGTCTGCAGTTTCTTATCTTCTTTGTTTGGATTCCGTTTTGAAAATCCGTTTCCAAATTCCGATTTCTTTCTGTTTTATTTATTGCTTCGCGCGTGCCATTTTCCATCAGCTTTTCTGCCCACCCCACCGGACCACCGGACCACCACCCCAATCCCCAATCCCCCACATAACACTTTGCCTCTCTCTCTCGCTGTCTCTCTTTCTCTTGCTGGGTTCGTGCTCTTTCTCTCTCGCCATCTCTGTCTCTCTTTTTGTTATTTTTGTATTTTTTCACATAAACTAATTTCTTGGGCCTGCTGCCCCGCTTCCTTGCCTCCGTTCTCTTCTTGCTTCATTGTGAAAATGTATTTTTAAGCTCCTTCTGCTGCTGCCTGCTGCCTGCCGCTGCTACTGCTGCTGCTGCTGCTAGTCCGCTTCTTCTATCGTGTGTGCCTGCTGCTCCTCTTCTTCTATAGAATCTCTGTGGTGGTGCTGCTGCTCCGCTTCTTCTATCTGTGCTGCTGCTGCTGGTGCTGCTGCTTCTGATGGTCTTCTGGTAGTACGGATGACAATGACAACGTTGACGACGGCTGCGATTGCGACGACGACAAGCGCTGCGCTCCGCTGGCAGACATTATGGGAACACGACCGAATGGATACTGGGCACTGGGTACGGTACTGGGGCATCGCATGCTGAAAGTCCCACAGAAAAGCATCGCACGCTCGGCTCCGCTCCGCTCTCTCTCTCTCTCTCTCTTTAACAGGGAGCTGCTCTCTCTCGGTTCTCCTTTGTGCTTTCCACATGTATAAATGTAGAAAAGGGTGGCAAAAAATGTGAGAGAGAGCGAGTGCGTAAAAGCTTTGGCGGAAAACAGGTTAAAGCGTACACTGTGGCTGTGTCTCCCCTCGCACTCGCACTCGCTCTCTGGCAGACTCTCTGTCTCTCTCTCTCTCTCGCCCTCTCTGCTAGAGTTTGGTTTTGATAATGTCCCATGGCCCAGAGCTAAAATGTTTATTGGGGTGGCATTTGGCCGCTCTTCTACTACCCCCTTCTACCCCTAGCTATTCTCTTGTTGCTGGTTGTCCTTCTTCCTGGTGCGTATATAGCAAATGCAGTTGTTCTTGTTGTTCCATCCTCCTTCTCCCTTGCTTTACTCCGCACTTTGTTTCCTCTTCTATCTCCTGTTCTGTTCCACTCTGTTCTGTTCTGCTCTGTTCTGTTCGTTCTTTGGCTTCCAAGCAGGCCATCATAAGACCTTGGACATGTATGCGGCGCTTGTATGCGTGTGCGAAAGAGAGATATCGAGAGCCAGGGAACAGGAATGCCTTCGGGAGGGGGTGGGTTGGGGGGTAGCGTAGCAGGATAAAACTTTGTTAAAGCTGACGAGGATTGAGGATTGAGGATTTTTATGCTCTACCTGGGAATCATCAAAATTCAATTTTAATTGAATCTAAATACCGAAAAGAGAGTCACATTTTTCCATCACAGCAATCGAATTCTGGTACTTGAAAAAGATTTTTAATCAAATTGTTTATGTGAAAGGCTGCCTGCAAGCGAAAGATGCGAAAAAATAGTTGCGATAAACAGAAAAGAGAGAGAGACAGCGAGAGAGAGAGAGAGAGAGCGAGAGCGAGAGGTCCTGATGACTAGAGGATACCTTTTAAGGTGTTATGTAGCAGAAGTCGATTCAACGGATGGAAACAACTATATATTTTAGTACTTCTTAATCTACTATACCCTCTTATATCCCCTTATAAATGGTATGAACAAATGCTGAAATTATTCATACCATTTATAAGTAAATCGAAAAAACTTGACTGGACTTTTATTTGATCAGACTTTCCCTTCTTGAGAGCCATTATTTTAAGTCTTTAAGGTTCTGAATCAATTTTTACCCAACTAGTTCCATTTTTAAGCTATGTTTGACGACCCTTCAAGTCTCAAGAACGAATACATTAATACTTTTTATTCGAGCAATCAATAAATACGGATTTTTTCAACCATTCGCATATTTAAAGCCATCAGTCATACCCTGTATCTCAATAAAAATCTCACCAATTCAATTACCAACATAAATCAGTGCCAAATTGACCAAAAAAGTGGCCATCAATTGAAGCAATCTCCATTTCTTCCTCTCGACCCTACCACCCTACCATCCGCCCCCCCCCTGCCCTATCAACCCCAGCAGCATCCAGCATCCCTCTTTATATCCGTTTTTCCCTCTGTATTTTTCCATCTCTCCAACTCCCTCTCTGCTCGTGTTGTGTTCTGTTCTGTTCTGTTGGAACCCCCACTTTTGGATATCTGTCAATTTGGAGACTGAAATTGCATTGGATTTTTAACGGGGAAAATGCAAGTTATTTTATTTTCTCTACTCCATCACTATTTTTTCCACTTCAAACTGTTACTCTGTTACTAGAGTCCCTCTCTTCCAGTGTTCCCTGCTCCCTCCTCCCTCGGTTGCTCTTCCCTTTATCTGTGTGCCAACCCCCTTCTAGCACTGCTCCTACTCTAATATTCAAATGAATGATAAATGCATTCAACATTTGAGTGGACCATGAAAGGGAAGCTTCTAGAATTCGCACACTTTAAAGCAGAGAAGCTGAATTCGAGTGGAGAGTAGTATACACACAGAGAAAGCAGTGATAAGACAAACAGAAAGTGGGGAAGGGCGGCAGAGGGGCAGATCCTTCAAAGGAACCGACATTGTTGCAGCTTGAACGAGAGTAATGACAACACAGAGATAATCTTCATTTCATTGCCTTCGTCTCCGCTCCGCTCCGCGCCCCTTTTATTTACAAGGTCCTCCGCCTTCATCCATTTTCAGTGGCTTTGGTAAATGCCGCACGAGTGCATCTCACAAACTTTCAGATAGAGTCAGGTGAAGCATGCCCCAGATTCCACTACTAACACACACACACACACACACACACAAACACGCATAAACACACACACACATACACACAGAGACAGAGAGAGAGAGAGAGAGAGAGAACCTCTTTCAACCCCAAAGTATGCAACATAATTGTTGGGCAAACAACGCAATAGAAGCGAAAACATGGTCGAAAGGGACCTTGAAGTCCAATTCAATCAAAGTTTTGGTTTTGGTTTCTGGTTAAGTTCCAGAAGGACGGAGCCTGTCCTGTCCTGTCCTGTCTGCTGCTACCCCTAAAGGTTGTTCTGTTGTTGTATCCCTCATGCCCCCAAAATGTTCCTCCTCCTTCTAAACTATTCCCTCCATGGAGATTACAAAATAATTTGCATCGATTAGGCATCGGTCTCTTCCTCTCGCTCCCTCTTTGGGGCATCATCAACTTTTTCTCCACGGGAGGAGGGGACTGGGGCTGGGACTGGGGTTGGGGCGAATGCGTTTACCCTTAAATGCGTCGTAATAAATAATTTATGCAAAATGAGCCCCCACTCTCCCAAAAACGAGGCGGAACGAAATGGAAACGAAACGAGACGAAACGAAACGTAGAAATGTACCGTTGTATCTTGAAAAGAGGCTGCACGCGAGAGAGCACGAGACTGTTGCTCCTCTCCCGCTACCGTTTTTCCGCACTCTCTTCCTCCGTTGCTCTCTTTATCTATCTCTCTCTCTCTCTCTCTCGGGAGCAGCAGCACGAGCACGAGCACTGTAATGGTTAATGTAATTGCATATTCGTAAATGTCGCGCCTTTGCCTGCAATTACGACATCTATTTGGGTCAACACACGCAAAGATTGCTCTCAGCGGGAGAGAGAGAGAGAGCGGAACGGAGCGAAGGAGAGCGCAGTGGAGAGAGAGCACTCGGAGAGCTTAAGCTTGCCGCCGCCGCTGCTGCCGCTGCCGTTGTCGCTGTCGCACGTGTGAGCTTAAAAGCGCAACGCAATTCGAGGCCAAGTGCTGCTGCTCCAGCGCAGAGGTTGCTGCTGCTGCTGCTGCTGCCACAGCATCGTCTGTCACTTCCGCAGGCAACTGCAATCCGTGCCCCGTAAACAGGGGGCGGTGTGGGAGGCTCCTTTAGGTGGGCAGTATGACCAGTGGGTGTGGCCTAGTGGATGGATGCCCCAGTTTGGTTAGACAGAGAGAGCGAGAGCGAGAGACAGAGAGAGATAGCTACACACACGTACCGTGTACCGTAGCGTACCGTACCGATAGAAAGAGAGCGGATGATGAGCCAATAGTGCCAGTCATTAAATCCTTTAGTGTTAATCCTTGTGGGCTATATATCCCCAAGCAAATCTAATCTAATTAGCCGACAAATGCCAAAGAACAATTAACTCTTGCCATAGAATCCCCCCCCTCATGCGATGAGCAGGGGGGGGGGGGGCACGTTTTATGGCGCAATTAAAATGCTAAATGCTTTACGACATCGCCTCCTGGGGGGTGGAGGGACTGGGAGGCCCTTTAATTAATTTGCCCGTCGCACAGGCTAGGACATGCCGTGTCGTCGTCGTCGGCCATGAAAGGTGTTAACAATAAACGCTTGGCTAAGGCTAAGGAGGCACACGGCACAGACAAGCACAGAGACGGGCACAAACGTGAGGCAAGGACAAGACTATAACATCCTTTCACTCTACTGCTTGACCCAGACAACAACAAGAGTCAGACAGACAGACAGACAGACAAACAGACAGAGAGTGAAAGAGAGAGACATGGAGAAGAGGCCCCGGGACCGTCACCGTCGCCATCCCCATCCCCGGCCCCGGCCCCGACCCCACCCAAGAGAAGTCTTCATTTAGGGGCTCCTTACAAGTCCCTGCAACACCCTGCTGTCTCCTGATTATGCCCCGCTTTGATGGATGTCTCTTGGCTGTCGTCCCCCTGCTGGGAGGCCCCGCAATCATGCTGGCGCTTGTGTGTGGCTCCTCCGTCTCCTCTCCTCTCCTCACCTCTCCGATCTCTTCCGCTTTTCAGCTGACACATGGCGAAAACTTTTAAGGCCAGGCCCGAGAGCAACATTTTGAGTCCTGCGACACACTCACTCACTCGCTGAGAGACGAGAGCATAAAAAGCTAAGCTAAGCACAACAGACAGACAGTCAGATGCAGGGAGGGAGGGTAAGACTAGGATGATGTCCTGTAAAGGGGATTATAATTGCCGAAGAAAGTTAAGGCTAAGTTTTCCATCTTCAGGAGGTAGGAACTTCTCGTCATTATGGCTGTAATAATTATTTCCTTCCCATGACTTTTGCCGTATCAATGGATCAAAATCTCTTTTCTATATATATATACCAGATCCTCGTATTCGCCAGAAGACTGTGCTGCCAAAAATTGATGCCATTAGCTGTCCTACAGACAGAGCTCTCATATATCTACCCCGCTCTGATTTCTCATGGCACTCTTACTTTATCGTTTCGAAAACGCTTCGTTCCTTTCTTCCCCAACCTTCCTTTAAAGGGTATCACAAACCTATGCTTAAGCACAAGCATACAAGCTATTCGAACTAGACGAGAAGCTGTCCTGTAAATGGCAACATCAAATGGAACTGGAGAGTAAAAATTTGAAATAAATACAGCATCAACTTTCCGCACTATCTCCTGCTTACAACCCCCATCCCCTCACCTCCCCTCCCCACTCCCTCTATCATTCATTTGGTATATGAAAAATTCTTGTTGCATATGCAAAGGGGCACTGGGGAGTCAGCATTTGGGGCCATTTGATTGTTGGAACACTGTCTACGGCACTACGACGACGCCTACGCCTACGCCCTGTGCGACCTGTGCGAAAGAGGAGGCACATTCATGCCACGTAGCCAAAGTCACCTGCGGGAATTATGAAATATGCAAAAAGCATCTGCACGGAGGTGCCCCCTAGGCGGTTAACGTAACCTGCCACACAGCAGCAGCAGCAGCATTCTGTCTCCCCATGACGGAATAGAATTGCGCTAGGCATCGCAACTTTGTCTGCGGCAGATGTGGCACCGGGACACGCCTTGGGGCTTGGGGGCCAAATCAAAACGAAAACTGGCGTAACCGATGCGATGTGATGTGATGTGTCGTCTGCTCTTATCACAGAAGATTATTCATAAGATGCAACACAACAAAACAAAAAAAATGGAAGAGGAGGATGCCAAATGCTAGAATGTATTTTAGAAATTGTTAAACAAAACAGCAACAAATAGCAAATGGCATGAACAAAGGCAATAAATTAATTTACACAAATTCCTTCACAACATTCTCGCGGATGAAAAATGTTTCTTTAAGTGAAATATTGTGTGTGTAAAACTAAAACCTCAGAATCGAACGAACGAAGCGAATCCGAGCGAAAAAGACACACTAAAATTACTAACTAAACAACAAGAACGAATCCAAGACACCGACATTTTGTTTATAGCACGCGAGCTTCATCATCATCAACATCATCAGCGTCATCATTACGGTCTGATTGAATGGCGTACATCAGTAAATAGATCATAAGATTCGGCGACAATCAATCAAAGTTTGAAAAAACATCTCAAATTGCAACTTTATAAAGTTTCATTGTATTATCGGTAGACAACAAATAGGCTGTTTACTATAAATAACTCCGTTACGAATCTTATAATCGTATTTCATCCGGATATGTCTCATGATCATTCGTTCATCAAGAATGTGGGTATGTTTGCTCTTTAGAAAGATCTGTAGTTCCAACAGAGTTTCTCCCAAATATCAGTTATTTCCCTTGGAAGGAAGACCATTCCCAACGTAAAGCAGTGCAACGTATCCATAAAAATTGTATTTATTAAAAAAAATCCGGAAAAACCCCATATGTTATATGTTCCTTGCACAACGTTGAGAAATATCATAGCCTCTATTGTAAGTGAATTGAATTGCCGAAATTCCCAAGAAACCTAATTTCCCTATACAGTGTAAAGCAGTTCGCGTAAAGCAGTGCACATACCGCTTACAAGCAGTTGAACTAATGTTCTCTCGCTCTAACTCCTTTCCTTGCCCTTTTCCAAGATACTGCGATATTCTAGCCAAAAAATTAATGGCATACCCTTGCCTGGGTTTCGGTGTGGGGTTTGCCCCAAGAAAGATTAAGAGAGAGAGAGATGGAGAGAGCGAGAGATAGCGACAGAGACCCAACTGACGACATGATCACTACGCCACCAATGTAAATGAAAAGGCTAGGAGGAGGGAGCGACTAGGAGTACGATCTGTCGGCGGCGGCCGCGGCTATAACCAGGCTGGTCGGATGATTCGCAAAATAGATTTTCAATAAAAACCCACTCGAAAAACGCCGACAATGGCGGACGCAGGCCAAAGAGCCATTTCGAATCTATTTTAAACACAAACAAAAGCATTTCTATAAAGCCCCGCAGCAGGCCCCATCATTAACAAGAAGAAGAGTGTTACAGAAGATGTCGCGACCAGGGGCGACGGGGAGCTGCAAAATAATATGTCACCGAAACTTGTGGGTTCTTTCTTATGGCCACTGGAATCGTTTTTCATCGAAATTAGTACACATTTTTGATAACGTCTCCTGCCGTATAACAAACAGATTTTCCAATAAAGTGCCTGACATTTGAGACTGCTCCAGCCCTCAACTCGCTCACATCCCCAAGTGGCGCCTTTCGGGCTCCATGTTGTGGTGCAACAAAAAAAAAAGAAAAAAATGCAGCGGCAGCCGGCGCTTGCCGACGATCTGCTGGAATACGAAGATTCTACGCAATAAACTCCCGAAATTAGTCAGCAGAATGCACAAACGAATTGCATTTATTGCTTGGAATAGTTTTTCACTATGCAATTATTGTTTTACTTGGAAAAACTCACCTTTTTCAGTTCTGCTGCTGGCCATTGTAAGTTTGCTTTTGGTTGACTGGCGACTCTGTTGATTGATTGACTTCACTGCCCCTGCCCGTGTGGATAAACTGGAACAGGGGGGCTGCTGGATATGGTTGCAGTTAGTGGCTGGGGCTGTCCGGTGTTTGCGCCTGGGCCTTTTAGTTTGTTTAGTGCTTTGTAGCAGCAGCTGGCGCTGCTTTTCACTCGCGGCCCTGTATGTTTTTCCACAAAAGGTGTCCAGCAGTGTGACCGCCGAATTATCGATAGAATATACCGTCCGACCATCAGAAATATACCAAATATACGATCTCATTTTAAAAATATTCCGTAAAAATACCGACGAAAATCATATTCCTCGATTTTAATAGTCTATTTAGTATTACTAGCTGAATAGGATACTGAGCCCTGAACAAATAATTTTAACTGATAGATGAAATAATTTTCTACAAGATTAACCAATTTTAAAACTCCGTTTATTGGATTCGGTCTAAAATAAGGTTTAAGCATGGAAGGTCAACAAATAAGTCCCTTTTCTTAGATAGCAACTACACGGTAACTACACATTTGCTACACATCAAAAATATTTTTACGGAGTATGGACATTTTGAATACCCTACTTCTGAATTAATGTTATAAATACTGTTTTTCAAATAAAATGTTTTTGACCTATTCATTCATTTAATCAGATTCCCGTATTATATTCCCATCGAGACGATCCCGATATCCATATTTGGTATCAGTAGAAAGACTATGCACTACGAAAGTTAAAAAATGTCAGGCACTTTCGTTCAAATAACCGCAGCATGAAACGTAAGTGAGCATGAAATGCGCCGTAAGAAAAAAGAGTGTGTTTTTGCACAAACGGGACTGTATACAAATTTTATGTACAAACGTTATTATGGTGTAAAAATACTAAGTAATACATTAATACTTAATATAATTACAACCATCGTTTTGCAACGGATATACGTAATGCATACGTACTTTTTGTTTTCAACCAATGAAAATCGTCAAATTCTCCCCAAACTCCTGTATCTGCTAAAAACTTTGAAGATTTTCATTGGTCAAAAACAAAATCCCGTATTTTGGGAAATTGTTGCATGAAATGTCACGTCATTAGGACATTTTGGGAAATTGTTCGCATGAAATGTCAGGTCGTTAGGACACTTTGGGAAATTATTCGCATGGAATGTCACGTCATTTGAACACTTGTTGCTTGTCAACCGATGGTATGGCCATCTTTATACCCTTTTTCCTTTGCTAAATGTTAAAATGAATTTATCCCAGCTGCTTTAAAACGTAATTAATATTTTGAACAGATTGACATTTTTGACCCACTAATGCATTTGATATATTTTGTGTATATGTACATCTCGATATTGATTTATATTTCAGTATCAGCAAGAACACTACAAACTGTAAAATTTCGTTGAGATAGTTTTAAACTAGTTTATGCATTAATTGATGCCTGGTATGACAAACTTTTCCTAAATCATATAACATCCATGTTCTTAGTGGTATGCAAAATTTTTAACACATGGTGCGTATGTTGCGGGACAGTGTCACGGTATATGTTGCTGGACCATACAACGTAATGTTTGCTGAGGTAAAAAACGTAAGGAATGAAAAAGGAAATTGTTGGTGTTGGCTCCACAACATTCCTCAAAAAGTTTCAATAAATTATACGGTCTGACCTCAAAAAATACCGCAAGTATAACATATTTGTCGATCTTGATATTCCGTCTTATATTATTAGCCAGCCAACGCTCTACGCACTAACCAAATAGTTTTAACTGACAAATTAATCAATTTTCTAGGAGATTTGCAAGGTTTTCTTCTGACAAAGGTTTAAAAACTTCGAAAACAACAAAGCGCCGATTAGGTTCTTCAGAAATACCAGTACTTACCATCAAAAATACCATTGAGTGTTTATCACGCGAACGCGGATTCTCGACAAGATGTACGGTCTGATCTCAAAAATATACTGATATATTTCAAAATATACTGTCGTCGGGGCTTGTCGTATTCCGTCCTTTCTTCTTCTATCCATTCGAACTTACTAAAGACCCCCCTCTATACAAAGAAGTGAACAACTTAATACTGCAAATTCTTTTTGCAGATCTAAACAATCCTTCCGTTACTTAAAAAAAATCATGACATCTTTCACTCCAACGTAGAGGTAATTCTTCAACCCCGAAATCTTATTGGAAATAAAAATTATATTAAAATATCTTACCGGAATCATAATTTCATACATTTCAGTTTCTGCCGACTAACAATCCGATAATTTTCATGTAATCGATTTAAGTGTTCTACATTTCAGGTTTTGTCGTTCCCAAAAATCAGCAAATCAGCGAATCAGCCATGCAACGAATTCGAATTGAGGAAGGTGACGCCTCCCTTCAGGGAGGACTAAGTGCTTGGGGAACTTGAGCAGATTCACACAGTTGATATATTTATTATACATTTAAATACAATTCGCATTAATATTTCGAGAAAATATTTCAAAATAAGGCAAAAGGCAATTCGCAACAGAATTTTCGAGTGGAGTGCAAGAGTGCTATGAACAATTTTGGATTTCAAGAGATTTTTGTCTTTGGTGCGATACATTTAGTTTAGTTTAGTTTACTTTAGTTATTTATGGATGTATTTAGTTCAACTTGGTGGTACGGCAGTAGTTAATATAATTCTTGGAATACATTTCTCACCGCAACTTATTTTTCATTCGGGATTTTCTCCACTTTAGCGGTATTTTACAATAATAATTTATTTATGATTCTTTTCGATTTCGACACAATTCAGTTTAGTTACGGCTCGCCACGGGAGGCAGACAAATCTTTTTGCTTAATTTTAGTTGGTAATAATCCTCCATTTCATAGATCTTCTCTCCGGATGAGTGCGTACTGTTGGTACGTTGGCTTTCGTCACACGATTTGTTCAATATTTAATGTTCAATGTTTAATGGCTTATCTAAACTAGCTCCAATCGCTTCATCTCCTTGAAGAGCTCATGGCCCATTTTGGCTGGACTCCTGGTCACAATGACGCCGGCCTTCTCAAGAGCGGCGATCTTGTCGTTGGCACCGCCCTTGCCGCCAGAGATGATGGCACCGGCATGACCCATACGACGGCCGGGTGGCGCCGAAACGCCGGCAATGAACGAGACCACAGGCTTGGCCTTGATACCCTGCAAAAAAAAAACCCAAAAAATCAGAAAATATGCTTAATTTTTGGATGTTAACCTCGTTTCTTACCGTATTGAACTCGGTGAGATAGTCGGCAGCCTTCTCCTCGGCGACACCACCGATCTCACCGATCAGAATGATGCCCTTGGTGTCGGGATCCTTGAGGAAGACCTCCAGGCAGTCGATGAAGTCAGTGCCGTTGAACGGATCACCGCCAATGCCCACGCAGAGGGTCTGGCCAAGACCCACTTCGGTGGTCTGGTGCACGGCCTCGTAGGTCAAGGTGCCCGAGCGGGAGACAACACCGATTTTGCCGCGCTTGTGTATGTGACCCGGCATGATGCCAATCTTGCACTACACCAAACAGAGAGAGACAGAGAGAGTATCGTAAGAAGAGTCCAGCCGATGCATGCGTCAGACAGAAAGGAAAGAGATAAGCCGCATAAACAATGACAATCAGAGGAGAGGGTCCGTTACGGATCGGACCGAATCGATCGATTGAACTTTGCACCCGCGTCCATTATGGCTTATCTCTTTGGGGCGCCTCTGGCAATACGAACCTGTTCGGGTGCAATGATTCCTGGGCAGTTGGGTCCAACCAGGCGGGATTTGCTCTGGCTAATCAGGGCATGCTTGACCTTGACCATGTCATGCTGTGGCACACCTTCCGTGATGCAGACAATGAGTGGAATCTCCGCATCCAGAGCTTCGATAATGGCAGCTGCGGCGCCAGGTGGTGGCACATAGATGACAGTGGCATGTGGATCCGTTGCCTTCTTGGCCTCAGCGACCGATGCGAACACGGGCAGACCGAGATGCTGGGTGCCGCCCTTCTTGGGCGAAATGCCGCCAACGAGCTTGGTGCCATACTCCAGAGCCTGCTGGCTGTGGAAGGTACCCTGCTTGCCGGTGAAGCCCTGGCAGATCACCTTCGAGTCGCCGGTCAGCTTCAAGTTGCCTCGCGTCTTGTTGTACTGCGAATTGCAGCGGACGCCGGCCACGAAGCCATCTAAAAGAGAGAGACAGAGTCAATTAGGAGACAAGGAGAGACATTTCCATTATCAATTATCCATTGTGTATGGATGTGGATGTGTATGTGGGCGAATGTGTGTGTGGATAATTATGCTACAACTTTTTGTTTGCTCGATGGGTCACATGCGGACCTTGAACGGTCGCGCCACCCCTACCCTACCGCCCCCCTTCTTCAGACAGTGCACCGCACAGCAGCAGCAGCTGCTGCTGCTTCTTCTTGCCTTCAGCTCCAGCCACGTCGTTTACATTGCCATATTACGACATGTTATTAATTCCAATTGGATCAGATTAATCCAATTTGGTCTCGGGCCCACAGCTACCTGTTATGCAGGGTTAATGTTTGCTTTCCTTTTCAAACCCCATAAATCCATCGAAGTTATATAATTTATGCGGGTTCTGCTGCGGCCGCTGACTATGTTTCGCAATACTTCTCGATTCTTACCTCGCACTTTCAGCAGCGCTCTCATCGATGCAGCCATTTTATCTGTGTGTTGCGGTTGTGCGATAAAAGCTGTGCAAACTGCTAATGGTTTTAAACGCGTTTAATTAATTCAAGTGCGAGAGATGACCAAAGAGGCGAGCGGCTGTTCGTGACCGCGGACTTCAAAATATACCGTCTAACCCTCAGAAATATACCGAAATATACCGTAAAAATACCGATGAAATAGCGAACTTAACCCACTTACCGCTCCTCTATTTAAACACGTGAACAACCTGAGTCTTACCGCGGGAAAAATATTGTTCGAAAATTCTTCCCGCAGATTTATCCTAGATTTTATACAGATTTATCAGCGTAGTATTCAGATCCAAACGTATTAATGCTAGCAACCGAGGTAACTAGGTTTTTATGCCCTACAGTTACACTTTATTCAAATCAAATCAGTTAAAAATTCAAATATTGTATCAAAGCAAGAAGGAATGTATTCAATTATATTGTATTATCTATTGTACTGTATTCAACTATTTATTCACTAAATATCATAGCAATTCGCTCTACTCGACAGCTTTTAATAATTTCAGCAGCAGAATACCATAAACACCAGAAACAATTTTCCAGAATATATGTATCTTCATTCCATTTTCATAATTTTTGTGGGGAGTATTTTAATACCCACTGGCCGAAAATGGGTTAATCGTTTCTGAGCATGATCAGAATCATATTCTTCTATTTTGAATATTACTAACTAAATAGGACCACTAACCATACAATATATAGACACGAGACATTGAATTTGACTGCACCAAAATCACTGATGGCACCAGGCATCAGCTACACGGCGAGTCGTGAGAGTGTATGTGTGCATATGCATTCTCACGTACTTTGCGTGTTGTGCATGTGTGGATCAGCTACTCGGCGAGTCGTGAGAGTGTATGTGTGCTCATGCATTCTCACGTACTTTGCTTGTTTGCATGTGTGGATCAGCTACCCGACGAATCGTGAGAGTGTATATGTGCTCATGTACTTTGCGTGTTCGCAAGTGTGTATGAGCGCACAACTGATATTTGCGCTCTCTCAACTTTGTTTTAACTTTCCTCTTCGGCGGCGTCGCATAGCTGAAGGAAGCACTCCCGTTTGCTGTCCCTGATGGCGTGTTTCAGCTCCTTCTTCGCTGCTTTGTATGATGCGTCGCGGTCCGCTAGGCGCGGTGTGCCCCGAGCTCGCTGGAGCAGCCTTCTGGCGCGGACGCACGTTCGGCGGAGCTCGACTATCTCCTCACTGCACTAGAACACCGGCTTATGGTGCTACCAGAACGCCTTCCTCTGCTGCATATTCTGGTCGCAGGCCTACTGCGACGGCCAAGTTGTTGGCCCACTCGTTGGCTCCAGCTGCCTCGCTTGAGTTCGAGCCCCGCAGTGCTCTAGCGAAGGACTGGGCCCTCGGAGTGCCCTGGCGCTACGCCTTCCCTGACCCTGCTCCTGCCCTGCTGAAGATCTACTGGGATCCTTCGTTCAGTAGGACGAGCTCCAGCGTCGTAAAAGCCTCCACCACTATGCGTCCTCTGGCGTTTGTGCGAGATGATCCCCACTCCATGGCCCAGGCGTTGAAGTCGCCCCCGACTACCACATTGTTCCGTCCGCGTAGGTCGTATATGTATATTATGTACATATATGTATGTACATAATATGTACATATATGTATATTAAGATGAACACACAGATACAGATAGACTAATACCAGTCTAAACGCTGCGGACACCTACATGTATGAATTGTCCCATCTATATACTATATCTATTTATCTATGTACAAAGACAGAACCCACAAGAACGTGTGTGTATGCAAGTATGCGTACGTTCTTGTGCAGAGCATGTCATTATTGACACCAATGGCAAGGCAGTTGACTTATGGAAAGATAATTTTCTCTGTCCCTTAGAAATATACGTAAATATTTGGTCTCATATTTAAAATATACCGTGTTGAATATAACAATTAATTAAATTGTCGGAGTTTCAATATCCTTAAAAAATAACATATAATTAATAAATAATAATAGAAACAATAAAAAAATAATATAATAAACTATAACCACAATCAGCTGCTTGTAGAAGAAGACAGCGAGGACACACTGGAGAATAGCAAAAACGATGCGATTCTTACCCCTGTGGCCTGCTGCATAGCCCATTGGCGCAAGCATACCAGTTCGCCATTTTATGTGTCATTACTGTGACCAATGGCAAGGCGACTCGCCGAGTAGCTGATACACACATGCACAACACGCAAAGTACGTGAGAATGCATGTGCACACATACACTCTCACGACTCGCCGTGTAGCTGATGCCTGGTGCCATCAGTGATTTTGGTGCGGTCAAATTCAATATATGGAGGGAGTGTCGTGTCTATATATTGTATGGTTAGTGGTCCTATTTAGTTAGTAATATTCAAAATAGAAGAATATGATTCTGATCATGCTCAGAAACGATTAACCCATTCCACCTATGTATGTATGTATGTACATACATATGTACATAAAAGCATTGACAGGCAGCAACAACAACTACGCGTACGCCAAAGCAAAAAAACAATTACAAGAACTCACATAATGCAAAAGCAAAGATGCTCTTACTGAAGCGCCCCCGCTTTAGGGCATTGTACTGACCCCACATGCAGTAGGAAAAGAGAATCAAATAAAAGAACTATTCAAATTGTTACAGTTTTTTGTCGCTCGTTTCCCATCTCACCCCCGCCCCAAACAGATAAGAAGCCAAAGCAACAACAGCAAACACAAATCACTATTGCAAAAAGCCGCTTTCTGATTATTTCAGCAAAGCTGCGCTCTTGTACATCATCCACGCGTTTTCCGTCTCCCATTCCACCCATGCAAGCAACAACAACAACGATGCATACGCCAAAGACAAGCACAGCACCCTCTCCATCCCACTCCCACTCGAACAGATGCCCACAACAGCAAACGTTCGCAGTAACAGAGGCTGTAGTAAAAGAGCCGAAATATTCGATAATCTCTTTTGCATATGACACCGTAAAGGTAGAGGAGAAGTAGAGAGCATGACATGCGGGAGTAACCAAGGTATACTAAACAAGGTAGGCTTATTGGCTCGCTCGCTCTCTGTGTTTAACTACATAAATTTCAGTCTACCTGCAGCAGTTGTGAGTCTCTCTCTCTCTCTCTCTGCTGTCATTTTGAATAACTACTTATTCCTCTCTATAAGCCTACCTTGTTTAGTATACCTTGGGAGTAACTACGCCGACTGCGCTGCACCTACGCAGCGCGCACTGCAACCGTCTCACCAACATTTGCTTCTCACTCCCACTAACAGGTGACATAAGTACACTTTTCTGATCTCCCTTTGTAGTAGGAGAGGGAGAACATAAGCATGGAGACATAAGCGATTCGCAAAAGTAGCTAATGAGAGAGTGGGAGCGAGGGCAATTAGAAAGAGAGCGGGGGAGCATCGAATGAACGCATTTCCACCGCTAAGCTGACTTTAAGTCGCTGCCTGATTTAACAGTTAACTATCATAGAAAGAATAAATTCGTTGCTGCCGATACAGAGGCATGGTAATTTAGCAGCGAGCTAATAGCAAAAAAAAAACTGAGTAAGACAGCGAGCCCTTGACCCACATTCGTTATCAGTGATCACCAGCACCGGTAAATTTTCGCTCTCGCTCTGCCCACGCTGCTCACTGCAGCCGCCCTCTCTCCTCAAATTCTTTCGTTCTCTTGCTCTTCGAAAGCTTCTTTAAGCTGCCCACGCAGCTGCAGTTATCACTAATCTGAGCTTTCAGTTCCCCCCGGTCCCTTTTTCAAAGCGGTCATAAAATTAAAATTAAATTGTTCGTCGCGCGTGCGTCTATGAAAGTGTACGAAATAAGTGTGTGAGCCAAATAGTGAGTGCAAGTGAATGAGTGAAAAGAAAAAAGAATAAAGTATTCCGCAATAGCTAAAGAAAGAGCAGCAATATCAAGCGCAATGCGCAGCAGCGATGCCAATGGAATGGCAGCTGAGTGTTTTTTTTTGAGTGAAATTTAATTTGCCGAAAAGTGAGTGAAGTGCAATACCAGCAATACCAATGGAATGGTAGCTGAGAAAAATTAAAATTTAAAAGTGAGTGACGTGAGTGAGTGAAGTGAATAAATAATAAAGTGTTCCGCAGATACCGTAGATACTGAGAAAAGAACGGCAATGCGAAGCAGCAATACCAATGAAATGGTAGCTGAGTGAAATCAAAATGAAAAAGTGAGTGAAGTGTTCCGCAGACACCGTAGAAACTGAGAAAAGAACGGCAATGCGAAGCAGCAATACCAATGGAATGGTAGCTGAGTGAAATCAAAATGAAAAAGTGAGTGAAGTGTTCCGCAGATACCGTAGATACTGAAGAAAGAACGGCAATGCGAAGCAGCAATACCAATGGAATGGTAGCTGAGTGAAATCAAAATGAAAAAGTGAGTGAAGTGTTCCGCAGACACCGTAGGTACTGAGAAAAGAACGGCAATGCGAAGCAGCAATACCAATGAAATGGTAGCTGAGTGAAATCAAAATGAAAAAGTGAGTGAAGTGTTCCGCAGACACCGTAGGTACTGAGAAAAGAACGGCAATGCGAAGCAGCAATACCAATGAAATGGTAGCTGAGTGAAATCAAAATGAAAAAGTGAGTGAAGTGTTCCGCAGACACCGTAGAAACTGAAGAAAGAACGGCAATGCGAAGCAGCAATACCAATGGAATGGTAGCTGAGTGAAATCAAAATGAAAAAGTGAGTGAAGTGTTCCGCAGACACCGTAGAAACTGAAGAAAGAACGGCAATGCGAAGCAGCAATACCAATGGAATGGTAGCTGAGTGAAATCAAAATGAAAAAGTGAGTGAAGTGTTCCGCAGACACCGTAGATACTGAGAAAAGAACGGCAATGCGAAGCAGCAATACCAATGGAATGGTAGCTGAGTGAAATCAAAATGAAAAAGTGAGTGATATTCCGCAGACACCGTAGAAACTGAGAAAAGAACGGCAATGCGAAGCAGCAATACCAATGAAATGGTAGCTGAGTGAAATCAAAATGAAAAAGTGAGTGAAGTGTTCCGCAGACACCGTAGAAACTGAAGAAAGAACGGCAATGCGAAGCAGCAATACCAATGGAATGGTAGCTGAGTGAAATCAAAATGAAAAAGTGAGTGAAGTGTTCCGCAGACACCGTAGAAACTGAAGAAAGAACGGCAATGCGAAGCAGCAATACCAATGAAATGGTAGCTGAGTGAAATTAAAATGAAAAAGTGAGTGAAGTGTTCCGCAGACACCGTAGATACTGAGAAAAGAACGGCAATGCGAAGCAGCAATACCAATGAAATGGTAGCTGAGTGAAATTAAAATGAAAAAGTGAGTGAAGTGTTCCGCAGACACCGTAGAAACTGAAGAAAGAACGGCAATGCGAAGCAGCAATACCAATGGAATGGTAGCTGAGTGAAATTAAAATGAAAAAGTGAGTGAAGTGTTCCGCAGACACCGTAGAAACTGAAGAAAGAACGGCAATGCGAAGCAGCAATACCAATGAAATGGTAGCTGAGTGAAATTAAAATGAAAAAGTGAGTGAAGTGTTCCGCAGACACCGTAGAAACTGAAGAAAGAACGGCAATGCGAAGCAGCAATACCAATGGAATGGTAGCTGAGTGAAATTAAAATGAAAAAGTGAGTGAAGTGTTCCGCAGACACCGTAGAAACTGAAGAAAGAACGGCAATGCGAAGCAGCAATACCAATGAAATGGTAGCTGAGTGAAATTAAAATGAAAAAGTGAGTGAAGTGTTCCGCAGACACCGTAGAAACTGAAGAAAGAACGGCAATGCGAAGCAGCAATACCAATGAAATGGTAGCTGAGTGAAATCAAAATGAAAAAGTGAGTGAAGTGTTCCGCAGACACCGTAGATACTGAGAAAAGGACGGCAATGCGAAGCAGCAATACCAATGAAATGGTAGCTGAGTGAAATCAAAATGAAAAAGTGAGTGAAGTGTTCCGCAGACACCGTAGAAACTGAAGAAAGAACGGCAATGCGAAGCAGCAATACCAATGAAATGGTAGCTGAGTGAAATCAAAATGAAAAAGTGAGTGAAGTGTTCCGCAGACACCGTAGATACTGAGAAAAGAACGGCAATGCGAAGCAGCAATACCAATGGAATGGTAGCTGAGTGAAATCAAAATGAAAAAGTGAGTGAAGTGTTCCGCAGACACCGTAGAAACTGAAGAAAGAACGGCAATGCGAAGCAGCAATACCAATGAAATGGTAGCTGAGTGAAATTAAAATGAAAAAGTGAGTGAAGTGTTCCGCAGACACCGTAGAAACTGAAGAAAGAACGGCAATGCGAAGCAGCAATACCAATGAAATGGTAGCTGAGTGAAATCAAAATGAAAAAGTGAGTGAAGTGTTCCGCAGACACCGTAGATACTGAGAAAAGAACGGCAATGCGAAGCAGCAATACCAATGAAATGGTAGCTGAGTGAAATCAAAATGAAAAAGTGAGTGAAGTGTTCCGCAGACACCGTAGAAACTGAAGAAAGAACGGCAATGCGAAGCAGCAATACCAATGAAATGGTAGCTGAGTGAAATTAAAATGAAAAAGTGAGTGAAGTGTTCCGCAGACACCGTAGAAACTGAAGAAAGAACGGCAATGCGAAGCAGCAATACCAATGGAATGGTAGCTGAGTGAAATCAAAATGAAAAAGTGAGTGAAGTGTTCCGCAGACACCGTAGAAACTGAGAAAAGAACGGCAATGCGAAGCAGCAATACCAATGAAATGGTAGCTGAATGAAATCAAAATGAAAAAGTGAGTGAAGTGTCCCGCAGACACCGTAGATACTGAGAAAAGAACGGCAATGCGAAGCAGCAATACCAATGAAATGGTAGCTGAGTGAAATTAAAATGAAAAAGTGAGTGAAGTGTTCCGCAGACACCGTAGAAACTGAAGAAAGAACGGCAATGCGAAGCAGCAATACCAATGAAATGGTAGCTGAGTGAAATCAAAATGAAAAAGTGAGTGAAGTGTTCCGCAGACACCGTAGATACTGAGAAAAGAACGGCAATGCGAAGCAGCAATACCAATGAAATGGTAGCTGAGTGAAATTAAAATGAAAAAGTGAGTGAAGTGTTCCGCAGACACCGTAGAAACTGAAGAAAGAACGGCAATGCGAAGCAGCAATACCAATGGAATGGTAGCTGAGTGAAATCAAAATGAAAAAGTGAGTGAAGTGTTCCGCAGACACCGTAGATACTGAGAAAAGAACGGCAATGCGAAGCAGCAATACCAATGGAATGGTAGCTGAGTGAAATCAAAATGAAAAAGTGAGTGATATTCCGCAGACACCGTAGGTACTGAGAAAAGAACGGCAATGCGAAGCAGCAATACCAATGGAATGGTAGCTGAGTGTTTTTTTTTTGAGTGAAAAAAATTGCCAAAATTGCAATATTAAGCAGCAATACCAATGAAATGGTAGCTGAGTGTTTTTTTTTGAGTGAAATAAATTGCCAAGAAGTGAAGTGAGTGAATGAAAAGATCAAAAGAGAGCAGCAACGAGAGCAGAGTCAACTGAAATTAAGGGTGAGTTTGCACTCCAAATTATATTATGTTACTTTATTTATTATTATTTATTATTTTTGGATATTTTCTTTTGTTTATATTATATCCACATATCATTATCATTTCTAGTGAATCTTGAATTGTGCCATTGTTCTCTTAATTAGATCGGGTATGATAGGGTCTCAAAGAAGTGAGACCTTTTTGAGAAACAAAAAGATTTCAAGAGTTCCGATGGAGCGGGTGTATCACTCTATGCCACAGTATTCTAAACGCATTCCAAATTCTAAGCGACTCCAAATCTCGAATTCTATCGATTTTGTTATATTTTCCGTTATTTTTCCTTGGATTTTCAAAATGCCATAGAAATCGTAGATATGTACATTCGTTTCGGTTCAGTGGTCACACCCACCCCCACCCATCCTGCCAAATCTTCATTTATTTTGTGGCGGTAGGTCAGTTCGTCAACAAGCTGAAGAAGAACACACAACACATAATCTCAGCTTGGCAAAGTACAAACGCTCTGTATGTGAGGCTGAGCTTTAGCTGTATGTGTGCAGATATTGTTGGTCTGCTTGTTTGTATTGGTTTTTTAAAACGCCGCTGCTAAGAAAACACCCACTCAATTTTACTTTAGAATTGATTGTAAGTTATGATTTTATGATGACGCTTGCCCAAAATTACAATAATTGTATATATTGAATATCCTCTATATTCTAATTTTGTTTAATGTACTATATTAAACAAAGTTAGCATCTAAAGCATGTACAAAATAACAATTATTCTGGTATTATAAGGCAAGCGTCTTCAAAAAGGGTCGACTATAAATCAAAACAAAGTTGGGAGAGCGCAAATATCAGTTGTGCGCTCATACACACTTGCAAACACGCAAAGTACATGAGCACATATACACTCTCACGATTCGTCAGGTAGCTGATCCACACATGCAAACAAGCAAAGTACGTGAGAATGCATGAGCACACATACACTCTCACGATTCGTCGGTAGCTGATCCACACATGCACAACACGCAAAGTACGTGAGAATGCATGTGCACACATACACTCTCACGACTCGCCGTGTAGCTGATGCCTGGTGCCATCAGTGATTTTGGAGCGGTCAAATTCAATGTCTCGTGTCTATATATTGTATGGTTAGTGATAGGACCCTCAGCTCTGAACCCATAGTTTTAACCGATTAATGAATTAACCAATAATATTCGCTAAGGAAGGACTCACTTTATTGCATTGTTTATGATATTAGGTTTAAACATAGGTCAATAAAAATGGCCTTTTATTTTACATTGCAACTACACCGTAACTACACAGTTGCTACATATAAACAAAATATGTACGACATGGAGATTTTTATACTCTATTTCTTAAGAAATGTTAAAATTCTGTTTTCCGAGTTGCTTTGAAACTTATTCTCGTGGTTTAAAAATGGTGTTGACCTATTGATGCATTTAGGTTTATTCCTGTATACATATCTACCTATTCTTGGTATCAGAAAATCTGATTTAAAATTTAGGGACCATTTCAAGCTGAAAGTTAGTTTCAAAAGTTCATAAAATCTCTCATTACTATCATTTCATCAATCCCTTTTACCCCCTATCATGGAAGAACATTTTCCCGCTGTATGATCCACTGACAGTGCGTCGGAGTTGAAAAATTGTACAGCACAGTGTTCATTTCAAATAATTTTTACATTTCACCAATTACATTTATTTTTGAGAGACTAAAGCAAAGTACAGCTTAAATATATGTATATTGCCTCACTTTAGACCATTATACTTTTTGGCTTAAACATAAACTACGAGCACGAAGTACACAAAACCGCGTATTTAATCTCTACAAATCTCTAAAAGTATTAACTCACTTTTTTCATCAATTTTTTAAAAACTTTCCTAAGGCCAAAAATGTGTACAAAATATACGTTTTGTATTAAAGTAATCTGACTTCTTTTCTTCTTTCATTTGAACGGAGGGCTATGCTTTTGCTTGTTTGCCAGTCTCTTTCTTGTGGCTTTCATAAACTACTTAATTAAAATGGTTATCAGAGATCAGCGACTCAATCTCCTGCTCCAAGGGAAGCTGGTCACGATTAAACGCATTCTCTTCGCCCTTCAGCAGACGCTGATAGACCTGAATGGCACGTCCAGTGCGCAACTGGCGATGCTGCAATAGAGAGGCAAGATTAGGTGGCTGAGCGCCCAGGGCTTTGGACAAATCGTTCAACAGGGCCTGGGACTCGTCCATTTGGATTACCTCTGCATGCTCGATGCTGTGCAGCAGCTTGTAGTTGGCTAGAAAGTCGCCAATTTTCTCAGTTAGCGAATCGAACAGCACCACATGCGTGGGTAGGGCAGTGCGTGGATGGATCGGTATGTGGGAGTTCAGCCAGTGATTGGGAGACTCGTAGAACCGATCCGCTTCATCCTTGAAGTTCTCCTGATGCTTCAGATTCGGCTCGCAAGTAAGAAAGCGCATGGTGACATTTTCGTGAATATGGCTACAGGAACAGGCAAAGATTAGTTTATGGAACGAAAGAGGTCCAAAGAAAACCCACCTGTAGAACGGTGTCGAATGGCATGGCATCAAGAAGAGTATGTTGGCCCGCTGTTCACGCTCATCGCGATATTCCTGCGCAATATCCCTTAGTTTCGGCATCAGATCGATGGGTCCCTTTTGGTGGACCGTGCTCAAATACCAGGCGGGTAGCACATTTCCCAATAGAATCACGAATGCGGTGCACCATAGCATTGTGGACGAGGCACGGTAGCTCCAGCGGGACAGGGCATCCACGGACACATACAGGCATAGAGGCAGCAGCGAGGACACAAAACGGAACTCCTTGTGCTCCACCGTGCTCAGCACGATCAATGTGAGGAAAATGGTAATCAGAAGTTGCTTGCTAATCTCGTACTTTTCCGATTTGCGGACTGTTTCCATGATGCCGTATATAAACGGGAGAGTATTGATGCCCAGCACTGTGGGCAGGCCGACGGTGAAGTACCAATGCCACGGATGCGAGCCATAAAAGCTCCCAATGTTGTTGAAGATGTTGTACTTGAGGAACTCGTACGGCGTCACAATGAGATGGCCGTGCCAGTACGTATCGATGGCAATACCCAAGCAGGCAACAAGTAAACTGAAAAAAAACCCCAATAATTAGTAACAATCTCTACGCAAAGTAGGCTATGCCACTCACCCAATGATCAAGAAACGCTTCAGGATCAACTCTACCACAGACTGACGGCTCTTGCGAAGATGATAGATTGATAGTGGCAGCCAGATCACAGCCGCCGTGGGACGCAAGAAGCAACAGATGGCAGCGGGCCACAAATACGAGGTTCCCTCGCCATACCACGGGAAGTAACTCAATGCAATCGTGGTCAACGATGCCTCCAAGGTGTTGGCCAGTGTGCGGGAGCCAGTGTAGAACCAGAACCAAGGCACCAAGATCAGAAACAAGGCCCACTTACGTTTGCCGGTCCACACATAGAACCGATAGTCAGAGTAGGCCGTTAAGGTAGCCTGAAGGATGCGCGGCAGCAGCACCAACAGCTGAACGCTGTCCAGATGGAGCAGGGCAAGCAATTTGTACAGTCCAGCAATGAGCACGGGATACACATAGCTGCGTATGCCCTGGACCCACTCCCATGTCAGGTAGCCATATCTGCAAACAAAAAATAGAAAAGACTTCTTAGCAGATGGTCCGATAATCGTTGGAGTGGTTGTCGTTGTCGCCTACCCAAAGGTCAGTCTGTGGGCCACTTCCAGGCTCTGCCAGTATTCGTCGGGCACGTAGTAGGTCTTCACCACGAAAACGGAAGCCAAGCGAACGGCCAGAATCAGGCCAAAAACGTACAGCAGATTCATCGCTGCGGGGGGCGCACACTGCTTGCGAGTGGAGACCGCGTGTGCGGTTGTCTAGTCAGGTTAGTACAGCCGTTGCTGTCAACTAAAATGAGTAATGAACGTTGGCCGTGCCGTACATTTAGATATTTATATTTTGGACATTTGTTTTTTGCGGCAATCGAACCTAACCTAAAAAAGCGAAGTGGCCACCGCCAGAGGTCGACTGTGGCGAAGAGGTGCGTGTATGTGTTTTAAAAGGCGATACACTGTCGTTTATACCCGCAATATTTTTTCTATTTTAGCAACGACAACGAAACGAAACAATATTTGGCGGCCTAAAAATAACGCGAACGGAGGACCAAAGCAAAAGTGGAGACTGACGCCGACGCTGGCGGTGTGCTGCGCAGGGCTGCTGTGAACCGATTCGAAAGTGATATCGATATATCGCCGGAGAAGCGAGCCGAACCGGCCGCTGTGCAGATATGTGGCATATTGTTTCCACTAGTCCACTGTTGCGAAACGCCGCTTCACGATTACTCGTCCATCAAAAGCCTCCAACCGCTATAATTTCAAAAAGTCTTCCCCGATGTTATGGTCAGGGGAAACCATTGAAAAGTGCTTTGGCGAAAATGTTCGGAAAATATTTGGCCGTTACGAATATTGTGGGGTCTGGACTTCTGCTGGTGGCCGGCGACGCAGTCACACAACAATATGAAAAAGCCATTCATAAGAAAGTATTCGACTTTTACCGTTCGGGATGCATGTTCCTAACGGGTTTAGTTGTGGGCCCAGTGCAGCATACATTCTACAGTCGCCTAGATTTCTACCTGCCGGATTCGAAACGTCTTACTGCAGTGAAGAAGATTTTTTTCGATCAGTTGTTCATGTCGCCAACCTATCTCTTTCTGTTCTTCTATATATCCAGCCTGCTGGAGGGCAAGACATTCAAGGAGTCAAATGACGAAATTGCCGAGAAATTCCTATACACCTGGATGATCGACTGTTTAATCTGGCCAGCAGTACAGTACATGAATTTTCGCTTCCTCAATCCCAGGCATCGTGTGATCTTCATAAACGTGACCAACTGTATGTACATTGTTTTGCTGTCGTATATAAAGCACGATTGGGCCCTGAATAATCAAAATCCTAAAATAAACGAAAAATCCGACTAGAGCATCCTAAAGTATACCTCGATTGCTCGCCGCGCACTCATCGATTTTTATTTCAAACCAACCCTTCAGAATGATAAAAGGCAACACTTTCGTAACGTAAATGGAAAAAAGAGAGAAAGAATATAACACACAAAGAGGAACAGAGGACGGTAGGGAGACGAGCGTTAATTTTGAATTGTCTGCTCGCCGCCTGTAGGCTGTGCAGTGCAGAATGTTTTCCATCCGCTGCATACGGCTGCTGATGGGGGGCCCGAATCAGATACGGCCGCTTCTGACCAAACAAATCAATGTACCTGTCGCCCATCAGCGTTCCTTTACAGCCCTCTCCAGATTTCACGCACGAGTACCTGCTGATGTAATCGCTGGAAGAGTATGTTGCCGTCGAATGATCAGTGGCAAGACGGGCCAGCCACTGACTTTGCTCCTTCATCGCTGGACAAAGCTGGCATGGAGCAACATGTTCGGAAAGTACCTGCTGGTCACAAATGTGTTGGGTTCCGGACTGCTCATGGTCGTGGGCGACGTGATTGCCCAGGAGTACGAGTATCGCAGAGGACTGCGGCGACACGATCGATACGATGCGGAGCGCATGGTCCGCATGTTTGTAGCCGGAGCTCTGCAGGGACCACTTCACCACTACGTCTACAACTGGATGGATCGTATAATGCCGGCGCGAACCATGAAGAACATTGTCAAGAAGATACTCATCGACCAGCTGGTCATGTCGCCCGCCTGCATTCTGATATTCTTCTACAGCGTGTGCTATCTGGAGGGTCAAACGCTGGAGTCTACAAACAATGAGCTAATAGGAAAATTCCCCTACATCTATTTGCTGGACTGGATAACCTGGCCGGCGGCACAGTATCTCAACTTTCGTTACCTGGACACCAAATATAGGGTTACCTTCGTGAACATCTGCACGGCCGTCTACAATGTTCTAATTTCCTACATGAAGCACGACTTCGGCATACATTTGCCGCTGGAGCACGAACCACAATCATCGTTCGTTGACTCACTCAGCGAGGGATTAAGATCGGTCACGGCGACAGCACCAAAGTCAGAAACAGACACAGCGAACGATAAAACCACACCGAAAAAAGAGCTCTAAATACCCTAGTACTTTTTGTGATACATATTGATAAATGATCCAATCTAAATTCGTAAGTCTACGACGACGATGTATAATTATTTGTGCACAATTGTTTATAAAAAAGAAAGAGGCTATTAAGAAAAGCATAAAATAAGAGTAAGATACAAATATAGCTTACACTATTCCCCCCTATTTGTCTAATTTCGCCCGTCCCCTGCCTGCCACATTACTTGATCTCGATGGTCTCCACGGGTTGGATGCCAAAGATGTGCTGTGCCAGCATTAGCTGCTCCTGGGTGATAAAGTTAGCCAGCAATGTGATGATATTCTCATTGCATCGTGCAATCTGTTGCCTGGTGATGGTCTTAAACTCGTCCCTGGCCCCCTTGTCCGCTCCACGAGTGCTGATGCGACGGGGCGGTGCACCATTACTGGCTGGCCCACCGCTCGATACACCTGTGGGTGAACCAGTTAGCTCGAAATTGGAATCCTCCACCTGGGAGTTCCAGATATGCGAGAGTTCCTCGATCAAATCGATGGCAATGATGTAGGTGGAAAGGATGCGCAGATTGAACGACTTGCGTTGCTTGATCACACTGAAGATCTGCTGGGTGAGTCGCGTGTCATTGAGGAGATTCAGCTGCTGCAGCACCAGGAGATCACCAAGCAGACGATCCGAGCAGTTGGGCTCGTATACCTGCCGACTGATGCGACTAATGATGGCTCCCGTGCAATATTGGACTAGTGCGGATCGAGTCAGGGGCAGAAATACCATGTGACGATGACCCTTTAGCGTCATGTTCTCCAACAGATGGCCATTTGTGGCGGGCAGCTCGCCAATGATCTTTAATATGCACTGGAAGCCCTGGAGCTAAAGGAGAGAGACACAATCATGATAACTATAAGCCACAGGTTTAAGGGACACGATCTACTCACAGTCATGCTTCCTTGCATTAGATTGAGACTGAGGATCTGCAGACTCTGCACCAAACTGCTCTGGGTAGTCATTTCCCCCATCAGTTTGTTGGCCTCGTCCCGATGACCAAAGTAAATGGCTAGATCGAAGAGGAATCGCGATATCCATGGTGCCAGCGGCAGGGCCACCATCAATTGGCTGAAATCCCGCTGAAATTGATCCGTGTTGAGTAGCTGCCAGCACTGGGCCGCGTGCAAAAAGGCATTCGACAGATCCGGACTGATGGGCGTGGTCAGCGAGAACTTCGGCGGCTCCATGGTCTGATCCTCAGAGCCATCGCCATCGGGTGCCCACTCGATGAAGCCCTCGACCAGCACATGACTGATGTCCGCATCATCGATGCGCAGTCGGCAGTTGCGTATGTAGCCATGCAGCGAGTAGATGAACAGGGTGGTGGCATAGAACAGGACCTTGGAACTGCCCGGTGGACTGGCGGACAGGATGTCCACCAGCTTCTCCCAGTACACGTTCTGGCTGCCCTGCTTGCTAAAGGGCAGGAATGGTTCCCAGCCCATCATCTGACCGCAGAGCATTAGGACTTTGAATATAGTCTTCCAGGGGTCCGCAGGTTCCGTCTCCGAATCCATTATCTGACGCAGATAATACTCCAAAGAGTTGGTGTAGAGTCTGCATGCGAGCACTGGAGGTAGCTCTGGCGGCTTGTGCTGTATCATCGGCAGCACATCCTCCACCAGTATGCGCTGATACACATCCGGATCAGTTGTCATGCCCTCGGCTAGCAGCTCGAGGAGACGCGGGGCATGCGAAGTAACCGACTTTGGAAATTTCTTAAACATCAATATATAGATGCAGATGCACTGCTCCAAATCGTCGCCGCAGTGGTTGATGGTATGCATGAATATGTTGTGCTGCACATCGGGCGTCAAATGCTTGTACATCTTCACAAAGAACTCCTGCTCTGGGGTGTTCTCGTTCTCGTTCCTCAGCGCATTGGTCAGTGCGTTTATCTCCTGCCACAGCTCTGTATGCTGATTGGGAAAGTTGGTGGCTCTGCAATCGCATACATCCAGTTAATATTACATTTATTGTACTTTAATTACTCACATGATACTGAAACACTTGGCCGCCTCCTCGTAGTTCTTACCATCGCGTTCAAAGAGGTACGCCTCATACTGCACATTGAATGCAGTGGGATACAGCGTCTTTGCCGTGATGATCCAGGCCTTGGCTGCACAGGGATCGCTCTTTCGCAGGCTCTGCGCCTGCTTAACCATGTACAATTCATTTTCCTCGTCGTTGGTCATTATTATTTATTTCCCGTCAACATTTAGCCGGCAGCTCCTAACATCAGTGTTGCAAAATCAGCGTTTTTTCTCCCGTCAGATCTAGCTTTTCTCAAAATAAAACAGCGCAAATAAATTTAAAATTTTAATGCTGATCAAAAATATATTTATATGTATATGTAGATGGGATCATTAAAAAATATGTATTTAAACGTCATACTGGTTATAAAAATTAAACGTTTTTGTTCTTGTTTATAGTTAGTATTTCAGCTATTTTTTCCTCTGTTTCATCAATTTACTTCAAAATACTGGCAACGTTGTTCAATGCATTGTGCGACCCTAGTTAATCGATAAGTGTGCAGCTGATGATATATATTTTTTTTTGTTAATTTCGTGTCGTGTTATTTTTGCAACTTTAATTGAACAAATGGAATGGTACGAGTGCATGAGATGATGTTATCAACATGTGTAATATGCCGTTGCAGAAGTGAACGGAAATAAAACAGCTCCAAACGTAAACATGTGCACTGACGCATACTGAAAATGTTTTGGAATATTTGTAAATAACAAATAAAATTCGTCGTAATCAATGGGTGGATAGAACAGATAATTTCCCTATAAATACAGTCATGTCAAACAATTGTGATCATTATTTTTCGGAACGAATAACTAGCTGCACCACACGCTTGACATACATACATATATACAAATTTATGCAAACGTAGCAGGCCGATTTCAAGCTGACATGACAATGCAAAAGTTTAGTCAGAATAGATGAAACCAAATTCGTACGTAAAAAGTAGAATGTCAGAAACTAAAACAGAACCCAACAACATAGAAGGGCCCTCAACATCTGGGACACAGCAGCATCAGCAGCAACAGGTGGCTGCTGCAGGCAAAACGAAGACATCAGAACAAGGTGGGTATTGAGAGGGGATTAGTGGTTATCTATAAGTAGCATTTAATCTGCACTCAACCTCTGGCATTTCGAGAATGGATCGATAACGAAAGTTGCGAAGTTGTCCTACTATCTTATTGTTTAATTTGTGATATCGTAGATATGTACATCTGTGCATACACATGTACCAGTATGTAGTATAACTAATTCCACCGATTTATTGTACTTTCGCTGTCGCTATTTGATTTGAGTTTCGTATTTTTTTAGCTGTAACAGTATAATTTGCGTAACGGTATCCACTGAACAGTGTTGCCACACATACCATACTCGTATGATAATTGCCCGCGATTTGAGTTGATTTCGATTTAAATCGATTTGAGTTTGAGTTTCGTTTCCTGTGTGTATATTTTCGTATGTAGTGTAACACGAGAATGAACTTTTGAGTTATTGCATCCATCCCGCACGCAGCAGGTTTGTTTCTCCTTGTAACTATCATCTTTTAAATATCAATCCAATCCAATCAAAAACACAACACCCACTAACTAATCTTTGTAAATCTCATAGAGAGCACCCAGAGATAATACATTCAGCGCACCCAAACACACAAAAAAAACCAATCAGACCGAAGTTATTGAAAAAAAAACCAAACCTCATTGCAGCGGCTGGGCCCAAGAGATTGCTGCTGGAGAAGATCCCTCAGGAGAACACAGAGCCTCCTCTCGATGTCGAACATGCCACACCGGATGCTGTGCCGCTGCATATGCGTCAATTTCTGGCCCACTGCAAGGCCGAAGATCAAAAACTCCCACCAGTCGTACTGCTGATGCATCTCACCTACCTGGTGGCTCTGGAGATGGGCTTTGTGGAGGTGGAGACCCACAGCCAGAAGCGACACATGCTCAAGCCCGTACCCGCCTTCAGCAGCTTCCATGCCGGCAACGTGCGGATTCTCAGCCTCGAGCCGCCCCACTACTCAGTCGGACTCAACGACACCATCTTCACTATTAAACTGCGCACGCTGCATGATAAGCATGCGACGGAAGAGGCCGCCCTAGTGGTCGCCATGCTGTCCACCCTCAGGGCAGTCCATCTCGGCGATGAACTGATGGTCAGCCTTAGTCCTCCGGTGGCCACGAAGCTTCCCGGCTATAGCACAACTCTCACCATCGCACGCTATGTACTCAATATTCAGGCGAAGGGAAAACCGATCTTCAATCGATTTCGCAAACTGGACAATCTTTCCTACACGCTGAAGCAGAACATCTTTTATCCGATGCGCACCCAGCAGCTCATGCAGATCAATCAGCAACTGCAGCCCTCTCTTATGGGCATGCCCGATGAGCTCTACCAGGAGATTTTTCGCTACCTCAATCGCTCTCAACTCGATACAGTGGGAAGGATTAATAAACGCCTGAAGTACCATAGCAAACACACATTGAGTCGTCGCAGCCTGAATCGACGTTAGGATTCTCTTAAAAATCTAAAGTTTATTTCTGTGAAATTTTTTTGTAGGTTGATAAGGAAATGAAAAATATATTTACATATGTTCGAGGCATCAAATGTGTGTTCCTAGGTTAGGGATACTCAGAAACTCTGGGATTCTGTTTTACATTTTCAAAAATAACATAAAAATTATATTTTAAATTAATAAAAAAAGACTAATAAGTTGATGGCAAAATGTACACAGAACCATACAAAAATCGAATAAAATAAGAAAATAACTAAACACTACAGAAAAAAAATAGTATGGGAACTAATGGGAACGTTGTGAGCAGCGGCAAAGGCCGCGTCTCTACTTTATACCCCGTACTCAGTGGGTACACATACATATATATGGGATTACGATATATGTTATTTATTAAATAAATGGACGGACGGGTGTTACACACATCCGCTATCACCACAAATCTAATATATAAAAACCAATCTTTTATATGCTATTTTGAATAATAATTAGTTAATAATTTGTATGTAATTAATTTGGCCTTATTTTCCTTACCGCCTGCATGTTTTTGTGTTCTTTTCTTTTTGCATTTGCCGTTCAGTTGTGGAGCCCACAACGCCATCGGCTGAATCATGTGATTCCTATAATATATTTGAGCCAACGCCGACACCAATGCCATTGGACTGCATCAGCATCAAGAGCAGTGCCAGCAGTTATTTCTACGATCGTGATACTTTAGGTAAGTGCGGATGTTTGTAGCCCCCTCTAAATGCCCAACGAATGTACATATGCATGCTGAAGATGAGAGAGTGCCTGAAGTGAGTGTGAGAGAGGGGTATACGCCCCTAAACGAGTCGGCCCTTAACCACAGAAGTGCAGAATGTGTAACAAGCGGCTGACTCCAGCAGCCAAAACACTCACAGGAGCCGAACACTCCACACCCAGCACTCAGCACCCCACAGCCCACACCTCGATGCGATTTTTTATGCGCACGCAAAATCCGTAAAACCCCACGCGAACAACAACATCCCATCCCGACATCCATGCAGAGGACACAACCCCCACACCGACCACCACCCCCACCCGCACCCGTTTTTTGAGGGTGGGATGGCATCCACAATTTGGTTTCTCCATCGTCGTCGTCGTCCGACACTTGCTGCTCTTTTCTGGGCTCCTATTTCGTGTTTATATTACGATATCGACTTTCTAGGCGACCTTATCACTGAAATAATACAAATAAAAGCAGAATCTGGAAGAACACAGCATCCTTGGGAAAGCCCCCCACCCACTGCACTTTTCTTCGTACCCACATCTGTTTTTTGGTGCTTTCCCTTGGGTCCTGTCGAAAATATCCTGCTACAACTTTATCAAAATAACGAAAAACAGTGACAAATGCATAAATAAATTATAATAACAACAAAAAAAGGAAAGGCATATTCCTTTGGGTTGCCTCTCGCTATATCTCTCTCTCGCTCTCTAGCCCTCTCTCTCTGTGAAGCTCCATCTCTCTGTGACAGCTTCTGAAGTTTATTTTTAAATATTGCGTCTCCTGGAAAGCTCTTGAGAGTAAAAGCTTTTGTAGGCTGCTCTTGAACGGATCCGTCCTCGCCCTCGTCCTCGGCCCCCAGGAGCAGCTGTTTGCCTCGGCTCCCGAGCCCTGCGTCCGCCCACAATCCCGATGGTTCGGTGAATGAACCCCAGTGGGGTTCACTGGGCCGCATACATCACAGTGGGCATGGCAATCACTCCGACTATTCAAGCCAATAGCTGATTAGAAAAACGTTTGAGAAAAACTGGTTATTTCCCGTTTTCATTTTAGCTCATAGCTTATCTCTTCAAGTCATTTTATGGACTAATCTATCAGGAATCTTATCTTATCTTATTGACTGCCCCAAATTGCTAAAAAAGTGAAATCGATTAATTCATAAATGCATACATACATATGTACATATGTGTATTTCTTATACCGTTTAGTCATTATTAATGAATCACTTTTCATTTCAATTTATACAATGTCTGAGATGCAAGCGAATGTTCTAGAATCTGCAATGAATTTGTTGAAATAAACACACTGTCAGTCTTACAAATTTAGAAAGCGATGACAAGTTAGAAATATGTATAATCTTCATTATAGTTGTGAATCATCCTTTGTTATGCAACACTGCCTGGCACCAAATAGCTTCCAGACCGAGTGGTGCTGTGCTGCTTCATTTTGTGTATATTCTTAAGGAGAGTAAATATACATTAGTACACCGACAAAGGGTGCAAATATAAGAGGACTACTTATACAGTTATCTATAATGAGCAAAGAGGAATTCCCAGAGGCAAAGAGTCTAACAGCCAACGACTAAGAAATCTTATTGAGTAAGCAGTTTATTGCTCCCGATTACACTGCATGGAATGGTAGGAAAAGTGACTGACTGAAGCCTGATTGAAAATCGGAAGGGATTATGCTTTGATTTAATGGTTTCCCCTGGAATACCGCCATCGATATAGTGATCGAGTGGTGGCTCCGGAGTTGCGTGCAGATTGAGTGGTGGCACCCAAATAGTGTTGGGATAGTGTGGTGGTTTACAAAGTTTATGTGGATTCAGTGATGCCTCTGAAGGTGCGCGTCAAGTTGTTAGGACCGTTTCCTTTATCGAATCGCTTTGGCAGTAAATTAGTGACGACTGGCTAGTATCATATTCTTGCATACATTTATATTCAGAGTCGTTGATCGAGATCGGCTCATGCAACGATTGCAGCTGGATTGTTGCTCGATCTACAAACTTCACTCTTCACTCAGAATCTTTTCCTCGTGCTATGATAGGGGGAAAGCGAGTTAGCAACACACACACACACACAGACTGACTGAGTATCGAGTATAAAGGTAGAGCTGCTGTCCTTGCCGTGGCTCAATATGTTTCCGGTCGTTAATGGAGAAAATGAAGAGAGCTTTTGAACAAATATTGATGATTTTGCCTATTGTTTTTGTTATTTGTGGAAAATCTACGGCTGCAGTGCTTACCACAAAGTCACAGATTTGTCCCACTGTGGCGGGGTCGTCACTGATGTTAAACTGTGCCAAAGTTTTCATTGCTGCGCCTCTCCCTCTCTCTTTGCCTCTCTCTCTCTCCTTCGTGTTTGCTGTTGTTGCCATTACTTTTACGAGTATATTCGCAACGGTAAACAAAGAGCACCACCAGAGCCAGAGTGGGGAGTGGGAAGTGGGGAGTGGGGAGTGGAAAGTGGAAAGTGGGGAGTCGGTGGAAAAACATACGCTTTTGGATGGGATGCAAGTATAAACAGAAGAAGCTGCATCCCATTCCACACACCTTGCTCTCTCCCTGTTGTTCGCTGGAGCCGTTATCTGTGCTTTCTCTCCGAGGAACTCTCTCTTTCTGAAAATCTCTCTCGCAGTTGATTGCGCTTTTGGCAGCAGGCTACAGGGACGAATAGCTTTTTCACAGGATAACAAAGCTCCGTGCAATCAGTCGTCGTACTTTAGCTTAACGTCTCTGGTCGGTTGAAGCGGCACTTACTCCCCACTGGAGAGAAACTTGTCACTGTGGCAGTGAGAGAGAGTGAAAGATTGCTCTCCCCCTCCGCCGTTCCGTTCCGTTCCGTTCGTGTCCGTGTGCGTGTCCATTCGCCTCGCGTTGATTAAGGCCTCCTGGCCTCCTTGCTGCTGGGAAGTAGGTCCCCGGTCCTGACACACATACGGAGAGGCCTACCCTCTCTCCCGCTTCTCTTCTATAAATAAGAGCATCCGTCCGTCCGTCCATTCGGACGTCCCAGCCATCAGCTGGTTGGACCCAGAACTCGTCTCGCGACTCATCTCAATTGCTGGCCAATTTGGCCTAAAGACGTGCGAGATGGCTTAATTGGAACGCCAAAACTCTGCCACCCCGTCTCGTCTCGTCTCGTCACCGACTCGCAGGAGGAGCTCTGTGTGTGTGGAAAAGCCATTGTGATTGTCGCGTCCTTGGCACGCGGAATGCCAAATGAGTTGAGTGGAGGAAATTCACGTACAGAGCAGAACAGTTTTCCCTCAAGCTGGATTATAGCGGCGACAGCAACGGACCCTGGGAGAAGCAGACCCAGAGCCAGAGCCAGAACGCAGCCCCATCGAGTGGCTGTGGCAGTGATAATGTTGCCACAGTGGCGGGCAAAAGCAATGAGCAGCTGCAGCATGATCTGTTGCAGCAGCTACAGCAGCAGTTTCAAATGGCCGCCGTGCACCAGCACCAGCAGCAGCACCAGCAGCGACAGTTGCTGCAACATCAGCACTCACATCCCCCCTTTCAAACGCCCTTGCAGCAGCTGCCGCAACAGCATTCGCATCACTCGCAGCAGCAGCAGCAGCAGCAGCTGCAGCAACAGCACTCCCATCCGCAGTCGCATCATCCGCCGTTGCAGCATCACCTGTCGTTAGGTGGCGCCCCAGTGGGCTATCAGCAGTTGCAGATGCAATTGTTGCAACAACAGCAACAACAACAGCAACAACAACAGAATTCCACAGCCCCGCCCACCGCTCGCCATTGTCAGTACTCGACACCGCAGCATCATTATCGCTCGAATCCCGCATCCGCCTCTGCCTCAGCCTCCGCCTCCGTCTCGTCATCCACATCCGTGTCAGCATCCAATGCGGCAACCATTCGACGTCGCACCCTCAGTCATGTGGCACGTTCCTATTCCCTGTGCACCTCCACAGGTGCTGCAGCAGCAGCAGCAGCAGCAGCAGCATCAGGAGGTGTGGGCGGCGGTGCTGCCTCCTCGGCTGCCACTCTACCCACAACATCGACGACCATCACATCATCGGCATCCTCGTCTGCAGCAGCAGCAGCAGCAGCAGCGACCAGTGTCAACCATTTGAGCATCGGAGGGCATCGCCACCACAAGACGGGCATCATGGTGGCTGCCTCACGTTGTCGCAGCCCCATAATGCTCTGCCACAGCCACAGCGACGGGGAGTTTCCCATGTATCGAGGTGAGTGCCAGGGTTCTGGGTGCTGGGTGCTGGCTGCTGGGTTCCGGCTCGGATGCGGGTCGTGTCCGTGTGTCCGTGTGTCCGGAAGCTGATGTGTGCCCCCTTGCTGCAGGACATTTTGATAGCTTAATTAGCTGCCACCCGGGTGTCCGTCGGGGGGGCAATCACATGGCAGTCTGATGCAATTGTTTGATGGATGCAACAGTTTGACACTGGAGCAGGGAATTGCAATTGGTTCGATGACGGTATGACAGATACGAACCGGGCATTACGGAAGTTTTTTCTGGAATGTTAACTCGTTTTATTTGGATCTTTTCCATCACATATAACTACAAGACGCCTTAACTAACGTAAATTACAAGACAAGAATGCTTCGATCAATTTGCCATCAAAGCATTGCCATTGTCACGACAAAAAACTGATAGACCCACGGAACGGGTGCATTGGTCTTGCGAGTTATTGCTTACTGCACTTGACTTTGGGAAGTTGACAGATCATTTCTCTCCCTAGCAGTCATAAATTCCATGCTTTATGCATGTTTTTTACTTAGAAAAGATTGGTTTATGCCTTCGTGAAGGTGTAAAGACTCTTGATCTTTAAGTACAATATTGTGTTCATGTTTCAACAACGATTTCAGAATGGATGGTGTGGTTGTCATACCATGAGATAGGGGCATCTTTGGGCCTACGGGAAACCCAAATACATTCAATACATTTTCAGGAACGTTTCTCGTTTAAATTTCAATTCAAATTGCATTCGCTTCACAGGTTGGTTACAGCGAATGAAAAAGGTTATTAAATGTGTATCAATCATCATTAGTAGGGGCCCTCCTCCCCCTATATTTAGCCTAATGGCCCTCACATGGAAATTCCCCTATTATGCAGAGTTCAGATAGTATAAAACCATGTAAAGCCTTTCGTACGTTTTCCAATCAGTTCCTAATCCCCCCAGCACTGGCCAATGCAGCATCTAATTTTCATTTTTCATATTTAAATCCGCAATTTGTGGAAAATTAGAATAATCCCATACATATACATATATGAGCCCTGGCATTTGCACTGCAGTGCACTTTCCATTGATGGGCTTATGCCAATCCCAATGCCAATGCCAATTTCTATTCTCTGTCTATCTATCTATCTATCTATCTATCTATCTATCTATCTATGTATCTGTCATCTATCTCTCTGTGCAGCAATCGTAATGAAAGTCCTTTCTTTTGTGTCGTTTTTTTCCTATTATTTTCTTTTCAATTTTCCCTTTTCCTTTTGCTTTTTGCTTTGTTTTGCTTGTCGTTTGGTGTGAAACTTAATTAAATTACAGCTTGAAGAGGATTTGCCCCTCCTCCCGCCCTCTCCTGCAAGTTCAAAGCGCAATATGTCGCCAACATCCTGGCAGGTCTCCTGCAAACTCTCTCTGTCTCTTTCTCTGTTCTTCCTTGCCTCTCCCTTGCACCCACACATGTGTGTTGTCTGGTCTAAATGTGCTTTAAATGATGGCATCGATTTGGTAACATTTGATGAGGTTGTCTCGAAAGGCGACAGCTGCAAGAGGGTCCTGGTCCTGGTCCTGGTCCTCCACTCCGCTCATGTCCTTACGACATTGCGGGTGTTCGCGTGGAATCAAATTAGCTAAGGGGTGGGGGGAAGGGAAGGGAACCAACTTATTTGTGTCGTAAAATGTTCTACAAAAAGACAAAAATTGTATATCCCCCAGTGGAAATGCATGAAAATTTCATTTGAAACTTGTGTTGTATTTTTTCCCATATAAAATTTATGATTCCGTTTTTTTGTTTTAATGGTTTTTGGGATTATTATGTACATATTTTACAGACGATTTTTGGGGTTTCAAAGTAATCTAAAAATAGAAACGAAAATTGCAGTATTTTACTGGGAAATATAAAGATCTAGAAGTCTTTGAATGTATGGTTCTCATAGGAAGAATATATTATAGTAAAATAAAATATTCGGAAACCCTTTTGTCCATTTTGGCCTTCAATCAATGGCAGAGCTGCAAGGAAAAGCTGATGAAATTAATTCGCTTGGCTTGTTTTTAATAATATTTCCCACATGACCCCCCCCCCCCCCCCTCTCCCCTCCCCTCCCCCTATCCGTTCCAGCAAATATTGACAAATATTGACAAATATTGGTAATAATTCATTAGCATTGCAGCAGGCTCCATCTCCTTCGCTCCTACAATGTTTTTTCTCTTTTCTGTTTTCTTTTTGCCGTTTCTGCTGTGTGTTTTTCCTTTTTTTTTAGTGTTTGCTGTCAATATGGCGCCATTTATGAGAAACTGTGCAACGATGGCGACGACAGCTTCCTCTGCTTTAATCACATCTCCTTTCTCCGCTTTCTCCGCTTTCTCCCTGCTTTCTCCGCTCTTTTTGAGCCCTCTGCACTCTGCTGGATGTGTACATATGTGTCGGAACATAATGACTCCATGGCGTGTCTTTAGAGCTCGAGTTAATGTTTCGCGTATTGATTTCGCAGCCCTTTCCTCGGAGCCACACCAGAGCACACCACATCGCCTTGGCAACCAGTCCGAGTCCAGAGGGGGAGCGCCGCCAGACGGAGGAGGCTTTGGGCTTGGGGCATGTGGCAGGCCAACAGCATCCGCATCCGCAGCAAGTTGGCCAAGTAATTAAGGTTCTTGTAGCGTTGGCGGTTGTCTCTCTCTCTGGCTCTGCGCGATGGCTGGCTGTATGGCTGGCTGTTTGGCTGTTTGGCTGGAGAGAACGTGCACGAAATCTAAATTTAATTTGCAACTTGTGCCAAACGAAAGGAAAACACGAGTTAAATGAAATATTTGTTGTGCCTGAGTTTTCCCATTGACGTCATTTGCTGGTCTGAACGGGCACGGATGCGATCTCCGAGGAAGATGGTAGATGGTAGCTGTGTAACGATGGAACAGATGGAAAGATTAATGGTTCGATTTTTAGTGGCTGATAGATGGAATGATATTATGAATCGCTTTGCACACACAAACACAAAGGGTGTTCCCGATAGAAGAGGGAAAACAGTTACAGATAGAGCGATAGATAGATAGATAGATAGATACATAGACAGTTAGAGAACATGGAGTTGGAATGAAGATATTATAAGGAGACCGCCCCCACTTAGAATGTTAGAAAATTGCTCAGTTTTCTCCTCCTCAATTGATTCCAAATTACCTTTCAAACTGTCTCCATTATTTCCCGCAATCCTCTTGGCTCTTACAACATCAATTTGGCCAACAAATTGAATTGAAAATGTCGCCTCTTTCTGGCCAAAAACTTAATTTGAGTTTGAATGCAGGCGCTGGCGCATTAGACTTGTTTGTTTTTTTGGCAACAAATTTGACATTGAATTAAGGTCTGTGGGCTTTTCTTTCGGGGTTTCACTTTTACCGCAAAAACAATATATGGCACCCCCCGGCCGGCCTGGAAAATTACCATGAAAATGCTCAGCAATGGGGCAGATTATCTTTAGGGCACAGGCGGAGCAGCCAAACCAGATGTGGTGTGGTGTGTGAGTCCTTGAACCTTGAGGACCCTCCAGCCGCAATTGTTTTTGCACCACGCGTCTGCTTTTCCTCTCCGAAACCACTTGAGTTTCTCCCCAAAGTCACATCAGACACAAAACAAAGGAAAACAAAACAAAGGAAAGCCCACAAATAAAATGGAAAAATGGCAAAAGGAACCTCTGATTTCGGTGGCCTAAGCTCTTGATACCCTTCACGATTTATTGGCCATATAAATGCTATATGTGAAAGTCCTCTGACTTAGCCTAAGATCCTTGGATCTACAATAAACCATTCTTCCTATGACATCTATGGGATATGGTAAACCGATTTGGATCAAGCGCTCTATTCGTACTACCCCACGGCAAAGGGTATGCCAAAAACCAAGTCAAAAGGTAACCCAGAACAACAGAGACAGAAGAGACAGTAGGGACAGCAGATGGGTAGGGGGAGGGGGGGGTTTGCCGACCACAAATGACCAACTTAAGCCTCAATTTGGGTTCTGGGCCATCATGGCAGTGGCAAGTGGGAATGGTAATGGTAATAGGGCTGCAGGGTAGAGGCAGGGCAGAGGGAGGGAGGGAGGGAGGGTAACGTTACTGGTCGGTTCGACTACCTTTCTGTCAAATTGCCTGGCTTAAAAATTTAATGCTCTTCGCTTATTTGAAAACAATCAAAGTTCCATTTTTGTTTTGTCATTTTCTACACGGCCCCCCCGCTCCCCCTGCAACCTCCTCCATTTTGTTCCACATGGCTGTTATTTATTTATACGCTTGACCCGGTTACCTGATGTCCCTGATAGGACACATCGCCCACATCCTGCTGCTGCTGCTGCTGCTGCTCCTGCACCCCCTCCCTCCTCCGCTCTCTGCTTCCTAAGCTGCTGGCTGGGCTTCGGAGAAAGGAAGGCTCTTCTGGCCATCATTTGCATTGACTGCATTCTGGTCATGTGCTGCAGGTAATTGCATTCAGAGCCCTCAGCCGCAGTGGTACTTGGACCACCCAACTGCTCCCTGCTACTCCTCCTCACGCTCTGCTTATTGAGTATCGCGCTGAGCGTTGAATGACAATAAAAGCGGCTACTCATACGCCATGTTGGCCAATGTAATTACCTTTCAACAGCGACGCGAACGGTGACAGCTTATAGAACGGCTGCCAGCTTAAAGTGGAAACTTCAGGGGGGTGGGGCGGTGTGGGAGGGACCGAAGGCAGGTCGAGAGCTTATGGTAGAGAATTTCTCATGCAAACTTTTGGAGCTGGATCAAGAGCCAGCGACAAGTTTTCATTGGCCAAAAGTCAAAAGAAAGTTTTATTTTGGAAAGAAAACTTCAAGTTGGGGAAATGGGAAAGGAGTGAATGACAGACAGGAATGAAAGATAAGAAATTATAATCATAAGAGGGATGACAAAAAATGGAATATAATTTATAATTGATTGGAATATGATTAAAGATTCATACGATCTTCGGGATCATTAGATGTTTGTGGCCCTCTGTTTAAGCATTACTCATACCATCTGGGCCTATGTATGACCCACAATTCGTTAGACATTCTATTGATTGATTTATGTGGGTTTTATGTTTTGCTGTTGCCATTCGGCGACCTTCGCGGATTCTTCTTTGGGCCAGAAGCGCCCTCTGACTAGAACAGACCCCAATGACACAAACAGAACGCATAGAGGGGGGGCAGAGGGGGCAACCATTGTCCGAGTGCAACATTCACTGCCGCCTGCGGCCATTGTGACAGTTTTCTTTTTGTGTTTTGTGTTTTGCAATTGATTTTAGTTGTGAGCGAACCTCTAACGGCAATGGTTGAGAAACATTCCTCTCCAAAGATGTACAGAATAATATAAATCGAATGAAAATCGATTATACGCCACGTTGAACGCAGTCAAAAGTAAAAGAGGAACTTTTTGTTGTTGTTGTTGTGCTGTTCGGTTTCCCGCGGATTCAATTTAACGCCAGACTTGAGTTTAGCGTGTGTGTGTGTGTGTGTGTGTCTGTGTGTGATAAGATATCAGAGACGTTGACTAGACGAAGAGGCAGATAACCACAGAGGAGCACAGGAGATGGAAGCCACAGTAAACGATAAAAAGATGTATTGCTTCTCTTGAAAGACCGATGAAGAGATGGAGCTACAGTGAAGGATAGATAAAAAGGCACACTGTGAGACAGAGAAGCACATACACTGTGAGACAGAGAAGCAGATACACTGTGAAACAGAGAAGCACATACACTGTGAGACACAGAAAGACCTCCACTAGAAGCTACATATAGAAGGTGTCTCTACTCAACGACAGAGAAAAGAGTGGGCCCCCACTCCATGCCAGAAAAGAAGGCCCTTTGATAGATGAATTGCCTCTTCAATTGAGATGCCATCGAAGCTCCTCTTTGGCTGTCAACACGCTCCTCCCCACAGCCGCTGCTGCTCATCAGGACCTTGATTTGTGCCTGCCTATTAGGGCCAACTCCACAGCCACACAGCCACACAGCCAGAGAGCCAGAGAGCCACACAGCCTCCCTTCGACTCGAGTCTCTCCTTTTGGGGCTGGCAGGATGTTTCGAAAGCGAAAACAGCAGCAATTACGACTAAAGCCTCGGCCCGGTGAACGGAAACGGAAATTGTTGTTCTGCATTTTTAACAGAGGTTCGTGCCCGGGCAAAGGGGAGGGGGGAGGGGGGTAAACGGGAAAAACAAAAACTGTTCTGTTGTTCATTTCCACAACTCCACTCACACTCGCTGGCAATGAATTTTTAATGCGTAGGCGTTAACCCCAGGACCCACAATTACACATACATACAAGCCCCACTTCAAAGCGAAAAAAAACAGAGACAGACAGACAGACAGAAAGGGAGAGAGAGAGAGAGTACAAAAAGAATCCTTTATCCCATTTAGCCCGAAATGGAAACGAGACCCCGTTTTTCGAGGCATAATCACTTGTTGAGTGCTTGGTCCTGGGCTCCTTTAGACCCCTTTGGGGGCTCCTTGCCAGATGGCTAATAGTCGAGCAATTAATTTCCCCCTCCCCCCTATTCCCACCTCCGCTTTAGGGCCATCATTAATCAGCGAGGAAATTTGATAAACGCCATGATTTAATCATCAATTATAGCCAAACAGAAACGGCGAAAAATTGCCCATGAAATTTATGAAATTTCCACCATTTTCCAGGCAAAATATTTACATATTTAATAGATTGATTGGCGAGTGTGGGATGTGGACGGGGGGACTTTTTTGATTGATTTAATAATATATTTTTAATGCCATCAAATGAATTTTCAACTATTTTTTTGCTTCCATTAAATGAACACACAAAATCCAAATTATTTATAGTATATCGTCGCGTCCTTTCATCTTTTCCATTTCTAGTCTGTAATTTCCTCTCGAATGCTCTTTCGAGAGCTTTTTCTTGTAACCTTCCACTGACAATCACGGGCCATCCATTTTAATTTGATTTGACTTCAGCTATTTGCCACAAACAACAATAAAAACAGCGAAGAATTCACAGAAATTCATTCCCCAAAAGGAGACCAATGATGTGGCAAAGTCATCCAACCCCACGCCCTGCCATTCGACCATTTGGATGGTTGACAAAGTGGGGTACAAGGGTTTTCCGAAGAGGTTTGCCAGTGCAGAATTAATGGGAAATCAGTTGGACTCTCGCAGTACCGATGCACCCATAATTACATATAAGGCACGACGTTTAAGGTCGAAACTATTTCTTAGATATCTCCGGGTAACTCCAGTATATCTCCATGTATCCAGTCTTGACACAGTTCCGGGTCTCAGCAAACGTTATCAAAATGGGAATTCTATGGGAAAGGTAACTTCTATCGGCGGATCTTCCCCTACTTTCGAGTTTCTCCTTCCCAGAGAGAGAGGGAGAGAGATCCTTCTCTCCGATAAGGGCATCACTGCATTCGTCGTATCTTTTTCACTCGCTCATTTTCTATTGGGCTGGGATTTTCCCCATATAAAAACACTTGACTTTATTTAACCTGAATTATTCTTTCAATTTCTCATGCCTCTCTCTCTCTCTCTGTCTCTGTCTCTTTTGCAGGTAAGTCTGACATTGATGGACTATATGAGGCGAATCCAAAGTTCGTGGGCGAAGCGAAGGAGGAAGCTGCGAGGGCGAGGGAGTTCTTCTGGTTTCCCCCGAAATGTATGCAATGACTTTTGACATTTCCCCTCCCCCCCCGAGACATTTGTCGTGTGTATGAAGGGGGGGTTAGGGGGGAGGGCAGTACATTTCTGCGTGGGATTTTTATGGTTTTTTTTTCCATCTCAATCGGTGCCACCCGCTCTATCGAGGCTCTCTGGAGTCGCCTCCTGCTCTATTGAAGTCTGCGGCAGGCGTTGCCACTTCTCCTTTCGAGGATGTTGTAGGCGTGGCCGCCTCTGCCCCTATAATTCTGTGGCAGACGTCGCCTACTTCCTCTATCCGCAGGATGTGGTGGGCGTCGTCGCCTCCTTCCTCTATCCGCAGGATGTGGTGGGCGTAGTCCCCTCCTGTGGCTTACCGTCATCCCACCTCGATGCAAATTAGATTTGGATTTGGAAAATGTTTCCCTACGCTCTCTTTTCTTCCCCCTTCCCCCCGCTCCATATATCTCAAAGTTTGTTCTAAGCTTATTCCCAGGCAGGCGGAAAAAATTCCACATGGCGATGACGACGCCTCCTGCTGATGACGGCTTTTCTTTCTATCCCCCCACCACCCCCCTGCCGTACAGTGGGGGATTTCCTCTGCACAGTGGGATAGATGGATGGAATGGAATGGGAATGAAAACAACTTCTGTTTGTTCTTGAGGAGAGAAGCAAAAAAAAACAATGGGGTAATAATGGAAAATTAAGTGAAAAGTTGATTGGAAGCATTGGAGGTGGGAAATTAAGTGAAGAAAAACACCTAATGTGCCAAGAGTAACGGCATACCTTTATGGGGCAGCTTCTGCCATTGTTTTCCCTCGAATTTCCAGCAATTTCCGTTGGGGCACAGCTTGAGTAGCCAATTTCCTTGCTTATCTAAATGCATTTGCTTCTGTGTTTGCATTTATTTTGCACACAACCCAATCGTATTTATGATTTCCTCTCCTCCCCCCCTCTCTCTCTCTCTCTCTCTTACGTTTTTCCTGAACGTATTCATCATTTCCACAGCAGTTTTCCTTTTTAGTTTATTTTTTTTTTGTATTGCGACCCAATTTTCCTTTTCGTTTGCATTTTGAATGCTCCTTTACTTTACTTCTCTTTTCTTTTCGCTGTGGCAGTGGCATTTGCATTTTGGCCAATTCCAGACCACAGTGCCACAATGCGCCTGAAAGCATGCCACACACACACACACACACACTGCACTCACACACGTTTACACATACACACACATGCATTATGCAAATGGCGACAGCGACTAAGAAAAGAAGAATGGGAGAGGAATGGGAAGGGGAATGGGAAGGGTAGGGTAAGGGGCAGGAAAGATGCCACCGACTGGAACCTGAAGCATCTCCCTGCCACACTTTCACTCTCTCTCTCTCCCACGCTCTCTTTCTTTCTCTGTCTCTCTCTTTATAGCGGCCATACAACTTAGTTGCCATAATTTACACATTTTAGCAAACGATGCATATGCCCGACGCATGCAACCAACATAATCAGGATCGCAGCCACCCCCACCTCCCCCCCTCCTCCTCGCCCTACCCCTCTCCAGGCCAGCATGCTGTGTGTATGCTGCCACTTGCAACATGATATACGAGGCGAATGCTTTTGATAGCCTCAACGGAAATGGCAAAAAGCAAAAACCAAAACAGCAAATTCGTAAATATTTTAAAATCTCTCTGCCACTTTACGCTCCACTTGCCCCAGAGCAACCCCCCACTCCCCACACCCCTCACCCCTCCTTGGGGGGGAGTGGTGGAGCAAACAAATAATAAATGAAGATAGTTTTTTTGGGTAAACTTTTGGTCTTTCGTTTTGTCTTTTGATCATCGGGAATTATCACCAGTTTTATTTGTTCATTTGGTTGTCATCGGGGATTATCGTACAGTAAACACTCTCACACTACAGTAGACACTCCATTAAGCGGGGGGGTGGGTCTGTGTGTGTGGGGGGTGTCCATTTAACGTCTCAGATACACAGAGCTGTAGGGATATCCGGCGCTGTAGGCGTAGGGCGAGGCGGCGTACACGCCGCTGGTGTAGGCAGCAGCGTAGGGCGAGGCGTAAACGCCGCCAGTGTAGGCCGCATAGGGCGTGGCTGCCACATAAGGCGTGGCCGCACTGTAGGCGGTCAGGAACTGGGGCTTGGCGGCGGCCAAGGCAACGATGGCGAAAAGGCACAGAGCGAACTGCAAAACGGAAGCAGATTTTTGTGGTAAGATGAGATTTGCTCTACTCCTCTTAAGGATCTGTGGATCCTTGGGGGATCCACTGGTCTACTCACAAACTTGAACATCTTGTTGGGGGTTTGTTGTGGCTGCTGGTGGAACAGAAACTGTTATGATTTACCAACCCCAAAGGTGGTGGCTTTTATAGTCCAACTTTTTTTTTGTTCGGCAGAAAGGGAGGAGGAGCCTCCGCAGAGGGCGGGGGGGAGTGCGGTGTGTGCGGTAGGTCACTCTTGACCGTGGCACGTTCCCCCCGTTTCTGTTTCTGTTTCTGCTTTGTGGTGGGGCAGGGGGCGGGGGCTCCGTTTAATTTTGCTTTTGGCCCCCAATGTCTCGTCTTTATGGCCGCCTTGTGATTCGTGCGTTGCATTGCTAATAGACGTTTCGTGCTTACCTTGGCTTGTAGGGAAGTATCTATGTATCTATCTATCTGTCTGTCTAACCAAAAAGGTTCGTGGGTGTGCAGGGGGCAGTACGAAACGGAAGCAATCTGTAATTCCCCAAAGCAAATGCCGTTTGACCTTTGCCAATGTTAATTTGTTGAAACAATTATCGTTTATGACCGGCAGAAACGAGTTGCGTCTCTCAGAGAGATTCACACCCAGCCTTTCTCCACGCTTTCCCCACCCCGTTTTTCCCCGCTTTCTTCCTTTGTTTTACTGCAGTTCATTTTACTCCTCCGCTTTGGCGTAGCCTTCAAAGGGAAACTGTCCTTATTTCATCATAGAATCATAGTAAAAATCCTGCATCACTTGCACAGAAATCGAACAAATTGCATCGCATTCCGATCATAGAACAAATTTCAATATACATATATTTGAGGGTATTCCTGGTTCGTTCTCTGGTCAAAAGTTTTCCCCTCTACGAGTATATTTTTCATCTTCTTTGTTCCAGTTTTCACTCGACAAAACATTCAATTTGTCAAAGTTGTAAAATTAAAGCAGCTTCTCAGCTGCTCTCTCTCCCTCCCTCCCTCTCTCCCTCTGCCCCTTTCGCTTTGTGCATTCTTCTATTGTTGTTTCCTCCTCCTTCTCCTGCATCTGTCTGTTGTACAGTTTTTGCATCTAAAAGATGTACAATATAAATTAAGTTGGCAGCTCTCTGCCATTGCAATGAATGGGCAGCTCTTTTATCAGGATTCTCAAGTTAATTTTGTTGAAGGATAGTCGCGGGAATGGGCATGGGGATGGGGATGGACATGGGGATGGGCATGGGGATGGGCATGGTGGTGCTTGGGTGGTGCATGGAAGATGAATCGTAAGGAAAATGAAATGTAGGGGAATGATAGTGGGAGTGAGAAGCAACGCCAAGGACGAAATTAACCTAATTTTTTGGAATTAATTTTCATTTTATGAGAATTAGAGCTTTTCCCCACAATAAAATTGGATATTTCCTCTTAAGAATCGCAAAGTTACAGTTTTAAGATTATCGACACAGTTGCACATTCACTTGTATAATTCTTCCACAGTTTCTACGAATATCACACCCCTCCCCTCCCCCCAAAAGAGTTGCAGTTTCAAATTCCTTTGAGCTTTGCGCCCGCAGTTTTATATCTACTCCTAAAGTTTTAAATGCACAAAAATTCTGGTCACAGTTGAACATGAACTGCCACGATAAACACTTTCACGAAGCCAGCAATTTGTCATTGTTGTCACAGTTTCGCATTCCGCGACATACAGTTTTACCTTACTTTACAGATTTGTGGTCACTGCGTCAGTCACACGACACATTTGTGTCGCATGCTATAAATGCAGGCTACTCTAAAATGGTTCACATCGATGACACCAAAACTGTAGTCAATTTTTTTTTGCTCTCTCTCTTTCATGTTCCTGTTCTCTTTGGACTTGCGCTCTGCAAAATATTTGCCGGCATTTTTGGCTTTATTTTTGCCCGTCCCCCTCTCCTTCGTAACTCAGGCGACACACAGTTTTAATTTATCTTACAGTTCACGAGTCACCGCATTGGTCAGACGCCACATATTTCTAGCATGCTATAAATAATGCTCAATCTAAAAGTTATTTTAACGCCTTGAAAACTGTGTTGAGCTTTCTCTCTCTCTCTCTTACATGATTTTGTCCACTTCATGCTCCTGCCTGCATTTATGGAACAACACAACACAAAATAAAAACAAAATTCTTCACATGAAACCTTTTTCTCGCATACTATAAATGACCGTTACTCCAAAACTGGTTAAACCAATGACTCCACAAGCCACCTTAGCGCCCCAAAAACTGTTGTCAACTTTGCTCGCTCTCTCTCTCTCTCTCTCTTTCTCATGTTTTTGCTCTCTTTAGGCTTGCGCTCTGCTATAAATTTGCCGGCATTTTTGGACACAACACGAAAATAAAAACAACATTCCTGTGCCGATATTACACCACCACCCCGGCCCCCCGTTTATGGGGTATGGGCATGTGTATGTGTGTGTGTGCGTGTTTCCAAATGAAAACCGAAATAAATTGTGGGCCTAAAAATAGAGGACGCCATCCGCCACTTTGGGAAATTCTTGAAGAGCAGTTTTTAGAAAAGTTCGAAGAGATTTTCCCGCTATTGTTTATTGTATGTGAGTGTTCGTGCGTGTGTGTTTGTGGAAAAACAAAGTAAAATTGCTTTTGAAGTATTTACTTTTGCGTTCAACGATTGCCTCATGGAATTCGGGGGGAAGGATATTTTGCTACAGTTTGAAGATGGTTGATGGAACGCGGGCGAAGGGGAGGGCAGTGGAGTGCTTGCAAACACAAAATATTATTTTTATTTATTATTTATTTTACGTTGAAATGTACATATGTACATACATAAGTGGATTGCCTACTATGATAGTTTCGACATTTTCCAGACACAATTTCCATTCAAATTGGCAGAAAATGTTGCACGTGGTATGGAGAGGTTGATGCTGGGGGTTCGATGGAATGGACACCTATTGTCTAATAAATATGTGAAGAAGCTTTTGTATTGTTGGAATTCAAACAAAAAATCTATTCAATGATTATGTGGATATATTTCATTCGATTAGATACCTCGCATCCCTCCTTCCATAGTCGATGGAATAAAATGCGAGAAATCTAATAAGCATATCAAAACTGCCCAAATGCAAATCGTAAATACTAAGATACTGGTAGTATTGGAATTATTTTTGCTGCCTATTAGAATAAACAAATTTCATATTTTACTTTTCGGCGGTTACACTTATTTTGAATCTAACAATATTTGAACCATAGTAGGCTCCTACATAAATAATTATACCATGTATGTGCATGGATTTCCTGCTGCAAACAATCATGATGTGTTTGGCTTGTTGTCCATACCTTTCTCTTAGCCCTGCCCTGCCGGCAAAAACCATCGTCGAAATGGAGTTGAAGTTATTTTTACGATATATCGTTAAATATATCGACTAAATTTCATTTAAATTAAATTTCATTAAATAACAGGATAAGGAACTACCATAGTAGGCTTTTTTGGATATCATTTAAACACTTGTCACTTTGTCAGTCATTCTAGTCATTTCAGTTATTCTATTTCTAACGTACAATCGAACGTCGATCGACCCTTTGCGTGTAGAATTTTTTTTGAAAATTTTATTTACGAACTTGCGAAATATTTTCTAAAAAGCACACAAATTTCAACAAAAATGAAATTAATAGATCTCTTGTTCAGCAAACGCCGCGTTGACGAATCGTGGTACGGGTACGTTACAGTGGCTCTCAAGTCAATGGTCTCCCCTGCGATGTCCATTTTGGGATTCATTCTGATAGGCGCAGCTTTCGGCTACGCGCACAATTACTACATATACGGCAAGAACAAGAGGGTCAAGGAGCAGGCCCGGAAGCAGCTGAAAATATTGAATGCAAGCTTGAAGCGATCTGGTGGAAAGCAGCTAGACATTGGGGACTTGACAGAAAAGGAACTGGTTATTGCCGCTAGTTTGGTCCTACCCGAGGACATGGGCATCGGCTGGGGCGATATAGCCGGCCTCGATCACATCGTCCAGGAGCTGAGGGAGACTGTGCTGCTGCCTGTGCGACACCGCCATCTTTTCACGCACTCACAACTGTGGCGTCCGCCCACGGGCATACTCCTGCACGGTCCACCCGGCTGTGGCAAGACAATGATTGCCAAGGCCATGGCCAAGGAGGCGGGCATGCGCTTCATCAATCTGGACGTGTCCACGCTCACAGACAAGTATTATGGAGAAACACAGAAGCTGACCGCCGCCGTCTTCTCTCTGGCCAAGAAACTGGAGCCGACCATCATATTCATTGATGAGATCGAGTCCCTGCTGCGTGCACGCAACCAAAAGGATCACGAGGCCACGGCCATGATGAAAACCCAATTTTTGCAGCTCTGGGATGGCCTGGTCACGTCCGGCAAGTCAACTGTGATAGTCCTGGGTGCAACCAATCGCCCCAATGATCTGGACCAAGCCATCAGACGACGCATGCCAGCCAAATTCTACATTGGCATGCCCGACCAGGGCCAGCGCCAGGAGCTGCTGCAGAAAATACTGAGGGACGAAAAGCTGCACTCATCGGTGGACTTGGGGGAGCTGGCCATGCTGACGAAGGATTTCTCTGGAAGCGCTTTGAAGGAGCTGTGCCGTCATGCGTGCATGTGTCGCATTCGCCAGTTTATGCGCGAACGCAATATCTCCAATGTGGAGACTTTCGCTGACTTCAAATCCCTGGCTGTGGAGCTGCAGATGACGGATCTCGTCTCTTCGTGGAATGTGGTGAAGCAATCAAAATGATTACGACTGCTTCCATTAAATTCTAAATGTTAAACGTTACGATTAAATGTTAGTTTCTTATGCATTCCACTTGATTGCATTCAAATTTCACTTTGGCGCGCAGGTCTAGCGACTATCGATAATATCGAAAAGCGAATTAAGAAAGGTATGGACAACAACCATTGTAGGCCCCTATTTATGTAAGCAAAATATAGCATGCTGCTGTAAACAATCATGGTATGTTAGGAATCGTGGTGGATATTACCTTACGTGCGTTGAAATTCTTAAACCATTTTCTTGTTGTCCATACCCTCTTTTTAAGAACAATTTTACAAAAATGTTATGTTGCATACCCCTTGGAAAAAGTTATTATAGAATTGAGGAAATTTTTGTCATCGCTCCAATGAAAGCAGTTAATGGTGTTCTTACAGGGTACTAACCATAGACCCATAGACGTACGTATATATAAAACTAAATGGAATGCATGAATAAGTCACAAACTATTCAATGTGAGAAAAGGTTATTAATTACGTTTCAAAGCATCCTGGAAAGCAGAATTTTAAATACTATTTGAAGAAAATAGGGTATACAAGTGTTCATACGGTTTACCAGCAACAGCAATGTAACATTTGACACCGATTACAATGTTATTAGCTCACACTTTTGACGCAAAAATGAGTGAAAGAGCGAAGTGTAGTCGATAAACCTCTCTTTGAGTTATCGAACCGCTGTGCTATGGGAAGGACAGGGCTGTCCTCATGGTATGTTAAAAAATTGGGGTGGATTTTACCTACCATGCGTTGCATTTTCGGGGCCTTTTTGCCTGTTGTCCATACCCCGCTTTTTGCTCAGTTCACCATAAATGTTATCATGTTATCACAACAATAACATAACAGTAACAACAGTAACATTTTTTTTGAACCGAGCGGTCGACGTGCTGCGTTTGCGGTTTGCGTTTGCGTTTGCTGTTTGGTGCCGACAAAATTGAAAAATAAAAACCAAAATATTTTGAATTAAAGTTAATTTCACGGTTAAAAAGAAATTTCTAGCCAACGGCAGAGTTTCGACGCGGCTTTGTTTTTTCGGTAATTTTTCCGCCTTTTGGGTTTTTGTTTTGTTTTCGCGGCGCGTCGCTTGGCGTATTTCAGTTGTTTTTTTCTGTTTGTGCGAACGTGTGTGTGTGTGTGCGAGCCAGCTTTTGCTTAAGTAAATTATTACTAACTAAAAGAAAGGCAAACGAAGACATACTGTGAAATTGTTATTGCAGTCGCCCCAACAAGTGTAAGTGTTTCAAAAGAATGTGAGAAAGAAGAGGAAAAGGCAACGATAGCGCAGCGCTGCCCTTGAGTGAAAGAGAGACAGCAAATGCTGATCAGTTTTACATTTTTCATCAATAAAAAACCAGAGGAATTCCAAACACACAAATCGAAAAACAAAGTGCAAAAGGCAACAACAATAAGCTATACAACCAGTGTTGCCAGAAATTTAGAGTCACCATAAGCTAGATTTAAGGAAAAAATAAGCTAGAATAGGCTAAATATTTAAAAAAAAAAGCTTAAAAAATAAGCTAACTATAAAAACACTTGGTGCATAACATTTAATATACATTTTATTCTATTGATATATATCAAATTATATTAATGAAATTATGTCATCAATTTCATTATTTGTTTCTTCATATTTGTCAGAGCCTTTAATTAAAGATAAGTACTTTACAGGTACTTTATAATTAACACAACATTTGCCATGACGGCTTAATCCATATCTGTAAAATTAAAAGGAATATATTAAGTATACACTAAATAGCCAATCATTTCAAATACAAACCTAATACGTAAAATTGCGTTCAAACCTTTAACATTTAATTGATTTCGCAATTTACTTTTAACGATGTTAACTTGGCTAAATACGCGTTCAACAGCAGCATTCGACCAAGGAAGCGATAGAATGTGTATAGAAAATAATGCTAGCTACCGAAAAGTGTTGTTTCCGCCAGCATCCTTATAATTAGCATCTGACATTAAACCGGGGATTAAAGATGTTTATTTATTATATTTTTATTAAATCAAATTTAAGCTTACCTCTCTCTTAGTTGGATGATTAATGTCATTATAAATTCTTTGCAATGTTGTCTTATGTCACTAATGTGCATAAAATATTTTGGATTTTTTATTTCAGCTTCGAAAGCGTATCCCATAAACAAATCTGGTCTCGAGACTTTCTCCAAATCGTCCTTCATAATGCCAATATCCACGTCTGGTGGAATTATCATTGACTTAAGCGAATTTATTACAGTTATGATTTCATTAAGGAGCTTCGTCGAGTCCACATTTTCGCCTTGAAATTGACCTAAATTGATCGACGCATAGCTGAGATAAATGATCAACCGGTGCTATGGCTGAGTGCTTGGCAATATATAAACACAATGCAACCTCTTGTTCCTCTGTTTTAAATGACTTTGGAACAAATTGAATTTTGTTTGTTTGCGTATTGCCTTGCATGCACGCGACGTGTTTTTTGGTAGCGGCATGCTGCCGCAATTCGCATAGTTTAGCCCCAAGTGTCGCTTTACAAAAGGAGCAATAGGCTTTTGTGGGGTCTGTTGGGACTTTGCGCAGCCACTCCTTAAATTCATCAAAAGTAGTCCACAATTCGCGAAAATTTTGTTTATAAGTAACTTTTGGCATTTTGTCAAACTTAATAACGCTCAATATCGCTGTAGTATGACCAAAGGTTAATAACGAAATATAACCATAAATTTAGGTACAAAATTGCACAAAATACCAAAAGTCACCGAGAAATATTATTTTAGTTTGATTTGCCCCTTTAAATGATCATAAAAATACTTTATAATCTCTACAAAAAATCTTTATGTAGACATTTTTTTAAAGCCAAAATAAGCTTTTTGAATTTTGAAATAAGCTAGATTTCAAGCTATAAGCATTTTAACCACTTTTCAAGCTATTTCATTTTGAAATAATCCAGATCTAGCTTAAAATAAGCCAAAATGGCAACACTGTATACAACAGCCGCGCGCGCCCAAAAAAGGAAAATCCGGTTTTACAACTTCTGACACAAGCGGCGTCGCCGTGACGCAGCAGCTGACGTCGCATTCTCAGCCGACTGCGACTGCGCTGCCCGCTCATTGCATTTCGATGCAGAAAGACACTATTTTTTTTTCTAATTTTTCCTGTGTGTTTCTTTCGAAGATTCCCTTGGATTTCCATAAAACAAATGTGCTTAAAGAGATCAGAGTGTGTGTGTGAATGGGGTGTGGGAATAAAAGAAATATGAGAATATATTGTAAATAATAGGCAAAAACAATTCTGTGAGCCTGCGATGGCGTCGACGCTAGCGTCAGCGTTGGCAGAGGGCCCCAGACAGGTGTGATCGCATGCCCAAATACCAGCAAAAACAACAACAACAGCAACAAAATAGCTACAACTGTTATACCGCAGCAACAACAGAAGTTACAAATTTTTATTTTTTTTTGTTGTACAAAAAAAACACGTGCGGTTCGGAATGTTTTTTGTTTGTGAGAAAAAACATGAAAAGTGAAATCAATAACAAAAAATCAAGAAAGAAACCAGAGGAGGAGAGCCATAAAAATATCAATAACAAAATGAGGAAGAGGAAAGAAAGAGAGAGGGAGAGAGAGCCATAGAAAAGCATAAACAAATAATAACAGTTAGGCATGGCCGAGAGAGCGAGACAGAGAGGTTTTTCCTGTAGTATAATTAATTTCCCTTTTTGCGAAATTGAATTTTTACACGAAAAAACACACACAAAACAAAGTGGAAAAATGTACGGTAATCGTTTTCTGTGCGTGCCTTATCTTATCCGTAAACACCGTTAATGATGGTGCAATCCATTGAATACAGAAAAAACCCGTAACAATTGTTTCCTTATCGAATAGTGGGAGCGAGCGAGAGAGCGAACGATAAGAAGAGCTTACTTCATTATTTCCTTCTTCCTTCTTCTTCCTTTGCTCCTTCTGTTGCGGTGCGGTGGAGCCCAACAAATATTTTTATCTACTTACAATGTTGTCTAGACGGATTCTCCGTGCTCCCTGCTCCTCTTGCTCTTGCTGTCTCCTCCTCTTCTTCTTCATGATAGTATGTCGCCTCCTTCTCTTCTTACTCAGAGACTATATTCTTGTGTGTGTGTGTGCGTGTGTGTTTGTGTGTGTATCGTGTATCCCAAGAGTGGAGAGATTTTTAACACCCTCTGGCTGCTGTCGCTGCTTCTTCGCTGCTTTTTACTACTTTTTGCTATGCTCCACTCCGCATCTCGCCTTTCTCTCTTCTGCCCTCGCCCATTCATCCAACGACTTTCGACCCCCGACATACAACCGTTCTCCCCCGTCCCACCAGCACAGAACACAGCTTCCCCCCAAAAGTTGACGGCCCAAAAGTCACCCCCCAAAAAAAGAAAACGCATTCTCTCATTTATTGCCTTTTGCTGCTGTTCATTCTCCATTCCGCTGGTGCTCGTGCTTCTGCTTCTGCTGCTGCTGCTGCGCTGTGCTGCTCTTACTCCTGTTATTGTGGGTGCCGTTTGCGCGCAAATTTAAATTTATGGGAACATACTGAACGCACTAACTGTGACACCCCCTCTCTATCCACTCCCCCACTCCCTCTGTCATCTGTCTGTCTCTCTTCCGCTTTGGGGAACAGAACTTTTGCTGCCTTTGGTCTCTGCCACCAACAAAAACAGCAAAAACAACAACTACTACTACAATGAGAGGCTGTCGTCTCTCCTCTGCTGCTGCTGCTGCTGTTTGTCCATTGGTTTTTGCTGTCTGCTGCTGTATTGCTTTTGTTGTATTTGCTGTCTGCTGCTGTTTTGCTTTTGTTGTATTTGCTGCTGCTTTGTTGGTGCATTGTAGACAGCGACAGAGCCAGACAGAGAACGGGAGAGAGAGACAGAGAGAGAGCAAACGCGACCGACACACGGCACAGACAGAGCAGCGGCTTCCATTTGCTGTTTCTTCCTCTGCCGACGGCCGACGCTGCAGCCGCCCTGTGTTCCATTAGCAGCAGCCGCCAGCCACCCCGAACACTTGTATTTGTGAATTGTTGTGCAGTGTAAATGACGGCACAGTGGGCTGGCATTTGTCAACCAGATGCTTGCTTAAAGTACATCATTGCATGCACAATTCCAGCGCACCTTCGTACCACTGTGCTGTGTAAATGACGGCACAGTGGTTTCGGAATTAGCCTGGGAGCATGCAATGTTAATTTGTTTTCCCTGAAACTCCCAGCGGGCCCAGACATCTGCACATGCAATTAAGTCTAGCTATTTTATTGCGAAATTAAACACCTGCATCCCACTGTGCAGAGACTCGCTTCGTAGCGGCAGAGGCAGCAACAGAAACAGCGGCAGCAGCTGCTGGTCAAAGAGTTTATTGTTGTTAGGTTTTTGCTGATACTTCTGTTACTGCGGTCTCTCTCTTTAGCTCTGTCTCCCTCGCTCCTCTACTCTCTTTGGTTGCGCTCTCTTTGAGCGGAGTTGTTCCTGCGCCTGCTGCTCCTGCTGCTGCTGCTGTGCTGCTGCGTTTACATATTGGCAGACGCTTAAAAAAAAGTTTTGTTCGAACTGAAACAAAGTTCTGCTGCCTCTTTCACCCCCCCCATGCCCTCATGCTATGCTGCCATTATTTTTTTTGCTCTTAATTGGATTTGATTGCTTTTGGCTGTCGGCGGTGGCGGTGGCGGCCCCACTCCAAACGAACGAAATCTCTTTGAATCTGTGCTGCTGCTGCTGCTACCACAAATCGCATTAGTTTCGTTTTTGTCTCCAGTTATTTCTCAGCGCTTTCCCTTCTCGATTCCCCATTTTTCTTTTTTGCACACCCATTGTTTGCCTTGCCCCCTCCTGCTCGGTGCGTCCCTTTCTGGCCCATGGGAATGTGTGGCGTGGCGTTAAACTAGTGAACTGTAAATGAGGTTCAATGAACTTGCCTGCGAGCTGGAAAGGGATAGACTCTGAGCAGCCTATTCTCTCTAGGCTTTGCTTCTCCTTCTTCTCCTCTGGCGCCTCCTCCTACTTCTTCTTTCTCTTCATATTTAATATTCGCTCGCTGACGCTGACGCTGCACATGTGCAATATGCCGCCGCCGCTCTCCGTTGCTCTCCCTCGCTCACCTCCCCTCTTCCTATCTATTGGTATGTTTCCCTTCCCCCCTCCGCCCCCCCCTCTCTGTGGAGCAATGCATTTGCTAATTCAATCGTCGGTCTGTCTGTCTGTCCCACTCGCTCTGCTTTATGGAAGTAGTGTGTCTGCCTGAATGGAGGGGAGGCCCGTTAAAACAAATGTTGAGAGCATAAAATCGTTCGAAGTCGACTAGAAGATACCCACTGTTCTGAAAATATAAGTGAAAAATCACGAATATATGTATATATGTACAAGTTTGACTGTCTAGTGCATATACCTTTTGTCAGTTGCGCTTAACAGGTATTAAAAGTTTGCCCATTGTAATTGTTGCCGCTCTACATTCACTCGTCTCTCATTCCCCTCTTGTGCCTCTCTCTCTCTCACTCATTCTTAAATGCTCGCCTGGCCGCCTTTTTAATGGGCGTCGCGCGCCAAATCCACAACAAAAATGAAGAAGAGGAGAATAAAAAAGCATAGAAATAACCAACTAAAAAACAGAATGTAAGCTAACGAGGCAAAAGTCAGTGCACTGGAACAACAACCACCACCACAACAATATCTATGGATCCTACGGCGGCTCCCCTTGCCACAAGCCAGTGTTAGCCTAGTGTTACAGTTAGCCAAGATTTCGTTCAACACTTTTCATCGGTTCGGTTCTGTTCTGCTTACCAATTTCTACTTCGATGGTTAATACTTTTGGGGCCAAACAAAGTAACCAAAACGAGAAGAAATATGCGTCTTTAAAATGTTCTTTCATATTTCCAAAGGGTAGGGCAGGGTGCGGGGCAGGGCCCGGCGAAAGATGAACACGCACATGGAATACCAATTCGCCGTAGTTTTGTTTCGTTTTTTTGGTCCTCTTCTTTGGGCCGCAGCTTCGTCTGCGAACAGGCAGTGGCAGGCAATCCCTTTTTTATCTGTCTGTCTGTCCGCCCTTTTCTGGTTCTGGTATTTTTGTGTATCCTGTCATCATTCTACCATTCCTCGCACCATTCCACTATTCCCCTTACCTGTGTGCACTTTGCGCGTTCCTACTCACTCGCTCTCGCTTGCTCTCCCTCGCTCTCTCCTGCTCGTTCGATGGCACTTCTACCTGCTTTTCAATCTGCATTCCAATAAGAGAAGTTCTCTTCTTCCAACTTAAACTCCGTCTGATACGCAGAGCTGCCAACTCATTGCATTTGACCTTTTTGTGGGGTGCGGATGGAGGTGGAGAGATTCCCTGAGATGCAGAAGGGTTATTCCACAGATTGTCTGAGGTGCCGATGGGATTTCTGTCTTTACTTTGCTTCATGAGATTTCCTGCGATTTTGTGGAGATTTATACACAGATATTCGTGCAATTTATTGGATAATCTTGCCGTAGCATAGCCCCTGGGAGATATCTATAAATCTTAAAGAGCTTAAATGGGGTATAGCTCCGCTCTCTCCACTTGGTTACACTCGATTTCCCCTCCGAGACACTTCAATTTTGAGACCCTTTCACACTGTTTCTTCCTCGTTTTGTGGTTGCATTTCCTTTGTTGGCTTTGGGGCATCCTTTAACGGGGCGTCCTCCCTGCCACTCTGCTCCCCCTGTGTCGTTTTCAGTTCGTTTTCCGTCTTTTGTTTCAGTTTCAAGTGGCCAGTCCGTCCCTTGGCATTGCACATGAGAGGATGCTCCATTTCCTAGGATTTCCATTTGGATCTGCTCGCCTCAAGCATCCCTTCAACCAGTCACTGGCTCCAGGGTCTCTTCCATCTTCAAGAGCTCTCCCACTCCCACTCCCACTAGTACTCCTGGCTCACCCTCTCTCTGTCTCTGTCTTCCATCTTCACCAGCTGTCGGCAGTGGCAACGTTTTTGATGATGACATCGACAAGTGGCCATGCCTTCTGTTATTGTTGCTTTTGCTTTTGTGGTTTGCAGCTGGTGGGTTGGTTGGTTGGTTGGTTGGTTGATTGGGTTGGGTTGGTGGGGCATGCCACTCTTGGCGCACTGCTTGCCTCAGCATTGCTGCATTTTGCAGTTAATTTTCATCAAATTGAAAACATTTTGCTGAATGGCACTTGCCACAGTGGTTGTCGGCTGTCTGCTGTCGACTGTCGGCTGATTGTTGAATGTTTGCTGTTGAATCTGGGTTGATTGTGCGGTTTATCGCTGTGTAGATTAACAGAAAGAGTTGCTCAAGTGTTAAGGAAGCTTTAACTAAGGTCCAAATCGGGGATATTCCAAAATCTAGATTGATTTTGGTACAATTTTTCATTAGATATCATATGTCAAGGTTGGCAAATTGTCAGAGAAAGGCTAAATCAAAGGACAATCTACATATGACTTAGTTTTGATATTAATTGGGTTTTCATTGAATATCGAATATTTATCGAACATATGACCGAAAAGTTCCTAAAAAGTTGAGATCTCGTTTGATCGAAATGATCGAAATTCCGAAATTGTAAAGTAAAAACATTATCGAAGAAGTTAAAACCAAAGTACTTAACCGGAAGTTAAGTTATCGTTTGTATCGATTATAAATCGAACTTTTAAATATAATCAAAAGAAAATCAAAAAAAGTGTCCAAGAAGTTGTAAATAGGAATCCAAAAACTACGATAAGAGCCGAAGCTGATTGTTGTTGCCTCTTGCCACCAGACTGTGCAACACCATCTCTATAACAAGTGTTCTAATTGCAGCAATTAACCAACAAGTGGAGTAACCAGCAGTTGAGCAGGAAAAGTGAAAGATACAACATAAAAAACGGATACAAAACGTGTGACACGCAGAAAAAGTGAAGTGAAGTGCAGTGAAGAAACAACCCAGACCCAGACCCAGGCCCACGCCCACGCACGCGAGGGTGTTCCCTGAGCCCGGGTTTCCCATTTCCCTGCTAATTAGTGCGCCACGCCACGCCACACAAAGTCACGTGACAAATGGGGGGCAAACGATAGAGAGGAAAACGATCCATCCACGCAGCAGAAGAAGTAGAAGAAGCACCTTCCTTCCTTCCTTCCGGGAAACAGGCCTCTCACCCACCCCACTCACCGTAGCAGAGACCCACCGCCATGTCGCTGCGCAGCAACAAGTTGCAGAGCCAACAGTCGACGGCCAGCAATGGGAGTGGCAATAGCAGCGGGAGTGGCAGCGGTGGCGGCGGCGGCGGCACGGGACAACAGTTGCAACATCCGCCGATGGCGTACCAGCAGCAGCAGCAACAACTGCTCGCCCAGCTGCAGCAACAGCACAAATTCCAGGCCCAGGCTCAGGCCCAGGCCCACGGGAAGTACGGCCCCTCTCCCACCCAAATGGGGAGCAACACCAGTCGCAACAACCTGGCCACACTGGTGGCGGCCATCAATGGATCGCACGATCCAACGGCAGGGTCTCCTGGCGGTGGAGTCGGCTATCAGTTGTCGCCGGCGGCCGCCTCACGGGTGGCCCATGCCCCGCCGCACTCGCCACTGGGTCCGCCCTCGTACAGTGCCGCCACCGCCCAGTCGGCCTTCACCTACTATGGCCAGCATCCGGGATCCCAGCACCAGATGCACCACTCCTCCTACCACCCCCAGCAGCAACAGCAGCAGCAGCAGCAACAGCAACAGCAGTCGCTGCCACCGCCCGATCTCACGGATGGCATCGATCACCCCGGATCGCATGGATCTCCGCCGGATTCGCCCAGTGCCGCAGCAGCGGCGGATCTCGAACAGCAGCTGTGCGTCGTGGCCAAGATGCAAAAGTCGGTTACCATCACGGTGACGCCACAGCGCAGCAACTCCATGGATTTCCTCAACTTTGAGGAGAAGCGCCAGCTGATCGCCTCCTCGCTCTCCCTCTCCGACATCCTGCACAGCAACAGTGGCGCCAACCAGCAGGCCAAGGAGGCAGCAGCGGCGGCGATCAATGGGAGTCAGTGTGGTAAGTTTCTTGATTCCACCACGGCATCAAGGTGGGGGGAAATGGGAGACAGTCGGCCCGCGAAAAGAGGGTCAGAAAAGGACTGAAAAAGGGACATGGACTGGCATACAAATATGGAAAGGAAATAACCCAAAAAATTCTATTTTTTTGTGTATATATTTCAATTCTTATTCCGCCATAAATTGTTTTTGTTTTTTACACTTTCAACCAGAACGGAAATGTGCTTTTATATTCTCTCTGGTTTTTCTCTACCATTTTTCTGTTTGCCCAGCGACGTGCCCCAAAACGGTTCACTGCACTTGACAGAAGTGGAGGGATAGGGGGCGGGGAACGGGGCAAGTGCGAAGAGAGGGGCGTGCGTGGGTGGGGCCATGCCATGGGTTTGTCAACGCTTTTGTCTGTTTGCCCCAAGCGAAACAATACCCCAGATAGCAGAGAGGCGGGACAGAGCAGCAACCCAGTGAGATGTGTGGCAGGTGTGGCAGGCAGGGAATGCTGAGGAGGGGACTCCGATGGAATGTTTAAAGCAAACAAGAAATTTAAAGAGATTACACTTTCAGTGGAATTTATTACGAAGAGCATTTTATCAGGCATGGCACTAATTCAACAAGTCATCATCATAATGTCCGCCCTATATAGTGTATCAGATTACCATGACATGTCAATATATATAGACGACACTCGTGGACATCCATTTCCCACTTAACCCACTTACCCACTGCCCCGATCTGTGGCCGCCACTGTACTCTGCTCTTCTCTGCTTTGCTTTGCTTTGCAGCTTAGTTTACTCTCTGTCGCGCACCTCCAATGCGATTGAAGACAAGGCCCCGACGCCCCCCGCCCCCGCCGATCGGAGTTGAGTGACTCATAATCAGGCATCATCATCAATCAAAGCAGAAACACAAATTTGAGCAGATGTCCATACACCGTAGGGGAATTGTAGGCGAAACGCAAAAACAAAAACAAAGCAAAAAACTAGAAATAAACTTGCTTCGGAAGCCGAACCTTGAAATACCCTTGGATATCCATTGGAGAAAAGATTAACAGTCGAGTGGAGAACATAGGCAATCTACTGTTATGTTCTCTCACACAACGTTCAGACTCTCTCTGCAAGAGTATAAACCACAGCTCAGCAGTTGTTTGGAAGAGATGGAGAGAAAGAGAAGCAACAAAAACCGCAAGACAAGCAACGACACGTCGCAGCAGCAGCAGCAGCAACTATTGAGAGAGCATCTATTTTTAGGAAATTAACAAACTTTGGGAACATTTCTCTCTCTCTCTCTCTCTCTCTCTGTGTGTAGCTCTCTCTTCTCGTCTATCTGTCTTTTATTGGCATTTAAAGATGCAATTAAAATGCTTTGCATTTGCTTTTGTTTCTGTCTCTCTTCTCCTCTCTTCCCTCCACGGCCTGCCTTTTGGTGATTTCAAGTTCAAGTGGAGAGTGGAGAATTGTTATTGCTTTTTAATGCGTCTCTTATGAGGGCACGTGTGTCTGCGAGAAAGAGAGGGAGGGGGATCGCGAGGGCGGGAGAGTTGAAGTTTTGCTGGTTTATGCATAATTCAGTGTGTCAATGGAGAGGCGGCAGGCGATGACGATGAATCATTTCGCCTTCGATGATCGTGTGTGGAGATCGTGTGTGTGTGTCGGAGTCAACGTCTTTGGTTGTACGATACCCTTTCCATGTACTGGATGATACGATTTTGATGGGGTGCTTGCAATATAAGGCGTTCAAACCTCCTTTTCAGTTTCTATACATTAATATGTGTATGCACTTGGTTGCGTCTATCCATCTGTTGATCTTTTGCACCTCCTTGTGTCTGTCACTATCTGAAAGGGTATTGAAAGCTTCGTTCTTGCACAGTCTCCATCTTTCTTTCTTGTTTTGTTGTGTGACGGCCGCCCGTCGGCTTTAACCGACATTCCTTGAATATTTTTGCAATTATTTTATACAAATAATTGCTTACGCTTAAATGTCGTTGTCTGTTACTTTCATTCGCTGGTGATGTGATGTGTAAATTGTTAACAATTTATATAAGGTTTTTGCTTATAGCAGTGACAGCACAGGTACGGGGGGAGATCATTAATCTCGCTTCCCATGCGATAATACAAAAAAAAATCCCCTCCATATGAGGGGTTATTCTTTCTCAATTGATTTGCTAAAATTGTAATATCAATAAACAACAACACAAAAAAAGCGAGCAATTTACGATGGCAATTATAATTCGAGCACGCAAAAAAAGAAAGAGCCGAGTGGAACAACAAATTGCCTTCAATAAAAAGCATAAATCGAAATAACAGTTAGATCCAATTGCCCCTGCAACCAGTTCCTATACACCCGCTCCCGCTGCCCACCCCCCAAGCGTTTTTCAATTTCGTTTCAATTCATCAAACTGTTCATTTCCCATGTCAATAACTCGTCGTACTCCTTCCCTCATCACAGCACAGCACAGCCCAGGCATGGCATGATTCTTTGTGCAAGGTTTGTTTCGTGTAAGGTGGAGGGGGAGGGGAGGTAGCTCCACAAATATTTCTCTCATCTCCCAGAGAGCCAACACTGAAAAGTGGCCAACGAAATGCATTTGCGAATAACTTTACAGTTGGAGCCATTGTTGGGTAGAATGCCTCACCTCGTGCAGAGCGTACACCTTGTGTTGCTCTGGCCAGCTGTACAAATCGATTTGATTTTGTTGCTGTTGTTTTATTGGTGCTTCACTCCACCCATACGCCTATCCACCATCCATAATCCATAGGCAGCCACCAGCCGTAGCCGTTCATAAAGTCAACTAAAAATTTCATTGAATTCGGCTTTTGTTGTTTGTTTTTGCACGCCAATTCGGTTCTGCAGTTGCCGTTCATTAGCTGTAAAAATATGAGTAGAAGTAAATGAAGAGAGAGAGGAGGATTCAAGAGAGTGGCGAGCAGACAGATACGACACACACACACACACAGCAGACAAAAGCACGATGATATGAGTGAAGAAGAGTGCAAGCTTAACCCTAGAATATTGGTGGGATAAATATTAAAAATACTCAATACCTTTTTGGTTTATATAGAAAACTCACAACTAAGTAAATATCACTCACTTAATATTCTATATGTTATACTATTTATCATGTTTATTTTGAGGGCTTATTCAAATAAACCCTCCTAGGGTTAAAGTTGAACTTGAAACTTGACATATGAAGAGACCCCAGATTTAGTGTGTGTGCGTGTGTGTGAGAGGGAAGAGTTGAGGGCCTTTGTCCATGTGTAATTCGTGTGTTGTCAGGGCAGTAGGCAAGGGGAAGGGGGAGGGGAGGTTGTGCTATTTATAGACACATAAAAGCAGGTAGGCTGTACATGGAAGCTGTGTACGAGAGGGCATACCCCTCGCCCCCGACCACCTCTCGCAGCTCTATATCCTCTTGACTTCCAAATTTAGTTTCCCCACTTTTGTTGTCTCGTTCTGGCGAACATTTAAAGCAAATTTGGACATGCCTTTTGTCTCTTCTTCCTCCCAGGCCGCCCCTTACCCTACGCCTCACCCTACGACTATATCGGTTTCTTTTATGGGCCTCTGCTAATCGAACAGTATTAATCAATAAAATGATTAGAATTCCCCTATTTTTGGTCTGTCTGCGAAAAAAGGGGATTGGAATGGTTGAGGGGTGGGGTGGGGTTCGGTGAGTGGTATTCATATTCTTGCATAACATATTGACGGTTCTATGTGGGAGGTTTCACCTTGTCAGTGTGTGTGTCTGTGAGTGTGTGTGGGTTTGTGGAGGAAGTGCTAATGGAGCTCAGAGACGCCAGAGATGATTACCGATGATTACCGTTGAAAGATGATTACGTATTTGACGTATTTTGATTGTTATCTTCCAAAGTAGGTAAATATTTTGAGCTTTTGAGGTGTTGCCACACATTGTGGCGTCTTAAGTTACGTGATTTTGCGATAGAAACAATGGCTTCTAGCATATGCACACACATATTTCAATAGGGCTTTGATATCATCGCTCTTACTCACCGATCGAATCGGTCTTTCCAAAGTGAAAGAGACCCAAAAAGCGATAAGAATTGTTTGCATAAAACGTGCCTTTTCATATGATATGTATGATTAATATATAACAAGAAAATCTGAATAGAACTGCCAACTGGTTTGTTTTTTTCGTATTTAAAAGGTTAATAAAACTTGAACACTTTCTAGGGAAATGTATTGCTTAATGGACCAACCCAATGGTCTCCTACTCTTTTACATTTCTTAGTCCCCGACTGAACCGTGACAGAACTTAATCTCCATATGGCTTTCAGCTTTCAACCCAAATCCCAGCCCAAAAGTCCCAGCATCCAAATCGAAAGATAGATTTGTATAAGTATAATCTGCGGAAACAATCAAATTTAAATGAAGAGTCCAAGAGATAGACTTCAAGGGGGTAAGGTGGGGTGGGGAGTGTTGAACAACGTTTCGAAAGCCTTTTAACACATTTAACAGCGCACATGAGACGGCATAAGAGACGAGAGAGAGAGAGAAACCAGCAACAAATCGAAGCCATGACCCATTCATTGATGATCTGGCTGAAGATTTGATTGATGATTGATGGGCTTACAACCGTCTGCAAGAAGGCCCTCAAAGCAGTGCTCTGCTTAGTGACAGTGACTAGGGCCGCCACTAAACCGATCCATCAACCATCGACCCATACTTATGTACATGTATGTATTTTCGATGGCCATTAATCAGGGAAGTGTGTATGTTAATCGGTCAATCGATAGAGTTCAGCATAAACGAAATGAAGTATTTTTGCCAACAAAAGAACTTCAATTTTATTGAAAATAATTGGAAAATATACAAATACAAACAAATGTGTACACATATGTGTGCGCATCTGTCAGTTTTCATTTGAATGGGCGCTTAATTAATGAGTAAGAGCAGTGCAAATGATGGCCAGACAGTCGGATGGTTGGTGGTCATTCATGGCAGGTCAAGAGAGATTTCTTGCAGTGCTCCATCCTCGGGCTCGGAATTGATATCAATTGCTGTCCGACTGTCTCTCCATCTGCCCTGACAAATCTCTCACTCTTTGGCGGGGTACAGTCTGCTCAAAATGTGTCAAAGTAAGTTGTCGGCCATTTCCGTTTGTCAGTCATCCTTATCCGCCGCTGCAGACTTTTGCCAGACATTGTCCAGGTGTCCCGGTCTCTGTCTCTATTTGAGTTTGCATTTATCTTGCTCCGAGCGAGAGCTCCACCATCGCTCCATCCTTTCTCTGACTGTCTCCCCCTCTGGCTATAGCTCCTTTCTCCGACTGTCTACTCTCCTGGCTGTCTCCTCTCCTCTGCCTACTGCTCCTTTCTCTCACTGTCTCCTCTCCTCTGTCTGTCGCCTCTGCTTTTATCGGCCCTGGCTGTTGGCCAATTTGACAGCTGAAAAGTTGGTGCCCATTTGTCCAGGGCCAGAAGAGGAAGGACAAAGTTGTGTGCCACTTGACAGCTTATGCGGCAGGCGCCGAGGCAGGGGCAGGCAACAAATTTCAATTAACTTTTGTCAAAGTTTATCCCTCAATGAACGTTAAATGTGACACAAACCAAACAGATCATTAGAAACGGGCTAAATAGATAAGAAATTGATTTGTAATTAAATGAAATTCAAGGAAATGGAATAGAAATGGAAGTACATTCTATACAGCTTCAGTCCCTAAACCGTTTAGAGTTCTGTTAAGATCCCTCTCTATAAGGCATGGTGTTCTCTCTCTCTCTCTCTCTCGAAATAAATGTAAATTAAAAGTTGAACAAACCCTGACACACATTTGTGCAAATTGTTTGCCGAGCTGCTGCCTGATAAAACAAATGCAAAAATACAAAATAAATAATAATAAATATTCAGAGAGACAGAAAGAGAGAGAGAGAGCGAGAGAGAGAGAGCTAAAATGTTCAAGGATTTACACACAAAAAAAACAATTTTATGTAAATTGAAATTCAGACATAAAAAGTTGTATTTGTTTTGGGTTTTATTTATGCTGTAAGTTTTAGGCAAATATTTGGTTTGCTTTGGATTCGATTTTGGCCAAGAGGAGGTCGGTCGCAGGAGGAGAAGGAGGCCATTGAACCATTGTTGAACACACTTGAGAGGGAAGGAGGACGGGGGGGGGTGTTAGATTTTGAAAATTGAATTGATTTTGAGGGCAAAATAGAGAAGAATTGATGGGTTTTCCGTTGGATTATTTACACTTATTTTTCTTGTTTTTCTTTGCATTTTTAATTGTCGTTTTTCTTGGCTTTAATGCGTATTTTTCTGGACTTTAATTCTACCTATTTTCTTGGCTTTTATTCTCCTTTTTTCTTGGCTTTTATTCTCGTTTTTGCTTGGCTTTTATTCTCCTTTTTTCTTGGCTTTTATTTCCTTTTTTTTTTGGCTTTTATTCTCCTTTTTTCTTGGCTTTTATTCTCCTTTTTTCTTAGTCTTAGAGCCCTCCACCCCGCCAAGGGTCAATTAAGTCCATGTTCGTTTCTATTGGTGGTCATTAGAATCTTTGATTAGATGTCAAATGTCATTGCAATTAGCCGCAGCTTTGTGGCATGCTGCATGCCTCATAGACGAACCCGAGTTGCACGTGTCTCTCAGCGATTTATAGCCAATCATTTAATATGCAATTTGTTATTGTTTATTCGTGGGTCTCCACTCCGCCGCCACTCCACTCCATTCACTCGGATGATTCATTGCCAGCCATCCATTATTCATATGGAACTTTTATTGGAATTGTCTCCATGGAGCGGCAGCACCTTTCTCGCTCTCTCTCTCTCTCCCTGTCTCTGTCTCCCTTTCTCTTTTCCATGTGAGTTTTCGTTTAATTTTCAACGATTGTTAGCCACACGAATTTCCACCAATTACGAGTGGAAAGAGGGGGGAGAGGGAGGGCCTCTGAAAATTGGTTTCATAATTGACTTTGACATAGACGCCAGGCAATTCGTTTGGGTGGAAAATAATTGGGGATTATGCCTGGGAATGGATGGAAAAGCGAATCGGATGAGGAATCTCCAGATAGAACTTGTGATTGGTGGCAGCGAGTGGCAGGTGTTGCATAAAAGTTGAGAATCAAATGAATTTCCATTCAATGGGATATCTCAAATCGATGGGAATGGAAATGAATGGGGAAAACTCAATGGAAACAATTGAAATTCCAGTGGGAATTCCACTTCGAATACTCTGTCGTGTATTTCTGTAAATCTATTGAACAATTCTATAATTAATTCCTATTATCTCAAAGAAGGGGAGTAACTAATGATCATATAAGAAAGATCTTTACATGGTAATCTGGTACACCTAACACCAGAACAATCTCTCCTCGCAATCTCCTCTTATCGCTCAATGTCCAGGCAACATTTACTCAATAAGTAATTCAATTTGTGTGTCTACCTATGCTAGACTTCAATGTAGACACACCGATCATCCATCGATCCATCCAATCCATGCCATTCCCCCCCCGATTCCAATGTCAACAACTATCTCTATCTTTGCGAAATGAAGTAACGCCGCGTATCTTGTCACTGCCTACGCGAGTGCGTGGATGCCCACTCATGCATTCGTTCGTTCATTCAATCCATCATTCAATCAATCACTGAACAAATACACACCCTGGGCGACACGACCCCTCGACCGCCGCCCCCTGCCATCCGTTTCCCTTTATGCTGTGCGCAGCGTTGCGTATACGTAATGCGATTTTAACATTTTCTGTGCATGTGCATTTCCTCTCCCCCTTCCAACCCCCCCACCCCCTCCACGGGCCATGAGGCGTGACCAGGGCCCCCAAATCTTTTACTCGTTTCCCTCATTTTTTCCATCGCTTTTTCCCCCCCGTGTTTCAACTCCGATTCGATTGTACATTCGATTTAAATTAATTGCAGGCTTCATATTGCAATCAAAAAATCACAAAAAATCGACATTAGACGCCGAAAAACAGAGGGACAGAGAGACAGAGACACAGCCAGAAATTGGCTCGAATATTGTGTATTGTGTGCTTTGCGTGTGGCTCTCGTTACGCTGTAATTGCATTTCCAGTCATCAATTAGCGCCGAGTGACCTTCGACATGTTGATTTTTAGTGTGCCCTACCCAGAAAAAATGGGTATTACTAGTCAGATTCAACAGCATGTAGAAAGCAGAAGGACTTCGAAGGAAGAGTATTTTATAGAGATTATCTGCCTTCATCTCTTTGTAGCCATGAGGACTCCCTAGCTTCCATAGGAAGCATCCTTCTAGAGCAGAGGCCGGCAGCGTCCTATGCACTGTGCATGGGAAAAGGCCACGGGGCAGCGCAGTCCACACACGCACAGTGTAAAAGCTTCGTGTAGCTTCGTCCCTGTGCACACATTGACCCGTTATTCTGCTCGGCAGCGCCGTGGCAGAGAAAATGAATCGCGTGGCTTAGTGTCCGTCCTCTTAGCACACAAGCGCACTATGAACATATGAGCTTCTCATATTGTGTGGAGTAAATAGAGTATCGAATGCTTCGCTGTGGCGAATTTGCGCAATTTCAAAGATTGAAATTGAACAAAATCCTCTTTAATTTGCATGAGGTGGCAAACAAGCTACGAAATCCGTGCAACAAATTGTTGAAATTGCTTTCTGCTTTTGGAAAAATTTGTTACACTTTTTCTTTCTTTATTTTCTCTTCGCTTTTCCAGTGACTGTCGACTGTCGAGTGTTTGTTTCACTTTCCTGGGATCTGCTTGAACCTGTCTGACATTTGACTATGCCTCAACTTTAGCTCTGCTCCTCATTCAACATCTTTTCCCCCGCTCCACTCTACTGCCTCCCGCCCCTCTGTGCCCATCCTGTTGTAATTAACTTTTGGTTTTTCTTTTGGGGGTTTTCTTTGCGGCGGTTTCTTGTGGGATTTTCGCTTTTTGACATGCTGTGTCAATCCAAGTGTCGCCCCGACGACTGCCTGTCTCCCTGTCTGCTCGTCTGTCTTCCATAATTTATTTGACTGACAAATATACAACTTTTGTCGCATGCTATAGCCCCGCATTTGCACTCTTTCCAAGTTGTATAAATAATTTATACATCCACCGATCTCTGGCAGTCACTCGCTTTTTTTTCTCTCCTTCTTTTTGTTTTGTTTTTGGTTTTGGTTCGTTGTTGGTTTTATTTGAACAAATTGTTGAGCACATCACGTTGTGCAAATAAATTTGTTGTCGTCAATCCCATAGTTATTATTATTCTTATATGTAGGTATTTATTGTAGTTGTTGTTATTGTTGTTGTATTTCTGTTGTTGTTGTTGTTATACTATTTGCATTGCGGTTATCAGCAACAGCAGCAGCAGCAGGAGAGTGATTTTGTTTATTCAAAAGCGAGTCCGAGTGGGGAACGACGACACGACGACACGACGACAATTGACATAAGTTTACATAAGATCTTGTCAGTATTCCGTATACATAACAGTACATATATCGTATCTTGTACTACGATTGCGTACCCCACAAATGCAAGTCTTTGAGGCATTGCGAAATTCTCGAGTTTTGTTGCTGGATTCGTGGGAATGAAAATTGATATATAGTGTGGGAAACAGTGTCGCATGGGAATGCGATTGGTTTTGGGATTGGAAACTCTCTTAGTTGGAGAAATTCTATGAAAATGTATCTTTATAAATTGGAGCGATTTTCCCCCTTGGGAATTCCATCTATGTAAATGTAGAGTGAAAATTCAGGGTTAGCCCTTTATCGCATAATCTTATCAGCGGCAAATATATGCATAATTCCTTGCAACAATTTGTTTGAACAATTTATTCGCGCGCGCGCATATCTAATGGATATTTGTCAGGGTCTTGCCTGCTCCTTGACTTTGCAGACATTTGGCCCCCGTTTTATGGCTTGTTTTTGCCGCAAGAACATGCCCCAGACCCCCAGAGCCCCAGCTCTTTGCTGTACTCCACTCTCTGCTCTTGTAGCGCCCCCCACAGCCCCCCTTGGCTTTTCCAGCTAGAGTCAGGCCATATTTCTTGTGGATTTCTCTCTCGCTTTATGGAGTTTTTGGCCCTCAAGCAAGCGCGTCTGATGGGCGCCAAAAAACAACTGAAAAAATGCCACTGAAGCGAGAAAAAGCAACAACAGAAAACAGAAAACTGCAACAATTACAACTACAACAACAAATGCAACAGTAAATACAGTAACACCCAAAAAAACAACAATAAAATCGGCAAAAAAAAAAACCCACAAAAGGAACTTCAACAACAGCAGAGCAGCCACAAACCAAAACGCAGAAAACTTCAACAACCACAATACCCCACACTACACCAACAACAATTACCACAATTACAACAACCAGCACAGAAAAAACAATGACGACAACTTTCGCGAAAACCCGTTTTTCCCCCCATGCGTTTGCATAGCATTACTTTATTTGTTGTTGTTGTTGTATTTTTCTTTTCTGCTGTTGTTGTTGTTGTACTTTTGTACCGCGCCCTTCACTCGCTTTTGTTGTAGCTGTTGCCGTTGCCGCTGTGGTTGTTGTTTTTCGCCAAAATCTTGAAAAGTTTTTGCTGCTGCTGCTTGTTGGTGGGGCTGCTGGTGGCCTGGTGGCTGCCTGCATTCATTCAAACGTCGACAGCGACGAAGCTGCTCCCCAAAAAACAGGTTTTTTTTTCTCCCCATATGGAAAAAAGTTTTGAAAACGAAAAAGAAACGAAATAAAATTATTATATGACGACAACGACGAGGCTAAAGCAGCAGCAGCAGCGGCAGCTCTGCCCCCCGCGCACCCCCCTCCCCCGCTGAGTTGTGGATTTTTGCATAGTTTTGCTTTATTTTTCTTGGACTTTTTCCCACACACCACACAACATTCTGGCCCGGCCTCCTGGCCATTTAAAAACAACAACAACAACAAAGAAAAAGCAGAATAAGCGAAGAAATTTTTGGGAAAACATCGGCCGAGAATCGGTTGTGTGTTTGTTTGTTGTTGTTGTTGTTGCTTTTTGGTCTCGTGCTGGGAATGGAAATTGGAACGGGTCATGGGACGGGGAATGCTGGGACGCTGGGAAGCAGAGAGTGGCTTTGGCTATGATGGTTTTTCGGAGAAAGATGAGCCACAGAGTTTTGGGGAAAGCAAAAGGGTATTTCTGGGACTATACCTTTCGTCATCGTTAGAAATTCCTAACATTTGCCACTCAGCCTCCGCCAATGCTACCCTCTGCCACCCCTTTTTGTGTCTTCATTGTTGGCGCCATTCGAAATGAGACAAAGATTTTTCTTTCATTTTCTTATTGTTGTCACAGCGCGCGCCTCTCCTCGGGGGGTTTTCCTGCGCTTCCGTGGGCTGGCAGAAGTTTTCCGCTTCGAATTGACAGAGAAGCGACTTAAAGCCACCCAACTAACCACACTGTTTCCCTCTGGCCCCCTCTCCCCCTGTATTATGTAACTTGAAGCGTGGCAGCCTTTGGTTCTGCTTCTGTTGACCAACAATTGACCACAATTGGAGCACTAGCACTCCATTGCCCAGTCAGAGCCAGTTTATGGAGAACAAACGAATGAGAAGAGACGAGATAAGAGAGGAGAGAAGAGACGAGAGAAGAGATCATCATCATCGTGGAAGCCAAATATGTATGTTGTTGCTGTTGCTGTTGCTGGTTGGTGGCCCATTTGCAGTTGTTTTACAGTTGTCTTTGGCTAGGTTTTTGCCCACAACCCAGTACCCACTGTCCTCTCCCCCTCTCCCCTTTACCTTTACCACAACATCTACTTCTACCAGCACTCTCCCTTCTTCTTGACTTTGCTCTTGCCAGCATTTGCTGTAACTTCTCTCTGGTAGGCTCTATGGCCCCCCCCTGTCCAGGCACATTCGTAGGTAGCCTAATTTCAACGCTTCAATGCAGGCAGCACTTCAAAGTGTGTCTCTCTCTGTGTGTGTGTGTGTCTCTCTGTGTGCGTGTGTGTGGGAGTGTATGACAAAGCTTATCTGAAGGCAGCCATCAAGCATCAGAGCAGCCAGAGGGCGCGGGCGGGAGGGAGACAGACAGCAGACAACAGACAACAGACAAGATGCTGTGCCAGGGTATATCGAACAGAAGGTAAGGCCAGGCACAGGGAAATTGGAGCTGGAGTTTCTTAGTTGCCTTACCTTGCATTTGCATATACCCTGCGCTGAGGCCTGACTTTTTTCAGGATAGGTAAAGTCAGGGAATGAAAGAGGGAATGGAAAGGGAGGAAAGGGAGGAAAGGGAGGTGGCAGACTCTCAGATGGGGCAGCATGAGATGACATTTCTTATCTGGCTTTCCCTACCTTTACCCCCCCTACCCCCTCTGCCTCTCCCTCTGCCTCTTCCGCTCTCTTTTAGCAATTGTTTGCCTTGGAAATTTCCCAAAGCCAAATGCAAATAGCTGCAAAGGAATTTCCATGTTTGTCCAGCAAGAATTTTCATTGGGTCTGTGATTTGTGGTTGAAAAATGGGAAAATCAACAGAAAATGATAAGTAAATGGAAACAGAAGCGTCATATTGGTAGCCGTAGAAAAACTATCGCCTGGAGAGGCGTGGCATTTTCCTTCTTGGGGAAAAGTCTTTGGCGAAAATCACGAACTTCTGTTCATTGACTTTTGTCGATTTGTATGCCGCATGCTGCATGCTGAATGTGGCAGCTATTAAAATGTTTCCAAAGAATTGTAAACAACTTATTTTTGTGGCAGAGACAGGGGGGAGGCCTGGGCGGTGGGAGGAGAAACCCGCTTTGAATTCCTAATTTCCAAGATAGCAAAATGATGATTGCAGCAGCAGCAGTGGCAGCAGCGAGTGCCACAATAAAGGCTGCTGCATTGTACAACGTTTCAGCAGCCACAACATTCCGCCATGCCACATGCCGCATGCCGCATGCCCGCACAATGCCGGTAAAAGTGGGCGAACCACTGCCGGTGGCCCCAAAATGGGCGGCGGAATACGCCTCTTTCCGCTTCCTGCCGGAGATACATTTGCAACATATGCTAATTGTTCTCTCTCTCTTTCTCTCTCTCTCTCTCTGTTGTTGCAGCTAAGAAACAGAATGGAGCTGCCATACGCACAAACAGCCTCGGTTCGGGCACCCGCACTCCGCCCCTGGAGCGGAAGAGCAAACTGAGCGCCCTGGGACGTTTCTTCAAGCCCTGGAAGTGGCGGCGGAAAAAGAAGAGCGAAAAATTTGAAGCGGCCTCCAAATGTAAGATTTCTCCCTCCCCCACACCACCCCCTTCCTTCTTCTGGATATCCTCAATGTATTTATTGTTGTCTTTCGTTGCAGCTTTGGAGCGCAAGATTTCTGTACGTGCCAATCGGGATGAGCTGGTGCAAAAGGGGATACTGCTGCCGGAGAGTCCGCTGGGGAATATCCCGGAACCGGGTAAGTTTTTCCGAGGAATTAGCAATTAGGGATGGTAGTTGGCTTATAGTTTATATGGAAGTTACACTAATCCTAGATACATAGACCCTGGTAGGTGGTCTTGTACGTGTTAAAGCTACACCTTTTCGATGCAGAAAGCACTTCTAGGTTAGGGAATTTCCTTGTTTTTCTATCTTTAACATTTGTTGAACAATTTATGACATGTTAGCTTGTTTTTGCTTAAGTTTCGCTCAAGTGAACGCCAAGCTCTTTCGAAAAGCAACTTCCAAAGAGCGACACTTCAAGCCGCAAAGTACCCAAAGTGAAAAAAAAAACCCCACTGCTGGAAAAACACCTCAAAAGCCGCCTCTCAAAACTTTCTCAACAATCCCTTTAGAGCCTCTTCACTGGCCTTTGGCTGCCAAAGACTTTCTCCGATTTTCCAACTCAAACTCTGTTTAGAATTTCCACACCCCCGCAGTCTGATGTCCTCCCCCTCCCCACTGATGCTCTTCCGTATTCCGCCCACAAGGATACCCCCTCCTGGTATTTCCCTTTCCCACTGATGCAACATTTTCTTCGATGGGAGAGAGAGAAGAGCCCTGGCAGAAGTCATAGCGGAAATTGGCCATAAGCCACGCACGATTTAGCCAACTCTGCCGGCTTATTGCAGCCATCGCCCTCCCCTCCTCTCTCCCTCCCTCCCACTTCCCTCCCCTGCTTTGCACTTTGCTAAATTGTTTGCTAAAACGCGAAGAAGAGTCGTCAAGTCAAGAGTCGTGAGTCGTGACAGTCTTCCTTCCGCCTTGCGCCTGATATGAGGCGTGACAGGCAGCGGACAGACGGAGATGGAGACGACGTCAATTGGTCAAACGAAAGGCGACGAAAGAAAGGAGAAGGAGGGATAAAAAGGAGAAGGCGGAGGGAGTAGCCACTAGAAGGAGGCGCCGTTGTCATAGCCATCGCTGTCGTCGCTGTCATCGCGTCGCGTCGCTTAAATGCCAATTAATCAGTTTGCTCAACCGACGGCTAATTGTCCAGAGGCCCAAAGCGAAATCGAAAGAAACAGCAGCAGAAGAAGGAAAGCAGGCGGCGGTGGGGGAGGTGGAGGTGGAGGCAGAAGGAGAATCGAACGCGAAATGCATTCAAATCAGAGAGGGACAGGGACGGAGAGCGAAAGAAACCGAACCTGCCTCAACTTGCTGCCGCTTGTAGCAGTCCCTGCGAAAGCACTTAGTTTCGCCACTCGCCCATGGATGGCGTGTTAGTCGGTGAAAGTTTATGCTTAGCAAAAGCTTTTCATTTTCCGAGAAAAGTTTACCGGCGAAAGAAAGAGCTTTTATGAATGACTTTTGTTGTGTCTCTCTCTCTCTCTCTTGCAGGCGAGGAGTCGTATTACAACAATGGAGGAGGAGGAGGAGGAGCCACCGCCAATGGCTCCTTACTCGGCACAGCCGTCCACAATAATTCCATGAATCAGGCCAATAATTCCATAAATGCCACCACCTACGGCACGGCAGGGAACTCCCTCATTTCCGCCAGCCAGCAACAGCAGCAGCAGCAGCAGCAGCACGGTCTTCCCAATTCGATATCCGTGCAACAGTTCAACGGAGGAGCCGGCGGTCAGCCACAGAATTCCATGGCCAATGGCTGCCTGATTGGTGGTGGTGGTGCAGGAGGCGCAGGCGGGGATGGCTCTTCGGACACATCTTCGTTGAGTGGCGGCGTGCCCCATTCGCAGTCGGCGCCACAGCAATTGGGCGTGGGCCAGCAGCAGCAGCCGCCGCCATTGACACCGCTGGCGCAGCATCATCAGGCGCTGGCACAGCAGCTGCAGCAGCGATTCGCCATCAGCAATAACAATGGTAAGTGATCCATTGATACCCTGTACACATATAAGAGTGTGTATGAATGATCGAGAAGAATAAAATCTATTTAAATGGACTTTTTTCTATGGGATTTTCAAACGATCCGCCGAAAAGTAGGCAATGGGAAAATATGTAACAAAGCAAGCAGTGGAAGCAGTAAAGCAGTGGCAGCGGTAAAGCAGTAGAAATGTACTTGCTGTTACCCCTACTGCGCTGAGTAATGTTTTTTAATCAATTTAAAATAGAAGAAAAATATATAAATACTATACAATTCCAACTAAAGAATGTCTTTCCCCCCCCCCCAGTAAGTAGTGGAAAAAGGAAGAAAAGAAATTCCTTTGTTCTCTTGGACGGGAGGGAATGCAATATGCAATTGTAATCTGACTTTTATGGTTATATATCCATCTCTTTTAGCTTGTACGAGTATGTACAATGTACGTGCATGTATGTGTGTGTATATATCCTACAGAGACTACTGTCTGGTCTGCCCTTAATGTTCTACTTGATTGTCATACCCATAAGCCATAAATTAGAGACACTTGAAGCCCATTTTAGCTCAGTTAACGCCTAGTAAAGGCCCTCCCACACAGACACGCACACACACGAGCAGACATGCCATGCCATGATGTGCTGGCTTTTTTTTAGGTTTTAAATGTTTATCGCTTGTTTGTTAAATTTCCAACCGAATAAAATGGGAGGAATCGTAGATAAAAAATGATGCGTGTGCCTAAAGGGGAAAGAGAGGGGAGGGGATTAAGGCCTAGAGACTGGTTAAACAAACATCATGTTTTTTCTGTCTGCACACACATTGATATGCTGGGAAGTCTCATCTTTTTGCGGCGCCCCTTCTCTCATAATTAGCTAGGGAAATTGTTGCTGGTGTTTTTGTTTGTTTGCTTGTTTTTTTGTGTTGTTTTTTTTGGATGACTATTAAATTTTCATGAAGCTGCTTTTTTGTTGTTGACTTGACTTTGAAGCTTTTTATTGTCGCCTTTGGGGCCGACTTCTCGCTCGCACTTTTATAGAAGCTGCAACCGGCATAAATACGGTTACATGGCGCGCTCTCTCCCGCTCACACTCTCTGCGCACGTTTTGTGCTTTTGTTTGTTTTTGCACGAGCGCAAGGGGAGAGCAAGTGCATGGAATGGAAGCTCTTGCTCTCTCTCTGCCGCTCTGGAATGACGCTTTTGTTGTTGCTTTTGGGCTGATGCTCTCTCTCGATGTCGGCTTTTGTTGTTGCTTTTGCATGTGCGCTCTCTCACGCTCTCTCTCTGTGGCGCTCTCTGTGGCTGTGCTTTTGTTATTATTGCCGCTGCCGCCGCCGCTCTCTCAGATTATAGCACATTTTGTTTATAGCAAACTCTATTCCGCTTAAATCGCGTCTGGCGTTTGTTCCGGCCGTCAGTTAACAGTGAAACGCGTCGCATCGTCCTCCTACCGATGCGTCTGAAAATATAGTAAAAAACCAGAAAACAGAAAGCAAAAAACGAAGAGAATATTCCCACGAAATACCGATAAAATATGTGAAGGAAATAAACCCCAAAGATAAATGCACAATGCACAAGTAGCCTGTGCCTGTGCCTTGAGCGGTTCCCAGTAGCACCACCTGCCCGCCCCCAAAGTGGGCTTTACAGGGTATCCCCGTGACTTAGCCCCCCGTGTGAATCGTCGTGGCATTCGCGCGCCCGTGTGTGTCTCAGTGCGTGTGTGTGTTTGTGTTTGTTTGTTTGTTTGTTTGCGTTTGTTCGAGTGCTTTATAGAAATACGTAATTTACGAATGTATTTAATAATAATATCTATATAATAATACTATATATCGTATTATAGTGAAATAGCAACCGAAACAAAGTAATTGCAACTAAATGTTTTCCATTTCCCAAGTTCATTTGGCATTACCTTTCGCTTTTTGTGCTTCGATTCGGGGAAGGGGATGGCGGTTGGGGGGCGGAGGGGGGACGTGGCCAAAGAGAATGCCGGGTCGGATATTCTACACCGCAGTAAACAAATATTAATCGACGAGGAAGTAAATGTTTGAATTGGCAAATAGTTTAAACAAAAGACGGAATATTATCGTTTATTTTTCTTCTTCTTTTTTTTGGGTGAATTTTGATGGAAATTCGAAATTTTAAAGGAAATTTTGTCAGAAATTATACGATGCAAAGTATTCATATTTGAGAATGTTTTCGGATGGTTTTAGAATGCCTTTTGGGCAGGAAATGTTATTTGAGAGTGTGGACTATTTGGTGACCCATCATTTGGTGACCCATCATTTGGTGACCCATCATTTGGTGACCCATCATTTAGTGACCTTTATCGTATTACCATTAATTCCAGCCTTGCACAGAAGAATTCAATCAAACTTCAACCTCAGATAGTCCTATTGCACCAGAAGCACTAATATACAATATATCATATTTCCAAGTCTCAAGTCTCCAAGTTTCTACGAAAACCCCTGCTCAAGAATGATTCTATTCATTTCCGATTATATTTAAATCCTTACTTAGTGGAAAATGTGTAAAGAAAACTCAACATTCCCTGGCAAATTGTCCTCTAAAGTGTTTCATAGACCCAACTGGTCTAAGTCCCATAGTGTCTCCCAGTTTACTCCTCGAAAACCTCGCTTGTCCGTTATTCTCTCTCTTCTTTTTATTATTATTTTACTTTTTAAATGAAATGCAGTGGAAATTGACTTTTGCTCTGTAAACAAAACAATGAGAGAACACTCGACCCAAGGGAGAGAGCGGCAGGGAGAGAGAGAGAGAGAGCACGAAAAGAAAAACATTTTCAGTTGTTCCGAAGTTAAGTTTTTCCGCCCCACATGAAAGGGAAACAAAAATATTTTTATATCAAAAAGTGCATACAAAAGGATGGAAATTTTTTGTGTAAATGCAACATGCGAGTAAAGAAAAGGAAGAGCAGAGAGGGAAGGCAGAGAGAGAGAGCGCAGAGAGGGGGCAGAGGGGGAGCGCGGGGAATAAGTGGAAAAGCAGGCAAATTAAACACAGTTGCCCCTCGGTTTTTCCTCGCTTTTCCTCACCTCGAAATACATTTTAAATTTATGTGGCTACGTCCGTCTACAGGGTGCTTCCTGCCACACTTTCTGCCCCCCGCTGCAGGACACTGGCTCTCCACGTCTCCTCCTCTCCTCCTCTCTTCTCTTCCTGCCTCTTTGGGGGCTCTCTTGTACGCATTGCCACGCCATAAATTGCGCTCCTGCCAGTCCGCTGCCTCCTGCCTGCCTGAAAGTCAGGAAGTCGTTGGAGCTGTCAAAGGGGGTGGCGGCCCCCAAAGGGTGTGTGTGTGTGTGTGGCCTAAGGGCAACGACAGACTGGGGGAGGGGACGGGGGCAGGCAACGTGCAACGAAACTTTAATTTTCCGCCATTCCACTTTTGCAGGGCTTTTCTTTTGCTCACATTACGCATACGCCGCGTTGTCGGACTGTCGTAAAAGTGTGGCCTACCGTTGGGCGGACAGCCGCGCTCTCTCTCTCTCTCTCTCTCTCTCTCTCTCTCTCTGTTACAAGAAACGCTCTCTTTTATTTTTTCTCTCTCTGTATCCTTTTTTGTTACTCTCTCTCTCTCTTCCTTTTGGACATTTTTGCCCTTTTTGTGCTTTGTTTTCTTGCTTTTCTTTCTCAAATGACTGCAAAAATGTACCAAAATGTTTATTTAAAAAATAAATTTATATTTCTATAAATTGAAGAACATTTTTTGTGCACTTTCAATTTGTTTGCTGTGCGTTTTCCTGCGCTGAAGTCTGTTTTCCCTTTTCCCAGCCTCCATTTCTGCTTCTCCTTCTGTTTTTGTTGTTGTTTTTGTGTGTGGCGGCTGCATCCCGTGGCGGCGCCGGGGTCGTCCACCTTTTTCCTGTTTTTGCATCCCCTCTGTGCGTGTGTGTGTGTGTGTGTGTGTGTGTGTGAAGGACTTTGTTTGTGTGTGTTTGATTTGCAAATGATTTCCCTAACAAATTGGCTTTCTTTCTCGAGAATTTCGAGCACTTTTTCGCCGTAAAATGTTGAATGAATCACAGTTTTTGTTTTTGGCAGGGATTTAGGATCTCTTCTCTCCTCTGAAGCACTTTCTTTGTTTCTTTGCGGTAGGTCACGAACTCTGTAATGAGAGCCGGCTCCACGGGGCGCCCCTCGTGCCGCACAGCAAGGTGTCGACTCCAGAGAGAGTCTTTTTATGGCCACATTTTAATGGCCAAGAGACCGTTAAAGGAAACTGAAAGTTTGCATGGGGAAAGATAAATCTATCAGAAATATTATCTAATATTTGCCCAGCAATACATATACCAATCCCTGAGGTCTCCGCCGCATTCTAATCTAATAATGATTCTTGACTTCTATTTCTTTTTGCTTTGTGTTTTCTTGGGATGGAGAAGAAAGAGAACCGCAATAGCAAAAGATAAGCAATATGTATGTATGCATCTGTATCTATGTATCTGTGTCTGTTTCTGTATCTCTGTAGGAGTCTCTGTGTGTCTGTCTGTCTGTCTGTAGTGTACATCCACGGCTAATTGAGTCAGGCTGATAATGCAATTAAATGTGTGGCATTGTGGCATGACGACGGTGGTGCTGCTGCTTCTGGGGATTGAAAGATTGCCTCAGCAATCTCCTTGTTCCGTTCTTGGGTTTCGCTGCTGACTCATGGGGTAATCGGCAGCGGCGGAGGGGAGTGGGGAGCGGGGTGATAAGAGCTCTGCTACAAGGAGAACTTTGATTGGGCTATAATCGCATTTCGTGGAAGTGGTGGGCCCTGGAAAGCACTGTCATATGAAAGATATTATGATGGGCCGTATGCTGGAAGATACTCTGGAATGTGGGCCTGAAATGGGTGCCCCTGAAAAGATACTTCCCTGAAGAGATACTTTCTAGAAGACTCTTTTGGAAGAGATACTTTCATGACCTTGATAGATCCTCTCTTGATAGATATTGCCCTGAATGCTACTCCTTCCTCTTTCCCCCCTACACTCCCATGGTAGTAGATCTGGAGTAGATTTGGGAACAGATCTGCAGATTAGTATGAGGTGAAAGTTCTTTCATGGAGAGCAGAGCCTGGAAATCATAAGTGTACATGGATAGCGATCTTTGGATCTGTTTGAATCTCAAGGACCTCCTAATATGAATGGAATTTGGCTGGAAAACTTGTGCGGAACACCTGAAACCTGCTTGATATCCACTCTCATGGCATCTACATACTGCCTCAAATATTTGCTCTCCCCCTTCCTCTCTCCCACTCCTATCATTCCAGTGAATGGTGGGTGGTTTACCTCAACTATTTTCCAGCTTTTCCATTGTTTGCCGTCGTTTCATCATCACTTGAGGAGGTCACATGATGAATGGTTATTCGAATTCGAATCCAATTTGTTTATCCACCTACCACAGGCAATGGCAGTGGCTATGGCCACTGTCTCTGTATTATAATTGAAATAAATGTGCAAAATAAACAGCCGCATATCTATGTATCTCTCTATCTCTCTATCTGTATCTGTATCTGTATCTGTGTTTGTTGTTTGCTTTGGCTATGCATCGATTTTCATTCAACGTTTCGCTTGCCACCTGCTCTGTGCTCTGCGCTCGCTCTGTCTCGAATGTGTGTTTAATTTGGCTAATTAAAGTGGCCAAAAGCCAGCCCCGCAAACTGAGGCTTCTATGGCCGAATCGAGTGACCAAATAGAGCCATAGCCAGGCGGCACTCCCAGAAAGCGTTTCTGGTCTCTGGATTGTTGCATGTTTTCCGCTCATTTGGATATCGCCCCAGACGGCTTTCCCTCCAGAGTGGCCTCTCCCACTCGCCTCCTGCCCCTCCTCCGCCTCCTCCGCCTCCTCCGCCTCCTCCAGGGTGGTCTTTTCGACTTTTTGGCTAATTTGTTGAACAAATTTATATATTTTTATGGATGGACGGCCGAATGTTCGACCCTCGCGAGCTCTCATTAATTAGGAAATTCTTTTGCGCCTGCTTTTCCGATTTATTGTTTTCTTTTCTCCATTCTTCCATTCTGCTTCGGTGTAAACATATTGCCCCCCATGGGGGGTGGGGGCAGAAGTATCTGCCCCAAAAACAAACTGCAAAACAAGCGAAAAACTGTTCACTTTTCACTGAGTATCCTAGATAATTGGGATGGGTATGATTTCTCGGTGAGTTTGCGGCTCTTTAGAGTCTCATAGGAGGTGTCTTTCTCGGGTGCATCGGGTGCTTCTGCTTCTGTTTGTAGGGTATCTGCCCATTCGTTTTCCTGGGACTCACTTTCATTTCCTTCTTGGCACTTGCTTGCCAGTGCTTGCGTTTCGCCATTTCCAGCAAGAGATGGCGAACAATTTCCGAGATACATTTTTAAAGGCGCCATAAAAGTCGAAATGATGACAATGTCAATGTCTTGCCCCCGCTGCCGTTGTGGCATGTGCTACTGACCTCCAGCCGGGGCCATAAAATCCGACATCTACGACACAGACCCCAAAGATACAGAGATACAGAGATACAGCGATACAAAGATACAGATACAAAATGATACACAGTGATACAAATACGGTATGATGCAGACACACAGACGGAGACGGAGACGGAGACGAACGGATCGTCGCAGGAGGAGGAGCAGAATGATATATTGAAACAGAAATGTGTCTGTATGTCTCCGTGTGTATCTGTGTGTGTGTCTGTGTGCGTACGTGTGTGCGTACGTGTGTGCGGTGGGCGCCGCTGAATCAATTATAATTCTCGCGCGCGCAACAAAAACAACAAAAAACAACAGAAAACATTCGCTTTTATGGTGGCGTATACTTGATGTCGCTCGTTTGTCCGCTCGCTGCTTGATTCTCCCATATTTGTTCTTGTTTTTCATCTTGTTTTTTATTATTTCATGTTTAATTATGAACAATTGGTTGTTGGTGTATCAGGGGGGGAGAGCGGAGGAGGCGGGCGGGAGGATTGGGCGCGAAATTCGTCTCACTGCAACTTCCGGTATTTCATTTCTCATTTGTCAGGCGGTTGACATCCCCCCCCCCCCCCCCCCCCATTCATTCTCTTCGAATCCCCATTGAATATTCTTAATTCCGATGGACCTCCTACTCTCACTCTCTCCCTCTGGCTCTGCTTTCTCTCTCTCTGTCTGTCTCTCTTTTGTTTCCATGAATTAAATTTAAATTGAAATTTTGCGGCTTTTGGATGTGTGTGGAAGAGGGGAGGGTGGTGGGTGGATTGTTCATCAATGCAGTCACAACTTTTGTGCCTTCTCCCTGCCATCGATGCTCTTTTGATACCCTGCAAGAGAGAGGGTGTTATGGTTGCTGGCGTTGTTGAAAAGTTCGACCCGATTCGATATAGTTCTAGGCATTCCTCAGTTTTGAAGTTTAAATTCTTATGATTGGATCTCTATATCATGCCTACTTCCAGGGTATCACAGACTTTGCTACCCCCTGAGGTCTGCCCTTCTCACATTTTTTTGCTCTGTCCATCGGCTTGTGCCTTGGCGTGCCTGTCGCATCGGCTTTCGGATAATCTTTATCAATTTGTGCCACTGACAGTGGCACTGCCTCTGCTGTCTGCCTCTTGCCACACTTGCCTCCCGTTCTGTCTGCCTTTTATTGCCGCTTATTTATGGACAATGGGCTGCGTTATTTAAGCAAATATGGCGACAATGCACACACCAGCCGCCACACACTTCAAGTGGAAATGGAAATGGAAACGAGAGTGGATGGGGGTGGGGGTGGGGGTTGGCGTGTGGGTGCAACTGAAATTGAAACCACAATGCGGTCGCAGAGTCTCTCTCTCTCCCTCTCTGACTGACTCCCTCAAGTGGCATTCAAAGATTGAGATTGTACTTTTTGGTGTGTATGGATTTCTTTCTCAGAATTCCATTGAAGATGTTTTCTTTCAATTAAATTTTTGCTTTCTTATAATGGTTATAGTAAGATTTGTGAGCTTCAGCTAGGATTTGCATAGGTTTGCAGGAGAAGCTGTGAGAAAGGAACTCTTGCCACGTTGCCACAGCTTCTAAACCCAAAGTACCAGAAATGCTGATCAAAGAAACTTATTTTGAATGATTTATCCCAAACGATCCCAAAAGTAATGCTTAGTGGAGAATATGCTTTCGGTTAAAGATAAAGTCTAGACACTTGTGAGCAAATTGCTGAATTCAAACTAACTTTATGTAATATGACAATGAGGTATGGGGACCTTATCTTCTATCTTAGTTCTACTTTTCCTCGAACACTAGTCTAACACCTATCTTTCCTGCATGTCCGCGATCGGTTCGGTTTACGAGTCGCGCGTTATGTGGCAGCGCCCCTCGGTCGTTTGGGCGGGAGGTGGGCTGCGTTCTTGCTTGGGATCCGCGCGTAACAGACATTGGCTGGTGTCGCTTGGGCCACTTGATGGTCCTAAAGTATTATCGTTAGACCCACGGAACGGGTGCATCGGTACTGCGAGTGGCCAGAACTGCACAGAACTCTGTCTTCTAAGAGATTTTCGTTCATAGTTTTACTTTTAAGAGCTGCTCTTTGGGGTTAGCTGTTCTTTTAAGAGCCTGCTTTCAGAATATCTCCGTAATAGCTTTTGGAAAACCCCGAGGAAGTGTCCCTCCTCTAAAAACTGATTCATCAGTCATTCATTTGCATTCATTTGCTTTCGGTTGCATCAGTTGATCTGTGTGCTATATTTATCTCTATCTTCCTGTTAAATCTTCCAAAATAAATGACGAATGCCAGGCGCCCACCCCAAAAAGTAAATGACCTTGTTGCCCCATCGTCATCATAAATTCATCTTAATTTATCAAACGGAATTCCCCACCCCCCACCCCTCGGATTTTGATGCACAAGAAGCGTTTACCCCAAACACAAAACAACAACAAACACAATTTTTGTGATTTATTTGTCATAATTATGAAACAATTTTAATTGGTTTTCCGTTTTCCGTTTGGCGTTTTCCATTTTCCTGGTGTGCGGTCGGCCTGTCAGTGGATAGTCTTTTGTGATATTATAAATTAAAACCGCACAAAGGCAACAACAGCAGCAGCGCACAATCAATGAAATTCAATACTGAATAAATATTCAAAAACTGAACAAAAAATAAAACCAAAAAACCAAAAAACAACAAAAAACCAACCCAAATGCCGCAACGAGTGAAAAATCATCGAAAATCGAGCAAATTTTCCACAATCAAAGCACAAAGATAGGAGGAAGAGAGAGGAAATCAAATCTCAAACAAATATCAAGTGATAACAGAACAAAAACAAAAACAATAAATACTTGAGGCTAAAATCAAGTTGTGCAAGGCTTTAATAGGCTATAAAGAAAACCCAATTGGGAACTCAAGAACTAAACCAAAAACAACTAATAATACTCAATAATAATAATCAAATGAATAATAATAATGCCATATATGGTAATAGCAATCTATAGGAAATAAATACCGAACCAATTCCAATCGAAGAGGGGAGATCGTATAACATACAATCTATGAGATAATGCGTATGGCATATGGCCTACAATAAACCTCCAAAATCAAACGAAAATCTCTAAGAATATTGTGATAAAAAGTCAAGTGTAAATCAAAGAAAAATAGTGAAAAGATAGAGAGCAGAAATATATTAGTTGTTGTTTTTTTTTTATAGTGTTTGATAAGACTTGGGGGGGACACCACAAATATTTCATGAAGCTTATTGCATAAATTGCCGTTAAGCGTTAACCGTTAACCGTTGCGAACCGTTAACCGTTAGTCTGTTAGTCCGTTAGTCGGTCGGTTAAGTGTGATAAGGTCCCCGCGACGCAGAGGCCTCATAAACACAGATTGTGTGTTAAATAATATATGCATCACATGTGCGCACCAATCGGAGAGAGACAACAGCAGCGGCAGCAGCACGAGCACCACGAGGCAGAAGAGAACAGAGCATAGAAGACGGCACAAAAAAGAGAGAGAGAGAGACTGAGAAAGAGAGGAGACTGCCTGCCTGCCTGACTGCCTGCCTGACTGCCTGCCTGCCATATTCATTCAACTCAAATCCCGATGTCGTTCACTTATCCAAGTCTACAGCAACAACAACAGCAGCAGCAGCAGCAACAACAGCAAAAGCAACAACAATAAAGGAGGAGAGCAAAGCAGAAGCAGAAGCAGCAGCAGAGGAGCAGCAGCAGAGCAGCAGTGGCTGCTGGACAGAGCGAAGGAGCGCGACGGAAGAGAGACCAAAAGCGAAGGCACCTTGAAGGCGACATCAAAGCCACGCTGATGATGGGCTACATCATGGGTTGTGCTTGTTTCAAAGGTAATGGATCATACACGAATACACGAATAGTTGTGAATATAGTTGTGAATACATTGTGAATGCCAGCAACTCGATTGCCACGCTGGTCTACTTGAATGCTATAAATTTCCATTTGAAAAGTGTCTCTGACACCCCTCTACAATCCACACTGGTTGATGTTTGCAGGGTATCTTTTTTGTGCGCTTTCTGGCCATCTTTTTGGCCAAAAGAAAGGCTAAGAAACAAGGAATAATAATTGAGGATTTTCTGAGCAAAATGTCTCCAATGTAGAGCGAGATTTTCCTTCTCATTTGTGTTATTTTCTTTGTTTTTACAGAGGGTACAATCTAGTCGATTCGCTCTCCATTTTGGAGCACTTCTTGACGTTGCGCTCATCTGTCGGCCATTTGCCTACCCTATCCTGCCTCTCCCTGCCACCCCCCTCCGCCATTCGCATTCACATTCACATTCAGATTCGCATTCGTTGCTTCCTTCCGCTCATTAGGCACCTCTCTCAACGCATTGCGCCTTGGGGCTGATGCTGCTCTCCTCTCTCCCTGTCTCCTGTTCTGCTCTGCTCTTTCCTTTCGTTGGCTCTTTCGTATTCCTTTTTTGTGCCGTCTTTCTATACACGCCTATTCGCATTTTTCTATGCAACGTCATAGACGTCGTCACCGAGCGAAGAGGAGAGCAAATATGATGGAGAGAATGAGGCTCCTGCGCAAGGAGAGAGAGCGCTCTCTGTCTGCCTCTCTCTCTTTATGTCATTCTCTGTTATGGCTTAACATTTTTTATGGCAACTTTTCCTCTTCTGGCTGTTGTTGTTACTGCATTTTCACTGCTGCTGCCAAACTTTTTTGTTTTGTTTTTCTTTTGATTTTTGGGTGTTTTTGTTGTTGTTTCATGATGGTTTTCCTTCCGTCAGGCTCCCCCTCCCCGCTTTTCCTGCTCCTCCCCACCCTTCCTTCCTTTCCTGTGTGTTGTTTTTGTTTTGAATTATTCCGATAGATACGTCCCTCTGTTTGGAGTGCAATGTGATTTGGATGTTGGCTCTCGCATCAAATGCTTCAGTCCTTTAGTTCTTGAGTCCTTGAGCCCTGCTTGTTTATCTTTTCACAGGATATGCACAGGTTGTGGCATGTTGTTGATTCATTCGAGAGAGACACACAGAGAGGGAGAGGGAGAGAGAGAGGTTAGAGGTGAATGTGGGAGTACGCTTTTCATTTGCGGCTTTCAAGAGGGGAAACCAGCCGATCTGAGAGTTGGAGTGGGTTTGGGGTTTCAGTTTTTTAAAGTCCAATTCGCTAAACCGCTGCCCCCCTCCCAGAACTGTGGCCGACCCGAACAGTCGTTCGTTTTGAAACAATTCTTTACGGATTCCACATCTTTGAGATGTTTTTTGAAGTATTTTCTCTCTCTCGCTCTCTCTTGTTTGTGTGGAATTTGCTTTGCAGCTGGAGAAGAAGAATTTCACTGTGCCCCTACCCCCCACCCCCACAACCCCCCTCTCATTCTCTGTCACGGGATTCTCTGTGGCTCCAGGCTACACGTGTGCTTCGAAGCTATTCGTTTGGTTTGCATTCCATGAGCCACAAAGCACTTAACCCTTACCCGGCACCCCCCTGGCACCTCCCTCCCTTGTTCTCCCGTTCTGCTGCTGCTCTATGTTGCCTCTGCCTCTTGAACTCGTGGCACGCACATTGCAACACTCTAACCTTTCACATTTGTGCACTTTCCTCTGGTTGCAACCAGCCCTGCCCCTGTCCCCTCCCCCCCCCCCCCCAACTGCTCCACTCCATTCTCTCTGTGTATCTCGCTATTTCTCTATGTGTATCTCTCTCGCTCTCTCTCTCTCCCGCGCGCGCTCTCTCTCGCTGTCTTTCTCACTAGATAGTTAGTTTTATTCAATTTTTAAAACTATTTTTACTGATGCAATTTTCCGAAGCGCGCGTACCAGGCGACAACGCTACACGGAAGCAGGGAAATTGAGACAACCCAACCGGAGAGAAAGTGCCAGAGAGAGAGAGGGATAGAGAGAGAGGGAGATAGAGAGAGAGTGCAGTGGAGGAGGATGCCTAAGTGCTTGGCCCATTAAAGTATGCAATCATTTTGCGGTTAGTTGACCTTTTCCTTGCCTCCTAGAGAACAGGGAGTGCTCCGTCTCCTCTGCCTCCTCATCCTTATCGTCTCTTACGCTCTTTGTTCCCCTCTCAGCCTGTGGTTTCCACCCCCCACCCTCCCACTCAACCCTTAAACCACTTGGCGCCAAGCCTTTGCTTTCGCCTCTGCCTTGCCTTGCAGCTGAAACCATTTCTTGACAAGATTAACGAGTCTTCAGGAGTCCTTAAACTATAACGACCTTCTGGCCGACCCTACCCCTGCCCTGCGGAATTGGATACCAATTTTCCCCATCGTTTTCCCGTAGTTTCCTCAAATCTTTCATCTTTGACATTCCCTCAATGTGCACACATACATATGTGTATACATATTTTCATTCATAAACAAATTAGTGGCATTTGCTGCTTCCTCTTCTAACGGTCTGTGCCACATGCCCCCACACAATTAAAAGGGGAAACACACATGCAGCCACGCCCACCTCCGCCCCCCTTTAGAAGCTCCGTATAAATAAATAAATAAATAAACAAGCGTTTAATTGAACCGGAAATTATTTGTGGGTGTGTGGGAGGGAGGCATCCATCCAGGGGTGGAGGGTGGCGGTTTCTCCCTCTCCCTCTCCATTCATCGGCTACTCATGTGCGAGAGTGTGTGGGTGTGTATTCATGGGTGTGTGTGCGCGTGTGAATGCATCCACAGTGTGTGGGTTTCTTATTGAAATTTGTGCTGTTCATTTTTATTTAGTCAAGTTCTACGAGTAGTTGCTGCTCCCCCTCCTCCTCTTGCTCTTGGGGCTCTCTCTCTGTTTCTCGTTTTAGCTCTCGAAACTTGTTTGTCCAGTGGGGTCTGAGAGGGCGGCTGAGGGTTATCTATCCAGCTATCAGAGTGGCAGGGGTAGGGCAGGGGTGGGGCTGCCAAGATTACATGCCAGTTGGCTGTTGGCCCGCTCGCATGCCTGCCTCTTGTTTGCTCTACTCTTTATGGGAAGAGAGGCAATACACATTGGCTGCAGTGTATATACTAATATTAGTTGTCTGATTAGTTTATAGTATACCCCCCATTTGGTAAACTCACACAAATGGGAGAGAGTGTATTCGTTTTTAACTTTTATCACACCATTTCCTGAGATTGTTGTTAGTTTCTGCGCTCCAAGGTTTTTCTTTCTTTATGGACACTCTCTTCATTAGTTCTTTTCGTAGTGTAGTCCTAGAGTTTCTTTCAAGTTCTTCCGCAATAGTTTCCTTCTTATGTTTATCGTCGTTCCTCATTGTTTCCTTTGATCCTTGCTGGCTGTTCCTTGCCATCTTTATAGTTTTCTTTATAGTTTCTTCTTGGAGTTGTATTCGACTGTTTCATCTCAGAGCTTCATTTAATTGTTTCCTCCCATCGTTCCTTTAATTGTATCTTTCATTGTTTCTTCTCATCGTTCCTTTTCCTTCTCATCGTTCCTTTTCCTTCTCATCGTTCCTTTTCCTTCTCATCGTTCCTCTTTCATTGTTTCTTCTCATAGTTTCTTTTCATGGCTTCCATTTGTCATTTCTTCAGTTAGTTTTCTTTTAGTTAGTTTTTCAACTAATTCCATTCCGCTATTCCTTTCTATAGAATGTTGTAACCATATTTCATTTTATTCCAATTCCTACTTTATATTCTTTCTACTATACCTTTGGCCATGTTTCTTGCCGGAATTCCTTTCCATAGAGTCGTTCAGTTGTTTATTTTCCTTCTTTTAAAGATTATTCCAATATATTTCCTATATAATGTCCCAGAATAGTTTCTCTATGTTTCTTTCCACAAGGTTACCTTCTTAGTGGCTTTTCATAGCCTCTACCAACGAATTACCATAGCATTCCTTCTTCTCTCTTTTACTAACCAACATATTCTCTGCTGCTTCTTTTGTGCTCCTCTTCTGCTTCTCTGCTGCTTTCTGCTATAGAGTCTCCTTCAAAGTTCATTCCCAGGGCATGCACAAGTCGTATATGCCCTGGGGAGCCCACTCTATTTGCCATATATTGTGTATATTGCCCCATTTTCCCCATTAATATGCAACCTCGCGCATTAGCGTGATACTTCTGCACTGCACTGCAATGCACATGTGTGCGTGTGTGTGTGTGTGTCCGTGTGCGGCCATAAATTACCGTTGACATTTGGTTGCATGTTGTGCCCGCCCTTCCACTGTCATTGCCACGCCCCCACTTGTTGCCACCCAAAAACAATATGTTTCTGCCATATAATCATGGGCAGTGGATTGGCATAAAGGCGAGGAGTTCGATGAGGGATCGCTTCAGTTGCTCCCAGAATGTCCTCCCGCCTGCTGGTGGCTCTCAATCGCACGCTCGTCGAGTACTTCCGCAAGACGAGCCTCAATGGCTTCGGATTGCTGTACTTCATCAGGCGGCGTCGTGTGCAGCGCCTCTTCTGGTTCTCCTTCATCTGCTGTGGCCTGGTCTTTGCGGGGTATTCGGTCTTTGCCATGATACTGGATCTGCTGGACAACTCCACGCTGACAGATGCATCCGAGCGGGGTTTGGGGGTGGGGGACGCAGCGTTGCACTTCCCATCGATTGGGATTTGCAGTGGCCAGAGGTTCAGCAAGAGAAAGATGCAGGACTACACGCAGATGCTGGCCAATTCCAGTGGGCAATCGCTAGGCTTTTGGTGGCAAAAGATGCACTTACTGTCGGGCTACATGGATCCCCTGTCCGTGGGCCCCGATGAGGCCAGAGAACTGCAGGAATCTCTGGGACTCCGAGATGTACGCTCTCATCTGCTGAATCTATCGACCGCTTGTGCCTCTCTGATCCTGAAGTGTCAGCAGAATCGCCTGGCCCTCAACTGTTCCGAGATATTTCAGCTTCAGGCCACAGATCAGGGCCACTGCTGTGTCCTAAGGGACAGGAATATGACGGGAGAGCTGTCCCTGTCGCTGGACACCTCCCAAGAAGATGCGTTTCCCATGGAAGAGAGTGGGTTTCCCGGCTTCCATTTGCATATTTCCAGTTGGTTGGGCCGCATAACCATTGGCCAGGGGGAAAAGTGGCTGGTGGAAGTGAGTGCCATGGAACTGGAGGCCAATTCGGAGCTGCGCGAGTATCCAGTGGACAGACGTGACTGTTACTTTCCCCACGAGGGTGACAGCAGGGAAAAGTGCCTGCAGGACTGCCGGCTCAAGGCCTCGCTAATGAATTGTCTGTGTGTGCCGTATCCCTGGGCGAGAGATGCGAAATTAAAGCAAAAGTTTTGCACACTAGACGACATTGCCTGCCAGCAAATGGTTGAGGGTAAGACCTAACTGCTTTCCCCCTCTCCTTAGCTACAGATACATTCTGTTCCCAGTAAACTGGTCACCGCAGCAGTGCCCCCAGTGCCTGCCGCTGTGCAATCAAATCTTGTACAGTCTGCACAAAAGTCTGCTCGGCCATATGCATCCCTTCAGGAGTGCTCTGCTGCTGCGCTTTCGGGCCCCTCGCTGGAGGATCTATGCGCAGGATAAGCACTATCATTGGTATCAGATTCTGTGTACGCGCAAATGGCTTTCTCCCGTTGGGGTTTCCCTCTTTTCACTGGCGGCTTTTCCTTGCAGCAAACATCGGCGGTGTCCTGGGCATTTGCATTGGCTGTTCGCTCATCAGTGGCCTGGAGTTGGTTTACTTTGTGGTCTTTCGATTTTGGTCAAACTTTTGGCAGCAGTAGAGGGAATGTATCTGTGACTAAGGCAAATAAAAGATGAAACAAAATGGCAGCACATTCGTATGTGACTTTAAGATGGAATATGGAATGGAATGGGAGGGATTGTGGGCGCCTTGTGCCGATGATCATCAAGGTTAAGTGGTCTACAGAGGGTTGGGGGGTGACAACTGAACAGCACAGAGACAAATTGTCTCTCTCTCGCTCTCGCTGTCGCTCTGTGTCTCTTGTACCTTTCTTAAGTGCACTTCAGCGTGTGTGTGTGTGTGTGTGTGTGTGTGGGTGTGTGTGTGCGTTTTTACTGTCATATTGATTTTATTTTTCTTACAAACGGCGCACCAACTTTTATCTAATTCTATTTCTATTTCTTTTTCTTTGCAGGTGAGTTGTGGTTTGTCCAGGCATATATACATACATACATGCATACACACATATATACATATATACATATATGTATATATTTTTAGTAAGTAAAAATGTTGAAAATATAATAGATATTTTAGTGTTTTGGTTCCATTAACAGAACGACTCGAAAGTCTAAAAGCTTTGCCAAAGCTTTCTTAGGGCACAAGACTTTGCTAAATTAAGCTCGAAGCGACAGAAAAAGCTTTTGGGGAAAGCTTTTATTTGAATTTTACTGTTGAAAAGTTTTCGAAAATGATTTGTAATGCTTTCTGTTTTGGGTGGGATTTTTTCTAATGGCATTTGTTTATGGCCACCACAAATCATTTGCAATCGATGGAATTATAACAAAAGGGAAAATGTGATGGGATTTTCTTGGAAATTTATGACACACACACTTCAGATGTGCCACATCATGCCCCAAGCAGCAGCTGGGCAATAGACCTCCCATTTAATAGACCTCCTCCCAAAATGTTCCACCAAAAGCTCTCCGTCAACCCCCCTCCCCCAATACAACCCCTCGCATGTGTGTTTGTGCGCGAAGGTCGAATGTCTCCATTAATTTTAAAACCGCCAACTTATCTCAGGCCGGCCGCGTCATGGCACCTAAGTGATTCTCCTCAAGCAGCAGCCACCAGAGCTCTGCCCATGAAAGAAGCTCTGCCCATAAAAGGGCGGGAGGGGGGAGTGTGGGGAGGGGATAATGATATCCACTCCACTCCACTGCATAGCCTATAGATTCGCATAGGCAAGGACATGCCGCCGGACGTCCTTCACCTTCGCCTGGCCCTCGCTCTCCTTCTGCCGAAAAAGAAAAGAAAAAAAGAAACGCAGCAGCACAAAAAAATGTATACATAAATATCTCAGTGAGTAAAGAAAACCTCCAACCTTCGGCAGGAGCTGGAATTCCTTTAAAAATATTCCGCATGTGGCTTCGCCTCGCTTCGCCCTGCCCTGACATTATGCCACACATACTCCGTCCGTCCGTTGCCCCGGCTGCTGATGAGCTGCCGCTGATCAAAGGCATTCCTCTGCCGTGGCACAGCCATAAAAAGGACATCGTTTTGGGGAGGGGTGGGGGCGGCGGCTGACCCCCAAGGTTGGCCGGAAAATCGAATTTGTCCTTTGGCTAATGCGTGTGTCGTCTTACAGCCAATTGGAGTAGTTTTGATTTCATTCGGGTGGATTCGTAGATGGTTTTAAGTGGAAAAATAAAAGGTGACAGACGCGATGGGTTGAGGTGTGTTTTTGTGGAGATTCTAGAAACGGATGCCTGTAAGAGAGATGTTCTAATGAAACTCGTAAAATCTTTAAATGTAAACATTTCAATTGGAACATTTTACTATAGTTTTTGTATCGAAATCACGTAAACGGCGTGCATGTCATTTAAATGTATAGCTTTTAGTCAAAATGTTCATAGAAAACCTGTAAAATATCGATGATAAAACATTTTCTTAAGCATTTTATTGCCTATTTTGAAATGTTTAAATACTTTCAATTCCTATGATTCACAAAGACAACCTTTAAATAACCAACCTTTCGAATGCCGATATCATATAAGTTACCCAGATATTTCCTTACCTATCGCCTATATAAGAATTATTTCCATTCAGGTACTCCTACCACTAATTAATGTCTATTTTCCATAAAAAAGAACCTATTAAAAATCAATAACAAAGAAATTTCGATCATTTTTACCTTAAAACTCGCTCACTTTGCACTGCTTGAACTTCTTGGCGACTTTAATCCCTCCCACAGCTTCTTTAGCACTGCTTTAGTTCTGCTTGAACTTCTTGGCGACTTTAAGCCCTCCCACAGCTTCTTTAGTACTGCTTTAGCACTGCTTCAACTGCTTGAAAACACGTGGATGTATGCCTCTGCTGGTCTTTGCCTGTTTTGGCCTGGCTCCATCGATTCCGATCGGATGCCATCCTTTGGGCTGCGGTACACTCATCATATGAGACACATGGCCACCCCCCCGACCCCCTGCCACTTGCCACCCCCCCCAACCCCCTGCCACTTGCCACTCCCCTCACTCTGGCATACAATTTGCCTAAAAAGTGAACCGCAATGCCAGGCCCAGTCCTGCGTTGTCGTCGCTCATTTGCATAATTCTAATATGGAACATTTTTGGCCAATTCCCCTTCCCCGCTGTCCTCCAGTGTCCACCCACACACTCACACACACACAGGAGAGCACGTAGCAGTCACATTTTGTGTCCTGGGGGCCAGCATGAGATTTGCATAAATAAATGTTGTAGTTGTTGCTTCGAGCAGCTCCTGCCTCCTGCCTTCGGCTCTGGCTCCTGCTGCTGTCGTGGATTGTCCTTCCGTTTCGCCTGTCAACGTAAATTACGACCATTTGATTTCGGGGCAATTACAACGCATTTTTGTGCAACAATCTCTCGTTCCTTTGTGCCACATTGCCCCCTTTTTGATTTATATTCGCCTGAGTGTGTGTGGGGTGGGGTGCTGGGGCAATTTCAATTTCAGTTTTGCAACATTCGACATGTCGTTGAGAAAGTTAATTATGAGCAGGATTATCCTTGGACTTGTCTGCAGTGTCCTGTCCTCCTGCCTGTCGTCCTGCTCTTTTCTTCTTTTCTTTTTTTGGCTATTTATTGCCCCCACGTTGTAGTAGTATTTTGTGTGTTGCATGTCCATCCGTCTGTCTGTCTGCAGGACTTCCGTTGTTTGTCGCCGGAATCCATTGTTCCGTCTGTGAGAGAATGTTCGCTGTGTCTGTGTGTGTGCTTGCGTCTGGTCAGGCGAAGGTTGCAACATTGTGGCACCACCAACCAACCGACCAACCAACCGAGAAGGTAGACAACCTTGGCCATGACAAGGACTTTACTTTATATATAAATATACATATATATATATGTATTTCTTGTTGTTTCTGCTTTGCTGCTTTTGTGCTTTGCTTTCTTGATGTTTTCCTGGGGTTCGTGGATATTTTTCAAGATTTTTCCTGCTGTGGATTTGCATGCCATTTTCCATTTCCCTTTAGCTTTTTCGAGAATGATTATCATTTGTTTTCGTTAAGCCCCGAAATGTCCAAACGGCTAAGGAGCCGCAGAGCCAACAAGTTGTGGCAGCTCATAAAAATGAATTACTTGCGTGCGCTGCTCCTCCCAAGGACTCGGCTCCTTCATAGTTTATCCTCGGCTTTGGCCTTTGCCTGGAGGATAGTTGCCAGCGCCCACGGGGCGGATGATATATATTTATTTATGATTTGCGAGCCATTTTCAAGTACGTTTTCCGATCCTTTATCCTCAATGTGGATTCTCCATTCAAAACCCATCGATTTATTCTTAAATTTATATTAATTTCGCTTTAATTTATAATCAATTGAGAATGCAAGAGACAGGAGCCTGTCTCTGTCGGATTTCCTTCTTTAGATTTGCATGATTTACTTATCCTCTCGCCAACCCTCACCCCCTCCCAGGCCAGACCAGACCAGACCGTGTCCCTGCCTTAGAGTGGGTGGGAAACCCACGCAAAATGCTCAGCGGATTCCTCAGCTCTTCCCTGAACCCAAAGGGACTCTGATTTCCAGCGGATTTACTTCGTGCCAGCACCTCCAGCACCTCCCAAAAAGATTTCCTTCCTTGCTTTTGCTTTGCCAGGAGGCCAGTCAATACTCCATCAGCGTTTCTACCTTTTGACCATTGTATAAGTGCTGGAGTCTTATGCAAATGCCACACTCCCTCCCAGACCCCACAGGGATCCGATTGAGGAATGAACTGCCATTGCGGCGGAAAGCGGTCCATTCAATCAAACGTTGACATTGCCGCCTGCCATCATCCGCCTCAGCCGTTGACGTCCGTTGTCAGTGTCATTCGAAAGGTGCGCAGCGGCGGGGATTAGGATACAAAGGGAAAGGGGAGTGTGGGAGGGGGAAGGGAAGTGTGGGAGGCATGTAGATGAGGGGAGTTTAAAGCGATTTTATTTATGCAACGGCATGTGCCTGCCTGCTGGCGGAGGCCTGCCGTTCTTAACAAAATTTCGAATGCAAATTTTTGCACGTGCCCAGGACTTTGTGTGCCACCCCCAGCCCCACCCCCACCCCCACCCCCGCACTACGTCTTCTACGCCTTCTGCGTGGGCGTGGCAAAGAAAAGCCTTCCTTGGGCTGCATTTAATTATTAAAATTTAATTTGGCCAATTCGTTGGGGCTGCACCCACGCTCTCAGAAGAAAGGAGCCTTTCTCACACTCCTCACACTATCCTTCTCTCTCTCTCTCTCTCTCTTTCTCTCTGTGTGGCTGGCTTATACGCCCCGTTAGACCGGCTTAAACTACATTGAAAACAGCAGAGGACACAAGCTTTGCCACCTCGGGCCAGGCTTTTGTCTTTCGTTTTTCAAACAACCTGTTTGCATCCTTGGAAAAAGAAACTATCACAAATTATGGAACTAAAATAGTTTTTCGGAGGAGAGGCAGAGGCAGTGGGCAAAGAGTAAGAGTGAAGACTCAGTGCCACAGCCAATTGTTATTCCTGTTGCTCCCCCGAGCCACGCACGCTCTTCCCCTCCGCTTCTCTCGCCAGCTTTTTCTCTGTTTGTTGATAAATTTTTGATAACTTGCGTCACTTGCATTTTAAATGGAAAAAAACACCGAACTTGTCACGAAGAGCGAGCGCAAGAGAGCGTCCAGTGTGAACTTAAGAGCGCAGCTGAAAGAGAGCGCGAGCGAGAGAGAGCTTTCGGTTCGGGGCGAGCTTTTGCCAGCACGTGCGACGCGCTGCTGCTGCTGTCGGCGAAAAGCGATTTCAAGTTCAAGTCTCGCACAAAACATTGAAAATCCAAGTTCAGAGGCGCTTCAAGGCTTGCCCTCTCTCGCTCTCGCTCGCACCCATGTCAGAGTGTATAGCGCTGCCTGCCCACAACTCTCTTTCGCTCTCTCTCTCCCACTCTATCTTTCCCTTTCTAGCTGCGTGTGCGTGTATTTTTGTGATTATGTAAGCAGTTCATCTTTTGTGTTGTTATTTTTAGTTATTTGTTTCCCTTTTCTACTTTCTTCCAAGTATTTATTTTGGTATTTTTGTTTGCTTTACTCGTTTCTTTTTAGTATTCATTTGCTTTGATATTTTTAGCCTTTTTATTTTGTTTATTTTTGGTACTTTTGTGTCCTGCTGGTATTTTTGAGTATTTAATTGGTTTTTTTCCCCTCAGCCTTTGTTTGGTATTTTTGTATACCTATAACCTTGGTATTTGTTTATTTTTGGTATTTTTGTATCCCTTTTCTGCTTGCTTTTTTCTTCCTTCTCTTTTTTTGCGGCAAAAATGTTCAATTGCATTTTTAGCTGTTGCTTTTTCCGGTTTATTTTCTGGTATCTTTGGCTGGTATTTATTTATCATTTTCCTTGGAATTTATCCTCCGCTGGCGGCCATCCTTTTTGTGATTTTTGTCTGCTGCTGCCCTTCTCCCTTTGTGTCGGTTGGACCTTGTCAATGGAGGAGGAGGAGCAGGAGGGAACGAGTGAGGGGAAACAGTAAACGGAAGGACGTTGGCCATGTAGTTTTCTCTTTTTTTGCTTGCCCTTCCCCCCGTCCCCGTCCCTTCCCCCGTCCCCCGTCCCCATCCCTGTCCCCGTCCCTGTCCCTGAAATATCTTTCTGTTTCTTTCTCCTGCCCTGAAATATATGTCCCTTTCTTTTCTTACCCTCTGAAACCTCCCCTCGACTCTTTCTCTGCCCCTGCAGGATCTCCTCGACTCTTTCTCTGCCCCTGCAACATATCGCTGTCTCTTTATTCTGTCCTTAAACATTCACCCTGTGTCCCGCCCCGCCCCGCCCTCTCCCTTATTGCGTGGCTGCCACACATATTTTAGCCAAGAATCCATAAACTTGTGTTCTGGCCTTCTCCGGCAAAAGATTCCTCCAACAAGGAGCAGAAGGAAGGAGGAGGGAGGGAGGAGGGAGGAAGGAAGGTCTCATCTCATCTGTGCCTCGCATTTGTTGCGCATTCAAGATGAACTTTGATTGGGTTTCCCCCACCAGGGGAGCCCACGTCCTTGATTAGCTTTTGGTTTGTTCTGTTGTGCTGCTGTGGTGCTGTGCTGCTGTGTCCTTCGCATGCTGATGGCCCATGGTGCATCGCCATTGATGGCAAATATGACTAAGAGTGACGTGAGACACGTATACATATATATTTTCAATGCAAATCCATGTCCTATACTATTTTTAGACGATGTTTAACCTTCAGTCAGAGCCAGGAGCCGCTTCCTGCTGCCTTCCTGCCTGCTCTGTTTGGGATTGCGGTGCTGTGTGACAATGATGCCGCTTGACATTGAGGGTGCAGGAACACAACAAGGACATGGCCAAGGACGCGGACAGGCAGGAAACAGAGGCGACAGTCGACTTCGGTGCCCATCAGAGAAATATGAGTGAAGTGTTTGCCCTCCCCGAGAGCTCCAGCCCCTCTGCTGGCCATCCCTTTAGGCCTCATCTGGACCTTCCTTTTGGGCTTCTTCTCTTCGCTAATGACTCTGCCCCGCCCCCCTCGAAGGCTCGTGGCTGTACTAATTTGCTGCTGCCTCGTGCCTCGTGCCTCTCGTGTCTGCCACATGCCATTCCGGTATTAATTTAGCTCTCTCTCTTGGAAAACTGCTATTTGTGCGCTTTTCTTTCCACTTAATTACAATAATTCATCAACTTGTTTTTCCCTCTCGGGTCTATGGAGAATGCGGCCATAAAAGAACCACCCCCCCATACCCCGCCTCGTCTTTTGTTGGTCCTTTGCTGAGGGGGTTGGGGCTTTTATTGTTCGCAAATTGTATGCTTAATATCGCTATTTGGGCGAGGATGGGGGAGGGGGTGGGGAGAGGGGCAGGAACGTTGCTGGATATTTGATTATTTGGTTTTGGTTTTTGTGGCTGCTGCAAATTGCAGATTGCACAAGGCTGGGATGTGCAACAGGCCAGCGCAAACAGCAACACAAATAGCCATGAGGCACGGACGAGCATGGCCATGACCATGGCACATGGTGGAAGCAGCAGGCAACAGCAGGGGAGCAGCAGCAGCAGGGGAGCAGAGTGTGGCAGAATCATCATTTGCTGCATTGACGCACACACACACACAGCCACCTGCCGGACCATCTCCCCCTCTGAGTAGCCGCAATGTTCCTTCCTATTTGTTGATTTCAATCAAAACGACGACTCCGACGACGACTCCGACGACGACTACGACTGTGATGTGCATTAAGGCAGCAGAGCAGAGGAAGAGGCAGCGCAGAGGCAGGGCAGAGGCAGAGCAGAGGCTGCGCAGAGGCAGCGCAGAGGCAGAGGCAGAGCGGGAAACGGACGGAACCGGACGGAGCAGGACGGACCAGGACACGGCAGGACGATTCGATTGAGCCGGGCCAACAAACAGCACAGGCATAAACAAAGCACACACACTAACGCAGGCAAACACACACACTAACGCCCCCACACACACACACACACACACACACACGCACACACACGCACACAGAGAACGGCAGAGCAAGAGCTGGAGAAAAGCTTTTATTATTATTATTATATATATATTTTTTGTGTTTCTTTTTGTTACTTGGCCAAGAGAGAGAGAGAGAGCTTTTTTCTCTTTCAGAGATGCTCTAGGGAATGCAAAGAGGATTATGCGGGAATAAGAGAAATATCCACAATATTTACAGGATTATTCCAGGAAAAAATCTACAAATAGAGAACGAAATATTTCATATATTTCTATGGAAACTCGAGTTTTTTTTCAATGATCGTACAACGAAGTCTGGAAAATAAATGAAAATATATGGAATGCCTTTTCAATTGAAAATTTTAGTAAACTTTAGAGGATAATACAGATGCAGAAAGTGCAGATATAGATAGTACAGATACAGATAGTACAGATACAGATAGTACAGTTACAGATAGTGCACATATTGGGTGTAGTTTCTGTGAAAGAACCTTTAGATATTCCCAAACACTGATGGAACCTCGAGATTCTATTCGATTTAGCATGAAATTCTTAGTGCATTTTTTGAGAAATATCTACGATCCACTTGGAAGGATCTTTGACTATATTTAAACCCTAATTAGGCCAGGCAAGAATGTCCATAGTTCTGTGGCAACTTAGCCTAGACTCTAATTCATTCAATGGTTCAACTTCTATTTAGTTTGTACTTTGTTTTGTTCCTTAGTTGATACTGTATTGCATAGTTTCTTCCTTCGAGTTCATCCCCTTATATAATGCGTTCCAACTGGCTTCAATTTCAATTATAAACTTTTGTCAAATCTCCTGAATTATTCAACTGAAAACCAACCCCCACCCCCTAACCCCATTTCTAACCCATCCAAAGGCTTGAAAAGTGTCATTAATAATTGCCTTATGGCGCCATTGTCTTGCAACATTGTGTGGCTAATTGACAGGCCAACGTGCAGCAGCAGCACCAGCAGCAGCACCACCAGCAGTTCTTCTCTTTTAAGAGAGGACACACACGCTTTCTTTCTCTTTGCCTGCCACTTGGTTGGTGCTCGAAAAAGCTTTCTCTCGCTCTCTCCCTCTCTCTCTCTGTCTCTCTCTCGTTTCTTATCAGCGGCTGATGCTGTCGCTGTCGCTGCTGCTGCTGCTGCTGCTGCTGCTGCCTTTGGTGGTGTCGTCTCCACTTGTCTTGGGTGGCACGTTGCGTCCTCTGTGTGTGGTTTCGCGTCGCTGTCGCTGCTTGTTTGCGCGCTCTGCTGTGCCGCCGCCGCCGTAGCCGTAGCCATAGCCATAGCCGTTGCCGTCGCCGTGTCATGAAAAACATTTGGACGGCTTCCGTTTGGCATCAGTTTGTTGGCAATTCTCGAGCCCGTCGGCCGCAGCAGCACACAGTCCCCGAAGCAGCAGAAAATTCAGAAAAACTTTGACAAAGACACACACCAGAGATCGAGCAGCAGCAGCAGCAGCAGTAGCAGTGGCAACGTGCAACGTGCAACAAACATTCTCCTCTAAAAAAGCGCCGCAAAGACACAATAATTTTTTATCAGCAACAAATTAGCAACGAAACATATGTGATGTGATACGAGGAAACCAACGCGACTTTTCGGTTTTTCATTGAGTTGTTGTGTTTTCCCCCGCCCCGCTCCCCGTTTGACTTTTCCCTCGGTTTTCCCCCCCCAACCAACGGTTACTGATTTTTTGGTAATTTTCTCACATTTTTTTTTACTTAACTTTGTGTGTGTGTGTGATTGTCGCAGAACGAACGAAAGAGAGGGAGAGAGTGGATCATAAATCTGAGAATTAAACAACAAGTGCATTGACTTTCCACCCCTCCCCCTGCCACCCCCCCAAAGGAGGATCGGCACAAAGTCAATTCCGAAATTTGTCTTTTTTTTTTTGTGTGTTCTCTTGTTTTTTTTTTTGGCGTAATTTATGCAAATGACAAACGAAATAAAATATTCATTTAACAGAAAGAAAAATTGTGAAAACGTATGGGAAATTTGGCGTGAAAATTATGAAAATTCAAAGCTGATGCTCCTCCTGCAAAGCGAGAGAAAGTGTGAGGGAAATTTGTATTATTTTTCACTAAATAAATCCCCACAAAATCAATCGAATTTGCCACTTAAAAGTCAATTGGAATAAATAATCGCTCAATGGCTAGAAGGCAATTGTTTTTCCTATTTAATCGCATTAGTGGATTGGATACTTGTCCAAAAGAAAGTTTTCCCCCACACCCACACCCACCCCCAACACACACACACACACTTAGAGAATAAATGCGAAATAATGAAAACAAATATTTGCTTTTTGGAGCATCAGCTTTAGCTCTAACACACACAGAAACACACACACACACAGAGACTATCCTTAGTGCCACGCCCCTTGCCATTCAATTATAAGTTTTATTTGCGCCTAAGAAAAGTAAATCACCGAAAATTTCAATTTGATTTCGAGCATAGAATAAACAGGACGGAAGGAAGGAAGCAAAGCCAAAGCCACTCACATGAGACATTATTCATGGGGATGGAAAAAGTTTTGCAATTAGAGAAAGTCGAAGCCCAATCGAGAGGGAGAGGGAAAGAGATAGAGATAGATATAGAGATAGATGGATAAATAGGGGAGATAAGACGAGGCCTCAAGTGGAGAATGCTACTCCACAATCAATGTTTACTTCAAGAACTTGTGTTCTGCGTCTCCGTCTGTCCCTTTAAACCAGATCAGGATACGCACCTGAGGAGAGGCACGTGTATCTCTCAGATACACAAATAATAACAGAGGAGAGGCGGCAGAGGCAGAGGCAGCAGCAGCAGCAGCAGCAGCTGTCGATGCCTCATTCTGGAAAGGGGGCGACGTTCTTTGGGGTCCTGGACACTCCTTAGGCTAAGCATCGGCTTATTTGTTGCTGCCACAGCGCCACCACGACCCCGCAAAAAGCTTACGTGACTTTTGTGGCATGCTCTGGCATAATTCGTTCTTCGTTTTCCATTTTCCGCCCTCCCACTGCCCCTCCCACTCCCCCTCCCCCTTGACGTCTGTCGTCCTCGTTTTGGGGGCTCTTGCAAGTGAAATTAATGAAGCAGTTCATCTGACACTGAATTGATTGGCTTATTGCGCCGGCAACTCGATAGCCTGCCCCAAAGAGAAGCAGCTGCTACCAGAATCTCCCCATATAAATATATATTTGGTTTTTTTTTTGCTTCTGCTGTAGCTGTCTCCTAGGACGACGATTTGGGGATAAGTGGAGTGCGATGACAGGACATTTCTCTGCTTGATTGCATGCCTCATTTGTCTCTGTTTCTGTCTTGCCCCCAGCATATGGAAGAGAGCGAGAGAGAGAGACCGAAATGGAAGACCTCTGCTCATAATTGAATTCCCATCAAAACCGCAAATAACATCAAAATTACATTATCTCTCTCTTCCTGCACTCGCTCTCTCTCTCTCTCTTTCTGTGTCTCTTAATTGCAAAACATTTCAGACATTTCAGTCACGTTTCAGTGGCAGCATCAATATGCCACAACACCAAAACCCAAACCCCAAACCGAAGCCCAATCCCAAGCCTAACCAACCCCCAACCCCCCCTCAATCTATCAATATTTGGCATCCAATAGCTGCTCCTCCTCCTGCTGTTTCTTTTTTGCTGCTGGCCTTCCTCAACTTTTTCATTCGCCTTTGAACCATTAATTTTTTGGTTGCCAAAAACATTTACATAATAGCATTAGGAATCGAGGCATGGCTCTCCGTGGCATGCCACTCGTCTCGTTCCCCCAGAGTCATTTGTTTGATTAGCAATTTCCATGGGCGGGGGCGTGGCACAAAAAAGAAAAATAAAAGCACTTGCGGGAATACCGCCAGGAAGAAACTCGGGGAAACTCTTCAGGAAGATTTCCTTTTCCTATTTGGTTTTATTTTATTTACTTTTTGATTCAGAGCAGAACGAAATAATCGAAAAGGAGGAGAGGGATTGAAAAGTTACTATTAAAAACAAAAACAAACCAAAAACATACTAAATATTGTGTTTCCTGCAACAACAAATTCAAATCTACAATAAAATACCAAAAGAAATACCAAAAATAATACGGAATAAGGGAGGTATTGTGTTTCCTGCAACATCAATTCAAATCTACAATAAATACCAACAAAAATACCAAAAATATACCGAAAATATACCAACAAAAATACCAAAAAAAACCTAAGATTTTAAGAGAAGGAAGGAAATGCAACGGAGGATTCTAGAAACTACTTAAACGGTTAACAAAACTCTTGAAAATTAATGTCAACTACGGGTCGGTTGTTCTACTATACAAAAGGATTAACTATAAACTAAACTAAACTAAACTAAACTAAACCAAGCAACTAAATTACTAGATACTATATACCATATATACCATATACTATATATATATATACAGATATACCAGATATATTTATCTACAAGCAAAAACTAAAAACTAAATTAAAAAAGACAAAAGCAGTTAAAGAGGCTTTCAAATACAAAAAATAACATTCAATGTGAACAAATTCAATTTTAAACATATATATAAAAGATATACACATATATATAAAAATACCAAAAAGAACGCTTACAGTTACAGAACGTTACAAAATACCAAACATATTTTTAAAAGAGAAATTAAATATTTAGCCAAGCAACAAAGTCAACTAAATAAGTAAATATTTGTTAATTACGAAACAAAAACCAAAGCAAAGCAAAGCAAAGCAGCAACAATAACAGAGAAACGACGGAGCAAGGGAGATAGCAAGATAGCTAAGCAACACTGGGAAAGAGAAAACAAAGCAACACAAAAGATACAAAACGCAGCAATTGAAAGCTTCCATTTATTGAGAAAACAAAACATAAACTACAGATATATATCCGGAATATATTATACACACACACACGATATATATGTATGCATAAAAGTTACTATTTTCTATACGATTTATCAAAGATCAAAGCTATATATTGAGCCGACTTTGGGGCTATATATTTACAATAACAATAAATAAATACAAAAATAAAATACCAAATACCAAATACGATTTTTGAGGCCACACAAATGCTGCAATACGAAACAGCCTGCAGTCATCAACAGCAACAACCAGAGAAACAGATCTTGCAACAAGAGCAACAGCAACAGCAGCAGCAGCAGGAGACACTCCACAAGCAGCAACAGCAACAGTTGCAACAACAGTTGCGCCACCAACAGCTGCCGCAGCAGCGCAAGCAGACCTACAAAGAGTACTTGCAACAGCATCAGCAGCAGAAGCAGCAGCAGCAGCAGCTGCAACAACAGGGTAGCAGCCAGCCCGAAGTACGCATCTTTCGTGTGCATTACATCCGCTTGAACTCCAAAGACGGCGTACCGTCAATCAATCGCCAGGCGGCTGCTGCATCCGCCGGATCCGGGTATCAGAACGGCGGCGCCACCAATGGCAACGGCAGCGGCAGCTCCACCAAAATGAAGACAATCGCCCCGAACATACGGCGGAGGCGACGCTGCGACAAGCACCACCTGGAGCTCTACTGCAATGAGACGACCACACCGCCCACAATGGCCATGCCCTCCAGCAGCCACAGCCACAGTGGCAGCAACAGCGGCGGCACGGGCAGCAGCAGCAGCACTTGCCACCAACTGAAGCCCGTGGCTGGAGGATTGCGGCTGCGGGAGTGCATCACGGCACCGTCGACAGCCGCCAGCTCGCCAGTGGATGAGCACATGTGTATACCGGCGCCGCCCATCACACCGCCGCCGGCCTTCCTCACCGAGGGATACAAGCGATCCAGCACTTCGGTGTCCACCTCGGCCTTGCCCAGTGCCACAAGCACCAGCAGTGGCAGCCATGAGGCACAGAGACAGCCACAGACACAGATACCAGCCAGGACACCCAGCCAGACGCAGATTCAGCTGCAGAGACAGGCGCTGACGACGACGACGATGCCGACGATGCCGATGCGGCAGCAGAAACCATTTCCAATTGTTGGCAAACTTTCAGCTGGCAATGGAAATGGAAACGGGGGCAAGCCACGGACAACGGCCACCATAGCGGTCACATTGAACAGCGGCAGCAACAAGCCACGTGCCACGGTCAAGCGGAGTTTAGGTAAGCGATGGAACAAGGGGGCAGGGGCAGGGGCTGGGGCAAGGATTCCCCCTCAAAAGTATGCTATGAAACATGGCCGATGGACATTGCAACGTTTTATGGCCACGGCCATAAAGTGAGGGAGTGTGCCACAATGCCACACTGGCACAGTCTTTAAGAGTATTTGCCACACTGTGTGTGTGTATGTGTGTGTGTGTGTGATGGGTGTGGTCAAGCCATAAAGACGACCAAATTGCAGCTGCGTCCAAAGAGGCGTGTTAACAAAAATGGCTGGGGGATGGGGATGGAGATGTGTGTGCTGGTGTGTGGCATGTGGCATGGAGAATGGTGCGACTGTGACTGTGTGTGGCATGGTGTGGGCGATTAGGCTTAAGCTTGCAACTTTATTGAAAAGTTTTATGCTCCAAACAGCTCAACATTGACTAAAAGAGAGCGAGAGAAGGCGAGAGGGAGAGAGAGGTGATTGGGGGCGAGAGAAAGCGAGAGAGAGAGAGGTGATTGGGGGCGAGAGAAAGCGAGAGGGAGAGGTGATTGGGGGCGAGAGAGAGTGCTCCCTGACGTAGCAATAAGAAGATTCCTGGGGGAGAAGAGGGGAAGCGAGGAAGAGGAGCTTAAATAAAGCCACAAAACTGTCGATCCATAACAGCATTTAATGGTTTATGGAGAAAGTAAGGAAAGTGCCGAAAGTACTTGGCTTTAAAGTGAAAGTACGTTTAATGATTACTTAAATGGCGGCTTATGGATCATTTCCCCCGCTGCCGAATGAAAGTTCTATGGAGAATAACTAATTGCCTTAGGGATTCTTCCATTGACGCTTCCCTGGCTACAAAGTCTTCCCACTGCATCGCTCAAGAAGGCAAGAAAGTAAAGGAAAAAGTGAGGCAATCAACAGGACAGATAGACAGGCAGACAGACACTTGGCCCCATGCAACTATTTGTTTGATTTCGCGTGTAAATAGCTCCATTATTGGCTAGAACCAGCAGACCAGAGCCAGAGATGTGTGTCGTGTCTGTCTGTCTGTCTTCCTGTTTGTCGTCTTTTCCGCACTTTTCTCCACTTTCCCCAGTGATACCCAATGATACGCTGCTGTGCTCCATGGCCAGGGCAAAGGCGAAAGCCAAGGAGGTGGCTGCATATGCAAATGTTGAACATTGGAGATTGGAGGAGCAGGGCCTGGCAGGAGGGGCAGGCAGGGGGGCAGGCAGGGGGGCTGGCAGGGGGGCAGGCAGGGGGGCTGGCAGGGGGGCAGGCAGGGGGGCTGGCAGGGGGGCAGGCAGGGGGGCAGGCAGGGACAGGGACAGTGGCAGGGGCAAAGCAGAATGTCGCCGAGTGTCGAAAATGTCAATAAAAATAAGTTTCAATGCAATTGTCGCCTCCTTTCGTATCTCGATAGTTGATTGCATTTGCTGCTGCCTGCAGGACGGGGAGGAGGCGGCAACAAATACCCCAGAGAGGGAGAGCATCTGGTTGGTTGCATGCCCCTTGGTGCAGAATGCAGAGAAATATATTTATTGTGGTTTTGGGCAACACATTTTTTGGTCAATTTGAATAGAATGGAAAAGTTTTCTAATTTCTATGGCATTTTGTAGCTCAGGAATATTCCAAGGAAATATTTGCTCTCCAGTGAATGCTGTTCCTTGATTTCCGAAGAATTTTGTGCCCCCCCAACCCTCCCACTTTGGCCATTTCTGTACCTATTAGGCTAATGATTTTAGACCATAAATTGCATAAGGTACAAGAGAGGGAGAGGGAGAGAGAGAGAGGGAGTTCTGTTCTGTCGAGAGGCTTACATGAGTTGCCAAAAAAAAGAAGAGAAATCTCCGTGTGTGTGTGTGGGAGGCCATGAAAGGCAGCAGCAGGGATTTCATAATAGATTGGCGGAGAACTGGAGGCACCGCCGCATAAGGAGGCAAGTAGATTGAGGCTGAGTGGCAGTGGCAGAGTGGCTGACTGCATGTTATGAAATATTCAATCAAATAAACAATTTTCAAGCCATAAATCCGACCAACAGTCAAGGCTTCTCCCTGCAGCAGTCAGCAGTCAGTCAGTCAGTCAGTCAGTCAGTCAGTCAGTCATTCCATCCGTCTGTCAGTCAGTCAGTCAGTCAGAGAGAGGGTGAGACAGACAGGGAGGGAGAGCGAGAGAGAGCCATTCGAAGGAAGATCTTTCTTTGGTTTGGTGAGGCATTCATTTCATTATTAAAATATTTTACTTGTGCCTCCTCCTGCCTCCTGCTGTTGCCTCCTGGTGTTGCCTCTTGCTGTTGCCTCCTGCTGCTGCTGCATTTACCTGGCAAACTATTTGCCTGTGCACAATTTTCCGATCAAAATGTTCTTTGGCAGTTGCTTATGCAATGACAGCGAAGGGCAGAGAAAAACTTGTAAAATATATAATGGAGAACCTGCCCCCCATTAAAGGAAAACTTCATGATGAAAAGAATGCAAAAAAAGGAGAAAGTAGAAAGGTAGAAAGGCAGAAAGGCAGAAAGGCAGGATGTTGGGAAGGATGTTTCGTCGTTAGTTGTGGAGTGTGGGCGGGTGGCAGTTGGGCGGGTGGCAGGTGAGCGGGTGCCAGGTGGGCGGATGGCAGTTGGGGGGTAGCAGGTGGGCGGCAGCTGGGGGGTGGCAGTTGGGGGGTGGCTTAGAGAAGGCACAACTTTTGAGAGTCTGTTGAGTGAAGAGTTTTTTCCTCCTCCCGTTTCCCATTTCCCATTCCCATTTCACTTTTCACTTTAATGGGAATTTAATTTGTACGATGGTTTTTCCCACTTATTACACTCTTTCTTGCTTTCTCTCTCTCTCTCTCTCTCTCTCGGTTTTTGCCTGGAATTTGTACTCTATTCAGTCTGTGCTTTCTCCTCCATCTGTTTTTGCTCTCCTTTATTAATTTCCCCATCGTCTTCTGAGAATTCTCTGCGGCATTCTCTCTCTCTCCCGCTCTCTCTGCGTGTGTTGCTGGTAATCCCTTAACAGCCGTAAGTTAACTAAACTGTTTCCCAGAAATGAAATGTGGCCATGTCTGTGGGGCCATCCATGGGTGCATCTGAAGACTCGTTTCCCATCTGGATTCCGATTCCGGGAATCCTGTTTTCCAGGCACAGGCCTCAAGTCCGCAGGATAAAGGGCAGATTTACGTAAGGGGATAAAACAGCAGCCCTCTTCAGGGCACAAGGGGTGGGTGGGGGTAGAGAGAGAGGCTGTTGATTTTCCAACGAAATTCCAATACTGTTTTGCACTTTCTTTAATTGGAAAAACTCCACACAAAAAACTGCCTGGCCGACTGACCCAAAACGTCAACGACGAAAGTGTAAAGCGACCAAGTTTTGCATGTGCAATTTTCGATTTAAAATTAATTGCCAATTAATTGGAAAGTTTCGGTTGAACTTTCGAAGAAAAGTTGCCGCTGCCACCGCCTGCAGTGGGTTAAGGTCTCAGGGAATGTGTTGTGTGTGTGGCATGTGGCATGTGGCCTGGCCGCAAACTCAAGAGGAAACTCTGAGAGCCCTAAGGAATTGCAGTGCTGCCTGCAACCTCGAAGGCAATTGCTAATGTGGCAGCAGCAGCGGAGGAGGAGGAGGAGGAGGAAACTTTCACTGCCAGATGCCAGATGGAGAAGGAGAAGTGGAGTGGGTGTGGCTGTGGCAGGGGCACCCTTTGTTAATAATTAAATGCATTATGCGGGACGGAACGGGACTGTACTTTTGTGTTTGCCACTTGTCGTATTTATTATAAGCCAACTTTTCCACCAGAGGCCTTGACAGGCGGGGGCGTGCGGCATTATAATCCGCAAACATTCAACACACACCGAAAAGAGTGGCAGAGTCATCATCATCGTGAAAGGAGTGGGGCAGGAGTGGGGCAGGAGTGTGGCATACCCGTAGCTTTTTAATTGAATGCGTGACTTGTTGAAACTTTTTGTGATTTGCCAGAGAGAGACAGAGAGAGAGCGACGCAACAGTGTGTGTGTGTGTGTGGCTAATATAAAGCTTGCCACGTTGACAGTTTTTGGGCTGCGGCTCTGTGGCTTCTATAAGTCGATTAAATGAAGCAGCAAATGTGGCAAGCAAAGTATTTCGCAGCGAAAGAGAGAGACGGAGAGAGGGAGAGAGAGAGAGGGAGAGTGTGGCAGAGTGGGGGTGGGCTGGCATCACCATTAATTACTCAAATTGTTTCGATTAACATTTAATTATATAATTATAAGCCTCCGCCACAATTTGATGGGAAATCAAGTGGATTTCGTGGCTTTCGCCGAGAGTTTTCTCACATTTAGGTTAAATTTTTGTCTTATATTTAATAATTTATTAATATTTTGTTTTAAATTTCTTTCATTTTCAGGTGAGTTTCAAAATCAGAACCAAAACAACGGATTTCGAGTGCAAAGTAAGCTAAGAAAATGTGGAAAATGCTGAGATACATCTGAAGGAACGGGTGCATCGGTACTGCTTAAGTACAATAATGTGTACCTTCACATTCCTCAAACATATTGAATGCAGTTTTGCCTTCTTTTACTTTCGTTTTGCCTCTAAAAATATCTTTTACTATACATGGTTTTTGTTTTCCATAATCAATCAAAATGTGTCGCTCCGACGGCCATCAATTCTGAATGAAAATGCGGCAAAAGTGTAATCAATTATTGTGTCACGACACAGGGCGGAGGCTTCACTGTAGCACAGCCAGTCACTGCTCCTTGGGTCCCTCCTGTTGATCATCTCCTGGGATCCTAAAAGTATTTGAGAAAATGGCAGCCGAAAGGGAAAGAGTGGAGGAATGATGTCAAGTGAAAGTAATCTAATAAAATTCGGGCAAATAGAAAAGCGTTTATTTATGATTTTCCTCCAGCGGAAAAGGCAGAGCGTGCAGAGAGAAAGTAGAGAGTGTGGAAGGAGAGAGGAGAGCAGGCGGGGGGATGGGGCTGGCAGGGTACTCGAGGTATTTCATGTGGAATATCTGTTTGCAACACACTGCTGCAATTGCAACTGCAACTATTTGCTAAAACAATTTCAATGAAATTACTTTCACCCACACAGAGAGAGAGAGAGAGAAACAGAGAGAGAGAATGGCAAACAGACAAAACGTTGCATACTTATTTGGGGCAGCATTTAAATTGCCATTTTTGACAGTTTCCCCCTGCCGTTCCCCTCTCTCCAATCTCTGTCTGTGGCATTCTCCTCTCCCCTCCCCCACCCCCTCTTTCTCCTGTTGTTGTTTTGAATGCTGTTTTACATAACAATCCCGTGTTGTCTGTGGCTGTGTGTGTGTTCTGGCATTTGGCCAGTAAAAAAGTAAAAAGTAACCCACAAAAAATAACGAACCAAAAAATTGCATACAAAACATTGTTTGCTGCATGCCACGAAAATATGTAATTAAGAATCGTTTTCTCTCTGCGGATACGAGGGGCAGAGGGCAGGGGGCGGGGCATGGGGGTGGGCGGGTCGAAACTTTGGCGAAACGCACTTTCCAATGCGGCACGTGGGCGCAGTCATGTGTGCGTCTGTTTATCAGCTCTTGCCGCGTCCTTGCACACAAAAAAGGAAAAAAGAAACAAAAAAAGAGACAAAAAAGAGCAGCCGAAGAGGAAGAGTGGCAGAACAGAGAGAGAGTGTGAGTGAGAGAGAGAGAGGGAGTGCGAGAAAGAGTAAGTGCGAAAGAGTGAAATGCAACCATGGGAATCAACATCCGGCGCGTGTGGCAGTGTAACAGGAAGACTGAGGCAGGCAGCATCAGAATCAGTTGTGGCAGTGGCAGTGGCCGGAGCAGCAGCATCGTTAGTGGCAGGGCAGAAGAGGGGGAGAGGCAAGCGCAGTGGCAGCAGCAGCAAGTGGCAAGTGCAAGGTCAGCTCCGTTGAAGGACAACAGGATGCCAGCAGTAGCAGTATCCTCTCTCTATCTCTCTGTCCCTTCAATGCTCCACCACCCACACACAGCTCCCCTCTGCTCCTCCCTCCACCCGCCTAGTGCACTTCCTTCCCCACTTGCACCTCCCTCCCCTCCCCCTGTTTCCTACAATTAACGCCAACACAAGGCACAATTGTCGCGCTCTCGTTTTTGTGTGTGGATTTTCTGCATTCGCTGCTGTACGCGATGTATTGTTGTTTGTCTTTCCATGTGCATGTGTGTGCCTGTGTGTGTGTGTGCCTGCTGTGACGCTTCCTTTCGTTTCGTTAAACATTTTGCGGTCTTTTGCGCGCTTTTTCACTTTAATTGTGGGCCCAAGCGAGTGACATTAGGGAATTGCAGCGACTGCAATTGGGGAAAACTCTTTTACTCTTCGCTCTCAACTCTCTGGACTAAGTGGCTGGGCAGAGAGCACGGCGGGAAGGCACAGCGGGTATCATAGAAGCCCAACTCCCGCTAGCTCTTGGGGATTACTTCTATGACTCCTTCCTCTGGCTAGGATTTATCTTCGTCTAGCATTGTGCAAATAAAGAAGTAAATAAATAACTAGTGCTGCTAGTGCCACTTGTACTGCTTCATGCACTGCTTTGTCCAACTGCTGCTAGTGCAGTGCTTTGTCCAACTGCTGCTGCTGCACTGCTTAAGCTGCACTGCTTCAGCTTCAGCTACAGCCACAGCTACTTCCCCTACGACAGGACACCTTCTAGTGCCACTCCTCAACTTTTGCTGAAGTCTTCTTGAGCTTTCATCTTTGGCTGTTTATCTTTCACTTCAACTTTAACTTCAACCTTTCAGCAGTCCCTGCCACTGCCACTGCCCCCTGCCCTTGCCCCTTCAGCTTCAACACCTTTCTCCCCAGCCATTCCTGCCCCAGCAAAGGTTCAAGGCTGCAACAAGTGTGCAAACAATCAACGAAATGAATCCCTTAGCCCCGTGCGGCCTCGCGTCTGCCACTTTCCACTAATTCCATACTCATTTATCAATGTTGCCCCAGAGCCAAGGCAGAGCCTGCCTTATTTCTATTCCAGCCACTGCCTCAGCCTCTGCCCCTGTCTCTGCTACTGTCTCTGCCACTGCCCCAGCCTCTGCCTTTGCCCCTGTCTGTGCCACTGCCCTGACTCTGCCCCAGCCTCTGCCCCTGTCTCTGCTACTGTCTCTGCCACTGCCCCAGCCTCTGCCTTTGCCCCTGTCTCAACCCCTGTCTCTGCCTCTGCCACTGCCTTTGCCCCAGTCTCTGCCTCTGCCCCTGTCTCTGCCACTGGTCCTGCATAATTTTCTATGCCACATAATTCAAATTTCTAGCTGCCTGCCCGCCTGCCTCCTGCCTGCCTGCCGCCTGCCACTTTGTTTCGGGAGCTCGTTAAATAATTCAATGCTAATCTTTAAATTAAAATCAACTCTCGACTCGACTCGAGTCGCCTCCCGACCATTAGGAACAGACACCGAAAAACTGTTTGCACTTGCCACCAGTACCGAAAATAGAAAATAGAAAATGGACGATGGAAAATGGAAGATGGAAAACAGAGGCAGCAACGACGACTACCAACAAATATAATATATAATATAATAAAAATGAAATGATATCCCATTGTTGAATGCCACGCCTCCCCGCCTCCCAGCCTGCCTGGCTTGCACATGCCACTGGAAAATTGTATTCATCGTTTTGCAGGTTGCCTCTTTTTCACGTGTTTTTTTTTTGTCTGCAGTTTTCATCTCTTTTATATTTTTTTCTTCTCTTTTTTTGTTCGCTTTTGCATGAAATTTTTAGCAAAAAATTCAGTGAAAAATTGAGGGAAAATTCATGAAGCGTGGCGTGGCTATGACGGTGTCTCCTGCCCCTGCCCCTCCCCTCTATCCCCTCTATCTATCTGTCTCTCTCTCTCTCCCTCTCTGTGTGTGTGACTCTCTATTTCTCTGTGGATGTGCGTGTGTGTGGCCCTGTTCCTGCCTCTGTTTGTGGCACAGTGTCTCCCTTTCAAGCTCTGTCTTCCCCATAGCCCTGTCTCCTACTCTTCCTCCCTCCCCCCTCCTTCCTCTCTCCCCTCTCCTTCCTCTCCCCTCGACTCCTGCTGTTGAGGACGCTATGCCCGTGCCCGTCCAGCAATTTGCGTTGAAAATTTGTAAAATTTGAAGGTCTGCAGGGGGTGTCTGTGGCTGTCTCTGTCTCTGTCTCTGTCTATGTGTGTGGGTTACATAATATTAGGGAGGAGAGGTGGGGCGGGGGGGCCAAAAGTTTGCACTCACTTAAATAGATGCCGCCGCCTGGCATAATGTGGCAGGACCCTAACCCAGCCCCCTCCCCCCCGCACCTTCCCTTATCCCCGGGATTCGTCGTGTGTCAAACTAATGCTTAAAGTGTCACAGAATGTGCCACAGCAGGGGCCAAGGGCTGCTGCTGGAAATTAAAAATTCAAATGAAAATTGCCAAGAGAAAAGGTAGAGAGAGAGAGAGAGAGAGAGAGCGGGAGGGGGTTGGGGTTGGGGTTGGGGGTTGGAATGGCAAACAAATTAAGGACTTCCTTGTGGAGGAATTTCCTTTTGCTCCACTCCTTTTCACTGGATGACTTGGCACTACACGAAAGTAACTTTCTCCACCCTCTGTATCTGCATCTCGCTTTCTCTGTCGCCCTCTCTCGCTCTCTCTCTCTCTCCCTCACTTTCTATGCTTTTTTCTGCCACTTTGTAATTTCCACTCGGTTTGGGTTAAAATTTTAATTTCCTGCTACTCAATGGGGACTTCCTTTAGGATACGACTCACCGAGTCGATTGGGAGTCGACTCTACTGGTGGTCGCTTCCTGCCCCTAGCCGTGCCACTGGCTCTCTCTCTCTCTCTCTCTCTCTCTCTCTCTCACCCTCTCCTTCTCCTTCTCCTTCTCCTTCTGTCTTTTCCAATCAAAGTGAGGATTTCTTGCTGCCGCTTAAATATTGTCAGAAAAGGGACAGCTGTAAGCAGCTTATAGGAAAAAATATTATGAGAAATAGCACAGAAATATTTCCCAGCGAAAACGTTGAAGAAAACTAGTTACACAGGATTTTCCGATTCACTTGACAAAAAAGTGGCAAGAGGGTGGGGAAACAGAAGGAAAAGTAAACCAAAGAAAAGCCAGGGAAAGCAAAAGCAAAAGGTGAAGGCAGTGGCAGAGGCAGGAGCAGAGGCAAGAGCAGAGGCAGGAGCAGAGGCAAGAGCAGAGGCAAGAGTAGAGGCTGAGGCAGAGACAGAGACAGAGACAGAGGCAGAGGCAGGGGCAGAGGTAGAAGCCTGCCTGTAGATGAAAGCCAAAAGGGGAGAAGGGGGTAGGGGGTAGGAGGAGACACAGAGACAGGGGTGGAGGTGCAGAGCGAGAGAGAGACCATAAAATGTATTGCCTCCGCCGTGTGTCTCCTGCACCTTTGAAACGTGGGCGTAGCTCAACTTTAATTAACCCTTTTCCACACAGATTTTCCCACAGCTTTCCCGCCCCCACCCCCACCCCCACCCACACCCACCCCTCCCAGCCGACAAAAGGAAGCCAGAGGATAGGCCTCCCTTTAGATAAAATGCCAGGCGAAATTAAGCAGACAAAAAAGCGAAAAAGAAGCAGTAAAACGGCAGTGAAAGCGACACAAGCGCCGGAAAAACCTTTTACAGATTTCGTTTATCTTTTTTCGGGTTTCCCCGGGGTTCTGGTGGGTTTCGCTGTGGTTCTGCGGCGGCTCTGCGGCGCTGTTGTTGCATAATTTTCGCTTGCCTCAAGTCAAGGCCGTCCGTTGAGGCGCAATAAAATGCAGTCGCTGGGCATTTCGTCCTTGATCTTGGACGCCGCACTGATGGTGGCTCTTGCTCCTGTCATCATTATCTCCTGACCCACATCACCACCCACCCACATAGACATATATTTTGTGCTGTTTTTTTGATATGACTAATGACTGTCAGACGTTGACTTTTGACCACAAAAGTTGTGTGCTCGTCCTGTGCCTGGTATCTGCGGCTGTATCCTTGTCTCTCCGATGTCCTTTTTAGTTTTATTTCCCTTTTGATTTATGGTAATTTACTCGGTAGAAATGTGTTTGTGTGTGTGGCGCCTGCATCTGTCAGCAGGGTTCTATCTTTTATCTGACAAACGCACACCACACATACACATATGTATATGCCATAATTACATAACATCTCTCACTGTGTGGGTGTGTCGTGTGTGTGTGTCTCCTGTCGTGCAGGTTATCATGTAATTAAGGTTTCTCCTCATCAAAGTTGCTCTCCATAAGGTAGAGGCAAGTTCTTGGAATTCAATTAGGAAAAGCAGGAAACTTCAACGTGGCAAGAAGAGAACTTCAAGGGTCTTAGAGGGGGTCTACCCCACCCCCTCGTTAGGGCAGCTTCACTCTTTAAGGGGAGGAAGGAAATGAAACATAAATTAAGTTATTCAGATTGCATTCTCATTTCTTTGCCACCTCTCCGCCTCTGCTCTCCTCCTATTTGATTGATTGATTTGTGGGTGTCTTAATTACACTTTTATACTCAACCAAAAACTTTCTTGCCCCACACCCTACCACCCCCCATCATATCAGTGTAAACCACTTTGATGAAGGGATAGCCACACACACACAGAGCACTCATTAGGATATCGGATGGAAGGCATGTTGTGCGTGATCAGGAACAATCGAATTAGTGAGTGTCTTATTTCACGCCCCTCCACCCACCCTCCATCCCCCTCCTCACATTTAATAGCAGATTACTGGGGATTTGTTCGTTGGCTTTTCTTGGGGATTATTCGAGTTACTAAAAGTCAGTTCTTGGGCGGGTTATTTTGGGGACAAACTTATGTTGGCCGGAAGTTCAGAGCAAGTGATTCTTGGGCTTAATTTAGCTACAAGTTGCACCCTTTGTGCGTGGCTGTCCCTAAGGATCCGTCTACAAATGCCTTGGAGTTATGCCACCTCCCAGCTGCAGCCTGCCAGCGTCCCTTCCAGTCCATTTGCGATCCATCTTGTTACCCAATTTCGATCAAATTAATTTCCCCCATTTATTTGCCAATGAAATGTACTTTCCGCTGCTCCAAAAAACAAGAAAAAACGAAGAAAAAGATTATCCCCCCAAATGATGTCTAAAGAACGCATTTCCGCACATTCTGCAGCGTCAGCCTATGAAAATAAACAGGCAAACACACAGAGAGAGGGAGAGAAAAGTAGAGAAAGACAGAGAAAGAGAGAGAGAGGAGCAAAGAGGTGGTGCTTGAGGGGGGGAACAACGTCATCAAGAGATGACGCCCCCATCATCCATCGTTTTGGGGGCCAAGAAAAACAAACAGAAGGCAACACGCAGCAGCAGGGGCAGCAGGGGCAGGGGCAGCATCGGTGGCAGAGGCAAGCAAATTCTACTCCAGCCAGCCAGCCGTTCTGGACGCCGTTTCGGCCGTTGCTAACGATAATGATGATGAAAATGGAAATGGAAAAACTGCCGAGAAAAGCGAAACAAACTATTCCCCCAATGACCTTCACCCAATCGTTTGGCCGTTCATATTTTGTGTATATATATATGGACTTTTTTTGAAAAAACTTTTGAGTGACGCGGAATTTTAATGAACTTCACCTTGTGGCAAGGCAACAGAAAACAAAACACAGCACAGACAACACTTAGCTGGCAATTTGTTGCAATCTCTTTACATGTTAATGAACTTACGATCTATTCCCCTTGATCTACCCACCATCTCGCTCTCTCTCGCTCTTGCATTCGCTCTCTCTCTCTCTCTGCTGCTGCGACTGCTGGCATTTCTATTTTTGGTTACGCGCTCTTGATTATTTATTTATAACATATTTTGCTCTGCTCTTGCCTTAATGAATATTATAATTGTGTGACACATTGAGCGGGAATTTATATATATATTTTCTTTTCTATGATTCATGGCACAGAGTGAAAATCCTCAGCGCCTCATCGGTGAAAATTGGTTGACGCCATAGCTAGAGGGAGAGCTACAGCTACAGGGGGGAGGGGGTGGGTAGGGGAGGGTGTCTTTCGCTCGGTTGTCTCTTTAATGTGCGAACATAATTCATATGTTTTATTTCATTTCGTTTTCTCTGGCTTAAATTCCTGCGCCACAAAAACAGCCACACAATTCCTTTGCATACAAATATTTTGTATTTTCTATTCTGTATTTTGTATTTGCTTTCTTTTTAACGACTTTAAATAAATATCTATGTGTGCAGAAAACATCAAAATATATAAATCAAGGCGGCAAGGCAATAATATAAATGCTATAAAAAAACAACAAGAAACCCCAGCAGGAAACAACGTCAATCCTTTGGAATGGTTCTCTGAGATGTTCTTTTTTTCCTCTGTTTTTTTGCAGTTATTTTGGCAAATTGTTTTGCTAATCAAACCAAAAGTCTTTGCTTTATTTTTTGGGGTTTTTTTGTTATCAAAGACGGTAAAAGATTTCCCCTAATTAAAGCAAACTTTTGGTTCATTTCTGATACCCAAAGATGGTTCTTCGAATACCCAAAAACATACCCTTCTGATACCCAAAGATTGTTCTTCGAATCGAGGCAATATCTGGCGCCTAATAAAAAGGGGTTTTTATGGGTTATTGATGGGCCTAAAAGAAGGAAAAGTTTTGCACATTTTCGGGGAAATTTTTTCCATTTTTCAAAGCACATTTTTGGTATATTTTTGATGGTTCTTAAAGATGGGAAATTGTGCTGTTAAAAAAGCAATAATCAACTTACATCTGGTGATGTTTTAGAGATAATTTCTAACATTAAAAAAAGAAAACATTTCTCCACAAAAAGCAGGAAATTAATGCTGTAATCATACAGGAAACAAAGTACATCATTTGGAGATACATTTTCACACTTTTCTAATCTCAAGAGTTGGGAAATTATGCCCCTAATCAAGGAGGCGGCAGAGCGAGAGAGGGAGCGAGAAAGGTAGGGTGGTAGGGAGAGAGAGAGCGAGGGGGTTAGGGTGGTAGGGAGATATTCAATCAACAATTGTCTCTCACGAATATGAGAACAATCAATCATCATTCGCAGGAAGCTTCATTAATTTTGCCATGGCATCATCTGTGATGACAAATCCAACAGAGAAGAACAGAGAAAAGCAGCAAAAAAAGATAGAAAAAGACAGAAATACTCCTTGAATTCTTAGAGAGACAGAGACAGAGCGAGCAGAGGGCGTCGCCTCCATCAATCATGGGTAGCCTCTCAAATGAGAATCCCTGGAGAATCAAGAAATCCTTGGCGCTACTTGAGCTTTAATTTATGTTTATTACTTTCACTCTTCTTGCGCAAAACTTTTCTAGGAAACAGAGGCAGAGGCGGCAGTCGGCAGGCGGCCGACAGCAGAGAGAAAGTAGAGAAAGCAGTAAATTATTTCATTTTAATTATGTCATTTTTAGCGAAGCGAACGACGCTCCTTGTTGTCAACAGATTCTTGTGCCACTTTTTCCTCAAAACAAAAACAAAAACAACAAATCATCATCAGTGGGGCAGCAGCATCTGTAGTGTACCCCGAGCATTATCATCGCCATCATCATCGTGAGATTGACCTTGCCGTCTTCCGCTGTTTTGGCCAAAATGATGGCTAATTTATGGCCAAAGAGAGCGCTAGAGAGAGAGTGCCTGTCGGTAGCACACTTTGCCTTCGAATGTGTTTTATCTGGGACCCACTTCCGCTGTCAATTAAAGCAATTTACTGCCTGCCCAAGATGCGGCAGATATACCCTATACATACATAGCAGAGCCAGATATATAGCCAGAGATGGCTGCTGCATAATTCAAGCGGCTAAATGGAGGAAAACTAATTGCTGCTGCTCCTTCGGCTGCTGCTGCTGCGACAGGAGCAACACATGGCGTATGATTAATGCGATGTGGAAGCCAGCGAGTGAGCGAGAGGCTCATCATATTTATTATTAAGGGCACAAAATCATACATAAATATCTGGCGATGGCGCTGAAGAATGAAGTGTGACCTTCAGCTATTGATTGAGCAGCAAACGGCAACGCCCCTCAGGGCGAAATAATTCCAGGAAAAACTAGAGAAAATATATTGTAGAGATATAGGATTTCATGGCAAAGTTCAGCCCAAAAGGTGGCTTGACTCTCGGATTGCTGCCTCTGGGACTCCTGTTGTGGGTGTCGCAGCCAAAGCAATTTGTCTGCCCTCCGCCCCAATCGCGATATTAGGATTTTCGCCCACACCCCCAGCCCTCAGCCCCCTTTTCCCAGTATACATATATTGTTACGTATACGTATACGTGTTTTTCTTGTCTTTCTCCGAAGAGAGGAAGGGAGGGGTAGATGCTAGGAATGTAATCATAATTTGGAGTATGCGTTAAACATAACAAAAAATAGCTCAAAGCACGTACGAAACACAAACAGACAAAAACCATGCAGGGGAGGGGGCGAAGAGAGAAGGAGGAGACATATATGCGAGTATATGAGGGAGAAAGTAGGCAAAATAGAGAGTAAGAGGGATAGGGATAGCAAGAGCGAGGAGTGAAGAGAGGAGTAGAGAGAGGAGTAGAGAGAGGAGTAGAGAGAGGAGTAGAGAGAGGAGTAGAGAGAGGAGTAGAGAGAGGAGTAGAGAGAGGAGTAGAGAGAGGAGTAGAGAGAGGAGTAGAGAGAGGAGTAGGGAGAGGAGTAGAGCGAGGAGTAGAACTAGGAGTAGAGTGAGGAGCAGGGAGAGGAGTAGAGCGACGAGTAGAGCGAGGAGTAGAGCGAGGAGTAGAGCGACGAGTAAAGCGACGAATAGAGCCACGAGTAGAGCAACGAGTAGAGCGACGAGTAGAGCGACGAGTAGAGCGACGAGTAGAGTGAGGAGCAGAGAGATAGCGATAGCAACAGAAAGGGGAGTAGAGAGATGGGAAAAAGAAGAAAGAGAGCTGAGATCCAGAGATATAGCGGGATACAGAGATAGCACTAAAGACATGGAGATTCCAGGCATAAACAGAGACATTGTTGTGTATTTTTCTGCAGGGTATTCCCTACCCCTAAAGTACCTTCCCATTCGAAAAGCCACAGACCCAGCGCCCCGAAATATGCCCTGGAAAACTCACGTAAACCTGTGGCTACCCAACTCTACTTTGGTTTTGTGGCATCTTAGAGATACATTATCCACTGATCATCCCAAATGCAATGAGGATTCCGTTCTCATTGCCTTTTTTGAATAGTTCTCCCTGGAACCTGGGAAAGGGTATCTTTTAGTCGTTACTTTAGATGAACTATATCCGTTCTTGCCTTGCTTTTGTGTGTGTGTGCCTTGGAAATAGCGTTTAACTTAGTGGAGGCGCCGCCTCAGCTGCTGTTAGTGTTGCTGCCTCATCTGGCGTTGAAGCTGCCTCATCTGCTGCCCCGTTGTTTTTCCAGCAATTGGGTGTGAAAAGCACTTGGGCTGTTTGCCTATTGCCTTCGTGCGTGCCCCCAAAATGTGGCCTGGGGGCCACACGCACACACACACACACGCACATCAGCCAGAAACTCGTTTTGTCGACGAGTGCCAGTGGCAGCGCAAAAGTGACGTTTACTGTTGGCGCCCCAGCTGCCACCCCCCCATTCGTGTAGCACGTGCCACAGCCACCTAGTCGCACTGGCCCTGGAGGCGCAGGCCTAGTGAAAGGGCCAAAAAGGAAAAGGATGCTGTGCTGTGCCTATGCCGTGCCTATGCCGTGCTCTGCCCAGGACGAAGGCATTTAAGCCTTTAGGCAGCTTTTGCCAGCTCGTTAATGTGCCTCTCGTTTCACGTTCACCTTTGGCCCGGTCGGGGGGGAGGATTAGCGGCAGGTTAGAAGGGGAGCCGAGCCTTTCATTAAATTTAAACCCGAGATCGAGCCGAAAATCGGCTAGAACAAGAGGCATGCAGCAGCGGCAGCGACAGCAAATTGTTGCCCCGACAACAAATCCAATTTTTCGATGAGCCTCCTTTTGCAGGGGCTTTTCTCTTTCTGTATTACTTTTCCTCTCCCTTTTTCGTCTGTATTTTTGCGGCCTTGTTAGGAAGATTTTTCTTGTTAAGAAGAATTTTCGTCTGCCAAAGTATCTGCTCTTGAGTGGAGAGTATCTGCTGTCTGGCGAAAGTATCTTTTGGCCCCGACCCCTGAAGAGGTGTGTAATCTGTGCGATTTGTTGGGCCACCTCCTTGGGGCGATGATAAATTGGCGATATTTAAAGATTGTCACTTGGAAATGGATCACTGTCGATGGGCGTGGCCTAGCAGTAAATTGTGTTCATTATTTAGGGTATTACATAGGGAAATCGATCAGAGGTGATTGATTGATTGATTAGACGTTCATTTAAAGGGAATTGGAACCCTTTTCGGGGGTCTATTATTAAAGTAGATCAAATCGAAGCAGTGTTTGGGGGCTTTCAATGGGTTAACTTGGTAATATTTTGGGGCTTTCTTTGGAGAGTGATAGAGTTTCTCCTGGAAAAGTCCTTCAGTTTGGGGCCTGCCATAAAATTCTGTTTAAAATTTTTGGTGCACATTTTCCTGCCATCACATTTCCAATTAAAATTTGAGGCTCATGGGTGGACTTTTCGTTTCCAATTTGATGGCAGGAAGGAGGGAAGGGGAAACGGACCACTTTTGAGAGGATATGGAGGACCTTTTTAGGGGGTGGGGGGAGGGGGGTTGGGTGTGGAGAGAGCATTTCTCCATCTCTAATTGGAATGCCATGTTTTCTCTGCCTTTCAGTCGCTTTCTCTTCTCATACTCTCTTCCCCTTTCCTCCCACACACACACACACTCTTTTGGGTGTATGGGTTTTGGGGCATTTTGTGTTGCCTACTTTTCAGGGCGCATCTATAAAATTTACACCGCAATGGCGCCTACAACTGTGTGTGGCTGTGTGTGTGTGTGCTGTCCATGTGTCGAGTGTGCGGCTCGTAAAGTTTCTACAGCTGCGCTGCCCCGCGTGCCACACACACACACACACATACATATTGTAGGTCTTTGATTATGTTCGGGAAAAACCGCAGTTCAAGTTGCCACACGACCAATGGATGGACCTCTCTCCGCTCTCCGCTCTCCCCTACCCCGCTCTCTGCCTATCGCCCGCCCGCATTTACAGTTTCCCAACTTTTGGTAGAACTTTCTTTCTTTCTTTTTTTTTTTGCACACTCTCAGGTTCTCTCTCTCTCTCTCTTTCTCCCACTCTGTATTGCCTGCTCTGTCTGTCAGTCATTCAGTTGTTTGTTGAAATTCCATTTTTATGGCATTATTTTTGTTCGTTTTGGACCAATTCCGTTCGCCTGCGGGCCGAAACTGTCGAAACGGTTTTTCATCAACTTTTAGGCCAAGTCCCTGTCTACCTTCCACCCCGCTCCCCCTCTCTTTCTGCGCTCTCTTTGGGGTCGTTTCCGAGTTCAAGAAAAATTAAATGTTATTTATGCTTTTCTTCCTGCGTTTGCCGCTCCCAGAGCCGCCTCATTTTTTACGATATGCAACAATTTCTTCGGCGCGGGGCACCCATAAATCAGTAAAAGGAAACAGCAACAGCAACAGCAGCGACAGAGATAGAGAGAGAGAGGGGAGGGGGAGGGGGCGACTAGAGATTTACGCACCTTTCAGCCGAATGTCTGACCTTTTAAATGAATTTATTTAATGCCTCTCTTCGATGCTCATTTGTTTTCATTTTAATACACATTTATTTATCCCTACCCTCCACCCCCCATTCCTCCCCCTTGGCTGCTGCCTCTTTCTCTGTGTTTCTCTGTAGCCGCATTGCTGGGCGCTGATTTCATCTATCAAATTAAGAAAGTAAAAGCCAAAAATTGTTGCTCTCTCTGCCTCTGCCTGTCCCCATAAATCTGTGGCGTTATATCAAGAAAATATATATCGAGTAGATTGAAAAATACATCTTTCAGGCTACGAGACGACATTTATTTCTAGCCCACACCCCACACCCCCTTCCCCCTTTTTCTTTCTTTTCAAAGGTGCCACCATGATGGGATGGGATGTGATGTGAGTGCAGCGTCAACTGTCGTTAGGTCTTGATTTTTAACGATCATCATCATTATTTGCGTCGTTGTTTCCTTCGTTTGTTTGTCGCTTGTTTGTTTGTTTGTTTGTTTGTTGGTAGGCATAAACGTACTTTGACAGGCGGCGTGTCAAAAGAAAGTACCAAAAAAGCAAAAACGTCAACAGCAAATCGAATTCGAAAATCTAGGAAATGCTTAGGAATGCGTTTAGCTGGGGATTCTATTTCGGTTTACATACATTTTCATTGAAACAAAAAGAAATTGATTTTCAAGAGTTTTCGAAACATTTGTGGGTTACGCGGGTGTGGGTAGGGGTAGGTTGGGGGTGGAAGAAATGGAAGCCACCATAGACTGTGGACAGAACTGATAGAAGCGATCGGAGGTGTAAAGAGATCTTTAGGAAGATCGAAAAAAAGAATAGAATGAATTTTAGAGAGCTGATTGGGGATATTCGTAGAAACATAGAGAAATGACATAGAGAAGAGAGACATAGAGGGTAGACATACAAGGTAGAAAACCCATGAGAAACCTTTAGAAGCAACTTACAAAGATGATAAGGCTTGTGGATAGGACTTGTAGAACTGAAGTCGGGATAAGAATGATAGACGAAGGATAAGGATAAGGATAAGAATGATAACTTCCCTTACAATGAGGGATGGGGGCAATTTTGTATTCTGTTCTTATCGCTTGACCCACGCAACGGGTGCATCGGTACTGCGAGTGGCTTACAAGCATCCGCATTCTTGTTCTTGTTTAGATATAACTTATAGAAACAATAGGAAGGACAACTATTCGATAGATCATGATACCATCAACTGATGGCAGCTACAGAAACGATTGCATGGCATAGAAATGGGATTATATTATAGATAAAAGATACATGTGGTATGAATATATGCAGAATAATGATAGAACTTGTAGAGAGACCTTGGACCTATAGAAAACGATCTCTGGATCGGAGTAATGTCATTATTTGATAGATACAACCAGTACACCCACACTCGTCGACTCGTCGACTGAATGGCCATCAATCATCAGCCTCCCTGCAGCTCTGCATCTCCCCAGCCCCCTCCCCCCTCTCCTGTATATTCTGTGTATTTTGCACACTAAATATTTCATTGGGATGCCGCGCATTCCACGATGCTACATATAACAGTTCTCTAAGACGCGATGACAAATCTTTTGACTAATGGCATCATGAAGGAAATCTTACGGGGCAGCAGCAGGGCAATTGGCTGGCTGAGAGTGTATGTGTGCGTGTGGGTGTGGGTGGGTGGAAACGACCTTCACCTTTGCATAAATGTTTCATGAGGAATTCCTCAAACAATATTTAAACTTTTCTTTACATCTGAGTGAAAGACCACATGCCCCATACGCCCCTCCAACCAAGCCCCAGCCCCCAGCACCTGTCCCTGCCGCAGCCCCTGCCCCAGCCCATGCCCCAGCCCCTGCCCCTGCCGCTGCCCCTGCTGTGTGTGTGTGTATTTGCCATTTGGTTTATAACAAATGCCGGCAGGTGGGAGGCGAGATGCGGGGGGGATAGGGGGTTGCTTCGAGTAAACTTAATTTATTTTTAATCGCCTTTTAATTTTCAGACGCTGCCGCTGCTGCTGCATTGTTTTCTGTTTGCGTTAAAAGTTTTAATTGTACGAAAAGAAGGTATTTTGTACTCCGACGGAGGCGTCTCCTCCGATGCTGCTGCTGCTGTTTGATGTGTTTATTTTTGCATTAAACTGTTAAATGCCAAACGCATTTCAATCGAAGAGACTCCCCCCCCTGCCTACCTCCCTCCCTCCCGCACTGCCCCTTCAATTGTGGGCCAATGTGTCGTCGAGAGGCAGAGGCGGCAGCGACTCTTTTGCGTGAGGTGAAATATTGAAAGTAAATACAAACACAGAACAGAGCAGAGAACAGAGCGAAAAGGTCAAAGTTTGAATACTTTCTTTGGCGCGCGGGAGTGTCTGTTTTATCCGCGAGGGCAAATGCCGCGGCTGGCGAATGGCGAATGGCGTTGGCTGCTAAGTGGACCTGAAGGCGGAATTTACGAGTGGCTGTGGGATATGTCCTAATGGAATCCCATCCATATACGAGTGGGTTAGGCGAAAACTTTGCCCAAAGGTGCAAGACATTATCAATTGTGCGCGGAAAAGCACTTGCCGAAAGGCACAAGCCAGAAAACCATCAACAAGGAAGCCACAGGCCGGCCACGCCCACACAGAGAGCCACAGCCAAAGCCAAAGCCTTCTTCGAGGCGTAAGTCGAAGGCTTTCCTTGAGAGTAGATTTCCTCGGGAGTGTTTTCTCTTCGAACACTTTCACGCAGAAGAAGTTACCAACTGTTTTTCCTACAAGAAGTTTCCATCTATCTCTGACTTCTTGTGGGTGAAATTTCCAGCTTTTTCGGGCTGAAATTTTCTGTCTTTTTAAGCCATAAATAACCATCGTTTTCAGGCAGAAAATTCCCTCTTCTTCGGGGTGAAATTTGCCTCAAATTCCCCTAGAACCATCTACCTTTACATCTACATCTACATCTACCTTTACATTCGATAAAAATTGTTGCACATTCAATAAAGCATTTTTTATTTCGTTTCTTTTTTTGGAGGGGCTCACAAGTCTACTATTTGTTCATGTGGAAAACTTTGAAGCAGCAAAACGTTTCGCTTCGCTTTGGCAAACACTCAAAAAAAGAAGAGGAAAATGAAAAACGAAAAAAGAAAACTGTGAAATGGTAAAATGGGGCGGAAAATTGATGAATCGAGAGACGCGCGAGCGAAGAAGAGTTTGACAGACAGAAGGGCCACTCGATGGGAGGGTGTGCCCCACCCCCCTTCGCCCCTTTGAATGTCAAATGGAAATGCCCTTCGTGCTCGCACTTGTGCACCTACCTGGCTGCTCAGCCTGCCACATGTCGCATGTAGCATGTAGCCTGTCTTTATAATCGAATTGATATGCCAGACGACGGCAATTGGGTTTCTCCTCGCTCTTCTTTCCTTTTTTGTATGCTATAAATTCAATTACATTTGAATCAACGGGAGACCCAGAGCCAGAGCCAGAGCCATGTGTCGGCGGTGTGGCTGTGGCTGCGGCAGTGGCATGTGGCTGCGAATGCGATTTCTTGTGTGTGTGTGGGGGCATTAATTAAAATTAATGAATTGTGACAGAGTGTTGATTTAATGTCTATGCAGGCGAATATGAATGGAAAGAGCGAAAGGCAGAGGGGCAGCCGCAGATGGGGGCAGTGGCAGGAGGATGGAGAGAGTGAAAAGAACAGTCGCTGAGTCGTTGGGCAATTGAGCAAATTTCTTCTGGGGACTGGGGGCGTATACGTGATGTAGTTTTATAATTTGTAGATGCAGTTGCACGATGCTTGGGTGTGTGGCAGGGTCGGGTGCCTTGGAGTCAAGTGCACGTGTTGCTGGCCCACACAGGGCGTATGAGTAATGTGATACATATCGCTGTGACGTCAGTGCACAAGGAGGTCTCCCAGGGCCGTGTCAATGTCTGCCGCTGCTTGCAGCTTTGCTGCAACATTGTAGCCATGAGTTGTGTGTGTGTGTGTGTGTATTCCCCGAATGTCCTTTGAATGCAAAAACTGAAAATGAGCTATGAAAATATGTTGGCTTGGCCCAGGACTGCCACTGGCACTCCCCTTTCGGCCAATGCCACGAGGATATCTGCCACACAGCTGCCTCTGCCTCTGCCTTTGCCTCTGCCCTGCCCCTGCCCCTGCCTGGGGGCAACATATACACAATGCTCATTGCTTATTTATCTGATATATCCACACATTGCGCCTGCCTCTAGATGCAGGACTCCTCGCCCACGCCCACGTGCTCCTTCCTCGTTTGATTTGATGTTTCATATGCGACTCTACCTCCCCCTCCCCTCTCCCCCTGCCTGCGTGTGTGGGTGGGGGCTGGCCGCACAATTAGTTTGCGGCTTCTTAACGAATTGTTGCTGTCGCTTTTCTGTTCTTTTGTTTGCTCTCTGCCCCACCGCCAACCGAACCGCCGGCAGTCATTTGACTTTTGGGGCATCCTGAATTATAAATAAATCTCGGCATTACGTTTAACATGAAAATTGAAATCCCATCTGACGTCACACTCGCTCGTACATACACACACGCACATACGCACACATACAGCCATGTGAATGGAGAAAAAGTTGAACTTTTAGTGCGGGTTTATACCTGAGGGAGATATCACGATGCCGGATGAATTCTAATGAAATTATTGTGTTGGCGGAATTCAGAAAGAGACAGAGAGAGAAAGAGAGATTCAGAGGGAGAGACCGAGTGAGCGGAAGCCGATTAAAAGGTTAACTTTTTGTGACTTCAAATGGGTTTATGCGGTCGAGTAAATCGAGATTGAAAGGAGATTGAGCGACTTCTAATGCAATTAGAAAGGAAAAAACAGGAAATGAAAAAAGGTAAAATGGGTTTTCCGGCTCTGAATCTTTTTTTAAAGTATGTTCAGCAGAATTTCGAGTTTTCCTTCCCTTTTTTTGGGTTTCTGATTTCCCAATGAAAATTATTTAATTACCCAAAGATTTATTAGATATTCGGGGGGATGTTGGGGGGATTTTTAATCCGCTTTAAACCAGCGCATAAACGGCTTTGTCTTGGCCGCTATATTGCTTGGGCCTTTGTCCTTGTCCGCTCCGCAACCGACACGAATCTCATTGTAATTGCCAGCCACACTAACGATAATTGATTAGAGTTTGGCTTTAAGTGTCGGGCAAGAGAGAGAGAGAGAGGCAGAGAGAGAGAGAGAGGCAGAGAGAGAGTGGGTAATGCTTTTGGCCATGTTTGTGTTTGTCTGCAATCGTGTTCCTGCGTGTTTGCTAATTAGAGGCCAAACTTTCTGCTTAATTAATGTCATTAGTGGTGCGCATTGTTCAAGAACAGAGAGGGACAGACACACAGAGAGAGGGAGAGAGAGAGAGAGCGGGAACGATAGGGAAATGGCAGAGATAGAGGACCCAAGAAAACTTTACCTACCCACACACAGACACACACAGAGACACGAAAAATGATTACACGAGACAGGTTTCAGAGATGAAAGCCACTTGCCGATTAGCCCACGAAGATTGGCTCGCGCCCCGCCCCCGCTCTTGTAGATTGTGGGCCCAGAGATAGCAGAGGCAGAGCCAGAGCCAGACCCAGAGACGGTGTCGCCTATCCCGGCTGCCTGTCAGGACTCTTCTCCTAATTGTAGGTACGATCCCATTTGCATAATTGATTTGCAGTCTTAATTGGTTTTCATTTCGCCTTCAAATTTGTTTAGATTCCATCAATGCTCCAAAGATAAATAAACAATATCTGCGCTTGTCCCAAAGTCAAGGCAACTATTGTACCTTTCACCTACACATTTTCTATTTTTTGGTTGTATATAATATGCATTTCCTTTGCTGTGTTTTCATGAACTTGATGCATGAAAAATCGTGTGGGTTTTTGTTGTATTTTTTAAACAATTTTCATTAACTTTTTGGTGTCAAACAAAAAACGAGAAATGAATGCGGGAACATACAGCTCTGCTCTGCTCTGCTCTGTTCTGTTTTTTTTGTTGTTTGGGAATAAATATTTAGGCAAACACGTCAGGGCGCGTCTGTGCCTTCTCTTGGGCGTCTCTGGCATGGGGCCAACGGAATTTGTATCTGTTTCAAATGGGCAGGTTTGAGGCAGCCAACGATCCGCACTATAAGTAGAGGCATCATCATCTCTATCTCAATCTCAATCTGTATCTGTGTCTGTAAATGTATCTGCAGTTTCTCTCAATTTGAAGATGCTTTGATTAACAAAAAGAAACATATATATATATATAAATTGGTATGCAATCTCGTAATATTTTTAGTGGGATTATTCACAACCGATTGGCGGACTGTTGAAAATATTCGCATTAATTTGCCACTGCTTGATGTCTTACTACCCCGCCCGCCGTCCATGCCCGCCCTCCTTCCATTCCCCTCCCCCTCTGTGTGCCCCTGTCCCTGCCCCTTCTCGTCTGCCAATTAATTGCGTGATGGCTCTGCACTGAATTTTCCGCCAGATATTGTTGCTGCTTTGGCTTAGGCCATAAATATTTTCGGCGGATTTTGTGCGGCTGCGGCTGTGGGGCTGTCTGTCAACCGATCAGCGTTTAATGACTGTCTTGAAGTGTTGGGAAAATGTGGCAAAATCTATTTGGAATTTTCTATTTAATTGCTTTGCAATGGGCATACATACATATGTATGTGTGTGTGTCTCTCTGTGTTTGTGTGAGGGAAAATGTCTATTAAGGGAAGAATTTTAATTGTGTGGAAAAATAAGACATTTTCCGCAAGAAAGAAAGAAATTTGTTTGTTTGTTGGTTTTTTGGGACCCATTTCCGGTGCGCGGCCACAACGTCAGTCCGTAAACATTTCTTTCTCATTATTTCGCGTACCTTTTAAATGGAAATAAATGGAGGAGAGTGCCATGGCAGAGTGCGGTTCGTAATTGTAAGACCACTTAAACCTTTAACAACAATTAAAACGGAAATATTACTGCCCGAAACGAGTGGACCACTGGACCACTGGAGGACCACAGAAGGTGGTTCAAAAGGGATGCGGGGATGGGCAGACAAGAGGGACAGACGAAGGACATGTATATCCTTTGGCTTTGCGGCCACTCAAGTGGCAAGCGGTCCTCCACAGGGCAATTTTCCACTGGCCCAAACCAGCCAACCAGCCAGAACTGTTTTCTGACCACCGACAATTAAAGTAAAAGCTTGTGTCAAGTGGGGCATGCCACCACACTGACTGGCCTGCCATGGCCTGCCCTGGCCTGGCCTGGCTGTCGAGTGGATTCATGGCAAACTCTTTTAACTATAAATTAGTTTACTCTTTACTCACTTTATCCTCATTCTCACTCTCTCTCTTTCTCTGTTGCAGAACCAAGAAAAGACAAGACTGATGCACAACAACAACAACAACAGCAACATGGTGGCAACGGGACAATATCCACGCCCAACATCGAGCAGCCGCAGTGTCAGGGTTCCATGCTACCGCCCCCAGGAGGCGGCGGCAGCGGCGGCGGCGGCGGTGGAGGCCACCACCAGGTGGATGGCAAAATGGAGAGGCCCAACACACTGGGCGGCGCCAATAAGCTGACCCGCCGAGGGGTCAATATTTGCTACCACAACGAGCACATGTGTAAGTGCCCAACCCCCACCCCCCAAGCCCCAAAGGAGGAAAATCCTTTGAATACTCACAGAACTGGAATCCGTTAAGATGGCAAGCGAGGGGGGAGAAATGACTTGTGAGGGTTGTGCAACCGATTGAAAGATGTATAATTTATGGGAGGCAAAGAAAGGAACCAAATGGTGTACGATATTTCATCGATAGGCAATTGAAAGCCCAAGAGACAGCTCCTCCATTGGTTATCGAATTCTTATAAAAAATTAAAGACATTTTGAGAACGAACCTTTTTTAGACCAGTAAGTTTTTCTATCCATGCCAATGGGAATTCCAACCGAATTAACATTTTACTATTAGAACTAGGCCAATCTTTAAGGGATCCATAAGTTATCTACGATTGGGATCTTATAGTATCTTAATGTCGATAAATTATCGAAAAATAGCAATAATTTATCTAAAAATATCGATCAACTATCCAAAATATCAAAGCTTTATCAAAATATATCGATAAAATATCTAAATATTTCTACATATTTTCTAAATATATAACAATATCGAAATACATCGATGAATTATCGAAAAATATCAATGAATTATCGATAAACTATTGAAAAATATCAATAAATTATCGAAATATATAAATAATTTTTAGAAATATATAAAAATATTGAAAAGCATCGATATAAACCGATAAATGATTAAAATACATCGATAGCTCTATGCTTTCGATATAAAAGCTATATAAAATCGATAAATGATTTAAATATATCGATGAAAATCAATATAATTATAGTTTCCAATCCAAATGCTATCAATCGGTTGCAACCTGCAACTAGCTCTCTCCCTCTCTCTTTTGTTCGCCCAAGAATCTTCACTCACACTAAACCACAAAGCACACGCACACGAACACACCCGAAACACTCACTAACCCGGGCCACCGAACGCACACGCACACACACACTCACAGTCGAACACACCCACGCACAGACACACACACGCACACACACACATTTATTGGCTAGAATCAAGGAATAGTTCTCTCGCTCTCTCTATCCTCGCTCGCTCTCACACACACACACTCTCTCTCTCTCTCTCTCTCGCTGTGTCGAGAAAAAGATATACCACTCGCTGTACGATTCCCAAACACATTTCTATGATTTCCCACCCACAGATGGCGACGATGGCGGCAAGATGGTAGGCGGGCCACCGGGCAGCACACCACCGCCGTATGCGGGCGGTAAGCTGCCGCCGGGGGTGATGCTCAGCGAACTGCCAGAGCCACCGATACCGCTGTCGGAGATCGGACCGATCCCACCGCCGCCAATGTTCTCCACGCCGAGCCCCACGCTCATCGCTGGACGACCGCACGGGCCAGGCGCCATACACGATCAGGACTACCAGCAGGACTACGACTATGATGGTAAATCTAACGATCGATGAGCGGACTCCACTCTACTATATACATATACATCCCCATCCATAGAACCCCCCAGACCCCCCTCAAGACACCCACCCTCCCTTTTGATTAGCTCATTGCCCAGACAAAAACGCGCACTTCATAACTATGCTAGTGCTCCCACCCCAACTCCCCACGAACCCCTCCTCCCTACCCCGCCCTCGCATTGCATACGAACATTGCATGGAGATTTTTGGTGTGCCTTACTGATTCCATAATCCATCCAATCCCATTGTCTGCAGATCACGATCCCGATCAGGATGAACTCGATTCGGACGATGAGTACGCCCCGTACGGCGGTGGTGGTGGCGGCGGCAACCATGTCCGCATGATGGACACCCAACGCGTTGAGGAAATTCCAGCCAAAGAGCCAAAGCCAAATGCAGTTCCTCTCAAATCGGCCCTGAAGAAGAAGGGCGGCGCGCTGCCAGCCTCCGCCTCCACGCCTGTGACCCCCACCCAGGAGCACCACCACGGCGGGGGGCCAGGAGGCGGCGGCGGCGGCCAAAGTGCAGCCACAGCGGCGGCCATATCCAACAGCAATGGAGGCATCGGCTCCATGGCAGCAGCCGCCGCAGCAGCGGCCCAGCAATCGGCCAGTCAGCGACCTCTGGTGGTGCGACAGGATGCGGCAGGGAATAACTATTCGCTCAAGTGAGTAAAACACAATGAAAAACTAGGAATAGTCTGTGGATGGGGGGGGAGGGGGCTTTTCCCGATGGAAATGTGTAACAAAAGGAATCCCGAGGAATCGTGAAAGATTTAGGGATTTATGCCAGAGATGCCTTCCATGGGATTTCCTTTTGGTCGAGTTGCAAACGGAAAAGCTCTTTCCTCTTTCCCTCTTCAAGTAGCATTTATTTGTTCCTTTTTATACCCGGTACTCGAAGAGTATAGGGGTATATTAGATTTGTGGGGATAACGGTTGTGTGTAACGCACAGAAGGAAGCGTTTCCGACCCCATAAAGTATATATATTCTTGATCAGCATCAATAGCCGAGTCGATATAGCCATGTCTGTCTGTCCGTCCGTCCGTCCGTCTGTCCGTCTGTCCGTCTGTCCGTCTTCATTTGCGCCTATATCTCAGAGACTATTAAAGCTAGAGCAACCAAATTTTGTATCCAGTCTGCTTTGTGATCACACTACTCCAAATGTGTTGAAAAATTAGCCCCCGCCCCTTTCCGCCCCCACAAAGGACAAAAGTCTGTGGCACACACAATTTTGAAGATATAAGAAAACTAAATATGCAGCATCAGAGAGAATGACCATTTCTATCAGAGTGTTGAATCTGGATCAGATCGGATTATTATTAGAGCTACAATGAAGAAAACCATTTCGAAAGTCATCATTCCCTCTCGCTCTCTCTCACACGCGACCCCATCTGCTTTGCTTATTCGTTTAAATGAGCGCCTAGATCTCAGAGACTATAAGAGCTAGAGCAACCAAACATTCTATCCAAGCTCCTGTGATACCGAACCAGCACGAGTTTGTTTTAAAATTTTGCCACGCCCCCTTCCGCCCCCACAAAAGACGAAAATCTGTGGAATCCACAATTTTTAAGATAAATGAAAACCAAAAACGCAGAAAGATGAAAAATTACCATATCTACCAGATTGCCGAATATGGATCAGATCGGATCAATATTATGGCCAGAAGAAACAAATTAAATTTCAGTGGCTACGCAACGCCTGCCAAGCGCTGACTCATTCCCTCTCTCTCTCTCTCTCTTGCAAACACTTGTACGTCTCAAATATGTAGTTATACATGTCATGTAGAAATGTAGGCGCAGATATACAAAGCATATGTAAACAAAAATGGAAACATGTAAAAAAATTCCAAAAAATTCATTTTTTGAATTTAAATATTATTTTTGTCCCTTTTAAGAACATATAATAAATTTCATAAATCGTAGGCTCATAAATGTATGTATGTATATACTGACTGAGTACCGGGTATAAGGTAGAGCCGCGGCCTTTGCCGCGGCTCACAACGTTCCTTCTCGTTTTGGTTTTCTTTTCACTTAAATCCCAGTTAAACCCCCGCCTCCGAATACCACTCACATATTTTGGTAGAGAAACTTGTATTATTGACCAAAAGATATGAACTATCCCAACCCCACCCAAGACTTCCGATATTTCTAATATTTTTTGAAATGTTTTTGCTTTTTTTTTTCAATTTGTTACTTGAACTATTTTTCTATATAACAATTTGTTCTCTCTTTCTCTCTCTCTCTCTCTTCTCCGCCTCCCCCCCGCTCCCCTCTTATGTACTGTGTTTGTTCTTTTAAATCATATTTGATTCGTATGAACACGTTCAATCAACCAATCAATCAATCAACAAACAAACCAAACAACCAACCAACAAAAATTACCCCTCCTCCACTTCTATATCTACAAACTACTACTACTACTACTATTCTGATTCTGATTCTGATCGACAAAAATCAGGCCAATACTACGACCACGGATTAGAATATGGTAAACCATTTTTTAGATAATTTATTTGTGTGAGAAAACAAAAGAATCGGGATAAACCCAAAAACGAAAAACCCATTCAAAAAAATCAAAATAAAACCGTATGCAAAATGCTTTTAGTGCACATCCTTTCCAACACTCACACACCCACACTCACACACTCAGTCACACATATGCATCTCCCCCTATCACTCTCTCTCTCTCTCTCTGTCTCTCTTTCGATGAGTGTTGTTATGTAACATTTACCCCGCCTTCTATACAGTAATCCTCTCACAAAACAAAATACAAATGGAATTCCCATTTACCCCAGGCTCCACTTCCTCTTCCTCAACCACTCTCACTCTCCCGCCCACTCCAACATCCGCTTTTCGTAGTAATTTTGTGTTTAAGTTTCTTTTTTAAACTTTTACAACACTAAAACACACACATGCACACAGGCACAGGCAGCCACACTGAAAAAGAACAACAGCGGGAACAACGGGCACACTGCACTGCACTGCAAACTACTCACACGCTTTTCTTGTTTCCCTTTTATTTTCAATATTAAATTACTAACTTACTTCCTCTGTGTTGTTTTGAAGAGGAAACTTGTTTCTTTTTCTTAGAGATCCCCCACAAGTACCCTACACATTTTGCCCAGTATATGGATGTGTGTGTGTGTTTGTGTGTGCTTTGTGTGGGTGTATTTGTGCTCATAAAAGTTTCTTTCTGTCTTCCTTTACTCTCTGTCTGGCAGGACCTGTTTCCTGTTCCTCCTGCATGTTTCATTTCAAACTGAATTTGTTTCAAATTACAATTTCCCCCCCCACATCTCTCGCTCTCTCTCTTTGCCTGTTTTAATTTGATATTTCCCACATTCGAAATATGCATAAAAAGCAGAACGCCCAGAAAGAATGAAAGAAAATTAGAATCAGAAGAAGAAAAAACCCAAAGGCAGGAAATGAGTTCAAGTTCTTTTTTTTCGTCCATTTTTTTTCATTAGCCCACAAAACTTTTGGCCCGAGGCGTTCAAACGAAAGCCATGGATTGAAATTGAAATTCAAATTGGAGTGGGGGAGGGAGGTTGGTTGGGGGGGTAACCACCAGCAGCACATGCGAAAGTTTTCCTACTCCAAATATTGAGCCAGAGAATCGCAACATATGTCAGTCTTTTCTCGTTCTTCCTCTCTAAAAATCTGAAGAATAAAATCTTTTACTGGCTAAAGGCTTCCCTTCGCTCACACATGGGCAAAAATTTATGCAGCTAAGAGGGAAATATGTAAAATAGATGCAACAAAGCGTAAACGCAGAAGCCTGCCATGGCCCATGCCATGCCACGGCCCAGTACGTGCCTGGAAAAACATTTTCCTGTCTGGCTGAATGCCTGTTTTCCTGCCATGATATCTATCATATGAACGTACGAGCAGAGCAGAGCGGAGCAGAGGCTCAATTGAGTGCAATTTATGGATCTGTCAGACCATGAAGCAATTTCGATTGGGGAGGGATTGGGAATGTTAAATGGATCGACATGTGATGCAGTAGTAGGTGCATCTGTTGATTTGACATATTTATGGGATGGATAGAGAATATTGAAATAGGAAAATGTTTGCCAGAAGAAGAACATATCCTTAATCTTTCATAAATATGGATACCTACCCTACCTATAGAAAATCTCTTATAATTCATGGAGTAAACTAGGTTAAAACGGGGTGAAAGCGTTAGTCTATCCATCAGTTCTACCCAAGTTCATAGTAAGAAAAGAAGATACATTTTGAGTAGTATTTCCAACAAAAACGCATCGCATAAGCACTTGAAACAATGCTTGTCTCGAACAACAAAAAGGTGACTTCCTACCATCCCATGGCAATGGCAGCAGCTATGCCAATGCCAGCGCCAGCAGTGGACGGACTTCCTCCGAGAGTGAGGATGAGAATGATAGTTGCTATGAGATACTATTGTGTGTCCTCCCCAGGGTATGCCGCTTGCGTCACTCCCACGCAGTGCATGGAAGCACTCTTTATTCTTTTTCTCTCTTTTTTTTTATCCACAATCGTGTTTGGCATTAACGCCCCAAAAGTGCGGCGGAAGCTGGCAAACAGGATATGGCATTCAAGGCGAAAGAGATTCAAGCCGAGAGCCAAACGACGACAGCTTTAAGTACAATACAAAGTCAAACACACACACACATGTGACACACACATGCGACACATACGAGTACATACAGTATGTATGCATGTATTTTGCATATTATATGCTCGACACTGTGTGTCTGTGTGTGTGTGCGGTTATCTCTCTCGAGTGCGTGTGTGTGCAGAGTGTATGGCAGCCAGATGTGCACTCCACGTGCCGTTAAAAAGGAAAGGAAAACAAAATTGCCGCAGCAGCAGCAGCACCAGCAACGAGTGGGTGGGTGGGTGGTGAACGCAACAAAAATAAAGAGGTGAAAAAATAAGCATTTTTCGGTTTGGTGACAAAAACTTTAAGGACGTAACCCGCAGAGAGAGAGAGAAAGATAGATTGTATGTTCAGAGAACCGAGAAATATAGGACAATAGCGGATAGAACGAGAATAGATAGACCGAGAGTTTTATGAAGGTGGAGCGAGAAGCTTAATGAAATGAAAGCTGATAAACTGAAAGCAGATAGAACGAGCTAACTTTAGAAAAATAGAACAGGAGCTGCAGAATATATTTAGCAAGAGCTTCGAAATACACTAAATACGAGACGGAATCTCGATACGGATAGAACGATATTAGAAATATGTATATAAAGTTATAAGATAGGTACAACGAGAACTGGTGAAGCGATAACGAGTGACATTAGGTAGAGCGAGAGAGACACAGCGAGAGACGACAGAACGAGAGTGCAAGAAGCTAGAGAGAACACCACATCCCATCCCATCCTTCATCTGCATGCATGTGTGTGTGTGTATGAAAACAGCTAGTATCTGTGTGTGAGCATGTGCTGAGGCAAAGTTAATCCGGCAGATTGCCCCCCAAACTAGATTACAAAGAGATTAAAGAAGTGTCGAGAGTGTTATGCATGCACATCATGAGTGTAACCCCTTTCTTTGCTGTTGTTTTTTCGGTGTCGTGTGTATAGTAGTGCTAATGGCGTACCTTTAGAGCATCACAGAGCATAGCATGATATCATACGAAACCCCACAAAGCTAATGTGCCTTCCCTTGGATGCTTTTTCCCGCAGCAGGCAGCAAATGTTCAACATCCAGTTGCCGTGCACCGTGGAGAACAAGGAGAACACTCGGCCCACACATGTGATACGGGAGAGCAGCAGCGACAGCGACGAGAGCGACGGGCATATCGTCTATCGCGACGACGATAATGATAATGTGCGTTTGGCCAAGCTGGCACGCAAGGAGTCGCTGTCATTGAAGCTGCAACTGCGGCCGGACAAGCAGGATCTGATCAACCGCAACATCCTGCACCAGGTCACCGACAACGAGATCAAGGAGTCCAAGGAGGCGATCGGAGCGCGTCTCATACGACGGCTTTCGATGCGGCCCACTGCCGAAGAGCTGGTCGAGCGCAATATCTTGAAAAGTGAGTACACCAATCTGGATGTCTACAAAAAGAATCCTCTATAAATCGTCTTAATTTCGGTATCCTGCAGCTCAATCACCCGCCGAGGAGAAGAAGCAAAAGGAGGAGAAAAAGTCGTATCTGCTGCGGAAGCTCAGTTTTCGGCCCACCGTTGAGGAGCTCAAGGAGAAGAAGATCATCCGGTTCAATGACTACATCGAGGTGACGCAGGCCCACGACTACGATCGGCGGGCGGACAAGCCATGGACAAGACTGACGCCAAAGGACAAGGCCGCCATACGCAAGGAGCTGAACGAGTTCAAGTCCTCCGAAATGGCCGTCCACGAGGGCAGTCGGCATTTGACGAGGTACACTATATGGCGGTGGCAGCCCCTTTGGCTGCCTTTGGCTCTTTGCAAATTGCTCTCCTGCGTCCAAAGCAATCTCACCACCCCCCCAGCATCCCAGCATCCCTTCCACCATCCACCAGTGTAGTTTGGGGCCCCGTTTCAACGTTCACTGACAGGCCACTGAATTATGTAGCGGATGTCCTTGTGGGGGCAAATCGAATGGCGAATGGCGAGTGAACGAGTGAGCCAAGCAAAAAATTGCCAATGCCAATGGCCAGTGAAGTGTCACGTGCATGCGGCAGTGTGGGAGTCGAGATGGAGAGGAGTCCAGGAGGTGGAGTCCACTCAATGCCACACTCTTGCATCGTTTTTGGACGATATGTAGCCACAAAGGATTTGGTGGTTCCATTTCTATTTCCATTTCCATTGCAATTTCTCTGGGTAGAAGAGTGTGTAATGGCTTTTTGGATTTTCGTGTGCTGGCAATGGCCTGGACCATGCCCATGCCCAGGCCCACGCCCAACCTTAAAGCCGAATGAGGTCTGCTGCAAATCAGGAGAGCAAAAGCAGAGAGCCAAGCCTTCCGCTCTGTTGGAACTTTGCGACCCCATAAACTTGCTGCGTGTTGCACCCACACACACACACACACACACACACACAAAAACTAATCAAAACTTTCTTCTTTCCTCCTATTGCAGATTCCATAGGCCATGACGATTGCAATGGCAGCAACTTTCCAGCAAATTGCAACAGAAGCAACCCAAGAAGAAGCAACAATTGTATTTTATGCAACATCAAATTGTCAGCAAATATTTAAAGGCAACAAATTAAGAGAGCAGCAAACAGTTTTCCTCCCAGATAGAAAATTCTAATAAAATACAAAAAAAAAATAAAAAAAAAAAATAGAAAAGGAAAGAAAAGGGAAACGAAAAAGAAAAGAGAAACAAGAGAGAGTCCACATTCAAGAACATAATCTAGGTTTGACAGAGTTTTTTTTTTTCTAATTCTAAGTTCTTTATTTTTTTTGTTCCACCTATTTCTCTATTTGTTAATTATATTAATTGTAAATAAATTTCGTTCGATGTTCAAGCCAATTTGTCAAGAAAACGTTAATCAAAATAGTACCGATTCGTCGATTCGTTGTGTAGAAAAATGTTAAGTCGCTTTTGTCAGGGCCCAACCATCGCGCTGAAGGCACATTATGTATTATATTATATAAACAGAAAACAAAAAACAAAACAAAACACGAAAAGAAACACACACACTCAAAAAGATATTACAATTTAATAAATAGAGACCCAAAAAAAGAAAAACCAACAAAAATTGATGGCTGAGAGTAAATTCACTAAAGTTTAGGCCCTAATTTACAATTACTGTTGCTTTCCATACATTTTTAAAGAGAACTTTGATTTAAGCCACTTACAAAAAAGGTAAAAGATAACCCAGAAATGAGAGAATTCTAAACCATTAATTTTTAAACACTATGATTATTATTATTATTGTAAAAAGCTTAAATTTAAAAACAAACGAAAAACAACACATTAAAATATATAGAGAAGACTACCACATACGATACGTTACGATACGATACGATACGGAAAAATAAATGCAAGTTTTTCGAAAGACACTAATGTTTTGTAGGATAATTTTGTTTGTTTTCATTCCTTTCTGTTGCTGTCCCGCCCCTTTTCCTTTACAGCCTCTTGAGTTTTCCTTCTGTTCTTCACAAAAACATGTACATACATATCGCCAAAGAAAAACCAAGAAACCAACAAAAAAAACGAAAACGAAAATATTGCATAAAAGGAGGAAAAGCCAGAAAATGCTCAAAACTAAAAGAAGGGGGAAAAAAAGAAATACTTCTTATATCAGGAAAATATTAACTGAATAAAAGTTGGACCCAGAATGAAATTTTTTTTTTAGAGAGAAGAGAACCAGTAAGGCATATAATATAATAAAAAAAAAACCAAGATTACAATTTAAGATAAAAGTCACGTAAACACTTTTTAGAGAGACAAGAGAATACGATAGAATGCGGAACAACAGATGGAACAAACATAAACTGATGGAGTGGAAACTGAAAACTTTTACTCACAAAAACGAAAAGAACTTTTCCATTCCAAGCAGAATAGTAAACTTAACCAAGAGATGAAATGAAGAATATATATAGATATGTATATGATAACCAGAAGACAAACAAAAAAATTGTACATTTTTGAGGCAAATGCAAATTGAAATGCTCGCGCGTGCTCGTGAATATTTAAACTTAAAGAAACGTAAAAAACTAAAAGTAAAACGTAAAACCTAAGAAATCCGTTTGGACACTTAGTAAGATACACACAGACACACCAAGCTACAGCTAACAGATACAGATACAGCATATAAATTTAAACAAACAAAATAAGAAAAGAAAAGCAAAAGAAAAAGCAAAAGATGAATAGGCAAAAGCCAATGGGAAGTTATTTCTAGCGATAAAGTGGCGCTTCCTTTGCAAAACGTTTCATATTTCTCAAGAAAAACCGACTTGAAGCGAATGAAGACTTGTTTGTGTGTTTCATGGAGACGTTTGGAGATGTCTGGGAATATCGTTCTTCGGATATATCGTAGTTTTTTTGGCTAGGGCTTGGAACACCACTTGGGTTTCTCTCTGAAAAAGAGGAGAGGAGAATGAATCAGTCTTTCTCTATCTATCTCTCTCTTTCTCTCTCTCTATCTATATGTCTGCCTCCTGCTTCAAAGCGTTGCATTGTCAAAACCAAAAAAAGTTAAGCAATATATATACATACATATATGTATATATATATATATTATACATATTTAATGACTATACAAAATACAAGAGAGCAGAGGCAGCAGAATACCGAGTATATATATGTATTGTATATGTATACACCTATTTATATATGACGATGATAAGCGATGATAAAGATGATGATGATGATAACAATGAAGAAGCCGATGATACTATAAAGAACTCTATCAAAATATGGGATAGCAATTAGTTTACACTTTTTCTATGGAGCGATTTATAGAGCCAGCAGAAGAAGCCAACCAGAAGAGAGGAGAGGAGGCGTCGCGACGGTTTCGAAACCCTCGTACTCCCCCCTACCGCCCCCAAACCCTAACCCCGAACGAACAGTAGGCGAGCTATCTAGAAACGAATTTTAGGTTCTCCAGGTGCAGGTCCTGATCCTGATCCCCCACCAGCCCCCATTAGTTTCTGCCCTTTGGTTACACTTACTCCCCGATTCTATCTGATTCCCTATTTTTCGACACATCTTTGCCAATTTTTGCAAGTTGCCGTTGCAATGAGATACAAAAAACAAAACCAAAACAAAATAAAAACTCTTTAGCAATAAACTAAGTAACACCAGTGACATACACAAGTAAAAGTCAAGTGGAAAAGTGCAAGAAAGAAAACCAAAAATGCAAACAGTTGTGAACATTTCGAGAAAAATGCTAAGAAAATGAAAATAAAAGTTAAAAACAGTAGCGGAATAAGCTTAAGGGAGAGATTATTGGCGGCTAAACACACAGAGAGAGAAAGGATAACCGAAAGAAGACACAAGAGAGAGAGAACAGAAATTGAAACAAAAAGCAAAGAAAACTCGAAACAAGAAAAAGAAGAAAACCAAAAGAAAACCAAGATGAAAAATATTGAATAATAATCACCGACAAATTGAGATTTAATAAAGATTTAATTACTAACAAAAAAAAAAAAACAACAACAGCAAAAATTATAAGTATATATTCGCATCTGGTGGATATTCTTTTGTTTAGGCAATTTTCAGTGGAAAAGGAATATTCCAATAAGTAAAGAAAGGTAAGTTTTCCACCAAAGAATTTTTGTTCATTGAGTGATGAGATATTGGACTTTTGAGACCTGATTTTCGAGGGAATATTATTCTTTTTAATGGTAAATTGTTCATCTAAATGATGCCTGTTCTTTGTATTACAAGAATACAATCTCCAAATCTCCAATGAATGCAGATTTAAGGACATATCAAAAGCCTTTGGAAACTTCCATAGACATTTATCTGGCAGAATGGGTTATTTCTGAACAGATTCTTTAACGCTATGAAATCGCTGTTGTATCTCTTGGGGTGGACGGCATTCCTTGACTATGAGACCGCCTCCAACAGGCTCTGGATATCAGCTTACGCTCCTGCAGCATTTCGTTGAAGGAAATGCTGTTCACACGAAACCACTGGATGACACCAGGCGTGGGGTCTCCGCACCCACATTCCCTAGAGGAATCTCCGCCATCAGCTTGTCATTTGCTCTGTCATCCGCATTGAGCATCCGGCAAAAAAGCATTTATCGAGTTCCGATCTGATATCGTATATTTTTCCATTGAACTGCCCGAAAGTAGGCTCTCAATGTTCGAGCAGAACTGGCCCAAACCATGAAATTCTTGTCAACTTTTGGCAGAGTCTCATTTTCCGCATTTCCTCGTGGAAATTCCACACTCCTCCCGAACCCCCTCTCCATTCGTTTGCACCGTTCATTCATTCATATTCCGTTTTAGCGAGAATCCATTCATTCATGAATTCCTTGGCATTTTTCCATCATATTTCCACATGCCACGTAGTGGCATGCTTTCCCCTCTCTCTCTATCGTTTGTATCTGTATCTTTTGCATCTGGTTTTTGGGGTCGAGGTGGCCGCTGCTGCTGCGTACGTGCCAGACAACAGAAGAGAGCCACTCCACTCCCCGCTCTTCACTCTCCTCTGTGCCCCGCAGGTGTGGAGGCGACACCAATCACAATCATCATAAGACCAACGCCATCGCCATCGCACGTTGATTATGATGGGGGCCTCTGCTGGCTCTGTCGCTGTCTCTGTCTCTGGCTGGTGGGGCTCTTCTCTGGAGATCTGTTGTCGAGTGCTTTTTTTCGCGAAAGTTTCTTTTTATCGCCGCGGCAAGATTCTAACATTTTTGTGTGCATTCCACTTTGGTGCGGAGCTGAGCGGAGTTGGAGTTCCCTTTGGATGCTTCTCGAGTTCTCGAGAGTTCTCTGCTTTTGGCCATAAAACGTACTCGAACCCATTAAAACGCGCCACTTTGATAACCGCAAATGGCCAACAAACGCAAAGAAGTGTTACCCGAAGAAGAGACTTCGCTGTGTGGACGTGTTTGCATGTGCGTTTTGTTGTTTCTGCTGTTGATTTATTTGATGGCCAGTTAGCGGAGAGATGATGATGTTTCTCTAAGGTACAGACTGCGACGGAGACTGTGGCTGAGGCTGATACTGAGGCTGTGGCTGAGGCTAAGGCTAAGGCCGAGGCTGATACTGACGCTGAGGCACGTTGCAGGAGGACGGGCGAACGGGAGGCTCTTCTTGAAATGGGCCAAAAGATTGGGCTACCAATTATCCGGGTTCATGTTCTCATACGACTCGTATGTGTGTGTGCGTGTGTGTGGGAAAACGTTTGTGGAAATAGCGTTGAGATTTGCGGAAAGTTTATGGAGGATTAAGGTAGCGGTTTGCATTGAGATTTCAAAGAAGCTGAAGAAGAGATCTTTTTGGAATCTGCAAGATGGTAACAGAGAAGGAACCACCTTCCTGGGGATTGAATGGTGATGTAACGAAGCATTCGTAGGATAGATGGCAAGTCCTTCTTTTCTGAATATCTTTCTGCAAAACTATCTTGTATCTGCTATCTGTGTGGGTCACATTTGTTGTGGTAGTCGCTCCACATGTGGAGGAAAAAGTCTGTTGGAAAAAGCAAAGCTCAAAGGGTAATGAAGACAGCCATTTGGCATCGCCTGCTATCCTTGCATCCCATCGATTGTCCTGCAGCTGTTTGTCCAGCACTATCAATCCTCCTGCTATCAATCCGAACAATCGGTTAACACTTCAGCGGAACGGACCAGCGGCAGCTCTGTCCATTGTTTGCAGGTCATCCACAGAGAGAGAGACAGAGAGAGACAGAGAGAGGGAGAGCCATGGAGAGCGGGAAAGGGAAATTTGCATTTGGCCAGAGGTTGCGCGACTCCCCGTGGAAGACTCTCCCTGGGCTTTGCTTTCTTTATGACCCATCGTCTCTGTGGCAGTTTTGCAGTTTACAGTCTTACTGTTTTTCCTTGCTCTTTTCCACCTCTTTTTCCAGCTATTTGCCTCCCCTTTGCCTCCCCTTTGCCTCCCCTTAGCCACCCCTTTTTCCTGCTCTTTTATTGTATATAGATTTTTCACTATGGCCTTTTGTTCGTTGTTGTTGTTGTTGTTGTCTTTTGGCAGTGAAAAAGTTTATTTGATTCTATTTTCATTTTATTTGAATTGTGTTTTTGCGGCTTTTATGGCGCGACCGACGACGACGACGACGACTCTCTGCTGCAGCGGCAGTGGCAGTGGCAGCCGAGATTTGTGTTGTGAAAGTTTGGCCAATACACAGTTTTTGGGCCGCCACACAATCATCGATGGAGAAGAGTAGCGCGCTCCTCCCAGCCTCTGCAGCCTCTCCGCCTCCCCAGCCCCCCAGTGCCTGCCTGGTGCCTGCCTTTTGCTGGTGATTGTAAAACAATAAAAGCAACACCTGACTGCCGTTTCGTTTCGTTTCGTTTTGGGGCTGCAACAATGGCGATGACTTTGTTGGTGGCCCAAACAGCCAAACAGCCAAACAGATCTTATCCTGGCTAACCAAAAATGGCCAAAAACAAAACAAAACGATGCTTATTGTTGGATAGACCCCAACATTTCAATTGCGTTTTCTATGTCTCTCGAGTGCGTCTCGGGATCTTCTTTTGACACAACAAATTGAGGCGGCAAATAGATGCTGTGTGTGTCTGTATCTTACAGATACTTTTGAGGTGCAGTGCAGTGCTGCAGTGGGGCTGGGGGGGGCAGGCAGAGGGGCAGAGAGAGATGCTGAGAGTCTGAAATTAAATCTAAATCTAAATAAATAAAAATCGTGCACTGTTAAGTGAAAGGCAACGAAAGACGACGATCTGTTGCTGCTGCTGCCACTGCCGCTGCTGTTGCAAATTTAATCAATTGATGAGGCAGGCAACAGCACAGGTTGCACATTGGTTGCACACCAGCAGCAGTCAGTGGCCGTTGCTTTTATTGTTGCTTGTCGATGGCTGCCAAGCAATTTGGATTTTGTGGCACCAACAAAACCTGACCAAAAAGACATTTACATTCTACTGCTGTTTCTACTGCTGCTGCTGCTGTTGCAAGTGTCGTTGCATGCAACAACAACAACACTGCCTGCCTGCCGCACACTTTACACGCTAGAAACCGTGACTTTAATTTTCTTTTCTCCCCCAATCACACTGCCTCCTGCCCCTTGCCTCCTGCCTCATGCCTCCTGCCATTTTCCTACTATTTTTCCTTTTTTTTCATCCATTTTTTGATTTGTTTTTTTGTTTGTTTCAACCAATTTTTCCTCTCTTTTATATAATTTCCCATTAAATCGGTTCGCAGTGTCGCCTTTTTTTGTGTGGCAGGCAGCAGCGGCAGGCAGCAGCGGCAGGCAGCAGCGATTGTGTTTCTGTGGCATGCTTTTAATTTGTAATTATATTGCACATTGCATTGCCACAATTTACTTTCGTTTGTCTTTCGGGCCATTGATTTATGGCCAACAGAGAAGCAAAAACAGAAGAGAGAAGACAAGTCCGAAATGGCCCAAATGTCCGCCATGGCTAAATGACTAAATGGCTAAATGGCAATTGGAATCGTGAGTTAAGGCGCTTGTCAAATTAACAACAGGATGAAGGAAGTCCGATCGCAATGGCAGATTCGATTCTGTATAAAGTCGATCGGGAGATGGCACTCTCTTCGGGTTTCTCCTCCCTCTTCTGGTGGCGGAGTGGAGTGGAGGGTTTCCTTCCTGCTTTCTTTGGCCATTAACTTTTGTTGCAACCATTGCGGCCACTTTGCCACACACTACAAGGGGCTATGATTTCTTTAGAATGGCAAGCATTTTCCAGTCGTATTTTCCCACTAAAGAATGTATCTTCAAGGGCTTCAATCGTAGAGAGTATCAAAGTCTTCGTTTTGGCCAAAATCTGGCATTTCTTTCCTGATTTTTCCCATTTATTTGCTGTACTTTTAGTTGTTGTTGCTGCAGTTGTTGCAGCCTCTCGGCAGCAAACACGCAATAACAGGCAACATCAACAACGAAACACCCACTCGCCTCGCTCGCTTGTGGCAGGCAGCAGGCTGCGGCAGGTTGGCAGCAGCAGCGACACACACTGGGCACACAGCCAACAACTTCCCGAAAGCGATTCTATTGACAAGATGCCACTCGCGGCAACATGTTGCTGCAACATCGAAAAGACCCATTGATTAGGGTGACCCTTGTAGTGGGTCTCTCTCTCTCTCTCTCTGTGTGCCTCTTGTGCCCCCAAAATTGTCATTGACTGTTGCTGCAGCTGTTACGAGTAGTCGTTCAATTGATTGAATTACATACGTGCCACACGGCCCTGACTGTGCCGCTTGCTGCAGCTGCTGCTGCTCCTTTGCTGACCCTGACTCTTGTCTCTTGTTGCTGTTGCTGTTTGTGCCTCCCTTTGTGGCAGACCTTAAGTCCACCTCCGCAAACTAGAGCCTGACTTTTGAGCCTTGAATGGGGGAACATTGCTAGCCATGTGGCAGACACGGCCAGTACTAGTGTTCGGGGGCAGAGTCTGGTCTACTGTCGTGGCGGGGCCAGAGTTTGGGGCCAGAGTGGTGCCTGGTTAGCCAGTTAATTAGCAGCCTTGTGGCAGCCATTACCACCGCTGCAGCCACCGCCACCGCCACCGCTCGTTGCCGCTGTCCTTGTGCCACTTGTGAGTGGGATGGGGCTGGAGCTGTCGTCAGTCGAGTGGGAGGACAGAGGAGGGGACCAGGCGATGCCTGCCACAGATGCAGCTGAAAGGCAATCAAAAGTGCACTCAAGGATGGCTTAAGATATCGAAGTAATTCCCACAGAGAATGTGCCCCAAAAGAGGTTGTTTTTTATGGCTTTAGATACGGATACAGACGGATTTCCACAACTTGAGATTAAAGTATCTTTATCGGCGCGTACAGTAGCCGTCATACGTGTATCGCATAATCTCCAAAGACAAAATCCTTTAAGCGGATTGGACTCCAATGGCGTCCATTCAAAGTACTATATCACCATTAGCATTTGGTTGCCTCCAATCACTCAGTGTCCAATTGCATAAGCCATCAACCCTGCCACAGCCACACTCCACTCTGCCTCCTGCCCCCTGCTCCCCCCTGCCTGCAGCTGCCATCATGCAACAAGCCACACAACAAAACCACAGCCGAAAGCCGCAAATCGACGACGAACTTGTCCTTAAAATGTCAGCCAAAGTGTTCATTAATTTGTGTATCTCGTGTCTCCCTCTCGCTCTATCTCGCTCGCTCTCCCGCTCTTCCCCTCTCCCGCTTTATTTGTTGCTCCATTTTGTTGCATGTGTGCCTGTGTGTGTGTGTGTGTGTGTGGCTCTGTGTCTAGTCATTGATCATGAATTCCATGAGCTTTGGCACTCGCCGTTTGCAGCGCGTTGCCATTGCCTCTGGCGTCGACGTTGCATGCGTCATTCCCGGCTTGGAGCGCAGATACATGTACGTATGCATATGCCACCAGCAATTGGCGACACAATTTTTGTGGTGCCTGCCTTTGGCATGTGCCTTGGGCCCACTCCACCTCCCCCTTCCCTCCAGCGGCGTGCCACAACCTACGCAAGAAAAATAATCTCCGTTCCGTTCGGTTGTTCCGCTGAATGTTTCGACTGACTGTTCGCTCGCTCGCTCGTTCGTTCGTTCGCCAGTAGTTTGTAATTTTCATGTAAAAGTCGCACCAAATGCAAAATGGCCCTGCAACAGCAGCAGTGTTGACTGACTGGCAGGCCACGCCCCGCGCCCCCCACCGCCAACCATCCCGCCTCCTCCATCAGCCCTGATTCCAGAGCCCAAGGCCCCGGCTCTGGTGGGTCTCTGCCGGGACTGGCTCCCCCATCAATCTCAATTGCTTCGCATTTTCATATGCGACTCTTCGATCATTTTGCGGCATGGAGTGACAGGGCAACAGGAACCCATACAAAAGATACAACAACGGTAATAAAAATTGCAGATTTGTCACAGCAATTGTTGTTGTTGTTCGTTGTTGTTGCTCTTGGCCTGGCCTGATTCTTGGCTCTGTTTTGCCTACGTTGTTGCGTCGTGTGCCTGTAATTACTTTTGTATTATGTGGATTTTTCTGTTGGCATATACCCTTTGCTGAAGAGTTTGTTGATTTTTCAGAGATTTTTGCAATTAAAATCAGATTTACAAAGAATTTCAATGGATATTCATATTCTACACTGAATTCTACTTGCTAATTACATGCTCAGTTACTGCCCTACCGCCGCCACTGTACCAACACAAGTTGTCTACAATAACAAACATTCGTTCCCTTAGCGAGAGGGAGGGGAAAGAATACAAGCAAACGACACCTTCAACTCTACCTATTGGACAAGAGAGAGAGAGAGAAAGAGAGCAGAAAGCTTTACTCACCGTTTGCATTTGGTGAGGGAGTCGAAGATGAGAGGAGAAAAACGTTCGATTAGGAGAGAGAAAAGAAGATATGCCAAAACCTTCGTTGCATTTGGAGAGCGAGGAAAGAAAGAGGAGCAGAAGGAGAGCATGGAATGAGTGACATCATTCAGTCGCCCCACGCATCGTTATCACCAGCTTCCAAAGTCAGTTTCAAGTGCATTAATCAGCGCGGCGGTCAAAATAATTCTGTGGGAAAGTGCGTACGATGTAGTGCAGTGCAGTGAAGTGTAGTGCAGTGAAGTGAAGTGTAGTGTAGTGCAATGCAGTGCAGTGTAGTGCAGTGTAGTGAAGTGTAATGCAGTGATTAAAGATAAAAAAATGTTTCAAAAACCTGGCATAAAAAACTATATGGTGAAGAGTGAAAAAAGTGGCGTGATCTAGTGCGGGGGCGGACCATGTGCTGGCAGGTGCGAATATGTGTGCAAACAAAGCATAACAAGTGTTTTATATATTTTCAATAATTTGATTTTTTTTCCTGTGCTTAACGCATCCAAAATGCCAACGGCGCACGCATGGTACCGTTATGTCTGGAGATGTCTCAAATTTGTTCGTTCTTTTTTTTGCGGTGTGTTGTGTGTGTGTGAGTGAGTAATAGAATGCAAAAGCAGCAACAAGCCGCGCTCACCATTCCCGAAGAGCAGCTAGGCGGAGAGCAGAAGAGGAGCATTGCTCTCTCGTTTCAAGAATCACGACAATGTCTGGTGAGGTGCTCCAAATCCCCGAAGATGTTGCGCTCTCTCGCTTAGTGCACCTGATCAAATTATGCGAGTGTGGTGGGAGTGTGCTCTGCAATGCCTCACCTTGCGTTAATTTACACCAAATTTGCGCTCTTATTGGAAATGGCTAATGCTAAATCCATTTGCTGGATGGAAAATGAACGGTGCACGATTATGGGGACATAAGGTAAGAGAGAAAGAGAGGAGAATGTTTTGGTTTACTGCTCTTAAGGCTCTTGCTGTTAGGGTATTCAACCTTCGGCCCGCCGAAGCTTACAGTTGGGTTTGTTTCTGGTTTGTGGGACTTTGTTTCTGGATTTATCTCGCCCAAATGTCTACGCGTGATTAAACGTTTAAATTGCCAGATATGATATATCCCCGAGAGCCTGTCGCCATCTGTTTTCCTCGTCCAACTCTTGACACACGAGACGCTCGTAGGTACAGGCCGTCGCTGGGACTGGGATTGGGATTGGGATCGGGATTGGATTGTCTTCTGGTTCGTTCTGTCTTCTGGTTTTCTGTTTTCCGTTTTTTGTTTCTGTTTGTTGTGTTTTTTTCGAAAGTCTCTCTGGCAGCGACTGCTGTGGCTGTGGGGCCCCTGCCTGTCGATGTTTGTTGTCTGTTGGCTGTCCTCGTTTGTTCTCCTATAAATTGCCTTCGGGCGACAGCCAAAGTGTGACAAAATATGGGCCTCGTTTTGAAGCTGGGGAAATACATATAACAATTATTTGGGAATTTTTTAGGGAGTTTTTTGCTGTTGTTTCCATCACTCAAAGGCCATGGTCTATCGCTTTCGTCATTTCTTATTCAAATGGGGGAAAACTGTTCACACGATCCAACTTGTAAAACATAAATACTTAATAGTTGAAGACTTTATTCAGCGCCCACATCCCAGCATTCAACATGCAGCATCCAACACCCTTTTAAGCCCCTGCTTCACGCTTAATTAGTCGCATTGTACAAATGGCTTTGTCGCGGGGGTCTTAAACACAGTCTTTAAACCAAGAGCATAAAACACGCTCTACAGATCCCAGGCACACAAAGAGAGGAAGAGAGAGAGAGTGGAAGAGAGAGGGGGAGGCGCATGGGGGAGAGCGACAACGACTCCAACCGAAAATGGTCAAAACATGAAATCCTATTAGACAAATTGAAATTACAAATGAGACAACAGCGAAATTAATTTATTAATTAGTCACACTCCATTATGGTCAAACAAAGCTGCTGCCTGCAGCGGCCGAAGCAGCGGCAGCAAACAGTAGCTCCCCAAACGACGCTGACGCCGACGCAGACGCAGACGCTGCCCACAGACATGCCGCTGGAAATGTCTGACAGATGGCGTTGATGTTGCGGCCATAACTGATGCCAAACGCTGTCGTTCGAACCATTCCATTCCATTCAATTCCTGGTGTGAAAATGCTTTCGACAGAGATCCCATTTGGTGCGGGGCATGCAGCATGCTCGCCTGACTGTTGCACGCAACGGGGAACGATCGTCTCCCTCTCTGTGTGTCTGTGTGTATGTGTGGGTTGTGCTGCTGCTGCTGCTGCCTGACATAATCAATGATAAGCGATCGCTAATTAAAATTATTAAAACCAGAAATCTACTCAGCGGACAATGAAAATGAAAATTTTGGTGCCATTCTGGAGAGGGAGGGGGGGAAGGGGGATATCTGGGGATATCGCTATCCAGAGATCTTCTGTGCACCGCCCGCCTGTGCGCCTGTGCGCGGGTTGGTTCCATTTTCAGGCAAACGCTTTTGGACAGGTTGTTGGCAAGACAATTGCAATCGGTTTTTGGGCCGCCGCCAGAGTTATCATGGGAAATATATCCACAAGGAAGGAGGCCTCCATCCTCCTTCCTTCCTCCTTGCTGCCCCCCTCCTCCCCCTCCCCGCAGCATTCATTTCATTACGGGAGCACATTTCATTTCTATTTCAGCCTTCATCATTATCAAGTCTTTTTTGCGCGATAGCCATAAATGGCCCAAAGTGAATGCCCGACCGGGCCAATGAGGGAGGCAATGCCTGGCCAAAACGGCATTCAACGGCATCCACTAAGGCGCTAAGGCGTTTCGTTTCAACGTTTCGATTCGTTTCGTTTTTGTGCGCTAATTAAGACTTTTTCTGGGTGTCAAAGGCAGTTGAGGCATGCCGCGCATAATTCATATTGTAGGCCTACCTACCAGCCACCCCCCTTCCCCGCCATTCGATTACATTCGTTTCCATTCGATTCCATTCGATTCGATTCAGTTTTCAGATTCATTTTTGTGCTGTGGCTGGGCTGGGGAGGAGAAAGTTTTGTTGCTGCTGGCTGCTGACTGGTGGGGCATTTCATATATATTTTTAGCGCCATAAATAAGCGTTTTTATTAATGGCAGCCCATTAACCCCGACTAATTAATTAACAAAACTCTGAGATATAAATGTTATAACCAGCAGAAGAAGCAGACACCAGAAAAACAATAACAAATATGAGGCATGTGCCCCACTCTGCCCCGGAGGCAGGCCATGACTGAAGACTGCCACGACGACTTTGATGTGCGGCTATAAAGCCTTTCTTCTGGCACTCTTCTGGCAGTCTTCAACTCTTCCGAAGATCTTCTTCTGGCGATGAGTTTTCGAATGATGCGTATCAATGTTTATTTGAATTTTTTTCATATCAAATATTTATGAGCCGCTCGTTAGATCCGATCATTCATGACTGAAAGACGAAGGGAGTTTCGTATCAAAGATCACGTTTGAGAAGAGCTCTTCCGATGGATCTCTCTCTCACTCTCTCTCTGTCTCTTTTGTGAATGATATTTTGGAGTGGAGAGATCCATCCTTCCATCGGATTACTTTTTCCAACATAAATCTAAAACGAACGCCCACGTTTGTATCTGTTTCTGTTTCTGTTTTGCCTTTTTTTTCGATTTCCAAAATGATGTTTTTTGTTTTAACTAATTTGCGTGGCTTGGAATTTTTGGTTGATTTTCTTACAGTAAAAAGCGTTTAATAAAAGGCTGTAATAAATACTTAAACGCTGAAAGATACGAAGGAGATCATCGAAACAATGGGCCACATTTCACGTATACCAAAGCAAAGTATTCAAAGTGATGCTCGGATGATGATGATGATGATGCTGGTGGTGGCTGGTGGCTCTCGTATACTCGTAAAAAATTCATTGAGGCAATTGTCTGGGCTTTTCGTAGGCAGATTATCTGCAATATGTTGCCTCCCACAGGTCAAGCGTGGCACATCAATTACTTTGTGGCACACACAGGCACAGGCACAGGCAGAGACCTCCCTCTCTAGACAGGAAACACGCACACAGGCAGCACACACACAGACAGAGACAGAGACACAGGTTGACCTCTCAATTTAACGCTCATTCGCCAGATAATGCCAGGAAATGCCACAAGATCCATCGATGGAGGAGGATGAGATGAGACTTTTGGCTGTTGTTGCTGTCTTTTGGCAGATACTTGATCTTGGCATCGGATTGTGCGTTGATTGTTTTATTATTAAGATGTTTGGATAGAGGAGAAAACTTAAACCCGCCCCCCCGCCCCCACCGATTTTATGGCTATATTATTAAGGTAATCTGTAGAGATGCGGCGATCAGCGATCAAAGCTCTGAGTTGTCAACAATTGGGGAAAGCCTGGCCCCTGGGAATGGCTTAAACCAAAGCCAGGGCTCTTTGGGATCACCAACAGAGCTTTGAGGTTCCAAGTTCCAACTTTCTTAATGGATATTATGCAGAAAATGGTCTAGAATCTGCTTAGATCTTCATCAAGGGTTCATTAGGAAGAGGTGTGACATCTAGGAAGCTTCTTTCGATCATCAATAGCAGAATAGTTGGCACTACTATCTTTAGTCGAAACTGTAGAACAGCCAAAGATTGCCCTTGCACTCTCATTGATCTGATTAGAAGCATAGGTCCAGGCCTGGGAGTGTTTGGAAACTAATTTCAGAGTGGAAGAATAACGGACAGAAGGGAATGTGGAAATACTAGATCCCCATTGAAAATGTTAAGCTTCCAGGCCTGCCACAAGGCATCTGAAACTGGCGATCAACGAGAGAATGGCTGTAATGCTCATTAGGATTGTAGGATCATCCATCGGTCGGGGAAGGGGTTTGGCATTCCAGGAAATGCCTAGACACGATCTTTATTCGAAAAGGAAGATTATTCTAGGAATATTCATAAACTTTGGAGGATTCAGTTGCCTGATCATCATACAAACGGAACAATCTTCCAGAGAGTCGATCTTCTTGGAGAGAAGATCATCCACTGTGAGGGAATGCCTGGTCGGTGATCGTCTCATTAGCATCTTTATTCGTATGGTGGCTCCACTCATACACATATAAGGCTACACACATACTGTACACACATAGATATATCTAATTAGTCGATCCATTAACGTGACACCAAGAAGGCGCCCCAAAAGAGCCCCAGACAAACGGCCATTAGGCGCACTGTCAATGCGCTTTTTATTATAACTTTTTATAATTCTGTCTGCATTTTGCCACAAAGCTTACCCGTCCGTCCGTCCGTCCATCCGCCCTCTCTCTTTCTAACTCCCACCCTGCCCCCCCCAGCCCCCTCTCTCGTTTCCCTCTCTTCTAGTCATGTGGCGGCTGCAACATTTCATTAATCGAGTCACGACATTAGACATTCAACAGAGAGAGAGAAAGAGAGGGGAAAGGGGGGGCAGACAGCCATAACTAGGCATAAAGGCGGAGAGGCAGAGGGGCAGAGAGGCAGGGGCAGGCCAAAAAGCCCGGGCGTATGGCAGAAATTTTTCCTCCATTGCGCTTTTGGCCAAAAAAACTAAAAAAAATTTCAGCTTTGACAACTTTATCGCTGGCAAGCGATCGACAACAACACAAGAGCCCAGGCCGGGGCACAGGCAGGGATGTCAACAGCAGGGCTGCTGGCTGACAGCAGCAGGGCGGGGGGCGGGGGAGGAGGAGGGAGGAAAACATTTCCCAGACTCAACTGGAAAAACTGTCAGCGGGCGCCCAGAAATGAATCTAAATTAAATCACATAATCGCTCTTTGACGGATTGTCCCGATTGCCGATTTGTTGAGTATCGATCGACGATTGCCCCCCCGTCCCCGTCTCCGTCCCAAGATAATGCCACACACATGGCAACAACCGTCTAATGGCTCCACTAATGGTTGCAGCAGCAGCGGCAGACATATCCGCCACAGATTGAGAGTCTATATGGCTGCATATTAATTGCAATATCAGGCTACCCCCCCACCCTCTTCGCAGCCAATCGTTGTGGTTGTTGCTGCCACCAGTGGCTGCCTCGTTAGTGCTCGATTTTTAGTTCAACGGTGCAATAGGTTGAAAATACTCGAAGGTTCGTGTCTCTCTCTCTGTCTATCGGGGCAGCAATACTCTATGAAAGTGGATGATAACTGAAGGAAATTGCTTGGAATGCAAGGAGGAAAAGCCTCACCGAAAGTCTTGCCTTGAAGGCACCCCAGGAACTGCCAAACCCATCAGTAGAATGCATCAAAATGGGATGTGAAGGGATGCCCAAAGGGGTGTACTCTCTCCCAGAAAGCCTCCTAAAAAGGGGTTGCCAAAAGGGCAATACTCTGATGCAAATCTTAAAGTGGATCCCACATAGATCTAATGATCTATCGATTGGAAGCGATAAAGAGGGGGCTTATCTTTCTCCCCCCCGCCAAACGCTTGGATTAGCTAATATACCCGCCGCGTTATGGCCGAGAGGGAGAGGCAGAGGGGGGCATATTAGTGGGTAACAATGGAATTGAAATGCTCGAAGTCGCTGGGTTGTCTGGTGTGTGGGGGCGTTGCACAAATGAACTTTCCCACACACTCGACACTCGACACCAAATACAACATTGATTCAATTACGTGTCGACTGTGGCAGCAGCAGCAAATACGAGTCTATGTCTGTGTCTATGTCTATGTGTGTGTGTGTGTATCTGTATCTATGTCAGCCATTGCATTGCATGTTAGTTAGCATTTAGCGCGGGAAATATTGTACAGCATTTGGCTTCCTGCTCCCATAATGAGAGTCAGAGCGGAGTCAGTCGGAGCTGCCCCCCTCTAGCCCCCCCCTCTACCCACATATCATTATTATTATTATTATTATTACATTTTTCGCACTTTAATTTATGCACCTGCTGCTGATTCGTGCAGCAAGCCGAACCGCACCGCTCCGCCCCCTCCTGTATCCGCCTCCACCTAGTTATGGCCGCCCTGACCACACCCATTCCCAGACAGTAATCGATTTTTGGTCTATGGATATTTTTATGGGCCATAAATTTCACTTTCAATGCGATTATTTGTGTTTTACTCGTGATAAATACGACAGATTCGATTTGTTCGATTTGTTCGATTTGGGGTTTTGTTTTGGTCTAAAAATTGGTCTAACTTTTTACAACTTTTTAACTTTAAGAATTAAAAAAATATATATAACATATGTGTAAAATTGGGAATAATATTTGGTATAAATTAGGTATAAGTGAGGTATAAATTTGGTATAAAATTAGGCATACAATTAGGTGTAAATGTAGGGATAAATTAGGTATAAAATAAGGTATAAAATAAGATATAAAATAAGGTATAAAATTAGGCATAAAATTAGGCATAAAATTAGGTATAAAATGAGTTATTATCTAAGTATAACATGAAGTCTAAGATTAGGTATATGATTAGGTATACAATTATGTTTAAATTAAATATAAAATTAGGCATAAATGTTGGTATAAATGTAGGTATAAAATGAAATGAAATCAGGGAAAAAGCAGGTAAAAAATAAGCCATATATTACGCATAAAATGTATAAAATTAGGAATAAAATATCAAATATAAATCATCTATAAAAATAATAAAAGTAAGAAATGTCGTATGAAATTTGGTATAATATTAAGCATAAAATGAGGTATAAAATAAGACAAAATATAATAAAATTTAATAATATTAAAATATTAATAAATATAAAACTCCAGCAATAAATAAAATAAAATATAATATATAAAACTGCGCATAAATTAGGAATAAAATTGATTAATTAGGCATAAATGCAGTTCTAAATAAAAGGCATAAATGGGAATGGAATCCAAAATGGAGTCCCATTGAAAAGTGCGCTCTAATTGATCTGATTACACGATTTGTGGCAGCAGCAACAGCAATGCACATGACTCCTGACTCTTGACACTTTTTTGTGGCAGCAGATCGAATCACACACACACACACAGAGATACACAGACACAGCATTAAGCATTAAGCACCTGGTCAACATTTCACAGACAGTGGGTGCCTTGACCCGCAACCTGCAACCTGCAACCCCCACCTCTGCCTCCACCTCCTACATCCATGCAACACATTTTCCGCCTGTGAACTTTTCGGGGCAATGGAAAAACAATTGGCCAAAAGCGCAGTGCCCGCAGTTTTATTTCGGCTGCGTTTTCATAACAAAATGTTCTGCTGTAGTTTTTGTGGCTTTGGTTTTTCCTTTTCAGGCTATCAGTATCAGTGTGGCAGCCACAGTGTGGCAGTTGCAGCGGCAGCAAATCTGCAAAAGGTCATAAAATGTGCGCTGTGTTCGTGTAAATTTTTACACGCCGAATCACAGAGCCGCCAATTGTTTGCCAGTGCCTGCCCCATCTGACATGCAACATTGATGCAGAGTCTCCGTCTCCGTCGACGCTGAACTGAAGTTGGACTTCGACGAGAGGCATTCAACTGTCAACAGTTACTACCGAAACGACACCGACAAGAGCCCCTAAATGCCGCCAAATAACTCACGAGAGACTCGACTGGAGTCGACTCGACTCCACTGAGGGGCATATAACACGCTCCTGCCGCTGCCGCTGCCGCAACTACAAATCACTTTTACTGCGCTGCTGCTGCTGCTGCTGCTGGCCGACAAAAAAATTATTTAAAATATAAATAAAATTCTCTAAATATTTGCGCGTTGATTTCCCATTTAGCCGCACCGAAAGGCAGCGCCGTTCAGCCTCTCAGCCTCTCAGCCTTTCAGCGGCGGGGCAATTAAGGTGCAATAATTTCGGATCATTAGGTTAAATTTGTCACGACCCGCTGCACGAACAACCCCCACACCGCCGCCACCAGCCCCACTCACTCTGCCCCAAGGGGGCAGTCCAGACAGAATGTAAAAGCTCCAGCGACGACTGCCGTGGCATGCCACGCTGCTCGGACAAGTCAAAGCGCGGTGCGGTGTCCATTTGGTCCGTGTCCCATGCCCCTGGCAGATCGGGCATAATTTTCGTTTCGTTTAGTTTTTAAGGTTTTCCAGCGCACAGTTTTCCCCTCAGTTGCTGCGCTGCTGCCGCGCTGCTGCGGCTGCGGCTGCTGCTAGGTGGCACTCTTTACAAATTATGACACAATTTGTTGGCCAAATTTGGTAAGCGGTTGACATTTGGCCATGTTTCTTGTCGATTGTCATCGCTGTGCGCCGTTGTCGATCGTCGCTATCATTGGCAGGCCCATTGGCGCGCTATCAACATGTGGCATAATGACAAGGAAAACGCCACACGGCAACAGCATGTTGCAGGCAGACTGGAAGGCAGGCAGGCAGCCTGGAAGGCAGGCGACTCTCTGGGAAAGTGATGCCAGGCAACGCGTGGGCGATGCAGGTTTTTCTTTATATAAGTTTCAGCAGAAGAGGAGACGATGGCGGCAGAGGAGGGGGGGTGTGGCGGGGGTTTGGAGTTGCATTCCACAAATCGATTGGCACACGCACTGACCGCAATTTTGTGGCATGCTGCTCAATGAATCATCGCACAGAGCGATGGCAGATAGAAATACTTAGAGGTGGAAGCGTGAGAAACGATAGAGATATAAATCATAGATGGAAATGGCAGCTGAAGGTATTCATTGGATTCCTTCAAGCAAGAACACGGAATCCTCCCTGTACACCTCAAGGAATCATCGTCACATCGTTAGGGATAAAGATGGATGCTTGAGGGGCTTTGGGGGTGGTTTTTGGGCGAAGAAAATGTCAGAAAACAATCTTCAAGCCCTCTACAGCACTTTGGCCCATTCAATCCTCCGTTTCTAGGAAATATTTGCAGATCTGCTGATGGCTAGAGATGGGAATGATTAGTGATGATAATTAATGAAAATTGTATTCAAAAATATGGAAAAAAGCTTAAAGTTTTAGGGGATCCCAGAGATAAGTATTCATAAAGATCTTTTTAAGGGAGATTCCATTGAATCCTTAATATGAAATTCATCACTGATTGCCCATCGTTCTTATCCATAAATCCCTTTTGTAACCTCCATCAATTTCAGGCCATTTCGCATCAATCGATTGCCAAGAATCGTCTGGAATATTCGAGATTTGTGAAAGAAGAAAACATTCAAGGGGTTCGTCTTCAATCTGTCTTCAATCTGTCTTCAATCTGTCTTCACTCTGTCTTCAATCTTTCCGTGAGGGATAAGCCATCTAGGGATTACTTTAGCTAAAGAATTATTCATTTAGCGATGAGTCGCTCTGCTCTGCTTTTGTTGTTTGTGTGTGTGCTGCCATCTCTAGCAATTATCGCCCCCACCCCCCCAGGCTTGCAGGGGGACGACAAACGCTGCGACATGGTGCGGTGCGGCCGATGTGTGTGGCATTTCTGTCACTTGACGCTGAATTATTTTCACGCCTTTTTACAAATGTTTGAATGCTTGGAAAAGCGCAAGCAGCACCAGCCACAGCCACAGCTACAGTCACAGCCATAACCATAGCGGGGGCGACAGACAAACAGACAGACGGACAGCAGTGCAGTGCAGTGCAATGTGTTCCACTTATGGCTAACGCCATGCGGCAAGGCCTCAACGAAACTTGGACTCAATCCATGGCAGCACCAGCACCATTGGTGGTGTCCAGTCCAGTCGGCGCATACGATTCGCATTCGGATTCGGACTCGGACTCTCCGTCGCTATGGAGATTTGCTCATAAATCTGACAAACTCAACGCTAATATTTGCAGACTTCGTTAGACACACGGCAAATGCATTTGATATGCCTTAAACGGGGGGCGGGGTGGGGGGGGGAGAGAGGTCTGGAGAGCCTAAACGAGTAGGTGGTGGCCAAGACAAGACAAGGCGCTGCCTCGCTGTCTCTCTCTCTCTCTCTCTCTCCAGTGACAAGTGTAAAGAGCTGACAAGGCGGCAGGCAGTCACTAAAATGTGAAATGCGGACAACATTTTTATCAGATTATAAGTTGAACGAATGCCTATAATGGCCGATGGCCCGTCGATGGTCCAGTAACCGAGTCACCAATGCGGAGGGAAAACTCTGGCGAAAAGTGGCGGAAAAACACTGTGGAAAAATGAAAGGAAAAACCAGTAAGGAGTGAATGGTGCACCGGCGGCTGGGGCATCTCTGACATCTGTGTGTGGGGCAGCCTCTTGCCATTTGCCGCTCTCCTGACCTTAGACCTTTTTAGCAGCACTCCACACACCATTCATTCAATCCTTGAGTTGTTCATTCATTCAGTCAGTCACTCCCACCCGCCCCCGCTGTGAGTGTGTGCGGCTTTAAGTACAAGCAACTAATTTAATTTTCATTTATCATAAAGGCAGCAACTAATTAATTTCCCGCTGAGCTGCCGCTTGCCGCCTGCCGCTTGCCGCTGCCTGCCTCCTGCCTGCCGCTGCTTGCACTTTTGATTGTGCTCAGACATTTTAATTATTTAAATGCAGGCCGAAGGCTACGACTGAATCGCAAATCATGGCTCATAAATCCATCACAAATGGCCAATACCAATAGCAGCCAGCCAGCAGCAGCAGCAGCAGCCACGAAGGAGGCCAGAACCAGCAGAGTCTTGGCCAAGTGCCATGCAAATGTTGTACAACATTAAAAGGCTACAAGAAGCATGAGAGAGAGAGAGGCAGGGGGAGGGGACAGGGGGCAGGGGGAGAGGCAGAACAATTGTTTTAGTAGCAATTGTTGTTCTCGATTCGGTGGCAGACACACGCGGGACAGGGGCACAGACACAGGCACAGCCACAGCGCAACCAACCAACGTCTGGTCTCTGGTCAGACTTTGACTGCCACTTTGTAGCTGCAACTGCAGCGGCTGCTGCAACGGCTGCTGCAACGGCTGCTGCTGCTGTTTTCGGTTCACGATTCGCATTGAAATGTTACTTTTACGATAAGTCCCCAGCCTCCTTCAGACCCTCCTTCAGCCCTCCCTGCCCCTGCCCCTGCCCATGCCCCTGCCCCTGTGTCCCCTCGCGTGACCCTGAATTGTTTAGAATAATTTGCAATTGCCATAATATTTATTATGATTTATTAAACGCATTCATTCCAGCTGCTCCACTGCAGCTCCACTGCTGCCCCACTGCTCCACTGTGGCTGCCTCTGTGCCTCTGTGCCTCTTTGCCTCTGTGCCTCTGTTGCTGTCCCGAGGTAAGGGCCCTCGACTCTGTCTCTGTCTCTTGTCTCTGCCTCTTGTCTCTGGTCTCTCTTGAGTTTCTGCCTTGCAATTAAATTGTTTACCTTCTTGTGTCTCGGCAATTTATTAAAAATACATTAAAATACATAAATAAATCGCTGGCCATTAGAGTTTTCATAAATTTGCAGTGGGTTTTGCGACCAATCGAAGTCCAATGAAAATGTCACCAGCGAGTAATTTGTCCATGGGGGGGGGCTACTTTTTTATGGCTTTTCCCCTTGGCTTTGCTCTGGGACCCTCCCTGGAGCAAGGGGCATTCCTTGGGGGTTTCTTCAGCCTACATTCTTCTGCCTTTCCCCTCCCCCTCTCCATAGGCTTCTTCCTCCGAAATGTATCTATTACTCGGCGTGCGGAGTGCCCCTTGGGTTGAAAGTGTCTCCGATTCTCCGTCCTTTTGCGGCGACAGTTTACAGTTTTTAATTTTGGTCAAGGAATGTGGCCAGAGATGCAGATACTGCAGTGACAGTGGGCACTGGCTACAGGCTACACAGAAAGAGAGAGCAGAGACAGAAGAGACTCTAGAGGGAGAGACCACTGTAGCAACCGCAGCATATGACAAATGACTTCTAATTACCCCCAGTGGCAGGCAGTGTGGTGTGTGGCAGCCACATGTCAGCACGCGATGCAACCTGTTGCCTGCCTCCCGTTCGAACGACAGTTTTGTGTGGCATGAAGCGAAAGAGCATCGCTTGAGTGAAAGACTAATTAAAAAAGTGCCATCAAAGTGTGGCACACACAGAGAGAGACACAGAGACAGAGAGAGAGAGAGAGAGACAGGGTCTGCGTGTCACGAAGGATGGGGTTGGGGGCATAAAGCCAATGATTTTATGGGGCAAGCGCTGCTGGCTGGGACTGGTGGCTATCGATATCGATGGTGGCACCCACTGGGTGGCATTTGCAACATGGCAACATGGCAACAGCAGCCGCAATATAAACAAACACATGTTAGAGCCGAGGCACAGCCTACCTTCTGCCTCCCTGTGTCCCTGTGTCTGTGTTGGTGTGTGTGTGTCTGTGGCATGCAAAACAATATTCCCATGAACATGAAAACCACTTGCTACAAATTGTTGAACAAGAGGCAGGCAGCAGCAGCAGCAGGCAGCAGCAGAAAAAGCTCTGTGCAACATTTTTAAACGGATGCAGATAACGATCGTCGAACACAAATGGTGCAGAAATAAACACGAGTGTAGATGCAAATGATATGATAAGCAGTGCGGGAGGGGGGGGCAAGCGGACACAGATTGGTGGCATGGTGAGGCATGTGGCGGGCAGGGAGGGGGTCGGTAGCCATGTCCATCACAAGAGCGCGGCATAAATTGTGCCACAAATGCAAATTAAATGATCAGCAGCAAACTGAGAGGCAAGGCGCATGGGGCATGGGGCAAGGCGCAAGGCGAGAAGCGCGCGAAAACGGGTTCCGATGCGAGTCCAGAAATTACTGTCACACACAGTCGGAGTCGCCTCCGACTAATCGAATGAATGCCCCAATGCTCCTTCCTCCAGAGCGTCGTCGTTGCTCCTGTTCCTCCTCCTGCTGTCAATTATGTGTAAGACGGGGAGCAAATCCGCAAGCAACTTGCAACTTGCGACTGCCATTTGCCGCATCATTATAATCACGTGTTGATTGCTTTTTAAACCGACCGACTGGAGGCTGGGGCCTGTCTCGTTGGCCTAAAGAGCTGGCTGGCTAGCTGGATGGCTCTCTGGCCTAAACAGGCCTCCACTTGTGGCCCGAACGACGACTGCGTATCGTCGTGCTTGGCCTGGCTTGGACTGGCCTTTAATTTCCATGCGAAACGCCAGGCGCCAGGCAGGCAAAAACATCGCTGCAGCAGACGGAGCAGCTTGTTAAGCAAATGCCGATAATTAGGAGGCAGTGGCAGAGGCAGAGGCACTGCAGCTGCCACAAAACGTGGATAATGGGTCATTGGATGAGGCATAGGACAGGGAACAGGAAACCGCCTGCAGCCCCCCCCAGTCCAACCCCTCGGTTGACATATAGAGTCATGATTAGAGGAGGGGGACCAAGTGGCGGGGGGGCACAGCGAATGACCAAAATGTCTTCATTCCAAAAGAAAAATGCAATCTAAAAAACAGAAACCGCCCCTCAAAGAGGAGGAGGCGGGGCAGGAGGAGGAGGAAACCCTTGATATTTTTTGGGCTTAACCACAATTTTCCACTCGACTCCATGCCACTCCACTCGAGTCGCGTGTGGCGTGTGGCAGCATCAGCCCACGCAAACGGCTGCCCAATGGAGAGGGCATATTCCATATTCATATTAATATTCAGCCCAGGTGAGTGTGAGTATGAGTGTTTGAGTGTTTGAGTGTATTCGTATTAAAGGGAAGATGAAATTATAATGAAGACATCAACAACAGCGAAAACGAAGTAAATCGCCAGCCCACTTTGATTTTTATGGCCAAAAAGGTTTCCTCTCTCCCAGTGGTGGCCAAAGGGGGGGGTGCGGGTGAAGAAGAAGAAGAAGAAGAGGCCTCTGCTGCATGCATGGAGCTGCCATGGATAGGAGTAGTAGGTGGTGCCCAAAACAAATTGCAGGCAATCGCAGAGGCCGTAAGTATGCTAAATTATCCAAGCCCGCTGTCCGTTGTCCCCCCCCCGTGTATACCCTATACACGGCGAGGGTATGCGAATACCCATACTAAACGCAACGATGCACCCGTTGCCCTTTCTTTTAGGGTCTAAACACTTTCGTCAGGGGCTTTCCTCAGGGCTATTGCTTATAGAACTGTTTCCAGATGGTCTCTTCGAAATTCTAGAAATAAAACCAGTAGTAATCCCCTTCAAAATTGTAGCTTTTGTTAAGGGTATTTCCGCATTCGTTGCACCATTTGCCTGCTGTGTTTTCAGAGTTTTTCCGGGATGGCTTTCCAATGCGAGTAAATGGCCTTTTGAATGGCTGAAGGCGGCCGAAAAAGATCCGAAACAAAACAAACAATCGCTTGAATGAAGCCAGGAAAAAAAAGAAGGCGATCGACCGATCGACGGATCGACCGACCGTTCGGATCGATCGGATCGAACGGATCATCGATGGGATCGGGTCGGGTCGGGTGTATTATTATGAGAAGTACGAGGCATTAACATTATTATTGGGGGACGCTGGACAATTTTGGGGGCAATAAAAGACACAAATTGCTGCTAATAATGATGCTGAATGGCAGCGCCCCCCCACCAACCCACCCCGCCCCCCTACTGTCCCCTGCCCCCAACGAGAGAGCGCTGCCAGAGTGGGAGACTCTCTGTGCCTGCCGCAGCTTTTCCTTCTGCGGAAATCTTCCATTCTTTGGCCATTTCTTAGACCCACCATTAGAGGCCTCTCTCCTCTCGCTCCCCCTCCCCCTTTCTCTTGCTGCTACTCCTCTCGCGCTCCATTCTGGCCTGCCTCCCCCCTGGAAGTTGCAAGTTCGTTGCCCAAGTCTTTTGTTTCAGCGCCTCCTTGTGTGTGTTTCTGTGTGTGTGTCTTTTTGTTAATATTTTTACATATTTTATTGAATGCTACGATACTGCCATGGCCTCCTGTCATGTTCTCTGCTCCCCCCTCTTCCCCCTCGGCCGCTCTGCCACTTTTTGTTGCAGTTTCATTCGCTTGGGGAGCAGTTTCGGGGGCTGCCATTTTTTGCTGTTTTTTTGCTGTGAAACATTTGTCATTTTTACCATTTTTAGCCAAGCGTGACAAGCGTTTCTTGGCCATGTTGCAGCATGCAAATGCTGCACACAATGGCCAGTAGTTTATATGTGTGTGTGTGTGTTGTATGTGTGGATTGCTTTTCAATATGCGAGATAAAGATCTCAAATATTGTTAAAACAAACAAGAAATTTATTGAATATGCAATGTTTTTTGCTGGCTGTTTTGCATTTGTCTCGCCGTGGCGAAGGGGGGGGGGGAGGGGGGAAGGGGTATGTGGGGTGGTTGGTTTTATTGTTTTATTTATTGTAGGTGAGAAGTCAAATATTTGTGGGTGGCACAGCAGCGGCAGCGGCAGCAGCAGCAGCAGCGGCAGTCGAGGCGATTTATAAATGGCACAGAGCCGCACATCTCGCCATCGACATGGCACAGGTTTCGGTTTTTCCCACTGCCTCGGGATTGGGTTTTGTAGGCAAGAGAGACAGAGAGAGACAGAGAGAGACAGAGACAGAGAGAGAGTGAGAGAGAGGGTATGATGACTGCAAGGAGAGCTTTGCCAGGGTCTATAAGTGGAGAACCCTTTCTCGCAGGCCATAATGCTGCTAGATACTGTATCTTTGTATCTTCCTGCTGCCACGAAAGACAGATCCTTCAGTTCTGTGAATATCCTTTCGATGGCCTGCAAGTGTATCTTTAGCTGCGAACCCAAAGATACATAGATACATAGACGATAGCCTTCGCTTTGTCGCTTATTATTTTAGTTGCAGGCGCATATAGACAGAGCAGACGGCAGCAGACAGACAGACAGACGGTTGCAGGCGGTTGCTGTTGGCTGCTTGCTAGCCATATAAGTCATAGGCGTATAACGGAGTGGAGTTGGGTACATACACACATACATACACACATACATAGGTACATACATATGTCTCAGAAATATACGATCTGCGATCTATGGCTTGGACCCGAGGCGAGGTTAATTCCAGCATTAAATAAAAGCCAACCCAAAAGACAAGCCTAACATTTGCACTGCCTGCCAGCCTGTTGCATGCCTGTTGCCTGCTGCACTTGCAACCAAATGATGCAATCTGCATTCGAGAGATGAGAATCCGAATCTGTTTGGGTCATTGCTGTGTGGGGCGGTCGGGAGTCGGGGGGGATGGGGGCGGACTGGCAGCCCACGCTGCTGCGCGACTGCTCTTCCTCTTTTTCGATTTCCGGCCATCACTGGGTCCTGCCACTTGTCCCCATATAATTTGCTGCACTTATTTAGCGGCCCACGCATGTGGCAGCCACAAGAGACACACAAAACAGAAAACGCAGACAAATTAGCCCGAGAGCCAGACATTTTGGCCAAGAGCCTTTCACACATACATACATACATACATACTGGCGCATAAATATTTGCGGGGCATGGGGCATGGGGCATGCAGCAGCCTGCAGGCGGACCCCAGAGGCGAGGTCAAGCGCTGGAGCATGGGAGACACAGACGTTGCACAACCCGAAACTCGATTTGCATATGGGTTTTCGGGCGATTTAGTTTTTCTTTTCATCGTTTTTGATTTGACTTTTCCTCTGCTCTTTCCATCGATTTTCCTATGGATTTTCGGGGGCTATTCCCCTTTTCCCTGTGCTGTTTTCACCTGTTGACGTTGGCAGCAAAGATACTTCTTTGCATATCTTAGGGATACTGGTTGAGGGGGGGCTTAATCAATGAAAAAACCTTTAGAAAAGGGTCCTCTGCTCTCCTCGCTGTGGCACTTTTTCGTTCTTTCGTTCTTCTGCTGTGTGTCTGTGTCTGTGGCATCGTCTGGTGGGCGTGCACCAAAAAAAACCAAACCAAAAAAAAAAGACAAAAAGCGACGACGTGAGTCGCTGGCTCTCCATTGTCTGGCGGAGATAATCTGTGATTCGTAAACTCCCACAGGTCAGGCGAGCACATCAATTACTTTGGCACAAGTCCAAAAGCGACACAAGCGATGCACTGAGCGAAAATACTAAACAAATGGTCACAAGCTGGGGCAAGCTTTCTTTGCTTTTGTCCCTATACTTTTGTGCAGTGTATCTCTCTTTTGGGTTCTTTTCGGTTTGGAGTCAAAAGTCTTGCGGGGATCATGGGGCATCCGTAGCGCCAAGAGAATGACCTCTCAATTTATTGCTGCAGCCTGCCTGCCTGCCTGCCGCCTGCCGCCTGCCTGCCTGCCGCCTGCCTCTGCCTTTATCCTTTTGGCATATTGGCGATTTGTATCGACTTAAGCACACACACACACACACTATCCCCCTCCCCCTTACTGTCCCCCTTCTATAAATGCCTTACGTTGATTGTTTTATTATGATGATGTTAAATTATTGTAATCCATGGGCGCAATCGCAATCGTTGTCGACATCATCATCATGCTCATCTGCAGCTTGCCATTATGTGTGCGTGTGTGTGTGTCTGCCTGTGTGTGTGTGTGTGTGTGCGCGAGGGTCTCTTATCTTCTTTTCTCTCTGTTTGCTTTTGCTTTTGCTTTTGCTCTATGCCATGGCTCTGCTGCTGCTCTGCTGTTGTTGTAGGCGTTGCTGCGGCCTCGCATCATATCCTTTGCGTAAAATAAACAAACAAAAACAAAAACAAATAAATGCTTCGGCATTCATTGATGGCAGGGGAGGGGGGAGCAGAGAGAGAGAGAGAGAGAAACACTTACGAGATTATGATCTCTCGGAGGAGCCTTGGCCAACTCGGATCGTCGGATCGATGGGTAGCGGGGAGGGGGGGATCGGGGGGTCCGTCGGTCTCTGTGGCGATGCCAGGTCCGTGATAATTTCGGGTTGCACGCTTATTTAATATGCGAATTTTTACAGATAAATGGTGAGAAATAATTTGCGCTACGCTCTCGGTTCTCGGCTTCCCCCTCCCCTCCCCCTCTCTGTGGCAAGTTCTGTCTTTGGCTCTGATTTCTATAGCATTTGTGTGGGCGTACTGTTTGGCTGTAGGGGCGTGGACATATGTGATCATTTCATTTCCGTTTTTCAAGAAGAATCTCCTGCCTTTCGTAGATACACACACACACACACACACACACACTTGCACTGTGATTCGTTTCACCCAAATTTCGCTGGACATGTTCATGTTTGCTGTCTGAACTTGTCCTTAGAGTGGTTCCACCTCCGCCTGCACCTCCGCCTGCACCTCCACCTCCTCCTGGTCTCAATCTCCATTGACTTGTCCCCATAGATTGGCCTTTGGCTTTGGCTCGGCGCTTGCCGCACTTCCACTCGACTGCCTGCCAATGGGGCTACTGGTTTTGCGCCTTGGAGCAGCGCCTGGAGCTTGTGCCCCAGCAATTCAGATCAGTCCGGGGCCCCAAGTGGAAGCTGGAGCGGTGGCTGGGGCTGCGGCTGCTGGCCTGCCTTATGGCATTTGCCAATCTCTGACATTTACACGAGGCGACAATCGGCGACAAAGCCAAAAGCTGCTGCCGCGCTACGCAACGCCCACGCCACACCACCACAAAGAGAGTTGTGCCACAGAGAGTGGGAGACGGGGGGAGGGGGCTTGGGCGCTTGCTGTGGCATTGACATTCCGAAGAGGAGGAGGCGCCGCTGCTGCCGTCGCTGCATTCTGACAAGAAGGCATTTTAATTGTGTGAGAACCCATGGCCAGCAGTTGCAGTTGCATTTGCTGTTAATCAAGTTCGTCGATGCATGCCACATGGCCCCCAAAAACGAACAGATTACAGATTACCGACATCCTCCGCAAACAGTTACAAAATGGCCAGCAGGCTGGCTGTTTGGCGCCAAAAAGATTCTTGCCACCACCACCACCAGCACCAGCACCACCGGCTGCCCGTAGGGTGGTGGTGGCACACAGTCCGATGCCCGATGTCCGATGTCCGATGCCCGATGCCCGATGTCGATGCCGACTTTAACTTCAACTCTGAATGCTAATCAAGATGCCGCCGCCGCCGGACAGCAACCCGCTTCGATTATGCAAAAGTCCAATGGAATGGATCCGACCCCCAGTTTCGGCCTCAACTTGAGCCAAAAGATTCAGGCTCCAACTTTGGCTTCAGCTTCAGCTTTGGCTTTGGCTGTGGCTTTGGCTTCATGTGTGTCTTGAGAGATCTTTTGTGCGCTGCGGGGGCTGTGGCGTTGGCTCGCTGGCTCGCTCGCTGCCTTTTTCTTGATGCCCAAATAATAGCACATAAAACTATAATAGTAATTTTCAAATGGAGGAGAAAGAGCGATGCAATCGCCGTCGATCCCCCAGCGAACACAGAGCCAAACAGAGCCGGGCAGGCAGGCGGTTCGGGCCTGGCCAGCTGTGCGGGCCTCTTAGTCATAGAAAGGCGGCGCTGCGCTGCTCTGCTCTGCGCTGCCTGTTGACCACACAGCGAGCTCTGCTCTGCTCTGCTCTGCTCTCTGCTCTCAGCGATGAGCTGGATACTGCCACAGCCCCGTGGTCGGCAAATTTATGGCCCAGTCAATGCCACAAGCTCCACGAAACAGCCACAGCCCCCCACCTCCCCCGAAAACAAGGAAAAAGAGACCAAAGCAAACACTTTCATTTTTCACCGAGAAATGAAAAAAAAAGGCGAAAAATGTTTTAATTTTTCGCCGATCGAGCGACCTCTCCCCATGATGCTAATTTATATGGCAGCCAGAGTCAGACCCCCACCACCAATCCCCAAATCCGTACAGGAGGGGGTGCAGGGTGGGGGGGGAGAGAGCATTTCAGGTTCAAGTTCGGTTCTCGGTTTTTCGGTTTTCAGTTTCGATCTTCGTTTCAGGTGTAAATTAAATACACTTTGGCGCACACACACGCGACACATCAGACTCCATGAGAGAGGGAGAGAGAGAGACAGAGAGGGGGAGAGAGAGGGGAGGGGGGGGGAGAGCCTTGTGGAATGTTGCGATCCTTGAGAGATCATTTAAATAGCTATAAATTAATAAGCATCCATTAATTTGGCCCGAAGGGGCGTTGCGCATAAATTTCATGATTTTTGTTTTCGGATGTATCCAATGACCACAGCGAGAGGGATTTGGGGGCTCCTTCGTTAGGCAGGAGAGAGCACAGGGGCAGGAGGGGGTGGGGCAGACGGGGGCGGGAGACAAATTATGTGGTTTGCAACACACGCGCCATAAATTTGTCACTTATGGCAACAAAAAGGAGGCAGAGACAGACACAGAGGGGGTGTTCGGGGGTGCCACAGTGGGAGAGGATCAGTCTCAGTCTCAGAGTGGGGGCAACATATACACCTACATATACATACATACATATGTACATGAATATGATATGGATGCTTATAAGGAAGTATCAGAAATTATCATTAGTCTGCAGCAGCAGCAGGGATTTCCAAGAAGATCTGACAAATTGAATATATCATAGCCTAATTGCAAGCCCCCCTCCCCCTCCCCCTCCCTCTCCCACAGATGATGACACTCTGCCCCAGAGACGCCAGTCGCTGCTAGATGCCAGTCGCTAGACGCCACTCCGTCGTAGGCTGACATTTAAGGAGCTGACAGCAGCGGGAAGTCGCCGACTAGAGGACACCGCTTAGGCGACAGCTAGAGCACCACTAGAGGCGCCACAAAAGCGCCCGCACACACACACACAGGCTCACAGGTGTCATGCTGTGTCTAAGAATTATTTACTGTGTACACAGAACCGATGCAAAAACATTGGTAATATTTGCATTACCAAATGCTGCAAAGGCTGTTCCCACGCGCCATTAAAAGCTGGAGAGGGGTGGGGAGGGGTGGCGAGGTGGTGCTGGTGTTGGTTGGGGCGACACATGTAATTAGAACAATTATGCGGCATGTCATTGCGAATGCAATCTCCCAGAGAGATAAGACGCACAGAGACCCCAAGAACGAGGCAGTCAGCCAGGCAAACAGGCAACCAGGCAGGCAGGCACTCTCCACGGCGAGATGCCAATGGAGTTTCGTCATAGACCCGCCACACGCACACACACACAGACACACACACACACACACAACACCCGATACTCGTACGATCCGATACATATACATACATAGAGGTATTCCATACCGATCCGATCCGTTTCGATCCGTTTCGAGAGTGCTGAGAGACGCTGAACTTATTTGAAATTTGCATAATTGCTGCGTAAATATTGATATTTGAATTTTGATATTGACCGGGGGCCGTACCGAACCGCAGAATACCCTACTGCCCCAGCCCACCCCTCTCCAGTGCGTCTCTGTTTGCATTGCCCAATCGACTGTCAATAATTTCACATATTAAATATTGAATAAAACGAGGCGTTTAATCAAATGCTGACCCACAGCTCCATGGCTTGATAGCTGCTTGTGTGTGACAGTCACTCGGATCGGATAGCAAGCAGGGCTTCAATTCCCACGCTCTGATCGGCAGTGTGTCTGCCTCTCCGCTGCTACCGCATGAAGACATCACTCTGCACACACACACTCACGCACACACACACACTCCGATCTGAATCATTTTGGGGGCATATATGTAATCAGTCACTGTACTAAAGACTCCTCAGAGGTGCGTGCGGAATTGGCTAGAGGAGGGGATATCTATGGACAAGAGAGACCTTTGTTAGAGGCCTCTAAAAGCCGAAAATGGTTTCATGGGTTTCCCCTTCTATCACACAAACACCCAATAAACACCCGAAATATTGCACTGTTTCTGCTATCACAAGATCAAAAGCTCTAGCAATTTTAGACTCTGAGACAGGCATGGACTATATGTAAGTATATCCACTCGGTGATGCTGATGCTCCACTTTTACCACAACCCACCCCCATACACTCTAAGGAACAGAATTAGTGCAAGATCAAGCATGATCAAACATGATCAAAAGCAAAAGCAACAACAACAGCAAACGATTTCTGATGAGCAACCCGAATGCAACGACAAAAGCCACAACAAAAACATCAACAACAACAACCGAAGATGTCTAAGCTTTCGGCTGCGCTGCGCTGCTTTGCTTAGTGCTGCATTGCTCTGCGGTGCTCTGCTTAACGCTGCTCTGCTCTGCTTTGTGGTACTCTGCTTAGTGCTGTTCTGCCAAGCGCTGCTCTGCTTTGTTTTGAGCTGCTCTGCTTTGCTTTGCGCTGCTCTGCTTAACGCTGCTCTGCTCTCTCATTTTACCGTTTTACCGCCCCGCAATTACTGCAAGTGCACACATCGTTCGTCTGTTTGTCTGTTCGTTTGTTTTATTTTCTATTTATTGCACATCGTTTATGTTTTTGCTTATGGCTTCCGAGCCTCCGAGCTTCCGAGCTTCGGGGTTTTGTGTTTCGTGTTTCGGTGATGGCTTTGTGCTGTCGAGGAGGAGAGTAGATGGAGGGAAATCATATTCTGAATCCGCATTGCTTGTGCTTTTAGAAGAAACATAAACGAACACATACATAGATGTACATATTTATGTATTCATGTATTTATCACACTCCACATCCCATATAGCCCCACCCCAATGGGTTGCAGTTGCATTTTCCATTTAAAATTTATGTTAAATTTGGTTTAGTGAGAAGCTCTTAATGGGATCTCTCTCTCAGCCAAACAAGAAATATTGTCTTTATTTTTGTTGCTGCTGTTGTTGTTGTTTTTTTTGTGTGTGTGGCAGGCTGAAAGCGTTGTTGCAACAACGGCAGCAGCAGCAAAGTATTTCAAGTGGCTGCTGTTGCTGCTGCTTGCTGCTGCTGCTGCTTGTGGCAGGCACATGTCCAGCGCCTTGTTAGGGGGCAACCCGAAAACACAACGTGTAAATTATGCTCTAACACAATTAGCCACTTTAGAAGTGGCTCTGGCTGCCTCCCCCTCCACCACCCCTCCCTCTCTCCCTCCCTCTTTCTTTCTGTGTCTTTTTGGGGTGGCAGGGGGAGGCTCTGGCTCCGGCTCTGGCTCTTGGCCATTTGCCACTTACATGAGACTGCACACAACATTTTGCAACATGAAACTTTGCTGCACAAAAATTTGTTGCAGTTGCCTAATTAAAAATAATAAAAACGCGAGACACACACGAAAAAACGGCCGAAAGTACTTGGCCGAAAGCTAAGCTGCTGCCAAAAACAGGATGCTACCACATCAGCAGCAGCAGTGGAGCAGGGGGGAGGAGGAGGAGGTGGTGGTGGGGGATCGTGTGCTGCCGTCTGAAATTAAATCAAGCAAATTACATTTTATCTCTGGCACGCATCTCAAAACGCAAAAGCTTAAGCCGCACAGCCACAGCCGCAGCTCTATGAAAGGTGGATCAACAGAGGGGAGGGGGGAGGGGGGAGGGCTTGGAGGCTAGAGTAACGTCCGGGCCAAGTTGCGGGCCCCTCGAGCGCACTGCATAAATTAAAGTCAACTGCCGGCTAAGTGGCGGGCTTTTATTATTAAGCCCGCTGAGCTGCCTGCCTCCATTGCCTGCCTCCACTGCCAACTGTGCAGCTGATCGATAGCTGTCTGTCTTGGCCAAGAGCAACAGAGCAGAGCAGAGCAGTGCAGAGCAGGGGAGTGGGGTGGGGGCAATGCAGAGCAGACATAGAGCTACAGATATTACAGCTGAGAGTCCCAATCGCAGTCGCAGTCGCAGAGGAAGCTAAAGTTGTCTTTGTCACACAAAAGCAAAAGAATGCCTCCTCCTAAGCACAGTGGGCTAAAAAGCGAATTTGTTGACTGAATTTCCCTGAAGGGATCAGCTTTACGTAATATTTGCGAATCGAAAACCCCAAAGAATAAGTCGAGATTTACTTTGAGCCCTGGAAAGATTCTGAAAACATATGAAAAGTATGGCAATTGGGGCACAATTTTCCACGAGAATCATCTCGGGTTATGCCACACTTTAGGGCTCACTTTTAAAGTGGAAGCAAATGTGAATTGCACCTCCAAATAGTTCGGAGATCCTTCTACCGATCATTGATCATTTCTCATTTGGAATTCCGTTCTGCAAAGATCAACCTATAGTTTCTACAATTATCCCCACTGTGTCCCACTGTACCCCAGCCCCTCCTCTGTGGTCTCTCCTTCTCACTCTCTCTCTCTCTGTCTGTCTCTATTGTCAGTATCGCCTATCGACTATATCAATATTACGTACGAGTACGAGTACTCGCATGCACCAGTACCAGTATATGGCTATCCAAGACACTTTGTCAGAGCAAAGCGGTGGAACCCCCCAGAGCTGGAGCTGGAGACGGAGCTGAAGCTGTAGCTGGAAACTGGAGGAGTGATGGCGATTGCTCGCCCGCCTGTCAAATTAGTGGCATGGCTATTGAAAAGTGAAAAGCGTTTTGCAGGCCCCACCGAGGCACAGAGGGGCCCCCATTCGAGTGGTAATTGCAGGCTCTCGCTATCTCGCTCTCCCTCTCGCTCCGTGTGCCCCGTGTGCCACGACATGGTCCGCCCATATCCACACACATCCACATCCTCCTGCCTGCTCTCCGGCAAATGATTTTTCAAGATTCGTCACAGCTGTGTCGACGATTTTGAAATTCATGCGATCTCTCGCAGATGCAGACGACGACGCTGACGACGCTGACGCTGACGACGTCGTCGATGGTCGATTGTCGATCGTCGATTGTCGACGTAATCGCATGCAGCAAACAAGTTTCAAGAATTTATTTTTATAATTTTTTTCCCCCCTGTTGCAGCCCCTGCCCCCCCACACCCCTCGCCAGCAGTCCCAGGGAGCCTTTCAGGCTTTTTCCAGCCTTTGTTTTTTTCCTGCTGCCTGCCACTGCGGCTGCTGCTGCCACGGCTGCTGCTGCTGCTGCCACGACTGCTGCTGCTGGCTGGCTGGCTGGCTGGAGTTGTTGCTGCTTATATTTATGGCATATTGATTAAGTTATTAACATTTTATTAAGGCATTTCCAGAGAGCCCCGACGGCTGTGGAGCAGCCAAAACTGATTTTTAATTGTCGCCACAGACGGACGGGCGGAAGGACGGACAGACGGACGGACAGACGGACGGAAAGACGGGAACGCGTATTGAAAATTGTTGAAATGATTGCCGCGCGCGTTGCCATACAATGTTGCCTGCCTGCCCCGCCGACTATCAAATGCCAGGCATTTATTTAATTTATTTAATTTAACTCAATTTGTTTCGACTGCTAATTGCAGCTGTTCTGCAGAGAGAGAGGCAGAAAGAGATAGAGAAATGTCTTCGCAGAGTGCAGAGTGCAGCTCCCCGTTAGCCCCCTACCCTACCCATTCACCCATTACCCCCTACCCTACCCATTCACCCATTACCCCCTACCCTACTCATTCCCTACCCTACCGATTCCCTACCTTACCCATTCCCACCCTAGTGAAAAGATTGAATTGCATGCAATCAGTGGGCTACTGGCAGTACCGATGCACCCGATACTAACTTAATTTCATAAACGTCGAAGACAATTTTGTATTCTATTCCAATCGCTGGACCCCCGGAACGGGTGCATCGGTACAAGGCATCCTAAACAAGGTAGGCTTATCGGCTCGCTCGCTCCCTTGTCTTGCTTCTTACTTCTTCTTCTTACTCCTTTGAGGCTCTTTCTTACAACGCATTTGTGAGTGTCTCTGTCTCTCTCTCTCTTCTGTCATTTTGACACTTAAGAAGACCTTCTTATTGCTCTCTATCGGCCTACCTTGTTTAGTATGCCTTGCATCGGTACTGCGAGTGGCCAACTGATGGCCTGCAATCATCGGATCGGAATGTTTTCTCTACATTTTTCCTCTCTGAATTGTTCGCCAAAGAATTTATGTTATATTTATTTGTATTTATTGGATTTGGATTTGTTTTTGCATTTGTTTTGCTTGTCATTTTTTGTGTGTCTTTTTTCTGTTTGTTTTCATTTTGCGCCAAACAAATTTTTCTAATTTATGTTGTGTGTTAAATGTCGGGGCAAAAAACAGCAGAAAAAACCAAAAAAGTGACAGCCAAAATGTCAAATTGCTGTTGACAGTCCGGACAGTCGGTGTCCACGTCCACTCCCCTCGCATCATCGGCTTGCAGGGGGTCCCACTGTACTACTCCTATCTCATGTCTGCAATCACACTCTGCTCCGCCAAAGACAATGCCAGCGCATTATATAAATCATTGCGAATGCCATGCTCTTAATAGGGCCGCCAGACACCTCGGACAGGCGACACACTGGACATGGTCAACAGAACAGCTCAAACGGCTCGAACCGAACATGTCGCTCCGTCCAAAGCGATTGCCAGCTGCTGTGCTTACGCCTCTGCAGAGGCCAGGGAAGGGGACGGGGAGGGGAGGGGAGGGGTGCTGCTACTCTTTAAAGAGCACAAGTCCACAAGTTATCGCTCGAATGTCAATCAAAATCATGGGAAATTATTTGCCAGGAAAGAGATTTGTAGACACAAGCCCCAAGCCCCAAGCCACATGGTATATGGGTTTATAGGGTTCCCTAAGTGATTCCAGGAGCACTCAAATAGATTCTAATAGATATTTTAGACCCTACCAAAGGGGGTTTTCTGTAGGAACTAGGAATCCAGATCCATTTGGGGAAGAGCTCAGCCTTGGAGAACGACAGGTCCTCCAACGACGGGCAGGCACATCATTGGGGATGTCTCCCCCTTCTGCCTCCCCCTCCCTGCCACACTCGATGGCCGACAGCAGCGCCTCTCTTGACGTAAAGCACGGGTTAAAGGGTTGAAATGGAGGTGGGGGTAGGGGAATGATATGAGGAGATGTTAGAATTTTTGTGAGGCATTGAAGCCTGACATTTGAATACGAGAACCGAATGAAAACCAAACCTAATTGGCCCACAAATCCAAAGTTAAAGCCAAAGCCAAAGCCAAACCTAATGAACCCCCAAGCCCCCAAAGCAAAGCAAAGCAAGAGAGAGAGGGGGACGGGGGGACAGGGAGAGAGACGCCAACAAGACTCCAAAAACTATGTAAATCGATTTGTCGATTTGTCATACGAGTTCCAGCACCGAAACAGACACACAGACACACAGACACAGAAATCGCAAGCTGCAAAGCCGCAAAGCACACAGAAAAGAGGGGGAGGGGGGGGGGGGGGGGGGGGAACCGAAACTAAAGACTGGAACTGGAACTGCACTTCCACTTTGTCTTCTCCGGGGGGTTTGCTTTGGCATCTTCACAAATGAAAATGAAAACGAAAACGAAAATAAGTGTGAGGCGCTCTCTGGGTCTGGGGTGGACGGGGGGCTATGGCGAGGGGGGTGGGGGAGTTGCCGACACGCTTGTAGGTCGTCAAAGGTCCTGCCGTGAATTGTCATTGTCGTGAGTTGCATAATGCCGCACAAAATCGACACAACAATGCAGGCAACAGCCAACCGCCAACAGGCGCAACAAGCATCCAAAGGGGCCAACAATCAAGGGGCAGCCAGAAGCGGCAGCAGTCAGCAAGAAGCAGCTATCAAAGCACTTAATACAGAGGCTGAAAAGAGCTCTCTGCTGGCCTGGTCTCTGGCTCTAAGTCTGGGCCCCAATTCTATGCTGGCTGCTAGCTGCTGGCTGCCCTGGCCTGGCCAGAAACCAATTTTGCCAAGCAATTTCCAAGCACAGTGTGCCACAGAGTGGCATCAGTCGTAAATCAAACACAAGAGCAGCGGCAGCAGCGGCGGCAGTGGCAGGCAGCAGCCAACAGCGTTTCAACACCTTCGCTTAGACCTTGACTTGAAATGAAATCGAAATCGAAATCGGATACAAAAACCAAAACAAAAAACAAAAAAAGGAATTCCGATTCCCCCGCCCCCTCCTCCATCTCCCCATTCCAAATCCAAGTCCAAATCAGTAGCATTTTCTGGCCAAGTGGAGGTGGAGGTGGAGTCGTCGGAGTCTGCTGCTAATTTGGCTCATTTTATTTTTAAGTAATTTGTAGCGGTACTTCCCCCCAGCCCCCTACCCCCCCTCTGCTGACCCTGCTGCTACTTTTTTGGCTGCTTAAAGTGCAAATTTTAGTGCCTTCAAGCAGACAGACAGACAGGCGGACGGGCGGACGGACGGGCGGACGGGCGGACAGGCGGAGACCCTCCATCTCCATGTGCAGCCCAGAGAGCCTCTATTCTAGCCATATAATTAACGTTTCTTTTCAAGAGGGGGGGCGGGGGCCGTGGCTTGGCTTGGCTTAGACCTTGGCTTGTGCGATTTTTGCTGTTTTGCTGATAAAATTGCCCCAAAAAAGAGCAAAGCAACAACAGAAACAACAGAAACAACAGAAACAACAGAGAGAAGCCGAAAAGAGAATACGGGAATTGCCATTGACTCTGGCTGCTGGCTGCTGCTGTGCTGTCTGCTGCCTGAATTTTCTGTCAGCGCTTGAATTAAAATTCAAAACTCGTGACTTATTTAATTATAATGAGTTTAGATTAGAACGGTTTTGCAGCAGCAGCAGCGGCAGCGGCAGCAGCACGGGATTAGCAGCGGCACAAAGCAAAGTCACGGGGTTTATGGGAAACCAGATACCAGCCGCAGCCGCAGCCGCAGATACAGATCGATTCCGTGGATCGGCGGTCCTAACCAGAGCAATATATGTATGTGTGTATGTATGTATCAGCTTTATGGTAATTTGTACAATTTTCGGACATATATCAAACGAAACTCTCGGATCGGATCGGATCGGATCGGGTGTGTGCACTCGTTTAATAGACAGACAAAAAAACTTAACAAATTTTCGCAATTAAAGTTTTAGAGACCATGTTTCTCATTCGAGGTCGAATCGCTTGCAACATCTTCAATCAAAGTAACAACAAAACAACAGCGGGCTGGCTGCAACAAGCGGCGGCAACAGCAGACACCTACGTGGGGCACAAACAAATCACACAAAAAGCCATAAATCCAAATCCCATTTGTCAGCATTAGAAAATTATGCAGCAAGCAACACGGGGAGAGAGAGAGACAGAGAGGGAGGGTGGCAGAGGGGAGGCAGAGAAGTACTCGCGCGGTACAAGACCCCCTCCATCTGCAGAGATTCATAAATTAAATTACACGACAAGCGCAATAATAATAAAAACGATTTGAGGCCCACACGCAACCCGAAAAAAAGGCAACTGCATAGAGAAAAACAAAACGAAAGCAAAAAGAAACACAAACCTGCACAAAGATTCATTAAAGATTTGCCCAAAACAGCAGCAACAACAACAGCAATCACAAATACAAATACAAATAAAAGAAGTACAAAAAGAAATAGAAAAGAGAACAGCAACCGTTTTTATGCATGTAATCTGTGGAGGGAACATGCACAATATGTCCAACGCTGGAAGTGGCAGAGGGGTGGGCAGAGGCAGAGGCAGAGGCAGAGGCTGAGCTTACGGAAGGCAAAAAAGAGGAGGAGATGGAGATGGATGGTGACGGCAGTGGAGTAGCCAGAGGCTGAAGAGAGCGAAGGCAGTGCAGGGGCCAGAGGCTGAAGCGAAGGCAGTGCAGAAGCCAGTGCAGGCTGAAGAGAACTGCAGGAAGGCAGGAGAACGGTAAAGTGCAAGAGCAGGAGAGTGGGAGAGCGCGAGAGCGGAAGAGCAGGAGAGTGGAAGAGCAGGAGAGTGGAAGAGCAGAAGAGTGGAAGAGCAGAAGAGTGGAAGAGCGGAGCAGCAGTAGAGCGTTAGAGCGGTAGAGGTAGATCACATAGCGAAGCAAAATTCACAATTAAAATCGCAATAAATGATGATGATGATTATGGCAGCAATGTACTGTGACTGCACCACCAACAGTATGTTGCACGCATGCGCGGGCGCCATCATCAGCTGCCATCAGGGGGCAGCCAGGCAGCCATCAGCCATCGTTGTTGCCAAATTTGGTCAGGCCCAAGAGCCACCACACACAAGCGGAAGCCGCGCAGTGCAGCGCAGACACCGAATGTCGCACAAGTGTCATACATTGGAGAGCCATGCCATGGGAATCTCTGGCCAGCGAGTGGGTGCCACAAATGTGGCTTGTTTGTTGCAGCTAAAAGGTGTGTGTGTGACTGTGTGTGTGACGGTGTGTCTGTTGGCCAAATGACAAAAGTCTTTAGCGAAAGAAACCGAAACAGCAGCAACAGCAAACGCTTTGGCTGTAAATCAAACAATTGGCTGACGTGAGATGGTGCGGGGGGGCAGGGGGTGCTGCAGGGCAGGGGCGGGGAATGAATCATTGCCGTATGCTGCAGAGGATGGAAATGTGAATCACTGGGAGATCACTGAATGCTGATAGAACTGCTGTTAGAATTATAGATCGAAGTGGGAATCACTGAAGGTCACTGACGATCTGCAGCGGAAATTGGAATAGGAATCTTCGTAGATCTACAGCAGATCGGCAAAAGTATCACTAAACGATCATATTTATTGGAAATCATCAGTAGATTGATCTTTGGACTCCTTAAAGATCACTAAAGAGCTCTTGGATTTCGAAGATCACTGAAACATCACAGAGCTAACACTATGAATACCTGAAGATCTCTGAAAAGCTAATAGATAAAAAGAATAGATTAAAGATCTCATCTTAAAACATAATCTACAACAGATCTTCAATTAGATCTCCCTCTATGAATCATTAAATAGAGGATCTTCCAAGAGCCAGCGATCGCTTTCGTTTTCCTCACATTCTCTCTCGCTCTCTCTCTCTCTCTCTCTCTGTCTCTGTCTCTCTGTCTTCAGCCTTGAACCAGTTTTTCTTTTACTCAATTTGCAATTGCTTATGCCGTAAAGTTGCGAATCAATTGAACGAATCGAACGAATCGAATCGAATCGAATCACCCAAAACAATCATTCAATCAGGTCAGCAATTGTTAGTGCCTTTTTCCTTTTCCTCTTCCTTTCAGCATGACTTCCCAAAACACAACAAAAAATGAGCGAAACAAAAATCAATTATATGCATAAATTTCCAAAACACAAGGAGAGAGAGACAGAGAGACAGAGAGAGAGAGACAAAAGGCAAAGTGCGACGGGCAAATCGATCAATGTCAGGAAATGATGGCAAGGTTATGACAATTATCAACGCAGAAAAAACGCAGACCAGGCACCAAATATCAATTATGACCATCATCATTACCATCATCATCATCATCATTGTGCTGGCAGTGGGGTTCGTTCTGGCCAACAATTGCAGTCGCTGGCTAATGGCAAATGGAAGTTGCCCAAGAAGTTGTTGTATTAATTATACGCCACGTTGACCCATAAAACTCTTAGCACAAAAAAACAACCACAAAGACTTTGACAATTGTTTTTGGTGGTGCAGCAGCAGCACACCCCACAGTCCGCAGTCCGCAGTCCACAGTCCTCTCTGTGACTCATTGAACCTGCCTCTCTGCCACTGCCCCTCTTCTGTGGCATTGTGCGTTGCTGCCACTAAGGTGCGTTTTCTTTTTGCAGCTTTTGTAGCTTAGAACCGGGTCTGGGCATGGGGCATGGGGCATGGGGCCTGGCTGCTGCCAAGCCATTTATTGCCTTCATGGCACTCAATTTGTTTGGCCCGCGGCGGCGGCGGCTGCGGCGGCTGCAGCGGCGGCAGCGACTCCATAATAAAATGTTTTTTATTATACAATTTAGTTGCTTTAACTTGCGTGTAAATCGCCTTTTGCATATTGACACATAATCATTGTCTTTGCGAAAAGGCAAAAGGCTTTTGGCCACAGAGCGAACGGTGGGAAGAGATCACAGACAGAACGAACAGGGGATGCTCTGCCGCAGAGAGGGATGAATCTCGCTGGAAAGTGCTGCAAAGGGGTGACCATTGGGTGGGGGACATTTCTCTTGAATGCCATGGAAATTGCATTCCTTTAAGCCTCGAGGACACTCGAAGATCCCATATACCCTTCCCGGGGGGGCAGAGTACATTCGAATTGAGACAAAAAACTTATTACATGTTGCGCTGAAAACCGTTGCAAATCTAATGAACATTTTCATTTTGCAGCGTTTCCATTGCGTGGGTGGACTTCGGGGGCTTGAGCATTGCAGCGAGTCTTTGGGGCTTGGGTTTTGGGATTGGGTAGTGCAGAGGAAGAGGAAGGGGAGGGGAAAGGAAAGGAGAGACTGTGTGCCGCCATAATTCAACGATTCTAATAACGAAACGAGACCCGATTACACCTCGTGAGAGGAGTGTCTGTCTCTCTCTTTCTCTCTCTTTGGAGTGAAAATTCCTTGCTAATGAGGTTAATAATCCATCGAAAGACATTTAAATGAGCCCGCGACAGACAGAGAGAGGGGGAGAGAGGGACAGAGAGAGAGACGAAGATGTTAACAAGGAAAAGGAGGTCGAATCTGGCAGAGGATGCGCGGAATTAGCCGATAATCCCGGCAGTGGAAAAATAATTAGAATTTCCTGCAGTTAAAAGAGATTCTGAAAAGCGGGATAACAGCGGACGATGATGGTCGCCAGTTAATCTTCCATTTAACATTCCTCCAGTGCTGGCCAAGTGTTTCGGCCCCTGCCCCATGCCCCATGCCTCCTTCCCTGCCGATCCATCGAAAGTGTATGCCTCCCTGCCTCGGCCTGCCTCGGCCGCAAATTGGAAGCTGACCTCAGAAGAGGGGTCTGCAACGTGCGTCTTCTCATACGATGCAATCGATTGGGCAAGCAGGCGAGCGAGCACCCAGCTTTCATGCAACATGAGGCATTAGGCATGAGGCATGAGTCGATGGTTAAAGCCTACTCGAAGGCAGCCGCATGATTGAATTACATTCTGTTGCAAGGCAAAGGCAGCCATGGAAACATGCAGCAATGTTGCAGCAGCGGCAGCAGCAGCAAACAGTAGCTGCCATGCACGTGTTGAACGTTGCTGCTGCTGCTGCCACTGCTGTGGCATGTTCCCCTGGCTTAGTGCAACTAATTAGACGTCATTGTCTGGCCAGTCCCAGTCGCAGTCGCAGTCGAGAGAGCCAGAGAGGCAGCAGCAGGCAGCCTCGTTTGGCATTTGCGGGGCATATCCAGGCTCCCATGCTACATGCTCCATGCCACATGCTCCCATGCTCCACGTCCAGGCAGCTGTTTCCAGGGAGCCTGCTGCCTCCATTGTTATCTTTTGGCAGCGCTAAAAGGGGTCATTATGTCAAGGATTTCACTGTACTGCACAGTGGAGCACAGCGTACAGTGGGGGCCATCGAATGGCAGATCTATTCCACTGTGGCAGCCTCTGCTGCCTGTTGCTTGCCTCACTTCCTGATAGCCACATGAGTCTCTCGGTCTCTCGGTCTCTCAGTCTCTGAGTCATGCCAACCGTTTTTTCCGTTGGTTCAGTGTCATTGTTGTGGCAGCAGCGTACCAGTGGCAGTTGCTGCACGTTGCACCGTTCTTTGTGCCGCAATTAAGCGCCTGACAAAATGACTGACAATCTGGCTGTCGTTTGTGTAGCCTTTTGCGTCGAGATCTGTCTCTAGATCTGCCCCTGCCCCCAGCCCCCTGTCCCCTGCCACTTTTTGCGGGTAATTGCTAATCCCCGCTAACGAGGCACTGAGCCACTGCCACTGAGCCACTGAGCCACTGCCACTGAGCCACTGCGTTGCACCAAGTGTCCAGTGGGCGTCGCGCATTAGTTTTCAATATCTGGCTGGCTGGCTGGCGCAACAGCCGCGTGGCGAGTTAATGTGCCGTTCAATGATTGCGTCTAATGATTGATTGCCACAGATATGCAAAAACAAAAACAAAAACAATGACGACGACGACTCTTCGATCTGTGGGCCTCCTCCTCCTCCTCCGCCAGCGATCCTTCAGCGAGAGAGCGGGAGAGAGAGAGAGAGAGAGTGAAGCTCTGAAAATGAAAACGAAATTGGTCTGCAACTGCAACTGGTTCCTGTTGCATGCTGCCTGCTGCTTGCTGCCTGCTGCATGGTGCATGGTGGCGCTGCTTGCTGCTTGCGGCTTCAAACGTGACGCTGCTGACCCACTGAACCCCCACCAGAGGCAGTCGCAGTCGCAGCAGTGGGTGATGGGTGGCACACAGTGCAGTGTGCATTGTGCAGTGTGCAACATTGGGCTGGCTTTTGGGTGCAAATTGTTGCAAGGCACACTGAAAATGCCGTCCGAGAGTCGAGTGGCGTGGAGTGCAGCTCGTGCATAAAAGTTTATTGATTCTGTGCCGTCGATATTAGGCACCCCCGCCGCATCCCGCCGCAAGATGTTGCATAATTATTTTCGGCATAATATCAATTTATATATAGACACAGATATCGATTATCCATTACGGAATGGGGTCGCTCGTCGCCAATCGCCAATCGACAATCGAATGGGAAAAATGGAAAACGGAAAATGGGGTTCAAAAGTGCAGCCTGAAAATTGAGCAGAGATTGTGATTTGTCAATCGTCGAAGAGCGGGAGAGCGGGAGAGCAGGAGAACGGGAGAGCGGGAGAGCAGGTGCTGCTATTTGGCGGTGATTCAGAGAGGATTTCCAGAGGGGGGAACTAACAGAAGATTTCCCCAACGATTGGCTGGGAGAGAGAGAGGATTTCCTTTCATTGCCATGGATTGCTGCAGCCATAAATCCCCACCAGTCGAGAGGGAGGGAGAGAGGGGGAGGGGGAGTCGCAGTATCGGAGTGTCGATTGTGGCATTGGCGACGACAACTTCATAAAATGCTTCGCTTGCTCGAATGTCAACGCCTAACAGGTAACAACATATTGCAATTTGGCCAAATTGCTGTGCGGCTAATTGGCGCGTGTTGCAGCAGGGGCACAGCTGAGGACAGCAGCAGCGGCAGCAATCGCTTGCCTCTTATTTGTGGAAGAGAGAATTCCACTTAAAATGCAAATTTACTCTTGCCCGTTTGCTCTCCTCTGTTTGTGTGGTGTGTGTGTTGCACGTGCAACAACCTACCATAGAAGGATGCCGCCCCGCTGTCGATTGGTTCGGTTGCCTGCCTCGTAATTTGTACGCAACATGCTGGGGGCATGGAGGGGACGTGCAACGTGGGGCAGTACATGTATCTCCCACTGTCCCAAATGAAGACATAAAATCGACTTAAGTACCCGTGTGATTGGTGGAGTGCGTCTGCTGCTCTGCTGCGTTGCATGCTCTCCTTTTGCGGCATGTTAATGACTCCACTATTTTGTGGCACAGTGAAAGCCAGCCGCCTGCTCCCGCCCCCCGCTGCTGCTGCTGCGGCTGCTGCTGCCACAAACAATGAAATGTGCAACAAACTAAAGTGCAATTTATGCCCCAATACGTGTAAATAAACCAAATTGGTCACGTTTTAGCCATTCGAATTAAATTATTCACACACACACACCATGCCACACCGTAGCGACGTCCAAGCCGAAGACGCCACGGGAGGGGGGCAGGGGGCATGGGGCTGGTGGGAGGGAGGGGTGTAGTGAAACATACAATAAATACACAGCAATTTATTTGGCAGCCAAAAAAACATAGCGATGAAACATAACGAGGTGTGCGGTTGCCTTTCGTGTAGCCGAACACAAAGATACCCTGGAATAGGCCTAGGCCGTTGCTTTTTCCATTGGGAACATGTAAGGGCAGAGGGGGAGGGGGCCATTTCCCTTGGTGCTTTTACGCAGCGAGTGGCAATCGTCTTTTCTGTTGTTGATCTTCGTTTCGATTCATAGACGGACGAGCTTTGCACTCGGCAACCGAATGCGTGCACACACTCTCTCACTCGGCCCACCCGATTCCTGTATGCCATTGCTCTCTCTCACACTCTCAATGCGCCACCTACACTCGGCCTCGGCCAAGGTATACTAAACAAGGTAGGCTTATGGGCTCACTCGCTCTCTGTGTTTAACTACATAAATTTCAGTCTGCCTGCAGCAGTTGTGAGCGAAGCACAACGCATTTTTGAGTCTCTCTCTCTCTCTCTTTCTGCTGTCATTTTGAATAACTACTTATTCCTCTCTATAAACCTACCTTGTTTAGTATACCTTGGCCTCGGCTGATTCACGAGCTTCTGCTCCGATTCTGACAATTGCTCTCTCTCTCTCTCTTGATTGCATGTGCGACTGCACTTCCTTGCGCCTGCGAGCTTTGCTTTGCTCTCGCAGTTCCTACTGTTCTCTCTCTCTAAGCAAGAATGCGCCATCCTCGCATTGCGGAAGCTTTCTGTTCCGCGTTCTGGCGGAAGCTTTTGTATGGAAAGGTGGATGCCTTCTACTTGCTCGTGTGCCCAACCTTGGCCAAAAACCATCATCTCTCTGCTGCTGGGTATCAAAAACACTTGCAACTATCAGTTTTCATGCCTCTTCTGCTGCAACATGTGTTATGACCATTACGGCCGTTGTATCTGTGTGTCTTTCCAGAGCTGCTCTCGGGGTTAAAGGCTTTAATAATTCAATGAAATTTAATATAAAACATTTTGACCGCCTGGCCCCTGCCACATTCATTCCAGGAGTGTTTTTTATTCGCTTATCAAAAGTGGTTTGTGGCATAAACCAATTTTGGGGGCGACTCACGACGGGGACTGACAGCAACAACAATTGCTGATTAGCCGCCTGACATATGCCCCAGAACTCGCACTGGTGTTCGTATTCGTACTCCAGCGATTGCTTACACAATTAGCCAATTTTTTTATACACAGCAACATTTTTGTCACCACGAGGCAGCGCGAGGCGACGCTGCGAGACGCGACGCGTTGCATGTGTAGCAACAATGTTTGTCAACACAATTGTTGCCTGTCCGTCGGGCAGTCCGTCCGTCTGTCTCGTCGTCTGTCTGGCTATGGGTTGCATGGGGCTATGGCTGGGGTATGGCTGCTGCCTGTTGCCATGACTGTTGCACTGTTGCACTGTGTGTGTGTGTGTGTGCTGTGCGGAATTTATGCAAATGATCGTCAGGCCAATGCGTTGACAATATGTCACATGTCACTTAGTCGCCCGCCAATTGCCATGCGAGCGAGCGAGCAACAAACACACACACACACACAGGCACACATGAACAGCAGGCACATAGAAGACAAAGGCAATTTGAGTCGATAGATGGATGGATAGATCGAACTATAGATTTCTTATGTGGTTCCAAGGCACAAGCACCCGCACGTTCTGAACTCTGGCTACGCTACGAACCCCAAAGCAACGACAGAGCAGCGGCAGAGCAGCGACAGAGGCAACGACAGAGGCAGCGGCAGAGCAGCAACAGAGCAGAGAAACGAACGAACGAACGAACGAAAATGGTAAAAATCGCAGGCATTTGACCTCAAAATAGACAACTCTTTGCAAATAGACTTTGAATATAGGGTTACCTCCCGCCCCCCGCTCCCCGCCCCATTTTGGATACAACACAGACGGGTATGTGGGTTCGATTGTGGCATATGCCATGAGGGAAACTTTAAGGATTATCTTTTGATAGTTTTCCAACACTTTTCACAGTAAAACTTTGCTTAGACTTTTCCATACAATCTTTAGTTGTTTCTGAAGAGTTTTCTCGGGTTTTTCCTAGAGCTTTCTCTAGATAGATTCTCTTAAAGATACTTTTGATTATGGAGAATGCAAAATATACGATTATTTCATCTATTATTTGGCATAGAGATGGGAAAACTATCGTATAATCCTTTTACTGAGGGAATTTCCATTGAAATTGAAGAACATTTGATGGACATTGTGTAAAGTGAGAATCTGCGGTTATCCATCAATTGTTCTATAGGGAATGGCCAGAAAAGGGCAGGAATAGTCCCCAATATATGAGCAATCCATAATCCATGAAAATCCCAGAGAATGCAACTTCTTTTTGGCAACATTTTCGTAGGGTATCTCTGGGGGTTATATCCTCTAGCGATCCGCAGATCGTGTTGGCTGCCTGCTGACTAATGCCCCGATTGTTGTAGCTGCCTCATGCCGCTGCCCCATGCCACTGCTGCTGCTGCTGCTGTTGCTGTTGTGGCAATTGATTAATTGTCAAATTGCTGAAATGAGTGCAAAGACTTGTTCGGCTGTCGCCTTGCGTAAATCATTTTTACGCGCTCATGAATTTCCTCCCCACCCTCCCCGCATGGTTTTCCTTCATTTTTTCGTTGTTGTTCCCTCTAATCCTCTAATGAAGTTGTTTTTTTCAGTGGACCCCCCTCCCCGCCTCCTGCTTATCCTGGCACGCGCGTGCGTGCTGTCTTTTGCGAGATGATTGCAATCGACACACAAAAAGAGAGACACCCAGAGCTCCAGCTCCAGCTCCGATCTCGACTTGGACTCCAAATCCGAGGCGACTCTAGAGTCTAGAGCGCGCAGGAAGGAATGATTTATATGCCGTTGCAATCAGAGTCGGAGGCAAATGCGATATCCCCAGCGCCAGCGCCTGCGCCAGCGCCTGCTGCAGTGCTGGATTTTGATATATTGTCTGTGCGTGTGCGTGTCTGTGTGTCTGTGTGTGTATCTATGTGTTTGGGTTTCGGTTTGGGGGCACGCGCGCAGGATGTGTGCTGTTTTTGGGTTGCCCCATGCCACCAACAATTAACGCATGCGTGCCACAAACACCAACACCAGCGATAAGCATCGAAACTCGTTGTAACTATTCCCCACTGCCCCCCCTCCAACCACTCCACTCCACCCATCAAAAGGGGTTAAGCGACTGTCTGTAGACTTCTTCTATATAATCGTAACAGCAGAGTGAGGCAGAGTGAGAGAGAGTGAGAGTCCAGCTCCAAAAACCTTGCGCCATTATGTGGCACAAATATTTGCCAAACAATAAGGCCAGACCAGGCCATGCCACAAAGAAAAACGCCAGCAGCAGCGGACTCCAGCAAGCAGACACCCCCCACCAGTGGAGGCTGCTGGTGAACTCTGACCCTCATTTGCGATCGATTCGTGGCGATTTTGTGGCGGCTGTGGCGGCGTCTGGAATATTTTCGTGCGCTGCGCTGCGGCACAACGTGCAGAGATCCCAAAAAGCGAAAATTTAGTTGCTTAGCTTTATGTAATTTCCCTTTTCTTTGAGGGGCAGAGAGGCAGAGGGAGTGTGGGGCGGGGGGGCAGGCCAGGCCGCCCGCTGCTCTAAACGAGCATGAAAGTGATTGCCAATAATTGCATAATCAGGCCCCCAGAAGAATCGCCTCAACAGGTTGTTGCCGCTGCCACAAAAGTGAAACTTTGACATTGGAAGGACGGGGATGGGGACGGGGAGGCAGGGAGGGAAGGGTAGGGCCGGGGGAAAGGTGAATGTTTCACGGAATTGATGGTCAACGACCCACAAAACGGAAAGTAAAGGCGAAAATCGAAGGCGCACACATTCTGTGGCAACAAAAGAATCGACAGAGTCGCAGAGTCACAGAATGCGCCTGCGGGGGGCGGTGGGGCTGCGGGGCAGGGGCAGGGGGGGCTACATTCTCACACGAAAGACAAATAAAATAAAAGTGAATTTATCACGCACTCCCATGACTAATTCTCTGCCCGCCAGCGATTTACGACACTATATTATCGGTTATATCGGAACGGAGCACTGGATGACGGGTTGACGGGTTGAGGGGTTGACGGGATGGGGGGGATGAGGGGAAGGGCGGAAGGGGGGGTTACCGAGTCGCGCTCGTTAAATTCCCATAAAAAAAAACAAAGCAGAAAAAGCGAAATCGAAATTTTACCCCCGACTTTCAGTTGCAATTTTTCCTGCCATTTCCATTTGCATTTACATTTTTTTCTTTTGCAATATTTGTTTTTTTTATTTAAATTCAATAAATAAACGAATAATTTTTACAGCACAATTTCTGCTAAATTATTGCTCAATTTTTATGTGTTTATGTGTGTGTGTGTGTGTGTGTGTGTGTGTGTGTTGTTTGAGTGGATGACTGATGCCGCAGCCACATGCGATCACTGGCAGAAGGTGGCTGGGGCAGGGGCACTCGCGAGTGCACTCACTAGTCACCGAATTACGCGATAAATATTCACAAATTTATTGATCAATAAATAGAAGTCCCCTGGGGAGGGCCAAGCACTAAACAAGGAAAATCCAGTGGAAAATGTAAGGAAATTTCAATCGAATGAATTGAAAGAAGAGAAAAATTGGGTTTTTGTATACCATTTCTGGGTTTCTTTCCTTGAAGACATTAAACCTTAAACTATTGAAAATTCCAGTCAAGAAATCCCGAAAAAAGAGCAGGCAACCATGTGGCATGAACCGATGGAACGATAATGCCACGCAAATTAGAGAAATATTATATTTTAGGATATATTTTGGCTAATTGCATCTTTTAGCTTTCAAATTGTAAAAAAATTTAAGAAATTCAGGATAAATCTAGGAAAATCTAGGAAAATCTTGGTAAATCATATTAAAGCTTTTGCTAAGAAAAAACCAACGAAGGAAGTGGAATTTTCCTCCTCTGTGCGCTTTCCTTTGGGGATTCTTTGAGAAACACTGAAATATTGAAACAAAATCTCGGGAATACCTAAAGGAGTTGTTTAAGAAAGAAGGAAATACTGAAATACCCCCAGAAATTCCTTTGTTCTTTCTTCAGAAGAACCCTTAACTCTGCTTGGAAAGAAAAGTAAGGAATTTTGCAATTTTTGGACTGATTTTGGTATTGATTTTGCAGGAAAAACCTATGGAGATTTGTAAATTCATGAAAATATTTCGAAAAAACTGCGAATAAATCTTCAAGGCGATTGGGAAATACTACCACCCCCCACCGGACACCACCCCCTACCTCACACAACAGAATCGGTGGCCAAAAACTAATTATGTACGAGAAAACAACTTTAGATATTGGCAATTTCCATTGGAGTCCATGGCTCTGTGGCGACGGGGGAGGCAGCAGGCAGGCAGGCACAGAGTACGAGCTGGAGTTGGAGTCGGAGTCGGAGTACAGAGTACCTCGGGTACGTTGAACATGATAAATTCATAATTGTCCATTCAGCGAACACGAACTATAATTCATGTTAGAATAATCGAATCGGACGCCATTCAGAGACCATTCAGAGAGACTCAATTGAGGACGCAGACGGCAATGCAGACGGCGACGGCCAAAGCCCACAGAAAAAAGCAGAAAAAAATGGCCAACATAGGTCAGGCGTAACGAGTCAGTCCATGTTGCAACTGCAACGCCACGGCGTGCCCGCCATTGCCATTGGTACAGTTTTGGGCTGCAGTGTGGCACCCGCACAAAGTCACACCGTGTGGCAATCAGAGAGGGGGGAGGGGTAAACCAAAGGGAAGTACACATTTCAAGGAATCAAAGGGATAGATTTGCCCGTATTCAAAGCTGAGTGGCAACATCAGGTGGCGCCACGTTCAATTGCCGTCACGTTCAACGTTCAACGATTGCTGCAACAACAGCAGCAGCGGCAGCAGCAACGACTCTGGGGGGTTCCGTGGCGCTGCTGGCGATTAATACGCAAAACGCTTTGGCATCTTAAATATTGTGGCGTGAGATATTTGTTGATAGAGAATCAGTGGAGGGGAGGTGGAGGTGGCGGTGGAGGTGCAGGTGGGGTGCTGCAAGGGGCATGTATCTTGTATCTGTGGGAGATTAATGTGAATATTGGCAATCAACATTTGTATTTGTATTTAAAGTCGTATTTGTTTTTGTTTTTGTTTTTGTTTCTGTTTTTGCCGGGGAGGCAGAGGCATTTGACATTTTGCTGCAACAAGAGGTGAGTGGATTGAAGGGGAGGGGAGTGGCATGGAGTGACCTGTAGTGGGAGTCGTTTACTGGAATGTTTGAGGGGAATCCAATGGAAAGATCATTCATCTGCCAGGTATTCCAGTGGCCTTACTTCTTCGATTCCAGTATTCGGGTGTATCTATCTATTATATATCCCATATATAGTATGTATGTTCTATGTTTTTTTTTCTATACTTTTATGTCTTTCCCTTTATTAGAACTTTTCTTTTTAATTGCCTGATCTTTTTCTGTAATTAATTTGCATTTACGCGGCAATAAATTAGAATTCCAGAACAAGAAGTCGAATCCCCCCCATCCCCCCTTTCGATCCCTGTCTAATTAGAGCTCTCTTGCTGCAGCTGTAGACGGAGACTCGATTGTGCACCCTGAGAATGATTCGTGAATATTTATGAACTCTGCGCAATAACAAATTGAAATTGTTTAGCGGATTTATTTGCACAATTAGCACAGAGCCATGATCATAATTAGCAGCGGAACGGCAATTGTTCTCCCTCTCTGTCGCTCTCTGTCTCGTACATCACACAGAGGAGCTACTGTCAGAGTTTGTCTTTGGGAGTCGCGTGGGTGGGGGTGGGGGGGCAGCCCCAAATATGGCCATCGATTAAATGATTTTCATGTGCCATAAACGACGCGCGCGCTGCCTTTAATAAGCCTCCGATTTTAACGAGGCTGCCGCTGAAATTGAAACCCGTTGCATGCCCCCCACTCCATGCCAAACCCAATCCAATCCGCAGAATTGTCGCAGACGTTGAGGCTCCATCAAGGCGTCCTCCATGGCGGCGGCGGCGACATGTTTAGATATGCGTTCGACTCGGCTTAATTGCAACTTTTATAGACACAGACAATCTTTGTGGCAGGCACTGTGTGGCAGGCAGCCTGCGGCCTGGATGGATGGCAACTTTAATGGATATTTGATGGATATTGACTGCAGTCATAAATATCTCGTATCACAAGGCGGGGTGGGGGCGTGGGCGGGGGTGGGGGCGGTGTCTCGTCTCCTAATGATGGAAAGTCTTCCTGCAAATTGATATCGAAATCTGTCGCATAATCAACGCCGTCGCGGGGCAATCCCTCTGGGGTTACCAGAGGTCACATCCTGCTCTGTGCGTCGATAGTTCGATACTTCAGAAATAATCGCCTGTCGATAGACAGGCTGTCATTAAATAATGCCTGGCCGAAATGCAAAATGCTGCAGCAATCGCACAGATATTTTCACAATTTATTAAAAATTGATTGTATTGCCATGCCCCATGCTCCATGCCACACAGACACTCCAAGCTGCAGCTCCCACTTGTTGGTTGCTGGTTGCTGGTTGCTGGTGGGGGAAAACCTCGTGGAAAACTGTGAAAATTGCATTTTAATAAATTCAGATTGCGGTCTCTTTATCGGGGCTGCGGCTCTCCGACTCTCCAATGGAAACGAATACAAGCGAATACAAGCGAATGCGAATATGAATACGAATACGAATGTGGCTTGTTCGTTTGCTGTTTGGTGTCTGCCATAAATGATTTTAATGCGTGAGTGTGTCCATAAATTTATGCCACAGATAAAGTCATAGATATAGCCGCCCCCCCAGCCACCCCCAGCCACCCCCTCTTCGAGCTCTCGTGGATTTTTAATTAAACTTTTCTGCACTTGACCCGCATCGGTATGTATTTATCGCACGGAGATTTATCTCTCGATTTATGTGGAGCTACAGCATAATGTTCGCTTGTCAAAACAACACCTTCGAAACACCCAGAGACGTTGCACAAATAATTTCTCACGTTTCCCAGCAAAGCAACCGCCGACCAACCAACCAGCAACCCAACAAAAATTATGACAAAATATTAATAAATATACGAGTACAAGTGCGATTACGAGTGGGGGGGGGAGTGAGGGGCAACAACAAGTTCTATCGATTTGACCCGCTCTGGAAAATGAGGCTTAGAGTCCACTCACACACAAAAAGAGAGAGAAAAATGAAACATTCGGACTGCCGACTGCCGACCGCTGCAGCTCTGTGGCAGCTTTGTGTTGCATGTACGAATTTAATTAAAAAATTTGCCGTGTATTTGCGTGCATATTTCATAAATAATTATTATCGCCAGGTCGTTTCCATGATTTTGGTTTTCGGTTTTGTGTTCTCTGATTTTTTGTTTGTTTTCCACATTATTTATGGCCTGTGAGCCGGAATTTGAGTCTAAATCATGTTCTAGCTTGGAAATTAATGAGAAACCGAAAAGAGATTAAAGCTGTTAACACGCAGTCGCCAGATACAAATGAGATTCTGCCGTGAGCCGCGGCAAAGGCCGCAGCCTTACAAAGAACTATCGTTGCATTCCTGTGGCAACGTTTCCTCTATCGTTTAACATTCTTGTGGCCATCTATCTTTCGGTTTGGATGATCCATCAATAAGTATCGCAAAAGTCTCTTTAATTAGCCATCAAATATGTCGTTTCTGCTGGAATGTATTTCTGTCTGGTAATCTCCTGCGTCTCTTCGTCTGTCTGTGTCTTTCACGTAACTCTTGTGGCAAATAAAAATGCCTCACTTGTCTGCCGCAGACGCTCGATTAATTATGAACCGAGCTGAAAGCGCGCCATTAACATGAAAAAGTCAAATCTATCTAAATATTTGTCTGTGGGGCAGAGAGCGGACTCTCGGACCGCTGCTGGTCGGTCGGTTGCCTCGTTTTGCTCCTCTTGTATGGATGGAGCTCTCGGTGGAGTCTTGGCCAAATGTGCAAGTTGGCAAGTCATTTTTATCGCCCCGCAGTAATCTGAGCTGCACGAATGTGCCGACGACTCCGACTCCAACTCCGACTCCGGCTCGCTCTTGGTCTCTCGGACGATGGGGATGGGGATGGGGATGGCGAGGGAATATACTATATATAACATGGCATCATTTGCTGCCAGGCGCGCGTTTGCTTGTTGTACAATACACCCCACTCGTCCTCCTCCTCCTCCTCCTCCTCCTCCACCTCCTCCCTTTTGTTGCCTCTTGGATGATGCAACACAAACTCTTTCCTGGCCAACAAGTGCTCCCGCTGCCTCTCTCTCTCTCTCTCTCTCTTTGTCTCTTTGGTGGATAGAACATGTTTTGTGGTAACAAGTTGAGAAAGACCTTTATTTGGGTCACTAAGCCATTAAGCTGGAGCTGAAGCTGGAGCTGGAGCTGCAGCTGGAGCCATGATTTCCTGAAGGAGGAGTTGGCTAATTAGACAACAAATGTGGCCTCAAAAACGGGGCTTCACTTGCCCCAGTGGCATCAGTGGTAGATAAAAATCCGCTTTAAAGATCTCAAATTTCATGCTAGTCAACGAGAGAGAGATACATTTCCCTCGCCTTTCCATGCCACTCGGAGAGATACATTTTCCTCTCCTTTCCCTGACACGATTGTCAGCCAGCGGCAACAGGCACATCCTGCCCCAAAACACACACACTGGCACCATCTCCGTCTCCGTCTCCCTCTCCCCGTCCCTCTCTGTTGCCGTCTCTCTCCGTCGCTCTCCGACTTCTCGCTGGCGGCCTCTAGCTTGTTGTCTTTATTAGCGTTTTGGTAATAAATCAAAGCGCCATCGACAAACGAGACTCACATGTGGCTGTCCCCCAGAGATACATGTAGATACATGCACCCCCCTGGCACCCCCTTGCACCCCCTTGCCGTCCTTTGGCTATCGTTTACTTTACATGCGCTTGAGCGAGGGACAAGTGGGGGCATGTGGGGGGTGCGGGGGCACTTGGCAATATTTCAAAATTAATCCAAATGCCACCAGACGATGACGAAGTGTGGCAGGCTGCACTTTTCTTTGCAGCAGAGAAAATAAATCAATTGTCGAGTCTCCAAGAGAGTCTCTCTCTCTCTCTCTCTCTCTCTTGCTGTCTCTCTCTCTCTCTCTCTTGCTGTCTCTCTCTGGCTCTAATTGCTCGACTAATGAAGCACAAAGATCCCACCGCAGAGATGAGATCGCAAAAGATCTGATCAGATTGAACCCAAAAGGCTGTCGCAAAATCTACAAAAAAGATAGTGCCAGAAAATCGGCAAAGGAGAGGCTTAGGATCCACATCTGGCTATTGGGTTTATAGCAGATACAGAGATATTTTGGGGGCAGCCACCATCGATCGACATTCCATCCCGATCCAGATCCATCCTGATCCGACGACTGCCTATCAGCATATTTTCCGAATGCTCTCGCAACTAATTGCAAGCTTAGCTTCAAACGTCAAAGCCTTAGTTAACTCAACGGCAACGGGGCAACCTTTCCTTCAGAGAGGGGCAGAAGGGAGGGGGTGGGGGCACGAGGCACCCAACTGCGTTTTGGGGCCCATGTCAATGGCTGTCGTGCCTCCGCGATAGACATGAAAAACGAATTCAAGTCAAACTCTGAGATTCGACGAGGCTCGAATCTGTAAAGCAAACGCACGTGCCGCACAAGCGAAACAACTTCATTTGTGGAGCAGACACAGACGCAGACTCTCTGGAGTGGTAGGGACAGTGAGGGGCTCTGGGGGGGGGGGACTGTGCTGGTATCGACTGTTGTATAGCACAATTTTTGACATTTTTGTGGCGCCAGCCAGCAAGCAGGCAACGAGGCAACGAGGCAACGAGGCAACCAGGCAACAGCTGACATGCGTCAAACAACAATCAAAATACATTCGTTGTTCCGTCCGTTTGTGGCAGGGGCAGGGGTAGGCTAGGGTTGGGGTTGGGGTTGGGGTGTGGAAAACGTGATCATGCCTCTTGTTGGCCATTCATTACGGACTGGCTCGAGAGAAGCGAGAAGCGCCCCGACCGACACACACACACACATGACAGAAAATCTTTTGGGATGTTTGTTGTTGGGCTGCCAATTAACCGAAATACTTACCAAAAAAAGATACAACAAGAAAGATACAAGAACGGAATGGCCAACAGGAGATGTTGGCTGGCAGACCGAAGGCAAAGATACACTACAAAATCAATTAAAGGCAATGAAAATCCATGAAAATCCATGATTTCTGCTATAATTTCTGTGAAAAGTACAGACTTTCAAAGAAAGTTCTGGAATGGAATGATGTGCCAGAAATAGAAGGGCATTTGCACTGTTTTTAACCTTAAATGGATTAGGCATGGGTCACCCTTATGAGTGGGGTCACCCTATGGGAGTAGGAGTGCCATCTATGGAAATTTTTGTGCACTACAAACCTCCTTTGTCACAATTCCCTTAGCCTCTGCCTGCCAGAGTATGAAAATGTAGTAAACAATCGTAAAAATGTGAACCAAAACGAAAGCCAAACCAAAGGAGGAGGAGGGGGAAGGCACCAGGCAGCAGGGAGAGCGGGGGGCAGGAGGCAGAGGCACTGGCGGCGTCATTTTATCGCCTGCCGAGAGATCTTTCACTTGTGAAATCCCAGAAATCATTAGCGGATCAACCACCCCCGAAACCGCCCGACATTCTCTACCCCCTGCCTCCCTCTCTGCCACTCTGCTCTCTCTCTCTCCTGCCTCTCTCTGTTTCTCTATCTCGATCTCCATCTGCGTCTGCGTCTCCCTCCCCCTCTCCATCTTCAACTACGTGACAAACTTTGAATCAAAGAAAACATTGCAGCGCTCAAGAGAGAGAGGGAGGGGGTTCCAAGGGGGTTCCGAGGGGGGGGGGGGGGGGGGGGGGGGGGGGGGGGCAAGGCGTTGCTTATGAATTATTAAGTTGTTTTTCCGCTCAAAGACTAACCGAAACCACAGAAACAGAGAGAGACAGAGAGAGACAGAGAGAGAGAGAGGGGCAGAGAGAGAGAGAGGCTTAAATTAATTAAAACATTTTTGCATTAAGTACGAGCCCCTCCTCCTCCTCCTCCTCCGCCTCCTCCTCTTGGAGGGGTCTCTGCCCATTTAAGGCGTTTTTTGGCAAGACACTTTAAGCCGCAAACAATTTCTGGTCGGGGAGTAATTTTCTGTGCGCTTTGGGGACCGAAAATCAACTCGAATGCAAAGCAGAAACCGCCGAACCGCCGAACCGCTGAACCTCTCCGCTTTGGACTCTTTCTTTTTGGTCTTTTGGTGGCAAGATCGACTGATGATGCTCTTTCCCGGCGATCGATGAATGCCAAATGATCTGATGGATCGTTAGAGTATCTCCATGTCTCTCTCTCTCTCTCTGTCTGTTTGAGTTTTCGGTGGTTTTCCACTGTGCTGAGCTGCTGCTGAGCTTTTCCCTGTGATCTGTGGCTCCACATTCGACCCGAGAGTTATTTGACTTTCAAATGAGCTACGAAAATCGCTGGCATCGGCCCCTGCAGCACTGTATCGCTTTTTTATGAGTTTTTCCGCTGCAAAAACATTTTTCCTACTGCCGCTCTGCCGCTGCCGCTGTAGCCCGACAATTTGCAATGCAAAAATTTCTGTTTGCCGAAAAAAACAAATAGCAAAAAAAAAACAACAAAGAAATGTTTTTGTTTTTTGGACGACAATAAAAACCGACAGTTGACTCGTGTTGCAAGATATATTGTTGTTTTTGGATGTGGCCTGATGTGGTTTTCTGGGACTATTGTTGCCTCCAGTTGTTGCTTGCTGGCTGCCTCTTGTTGCTGCCTCTGTTGCTGTCGTTTCTTTGACAATTTGATGGGCTGCAAATGCGACAAACGGCAACAGCAGCAGCAGCCGCAGCAGCAGCTCCAAAAGCAGCTACCAAGAGCCTTCCATTCCAGAAAGAGAGAGACAGATCTGTGGCAAGCCGCTTAGTGGGTCAAAACGCATCTCGGCGGAGACCCGCTGTCTGCCCCATGGAGATCCACAGTCCAACAATAGGCAACCGCAGAAAATGAATAATTGCTGGCCAGCATCGCGGGGGCAATATCGGAGTATAATGGCACAGAGGCATGCCCCAAACGATGGAGATGTGTCTTCTGGCGGCAGCGGCAATATGGTAGCAGAAATATGTCCCAGTCATTGGCAGACACAAAACACAATGTTGTTGACCACAGAAAGAGAATCGAGAGTCGAAAATCTATGAAATATTTGTAACACATTAAACGCCAAACGTTTTCTAATGGCCCAGACATTTGTTAGAGCCACGAATGGAGTTGCCGCCGCCGCCGCTGCCGCATTTGGGGATTTTATGTGGATTTTCGTGGAATGGGCACCGCCGCCGCTGCCGCCGCTCGATGAATGCAATAATTGATACGTTTTTTCTGCTGCTCCGCAAATCGATTTGTGCTGGGGATTTCTTGGGAAAATGTTTAAATTAAATGCTGAACCATTTCGGGGCCAGGCACTTTCCCACTGGCCGAGGGAGGGGGTGGGCTGTGGGGTGCATTCCACAAACAACTCTCAAGCAGAGCAGGCACTCTCGAGCATAATTAAACAAATATTTACACACTTTAGTTACTACTGAGGAGGAGGAGGAAGAGCAGGAGGTTGCACTTGCCACATACCACATTTACTGTTTGGCTGCTGTTTGTGCTACGTTTTGTGGCTGCTGCTGCTGCTGCTGCTGTACGATTTGTGTCTCTGATTTGTTGACCATTTGACAGACTTTCAGCTAACGAAGGCCCCTTCAGCCCCCCCTCCTCGCTGTCCCCTGTGATCTGCCACTGGCCAGAGTGAAAGAAATTTCCCTCCGAACGAAATATCAATATGCCACCGTGGCAACAACAAATAAGAGGCACAGACAGACGGACGGACGGACTCTGTTTGGAGACACTTTTTCCCCTGCTTCCCATTGATTTTTCCCGAATGTTTTTTATGACATTTATGATGGGGTTTTTATTATTTTTTATTTCTGTCAATTAAAAACAAAGCCAAAAAAATGAAATGTTTTCTGGCGATGACTGATGTCCGGGGAGCATTCCAGCACGCTTTATGACGTAGCTTTCCAGATCCCAAGATTATGGAGAGTCGGTCCGTACTTTTTATTTCTGTTTCTTTGGAACGACTTTCATTGTATAGAGATACAGATACATTTACAGAGATACAGATGCAGAGACAGACAACAAAATATTAAAATGAATGTCCGTTACGTTGAAACCCTATACATGGGCTACCGTTTCGAGGGGGGGAGGGGCAGGGGGAGGGAGGGGGCCCAAGTGCTTGACATCGTTTCTCCAGTGAATACAACACCAATAATTTCTCCACTGAATCAGTGATCTCCTCTGATCTCCATTGAAATCCCAATTCCCCACAGCAGTCATTAATTTGTCAATGATAATTCGTGCCGCCTCGCATTCCCCCCCTTCCTGTGGCCCCCCCTCCTGTAGCTCTCTACCTCTTTTTTTATAATTGTTGAATGATATAACTTTTGCACTAACAATCGATCAATGTGTGGCACACATAAATTTCCAGCCAACAGCCAGCAGTGACTGCCTGCCTGTTGCCTGCTGCCTGTTGCCTGTTGCCCCTGTTGCCTGTTGCAAGAGTGAGTGAGTTACAGCCTCAGCGAGAGAGAGAGAGAGAGAGAGAGAGGAGGCACGATCTGTGGCTGCTGCTGGAGGATCATCCAAGTAGCTTTAATTAAAGTGTGCGTCCGACATTTGGGAAATTTATTGGGGGGTTTGGCAGCATCACCTTCCCCTCCCCCCTGCCCCCTGCCCCCCTTTGGGGCAGCCAATTTGCATTGTCTTTAATGCTGTCTCCTGCTGCTGCTGCTGCTGCTCCTAGCCTGGATTCATTTGTGGTGGATCGTTTTATGGTTTCGATTGCTCAGTAATTGTTCAATTAACCAATTTGCTGGCCAATTAGCCAGCAAGCAGCTGTTGGCCAGCAGCAGGGAGCTCCCTGGATTTCCTTTTAGATTCCACTCCAGAAAGATCCAATGTCAGTTCTGTGATTTCGATTTGATTTCATTTGGTTCTCCCATTCCATTGATTTATTGTGTGTGTAAAGTGTCATGCTGGTCGGACAACAGCCACCGCTGTGCGGCGAGCAGCAACTGCAACTGCCGAGACTTTGACATGTCACACAATGTGTGTGTCTGCCACAGACAGACAGACGGACAGACGGACAGCCACTGACGCCAGTTGCAGTTGCAAGTCGCGCTGAGACTTTGAAATGTCATTTATGATGAATATACTCATGAATATTGGGTACTTACTCCCGTGAATGCCAACTAATCAGAACTTAACACTCAAACACTCGAGCACTCGACACCCAGCGACAGATTTTCGATTTCCCAAGAGTCTCCCCCCTCTCTGTCTCCGTCTGCCTCTGTTTGTATCTGTATCTTTTGTCTGGCGATGGCAATCTCTAGGCTTTTCCAGTGGGTTTTCCTCCGATGCGGGTGCGGGTGTGTGTGTGTTTTCCACACCAAAAAACTATTCGCTTTGTGGATTTGTGAATGATTTCCCACGATTTGCAAAAGCTCTTTGCAAAATGTGACTCATTTTTCAGCAAAACAATAACTTGTAAGCCCACAAAACAGCAGAGCGGCGATCCCAGAGGGGTGGCGGGGGGAGAGGGGTAGATTTCTAGAGCCACCCTCCCCTCGGCACCCCCTAAACAGAGTTTTGTTGTTGTTGTTTAACAAAAGCTTAAGTTTTAAACCACAGAAATCAATAAAAGACGACGCTTCTCTCTTGGCGGCCAAACAAAGGGAGCAACGCGGCAGAGCCAGGCGTGGGGGTGCCACCAGAGAGGGGAGGGTGGACGGGGAGGGGGGCTGATCAGAGAGGTGTGTGCAACACGAGACTGGGCAGGGGGAGGGGAAGGGGGGAAGTGTTGTGACCAGGCTCCACAATTGAGCAATTGAATTCGCACGCTTGCGCGCCTTTTTTTTGTTTGTGGCGAGTACTCTTTGCAGAGAGGGTATACGGGTTTTGGGGGGGAGGAGGGGGGGTACATATAGCCATATAGCTATGCCCCTGAAAGGACTTTTCTTGGACTCATATTGGACTATCAGTATTTGCTTTTCTCATGCGTAAATCCTATCCCCACCAAGTCTGGTGTCTATATCCTAGTCCACAGGGTATCAGGCAGGTCTCTCTCTTCTTGTTTGGCTTTTCTGCCAGATATTGTGGCAGTTGTTGCCGTTGTTGCACTTATTGCAGTCGTTATTGCTGCTGCCGCTGCCGCTGCTGCTGCAACGGATGTCGCAGATGCATCTCGGAAGTTTGTCCTCTGTTGTTGCTGTTGCTGTTGTTGTCTCTTGACTGTTTTCTGTTGACTGTTTGCCTGTTGCCTGTTTGCCTGTTGAGTAAAAAGCACAAACAGAAAGCAACAAAAACAGAAACAAAACAGCAAAAAAAGAAGTGCCAGGCGAAAGATATTACAAAAATCAATTACCAACACCTCAAAATGTTGTTGCCACAAGGAGACACTGCCGCAGCAGCAGCAGCAACATTAACAACGAGCAGCAGCAGTGGCAGCGGCAGTGGCAGCAGCAGCCAAGCCTGTGGCAGGAATACCCTTAAAATGGAGGAACCTTTGGCTGCAACCTTTGATATACTTTGGCTTTAGATTGATTCAAAGCGGCTTAAGGAACGGCTAGACTCCACCACCAGCACCTAAATATGTGTGGCCGAAACGTGCGTGGTTGTTGGTAATAGACGACACAATCATAAAAATGAAATATATCTGAGAATCTGCCACGAGATGAGGCGAGGGCGAGGGCGAGACGGAGGCGCGACTTGCGCAACGACTGCCTCATCAGCAGCAGAAGAGGCAGCAGCAGCAGCAGGAGTGGAGCAGCCGCAGCGTCTGTCTGTGTGTCTGTGGCTGCCCCCGCCCCATGGTTGCTCCGATGCATCGATAGCCAAAAATGGTAAATGGGGATAAGCAGCAGCAGCAGCACCACCACCACCACCAGGCCTCCACGCGTGGGCTGTCAACTTGGTTTCTGGCTAAGACGCTGGCTGGCTGGCTGGCTGGCTGGCTGGCTGGCTGACTGGCTCTCCCCTGCCTCGCCTCGCCTCGCCTCGCCTGTGTTGCATAAGCCACGCTTCGGGGGTGTTCACTGTACCACAGAGATGGCAGTCGCAGTCGCAGGCTCCCGCTGCCTGGCAAATATTTAAATTATTTCATCGCATAACCGAAATGGCCAAAAGGCATGAACAGGGGCTATACGTATACATCTATGATAGGATAGCCCCCCCTCCCCCCTTCGATCCTTTTGGCATGGCCTCATATTTCATGGAAACGTAGGCCTCCCCTCTGCTACACTCCCCTCGTCTCCTCTTGGGCTTCCACTTCGTTTAACAATTATTATTGGTGATTAACACGGCACGGTACAAAGCACCCAGAGGGGTGGCAGGCAGGCGGGAAGGGGGGGGGGGGCAGGTGGGGGGGGCATACAGACAACCTTCGACACCTGCAGCAAGCACACACGAGCACTCGAGCAGCCAGCAAGCGGCAGTGGCAGCAGCAGCGGCGGCGGCAGCGGCAGCGGCATGTGGCGGCATGTGGAGCACACAGCAGCACCTCGACTCACGTTTGTCTTTTAATTAAAATATTAAACGGAAAATGCAACGAGGAAAATGGCAATGGAGAATACATGTGCGCAAGTGCAAGTGGAGCAGGCAATGGAATGGAAACGAGTGGAATGGAACACAAAAAAAGCGAGTGGAAATCGGTGAAAATCAAATCAATCTTTGGGCTACGCGTGATGTCATTTTCACGATGCTCCCCAGAGATCAGGTTTCAAAGCCATAACTTTTCCCCCCTCTCTATCGACACCTGTGCACAACCCCCCCTCTGTAACCACCCCCCTCTGTCACCCCCCCTCGCTGTTTGAGTGCTGATTATCGTTTTTGGCATATCCGATGTTCGATTAACGATTCGCCGACAACTCGACAACAAATTGAAGATGTCGTCGCAGCAGCGAGTCGCGCTGTCTGTCGCTATGCCATGAATAATGCAGTGACTGAATGGTATACGACTGAGTGTGTCTGTGTGTGTGTCTGTGTGTGTATCTACCGTTCGTACCGGATCGCCAGATCGTGCCAGATATGCGAGGCACTAACCTCTCGCTCTCTAGCACAGCCGAGCCGAGCATTATCTTAATTTCAATCATAATTTCACCCCGAAAAACCACACGACAAACACTTGACAAACGCTTTAACAAACGCTTTAACAAACGCTCTAACATGCATATTTTAGGCAGAGGCAGAGCCAGAGGCAGAGCCAGAGAAGATGCTTTGGGGAGCGATTAAGGCCCCCACGCAAAGGTGAGACTTTTGTTAGGGCAGAGAAGAAGATTTCAATGTAAGAATTATGCAAATCAGAAGAGGGAATGAAGGCCAAGACTGTGGCCGAGACTAGGGCCAAGAAACCAGAGGTTGAAAGAACTTCTTGCCACAGCTCGTTCCCCCCGCCCCGCCCTTCTCTTCCTCGTGCGTCTCCACGTTGTTCTTCTTTAGTTTTTGTATGTTTTTTCTTTTCAATCAATAAAAATTATGTTAATTAAATGCCATTTCATTGATGGAACATAAAAATCCACACGCCACGCCACGCTATGCCCAGGCCCAGGCCGCAGAGAGAAACTCTGGCTTGAACTGCCAGCCAAGTCGAGTCGCTTTTGAGTTCATTCACAAAAATACACGCCCTAAAGGCAGGCAGGGAGGGAGGGGGAGAGGGAGAGATCAAGAGCCAGACCAAGAGCTCTAGTCTCTGGGACGAGTTCGTCTTGTTAGCAAAATTCTTACGCAGCATTCGACGAACGGGCGGGCCAAGAGCCAGGCCAGGCTTTGGCCAAGCTGAGCCTCTCCAGCTGTGTGCGCTTGAACTTGGCCAACTTTTGGCGGCATGAATCACCTTTCGGACTTCACCTATCTTTCAGGAGGCAGGGGCAGGCAGCGGCAGGGGCAGCCATGAGGCATGGCATGCACGAAAAAGTGTGCCAAGTGGTCAGAGGCAGCATTCATTCAACGGAAGTTTATTTGCCCGCATTTTTTGGCATAGCCAAGGTCCCAGGCCTTTTGCACTTTTGTGGCCAAAAGAGAGAGAGAGAGAGATACAGAGAGAGCGAGAGAGGGGAGAGAGAGGTAGAGGGAGACTCAATCAATCAATCAATGAAGCAGTAATGAGGTTTCTCAATTCAGGCAGCCAGGGATCAGCCTTTTTGCTTTCGGTTTCTGCCATCAATTGCAATGCCACTTGCCCCAGCCCCTGCCCCCAGCCCCCTGCCACATCTAAGAGTAGAGGATTCGGATTCGCATTCGGATGGATGATAGTGAGAAATACTTGTATTTCCCCCATGATTAATGTTCTGTGATCTCTGCCGCTTTGGGGCTGGCTCATAAATCATCCATTGAAGAACTGGTAGCCAATTGGGGCGCCTCTAGAACGAGCTGCCACGATTTGTGTGCACTTGTGGCCAGAGATCTCTACTCTGCCACAGATGGAAAGCAGATTTAGGATTTCTCTAGGCAAAAGTTTGAACTTTTCCAAATGGAAACAGGAGATTTTTGAATTCCAAAAGGCCTGATGATTCATTTGAATGATTTGTGAATTACTTACAAATCTTTCTTTGCAGATTAGTTCCAGTCGATGGATTGTTTTGGAATGTTTTTGGGATCACAGCTGGTGGTAGACTATGACTAAGGTAAGTTCTTCAAATTTTGTATCTTTTACAAAGATGAAGATCCTTGAAGTTGCCCCAAAACTAAGGCCTACATCGGCAATAGGCTTCGAAATGGGTTTTCGAATGGATTTTCTTCCTTTCTGATAGAATGATCTGTACCTATGATCATTGCCTCCTTCCCCATGGGCCTACTGCTGCTCTACTTTCCACAAAACGACACTTGTTGCATGTATCTACAGATACAGATACAGATACAGCTACAGATATGTATCTCTTGCAAGGCAATGGACTTACATAGATGCCTCCTGAAACAAAAGCGCGTCAAGGCAACACTCTCCTGGCCTGGCCTGGCCTGGCACCGCTCCACCTGGGACTCCAGTCTCCTGCCTCCTGCCTCCTGCCTCTCCGTGTGTCTCCTGTTCTGTTGTTGTTGCCCCTCGTTAATGTGTCACCTTTGCTGCTGAATTGTGTCTCTGGCGGCGGAGACTGCGACTTCCACTTGGACTTGGACTGCGGCTGGGAGACTCGGACGTGCACTAGTTTTCGCCTCGGTTTTTACTTTTTATCTCTTTGTGTCAGCGACAACACACAAAACGGCCGCCGACCGCCGCCTGCCATTCGAGGCGGCTCCTGGTAGTCCAGTAGTCCAGTAGTCCAGCACAGCACACACTCTGGCATCGGCTGTGGCTGTGGCATGCCCCATGCTCCGCTTTGGGTGCCTGGGTGCTTGGTGTTGATCAAACGTAAATGTCAGGCCAACTGACAGTTTGACAAATATTGACGACGCTTCGCGCAAAGCGAGGCTCACGACTGCTGCTGTACTCCCCCCCACCCCACTCCAGTCCAGTCCACTCTGGACACTGGTTGCTCTACTTGCGGCTCCCATGCTGAGAGCTGAGAGCTGGAAAAGGTGCAACAGGAGGAGGCTGCCCGTGTCTCTGGGTATCTCTGCAGTGCTCCCCATAGGGTAATTAGTAGCTCTCCCGAGCCCCACCCCCCGCCAACCACCAGTCCACTTTGGGCCGCAGTTTGTCGGCAGTTTTGGCCACTTCTTTTGGTTGCCACTTGCCACAAGATATAGTCTTTGATCTGCCACCGATAGCCGCCAGGAGGCCACAGTGTGAGGAAAACAGTTTTCGAGGTGTCTTTCTTCTCTCTCTCTCTTTCTTTCTCTCTCTTTCTCTCTGAAGGGGTTTTCCCTTGGCTCTGGCTCTCCTCAATGGTTTTCCCAGTCGGGAATCTTCCCTCCTTGAGAGGTTTTCCCTTAGAATCTTCGCTTGCTATGCATTTTCCATCCACTCTAGTGAGCTTTTCGACCACTGTGCAACACTGGTGACGCCTGATTTCTGGCCCACATTTGCCTGCCGCTGCCTCCTGCCTTCTGCCGCTGCCTTTCGGACTCTTTCGGATCTGTATCTGTGAGATACTTTCGTGCACAAAACATGCTTTTAGCAGCATTATAAACATTTTGTTTCTCCAACATTTTTCGCTACTATTTGTCATCCTCGATCGCTGCCCCCCGCCTGCCCCGCCCCTCCCAACAGCTGGCATTCCGCGAATCCGAAGGCATTTTTTGGGGGATTTAGTTGGGGGCTGTGAGGAGGGGGAGGGGATGGATCTTTAATTGCTTTTGATAAATCGCCGCTTAATCCGCTTAAGTATTTTGTTATTGGAATGTTGTTGAATATTTTTTTGACTAATTTTTCAGTGCACTAATTAAACAAAGGACACGACCACCACACGACCAAGACCAAGTCACGGCACACATTTTAAGCTGCCCCCCTCCCCCTGCCCATCCCCTCCCCTTGCCCGTTGCAAGACCTCGTATAAATTTGAGACTTTGTCAGCATTTTGGAGGGTGGGCAGAGGGGCAACGGGACTGAGGTTGTGGCTAATTAGCGTGGGCCACAGACTGGGGTCTGCCCCATCTCCATCTCCATCCCCATCGTCATCATCATCATCCATCATGCCACAAGGCGTAGCGACGGATCATCACCACATCATAACAAAATCTTTCAATTTTCAATTGAAAATCGAAATTGAAATTGAAATCGAAATCGAATCGAAGCGAGTGATGGGCTGCCGCTCTATTGGGTTGTTTATTGGGCAATGTCCATTAAATTGTTAAGCCAAGTTGCACCCCCCGCATGTGTGGCACGTAGTTGGCTCATTAAATGAATCAGAAAAACAAAAAACAGACAGGAAAAAAATCAAATCGAAAAGTTGGAGCCTCCTTAGACCTCCAATTATAAAGCAATTGAATTAGTTTATGCCTCCTCTGGCTGGTGCTGGCTGCTCTTTGATCTCTGCCCCTCCCTTTTCCTCTCATTGATGGCCAATCAATCCATCATCAATCAGCGGCGGACCAATCTATGGATTATGTAATGGAAACAACAGCCTCCTCCTCCTCCTACTCCTCCTGCTCCTCTACTGCCAATTTCCAGCCAAACGCGTGAGTTTCTTGGTCTAATTGAAGTCCGAAATCCCAAGTACGAGGCGGGCGGCGTGATGTGCAGAAATTTATGGCGGTTTTCTGTTTTTATGTGTGGCTCAAAAGTGGGTTACTGGCTTAGTGGGTTAAATGTGGGGCCACATACTCGTACACCTGGTGGGGCTTACGCAAGCCGATTGAGTGCCGCAGGGCAGGACCTTGATCGGGGCAGGATCGAAGCTGCTCTCCAGCAAATCACTCACGCTTTTCCATGCTTTTCATGGCTGGTACCCCTATAAGTGTACCCCTAAATGAAGATGAGTAGTGCGTGTCATGATCGTATAAAAAATATCTGTATACCGTGGCACGCGCCTCATAAAAAAACATAAACTTCAGTGTCGACAAAATGCGGCATAATCAAGGGTCAAAAAGTCGGAAAAACTCGGTGATAAAAACCAACCCCAGAGGTCACACACACACACAGAGATACACATTTTGTGGCACAATTTTAACACCTTTTAGGCCCAGAACGGACCAAACGAAGGACCAAATGGTCCTTCACCAAATTTATGGGGAACGAAATACATAGTGCTGTTTTTTGTAGTTTTTGAAGAGAGCGAGCGGGTGACCCATCAAGAGGTGACCCACTCCATTCCCATTTGGGGGGTGGAAATGTATGCATTTTTATGTATTTTGACTCATCAGAAAAGGACTTCGCGACTCCGTGTGGAAATCGAGGCAGAACACGCGACCTCGAGCGCATAATTTAAGTCCCGAATCCCGAGGGTTGCCGCAGGGACACCGAGGAACAGGGACATGCGTGTGACATATGGTTAATGAAAACGTTAACTGATGATAAACGTGGCTAAAAGAGAGCGAGGAGTAGTGGGAAGGGGATGGGGAGGGGAGGTAGTTCTGTTCTTCTTCCTGACATTATCATTAATTAGCGATGGAATAGGTAGGAGCGAGGAGGAGGAGGGGAATGGGCATGGGTAATGGGTAATGGGGCGGGGAATGGGGCGGGGATGGACAGGCGATAGGCGGAGTGTGATAAATGTTGGCCTGCTCTTGAATTTAGCAACATTTAGCATGCAACAGACAGACAGACAGCCAGACAGCCAGACTTTGACTCTGACTTCAGTTGCTGCAACTGCAACTCCAACTGCAACGACCAACGCATCTTCCATGAGTGAGTCAGTCCGTGGGTTTCGTTTCGTTTCGTTTAGGTTCTTTTTTTTTGTTGTTTTTTATGGGTTTTCTTTAATGTTTTTCTGCGCTGCCTTGTGCCCGCCCATGTGCTGCATCAACGTTTGAGAGGCATCCGAAAAGCCATCGGGGCAATGCGACATTAGAGACTTTGTTGCAACGTTTGCGACAGGCCACAGGAAGACCACTCTGAGGCGACAATCTACCGATTGTTGGGCGTTCTTTCGCTTGGTTTTTTGTGTGTTTCTGGTCATAAATGAATGGATCTGTATACCATAAAGATTGAATCTCGTTTAGTATTCTCTCCTGGGACTTTTTTGAGACTTTACTCTCAATAAAGCAATCTCTTGGTAGTTTCCTGGGGATTCTAAAGCTACTTTCTTCCAAAATTAAACCTCTAACTGTACTCTTGCAATCATAGAACCCCCTCCAAGGGCAAAGGTCGCTCTGTTCTGGCTTTGTCTTTGTCTAAAGGGAAGGGCATTCCCTCCATCGGCTTGCCGCAAAATTGCGCGTGTACTTTGTGTGTTGTGTTGTGTGGTGTGTGTTGTGTGTCGCTTCGATGTAATTGGTCTTTGTTTGCCATTTGATGTCATGTTCTTGGGTTCTTTCTGTTTTCTGTTTGCTGTTTGCTGTTTGCTGTTTTCTGTTGCGTTGCACACACAGTGTCCCCGTGCCGTGTAGGCTGCAATGATTGTGCAACACGCAATTGCCAGTCGACTCTGCCTCTGGCACCCATCTGGCCGTAAGCTTCTTTTCATTTGCGACTGATTTGCCGCTTTTTGCCAGCCATTTGCATGGAAATGTGTTTTTTGGCCAAATTACGCGTGCTCTTGGGCCTTGTTTATGGGCCATGCCATTCCGCAGCGGCAGCGGCTGCGGCAGCCACGTAGCCCCCACTCATGCTGTTTGGGTGTTTGCGTTTATTTGAGCTATATTTGTGGTAAATTATGGCGGCTCCCTTTGCCACACGCCGCACTGTGGCATGGAGTGGCCTGGCGTGGAGTGCAGATCGTAGCGGATGTAAGCAATTGAGCGGAGAGATTGTCACCGAGTATAAAAAGTAGAAGAAGGTTGTATATAATGTACTACATATACTCGTATGTATGTACGTGTATCTGTTGGATCCCCCACAATGAATCGAAGGAGCAAAAGGGTTAAGCGCTGTTCCATCATCCATACGGTAGCCATCAGCTTTAATTGAGATTGATTGTGGGGCAACTTCCGTTTCACGGATACGCATTGCACGTTGCGCATTCCCCAGAACCCAGCGATAGTGGGATCCTGATAAGAAGTCGAAGGATGCAGCAGCAGCAGCAGCAGCAGCAGCAACAGTTGGTGTGTGGGCACATGACATCTCCTTCGATCTCTGGGGTCGAAAAAGATTTATGGGCTCTTGCCACGGCCCCTTGCCCCTGCCCCTGCCCCTGCCCCTAGTCGCAGTGCCACTTGTGCTCATCTCTCACACATTTGCAGTTGCATTGATTTTTGTCACTTGGGGGCATGGCGATTGGCATCGCATCGTCGCGTGCCCCAACAATTAATCAAAAGGCAGGAGGACTGGAGGACTGGTGGCTGGTGGCTGTGGCATGTGTATCTGTATCTCATAAATGACAAGCCACATGACATATGAAGAGTGATGTCGATGTCGAATATCGAATGTTGGCTGCAGGAAATGGCTGTTCATTTGTCTCTGCTGCGCTCTCCCTCTCTTCCTTGGAAATCGGTTGCTTCTGTCTCCTCTAAGTGTTGCAAAGCCTGTGCTCTGTGCTTATCCAACACCTCTTCGCACTTTCCAGCACTGCTGCTGGTCAAGGTTGCTGCCCCTGCCCTGTAGCCTGGAGGAGTCATGTTGGGGGAGTGCAGCGCTGCTGCTAATGGGTCGCGCTGTCGCGATTGTTGGTTCATGGGGCTAAATATGGTCATTAGGCTTTTGTCACGGCACGACTTGGCCGCTGCTTTGGGCCTGGTCTGGGTCTGGGTCTGGACTGGCTAACTGTGTTTGCCCGGCAGCCATTTGGGCCGAAATTGAGAGCCATGTTTGCGCCTGATTATTATTATGTTTATTCTTATGCTTATGCTTATTACGAGTAAGTATTAGCCACATTGTGGCGGAGCACAACGACCGTAGGGGCACCACAGAGGCCACAGATCGGGGGCATAGAATCAGAAAGAAACCGCTGCTGGAACAGCTGCAGATCATTTATTGTGTTGCAGCAACAGCAGCAATGGCAACACTGTCGTTGTCGTTGTTGTTGCTGTTGTTGTTGCTGTTGTTGTAGGTGTTGCAATTAAATATGCAAACCGTTTTTCAAATGTGTCTCGACTTCGACGCGACTTCGAGTTCAAAGTCAAATTGCCAGCGCATTTGGCAGCCAGCCCAGTGCCTCTCTCCCTCGTCCCCACTCTCTCCGTCTCTCCCTCTCTCTCTCTCTTTCCGTCTCTGTCTCATTCTAAGGTTTTACCTCAATTTCGATTTTGAAAAGTTCATTGCCAAATGCAACAGCAGCCACCGCTTTGCCCATGGATCGGATCGATATTGCCAGCAGCCGATCACTCGGTCGATCAACTGCAGCTGTGGCCTGTGACTGTGGCGCTGTGGCTATGGCTGTGGCTGTGCAGCCAGCATTGAGTCACACGCCGGACAGCGGCCAGGGTTTCCAACCTCCAACTTCTCTCTCTCTCTCTCGCTCTCCACTTCCCCAACTGCCGGTTGCTGCGCTGCCTGTTGTCTGTGGTTGTTGTTGTACCCTGAAAACAACAGCGAACCGTCAACGATGCTGTTTTTTGTGGGCGGCTCACTGGCCAAATGGCTTTGGCTACGCTACCCTTTTTGCGGCAAGGGTACAATGATTGTCTGATGAATTAAGTCCAAGGGTAGCGGATCCTAGGTATAGCAGATAAGCCTTGCAGACTTGCCTTCTTATCTCTTGAATTGCATTTCATAGACGAGCTTTACTCCTCTCCAGGCATTGCATGCTCTCCCAAATTGCTTTATTTCATTGCCATCCCTCTCTCTCATGCAGGAATTCATTCTGCATTTGCTTTTACCGCTCTCTCAGCAACAAAAACAACACCTACACTCGGCAGATTCCCGAGCTTCTGCTCTCTCTCTCTCTTGATCGTATATGCGACTGCACTTATTGTCGTCTGCGAGCTTTGACACTCTCGCAGTTCCTTTAATTTTCCGTTCTGTCTCTCTCAGCAACAGCAACAACAATGAGACAACAAAAAGCTTCCACGCATTTGTATGCTTGGAACCTGCTGGGTAACAACTAACGGGACCTTTTTTTTGCTGCGTTAATTCTTCTGTTTTGGTTGTTCCTTTCCTTCCTTCTTCTGTAGTGCATTCAATAGTCGCCCAATCCCTCTGTTGTGCTTCCTTTATCGCTTTGCTGTTTTCATTTTCTGTATTCTCTGGCTCTCATTTTCGTTATAAATTCTAGGCATAGGACCATATCGTTTTCATTTTGATTTTGATTTAATTTACGGTTCTCGGGCCACGAACAGAGCTCCCCTGTCCCCTGCCCCCTGCCCTTCACCTGGAGAGCAGACACTTTGAATAATGTTTGTCTATTTATAAATATGAATTATTTCCCAGCAGATTAGAGCCATACAGACAGAGTGGGAGAGAGAGAGAGAGAGAAACCGTGGCAATGCTCTAGGCTTTGTTGTGTGGTGCATTTTTAATTGCTAATTAATTTCCCCGACACACGAAAAACCATAATCGAGTGAGAGATAAGTGCGATTTGAGTTTTTCAATTAACCAGAGCTACCCAAACCGCCCTCCCCCCCCTCTACACACACACAGACACACACACTTCCCTCTTCGATGCAGACACCTGGTTTAAGTTTGTTTATTGCACTGATATTTCACATTATAAATTTAATTTAATTATACGTGAAATGGTCCCACTGCGGGGGGACTGCGGGGGGACTGGCGGGATGCATGCGTGGGTGGATGCATGGCTGGCTGTCTGTTTGTGCAACTGCAACAGCAACAGCAACAACAACAGCGACACACTGCTGCTCAGACTCGCATTAAACAGCAATTAAGCTTAATTATAGTTGTCGCCGTTTTTAGCCAGGCTTGTCTCTGTTTCTGTCTCTGTTTCTGTCTCTGTCTCTGTCTTGTGTGTGTCTTGTCTTGTGTCTCATATTGTTGTATGCAAAGCAGGCGCACGTCTGGCCAAAAAACTGCAAAACCGCAGACCCATAGACCATAGACCAGGCCCAGACCAGACCAGACTCTTCGGGCCAGTTAGCATCTGCTAGCGGCGGCGGCGGCGGCGGCGTCGGAGGTTCCTGTTTCTCCTGTTGCTTTTCCGTTTTCGATTTCGGTTGCTGGCCGAAAAGCTGTACTCCACTGTGCTCCGTCTTGCCCCTAATCCGATCCAAGCCAAGCCAAGCCAATGTCTGTCTGTCAGTCAGTCAGTCATTCGTTCATTCAGTCAAGAGACACGACTGCAACTGCGACTTCGACTGCGACTGCGACTACGCGACACGAGCACGAGTGATGGTCGTCCGCATTTGTTCGTCTCCTCCAGGCTTCCTTCTGCTAATGGTGGCTTTTAGGTTTTGGTTTTTGGTTTTCGGTTTTGGTTTTTGGCCCCGCTTAAAATGGATGAGCCTGCTAAGGAGTCGCCTTAGTAGTCGTCGTTGGCCAAGCGGCGTGTGGGTTCGTTCGGGTTTCTGAGCTGTTTTGCTGTTGTTGGCTTTGTAGGTGTGTTGCAGGCTGGCAGGCTGGCTGGCTGGCAGCTGGACTCTTGTCTGAATGAAAGTAAAAGGTGTTGCAAGCGTGCAAGATGTTGCCGTTGGGGTGGCGAAGGAGGCGGAGACGACGACGACGAAGACGGCGGTGGAGGTGGAGGCGGAGGCGGCAGGGTGCAGCCAAATTGATGTTAGCGGTTGAGGAAGAAGGAAATCACAGTTGTTGCCCAGCACAGAAACGGGATATTTTATGGCATTTTAATGGGCTGTGTACAGTCACCACGTGCTTTCGGTTAGGCTAGGGATGGACTTTGGAACCGTTGAGGGGGTTGCCTAGGGGTGGCTTCTTTCACGGGGTATTTGGCCTTCGATGGGGAGGCTTGCCATTTGTTTGCTGCAGAAGAACCGACCTAAAGAATCGTTGACATTCGATGGAAATCTATCGGTGCATCGATTACAGCAAACAGCTGATTGAAATGATGGAATATACCATTGAAAAACTATCAGAAGTCAATGATTTGATACTTCCTCAACGCAAGGAATGCTCTAACAATCGATGGTAGGTGTAGCCTTTCTATTAATTATTGAATAACCCAAAACATCTCATTCACTCGCATTCGCATTCACATTCGCAATCATTTCAATTCATTTGCTATTCTGCTATTCTGCCATTCCTGTGCAATCAATCACAGATCTCACAGATTTCGAATGCCAATCGTTCGTTCGCTTAATTAGCGTTCAAATTAAAACATATTCTCTGCGGTGCATATCATTACGGTTGTACACATTAGCCGTCGCCTGGCATAATGAGTGCACATACCCCCCACCCATCCCCTCCCCCGCCCCATCAACAGCCGCCGCTTTGCTGTGGCAACAAAAGCGCACAAATTAATTGAAATCATATGAGGTTTATCACCGATCCGCGATCTGCGATCTGCGACTGAAATCGAATCAATTTTATATGAAGTCTGCCTCCTTCCCATCCCCATTCTCCTCCTCCTCCTCCTCCTCCTCCTTCTCGATTGTTCGTCATTCAAGTGGGTGCTGTAGACAAAAAACCTTTGTGGCATGTACTCGTGCCTCTCGTATCTCGTACTGGTACTCGTATGCATAATATCAATTTGTGGGGTCCTCAGACATACCGACACGTACGAGTATGAGTCTTTGTGTGTGTGTTTGTGTGTGTGTGCGTTTATATTAAGTTTATCTAGCAATCTTAAGCCAATTTAATAAGCGGGTTGCCCCGTTGTGGCCGCAAAGTTGAGCTGTCAGTCGTAATATGATTAATCAGCGCACCGCAACGCTCACCGACCAGCTACAGACGCGACGCGACGCGCAGCGACGCACCACAATTGAATTGAAGATACTCGTACGAGAGTACGAGAGTATTGTACGGTACAATGAACGCGGGGACGGCGGAAGGGGACGGGGACGGAGCAGGGGACTGCCCCAAAGTGAGCGATGGAATGGCACAAAGATTGAATGGATGGATATGTGGATGAATGGGGGCATGCCAATGTCTCAACGCCCACATGCGTGGGCTTATACAGTGGGGCACATCCATACGTACATATATCAGAGGGTCTCAGGGACTGGGGCAAGGGTAAGGGTAAGGCGTTGATGGGTAAAGATACTCATAAGAAAGAAAGCTGGCCGAAAAGCCTTGAACTCGGCCAAAGATTCAAGAAGATCCATCAATTGAAGCAATCGTTCCTTTTGCAACACTGTCTGCTGTAGGTGTTGCAAAATGCAGCTGAGAACGTACTATGGAACGGCGTGGGGTATTGTGAATCAAATTAAGGCATCCAATTCCGTAGCATTGTTCATTTATTAGCTGCCCAATAATTCCAATAAATTTGTGACAAATTTAACGATTTTCCCCCGTGGTTCTTCGTTCATTTCCCTGAGCTTTCCCTCCAATAGTATAATGGTACCCCACATTCTCGTATAACATAAAATGATTAACCTTTTTTCGAGCTTCGAGCGCAGACGCATTTTTATCGCCTCCAATCAAAACACAATGACGCGCTCGAAATTCGAAATGCAATGCGAACAATCGAAATTATTATTGTTTTTTTTTGTTAACAATTTTCAAGCAGCAGCACGGGGAAGGGGCTGCGGGGCACCACATTTGCTTGACATGTTTGATTCGTGTACAAAATATCTTGATAATGATCGCGGGGCAATGACAACGAAACGCAATTCAGTTTCAAGTTCCACAAGAGACAGAGACAGCGGCAGAGACAGCGACAGAGACAGAGCCGGAGACATTCCACCTGGTCTCGGCTCGAACCCACTTATCGGCTTTGGATTCCCGTGATCTAAATGAAATAATTGTCTTCTTGGTGGCTTACTCATATGTACATGTCTTCAGGGGGTGCACAAGCCATGGAAGAAAAGAAAAGAGTGAAGGCAACTCCTTAGAGATTAGAAGAAAACATTAAAGCAGGTATGGGGAAATGCATGAAATGGTAGATGGAAATACCTCCAAATGTCTCCACGCATTCCACATCTTATTGAACACGAAATCAAACAATCTCCTGTGTCTATCATTGCCTGCTGGAATGGCACAGCTGCAGAAGAAGACGTTGCACATGTGTGCTCTCTTTCGAGGACCATCCGCTTGCAAAACGTTTGCAGAACGCTTGACTCTCTGAGAGCAGCGAGAGCGTGGATGGTCCTCGCCACAGCGGACTATCAAGCCATTTGGAAGGTTATAGAGAGTAAGAATCGAGATCGGTGGTTTTGGTTTTCAAAAATGTTTATTGGATTGTTTTGTGCCAGCACTTTTTGGTGGTTTGAAACAGTATACAGCGACGCACACACTTATATGCTTACAATCTACGCATACATATACATAGAGACATATAGATCTATGGCTAAACAAAAAAAAAAAAACACTAGTCGTACACGGAATACAGATACAGATACAGATGGATATTATTTATACGTTAGATATACAATAAATGTAGCATTTTGCGGACTATCAACTATATATATGTATAGGTATATGTATGTGTATGTTTTTTGTTTTGTTTTTGCTTGTCTATGATCTAATCCTACGATGACGGAAACTATTTAGATCTTATGTGAGAAAAAAACCTTTATACAAGTGTGGATAGTGGTAGGGGGGTGGTGGGGGGCTGGTTAGCGATGCCCAAGAGTAAGTTGCTAGTTGTTGAATGTTGAAGCAGGATGGTAACAGTAATTTCACTAGTACTTAAACTAGTTTTAGATTGTTGAGTTAGTTTGAGTTCTTGCCAGCGACTCCTAGATTCCTAGATGCCTAGAGTGTAGTACCATGTAGTAGTTAACCTTTCAACTAAACCGAATTCATGTCATATCTAAACTAAAGTCCTTTGGATTGTGGTATAGTTGATTTTGTTGTTGTTGTTGTTGCTGTTGCTCTTGCTGTGGTTGCTGCTGCTGCTGCTGTTGTTGTGCTGCCGCTGCTGCTGGTCCGCCGCCATCCGTTGGGGGGACCTTCTTCCGCTCTCATTTGTTCTTGGGCAGATGCCGCTTCATGTGCAGCGCCAAGTGGTCGCTGCGCGCGAAGCTGCGCTCGCAGACGATGCACTTGAAGGGCTTGGCGCCCGTGTGCTTGCGGTAGTGCCGCGTCAGCTCATCGGAGCGGGCGAAGCGCCACTCGCATTCGGGCCACTGGCAGGTGTAGGGTTTTTCACCTGCAAGAAACGAAAGAAAGAACACAAAATTAACGATGTTTTCGGATAAGTGGCGAGTAGCGAAACACGAGTAGCGAGTAGCGAGTGCGACGAGTCACAAATTCGGTTGGGTGAAATATTTACTATGCTTGTTGACTTCTGACATATTTGTGGTGTCTTTTTTCCAGAGATTATGGAGTGTAACGAATGGATATAATCGAATTGGTTTCACATACACACTGGTACATAAATATATGTGAAAATAAAGCAATCAAAGACTTCTTCTAGGGCTCTTTCTTTCGGTCAACTTTCCCCCCGAAAATTCAACACTAATTTTGACAGCTTTCTGGAGACCATCTCTGGGGCATCTCTCTGGGAGGGGGAGGGGTAGGGGGGGTGGTGGGGCACCTTGTTATTGGTGGCGGACAAGAAACGCACAAATTTTGTTTGGTCTCGGTTTCGGTTACGGTTTTGAGTGTTGCATGAGCTCCGATCTCGAGTGTCGAGTGGCCACTCGTCTGACACTTTTCGTTTTTCGGTGGACGGGGTGGATGGGGGGGAGGGGGGAGTTGTCTTTGCGGCGTGACTTATTGGTTTATTCAGATCTCATTTTAATGAACTTAAGTGTTCATCGAATCGCCGTAGACGTAGCTCGAGACACGTGTGCGGTGTGCCGTGTGCCTCGTAGGGGGTTTCAGAAATGTGACTCATAGAATCGGATCGGATCTCTATGGAGAGGAAAGACCTCCCCGAAACAACAACAACAGCAGCAACAGCAGGCTGTCCGTGGGAATATAATTTGGCAATGATCAGAAAAAACAAACAAACAGACGGACAAACAAACAGACAAAAGTTATGTAAATGTTGTTTTGTAATGTGCGATGAACGCAATGCGATAAGCGGATCGGAGCAGAGCAGAGCAGAGTGGAGCAGAGAGAATTACTTCATAATTTTACTTGTGGGGCCGCCACCGATAAGGCCCAGGCCGCCCGGCAATACAAATAAATTTCAGAGCCAAAGCCAAAAAAGGCGCTGCGGCTGGAGCAGGGACTGAGGCAGGGACTGAGGCAGGGACTGGGACTGAGGCTGAGGCTGGAGCTCGCGACTATAGCCTCGGGCTAATCGTCGATTCGAGTCCAGTGCGGTCCAAGCGGTCCAAGCGGTCCAGTGCCTAGACCTCCTCCAGTCGTCGTCGTCGTCGTCGGTCGCTGGGCATAAAAATTCAAACTAATTTATGGCAGCGCGAACATATTAGCAAACAAATCAGTACAAAATAAGCCACAGTCGAAGGAGAGACACCTAGGGACGGGGGACGGGGATCGGCTATGGGGAGATCGGGAGATCCAGAGACTGTGGACTGGCAGATATGTGAAATTTATGCGTTCGCTTGCTGCATAAAGATTAGTTACCAAATGATTTTCTAATCGACGCAGCCAGATAAAAACAAAGAGCCCAAATAAAACAGAGAAATTTACGAGCCAGCTCCAAGAGGACGACCTGGAGAGCGGGTTTCGGATTGGTACTGGCTCGAGATCGGATCATCTTGGATCTTGGATCTTGGAGTTGGTATTTTCCCTTTCGTATGGCTTCCCTTTCCATTAGAAACGCATTAGAAACAGCAAACAAAGGCCACAAACTTGGCGAACAAACACGGCTTAAACGACAGACGGATCGCTCGATGACTCTGGCAAATATTGAAGCAAAATGTTCATCAGGCATCCATCTGCCCCTCCCCCTGCTCCTCCCCTGCTCGCCCTGCTGCAGCGTTGCGTTGCTAATCAGCAAAGACAACAACACTCGACTGGCGTCTGTGGCGCCTCAAGATGTGCCGCAAATTGCATGAAGAATGTCTGGCTGTGTGTGTGTGTGTGTGTGTGTGTGTGTGTGTGTGTGGAGGGGGCATGGGGCGCTTGGGTGGGGTCTCTCTTGGAGTGGAGTGGTGTGGCGCGAACGTTAACTAACTCAAAAGCCAAACAAACGGACAGCCATCAGACGGTAGCCAAAAACACTTGAAAAACTGCAGCACAAAATCAAGAGAGAGGGAGACAGCGCCAGAAAGAGAGAGAGAGAGAGAGGGGGAGACTTGGAGGCAGGATAGTGTTGGCCAAAGGCTGGGTATAAAAAGTGTTTGCCCCAAATTAGAGAGAGAGAGAGAGAGAGAGTCAAGATTGGGAATGGAATCAATGCCCCATGAATCTCTGGGAGATTCCACATTTGAGAGTCAAGGTTTTGGCTTCTCTTTCTGACCTTTTCTCCAACAGAAGTAAATACTTTGGGGGCTATTCCGTTCCCCCACCCCCTCCCCTCCCCCCGTTTTGATGGGGCGTTAACGTTTATCGCTTAAGTGAAAATCAGCGCAGAATATCATACGAATGCGAATGCGAATACGGAATACGGAATACTCGTAATAATAAAAATGTTTTTAAGGGGCAGACGCTTTAAGTTGTGGCATAAATCAGCTGGTCATGTGCGATTAATAAAACTTCTCTCCTCCGAAAAGGGGCAGAGCCACTGGAGGATCCGCTGCCTTGTTGTGTGTGGGGCATAAAACGTGTGGCCCATAAAACGAAGGCAGAGAGGAAGAGGCAGCAGAGGCAGCAGAGGCAGGTGGTGATCAACATCATCAGGGATCAGGCAACAGGCAACAGGCAGCAGGCGAGGGGGGGAGGCTGTTGCAGCAGCAGCAGATCCAAATGGATCGGAATGGAATGGAACGGAACGTCAAGTGTAATCTGAGCAAGAAGAAGGAGCCGCCGAAATGCAGGCCAAACGTGCGCCCAGCTGATGGCGTTGGCGATTGCCGCTGCTGCTGGATGTTGCAACAACCACTGACCACAAGAAAAACAAAGCCAGAGCCAAACCAAACCATAGAAATCACGATTTTCGCTCTGCGGTTGAAAATTGAAAAAAAAAAGAGAAGAAAAAAAAACTGAACAGCAGACAAATCGGAGAAGAAAAAACACAACAACCGTCCGCTCGAAGGCGCTCTTTGGGCCAAATTATTTGCCTGGCAGAAACAACAAATATGAGATTGCGAATTAATCAAAAGGCTGCCCACTCTGCCACTGCCACTGCAACTGCAGCTGCTGCCCACATGCCCCACATGGCCCACAGACCTGCTGTAGACCTGCAGACCTGCAGACAGAAATCTGTGACCCGAGTGGGCGGAAGAGGTGGAAGAGGTGGAGAAGGCAGGCAGGAGACTTACCCGTGTGTATCCTCTGATGGGCCTTCAAATGCGAGCTCTTGGTGTAAACCTTGGAACAACCTGAAAGATATGAAAGGAAAATGGGAAATGGATTAGCAACGATGCAAACAGATGGGCATGGGGCATGGGGCACGGGGCAGTGGGGGCAAAGCCACATCTAGATAGAGAAGTGGGTCACTGGGCGTTGGCTCTGCTGTGGTTGTTGCTGTTTTTCCTTTAATTAGGAACTTCATTTGAGAGAAAGTCTCCACCCGAGGAGACGCCACTCGGATCGCCCCGGAGAGGCAGTGACATTTATGAGGCACTTACAAGGATGCCCCCTGCTCGCACACGTACACGTACGCTCTAATTGAAAGCTGCAGCATGTACGTGCCGCGCAAAACAATGCCCCCGAATCACCGAATCAGCAGCAGCAGCAGCAGCAGTCAAGAATGTTGCACCGAGCGACAGCAACAGCAGGGGCAACACGGACAACACGGGCAACATGCAACCAGCATCGACAATCGTCGACAGTTGAACGCGTGATTGGTCGCATAGATACGAACCAAACCGAACCGAACCGATACGGAGGACTGCACTGCACTGCGACTGCACCTTCGAGCTCCTCCAGACATAACTCACTTGTTGCCACAGTCCGAAGTTGCATGCAGCAGCAGCAGCAGCAGCAGCAGCAGAGCCAACCGTTCACCCATCGACTGATGCGTGCGTTTATGGCATAATAACTTCATTTGGACAGCATTTTTGTTTGCCATTCAGTCAGTCAGTGAGTCAGTCAGTCATTCAGTCAGTCATTCAGTCATTCGGTTCAATCGCAAGTCCCATTCCAAGTCTAATATTTGTGGTCTTACGCGCATTCTACACTGTACTCCGCCTGTACTCCGCCTGTACTCCGCCTGTAGTTGCTGTAAGTTGTCTAAAAATGGCCATGGCAAACGTGTCAGACAATTGTCAATTATTTATTAGTGGCAACGCACGTACAGGCCCCAAGCCCCAAGCCCCCAACGATCCATCTAGCCATCCATCCATCCGATCCCAGACAGAGCAGACCAGACACAAAACTCCGTCTGGGACTGGGACTCCGCTTTGGAGTCGCTATTTTGTGGCTAAATCTGTGGCCAGACAGACAATCATTGCCTCTAGCTCTTGGCTCTTACAGTAAGTGCTTTTTTTGGCCATCCATCGATGGCTAATGGATGGAGATACGCGTCGCGTCGCCTCGCTTACGCGATAGAGCGTACACCGTACTCCCTCCCCCGGACAGCATGGAGCGTGGAAACGGGCAACAGCAGTCACCGAATGTGCGGGGGAGATGCTGTGATGCGATATCTAGCATCTTTAGTTGAGTTCTCTTTAAAGAGCTATTGATGGATTGTTTGTTGCTTTGTATTTGTTTTGAAATTAGATGCGGAAGGCGGAAGGAACTAGAGAGGTAGATGATCTTTGAATCTTCTCTGAACTTCCCTGAACTGAAAGATCACAGATCTTTGCTGGATCATCTCTTTTGAAGATTCGCTTAGAATTAAGAGATAGGCAAGTGTTCTGAATGATTTTCCATACTTTGCCAGGGAAATACTCTTACTGAAGAGTGTCAGATCTTTGATAGATCCCTGGAAGATCGCATGAACATAATATTATGTTCGGAATGATCGCATTCGGAGGGGTTGTTAATAGATTGAAATGGCTTTACTGATTGTTCTTTAAGAAGAACCAGAGATCTCTCAATCGTCTCAGTCTTTTCCTGTTTCATTTTTCGATCTATCCTCCATGATCCCATTTCTGCGGTGACTCAACGGATCTGTGCATTGTATCTGCGAGTATGACATTGAAACTGCTCTTTGCAACGATCGGTTGCAATGTGCAATGTGTAACAAAAGCCACAGATCACCTGTGCGGGTGGAGGTGGAGGCGGAGGCGGTGGAGTAGGAAACGTCGTCTTACATAAATATGGCAATTGGCTAATTAGAATTACAAAGAAGGCAATAGAAAAAGCGCCACAACAGCAGCAGCAGCAGCAGCAGATGGGGGGAGGGGAATGGGGGGCCCACTGTCACACAGTGAGCGACAGAAAGATGCGGACGATGGCAGAAAGATAATAAATAAATGTATAGATAAATGGAGAGAATAAATAAATGCCGATTGGAAATACGCGTCACGCATGCGCAATGGGGAACGCACGTGGAGCGGGCTCTAGAGCTAGAGATTCCACTGGACGGGGGCGGGGGAGGGGGCGGTGGAGGGGCTTATTCTCTGTTACGAAAAGTGTCGCAAAGCGCGCGAAATGATAAACGAGAGGAGCGACATGCAGCGAATGCCTAAAGATGCACAGATCTACAGATCCCCAGTCGAGTCGAGTTAAGTTGAGGAGGAGGAAGCGCAGTGGCAGTGGCTGTGGCATCTTCTGTCTCATTCTGGCAACCGGTACTGGTACTCACCCACGAAATCACAGTGATGGATGCGACGCTTCTCCAGCTCCGGATTGTTCCGGCGATTGTAGCGCACTGTCCGGACGCTCATGAGGCTGGCAATGTGCGCCGCCGTGCCGGGCTGGTGGTGCGCGTGCCGGCCCCTTCGGCCCCCGGTGGTGCCACCGGATCGCGGCGGAGGTGCCGCTGGTGTCACGGGCGCGGGCTGCTGCTGCGGCAGCTGCAGTTGCGCGGACGCTGAGGCGGAGGCTGTGAGGGTGGTGAGCGTGGTCGAGGAGCCCCCTCCGACGACTCCCAGCAGCTGCAGCTGCGGCGGCTGGGGGAGTCCCAGCAGCCCGTGACCTTGCTGGTAGGGCGGTGGCGGGGTGGTGCGTCTCTGGGCGGCGGCGGCGGCCGCTGAGGGGCTGCCCGGATCGGAGCTGGGCGGCGTCAGTGGTGGCACGAACATGTGGCGCGTCGACGAGGAGGCCGATGACGAGGAGGCTGAGGAGGACGTGGCTGAGGGAGTGCTGGGTGCCGCCGGGGGGCACAGTTGTTGCAGTTGAGCAACGCCATGTTGAGCTGTGGGCGTGGCAGTGGCGGATGCAGCACTGGCTGCTGCTGCAGATGGCGGGTGTATTTGGTATTTGGTGTGAAATGTCTGCAACAAGACAGAAGCAGAGAGAGAGGGAGAGAGAGAGAGAGAGAGAGATTGATGGTTGGTTAGTTAGGGGGGCAACGTGCCACTCAAAGGGGGCAAGACCTGACTCTTACCTGACTGCTGTGCCAGCTATAGCCGTAGCTGTTGCTGCTGCTGCTGATGGCCGTTGCACTCGTGTTGCCACCGATGCTGCTGCTGCTGCTGTTGCTACCGTTCAGATAGCCGCCGCCAGATGCGGCATTCAATTGAGATGCGTATTGCTGCTGATAGGAGGAGGTGCTGCTGCTGTTGTCGCCGGGGGTCGCCGTCGCCTGCAGCTGCTGCTTGGGGCTGTTGCTGCCACTGTGCTGCTGCTGTTGCTGCTGCTGCTGCACTAGCTGTTGTTGCAACTGCAGCTCCACCACCGTCTCGACAGCGGGTGGCAGCACCGACGACAGACTGGGATGATGCTGGTACAAGTGCTGCTGCTGCTGCTGCTGTTGTTGATAATGTTGCTGATAGTGTTGCTGATGTTGCTGCTGGTATTGCTGCTGCTGCTGCTGTTGCTGCTGCTGCTGTTGCTGTTGTGCCTGCTGCTGCTGCTGTTGCTGCTGCTGTCGCTGCTGCTTCTCCGTCTTGATCTCCAGGGGACTGAGGAGCGGCGTTGAGAAAGTCTCGAGCAGACTCTCGTCCAGGGCCTCCATTTTGACCTGTGGCAGCTGCTGCTGTTGCACCGACGCTGCATTGTCCCCATTGCTGCTGCTGTTTGCGGTGTTGTTGCTGCTACTGTTGTTGCCACTGTTGCCGCCGCCATTCGTTGTGGCACTCAGCATGAGCGCGTTCTCTGGGTCGATATTTTGGATTGAGGTAGTAATATCGTCCCAGAGCACTGGCCGCTGGTACGGATCGTCCAAGGGGTCCGCGAAGAGCGCTGCCGTCTCTTTGTTTTTGGTTTCTGTTCCAGGGGAAGAGGAAGAGAGCGCAGAGGAAATCGCTTTATAATCGCTCGATGCTAACACATTATGCAAATCGAATCGAATCGGAGAGGGTGGGGCGGGGCGGGGCGGAGCGGGGGGATCTATGAGAAATCTCGCATATGCATGAAATTTTCTAACCAGCTGCTGATTTGTTTGACTATTTATAGAGCTTGCCCGTCGAAGAAAGGGACGGCTCCAGCCGAGTCTTAGGAGGCCTATGGATGCGCTATGCTTAGCTGGCTGGCGGTGAGTATTGTGTGTCCACAATCCACACTCGATGGCAGCTCATTCGCACTTCGCGGAGGCTGGAACATGTCTGAATTTTTGGGGTCTTGGCTCGGCTTTGGGTTTCCGATTTCACATTTTCGATATTGACTTGCGAGATTTCTCCATGCGTGTAATTTTTCGGACTTGTGGGGGGGCTGAGAGGGGAGTGTGGGCTGGGGGGGTGGGGGAGGGAACTTACCATACAAATACTCCTTCTCGCCGCCAGTGCCGCTGCTGTTGCTGCCACCCGTGGCCACCCGTGCCCCGCCATAGCCCAGGGCCACCTCGTAGGGCGCTCCGTCGTAGAGCGGCGTGCAGGCATAGGCGGAGTTCGAGTTGGAGTTGGGGGAGCCAGCGACATGCTGCTGCTGCTGCTGCTGCTGCTGGGGATCCGTCGTGCCATAGCCCACCGATGACAGCTGCCACGCGTCTGCGGCTGTGCCGGCAGCACCGCTCTCGCCGCTCTGCAGGCTGTGCGACTGCTGCTGCTGGTGCAAGTGGTGCGAGTGGTGCGCGTGGTGGTGCTGATGGTGGTGCTGGTGCTGGTGCGAGTGATGGTGATGCAGGTGATGATGGTGGAACTGATGCTGCTGCTGCGTCTGTTGCTGCTGCTGTTGCTGGTGGGACGTGGCAAGGCCGGGGGTCTGGCTGCCATTGCTGTTGTGGCTGCTGCTGTTGTTGGTGGCAGCCAGAACCTCCAGTTCGACGTCGGCGGGCTCTATCTTGTGGAGACGTCCCATCAGCTCGTGCCGATAGTCCAGTTCCGGGGACTGCCACAAAAAGAGACGAGGCGAGAAGGGGAAGAGGAAGAGAGAGCAGAGCGTAAAGTGTTAGTAAATCGTGTGGTATATGGCCCATCTGGTAATCAGAGGAACGGCTCTCCGCCTCTTCCCTGGCCATAAATTTTGATTAAACTTTTATCGCCCTGCCTTGCCACACTCTGTGGCTGCCACACATGGCCCCCTAGCCCCCCCTCCCCTCCCATTGCTGCTGCTGCTGTTGCTGCTTCCACTTTATCTTTATGCTCCGTCTTTGAGCATTTCTTTTCTCTCGCTTTTCTTTCTTTATTTTTATTTGTTGGAGTTTTATTTTTATTCTGATTTTGATTTGGATTTGGATTTGAAGTTTTATTTTTATGGCCAGTCGCCAGTCGGAGACGCAGACGCATCTACAGCTGCTGCTGAGTCTCGTTCGTTGCAAGTTCGTGGCCTAAGTCTTTCGTTTTGTGGCAAACAAATTGGTTTTGGTCTCGCGTTTGGGCCTGGACTGGCCTGCTGCCAATTTGTGAGATGATTTATCCATTGGGCTGGCAGCAGCAGAAAGGTATTTATAGATCTATTTTTAGAGTTGGCGATAGAAACCTTTGTCTCAATCTCTCCTTTGTTTCCAGCCCAGAGAGCCAAGAGAACAGGCAACAACGCTGTTGTCTCTGCCACTAATTTATGGCAACACTTAACGTTGTTTAGGCAAACATAATAATCATTTGGCAAATTAGCCAAGCCACAGAACCGCAATGAACGCTTTTCACATGCAAATTATGTGTGTGGCAGCAGTCCCCACCCCCCAAAAGGGACAATATATCATCAAAAGTGTCGATCCGATCCGATCGAGAGACCCCAGCCACAGAAATAGCCAAAAAAAACCCACAAAAAAAAACAGAAATCTGACTCAATTCGAGAAATGCTCGACACTGACTCATGATGCCCCCCGTGCCACACATCCATCCATCTACGACGCCGACGCCGAACCGAACAGAAATGTTGCCTCGTTTTCTCTGCTGTTTTTTGTGTGTTTTTTGCTTTTATGAGCTGAAAATTTACGAGCATGGCAAATTATTTTAGCTGCAATATTTTTGTGCTGTGCTGTGCGCCGCAGCATTTTTTCGCATTTTATTGACTGCGGGAATACCTTTTCGGATACCCCGCAAACGCAACGCAACGAGCATATAAGACTCTGTGACCCTGTGACCCCGAAGTAGGAAGAGAAGTGCAGTAGCTATTCCATTGCTGATTCTGATTGATTCAGATTGAAGTCGTTTGATGGTGCTCCTTGAACGCCTGGTTTCCCCAGAGCAACGAGCTTTTGTCTGGCTGTGCGAGTGGGATCTTGGATTGGAGGTATCTTACGGGTCGACTCACTTGGGCCGACTTTGCCGACTGGTTATGCTTTTTGGGCGGTGGAGTGGGGAGTGGGGAGTGGGGGGAGGCGGCCCCACTCTTTTTGGTGAATAATGTTTGCTCGAAAGCGGGAGGTCAAACATATGGCGTGTGATAATTTTAATAGATTTTCGTGTACACTGGCACATATATGTATATCTGTGTATATCTAAAGTATGTTTCACTGCTGCTCGTATGAGTAATGTCTGTCCGCGAGTGGAGTGTGGAGTGTGGAGGAGTGATTGTCTCGATGGATGTGGTGTACTGTGGATTTCCACGAATCGGTTTTCCCTGTTGGCAAAAGTTCTCTCTCTCCCACTCTCCCACTCTCGCTCTCTCTGTCGCACGCACTGTCTCTGTGTCGCTGGGAGTCCAGGGCGCATTTAGTGGGCTCCCCACGCAAATGACCTCATAAGAATGCGTGGCGTGTCGTCGCGTCACTGCTGGTGGAGCTGTTGGAGCTGTTGGAGCCTTGCGGAATCTTTAATGAAATGGGGGCCTTTGGGCATTAGCCCCGTAGTTCGATTTGGACTTTGGAGGCAGCCGGCAGTCAGCAGTCGGCTCTCTAGGCAACGGTAACCTGTCTTTGGGTCCCTCTCTCTCTCTCTCTCTCTCGTGCCGTCTCTGCGTCTCTTGTTGACACATTGACAGGGGCACAACGAGAGCCACAAACATGAATTTCAATTATGAACCTGTTGTTGTTGTCGTCGTCGTTCTTTTGGACATTTCTCTATAGAATTCTCTGCCTTCTCCCCCCCTCTCTCTCTCTCTCTCTCTGTGAGAGGTGAAATTATGTTCAGGTACTTATAATTTCAATTCAATTTCTTTTTTTTATACTTTATGTTTTTTATTCTTTTTTTTATACATTTTTTTCTGGTTTTTCTGGCACACCAAAGTATTTTTATTTATTTATGATTCTTTTCTGATTCTTTGCTGAGCATTAAAATGCCGTTGTCCCACCCTCCTCCAACCCTGATAAATGGGCATTACGTATAATGTCATATAAAAATTTGCATAAATTTGTGGGGGGGAGGAGCGGTAGGGAGGAGCCTCCTCCTGCCTTTCTGTCCCGGATTTTCTGTTCTCTTTGAGTTATTTGATTTCTGTTTTTCCGTTTTATTGTTTATGGATTTGACCCATTTGCAGGTGTTGCTGCATGGGGCAGCCACTGTGCAACTGTGCAACTTGCCAGCCATTCTATATGCAGGGCAGGGAATGCGTTTGGTTAATGGATAAATGCATAAACCTAAAACCTTGTTTCCATCTCTCCATTCTAATGATAGACCACAGCAAGGGGAGGCCACAAATCTACCACAGTTGCAGGGGGAGTCCCCACCCCCCCAATAGGTTGCAGTACTATCATAATACATCATCATACTATAACTATCTCTAGAGGTATCTCCATCTCCAGCTCTGACATCAGCTATTACTCATTTCAGGATAGCTCTTCCTCTTCTTCTTCTTTGTTGTTTTTCCCCTTGTATAATTTTTGCCATTTTCCCATAGCTTCAGCCCCCACCCCTCGTCCCCTCGCCACCTACCACCGATTGGCCATGGCTCGTGGATTTTCGAGTGCATTTTTGCGGCTATTTAGCAATTCGTTTTGGTGATTTTTCATAGGTATTTCTGACTTTTATGTGGACTGACACACAGCTCCTGCAGCGGCTGCTGCTGCATCTGCAAGTGCAACTGCAGCTTCATTAGGTGCTGCTGCTGGTGGTGCTGCTTGTGGCATGCCGCTTTGGCATTTCTCAGGTGAATGGCGGCAACAAAACGTGAGCCTCTGCTGTTGCCTCTTGCCTGTTGCCTGTTGCCTTTTAATGGCCAAAAGCGTTAAGTGCATATAAGCACACAAATAAAGTTGTTAACTATTGTTTAACGCCACAGAGGGACACAGAGCAGACAGACAGAGACAGAGGCAGAGGCAGAGACAGAGGAGGGACAAAGACATTGTTGTGGCACCTACACGTGTATTAAGGCCCCCAAACAACAGCAGAAACCATATTTATTTATAAGAAACAAAAAGCAAGAACAACAACAAATAAACAGAGACCAGAGGGAGAGCATAAAAAATAATGACAAACATAAATATCAACGTTTACGAGTGCAACGTGACTTCATTTCGAATCGAACAAAATATGCAAAATATCAACACCACAAAACGCACAAAAACAGACGCAAAGATATATACATATATGTATGTATGTGTGTGTATGGGAAGGAACACTGAGAGTTAGATGTTTGCGTACACTTGGACTCTTCAAACTTCACCCGAAATAAAACCCTAAAATATATAGAACATATATTTAATTCCTGTTGCAACTTCTATAAGAAGTATATGCTGTTTTCTTTGAGTGTACACAAAGAGAGAGAGAAAGAGAGAGTGGGAGAGAGAGAGAGAGAACTGTCACACGTGCTCTGTCGGATGGTCAAGAACCCCTCCACTGAAAAGAGGGCCCAAATTTGGCACTTGCTTTGCTCTGCTCTCACAGATACACACACACACACACACACTCTAACACACACGTACAAACAGGGAAACAAAATAATAGCCATAAAAATTAATAAATTTGATGTTCCATTATATTCTGCTGTGATTTTGTTGCTGTTGCTGGTACTTTTATTGTGTTGCCTCGACAGACGCTTTGCATTTTAAAGAGTCCCGCTCTTCAGGGCCCCCCTCTACCCCTCCACCCCTCTCTCTCTTAAGCGCACACTTGACATTTGTCTCTCTCACTCTTTCTATCTATTAACAGCCATCAATATGCCAAAAATCGAAAAGCCCCTATTAAAAAAGATGTCAAATTGCCAACTGTTTATTTGATATTTTTTACTATTATTAATTTTGAACATTTTCTTTAGAGCAGAGCGGCTGCTGCCGAAGCTCTTTGGGGGGACTCTTTGGGTCTCGGATCTTGGAGCTTGGATCGACCAATATTGAGCCATAAAATTGGCTTCATTTTGCGGCTCTGACAGCTGCTGCTGCGTCGTCGCATAAACCTGATCATAAATGTCGCTTGATCTGTGATCGGTGATCAGTGTGCGATCACAGATCTCCATGTCTATGTGTCTATGTGTGTATGTGTGTGTTTGTAATAAAATTGCTAAGAAATGGGTCCAAATATAATATCAATAACAAAGGCATTTGAACTGCGGGAAGATAATAAATTAAATGCCTAAATGGTTCAACTGGGAATTGGGTTATAAAAAGCCAACCACGGGATCCACCAAGAGAATGTAGGCGCCCACAAATGGAGGAAACGAATTCGAATCTTCAAGATGTAAATACATACATACAGGGGGTATATATGGGAGGGGGAAGGGGGCTGTGCCAATAGGCTGTTGTACGAGTAATTGCTGCGGACAAAACGATTCAAACTTCATTAACGGCACGTGCCAAATATCACTGAATAGATCTTCGCCAGCGGAATTCCATGGAGCGATGGGGGTTGGGGGATGGGTTGGGGTTGGGGTTGGGGTGCCTCTAACAATGGATGCTTGATGTATCCAGCGGATAAGCATTGAGTCGAACGGCCAAAAGTAATTGCTTGGCCAAAGAGAAAGAAAAGAAAAGCAAAGAAAGACAATCGAATAATCGTTCAATAATCGATGAATTCATTGCGCGAACGCGCGCGCGCTGGCTGGCTTTTATTGTTCCCCCTCCCCAACGCTCCCCCCCTCTGGCCCGAGGGCAAACTTCAATCGAAAATATTTCCTGAAATTTTGTTTAATGAAACGACTTTAAATGTTTTTTATTTTGTTTTTGCATAGAAATAGTGAAAGTTTTCCATTAAGACACAGGAAACGATATATTTGACACATTCTCCAAGAGAGAGAGAGACGACAACATTGTGGCAAGAACAAGTTCGTTGCCAGAGTCATTCGATTCGATTCGATGCGATTGAAATCAATGCCAAATGCGACATTTGACCCTCTTCAAGGGGCACACTCTGTATTTTCGTCGTTGTTTTTGCAAATTAGAAACCCCTTCTGGCCATAAAAACTAAACGCTTGGCCATAAAACAACAGCAACAACAGCAGACAACAGAAGATCGTAAAAATCGTTTAGTTTTACTCGTTGTTCAGTTTTGTTTGTGCCACATACTCGTCGTACATGCGAGTGTGACTCATGTGGCAAGCAGGCAGGCAGCAAGCAGCAAGCAGCAGCCGCAGCCCAAGAAACAATTTGCATAAAAAATCACTGGCAATTATTTTATTGGACCAAACGAACATAAATCTTGGCCAACGAGCGGCCCCAGACGAATGCAGATGGAAATGGAGATGCAGAGAGAGAGAGACAGAGAGAGAGAGAGAAAGAGAGAGAGCGAGAGAGAAATATAGGAAAAACTATGCCAAATATGTTTTCCGCATTTTTCAACTGGCTCTGCCTCTGCACTCTGCACCTTTTTCCTTCTACGTTTTGTCGCCAAAATATATCAGCATAGCAAATCAAATTTGGAACAGTAGTTGAGAGAGGGGAGTGGCAGGAGGGGAGGGGCGGCAGGCAACGACAAGTGCAGGCCCATGCTCGACATGCGTTTTGCATCGTTTCGCTTTGGTTTTGGTTTTCTGTTTGGGAAATGGTCACTCCACACACACACACACACAGCCTCTCCCCGCCCCCCCCGCTACCTCCTACCCAGCTGGGGCCTTTGTGCAGTCAATTTCTTGGAACTTGCAACTGCATTTTCGTGTGTCTTTTGGGAGGAGAGCGATCACCAGGCGACTGCACATTTTGCATTATTCAGTGTGTCTCTCATTTTGAATCGAATTGGGAATGCCCTGCCCTGCCCTGCCTGCCACCTGCAGCCTCCACTGTAGCCTGGCCACATTGCCACATGTAGTTGCAAGAAGGCAGGCTGGAAGACAGTCAGTGAGGCAGGCAGGCGTGTAGGTATTGACAGGCCATGCAGCTACCTGTTGCACACACTCGTGCTGCAACCTTTACATGGGACATGCCACAGCGAGAATCATTTACACGCGAGCGCAGGTCTGTGGCAAGAAGCACGGAGGCTGTGGAGGCTGCGGAGGCTGTGGAGTCTGTGCTGCTAGTTCATGCCGCGCTTGGAGTCCGATTTGGTTTATTTGCTTGTCGCCAGTTGCCCCAATTTGTTGGCACAGCGGGGATGCGCGTCTGCTGTGGCACCCAGCTAGAAATATCTGTTGCTGCTTGCTGCAAAAGCCATGCCCCGCCCCGCCCCCCACCTTGTTGTAACACCTTCCATGCAGCATCCGTCCAACGGAAAGCAGAGCCCATCAATTAGGTGCCATCGAAGATTCGAAGCTTATAAATATTTAAAGGGTATTAGGAGGGGAAGAGATCTATGGGATCTATGGGATCTATGAGGGGGGGAGGGGTAGAGGGGAAAGATCTATCTGAGGCAGAGATCACAGATCGATCTGTGAGGAATTTGTGAGGAGAGAATGAGGCCCCTTGCGAAGGCTCGAGAAGGTGTCAATTTGACATAAATGGGTCTCTCTCTCCCTCTCCCTCCCTCTCTCTCTCTCTCTCTCTCTCTCTCTGTGGCTTATCTTCTGTGCTCGTGTCGTTTACATAATTAAATGAGGTCTCTTCTGGCCCCCGCCCCTCTGTGTAGTCGTAATGATTTCTAATCGTAAAAGAGGCGCTAAGTGGAAGGGCAAACATTAGCCACAGAAAAGGAAAAAAAACATCATCTCATCTCTCTCGAAAAAAGGTGTTAAAAGAAAAGCATGAAACGTTTATCTACCTTCTCTCTCTCTCTCTCTTTGGGTTCGTTTTCTTAAAAGTCCATTAAAAAAATCAAATGTTGCCCGGTCATCTTTTTAATAGGGGCAGCTGCAAATTCCACTCTCCCTCTCACTCTCTCCCTGTCTCTTTCTGGCAGGGCATTCATCAAGTCTGATCAAATTTTAGATCATCATCATAAATTTAGTCGCACGCCCTCGCCCCCATATCATCATATCATAACGAAGGAGAGACCGAGACCCTCAACCCTCCTGCTGCCTCCTGCCCCCTGTCCGTGGCAGACCTCAACCCTCAACCCTCCTCAATGGAGTTCATCTGCTGCCTCCCCCGTGCCTTATAGCCATATCCATCTCCCTTTTTTGTGTGTGTGTTTTTTTGTTCAGTGTCTTTTTCATTAGCGTTCGGGTTATTAACCACCTTTCTGCCCCTGCCCCCTGCCGCTGGCCACTGGCCCGTGCCCCTGCTCCTCTCCCTTGCTCTGGTGGCATGTCTGTCCTTTGGCTGTGGCAGTGCCCTTTAGAGCCCGACATTTTAACACCTTTATGAAGGTGTGTGCCTGCCTGCCTGCCTGCCTGCCTGCCTGTCGATCTCTGGCACTGGCATTGGCATTGGCGTGTGCTGCCGCTGCTGCCTCTGCTTGAGGTGGAGACGCGTGCGAGTCTTTAAAAAATTAACTTACGTCGTGTTTCTCTGACAAAATGTGTTTTTCAGGGCTTAAACTGCTAATGGGGGCAGGCAGCGAGGGTGCAACGAAGAGGTTCATGGAAGAAGACCAGATGGATGTACGGGAAGGAGGAGTGCCCTGATTGACGGCAAGATGGATGTCTTCCAGAAACTAAGGATATTTCGGATATTCGAAAGGTGAGAGATACATTTTATATTCATTCTTTAAGCTATTAGCCCTGATATCTAGTAGATCCATTCAATTCTTGAATCGATTCCCTCCTGATCTGATCGGATCTCCCAACCCAGAAATGAGTGCACTTTTAATTCTTGTAACCCACATTTGAGCGCCAAATGATTCATTTCTGAAATGTGTTTGTTTGTGTGTGTGTGTGTGTGTTGCAATCGTATTCCCGTGCCGCGATTCAATGGACCTTTTCAAATGCCATTCATTATGCCACTAAACTTATTAGCTACAAATGTGTCTCCTCAATGTGTCACGTTACAGTCCCCCAACGGCGGCATAAATCACTTGCCAAAATAGCGGCAGCAGCAGCAGCAGCCCCACTGGCGGACAGGCGGACGGACGGACGGATGGACAGACAGGGGAACAGGGGGCCACAATTGTTGTGGCGGGACAATGCCAGACAGCAGCGGCGGCAGCGGCAGCAGCAGGCCAAAGAAATGCGTTAATCAATGCAGGAGCCCCAAAAAGAGTAGCAGCAGCCAAAGCCAAAAATGGGCAGAGGGAGACCAGCCCACAAAAATCAGAAAAAACACACACAAAAAACAGCACAAAAAACAGCAGAAAAAAAGCTCCAACCATCGACTGTGTCGCACGTGAGTCCCAGATGAGTGGCTACACAAAAGGGAGGAGGGAGGGCGGAGGGGCAGCGACAGACACTTGCCGAAACGCTTGAAACTTCCTCATTTGGCATGACCACAAAAAAACACGTACCCCCGTCCCCGGCGACCCCTGGACACCCCCCCCCCCCTTTGGGTCTCAAGTGAAGTGAATCTGAATCGCACTTCATTAAGACGCTTTTTTTTTTGTTTTGTATTTTTCGCTGAATATTTGCTGTAAAAATAACAAACGAGAAAAACGAAATGAAAAACCGAAATGTAAGCTTAAAATATTTGCGCTTTTGTTAACGAGAGAGGCAAGGGGGAGGGGGAGGGCAGGCAGGGAGGCGGACAACCGAGGAGCATTTTGCGTTAATGATGCACATTGTTCAATGAAAATGAAAGCACACCCTGCCCCTTCCACAACTGCAACTGCAACTCTGAAGCTCTGCAGCTGCAACTGCAACTGCAACTGCCACTGCCACTGCTCTGAGGCTGTGACCTGCGCCTCAAAAGGATGCCGGGGCTATGCCGGACATTGTTGGGCTGGACTTTCCCTTTGGCCTCAGGCTAATGCCACACAGATTCCAATTGGATGGAGTTTTGGGTAGACTTTTGACCTGTGGCATTCCTTTGGGTTCGATAAGCATCCATGGCGAAACGATTGCTTGGCGCTTTGGGGGGACACTTTGGGACTATTCTTATATCTCTGGGAACACTGCGGACTATCTTTTCCTTCGAAAACATCTCTTCTGCTGTCTGACTGTAGTACTTCTGAGTGCCCCTCTTTCGTCATGTGCATCCCTGTGGGATTTATGGACCCACTCAAGCCGATTAGTCTGCCCCTCTCTCTCTCACAGCTAAAACCCACTCTGACGTCAAAGGCAGCTCCTCTGCGGCAGAGCTCCTCTCGTTCGCTGCGCAGGTGGGCGTCAATTGGAGCAGGAGTCGAGCCGCAGTCGAACAGCCGAACAGCCGAGCAGTCGAGCAGCTGCATCCAAAATAAGACCCCAAACAAATGGCAAAACAAGCCGAAATGATTGCCCGCTTCCTGCTCACAAAGAGAACCACAAAGGTGGGATGGGAGTGGGGTATGGGGTATGTGCGGGGGGAGGGGGAAGGGGAGGTACACTGGCACTACAGTGTCTGGAGAATTATGCACTAAGCGATTGTCATTACAATAAATTTCGCATATTGTGCGCATAAATTTCGCACAAGCTTCAAAGGAGTCGTCGTTGCAGTCGCCGTCGCCGTCGCCGTTGCAGTCGCAGCTGCTGCTGCCACACAGTGGGGACATCCATAGCTGGAGAGCTGGAGAGCTGTGTGCCCCGCATGACTCATGTGTTGTGGTGGCTGTTCTTATTGTCGGGAAAACTGGGTCAAATTGCGGCACATTCGTGTGCTTAGAATGCCGCCTCATATAAATAGAGCGACACAGAGACACAGAGACAATGAGTCAACGGTTACGTATACGCAATGTGGGCCAGAGCAGTAACTTCTTCGAAGTGACATTTGCCACAGCTGGAACCTTACTCTGTTTCTCTGTTTTTGAACATTTTTGGGCAGCTGTCGAGCTGTCAAAACGTTTGCCTTATCGACATTTCAATTAGCTTCAATTTGAGCCGCAGAGAGCCAGAGACAGAGACAGAGCCGTAGCCAGCCCGAATGTTGCAGCACAGTGGCACAGCGAAACGAGAGTCTGCCACATTAACGATATAAATTGATAGTTGGCCTGTCAAAATCTTTTGGCACATATCTATTTCGCGTTGACTAGCATTCAAATATCAGGCCCAAATGGACTCTCCTTCGTAGCAGCAAGGCTGCCGCTGCCGCAGCTATATGCAGATTGTGTGGCAAGTTTAAAATGCCACCAGACATCACCACCAGACAGACAGACAGACGGACAGACGTTTGTGCTACTGTTTAACATTTTTCAAGCCTCATTCAAAAGTCCATCGACTGACTGTCCAATTAAGCATTTATTTTCCAGCATTTAATTAGAGGAGAGATAAAGCGTTTAGTGATTGGAAAATGGGTGCAAAAATATGACAGAGAATTCCGAATGCGAATGCGAGAATGAGGCATTAAGCAGCGGAAACCAAGAGGTGGAATGTGCACCTCGTATTACACGCCTTATTGCCCCTCCCCCCCCCCCCCCCCCCCCCCCCCTTTTAGACCTTATAGCTTATACCTTTCTCTCTCTCTTTCTCTGTGTGGAATGGCTGGATGTGATTTATTTTAACGATCCACCCAAATGAGTTTAATTAAACAAAAGCCCCCCCCATCCCCACACCCCTGCCCCTCCCCCTGCCGCAACTGTTTGCTTAATTCTCGTGCTAAGTGCATTTAGTTTTAATTTTAAGAGTGACATATAAATTATCAGGCGGCAACCTTGGGCGATTCTCTCTCTCTCTAAATAATTGCAACTAAATCTGTGATCATCGGGGGATAGAGGGGGGGTAGAATCAGAGAGCTATATACTATATAATTCTTATAAAATCAAATAAAAGCAAAAAGCGCCTCGAGGGCAGACATATTTTGACCATCGGTTTGTACAATTAATAAAATCAGAAACAGAAACAGCAACGGAAAACTGCAAGCCACAAATCCAGGGGCATAAATTATAAGGCTAACATATGTCTGGCCTGCCCCCGGCCCCCCCTGCACCCCCCTGTCCCTCTTTGGGAGGCAACTGTGCTGCCAATTGCAATCACGACTCAGACGCGGCGGCCTGGGCCTGGGTCTGTGCCTGGGCCTGTGACTGGCCAGAAATCATAGCCATGGCTTGGGACAAATGCGGCATGATGGCCCAAGGGGACGGGCCAGGCAATTACCAACAACTGGGAAATTAAAATGCATGTGCAGCAGAGGGGCAGCCACAGCAGCAGCCACAGAGGGGCAGCATCGAGATGAATGCGTGTGGGGCACACACACACAACACACGACACACGGTCTCGGAGCTGCATGCTCGGTGACCCCTTGAACCGCCTGTATGCCGCCTGTGTGCCGCCACCGTTGCCGCTGTTGCTGTTGCAGCTTCATAAAATATGTGACAGCTTTGACACCAACAAACAAATAACCCTCCCCTCCCCTACCGCCCCTACCAACCTCTCTCCCTCTCCCTTTGGCCCCCACCACCTGCACACCTCTTTAGGGGGGCAACATCATGTCCAACAAGATTTTCGTTTAAAATGCGAACAGGTTTCGCTTTTATTTTCCCTGTTGCCGCCACGCCACGCCGCAGCCACAGCCGCTGCTGCCACACTGCACAACATCGAATTGGAGATATTTTCGACTCTTACTTTCCATGGAAACATCACACCTGCCGGGGCACACGCAGCACCCCTGTTGGATAGTGTAGACCCAGAGCGAGAAAGGCACAGCCACAGCCACAGAGATAGAGATTATGCTAATTTTCGGCATTTCATTGAGGAAAAAGAGCCTCCACATCCACATCCATATCGTATCTATGGGAGGAGTGAAGGCATTTCATTGAGGCCAAGAGATATTTACGCAACCAGTTAACAGAAAACCCGATTCCCCAGCCCCCCCCCCCCCCCCCCCCCCCCCTCCAAGCCAGAATAGATAGCTGGGCAGGGGCAGGGGCAGGGGGGAGGGTGAAACAAAACTCCCAAAAATAGACAAACAAAAAGAAAACAGAGGAGGACAAAAAATGTGAACGAAAGACAAAAAAATTCGAAATAAATCAATGGGAAAGACGGCGAGGGAATAAACAATAATTTGGTTAAATTAGAAAATCGGTAACAAAAATCAATGATGCTGAAAATTTTCATAATAATAGCGTTAATAGGTATCATAACAACGGTGGCCCCCCCTCCAACCCCCTCTGAAACCATTCGTCAGAGCCCCCAACAATGGCTTTGAGGGAAAGGTGGGAAAAGATACTCCCCGCTGGAGTTGGCTCTTTGGGAGGATGGAAGATGCCAGAGCAGAGGGAGGAGCACAATGGGAGGGGGGGATTGTTAATGGACGACAAATTGTTGAATGAAATTGATATGGGAATGGGTTGGGGAGGGGAATCAATCGACGATTGAAGAACTGTGGAAAAATGTTGAACTTTTTAGGAAGGGAATTTCACCCAAAAGCACTCTAATATACATACATCTGTACATCTGTACATATGTATTGCATAGTGAACTATTAGCCATTATCTACAATAAAATAATTTGTATTTTTGTTATTTTTACTAGAAATTTCCTGTAAAATCAAAATGGCGACATTTTCCATTCGTTCTTGATTCTCGACATAGTAATTGTTTCAGTGTCAATTTCTTCCTATATACTACACACACACACACGTACACACTCTATATATGTATATGCATATACTTCCCGTTAAGCTATGGAACATGCGCAGTCTATCAGCCTCTATCCGCTATACGCTCCACTCCACTCCACTCCACTCCGCTCCGCTCCGCTCGACGGCTGTTAAGCACCATTAAGCAGCAAAAGCAAACGTCGCCATGTTGAGACAACCCCCAGTCGCCCCCCTCCGCCCCCCAGCCCACTGCCACCCCACACCAGAGACAGCGCCCGACACCGACACCCGCTGGAAGCGTCCAACCAGCAGCCGCCAGCAGCAACAACAAGCAGAGGCATTAGCAAAAGCTTTGCGGCAAGCGCAGCAAATCAAAACACATTTCATGGTTTCACACAGCCACACAGAGAGAGCGAGAGCGAGAGAGCGAGCGAGAGAGAGAGTGAGAAATACAGCAGCAATAGCTGTGGAGAGTATGTCAGACAGGGGTGTGGTCAAAGAGGGGTTGCAAAGTAATTGAAAGATAACTATTGAGAATTCTGTGCGTTCTGAAATATTTGAGATCGAACTAAAGTTAAACCCCTACTATTCACAATTCCCCACTACGCCACTGCTTACACACACATACACACGGGCATATGCTCATATTTATGCGTATGGAGTGGGGGGAGATAATAGCAAAAACAAAAACAACAACAAAAACACTTCTTGCCTTTGCTTTTGCTTTTTGTTTTTGTTTCATTTAAAGCTGAGTGACATCGCTGCTGGCTGCTGGGTGCTGGGTGCTGGGTGCTCTCTCTCGCTCTCACTCTAGCGCTATCTATCTACATATCTGCCACTCTGCACCCCCGTTAAGTACCCAACCGCCGCTCCACTCCATCCACAAGCATCGATTGCCGCGACGCCATTTGCTGCTGCTGTCGTTGCCGATGCCGTTGCTGCTGCCGACTCCGTACCGTCCCCTCCCCCCACCCCGCTGGCGTTCTGCTCATGTGCGCATGACGAATGACCGCAATTTGCGACAGTTTTTGTTTTTTTTTCTCCCTACCTCCCTCCCTCTTTCCTTCTGCTATACTTATATCTGTATCTCTCTCTCTCTCTCTCTTGCCGACTAGTACTGATGGTTTGGCTATCTATTGATTGTCTGTCTATTTTCTTTATTGGCTGCCTTTAAATGCCTCTCGTACACACGTACACCCGTACCCGTACCCGTACCCATACCCGTATCCGTATATAAGTTTATTTATTCTAATGACAAGTCACTCGAAACTGAATTATATTGATATTGCGCTATTGCTATTGTTGCTATAGTTGTTGCTATAGTTGTTGCTTATATTCGTTGTTGTTGTTGTTGTTGTTTTTGTCTATTTCTATTGCTATTGGCATTTCGTGTTCGTTCCCGTCCAGAGCGCCATTTTCTATGGCCAGCAACGATTTGTTATAGTATTTTATGTGAGGTTTTTGTAAATGGAATTAATTGGATTTTTATGGGAAATTTATTTCGAAATTGCTTTTGCAATTGGGAAATACTTTTGCAAAAGAGTTTTTAAAGAACATGTTTACATTCTCCCAAAACCAAAATCCAAAATCGACTTGGGAACACTGGAAAACATACACTTTTCTGTTGACATTTCCCATATGACGAGGAGTAGGAGTAGGAGAGTGTAGAGTCCTTCCACCCTCTGGCACTCTGGCACTCATTTGCATGAAAACCTTCGCACAGCTATTGCATATCATCGGGATATTGAATATCCTTTGCTCTGAACAAACACGAATGCATAATGCATAATAAAACATTAATTGATGTCGATGACGCGTCGCCTCAAAAATATTCTCACAATTTCACGCTAAGCAATCATCATCGTACGCACACAAACACAAGGAATGGAATGGAGTGGAATGGGATGGGATGATAGGGTGACCAGTGAAGCTATGAAATGGTTATGGTTGAGGGTGACAGCCCTGACATCAGAAGGGCACAGGAAATGCCCGAACCGAGGGCGACCTGAGGGCATTTTTGCTATATGGCTATATGGCTATATGGCTGGTATTGTAAGTGGAAGAACATTGGAAGCACATAAAACCAATTTCCGATCAGAGGTGCAAATCACTGAAGCCTGACGATCGTCAGAGCCAGGGGGCAGGAGGAGGAGGGTGAACTGCTGCTGCTGCTGCTGCTGCGGCATGCGCAACATGTTGGAATCAATAAAAATTTGAAATGAAATGAAAACTGTTGAATAATACAGGATTTGCGGGCAATTAATTTGTGTTTTGTGTGCAGCAGCGGCAGCAACAGGAAACATGTTTGTGTAGTAGTGTGGTGTACCTTCCAGGGAGAAGCAAACCTGCCGATGGGGTTCCCGAAAGGGGTTCAACGGCCAGGCACAAGATCACTCTGGTCTGTGACGATTGCCCCTTGACGACTCCCTGCCACCCCTCACCGATTCGATACTCTTATTGACAGGCCCTATTAGTGGGTCAATTGCCCAACCAACACAGATCGCAGCAGCTCTCCGGCGCTACGATCTTCCCAGCCCATTCTCCGGTCAGGTACGTGCGTGTACTGCTGCGTACTGTGGCAATTAGCGCAAGTGATCGCCGATGATCGATGATCGGCGATCGGCGATCGGCGTTCGAGTGGTACGGGGAACCAGTGGTACCCGGGGGTAATAATAGAAATCTTCGATCTTTAGGTGATAAAAGTTAAGTAAGCAAATAATGTAAATTGGAATAATTTTGTGCGCATGCTGTAGATAGATCTTTGTGTTGTGTGTTGTGTGTCTTCTTTGCAGTTTCAGTTCCAGTTCCATTCCATTCCATCGATCAGTTGGGCTTACGAAATGTTGGGTTTACATCAACATCAACATCAACTTCAATGAAAATTGGCCCGCCATTAGCTGGGATTTCGATTTCAATTTGAATTTGCAATTTGAGCGTATCTTTGGGATGTTATTTATTTGATTTGAACTTTTGTGTTTTGTGTTTTTGGCTTTTACGAGCCGAGCCGAGCCGCCCGCCCAAAAGGGACCCGACCCATCTCGGACCAGATCTCGGAGCAGATCGGATGGGAGGCAGGCGGAGATGCTGATGCTGATGCTGTGATGACTCTATCAGCGGTCGCCGATCAAATGTGTTTGCCCCATTGTTGTTTTGCCACATTTCTCACCTTCAGGCTTCAGGCTTCTCAGCCCAATGATGGCTTTTTTTTGTACCTATTTGTGTGTGTGTGTGGGGTGATGAGATGTTGCGCCTTGACGCGCTGTCGGCAGAAATAAATTTCAGTTTTTATTGAGATTTACAGCAAGAGCGTTTGACATCGGCCTGGCGTGGCCTGCGCCTGGGTCTGGGTCACCTAAGCCGTTCAACTATTTGAAGATTTTACGCAGATTTGGTTTCATAATCAAATAATTGATCTTAATGCGGCATCAAATGAGCTCTCTCGAGGGGAGAGCTTTAAATATATTTTATTTCGTTTCCAAGTCTCCCCCTCATTGCCCCCCCATTCCGACATCTGTGGCAACTGGCAACTGGCAACTGTGGAAACGTGTCTCTCTGTCAGCTGCTGAGCTTTTGATCCAATCAAACTTGAAACGAATTGCGCTTCAATGTTGCCTTCCAGCACAGCGCCGATACCGACGATACCGAGGGGCATACACAATGCTCTGTGTTTTAGCACCTCCACTGCGGCAGAGTGGCAGAGTGCGGGATTGGGGACCCAGCAGCGGCAGCAGCAGCGGCAGCGACATTCGAGTTGTATAAAAAGTATGGTTTTTATTTCAGCAAACTAGTTTCCGCAATAATTCGCCGAATTCGAAAAGTTTCTGCGGCTCGGACTGGGACTGCGACTCGGACTCGGACTCGAGGCAATCTATCAAAAATTTGTCTGACTCGAAGAAATGTTGGGATTAAGTGGAGAAAAGGGTACCCAAAGGCGGCAATAAAAGCGCTCACGTGCCATAAAAAACAAAATAAGAGATTTGATGGGAAAGGAGGGATTTGATATTGATTGCAGGATGATTCAATCGAAAATCACTCAAAGATTGATGGAGCCTCGGATGGAGCTGTGGATCGTATGACCCTCGCGAGTATCTATAACTTGTAGTTTCTCTTCTAAGCAATCGACTCTTCTATCTACTGAGTGTCCCTACAGTTCTCTCTCTCTCTCTGCTCTACTCTGCTCTGCTCTGCCTGATTGTGCACTCAATGAATTGTGAGTGATTGATTTTCCTCAGACAAAAGTTGACCTCCAGACTGGAGCGGCGTATCAATCAAAATTTGGCCACAAATAAATGATATTTTGTGCCATTTTTGGCGCTTTTTTTGCTGAGTCTGTAAGTGTGTGTGTGTAAGTGTGTGTGTGTGTGTGCCAGTTTTCGTTTTCGTTTTCATTTGCATGAATTGGCAAAAGCCAGACCAAAAACCAAAATCCAAACACACAGCACACAAAAAAATATGGCAAATAAAATCTTTGTGGCATTGTGATTGAGGAAACAGAAAATTGAACGAGGGATTTGCATAGGAATCGATCGATAGAAAGATAGATAGATGGATGGCTGGATAGATGGATGGATGAACTGACGGCGATCTCCCACTGTGCACTGCGCCGGGCCTTAATGAGATTTTTGCAAACTGTTTTCATGGCTTACTCCAGTTATTATCTAACCTAACTGCTGCCTCCCCTCCAACTATTGTCTGGTCTGGTCTGGGGGGCCCTGTGTAATTGGCATTTTGGTGTCTTGTGGCATGCGGCATGTGGCTGTTGGCTTCACTCTTGAACTCATTTTTTGCTCGAAATGGAAAGTCAACTATTGACATGAACATTTCTCGTAATTATCTTATCGGAGCCATTATTTGGCCTTTTCTATCTAATTTGCCACAACGTTTTTATTGGCCGCCCGATGAACAGACAATTGTATCTGTACCCCGCCGTATCGGAGTAGTGGGAGGCGGGGGCCAGGGGCCAGGGGGGGGCGTCTGCAATTCTTGTTAAATTTTCAGCTCCGATTGCCACTTTGAAGGCGGCCGCCGGCCTTTGTGTGATTCGTGAATGCAAATACGAGTACGCAAAAGTATTTCTCTCTCTATTGATTTAGATACGGAATAACCCATATAATATACGACTATCCATATACATACATACATCATTTTTTTCGATTTTTCATATATTTGTATTTCGATATAAATATTTATTTGTGTGTCGCTTAGAATCGTATCTTTTTATTGACAAATCACTCTTTTGACTGCAGGTTTCGTTTAGTACAGCAATTTGCATAAATCTTAGCCCCGTGCTGACAGTGGGGTAACCCCGCCCCACCCCCCTCCCCTCCTTGTTCTTGGTAAACTTATGAGTTATCTGATTTTTATCTTTACTTAATTATTTACGATTGAAGCACAATGGTCTCAGGGCCATTAATCAGTGCAGTGCACAGAGAGCCAGTAACTGCCCCACAGTCGGAGTGGAGTGGAGTGCCTACGTGCTTGATTAGCTCCATTATTCACCCGATATCTATAGGATATACACCGATATATGTGTATACCAAGATATGTATAGCTAGCATGCGAGTCATTGCTTGCTAATTCCTTGTAAATGGATCGTAAACTAATTCTCGTTCGCTAAATGCCATAAAAGATGAAAGTTTTTGTGTTTTCGTCATAATCGGTGTGAATCGTGGGAATTACCGCGTCATATCTGTGTACCTGCGTCGCGTCTCTGCCGAGTATCTGCCGAGTATCTACGAGTATCTACGAGTGTGGTAAATCAGTGGACAAAACGGAAGAAGCGCCGCCCCCGCACCACCTCTTCATGCATATCTCTGCACTCGACTCCAATCTTTCAGTCAGTCTTCCCTGCAGACAGGCAGGCGGACGGACAGACGGACTGTCGGACGGAGGGGCAACAGCGCTTTGTACTTTTGCGACTGTCTGTAAATATTTGACAACACATGCCTAATTAGTGCAGCTATTGAGTGTTGGATGGTGACAGGCGGAACAGGCAACGTCACCTGCCATAACACCATAACAGCACAACAACAACAGAGAAACAACAACCAACACGGACGGACGGACGACACTTGTCGAACAAGAAGGAAGGGGAGGTGGGGAGGTGTTGGGGCTGGCTCTTTTACGACAGTGGGTTGTGGTGTTTCCTGGGAAGTGCCAATGTCGTGGGTTCTTTTTTGGAGAGTGCTCTGTGCTCTTCTCTTATCTCTGGAAGGAAGGAAGCACTTAAGTTGTTGTTGCTGTGGTTGCGGGGTGGGGTGGGGCGCTGGGGGGGGCTTTTGTTGAGTAAGGCAATAGTTCTTGCAGAGAACTTATCAGTGAAGAGGCGTAAGACTGGAAGGAAGTCTTCTGTAGATAAAACAAGGCGGGAAATGTTTGCCAAAAGAAGGGGTTCCAGTGGATATCTCTCTGGGAGAGTGGTACCTATGGATCGATCGATATCTCATGATAAACGCCTCCAATTCCAAGGTCTTTCGCATTGAACTGCAACATCTGTTCATCTGTTCTGTTGACATTTAGCCATTTATTAATAGGAAGGATAAATATTCCCTGGAAAGCAGCATTACTCATCCGCCGAATAACATATTTATAGAGCTACCTCCCGCCCCAGCGATGCCACACACACACACGTAGGCTGCAGAGACTGACCAGGAACAGGGGTTTCTTCTCTCGGGGTTGGGTTCTACGGGGATGAAGATGGCACCTCGTCAGCAGACGAGAGACGACAGACGGCACACAGCACTTGGCACATTGGCAAAGTGTTGTGGGCAAATATTGACGAGGAGCTTCGCAAGTGAGCGCGAGTCAAACAATGGAACAAACACAACACACACACACACACATGTACGGGAAGGAACAGGCTGGCAAACATTTACTCCGAAAGAAAGGAGCGAGGGTGGGAGTGGGAGCGGGAGCGGGAGGGAAAGAGTGTCAGAAGATCGCTACAATTTCCTTGCGGAACGCGTGAAAAGTGCGGCCAACGATCGACGCCCCTGCGACGAGGGGTGGCCTCTGGGTGGACTCTTCCCTGGGACCAGTTCAAACGGTCGGACCGACCGACGCGCTGTTTAAGAACGGCTTAAAGAGCGTCGGACTGCAGGCTGCAGGTGATAACGAGATTTACAAATCGATTGCCGCGTTGACAAACACACAAAGATACTCGTGGGGCAGGGAGAGAAGAGAGAAAGAAGAGCCCAACCAACCAGAGGGACACCTGAGAGAAGGGAAGGTGCTAATCCGTGTGAAAACATTCGCGGAGACGACAGATTCTTCAAGTGCGGTCTGGCAGTGTCCTCCTGTCCCTGTCCACCTCCTGTCGATCGCCTCAGATACAAATATCAATCCATCCGCCCGATAATCAAGCTAATTTGTTTTCAATTTTTATTGTAATTTACGATTGCCGCGTGCGCTTTATATTTATACTCGTAATATCTACATATGCATGTACCTCCCTTCCTCGGATTCCTCCGATTGGATTTGAGATTGAGATTGAAATTGAGCGAAAATCAGGCACAAAAATCGACACAAAAAATCTGGCCCAGGGCAAGATTTGCATTTTGATAAGCGGAAGTCGGAATTACTCGTAAATGTGTTTTGTTTTGTTGTTTTTTCTGGTGTTGGGACCTTGTCTTTTCTCTCTTTTTTTTCTGTCTTATTGTTTGTCAAATTTGGCTAAAATTAATTTGCCATAAAAACTGTTTAATTAACGTATTTTGCTGATAATTATGGGTAGTAATTGTTTACGAGATGTTTTGTTTTTTTTTTTTTGCTTTTTGGGGAACAAGTGCTAAGAGGATTTGTTGATTGAAGGAAATTGAATGGGAAACTTCCTCCTGAATCGCCACAAGGGGGGAGGGAGTTGAATGATCAGGATGTGGCGAGAGTTCTCTGGGAGTTCTATGTGGCCCGTTCTATTGATTCTATTGAGATTTGACCCAGTTATGCGGACTCACACACTGGAGACCGAGACTCACCTGCATCACCCAGTAGTTATTGTTGGCCGCAAATTGGTCACCGATTATGATATCCGTATGCATTTAAGCGGAGTTTCTTCGCATCCAGGGGCTCCCTTCGAGAAAAGGCTTCAGAGGACACCACACACACGCGCGCACACACACACGTACGCACACACACACGGACACACGGAGAGCGATGTCTGCGGCTTGCTGCTTGCGGCTTATATTTAACTGAATAATTTGTTGAATTTTGTCTTATTTTCGGGTAATTAAAGCAGCGACAGTGACAGCAACTGCGACTGCGACTGTGACTGCGACAGCGTTTCCCTGTCTCACGAGTCACGACGACGGCGACGGCGACGACGACGACGCAGACGATCGACCAGTTCAAGGCACAATGATTAATCAAATTTGCAGTCGATTGCTGGTGGCTGGTGGCTTTTGCGGCTTTCAGTTTCGGGAATTTGTTTCCGAATTCCGAATTATTGAATTGAATATTATTGAATGCCTTTGAGCATCGGCATGGCACTTGGTGGGGGAGCAACAGTAACAAAAAAAAGCAACAGCACAACAGGCATTGATTGCTGCACTTGCGTTTGGTGTCTTGCGTTTTATTAAATAATATTTTATTTGTGTTGTTGTGGTTGATGTTTAATTTGCAATTCAACTTGCAAGGATATGCAAATGAAGGCACACTCGATCTTCGCACTTTCTTCCCCCTCGGAGCTCTTTATTTTTTGCGAGAACATTAAGTATCATTTAGCTTTTGCTTTTGCTTTTGCTTTTGTTTTGCGGGGCTTTTTTTATGGCTCGATCCTTTACGACGTATTGCAATACGCGTAATGCAAACAACAGAAAAAAAATAAACGGAATTAAAAGCCGCCGGCTTTCCACTTCCGCATTCGTTTTGTCAGAGACGAGATGCGACTTGCGATTCGCGGGTTCTCCACTGCGGATGGTTGATTATTCGTATCTTGTATCTTGTATCTTTTCTTGTCTTATGTATGGGCTATAAACTATTTGTTTTTTGCGAGTATTCTACTAACTATATCTACTATATAGACGGGAACTTCTTCGTGGCCAAGAGAACGCGACTCTGTCTATGAATCTGGCGCTGAATCTGTCTGGAATCTGACTTTGACTCTGACTCCGGCTAACGGCTAACGGCAGTCGAGAGTGATGGGACAGCAAAGACAGTGGTTTTTCTCGCGCGGTATCGGTATCGGTGTCGGTCGTGTCTGGGGAAGTCGTCACTTCGCTGGCGGGAACCGAGTTCGTACTGATTGGACGAGCGAGGGTTTTGCGCAGAAGAACCTCGCCGCCAGTCGCCAGGCCAGTCGCCAGGCCAGTCGCGCCACAGCAGAGCCACAGCGTACGGCGCTCTGCTTGGATAACCCTCCCCTGCCTACTCACTCTCTCGCCCAGCTCTCACACTGCCCTCGCTCTCTCTGTCTTTCTGTCTCTCTCTCTGCACACCTTTGCCGGAGCGCCGGTGGCCCAGGTGTGCTGTGTGCTTCCCAGACCAAGCCACAAGCCACCAGGCCGCCAGGCCGCCAGGCAGCATGTGGGTGAGAGAGCAGCTTACATTTACGCTCTCTCTCTCTCTCTGGTTTTGGCTCTGCCGCTCTCAGGCGATCATCGCCAACTCGTTTTCGCTCTTATACCAGGCCTCTCTCAGGTGTGCGAGCAGCTGATCTTATTGGAGGTATAAGAGTATAAGAGCATATCCGATGGGTTTCAATTGAATGAGCACTGCTGGGATTCGCCATTTTAGATTCGCCAGCGGGAGGAGCGGCTCTGAGGGGCAACAATAACGGGAAAGCAAGACCCTCGTATTCGCATTGGCATTCGTATATGGAAAATATACGAAATAAACCACAAAATGTGCTCCCCAACTCAAGGAACTCCAATCAAACCCCAGCAAAAGTCGGTAGCTTCCCATTCTTCCTTCTGGGATCCATTTTTCCAGCTACCAAAGAACATCACGCAAGCAGCGAACAGACCCCAAGCTGTTACCACAAAATAAAACATAATTAAACAAAATTAAAGCATTAATTTCGGCCAGGTTATGGCCTGTCTTTGGCCAGAAATCAATACTCTGCGACAATTAAAACATATCTGTAGCTGGAGTATCTACATACATTCGTAATCCAGAGCACTCTGCGGTTGCCAGTTGCCAGGTGGAAAGCAGTTTTCCCCCCCAAGGGTTTCCCTGAATGGCCCCCCATGTTGGCCATAAAATTACCCCAACGCACGCCACACATAAAAGCCATTTTCATTTTGTCCTCCAGGATGTGGTGGAGAGCCATCCCCCAAAGCCATTAGGGTCGAAAGCTTATGTTGGCCCACTGTGGGGGGAGGGGGAGGATGGCACGAGTACGCGTACGAGTACGAGTATATGGCATTGGCATAGGGGGGGCTGTGGGCTATGGACTGTGGGCTGTGGGCTGTGTGCTGGGGGGTGGGGGGTGAGGGGAGCTGCACGCAAACGTCGCTTTGTCTGGGGCTGCAAGCATGAACGCTGCATGGGGTAGGGGAGGGCGGAGAACAGATAAAATAGAGGTGTGGCCTCTCCGCAAAGCGGCGCAGACGCCGAGGCCAGCCAATCGGCAGCCAAGATAGAGCGAGAGAGCGCGCACAGACAGAGCGAGAGGGAAAGATGGTGAGAGAGCGAGCGAGAGAGAGGGAGAAAAAGAGCGTAAGCGAGAGAGAGAGAGAGAGCTGCAGCACACGCAGGTGAAGTAGCACGAACAAAAACATTAACCAGCAGAAGCCAGATACAAATGTATCTATGTATCGCGTATCGTGAGGGTGTGTTAGTTACTCACAAGCACATACAGATACAGGTACAGATACAGATGTGTATATAGATGCAGATACACACATTCCAGTCTATTGATAATTGACTGCCGCTGTCTATCCGTCCGTCTGTTCTGGTACGAGTATTTACTCCGTGCAAATTTGCCATTAATGCCAAAAGCAGACGTTTCTACAGATACACAGCCATAGATATGGATATGGCTATGGACACCCTGCCCGCAGATACAGATACAAATACTTACATTTGAATCTTTGCCTGACATTGTTGGATCCACCTCTGCCCCCCACTCCACCCGCATCTGTGCCTCCACTTTCCAGTGTTTTCTTTGTTGGTTTTCTCAGACGGGGCTTTTGTTTGCTCCCGAGCTGCTTGTCTTACGTTGGACGCAAGCAAAAGATACATTTTCAAGTCCGTACTTGACTCCATGCCCATTGACAAATGTTCAACGATTTATGGTGATTTTGGCCTAGAATGAAAAGAGGCAGATCATGTCTGTCTACTCGTATCTTTCCCCCCCAAACCCTGAAGATCTTCCCGCAACCAATCCATCACTTGTTGTGGTATCTTTTAGCCTTAATCTCTTCCTTAATTTCCCCCCAAAATTACTTATAATGTATCAATTTTGGCGCTTTTATGTCGTGATCTTTCGGATACATCATAAATATTCGAATTGGATGTCCTGCGAGGGTCGTAAGACCCCATTCCGGATTATTGATTTGCCCGCAAGCGATACTCGCACCCGATATCTTGTAGATTTATTGAGGCTACTGCTCACTCGGTGACGGGAGTTGTCCTCCTGCTCCTCCTGCTCCTGCTCCTCCTGCCACATGCACCGCACACAACGACGAAGTCAGTCACCTCTCATTGAACTACCTGTTGTACCCTCGAAGGAGATCTGAACTTATCGTTCAAGTCAACATGATTAATTACATTCTGAAGACCCTTGGCCCCTGCCGCTGCCACTGCCCCCGCCCCCGCCTCCGCTGCGACTGCAAGGGATGGCCCCTCGAGATCGTTTCGTTTGAATTTGTGGCCAAAATATTGTCACGCTTCGAGATCGGTCTTGACAACAAACATGACCGAAACCCTCCAAGGAAATAAATGCTCTCCTCTCCGCCTGATTGATTCCACTTGGCGGCATTTGTCGATAAAGAGTCAGAGTCTCTCTCTCTCTCCCTCTCTCTGTCTCTCTCTCTGTCTGTCTCTCTTCTGTTGTGTGTTCTGTGTCCTCTGTGTCTCTGGGAAATGATTCCAATTTATTGTCAACTGCGATCTACCATCCAAAGCAATCCACAAGATTACGCGGCAATTTGTTTTGTCTGCACAATTCCTAGGAATTATTTTCTTAATAATTTCTTTCCTTTCGGTTTCGGTTTCGGTATTCTTATCTTTTGAGTTTAAATGAAATTATTTGTTTGCATAATAAGCGAACCGAACCGAACTGAACTCAAGTGGAGTGGAGTGTCTCCAGTCTCGAGGGAATTGGGGCAGGGCCCACACCGACTGCCATCTAATCCAGCCGTCGATTGGCCAACAGAGATAGCGTTCTCAAGGGTTCTTCTTGTATCTAAGATCTCTCTCTCTCTCTCCCTCTCTTTCTCTCTCTCTCTCTTGTTCGGTTTTGAGGCCAATTGCATCGTTCTGCAATGCGCATTCTATGCAAATGCCGAGGCGATGCAGCGATGCAACAGCGAAATTTATGCGAATGCTAATCAAGTTAACACCAGATCTCGTGGCTGTCGCTGTCGTCTGTCTGGCAATTTTTAAAGTGCGTATCTGTGTCGCACGGCAACAACAATTATTAATGATTTTGCTAAATGTTACAGAAAATAATGACAGCTACAGAGAGCTGCCACAGAGCACAGAGCACGGGGCACCGCAGTGCCACAGTGCGGCAGTTGAACAATTACAAATGCACACAAAATGCCTCCTCCTGCAGCGGAGGGGGGCAGAGGCAGAGCTCCGTTGCAGAGGCAAAGCACCGTTTTCAACACCTCAGCGAAGACCCCGCCGAAAGCCCACATTTTGTGCGTTGAATGAATGATTCGACATGTTCCAAGTGGGCGGCCTGGCGGGCCGTTGAGGGCGTGCCACCGCTGCCACCACAGAGAGAGACAGACCGAGAGAGAGATACGTTGGAGAAGCAAACAGCAGGCGGCTCCGATCTCCGTCTCCGTCTCCGATCTGCGTCTCCGACTCCGTTCATGGATTTCTTTTTGACATTTAGCGCGTGCGCAAATGGAGAAAGAAAGAAAGAGTCATGATCTAGGGAGATCTAACGATCTATTCCCATTTCCATTCCCTGCCCCTGCCTGTGTCCCCCACTTGAGGTGTTGTTAGGGAAAGATGAGCCCCCAGTTACAGTCCCGCCAGCACTCACTCCACACTCGAACATCGTTTCTATGATCGCGTTAATCACCTTTCAAGCCCACTCATAAAAACGATATGGCACTTCAGATGAGTCTCTGCGATGGGGATGGGGATGTGGCTGGAGGTTGGAGGATGGGGGCAACCTATAAACGATATCATTGCTTACTCAGCAGGTTTGCTCGAAGCCTCTTCTTGGCCCAGTCCACGACGAGGAGGGGGAGGGTGCTGCTAATGATGCGACTGCACAATTGAATCGAAATTAATTTTACTCAATAATTAATTAAAGCGCACATCTGTGGGCGCGAAAGGAGAGAAAGCTAAGGCCGATCTCCTCCTACGCGGCCAACACCAACGGCTGCCTGGGCTGCCCCAAAGAAGAAGATCTGGGGGACGAGTGGAGCAACTGCGGCCAATTATTAATTATTAATTGGTCTAACAATCCAACCATCCAGGCAAAACCATTTTTGGGGGCTGTGTGGTGTTGTGAAATCTGTGGCTGCCTTTGCCTTGCCCGAGGCGGCCATAAACCACACTGATAGACCATAAATGCGACGACGCACACAACAATTGCACCGAAGAAATAATAATAATAACAATAATAATGCCTACATAATGTGAAATTCGTCAAATTAAATCGTAAATCGTAAAATCAACAAACATCAACCAACAACCATCAACCATCAACAATTCGCCAGCTGCCAAACCCACAATCCGCAATCCCAACGTCAGACGCAGAGCAGACGACTCGACGGACGGAGACGACGGACGACAGACGACGGACGACGGACGACACACGACGACACTGACACAGAAACAGTTAACAGAAACAGTGACAGAAACAGTTCGCAGCCCAAAAAATTTCCATAGCATTTTCTATTGATTTTTATGGCTAATCGGAAAAGTTTGCCCAAAAAACAAAAAAAAGATAGATAGATAGATAGAAAGAAAGATATCTATGTATCTATGTGGAACAAAAGGCAAATAGATTTCGTAGAACTTTCGGGAATTGTTAAATTTATGATTAGATGAAGGCTGAGAATTGGCTTTTGGTTTCTGTCTTTTGGGTGAAATTCCCGATGAGTGTGAAATTCTACAAGTTATCTAGCTATGAGCTCTATGTGGTTCAAGATCTTTCGGCTCATAACTGGAGAATATACCATTTAAAATTATGCATTTACAATCCCATTTTCGACAGTTTTTAAAACATTTCATATAACATAATATATTTATTCTCTCTTCCGACAGCCTAACGGGGAGGAACGAGGAGACAGACGGTCCAGGCTGCATACAGCGTAAGGACCATTTGAGAGGCGACTCTCATCATTCCAGTACACCATTGAGAGGCAGCAGTGGAACCAGAACAAGGAGAGTCCAGGGATTTAATGGGAGCCTAGAAGCCGGATTAAACAAGTGATTGCCGTTCAATAGCTATAGGAAACAGCTAAGGATCCAGAGAAACCGAAATCTAGTCAAATCTAGTAATCCATCGATTTAGTCTCTATTCTATTTACAATCAATCAGACATACAGTTCCCAAACTTCCCAGAAAAGATTTTACAAAAAATTCCTCAATAAAACCGAATGCTAGTCAAATCTAGTAATCCATCGATTTAGTCTCTATTCTACTTACAATCAATCAATCACACATTCAGCTCCCAAACTTCCCAGAAAAGTTACTACAAAAATTCCGCAATAGTTTCGAAGTATTATACGAAATGTTCCTAAATTCACGGTGTCGGGCGGTGGTTCTGATTGTAGCGGTCGCCTACATAGTCGGTATTGTGGTCCAGCTGCAGTTCGATTGCCAGCCTCGTGAGTGGAGTCCTTCCAGTGTGGAGGCACGTTAATGTCCCCCCCTCTCTCTCTTAACAACAGCTTTTGATGGCCGCTTCTGTCTGGCCCATAAATTGGAGAGCAAGTTTCGACGGTACCAGGAGGGAGTGTTTCGTCATGCGGAAAATGTAAGTATTCCCGACTGAGACTCGGCATTTGAGAGCAGATAGATATAGATCCGTCCCATCCCCCCCTCCCCCCCAGTGCACCATAGCCAACGAGATGGGGGCTTCCAGCGTGCAGTATCTGAAGATTAGCTGCCTGGTGGACGATCCGGCCTCGAGCTGGCGCTCGCGTCTCCAGCCTGGCGACCACTTCCGCAGCGTGTTCTTGGGGCAGCGCATTCCGAAGCCGCTTATGAGCAAATGGACCCTCAGAGTGCCCCGCGATGCCGTGAAGCGAGTCGGCGACTCGGCGAACCTATTTGATTGATTGGCAATTGGTTTACCTTCGTTTGAGTTCGAATCATTGTATTAAAGGCCATAAACGATAAAGAAAATGCCAGAGCAAGTGGAGACGAGACGAGACGACGGCACTTATCACCAAATTAGGGGCCACTACCGATGGGAGGGGGAGGGGGAATCAGAGAGCCAGAGAGCCAGAGAAAGAGTTGAGCAAGGGCAGGCCACCAACAGATTTCAATTAAACGAAAGGTCAGGCCGCTGTCATAGATGCTGCCGCTACCGAATGATCTGATCCCTGATCTCCTCCTGGAGAGTGGATAGTGGAGAGCGGAGAGCGGGGCGTCTCAGCTTAATGAGCTTATCCATCATCGCGGTAACAGCTCCTCCACAGAGAGACAGAGAGACAGAGAGAGACCGAGTCGGAGACGGAGACTCCTCATCTGTCACAGGGCTAATAGGTTTCATTAGTCATCTCCAATCGCGCCTCCTCCGCTGCTCCTCTGCTCCTCTGCTGAACTTTATCAGCTGCGCAGCTCTTTCCGTTGGTCAGTCATTTCTCAAAGCCAAAAAATCAACTTCAAAAGTGCTCGACTTTGGTCGGATCAGCAGAGTATGCGGTAAATGCTATATGGTAAATGGTATATGTGCTATATGGCATGGCTTTTACCTTTTCAGTTTGCGTGTCGACAGCAATTTTCACCTTAATTATTTTTGGTGGCAAGAAAGAGGGTACGATGCGGTTGGGTTTGAGGGTTGCAAGTTGTGTGGGGGACGGTTGGGGGTGGTGTCGGTTGATGTGTTCAGCACGCGCTAATGTTTAATATCCGCCATGGCCGGCAGGATAACGGACAGCTCTGACCAGAGCAGTGGGTAGGGATGGGGAGGAGAGGAGAGCCCAGCGAAGAAGGCACCCAGACACAGACACAGCCACAGCCACAGACAGTTATGCAAATTTCCAACATTATTTGTATATTCAAAGAAGAACAAGAATCTCCAAAGCGATGGCTGATGGACTAGGGGAGTACCTGGGAAGGCAGAAGATAGTCTTGAGATGGCTCCAACAGAATGGTAATGGATTGGCAATGGCTTAAGCAGGACACACATAGTACCGTCTGTATATGTGTGGCCAAGAAGGATGGGTGGCCTGAGAGTCTCACCTTCCTACTTCGGCGTTGCATAGTCACCCACAGTTCGCGCACTCCCTGTGGCATCAATGGATAGCGTGTACAAAACGGAAGCAAAGTCCGTGGCAAAGCGTGCGCTCGTAAATTATCGAAGCAACACACACACAGACACACACACACACACACACACACACAGATACACGTCCTATACACATCCTATCTCTCGTTTGTTTGTCCATTTGGGCCAACGTCCTTTCGTGTCGTCCTGGCTGTCTAACATTGTTCGTCCATTGTCTTGCCATGGCCTGTTTTTTGTTGCCAGAGTAAAGGTGACAGGGCCGGAGGAGTGGGTAACCCCGCCCCCCGCCTCCGTCTCCCTCTATCGCTCTTTCTCTCTGTTTGCCATTCAATATTGGCGCCATTTTGGTCAGGTCCTGTCTTTGTGACTCTTTGTAAGCAGCCCCCCGTCTCCCCCTCCCCCCATTCTGCTGTCTGTCTGTCCATAAAATGTTCAATTAGTTAATGAAAAATTTTCCAATTGGAAAACAACATTTGACTTCAACTAACGACCGAAATGCGGGAGGAGGATATAAAGGATGAGTATGAGGATGGGGATGGGGATGAGGACTGGACTGGACTCCACTCCGTCTCCGAATCGGAGGTGCAGGCAGAGGTAGAGGCGGCGGTGGAGGTGGAACATTCGTTGTGGCCTTTGTAGAATGCCTTCGAGGTTTCGAAATTTATGCATGTGATTTATGCGGAACAACGATTGCCAATTACAATATCATTTCTCTTTCTGTCTGCCAGGCTTTGTGTTTGCATTTGTTCATTTTGTATTCATTCGCCTCTGGCTCCTCACTGGCTTCTCTCTGGCTTCCCTCCGCTTCTCTCCTGTCCCGCCCGATTCTATCTGTGAGTGAGTGTAGGTGCATGTATGAGTGTGTGTCAGTATGAGTGTGCGTGTGTGAGGTGCCATTAAGAAATGTGTCAAAACATGTGAGGAATTATATAAGCTAAAATATGTACGACAACAGCAGGGGGTAGGGTAGGGTGTAGGGTAGGGTAGGGTTAGGCAAGGAGAGGATATGCCACAAGGCAAGATTCGAGAATATAAATCGATTTCGCTTTTGTTGGGGGGGTTTCCCAGTTGGATTCCACAAGGAATGGACGGACGACTGGGAAGATATCATTTGCCAAAGCAAACATTAACTCGACTCAAAATTGAATTAGAGCAGAACATTGGTCATTGGCACGTACCCCATCCCCAACCCCCACTCGATGAGAATCCCAACCCCTCCGACAGGCATACGTACGTATAGCCAACCATTCAAGCATTCATTTCATCCATCGCCAGAATCAAGAGTCAACAACTCTCGCTTTGTTTTACTTTCCCAGCAAACAGAAATTAAAGCCAAACGAGACAAAAAATAAAAGAGGAAAAAACGCAGCGAAGAGCCAACAGGAAAACCCATGAAAACGCATGACACAAATTTACAAAAGGTGGTAGAACAAAAAGCGGAAAGCGACACAAAATGCCCATGTCGATGCCCATGCCGATGGAAATGGGAAAACGAGTAGGGGAAATGATGGAAATATTGAGAACGCATACGAGTAGCAGTAGTAGTGGTAATAGCTGTAGTTGTATGAGAAGAGCGAAAGCCCGAAAAAAAGCAGTCCGTCCCAGACATCGGCAGTCAGTCCGCGTCCAGTCGCGCGGCATTCAGCAAACAACGAAACGAAGCAGAAAAACAGAAAAACAGAAACTCGATGGTTGACCGAGCATCAATAGAGCGACTAACTTAGTGGATATTGACTGTAGGTGGGATGGGAATGGGGGTGGGGATGGGGTGGCATTAGGTTAGAGGGTGCCGTTTGGGGGGCATGAGCTAGTTTAACGCATTTGTGTGTTTGCAATACGCAAACGGGAGGAAAACAAAGGAAAAGCTAGAAAAGCGAGCGGGAGTTTCCTGTGCTCCGCGCTCTGATGGGGGTGGGGTGGGGGGAGCTAATGAAGCCTGAAATCGATTTGTGGATCGATCGTGAGTCCGCGAGTCCGAGTAGAGCACAATGCGATAGACCATAGATATAGACATAGCCGCTCTGGCAAGTGATGCGATGAATGAGAACGCAGCCAGCCGAAGGGAGTCCACTGCAGTGGTCAAGCCACCCACAGAGCTCGGATCGGAAGGCACTCGACAGCCAGCCAGCTGTTGCCATCTCGAAATCCCCAAATTTACAGCATTCTTCCTCCTTTTAGTGCCAGTCTGCGTCCCAGTCCCTGCCACTTCCACTGCCACTGTCCCAGCTCGGTATTCGTTCTTTTTATTGTAAATTTACGATCGCTCTTTCTGTTGGTCTCTTTTTATTGTGCTCTGCCCTCGGGTGTCTCCGCAGTGGGGCTCTCTCTCTCTCTCTCTCTCTATCATTCTCCTTGCCGCACGCATTCCGAAGCCAGACCCAGACCCACACAAGGCAAGGTGTCAAGTGTTTTGTGTTATCTGCTGCGGTTGGCTTCTTCACTTCTTTGTAGGCCAGCCCCGGAGAGCTGGTGCTTGTGCTGGTGCTGGTGCTGAGATGGTGCCGGTTCTGAAAGTGTGTCTGGGCCCAAAGCTGGGAGCCAAGAGGCAAGAGCCAAGAGCCAGAGATCGACCGCCGGTGCGTCTGTTTCTCAAATTGCGTCAAAAATTATCGCCATTAAATGTAGATGAGCGTTTAGTTGTAAAGTTATTGGCTCATAAATAACCGCGGTCCTGGCTCCTCTGTGCCCGCTGTTCCCGCGATTCTCCTGCTCCTTGTGTCGTGCTGCTCCAGGCAGATGCCCAGTTCTGTTGTGCAGCAGTGGTACAGGAAGGAGGACTATTTGTTTTCTCCATTCATAAGAGGCTTTTGATTTATGAATCAATAGCCTTGCGGTTCTCTTGGATTGCACATCAACAGGGTTATGGTTGGCATTTTGTTTTCATACTATCATAATTACGAAATTCCCAGACGTTTTTGGTTTTTAATTTCTATGATGTTCCCTTTTGGAATATGCCTCAATCGTCAGGTGTCTATGGGATGTAGTGCCGTGCAGTTGAATTCAATAAAACTATTTATTTATTTCTTTATCAACTTATATTTGGGATCTTTTGGATCTTCTTTGATGATGTGTTGAATGAATAAGAAAAGCTGCTTGCACTCTAGACGCGTCTCAGGCCGATTGCAAATACGAAGATAACCAATTCCGGTGGCACAGTGTCTGCGGAAAGGAAGCCCAAAGACGGGAGAGGCCGACCTCAGCTAAGACCTTAGGAATTTAATATTCATTTCAGAGATCGATAGGCATTATTGTACTTAGATGCAGACAACAAGATCTGGATCTGGCTCTGAAATGGAAGTCTCTCCCAGGCTTTCAACCAATTTCAACCTTAAATCCCAAGGAGCTTGCCAAAATACGTTAAAAAAATGTGAAATATTTAAGGAGATACACTTTTCATGGCTTTTGTATAACATATCCACAAGTATAGTCATAAATATAAATACTAATCACTTGATCACGTTTATAGTAATGCATTTCTTAGCAAAAACAACTAATGATACCTGCACGTTGTATGGACAGTAGGGGTGGGCGTGGTTGCCTACTGTGCGTTGGTGCTGAAGCTTTCTATTTTGCTTTTTTCCCAAAATCGGAACGGAATGGGTGTCCTTTTTTATGACGCCAATCGGTTGGACTCTCCCAATCACAAACAAGTATGGCATGCCCAGATAAGGCCATAAATAGTCGGGATATAGCGAAAAGAAAAAACCAGTATTTTTTCAAGGCGTTCTCGGGACAGAGCCAGACGGCGAAGGACCTATTTTCCCAGGATCGTGAGGATCCAGACTGTCGATTGGCATCAAAATATCGACTACATAAATGAGGCTGATTTTTGGCAATGAAGTAATGATGTAACCATCTTGATTTTTGGCAAAAATCGCGAGAGAATGGAAAAAACCAGTATTTTATTGATTTTCTCAGGGAAAAGTTCGAGGCACAATATCTCAGCCATCATCTATGGCCAAATCCTACAATCCTCGATTAAATGAACCCTTATCAAGGATCAATCATATACATATGTCTTAAATACATAGCATAGTCCAATATATGTAGGTACATGTTTACATATGTATCATGGTTTTCCCGTTATTTGTGGTCCGGTCGGTATCCTTCATCCTTCTATAGGGCTTTCAACATCCCCAGGATCTAAGTATCTAGGGTATTTTCACAAGTGTTCCGTAAATTTAGCCATTCATTCTGTATTTCTGAATACACCAAAACACAGTTAATTATTTTCCAATGCCGCTCACTGCCAAATATACTTTTTCAACCTAAAAGTATGCAATTATTTCTAAGTGCCAGCCCCGCCGAAAAGTATGCCACTATTAATGTAAACATTCTTTAGTCATCTTATATATGTATGGTTGGTTGGTTTAGTTGGGTTTTCAATAAATAATTAAAACTACTGGTAAAAAAATGCTATCAGTTTTGAGCAAGCTGTCGTCTAAAGCTGCTCAGCAATTAATCTACTTTCTACTATTCCATTTAAACGCCGCGCTGATCCTCAATCTGACGGGGTCCGGGGCCGGGTCCGTCCTCGCCAGCCTCGTTTCCTGCTGCCGCTGCAGCCGCTTGATACAGCTGCTTCAGATCATTGTAGAGCCGCACGGCGAGCTGCATATTTGGCGCTAGGTGGCGGCCTGGCACCTGGTGCTCCTTGGGCGGCTGCACGCACATTTTCACCACCTTCTGCATGGGTCGCGTGAGCCGGACACCACTCAAGAGTCCGGGCTGGAAGGTTCCGCTGCCCAGGAGAATGTGTTCACAAAATATCTGGAAGTTGTTGTTCTGCTGGATGTGGGTGCAGGCGTGTCGCTCCTCGTTGCACATTCCGCGACAGGAGTGGAAGTGGCAGTCCTTATCGCTTTGGCACTTCACCCCGCGGGACAGGCGTTTGTCCAGCTGACTCTCCACGTACACGTGTTCGGCGCTCTGGTACTTGAGGCGCCGCTCGGGCGTGGTGCCAAACCGATTCACCTGCATCTTGCACATCTTCAAGGGCTCTGGCTTCATCTCATCCATGCGGAAGATGTACTCCATGATGTTGAGGGCGTGCTTCAGACGCTGCTGCCGATTGGAGGCTCTGCAAGAGACACGTTGAAAAGTTAGGAGGGAAACAAGAGGCTATCTGAAGCACTCACAAATACTGCATGATGCTGGGATTCGATTGCACAATATTCAGTCCTTCGGTGGCATAGTAGGGCCCGCACGACCCGAGGACTGTAGGGAACACAGACTCCTCGTCGAAAAGCTTCCCCATCATGTAGTTGTTGTCCTTGAACAGTCGCCAAAAGCTGACCATCTGCTGGGAGTTGTCATCGGCAATCTCCTGGTTGACCAGGGCGCGTATCTGAAAGTACATGCACGCAATGAAAAGTTAGCATGGAGCAACCCCGGCCGTCTTGCTCAGAGCCTCACCATGCTGTCGTCGAGGGTGACATTGTAGGCGAGTATAATGTGTAGCTTGACAATCTCGTGGAACTCCTCAATCTTTGGGTAAATCGACTCCCCCTTGGTGTTCTTCCAGCTCAGCTCGTCATCGTTGTGCCTGGCCAGCTGCAAAAGGGAGTTGTGAACGCAAATGGTAGTCATGACAACGCCCCGATACGTGCGAACTGCAGCTACGTGACCTACCTTCACCGCATACATATCGCCATTCTTTTCGGCCGTAAACAGAATGGTCTTCATGTCGTTCAGCGGACACTGGAAGTTGTCGAAGGCGGACTGTGCCCCGCACAGCTCTTCGCACAGCGAGCCACTGTACTCCTGCTGCTCAAACTTCTGGCACTGTTTCGACAGAGACAGAGACAGGGAAAGGTATGAAAGGAAGGAAAGGATATACACATGTGCACCTGCTCTTGGGACTCACCATGAGATTGAGACTCCTGTGCGACATCAGCTTGAAGCAGAACTTGAGGTTGAGGAAGGCATAGCTGAAGAGGCCCACCGCCAGCAGGACCGCAATGAGAACCGTTCGCTGCATTCCAAGCCGAAATTTGCGACGCAGGGCGGACAGCATTTTATTGAATTTCGGTTTTCATTTTGTCCTGATCTGACATTTGCCACTGCAGCAGGTCCCAATGGTCGCGAGGTGTATCCGCAGGCAGGTATGTATATACACTTGAAGCTGCAGAAGCTGTCAGTGAATCTGACACGAGTCCAGGTCCAGGACATGCGCACTGGAGGCGCACCTATCGATGGCTATCGATTACTATCGGATGGCAGAAATGAAAAGACCTTTTGCATTTGAAATTATTACTTAACGTATAATTCTTTATTTATACTCTCTGCTAAATTGAGCAATTATTACCTTTACTTAATTCATCAATTTTTGTATTATTTTTTGTATTTTTTAATAAGTTTTTCATTTAATTTTCATTCAAGTGTTTAGAGTTTCTTTCTTCTGTTTTGTTATTGTTTTTGCTTTTGCCTTTGCTTTTGTTTTTGCTTCTGTTTTTGTTTTCGGTTTTGGTTTTGGTTTGTTCTGCTTTACTAAAAATTATTTAAATTCAGAATCATATACCTAGGTCCAAGTTTTATTGTTGTATATTTTTAATAATATAATTATTATTTCGCATTATCTATCTGCTGCGCTGCACATCTTGCCATTGAATTAGTGTTTCCGTATCCAGTGTGTCTCAGTAGCAGTATCTGTATCCGTGTCATCTGTGTCTGTGTTTACGTCTCTCAGTATCTGTGTCTGTATCTTTGTCTTTGTCTAATATTCACCTTTGTGTGTGTGTGTGTGTGTGTGTGTGTGTGTGTATGTACGTGTATTTATATACTTAAGATAACCATTCTTTATGCACAATTTTATTTAGTTATATACACAACTATAGTATGTGGCTATGACAAATGCTACAACAAATCAAATAGGTAAAAAAAAATATTATTCTAGGGGATAAATGTCTGTGCACTCGACTCTGAATCGTCTTGCGCTAATTGTGTTTAATTCTGCTATATATACCTCAAACGGCACATCGTATCATCGTATCGTCTGTCTATATAGAGCTCTCACTCTCTAATGCTTTTGCTTTCTGCTGTTCCTGTGTATGATTATCGCATTCTATATCCATATCCATTTCCATTTCCATTCGTAACACTGCATCATCTGTCCTGTCCCCCCAAAGTACTCGTATTTAAGGTATTTTCTTGGTAAATTTGTGTCTCTCTACGTGAACATTAAAAATGGTATGCCTCGGCTTAGTTATTTTGCTTTACTTTACTCCACTCCACTCCCCTCCTCCTGTCGTCACTATCTCGTATTAGATAATTTCATTAACTTGCATTAGTCGCTCCGTGGTTTTTTGTTTTGTTTTTGTTTTGCTGGTTTCTTGTATGCTGTTCTAAGTATTCTGCTGCTCTGTTATATACACTCTGAGGACTAGAAAGGACCTTTTTCTCCGACTCGCCCTGGGCTCCTGCTTTCTTTTAGTATTTCTCGTATTCGTGTCTGCTGTTTGTGTTGTTTTTCTCTGTTGTATATTATTATTTTGTTTTCTGTTTTCGTTTAAACTTTATGCAATGTTAACATTTTGTTGTCTGGATTTTTTCTTTTGATTTTGTTACAAAATTGCAGCCGCTTGGCATTTTCATTTGGTTTCGTATTGTTCGTAATTTTAACTCATTATTGTTTGTTGTTTTTTTGTTTTTTGTTTGTTTATTTTTGCTTAGTTCATTTAAAATAATGTAAAAAAATTGCAAATTGCATGCGCTCATTCGTTAATTATGTGCCATTAAAAAATGTCTATGATTTCTCTATATGTATTCATTCTTATATTTACAGCAGTTAATCAATTTTCATCTTTTGTTTTTCGGTTTTTGGTTTTCATTGAACTTGAACGTAGTTCTCCCCCCGGGGTTCTATATATCATCTATCGTTTATCATCTGTTCTGTTTGTTTTTTTCTGTTCTGTCGATCTACTACTTTTTGTTGTTCAATTACGTAAAACCTTTGTTTTTGGCAGTGCATTTATATTTATTATTATTTTCGGTTCACTATGTCTTGTCTCGTAATGATTCTTCGATCCTTCCTTCGTTCGTTCGACTACAAATTATGTTTCTTTTCGTTTCGTTTAGTTATAGTTTACTCGTAAATTAAAGGTTATTAATTAATCAACAGCAGTTACTATATGTACAGTTTTTATCTCGTGTTTCGCAAGGTACTTCCGATTCAACGGCTATACATACATACACACACATATGCACATACATGCATATATATATGGAAATCAATCTATGTTCGAGTTTTCATTAAGTTTTGATCTTGTTCTTTTCGAAAGCGAAACTGAGGAGATTAGAGGACTATCGAATATATCGAGTACATAATTGGAAGACAGTTGTTTTGGGGATAATGTGGGATAATGCACACAGAAAACGATAATGCCGGAAGTTGGGAGAATCCCTCTACACTTGGGGTCGTAGAACCTTCTCTATTGAGTTCGGATGGGGTCGAATCGAATCGGATCCCCTCTACCATTGAGCTGGGAGAGCCACCACCTCTTTAGCTTTATTTTTCCCACTCCTTGGATTCATGGAACCCTCATAAAACCTTCTCAAAAGTAGCTCCCAAAAAAAAAGAATATTCGGGAGTGGGTTTTTGTCTCTGGGGGAAAAAAAAACGGAATCGTATTTGGTATTTGAGCAAAAAACGGCTTATTGCTTTGTTACAAAAATCGTAAGCAGTCCCTGAAGAAAGTCATCGATCATCAATCATAAAAATTGCGCATATCAAATAAATGATAACAAAAATCACCCTCCACTTGTTATGCAATATATTGTTATTGTTTGTTTTTACTTTTACTTATAATTCGATCTTAAAAACTCTTCTGCTTCTGCTCCTGCCTCTCCGTTAACTGCGGTAATTGTGTGCCAAAAACTACAGTTTGCTGTTTGCTGTTTTGCTGTGGTTGCCTCTTTGGTTATTCATTTGTAATTATTAATATTATTATTTAGTTGCACGATGCGTGTTGCAGTTGCGGTTGCTGAAACTCTAAATGTTGTGGCGCTGCTTTCGATGCAATCGGTGCATCCCTTACAGCTATATATATATCTTTAACTTGTATTTTTCGGATTCTTTTTCGGATTCATTTGGTTTTCCATGCCTACTCCCCACTCCGCACTCCACTCTCCGCTCTCCCGTCTTCGTACCTTCTCCATCCTCTCAGCGGGGAGGACTCTCTGTGGAGCAGTGGGTGCACTTTTATAGCCATTTGCCGTGTATCTTCTTAGGTGTCTACATTATGTATATGTATATATTAGGTATCTCTAACTTTATATCTGTATCTTTAGTCAATTTAAATACGCAAATTTCAAAACCGTCGCTTAATAATTAAGTTTGAATATACAAATGTTCCGGGGTGCGCGTACGCGGGGTGCGTACTGTACTCTTAAGTATTTCATTATCATTATCATCATTATTTATTAAAATAGTCGTTGTTCTGCTTGTTGTTTTTTTCTTTCTTTCTTTCTTCTTCGCCTCTCTCTCTCTTGTAGCTGTGATTCGTGATGTGTGTGTGTGTGTGTGTGTATCTGTGATTTGTGTAACTGATTCGTGATTCGTGTGTGTTTCTGTGTGTGTCTGATGTGATCGTCGCTTTCAACAGAGTTTTTGTGTTTTTGTTTGGCTTAGCACAAAATGAACCTTAACTTTGTTTCGTTTTTTCATTTCTTGTTTTTGGCAGTGTAAAAATTGTAATTAAATTTAAAAGATTTCCATACATAGGTTTTCCAACACTCTCCCTTGATTACTCAGTTATTGCTTGTCGCGATGGTGATGATGGTGATGGCAATTGCGATGCTGATGCTGATGCTGACGGACAGCCACTGTCCCACTATCATCTCAGTCCTCGTCCAGGCTCTGCGTCCGCCGTCCCAGGTGCTGCTCTCCGGGCTTCTGTTGCTTCGAGACCACCAGATACTTTCGTCCAAAGTACGGCGAATCTATGGGATGGGGATGCACGAGACGGGGGGTCACTCTTTACTTCTTCCGCAGGAAATTGCGTGCACGCTTGCGCACTCTCTTCAAGACCCCAGACCCGGCCAGGGGGTCCTCGTAGCGCGTGGCATGTGCTGCCTGTGGCTGTTGCTGCAGCATATGGTGGCCATGGCCATGGGCGTGGGTGTGAGCATGGGCGTGACTGTGGTGCGATTGCGAATGCGGTTGCTGGTGCGATTGCGATTGCGATTGCGAGTGGTGATGGGCATGCGAATGCGATGTGGAGGTGGAGACTGAGGCTGTGGAGGCGTGATAGTGATGCATTTGAACAAAGTCGTCGTCGCCAGCGGGGTTCACGGACCCGGAAAGCGGCGAGCCCGGGGACATGGGCTGCGACAGGAGATTGTGCTCGGAGGCAGCATCGAAGGACTCAAAGTGATGGAACTGCTGCTGGTGGTGGTGGTGGTACAGCGGCTGTGGCGACGGCAGCGACGATGAGTGCTCGCTGGTGGTGGAGGCGTCCACTCCGTTGAACTCCTTGGGCAGCTCGTCGATCCCCAGGGACTTCTCGAAGTGCGAGTTCCCCGACATGTTCGTGTAGTCATAGCTGGGGAAGGTGTACGGCAGATACCCCGCATGGTGGCCCTCGCACCCCACCATCCCACTGTCGTCTGTGGCGCCGCCTCCACTCCGATTGTTGATGAACTTCACCTCGTTGGCATTCCGCTCGAGGCTGCTGCTAAACACGATGTTGATGTTGTTCGAGCTGGTCGACAGATTGATGTTTGTCGGGGACATGGGCTCCGTCGAGGTCCCAGTCGTCGAAGTCCCAGTCGTCGTCGTCATCGCCATCGCCGTTTGATTGAGGTTCGTCTCCTTGGAGCTGGCCCTGTAGCTCTGGAAGCACTCCCCCGCATCGCTGGAGGCTGTGTTCGTGGTGTTCGTATTCGTGTTGTTGTTGTTGCCGCCGCCCTGCTGGAAGTTGTTCTTGTACTGAAACTCGAGCGCATTGCTGGGCTGAAAGGGATAGTTCTTTGAATTGTTGAGCACATCTGTGGCCGTGGGATCGCCCTTGGACAGGTACTGATGGATGTCCTCGCTGGTGATCTGCAGGTCCTGGTCCAGGTAGCTGTTGCACTGGATGTAGTTGTTGCAACAGTTGTTGAACGACTCCCCGGGGTCCTGATGGAAGAGCACCGTCGTGGACTCTTCCTCGAACTCGCAGTGGTAGCTGCTGCCGCGACGCTTCCGGGCTGCAGCCGCCGCCGAGGTACTGGGACCCTCGTCGTAGGCGGAGCCACTCTTCCAGCAGGCGGTCTCTGCGCTGGTGATCTTCCTGCAGGGCTTCTTCTCGGGCTCTGGCTCTGGCACCTGCCAGGCATCCATCTTCTCCTCCTCCCCCCCTCCCACGGCGCCCTCAAACTCCGTTGGCGACTTGCCGTCGGCCAGGAAGCTCCAGCGGATGGGCGAGGGCGAGCAGGCGTATTCGGGGAGATCGTTGCTCAAGGCTCCCTTGGAGCTCTGCCTCTCCAAAGTAGAGCCTGCTGCGTCCTCTCCTGGCTTCAGCTCCCCCGCCATCTGCTTGGCCCTGTCGAAGATGGAGGTCAGTGATCCCAGTTGACTGTTTGGGCGACTGGCATTCAGTCCCCTCAGGGAGATGGATGTGTAGCTCGGCTGGCGGTGCTGCAGACGCTGCTGCTTGCGCATGGCTGCCGACGCAGACTTGATGGAGTTGTTGCGGCTGAGCGAGGACCTGGAGCCGTAGAGACTCGTCGAGTCCGTCTGGTAGCAGTAGTCGGAGCTCGTGCAGCAGCTGCTGGGGCGTCGCGACGAGGAGCCGTACAGGTCCTCGGCGAAGAACTGGGCCAGCTCGGTGCGCGAGGAGGAAGTGCAGCAGGACTTGCGCACCATTATCTCCTGGACCTCGCGATCCGCGCAACTGGGATCCTGGCAGGAATTGGTGGACACATCTGTGACGGAGCGATGGCGACGACTGGCGGCGCAGACGCCGCCGTGGCGCGTGGTAGTGCCTGCCGCCGAGTGGTGCCCCGAGTGATGGGTGGAAGTGGTGTGGGCTCCTGGCAGACTCCCGCTGCCCTGGCGACGACGTCTACGGTAATGATGATGATGTGAGTGATGGCTGTGCGGTGAGGTGTGGCGACTGTGATGCGGACTGTGGCTGTGTGGCTTTCGTGGCTGGTTCTGCAGTGGTTGCAGTGGTTGCACTGGTTGTTGCTGCTGCTGTTGCATTTGGTGGCAGTGTGATAGAATGGAGACCGTCTCCTGATTCGGCTCGTGCTTGTGGCTGTGACTGTGCGGTGGTGGCTGCTGCTGCTGCTGCTGGTGTTGCTGTTGCTGTGGCATCTGTTGGGGCTGCTGCGAGGGGGCTGCTTGATCACATACAACATCCTTCTCATAGCTACAATGTACGTATTCGTGTGTGGCATATCGTGACTGGTGATGCGACTGCTGCTGCTGCTGTTGCTGCTGTTGCTGCTGTTGTTGTTGCTGTTGCATGGACATCGGCATCTCCTCAGCGCGACTCACGGACCGAACACTGGCAGTTTCAGGAGGTGAGGCGTTCCTCAGTCAAGGCCCGCTGTTCGGGCAGACAGGTGCTTGCTGACGAAGGTGATGGGGCGCAGAGGCACCGCTCCGGCCCTGGTGTGTACTTCGGCCGCCGTCTAAAAATCGCTCGGATGCAGCTGCAGGGAAGCGCAGTTGCAGTTTCAGTTGCAGTTGCAGTTGCAGGAGCGGGGGCGGGACGACAAAGCGGCGGCGACAACGAAAACGTGAGAAATAAAGAACCAAAAAATCGAGAATACAAAAAGCGATTAATATAGCCGCCAAATGTGGTTCAATCGTTTCGTGTTCCGAGTTTCATTTTCACCAAAATTGAGTGAAAAGGGACAAAATTGCGAACGAATTCTGACAGATTTGATAATGAACCATCTTTAAGGATGTTCTTTACATAGATTCCACTTTAGTAGCAATTAGTTTTTCTGCTTGCAAAAAGTATGCCCATGAATCGTTTTAGGATGGCGATGATGTCTTGTGTTTTCAATCAGATTTGTCGTCTCAGTTCTTGAGCAGGTTGACTTTCTTATAAGTAGCGTGTGAGTGTGTGTGTGTGGGTGAGTGTGTGATTGTGGGGTCCTTAGACGCATTATTGGCACTTATTTCTTGATCTGTGAATCTGTGAGACGAGTGTGTACGCGAAAGTATTGTTTTTTTTTTGGTGAGAGTTTTGTTTTGGGTGACAGTATAGGTTTTTGGAGAAAAGTGCGTGTGGGGGGCGGGGGAAGGGGTGTGGGGCTCTGGGGCCCTGGAGTTTTTACTTAGCCAATCGGTTGGTTCGCTTGATCCCAAGTTAACGAGTAGATATTCTCTTCACTTGCGTACTATAAAAAGAACGAAACGAAAACAAGATGTTTAAGCAGATTCGAAACTGTCTACGAGTATTGCTCGTTGCAGCCTTAGCTTCAGCGTTGAGTAGTTCTAGATACTTAGATATTTAGAATAGTTTAGTATAGTTAGTTATAGCTCTAGATTCGACTTTGCGTCATTGAGTGGGTGCATTGAGTGCATTGACTGGCGCCGGCGCGGCGGGTCTTCCAAGCAGCACGGGCAGCTGGGCATTTTCATGTAAATGCTTTCGTGATTGGGTGTTTTACGAGTAGTTGGTAGTTGGTAGTTGTTATTGTTAGATGGGTGCTCTTTGGTAGTAGCTTGTGTGCGCCTTTTGCAACCTACATGACATTCTTCCGTGCGCCGAGTGCCGGCGGAAACTGTCGTCGCCCACGTAGTCGGACTCGTTGTGGTAGCACTTTCTCGCTGCCACTGGCGTTTGTATGGTCGTGCCATAGTTCGTGTAGCACGTGGAGGAGCCCCCACCACCGAGGCCTCCTCCCACTCCTACTCCCACTCCTAATCCCACTCCTCCTCCGCTCGAGGCCGCCCCGTAGCTGTGGGTGGTCGACGTGGGACCCAGGAGGTTGGTGCTGTCGCTCAAGGGATAGGGACCCATGCCTTCAACCGTCAATGAGAACGAGGTCGTACCAAAGACTTTGATTATTACATATCATATTATACGAGTTGTGGTTATAGGAGATTTCGTATCGGTGTTTAGTTCGGTTTTGGTTTGTTTTGGTTTGTTTCATGCAAGATTCAGATCGGATAGTCGCCAGATTTGTTGTTTGTAGTTGTTTGGGTTGTTGTTGTTGTTGTTGTTGCGGTTGGTTACATACAATATTTGATTGTGTTGCAAGTGTGTTTTTGATCCCAGTAGAAGATTGATGATTGATTGATTGATTTGGTTTCCAATGGTTCAAAGTTTGTATCGATTGTCAGTGACAGAATTCATAAATAAACAATTTGAGAGTTAATTTATCTACCAGATACGCGAATATCACATCGATTTCTCAGTTGTTCAATAGAGATTATACAAATTACAAGATAATAAAGATCACAATTTTTCTACACGAACAAGCAGCTATACGAAAAACAAAAACCAAAATACGACTACATACACACACATACATACAGACGAGTATATGTATGTGTTTTTCATTCCAAATGAAAATTCACTAAGAAAAACAGTCTATAGGCAAACGATAATCATAAATAGAGTTTTACACCACAGATAGTATGTATTATAAAAATGAGTGGAATGATTGGATGTTTTTTGTATTTGGATTATGTTTAAAAGGAAAACAGAACTTAAATGTTAAATGTTGTTCAATTGCTCGTTGAAGGGGGTGGTTTGTGTGTCCTTTCGTTTAGGGGCAAAGAGTCGCCTAAATGTGTTTACATTTACAATTAGATTTCTGTTGATGTGTGCGTGTTTTAAACAGTTTACAAATCTATTTAATATGTTGGTTTTATTTTCTGGAGGCCAAGAGTCCTGTTTCTGTTTCTGTTTATCTAGAGGTAGGTGTGTGCTGTAGGTGTGTATCTGTATCTGTATCTGTATCTGTGTTTGTGTGTGTTTTTGTCTTACAGCATGGATATGCAAATATTTGTGTATGTTGTTTTCGAGCAATTTGCACAACAAATAATGAGGAGCAAAGAGCACAAATGGGGATATTAAAAACTCAAACTCAAATATAAATAGAAAATAGAAATGGAAACGGAAACCGAAATTTAAACTCAAACAAAAGGTAAAAACTTGTGTGTAGTGGTTTTTTGGTGGTTTTTCGGGTGGGTGGATTCTAGGTTGGAACGTAGGTGGCACGTGTGTGTGTGTGTATGTGGTTGTGTGTGTGTGTGTGTGTGCGTGTGTTTTGTTGGATTTTTGTTTTTGGATTCTTACGTGAGTCATGTTGGGTCTTCTCCTCGGATACCATCAAGGCGGCATGCTCGATGCCAGAATTCATTGATTGTGGCTCCAAGCTATTTGTGCAGTTTAGCATACTCCTGAAATTCGCACACTCTACGATTATGTTTTAAGTGTAAACGTATTGTAAAATTGTAATTTTGCAAAAACTAATGAGAGCAATTTTCCGGGTTGGCAGGGGGGCGGGTACTCAAGACAGTGAGAGAGGCAGAGAGAGCGAGAGCGCGAGAGAGAGAATGACACAGACACGGAGAGAGAAAGACCAAGCGAAAGGGGTTCTGTGAGAAGGGGGGTTGTTTAAGGGGGGTCCATTGGGTGTGTGGTTTTTATTTTGATTAGCTGGAAGAGCTCTTGGTTGCTTGGTTGCTTGGTTGCCTGCTGCTTGGAAGTTATTAGGCGCGGCTTTAAAACTAAATTTGTAATTAAAATTAAAATAAAAAATCATCTGAAAAACTCTAAGAAAACAAAGTTTATTTTTAATCAAACAAACAAAAAAAAAAAACGTGAAACAATATTGTATTTAGGCTAGAATTAATACTAAAATCGGAATAATTGCTAGACACAAGAAGATCTTCCATTCCTTGAGAACGAAGCGGGGGGCGGGGGCTCCCAGTGGAGCTTCCATTCCAGAGGACAGAGGGGACTGAGGAGGAGCACAGCGACAGTGGATCGCTCACTGCACTTTGGGTCTCTTGGAGGCCTCCCCCTTGCCGGAGGAGGGCGGCGCCTGTTGGACTTCGCTCAGCGATATATCGAGTTCCGCCGTGGCCGTGGAGCCATTGTTCTCGGTGACACTTTCCTCGCTAGAAACGCGGTGTGTGGGGGAGGGGACATAGACATATAATCAAAGACATAATCAGTGTGCGTGTGTGTGTGGATTGGTTGGTTGGTTGGTTGGTTGGTTGGTTGATTGGGTGTGTGGTTGTATGGATTGTGTGGCATGTAGGGCATGTGGGGCATGTGGGCTGGTGGCATGTGACATTCGCCGGTTAACTAAACCAATTTTAATCGTTGATGAGCGGAGATGAGAGGGCGAGAGGGCGAGGGGCGCTGATTCATGATTCATGAGTCATGATTCGAAGGAGAGTCGTGATGAAAGATGCGGCGTCTCTTACATATATGTATGTATATATTTTGGTATACGAGTAGATTGATTTTATGCAATAGAGAGAGTTAGAAGTTAGAGAGTAGAATAGTTTAAAGTTCATATTAAAGATATTTGTTGGGTATTTATTTGGATATAATATTTGCTATGGATTGGTTTCTTATTTAGATTTGCTTTAAACGGCAGCCACTGGTTTTGATTTTTGTTGTTTTGTTGGTTTTTTATGTATTGTATTTTTTAAGGGGGTGGTACGTAACAAAGTAACGAGAAGTACAGGCAAAGTTTTTAAGCGACATGCCGAAAAATTGTTGAAAGTATAGAAAACGTTTGAGCGCACTTTTCATATTTCAATTGGGTTTTTCTTTTGCTTTTTCTTTTGGTTTTGGTTTTGTTTTCTTTTGGTTTTGGTTTTGTTTTCTTTTGATTTTGGTTTTGGTTTTGGTTAATGTACATAAATGTTGCTAAATAAAGTACAGCAAATACGATAGCTACGTTTTAAAGTTTAGAAGAAGAGCGGAAACGCATCAGATTCTGATTCTTTGAGATTTAGATTTAGCCCTTCTTTGAGTGGGGGTGGCGGGGGAAGGGGGGCTTTTGGGGGATTGTTGGATAGCTTCGGTGTGACTTCATGCATCGGTGAACTTACCCGTACAGTCTACTATCTCGAAAAGTCCTTTTGGTTTTATTTTGATCGGGGCATTACAATGGAATGTATTTCAAGTCAGAGAGAGAGAGTTATTGTTTGGTTCGCAAGGAGATTGTGCACAAATCAAAACACAAAAGAGAATACACTTTCAAAAGAAAAGAAATCAAGGGAACGCCTCCCCCAAATCGAATTAAATATGGGTTTTCCATTCGTTTTGATTCGATTCGATTCAAGGGGCATCGTAAACAAGGGGTATGCAAACCGCATAATAAACTTCCAAGTAAATGTTACGAAAAAGGTCAGAGTTAGTTTCAGTTTTTTGGGCTTTCTTCTTCAGTTTTTGTTTTTTTATGCTTTTCTTTTTTGGTTTTTGGGTGACGGGGGTACGGGTGGGAAGGAAGATTGCTTTTAGAGTTTTCAGGAACGTCGTCGACAAATTGCCATGATTCGTGTGCAGATTCGTGAGTTTTGAGGATGAAATCGGAAGAACATACCTGCCATTGTTGTGTCTGAAGAGGGCCAGTATCTCCTCGAACGTCTTGTTCTTGGTCTCGGGCACCTTTTTGTACGTGAATATCCAGAAGATGGCCAAGAAGACGCTGAACGGCAAGAACGTATAGTTCTCCAAAGCAGTCTGGGGCGTGAAGCAGAATGGATAATCATAAATACTGGTCATAGTGGAACTCGAAGCCTCCCGCACTCACCTTCATGCTGGGGAAACCAATGCCAACCACAAAGTTGGCCATCCAATTCACTAGCACCGCAATGGCCATGGCACTGGGTCGTGGTCCCTGAGAGAAGAGCTCCGCGGTGATCATCCATGGTATGGATCCGGGGCCGACGGCAAAGAAGACCACAAATCCGAGGGTGGCCACCACCGAGAGGTAGGACATCCAGTCGATCATTTCCTGTACGTAACCAAAAAACTCCTATACAAAATGGCATAGTAATCGCATTCTCGATGATTTGTAGGCTTTCTCTTTCACGTTGTTCTCTCGTTATTCGTGATTCGTTACTCGTTCGTTACGTTTTACTCGTTTCGCGTTTAACAAAGAGAGAATGAACAGTTGTTCGTTACTTGAAACTCGTTACTTCTACTTGTTTCACGTTCACAAAGAACTGTTCTTTCTCTCATTACTCGTTACTCGCTTAACGTTTCACGAACTGTCTGTTCAAACCGAAATCAAATCAAGGAGATTGATGAAATCGCATCAAACAAAGAATAAAACCATATATCGTAAACCTACAATCATTATCCCTGACTATTCTTTTATGCATGAGAGTTGAGTTGAGTTGAGTTGAGATTAGAGTATAGCTATAGTTTGGGAATAGTATATGTAGTTTCTTAGCTTTTCGGTTCTTGGTTCTCAAAGAGTTTCTACCGTTTACCACAACTGTCGCTCGAGTCTTTTTCTGTGCTGCTGCTTAGGATATTGTTAATTAGAGCGTGATTCTATATCTTACAAAGTAATTGAAACTTAGTTAAATCAAACTTAAAATAAAGTCAAAAGTAAGAGTAAGCTTTAATCGTAGTCTAAGTCGACATTGAGAGTTTGTGTGTTTCGTTTGTGTTTTGATTGGAAAGCGATTGGTTCTCAGCGCGAGTGCTCTTCTGCTTCTGGCTCTATCTTTTGTACATTTACCAACACTGCTGCAACAGCGCTGTGTCTCAGTGTGAGTGTTGGCTAGTGGCTGTAGTGGAAACAGGGTGCCGTGTCCGATAAACGTATTTGCAGAGTTGTGTTCGATTATTGCGATTGTTGCCTTTGAAACTGTGTGGATTGCTGGATTGCTTCTAATTGAATTTGTTGGCCTGATCAAAGCGAAAAGTATAAGCAATAAATAAAACAGAACTCAAATGAAAACAGATTCGTCAACTGATTTCGATTTCGTTTTCGAGTGAGTGTTTGGTTTTGTTTGGTTTGGTTTGGTTTGGTTGTTGTTCTGTGTTCTGTGTGGGTGGGCGAAAGCCTGCCAAGTCGAGAATAGCTTTTAAAAAAGGGGCGGGGACAGGTTGCACGAGGGAGCTGGACCCATGGGGCACACTCCTTCACCGGCAGTCGCCGTTCTTCCATTCTTTGTGGCAGATGGCAGCGAATGCCGGCTCCTTGGCCCTGCTTGGACGGGGCTTTGGGCCAGCTCTCACTCGTGCAACAACTTAAGACTAGGCAAACGCAAAATGTCGAAACAAAACTCAAAAATGCATTCTAAGGGCAAGCAATGTGCACAGAGTATTACAGTATTACTTAAATTACGCTAGTATATTGCACTAAATTCTGTGCTTAAATATTAAACAAAGTGTCGGAGACGCTAATCGTGCAACAGCAAGCGGAAAAAACAGATTGCAAGCAGCGTGGAAAAACGATAATTAATAGCCCACAAAAGCGATACCAAGTGTTGGCCTATAAATTACGACTACCCATACACACACACACGCTGTGTGCTGTGTGTGGTGTACATAGGCATATTTATGTGTATAAAGTATGTATGAAATACAGGTACAAACTTAATGGCTGAGGGAGAGAGCAGAGGCTATAAATTCATCGCGTTATAAATTCAAAATATATCTCACATCAATAATTTATAGAGAAATGTACGCGCGGGACAACTGTCATGCCATGTCATGCCCTCCTCTCTATACCTTTCTCTTTCACTTTGAGGGTACGGTATCTAGTGTGTGTCTGTGTGTATGTATTTCAGTGTGTGTGTGAGCGAGTGTTCTTTTTTTCCGGTTTTCGGTTTGTTTGTTTGTTTGTTCGCTGCTTAGCTCTTTTTAGGGGGGATGGGGCTACGGCTACTGGGGCATTGGGGTTTGTTTAAACACAACTTCATGCATAAAATATTCATATCAATATTCAAATATTTATAAAACACACGCATTCGCTCGGACGATATGCAGCATGTGGCAAGTATAAGGGCTATATGTACTATGCATGGTATGTATAGTAGTTTCAACAGCATCTCCTTTGAAATCATATGCAAATGCGGGACACAACAACAACAAAAAACAAAGAGGGGAGCAAACTGCAGGCATTCCACATTCGCATTCCACATACATATGCTATATGTACGATGCTATATGCTATTGTATATGCTATTAGGCTACAGCACAGCCTGGCCACTCCTATACTTGCCTTGATCAAAAACGAGATCGTTATGAAAATGGAGAAGATGAACATGCCCCCAAGGCCGTACAAGTGCAGGGTCCTGCGACCCGTGCGATCCATCAATGGAATGGAGACCAGTGTCATTACAACCTATGGGAGGAGAGATGCACACACATTATACACACTCTAAAGACTTTATCTAAATATCAAGATCCAAATGATCGTTGATCCTTGCCATTATAGCGCCTATGCCTATCGTGGCAAACTTGGCGCTCTCCTCCGTCAAGCCCGAGCTCATGAACAGCGATGTGGAGTAGTAGAAGACGGCGTTGATGCCACTGAACTGCTGACTCAGCTGCATCACAATGCCGATGATCAATGGTGGCCGCAGGGTGGGCGAACAGATGAGTTCCATGGTGGAGATATGGCTCTCGGCCTGCTGGGCACGCTCCTCGGCGCGCATCTCCTCAATGTCCTCCTCGACGGAGCCAGAGGCGCGCAGCCGTCGCAGGGCTACAAAAGGGAATCAATATAGTATAGATACAGATACAGATGCGCAAAGGACTCTTGTTACCTTTTCGTGCCTCCTCCTCCCATTGTTTGGTTATCAGCAGATAACGTGGCGACTCTGGGCAGACGGGCAGTAAGATTAGTTGCAATATTGCTGGACATATGGCCAGGCCGAGGAGTATGGGCCAGCCCTCGTTGGTGCCGAGGATCTGCTCGATCCCCAGGACCTGGGATAATAGTAAACCTACAGTCACAGCCAATTGATTAACAGTACCTAAGCCACCGCGTAGATTCAGTGGCGCTATCTCCGAGATGTACATCGGCACTAGAGATGTATTGAGGCCTGGAGGAGGAACAAGAGAGAGAGAACTTAGAGCATCTATTAAGGCCGAACCAAGCGGACTACGTACCACAATTAACGCCAATTATAAATCGGCCAAGGAATAACATTTCATAGGAATGACTAACTTTGGTAAAACCCATCAAACAAGCACCCGATATTCCAAGCACGTTGTTCAATAGTAGGCCGCCTTTTCTGTGGATCCAAAGAGAGATATCGGAATGATATATGAATATCCATCGGGGGAACGCTATCTCTGGTAAAACTCACCTGCCAAATCGATTGGCCATCCAGCCGCCACTGAAACCGCCGAGCATGCCGCCAATGGCAAAGATGGACACCGCCACCGAGTACAGCTGCTGGATGAACTCCTCGCTGATGTCCTCGCCATAGCGGTCCTTGTACACGTCCTTCATGAAATTCTCGATATTCTTCTCCGGGGCATTGATCACGCCGGTGTTGTAGCCGAACTGCAGCATCCCCAGCACCGCCGAGAAGATCGAGTACGTGAGGAAGAAGGTGAGACCCTGGAAAGTGTGTGCCGAGAAGAGGGATATGCATCCATTAGTCTTGTACAACATCTGCCCGAAGGGGAGGACAACGGAAGGACATTTAAGGATTCGGTTCTGGGGGGTTCTGTGCGGGTCCATCAAACGCTTTGCAAACAAACGAGTGTGCGGTACAGTAAAACCAAATATTCAATATCCATAATCCATCGATCGATTGATTGATTCTCTAAGCATACGTTATCGCCAATTATTCTAATCGAAACTGAGGCATAATCGAAATCAAACATACAAACAAAACTCTGATGAAGATGGAGAGTGTCTGTCTGGCGGGATGTTTCAAAAGATAAAGAAAACCAATAAACATATAAACATAATATTTTCATAAGAGATTCGTTTTATTTTCACAGCTTTTCGCTTATAAACTTAAGAAAAACTTAGCATTTTAATTAAAATAAATATAAAAAATAAATATCATTGTTCCACTAGCAGGAGTTCCATTGAAAAGTTGCATTATTCGATGTATAAGTTTCCCACAAGCGAGAGGATACTTTAATCGAATAGTTGGAATGACTCGCTAATCAAATGTCTCGTTACAAATGATGCAAAAAGAGACGAGCAATAAATGACGATAAAATCGGAAAAGGATATCGCTGTGATCGGTTATCGGCTAATGGAGATCTCCTGCTAATGGAACTGTGGTACAAAGAACTCCCATATAAAGTACGTTGATGACAAAGCCGTCTGTATGTGGTGTATCTGTGGGATGTGCCGAAGCTGGTGCCCAAAGTCGGGAATAGTATGGATGCATTCCACCTTATAGGCAGCAGCTTCTGCTGTCAGTGGATGTGTGTGTGTGTGTGTGTGTGGAGCATGTGGTGTGTGGATGGATGGGTGGCAAGGTGGTTCTGTGGCAAGGATGACTGGATGGTTGGTGGAGTCTAGTGGGTTGAGCGGGTGGGGTGGACTAGTGTGTCTGATTGGTGGTGGTAGGTGGTTTTGGTACTTTGGCTCTTTGGTGGTGTAGTTCGGTTTGTAGTACATGAGATAGAGAAATGAAATTCAAGTATTTAATTACACAACATGGCAAATAATTTAAGCTACAAACTTGTTCTAAAAGTCTTAGCTTCCGTCGGTGCGTGTGCTCCTCCAGTCTGTCGACATATTCGCGCAGCTCCTCGATCTCCTCCTTCACCTGCTGCACAGTGTCCAGTTCGTGTTTGATGGCCACCATATCACGTTTGACCTGTTCAAAGCATACATAATAGTACTCTAGATCGATGGGGTGGCGAGCGGTGAAGGATACTCACCTCTGAGACTTCACTCTGGCAGGACTCCACGGATTTGGTCAGCTCTTGGAGCTGAGTGCGAATTTCGCACAAGGCGACTGTCGTCTCCAGGTGTCGATCGCCTCGCTGCAGCTCATCGAGTTTCGCTGATAGATTCATGCTCATCACGCTAACTTGCTTTTGCAAACTGTACCAAGTACCAAGTACAATGTGCAATGTAATTCGATTGCACAGCACAACGGTTGCATGCCACAGTTGCACAGTTCCAGTTCCAGGGCCAGTGCAAGAGGTCACGCAATGGTTGCAAGTAGGTTGTTTTTTTGTTTTTGGTTTGGTTTTTTTGCGTTTGTCCAGGCGGAGTCGCAGTCGCAGTCAAAGTTTAAGAAAATATCAAGCAGAAAATGCACTTTAGTCGTACGATACGCTACATGGCTTTCATTTCGGCCGAAATCCTACTGTACATACACATACATATATGTATATGCTTATATAATACAGATATATGTATATGGTATTTGTATCGTATATAGAGCTATTTAGCGTGTACGTATACGTAATTTATTTCGCAAAAACACACACAGAAAACGAAATTATTTATGACCGCTTGCATTAAAATTTACTGAACTATGCAATTATTGAGGAATGGCGGGTTGGGGAATGGGGAATGGGGAGTGGGGAATGCGGAATGGAATGGGTAGCAACATAAATATCAAGAGGCAAGGAAAACGCAGCAACAGAAAAGGGTAGGAAAAACGTAGGAGGGAGGCACGTAGGCACGAGTAAGCTATGGAAAACAGGGAAAGGAGAAAGAGAGAGAGAGAGAGAGCTAAGGGAAAACGCACACCAGATACAACAGCAGGCAGCTCCTTCTTGGGGCTCTTGTGGTTCTGTTTCTGGTGGCAAAAGTCCAAGAGCAAACGAAGGGATTTCTGCAGAAACAACAAACAGAAGAAAAAAAGAGATGCAGAGGAGCACGAAGGATGAGCAGGACAGGAGACAGGAGGCAGAGGCAGTAGCAGTCAACGGAGGAGCAGCACGAAAGGATGCAGAAGCAGTAAGTTGATTCTACAACAAATACGAAAACAAAAGCCAGGATAGGACAGGGCCAGGCCAGGCCCAGACCCAGGCCCAGAAGGCAGTCGACTTCGACGGGCCACTAAGTACATAAAAAAGTAACTTCAACTAAATTGTTGGCATATTTCGTTAAGGTCCAAGGCTGAAGAGTAATGGGAAAGTCGAAAGTGGAAAGAAGAATCCAGAAAGAATGAAAAATTGATGGTATTATATAGCCGTACTCGTACTCGTTGCAGAGTTATCCTAGTCCTAGTCCTAGTCCTAGCCCTATAAGTTGTTGCCACATCCGAGAGGCAGCCATCATTTATTACAGATACAGTCGCCCTTTTGTTTAGTTGCTTTTTTGTTCTAGTTCTAATCCTGTTTATGTTCCAGTGTCCCGCTTTCCGTTCCGTTCCGTTCCGTTACTCCTTTGTTCGTCCCATCAAATGCATTAGATTTACATTTTCATCAGAGAAAACAAATCGCTGTTGCTGTCGCGCTGTTTGCACTCGTTTTTGGCTCCCAGATATCCAGATACATCCATATTCGGGCTGCTTTTTGTGCGTTCGAGAGAATGCTGTTCGTACAACAAACAAACAAGCAAACATGCAGCAAACAAAACAAAAACACAGGCGCACGAGCCGGCATCTAAATCAAATGGCAACAATGCCAAAAGCTATCCTGCGAGGGTCGAAGCTGTTGATACACTGCTCGATAGTTATAGTTATGGCAGTGGTACCCCTGGTAGTCCGAAGGACACAGCGATTCGGATTTCAATAAACGTAAATCCCGACTGCGAATGGGAATTTCCTGCTTTCGATCTGTGGCATGGGATTATTGCACAAACATCTGCTGAAAATCATATAACCCTCGTCTAAATCTCTGAATTATAGTCACCAGGATTCCATGCCACACTCTCTGCGGCGTGATAGCGAAAGGCAGCGATGCCGCACACAATGCGCATACGACACGTGGGCCGGGACCCTGGAGTCCATGCCGTGTCTCTCGAGCTGCTGCTTCTGCTGCTGCCCCGCATTATGTTAATGCAGATGTGGGAAGGAGGGAAGGAGGGGGATCTGCTACTGCTGCTGCTGCTGCTGTCGTTAGTATTGTTATTGTTTTGCATTTGCACGGACATTGTTTTGCCGAGCATAAAGGGATTATTTTATGCATACATCAGCGAACGTTACGTTACGGAACCGAAAACCGAAACCAGAAACCAGAAACCGAAACCCCCTGCTACATAGCCGAGAGGTGGAAGGAGTGGCAGAAGTGGCAGAAGTGGCAGCGGCACACCCTGGAAACCAGAACCGAGGCCGAACGAGAGGCGGCTGGCACTGCTGGCATCCTGTTGTTGCAACTTATTGTTCGCTCTCAATGAAAACAATTGCTATCCTATCTGCTGTCTCCCACTGTCTGCTGTCTGCCTGCAACATGTGTATTGGCAACACACACACGCACACGCACACACAACACAACTGTACTTGCGGCTGTCTGTCCTTTTGTCCGTTCGCTTTGTCTTCTGTCAGCTGCAGGAATTTTCGGTTTTGTATAACGGATTTGTAAACGTGAGCATTTAATAAATTTTCTGCCAATTTTCTCCGCTTTCCCTTCCCCTTCCTTCCCCCACTCAGTGGCTTTTGCATTCATTAAAATCTCGAGTACGTGCATCGAAAAAGGATGCCACACGAGCATGCCACATAACTGTTCGGTTTTCGGTTCATTTTGTCACTGGAGCTGGAAATTCTAAGACAAAGCCAGGGCTTCCAAGGATTATTCCCTTTGGCAGATGATTCCAATCACATTAGCATAGGGAGGGGGCAAACCACCCTCTGCAAGGAGTACGAATATGGTTTCCATCAGCCTGCCATCATTCAGGCACTCAGACACGTTTCGCTTGCAACGTTGAAACATCAGTAACAGCTAACAGGTAACAGCTAACAGGTTACGGGTTACGGGTGACAGGTTAAAGGTTACAGTTTACATAGTTATTATCCTCAGATTTCAGTGCACACACAATACATTTCAAGGAGATTAGTACATAAATTAAATTGAAACCAAAATTCGATTATAGATCAGATCAGGAGAAGGCAGGAGGAGAGGAGTACAGATCGAAGCCGATCTGCTGGGGATAGTGGATACATGGGATACTTAGGATAAACCAATTGGCATATAGGACATTCACCAAACGCTAACACTTTCGTTTGCTGCAGCTTCTCGTGGCATGCCGTTCTTCTGGCATCGCATTTTTCGGAATTTGCATAAATTTCAATTTGATTGCGTTTCGGTTGCGTTGCGGTCGCTTTCGGTTGGTTTTCATTGATTTTCCAGGGTCTCGCAATATTTTATGATTTTCATAATTCATAACTCATGTTTTGATGTTAATTTTTTATTGTCTTTTGTCTATAAATTCTATAAATTATTATAGAGAGAGAGAGCGGGAGAGAGAGACAGAGAGAGAGATATGCAGAAAAGCAAAATGTTCTTCAATGGGAAATAAAACAAATGACGGAAACGGAGGCGGAGGCGGACGCGGAGGAGGAGGGTAGAGGGGGAGTCTGTCCCTCCCTCCCTCCATCCATCCCCATCCCCAGTGAGTGGGTGAAGAGGCAACAACAAAGATGCAACAAAGATAGCAACAAACATTATGTACTTTTTCTGGGGCTTCTGTTTTGGTAGTTTGTTTCCCTCTTTAGTTCGTTTTTTTTTTTCTTTTTTGTTTAAATTTTGTTGGTAGAATGACCGTTACGCCAATTAGTTTGGGGTTTTCCTTCTTTTTTTGCTTTTTGGGTGTTTTTGGAAACCATAAAAACTGTGTGTGCAGTAATTTATTGCAGCAAATGAAATGAAAATGAAAACCAGAACAAAATGAAGGACATTTAGGAGATGTTACACCATGTGTTTTCCGCCGATGCGTCGTCATTGCGCTTTGCCATTCACACGGTGCATAGCCACCATTTTGCCATTCACAAGCATTTGAATGGACGTCGTTTACATGCGAATGGCTTTCATTTTCGCCATTTGAATGGCTTTTTGCAGTTAATTTGCTTCGCAGTTCATCAGATTTAACATTTCTGAGGTTATTTCTGATGCTTTTGGATCACACACACATCGTGTAACAGCAACAGAAGCTCTGACAAGTGGACACATATATCCCGAAAATATATTGTGTGACTGACTGACTGACTGACTGATGGATTACGACTACGGGGGAGTGGAGTATGGAGAGTGGAGAGTGGAGTGAATGGCTAAGAGTGGGGAGAAGGCGGAGAGGGGGAATGGAATGGAGCTAATTATGAACTTTGATGGCATGCAGAGAGGAGAGAGACACCAGAACGAGGGAGAGACGGAGAGAGAGCGAGAGCGAGAGAGAGTCAGCGCCCCAAACCGCATGCTGATTGACTGCCTGTGCGAGGACGTTTGTCAATGACTGTACATGGATTTTAATCTGTGGATAAGTGAATGTGTGTACGTCGTCTGTGTGTGTGTGTATCCGTCGTGTGTCCTGTGCCCTGTGTCCTGCGACTTAATGGACACTCAAACACTTTTCGGCATGTCATAAAAAACATGACACAGCCAACCAGGCATCCAGGCATTCAGCAGCCAGGCGGGCAGGCGGGTGGGCGGGCACGCTGGACTGTCTGCTGTTTGCGGCTGCCCCTCGAGGGCCCTACATGGCATGCCACACATCTCTCTTCGCATATACCCTCTCCTGGGGCCACAATCTCTCTCCTTTGGAGGATGTGTACATATTTTCGATGGTAAAACTAATTTAATTTATATTTTTGCACATAATTGAATACTAATTGAATGGTGCATGCAGATGGAAATGGAAACGGAAACTGAAAATAGAGCGACAGAGTTGTGGCAAATATTCGAATAATTAACAAATCAATTTGAGTGCCAAAAACAGAGAGGCAGAGAGGGTCGGTCGAGAGTGCAGAGAGTAGGGGTTACAGGTTACAGTTTACAGGTTAAAGGGGATTAAACATTACAAAGAGTGAAAGAGAGAGAGAGATAGAGAGGGGGGAGCAAGGGGGAAATTAGCAAAAATATTTCGATATTTAATTGAAGTTTATTTGGTTTTTGGAAATTGCATACTCATTGAGTGGCGTGAATACCAGACCACTTTGCGAGTGGCTGCATCGTTCATGTTGTTGTTGTTCATGTTGTTGTGGCAGTGGCAGTGGTGGCAGAGTGGTGGCACAGACAGAAAGGTGGATGAAGTGGATGACAAAAGAGCACATATACTAGACATTGGGTACGGTACAACATAGTGTGTTGGTTGTGTGGTGGCAGAGTGACAGAATTTCCGTATGGCAGCCTCGCTTTCAATTTAGCGACAGCCCCAATAGTAGGCAACGAAATTTGCACGAAGCCATACCTTACATTTGCAGCAGCCCGAAAGCATGCTACAATAATTGGCCCAAATTTAAAATGTCCGCGTGTACAAATTTCGTTGCATACTTTTGGGGCTGCAACAAAATCTCGTCCTCGATTTAATTTTCACAAAAATGGAATTCCATTTGAACTAATTGAATTTGTAAGGAATGATAGCCGTAGAATGCTCAAACATAGACAGTAATTAAATCATTGGATACTCCAAAGGAATTTCCATGTCTATCAGCATTTAATTTTCCAAAAATGTGAATAAAACCGCGCACAAGATTTATTATTATGGGAAATCAAATATTCTGAGTGATGGACAATCATTGTTCACTGACTCAATCACTCAATCTGGTGACATTTTATGACAATTGTACGTGTCTGATTGCAGTTTTTTGCCGCGCAACAAAAGAAGTGACAGGTACGTAAAAAGTGACAAAAAAGGAAAAACCAGAACGAAAATAATGGACAGCAGAACAGCAAATAAATGTAAAATTACACAAAATTTCATTAAAGCACTAACTTTTTGCAGTAATTTACACATTTTACAGATACACAATTCAGATTCCGAAACGGAAACGGAAAAAGAAGCAGAAACAGAACAGATGCAACATATTTTTTGCAACGAACGAATGAGTGGATGAACGGATGAATGGATGGCAAAAAGTCTTCAATGAATGCTGCTGTTCATTAGGTGGTGATGGATTACTCGTTAGTTAGTTAGTTGGTTAGTTGTGATTAATTAAGTGAATGTAGTTAGAGTTAAATGATAGTTAGTTATGCTAGTAAGCGGAAGGTGGATATGGATATGTACCTGGGTGGCATTGTGCCCATCATTTTGCTGCTGGCTCTTACGCTTATTTCTCTGCTCCGTGGTTAAGTTTTTTAGATGCTAATTATCTTGGTATTTCTTGTTATTTTCAGTATATATGGTATATATTAGATATAGTGATTGGTTCGTTGCTTTTGCCTTTCTCTCTCGTTTTTAGTTTTAGTTTTTGTTTACTTTTATTCTTTTTGGTGAATGTCGTATGTGCCCGCAGGTTTAGTTCGAGGGTACTTTTCGAGGGTATCAGAAACAACACACAACACACACAATGGGCACGGGGCACGGGGCAATGGGTGGTCAATCGGTGATGCCCCTCAATGCGCTCTCTCAATGGATAATTGACAGAAGACAGTAGTCTAAAGGACACACAGGAGGAACACACTTAAATGAACACAAATCTGTTAAGGAATGGAGAAACACATTGGATCATAGTACATAAACAGATACAGATATACAGTTGCAGATACAGACATAAATCTCTTGTGAACAGAAATTAAATTTGAAATTAAAACAAAGTATTCGGAACATAGAAAAACATTAATCGTATTCATAAATTAAGCCAAATTCCACGCAAAATAATTGCTGTTTATTTGCGGACGATATTTATGGCAAACTGCACCCCACCCCCCTGCCAGCCACCGAAATTAATGACTCTTAATGGCGAGGCAACAGAGGGGGCGCAATAGATTTATAGAGAGAGAGAGAGCGATGTAGTACATACTCGAGCAGCAATTGGCGCAATGTGGCCTCGTCCTCTCCATGACATCTCAATCTCGACTCACGATCACGATCATCCCGACTCGAGGAGGAGGTGTGGCGCTGCCGCTTGGGGGCATAGCTAAACGAGTGACGATAGAAACGGCCGTTGTTCTGTATATTCTCTGCACCACCACGATAGGCGTCTGCAACAAAAAACACGAGGAACATACATATATATCATGGATATCTGTGGCATACAGAATATATCTTACCTTCTGGTCGCAATCGCACTGGCGGTGATGTCAGCTTGAGTTGTTGTGACGTTGTTGAGGGCGGATTCTTACGTCGACCACCAAACACATAATCGTAGGAATCTTCGCTCAAATTGGACACTGGACGGGCAGACCGGATCGATAGATGTGGTGTGGGTGGCAGGGGAAGGTATGGACGGAGTTTAGATTCAGGAAACAACAGAAACATAACCCTTTAAGGCTTCCATTTCAACACTTTTTCTGCAGAACAACACAGGAATAACAAAGCGCACACTGAACCGAAAATCGAACCGAAACATAAACGAAAATCAACGCAAATAACGAAGATGTTTCGATCCAAAGAGATCGTTAAAAATTACAAAACTCTACCCCAAATGAACCCATGAAAATCATAATAATCCGCATAGAAAACAAACACAATAAATCCCATAAAAATGTAAACAAAATAAATCAAAGTGATAAGAAATCATTGCCCAAAGAATATCAATAAAAATCGACACTAAATCAACACTAAATATCAAAGTAATCAAAACAAATCAAAATCCATCGAAATGATCAAAGAATCTCGTATGCATGTGTATGAAACTCACTCTAAAAACAATAAACAATAAAGCACACACCATCAAAACCATCGAAAGCATTAGAAAAATAAAGAAAATTTTGGAAAATAGATATGGATCAAATCGAATCAAAGCAAATGTTTGGTTTGTCAGGATTTGGTGGTCATATAATATCATTAGTTTGTGGTAGTTTTGGTTGTTGTTTTTGTTTATAGTTAGAGTTGTTGCAGTTCGTCGTAGAGAGAGAGAGCGAGAGAGAGAGAGAGAGAGAGAGAGTTGGTTGGGTGGTTGGTTGTTGTTGTTCGTGTTCGATTCGTGAAGATTGAAAGAAGAGAGAGGAGAGCACACAATCATCATTGTAGTTGTTATAACATTTTCATCAGTTTTCGGTGTTTTGACAGCACAAAAGGTGCTGCAGGGGGGTGTTAAAGGGGGGGCGTGGGCGGGGGGTGGTAGGCTTACAAAAAGAGCCACAAAAAAGCGCAACTGCTAAAAAACACATTCCGCTGTTACACAGCTTCAAAAAATACGCACACACAAAACAGAGAGAGACAGACAGAGAGAGAGAAAGAGAGAGAGACAAAGAGCGAGCGAGCGAGACAGAGAGAGAGCATAGATCATGGAAAAAGAGGCTGGGGAGTGGTTTTCAGTGGTTTTCCTCTTTTAGAGGGAGGTGGGAAGGGGAGGGCAGGGGAAACAGAAGCGGGGGGCAAAGGCAATACAAACAAACAAAAACTGTTATCAAAAATTGGCAATACAAACATCAGGCAAATATATAGAACTTTTCGAACACATATAGAGAGAGAGAGAGATAGAGATAGAAAGAGAGAGAGAGAGAGATAGAGTTGATTTGAAATGTGAAGGAGCGATATAGATATTTGGCATTTGATTGATTGATTGATTGACTGGCTGACTGACTGACTGACTGTCTGATTGAATGAGTGGTGCTTCTGCTGCTGTCTGCACAAAAGGGTTTCGAGGGGCGTGCGTGTGGTGGGGGAGGGGGGGCAGGGCAGTTAGGGTGAGTGTGTGTACGTATTGTGTAGGACAGTGTAGTACGGTAGGAGTGTGGCGGTGGTCCGATGTGTGTGTACTCATAGGTGTGTGTACTCATAGAGGGAGACCGCTGATAGGCAGTGCAAATGTTCCCATAGGCGAAAGGCTTCAATATGCTCGCTGATTATTCAGATTCGATCGAATATTGGAGTATTATATGCGTATATCCTGTAGACAGGATCTGCGAATGTGAATGGGCGGATGGGAGAATGGAGAGTGGGGGAATGTGATGCTCTTCTAATGGAGTCAATGCATGTACGACACTGTACCAGACAGTGTGGTGTGACAGTGTAGCAGTGGTGTGTGTGTGTAGCTGTGAGTGTGTGTGTGTGCAATGAGGGGTTTTATTTCGATAGAGAAAGGTAAACTAAACAACAACGGGGGAAAAAAACCAACAGAAAACTATAAATAAAACTAAAATGCAATAGCAATGGCAATGGCAAAAGGGCAATCGAATAGAAGCCCCAATCTACACACCAATTAAAGTTGCAATCAATTGGAAAAATGGGGTTGGAAATGAACGCAAAACGGGTGGAAAACGGGGTGGAAAATGATAGAAGGATACACAGAGGGGCAGCAGTGAGTGGTGCAACACAAACTTTTTAATGGGGCACAAAAATCTCTACACAAAAAAGCAGTGAAAAGATTCACAGCAACAAAATAAATGATAGAAACCGAAACAGGAAACAAGGAAAGAAACGGCAGGCAGGCAAACAACAACAACAACAGCAACGACAACGAGAATACAAAAGAAAAGAATAGAAAATAGAATATGCAACATTGGGGGGCACACCTGGAAATACGCTCAACGGCTGCAGCACTTGGGTGGAACGCAGTGGCGGTGGTAGCGGTGGCAGCTGTCCAAACGGGTCTTGATCGTTCGAAATGGAAGACGTCGGCGGTGAGATGATCATCGATGATATGTCACCAATGGTCGCCATGTCATTGATCTGGCAGGCTTTTCCGGGTTGGAGAGAGCATAAAGAGAGTTACGTTAGTACAGAGAGTCAAGAGAGAGGGAGAGAGAGAGAGGGGGAGAGGGAGGCTGTGTGGTCTTTGGAGATGCTTAAAAACTATGGTTTATTGTGCGTCTGGGTTTCTGGTTGGGTCCCCAAAAGGGACCACGGGAGCATGGAGCATGGAAAAGCTTTTAATTCCGGAAAAAGAGAGAAGCGAAAGAGAGAGCGAGACAAGAGGAGGGGAGAGGGTGAGGAAGGGCAAGTGTAAGGCAAAGGCAGACCAAAGCCAAAGGCAAATGGCAGAAAGGTATGTGCGGCAGTGCGGGCGCCATATTTCGCACATAAATTTTATGCCAGGAGGGGGGAGGGGGTCTTGGAGCTGGGGAGGGGCTTGGGTCCGAGTCCAAGGATGGGCGTTGCATGCATCGCTGCATACGCAAAAGCAACGCCTCGACAAACACACACAGTAGGCGTTGGAGCGAGAGCGGGAGAGCAGCAGAGAAAAGCCTGGAGAAAGCCCTGGAAAAACGAAGAAAGCGTAGGCGAAAGGCAAGCCCCTACACATGTACATGTACACACATATGTGTGTGTGTGTGTGTGGTGCGTGCCTCTGCATAAAATAGATTTCCATTTTGATTCGCAGCGGCAGCAGCGGAAGTACAGCAAGTCTTCGAGCTATTCCGCTGTGCACTCTCCGCTGTGGCATGCAGCACATGCTACCTGCTACATGCTGCCCAAGGTGCAAACGGTGAGCCACCATTACACACACATACAGAGAGCGAGAAAGAGAGAGTGGGGAATGGGGACTGGGCGAGAGAGGATCAATCAAAGCTCAATAAAAGTCAGGCCAATCGAAGGGAAACCTCATATGTGATGCCGTTTTCCTTCCATTTTCCATTCCCCCCCCCCGCCCCCTCTTCCACACAATTTGTAAGCCCCCATCATCCTTTGGCAGGACTTAAAAAATGCCTTGTTGGCTGTGCGATAAATGTGTGCTCCGTGCCCCAAAGGCTACCCCTTTCCTCCCTCTCCCCGTTCCTGCTCTTGTGGTTTGGGTCCTGCTCTCGTCCTTCCTTCCTGCCTTTCTTTCGTCCTGCTGCCACTAGCACTAACACACGTGCAACAGCATCAGCAGCAGCAGCAGCAGCAGCAGCTGCCTTTTTTTACCGTTCAACGTCGTTCAAGCGTTTCAGCAGAAGGCAGAGCGGGGCGGGGCGGGGCGAGTGGCGAGGGGGGGGAGTTGGGGATATTTTGAATTTTTATTATTTGCAATTTGCGTTAATGTTGTGGAAAAAACAAGCATGTGGCAAGGTGGCAGAAGGAGGAGGCGCCCTGTTATGGCTTTAGCTTTGGCTTTCGGCTATCGGAATATCCCTGCCCCTCCCCCATCTCCCTACTCCCCCTCCCTCTATTTGCCCCACGATTTTTCTTCTGGCTTCCCATTGAATGGCCATTTGTGTCACACACACATACAGAGAGTGTGTGTGTGTGTGTGCATACACGCACACACTAATGACCTTTTCATGGCCGCCCTGCCCCACTGCGGCCCACTGTCGATGAATGCAAGAAATGTGATGGCAAATTATGGGCCTCCTCCCTGGATCCCCGCTTGCCACATCGCCACACCTCTCTGCCACTCAGAGGCACATCCCTTAGCCACACATTTACAGCCCCACAGCCCCTACAGCCCCTGCACCCCCTACACATCCTCGTCAGGAGAGAGCCTCGGCCTCAGCTTCAGCCTCATCATCATCCGCATCCGCATCCCTTTGGGTCGTCCTCCCCTCACGAGGACATACAGCGAGCACCCAGCACCCAGCACCGAGCACCGAGTATATTGACAAAATGATTTGTAAACATTTTTCGCATCATTAGTCCTGTTCTGCGGCGGCTGCTCCTTCTGCTACGAATATTCTGTACTCCTCTGTAATTCTGCAGATCCACCCTGCTTGGGGGGCATGGGGCAAGGGGGCCCTGTGGTGTGGTGGTGGTGGTGCATCATTTCCCTTTTGGCATTTAAGCGATTAAAATCCGTGCATGCATCATGCCCCATCTGCCCCATGAATGCCACTTTCTTTCTCTGTGGGGAGCCCTGTCCATGTCCGTGTCCATGCCCCTCGCTCAGCAGAATGCCCATGGCCCCGCCCCCCCCCACCTCTTGCACCTGCCATTGAAGGATGCTTTTGGATGTAGGATTGCTGACACCGCAGCAGCAGCAGCAGCAGTAAGCAGCAGCCAAGGAGGAGCTGGAGGGATATAAAAATAAACTGCTTCCGGCTTCAATTGCATCAATGAGGATGGACGGCGACGACGACGACATGGAGTTGCCTCCCAAAGAGGGGGAGGAGGAGGAGGAGGAGTAACAGGAGACAGACAGACAGCAGGAGACAGGAGGAGCTGCACGAGAAGCTGCAGGATGCAGGATGCAGAGGCTTTGGCAGCAAATATTTGCTTAAATTTGTGCTGAGGTTAAGCTTTTTGTTTGCCTTTGCATCAGCAGCAGCAGCAGCAGCATAGAGGAAGGGAGGGGAGAGGAGAGCAGATAAAATATGAATAGGAGAGGGCGAGGAGAGAGAGAGCGAGAGAGAGGGAGGCAAAGCAAGAGGCGCCAGGGAGGAGGCAAAAGTAAAGTTGATGACATCTCCCTCAGTGGCCTCTGTCCACAGCGAAAGGTGTATTCCATGTTGAGGTAGGGCCCACGCTCTCCGTTACTCTCTGCATTCAAACCACAATAGAGATCCTTGAGGATCCTCGCAAGCAAAAGGTTGGAATATTCAATCAATTGATTCGTTTTCGATTGGTTTTCCTCGAGAGAAGAGGCATCTACATATCCGTGTGTCTGCTGCATGGGTCGGACCTTGCCACTCTCGTCTTGTACCTTGCGCACCACAATTGCGTCTGGGGGCAGCCGCTGCATCCGCTTGGATGCTTCGTTTGGCTTTGGCTTTGGCCCTGTCCCTTGTCCCTTGTCTCGTGGTCTGGCTGGTGGTCGGTCTGCTTCTGCTGCTGCTGCCCCTGCCCCTGCCCCTGGCCCTTCGCTTCTTATTTCTGCTCCTGACATAGAAAAATAGTTGACTGTGGCACGGGGCAAGGGGCGGCTACTGCTGCTGCGTTTTGACTGCATGCCAAGGCTGAATGAAAGCCTGAGAGGCGGAAAGGCGGAGAGGAACGACTCCATCCTGACGATGCTGCTGCTGCTGATGACGCAAGCAGTCAGCCATGTGGCATGTGGCAGTGTGTGTGCGTGGCAAGTGCATTGAGCAGTTTATTCACATGTGGCACTGTCTATGTGTGTGTGTGTGTGTTGCAAGGCTCTCTGTGGCACTCTGACTTTGAGGCTCCTTCTTGGCCATTGACAAGAAAGAAAAGAACTTTCGCCTTGCGTCTTGTGCCTCGTGCCTCGTGCTTCTTCTGCGTCTTGGGGGCAAGTTATGAAAAGTGACCTCCAATCTTCTGCATGGTTGCATGCAACACACCCGCATGCCATGCACCCCCTTCCCCTCTCTGGCTCCAGCATTATGCAATCTCCAGACTTCGTTTCGGGGCTCCGATTGATGGCCATTTTCCGCTGGCATTTTCCACTTTCCTTTTGTCTCCGCAGCGAAACCAAATCATCGTCGGGGGAAAATTGAAAACTTATTAATTCATGAGGGGCCGCCGCCACTCGCCTAATCAGACGAGTCCTGAATGTCCCTCGTGGAGAACGGGAATAAAATTTAAAATTCAATTAACCGCAAAAGCGAAACGGAGGCGAGTGGAAAACAATGCATTTTCCGAGAGATTTTTCCCACTCTATCTCGCATGTGCATGCCCCACAGCCCCACCTGTGCGTTTGCCCCACCTGCGGACACGATTTACCGATTTTCCGCCGATGAAAAGCCTTTTAATGCGGCCAGCTTAAAGGAGGCTTTTGTCTTAAACTAAATGTTTCCATTCAATGATTAAATGATTGATTAAACGAAATAAAAGACCCTGCCACAAATCCACACCCACACCGCACACCCACACAGGTGCAGTTCGCTTTTGTTGCTGCTGTTATTGTTGTGGCACGTGCATTAATAGGCTTTTGTCTCTGCTCACCGCAGATACAAAATTATTGCTGCTTAAATGCACTTGAATACTTGAATATCGCATGTGCAGCATTCATTGTGTTGCCAGTGGCATGCCCCCTCCTCCCTTGAAGGCTGCATTAACACAGAAAGCAGATAAACCCTCCCTCTCCTTCCCTCGTGTCTCCCCCTCGCCATGCGACGGATTGTTGCCTCGAGTTTGCCTAACTCGAAGTTTCCAGCCAAATATTGAGAGACGACAAGGATGGGCTCTCGGCTGTGGATAAGCCATGTGTCTATGTGTCCGGGCCAAGCACTTGACAATCAGCTCTCGTCTCACTGGCAACAGCATGCCACAACACAGAGACAACATCAATAGAAGCAACAGCACAGGCACAAGCAGCAGCAGCCTCTGCCCTGGCCAGAGTCCCCAAAACTGATAGACACCCCGAGAGGATTTCCAGCAGGAGGATTGCCACAGGGACACACAGTGGGGCACGTACCCATTGAAAGTGTGCCTCGAAGACCTGGAAGCCCTGGAGATCTCACTGTCCTCCTTTGGTGGGAATTTCCACACATTCCACGCAGTTCCATTGGAGTCGTCCCACTGTGGCTTGCCTCTGCTGCTGCCCTTCTTCAGAGTGTATTGACAATGCGGGGCATCTGCTGAGACAACACTTGCAGCTCCCCGCATTCTCGAGACATTCTCCTCCCTCCGCAGAGGCTTCACCAGCTTCGCATCTTCGAGGGATCTCCGCCGCACTCCAGTGTCTTCCCCTGCCCAAAAGTTTGCCTCCTAGATTATCGCCCGTGTTTATTTGTCCACACATGCCGCATGACTTTCACCTTTTGCCAGCGGCAGCTGCCAGTTCATGGGGCGTATGATTAATATGATTTGCCAGCCGCAAAGTCAAGCTGCAACGTGCAGCAGGCAATCCATCAATGCACCCGTGCCCCGTGCCCCTCCCCGTGTCCGTGCCCGAACTACTTTCGGAAATTCGCGATTCGACTTTAACGATCTGACATTTATCACATGATTAAAATCACTTTACGCGCGCGCGAGAACTTAATGCTTGGAATATTACGTATACGTATGCCGTATGTGCCGCATATGCACCATTAAGAGTGATGTGTGGCACTTAAATCTGTACAAAGAGGGGGAGAAGGGGGGAGAGGGAGAAGAGACTTACGTTTATCCATAGGAAATCCATTTCGGGGGCAAAGAGATGGCGAATTATCCTTGCGTTATCCTCCGCCTCAGATGCTGCTCCTTGTTGTTGCTGCTGCTGCGGCTGATGTGGCAGGCAATGCTCCGCTTGCCTCTCTCTGTCTCTCTCTCTGTCTCTTCTGGCAGCGGTTGTGGCAAATGATAAAGACTGCTAGAAAATATGCATTTTTAATGCCATAAATTAGTTTTTCCGTTTGCCGTTGCCGTTGCCGTTACTCCGTTACACCGTTACACCGTGGACCGTGCAGCCACCGGGGGGTGGGCGGGTGTGTGTGGGTCTGTGAGAGGGAGGGGGGTTGATGGAGCTGCAAATAGAGAAGGAAGAGCACACGGAATTAAAGTAGATGCCACGGAGAAGCGAGCAAAAGGTAAAAGTGCCAGCAGGAGTCGCAAAGGGAGTGGAAAAGGAGGCGGGGCGGGGCGGGCGGGGCGGGCGGTGCGGTTGGGAACGTGGACTCAAAAGTGAATCCTTTGTGTTTTCCTCCTAGATGAGGGGGCGGGGCTCTGCCTTAAAGTTTTACTGTGTTCTTAAAGTTAATATATCCGATTAGCCAGCCACTAATCGCCTGCTTCCATTAGCTTTTGCTGCTCTCTCTCCCCTCTCTCCTCTCTCTCTTCTCCTTTCTCTCTCTCTTTGCACTCTCTTTGGCTGTGGTTTTAATCACACTTTAAACTTCTCCACTGAGCAAAACTTTGTGTAGATTCCAGCATCAAATGTCGACTGGCTGGCTGGCTGTCAGGGCCGTCAGCAGATCATCGCAACATCGTTTACTGTCTGTCGCTCCCGCTCTGATGTGTGGCATCCTCCCCCTCCTCCGCCGCCTCCTCTACTCTAGAGACAGGTGTGTGGCTGCTCCGCTGCTGCCCCAAAAACTGTTAAAAGTCAAATTAAATTCTATTTTTAGGGCCACCGCCACCGAAATGTGGCCCCGAAAAGCGGCAGATTCAAAGCCAGCAACGCCAGCGACCCTTCCCCTCTCCCCCCCTCCCCACTGCTATCATCTATCATCTACTATCTATCTATCCATCTATCCTTCATCCTTGCCACCAGCCACCACCAGCCATGCCCCCTCATTCCCTTCCATTTAGCGCTTCATTCCTTCCCCGCCTCCCTGCTCTGCCTCCTTCCTTCATAGTTTCGTTAATTACTCCATGAATTTTACAGTTTTCCACATGCCACACACACTACTGATAATGATGCGGCTCCTCCTCCCCCGCTGCTCCTCCCCCTTCCGCTGCTCCTCTGATGGAAATGAATATGCAAATTTGTTTAGAAATCTGGGGAAATATTCGCCGGAAAATGTACGAGCCGAGAGCTGGAATATACAATTCGGGGGCATGACACAGCTATGGATACCAATTAGAATCTGATTATCTTCAGAGGCAGCATCGAGAGGCACTAGAGATCTGGCAGCGACGCGGCGTGGCATGCAAGCGGAATGCAAAGAAAATGAGCTGGAAAATTGGAGGAGGATGAAGAAGTCATAGGATTCCTCTCCCTCTCTCTCGCTCTCTCTATTTCTCTCAGTGTACAACTGCTGGGGAAATGGGGCTAATGATGCGCATGATGTGGCTATGATGCCTCTCCCCCTCTCCCGCCTCTCCCTCCTGTTGGCATTGTCCTCGCTCGCGTCTTTATCCGTCTCCATCATCCTGCGTCAGCAGCGTGCCACAGCCAAAGCCACAGCCGCAGTTGCAGACTCAACTTCATCTTCATCTAGGGGATCTGCATGGTTGCATCCTCCTCCTGCTGCTGCTGCTGTTGCAAGTTGTGCGCTGCACCGCACTGCATGGAAATTAATATTAATCGCGGCAGCAAATGCATTAAAGCCGCTTTTAGATCCCTTTTGTTGCTTATTTATTGCGTTTTGTGGCGCGTTATTAAAAGTGCCACCACCACCACTGCCTGCCCCACAATTTGTAATCATTAGGGGCATCTTCCTGCCGTTGCCACTCCCGGCTGGAGATACTTTTGGGGCACGGCACAGACAGACGGCTGACAAAAAGTCAGTGACATTTTAGCCGCAAAAACTCAACAGCCATGCAAATCGTATGCAAATTTCAGCGAGAGAGAAAGCGGGGAGAGATAGGGAAAGAGAGAGAGAGACAGACAGCAAATGCAGCTCCACTGCCCCGTGCCACTGCCCCTGCCACTGCCCAATTTTGCACATTTAATGTCACTTTGTCATCCATTCTCCTACTCGTCTCCTGCCCTTCCCCGTGTGGCAGTTGTCGTGCCACAATTTAAGTGGCAACTTGACTAAATTAATACGACACTGACACTGCCACTCCCCACCTCCCACCTCCCACCCACCCACCTCCCACTCCCCGCCACTGCAGTGCAGTGCAAAGTGCAAGTGCAGCAAGTGGCCCTGGACTTGTCGCATGTCTCCCGTCTCCCATCTCCCGTCTCTCGTCTGTTTTCCCTCCCATTACTCTCTCTCCCTTGCTCCTCTGGCAAAACTTTTTGGCCAACAAAATATGAATAATTATTCATGTTCATGCATTCATGCTGCATGCCACCCACAGCCGAGCCCAGGCCACACCAAATCCTCCCACTGCCTCGCAGTCTCCGAGTCTTTAAGGACCCCCCCACATTCTCTATAGAATATTCTCTCCAATTTATGCTGCCACCTGCCCCTCTCCCTCCCCCTCATTCATGCATTCATCACACACGATGTGGATGCCTTGCCGCCGCTCCCTGCCGTCTGCTCCCTGTCCAATGGGTCTCCTGGTCGCCTCTTGGTCTGTCAATTGCCTTAAATGCAATTTAATTTTCCACCTCATGATGCAAGTTCTTCCCTATGCAAAGGCACTCACCACCTCCGGCTCCAGCTGCACCACTCTGCCACTCTGCAACAGCAGCTCAAAATCCCCGCATGGAAACTCTTTTTCTATGCAACCTTCTGCCCCCGTTCCTTGCCCCCTCTGCCACACTTTGGCTCGCAGTTTTGTGGCCAGGGCTATGGCTATAACCCATAAGGCAATTTCTATCACAGCATCCCCTACATGCTACAAGCGACATGCCACATGCCACTTGCCACACATCACCCACCCCGCACTCTCTCTCTGTCTCTCTCTCTCTCCTTCTCTGTCTCTCTCTCTGTGTTGTGGCACTCATAAGCCGCCTTGAATGGGTAAATGTCAAAGTTACTCCTTGGCGTAACATTCGACACATTCGCAGGAGGAGGCAGGCGGCAGGCGACAGGCGGCAGGAGCGGCACACACAGTCCTGCATGTGTGTGTGTGTGTTTGCTAGTGTCCTTCTGCTGGATCCTGGATCCTGGGGATTACATTACACTAAGTTCTGTGCAAACACCAGAGTTGGTTCTCCTCCGTTCCTGCAGTTCATTAACATGTTACACGGACACGGACTACGGGACACGGACTGCGGGACAAGGGAGAGGGACACGGAGTTCGAGTCGAGTCGAGTCGAGTTGAGTCGCCGGCGAGACTTTGGCTTTCGTTTGCACTCCACTCCACACTCCACTCCACACTCCACTCCGCTCCAATCTCTCCACGTTTTTGTTTGTCTGTGGAAATGTATGCCTATCTGTGTCTATCTCTGTGTGTTTGTGTGTGTGTGGCTCTTCTATGTCTCTGGCTCTGCCTTTCAATCTGTGGGTTGTACGCATATGCTTTATACCTTTTTCTCAATGCGGAAGTGTAGGTGGTCCTATCTCCTGCCTCCCTCCTGGAGCTGCCTTCCACTTCAAACCTCAAAGGTTCCGTTCTCCCATTCAGACACATACACACATACATACATGTGTTTTTTTTGCCTCCCTGTCTAATCTCGGAATTTAAATATAAAGCATAAATAATTAACACAGTCGGCAGCTGGAATTCTGGGAGCCACGAATGGAAATGGAACTCCAAGAGTGGTGGATGGTGGATGGGTGGGGGAAACCTCTTTCCCCTAATTAGGGAGCAGGCTTTTAGGGGCTGATCATCATCATCGTTTACAGTAGCAGCAGCTGCAACAGCAACAGCCACAGCAGCCACTGCCACATATCATGGCACGACTATTCTCCAGTTAATTTGCACTTTTAATGCATTTTCCACTTGTGGCAAATGTTTGAGGATGGATGGAAAACCCGAAAATACGGCAAAACCCTGACCGAAAATTTCATTTGTTCTCCTCTGGGAGGAGGGGGGAGTGCCAGTGAGGGGTTGCACATGCAACCAACAGCAGCAGCAGCATGCAATCGTTGCATACTTTGCGGCGCAAAACAAAACCTAGAGAGCCCCAGAGGCGGCAGCTGCAGCAACAGCAGCAGCAGCAGTAGCAGCCTCTGGTTTGTGCCCCCCCCACCCTTCCCTTCCCTTCCATTCCCTTCCCTGGTCTCCACTCGTCTATGTTGCACGTCAATGAGTTGCCGAAACAAAACCCCAAAAACAACTTGCACCAAAACACAGAACGAGATAGAGATGGTCAGAGAGAGGGAGGGGAGGGGAGCGGGGAGATGCAACTCCAGCCCTGCTCCTATGGCCGAGGAGAGGCCGTACCGTACCGTACCGTAAAACTTGCAATTCGTTTTAATGAATCCGTCCTACAGGCCACACATCCACATCCCTATCCTACCATTGGGATCCATCCACAGAACCGCATGCCACATGCCACATGCCACAATGCCACAGCCCATGCAGGCCACACAGGCAGGAGGCAGGCCGGCAGGCAGGCAGCAGGCAGCAGGCACTCTCCCTCTCCTCTCGCCTCTCTCTGTGAGATGGGAGAGAGAGAGAGGGAGAGAGGGAGAACTGATTGTATCAACTTCCTAAGTGGATTTTGCAGTCCAACTGGCATTAAGCTCTTGGCCGCAGGTAATTTCGTATGAATGAAAAGCAAAAGTCTCTCTCTTCCGCCCAGACTCCTCTCTCTCTCTCTCTCTCCATCTCTGGGTGCTTCTTTCTCGTATTGGTATTCTGCACTGTGTTTTCTTGCGCTGCAGTTTTGTTGCTTTGTTGTCGAGCGACAGGAGGAGGAACAGAACCGCTGGTCCAATCACTCGGATTTGCTTACAGTGGGAATCATCAGGGAATTTTAACCATCCTTCACCCCTCTCTCCCCTCTGCCCCCTCTCTCTGTGGCTCTTGCATAGATTAAGTTCTTTCATTATATAGAGAGACAGAGAGAGAGTCCACTGTAGTGACAGGAAGCCAGCCTGAGCCTGAGCCTCTGCCACTGCCTCATTCTCAGCCTCAGTCCCAGTCCCAGCCTATGCATATGAGCGCAGGGACAAGCACTCACATTTCATGCCATTGCCATTCCTGAGGTTCCTCTGGTCGCGAGTTCCGTTGCTTTTTCCTGCTTCCTCTACCCTCCCTCCCACCCTCTCTCTCTCTCCCTCCGCACGACCACTGCTGCTATGACATTGTCTTTCAATAAACATTCATTCCTATGATGGCATGGCCATTCCATGAGGAGAAAAGAGAACAAGAGGAAAAGAGGAGAAGAGTAAATGGGGAAACTGGATGGGGATGGGGATGGGGAGGGGAGAGTGGCACAGTAGCAGAGCAGAGCGGCACTGGGAATCCTTCCGTTATGATTTTTGTTTGCTTGTCGAAACTTTGGCTCTTCCTTTCAGCTGCTCTTTCACCCACACTTCGTCCTGTGGCTTTTCGCACTCATGAATTTTTAAGAGCGCCCCCGTTCCCCATCTCTCTCTCTCTCTCCCCCTTCAGTTGGCAGCAAACTAACACCAAGTCCAGGACAAGGCTTTCCTCTACCTATCTACCTCCCTCCCTCCCTCCATGCCCCTCATCCGCTCTCTGCCATTGGGCAAAAGTTGAAATAGTTTCAATGCAATTTTGATGATTCGATGTTTCGAGAGAGACAGAGACAGAGAGGAGAGACAGAGAGGGGAGTGTGTGTTCCAGGTGCCATAAGCACGAATATTGCTCTGATGGACAGAGGGAATATTTGAATGGGCTTTTGGCCAAAATGGGGGAAAACATTGTCATGCCAACGTCCCGTCACTCTGGTGGCCATGTGTATGTCTGGGCCAATCTTTGAGTCACATGAAATTCTAACTGCACAATTTCCGATCTCAATTCGAATTTGACATCAACTCAAATTTCAATTTCATTACGCATTAAATATGAAAACAGACAGAGAGAGAGGGAGATATGGGAGAGAGAGAGAGAGAGTGGTGCGTGCACCTCTCTGTCATGCCATATGTCAACTGATTCCATAAAAATAATAAAGTTAAGTGAAAAGTGATGCCATATATGTACCATACCGAGTGCTGTTCTGTGCTGTGCTCTGTGCATCGTAATAGATTTACCTATAAATGTTTATGGAGTTTGCTTAGTCGCGTGGAAGTGCCATAAAAATCATAAACACTCCCGCACACACACACACACACACACTTTTACACAGCCAAATAAACAGTAAAGAGAAACAGCATCACAGAAAAAGTGCAGGGGCATAAAAACAACAAGAGAGAGAGTGAGAGAGTGGAGTGGAGTGAGAATAACAACAGCATAGTAATCACTGCCGAATTATGAGGAAAAAGCGATTGAAAAAACGAGTACCGGTATGTACAAGGTATATTTAACACAAGGTGAGGCATGACCAAACCGGTTGTATATCAGCTCCACTTGGAAGCACACTTAGGTCCCCATCGTGAGCACCGCCTCTCCATGCCACACCTCGTGTACATCTACCCTGGGAATGCAATGTAGCTGTTGTTGCCATTTCATGTGTTTGCACTCTCTTGCAATTCATCGTTGTGTTTTTGTTTTTTCTTTCTTTTTGCCGGCTGACGGAGGTTTTAATTGAGTTGAGCTCATGTCGCTCTCCTCTCATTGTATGCTGCTGTTCTCTTGTTTCTTTTGCTGATGCTGCCGCTGCTGGTGCATCGTGATTTTCCTTTTCGTTTTTCTTTTCAATTAATTTAAAATGCAATTGTTTTTAAGCGTCGAACACATCATCGCGCAAACTTGTTGCAATTTTCGTTTATTGCTTTATCTTGTTAAGTTCTTTCTTCTTCGCCGCACTCTCGCGTGGCACTTTCTCTCTCGACTCCTCCTGCTCCTCCATCTCCCCCTCTCCACCCATAGAATGCCATGTCATGTTGACAAGTGCGGCAGAGCGAGATGTGAGACAAACAGCACTCAGCGACAGCGGTAAAGATTAATGCGCGCGAATGAAAGAGCAACAAATTCTGTTTGCCAAGCGCTTACCTTTTTTGGTTTTTGTTTTTTGTTTACGCGGCTGTTCTCTTATATTAATTTATGCTTTAAATATACTCGACTCGACTCAAGTGGAACGTATAGATAACCGCAGCGCTAATTAACTTATTGGTGCTGGCGATTAAGCCCCAAAAAATTGGAATTTAATGGAACCTTCTTGACTGTTGCACTTGAGAAACACTAGCATAAAGCGATTAGCACTTCAGACACGACTGATAATGAAAGAACGGAACGGAACGGAACAGTACGGTACGGTGAGGTACGATACGGTACGGACAAGAGCAATAACTAGCGAAACACGTTAACAATAGCTAATTAAAGACGTTTACACTTGTACGAACAAACCGGCAGGCAATCACAACACGGACGCGAACACGACGATGGGCCTGACCTGACGACTGGCGGTGTTGGAGCTCGCGATAGAACTGTGTGGAGCCCCAGTAAAGTCGAGAGGGAGAACCTAAGCCAGAAACAGAAACAGAGAAAGAGACAGAGACAGTGGAGAGCGCCCGATAAAAGAGAGACAGAGGGAGAGAGACAGCGAGAGAGAGCCATTAAACTGTAAAACCTGCCAGACCAGAGTTTTGTTATTGATATGCTTACGAGATGAAGAGTGAGAGAGGAGTGGGGGGACAATGGAAGGAATAACGACAAGGCGAAGCTGTAATGCTCTTTCCAGGAAAGGGAATACTATACATACACACATATGTATGTATATCTATTGATGGGAATACTCTACCCAGCTGTTTTTGTGGGAAGTAAATAATTCCAAGCTCTGTCTGTTGAGGTCGGAATTCCAGAGTCGTGAATTCTAATTATTCTAATTTAGTGGCGTTTAAATGTCATTACAACACTGTAAAAATTAGTGTGTTTTTTAAGGGTCAATGACAGCTTTTTGTTAAAACAAAAAACAATTCTTCTCAACAGATAACCTCATAAATTCACGAAGAAATAAGTAAAGAGGGAGAGCCGGAGAGTACTTTAATGAGTGATGCACGATAAGATAGGAATGTTCTCTCCCCCTTCCCACTTACACTCCACTGCACTCCACTCCACTTTGCATACAACATGTTATTAACTTCCAATGCATTCCATGGGTGGGAGAACAAAACAAAACGAACTTGGATAAACTTGGTGAAACAAGGCAAGCGACGAAAAGTGAAAGCAAGGTTTACACTGGGATTTAATAGATAGATCGACTCTGAAGGGGATGGGCTGAAGGCGAGAGACAAGCGGCAAGTGGCAAGAGGTGCACCGCCACAGCAACAAATTTCGATTTAGAGTGCCTGCCATGCCCCCACATCCTCTGCATCCCATCCCCTACCCCTACCCCTACCCCACACACACATTTACTCGTATAATGTATGTATCGAGCGACAAGCTACTTAATGTAATCGCATTTGTATCTGCAATTATACACAAGTACTCGGATACTCGATATCCTCGTACTCGTACTCGTTCTCGTTCTCCGCCTCCGCCTCCGCCTCATACTCGTTCCCGTTCCCCATACTCGGACTCGTACGCGGGGGGTTTTGACTTTGATTTTGATGCCGATTCAGATTCAGATTCCGAAACAGATTCCGAATTGCGATTACGATTACGATTGCGGCCTGTTATCAGGCCTCAACAAGGGGCAAGAACAATGCCACACCTGAGTGCGCTTGGAATGGGGTAGCATAGAGTGGCTGTGGGGGGCATGTCGTGGAGAGGGCTTAGTGCCTGTCGAGGGTGTGACGGCAATTAGTGTCGAGAAGTGTCGAGTGTCGATTATCTCAGGGTGGGGACTGGGATCAACTGCTGGGGCCAAGCGTGCCCTGCTGCCTGAGGCCTGCCTGATGCCATGCCTCGTTTCGTGCTTCAAGAGTGTTTTGCGGTGATGAGACTTCGACAAGCAGATACTCGTACTCGTACACTGATAGCGGTTGCCGTTTGCCACTTGACTTGGCTAAGACTTGGCCTACCGAAGTCGGACCGGACACGCATTCTCAATCTTTGACCTGAGTCTGAGAAACGCTACGATTTTACACCCCAAAGGAGGTACAGCTGAAGAAATTGATGCGGTTTTGAGGGTGAATGTGTTTCATGGAAAATATCGGTCCTATGACATGTTTTTGGATATATTCCCCATGAAACCAAATCAATTTTATATCAAAATTGAGCATTATATGTATGTATGTATGTATCATCTATTAGCCATGAAAAGAATTTGATGCTTAATCTTAACAGATTTCCACCGACCTATCGGTATCCATCTCTCTTTAAGAAATCAGCCACCCGCAGAACAGGCCCTTCGCCGTTTCCGTCCACGTCAACATGTACGCTCCCTTTGGGCTTCGACATAGTCGCATATTATCTAAGATTTAATCACTCTCTGCCTCTTATTTGCCAGACAGCAAATTGAAATAAAACCAGAACGAAGCCAAAGCAGAGTTGAAATCACTTTTGCTCTGCTCATTAATCTCAATTCGGGAGGAGACCGTCGTCGAGGCGTCGAAGAGGAGGCTCGAACCTTTTCTAAGAAACGAAGACGCCTTGGAGTATACTCCGATTTCCATTCCATTTCCAGCTTCAAGAGATTGTCTACATTGTGTATCAGAGTATGTCACTCGCTCTTTGTTTGTCTGTGTGTGTGGGTGTGGGTGTCTTTATGTATGTGTGTGTGTGTGTGTGTGCTTTTGCAATTATTTATGCCGTTCATTTGTTCCACGGCCACGACAGCTGCACAAAGCATTGGAGCAATAAAAGGCAACGACAACGACAGGCGACGTCTCCAACGTTTGGACGTGGCCGAAGGGAACATATCATTTACATGCCACACCAGGCACTGCTGCCCCACTGCCTACCCCTGCCAGGCGGCAGCAGCAGCAGCCACAATGACGACGCGACGCCCCCGCACAATGGCCAAGGCGCAGGACTCGAATCCTGGCCCCAACATCCCGCCGCCCGCCGCTCCCCCGCTTCCTGCCACGATGAGATGTAAAGTTTAACACATAAACTCAAGACAATTTGTGCGCGTATGTGTAAGGAATAAGGCAAAAGGCAAATAATTTACAAGTTTCTGCAACCAAAAGAGGGTGCTGCAGGGGCAGGGGCAGGGGCGGGGGCTGCTGGGACTGCGGAGGGGTGTGGCAGATAGCCAGTTCCAGCGTGTGTGGAACATGTGCAAATACAAAGAGCAGTCCGTGGACCCAAGAAACTTTTGCTGCTGCTCCGTGAAGCTGCAACAACAGCAAACAAAAGATGGGCTCCACTGATACCCTACCCAAAACTGTTTGTTTCCATGATACTCTCATTAGATCTTAATAGAAATAGTTAGGTTCCTTAAGGAAACCTTAAAGAAACCTTAAAGATCGATTGATTCCATAGGCTATGGTCATAGTGTGGATCTGCGGAGGCATCCTACTCTTTTCTATATAAAAAACTGATCTACAGAAATCGTAATACTCTCTGGAAAGGGCATTGCAGACACACACACACACACACACATACAATATACATATGTGTGTAGTATATGTACACCCACACACACATGTGAACCTTAAAATGTGTTACAGAGGGCGTACAAAAGTGTAAAAATAAATAATTTAAAGTGTGTGTAAAGGACACGGGGCGGCGAAAAAAACATTGGACGGCGCGCGGCCATTGCCATAAAGAGCGCGCCAGCAGCAGCACCACCAGCAGGAGCGGAGCACCACACGCACACACACATTCACACTCATATGTGCGTATGTATATGGGACACACACATAAATACATATGCATTTATGGGCAGTAGTTGTTGTGCCTTGTGTCTGCCTGCCGCTGCCGCCGCCGCCGCCGCCGCCGCCGCCGCTGCTGCTGTGTGCGTGTGCATAATATTTTTCCACCTCCTGCTCCTTCTCCACCTCCTGCTCCACCTTCTGCTCCTCCCATTCTCTTCCTTTTGCGTTCTGTAAACTTTTGCGCTCAATACCACAACAAGAGCAACAACAGGAGAAAGGGAAGCAGCAGGAGGATGAGGAGGAGCAGCAGCAGCTGCAGGTTTGGCCTTTGAAAGTGTTGTCCGCATAAACCAAAAGACAGAGAGAGAGACAGAGAGAGTGGGAGCGAGAGCGAGACAGTGAGACAGCGAGAAAACTTATTATTATGTTGTCCGTAAAGAAAACCAACAACAATAGTGGTCATAAGAAGAAGCAGGAGAATGGGGCTGGAAGAGGGAGCAGGAGCAGGAGGAGGAGCAGGGAAATAAAGGAGGCAGCAGCAGCAGGAGAAGAACAAACAACAAAGAGGCCAACGCGTGCCAAAAGAAAACCAGCAGCAGCAATACCGAAAATTGGGAACAGAAACCCAGAAAACCCATAAAGAGAACACCAGAGGCGTTGGGGGATCTCCAAAAAAGGGGTTCTGGGAGGAGGAGAACTATGAGGAGAACTTCTAAAAGAACTGTGGAAATTCAAAAAGAGATTTCTTAAGGGAGTACTTCATCAAGCTCTAGTTCTGGGCTCTACTCTATGATCATCTCTCAGATATCTGTGGGAACTCAATCTGATGCTGAACCATCCATGAAGTGCCAAGAGTTATCCTTGGAAATGCCAAAGAATCGGCGAAGAAAGGCAAGGCAATGTCTCGAGGGCGCTTCTGTTTGGTTCATTATACAAATAGAAAGGAAAAATCTCCAAAGAAAATCACGAACATCATCATTTAGGGAGTAAAATCCAGGAGGAATAGTGAAAGCATTGGTAAACGAAAGAAGAGCCTCTCCATCTCCAACGCCATCGCCATCTCCCTCTTGATTAGCCACTCCACAATCTGGTTTTTGAGTTATCTTTCATCTGCTTTCAGTCTCGCGCTCGCCCGCTCGCTCGCTGGGGCCATATGCTAATATCAGTTTCAATAAAACTATTTGCTCAACTAGCGCCCAAACACCTTTGGTGGTGTCTGTGTCGCCACTCATCCAATCAACCCTCCAGTAAAAAGATGAAAAAACCCTCTATTCCTTCGCCTTGCAGCAATCTGCGCCACTGAGTTTCCTTTCTTTTCATGCCACAAGGCTCCTGTCTCCTGCCTCCTGCCACCTCCTGCCACCTCCCTCCGCCTCCCTCGTTTGGGGCAGGCAGGAAGAAGTCATAATTCATACAGAAAATACCAGAGCCAATATTTGTGCGTTGCCTTCTTTCATTTCTTGCGCTCGAAGGCGTCGCTTCCTTGGGATTTTTTTGCCTCTTCGTCCGTCCCTTTCTTTTATGCCACAGCACACACAAAAAGGTGCGGAAAATGCAGAGCATTTTTCATCATTTACTAGGGCCGGAGCTCTTGCGGCCCCACCAGTATCCAGTATCCGCCCCAGTGCTTATCAATATGCCCCCATCAGAGAGTGCCCCACCAGTGCCTGCCGTGGCCTGCCCTGCCCTGCCCTGGCCTGGGCTGGCCCATTAAAGCGCACAAATATGCGCAAATTCTCCGATTCTCCGATTCTCAAATTCCCGATACGCTACGAATATTTGCAATAATATTAAACGCAACTTTCGCCTGCTGCTGCTGCCTCTGCTGTTGGGGGCAAAAATATTGAATTATAGTTTTTGCATGCGCTGCCCTTTCTCTCTCTCTGTGTGTCTCTGTGTCTCTGTCACGGCGTTTTTGTGCAATATTTATTTTTTTTTTATTTATTTATTTATATTTGAGCAAATATTTAATATTTATTTAATTGCAACGACGAGGACAAAGGCCGCAAAAAATGCTGCGAATTATCTTTGGCCGCTGGCCAGCAGGCAGGCAGGCAGGAAGGCAGGCAGGCCATGGCAGAGGCCATGGATGGCATTCCACGAAAGGAATGCAAATAATAATCGTAATAAGTTACTTAATTAAATATTTCACGTGCCGCAGGAGACGCGACACGGACTCTCCTTTCTCTGGATTCTGTGTTCTGGATTCTCTGTTTAATTATTATTGAATTGTCTGTGCGAGAATTTCAATTATGATAACCAAATAGTTCAATTATGTCTGTCTGTCCCACGACACGAGCTGCTTTTCATATTGTTAAATGACTTTTCTTTTCATTTCCGCTGCTTTCCGCTGCGATTCCCCCACCCACCGTCCGTGGGAGAGACTTAATTATAAAGGGATTTGTGGCAAAAATCATTGAGCAGCAGGAAAAATGAATACAATATGCAATTATATTACATTTCACAGCGAGAGTTGGCCACGAAAATGCAATACCATCCACAAAGGCAATAAGTTCAACCATTTTTAATAACATTTCTTACATTTCCATGACAAAAACAACGTATATTTACGGAATCTTCTTTCGCAGTGAAGAGTGAAATGAAAATTGCCACAATTACAGCAGCCACAGCAATTTCAACAACAAGCAATCTGCAATTATCGTACTTCAACAACAACACCATTCTATAAGGCCATCAGGGCGAAAAGTCAGCCTCCATCTACAACAATTCCAACAACTCTACAAGAAACTTCATCAGAAAAACAGCCCTTATATAAAAAACTAATCAAATTTCCATTAGAAATCAGCTTCCACAGTGTGAGACCCAACTGTAATACCATCTACAACATCAACCAACAATATTTACAACAACCAACAACCAGAACAACAAGAACAACAACTGCGCCTCAATATCCAAAAACTAATCAAATCAAATTTCAATTATTGTTCGCTTTCCACGTGTATGTACATGGGTACATCTCCGTGGCCATCAGTTGGTGGGCGTGCCGGCAAATAGAGGCGTTGTTTGCAAATGCAAATGCAAATGCAGTGGTTCATCACCCACAGTTGTTCCCTCCCCCCTAGTCCCTTTCACCCTTCCTCCCTCCGCTTCGCTCTTTTCACCTATACTCTGCTGACGATCTCATTTGTGCACACGGTTGCCATTTCGCTTGATTACATGCATTTTATATGCGCCCGCCCGAAAGTAGGCTACACTTTTCAATCACAATCAAATTTTATGCCACTCTCCACACACACACACACGAGCGAGAGAGAGAGCGAGAGAGAGCGAGAGAGAGCGATACAACGGCAAACGGAGTGCATGCGAGGATACAAGCAGAACAGCTCTCTCTTTGGGTACATTTTCGCCTGCCAAAAAAGGAATAGACTCCTAGAAATGGGAAATGGAATACCGTTGAAGGCTTAGTCGAACCCAATGATACCCCTCTCCTTTCCTGAATGATGGTTTCTGGGCCTCTGAAAATTTCCCACTTTAAGATTCAGTTATCTAATTTTACAATGAACGTAGTTACGTTACCATTTCCCCCGACCCCCCTCCCCGCCGCCATTTGTGCTGCTCTTTGCACTCGTTTTTTCCACACACAGTCCACTCCACTCCACTCTACTCCACTCGATTTTCCACACTCCACACACTCTACGTATTTTTCCACACATTCCACTTCATCCGTAATTCAATATTCTCCTCCAACGTTAACGTTGTTATAAGGTAAAGAGCAATAAAGGCAATGGCAACGACCAAATTGACAGTTTGCTAGCCATGCCCAACCAGCGGGGCATGCCCCGTTCCTCCCTCGTGCCTCCCCTTCCTACTCATGTTCCTGTTCCACCTCCTCCTCCTCCTCCCGCCACGACTTTATTGCTAACTATTGTGCACAGCGTGGCGTATACGTAATATTTGATTGCACCTGCGATGGCTATGGCTATGGCGATGGCTATGGTTGCTGTCGATTGAACAGCGGCAGCGGGTGCGCTGTTCTGGGCTGGACTGGGCCGAATCGCGATTCTCATTTACATAACAACGACTTAAGCGAGAGTGAGTGTATTGAGAGTCGGGAGTGCAGCCGTCGATTTGGCATTAAAAAGCATTCAATGTAGCAAAGGAGCAAAGCAGCAGCAGCAGCAGCAACAACAGCAGCAACAACAGCAGCAGCAGGCACTCATCGAGACCCATCGAGAGAGCCACAACAATCGAAAATCAACTTAAAAATCTCAGCCACACACTAACTCTGTTTTCCTCCGACCTCCTCTCCCCCCACCCCACCAAGCATGCACACACTCTCTGTGCAACATGCAATTTTCCTTGTTATTTGAACGAGAGTTTTCATTTCGAACGACGACCGACGAGCGACGACGACGCTGGCGTATAATTTACATTTTGTGCCTCGGTTCATGAGGTGCCATAATCATAAATTGACAACTTGAAAATTTTGCAGCAAGCACCCGTATACGGCTACGAGTCTGTGCCGTACGTGCCACACATGGCCTTCGCTGCCGACCCCCAGCCGGCCCCGCAGCCCAGCCCCCTCTGGCATGCCATCCCTCCTTTGGGGGCCTGGCGGGCATTTTTCGGTTCATTGTATCTGCATTTTTAATGCACTTCATTCCCCGCCATTAAAGTGGAAAATGTATTTCAGTGTACGCTTAAATTATGCCCTCCCCCTCGCCCCATCTGCAGCCATGCCTGGTGCTGGTACTGGCCATGCCACAACGATTCTTATCCATGTGCCCTGCCACTCCGATTTCCACCCATTTCCTGCCACTCCGAATCGGGTTTTGGCTCTACTACGAGCTGAGAAGGATATTTGTACGAATAGGAGTAGGTTTTTGGCAGATCCCAGAAACAATTCACAATTCCAGAATCTGCCCCAACTAGTCCCGCCCCCCTGCGCGGCCTCCCCCTCGGAAATTGGGATCATCTTCTCGTTATAGATCGGTATAGTAGGGTATCTTTAGCTTCGATCCCCGAAGCATTTCAGTTTGCTGTCGTTGTTTTTGCTGAATTTGACAAGTTTTCAAGTTGAAAATTTGTATCCTTTGTTGCAGTTGGGGCAACTGTTTGGGCTGTGGGGTGGCGGGGGACAGGGGGGGGGGGGGGGGCAACAAATTGGCGCGGCTTGTTTACATGCACCAGGAAAAAGCATGCAGAATAAGGAGTGAATAAAGGAGCAGCAAGCAGAAGGAGGAAATGGCGTGGCGAGAGGGGCGGAGAGCCGTAGGAAAAGCAGTCGAACAAATATGCAACGTAATGAAAATTCATCGACAACAACAACAACAGCCACAGCCACAGCCAGAGCGGGATGGGGAGGGGGAGGGGAAGCGGGAGCAGCAGGGAAAAACCAAGAGAAAATCAACAAAAAGTTGCAGGGGAAACTTTTTGCAATTTTTTTTTGTGTTTGCTTTTTTTTTTGTTTTTTTTTTTGCTGTTGCAAGTTTTGGGGGCAATTCGTTGAAATTTCATTCAAAAGTTAATTGAAAATGGGGTTGCATTGCACTTCATTTAGATGAACTTTCGGGGGCAACAATTTCCAGGATAATGCAAGAGAGGGGTTCAAGGAGCAAGAGGAGGAGGGGGCTCCACAAAGAGACCAAAAGACAGAGGCCCGTGTCAACACAGACACTGCCGGCGCTAATGAAGCAAAAGGAGGCAGCTGCAACAGCAACAGCAGCAGCAACAACAACAGCAACAGCACCAGTCGTCGTCGTCCTGTATCCTGTTGGCCACAATAAAAATGCAAATATTTAAACAAAAGCCGCAACAGACACGAGAACAGAAAACCGCAAAAACTACTAACAGAATACGTGGAAACCTCTGCGATTGTGGACTCCGGACTGCCGACTCCGGACTCCGGACTGCGGACTGTGTGTCTCCGGTTTGTGTGAAAATTAACACGCAATTTTCCACCCAGCACTCCAGACACTATCCACAGACCGTGCCCCCTGCCCCCTGCCCCTGGCCCCCCCATCCACAGAGGAAACGTATAAAAATCACGAGAGAAAAAAAGCCAAGCGTAAAAGGAGTGAAACGCCCTGGCAATGGACTTTTGCTTAAAGCTGAAAATCAAACAGCCAAAAGACAACACGCAAAACGATCGATAAAGCCCCGAAAAAAGATACGATACGAAAGCTATGTACGTTTTTGGGGCATGCCCCAGACACTTTGCGGCCCGCCAACAGATGACAATTCCAGAGGCAATGTGTGTGTGCCTGTCTGTATGTGTGTGTATGTGTGGCACACTTTAAAGCATTAGTTTGGACTTTTTATGGCCATGGGCATTAGGCGCTTAAGACGCTTCAAGCCAAAAGGATAACAACAACGGGGGCATCGGGCAGGGGGAGGGGAGGGAGGTGTGGGTCAGAGTCAGAGCGGACAAATGGAATACAGGGGGGAGGGCGGGGTGGGGAGACAGACGGCATATAAAAGCAAAAGAGGCTAAGTGACAACTAAACTTAATGGCACTTCAACAACAGCAATGGAAGCAATGGACGGCACAGGACGCAGGACACAGGACGAAGACACCGCACCGCACCGCACCACACCACAGACAGACAGCAGAAGGACCTCAACGGACATTAGCCTCATTGAATTGAATGACAAAACAAACGACGACGAAGGAGGCGATGGGGAAGGAGAAGGAGCGACGAAGGAGAAGGCCAAGGAAGGCAAAGCCAAGGCGAGCCAGAGCCGAGAAGGCTCTCTGTAAGGAAGAACGACCAAGAAACGATGTTGTGGATAAGGATAAGCAGTGCACAACAGCAATGGCTATAAGCGTGTACAACAAAAAGCTAAGACCCAGAGCCCAGGACCAAGACCAAGACCAGGACTCGGACTAGGACTAGGAGCATGGCCAGGAACGACGAGCGACAACGATGAACGACGACAACGATGAAAATGTTGTATCAGGAGAGCATTAAGATAAAGCCAGCAACAGCATCAGATGGCAGGACAGCAGCAGGAGCAGCAGCAGGAGGCAGCAGGAGACCATCGCTGATATAAATTACAGGCAATGTGGGCAAGGATGCCCAACATTTAGATACACTTCTTCTTGCCTGCCTGCCTGCCTGCTGCCTTTTAATCGCAAAGGAAAAGTGTAAAATTCATAGTCCTCCGACGGAGGACATCCATGAAATCGTATCTAAATATTTGATCTTTAGTTTCAGGAAACTAATTTCGGTGCTCGAAAGGCAAGAGCGTCGACAGAGGTTTTCGGGGAGAGAGTAAATGCCTTGACCCCGTCCCCGAAGCTCTGCAAAATGTGTGAAAATAGTGGCAGAAAAGAAACACTCTCATGGCATTTTTGCTGGCCTTTACACGGCTTTTCCTCTTCACCCTGCCCGCTGCCACTTTTGTTGGCTTTTGTTCGCTGGACAATTTCCGCTTCCGGCGCGTAAACGCTGCTAGAACGCTGGAAAGCAAGAAGGAGAGGAGGGAAAAGGAGAGGAGAGGAGAGGCAAGGAAAGCCAAAGAAAACTCGAAGGAATGTCGCATATTGGTTTATGCATGAGGCAAGGAGGACTCTGCTCGTCAGGAATCAGGACTCAGCAGAGCAGTGAACACTTCATTTGTCAGGAGGCTAAGCTCCTCACAGAGATAGAGGGAGAAGGATGGAGGACTCCTTGCTCCTGCTTGCATTTAAATGAGACGCGAAGCGATTTGACAGTTGCTTCGAACTAAACTACGAGTAAAACTGCGAGTAAAACTGCGAACTAAAGCAAAGAAAAGCAAAGAAAGCAAAGCAAAGATAAGCAAGGCAAAGCAAAGAAAAGAAAAGAAGGGAAAGCACCAGAAACTATTCCTCAAAATGCACTTACCGAAACTGCATTAATTATTCAACAGCCATGGCTAAGGACTCTGGGCCATGTCCACGTCCTGTCGTTGCCTATCCTATCCTATCCTATCTCGTTCTGCTGGGCCTGCTCTATCCTCTGCCCGGTTTTTGGCCACTGGTCAGCGGTTGAGGTTGAGGCGGCCGAAAGTCGACAAGTCGACAAGCAGCGGTTGCCAGCACTCGATGCAATGCAATGCCTGCGCGCCTGCAACCAGAGAGCCAACCAGACGGGTGGAAAATGCATAAATATTAAATGTAAAATGGCAAACGAGTTAAAGGGAGAGCAAGTAGAGGCGAGAGAGAGCAGAGAGAGAGAGAGAGAGAGTAGCAGTGAGAATCCTGTGTGAGAAATCCACCAACTGACAGCAGCAGAAGTAGCTGAAGCGGCAGGGATTTCCCTTCTACTATATAAGGGCTATATATGATAACCCTCTTAGAATTGCGCTGTGTTTTAGCCCTCTTTCGGGGGGGGAATTATGACTTTTAAGAGTGGGAGGCATCGCGGAATCATGATCAAGCCCTTGATCCTCCACGATCTATTATTTCTCTGGCAAAAGGAACGATCTGCATTAATGCAAAGTCCTTAGGTGAAGGAAGAGATCTTTGACAGAAAGAGCGGGTGGGGAGAAGAATCAGCGGGAGAGCGAGTGAGCGACTTGAGAGAAAGAAAACGGTTCATGGAAGGCATAGGTGGGGCGTAAGAAAAAAGAGCTTCAGTGGGAGAGAGTGGGACCTTGCAACGTGTGGCAGCAGCAGGACGCAGCAGCAGCGTCAGCAGCAGCGATTGTCCCCTTTGTGACCTGGTTTTTTGGTCATAACAATATTGCCAGCAACCGAAGCGTGGAGCAGCAGCGGCGCACACAATTACCGTGGCAACGTTTTCGCCTGCCTGCCTGACTGCCTGCCCCGTGCCACGTGGGCGTGGCACTCTGTACACGAGTGTATGACGTCATTGCTGCACTCGCTCGCACAATTACCATTACAACAGCAACAACAGCAGCAGCAGCAGCGGACGACGACGACGACGACAAAGTGCCCTGGCGACGTGGTCATTGCATACTTTCAGGCGCTGCCTGCCAGAGACTGTGTGTGTGTGTATGTATGTCTATGTGTGTGTGGCTGTCGCTGTGTGGCTGTGTGGTTGTGGGTGTGCTGCCAAGGTTAATCAGCTGCTGCTCTGCTCTGCTGCTCTGCTCGCTGCTCGTCTGCCCATTTTAATTGGCCTTCCTGCTGCCAGCCATTCTGCCATGCTGCCAGGCAGGCGGCGGGCGCCGGGCGCCTTTAAGTGAGTTATAAAATGCGAAACTATTCCGGGAACCCACCTCCCAGGGACATCGCAGAGCCCCCAACCCCCTCCACTGCCAACCAGTGCACCAGTGCCCCACTCCCGCGTTGATGAGCTTTAAATTTGAGAGCCAGCTGAGCAAAAGAGCTCGTAAAGAGCTGGCAAATGGAATAGGAGATGAGATAGGATGGCGAAAAGGAGTGGGAGTCAGTGTAGGAGGAGGAGCAGCAGGAGTAGCAGGAATGTCCGAGAAGCAGATAAATTGTTGCGGATGGGCAATAGTGAAGTGATAAAGCATGAAATGTTCCCACAGCGAAGGATTCACGAGTCCTGTCGCCGTGGCGTTTCCTACAAATTGATGGAACCCAGAGAGAGAGAGAATTCATGTATATATATATATATATGTATCTGTGTCTGCTCCAACGCCAGGGGATTCCCCTACCCCCGCGCCCGCTAGATGAATGCACATTTAATTTAAAATTTTTCCATCCCTAAATTCCCCCATGGCTATGCCCGTATTCCATTCGCATCCTTATTGCTATATCCCTGCAATCCATTCCCCATCCTTATATCCGTTTTTGCTGGCAATTCCTACTGCAATCCATTTCCCATTTCCCGTGCCGCGTGCCCCGTGCCCCATGCCCCCAACACACTGGCCCATGATTACACTCTATCGCCTGCTTAAGCGCCTTTTTATTTAACTAAAGAGAAAAAACTGCAGCAGCAGCAGCGGCAGCAGCAGCGCATCAGAAATTAGAGAAAGCGAATGCCAGAGGCAAGAATAAACAATGTGGAACGTGTTGAAAGCAAAGGGGGCAGATACAATCCATAGTTGGGGCTGCAGGCGGAGTCATAGTTCAAAGGGGTGGCGCCACACAGCAGGAGGGGCAGCAGCAGCGGCAGGGACAGTGGCAGCGGCAGGGACAGGGGTCACAGCGTGATAACGCTTTTGTAAATACTTTTGCTGCACTTTTCTGCTGCTGCCGCTGCTGTTGTTTTTTTTCTGTCTTCTAGTTTTATTTTTTTGTCGCTTCCTTTCGGCTTTTGCCATTGCAAATTTTTATCTCCATTTGCGCTTTTCACCATTTCCCATTTTCATTCCTTCCTCGAGGAAAATCACAGCAAGAGACAGTACTGCTGCTGCGCTTTTGTTTTGTTTCCCCTACCGCCCCTCGCCGCCCCCACATGGGGGAGGATAATATTAAGCGTGGGATGTCACGCGGCGTTATCGCCGGGGCAGGACTCCTCTAGAAAAAGAAGGACACTCCGAAAGACAGCAGGACGGAGGGACAGCAGGACAGATAGACAGAAGGATAGAAGGCTGTGGAGCAGCGGCGAGAGAGGAGATCCTGGTGTTTGGAAAGCTCTTTGCCAAATTAAATATTAAAACCCGTGTGCACTTATGCAACTTTAATGCAATTTTCGGGGCAAAAACTAAACGACCAGCTTTGCCTGCCTTTCGTGTCGAGAAGCACATCTCCGGCACACACTACGTATACTTAATTTTCGGCCATTGCCATTCGCCATTTGCCTGCTCTGCACTGCTCCTTGTACGGGATATAAAAAAGGATTAATACACTTAAAAAGGCTGAGAGCAAAGGCGGGCGACGGCCACGCTAAGCGACCATTTACCTGAAAGCCAAATGAAGCCGCAATAACAGCCGCGACAGCAACGGCAGCAGCAAGGAAACCACTAAAACTACAAGAAAGGACAAGAAGGAAGGACCTCTGCTCTTCTTCGTTATTAGAAGATTGCGATACCCTGGATAACCTTTAGGGGGATCTACTGCACCGCCGCCAATGCATCAACGAGGAAACGACTCTTCAGAGCCTTCTTTCGGAACCGATCCAAGGCACTCATTATCATACTTCCTCCTGCCATCGTGGATCGTAGCTGGAAGACCGAGTGTTCCGAGGCCACCTTCGGCTCATCTAATCCTCTTCTTAACAGGGTATAGGCGGCATAGCAGCCACAATGAGTGGAATGAGTGGAACGAGTCGAACGAGTGGGGTGGTGGGAGGGGCCAATAAAACGGAAGCCGCCTTAATTTACCATTGAGGCAGGCAGGCAGGCAGGCAAGCCATGTCCTGCAGGAGAGGGGAGGAGGCCGTATCGGGTGGTAGGCTGGCAGGCTGGCAGGCAAGTTTATGTCGCGCGAAGGGGCATGAAAAATTCAACAGTAGACCTACTGGAAATGCCAAAATGTCACACAAGCAACAACCATCGTTGTAGCCTGGTTGTTTGGGGCACGTTGCTGCTGTTGCACTGCAACTTAAATCACATCCTTCCCGCTACAGGCAGAAACATGTGATTTTCGGTCAGACACTGCACCAATGCACAGACACAGACACACACACACACACACACGGGACCCGCAGGAGATATATGTTGCATGCAGGGTATATTAAACAGGAAGGTATAAGGGGAATATACACTGCATTTACCACCCTTTTGGGGAGGGAGGGGAATGTATCTTGCGTTCCGCTTAGCTTTTGCTCGTCGTATCTGCATGCCACGTGGCCGTGTGGCAGGCAGCCACTTGCATTTCGTTTGCTACTTTCTTATGGCAGCTTACGTGCCACACACACACACACACATCCTCCTGTGTGCCACCAATCCACTTCATCGCCTGAAACAAAGTCACTCTGGCGGTTTCTTCTTCCGTTCTTGCCACATTTTACTGCATGACAATTTATTGAGTTCCTCTTTTTTGCACTCCCCTCGCACCCTGTTTTTGGTGGCTGCTCCTTGCTCTTCTGCCTCATTTGGTGGCCCCTTCTGGCACTGCTTCTGCTGCTTCGTTTGCCCCGTTTTGGGTCTTCGGGTCTCCGGGTCTCCGGGTTTTGGGGCAACTACACATTTGCTTCCTTTGTCTGTTTGCTGGTTGTAAATTTTTATTGTTCCTCTTCATGTTTTTCCACCAGATAGTATTTTATTTACCAAAGAGAGAAGCAGACAGCGAGAAGAGCAGAGAGAGAGGGCAATAGCGATAGTGCAAGAAAGAGAGCTTTGTGGTTCCTGTGTTGCAACGAGAGTGGGAGTCTCTGCCACAAAGTATGCCTCGGAATGCATCCATCGAATGGTTGCCCCTAGATCCCCTTGGATATCTCTTTCATCTCTTTCTTCTCTTCATTTCTTTTCTCTTCTCATGAGATGTGCAGCTCCGCGTAGGAGTCCCCAGAGTGTTCTTGGGTTAAGGTATTCCTCTAGGGCAAACTCGGGAAAACTCAGACCAAATAGGACGAAAAATGAGTGTAGGTGATGATGGAAGAATAACGGACAATGCATAGATGTTACTGCCAGCTCCAGTGGCAAGGAAAGTGGAAACTCAATGATGACTTCTGGACGATTACAGGGTACATCCTACAGTCGTGACGTTGGCTTATATTCGGGGCTCTCTTTGGCTTTCTTTTTGGTATCTTAGCGGTTGCCTTTCTAGCTTTTTTTTGCTCTTTGGGCATCTCTGTACTGTAGTTCCCCTTTCAGCATACTTTTTGGTATTTTTTCGGTTCCCTTTCTAGTTCCCTTTTTATCTTCTTCTGTTTTTCTTTTTGCTTTTGTTGTTGGGTTACCTTTTCGTCTTTTTTTCTTCTGTTCTCCTTTTTTTTCTATGCAAAAATTTTGGTAAATAACGCGCGTTGGTTTTTCCTTTTCCCCCTTCCTCCTCCTCCTCCTGGCTCCTCCTTTGGCTTTAGTTTTATTTGCCTCGCGTTTTATTTGCCTTCGCTTTTACTGCTTGCCCCTTCATGTGTGTGCTCCACTCCACTCCCCTTGGCCACCCCTTGGCCACCCTTTACCTCTTTTGCTATCTTTGCGGCTGTGTGTGGCATACATTTCCCACATTGTTTTCCCAACGATTTTTATTTACATTTTCCATATGTGTGTCTGTGTGTCTCTGCTGTGTGTGTGTCTATGTGTGTGCTTTCCCATTTTTCCATTGCATTTCGCGGCAGTTTCGTGAGCAAATAAAAGCGGAGCCTTCTCCTTCTCCTGCTCTCCAATCTGTTTAGCATGAAATTCTGAAATTACTTTCGAGGATGGATTTTAAGGATCCATAATGCAGCAGCAGCAGCAGGAGCAGCAGCAGCGGCACAGGACCCGCCCCGTACCCCGCCCCGCCGCAGAGACCGCACTTGACGTATTTATGAGCTGTCCGCATGGGGCCATGAACCACTCTCTAAACTCCATTTATAACTTTTTGTGCAGCAGCAGCAGCAGCAGCATGCCCCGTGCCCCATGCCCCATGACCCGCTGGCCCATGTCCCACCACCGAAAAAAGCCAATCAAAAGCCACAAAATTCTGCATGCTCCGACACCTGATGGTGGCTCTGCCACACCCTCCACGCCTCCACTCACATCTCCTCTCTGTGTGTGTGTGTGCTGGTGTGTGTGTGTGTGTGTGTGGTGGGCAGGGGACTGGGGATGTGGCGGGTAAGCGCAAAAAAAGAAAACACTACCTTGTGTGTGGATATGTGGGTGCATAAAAAATGCAGGCGGCCACACGGCATGCCCCCGAGGGAAGGTGCTGCTGCCACATGCCCCCGCATCGCCACACACACACACAGTGGACACTCGAACAGTGAACACTGGACACCGAGGCACACACACACACACAGAGAAAAGAAAGAAAACTTTAAATACAACCCAACATATGGTGACCACCTCTCGTCTGTCCTCTGACTTTATATCCGGTGGATGGGGGCAGGTGGCAGGCTGGTGCCTGGTGGCATGCGGCAGGTAGTGTGGCATTGTGTGTGCAATTTGCAAGGCGAAAAGGTCCCTGGATGCTGCCCTGCTGCGGTCATTTGGCGGTAAGCCGCCTTGTCATCCACATCTTCGATTTCCAGGCATTATCCACCCCCCTCCCTCCCTCTCTCTCTCTGTCTCTTTCTGCGTGTGTGTGTTGCAACTATTAAAAACAATAAAAAACTTGCATAAAACAAAGTTGCAACAACAGGGATTGTGGCTGCCGCTGCCACTGCTGCTGCTGTCTCTTGTTTTGTGCGGGTCCTCATGGTCCATATTTATGATGAAAAGTGTGGTCCATGGCTTCGGCTGGGTCGCATGGATAAATGTTGCAGGTGGCAGCGCAGTGGCAGGGAGCCAGGTGGGAGGAGGGAGGAGGCATGTGGCAAGCGGCTGATACCCCATATTAAGTGTTTCTGTTGGCACGTTCAAAACTAATTTGAAATTAATGGAATTCCCTGAATAATTGAATTTCGAATCGCCTGGCATCTGTGGCAATTAGTCGCTGCCATCAAAACTGCTGCATGCCACACACACACACACACACACACAGCGGGAGAAGGGTGGCTGCGTTGTACACCTCATTATGTGTCATGTCATCTCATTATGTCGGCGGCCCAGACGACACCGACACTCCAGGTCCTTCCCAAAGTATAGAATCTATATGCCACATACACCAGTACACCAGTACACCAGTATGTGGCATACAATATATGTACATATGTGCCACATTATGTAATGCCATAATCTCTCTGTCTCCCTCTCTCCCTAATGTGTGTGTGTGGCATGCAGATTTAGTGTCCCGTTATTTAGTGCATGACAGTTAAATGAGTTGTGGGGCTGCAGCTCGCCTCCCGCCTCCCGCAGCCCGCAGCCCGCTGCCCGAATTCCGCATCTAGTATCTGCTTGCAACTAGGGGATTTTAGGGGCAGGCACATTTAATCAAATTTGTGGCACTTGTGTGGCAAAGGCAGCACCGTTTAAAGCAACGTTTGAGAGGTTCTAAAACTGCAGCAGAGAAGGAGAATGCTTTGGAGAATCTTCAGTATCTTTCAGCAGAGAAAACGAGAGAGAAAGAAGCAATAAGATCGGAAATACAAGGGAGGTAGCCGATGGAGTATTCCCCAAACAGCAGAGGGGATAAAACTCGATCTGAGAGAGAGATAGAGGGTTGTAGGAAGCCTTTATCCACACCCAAGAAAGTAGATAATAGATGATAGATGTTGGAGAACCTTCCACTGCAGGGAAGGAACACAGATGGAGAGATAGATAGATGGATAGATAGATAGAGCTGCAGCAGAGATACTACAAGTGACAGATACACTGGGTTCTCCCATAAACGACAGAGAATCTCCTACTAGATCAGGGCTAAAAACGAGAGACAGAGACAAAGAGGTTTGTAGAGAATCTCACAGGTATTTTCATTTGATTATTTCCACAAAATTAAGCGTAATATTGTCCCATTTGAAGTCTGAAAAAGACAACAGGAGACACCATTACACAGGGAGATAATCCTATGTACAATAAATCATCATTATATGTATTATATATGGCTCTGGTTCTGGCTCTGGCTCTGGCTCTGACTCTGGCCCGACGACCCAAGGGCGTGTTCTGCATATGGGAAACGGATGATGAAGCCCCAAAGAAGACTGCAGACCGTGCACCGTGCACCTGCACATCTAAGTTATTCATTATTCATTATTCATATTCATTCTGGTGTCTGCGGGGGAAATAAATGCATACATACTACATATATGCTATGCCATATAGTATACACAATAAATACATGCGATTACTTTCGTTATGCACTACGCGACTTGCGTCATTATTCGCATTGTGCGGCAAGGACACGGACACGGACACAGACAGGGACACATGTGGAGGAGATATGTATACCCTTGGCTGGCAGTAGACTCGTATCTTATGAATTATGAGCACACACACACACCCACACATGTAGAAAGTATCTCTGCATTTATGACTGAGAAATGAAAGAACCTTTTAGGAGATTCCATTGAGACACACATGGAGCAAACTAAATGCAAACTCTGATTGCAATTTAAGATAGAAATTAAAGCAGAAATAGGTCTACTTTCGCCCCCCTGTAATATACACTGAGATTTTCCAGTAAGGAGTTTGGCCCTGCCACCCTGTGCGTACGTAATTTCTATTTAAGTTTCGAGCTCTTCCAACTGTCACGAACGTGTGGCCATGAGGCGATAATCAGAAGCGAGAGATGAGACATTCGCAACCTTTTGGGGATTGGCAGAGTGGCAGAGAGTGCCACTGGCAGTGGCAAGTAGATACCCAAGAATGGGTACAGAGAGAGCGGGAGGGAGAGAGAGAGGGATGGAGTCCCCGGGACACACCTTTAATCGACTCTTTTGCTCATTAGGTAGATGGCAGTGCGTGCGTGCACAAACACGAAATGGGAGTCGCCACCGGGAGTCGCCACCTAATGCCATTTGCAGAGCGTAATTGTTTCCTTGTTTGTGGTGCACCTGAGCCCTGAGCCCCGAGGACAGGAGCCCCGACGAGGAGCCACGACTAGGAGCCGCGACTGGGAGCCACGACTGGGAGCCTGCACCAGAACCAGAGATCCCACATTACACGTTAAATGCATTTATGAATGGGTCTGCCTCGGCTGCCACTGCTGCCACTGCTGCCACAGCTACCTGGTGGCATCTACAGCTCTACAGTCGGTGTCGTCAATTGCAATTACTTGCCAGGTCCCCCCGGTAGATGGTAGACGGCAGACGGGGGACGCATTTAGTGTCCCGCATTCATTTGCCCGCGCCATGGATGGATGGCTGGATGGGCTGGATGGCCGGACGGAGGGGGGGGAATCAGGCCAGGAGAACAGGACATTAACGCTGCAAATTGTGTGCCCTTTGTTGCGGTTTGCAACAGCAGCAGTGGCAGCAGTGGTAGCAGCAGCAGGCCCAATTCTGGCACCACTGATGCTGGCATGCAGCATCCTCGCATTACGCATACGCCGCGTGTGTTTGCTCTGGACCCACACCCCGTTAGAGCCCAGCCATGGACGAGCGAGCCAGCCAGCGATCCAGCGAGCGGGGGCTATTAATTTAGTGGCCCAGTTGTGTTGGCCATCCCAGTAATTGCATTTTATTTGGCCTGGCAGTCAGTCGCTGCTGCCTGCTGCTGCTGCTGCCAGTCGCTTCAGTGGCTGTGCTTTGGTTTAATTGGTTTTTCGCGCGTGTGTTTTGCGTGTGTGTGTGTGTGTGTGTGTGTGTGTCTCTCTTTACTCTTCTGTCGTGTTTTCGTAGCGTTTTCGCTCGTTACGTTCGTGGCGCTGAAAAATCTATTTGGCCCTTAATTAAAATGCAACAGTGCGTATGCGCAATGTTGCAAAAAGTCAAATGTCCAAACGATGGACGCTGCCGCACCTGATCTCACTGCCTCACTGCTTCACTGTTTACTCCCCTCACACCCGCACTCTACCCCTTTCTATTGTGTCGCTCGAAAAGATAAAATAACTGCAAATCGTTGACAGGCATCCTCTATATCCCCCCCTGCACCCCGCCCCCGCACCCACGCCCTTTCACTCTGCATTTGGGGTACAATTTTTATTGACAGCAGACAGTGGGGCCACAACAACAACAACAGCAGCAACAACAAGGAAAAAGAGTAGAAAAAATAGAGACTGGTTGCTAGTGGTCGCAGCATTTGATACCCTGTACTCGGAATGGGGGGGAGAACCCCCTCTCGTGGTGGGTTGGAATCTATGAAGCGGATTTCTCACCCATTTTTCACTTTTCTGACTGAAGTATCTTCCCATTCCCATAAAGATCCCTCATCGAATCATAGATACATTCCTTGGCAACCCACAAAAAAAGGGTATCAAAAAGGAAGGAGAGAGGGAGGGGGTTTTGGTCTGGTTTTCCCTGTCAACACTTGAAAAGCGAGAAGGAGAGAGAGAAGGGAACCCCCATACCATACCATACCATCCCATTTCGTTTCGTTTCGTTTTGCTTTCATAATTTGCATTGTTTGCGGTGAAGCATTCCGATAAGAGAGAGCGAGAGAGAGAGCGATAGAGGAGGACCCATGTCCAAATGTTGTATACCCTTTTTTGAAGGACTCGCAGAAGAAAGGCGCTGAAATGAATGGAGAGAAAGTAAATGGAAATTGGAGTCAACCTCCTGGCATTCGGGATCACAAGAGCTTCTCTCATTTATCACTCCGCTTATATCGTGTGCAGGGGGGAGGGGGTGGTCGGGAGGCGTTACAAAAATGTTGTGGCCATCCATCCCACTCGATGGAGCATGGACATGCAGGATGGGGCAGGGATGTGGGATGGCAAGTGATTGATGGTTCAGCAGCCATGTCAATCGTTTGGGCCACTCGACTGGCGCTGCTGTCGCTGCTGCCGCTGCTGTTGCTGTTGCAGTTTAAACAGATTAGAGGCACTTTTCCAAGGGAGAAACAAAGCAAAGAAAAAAAGCGAGTGGCAACAACTGGCCGAACTGGCCGCGTTTATTGCCGCCGCCATGTTGCAACGAGAGCCGTGTTGTTCAATTTGGAGGTGACACCACCTGAAGGACATCAACGACCAAGCGTAACGGTTCATCCGGCAAATGTTTTACACGATGTTCACTTTTTATTTGCTCTCACAAATGAGAAATCATGCAACACACACACACACACACACACACACACACACGTGTACTTTAATTAAAAACTCTCTCTTCCTGTCTCTCTCTCTCTCTCTCTCTCTCTGCGATGCAGTGCATCCTGCATCCTGCCTGCATCATCCACGTGCAACACAATACTTTTTAAACTAACGAGCGTGAAAAATCATGCGCCAGCATATTGCAACACATATACATGTATGGGTGTGTGTGTGTGTGTGTGTGTATTTTGTCGACATGCCACGAGAGAAGAGTTGCATGCTAGGGGGTGGTGCAAGGAATGCAGTAAGGATGGACAGGGAGGCGGGGGGGGCAGACAGTTCAATTAAAAGTTTTTGCAAATTACAAAAGTTATCCCACAGATGAATAATAAATTCGAAGAGAGAGAGCGAGACAGAGAGAGAGAGAGGGAGAGCAAGAGCGAAAGAATTGTTAATGGAAGTCCAGGAAAAGGAATTAAAAGTAAATAAAATCGGAATAAACACAACGACGAAGATTTCAATTCGATTTGAATCGAAATTGATTCAAAGGAATACGAATAATTTGTCAGAGGAATGAATGAATCATCATGGTCGTTGGCTTCGAATGAATGCGAAACGATTAAAGGAATTCGAGATTCTCTGTGTGGAATCTGAAGTGGTTTAAGGAGGCGATTACCAAGGAATAGATTGAGGAGATGCCATCCATGGGGAGAATAATTCGGAATTGATGGGAAAACAACTGCAGAGTCCCACCCCATCGATCAGCTATTCCCTTCCACGAATCGACAGAATTATAAGCAAGGTTTTCAGGGCATTCGAAGAGAGTCTTCTGTCTGCTTCTTCGATTCAAGGAGTATCATTACGCAGCATTCTCTTCCTTCGAATCGAATTAAAAAGTAAATTATCTGGAAAATCATTAGAAGGCATCAACAATCAGGGGCTCGAAGAGGATTCTTCTCCCCTCATCGAATCCCCCATCGATTCACGATTCACCAGTCCAATACATTTCCAGGCGCATCGTCTCTTGCCACTGGATCCATTGGAGGGATCGTCTTGCCCCCCTATTAAATGCAGCAGCAAAATGCAATAAAAGTGCAAAACTTTTCCCTGCTCTCTCTCTATCCCTCTCTGTCGTTCTCTCTCGCTCCGTTTGATTCCCATATCGTTAGTCGTATCCTTGGCTCCCAAAAGACTGCAATTGAAGTCGCATTATAGCCGGCTAATTTTTTGTGTGGCAGTGGCAGGGGCTGGGGCAGGGACTGGGGCAAGCCACCATAATTCATGGCAGCTGGCTGCATATCAAACGAAACTTTTTTCGCCCAATTCATTGGCCATATCAAAATAAACCCAAGCCGCAGACAAACTTTTCACATATGACGACAAGAAGTTTTCCTTTTTTCCCTTTCTGCTTTCCCCATTTTACCAACTCAAAGTTTTTGTTCTTGTTCTTGTTCCTGGTTTGGTTTGGTTTTCCTTTTGGCTACTTAACTGCAGGCGAGAGGAGGCGGGGCAGGGCGCAGGAGGCAGCTGCAAACTGATGCTGCCAGAAAGCATCAAGCGGCGGCAACAACATCGTGACGAGTGAAAATACGAGTGAGCAGGGAGGGGGGACCCAAGGAGCAGAAGGATAGCAGGCGATAGCAAGAGGGAAAAAGGAAAACACACCCTGAAAAATGCTGGATGCTGCTGCTGCTGCTGGAGAAATTTCTAATGAAGTTTGCAACTCGGATGCGAATGCGAATGCGAACGAGAGCAGCACACACAAAAGTAAATTGATTGCAATTGGAATCAGTAGCAGAAGCTCGTAACGTCAATCAAATTGAATTCACGCTGAGAAAGAGAGATGGAGAGAGAGAAGGAGAGAGAGATCCAAGCTCCACTATCGACTACCAACGAGTGCTGCTGCAGCATCCGCAAGACATCAAAGATACAGTGTGTGGTGTGGTGTGGTGTGGTGTGGCAAGAGGGAACATGCATCATCAGTGTGTGAAACTTTGTTAATGAAATAGGTGTGAGGCAGTGGCAGAGGCAGTGGCAGTCGCAGTGGCACTGCCAATGCAATAAAAGTTAAGTGAAGTTGAATGCTGATGTCGATGGAAGTGGGAGGAGGAAGGAGGCTGCTCCTAAGATTGGGAGTGGGAGTGGGAATGGGATATTGGGAAACTGCATTCTGCTGATTAAAAACATCAATAAAAATCGCCTGCGAATGTGAAATTGCAGCAGAATGAAACGAAACGAAGCGAAACGAAATGAAACGCACACCGAATGCCAAATGACTGTTTGGGGCATGGGGCACGGGGCTCGGGGCAGATGTGTGGCATTGCAGCTTCATTATCAATCATTTGGTTCAAGTTTTCAGCTGAAATTTCAATCCACAAATTGCACTGGTGCACTGGGGCACTGGCTTTCCCCATTCCCCCCTCTCGTCGCTCGTCTCTCGTCGCTGCAACGTCTCCTGCAACGCTTTGATAATGTCATTGTTCGTAAAGTTTTTAACACTCTCTCCCGCTGCAGGATGACACTTGCATTAAAACAAATGTCAGCTGTGGCCAGGATTCAGCTTATCACTCAGCCATGGCTCTGCTTCTGCTTCTGCCTCTCCTCCTCCCCCATCCCCCCTCACGCTTCGAGCATTAGAAAGTGTAGCATGCTTTTAAGCGCAACTAAAACTAAAACTGTCAGACACGGGGCATGGGTGCATGCGGCATGGGGCATGGGGGCACAGGCAAAGGTGCATTCATGGAGAAAGGTAAGGCAAAGTCCACCTGTAAAGCAGAGCCTGCCTCACCTTTCCTCTTGCACCTACCTTGACTGGATGCTCATTTTGTGGGGAAACAGTGCCGCAGCAGCCGCAGCCACAGCAGCAGCAGCGGCAGCAGCAGTCTTCTCTGCAACATTTGTCAACATGCCAAGCGTGTCTACCTCTCTCACTCTCTCTCTCTCTCTCCCTCCCTCTCTCTATTCTTTATAGCCTTTGTGTGTGTGTGTTTGTGTGTGTGTGTGTTGCACGGTTGACCTGGCGCTGTTTTAACTGTGGTTAACATATTTTTCAAGCGCTTTTTGTGGCAGCACCAGTAGCAGTAGCAGCAGGAGCTGTCTCGCTCGCGCACTGGTGGCAGCGGCAACAACTTCATTCTTGCTTTTGTGTGGTTTTTATGGCTGCGGTTGTCCAGCTGCCACTGCTGCTGCTCCAAGCTCCAAGCTCCATGCCCCCTCCCCATCGTGGCACCTCCCTTTGTTGCAAAACGCCACAAAACTAAAACCAGAAGCTGCGTGTTAATTTTACATTTTTACGCTTTCATGGCCGTCACTTGCGTGTGGCATTGGAATGCCTTTTCCACCTCTCCCCCCCCTTTCCATCCACCCTCCCCCCGCACGCTCCACCACTCTGTGTGGATGGGTGGCGTGTGGCAGTATGGCAGTGTGGCAGTGGCAAGTGGGCGGACAGTTTAGCTCATTGTTTCGTTTAAATTTTAAGCAGTTGATTCGCTTTTTTCGCATCCCCTGCCTCGTCCTAGACTTCTACTAGGCTGTGTGTGTGTGTGCTCTGCATGTATGTGTATGTGTGTGCGTGTGCTGTCCATGTATGTGTGTGTGTATGTGTAGTTGCTGTTAACCTTTATGGCCGCAAAACAGTTTAAGCTGATGGCCGTTTTATGACTGACTTTTGCATGCAGATTACGCATACGCCACGCCTGCCCCTGCCACCGCTCCTGCCCCAGACTCAGGCCCAGCCCCAGCCATGACTCTGCGACTCCACGAATACAAATTTTATGTGTGGCAGATGTCAATTTTTAAAATCAAACAACACTAAAGGCATTTCCAGCCCCTCAATCGAAGAAGGAATAACATTTTCGCTGCGATTCGATTCGAGGATTATGAGTACCCTATATAGATACATATATATGTATATATAGAGGATGTTATGATTGGTTTAATATCAAATTCATTGAAAGGCACTGTTAATTTCACTAAGAAACACTAATTTCCATTTAAATACTGAAAAATACCATAAATAAATAAAATAAAAACATGTAAAATACCAAAAAATACTTAAAAAATACAACTCAAAACAAAAAACTAAATTACCATCAAAATACTGAAAAAATTGCAAAAAAAAATAAATAAAAATACTATAAACAAACTGGAAAATGACCAAAAATACAAAAAAACTACTTCAAATAATACTTTTCAAAAAACTACAAAAATACAAATAAAATACCAGATTCAATCAATCTAAATACAAAGGGTATCCAAAATCGTAGCCTTCCCCCAAAACTAAAGCCTTTCGCTCTCTCTTGCTCTCTCCCCCTCCCCTTCCCCCTGTGGTGTTGCAGAGAGTGTGGTCGGGATGGGGCGTGGCTTTTGGCTTTTGGCACTTGGCACTCGTTTTTGCTGCTCGACTGATTTTTTGGCCGTTAAAAGCGTAGAAGCCGTTGGAGCCGCTGGAGCCGTTCAAACCGTTCATTCGAGTGCCATAAGCTGCTATTAATTTGAATTATACGTCCATAATTTCGCCCGATTCCGAACAGAACTGTCAATGCAATTTATCTGTGTACACTGCCACGCCCCGCCCCGCATCGCCCCGCACCCTGCCCCGCCTCCGTTTCTGTCTCTGTGTGCGAGGACAGAAGGATATATAAGCCTTATCGGGACAGATCTCTGGGGACAATAAAAACTTGCCGCAAGCCCATTGACAGCTGCCGATACGAGCATAAGCGCATTATCCGACGGGATGGGAGGAATTTCCCCAACCCTCCCCACCACACAGATCGATGGCCCCTATAAGTAATACAATAAGAGAAAACTCCTTTTGGAAAATCGCTTTGATCGCATTAGACGGCGAAGCCCGACACGGAATGGGTAGGGGGGGTAGGGGCAGAGGGGGTGGCACGGAATCAAATGGTTTCCGTGCTGGCCGACAAGCCGACAACCCGAACGAGGGCAAGACATGGCGGCAGAGGCAGCAGCAGGGGCAGCAGAAGGGGCAGAGGTAGAGGCAGCAACAGCGGAAGTGTTTCCACCGATTTCCTTGCAGGAAAATGCTCTGCAATTTACCTTTCAACTATTTAACGTCGTTGCACAAAGCACAACATCCAAGTGGCATGAAAGCGCACAGGGCACAGGGCACAGACCTGGCCATGGGGCAGCATTAAAGCGATAGCTTAGCCCCCTTGCAACATGCGGCTAATGCTATTAGAGGGAAGAAAGGGACTCGGAGAGGGAGAGTGCCGCACACAAAGGAGGAAATTACAAAAAAATATTATTGAATGCATTGTATGGCACCCACCAGGGGGTGGACCAGGTCGAGTGCGAGTCCGAGTCCGAGTCCGAGTCCTTGGCAACGGGGATTTGTGTGCCACCAAAGGACAGGTGCCAGGGAAATGAGGATGAAAATCCCATTGAAAAGCTTCGACATGCAGATGCTTGTCGCATTGTCCTGCTGTCCAGCTGTCCGGCTGTCCTGCTGGCCAGCTGTGTGGTGAATCCTGCAGCTGTCCTTTGAGGCGAAATGAATCCGAGATGTCAAAGGCTGGCTGAGGCCCCCCAGCCCCCTGCTGGCTCCCTGCACTGCTCTGTATTGGATCCTTCCGTTTCGTCTGCTCTACACCCCATCTCCCTCCTCCCTCCTCCTTCCCCCTTCCTTCCGTTCGATGTGCTTTGCTTATTAGCACAAATTGATTTCTCCTGTCGCTCGGCAGTCGTCCCTTCGCTTATTTATTTTGCATTAGCACTTTTAATTAAACTCTCTCTTCCGACTCGTTCGAGGTGCGACCAGAAGCTGCCACTTGCCACCAGCCATCCAGCCATGCAGCCAGCCAACCAGCCAGCCACTTGGCACCTTGCGCTGCCATGCCCCAGAGCTCCTTCCTTCACGGGTGGCCATGGTGCCCCAAAGCGCAGGGACTGCTGCTGCTGCTGCAGCGTCTGTGCCGCTGCTGCTGCTGCCGTTGCAATCATTGTAATTAAATCAATGAATGATTCATGTGAGTGCTGCATTAATGCAAAATCCGTGTACTTAGCGGGGAGAAAATGGGAAAATAAACCATGAAGACAGAGGATCCTGCAGCATGGCGCAGGCCTCGGGGCTAAGCGGCAAGGATATGCAGTGCTGCCGCACCCCAACTAAATCAGGAAACTCTCAACAAGGATGCCAGGATGGCATCGCCGAGCGCGTCGTTGCAGTGCTAATTTTAGTGCCAATTAATTTGATAGCAAACACTTGGCAGAATGCAGTGTCCTGCTGCCGCCATTGCCGCTGCTGCAGCTGCATCCTGCCACGACTTTAATTTTGTAAAAAGCTTTGAGAATTAACCAGGAGTCGGGAGGCAGGATCTGCCTGGCTGCTGCTGTGGCGCCTTTGGCTCCTGAAATGGAATTAAATTCCCGAGTGTTTATTGCATTTGCATTGGGTAATTGCCTATACAATTTAACAAGGACATTACGAAAAAAAACGTCGCCTCCTGGTCCTGGTCCTGGTCCGAGTCCTGGTCCTGTCCGCCGACATTTCATTTAACACTTAAATGGCAATTTAAGGACATTTGGACAGACAGTCAGAGAGACAGAGGCATAAAGGATGTGCAGGCCGGCGACAGATATGTAACAAGAATTATGGCCACAAAACTGAGATTCAATTGCCATTTTTCTGTGCATTTTTATTTGCCAGAAATTAGCATATAAATAAGACAGGAAGGGGCCGAGGGCAGGGGCAGGGGCAAGGGCAAGGGACTTCTTTTCATTCACTTTAGCAGCAGAGAAGAGAGAGCAGTTCCATAAATTGTACCCCCAACCCGAGTATCCTTCCCGCCGCCATCCTGCCATCCATCCATCCATCCGTCCTGCAATCCATCTACAATCTCGTATCTCCCACTGTTCACTCCATATCTCGGGGGCACACCCCTCAGACATTAGTTGCAAAACTTTCATTTCATTTCTATGCAATCTACTCCAAGTCTGTGTGTGTGTGTGTGTGTGTGTGTGTGTGTGTGTGTGTGCTTTCTGTTGCAACATTTTCTCTAATCCTCACCTTGCATCTCTCAAAACAATTCTTATGCGTATCTGCCTCTCTCCGCCCACTACCTTTCTCCATCTCTGTTTCGCCTCCCATCGGGCTGTCAGTTCTGCTCCCTGGATGTCAGTCAAGTGGCATCGTAGTCGTCGTCGTCGTCGTCGTCTTGGTAGTCGTCTGCTCGTTAGCACACACCTCATGGGCCGCCTGCTCCTGGTCCCTGGGACACCGCAAAGGATTGCAGATTCTTTTGGGCAGAGACGGGCGGAGGGGGGCGGTAATAACTTGTCCCCAATCTCCGCCCTCCATCTCTCTCTCTCTCTCTCTGTCCCTCTGTATCTCTGCTCCCATCAGACATGCAGCTGTCTGTCATTTCTATAACTACTTTTGCTACTCTTCGAAGTTAACCGAAGAAGGAGTTCTCCTTCCAGCACACACACACACATAGACATACGCAAATGTTGCAATCTTGCCTCCCCGCCTCCCACTACTACTACTACATTCTGCTACATTCTCTCCTCTGGACAATTACATACAATTTTGAGTGCGTTCGTGCCTTTCCTTTCCTCTGCTTTCCTCTGCTTTCTTTTCGCACAGCTGTCTGTCTGTCTGTCTAACTGTTGTTGTACTCATAACTACTTTTGCGCCACGCCCCCCGCCCCACCCCCCAAAAAGATACCATAGAGGCAGTGAGAGTGGCAGGGACAGTGGGTGGCAGTGGCAGTGGCAGGTTGGGTGGGGTGGGGTGGGGTATGCTGCTGCCTTTATTAAAGTTTTATCGCATTATAAATTTTCTTCTCTGGCAAAAAAAATACAAAAAAAGAAACATTTTTGGTGAGGCTAAAACCCAGGGACAGCGAGGGTTGAGAGAGGGTTGTGGAGCCATAGGAATACACTGAGAAAAACACAAAAAACAGGGCTCATAGAGTATAGGAATTTATGGGAAAATAATCCTCATTTCTTTGTCGATTTTGATATTCATTGAATGCTCAAAATATTTGAATACTAATTGAATTCTTGGAAAACCTCATATAGTATCTGAGATCTGAGATCTTCTATATTTTCCGAGTGTATTGGGGCATCTGTGGCACTGTGGCACACACAGACAGAGGCAATGATGATGTCGTTCCATCGTACACCTGTTTCGAGTTGTTTTTATGATTGTTCTTTCTGGCTGTTGCCCTGTGCCGCCTCCCCCTGCCTCCCCTGCCACCCCTGCCACATTCTGTTGCTGTTGCTGTTGCATATTTGAATACACTTTTGCGTTTGGTCGCTTAACTTTAAATCCCTTTCGGCGAGGGGCGGGAGGTAAAAGTTTACCCTCGAGTTGGACGACAAGCTAATGACAGTTTTGTCAATAAGTTTTTCGTCCTTTGTCCTCCCCCACACACACACACACACACACACACACATCCAGAGAGAGAGACACACACATGAGAAGCTTCACTTAAAATGCAGCCTAATGCAGCAAAAGTTTTTATTGTTTTATCCCAAAAAAACAAAAAAGGAAAAACATAAAAGAGGGAGAGAGAAAACAGAAGCGCACTTTTGTTGAGCAAAATATTGAAAGGAGAGAGAGAGAGGGGGGAAGGGGGAGGGGGGGAGGTTGGTGAACAACTGCTAAAGCTACAAAGACCCCTCCCCCCATATGAATATACTCGTAATATTTGTATGAAAGGGCTTTTGGGTTTTTATTTTCTGTATTTTTGTGAAGTTTGCAATTCATGAAATATGAAAGAGACAGAGAGAGAGAGGGAGATAGAGAGACGACGTTTGGCATTCATTAAATTTAGTTTTCGAAAATCTCCTTTACTACCCCTCGCCACTCCCCCCTGCAGCCCTGCATCCCTGCATTCCTGCATCCCTCTCGAACTTTTTCACTTAGTTTCGTATTTAAGTAGGAGAATTTTCGGGCGCCTTTTTGTATTTTGTTGGCAAATATTTGTGCAACGCTTCAGCGTTCGCTTTGCCGAATGATAGAATGATGGACACTGCACGGCTGTCAGTCTGTCAGTTCTTCATTCAGGTGGCAGGGCTGATAAGCATCCCCTGCCACCCCCTCCTGCCCCGCTCTGGCCCTTCTGCTGATGCCGCTGCTGCTGCCCACAAAACAAAATTTCAATTTCAAGTGCACTCCAACGAAACAATTTCCACAAAAATTCCACTCCCACTCCCCCTCTCACTCTCCCGCCCCCCGTGCATTTTTGCTCGTTTTATGAAATTTTCGGACCCCAAAGTGAATTTATGGCCATTTCTGTGACTCCCCCTTGCACACCCTCCCCTCTCTGTGTTTGGCTTTGGTTCTTTAGGAAAAAGCGCAACATTTATGCAATTAAAGCCAAATTAGCAATGAATGCAATGTCGAGTGGCTTTACCTCTCTGCCTCTCTCTCTCTCTCTGCCACTCTCTTTCTCTCTCTTTCTCTGGGAGAAAAGTTGCCATCAAACTTTTTGGCCTTTTGTGAAAGTTTTTGCTTTTCAGAAACGAGCGAGAGAGTTCCCCCTCTCCTCCCCCTGCTGGCTGACTGTTTTGTGTATAGTTTCGCTGGATTTGCAATTAATTTAATGCCTCTGAACACCCTTCCCCTCCCCTCCCTCCAGTCTAATGAGCGTTTAAGGTAAGCCCCTCCCATCATCCCCTCCAGCCATCATGCCATCATCTGTCTTCTGGCATTAGTCGTCCCCCATTCATGGGGCAACACTTTTGTGGCTACGGAGACACATTTCCACCCATGATGGAACCTCCAGCGAGTAGGAGCCCAGTATTGTGTGTCACCTGGAATCCTGGAAGCCCAAGCCCAAGCCAAAGCCCAAGGAACAATGGGGATACACGAGTAGAGTGGCGGCTTCCAAGGCAACACCGCAGCAACAATGCAACCTCTGACTCTGGTCTCAGGGCTGTGCCATAATCATCCTCCAAAGCAGCTCCTTTGAGCATGCGAAGCAATAGGACTCCCACGAAGGAAGGAGCAAGAGGCAACCACTTATCCCTCTGACAGCACCAGCAGCAGCAGCAGCAACAGCAGCAGCAACAACATAATCAGCAAAAGCGATTAAAGCACTTGTCCCCATTGTTTATTATTACAATATTAGCCAGGGCTTTTGTTGTGGCAGCTCCACTCCACTCCACTCTCCACTCGACTCCACTGCTTGGAGTTGCCACTGCAGTCTGTTCGGGCTTTTAAGCGTCTTATCAACTTGATTCTTGGCTTCGAGCCATTGTTTGCTAGGACTTCAAAGGGAGCTTGCCCCTCCGTGCCGCCGCATCCATCTCCAGCTCCCAGATCCCAGATCTCTGGATCATTCATCAATAAATTACATGCCGAAAGGAGGGAAATCCGCAAAAATGTTTGACAGCAGCATGCTACCCCCAGCAGGGAGAGGGGGATGGGGCTGGAAACTAATTTATGCCAGACTAATGACACTTTACAACATTGTGGCAGGCAGCACTGCCAAAAAGGGGTACTTTAGAGGGGGAGTGGCATGCCATCCGCCATCCGCCAGCCACCAGCCTCCAGCGAAAGGCAAAAGTTTTTCGGTGGCCTGTCAGGCATCGCGGAATGCGGTACCGCTGCCTCTGCCTCTGCCGGAGCCCAGCGAGAAATGATAAATACGCTTTAGACCTAATTAACTGGCGACTTTAATTAATTTTTAATGAAAAACTTAATGAGCCGCGAACATGTTAAAGTAACTAAAACCCCAAATGAGGTTGCCGCAAACACCAAAGGATGCCCCACTGATACATACGTTTCTACCTTGCAACTTTTATGCATCCACAAAGAAGAAAAACGAATCGAAATAGTCCTGCTCCAATCTATTCTAAGTAAAAAGCATAAATATAGTATGGAATTTATGATTGCTTGGGAGAGAAATGATCTGTCAAGCCATCGACACACTTGACATCCCAAAGTCAAGTGCAGTAAGCAATTAATATACCGCCTGATGCTTGCATGCCACTCGCAGTACCGATGCACCCGTTCTAGCGTGGGTCTAGCTATAAGAATATAATACAAAATTGTCCCCCATCCCTCATTGTAAGATTACACGACGTTTCTCAAGTTAGTATCGGGTGCATCGGTACTGCCAGTGGCCAACTGATTGCATACAATTCTACAATCTGCTCACATGTGTCTAGACTTTTCTTTTAAGGTCTTTAGCGCATAACTTGTTCTACAGATGGTCCTATGTCAGGGCTACACCTAGGAAAGGGTGTATTTCTTTTTGTCATGCCATTTATCTACCTTTAAAGATTGAGTTTTTCTTTTGCAATTATTAGAATCTTCCGTTTTCAACCAAGAAAGATCTCTCTCTCTCTCTCAGAAATCATCATACCCTCCTCAAAAGTGTATCCAAAAATGCCATTGCCATTGCAATATGAAATATTTTGACAAAAGACAGAAGCCCCCTCCCGCTCCCCTTTCATCCTCCCTCCCCACGGGTTTTTCCCGCATCAAATCTTTTCGCTTGGCTGATTCCGCCGCATAAGGCAATCTCCGCTTTATTACACATCGTACTCCTATGATTCCTATATCCCCTATATCGTCGAGGCGCATCGCATCTGACATTCAATCAGTGGCCCCCTCCGTCTGCCGACCCCCACCGTCCCTCCACCCTCCACCCTTAGCCTCACCCTCACGCGCAACGACAGGGGCTTTAATTGGATTTTCGTTTGGTGCGGCCGCAGAATCGAAAAAAGAGCCAGAAAAGAAAAGAAAATTTCGCGCTGTAAAAAGGAAAAGTCGTATGAAAAGAGCCAGCGGATGAGAAAGAAAGGAGAAATGCAATTTTCGTCAGGCGTTGTGTTCCGTTCGGAGGTTTTTTTTTTTTTGTTTGGTTTTGATTCGCTTCCATCGGCAAAGGGAACGCGGAACGGGGGCGGGGGTGTTGGCGGGGCCATTGCCAGCCTGCTGCAGGATGGTTCCCTTTTTTGGCTCTAAGCTTTTGGCGCTGTTATTTTGTCGGTGGGAAAGTTTACATTTCACACATTCATCACTTTTGGCAGCTGCAGCTAATAGTGGCAGGCAGCAGCGAGGGGCAGTGGCAGTGGCAATGGGAGTGGCAATGCCCTGGCTCCTCGTAAATGACAGTGGCAGTGGCATTTAGTGAGGATAGGATCCCGTTTTTTGCTGGATTAGAGAGGGAGAGCCTCAGTGAATCAATGACTTTTCAACATTTTTCACATATTAAAGCCTTAACCCTTAAGCCCCACTCTGCCCCCCCCCTGTTTGGTGTGGCAGACATGTGCATGATATTACTTCTATTTCGCACAACATTTTGCCATCTTCCATCAGGAGTATTTGCTGCCACTTGCCACTTGCCACCCGTACACCCATTCAACATGATGATGAAGCTGTCCTTCGATACGTGCGCCTTCAATCTCCTTTCAATCTGCACTCCATTGATCATCCGACGGCAACGAGGCAGCGAGCGGAGGAGCACAACGAATGGATACACTGATTTATGGAGCCCTTCTCGCATTAAGTTTGAATTTCTCATCGTCGCCTTGGGAGCCGTCTCGACTCTCACGACCATAATTCATCTTAATTTTAATTTGCTCGAGTGATGGAGTGGCTGCCAATGCAGCAGCCAGCAGCAGCAGCATCAAGCAGTGTGGCCTTTGCCACATCTCTGTGTTGCCTCGAACTCTGCTCTGCCACTGCCACTGCCTCTACCTCCTGCCATGCCCTGCTCTTTGGAAGGTTGCTGCTTCTCTAAGCTGCAGCTTCATTATCTTAATCTACTCCTTTTTTGAAGTGCCGCAAAAGTTTGTCCAGCACACACAGACACAATCGCATAGATACACACCCATACAGTGAGAGAAATTTGCACGCAATTGCACTTTGGTTGCAGTTTAATCTACGAAATTGCTGGCAATTTTCATAAATTGCTTACATTACGTAAATGAAGAGGCAGGCGGGCAGGCGGCAGGCGGCAGGAGGCAGGCGACCTGCAGGCAGCAGCATTTTGCCATTGTCCTTTAGATGCTGTCGTTGTCCTGCCACTGGACCCTGGACCATGGACCCTGGACCTGCCCCCTCCCCCCAAAATCGCCTGGCCTCGTGCTCCTCTTCTGCCTTCTCTTTTCCGCCACTAAACCCATCTCCTCCCTCCTGCCTCCTGCACGTTCCCTTGTCGTATCGCGGCCTGTCATCAAGGCGCTAGAATATTACGTATACGCAACGATGGCCCCCATGCAAAACTTATTGCTTGACACAGAGCGAGAGGAGGGAGAAAGAGATAGTCAGAGAGAGAGGGAGAGAGATACAGCGAGGAGTGGACTCTGTTTTCCACAAAGATACTACATAAAGGTATGGATATACATACTAAGTCGGTGATATCTGGCTGTCGGGGAACGTGTGCCGCGCGACATGCACATAGAAGGGATGGAGGGGGCTTTGGGGGGGTGGGGCTGGGGCTTTAGTGTGCAGAGTGTCCAAAAATTGCAGCTACAATTAATTTATGACAATTTATAGCATGATAATGCCATCCAGAGTCACGTTTTGCTCCTGCTCTCTCTCTCTTGTTGCCTCTCTTTGCGGCATACAACAATGTGCGAAATTTTAATTAAAATAAAATATTAAATCAATGCCAAATTACTCTGGTAGTTCCAGAGGGTAACTACAGGTCGTTTAAGTGCAGAGAGGGGGAGAGAGAGACTTGTACTATATAGAAATGAGAGCAGTGGAGAGACACATAATTCATTTGGCACAGAAACGAGAGGCACAACGACAAAAGTCGCTTAATTACCAAACGCTGTCGTTGGTGCCTCTTGCCACTGCCTCCTGCCTCTACTCTGCTCCCTGTGCTGCTTCTACTTCTGTCGACGTCGCATTAACCCATTAATTAAGGTGACGTCAAAGGCAGCGCCAAAAGCGATAAAAGCGCCAGAGAAAACTGCGAGAGAAGAGCGAAAGAGAGAGGGAGAGAGAAATGAGAGGAGCAAAAGCCAAAGGACCTCAAAGCAAGAGAGAACACAGAGGATAAATTTCTAATGGCAGCAGCCGCATATTTATGGGGCATCTTGTCCTTCGGTAGCTGCAGGCACAGAACATATGGATGCTAGAAGGCTCAAAGTCCCAAGCCCCTCCCCTACCCCCTCCCACCGCCAATACGGATGCCTAATTGAGGGTCCAATTCTTTGCACTTCTGTTGCACTTCTGTTCCTCCAAGAGCGTTGCATTATTAACTGCTTTTGTTCGATGTGTGTTGTGGCATGCCGCTGCCGGCTTTCGTTACACGAACAGAAAACCCTTTGCCTAGAGCTTAAAATAAAGCCAGATACAAATGGAGGCACAAGTCGAGGCGCACGTTGCTCAACATCCAGATACTTGAGCCATAACTTTTCCGATATAAAGAAAGGGGTGCTTTCTAATCGAATATTTCTTCAAATTCTCTCTGAAATTATCCACAAATATTCCCTTTTTTTCTTTTAAATTTTCTCTGGAAATATCTCTCTAACTTTTTGTCCCAGTGTAGCGTCGGGTCTAAATATCGTGATGTCAAATGGACAAAGTTTTCCGCGGCACCACTTAATGGCCAGTGTGCCACACTGCCACAAGCTACAATCCCCCCTCTGCCCCCCGCCCCCGCCCACGTTCCAATGCCAAATAATTTGAAATTAGTTTTAGCCTTGCTTTAGCTTTCAAAATTAAACCAAAAAACAACAAGAACAAAAATCAATGCACCAGCAGGCAATAAAGGGGAGGAGGGGCAGTGCACTCTGCCAGTGGCAGCGGGGCACTGGGGGAGGGGGGCGGGGGGCGGGGGTGTCAGCGGCAGTGGCAATCGCATTTTCAGTTGAGTGGAAGTTCGTTTTCGGTTTGTGCTTCTGCCATTTCTGGCCATTTGGTCGCTTTCTCATGGCATTTGGCGTATGTCAGGACATTCTGGCAGTTCAATAATGAATAATAACGTTGGAGGGGAACGTTCGGAGGCGCCACGAGTTAAAAACTTCTCCCCCATCCGACTGTCCTGTGTGCCTGTGCCTGTATGCCTGTGTGCCTGTGTGTGGCCCTCCTCCTCTTGTGCCTCTCTCTATCTCCTCTGGTGTGTCCGCTGCAGTTGCACTCTGTGCGGCGATGTCACAACAACCAAACAGCAGCGGCAACAACACACACACACACACACATATAAAAAACTTTGGCAATATATTTGCAACGCATTACGTGGCATGTCAAGCATTTTATCGCGCGTATTTTTCAATTTCACAGAGGCACAACGAGGCAGCAGCAGCAGCAGCGAGGCAGCAATAGGGGGTCTCTCCTCTGTCTCTCGCTCTCTCTCGCTCTCGCTCTCTGGCAATGACAGTCCGGGTCCAGCAGAAGAAGGTGCAGCAGCAGTGGGAGAGAGCAGTGGGGGGTGCAGCAGCGGCAGCAGCAGCCAAAAAGAAGTGGATGCTCCTCGCAATATGCTTTCTGTTGGAAATTAAAAGGATGTCCCCCTCGTTCTTTGGGCTCTTTGGGTGCTAAAAAGTAAAGCAAAAACCGAATATAAACACTGTAATGGCTCCACCCACAATTTCCACAATTTCCACGCTTTTCCCGCTACATACATATTATATATATATTTTTCCTTCTTTTTTGTGTTGTCCTCAAAGATAAGAGGGGTCACAAGTGCTTCTTTCTGTGGCAACCTTTTACCAAATAAAAAAACATAGAAACTAGGAATGCAGACAGAGAGAGGAGCCAAGGAGCAAAGGAGCAGGGTGGGGGGAGGGGAGCAGGTTCTGGGGTGGCAGGGAAGCGGGTTCAGAGGTGAGCCATTGCCACACACATTTCCGATGGACGCCTCATATCCGCTGCCGCTTCGGCTGCTGCCGCACAAAACAGGAAACACATTATAGCAGCTGGTAGACACAGACTTATGTGTGGCACTGTTTGAAAAATTGTTACATCCACACGTTGTATGCTGCCTGGTGGCTGCTGCATGCTGCTGCTGTCACTGGCACAGTTTTTGTGTTGCATGTTGTTTTCCCTTTGCCTCCCAATGTTGTTATTGCATCATTTTTTACATTTTTTGGGTAAATATGTAAGCAAGCGGCAAAAGCTGTAAGCAAAATGTGAGTTATGCCAAAAGAAACCACAGATACACACACACACACACACACACACATAGATACACAATTACAGTTACAGATGCAGCTGCAACGACAGCTACAACGACAGCTACAGCCACAGTGTGGGAGTTGTATGTGTTGCATAATGGCCGCCAGCGGTTCCATCTATCAAAATGGGCAGAGTGCAAAAAGTGTTGCATGCAGCGACAACGAGCTTCGTACTGAAAAAAGTCTCCCCAAACGACAAAAGAGTTGCGAGGATCGAAGTCTTTGATACCCCTGGAAGATACCTCATTGCTGGCTTTCAATGAAAAGTAACGAACAAGCAGAATTGTTTTGATGAATCATGAAAGTATCTTTGGTTGTAGCTTTAGATAAAGTTGATTTCCATTCAGAAAGAGGCCATTCGATGGAGGCTTTCATACATTTGGTTTCCTCGCAGATCGTTCGTTTCCATAACATCTATGGATCGTTCTTTTAGGCCAGCTTTTCCCCAAACAAAACATCACTGACCAAATCCTTATAGCCTGCATTTTAAAGGCACGCAAAAAAAGCGTCAGGAAAAACCTTTTGACAATCCGCACAGAAAAAAACTGCCTGCCCCATGGACCATGGACACACAAAAAGTGTTGACTGCTCTCCCGCTCTCTCTCTGTCTCTCTCTGTGTCTCTCTGTCTCTCGTTGTCTCTGAGGGAAAATTGTTGAGGGGGAAAATTGGCCAAAGGGGGAAAAATGGACGAGAGGAGGATAACAAGCCCTTGAGTCGCGACAAGAGAGTGGAATGGAGGAGCGAAGTGTGGGGGGGGGGGGAGGTTGGGGGAGTTGCACAACAATCCCTGGGATCGGAGCACAGAATTTTCCAGGCTGAAGTCGAAAGCCAAAAGGAAATGCTACTCCTCCAACCAATGGAAATTGCTCATTTATTTTGCAGCTGTCAATATCAATAACAAATGGTTGTTATGCCTCAAACAAACACACACGAACTGAGGGGTGAGGGGTGAGGGGGGGAGGGGAAAACACACACACACACACATACCAGGAGAGAGAGCTTTTACTTTGGCTTTTACTAATTTCGGGCCATGGAAATGTGTGCCACTATCAACATTTACTTTTGCCCCCAAAAACACAAACCTTTTTGGTCGGCTGTGTGTTTGTAACTTTAGAAGGCACTTGACAGAGAGACAGAGAGGGGGGTTGGGGGTTGGGGGTTGGAGGGGGCATGTGGCAACATCCACTGACAGCAGAGTAATAAAATAAATGAGCCACCATTCTTTTAAATTGAGTTTAATAAACGTCACACTTCATCGACAACGACAAAGGCACTTCTATAGGATTAGAGGATGCCCCAAAAAAAGACGAGCAGCCGCCGACCGGACCCATGGACACGCTTCACAGATACGAACGGGGCATGCCCCAAATGAACTATGAAAATGGTGCTGGGGCACACACATTTATTATTCCCCAAGCGTTTGACCAACAAAAAAAGACACACGAGAGCAAGAGAGAGAGAGACAGAGGCGCTCTGTGTGCCCCCAAAAGATGGAAGGACAAGCGATGGGGCATTCAAATGCCTCTCTGCATTGTGGCTGCTCCACTCTACATATAAGCATATATCCATATACAGTATATGCATATACATATATGTACATATATAGCTGTAGTATCTGTAATATCTGTTGAAAGTAGCTCACGAGTTGTGCAACAGCATCGCAGAGCATCGCATCGCGATTGCAATTACGATAAATGTTACTGCTGAAAGGCCAAAGAGAGGCAGGCAGGCCCCGCCCCCATGCCCCCCGACAAACCGACAAATGAGCCAAATAAATGTTTATTTATTTACAGATTCCAGTGCCAGGCGACTGCCGACTTTTGTGGGATTTATATTCATATTTTATTTATTTTTGATATTACAGAATTGAATGCAATATGAAAAATCATACGAGATACAAGATACCAGATACCAGATACAAGATACGAGATACGAGAGGTAACTAAATATCCAGCACACAAAGCCAAAAGGAGGAGGTAGGGAGGAAGGGATAGACACCAGACAGATGGAGGCGGAGGCATTCGAAGCATTTTTTTTTTTGGCTAACAGCCTTTGTGCCACTCGGCGTTATGTAAACATTCGATGGGGCATTCGGCATCGCTTGCCAGCAGGCAGGCAGGAGGGGCAGCAGGAGGAAGGACTATGAGGAGCAGCGCCATGAGAGGGAGCAGGAGTAGATGGAGGAGAGAGCAGCGGTAGATGGAGGAGGAGCAGGAGCAGGAGTAGGAGTAGGTGTAGGAAGTGCCATCGGATTGGGAATTGGCTCTCAGAGAGAGAGAAAGGTAGAAGGGGAGAGCGAGACAGAGACACAGGCGCCAGTGGTCTCCCCCTCCCATCTCCCATTCCCATCTCCTATTCCCACCTTTGTATTTATTCAACGTCTGTAAAACAAACTTGTTTATGGCCCAAAACATATGTATAAATAGGGTTATAAATAGTGTTCCTTGCGAATGGCCGTAGATCCACATATCATACGGAAAGGTGAACCAAAAGATGTCTACACTCCAGAGCAGAGAAGAGACAAGCAATGCAGATCTGATGGATGAAGGAAGTCTACGGATATGCCCAGCAAAAAGGTGGTATATGATGGAATATAGAACGAAATGGAGTACTAAAGTATTCATTCTGTTGATGAATCAAATCAAAGAAGTAAATGCATGTCGATTGGCTATCATCGTATCATCTGGAGAGGTAGATCCCAAAACATGGATTATTTTAGAGAATTAAACGGCGTGTGAGGTGGACAAAAGAAGAGAGAATTGGCTGAAGAAATGAGGAAAAAGTACAGCAAGAAAAAGTATTATCAAATGAAGAATGCCAGGAAGTACATATGTATATGTACATATATTTGTGAATAGAACAGGAGAGAGGACCCTTCGGATGTGATGTGTATCGAGGAGGACTCGCAGGACTCGTCGTGGCGTGACAAATCGCCTCTCAGTGGAAGAGTAATCGAATACCATTCGAAACACGATATATTTATCACCGATCAAAGTGGTAAAAGGGACTTTGCAATGGACCCAACCACACCCCCCCACTCTCTCCCCCCGCTCTGGCCCCTCTGTTTGATGGCTAATTAGAAGGGTAAATCAAAGCCCAGTGTCGGCGGCAGCGGCCGAGGCCGCCGCAGCAAATGTTGACGCTGCACAAATCACACAATGGAATGGAGACCGCGAGGCAGCCACCGCTGCTGGATGCCAATGCCGATGTCGCCTCCTGCCTGCCCCCTACCCCCCTGCCACCTCTCGCCTTCTGCCACTCAATGCCTCCAATGGCTCGATGCCGATGCCCCACACAAAGCGCCATTAATAGAGCGTGAATTTTAGCGCAAACACACACATGCAGAGAGGGTAGGGGGCGTGGCACTCTCTGCTTGTGTATGTGTGTGTGTGTGTGTGTGTGCACATTTATAGCCCGCAATGTTTTGCCAATCAAAACCCCAAAGTCATTTCATTATTGGCTTTGCGTAATCGACGTCAAAGCATCGTCGGTCCCCAAAACCAAAAAGTCAACAAAGGAGCAAAGAGAGGAGACGGGTGGGGCAAGAGAAACAGAGAGAGAGAGAGAGAAGGGGGAGGGGGAGGGGGAGGAGAGAGTGGGAGAGTGAGGATTCCCTGCAGGGAGCTCGTGGCAATGCATTCAAGCGAATTCGAAGGCAAATATTTTTACTTTTTGACACGGAAAAAAAAAGGGATTCCGGGTGCCTGCCACTGCTGCCTGCCACTGCCGCCTGCCACTGCGACTCTGTCGATTGTCAAAAAGTGTAAATGACACAGTTCGTTAAACGCGACATCGAGACGATAGATAGATGGCCATAAAGACGGAGGGGAGATGGAGGGGTCTGTGGGGTCTGTAGGTTCCATAGATCCATAGATTATGCCACGCTGTGGGGCGTGGCACCACCAAAAGCTGTGCCCAGAGAAAAAAAGGATTGCAGGGCAAACATTAATGGAGGCCACACACAAACACACACACAGAGGCACACAAATAAGATACAAAAGACACACACACATAGATACAGATACAGATACAAATGCAAACAAACAAATCCAATATGCGGGGCATATATCCAGCAGATTTTCCGTCAAGAATATATGACAAATATTTTATGCGCACATCATAAAACGAACCGCAAAACGGAGAGGGGCAGAAGATAAGAGGAGGAGGAGGAGCTGGAGGAAGACGAAAGTAGAGACAGAGATACCATAGGAAGAGAGGCAGAGGGAGAGGCAGAGGAAGGAGTGCAGCAAATGGAACGGCACCCAAGAAATGGAGGAGCATACTCCGTACACTCGTATCTCGCAGATACAAATCGCAGGCTATGCGATAACCGAAAAATGAAACAAAATAAAAGCGAAGAAAATACGCAAAAATAAAGGCAGAAAGAAGAACAAATAAAGGCAGAAATAGGGAGAGAGCGACAGAGAGAGGAAAAGCCAGAGCAAGAGGCAGAACAGAGAAATGGATAAACCAAAAGGAAAGAGGAAAACGCAGGCCACTTTCAGGAGGGGGGAACGGGGAGACATTTGCTACCCCGTCAACCTTCCACCGTCCACCTTTTCCCTGTACATCAAACGTACATCAAATATGAGTAAGAGTCAAACCGAAGACAATCATAAATGTCCTTGGAATTCTCTTTGGAATGTCACCCTCAAGGATCGATCGCTGCCTCCTCGTAGGGAAACGGAGATCGGAGCTGCCTTCTTCGTCTTTATCTATACAAAATCATCATACCCATCATGCATTCACACCAAAGAGGACTCAAAGGAGTCGAAACCAGAGCGAACAGTCGGGGAAAACAGGGGAGATGTTGGGAGCTTTGAAGTTGCCCAAAAATTGGCAAGGACAACGGCCAAAAGGGATGGCAGAAAGGACAAGAGAAGACAAAAGGATAACAAGCGAAGTATGGAGGGGATTCAGGAATGCCGCAGCACAAGCAGCAGTCGAGTCGGAAAGGTGCAAATAATGCTGGATGTATGTGAGAGGGGGGCACCCAAAAAGTATGCTACACATGTTGACATATCCTCGTGGCTCTCTCTCCATCTCTCTCTCTCTCTCTCTTTCTCTGTGTGTGTGCCTGCGTGTATTTGCAAGTGGTTTATGTGTGTGCGATTGAAGGATCTGTTGTGTTGACGTGAAAATTTGCACGTCTTTTGTTATGCACGCGTGTGAAATGTGTTCTTCGCTGGGATTCTCCAGGATTCTGATTCCGCACACAACACACACGCACACACGCACAAGTAAACAGAGAGGAAGCGAGAGACATGCTGCTGGAAAGAGACAGCACTAGATACCCACCAAATGCACTGCGTTTTGATGGCAAAAAGCGGAAGAAAAAGAAAGCAAAAAAAGGGTTTTGTTTTCTGCTCGCTTTTCTGCTGTTCGCACACAAACTTCTTGCGGCGGCCTCTTTCTTTTTTAGTTGTTATAATATAACGGGAAAGATATACTATATATATATACATATACTACATGTGTGTGTGTGTGTGTGTGTGTGTGTGTATTTGAGGTCGAGTTGATTGCTTAAGTAAACGCACTCCGGCACCCAAGCAAATGCTTTGCTCCTTTTCCTTCGTTTCGTTCAACTTTTGATGGCTGGCAAAATTGTTCTGGCCCTGGCTTTTCCTCTCTCTCTCTCGCTCTCTCTCTCTCTAGCACTCTATCTCTCTCTTTTCATGACTTTTGCTTCCTTCATTTATTTACTGTTTTTCCCCTTTGGCTTTTTTGTTCCCCGTTTGCGGGTCAATTTTCGTTTGCGTTTTTCCTTTTGTGATTTTTTGCTTATTTTTATTAATAGACTTTTGTTTCTGTTTTGTAAAATATTTTGCCGCCGCTCCACGGCTAGATGGCCGACGGGAAGTGTGCGCTTCAAATTATGTTAAACTTTCACTTCCACTTTCACTTCACTCAATGCTGTGCACTGGGAGGTGAAAAGGTAGCAAAGGCTTCTTGTTTGTGTATAAAGGATAAAGGAGAAAGTCTGCAGTTGAGAGTGTATGTGTGTATATGGAATATTCGTTTCCCTTCTTAAGATTTCTATGTATGTATATGCTTTACAGATCCATTGACTCACCTTAGACACTGGTGTCGGGGGGAGGTCCTTCCTTCCTTCCACTCGGGACTCACTCACATCAAAATCTCTCGCGGACTTCAACAAGTTTTTCGCACTATATTTTTCGGATTGGTTTGGATTGTTTTTCTTCTAGTTTGTTGCTGTTGTTGTTGGTTGGTTGTTGGTTTTCCGCTTAGACCGAAGAAGGCACTAACATTGGCATATAGTTTCAAGCGGAATTCTATGGGAACTGGCAGTACGAACACACCATTTCTCAATTAATGCTTTCACTTATCGAAGCTGCAAAAAAAACAAATGGAACACAATGGAGATTGAGGAATTTATCAAAAAAAAACAAAAAAAACAAGTACACAGACACATACATATGCATATGTATGCAGAGAAAGAGCGAAAGTTCAGAGAAAGTCCGGCAGATGTCTGTGTGTGTGTGTGTGTGCGAGTGTGTGTGTCCTGCAACTCAAGGAATGCGAGGAAGGAAATGCCAGAAGTGGAAGCAGACCAGAAATCAAAATGTATGAAATACTTTCCCTCCCATACAAGTCGGAATATGTGGTGTGGGTGCCACACTGCCACATGTGGCAGCAGCAAGTCCGGGGCCTTTAAATGTCAAAGGTTATGGGTGTTAATATCGCTTTTATTTAAAACGGAAAATCGGACAAAAGAACAAAGCAATTCGAATGCCAAGCAATAAAAAATAAATTAAATGGAAAATGCACAAGGCCCCCCGTCCCCCGCCCCCTCCCCGCCCACGCCTCACTCCCACAGCACCCGAAAAATCTGTGGAGCAGAAGGCCAGGCAGCAGCCCGAGGAGCAGCAGGAGGAGGAGGCTGCGGGTGGAGCGGAAAGAAGGCGCGAATGTGTCACGGATTTCATTGCTCATTGAATACGCATTCATTTCAGAGGAGAGGAAAAGTAGGAGCAGAGGAAGAGCAGAGGCAGAGGAAGAGCAGAGGCAGAGACAGAGACAGAGACAAGAGACGAGACGACTCTGAGAGACGCGCGGCGGCGGCGGCGACACTGCCAGCCATTCAGGCAGCCCATTCGCCTCAATCGAGTCACTCAGTCTGCGTACGTAAGCAGGACGAAGGACATCATACACACACAGACCCACACACACACACACAAAGAGAGCAAAAGAGACTCGCACACACATACACTAAGAGAGAAGGAGACGGGAATAGAGGGGGGAGGGGCGGCGAATAGAAGCCACAGAGCCCGCAGAGACCCGCAAAGGAGAAAATCAAAACTACGCGAAAAATGAGAAATTTCTGAAACTGAAATTTCCACGACTGTATGCGTGCCTCCCCTCTTTAGATGTATATGTGTGTGTGGTGTGTGTGTAAGTGTGTGTGCGTGCGTGGATAAATATGTTTTTGGGTTGTAATTCTTTTGGCAATTGCATTACCTTTCTGTGCATTTTCTATTGAATTTTACAAAAACATACACACACACACACAGGCACACGCACAGACACTTGCACACACACACACACAAAGAACACACACAAAAAACAGAACCTCCTGGGCCACACACATTCAAAAAATAATAACAACGCTCTTTCTTTTCTTTTCTCTTATTTTTTTTTGTTTTTTTTGGGTTTTTTTTGTTTAGAGTTTTGTAAATTGTGAATTGTAATTTTGATATTTGAATATTGCGATGACGCGCTCGACTTTCGACAGAAACGGGCAAGTGGAAAGTGGATTTGGATTTTGGATTTGGATTTTTGGATTTTTGGACTTGGAATTTTCATACGCGTTCAACTGTTGTGCGGTGGAGTCTCCTCCTCGAAGTGGCAAGTGCTAGTACGAGTGCTGCTGCCTGCCTGCCTGCCTGACTGACTGATGGCTGATGCCTGATGCGTGCTGCTGCTGCTGCCTGTGGCGGAACCGCCCTAAAACACAGACGGGAGAATGACTGAGAAAAGTGAAAATTGTTGTAGGAAAACTCGCATGCAAAGCACACGCCACGCAGCGCTGAGCTTTTCGTTTCCACCGAAAATACCAGTATTTTTTTGGCGCTCTCTCCAGCTCTCTCTCTGTGCCGCTCTCCTGCTCTCTCCGAAGCAAGGACAAAAGCTCGCAATCAATAAAGCTTTCGCTCTCACAGACTCCCTTTCCCCACAGGAGGACACCCTTAACCAGCCACTACGCCACGCCACCCACAAGCGACCCACAAGCAACCCTCCCCTGCCACCCCCTTGCAGCACATGCTTTCACTCCCCCCGGTCAAAAGGGAGTCTCATGTCTCATGTTTTTCTGTGGCTTTTCCAGCAAATTAACACCAGGATTTTCCGCTTTTCCACACACAAACATGCACACACACACACACACACACACTCTGTCACACACACACATCGGCACAAAAGGATGGCCGCGAATATGGGTCTAGTACCGTGCACACCGTACCGTTAGCGGACGCGACGCCTCGAGGGTTTCGTGGTGCCTCTCCTCGAACTTCCAAAACTTGTTCCAAAAAAAAAAAAACACTTTTGCACTGCGATTCGACTTGGAGGATGGATCGAGAGAGAGGATGCGCTCCACACGTCTGACTTTCAGCGTCGCCACAACATGAATGTCAGGTGTGCGACTGCGAACGTTGGGAATTCCGGCTCCCGAATCCCGTGCGTGGCGCCCACCACTCCCCCCTGCCCAACCCCCCCACCAGTCAAGAGAGAACATCCTTCGATAAACCGTTATTTTTGCGCTTTGACAGTTTGGCGGGGAAATGTCCACTTGCTGGCAGGACTCCGCAGAGTTGCAATTCCCGTGACAGCAGCTGGCACGCACGGAGAGCGTGCACAGGGTTGCATGCGGGCTCTAAAAGCTTCAGCCACAGGAGCTTTAATACCGTTACCGTTCGAAATGATGATGGTAATCAAAACGAAGGACTCTCGAGCAACACTTTGGCACTTTGGGAACGCTGATGCCAATCAGTGGCATCAATCTGCCAGGAAACTCTTTTCGCCGGCGACCATACGGCCACTTGGGTCAAAGGACAAAGGACCTGCATAAAGCAGTCTAACGTCTGGGGCACACAAATGTTGCAGACTCTGGAGGAGGCCGTCCCTGAGGGGCCTCTCAAGGTGCAAATTAGCAGCGCAACATGAAACTCAAGATGATTTCCAGACAACATAATTCCGCATTTCATTTGCGACATGCGATATGCGATATGGGATAAGGATGGGCCATAATTGTAGTTGTTCTAGGGATACAACAGCTGAAAACCGTTGAGGGAACCCGCAGAAAAGGACCTGAAACTTGTTGGGCCATCCACAGCCATCCGCATGCCCCATTCATGCGGGTCTGCACTGGAGGAATGCCTCGTGCCGCCGGCCAAGGTGAAAACTGCAAACGGCAACCTTGCCACATACGCGTACCATCACGGGGGTACCATTTCAGGTACCCTGCTTTCCACGTTTTGTGGCACAGATGCTGCACATTGTAACCCCCCACCCCCTGCTGCTGCTGCTGCGAGAGAGAGGGTAGTTTTGTCGGCATGATTTTACATAATTTCAGTCCGAAACGCAACACCCTTTGTGGCAACCGCTGATGTACTGGATGGCAGCAGCGGACAGGACATCTCCTCAAATCGTTATATGGCTCTTTTGACGCTTTAAATTGATTCACACCGCACACGCACAGGGCACAGTGCACCCTCTACATCCCCGCTGTACCATTCCTCTAGTGCACCCTCGCATATCCCTCGTATATCCTTCCTGCCATATCCTGTTTGCTTATATATTTTTTTGTGCCGTGCCGTGCTGTCATGCATTCGCGTTTGATTAAACAGTTTTTTAAGGGCATTTCCGCTGAGAACGAACGCGGCATCATTAGTTGCTTAAGTTTAGGGTTTCAATTTTGGTCCATCGCATCCCGCACCCGCACTCGCACCCACACCCATGGCCCATAGCCCATAGCCCATCCAATCCATTCCCACCCCCCAAATGCACCCCCTTGCAGGACGCACCCCTAGACAGAGAGTCCTTTTCCATTCCTGCTACTACGACGACAACGACGATTATTTGTGTACTTAGGCGCAAGTTGCATCTGTCCAACAATTCCACTGCCACTGCCACTGCCACTTCCCATATATCCACCTCCTATCCACACATCGATATCCGCTTTCCGCTTTCCCAGTGCGTGCGTGTGTGTTTTGGTATTTGTTTTTGGGCAACGAAAGCGCCGAAAACCCAGAGATCGATGGGCCATGTCAATGGCCTTTAATGGCATTTCATTTACGGTACTGCAGCGTTATTTCGAAACGAGAAACAAGAAACGAGAAATCATCCTCTTGGACCTCATCATCATTATTGGACATGAAATGCTAGAGGTTTTTAAGTGGTGTTTGTGCAGCACCCACACCACTCCACACAGTCCCACACATTGATGATATATAGATGGATGGATGGATGGTTGCTTGGTTGATGGTTGTTTGTGGGGGTGGTACTTTCTCCGCAATTATAAAACGATTATCCAACCCTGATCGGGGCTTTTATGGCCTGCCAAAACCAAAACAATACAAGTTTGTGCTTTCAGTTTTCTGTTTTATTTTTATAGATTTTTAATGGAGATTTTTCGCCCAACGAGACTCATCAAGGGGGAGGATAGTGGGTTGGTTAGAGGACCGTTCATCGCCTGCTTTTGGGCAGTGTACCAGATCTATTGCTTCACCAATTCCACTTCCAAGTGAAGCCTCGACGGCAGTCTGCAGGCCAGTGCCTAGGGGATCCACCAGCAGTTCGAGGAAGGATGGTTGGCTCGATGAATGAATCTATGGATGGAAAGATGAACCACCCCAACAAAACGATCACTCATCTTGATCATCTTTAATGACGCTACAAGTCCAGCGCCCCTCCATCGGATTTCACCAGAGTTCCGCACAGAACAAGCTCCGGTTTGGGTCACCAAATGGTGACCAACCCTTTTGTGAAAAGTTCTCCCAAAGAATACAACTTTTTTTAGTTCAGTTTTCTTTATTTTTATTCGAAAATATTTATGCTTTTCAATTTTTATAGATTTTTCATTGAAGTTTTTATAAAAATATATTATATAATCTAATCGTAAGGAGGCGGGGTATGTAAATACATATGTATATGGGGTGTATATATGGGGAAGGGGGAAGGGTGGGTTGCTACAATATTACGTATATCAAAAAAATATTTGTTGTTCTTTCTTATTGTTGAATGCACAATCGAGCGAGCAGACAAATACGGAAAAAAAATTCTTTTGTTGTAAACTTTAGGCTTAGCTTCTTAAGAGTTTAGTATCACAAAAATCATCAATCATCAACCGTTTTAGATATGAGACTATCCACTGATATATAAATAGATATATATAGATCGTATATAGACTGTATTTAAAGATGTAGCCTGACTTATGAACTATTTTTGAGCGAAAGTTTCCCATTGTTTCGTTGTACTCTGGTGTGTTTGGTTACAACCGATTTATACATCTAAATTATACATTTGCTGAAGGAACAATAATGCTGTGATATTGCTCTCCCTCTCTCTCTCTCTCTTCTTAGTTAGTAATTAAGTACACAACCGCTGGTTCTGTTCTGTTCTGCCTCTGGCATACAGGAAGGATGCCAAAGGCTGTCCGTTCTATAGCTAGATGTTGTACTGTGTTCAATACTTTGACTGGTAGTGAGACGCTGGTCCGTAATGTCTATAAACTAAAAGCTAAAACTTAAGTTAAACTGTATAGATAAACTTAGGCTGAACTAGAACTAAAACTATAACTGCTGGTGGTGGAATGGCTGTGAAGAATTGAAGGGGGAGGCCCACAGATACAGATGGACTCTCCCCGTCTTACGATCCTATCTATGACATACACAAAAAAATGACTAGAGTTCACACTCGACTTTTTGGTTTCAGCAACACTGGTATTAACCTTAAGCTTAACCAACACTGGTTCACTAAACTAAAGATGCTTTTGGTATTTGCTTTGGTTCTCGTTTTTCGTGGAACTTAAAAACTATTACTGCACAATTTTCGCCTGAATTTTTTTGGGGGGGTTTAAATTTAAAAAATACCTAGAGATAGTCTAGCGTATTCTATGTAGAACTAAAGCTGTAGCCGAAATTGAAGAAATATATGTAGATATATCTTTTACAATGTACAAAACTTATAGAGAGAGATCGAAATGAAAGCCTGACTAAGAGACTAGAATACCTATGACTAGATGATGACTAGATAAGGGGATTGCAAGGAGAACTAATGACTAGAATGACATGAATGAGGTGTTTGAAGGTTTGGAATGGTTTAGAATATGATATGTGGGTATGATATAGAAAGAATAAAGTGGGAATGAATAGACGAAAAGGTAGATGATTAGTGAAAGATGAGAATAGAAGATGAAGATGGGATGATTTAGAATGAAGATTGAAGACTGAATGAAAGAGTTGAATAGTGAAAATAGTGAAACAGGAGTAGGAATCACAAATGACTGAATGAATGATGTATGAATGAAGTAAAGAAGATGTAGATGATGTAGAGGGAATGTATAATGAGAGATGTATGAAGAGAAGATTCTGAGGATGAGGAATATTTAGATGAGAATAGATGGTTCGGATGGATGTATGAAGAAATTGACTAGAAGAGTGTTCTGCTCTGTTCTGCTCGGATCCTAAATGACTAGATATCCTACGCGTATCTATGCCTAATGACTAGAGGGAAGTGGAAATGCCTGCTGCCTGGTACGAGGTAACGCGGGAGGTAATAGTTCCCGCACTTGAGATCATATCGAAGCTGACTAGTGCTGCACTTCTTTGGTTAAACACTGACTAAAGACTAGAGACAAAGGGGAATGCTTGACTGAAGTTCGAAGGAGACTCTCTCTCTCACTCTCGCTCCCTCGAGAGAGGCGTAGAGAGAGAGAGAGCTTGACTAGAATTGAACTCATTTTGTAGAATGGAAACCAAATCGTTAACTAAACATAAACATTACAACTAACTAATGTGTAACTAACTGATAAGATGGAGGGTAGCTCTCCTCGTGTAAAACTAAATTCTTTGGTTTGTTTCAGCTGCAGATTCGCCCCCTCTGTGCGAGGGGGAGGATAACTAAGAACTAATAACTAAAACTTAAACTATAACTAAAACTTAAGTAAAACTCAACCTCAAAACTCACTCGTGGACTCTCGGGGACCCTCTCTCTTTCTCTTGCTGTCTCTCTCTTCAGTGCGCCATTGTCGTGTGCTGGATTACGGAGGCGCAGTTCCTCAGGTTCGTGAGTGCCGCCGCCGCAATGCTCTCCTCCTCCGTGAGGCCGTGCTCCACGATCTGCAGGCGGCCGTAGCCCGCCGAGGAGGCCGAGGAGTTGCTGTCCGACATGTAGTCGGCATCGTAGTCGACTTCATAGTGGCTGCTGCTGCTGCTCCTTGTGGCTGTGGCAGTGCCTCTGGTGCTGGTGCTGGAGGGGGCCACAACGTACACGCCCTCATCCTCGTGCGTGGAGTGCGAGTGCGTGCTGCTGGCGGAGGAAGTGGAGGACGAGGAGGAGGAGATTACACTGGAGGCTCCACTGTATGGCGTGGCTTTGAACACCGCCCTGATGGTTGTCTGTGGCATCATCTCCTTGGCGGACTCTGCTGCTGCTCCCTTCTTTGCGTGCGTCAGCTGATGCTTCCGTAGATACGCCGCTCGCTTGAACTTCTTGCCACACTCAGAGCAATCGAAGCCTCCGCCAGTGGCAGTGCCAGTGGCAGCCTCCTCAGCCGCAGCAACCTTCTTGTTGGCGCCTCCCTTCGCTGCCGCTGCTGCTCCTGGCTGCTGGTTCTCCTTCTTCACGCCCGCCGCCTCCTTCTTGGGCTTGTGCCACCTCCGATGGGAGGCCAAGTTGGCGGGGCAATTGAACTGCTTGCCACACTCGGGGCAGCGGTACTCCAGCAGCACAATGCACGCACACCGATGCCGCGCCAGCCCGAAGGCGTCCTCGAACTTGATGCGACACAGGCGGCAGACATAGTCCCCGATGACGTTCTTGATGGCCGCCAGCTCCGCCTTGGTCTCCTCGGTGATCTCCACGATGTTGTACTTGGGATCGATGTCCCCGTTGCTGTACTGCATCGTGCCATCGGTGATGTCCTCCAGGGGTCGTATGATGGTCCCCGAAACCGGAGACGATGTCTCCTCATCGAATTTCAGCTTCCGCGTGGCCTTGTTCCGCGACGAGGACTTGCCCGATGTCGCTGCCTTGCTGGTCCTGGGCGCCGTGTCGGACACTTTGATGGGTTTGGCAGGTGTGGCCTCCACGAGGACCGCCCTACTGGTTGAGGGCAGCTCCTCCTCCTCATGCTCGGTCTTTTTGGGAAGCTTTGCTACGTGTTGGCCATCATCATCATCATCGTCGTCATCTGTGGCGCTCAATTTACGCTTCAGCTGTGGCCCAGGACTCTGTGGTGGGGTGATGGTGGTGGTCTGTTCTTCCTGCTTCTGCTCCTGCTCCTGCTCCTTTGACACCTCCTTGTCCAGGGCATCGCTGCTGTAAACCTCAGCGAATGCGGTGGCCATCGGCACTTCCATCGCATCGCTAATTGGATGCAGCACCGCCCCCTCCTGCTGCTCCTGCAGCTCCTGCAGCTCCATTGTGGGTGTTGGCGGCTTCACCGAGAGGTCCAGCGGAATTTCACACTTGCTTTTCAGATTCAGATAGCGACTGCGGTACTTCGGGGGCAGCGAGGCCACTGTGGTGAGCAGCCCCAGGCCATGGGGCATGCCCTTGTGCTGCAGCTGGATGCCAATGCTGTGCGGGTGGCAGAGTGTCGATGTCGCTGTCTGTGTCTGTGTCTGCTGTCCCAGTGTCTGTGTCTGCGTGGCCATTGCACTGATGAGAGTCTCCAGCGTCGCCACCAGCGCGTGTCAAACGAAACGAAACGATGGGGCAACCAATCTTAAACGCGTTGCACCTTTTTAAAACGTAAACGTAAACGTGATTGAACGTGGAATTGAACGTAACGTAACGTAGAGAACGATGAATGATTGCAATGATGAATGGTGAACGATGATTGAACGATGATTGAACGGGAAACTGTTTTTGTGGAAAACTGAGCACAAAACCAAAAAAAAACTTAACAACAGAACAAGAAACTGAGGCGCAAAACTGAGGCTGAGGCAAAGCTCCTGTTGGGCGAAGAACGGTCGGTCTCCTGTTCTCCTGGCTGTCGTTCCGCTCAACGTCTCTGCTGCGAATGAATGAGAGCGGTGCCCCGCACGGCTATTTATGTCAAAGGAAAGCGAAACCCCGAAAGGGAAATCATGCCCGGCGTCGCCCGGCGTCGCGTTGCGCTGCGCTGCGTCGCTCTTTCATCCCCCAACAGCCGCCCCGACGACGCGACGTTCGTTGTCCTTTTTAGCCCTCGCAGAGACCATAGCAGAGCAGACCATAGCAGAGCGGAGCAGAGGTCCTTGGCGGGCAGAGGCGCTAGCAGAGCGACAGCGGCGCTAGCAGAGCGACAGCGGCGCTAGCAGAGCGACAGCGGCGCTAGCAGAGAGACGGGACCTTTGCCGGCAGCCGCAAAAGCCGGAATCTTTTGTTAGCAATCACACACACACACACACAGGCACACAGGCACACGCATTAGTCACCCTTTTTTCCACACTCACACAGATACAAATGCAAATATGCACACACACACACAGGAGAACACTGCCAAGGGGAAAGTTGTGCCGCCAGTGAAAGTACTGCGAAAGAAAGGTAGGGCCTAAGGTCAAAGCTCTGCCTCCTACCGCTCCTACCCTTCATTCGATCTAGCTTGATCCCCCCCCACACACACTGCCGTCTTCTAATCATCTTCCTATCCTTCCTGTCCCTTCCTTTCCCCTAAAGGACAATGCACTCGCAGAAATCAATGCCATGCAAATGCCATGTGTGTGTGGCATGTGGCATGCGGCTGCAGCTGTTTTCCTTTTGCCACGCACCATGAAAATGGCAGCAAAGGATGATGGCACCTTCGTTCGTTCGTTCGGTGTTTGTGCAAATATTTCAAGGGAAATTCGATCGCACAAACAATGATGATCTTTTCTCCTTTTCCAAAAACAGCTGACGCCGCACCACGAAACCCAAACCTGCCCCCACCTCCATCTGCACCCCCACTCCGTGTTAATTGTGCGTGCAACCGATTTGGTGCAACCAAATGAATGAGCCAGCCTCTCGGGGGATCCTTCCTCTGCTTTGTTTGCTTCCTGAAGGACGGGAAAAACAGCTGTTGCAGAAAGGATCAACTGGAGAACTGAACTGGAAGGTCGGAATCAGTGTTCTCCAAGTGCCAAAAGGTCTCGAAAGGTTAAATGTATCTTCATTCACTTAATTTCTTCAAGTGTACAAGGAATGAGGCATTTTTTGAGGCATTTTATGCCTTGTTCTAGTGATTTCTCTGCGTGTAGCTGCATTTATCAGCGCTCTCTCTCTCTCTCTCTCGCTCGCCCCAAGCCTCGTTGCCTCTTGCCACAGACCGTGGTGGCGGCGGCTAAGGCTAAGCTCGTTGTCAAGTTTGCTTTTGGTGGGGTAGGTACACCATGCGGCGTGTGGCATACAACAACAGACACGGCACAACATTGGTTTCAACGAAAGTTCACCACCAAAAAACAAGAGAAAAAAAACAGCCACGGAAAAAACTTCAGCATAAACAATCGCTGCGTATCTGTGTATCCGTGTATCTGTGTGAGGAGTAGCTATGCATCTGTATGCGAAGAGTATCTGTATCTGTATGCCTGCCTGCCTGCCTGCCCTGTGCTTTGCCATTAAACATAATCGAAATGCGACGCCGTTGTCATCGTCCTGTGGCAGGGGGCAGCGGCAGTGGCAGTGGTTGCCATGAAAGGGAATGCACTTTCGATTCCCCCCGTTAAGGGCGCATAGAAAATATGGCATATTATTCTCGTACGTTGGAGGAACGAACGGGCGAACGAATGAATTCGACGCCATTGTTCTTACGGTAGGCACGTGCAACATGGCAACGCGCCACCCCAAAACGGGTGGCCGGGCAGAGCGCGAAGAGCGAGCGAGAGTGCAGAGAGGAGTCTCTGAGTCTCGTGTCCAAAGAGTATTCCCAGAGCGATCCCAATCGCAGCAGGGTCCTGCAGGGGGTGGCTCTGCGGCTCTTCTCAATCAATCTGTGTGCTGTGCCTTGTTGTGTTTGCCATGCAGCTTAGAATTACAAATAGAATCCATATACCGACCGGCCGACCCCTGCCCGAACTTCAGGCGAAAGCTAAAGCCATCGAATCCTTGGGAAGTCAGCCTGCGACTGGGACTGGGACTCGTCTCAGAAGTGCGCCAGCCACGCGAGCATTGTCCTTCCTGCCTAAAAGATACATGGAGAGATCTGGGACGCTGCGAATTCCAACCCCGTGTTCGATGAACGGCAACCCTCCTGTCGTCCTGCCAGAAAGTCCTGTGCAAAAAGTTCTCCTTTAGAGGAGAGGAGAGGCCGCGCCGCGACTCACTGCTGCTGCTTTATTTTGTCATCAATAAAGTGAGAGAAAAGCGAGACTCAAAATGAAGCAATCAAAGGGGGAATCCAAGCCCGCCGCCCGAGTCCTGAAGGTTGTGATTAATCCTCCGGTTCTGGTGTCGTCTGTCTATCAAAAGAAAGAAGATTATCCAGAAATTGAATAAGGTTTAAGGGAAAGTCCTCTACATACATCACTATCTCTCGTGTGTGTGTGTGTGTGTGTGTGTGTGTGTGTGTGTGTGTGTGTGTGTGTGGGAATGATCCCTTTATTGGCGGAGATTTACACAAATTGTTGGGCATTATTTGGTATGGAAATTATCCCTCATTCATCAGGTCTTCCCTTAGAGTAGCTTCTTTAAGGCTGTCCAAGGGGAGCCAACTTGTTATGGGAACTTTGTTCTTGTATGGGTATGATCGTTGCCACAAATTGATCGAAGAATCAACTCGGATCAAGACAGTTCCAAATGCAGTGCAAATCGGCAATAAGGAGTACTTTTCTAGGCGATAAATTTGACATTGGGGGGCATTCTTTTGTTCTTCCAAAGATCATTCCTTTGGGAGGACTACCAGAAGCATCGGCAACTGAGTATCGGTTGATGTAAAACCCCATTCAAAGATAATTCATTTCTGGTCCCCCTTTTCTCTTTGTGTAGTCTCGTAATCTCCTGGCTGATTGCTCTGATTTCTGCGCTCCAAGGCGTACTTGGCACAAATTTGCACTCAAAAACACCAACGACAACCCGGACAACCCATGGAGAGAGAGAGAGAGAGAGAGAGAGATGATGCTGCCCCAAACTCCTGTTGCTGCCTGCCGCCTGCTGCTGCCTCCTGCCCACCTCCTGGCCACCTCCTGCTGCTCTTAAGCTACGCATTTTGTTTGTTGTTTGTATCGCCCCAATGCCTAACCCTTAAGTGCATCTTTTTATGGTAATTTTCAAGTGCAATTCCCATTCCGTACACCGCCCACCGCCCCCTTCCTTACCCTGTCTGTCTGTCTGTTGCTTCTGGAGTCTTCTGGCCCTCCTCTGTGTGTGGCAATAATTAATGTTCGAAAATGCATCGTTTATGCGGCATAATGCATTCGTTGCATCCATTTCTGTGTGTCGTCTCAAAAGCCTCTTTGAGTCGCGTGCAACAGCACTTGCTGCTTGGGCAGCTCCTCGAGAGGATGCACTCAACTTGTGGCACATGTTGCCTGTGTGGCCCGTGCCCCGAGTCCCGTGCCCCATTGTCCCCCAGGGTTGTTGGCTGTTGGCTGCTGCCTTTTTGGGGGTTACAGTGCCCCGGAGGGATCTCCATCAGCCACTGAGCTGTAATTAAATTTTTCGCTTTCCTAATTTCATGCAATTTCTGGCTCTGATTTCTGGGCATCTTCGGGGCGTGAATTACATTTTAATTGGGATTCAGGCGTTTCCCGCTGCCATAAGGAAGAGATTATGCCTGCCCCCACAGAGAGGAGTGCCACAAATGATTCAATTCAACCAATCGTAGCAGGAAAATCCCCGCCAAAGCTCAAGGAATTTCCATGATAATCCCCATCGAAGTAAACAAAAGAAAAGCTGGAAAACTAAGAGCCAAATTAGATGCATTCAGGGTGGTGTACATAATTATAGATGTGTTCCACACGAGTCAAGGCGAAATTATGCAGCATGCAGCAGGCAGCAGGCAGCGCCGCAGGGGCATACAAATCACTCGTACATGCAGCAAAAGCGAAAGGAGGCCGTCGAGCGATGGAAAAGCCAAAAGGCAGGAAAGAAATAAAATATATATGCAAGTATGTATGTGCGTGTGTGTGTGTGTATGTGTAGTGGTGTAGCACAAAAAACAATCACAATTCACAATTCTGTCGGGTGTCGAAGTGCTTCGGGCACGCGACCAGCGACCAACGCTCATTTGTTGTTGCGCCTGCTAATGTCCTTGCCGCTCCGTGGCACAGGCAAAGGCAAAGACCCTGCTGCTGCTGCGGCATGTGCGGCATGGAAATCACAATGCAATGCAACCAACCAACCACCCGAATCTCGGGCTCAGGCCCAGTCCCAGTGCGAACCCCAGCATGGAAATGGAAATCGTGGCCTGGCCGCAGCGCAATCGAAGCTGAAAATTCAGCCAGGTGCATTTTCAAACACCAAAAACCCAGCAGAACACACGAGCCACCACATACGAGTGCTGGCAGCAGCAGCAGCACCAATCGAAGGGTGCACAAGGGGCACAGACACAGTGAGGCCTGACTATAAGGTATAGGAATTTCAGATATTACCAGAATGCAGAGCATAAAACGGAGCTCTCCCTCTCTCTGCTTAGATGTTGCATGTTCATTCACTTTTCTAAGGGATAAGCCATCCCATAAGTGGTTTCATCCATGCCATAAGTATTGCCCATATTATATCTTCCACTGTACACTGTAGCTGGTTGCCACTGTATCTAGTGGCCATAAAGCAGAGCTCAAGCGTAGCGCGATTTCTATCCTGCACTGCGTTTCGGGTCTCTAAGGCTGTTGCTGATTTCAATAGGGTGGTGTGGTGTGGGGTGGGGGGTGTTTTTTAAATAAAAATACTCGCGCGTCACTCTACTCTACTCGTACGTACGCTTTAGGGGTGGCACTGCACCACTGTCGCTGGATCTGCCCCGTTCTAAGCCTCATACTCGAATATCCGCCGCCGCCGCATGTCAGTCACAGTGCATTGAATGTCCATAGGGAGGGTTCGGTGCCAGGAGCCAGGAGCAGGAGCCAAAGCCCAAGCCCTGAATCGGAGTCGGGGGTCGGCGAATATAAAATATTACATTTTTACCCCCTTATCTGACGGACTATGCGATATATATAAAATTCCAATTGGACGCGTTCACCGCAAAGGCGAGGCAGCAAGAAAAGGGGCGACTATATGTACGTATGTATGTGTATGTATGTGCATGCCACGTACCCTTCGTTTGCCAAGATCCTGTGCACAGGATTCCCCTTCAATGCTGCTGCTGCCGCTGCTGCTGCTGTGTGAAAATTGCACGACTTGCGCTTCTGCTTTTGACAATGGGCCTCTCAGGGCATTAACTAGTTTCCGTTGCAATTCGGAATCCAGCGATTCCACCCGTCGCCGCTTAATGAGGAACTTCATTACAAAAGCAACCCCATTCGACGGAGCTGCCACTGCCCCCTGCCACTGCCCCCTTCTTCTCTGTATAGCGCCGTTTCCTGTTTGGTTTGTTTCAATTAAATCGCATGTGCGATCCACGGAACAGAACACAGGACGCATTGCAGGAGAGGGCAGAGCAGGGCAGGGCACACAGTCCTGGCCATGGCTCATCTGTTACTTAATCATGGCATTGCCATGGATACCTTTTGCCAGCGAGGGTGTCCCCGTCCCTGTCCGCGTCCTGTCCTTTTGCCCCACGCGACCTTTGAGCAGGCACTGATATTTATTGCCATTCGATGGCACAGATGGCTAGCGGCTAGCGCAGCAGTCTTCGTGGGTATTCCTCCCGGCCAGGGCCAGACCTCACACAGCAGAGCAAAAGTGTGGCATAAAACCGATGGAAGGTCGCGATATGCGGTTAACGATGATGCAGGAAATACGGCAAATATTACATGGTTTGGATTGTTAGCATTGGCATTTGTTCCTCTATTGGAATTAATACCCTATTTATAGGTATGTACATATATTCCCTCCATGAACACCCTGTCCAATGGAGTTACTCTGCGTGTCGATGCTCCTAAAAGTAGTGCTCGTAACTAATGGAAGTTTTGCTATGGCAAAGGGTGCTGCTACTGCCGCAAACTGACTGACATAACTATATATGATATATCTTTAATTTACGGCTCCAAATGTGAGCGTTTTGTCGGGCTAGGTCTTGCATTTGACTCGTATGTTTGTGGTAGTCGAAAATCTGTTCTTTCGATCGAAGCACTGAGAATTCTCTTCCAAATCTTTGCCTCACTTTTCTGGCAGATACAAGATTCATTCATTGCCATTACCTTCGGCCTGCCTTAACATATTTACATACATCCTACATACTTACATGTACTACATACTTACATGTACCACAACAGTCGAAAGATCAGCCATGAACAGCACAGTCGCTGCTCTGCTGATTCGAGATTTGATCAACAAGAACCTATAAAGAAAACACAAACAATTATGATAGAGTTTCGCTCCATCCGGTTATCCGCTCTTATTCGTCTTTCGCTTCGAGACATACATATGTATGTACATACAGGGATAAGTAGTACACAGATACCCTCAAACACACAAGAAGATGCATCACTTGAGTAGTTGTAGGTGTTGAGTGTTTCGAGGGAGTTCGAGTGTGTCCGAATGATAGATTCGGAATACTCGAAACCATTGAAGTGGACTGCTGTGATTTCAACACTATAAACACATATTGTGCAGGACTGTGTTGCTATGTATAACATATTTGTAGATTGGATTGTAAATTGCAGAAATATTTAAGCCTCCATTTAAAGAAATATATATGCAAGCAACGATTATATTCAAATATATACAAATATGTTTATTGCACAGAATATAGTTGGGTTAGGCGAATATGCATAGGCAGTAAAGGAATATAGTGCTTATATAGGACTTTTAGTCAAAAAAAAAAGGTGTCTTTGGTCTCTTGGGACTCTGAACGATGACCTCTCAGTGGTTCGGAGTGGATTCTCTTTAGTAGTACGCGCCCTTGCCCAAGTAATCGGTGTAATCGTAGCCGTAATAGTCGCCTCCCCCTAAGGTGACATTGCTCCAGCCGAAGTGATACCGTATGAAGGCGTCCACGTCCTGGACGGCAACCCCGCGGGTCTGCAGCTTCTGGATGAACAGTTTTCCCTGCGGAGAGCCAGTGACACGGTCGTAGGCCGGGAGCACGGCCACCAGACGCCGCCAGAGCTCCGCCAGGGCGGGACTCGACTGTGTGGCGCTCGGCTCCAGTAGCGAGCGGACGAGCTCCAGCGGATAAATCTGGAAGAAGTCCAGCTCGAAGCCGCGGATGCCGTTCACCAACTGCGAGTCCTGCGGATGCTTATTGACCACCTTGAACTCCAGTTCGAGGTCCTCGAAGACCTTCAGGGAGCTGCCCGACAGAATCAGCTGCTGGGAGAGCCACTGCAGCAGTTGCCGCACTTCGGGCTGCACCAGCAACTGTCGACTGAGACGGTAGGCCTGCAGCGAGTTGATGTCCCTGATGACACCCTGGAACCCCTCATCGTTGAGGATGTACGCCTGCACGAGCCGCTCGATCGGCTTCTTGGGTATCTGCCGGAAGATGCTCCTCAGCTCCAGGGCAAAGTTGTTGGGCGGTGCCACAGGGCCGGGAGCAGCAGCAGCAGCAGCGCGAATCGGTGCCAACTGTGCGGAGTAGGTGCCTGCCACCAGGCAGCAGAGTCCTGCGAGTGTCCAAGCGGCTGAGAAGTGCATTCTGATGTGTCTGTCGTCTGTGACTAGATGGAGGCTGCTGTGGCCAGCCGCTTTTATAGCCAGCGATCGCGCCGCTTATCTGGCGAACTGGCGCTGGTTCGGTGGAAGCCTCTTATCAGCGTACACCCAGTGAAAACAGTAAACATCCGACGCTTTACATAGTAAGACGTGGTAATAGAAAAGGTAGTGGTGTCAAGATAAAGGTAGGTCTATTTACGACCCTTAGTCATGATTGTTTCACGGCTAAATATGGATTTAGTGGGGTCTGGTGAGATCTAGACAACATCAGCAAGAAGCCATCGAAATCCCATTCAAAATAGGAAGCCAAAGACCATTCAGAGATTGCAGCAATTACAGCGAGTGCATTTCGAGGTGCACTTTTCATGGAATTCCGTTTGAAATTCCACAGAATTCTACTACAATTACGTGCTCTAGGTTTTCCCATTTGAAATGGCATAAGTTAAGGTTAGTTCTCATGGAATTTTGGTTGGAATATCTGGTGTGATTGCTATCACTTTCTCCCACTACTTGAAAACAAGTGCACGGTTTCCTGCGATTCCATGAGAGAAAGTGTATAGAGACCTAATCATTAGAAACGACAGATGTGTCTGTGTTGTAAATTAGTTACTCTCCCTTAGTTACCCCTCCCCCCGTACCTTTCTTTTACTCGATCGCATATCCGTTCCACCGACATTAGTTCCACTCGAAGGGACTTCTCGCTGGTACTTGGTACTCCTTCTCCTCGTTTGGTACACGAAATGCCCATGGACACACGCAGATGCAGGACACAGGACATAATTAGGATACACCTCCGCCTCCCGCTGCTGCGGCTGCTGCTGCTGCCAAATAAAGGGAACAAACAAATATTCCAATTGAGCACGAAACCAAAAAGAGATTTGCTGTATAATTTCCAAATTTCTAAACTAAAGAAGGAGTCTGGAAAATTGGAACTTTCGACAGGGATGCAGGGGATGCAGGGGATGTAGAGGGGATGCAGCCACCCCATTCGAAAAAGGGAGGGCGCAAATGTTGATTTTTGGGTTTGGACCAGAGACCAGAGGACCAGAGGACCAGAGGACCAGAGCCAGGGGTTGATTGTGTGCTTCGATTGGGTTTTAGGGCAAAAGTAAAAGCATTCTGATCGACAGGGGGAAGGGGCGTTGGGTTGGGTTGCAGCTGCCACACTCTCACACACGCAGACGCCGACAGACAGACAGACGGACAGACGGACAGACCGACCAACAGACAGGGAACAGGGTGAAGGATACCCGCTTTCGGTGCTTCAGGGATAAATCATGTGTAAAGGTATTTTGATTTTTGTGATTTTTATGCGCATTCGCGGCAGCTGCAGACTGCATCAGAATGCCAATCGCAATCCTGCCGCTGCCGCTGCTGCTGGCCGGAAAAACCACTGTGGAAAACCCCAGCCCCGTCGCCGCTGTGCGACAGAATGTTGCCATGCAACTGCCGCACAAACAAGCAACGGCTTGGGGCACGAGTGTTTTTATGTTTTTTGTGTTTTAATTGATTTGGCACAGGCTTCAATTTAACGCTTGGCTGCCACTTCCTCTCCTTTTTTGCATACGAATGTCCGTCCTGCACGTGTCCTTCGTCCTGTTGGGGGTTTTTTTTAAGTTTTCCACTACTATAATTTTCAATAATTTTTGTACGTGCACTTCCTGCCTTATGACATGCCAATGAGTCAGAGAACACTGGAAGCAGAACCCATCCTCCCAGCTACAGGTTCCGTACCTGTACTACGTCCTGGGCCGCAGCCTGAGCCCGAGCCTTCCCCTTTTTTGTGGCACGCGTCAGGAGAACCCCTCCCCCCCTCAGAGACACCAGAACTCACGAGACAAAGACGAAGGAAGGCGAGGACCTCAAACCCAAGACGGTACAAACAGAACAGAACAGAAAGGAACAGAACAGAACCCTCGCGGCGTCAAGAAGTCAGTGCATTTTTAGGGGTTGCTCGATAGTTTGCGTCGAGGGTTGTGTGGCATGGCATGGCATGGCATTCCTTGAAAGGCAGGCAGGCAGGCATTCCTTTGCCGGAAGGAAGGAAAGCAAAGCAACACGTTCAAGACATTGTTGAGTCATCATCATATCATAGTACCATCCCCCTACTTGTGTGTGTGTGTGTGTGTGCTGGCATTTACATGCCTCGCAGGACCCTCGCCAGACCCTCGCCTTGCAAAAGGCGCCTTGTCCTTTTAGGGAACCCTCCATTCATTCATTCATTCATTCATTCGTCACTTAATTGAGTTTGCGGCAAGAAGGGGCACGCCACGAAGAAAACCAGAGAGAAAATGAGACCATAAAAGAGGCAATTCCTTTGGCTGGCAAAAGCGGTGCCAATTGTAGGTTTCACTTTAGGATACAAATTGAAACGCCCCTCACTCGGCTCTCCGCTCCTCCTCTGTCACCGTCTTAGGGGGAATCCTCTCTTCGTGGTCCCCTTGGCGAGGGGAAGGGAAGCCTCTTCGTATTCGTTGCCCTTTCGTAAGGGGGAAGAAGCCATTAAATTGATTATAAGACATCGTCGTTGAAATGTGTGTAAACTGTTCCTGCCAGACATCGTGTCGCCCAGGGAAGTCCTTTCTGTCTCTCTCTCTCTCTGTCTCTCGCCCTCTGTCTGTGTTTCTCTTGCGGGTTTTGTGTTTTTAGTGGAAGGCGTGGCGGAGGATTGAATTGAAGTCGAAGCTGAGGAATGCAACTAATTAGATGGGTGAGCCACTTAGATGCCCAGGAAGAAGGCAATGAAGCATTCGAGGCAGCATTCGAGAAGCCAACGAGGCGGCAGTTGAATAGTTAATGGGGGAAGGACTTCGAGAGGTTAATGGACAGGAATGAATCAATGTTGTGCCTTTGGCAGGGTAGAAGGTGTGCCAGACGGCGGTTGGGAAGATCTTTAAGAGGAGGATAGATGCATAGAGGCGTGGCAGAGGTGGTTTAGGAGTTAACTAGAGAAACGCAAAATTTTAAAGAGAAGAACAGAAACACTCCTTATCTTTCTTTTACATTTTGCTTATATTTCCAACAAGAGTACACATTTGGAGTGCGAGGGCTGGAGAGTGGAAGCTGCGAGAGCTTTTGAGATGCGTAGGCGGCTTAGTTAGTGCTTGCACGCAATTGCTCTCTCAGCTACTCTCTCTCTCTCTCTTCTGCTACGTCTTTTCTGCACGCTAATTACCGTACTCTTCTTTTACTGTTTCTTTCATTGTATTTTTTGATCGTTTATGGCTTCTCTTCGTCTCGCTCTCCACTGCACAAAGTGAAAAGAGCGAACTTTTTTGCTCTTCTCCCCCCGCCCTCTCCTACTGAGCAAAGGTAAGACGAACATGCATAAACATATGTACATGTGTGAGACGGGCATTAAGTGGGAATGTAGATGTGGTGTCATGTAATCAACTCAAGTAGAATGTATGTAGAATGTCGAATATGCAGGGGTATTTTTGGAAATCATAAAATTCATCGATGGATCGTTTAGAAAATATCCTGTTTCTGCCCCGCTGTGTTTACAAAAGGCACTCCCTACTTCCTACTCCCTACACCCTACATCCTACTCCCCTAAATTCATGGAAAAGTCAGCAGCTGCTGCCCTGCCTGGCTCGGCCTAGCCGTACCTTTATCGCAACGGCACTGATAGCAGTTCCACCCAGAAATCTGTCAGGCCAGACAGCGGGGAACAAGAGCGGGGCACAGGAGCAGGAGCAGGAGCCTGTGTTCACGGCCTGTTGGCCAGGCGGCACGACACACGTGTGTTCATATGTGGTGGCAACCTCATTAACATGGAACACGGGAATGGGCACACGGAATAGGGATAACATAACGGATAAGGGATCTGTTTAGGAAAAAGCTCCCTTTCGACTCATATTTGTCTGAAATGCAAATGTAGAATTATGTACATATTAACGATGAAAGGCGAGGCGAGGCGATGCGAGGCAGGGCGCTGCGCAGGCGCAACCTGGGGGTTCAGGGACCGGCGGCACGTTCCACGGCACGGTCCTACCCCGCTGGATGGCTCTAGATAGCGGTACATAAACAGCTGCCCTGCTTTGCCAAAAAAACGAGTTTATCCTTTATCCGAGGAGTCAAGGCACTCGCGTGCCGCATGCCGAATCCCGAATGCCGCATGCCTCGAGTCCTGTTCCTCCCCGTGCAGTTCATTTTGATGCTCATAAATAACAATGCAATGATCCCCAGGTATTTTTCACGTGTTTGGCACGTTTCACTCGATTTTCCGGTTCTCGATTCCTCGATTTTCCTCCCTGCTTATCCAACAAAAGGTGAGCAGGAGATGGGGTGCCAGTATGTGGCACGCGGCCCTTTTTGATAAATTGTGCTTTAAAGCGAAGGGCCAGCCGCATTGACAAATGGCCAAAGCATTGCCAGCGGACAGGACAGCCACCCCCCAGCCCCACCATACGAGGGGAGGATGCAGAAGAGCGGTTGGAGCCAAAGACAACAATTGGTTTTGCCTTATTGAGGGGAATAAATCTTCATCGTCGTTGCCGCTCTGTTTATTTATCTGAAAGTGTAGCAATTACATTAAGCCCCAGGTTTCTCCAGGTTATCGGACACCACCTGGGACCAATAGCGCAACTGGGGATGCATTTCCCTGAAGTCCAGGTGTGGCGGCAGCTTGGCCAGTGGCTCGGGGTCCCCAAAGAACCTTACTTTATACAGAAAGTGCTCCAGAGGTCAAAGACCATGCTACTCAAAGTATTCGAGTAGCGATTTTGGGACAAAAAGGGGCAGAAAGAAGTGCTCCTAAGTAGTTCGTAGTTCCAGTAGTCCGTAGACTACTACAGTAGAAGTAGATTAAATACTGGAGCCACAATTGGAGATCGTTTTCCACGGCTCAACCTTTAATTACGGCTCAACCTTTAATAACGAATGCACAGTGTCACAGTGATTGAGATCTGCAAATGTTCCTCAAGTTATAATACATTTATTGTACAGCTTAATGGATATACATATGTATGTAGTAATACTAGGCAAATAGGGTAGGAAATGGAGAAGAGAGAGAATGGCTTCAGTAGATACAGTAGATTTCTCTGCTGCTATACTGCTTCAACATCGCTTAATCCTTCAAAATCCAGCACATGCCTAAGGTCTGGAGCGATGGCAGAACAAGAGATTCTCCTGAGATACCAAAAAAGCAAGCAAATGACAGCGCTTAGGTAGCAATCGATCCTCTGAAATGCAAGAATATGATATCAGAAGGATAATATCAAAACGATCGACTGATAATCTCACATTGGTCCTGTGGAAGAATCCTCTGGCTTGTTTCTCGGCATTCAGACGACATTCAGGCTGCCAAATTCTCCTCTTTGGAGACCAGTAGACCAGTCTACTTCCTGCGGCCAATTTTCTTGCGGTTCACTCCCAAAAGCTTTCAGTAGCCAGTCGCATGCCGAAAACTTGGCTTAAGCCTTTAAAAACTGTGTTCCATAGAGGAGAATCCCAGACGTTGTTTTGAGGCTTAAAAAGCGTGGAAAATTCAATTCGAATCACAGTTTTGTTTTCTCCTCCTCCTCGCAGCACTTGCGCATATAATTTAAACAAATTCTAAAATGATTTAGGTCTAGTTTGGAGTTCTTTTTCTTCCCCTTCATCAACATCTTAGAGCATTGCGATCTATCTGAAATCGGAAGAGGAAATTTAATGATATAATTCCACATCAAATAGCTTTCATTCTCACATAAACGTAACTCCTGATGGAACCTCCGATTAACTCTCTTTATGATTTGTGCTCTTTTCTTTAGACCAGAACTCCAGCTGTCTTTGCAGATCCTGCTGTGGCAGACGCACGGGTAGTGTGCGCTGCGGCAGGGGCAGACCAAAGACACGCAGGCGATACAACAAGTACTCGTAGATCTCGAACTCAAAGTCCTTGACGTAGTGGTAGCTGATGGCAGTGTTCGAACAGCAGGTCTCAGTCTGAAAAATAAGGATACCTTTAATATAAAGGATCGGTGAGATCACAAAAATGGTATCTCTCACCGGTTTATAGAACACAGTGCTACTCAACCATCCAGAAGTGGGAAAATGGGGCACCAAATGCTTGGGGGACAACGGCAAAAAGCGTTCCTGTCCCTCCTCATCACGGGAGTCCCCTGCCACCACACCCACATTCCTCAGGCACTTGCCTATCTGCCGATCCTCTGACAGCGTGTTCTCGGGACAGAAACGCGTGTTATTCAGCGCAAAGAGATTCAGTCGCCGCAGGGCATCACGGCTCAACACATAGCCTGCTCCACCGGACATGTAGCCCTGCGGGAAATCGGTATGGAATTTGTGACCGAAATAAAGAGCGGCCTCTGGATCGTAGGGGTAGAGAAAGTACCTCAGATTCTCCATGACAATGAAGCTGCGAGAGAAGAGGTGTTGAAAGCAGATTCAAAAGATGTGCTTACTTGTCCCACTCACGTATCATCATCTGCCTTGAGAAACCAATCGAAATCCTCTCCATGGTGGTTGTACGCGTACGCAAAGCCGGCGCGAACTTTGGCATACAGATTTTTACGATCTTCGGGCACACCCACGTCGATGGCGCCCAGCTCCTTGTCCTCTTCGCTGCTCAGGAATATCAACTTGTTGCAGCGCGAACCCCACGTGTTCTTCACCTTTGCGGCCTTTCTTCTGTGCCACTCGGGTATTGTCAGCACGAGGCACAGCACCCGCGTTTCATTAAACAGCCACGCGGCAATGTCCGTCTCCGTTTGAGTTTTTGGCTCGCTGTGGATCTGGGGCGTGGCAGCGGGGGCCTGGGTGAGGGCATAGTCGCGGCCATCAGTGAGTCGCAGGTAATCGAAGAGGTCCGTCAGTCGTATGCCAATGACCAGGCCCAGCACCAGGCAGAGCACATTGCGATACATTCCGTGTTGGATTCCAGGCAATCACTGGCAGGGAGAGTGATCGTATATGTTTTGAGCAGCGCAACAAATGCACTTCGTTGCCAGCTGATTGAAGAGGCTCCCACTCTTCTCTTCTCTCGCTCAAAACGGGTTTACACAGTCGCGGGCATTGTGTTTGGCATTCATAATGAGTCACCAGTCACCGTCAAAAGATGTCGTCAGAAAAGAAATCACCCAAAACTCACATACAAATCACAGATTATGTTTTCCTCTCACTTTCTGGAACGCCCGATGATCGGCAAACCCATCTGCCGAACCAAACCGGTTTCCGGAGTAGCATATTCAGGTGCTGACCCATTTTCGGCATAAATTAGCAAACAGCTCTCTCCCGCCATTCCTCTCTGTTCCTCTTCTCTCTCAACTAAATCGATGGATCGCTGGCAATCTGTATAAATGAAATCATTCGGTTTATTTTTATTGCTAGATAATCATTTCATTTCATTCCATTCTCATTCGTTTGTTTAGTTAAAGTTTGTTTTTTTAAATAGCAAATCCATGTTACAATTTGTGTTTCCGTGTATCGTTTTTAGCTTTTCTAGATTTTAGTTTGTAGATTTACTTTAGCTTTAACCGTTCTTGGTATGTTTCTTTTTTGTTTAGACTAAAATGTGGACTAATTATTTCAGCTTTTGCTTTCATTTTTCTTAGCTTTGCTTTACTTTGATTGTGTGTGTGTGTTATTTTACACTTTATTTTCTGGCCATTGGTTTTGAGCCTTTTCTTTGGGCCTTTACTTTGCTTTGCTTTGGGCCTTTTCTGACCTCTCGCTTTGGGGGGACTTTCGGACCCTTCGGCTTAAAGCAAAAGGCTTAAGCCTTAGAAAATGGTTTACAAAAAAAATTGTTATTATGTAATATTAGTTTGTATCGTATCGTATCGTACTTAGAGCTTAGGCTTTTATAATCGATTCATTATATGTATGTATGTATGTACTTCATTTATATTTCATTATACGTTTAGTAAGTGCACTTGCCAATTTCTGTTTATCCCGTCTCGAAATCATATTCAAAATAAACAAAAATTGTACGGCGCTAAACTCAAATACAACAACCAATCAAAGGGGTATGGGTATGTCCGTAAGCCATAGGTTTTTTGTTTTCTTTTGTTTTGTTTTTTTGTTAGTACATGTTCTTGTTTTTAAATTTTAGTTACACAGCCTTAGAAACTACTTAAGGACTAATTCGTACATGAATTCATGGGACAAACACAATGCCAAAAGGTGCACAAACAAATTAGCAAAGAAAACACGATAAATGGGGAAAAAAAATTATTGCGCGCACAGTGCGTATCACAGCCACAAGTCGTTACCAATTGCTTCAGGGAAATAGAGACATATGTATATCGGAAAAGGCTATCATCGAATTAAGGCGTTCATTGAATTAAGGCAAAGGTGAAAGGATATTCAATTGTTTAAACTATAAATTCAGTTTTCTCATCGACTTACAGCCATGAAACGCACTGTCGCGCCCAGCTAAGTGTGACAAAAAAAACTTTCTTTAGTTAAAAAAAAATAAAATAAGCATATTATTTGGATTATTCCATAAGTTATATAACAAAAATAGTTTAAAAAAAAATTGATATATATATATTTATGTATATGCAAAAATGTTTACGTCTTTATCATCGATTTATGATCGATATATCGCTTTATCCTACAGGTCCTTTCCATCCATTTTCGTTTCGTTACTATGTTTGACATTATAATTTCGCTTGCAAAAATATACAATTTTTATATAGTATAAACATTATTCCGATACATTTTTCAGGTCTTTTGCCACCAATTTTCTCGCTTGGTTGGTATTCATTTTTTCTTGTATAAATTGTATTTATAGTTAAATGTATTATAATGTTAGCTTTTTTTTGTTGTTTAATTGTTGATGGTTTTTTTTTTAGCTTGGCTTTAAATTACAATTGTTTCATTACATTATTAATATTATTGTTTCGCTTATCGCTTTTCCATTTACGATTCTAACATTTTCCTTATGATTTGTGGTATTTTTTTTTTGTGTTTTATCTGTTTTTTTTTCGTATAATTTTAGGAACCTATTTTTTAACTAGCAGAACGCTTAGACGACGCGTACAAATTTCTATAAAAAAAAATGCTTTCCTATAACTTTTGGGCTTACAATTAATTCATATGTGTGTGTGTGTGAGTGTGTATTTATAACATAAAAATATATATATTATATATCGATATATATTGGTTATCTGTACGTCATATCTGTGTGTGTCAATGATGTTCTATCTTAAGAATATGTTTTAGTGTATTTCAAAAGTCGTGACAATCATATGGATCCATGAATGGATCACACATCCATTTGAATGTCAGCACTTGTCTGGTATCAGCACATATATCGATGATGATGATGATCTATATATCGATTAATAATCATATATTCCTATTATTTAGTCGAATGACTTTACAAAGCATTGACATGTTTTACAAATTTTCTTGTTGTTCCTTTTTTTAGATGTTTTTTTTTAACATTGGCACGATATCTATAAATAATATATGTGGTATTATATAGCCTATGAAAATATATATGTAAATGATTGATTAGTGTTCTGGTTTTAGTTCCGATTTTCTTTCCTTTCAATCCCCACAAACAATTCTCTAAGATGTTATATAAACCTATGTATAAAGTATGCTATATATGCGACCTAAGCAAAATGTGGTGTTCGAATATCATAAAGGCGCAAACTCAACGAATCCAAATCTGTATTGTGTATTATGTATCATGTATTGTATCCCATCTGTCGCGTTGGACGTTTGACTAACTATGAATAACAATTTGTGTAATATATTTGTATATAGATATAATATATCATATATGCCTGTCCTTAAACGGATTTCTAAGTAAAACTAAACAACATAAAATAATAAATTACAAGATGAACGTTTTTGTTGTAGGTTCTATGATCTGGTTCTTGCTCTCATTCGGAAGAGAGTCTTCTGGTTTCTATATATTCTTTTTAAAGCATATTCAAAGCATTCCATATATATTGTTGGGCGTCTAAATGCACATGCGCATGCCACACACGAAAAACTGCAGTACAATATATAATTAAATTGTATAATATTTACAGCTCTAAATTTGTTGTCATAAATCGAAGAATTCTAGGGAAGAAGGGGGCTATACAGTGACTAACGATAATGGCTAGAGTAGTTTTATGTTTTGTTTTGTGCCGTGGAGAAATGGTTCAAGAAATGAAGGAGAGTGGGGGGGAACTAGTTTATTTATAGCACTAAGTTATAGATGATATTTTCCCTCGCTGTTCGGTTTATCGAGTGTTCGTTTCTTTCTCGCTACTCTTCATACGACTGTTCGGTCTTCTGAAACTCCTTGCTACTCTTGCTACTAACTGTTTTAACTTTTTATTTCACTTTTTACTTACTCTCTCTCGCTACTGGTTGTACAACGATTTCGTCTGCCATTCTCTCGCTACTCTTTGTACAACGAATTTTTTCAACAAGTCTTCTTAAGGGCTAAATTCCTAAGCTTAGAGCTATAGTTCCTTGCTTCACTCACACTCTTCTCTTCGCACACATGCGCTTTGGACTTTTGGCTTAATTTACGGCTTGCATATATCTTAATCGCTATGTTGTTTGTATATGTATGTATATGCATCTAAAAACCAAACTCTTTCACTCACTCGCTCGCTCGCTCGTTCTCTCATTCTCGCTCACTTTATATCGGCTAAAACTTATAGTTATCTGTATAACTGATATATGTTACAATTTTTTTTTCACTTATTGGCGTCTGAATTGGCTGTTGATCCTCCCACAACGCCTCCCGATGCAGCTCCTCCATTTGCCTGCTGCTGGTGGGGCTGTGTGGCATGCTGTATTGTATCGGAGCGACGATAGTAGAGTAGGTAAGGCACCCGCGGCGTATGCGGCTGCAGCACTTGCTTCTCGCTAATCGGTTTTACCGAGCTGTCGTCATAGCGCAACCAATTATTGTACCCCGTGTGGAACACATCCGTTATGTAGTGGCCCTTGGAGGCCTCCTTCCCGTCATGATAGACAACGGCAAACAAGCGGTAGGCACGCTGCTTCTGTGAAGTCTTCTTTGAGCCAAGTATCTCTGTAAGAAAGATGATTAATATCCGGCTATAAAAGAAGCAACTGACTGGCACTCACTGGCATCGATCTTCAGTTCGGCGGGGAACTCGACTTTCTTTAGGATCTTTGTGCAGCCATCAGATCGGTAATCAAAGTACTTTAAATGCAATATCAGTACAACTGGCAGCTTTTCGAGGGTCATTTGCTGCCAGGCCACTACCTCCTGTTTGGTCTTGCTGCCAGTGACGCCCTCTAGCTGATCACGACCCACCAGGATCTCGAGAGCTTCCTTGACAGACGCGGCTTTCTGTGGTTTAGCAAAACATTGTTTAAGGGTTAGTAGTTCTTTAACTGGAGTTCGAGTTCGTCCTCTCACGGTACTCACTTCAATGTTCAACTGGAGAGTAAAGAATGGCTGAATCACATCCGTGGAGTGTTCTCCCTCACGCTGCAAACGGGAGCGCAGTTCTCCCCGAAAGATATCGCTGATGGGTGTGCGTCCAAAATCTGTTTGGCGTGTGATACTGCCCTTGTTGCGATTGTTGCAGATCATCTAAGAGAGAGATTTCAATTAAATGAAGGCATTTCCTCAATAGGGCATTCCCTTACCTGCCAGACCTCACCACCATCTTCCGACTCTGGCTGCTCTTGGCCATTCTGCTGAGGCACGGGTTTGGCAATCAGTTTAATTACCTAAGAAACGGAAAAAAAACGAAAGTTAGTCATTGAATCTTATATATATATGTCCTATAGCTTACCTCCAACATCTCATCGTTGAGTTTGTTCAAAACATAGCCTAAGAACTCCTCGGCATCCTCCTGGCGACCCTCGACATGCTCTTCGCGGCTATCGTTCCACAGCTTGTAGATGTCTGTGGGCTCAAAGGCAATATCGCACTGCAGATCCGTGCCGGCGAATTCATCTTTGCCCTTGTTTTGGGCCGCCTTATTGAGGGTGTTCAAACGCAGACGCAGGCCACTGGGCAGCGACGAAAAGTTGGTCATAAAAGACATCCTATAAAAGTAGAAAACAATCATTAGAATACTCTCCAAGACAGAGACTTTTATTATTGTTTGTGCCTGCTTCTAAGAGAGTCTATATAAAAAGAAAGACTCTCGCTTTTAAAGAGCAGAACACGTGCACGCCACTTCAACACTCAGCGATTGCCGTCAGAACGAAGACAACGCACTGAGCGCAAAGCGAAGCAGCGAGTCATTTATTCTGCCACAAACGTAACACAAACGTCAGCAAGGTGCCTTGATGTCTGTTGACTTGTCTGTGGCACTGCCATTCCCTCTTCTGTCCCTCACTTACATGGCATTCACTGTGGGCGTCTTCACATCACTAAGGACCGCCGCCTGTTTGGGGATCGATCGCAGCAGATTGTAGAACGGCGAACAGCCCAGCAGCGCCTGGAGTATGGAGTTAATGTAGCAATAGTTTGAGCGATTGGTCAGTCCCCTGGGACGCAGGCTAATGGGCGCCAGAATAATCTTCTGGCGTGTCAAGAAATCTGCATATTTGTTGGTCCACTCATCGAGCTGGGCCGCCGGACGCGCAACAGGCTCTGGCTTCAGTGGCTTGATCGATGCCGAGGGACTCGGCGCTGGCATCGCCTGTGCAGAGGCAGCCGAATAGGAGAGCGTCCCGGGTGTAATCAAAGGCGTGATGGGCGCAGGCACGGGCGCTGGGAGTTGCAGTTGCTGGTGGGCCGTAGGCGCCGGCAAAAGTGGCTGTTGTTTTGGCTGTGGCTGCAGCTGGGGTTGGGGCTTCACCTGTGGTTGAGGTTGGGGCTTCAGCTGTGGCTGAAGTTGAGGTTGGGGCTGTGGTTGTGGCTGGGTCTGAGGCTGTGGTTGCACCTGAGGCTGCACTTGAGGCTGAGGTTGAGGCTGTGGCTGTGGCTGGGGTGCTGCTGCAACTACCACAGTGGCCTGCGCCTGTGGTTGAACCTGTAGCTGTGGCTGCGGCTGCGGTGGTGCCAGCTGCAGCACTGGCTGCAGCACAGGCAAAGGCACCGCTGCCGGCGCTGGCTTGTTGGCCTCGTAGGGTGCCACCTTGGCCACTGGCTTCTTGTTGGCGAACAGACTCGCCCACGAGGGCTGCGAGCTCTCGGCACTGTTCTGGTTGCTCTGCGAAGCAGGTGGTGCGGGCGGTGCCAGGTTCAGTGGCGGCTGGGGATTGGCGGAAGAGGAAGATGAGGCGGATGAGGATACCACGGTGCTTAGCGCTGGCTGCTCGTAGACATTATGCTGCCGCTTGGCCGCATAGCTACTGTAGGTCTTGGTGGTTGCCGCTGGCGGTGCAGCATATTGTTGCTGTGCGGCAGGTTGGGGCTGCTGCTGTTGCTGCTGGTGGTAATGTGATTGCTGCTGCTGCTGCTGATGTTGCTGAGGAGCTGCTGCTGTTGCATTGCTCGTCTCCTGCTGCTGGAAATGGCTCGGCGTCGCTGTTATGCTCGCCGTTGAGGTAGTTGTGGCTGCTGCTGCTGCTGCTCCTGTGGCTCCTCCTTGCTGACTGTTCTTCCGTTCTAGAAGTGGGGCATTGCTTGCCACCGGCGACGAGGGCACCTTCATCGTTCCATAGGTACGAACTTGTGGCTGTTGTTGCTGCTGCTGCTGTTGCTGCTGCTGTTGGTTGTTGCTGCCACTGCTGCTATTGTTGCCGCTGCTGCTGCTGTTGCTGCTGGTGCTGCTGTTGTTCGTATAGTTGTTCTGATAGTGCTGCTGCTGGTAGTGCTGCTGATTGGTGTACGTCTTGGTGGTGTGACTGTAGCCTCCGGGTTTGCTGAAGCCTCCACTGCCTCCTGCTGCTGCTGCTGCTCCTCCCGGGCCATTGTTCACATTATTGGGCGATGCCGTCACCGACACAGACTGCGTGGACTTCTTGTGCTGCGCAGAGTTCGTCCAGGACATGGTCTTTGTTGTCTGTATCCCCGTCTCGTTGCTGCCGCTGGCTCCTGCCCCTTGGTGGTGATGATTGTACTCCGACGAGTACTTGCGACGCACCTGATGTTGCTGCGATTGGTTGTATTGCTGGGGCGGCTTGCGCACTTGCTGCTGTGGCGCCTGTTGCTGCACATGTTGCTGATGATGTTGCTGCTGCTGCTGCTGCTGCTGATGCTGTTGCTGCTGCTGATGTTGCTGTGGTTGATGTTGCACATCCTGGTAGCTGGTATGTTGCTGTTGCTGCTGCTGCTGTTGGGGCTGCTGTGCCGCCACCACTGGGGATGTCTGTTGCTGCTGATGTTGGTGCGGTGCCGCCGGCTGCTGCTGCTGCTGTTGAGGTGCCACTGTTGCCACCACCAGATTGGCAGCCACTTTCGTTGCCTGCTTCTCAATTTGCTGCGGCAACTGTTGCTGCGGCGGAGGAGGATGTGCCTGCTGCTGCTGTTGTTGCTGCTGTTGTTGCTGTTGTTGTTGCTGCTGCTGCTGCTGCTGCTGCTGATACTCCATTTCGATCTGCTGCTGCTTCTCATTGCTCAGAATATTCTCCAGAGGAACTTCATTGTTATTGTTCATCAGATTCTTCTCGACCACTGCAAAAGAAAGGAAAACGAAAAGTTAGCATAAGTGAAAGGCACCCTATGTTGATCTCTAGACACAAAAATTCAATTGCCACACACAATCATGTCTCACATGCCACAAACTAATTTACAATATCCCCTCTGGCCATAATTGATGCCAATTGAATGCTAAACGATGCTAAAATAATCTTCAACTTCATCGAGAGAGCCGAGCAGAGCAGAGCCGAGCAGAGTACTCTCGTCTCTCATTAAACAGCAGGCACATAATGAAATTCTGGATGGTACGATGGGGGTATGCTATGCTATGCCATGTTCCCAGCAATTAAGACTGTTTGTGGCGGCCCTTCAATTGATTTGTTTTCGGCAAATCATCTTCGAAATATGACAAATAATAGTTCAAATCAATATGGATATAGATGCGGATCTGTTCAATCGGTAGAGACTACTTTAGCCAGTCGAGGGGCACTGCTGCATGATCGGCGGCTACTACTTTCCTCTTTGTCGAGAGCAGCCAAACAAAGAGAGTTATAGACGTTCAAAGCCCCGCGTTGCTGTGCTGGTTTACTGCTCTACAAACTATTACGAGTATATGCAGTGATAAGACCAGACCAGACCGACCGTCCAACACAACAGGCCTTCAATTTGTCCAACAGATTGCCTGTCGGTGGGGCGGGGCGCTCGCTATCAGTGCAAATAGAAAACATAACTAATCCATGTCAAAAAGTGCTCGAGTGCTGTGCGGAGGGAGGGAGGGAGACGAGAAGAATAGACTACATATTTGTTCGGCAATCGACAGGCCGGCCGCCCGCCAAGCTAAAAATGATTATTAAATCACAATAAAACTCCCTCCCCGCCCCCCGCCCCCATCGTATATTAAAGGCGAACTTCGGCACTCGATTGCCACTGAGATACGGCAATACGAACGAACGATAAACTAAATAACATTATTCGACATGCGATGCGATAAGAAATGATGGGAAAATTGAAAGAGCGAACCAGAGAGGATGAGAGGGAGGATGAGGATGAGAAACAAGGTTAAGCCAACAGAGGAGTGGACAAGAGAGAGGGAGAGCAACGGGAGAAGAGTCAACATACACATGATCGATGATCGATGATCCACATCCCATCCCAAGCGATGACAAAACAGAAGCGATGATCTGTTGAGGGGCTGCGCCTCTCCCTCTCAAGCGAATCAATAAAACGCAATCGCAGTCTTGGGAAATAGGTCATGGAAATCCTCAGGGAAAAGCCTGTGCATCTCGTCTCAATTTCTGAGTGGGGAAATGTACCCACCTGTAATTACTTCTTATAGATGTATCTTAAAACGTGCTAAAACTAAATGCATATCCACATATATTTGAGCAATTCCTTTGCTCTAAAAAAAGGCCCTCTATTTGGACACAAATTAGCAGAGTGCTTCTAACGAAGTGCTTTCGTTCGACAATTGTAAGGAAGGCGGTGCTAAACGCCTACTTATGGAGTGTCCGCCCCCCTGCACACGCCACCCCCTACACCGAACACCCCATACCCCTACCCCTACCCATAGCAAGCAGCTCCTACCCAAAAGCTACCTCCCTTCGCTGGACATCACATCATATGACAGTCGAGAGGGCATGAGCACGGCCAGCCTCCCCGAGTGTCCCCACCACTCGCCAGCTAGAGCTGGCCGGAGAGGAGATCCGTGGCATTCTGAATGTGTTAATTAATTTCAATTAGCAATTAACGAGCGACTCGACTCGACTCTCTCACAGAATTATTAAATACTTCAATAAATATAGCACAAAATCGAAAATAAAAAACCAACACAACAGATACACCAGATCTACATATTTGTATGGAAATTTGTGGAGCAGCAGCGGGGAGGGGTGGGAAGCGGGGGCAGTGGCAGCAGCTGCCATAGAGATGAATGCATTAAAAATAGTGGAAATATATGTTATAGTATATGTGGGAAAAAAATCTATGCCAGGGTGTTAGCTTTTGGGTTGCAATAGCAACAGCTTTTGATATACGTTACCATAACGATAGAACATACGGGGGGAAGCGAGAGAGCCAGAGAGAGCCAGAAAGAGAGAGAGAGAGAGAGAGAGAGAGGGGGACACAGGGGGGCTTCGATCCGTGTGCTGTCACAAGGTTGGATGGATAATTACAGACATGAGTGCACAGGTAAATTGCAATAAGTTGACTGCACCAACAATAGCAACAACAACAATAGCAAACAAGGAAATTGTCAGGCACGAAAACACAACACACACAACGAGGGAAAATGCGAGACTGTACTTAATTTCCATTTGTCATTTCAATGCGTTAGATGGAAATAGTGGAAAACAGAGAGCGGCCCAGAAGGTGGAGAGATGGATTGTAATGGAACTGGAACAAACCGTGAGAATACAGCCGGTTTCTTCACCTTTACAGAAAAGTGTACAAAAAAGTAAAGAAAACTTAAAAATTCTATAAAAATACTGAAACTTGCTATAAAATACTACAAAGTACTTTTAAATGCTATAAAAATACTGATAAATACTATAACATACTGATAAGGACTATTAAATATATTACTAAATATTAATACTAACCAAAAATATTAAAAAATTACTTTAAAAAAGTATTGACAAATAATATACTAAAAAATTCTAAAAAATACCAACAAGTATTTTTCAAAAAATACCACAAAGTGTCTACTCCACTCGACACAATTTCACACACTTTCGCTTTCATTCGCATATGTCGAAAGAACTGTTGCAACTCCCCTCGGAGTGGTGGCACATCACCATGAAAAACGTATAACAGTTGCTTAAAGCTTCATTGAATTTCGAAACGAATTTGGTATCCGAGATCCGATCCAAAATAATCAACAGAAATGGGTCAAATTTTTGTTTCATTTATGGACATGGAATACACCCCTTAAAACCCCTGTCCGTTTCGATCCCCCATGCAGCTACCCATCAATCTAATTGTTGCTGTTATTGAAAGCGCGATTTTATTCAATTTTTATTAGCTAGCAACAGCAGCGGCAGTAGCAGAAGGCAGCGTCTGAGGGGCACACCACACACATAGGCTGAAGCTGAGGCTGAGGCTGGCACTATTCTCTGTGAGTAATTTAAGCTTATTGAGCTTCGATCCCATAGCCACATAGCGAGAGATCTATCTATATGCAAACACGATATGGGGGCGCTTTTAATTGAGAAAATCAACAGCAAGTGAAAAGTGAACAAACAATCGAGTTTCATGGTTCATTTGGGAATCAGAACAAAAACGCGTTCGTTGACCACAAAACAATTATCACAAGACTTAGGAAATACATGTATCCATTTGTTATATATATATCTACATATATGTATATAAATGTATCTCATGGGCCTATGCACCACCCCCTCTCTCTTTCTCCATCTCTTCCACTCTTTGTGCGAGTGAGTATGTACGAGTGCAGATATGTATATGAAATTGATTAGTTGTTAATCAGTCACTGACTGACTCACACCATCAAATAAAAAATATAAAGGGAAATAAAAAACAAAAGAGAAAGAAAGAAAGGGTTTCCACTTCACTGGTCGACGTTTTCGATACCCTTCTTGCCATTTGGCCATGCCCTTCCTCTGCTGAAGGAAGTACGAATATATTCCCATTAAAAGTAAGTTAGTATTTGTTCAGTATTCTAAGCTTGGTTAGTATATTTTTGCGGTATTTCTAGTTTGGTTAGCAGTTAATGTTTGTAAGTATTTATATTTTCTTTTTGTTTTCTTAGTATTTCTTTTTTTCCCTTATGTTTTTGATAGTACTTATCAGTATTTTCTTGTAAGTATTCTGATCGATTCATTCACTTACGCAGATCGCTTTGGTAGTAAGCAAAACAAAATACATGACGTGTTCATTAAACCTCATTAATCATTCTTCGTAAGCAATCGTTCTCCTTTAACAGATGTGCAAAACATCATACCCGCCATGCAAACAGGGTACCACGAAAAACAAACCAAAGTCCGTCCAAAGTTGGGTTAAGCGTGGAAACAAAGGAATGCCACATAACCGAGGAAAATGCTGAGATATAGTATATACAAATATGTGAATATGATACAGTATGTGTGTGTATGTGTGTGCGCGCGTGGTAGAAGTGCATGTGGCGCATGTGGAAGAGGAGTGTGAACACAGGATGAGACATGCAGGAGGAGGAGGAGGAGGAGGAATGGGAAAGTTTCGTAAGCGGCCACCAAGATGTGGCATTGTCTGCGTAACGATTCGACTACGCTATTGGTTCGCATGGCACCGCCGTACCCCCCTCTCGCTTTATCGCGGTGTTCTACTATTATGCGGCATTCTCAGTACTTTATCCGCTGGCGTGCTGCTGCTGCTGCGACTACAGCTGCCACTTCATGGAAATACGATAGCTAATCTACAACATGGGGAAAACCCTGTCCCTGGCAACAGGCAGGGAAACCGAAAGCTACCAGCAGAGACACCCTGTAGCCTGTAGAATGTAGCATGTAGCTTCTCTTTGGCTATTGTTTGGTTGCCACCGCAATTCAATTGAATTCATTTGTGTCAATTTACAATAAATAATACCCAAAGAATACACAGAGAGAGACAGAGAGAGAGAGAGAGAAAATACCGACTCTCAATAAATGAAATTGCGAGTGCAAGTCCGCTGGCGATTGCGAGAGTGAAAATTGCATAATTCTACAACGGATGAGCGACCTTCGCCTTCGCTTTTGCCAGCAGCAGCAGCAGAGAAGCACTACCATTACCATCACCATCATCATCATCATTATCATCATCAAACTATAAATTTAAGTGGAGCGAATGGTACGTATGCTATCGAGGGAATTATGCACGAAGCGAGTTGAGAGAGTTGTCATAAAGGGAGAGATGCCAGGGCGGGACTTGGACTGGGACTGGGACTGGACGTCGCATCGACTGAACGAGAGGAGCTGGAGCTGAGGTGACACTGACATTTGAGCGACGGGGCCAGAGCAGTTCCAAGGACACACCAGTCTTTCGTAACGCATATCCTTTCATCGGCACCAGCAACCTGCCACGCACAGTCCTGGCTGTCAAGCACTTCTGCTCGCCTCCCACGTCATTACCATATAAATGCGTAGAACGCTGAGCGTCGAGCGTTGAGCGTAGAGCGCGGCTCCATTCAGCCATGGGCTAGATACAAATGTATCTGTCAGACACAAACAGAGGCCAGGCTCAGGCGGCTCAAACGCGTTGCATACTAAACTAAGCAAAGCAGCAACAAGTACGGAACGTCGGAGAGAACAAGGTAAAACAAGTCACAGCCACAGCCACCGCCACAGGCCACAGCTGGCGACGCGCGCGACACAAACTGCGTCATTGTACTATGTATAGTATCTACGTATCTATGAGATGTTACAGTACAGTACCTGTACATGTATCTGACAGATATGTACATCCCCAATGAGCGAACAAACATATGTAAGAGCCAGCCGAAGAGCCAGCAAAAGAAAAGCTGAAAAACTGAACGGCGTAAAAAACGAAACAAAGCACATTGACTGCACACAACGCGTCGTATGCGCAATTTTCATTTTCATTAACAAAGAAAGTGCCCCCCGCTACCCCTGTCCCCGTCCCTCTCCACACCGTTTGAGAGGAAACGGAGTGCAATGGGGGGTGCGGGGGTGCCGTGGCTTTTATTGAACTGTCCAGTGTCATCGTCACGGCCGCCGCTTGGTTCATTCAACCTTTTTTTCCTAGAATACAACAAAAAATGCCACAAGATGGGGCAAGAGAAGGAAGCTGCTTCTCTCTTCCTGTCTCTCTCTCTCTCTCTGTGTGTGGGAGAGCTGCTGCCTGAAGGATTGTCATGGATGGTTGTACTACCATCATTCATTGCGAACATCTGTTATATACAGCGCCCCATCCCCATCTCTTGCGCCCTCGCCTGGCCTGCCCCATGGCTGCTTCTTCTTCTGCTGCCCCTTGATTGTGCCTCTAGAATGTTCTGTGTTTTGGCCGCATTCCCTGAAAGTGTGGGAATGCACCCAGTATTCTTGCCAAATGGTGCAACTAATTTGAAGACACCTGCTGCCGCATGTGGGCGCGTGTCACCTGAATGCCTCCATTCTCTGCTTTTCCCCCTTTATGTCCGATGGCAGGGGTCAAGCTTTGCTGCGTGCCACGTTTCGGACGGACTGAGCCATGTCCTGGCTGTACGTTTTGTACGTTTTGCATTTCATGTTCCATGCATTTATAATTTAATCCTATGTGGCTGCGGCATTACAGTTTTGCTCTGCCACTTGCGCTCCTGCCTGCCGTATTAGATTTCCCGTTGAGGGAGGGGAGGGGGGGCACGCGCCTTTCACTAAATAGCAATTTCCTTGGCACAGCCAGCGAAAAGATTCAAGGAAAATACGGAGGCGTTGGCCATTTGAGCTCTTCTAATGCGCTAATCATAGAGGCAGCCTGCAAATCAACTTATGCCGCAAAAAGGGAGGCAGGCACCAACTTAAGGCAACCGAGAGGCAGGCCAAAGCCAAAGCCAAAAGGCAGAGGGCACTGGAATCAAAGGCAATGGCAGGAAGAGTCTATAGCGTCTATAGCGCCCTCTGGCGTTGACCCACAATATCGAGTACATGTCCCCATGTGTGTGTGTTGTGTGTGTTGTGTGTGTGTGTGTATGCCCCCCAGATTGTACATGTATATGTGTTTGTGACATGGAATTTTTATGAATGACATTGACCGACCAACAACCACCCAAAAGGAAGACATATAGACCGACCGACCGACCTACCGACCCACCGTACACTTCTTAAGCCACCCTTCGAGAGAGAGAACCCCTCTCTGTCGCTCTCTCTCTCTCGCTCTCGCTCTCACTACCGCTGTTGGTAAGCAAGAGAGCGGAACAGCGGAACAGCGTAACAGCGGCACAACGCCATTACGCCTCAAGAGTCTACGTCTACGACCATAGCACATGGCACCACCAACAACAAAGAATAACTGTTATAAACCAGAAACCAAAGCACATTTTTTGTACGATTTTTATGGCATGGCAACAAACGCGAGACGCAGAAATGAAGGGCTTAAATATTAAGATATGTACTTGAGGGAGGAGGGGGACGGGGGGTTAACAGGGGGCGGCGGCGGCGGGGGCTTATCGCGGTCTCCGTGTCGAATGCAGTTTATAGGTGGAAAAGCGTTAAGATAATGTACGGATTATACAATCTTCGCACTCGAATGGTAGTTTTGTCGGCGCCTAAAAGGCGGCATACGAAAAACCGATTCTCACACACGCACAACCCCCTACATATATACACACACACACACACACACACAGATGCGTAGGATTGAAAAGTAAAAGTCTTTGGGGCTGGGGGTCGGTCGGACAAAAAGGTTAACCTTTAACCTAAATCGCAACTAAAGAGCGCAACAGTTTTTCCGTGCGCTCTTTGCTTCGGGGCATACGCTTCTCTGTTATATGAAAGAACTGTTATACAGGTCGTTTGGTCGCCGCCATGTGGCGCGGCAGCGGCAGCGGCTACCGGTTTTTCAGGCTTTCCCTCGGCAACAGAAACAACAATTCGAAAAATACCATCCCTTTCGAGGAGGGGTAGGCAGGGGGTTGTTTGCCCAAATCTCTGTGTGAGAATTCCTCCTCGATTCTGCTCTACCTCTGCTCTGCTCGACTCTCTGCTGTTCAATCAGCTGTTCAGGCTGAGAATGAGAACCAAACCAAACCAAATCAAACGCAATGTCTGCGGCAACGGCAACCCTTGCAAAGCCAAAGGCCCATCATATACCTGCAAAGCCAAAGAGAGCGACAGCAAGCATCATTCACCTGAGAGAGAGAGAGGGAGACAAAGAGAGAGCTTCCTCCGCATGGCGGCTCGTGAGAGTGGAGCTTGCGCTCTGTGAGCTTGAACTTCAAATGCATTCTAACACAGAGAGACAGGACAAGCGAGAGAGATAGAGATAGCGAGAGACGTTTCAGTTTTCGCATTTGTATTTGTTGTTTTTGCTGTTTTTACAACGTTTTTCAAATTGTCTTTGTTGCTGCTGCTGCTAGTGCTAGTGCTACTGCTGGTGCTGCTGTGAGCTTTGTATATCGTATAACAGTGGCAGTGGCACTGTCACTACTGCTGCTGCTGCGGCTGCCGCCCCTTGGCTTTTGGTTACGACGAATTTTCATTCCGCAGCGAACGGCGCAGCAGTCAAGAACAGAACGTGGAACATTGACGGAGAGACCGAGACGCGGAGCGACGTGTGTTCTGTGTTCCTTATTATTTTTGTTGGCATCTCTCTATATATCTCCACCACCAGCACCACCCTCCTCCTGCTCCTTCAACCCCCCGTCCCCTCCCCACAACACTCGTCTCAAGCGGGCAGCACAAAGAAAAGTCAAAAATTATTTGAACTGAAAATTACAACAAAAAAGCCAAACAACAGCAGCTGGGGTTTCGTTTGGTGTGGGGCGGAAAATGCAAATGCAAATGCAGCTGAAAGTGTCCGGACGCGTGAATGTTCTGTGTTGACGATGAGAACGAACCACGTAAGCTCGGCGTGAGTGTCCACCCGTTCCGTCCCGTCCCCTTCCTCCCTTAGTGCCGTGTGTGGTGTGGTTCTTCCGCCGTGCTTCACCGCCGCTCCGCCATTTATCGATCACAGCGCCGCTTCTTCCGTTAGGCGGAGGACGTTCTTTAAACCAAAAATTGAATGCTCAACAAAACTCAAAGACACCAATAAATTATACAATTGCAGTGGCAGTGGCAGTGGCTATTACGACGTACAGCGCTACGTACCTATCATCGAGAGTACCGTACATACACGTACAGCACCCCCGAAAAACCAGCAGTGCCGAAAAAGCACATGAACTAGAAGCAGAGCAGATTCAGAAGCAGAAGCAAAGCCAAAGAAATAACAAAACTAAAAGAAAAGACAGAAGACAGCTGAAAGCAGAAAGCAAAGAACAAAAAGAAAGAAAAGAAATAAGTGCAAAGTAAGGGAAATCTCGAGGAGGAAGGAAGCTGAAGCTACTACCAAAACAAAACATTCTGCCGTGACCTCAGCGATGCAGCTGCAAGTGCAACGGTAAAACCAACCAAAAGAAAAAAAAACCAAAAGTAAAGCAAACAACGACCAAAAATAAGCAAAAGCAAAACCAAAAGCACAGCACAAAACGTGACAAATTGCAAATAAAAAATAAAGCTTGAAAATTCTCATAAATAAATATTCGTAAATATTTGAAAATCTAGTAAAAAATATTCCAATTTCCAATAAAAGCACAGGCACATCGCGTGACTTGGCATAGTTTTTAAAAGAGTTAAAAGTATTAACCAATTTTTAGTGTAAAGCTCAAAGTGCACACATAGACCGAGAAGCAGAGAAGCAACGCGAGCAGCAGCAACAGCAGCGACAGCAGCAGCAGCAGAGACCTTATAGATATTTTGAATATATGCACACGGCCTACGCCTATCTATCGCTAATAAATAAATACTTTTATTTATCAAAAGTAAATGAAAGCAAAAACAAAACTCAATAACAATTGACAAAAACAACAGCCAGCCAGCTAGGCAGGCAGGCCAGCAAGCACACTCGCACACTCACATAACGGCGCATGCAGTCGCAGTAAGAGCCAGAGAGAGGGAGTGAGAGCAAAACCAAATACCAAAACCAGAAGAGAGTGAGTGCAAAAGCTTGGCAGAGGGAGAGAACAGTGGCAGAACGCTGCTTGCCGTCTGAGGGGGTGAGCCAGAGAGCGACAGCACGACGATAGCGTGAGAGAGAGAGCAGCAGACAAGATAAAAAAAAAACACAGTCAACGTCGGCAACGGAATTCTCGACTCCGACATTCGGCATCGGCATCGGAATCGGCATAGGCATAGGCATCGCAGTCAAAAACGGGAACAAACGAGGCGCGGGCGCAGACACTTCTTCCTCCTCGCGTGTTGCTTCTCCAAACATTCTCTCCTTGCACTTGCACTCTTTCCTTTTACTCCGTCGCGTGTGCCTGTGCGTGTGCGTGTGCATTAACGGAATAAACGCATAAGCGCATAAACGCATCACAAGTACCGCTCCATCATGCTGGATACCAATGGCGGAAGTAATACCGCCGTGTCGGGCAACTCCGCGGCACGCCTGCGCAAATTCGATCGAACGGACAGCGAGCTGGCCTGCGAGGAGGCGGCCCGCCTGACCGCCGAACTCAACGACACTCCAGAGGACGAGAACGACGAGGAGAACGAGGACGACGACGATGAGAGCGACTATGGGGAGCTGCCGCCACCGCCGGACGGTGGCTATGGCTGGGTCATATGCTTCGCCAGCTTCATGTGCAACATGATCGTCGACGGCATTGCCTACACTTTCGGCATCTTCCTGGAGGAGTTTGTGGCCTACTTTCACGAGGGCAAGGGCACCGTGGCCTGGGTGGGGAGTCTCCTCTCCGGGGTGTACCTTAGTGCCGGACCCATCGTCTCGGCGCTGGCCAACAAATACGGCTGTCGAGCGGTGTGCATCGCTGGGAGCATCATTGCCTGCATCGCCTTTGTTTTGAGCACTTTCAGCAACTCCGTGAGCATGCTGATGGCCACCTATGGATTCATGGGAGGATTCGGCTTTGGGATGATCTACCTCCCGGCGGTGGTGGCCGTGGGCTACTACTTTGAGACGAAGCGTTCGCTGGCCACCGGCATTGCGGTGTGTGGCTCGGGCTTCGGCACCTTTGCCTTTGCCCCACTCGCCACGTACCTGCTGGAGGAGTACGGCTGGAAAAATGCCATCCTCATCTTTGCCGGCCTCATCCTCAATTGCGCCATCTTTGGCGCCATGATGCGACCCCTAACATACCCCAAAAAGAAGAAGGTGAAGCCCCTGATGCAGCGCATGTACGAGGAGAAGCAGCTGCAGCTGGAGCGTGGCTCGTTTGCGGGCTCACATTTCATGGTCCAGCTGCCGGATGGAACTATGGAGCGGAAACTCAAGTTGCCCCTCAACGCAGACCCTGGCGTGCACTCGAGCCTCAATCTGGAGCTGCTGGCCCAACAGGCGGGCGGCCTGCATCCCGTTTCGACGCTGCCAACCATCACCGAGTCCAAGGTGGTTGATGTGCACCACAATGGAAGCGGCGCCCAGTCTCCGCCCAACGCCGACAGCAATGGACAGCTCTCTGCAGGCGGACGGGGCGGTCGTCGGCAACATCGCAGCTCAGAGTCGGACCACAGTCCGTACCACTCGCAGGACAGCGGGGCCATGCCCAGGAACGCCTCGCAACCCGCCTTCCTGGCCAGCGACCATCAGGGTCTGCCCAAGAACGGTTCAGTGCCTTCATTCAATCGCGTGCGCAAAACCTCGGCATCGGAACGCTTTCAACCCTCCCTGGCGGCCATCAGAGCCTCGTCCCGCAACGATCTGGAGGCGGGAGGTGGCGGGGACTTCACCACCTCAAAGATGTCACTCTCCCAGCGGCAGGGCAGCAGTGGCAGCGGCAAAATGGTGCGACCCATGTCCCGCAAGGACATTTTCTACTCGGGCTCTGTCACGAACCTGCCCCAGTATCAGTCGCAAAAGTCCCTGGCTGGCTATCGAAACTCTGTTCTATCCCTCACCAAGTACGAGAAGAGCATGCAGAGTGTCCATAAGCTGGACCCCCTTCAAGAGGCCGAGAAGCACCGCGAGGAGTACGACCTGTGCCCGTGTCTGTGCATCCCCGACTCGGTGAAGTCCGTGGTGAACACCATGCTGGACGTGAGCCTGCTCAAGGACCCCGTGTTCATGCTGATTGGAGTGTCGAATATCTTTGGCATGGCCGGATTGTACGTGCCCTTTGTGTATCTGGTGGATGCGGCCAAGGAGCACAACATACCCAAGGGCGACGCCGCCATGCTGCTGTCCATCATTGGCATCACCAACACAGTGGGTCGCGTGTTCTGCGGCTGGGTGGCGGATCTGCCGCAGGTCAACTCGTTGCTGCTGAACAACTGCTGCCTCCTGGTCTCGACCATCGCTGTTACCCTCACCCCCCTGTGCTACAGCTACTCGGCGTACATCACGATGTCGATATTCTTCGGCCTCGCCATCTCTGGCTACATCTCGCTAACGTCAATTATCCTGGTCGACCTGCTCGGCCTGGACAAGCTCACCAATGCCTTCGGCCTGCTCATCCTGTTCAGAGGATTCGCTGCCCTCATCGGCACCCCTCTGGCCGGCGCCATCTACGACATAACGCACACCTACGATCTGCCTTTCTACATGGCTGGGGCTCTTTTTGCCATCTCGACGGTCACCAGCTTCTTGGCGCCCTGCCTGAAGCGATGCAGCCCCTCGGATGAGACGCCCGTCCATGTGGAGACCCTTACGCCTATCGATGAGGAGCAGGACGAGGAGGCGGAGGACGACGAGGATCAACCCATCACCATAGTGCCCAAGATCATCAAAACGCTGCCCAGTCCGCAGCAGGAGGAGCCGCCACAGCCGGCGTTTCCGCAGCAGCAGAAGAAGGCCCCAGTAGCGACGACATCGGAATCAAAGCTCTAAGTATTCGCAAGAGGGGAGCCAGATTTGGATGGGGGCGTGGCATAGAAAAGAGATGAATTTACATACGAAAGAGGGGAAACACCAGGGGGAACGGAACGGAACCTACTGAAAGATCCAGCCAGATATTTTTCTAAAGCTTATATACAGAAAGCGGGTCGCGATAGAGAGAGACAGAGAAAGAGTATTGTAGAGAGTGAGGGGAAGATAGAGAGAGTGAAAGAGAGAGAGAGAGATCACACACACACAAAAGTAAAACCTATATACAAGGATTATAAATATATATATACATATATATATATATAAAAGATATATACTATTAAAGCCCCAGCAGCAGCGGCAGCAACTATTACCAACAGCAGCAGAACAGAGCAGAACAGAATAGAGGATCGCCTTATGCTGGAATTTCTACAAGGAACTTGGCTTTAGCTTTCTGATAAGATTCCGGGGCGAAGGGGAGAGAACCTTCAGCTTTTATGGCTACTAATAAACTTTATATTATATGCTCATAAATCATTACAATAGCAAACAAAAAACAAGAAGAGAAAATAATAGAGAGGAGAACAAGAAAGCGAATGCGAAATAGGAAGAGGAAGCAACCCTGGGGTAAACTGATATACTAATGATATCGATTACATATATAGTTTTGCAACTGTTATACAGCAACAAAAACACACACAAAATATTTGTATGAAATAATTTTTTTTTTTTTGTTATTAAAGAAAAACCTTACGATTACTACTATTATTACTATTAAAGATTTATGAATTTTGTGTACTAATAATTATAGGAACTATAGTTGTTGTTGTTTCTGTTGTTACGAAAAACGGCAAGCTGTTATAAAAGCAAAAATGTGTCATACAAATGTAGCGAGAGAAACTTAACGTGTAACTGTAACGAGTAAACTGTAGAGAAGAGTAGTGCTAGAAATAGTTTATGTACTATATGTATATGTATGTTTCTGTAGCAGATCTAGATCTGTAGAGGAGGAGGCCCGAATAAAACTTAAAAGAAGGAGAGGCGGCGACGCGACGCGACGCGACGGCGGCAACAACTATTAAAATCTAATAACTTTTATATTTTGTAAGAAACCAAAATGCTACAAAAACAAAAACAAAAACTACAGCAACACAAACACACAAAAAAAGACAAAAAAAAGCAGAAACAGCAGGAAAACAAAAACACGGAAAAACCCAGCAGCACTACAGCAACTAAAATTGTTTTCAATTTTAAAAGATTAATCTAAAAAATAAAATACAAATTTTATGTCTCATTTTATAAACAATTTCAAAAAGTCCACAGGAAAAAACAACCTGAATAGAAACACAGCATAGAAAAGCCCGAAAACAAAAGGGAATATAAAAAAGAAAAAGTCTTGTAAGTCGAAAATAAATGTAGAAACTATTTTTTTTCGAAGGCTCGTTGTGCCTTCTGTTATACTGTTATACACCGAGAGGAACAAAGAGGTCGCAAAAAAAGAAGAGAAATGAAGAGAAAGAGCTGACAAATATATGTAAAATGTACTATACGTTGACGTGTTATACATCAAATATAACTTTTTAAAAACAAATATTCAACTCAAGATTATTTAGAAATCCAATAAGCAATAAGCGACCGAAATTGAATATTGAATCACGCTGCTACCAAAAATACAAAAACTCTACAAAAAAAATACCACAAGAAATATTCTAAAATGAAACTGTTATACGCATAAGGACGGGGGGTAAAAACCAAAAGAACAATAAGTGTCTGAGGAGATTGAGAGCAAAGGAGGAGAACGATAAATAGTAATAAAGAAATTGCCATACATTTTAACAAATTTTCTAAGATTCGCGTAACCTAATCAGGCGGAAGCACATGTGGCGCTGTTCATAATCTGTTCTAACAAAACGCTGCTCTAGAACCCATCGATCAAGACGAACAGATAGTGGAAAACCAGGTTCTTTCAGACTTAAAATGTTGCATTTATCGCAGAGAGCAGAGAGCTCTACCCCTTCTTGGGTGTCGTGCGCCGCCGCTTACTGGGGACAGAACATGACTGAGGCCCCCTCAGTCGTAAACCTTCTCGGAGCCCCCATTTGATTAGCCTAATCAATACAATAGCCTAGCTGCAGGTTGACTGGCTATAGGTTCGAGTTATGTATGAACATTACTAATTGTAGAGGCCACACACGGCCGAGCCGTAGCAGGTACGATATCGCCTATCAATCTGCTAGTAACTAGTCTATGGACAAACACTTGGATCGCTGCTATCGGGCGCTATTTATACGAATGGCCATTCCGGAGAGACCAGACCAAGTGCTACGAAAACAGCAATAAAACCGGCATGTTCAGCGAAAGGGGAGAGAGAGAGTGTAACAGTCAGCGACAGCGACGAGGACTGAAACCCAATCAGTTTGTCAATTCTAGCACTTGATATGTCTATAAAGATACACACGACTCGTGCAAGTGGTTCGATCAACCATAGGGGCAGAAGATCCCATTTTGTTGCAATACTTTTGTAGCGCAAAAGAGGAATGCAATTCTTAAAGTGATTAATAGTTAGTTTTCATGAGAAATCCAAGGCGATCCAACCACAGCACCACAACTTGGACTCTGCCTCAGCTTTCGCTTTGATAAGCGTGCAAAACAAATGACAAACAACAAGACGGAAGCCACTTGTGCAGCTGATTATAAAACTATCGAAGGGGTAGAGAATTCCACACAACAAATGCAGCGCCAGCGCCAGCGGCACCACCAACTCCACAAAAGGGCAGGGGACACAAAAGCCAAAGCCAAGCCACCACTGGCCTAGCAACAACCAAACATACGATGTACTCGCACTCGTACTGCGCTGATGACAATGTTGTTTATTTCTGTGGCTCATGTGACGGGGCAGTGGCTCGGCGGCTCCACTTCACCTGCCAGAGCACACACTCCATCGAACGACCGTAAGCTGAGTAGAGCAGCCACAGCTACAGCCGCAGTGGCAGTGGCAGTGGCAGTGGCAGTGGCAGCGGCAGCGGAACAGCGTAAAAAGCCAGAGTAAGCAAAAAAAAAAAGAAAAACACATAACGAACTGCATATGAACACGACGTTATCGAAGGAATGCCATGACAAATTCCAAAATACAAATGAGAAATGCAATAAAAGAGAACTGAAGAGAAGCCAGAGCAAGCCGAAGCTTGGATATGCTGCCCAGAGATGAAAAGTCCCCCCTTTCGGCCTTACAAATGGCTCTGCCACATCGATATACCCCACTGAAGAGGGCATTAGCATTGAGTGGAACAATTGAGTTCTTATCAGAGAAGCCATCGAACAAATTGAGTTTAGATTATGAAAAACTGATTCGCCTCCCACTTGGCAGTAATTGAAAATGGGAACAGCTCCAAGAAATGCACAAAGAAAGAGCGAGTCATTAATTATACACATGTACATATGTACCCAGCCCACTGTGTATACTGTCAACAAAAAGCATTTTTTGCTTTCCATAATCTATTATTGCAACAATTGTACGTGTGGTGTGGCACTCACCCAGCTGATCCTGATGCGTCGGCTGCTGCTGCTGCTGTTGTGGCGTCGGTGTGGGTGCTTGCGGTGGCTGCGCCTGAATCATTTGTTGCGGCTGCTGTTCGATGGCCACTGCTGGCGGCTGTTGCCATTCCTGCCCCGCCTGCCACTGTGGCGGTGGCGGCAACATGGCTGCTGGTCCGGCTATTGGTATCGGGGCTGACCATTCCACTGGAATGGCACCAGGCGGTGCCACACCGCATTCAGATAGCTCATCCTCGTACTAGAAGCAAAACGGAAAGGAAACAATAAGGAAAAAGAAACGCCAACTAAAGGATTCATCGCTAACCTGTTGGACAGGACCCGCTACCGGGTGAATTGTCTGCAGAGAGGCCATCTGTCCATCGTCATAGATCTGCATGACGCCCATTTGGTGCTGCATCTCATGGATCGACGCCTCGTAGACGGAACAGCTGGGGCTCAGCATGCTGCCCGTTTCCGAGGAGGGAAGCGAGAAGCTGTTGTGATTGAGCTCATCCCCGAGAGCTGGGGCCCCATTCGGGTGAGAGACCTGCTGCTGTTGCTGCTGCTGTTGTTGTTGCTGGAGCACGTCGGCGTACTCCTCCGCATACATGGGACCGGCATGCCAGATCTGTGGCATGCCTCCGTCCGGCTGCTGGCCACGCTCATCTACGCCGCCCGCCTGGCTGCCATCCTCGGACACGTATTGGTACTCCTGTTGCGGGATGAGATGCTGGTAGACGTAGCCTCCCATGCAGTTGTACATAGCGGCCGGATTGTACATCATCGGCATGTAGAGCGGGGGGCCGGTGGCCTGCTGGGCAGCCGCTGCTGCCGCCGCGTTGGGCGGGGCCTGCAGGGCTGCATGCTGCGGTGCGAAATAGGTAGCGGGATACGGCCCGTAGGTGTAATGATGGGGCGCATAGTAGGGTACGGGCTGCATTTGCCCTTCGGGTGGTCCGGCGACCAGCTGATGGTCTGGCTGGAGCTGCATGTTGGGCGCCCCAGCGCCGCCGCTGTCCGGTTGCAGTTGTTGCTGTGGGGGCAGAGGAATCAGCTGTTGTTGCTGCTGCTGCTGTTGTTGCTGTTGTTGCAGGTGACGTGGTCCGTGGTAGTCATTGCGTCGCAGACCACCTCCTCCACGGCCGCCACGTCCTCCACGGCCTCCACGACCACGTTCGCGACCGCCCATGCCAGGATTATGCGGATTGGGACTACCGCCCTGGGGAGCCAAATTAATAGGCAATGGCTGCAGTTGTTGCATCAATGGATTACCCTGCAGAGATAACAATGAGAATGGTTAGTGGGAAAATACATTTTGTTGGCTATTTAGCGTCTGATTACTTACCTGCTGGTCCTGTGGTATTTCCCCGTGGGCCATATAGTGGGCCTGTCCTCCTCCGGGTATGTAGGCGGGAACAGAGTGCGACCAGCCGTGCAGATTCACGTTGGCAGTGACATTGTTCACATAGACGTTGCTCGGAATAGGTGCCTGGAGCATGGCTGGAGCATAGTGGCCGCCCGCATGCGGATGTCCTCCATGAGCGGGCATGTAAACCTGGTTGTATATTGGCTGTCCGGTGGGTGTGAAGGCCTGAACGGGTGCCGCCATCACGTTATTATTGTTGCTGTTTCCAGCGGGAGACACCACACTGTTGTTGTTGTTGTTATTGTTGCTGCTGTGAGGCTGCGGCGTGGATGGATTCGACACGGGTGTGGTTGCAACAACTGGCGGTGGCTGCGGCTGTGCTGCTGCTCCGGCTGCTGCGGGTGCCGCAGTGCCTGCTCCGACCGATGATGGCGGTGGCGCTGCCTGCTGCGGCTGTGTGGTCTGCGCCATTCTTTGGGAACCTCAACTACTTGGCGTGCTCCGTTGCTTGTTCTTGTTGGAGGGGTGAAATAAGTCTCAAGATTCGCTGCAGACGTCAAACATTGAAGATTCGTTTTGCTGTGTAACGTACAAACGAAAGAGAGAAAAAACACATCAACGAATTGCAGGTTTGAGGTTAGGGAGAGTCCCCGCTACCGGAACATTTGCGCCGCCAGCGACCTGGCAACTCTGCACAGCTGTCTTGGAGTAATAAAAAAATCAAATAAACAGAGCGAAGAGCGGCGGAGAGCAGGAGGTCATGCCCTACGGCAGTGGGGCATCGGCTCCCCGGACTACGATCAAAAATGTACCATAATTAAAACAACAATAAAAGTACCATGCGGCCGCTGCGGCATTCAGGCTGTGTTTTTTCTATTCAACTTTCATGCCACACACACTCCCTCCCCAATTAGAGATGAGCGAAAAAAAGTCACGAATATCGGAGTGTGTAACAGGTTCAAAGGGTTATATTGTTTAAATGTTCTGAAAGTGATTTAATTAAAATGGAAAGGCAACACACATAACGTTTCACTTGTGCTGCAACTGTTAGTGCACTTATTTTTAGTAGAATAGAGCCCTTTTGGTGGCAAATCACATCTGTCACTGTCGCTCCACGGACTCGCAGTCGCAGCATTACTCATCTCTGCCAAACACAACTCACACACACACACGAGGAGAAACATGCACGAACACGCACAGGAACACACACATGTGCACGCGTATGCCTGTGTAATAAAGGAAATTAGAAAATATCTTCAGTGGCAGAAGAAAGGCGACACTTGCCACCAGCTTGAATCCGAGTGGTGTCGAAATTCTAGCTAATTCGAGACCGTCTGCTTCTGCAGGCGGCATGCTTTATGTAAATGCAGCAAGGCAAAAGCCAGGCGGTCGTCGCCGGATTCAACGTCCAATGGCGACCCGAAGAACACGTTGAAGCGAGAAAAGAGAACGCGCTGAGGAATGCGAGGCGGCGGCACAACGAACAACAGGGCGTGGAGGGGGCTGGGTGGAGAAGGGAAATGAGCAGTTTATCGAACGTACCTTTTGTTGAGTCGCCAATTGAAATCAATTTCGTAGCAATTTGATCATATTTTATGCGTGCGGGCGGCCAAATGCGGCAACTGTGGCTGCGGCTGCCACTGAGATGGCCTGGTGACTGGTGGTCTGGTGTCGCGGCGGCTCTCGTTCGCTCGCTCTCTTCTTTTTCTAATGACACGACCACGACGATAATTCCGCAACTTTTTACACGCTTCTACTTCGTTGCTCTAATTAACAATGTTGCTCCACCGACGGCCACCGCACACGCACAAGCACTTGTATGTGTAAAGCACAGTACTTAATTATCAATTGTGATTAAATGTATATATTTTTTGTGCAACAAACGGATTTATTGTTCTTTATTTGGGCTAGGGTAGTCTTCGGGTTCTCTTCTTCTTGCTCTCCCTGCAAGTACGGTCATACGTTATAATTTTATTATAGCAAGTACGGTCACACGGCATAATATTATAAAACAGCTGTTCTCGATAACTTAAAAATAGCAACGCTGTCTGTGAAAATAACAAGGCGCTTTCGTAATCGGGATATTTCGACCTTACATTTCTCTTGATTCTCGATAATTTGTGTCGAGCGATAATATTTAAGTTTTAATTTGAATATCAAACATTTCGAAGACCAAAGTCGACTTTAGTTGATTTAGACACACACATTGTTTTTATTGACTTGATATCTTGCAATGAACAGTATTATAAAATGCAACGTTTTTTTTGTGGGTTACAGGTTGCCGTCACAGCTAATTCCATCATTTTGAATGCTTTTTGTGGGTTTTTTTCAAAAACACTTATTGAACAAGAAACGCGTTGTCTTAAAAATTAACATCCAGATATATAAACATACATATTAATTAGGTACATTGTAATGCAACAAGTCGTTAAAGTTTTGCTGAGACCAAAAAAAATTCATGTGCCGAGTGCTTCAACTGTTGGCAGATATTATTTGATTGCTTTGATTCATTAAATGAGTGTTTGCCCTTTCGATTCCGTAGGTTTTTTCCTCTTTTTGTTTTTGCCTAATCAGTCTTTGCTATAAGCTGATTGTACATTTTTTACAGGGTATACAACGCACTGTAGATGCTGTTCTATGACAATTCAATGGAAACTAACATCCAAATAAGTATTGGTAATAGTTATAACGACATAATAGTATCTCGATACTCTAACAATAGGAAGACTACGGAGTAGTGCATACATATATGCACATACGGTATGCACAGGCAACAAGTAGCATTTATAATAGACATCGTTATGATTTCTTAGTTCCTTTTCGATTTACGATTAACGCTTTTCGACTTACGATTGCTGTGGAAGTGGGTTGATACAGAACCAGTCCGTGTATGGGGAGGTACATATAACACTTATCTAAATACGATCTAACAAGAGACGACACACACATACAATACAATAATACAATACAATACAAATATACATCAATTTCTAAAGTAATTGTCGATGGCTGCTGTTTTACATCTGCAATTCCCGCATCCGAGGGCATCCTATGGCATCCTAGGGATCCTAGGGATCAATCTTGCCCAACTCAATATCCTCTTCAGGGGCAGGTGGCTGTGGTGACTGTGTCTGCTGCGGTGGTGGTGGTGGTGCAGGCTCTTCCACATCTATGGAGTTCTCCCGCTCTGTTATCTCGGGCATCTTCAACGAGAAGCTGCTCAGCTTCCGCTCTGCCGATCCCAGCGAACTCTGCGAATCCGCCTTCAGCAGCGTGGAGCGCCGCTCGTTGATCACTTTGAGGGAATCGTACATCTGATCATCGGCACTGCCAGTGCCCTTGGCCAATCCCCGTTCCATGGAGCGGGCATGAAATACAGTGTCATCCCGCTCGCTAGCCACCGCCGCCTTGGGCCTGTAGAACTGCCGAGAGCTGTTGCTGCGAAACAGTGGGACCGCAGCTACCGCCTTCTGTTGATTCTGATTTTGATTCGAGCTTGGATTCGGATTCGGGTTCTCCTCCTGCTCGCTGCGGGAGAGAGGCAGAAAGTCCGGACGCGCCTTCTTCGGTGGCAGGCTGCTCGTGTGATGCTGCAGCGCCAGCACCTCATCGTATGATCTATCCTCGGCCTGTTCGAGGCTCTCCTCCGGCACGGCGGGCTCCATGCTCGACTGCCCCGACAGCTGTCGGACAGGAGGCGGTGGCTCCGAGCACACAGACAATTGGCTTCTAAACGAAAAGAGATACAAGCGTGAGTTTTCTTTTCCCAGGCGACTCAAAGGGCAGTGTCATTTCCCACCGAAAATCCTTATCCACCGATGGCGTGGCCGAGGGTCCAGAGCTGTAGCGCTTTGGTGAGCGCAGAATCGACTTGGGAACCACCTCCGGGCTGTGCAGATCGACTTGAACGCGCCTCGACTCAATGCTGGAGGTGCGACTGGCCACCGACGCACAGCGAGCCGTCCAGCGGCCACTGTACGAGGAATCCGACATGGTGGAATTGCTGCAAGGAATCCTCAGATCAGTAAAAGGCCAAATCTCCACACCTGGGCTTGAATATATTTACCGCCTGTTTCCGAGGGGACTACGTCCCTCCTCCTGCTCGATGGGACGCTGACGGGATAGGACATGCCGCTTGGCCGTGTCCGAGCGTTTGTTTCGCTCGCTACGCTTCTCAGCGCTGGAGATGGCGACAGCCGCATGGGCATGGCCACTGCCGCCATCAAAAGAGGAGGCCTGCCAGTACACCCGACCCGCTGCCGGGGGCTGCAGCAGGGAGCACTCACGTGTGGCCCGCTGTATGAGGCTCGAGGAGTTGCTAATGATGCGAGTTGAAGAGGAGGAGGCAGCGGCGGCGGCGGAGGGGCCCGGTCCTGTCCAGGGACGCCCCTGGCGCACTCTCCTCACGCTGCTGCTGGCCGACGCCGACGAGGGTTTCGGATGGTGTCGTTGGTTGTGGTCGTGGTGGTGGTGATGCGAGTGCCGGTGGTGGTGGCGCCGATGGCGTTTCGTGCAGCACGGACCCGTGTGCAGCAGCGAGTCCAGCGGCGTCGTCGACATCAGGTGGTGGTAGTGGTGCAGTGAGAGCAAATTGGAGGGATTAGTGGCGGCGTTGGTGGTGGTGTTGGTGGTGTATTCAAGGAGATTGGCATGATCATGAGCATGAGCGGTGGCAGCGGCATGGATGGTGGACAGATCGGGCACTGATCCAGTGCATGTGAGGCGGCGCAACTGCGGCGAAAAGCGTGTGGATTGGCGACTGGCGAGAGGCAAGGCGAGGCAAGGCGAGGCGAGGCGATGGATGATGCAAAGAGAGAGGAATGGGAAGAGGTGCGAGATTAGCCAATTGTGTTTGAAAGATTCGATTCTCAGTTATAAATTTCCACTCCGCAATGATTCTCCATTCTCCGAATGACCGAATGGCTTATGGCGTTAGCGCTGTCTTTGAATACCTGAGGGACTTGGAGAACTTCACCAACTCCGCGGTCAGGGCCTCCCTGTCGAAGGGCTGCTGCTGCTGCTGTTGCTGCAGCTGCTGGTGGTGCGGATGTGTGGCAGAGAGTATGGCTGCCTGTGGCTGCTGGTGGGGGTCGCCCGGCGATGAGCGGAACACCCCGAAATGCTGATCCCAACGCGTGGATTGGTATTGGGCACCTGCCGGAGGAAACGGAAACAGGAGCTAAAAAACACACCATACCGAGGTGTCGCAAGTCCTTACCCATTCCCCGGCGCTGCGAAGCGGATGATCCCTGGTTACTCCGCGTTGGATTCTTGCTGCTGCCTCCTCCTCCCGCACGCAGTCGTGCCGGCACCACCTTCGCAGCCGAGTCGCGTGCCTCGAAGGTCATCACGCAGGAGGCCACCACAATGAAGCCCCCAAAGCCCATCACAATGGGCCCCACATATGCAAAGTTGTTCAGGTGGAAGCCCTTCAGGTCGTTCTTCACGCGCACCGTCACATTGCCGCGCAGCTCCGACCCCATCGACAGGTGATCCGCATAGTAGCCCAGGGTGGCCATTCCGGCGCCCAAGAGCATCAGCGTCAGGCCCAGGATCAGAGCCCGACAGGCATGCCACAAGCACTTTGAGGACATCTTGCCCCGGACCACCTGCACATTCCATGTGGCTCCGGAGGCGGGATGTGCCCGTCGTAGATTGCCCAAGGAGTGCTTCCGCTTGATTGTGCCGCCGCCGGCGCGACGGGATGGCATTGCAACGACGCTTCTTAATCTTCACTGCGGCAGCTGAACATTAACGTTGATTTCTGAAAGATTCGTACGGAACCCACAGAAGGAGTAAGCAAGAGATTACTTCTGCTCAATGATATAGTGGATGAGCAGGGTTACGGCACAAATCCTTGAGCTTTACGAATGGAACGTGTTCCTCCAGATTGAGGCTCCACAACAAGGGGAAGAAGAAAGCTCTAGGGAATAACCAAATATTATCATAATCCTATGTTTTCCCACATCCTTTCCCTTTACAAACAAAAGATATATGTATATGCCTAGATATAGACAAAAAACAGAAAAGCATGGAAAAAGGATCATAAAATATACCAAAAAAAGATGTGTCTATTGTATTAAAGAGCATCTTCTAATCCAGACTTTCTTGAAATACGATAGACTTTTAGAATGAGAATGAAAAGGGATCGATGAGAAATCTTTTAGAACTTAAAATCTTGAAATGGATTTGGATCGATAGGCATGTGTTCTTCACATTTCGCTGAGGGATGGATCGTGCGACACCTCCACCTGTTGTCCGACCATAACGTGTCCCCCGAGAGTTCTCTGGCGGTTTATTCACTTTCAAGGATAATAACTACAGGAACGACATTCCAAGAAACAAAAACCCAAGAACCAAGTTCAGAGAATGCCAAACAATTAGAAATTTAAGAGAAGCGAGCACAATGAATGCTCTGAGACTCTGAGACTCTGAGAATAGCTGAAGAAGCCGTTGACAACAACAGAACAGAACAGAACAGAATGAAATGATGTGGATGGGACTTGAAGAATAGCGGACACTCCTTCAAGAGACGCCACCACCGGAGACGTGTTCGCGGCTGTACCGCAATTAAAGCCAAACAAAACGCAGGCCCAGAACGAGGAGGTGGTGGAGGGGTCCGGGGTTCTGATAACAAGGCCTACAATGACGGCCTGGCCTGGCCGCGTTTTTGTATGTCTCCTGAGTGCTGCTTGACACGTGAGCCCCAAGACGCGGGCTGCTGCTTAAATTTAGACCGCATTCTCATTGGTGCCACTTGTGGGGGATACATGGCGATTCAGAGTAACATTCACACTCTTTTGTATGCACTTGTGGTCCATCATTAGAGGGACTTTGAGAGCCATTGGATGGGGCATCACTTGGAGAATCGCTTGAGCCTATCTGGAGCGCACTTTCATTTGCACTGTGAGGTGTATTCAGGGGAATTGTATGAATCGCTTGAAGAATATATGCCACCGATTCGGATAAGCTTTCACATTGTTTTGAATTCCCTTATCATCCATCCACTGATGGCAATGGTAATGTAAATTCCCAAGGATTTTCAGATGGATTACATTGAGATAGTGCTTCAGACACTATCAAGAGAGAGATTTTCAAAGCTATTGAATTGGAAATTCATTCCAAAAACGTTCATTTTCCATCTCCAGCCATAAAACAAAGGATTTTCACACCGATTGCTTTCGAATTCCCCCACAAATGTCACCGGGCTTCGTACACATTAATGTCTTACTTGTTGGTTCTTCTTCCCCTTGGATGATACCTTCGGGCTGCTGCTGCTGCTGCTGCTGTTGCTGCTGCTGCTGCTGCTGATGTCGATGCTGTTGCTGCTATTTGCTGTCGATGCGAGGAGAGCCTTTTGTGTGACCTAAAAGCACTTTTTGCCTTCGCGTCTGTATGTATACTGGCATGTGCATATATTTTCCACTTTTCACCTGTACTTCACACCCAATGGTCATCCTCTGGAGTGATGATCTATATCTTCATTGGTGGCTTCCATTTCGAGGTTATTGCTGGGATTTTCAAATTCTGAATAAAGAATGATATCTGATATTTTCACTCCTGGAGCGTTTCCGCAGTTTTCTCGCAGTTTGTGTGGCACGACTCCGCTGACTGGAGCGATGGCGTCTGCATCCGAGCAACCTCCACGCGCGTCTGATAAGACGCTGCCACAGCCAACACCACGAAGCAATCATCCCTCATGATATCGCCTCTCGATGCCCATAAATCTGAGGCTGCAAACTGGTCGAAATCGGCCGTGAATACCCGCTGCCATTGACTCTGTTTCACTCTTCCACGGGATGCTGGTCCTCAGGGGTTGGTTGCTCTTCGGGAAGGTTTCTCTGTAGTTGGCATAACTGCCGCCACCTATTGTGCATTGCGTCCTCGGGGTGTTTTATGGCATCCGTATCACAGTGTTATAACAGCTTCAGTGGTTGTTTTCTTGGCTTAGACATTTGTATTGTATAGATTGAAGAATAGTCATAGATTTTTGATGAATCGCGGTCCATCGAGGCGACTCAAATCCAATCACATCCAAGACTATTTACCGTTTATTTAGTATTTACCGATTTGTGCAGATACGAAATATTTGATGACCCAACTAAAAGACTTTTGGGTTTGTTCGTTTTTCTTTCTTTACAACATTTGGCAGATAATAGATAGATTTACCTGCTCATAATTCTTTTCCTGCTTTCACTAAGAACTTACAACGAACTGCACTGCACTGCTTTACGTCTAAATTTGAATTCAAATCTCACCCCTGAAGAAGGGGTAAAAGTTTCTCGATTCCGAAATACTCCGAAACTGTACCCCAACCAAAAGAAAAGCCAACACAGGCGGGGAAAAACTCAACGAAAGCAGGACATGCGCAAAGAAAGTCTTGAATGGTCGAGACGACACGAAGTGAAAGGACTCGGACTCTGCGTCTCGGGAACATCAACAACAATTTGACAAGAATTCCTGCCTCAATTCCGTCGACCATTCATAGGCGAAGTGTAACGGCGTGCTGACGTTCCTCCGTGCGTGCCGGATGTTCCGAGGAATCCCCAACTGGCGGATATACGTGATGCAGTTGTTCGAACCGAATCGTTCCGTTCTCCACCGTGTGAATCCCAGTATCCCGTGCCTGTTCTACGACAGGGCTTTTTTTTCTTGTTGTTTTGTTTGAGGCAAAGGCCAAAAACCAAAAGCCAAAAGCCTGTGCACTGCCAGTGATTGAGTCTAGTCTCGTCCTCGATGCATTCCATTCCCTGACAATTGAGTTGGTTCTTCTTTGATCCGTACTATAGCCGTAAAGCCGTATAGCCGTATAGCCGTATAGCAGCGTGTCGCCGTCTGTGTAGAGTGTAGAGTCGAGTCCCGTAACGTAACGGAAAGTGAATGTGAATGAGAAGTGTTGCCTCCTTCCGGATAGGAAAGGATAGGAAAGGAATCGAAAGTAAATCCCGAATAAACCGAAATAAAATAAAGGGAAAACTACATTTTGTTAACGATCGTTCCTAGAGCATGTAAAGCATATATTAACTTAATCAGCTAATCAATAAGCAGAAGGGAGCAAAAGTTTCAGTGCGATTGCGGAGTGCTGAGGACCCGAGACCGAGACCGAAACCCAGACCCAGACCCAGACCCAAGAGAAAGTTGCTCCTGTCCCTAAGCTAAGTGAATTTATCAAGTTGATATTTACGTGATTCCGCCCCGGGGCGCCCCGACAAAAAACAAATGGCAGAAGTGCGTGAGAGCCTAAATCGAGTGGCAGATGAGCAGTAGGTGACCCCCGATTCGAGTGCCAGACGAAGCAAGAGCTCTAGGTGACCCCCAAAAATCGAGCGGCAGAGCACAGCGTTAACTCCCAGTCCTCCAATGCAGTTGGCCAAATGTGCGTTAGTTAGTGCCGATTCCAAACGGGGAACACAGATTGCAAAATGCGTTTGAATGAACCAGCGAAAATAGCGCCTCCGAGAAATAAATCGAAGCAAGCCGCCGCCACAGGAGCAACCACTGCTGCAGGAGCAGGAGTAGGAGCAGCAGCCGCAGCAGCATCCGCCACACATCACACCACAACGATCTCTGCGTCGTCCACGCGACCAATTGAATGCTCCGTGCGCAACCTGATCAGGCTGTTTATCCTAACCACAACGATCATGGGCAGTGGCAGGGCCATCGGTAGCGGCCTGGTCCAGGCCAATGCCGTCTATGAGGCCGTCAATCGGATCAAGGGAGTGGATCCCTATGGCTTTGTCGCCTCCGAGCAGCTGGACGAGCTGCTGTTGGACGCCACAGTGAAACTGCCCGCGAGAACCACACCCGCAGCAGGTGCAGCAGGAGGAGGAGGAGGAGGAGCAGGTGGAGAAGGGACCACAGCCACGCCCTCGTCGGACCACTTTCCGTTGACCACGTGGCGGGATAGTTACGGTAGGGAAAATTGCAAAATTGCTACTTGGAAATCGTTCACCAAACGAGGGGGCAGGGGGCTCGACGCAGGGCCATTATTATATAATTGGTTTACAATGAAAGGCTAAAAGACTTTCACTCCTTGATTACTTGGAAAGCACGTGATATATTCCAACGGCACTGGGCAAAAAAAGAAAAATTGTTTTCCCTTCAAGACCGTTTCATTTTGTGCGATTTCCAAACTTTTAATGGAAGTTGGGAGGGATTTTAAATGATTTGATTCGGGACTTGAAATTGATGATAAAATTACATTTTATCATTTTCATATCCAATGGATAGTTAAATGTGTAATATTTAGATATTTTATAATAATACTAAAGGGATTTTTATAAAATAATCAAATGGGAACAGTAAGAAATACAAATCCAAATAAGAACTGCTATTCCGGAGAGTTGTAAATCAAATGGATCAAAAATTCTGCATTACAAAAGTGCAATTTAGAAATTTGTACACCATATTCTTGCTTGTTCATGTATATGGTATATATGTACATATATGTATGTAGTATATATGTATGTAGTTAAATGCTTATGCTTAAAGGAAATAATATATAAATATTCACAAATTTTGGAAAATACAATCTGCTTTCATTGAGGTATCCGATAAATGTGTTCTATTCCAATGTAGAACCGTGTATGTGTCCATCTAATAGGTTCCTTTATGTTGAAATGATTATCTGCCATGTTGCAATAAGTGGATTTGGTTTGCCTCCAAAAATGGGTTTTCTGATTCTCCACATTTATTAGTCAAATCCAACCCCTTTCTTTCTATCCCGTGCACATTTTGTGGAAACCAGAAATTAGCATAGACCATGCCAGACAAACACTCAACCACATATGTATCCAGACCCATTCCCATTCCCAGTCACACATCCATCCACACTCTCGCCCACACTTTACCGCCAGTGGGTGGCCATGTCATCAATTCTTAACATTCCCTTTCCTTTCTCTTCGTCGGAAGCAGATTCGAATGAAATCGATAACTCCTATGCCGCCGCCTCCGACGCCGCCGCCGCTGCTGGTGCTGGCGCTTCTGCTGCTGTTGTGCCTGCAGATGGGACCAGCCTGGCCTTTGAGGTTGATGGCAATGGCGATGTGGAGCCCGATTACGTCATAGATATGGGCCAGACATCGACGGTGGCCCCCAGCTCGCAGACAGCCTCAACGATCTTCGAGCAGCGGCTGCTGGGGCGGTCCCAGGATATGGAGTCCCTGTCGCTGCAGGCGGACGGAACAGGCGCCACAGCAACGGCCAAGGGTCCGCTCTCTGAAGCCCCCAGTCGGAAGAACTCCCTTAGCAGGGACGATGTGACCTTCCAGCAGATTGGTAGCCAAAAGATAAATGCCTTAATGCCGGCCACTGCAGCAACAGTCAGCGGCGGTAGTAGTGCCGCCGCCACCAATGCGAGCACTGCGACGCCCACAGAGCCCGTGAGGAACAAAACGAACAACGTTCGCACTTCAGCGGTGAGGGTGGACAGCAACAGCAAGCACTCGCTGCCCAAGGGCCAGAAGACCGATGCGCCCATGCTCAACTACATATTTGACACGTTCTCGGCCGCCAACAAGCACCACCATCACGATCAGAGGTAAGTTCGGAGTCGCCTCCAGACGGGTAGATGTATTCTGTAATACGCGCCTGTCGGTCTCGCAGGTATGGTCCCCACTTCGAGGACGCACAGCGGTTGGGACAGGCCACGAATCTGACCGTGCAAGCAGGGTCCAGCATCCATTTGAACTGCAGGATTTCGCTGCTGCAGGATAAGACTGTAAGTGCATCTGACCAGGCTTAGCATATTAGTTCTTTTTGCCTGTTTTTGAGTCACAGATTTCCATGATTTAAAGTTCTGCATGAAAAATTCGAAATCGCGCCATTTTGGTTTCTGATTCATCGGCTTAGTGATGACACCATCAATTAAAAATTGCATCCATTAATTTTACATCGATGACATAAATTTCCCTTTAGTTCATCGATTAGCTATCACTATTTGAAAATTTGAAAATGGCATACCGGAAGTACTGAAAAATCTCCCACATTCCCGCTCCATAATTTAGGTCTCTTGGGTGCGACATAATACGCAGGACGAGGAAAACGCCCTGGATCTACTGACAGTGGGCATGCACACATACACGGGTGATAAACGCTACAAAATGGAGTTCCAATATCCCAACAACTGGCGACTGAAGATAACCAATGTGAAGAAGGATGACGAGGCCATCTACGAGTGCCAGATCTCGACCCATCCACCCCGCCTCATACAAATTAACTTGCATGTGAATGGTAAGTACCCGCATGGGGGGATACAGATACATTGCAATAGAAGTCACTCATGTGGTGTGGTTTGGCGCAGCTCCCAAGGTGATGATTGTGGACGAGGTGGGGGATCCATTGCAGGAGAAGTACTACGAGATCGACTCCACGCTGCAGCTGTCCTGCGTGGTGCGCAACGTGGCTATGAGCAGCTCCGTGGTGTACTGGAAGCACATCGACGATGTTCTCAACTATGACGTGACACGCGGTGGCGTGAGGTAAGTGAGGGGGAAAGGGTGGAGGATGGGGATAGAGGAGAGTTCTCCCCACTAACGTTTATCATGGATTGCAGCGTCAAAACCGAACTGATGGAGGATGGGGCCAACTCCACCCTCTCCATAGCGAAGATCAGCAAAACCGATTCGGGCAATTACACCTGCTCGATCAGCGAGTTCCAGAACTTTACCATTGTGGTGCACATTCTGAATGGTGAGGCCCCCCATCCGATGGAACGCAGAGTCCCCGAACAATGGGTAACACGATTTCATTTCCCTTCTTTCCCTTGCAGGCGAGAGCTTCGCGGAGCTGCACCATGGCGGGGCAGGAGCGGTGCAGGCCACGTGGCACAATCTGGTGGCGCTGCACTTCCTAATGCTTATCCTGCTGACCGCGAGTAGACTTAGGGCAGATTTTAGGTAAGGTTCCCAGTTTTTTTTTTGATAGGGTAAGCGAGTGGAGGAGGGAGCCCTCCTACGTACACATACATACACTCTTTTTTTTGAGTAATTGTTAAGATTTTGAATTTGATTGGGGCCCCGGGGGCAAAGGAGAGTTATTAGAAATAACTAAAAAAAAAACAAAAATAATACTTCAAGAAAACGCAGCCTAAGTTAAACTCCAAGCGATCGTCGTGTGTACTAGCTATTATAGATATGTTTCTACGTCTATCATCAATTTGTACATGAGCAGGAGCACGCCTAGGGTTAAGCTTAGAGTAAGGCAAGGTGGTACAAGGCGCAGAGGCCAACGAATTTCCCTAGCAGAACGACACGTGTTCGGTCACGGTCACGGTCTGGCCTAGATCTAGATCTAGTTGATACAGGAATGTAAAGCATTATGTGTAAGTCACCAAAGGAGCGGAGCGGAGCAGCATCGGTATCGGCATCAGCACCACTCGCTGGGAGTATAAATAGTTGCTTGCAGAAGAACTCCTGCGGGGACTATTCAATGTTGAACTAACTATAAAGTGCAATACTGTCATATACATATTATATACACACACACACACCCATACACACACGCATACATACAAACAAGAAAGCGATCGACTAAATGATATGTTAATAAACGAATACTCGTATATATGCAATAATAAAGTGAACTATATATGAGTGCAAATGTGAATTAAGGGCTGAAGCTTATTTGAAATTTAAATTTGATCACGCCACACAATATCGATCTATCGATCAAAGTGCGTTTTATTCAGGCAATCGATATACAACATCAACAGCTGTTTTTACAAGGTAATTATGTAAATAACAAATTTCTTACAATTTCGATTTGCGGGTGGCAAAGTCCATAATGGCCTGGATGAATTCGTCTCCCTGAAAACGATTGAGGAGCTCCGTGCACTCAGCATCATTAGCCTTCAGCAGGCTAGTCAGGAAGCCCTCCTTGACCAAGCGTTTTCCCTCCTTCAGAGAAATCGGTGGCAAAGCGGAAAACTCCCGCAGCTTGGGCCACACAACAGAGTCCAGCTCCTCGCTTTTGTAGATGCGTGACACAAAGTTAAAATTGTACGCCTCGGCGGACGACAACTTTTCGTTGAGCAGCAGTATCTCCGAAGCCTTGGAGCGACCGAGAATCATGGGCAGCATATAGGAAGAGCCTCCCTCTGGGACGAGGCCGAGTTTGGTGAATGGAGCGTAAAAGTATGCCTAAAATGAATAAGAGCTTGGCCATTTAGCAGGAGCTATTGAGGTGTGATGATCAGATTTACCTCCTCTAAACACCAGGCGACATCGCTGAGGCCCACAATGGTGGCTCCGATGCCAATTGCAGGTCCATTTACCAGACTAATGACAATCTTGTTGCAGTTTATGAAGCCCAGCACCATGGCCTTAAAAATGGTATTTCCCTCTACAAGAAATGCTTGGATGTCGTCCGTTTGTCCACTAGGGCTTAAGTCATTCCCAGCCGTAAAGAAGTCGCCCACGCCGGTCAGCACCACGATTGTCACGCCCTCATCATCGTTCACTTCGCCCAGCACGCGTGCCAGCTCCTGGTACGACCCTCGATTCAGGCAGTTCTTCTTTTTGGGATTGTTAAATTTTACAATCAGAAGCTTTTCCTGCTTCTCCACTAGCAGCTCCTGGTACCCTTGGTATGCTGCCATCGATCTTTTCAATAAGAATCGCAGTTATCTCGAGCAAGTGGATGACAAAGTCCAATTAATGTTCTATTTAACTCATGTTTATTGTTGTTACCGCCATCGGATTACGGTCGTGTGAGAGTGTGCGTGTGTTCAAATAAATGCTTGCAATATTGTACAGATGAACGATAGTATCGTTCTAAGGTATTATTAAAGTCACAGTTCACGGCGAACAAAAATCTGAATCTCTTTACATTGATCTGGCAGCACTAGAAAGTACCGCAAAACATGAAAAATGATTACTTTTTCTTTTAAAAAAAAACCGTCAACTTCAGTTTTAATCTCATTTACAGCTACGAAGATATTAGCGTACAAGAAAATTAAATGTTTACAGTTTTGACTTGCGTTTTCCAAAGTTCCTTATGACCTGCAAGAACTCCTCTGCATGAAACCGATTGATCAATTCCTTGCACTCAGCCTCATGAGCTGTCAGGAGGCTTGCCAGGAAGCCCTCCTTGATCAAGCGTTTTCCCTCCTTCAGAGAAGTCGGTGGAAAAGTGGAAAACTCCCGCAGTTTGGGCCAAACCACAGAGTCCAGCTCCTCGGTCTTGAAGACACGCGACACAAAGTTAAAATTGTACGCCTCGGCGGACGATAGCTTCTCGTTGAGGAGAAGCATTTCCGAGGCCTTAGAGCGACCAAGAATCATAGGCAGCATATAGGAAGAGCCTCCTTCTGGGACGAGGCCCAATTTCGAGAATGGAGTAAGAAAGTATGCCTGAAAATAGTGAGTATAAATAGGTTCAAGATCGAGCTAAGGTTATTGAGGGATCAAGTTCAAACTTACCTCCTCGGCACACCATGCGACATCGCTAAGCCCCACAACGGTGGCCCCGATGCCAATTGCCGGTCCATTGACCAAGGCAAAGACGATCTTCTTGCAGTTTATAAAGCTTTGCACCATGAATTTAAATGTGACATTTGACTGTACGAGATACTCGGTGAGATTGTCGGTTTTTCCACTTTGAGATAAATCTTTTCCAGCCGTGAAGAAATCGCCCACCCCGGTCAACACAACTATTGTCACGTCGGCATCATTGTTCACTTCGCCCAGCACTCGGGCCAACTCCTTGTAGGCCACGGGACTCAGGCAATTCTTCTTTTTAGGATTGTTGAACTTCACTACCAGAAGCTTTTCCTGTTTATCAACCAGAAGCTGTTTGTATCCTTGGTACTTCATCTCTGTACTGTGCTATAGGCGGCAGTGCTCAAGAGCAAGTGACTGACAAAGTCCAATGAATGCTGCGTTATCTCATGTTTATTGTTGTTTGTTTGCCGCTATCTGATTAAACTAGTCTTCTTTCCATTCGGTCTAAAAATAAATTATGCGCCATAGAGATGGCCGATATTTTAACTTCAAAAGTATTTTTATAGAAAAAGTCACGGAAAAAGGGCGACGACAATAATGTGCATTTTACTGTTCACTGTCCACTGACTGATTATATTATCATTGATCTGGCAGCACTGGCAATTAACGGCAATTAACGGGAAAAATAGTTTGAAAAATGTTTTATTTTGCGCTTTATGTACAATATTAACTTAAACGTTAATTATTCACTAATCTCATCGATGACGGGCACATTCGCCAGCTCGGAGCATTTGCGCTTCCACAGTGCGAGTTGTTCGCGCAGCACCTTCTCCTTGGCAGCAGCGCGCGTTAGCAGAATTTTTGCTTTTTCCAGCAGCTGCGTCTTCTTCGTAAGTTGTTCCTTGATGTATTTTAGTTCTCCGTTGGTGGAGTCCTTAAATAGGTTAAAACACTAATTAAATAATGGACAAAGTGGAGATGTAATATTCCCGACTAACCTTACTGCGTCCGCTGCACTGGCTGCACTTGGTACGCTTCTGAAGCTCTTGCTGCAGACTCCCAATCTTCTGCAGGGACTCCGCCTGTTGCTGTTGCAACTGTGCCATGTCTGCAGGTATGGCCGCGGAGTCTATTGAGCTGCGTGAGTCGGTCGAACGTCTGCCATCCTTAAGGAACTTATTCTCAGATCGCAGCTTCTCCACGAGATTGCGCAGCGAGAGAATCGTTTGCTCTGCCGACTGGCCCTGCTGGGTATTCACCTTGAGGCCGCTGCACTTGCAAAGCTCTCGCCGCGACTCGTTGCGTGCCATTTCCTCCTTGAGGGCGATAATGTAACTGGAAAGAATACATTTCAGATTATGGATTACAGACACCTTTCCTGCGAATCTTTTTGGCTTGTACTCACTCCTCCAAGTGTTTGATACGCTTCTGCAGTCTATCGCTGCTGTCGTTCTGCCGCAGAAGATCCGATTCCAGCTGCAGCTGGAGATTTTTTGCCTCCATCCGTATGTTCTGAGCCTCTACGCTCTGGAACCGCTCCTGAAGTTTCTCAAGTTCTGTGGTGAGAGCATTACTGCCCCGGCCCTCCAGCTCCATGGCAATAATCTTGCGCTGCTGCAGCTCAATGCGATTCTTCAGGGCCTCGATAAGGTCCAACTGGCTCCTATCGTAGAAGTCGTGGTTATCCCGCGCCTGGGGATGATGCGCTGGCGAGCTGCACTCGCTGCTGGGACCCGTATATGTCTCGGGGCTCTCCGACGGAGAGCTCGAGAACTTGTTCACGCCCACGTGCTGCAGATTGGGACACGAAGGAGTGCGACAGCACTTGAGGGGATTACTCGGAGCACTGGTTGGTCCACCGCGTGCCACTTTGGTCTCTAGCAGATGCTTATCCTTCTCCAGCCTGGTAATTGTGGTGCGCGCCGCCTGCAGCAGGGCTCGCGTCTTGTCCAGCGCCATCTCCGTTTCTTCCAGCTTGGCCTTGTACTTGTCGGCCTGCTGCTGCCAGCGCTTCTGCTTCTCCCAGAGACCCACCTCATTGGCGCTCCGCGTACGCTTCGCTTCCAGCATCCTTTGCTGGCGCTGCAGTTGCTCGCGAGTGTCCTCCAGCTCCGTCTCCAGCTGCTGGATGCGCTTCTGCTGGTTCTCGTTCTTCACTCGTGCATTGAGCTCCGTCTTAATGGAGACAACGGGCCGCTTGAGCAGTTGCTGCCGCAGCGACTGTGTGAGTTCTCGAGCCTGCTTCTCGCGCTGCGAGAGAGTCGTCAACTGTCGGCGTAGGGCCTCCATTTGGGTGTGGTAGATCTTGTTGGTGGCCTCTGTCCGATTGAGATCGGCAGCCAGCTTCCCAATCTGTTCCTCCGAGTAGTTGGAAGTGTCGTTGATGTACCTTTGCTGATCATCCTGCGTGGTGAGAAGAGTCGTCATATGCATATCTCTGTAGGATTCATGCTGGTATGTAACTTACATGGAAGTTTTTCAGGGTTTCCATTAGATCCTTTATATGCTTATCTTTCTCCTCTAGGAAGCCGCGTAGTTGATCTATTTCGGGATTTCCTTGGGCTTCCAAGTACATTTCGCGTTCCTTGAAGACTTTTAGCCTGAAAAAGGATAAGTTTAGAGATCTAACTGACCTTTTGCTGACCTGCTACTCACTTGTCCTTTAATATCTGTATTTCATCTTCCTTTGATTTCTGGCTTTTTTGGATGTATTCCAGCTTGTCCTTTAGCTCCTTGATCTGCTTGTGCAGAGTCGGGATTTCCTTGAGCTCTTCTGTGTCCTGCTTCTCCTGCTCTCCTTCTGGCTCGTCGTCTGGTACTTCCGCTACTTGCACTACTTCCAGTACCTCCACCTCTTTTACTTCGTCGATTGCTTCCACCTCAACAGGCCTCTCTGGGGAGCTGCTGTGCTCGAACATTTCTTCGATCTTCTCGTCGGTGAGGTCATGGACCGAGGACTCTGCACTCGTGGAGGCAGTGGCCACTGGCTGCTTGGCCCTCTGCTCCAGCTTATTTCGTAGCTCCAGAATCTCCACATCCTTTGTTTTGATGTTGAAGTTCAGATTGTTCACTGTGGCCCTGAGGGATTCGTTTTCGGCTGTCTGTTTGCTAATCAACTGCTGGCTCTGTTCTCGCTCAGTCTGCAGTAGATCCTGGAACTTCTGGATGGACTGATCCTTTTCCAGGAGCAGGGTATGGAAGGAAAGTATGGTCTTCTCAACCACACCGCTGTGAGGACTCTCAGGCTCGCGGCTCTCCGCCTTAGATGCCTCCAATTGCTTACGCAGCACCTCGCAGCGCTCGTTAGCCTCCAGGAGTCTGTGGACGTGGAAGGAGAAATGTGAGTAAGGCGGAAAAAATGCACCACCACTTACGACCACTTACGATGTTTGCACTTGCTGCAGATCCTCACGAGAGTCCCTTCTGCTCTCCCCTGCTGTTTGAACCGCTTGATGCTGCTGCGAGCGGATGCCATTCGTCTGGACTGCTGTCTCCAGCAGCTTTACAGACTCCTGCTCCGGCGTTTGGGTGGACGTGTCCGATTGCGGATGACGTCTGCAGGGCGAGCCAATGGGAGAGCATTGCTTGTCTATCAGTTGCGCTGCTCTTCGCATGGCCGGAACAGGAGTCACCGCCGCTGTCTCCGTATTGGTGGCTGGTGCCGCTGTCTCCGTATTGGTGGCTGGTGCCGCTGTCTCCGTATTGGTTGCAGCATTCACTGTGGCACGGGGACTTGTTTCTCCCGTGCCCTGCTCCCCAAACAGAGCTTGTATGGTCTGCCAGAGCTCCGAGTCTGTAGCTTGTCGCACCCTCAGCTCCGACTGCTCCCGCTGCAGCTCCTCCAGCTTCGTTTGCAGGGTCTCGCATCGCTGTTCCAGCAACCTCGATTGAGTTTCAGACTTGATAAGCTTGATCAACTGCTTGGAACTATCCTCGTGGGGCGTAACCTTCGATTGCACTGCCTCTAGGACCTCTCTGAAAACTTCCGAGTGGTCGGCCTTCTGCTGCTGCTGGTGCTCCTCCAAACGCCGCTGGAACTTATGGTAGGCGAACACAAAGTTGGTGAGGAAGATCAAAGGTGTAAATTTGGCATATTTTTCTTTCAGTGCAAACAGCGAATGCTGTAGGAATCTGCAGGAAGAGAGGATTCGATTCGGATTCGTATTTCCTTCTAAATAATTTCATTTTATGGTGGTACATACTTTTGTTTGATGTCACTATTGCTGCGCTCTTGCTGGAAGTCCTGTTGTGCCTGCGCCATCGAACGCTCAGCGGCTTCTAGTTGGGATTGCAGACTGTCTGCCTTTAGCTGGACTTGCTCTCGCTCTGCCTCCAAGCGAGAGACCTCTGCTTTGACTGCGAAAGATACAGATGAGAAGGCATAGAGGAGGATAAGCTGGACGCCCGCACTCACCACTGTCTAAATCCCTTTGCACTTTGGCCAGCATTAGCTTCTCATTGGAGCTGCTCTGGAGATCGGCCACCAAGTGCCGCAGACTGATGTGATTGTCGGTGATATCGTTCAGAAGCTTTTGCTGCGAATGAATTTGACCATTGGCCACTGATAGCAGACCTTCCAGTTGCTTTGTCTCCCGCTGCAACTCCGCTTGCTTTCCTCGCCAGGTGGCCAGTTCCTGCCGCTGCTGTTCGTACTCCTTGGCTGTCATGTAGTCCAGTTGGTAGTTGTCCCTAATGATGCCATACTCGACACAGATGTCTGGCAGCTTCAGTTCGCCCAGGAGCTGCTCCGTGGCCTGGCCCAGCTGCATGCACAAGATGGCATTCCGTTGCTCCAGCTGCTGGTGTTCCTCGGCTGTGTACAAGTGCCGCCGATGCACATCATCCAATTGATCCCGGGAGGCCGATAACTCGGCCTGTGTTTGTTTCAGCTGCCGCAGCAGTACAGACTTTTCTTCGACGAAGCGCAGCTCCTGCCGCCGGGATTCGGTGAGTAATTGATCATATTCCTGCCGCATATAACCATAGGAACTGCTGTTCTTCCCCAGCTGCAGCTCCAATCGGAGCACTTGCTCATGCAGCTGCTGATTGTGGTTCATCAGCTGGCTGCTATCGGCGCTCATGTGCAGACGCAGCTCTTCATAATGCTTTCGCAGGAGGGAAAGTTCCAGCAGCTGCTCTGACTTGGAAGACTCTTCCACATCTGTGATGATGGGGCGTTGGAGTCCAATGGTTGCTTCAGTGGGCGTGCTTGGACGCGTGGCAGTGTTGATAGCGGGAAGAGCCTCTTCCTGCTCCTCCTGATGCTCTTCCTCTGGCATCTCTGGGACATCGCATAGACTTTGGACAGAGGAGAGCTCTCCCGTCTCCGATTCGCTACCATTTTGCTGCAGTAGCAACTGGCGCAGTGCCTCCTCGCGTGCCTTTAGCTCCAACAGCTGACCCTGCAGACGTTGGGGCGTGGAAGTGCCACTGGGCAATGCTTCGATGAGTCGTCGCAACAGCTCCGAATCGATGGTAATGTGCTCCGAAGTGGCTGTAAAGGATAAGTATCAAATAGAGAGATTTAAGGACAAATCCGATCCTCTTACCATCGTACTCGCGCAGCTTCTCCAGGATCTCATACATGCCCATGCGCAGCGTTTCGTTCTCGGCCAGGACCTCATCGTATCTGCTCTGCATCTCCGTGCTGGCTGCACCGTCTCCCTGTCCGCGTCTTGGGGACTTCTCAAGGGGTGTACTAGAGGGTATTTCCCCCACCTCACTGACCTGTTGCTGGGCATCGTCCAGCACAGGAGGCTCTCCCCGATTTAGCTCCAAAAGCTTTCGCCTGGAAGGATTCACAGGTAAGAAGAAGAAATCAAAGAAACGATCCCCGCACTCACCTCAGCTCGCTTTTTTCCAGCTTCAGCTGCAGACGCAGTTCCTCCGAGGTGCGCAGCTTCAGCATCAGTCTCTCGATCTGCTTGTCCTTGTTGCGCTGCTTGGAGCGCGTATTCTTGGCCAGAACCACCACGTCTTCGGGAATGTTCAGTCGGCGGCGCAACAGCTCGTTCTCCTGCATCACTTCGTTGAGGGAATTGAGCTCCAGGACATAGGTTCGCAGCTGCTTTTCGCGTTCCGCCAGCTTCTGTTCGAGGCCGGAGCAACGACGCAGGGCCGGTAAAAGGCCATCCTCTCCACGCTGGTACGATTCGAGGGCACTCAGAGCATGCATTGCCTGCTTGGACTTCACTACATTGTCCTGCTCGGATGCGTCCAGCATCTCGGAGAGCTGTTGCACACGGGCTTGCGTCACCGCGAGGCGTTCCTCGATCATCTGGCAGCAGGCGCGCGGCTCCTCCGGATTCTGAAAGCGTTCTCGTTCTGCAGTAAGCTGCTTCATCACCTTCGTGGAGCAAATCATTTCTTCGGCCATGGACTTGACCTTTGCTTCCAGCTTTTCAATATGCTTCTCGCGGGACTCGAGGATCTGTAAGGCAAAGTATGTAGTCTTAAACAAGAAAAGGAAGCTGCGGTGTCCTTACATTTCGCAACTGCATTTGCTCCTCATCCTGTTTTCTTCGACTGATCTTTGGGCTGGCCTGTATAGTGGTCCTGCCCGTGGCCAACTGTTTGGTTAGTCGCTCCACCTCTTTATCCCTGTCCTGCAGGACTTTCTTCCAGTTGAGACACTGACTCTCGAACTTTTCCAGGAACTGACGCATCTCACTCTCATGCTTCTGGCGCTCCGCCTCGAGAAAGGTGACATTGGCCTCGAGTCGTGTGATTTCCAGGCACTGCTGTTGCTCCTTTTCCCTGAGCGATTTGCGCTCCTGCTCCACTGCCGTGACGTCCTCACTCAGCTGTAGCAGATTGGCCTTGATGTTCTGCAGCTCACGCTCCTGGACGACTATCGTCTTGGATTGACTAATGTTCTGGTTCTGGAGCGTCTAAAGGGAACGAGATGATGTTGAGCATCCGCTGAATGGTTTTCCACCCTTCATTCCACTAACCTCAATCTCCTTTAGCAGCCGCTTGATGTGCTTGTTCTTGGTATCGATGTTCTGCAGCAGTGCGTCCTGTTTGTCCAGCTCGGAAAGCGGATCGGAGGAGTCCTTGTCGCTGGACTCTGCATGATGGGCGGCCTCCCTGAGACGCAGCTCCAGCTGCCTGATCTCCTCCCCCAACTGCGATTACAAATTGTTTAACATTTCAATAAGAAAAAAACCCATTTATTGTCTCTGCATTCTCACCTCCTTTGTTTTATTTTTCAGGCCATCGCGTTCATCCTCCAGCCTCTGGAGCATTCGCTTGAGCTTCTCGTTCTCGCCCTGTAGCCGGCCGCCACTGCCACCCTGTTCCAGTGCTTGGGCCGCCTGCTCGCCCTTGTACTCCAGCACGGCCAGCGTCAGTTCTAGTGTCTTGCGTAAGGACTTTCGGGGCAGCTCCTCGAGAGTCTCGGTCAGCTCTAGTAGCGTCTCGTACAGCTCCTGCTTCTGGCGCGCCGTAAACTCGCGGAACTTGCGCACAGATACAGTTTCCGGTATGTCCATGCTGGGGCTGGCTCATGGCCTCGCGCTTTGGCCGCTATTTTCGTTCTGAACAATGCACAATTTTCCCTGATTTTTCAGGCTGCTATTGCTCTCTCCTGAAAGTGCCGCTTGCTTGTCACTTTTTTCGGTTGCCAGGTGACAGGTGGGTCAAAACAAACCCGACCCGAATGGGGGTTGACTCACGTTCACGTTCTGTGCTGTGTGCTGTGTGCTCCGGAAACGGGGTTGCTGCTGCTGCTGGCGCCTGATAATGACCCACCGTTTGTTTTTGCTGGCATTTTGTTTTGCTACCTGCGTTCGGTGGCGTTGCGTCGCGTTGTGTTCACGTTTCCTGACAGGATAATTGCCCAGAAGAGGCGAATGCTTGCTCTGTGTGGATCCTCCACGTACCACGTACTCCTTCCACCGTTGGTTCGGGGAAGGAGTGGCTTGGTGCTCCTCCATAAACAAAATGGCAATTGGTAACCAGGAAAGTGTTAATTGGCAAAGTGTCAAAGTACAAAAAAGGGGGGAAGGCCCTGAAATTGAAAAGCCATTTCAAAGTTTCGCTGTTTCTCCTGGCATGTTATGCTGCTGCTGCCGCTACTCCTCCTCCCCCTCCCCCTCCACCTCCTTCCTCCTCTTTTAGACAGCTCGTTGAAGGCCCAGGCCTCCCAATTTTTGTCAGCCATTTACGTACATTTGTAGGAATAATTGAAACTAATGGCAAACGACTTTGGTTGCCCTCCCATTTGTGGAATCCCCTTGTGTCCTCCTCGCTGTGAACGACTGCAGTTGTCAGCCGCAGGGCCCGAAAATTGAAATGATATTTCAAATGGCCAATTACCAATTTTGGCTCTTTATTGTAGCCAAAAGAAAGCCACCACCACCCCACCCCCATAGCGTCCTTCCTGTTGCACAAAAAGTGGGCATAAAATAATTGAAATTGAAATTCAATTTTTTAAGAGCACAGATCGGGGAGACCATCCTTGTGGCTCTTGGCATCCATTTGGAGGAGCATTAGCTCGTAGGTCACGAGTGTGGCCATCATCTGGAAGGGAGTTATAGTCGGAGATCAGGGGAATTATAGACTAAACATCCCGAAAACATACCCCAAAGAGACTCTTGCGTGTGAGGTAGAACAAACGATAGCCAGAAAGTCCAACGAACTCTGAGGTCAATTGGCTGACAAACCGCTGCACCTCCTGTGTCCAGTGAGTGCTGGGCACCAGATAAAGCGTTCGCAGGGGCAGCAGCGAGGCATCGTGTATCTTGGAGGCGGACATGAAGACGAGGCTAGTGCGTGCCAGCAGGAAGAGCAGCGAGTACCAGAAGTACACATAATTGATGGGATGACGGAGTTTGCTGCAGCATCAGGTGGGAGATCAGAGATTAAGAAACTAATGGAGAAATGTGAATGGCAACTCTCACGTGAAGATGGCCAGCGCCTGATTGCAGATGACGTAGACGTTGTTCGCACAGGAGACGAACACAATGCTGGACATGCTGGCTTCCACGAGGCTCGCCAGCTCACAGAGACGTATGTGATCCCGGCGTATATCGTACCACAGGACATCCGGAACTTGCTGAATGGGAAAGATCTATAAGAGTAGGAGACCTGACCGAAGAGTTATACTTGAGTGTCTTACACGACCCGCCAATGCCAAGACCCGATCTGCAAACTGTTGAAACCGCTGCGCCAGACCAATGCTCGTGAGGACTATGAAGATATCCATGAAGTTCCACAGAAAAGTGAACGCCCCGTTTAGCCACTGTCATGAAAATAGTCGACAATTAATTGGGGGAACATAAAGTGTGATCCAAATAGATGGTCCCATACAAAGCCATAGCTAACGGAGAACATGTTGTAGGGCAGCAGTGCAAAGATGTCTGAGAATTCCTGCTCCAAATAGGAGCCAAACGACAGACGCGAGTGATTCGTGTGGCAGTGCAGGATGCGCATATGGTAGCTACAGTAGCCAGAGGCATAGTACAGCATGTGATCGACTGAAAAAAGAGGGGATAATACTTAGGGGATAGGGGGTAGCAACTCCATCAACACTCACCCACTGCCAAAAGACCCACGACACAGCCTATGAGGCGCAGCTTGGATCGAAGGCTGTGCTTGCACGGGGCATAGGGCGGAAACTGCATCAGAATGTCCAACGAACTCCAGGGCAGAATCAACCTCGACCAGGAACGAGCAAAGCCCGTAAAGTTCAACCAGTTGACGATCCCCACAATCAAGAAAACCAAATTCACTGCAAAAAAAACATTTAAAAGAGATGATTTCGGATTCTTCAAGAATCAGCAACAACTCACTCATGTTCTTGGCGTTCAGACCCGTTCTACAGAGAATGTTTGCCTCCATTAGGGTTTTGATCCCTCCCAGCACCAAGAAAAGTCCGGTGAAGCACATTCCAATGATTCGTAGGCGAAACTTTACATCCTGTGGATCCCGACTGAGAATATTCGAGAGGGGCATGATGCCAAACAGTTGTGCGGCACACAGATCTGTAGACATAACATGATATAGGGTCCAGAAGGGTGCAGGGAGCAGACAAAAAACACACAACACTTACATGGCCTAATGGCTCGATAGAAGGTGTCCAGCTCCTTGAATTCCCTGCCGCCCTTGGCACAGCGCCATCTAATGGCCAGGACAGTGCGCTGCTTTTGCCGTCGCACCTTTAGGCGCCTCAGGATGCTATCCGGTGTCGTTGACATGTTCCTTGAGTCTGAACAGCAGCTAATCCAAGAGCTGTGCCTCATAATTGTTGTTTACGGATACAGCACACAGATCCGGGCATGCGACCCAAGGCTAAAGCCTGTAATTAGGTTCCACCAAAACGGCACTCCAGCGGCGGACAATGTATGTTCTCTGTGTGTTTAAGTTTTGCACTTCGTGTAAGCCTGAAGGTTCAGTGCAAAAACTGTCGGCGACATGGAAGGACCTGCCTTGAATGCGCGCAAAACAGGACCCAAGAGGAGGCATGAGTCACTACTGAGGACTCTGGCACAGCCGGCGAACACTGTGCCCAAGCTGGCGGATGAGAGGAACGTTGAGTTCAATGTGATTGCCAGCGAGAAGCAGCCGGAGTATGCCCGTCTAGATCTCTTTCATCGCGCTGTGTGTCCATGTGAGCATCCCTGTGAGTTATCCCTCTGCCATCGTTTTCTAAAAGGCTTCCCCTAGTCATGCTCCTGGCTCAATGCTTTGCCGTGATGCCCCTGACTGGCATCCGGGAGCCCAATCCGCGACGAGTTCGCTTTGCCTACAAATCGCTGCCCATGGTCGTTACGCTCACGTTCATTGCAGCCACTTTTACGCTGCTGCTGACCATGCTCACGCACCTGCTGGAGATAGGCATTAATGCCAAGAATTTTGGTAAGAACTGAGGATTACCAAATGTGGGAAATACTCAATGTCTCATCTTGCAGTGGGACTTGTGTTCTTTGGCTGTGTGTTGACTGCTTGCGTTGTCTTTATTCGCCTGGCCCGACGCTGGCCAGCTCTCATCCGCTACTGGACACGCACGGAGCTGGTCTTCACCAGGCTGCCCTACGAGATTCCGAAAAGGAATCTATTCAGGCGCGTTCAGCTGGCTGCCATAATGATCATTGGCCTGTCGATGGGTGAGAGACTTTTGGAGATCTGCTAGAGTGTTCCGCTCCCCTGCCCTACTACATTTCATCCTTGTTTTCTAGGGGAACATGCCATGTATCAGGTTTCTGCAATTCTTAGCTACAAGCGACGCGTTCACTTGTGCTCTGCGGCGGCCAACATTACGGCTGTGACCAGCTTTGGGGACTACATAAACTCAAACTATGACTATGTGTTCCACTGGCTGCCCTACAGCCCCATCGTTGCTGCTCTAGTACTGGTATGCCATCTGAGGATGATATATTTTTACATATATTGTAGTACCAATTAGTACTCCTTAGGTTGTCAATGGAGCCTGCACGTTTGTGTGGAACTACATGGACCTCTTCATTATGATGGTCAGCAAAGGACTGTCCTATCGCTTCGAGCAGATCACGGCACGCATACGCAAGCTGGAGCACGAAGAGGTGGCCGAATCCACATTCATCGAGATCCGGGAGCACTATGTAAAGATGTGCGAACTGCTCGAATATGTGGACAGCTCCATGTCCAGCCTAATACTCCTCTCCTGTGTGAATAATCTGTACTTTGTTTGCTATCAGCTTCTCAACGTGTTCAAGTGAGTGCACTCCCAGGTGTCTGCTCTCCGTATGACGTTTTAATGTGTCTCTAATCCCTTTGCAAATAGCAAACTGCGTTGGCCCATCAACTACATTTACTTTTGGTACTCTCTGCTCTATCTGATTGGACGCACGGCCTTTGTGTTCCTCACGGCAGCGGACATCCATGAGGAGTCGAAGCGTGGTCTGGGCGTACTGCGACGCGTCTCCAGCAAGAGCTGGTGTGTGGAGGTGGAGCGCCTCATATTCCAGATGACCACCCAAACGGTGGCTCTGTCGGGCAAGAAGTTTTACTTCCTCACGCGCAGGCTTCTATTTGGAGTGGGTAGCCGTAGCCGCAGCCGTAGTTCTGCCCCCGTTGGCGAAATGCTAGTTTATGTTGACAGTCTTTCCCCTCTCTTCTTCTCTCTCTCTCTCTGCCTGTCGTTTTAGATGGCTGGAACCATTGTCACCTACGAGCTGGTTCTGCTGCAATTCGATGAACCCAATCGACGCAAGGGTCTGCTGCCCTTGTGCGCTTGATGACAAACAACATGCCCCCCCCACATTTCTCGCCATTTGTCATGCCAGCTGCCACGGACAGGGACAGTTGGTGCTGCAATTAGTTTTAAATACTTAGTTGGTAAATTGCAAATCGTAAACAACAACCACGCCCCCGCCCACCACTCAGGAGGTGGTGGTGCTGGTGCTGCATGCCAGATTGCCACTCGAGTGCCCAGTGATAGTTTGGCCATGCCGCAGGGCGAAACATTCCATCGGGCTATCTCGAAAGGTGCGTTCTGTGGTACTTAATCCCTTTTCGACTAAGCTTCATGTGGCTTTTTCTTTATCTAAGTTCTTTTCATTTCACAAATCTATGGCCTGCTGCCTGTGAGCAATGTCCGAGCCTTGGATATTGAGGACATACGCTATCGATGGCTCTCCCCACGCATCTTCTACTCTGCCCTCATCATAGCATTGAATATCTGCGAGTTTGGTGCCGTTCTGAATTATGTGGGCCAGGTGGCCATCAATTTCCACAACTCTAGCACTCTGTCGCTGTATGTTGTCTGTCTGTTGGAGCACTTTTTCTTCTGGCGCCTGGCCATCCAGTGGCCCAGCATCATGCGCACGTGGCATGGCGTGGAGCAGCTCTTTCTGCGCGTGCCCTATCGCTTTTATGGGGAGTACAGGATGAAGAGACGGATGTACATTGTGTTCTCAGTGGTCATGTTATCGGCTTTGGGTGAGTTTTGCACACACAAATCTCCAGCTAATCCTGAACCTACTTCCTTTTAGCGGAGCACTGTCTGCTGCTCACAAACTCCTTTCATCTCAGCAACATGGAGCGCACGCAGTGCAAGATCAATGTCACCTACTTCGAGAGTATCTACAGGTGGGAGCGTCCACATTTCTACATGATTCTGCCCTATCACTTCTGGATGCTCCCCTTCTTGGAGTGGATAAACGAGACCATTGCCTATCCGCGCTCCTTCACCGACTGCTTCATTATGTGCATCGGCATCGGCCTAGCCGCACGGTTCCATCAACTCTATCGACGCATCGCTGCTGTTCACAGGAAGGTCATGCCGGCTGTCTTCTGGACCGAAGTGCGGGAGCATTATCTGGCCCTCAAGCGTCTGGTGCGTCTCCTGGATGTCGCTATAGCACCGCTTGTGCTGCTGGCCTTTGGCAACAACATGTCCTTCATATGCTTTCAGCTGTTTAATAGTTTCAAGTGAGTTTTGCGGAGCATAAGGATGCTTCTTCTAACGGCTTTCTTCAACAGAAACATTGGCGTGGACTTTATGGTGATGCTGGCCTTCTGGTACTCCCTGGTCTTTGCCGTTGTACGCACCTTGCTAACGATTTTTGTGGCCTCCTCAATTAATGATTTTGAGCGGAAGATTGTCACGGCTCTGCGGGATGTCCCCAGCAGGGCATGGTCCATTGAGGTGGGTATAGGTTGGGGTGCGCTTTGGCTGGGATTCATCTAAGACTCTTTCTATATGCAGGTTCAGCGCTTCAGCGAGCATTTGGGTCATGACATGACGGCCCTATCCGGCAGTGGCTTCTTCTACCTCACACGCTCACTTGTCCTGGCTGTGAGTCCCATACCGTACCATGCCATCCATCTGTCCATTACGAGGCCTCATCCATACTCCTTCCTTTCAGATGGGCACCACCATCATCACCTATGAGCTGATGATATCGGATGTGATCAACCAGGGCGGCATCAGGCAAAAGACTCAATACTGTAGAGAATTCTAAGCTATAAATTCAAGGGCACGACTAGCCATAAGTGTCACAAAGCTCCCATGCAAGCACCTGCACAGCTATTCAGATAATAATCTGCTAAATACAAGGCTAAATGCTAAACGAAACGCACACGCCCCCTTGTTTGTGGTCCTGGGACACGCTCTCAATCATTTTCCACTCAACAGCGAAGCCATGAAGCAGCTCGCGACTAGGAATACACTTCAGCATGCCATCGGACCATGTGAGTGGCTTGGATGTACTTAGATATTCCTTTCGGATGGTATAATCTCTGCCGTTCTAGTCCTGGTTGTGGCACAGTTCTTTGGAGTGCTGCCGGTGTCGGGGATCTGGCCAAGTTCGCCCGCGGAGAAGGTACGCTTTCGCTGGCTCTCCCTATCGTTCTTTGCGGCCGTTGGAATATTTATCTTCTCCATTATGGATTGCGTTCTGTCCTCTAAAGTCGTGTTCGATCATGGCCTCAAGATCTATACTATAGGTTGGTAAAACATGATCATTTGCCCCCCATTCATTGTGCTTCTCGTTCGGCAGGTTCTCTCAGCTTTAGCGTGATTTGCATCTTCTGCTTTGGAGTCTTCCTGCAGGTCTCCCGTCGCTGGCCGCACCTCATCCAACGGACAACGGAGTGCGAGCAGATCTTCATGCAGCCCGGCTACGAGTGCTGCTTTGGACGTTGCTTCAGTCGTCGCCTGCGGCTCTGGGGAGTGATTCTCTTCGTGGTCGCCCTGTGCGAACATTCCACCTACGTGGGCAGCGCCCTGTACAACAACCATCTGCAGATTGTCGAGTGCAAGCTGAACGTGAACTTCTGGTTGAACTACTTTCAGCGCGAGCGCCAGCAGCTCTTTCTGGTGATCCGCTTCTCCTCCTGGTGGATACCCTTCATCGAGTGGACAACCCTCTCGATGACTTTTGTGTGGAATTTCGTGGACATATTTCTGATTCTCAACTTTCGAGCATTGCAGATGCGCTTCCAGCAGATGCACTGGCGCATCCGCCAGAACGCCTTCCAGCGGATGCCAAACGAGTTCTGGCAGAGAGTGCGCTGCGATTTTCTAGACCTGAATGATCTGCTCCGCCTCTATGACAAGGAACTATCTGGACTTATAGTTCTCTCATGTGCCCACAACATGTACTTTGTGTGTGTGCAAATATATCACAGTTTTCAGTGAGTTTCCTCGATCACATTCCCTCCCAGAGTTCCCTTCATTCATCTCCATTTCCGCAGATCCAAGGGAAACTATGTCGATGAGCTGTACTTCTGGTTCTGCCTGGTGTATGTCATTGTGCGGGTCTTGAACATGATGTTTGCCGCCTCTTCCATACCCCAGGAGGCCAAGGCCATATCGGACACGCTCTATGAAATACCGACGGTGTTTTGGGGCGTGGAACTCAGGCGCCTAAATGAGGTCTTGCTCTCGGAAAACTTTGCACTCAGCGGCAAGGGCTACTTCTTTCTGACTCGAAGGCTAATCTTTGCAGTGAGTGGGAGGGGGTCTAATTAAATTGATCGACTTTCCTGTAATTACTGTACTTTCTCTCAGATGGTCGGCACCTTAATGGTCTACGAGCTGGTTCTGATCAACCAAATGGCTGGAACTGTGACCCAGAAGAGCTTCTGCGACGGCGGCGTGGGCTCCTCCAAGAGCGTATTTGCCTAATCGGCTGTCCGTTTGTTTGCTTGTTTGTTTTGGATTTCTCGCACATATCTGCAATATCTTTGTAATGGCACACATTTGATCTTATCTCATATCAATACAATATAATGCGTGTCAGAGAATGTTCCTTGGGCGGTGGAACCCATGCGGAATGGTAGCCATTTGTCTGGCACCAACCTCCAAATGGAGTGGTCCGCACAGAGTGGTTGTCCCAACAGGAATACCCTGCACCATGCCATTGGATATGGTGAGTGCGAGTCAGTGAAAAGAACCCCCTTAATGGGATAGATGTATTGCAGTTCTGGTTGTGGCCCAATTCTTTGGCGTGCTACCCCTCTCCGGAGTGGAACCGTCTGCTTCGGTTGCCAGTGTTCGCTTTCGATGGTTCTCCCCGCTGATTCTTTTGCCCCTGGCCGTGCTTTGCTTTGTCGTCCTAGATTTCGTGCTGTCGGCAAAGCTCGTGCTTCACAATGGTCTCAAGCTGTATACCATAGGTAAGAGAAGGATCGTATCAGTGCTATATCATCAGCATATTCATGTGGTTTCTCTGCAGGCTCCCTTAGTTTTAGTGTGATTTGTATTTTCTGCTGTGGGGCTTTTCTGCTGCTCGCACCACGCTGGCCGCACATCATCCGTCGGACATCGGAGTGCGAGCAGATTTTCCTGCAGTCCTGCTACGATTGCTCCATCGGCCGTCGCTTCAGCCAACGACTGCGTCGCTGGGCCATTTTCCTGCTGGTGACTGCCGGGTGCGAGCATCTCACCTACGTCGGCAGCGCCGTGTGGAGCAACTGCAAGCAGATACGCGAATGCCATCTGGACATTGACTTCTGGCACAACTACTTCCTGCGCGAGCGCCAGGAACTGTTCTCCATCTTGCCCTACAGCGCGTGGTTTGCGGTGTATGTTGAGTGGTGCACCCTCTCTATGACGTTTGTGTGGAACTTTACGGATATATTCCTGATTCTGGTCTGTCGGGGCATGCAGATGCGCTTCCAGCAGCTGCACTGGCGCATCCGCCAACACATTGGGCGGCGCATGAGCGACGAGTTTTGGCAAGAGGTGCGCTACGACCTCTTGGATCTGAACGATCTCCTAAAGCTGTACGACAAGGAACTGTCTGGCTTGGTGCTCGTCAGCTGCGCCCACAATATGTACTTCATTTGTGTCCAAATCTATCATAGTTTTCAGTGAGTGAAGATCATTCAGATTCGATTCCCTAATGCATTTTTCTCATATTTAGAGTCAAAGGCGCCTTCCTGAATGAGGTGTACTTTTGGTTCTGTCTTCTGTACGTTGTCAGTCGCGTTATAAACGTGATGCTCGCCACATCCTCCATACCCCAAGAAGCCAAGCAGATCACCTACACCCTCGATGAGGTGCCCACAAGCTGCTGGAGCAAAGAACTGGAGCGCCTGAGCGAGATCTTCCGCAACGAGACCTTTGCACTCACTGGAAAGGGCTACTTTGTGCTCACCCGAAGGCTGATCTTTTCGGTGGGTTCATTAATCTTTCAATTAATCTTTCAGTAATCTATACCACGACTTCTTTCAGATGTCCGCCACATTGATGGTCTATGAGCTGGTGCTCATCAACCAAATGGAGGGCGAGGAGGTGCAAAGGAGCATGTGCCACCGCGGTGCTGGCTCTTCTATGAGTATTTTCTTCTCGTAATTCCCCTCCAGCAGTTCCCTTTCCCTTTGCCTCAAATTTTTTGTATACTTCATGAAACTGTCGGGCTGTCACAAAAGATTATGCACATGATAAGCGGCACAATTGGCACGGACACCACCAATTAGTCGCCACAAGCAGCACAGCGCACCCTGCTTTTGGCTTCAAGCATTCGTTTGTGGGTTTCATTCAGTTGTTAGTCGAGCTCCGTCATGGCCAGGACAACGGGGGATCCCGCCAAGCGACACAAATGCAGGGCTCGCATTAAGTTCTGGCGAAGATCGCGAGTGGGCAGCGAGTATGTGCATGCACTTGAGAGATCTCTATTCTAATCTGTCACAATCTTTTAATAGTATTACGCTGGGCATCCTCAAGTATAAGGTGACCTCAAATCAACCGCAACGCTTTCAGTTCTCCAAGAGTATGTGGGATTTCCTCTCTCTGGATTGGTTAATAGTTTTCCTTCGTTTTCAGTGAAGGCTTTCCTGCGTCGTGCCGTACGGGATGAATACAGGTACAGCGGCTCCTTCCAAGAGGCCATCAAACCAGGTAATCACCAGGATTTAAAGCAATTTTCCTTCAATACTCATTGAGTTGTTCTTTTTCTTTCAGTTCTCATTATTGCCCAGATCTTTGCCCTGATGCCTGTCCGTGGCATTGGCTCAAAGTTGGCCGAAGACCTGACCTTCGCCTGGTCTAGTGCTCGCACATACTATGCTATGGCAATGATGATATCCTTTGGGGTTACCTCTGGCTACATCGTTGCCTTCCTGACGAATGTTTCCTTCGACTTTGACTCGGTGGAGACCATGACGTTCTATGGATCCATATTCCTCATTTCGATGGCTTTTCTGCAGCTCGCAAGAAGATGGCCAGCCATTGCCCAGGAGTGGCAGGCAGTGGAGACCAAGCTGCCGCCGCTAAGGCTGGCAAAGGAACGCCGATCGCTAGCCCATCACATCAAGATGATTACGCTGGTGGCCACCACATGCTCTCTGGGTAATAATTGGTTTTACTGCGTGATTCTCGTTGTTAATTGATGCCCCTTGCAGTGGAGCACCTGCTGAGCATGCTATCCACGATGACCTATTCAGTGGCTTGTCCCCGCTGGCCCGGTCATCCCATTGACAACTTTCTGTACTTCAACTTCTCGACCGTGTTCCACTTCGTGGACTACACCACGTTCCTGGGTCTGTTAGGGAAGGTGGTCAATGTGCTGAGCACTTTTGCCTGGAACTTCAACGACATCTTTGTGATGGCCGTCAGTGTGGCACTGGCCTCACGTTTCCGCCAGCTCAACGATAACATGCAGCGCGAGGCAAGATCGGTAAGGAAGGAACCACAGGAAAAGTAATACTTCTAAGAGTTTCTTCTCCATGTGCAGGCCACCACAGCGGACTACTGGATGCAGTGCAGAGTCAATTTCCGGAACCTTTGCAAGCTTTGCCAAGTCGTAGACGATGGCATCTCCACCATAACTCTCCTCTGCTTCAGCAACAATTTGTATTTCATTTGTGGAAAGATCCTGAAGAGCATGCAGTAAGTAATGGCTGTATATCGGGGCTACTTCTAATGATATTTTGACAGGACAAAGCCCTCTGCCTCGCACACCATGTACTTCTGGTTTTCGCTCTCGTATCTGCTGGGCCGCACACTCGTTCTGTCGCTCTACAGCTCCAGCATCAATGACGAGTCCAAGCGACCGCTGCGCATCTTTCGTCTGGTGCCTAGAGAGTATTGGTGCGACGAGGTAAGCTAAGACCCAGAACAGCCATTTCATTCGGAAAAAGTAATCCTCTCATTTTCGTTTCAGCTAAAACGCTTTTCCGAGGAGGTGCATATGGACACGGTGGCTTTGACGGGCATGAAGTTCTTTCGTCTGACGCGAGGCGTTGTAATTTCGGTCCGTACATGCAGATGGATTATCCTTAGTCATGCCGATTAATAGAATAATATATGTACTATATACCCTGTGCAGGTGGCAGGAACTATCGTGACCTACGAGCTGATTCTGCTGCAGTTCAACAAGGAGGAAACGACGGCATTTGTCTGTGGCTAATGGGGCAAGGGGGCCGCAAATTGTGTGTAGTTTTATTGTCCCAGTTGCCTTAATTATAGACAAGTGCAAAACAACAGGTGTTTTTAATGGCCATTCGCATTCGCATTGGAAATTCGCTATTCTAGCAGCCCTTTTTCCAGCAGTTGTCCTTTGAAGTTGGACACAGCAGGAACGCAGGATGAAATTTCTGCCTGCAAAGTTCGAACGAAAGTTCCGTCGCTTGAAGAAGCACTCGAAGTCACCATTGGTGCGAAAACTTGATGTGATGCATGAGAGGTAAAATGATAAAATAATTACAGTTATTGTAGAATTAATCACATCTAATCTCCATCCAGTGCCCGCAAGAAAGTCATTAAGCAGAGCTGCGATGCCTACAAAGATCAACAGCAGTCGGAATATGAGTGTAGAAAACGACCGAAAAGTAGGTAAGCCCCATCCTCCATTGCTTTTATATAACATAAATCTTTCCATAGAGTTCCCTGGCGGCACGAGGGAAACATTTCTGAGCGATGGCACTTTCCACCAGGCCGTGGGCAGGGTTTTGCTCGTGGCCGAGTTCTTTGCCATGATGCCGGTAAAGGGAGTTACGGCTAAGCATCCGGGAGATCTGAGCTTCTCATGGCGCAACGTACGCACATGCTTCTGCCTGGTGTTCATCGCCTCCAGTCTGGCCAACTTCGGACTCTCCCTGTTCAAGGTGTTGAACAATCCCATTAGCTTCAATAGCGTTAAGCCCATCATCTTCCGCGGCTCTGTTCTGTTGGTTCTTATCGTGGCTCTCAGGCTGGCTCAACAGTGGCCAACTTTGATGATGTACTGGCACGATGTGGAGCAGAACTTGCCGCAGTATCAATCGCAGGTGGGAAAGTGGCAGATGGGGCATACCATTCGAATGGTTATGCTTGTGGGAATGATGCTTTCCTTTGGTAAGATGTGCACCCAAACGAGAAATGATTATAAGCTATTTTTTCTAACTACAGCGGAGCATCTTCTCAGTATGATATCGGCCATTAATTATGCGAAATATTGCAATAGCACCTCTGATCCCATCAAGAACTATTTTCTGCGCACCAACGATGAGATCTTCTACGTGACCAGCTACTCCACGGCCTTGGCCTTGTGGGGAAAGTTCCAGAATGTCTACTCCACGTTTATATGGAACTATATGGACATGTTTGTGATGATTGTCAGCATTGGATTGGCATCAAAGTTCCGACAGCTGAACAATGACTTGAGGAACTTTAAGGGAATGGTGAGTGACACAGGCCTCCCTCCTCCTTTACCACACCACACATTTTATCTTCCTTTAGCACATGTCGCCTTCGTACTGGTCGGAGCGTCGCATTCAGTACCGAAACATTTGCATATTGTGCGACAAAATGGACGATGCCATTTCGCTCATTACAATGGTGTCTTTTTCGAACAACCTTTACTTCATATGCGTCCAGCTCCTGCGCAGCCTGAAGTTTGTACAATAGTCCCTGCCACTTGCTGTCGGTTGCTCATTTATGCCTTTTCCATTTGCAGCACAATGCCCTCGGTGGCCCATGCCGTTTACTTTTACTTCTCTTTGATATTCCTCATTGGACGCACGCTGGCTGTGTCTCTGTATTCTGCCAGTGTCCACGACGAGTCGCGGTTCACCCTGAGATATTTGCGGTGCGTGCCGAAGGATTCATGGTGTCCGGAGGTCAAGCGCTTTTCGGAGGAGGTTAGCAGCGGTGAGGTGGCACTCAGTGGAATGAAGTTTTTCCATCTCACACGAAAGTTGGTGTTGAGTGTAAGTCTGTAATTGATTCTAAATGGAATGGCTTGACTAATCGAATGGTTTTCTGTGCAGGTGGCAGGGACTATAGTGACCTATGAGCTGGTGCTGATCCAGTTCCATGAGGATAACGATTTGTGGGATTGCGATCAGAGTTATTACTCTTAATTTGAAAGAGGGTTTTGGTTGCATAATAAATAAAAAAATCATCTTGCTGTTTATTATTATTATTCTTTAAAGCAATTAAAGGAAACCAACAAAATGTCGACCGTAATATCAATCGGTTATATTGCCTAAATTGTACGTCAGATTTTCATCCATCCATAGAGAGAGAGATTCTACATGTGTTCCGCGTGTGTAGACTTTACAAATATCAAACGTTCTTCAAGAATGGTCACTATATATGTATCACTTATAGACTAAACGGGGCTTCCTACAGATGGTGGATACGAGTACGAGTATTACGATTATGTATGTGTTTTGTTGTGTGTGTGGTGCAACCTACGATTTACTGGCATGGGGTCTCAGTGGTCATAGGTCGTGCGGTGGCGAAACAGTTCGGGTGAATATACAATATGCAGTGAATGCAAAATTCAGCTAAAGATTTTCAATTACTTATGTTTAAATTCAGTTTTCCCGTGTCGTGTCGTCTCGTTTTGTTCGTTTTTTGCTTGCAACTACAAAAAAAAGGTAACATGTTCGGAAGTTTTGGTGGTTTCTGGTTGCTTATGATTTCTGTTTTCCCATTACAAAATATATGTATTTTATGTATATTGTATAATATGAAGCGGAAGCTACATGATAATTTACTATGATATCTATATGTGTATGTGTGTGTGTGTGTGTGTGTGTGTGTATAGGAATCCTAGCACATACCGCGCGTGCATATGCATGTGTCTACTAATACAAGTTGTACGGCTGCCAATAAAGAACTACAAAAACTTGTTCGATGTTTTGCTAAAACGCTTCCTCTTGCTTCACACTCGCACAGGGGAAGTAGGGTATGAGAGCTACGTCTGGTAGAAGGCAAACATAAAGTATCACAAAGATTGAGATCTTAAATTAAAGCATAGCGAGAGAGGCGAGGGAGACGGAGAGGGAGAGAGGGATAGCTCAAATAATCGATTAGTGGATGAAGATGGGTAATGCTGAAACACAATTGGCGAGTGTTTTGCATTTCAATGAAACAAGTCTAGAGAGTATTTGCAGATTCTCAATGTCGCTTGGCATCGTACTGCTTCACCTTCTCCGGTATGGCTGCCTTCTCAACAACCACATGCAGACCGAGCTCCTCCAGAGATTTTACATAGATCAGTTTGCGCCAGAACTTTGTGCTGCCAAAAAAACATAACATTACGAAAATGGAACACGAAATTGCTATGCTTAGGTGCTCACCTGACAAAGGGACGTGCCATCCACACCAAAGACTTGATCCAAAATGTTGGATGCACCAAATACATATGCTTCAGACTCTTGCGCAAACGTCTATCTAGCAGTTGATAGCATCTAAAGAGGCAAAGAGGCAACCAATGATAAGATAATCACAGTCGGATATCATGTCCATACGTACCGCTTCAGCCATGGAAAGGGCGGCACATTGCGCCTATTTGAGCCGCCATGCAAGTATATCAAGACATAATCATCTGTCACCAGTTGCTCCAAGGTCTTCACCACATAGAGGAACAGATTGTCCATCACATAGCTGTAGTCGGCTCGCGATCGATCCGGTAAGTGACAGGCGCAGAAGATGACTATTGCATTCTGACCGCCAGACTTCAGATATCCGCCGTGCGACAGCACACGCTTGTAGGGCTCGATGACCCGCATGTCGATTTCTCGCGTGCGTCCATCTGGAAGCGTGATTTTCTGCCAATTCCGTGAATCGCGACGTTCTTCGGCAGCCGAATACTGTGGTAGGGTCGCCGCAGCCGGTGTGTGTGGCGTGGGCGTTGTGGCCAGACCAAACTCTAGGTCCAGATCATCGTCATTATCGGGCAGTAGTTCAGGACCCTCGCACTCATCGTCATCGTCCTCCCCGTCCAGGCCGTCGATGAGCGAGCTTGAGGGACTCAGCGACGCCAAATTGTGTTCGATATCCTCATCATCATCGAAGCTATGGTTTGAGATGGAGTCCAGGCTTGAGATGTCCTCGCCACCAGGCAGTGTACTGCCGCGCTTTGTCTTCTTGCCATTGGCGTTGGGCAGCAGGGAAACTGATTGAAAATTGGACTCCACAGCAGCGAGGTACTGGGAAACATCCGCATCCGATTCGCTGCTGAGAATGTCGGGGCTGTTGGCCCTCAGAAGGCTGACTTTGGCATCCTGCGGCTTGTTGCGGGGGGCTTGTTGGTTCAGTGTGTTTTTCGCCTGCACGGCCGCCTCGGTGGCGGGCACCACATCGGGAAAGTTGTTCCGCTTGGTCTGAAACGGTTCCGAGTCCGAGTCTGTGTTCGTGGGCGACATCAGCGGGTGGCTGTTGGCCAGCGTGCGTTCAATGATTTGTCGTTGTGGCATCGTTTCGATGGACAGCAGCTCCGGTCGCATTATTCTATTGTCCAGGGTGGCGCTCGTCTTGGTGTCTTTTTCTTCCTCCAGAATGGTTTTCACCTGGGGCGCAGTCACCTGCGTACACTCGTCGGCCAGCGGGGAGATGCCCGTCGAGTCCGTCGGCGTCTCGGAGATGTCCATTTTGCTCTCTGACTGCGAAGATTCCGATTCCGCGTAATGCAAACTGCAAATCGATTAGTCATATGTAGTGTGGGACGGATGTATTGTTTTGTGTGTTGGCGGGGAGCTCCGCGCTTTACCTCATAGTTCCCAGTGTTTTTCGAATAGCTTGTGTGAAAATTGGCTTGCCCACTCATCTAGGCAATGCTAAAGTCTCGTTGTGCATCAGTTCTTCTGCTTAATTAGTCAGCCGATGTAGCTTAATTTTCTATTTTTGTTGTAAACAAATTTTCCTCTTGTGGGCCCATCCGGAGTTGCCAGACATTGCGTTATGTACGACAGTGCTGGTAAGGACCGATGTACGCGATATATCGATACAACATATCGATTAGATATTGCTTGGTGGGATGTATTCACTACACTTAAAAGACAAAAATGGCACGAGACAAAACGCTAAATTACCTCAGAACCCGTTCCTTGACTATTATTCGAAAAGCTGTGAACCGCCAAAACTATGACTTTTACGCGCTGCCGACTAGACTGCTTGCCACGTTTAGCAATCAATCATAGTTCTCTCGCCCTCACTGCCTTCTTTTCCCGATGTATTGCTATCTTTGTCTTTCTGCCTGGAGAGACGAGATTGGGAAGTAGAAAAGAATACTGGGATATTTTCCAACCATCGATAGTTTCGCTACAGATTTTTTTTTAAACTTCACAACACTATCGCATTTCTTCACATTGTTGTGGCGTCGTGAAAAAAAAATTAAAATTTTTCTAAAAACTGAAATAATGGAAGGTGCACATATTGTCGTTGACAGTATCGATGCAGTGCCTGCAAGCACTCAGAGCATTTCTGTTCCCTCAGTTATTTCGTCCCCTAGCTCCACCGTGGGCGTGACTTCCATTTTTACAGCGACGCCACCAGCAGCCACAACAGCGACGACTGTGTCACCGATGGCCATGACGTCTCCTTTGCGGAATCCTATTCACAATCTTCCCATTGAACTTCAGAACGACCAGAAGCGTAGAAGGTGAGTCGGGGTATGCAGTCCGCCACCTTTGCTAAGTAATATGTTGCCTTGATAGCTCCTCGCGCACCATCAAACGGAAGCGTTTTGACGATGAAATCGTAGAGTACAACATCACTGTGCCTACAAGTCGTGGAGGAGCAGACCCCAGCCGCAGAGACAGGCCACGCACCAGTTCGCAAAACTATCCAGCTCTAATGGGAATACCCACATCTCTTAATATGCATGCAGCACCCATTCCCCTGCCAGAAACACCTCCTACGCCTGGATTAGTGGAAAGCCCTTTGCCAGGAACTCCAAGTGGGACAGTGGCCTCTGTTCTCCCGGCCACTCCCCCTGCTGCACCGCCAGTCACACCAGCGCCTCAAGTTGTGCCAGTGAATCCGAAGCCAGTCGTGGAACGTACTCCAACCACCGATAAACGATCGTCCGTTCGTTCCGGGCGTCCCACCAGCAAGAGGTCGCAGCGCCGCAATGGCCGTCCTTTGGCAGCGCTAGCCACCAAGGATTTGGGTAGGTGGAAACCCTGCGACGACATGGCTTTGATCATCGGCATTCAGCAGACCAACGATCTGCGCTTAATCCATCGCGGTGTGAAGTTCTCGTGCAAGTTCACGGCCCAGGAGCTCCAGCAGCGTTGGTATGCGCTACTTTACGAGCCGGCTGTGTCGCGAATTGCCGTCTCCGCTATGCGCAATTTGCACCCCGAAATTGTAGAGTCCATACAACGAAAGGCCCCGTTCAGCACTCAGGAGGAGGAACTGCTGGGCACCATCAGTAGTGTAAGTAGAGATGTGATTTGAATCTGGCTAAGAAAAGCAGCTTCTTATACTTGGAATCCCCTGATCCCACAGACTGAAACACCCAAGCTGGAGCACTTCCAGAAGCTGCTCGACAAGAATGCTGGTGTTTTCTACTGCGCCCGCACCGCCAAGTCGCTGCACAACCACTGGCTGCTCCTCAAGCAGTACAGTCTGCTGCCGGACCAAGTGGTGCAGCCACTCCATGGCTTGGAGCAGACGCTGCTGAGCTTCTCCGATGCAGAGGAACAGGTTTTTGAGAATGATGTTAATTTGCCACGCGATGAGGGACTGGAAATGGAAAGGGCTCTCACAGATCGCCGCAACAAGCGGGACATTCGCGTGCTGGAGAACGAGCTGTCACGTTGGGGCGTCCTGGTCGACTCAGTGCTGGGACCTACAGCGGCCTCTGAGTTCGACAGCCAGACCCTGGCCTGTTTGTGCGGCCGCAAGGTGCGTTACCTGATGCGCTCCAAGGAGATAACATTCGGTCGCGATGCCAAGGACTATTTGATTGATGTGGATCTGTCGCTGGAGGGTGCTGCGGCAAAAATCTCTCGTCGCCAGGGCACCATCAAGCTGCGCAGCAATGGCGACTTCTTCATTGCCAACGAGGGTAAGCGGGCCATTTTCATCAATGGTACGCCGCTGCTGACGGGCATGAAGACGCGCCTCGCTCACAGCTGCACCCTGGAGATGTGCGGACTCCGGCTAACTTTTCAGGTTAACTACGAGCTGATCAATGCCATACGCCATGAAAGCGCCAAGACATCGAATTCCTTGAATTAGCTTCGCTTAGAGTGTAGCGCTTAATTCTAATTCCATAAGTTCAGCAAGAAACGAGTTCAGAATGAAAAATCAATATGTGTAACCTCATAAAGTAACGTGACGCCCACCTTCGGAGTCAGCAGTCAATAGTCATCAGTCGACGATCGCAACGCCTTCAATCGAACGGAAGCCAGAGTTCTTGAGGGGAAATGGAAAAATGGTTCCAATCTCCCGGATTTTCGGCCCACAGTCTGTCGCAGTCTCGAATCTGGCTCAAGACTCCTACACTGTGCCGCCGCAACTTCTTGGGGCGCCTATGTCATGAAGTTAATTTGCGGCTAACTCGTAAGCTGCTATTAATTACAGCTCAGACTCTCGAAAGTGGTTGCTAAAACACCATAACCATCTATCCATAACCATTCTATTCGCATGTCACCAGCGCTGCGTCGCTTACAAAGCGAATTAAGCAAATAAAGATCCGCGTCTGTTGGGAATTTTTGGCTCACGCGATTGTCTAAGATCTTTGTTTTCAGTTCTCAGTTCTGTGTGGTGGCATGGTCGCGGGTTCCCATCTGGGAGGAAACCCAACGGCAGGGGGGAGGGGGAGGCGGAGCAGCACTTAATAGCCGCCGATTGTGTTTGGGCAAATTTGTTCGACCTTGCGAACTCTGCGAACTCCCAAGTTCCATTTACAAATTGTAACAGATCGGGCGACTCCAAGGGGAGATTGACTCCCCGAAACGGTCCGATAGCAAAGGTTATAAATGATGGCTGCTGTTAAAATAATTAATTAATCGACTGACAGGCGAGGACCATGACACATAATATAGAAATTAGTCGCCAGAAAGAACACACGGAGAAAGTTCGATGACTTTCTGGCAGCCGCAGCGGTAACAGCAGCAGAAGCGACGGCCTTTCTTCGAGGTCGGATTCTGTTTTGGGTTCGCTTTGGGTCTTTCGCTCTTTAATTTGTATTGTTGATACTATAAACTAATAAGCTGTCGGGCCATGCAAGCTGCGCAGCATATTAAAATATAATTAATTGTTGTCACTGTCTATAAAAAGTCAATTTACTTTTTGGCCATACCAAGAATTTCGTGGACTTGGTCCATCCACCCGTCCGCTGTCCGCCGTCCGTCCCAACTTCTCCCATTCTATCCCATTCTCCAGCTTCTCCATCTTTCTCCGCTTTGTTTCTCCTGGAATTCCAAATTCTAACGTTGATTTGTGTGCATTTTTTTGTTCGCCATCTGATCTCAGAGCCAATCGATGGAATGGAATGGACCTATGGATGGATGGTATCTTCTTGGTGGTGTGTTCTGCTGCTGCTGCTGATGCTGCTGCTGCTTTCTTTTCCCGAGACCCAAGATGATGATGGGAGAGCTAATGAAGCTTGGCTTTGTCTTATTATACCTTTTGTGCAGTTCACCGAACTTTTGTTGTTATTGTTGTTGTTTTGTTATTATTGCTGTTGTGGTCCGATATTCCTATATTTTTTGGCGATGTCGCAACTGCTAAAATTAGTCTGCAGCCCGTCTTGGGGGCTCTTTCTCTTCTCTATTAACGTAGGTCATGCTGTTTGTCCGCTCGACCAAAGTGGAGCACTACATGGGATCTTCATTTCACATATGTATAGTCGTATGCGTGTATATTATGTGCGAGAATCTATGCTGGTTGGGGCGTTGCGTGGGGGTCTCGGACTCTCGAGAGAACTTTCACAGTTTCGAGGGCTGAGATCACCCAAGTGATCTGAGACCTGAGATCTGTGCAGAGGAAAGACACCTGTAGGCACACATTGATTGCTCCAGTTTACGGGTGACATAATAGTGCGATTATCTCATTGAATTATATAAAGTGAATAACAAAATTGTCAAAAGTTTCGTGACTCTGCAGGAAAATGGTCTAAAAACAATCGAAGTAAGGCCATAAAAATAGACTACCAACCTCCGACTGCGATATGCCAATACTATGGACGGTCTGCGCCTGCCCTCCGTTGGGTTGTCCGCAGTCCCTGCCTGTATGTATGTGTGATTATTCAACACCGCAGAAAACTGAGTAAAATTGTTTGGGAGCTCTGATATTCATTTTGCTAATCGCATTTCAATCAATTTCATTTCAATTGTCGGCTCCGGGGCCGGTGTGGATCGACATTTGTCGTGGACGTGCATGTCGCATGCGTCATGTGAAATATTCAAATTTTGATTTTGGTTTTGGTTTTGGTTTTGCATGTAACGCATAAATAATACTCTAGCTAGCAGGTCGAAAACACTACTGCGTCTTGTTCCGCGTCGCTCATACGCACAGTGGGCCGTCAAAGTCAGACAGCGGCGTCGGGTGTGCGCTGCATTTATAATTCCCCGTAGTTTTGTTTATTGAACTCGCTGGCAAATATATTGTATCTCTATCTTTTGGGCTGTGACTATTCATGGAATGCTCGCTGATTTATTTCACCCATCCCTCCCCCTCTGTCTCTAGCGAGTGCGAGTGCCAGTGTGAAGAAAATGATTTCATTTGTGGGCGACGGGCGTGACGTCAGCCATCCAATGCATCCATCGTGATCGGTGGCACAGCCTATGGAGCAGCCTCACAGCTGAGTGGATCGATCCGAAACAGTGGGCCTTGAAGTTCTCTGCTCCATTAGACGGCGGCAGCCACTCACCCACGCATTCCACACACAAACACACACACACACACACACTCGAGTCGTATCTCATATCTCTGTGGCGCCAAAATAAAGCAAGTTCAATTTGCAACTCCACTTTCGGGTCTTAAGATCTCGAGGGTTGTTGTCGTCGTACCGCCGAGTGCCGCTCGCACCCAGAGCGACAGATACTCATACGTTTTTTTTTTGCAGGCGAGACAAATAATTACAACGGCTTTGATTTTTTAATTAAGTCGAGCTTGAAGTCGAGATACAAATAGATATGGATATGCCATACAAAACCATTTGCTTGCCCAGACTTTTGTATTGTCGACGTGGGTTGCGTTGCCTGTTTTATTAATACTTTGTCTTTTCCTATTTTTCTAATGGATTATGAATATTATATCCATAATCTTGCGGAGAGCTTGAACCAATGTGAAAAAAAGTTGACAATGGCTTGAAGAAGGGTTCATGGGTTCCATATACTCGTACATATGTTCCAACATATCATACTGTGTTGGAACTTATTCTACTCTTACCAAAGGGACCAACTGAACAAATATTATGCATCCTCAGGGAATCCCTTAAGGACCCCGCACCAGCCCTCTCATTCGGTGAAGGGTATTTCCCCCATCGCTCTGACGCACTTGGCCTTTCGCTCTCCTGCGTCTATTGATTATTTGATTTGCTGACTCAACCTGCGAATCGCCCCAAAAGATTTGTATTTTAAGATATGTTTATTATTCGTCTAGCGCCCGAGGGATATTGGGCGATAAAAATTGCCCAAAAAAGCGAAATATTTTTAATAAGTTTTTAACTGATCGGAAACTGTCGAGACTTCACTCCAATTGGGGGCTGGCTTCGCTTCGCACTTCAAGATCTAACGAATACCAAGGCCAAATGCAAAGACCCTTTCAAAAACGAGATACCTTTGCCATAAGAGATCGCATCGATCCGAGCACACCACACACCGCACACCGCACACCACTTGTTATGCATTATGGAAGAGCACTGAGAGATGTGATGTGATCTTTGGACTGAGGTGCGATACTTTGCAATTAGATTCAATTATTCCGAGTGTTCTATCAAGCACATAGTATGTGAAGATGTGGAGGGGAGATCTGAGCAGAGCAGAGTAGATCTGTCTGATGTAAGCCTAAGACCCAGGCAGGCAGCCGGAACAAGTTCGATTTTGGCGCGTGACAATTGCGGGTGGGCCGAGGCGGCAAAGAAATCGGCTTAGAGTACTCCAGCCCCCAATAGAACCCAAAAGACAAAAAAAAACAAGAAAAGAAAAAAACCATCAGCCACCAGTCGGCAGACACCTTAGAGACCGCTCTGGCCCTAGGGTCTAGCGGACAGACAGAGCGGTATGCGCCTCTCTGGGCTGCGGCAGACACTGTAGACACTGTAGACATCGCGCTCTGGTGCTCTGCTGCTCTGGTGCTCTGACAGACACGATCCACGAATCGACTCGCTGCCGAATCGCAGTGCTGGGGCTGCGGCTGGGGCTGCGGCTGCGGCTGGAAACGAGCTCCAACCGAGTGAATACCCAACCGTTTCTCGATTTGAATTTGAAGTTTTTAACCGTCAACTAAGCGCGCTGCGAATTTAGTGGCAATCGAGCCAGCGAGCTGTACAGACGGACACCACGGACGCGACGCGCAAACCTGAACCATTGCATTGCAGAAACTAACGATACGATACGATACGATACGATACCGAAGATCTGAAGATCTGAAGATTGCATCTCGCGTGGGTCGGCAATCGGAAGTGCAATTCTCTGCTGGAGCAGCAGCCCCCCTCCCTCCCCTATCTCGCTCGCTCTCGGTCTCCCACTCTCTCTCTGGAACGGCGGAACTAATTGAGCGGCGGAACACACCTGGAGATCCCATCGCTCCCTGGGATAATTGTTATAGTCGAATGTTTTTGGAGATGAAGTTTGCCGAAATTGGCAAGAGATACGATTAAAATTCGTAGCAAAATTGTGCGTGTGAAGGCAAGCGTGAAAAACAAGAAGAAAATTGCAAATTACTTGCTAAATCAACCCAAGACCCAAAAGTAAAAAAACATCATGAAGATCTTTGTGGTGAGTGCTTAACTTGAACAAACAAACATGTATTGTATTGTATTTAGTCAGCGATAAATTGTGCAAAAGATTATCTATAAAATCGGCGAATAGCAGTTAGACTATACAAATGTGTCGCACTGTGCCGCACTTAAAATTGCTCGGCTGAAGACAACAACAACAACAATTGCATTTAAGAACAAACTCAACATATACATATGTGTGTGTGTGTGTGTGTGGGTGGGTGGGTGCATGTGGGTTGGTTGGTGGGTGGGTGGGTGGTGTGGGTGCTTTGGTGGTGTGTGTGGGTGTGTGGGTGCTTGGGTGGTGTGTGTGGGTGCTTGGGTGGTGTGTGTGTGGGAGTGCATGGTTCTGGGTGGGTGTTGTGTGGGAGTGCATGGTTCTGGGTGGGTGGGTGGTGTGTGTGTGTGGGGTGCGGCCGTGTACATAGGGGACCCATCAATAGTTTTAGCGTAATGATCCTGTCGCATCCAGTGGTGGGAACTCTGGAGTCCACTCGTCGCAGTGACCCTTGTTCTTCAGCAGATACGCAGCCAGATAGCTGACCGGATCCGATGGCCTATCCTTGGCCAAAGCCTGCAATCCGTTCAGCAGGATGGGGGCCACCGTGCGGTCGAGATACTGGCGCACTGGCAGCCCGATGAGATCGGGTCGCGGCTTGCGGCAGGGCAGAAACGGCAACGGACGACCGTCCATCGATTGGTCATCAGCGAAGTCTCCACCTGCGCCCACAGATCCTGGCCCAGCTTTAGAGCGAGTCCGAGATCTAGATCGAGATCGGGACGGGGATCGAGCCGGAGATGCGCGTTCACTGTTGGGTCCGGGGCCCTCACTTCTGTGTGATGGCATCACTTTCGAAAAAATACAACAAATGAATACAATTAAAATTATTTAAAATTTTCATTTTTTGCCGAATTTCGAAAAATTATTTTAATAATTTTCTTACCGAAAAGTTAAGTTAAATAAAAAATTCTTGTAAGGAAAATAAATTTATTTCGGAGCTCTGCTCCGTACAACGGATCAGAAACGAATGAATAATCCTAGACGTTTTCCAGGTATATCGGATTTTCCATGCTGAAGCTCGAAGTCAAGGCCTACTCTTTTGGGGAGTTTTTCATTAGTTTTGTTTTGTATTTGCCAGGCTCCTGCTCGAAAATTCTATGCCAAAGTTTTCGCTGACATCATTCAGAGATTGGCCACAAATTTCAAGTCTCAATCAGCTCGTAGATGGATCGTAAATCCCTCTGGTCATTCATCCATCACCCATCCATCCTCGCCTGACCTCGCCCCAGACAATTTATGAGAAGCATCCGAAATTTAAGAGCCTCGTTTCGTACTTTGATTTATAGCCACTGGCCACCGAATGGGGACTGCACCGCAATCCGCAATTATCTCCCAAGTATCCCCCAAGTAGACTCCAAGTAATTAAGAGGGTTTATTTTGTGTGTTTTTTGTTTGGCGACGCGACCAAGTGCATTTGGCAATTGCCATAAATTGTGGCTCTAATTTCGCTTTAAAAACTTTGGAGTGCCGCCCTGGGTATTCCCCAATCTGTTCATAGCTCTCCGCCAGCGTCGTGCGTGTTCTACGGATATATTTATAGTGTCACATAGAATCCGCCAACTAAATTGTTTGATTATCTTTGTAAACACTTTTCCCAATTGCCATCTGTAAATCACAAACACAACCACTACCCAATCCCAACACGATAGATCTGTCTCTCTGTTTATAGAAAAAAATAACAAAAAACCTATTGAATAATTCATGGGAAGCGATTAACACATATTTCGCTACGAGAAACGTGAAAACCTGTAGTTTTTGACCCATATTAGAGATTATTTTGCCAGAAATTTGAATATAAATAGAGAGACTCGATCAAAACAGCAACACAGGGGCAGAGGGGAACAGAGGAACAGGGCAGCAGGGCAGCAGGGGAATGGGCTGGAGGGCAGTGTTAACGCTATTCCTTAACTGTTTTACGGAGGCCTCAATTGTCTGGAGTTTCAACAGAAATCGTGCATTACATGGCGGCTTCCCCCAGATATTGATCTCAGCACAAAAATGTGAGTGAGAAATGAAAATCAAGAGCCAACAGCAAAGGTCACTGGCATCGGCATCGGCATCGAAAGAGTGACGGATGATGATGATGATGATGCTGATGATGATAGAGGAAGATGATAGTGCTCTATTCGGATACAAGATGAGTGTATCTATGAGTGGGCAGCAGCACGTGGGCAACATTTTCTCGACAGGGAAACTTGAAGGGAACTACTTGCGCAAAGGTCTTCAGAGACAGAGACAGACAGAGAGAGAGAGAGAGAGAGAGAGAGATCTTGAAGCGTATGCAAATGAGTTTTTGCCGCTTCCAAAAGAAACCAAACCAAAATTAGCGCAACTGAATTAATTAGCAAGTGGAATCACTTGCCACATTTTACTTTTATTATTTATGTGACCTTGAGAGGAGATGGCCACTGGCCAGGCCCGGCCCGGCCCGGCCCGGCCCTAACGATCCATGGAGTGACAGAAATGAATTCAAATTGTCTTTGCCATTTTGCCTCACATTTCTCTTCTCAGGCGGCAAGCCCCAAACGACGAACACCTCTCCAGCGTCCAGTAATTATGCAAGTTCCCCCTGCCCCCAGCACCAAAAATAGAGGCATGAACTCCACAGCAGATCTCCGTGATATATAGCTTCGTTCGTCTGCGACTGATTTCTGTTTCTCATGTTTTTCATTTCACAATTACATATTATTAAATATCATTTCCAATGGAATGGAATGGAATGGGATAGGGGATAGGATACCCGCCTTAGCTTAAGGCGTTTCGGCGTTTTGTTTTCTGCATTTCACGCATACATTTTTGGCCAATGATGCTGCAACTTTTTGAAGAAATTCCGTATAATATTTATGGATCTGTGACCCAATTCCTTTTGATGGATAGATTGGCTGGCTGGCTGGCTAATTTGACTCGATTCTGGCTGGGTATTCCGTGTGGTTCACACGATTTTGCCCCCTTCTGCGCCTTGAAGAATATTTTTGCACTCTTTTTTAATGGCTTTTAAAACAAATTAGAGACAGCTGCTGTTTATTTTTTGCCACTGAATGGGAAGCGGATCCAAAGGCGGGTCACAGCCATAACTATCGCGGGACGGAAGGGGCAGCGGGGGAGGAGGGTCATTCGACGAGTGAGTGATGTGGGAAGCGCAACAACAGCAGATGATGATGATGACGATCTGGGGGTGCTAATAAACACCTTTTGAGTATAACTATCTATACTTCTATATAAATTATACCTACCGATTGCCAAGGAATCCTTCTGCCAGCTCTTTCTATAATACCATTTGGCTGTCTATCCGACAGTTTCAGCTGCCAACAAGCTGCCAGTTGGCTTTTGTTAGACTGCAAACGAGGCAGCCCAGACATAATGCCCACACAAGAACTGACAGTGGCGAAACAATGTCGCCAGAGAAACACACAACTCGTATAGGGTATGGGGTATGGGTACTCATATCTCAGTGGAGTCCCACGCATGTGGCATGAGCTGAATGCCAGATGAGAGGAGCAGAAGCTGAAGGAGGAGCAGCTGCAGGCGCTGCACAGTTCCCCCAGATGCTAATCATTTGGCATGGCAACGAAAGTATGCCAAAGTCAGACTGGCATGGACTGGCCTGGCCTGGCCTGGCCTGGCCCTTTTTCCACAATTTTCCAATTCAAATTCCCATTGCCATCAGCATTTCGATTTCGAAAGTAAACACACAATTATCACACATAGTTTGGCGTTGGCTTTTTAGGAATTTTTTGCATATAACGCTGACACAGATGGCGCCTCGGCTCTGCCAGCTCCGGGCTGTCTGTGCTGCCAAAAGAGTGCTTTTCCCACAGCTGTTTGCTCTGCGCCGGACGGAGTTCATTTACACGCAGCTCAAGTAAGAGCCGGAGCCGGAGCCAGAGCTAAAGCCAAAGCTGTTGCCACCAATTACTATGATTAATTTCGCTTAATATGTGTGCATCGCGAGTGCTCCAAGTGCTAGGCGCAATTATGAAATACGGTTTAGCATTTGTGTGCGGCACTAAAGAAGAAGCCCAGCAAACAGTTGCATGCCCGCACGGCTCACACACAACTCGTCCCACCCCATCCCGTGGCTGACAATGAAAATCGACTTTGAACAACACGAAAATTAAAACACGAGCGAGGCGAGGCGAGCAATGAAACAACTTGCATTGGCCCATGTCGACGGATCGAAGTGCCAGCAGCAGTTGAAGCCTGATCTGAAACTTAATTCGATGGCAGCAGCAACAGAAGTGGCAGCAGTGGCAGCAGTGGCAGCAGTGGCAGTGGCAGCGGCAGCTCTTCGTGCAGCTTTCACTCTCTTTTGGGGCCGAATGTCAACCGTTGGCCAGCGAAGCAACGGTTCAGTTCGGTTTGGTTTGGTTTGGTTTCGATTCGTTTCGTTTCGTTACTGTGGCCCCAAATCCACTTCTTTTGGGGCGGAGGTTGGGCGCCAAACTGTGACAAATTGGAGCACAAGCGGAGGGACAGTAGGGCTGCCAAAGAGCTGCCAAGTGCAGTGCCAAAAATTGCGGAAACATTTCTGGCGACGAAGCGCGAAGTGCGCGAAAAAAGAGCAAGGCGTAAAAACAAAAGACTCACGACACGAACTTGCCAAAAGATACAAGAGGATGAGTCAGCGTCACATCGAGTGGATTTTCCACTTGGATACCACAGTCTCCTACTGCTGCCTTTGCTTCAGCTTCTCCTCTCCGCCTAATGGCAATGTCGACCTTCATCAGTAGGGGGGAGGCCCATTACACAAAGGCCCGGCCCGGCCCGGCCCAATCATGCCTCTTTCACGCCTCGAAAAATTGGGCACAGAACACACAGAGCCCACAGTTAGCTCTCCGTCTGCCATTCTTGCAGCCCCATTATGCAACGCACTTCCATTAGGTGTTCATTATGCAACGTTTTTCCATAAATGTGTCATGTAAAAATGGATGAAAACTGTCGGAAGCGCCGCTTGGCTGCCGTTTCAGGGGGTTGGGTTGTGTGGTGTGTGTGCTGTCCGCCCACGTTCATTGCTTCTGGATGACCTTGAGGCAAGCATGCATCGGGCATGCATTACCATACACAACATTACCATTTGTGCCTCAATAATTTTTATGATGAACATTTGCTTTGACAGCCCCCTGCCCTGCCCCCCCGCCCCGCCAGCCACACAACTGACAGGCAGTCCAATGCATGGCAATTGCATGATTATCATATCAATTCTACTCGAATGTATGTTTGGGTGTTTGGGTGTTTGGGGGTGCTGGAATTCTAATCTATTCTATTCGGAGGCATGCGTGACTGCTCGAGAGCTATGCGAATTTCACACTTTACAACTCATAACATCCCATAAAAAACACACGTAACACACATTCACGCAACACAACACAAAACTCTTTGTGGCAGCAGCAGGTATCACACCCCAAGTGCCACAAATATGGAGAGCAGCTGGGGATATGATGCAATGCAATGCTGCCGCCTGCCGCATGCCGCCTGCCAGTCAGTGTTTCGAGTGCAATCTCTGATGCAGATCGAATGGGGGATACCCTCCGTTTGGCCACAAGTGAGATGTGATGCAAGTTTGCCCTCTCAATGCGAAGACAATGAGCAGTATTAGTCGTATTTATAGGAATTAGCATTAGACAGCATTAGACAGCAGCTGGCTAATGGAAAACTGGGTTATGTTACCAGCAAATGCAGGCGAATGGACTGTAGATGACTTGAAGGCGTACTGACTGTTTCAGAATCTTGTTTAGAATCCGATCTGATTGAATGGCTTTTGAATGGAACAAACAAGACAGGCAACAAGCAGCTCTCTGTGATTGTTGCGTGGCCGATTTGATTGAGGGGCGGGTTCTACAAAAGCCCACACTCTTTCCACTGAGACCATAGTGGAGGCCTTAGCTGTAGGAACGGCTCAGCATTCAACTCAATTGTATAACCGCTTACACTATTTCTCTATACTCGAAGTGCTTGTGTTTGTGTTTTTTGGTGGAGCCCCAAGACAAACAGGAAGTGCCGCAGCCAAAAAATTTCGTTGACCAAAAAAGGCCAGGCCAAGCGCCTTTTTTCTTCGCTTATTTTTGCAGTTACAAAAAGTCAAAGATCTAATGAAATTTAATACAATTTTTGGCTGCCACACAGCTGCTTCCCACCGCCGAAAAATCAGCGGCTCTGCTCGAAATCTGACAGCGTGGTCTGTCTCTCTGTCTGTCTGTCATCCTACTATGTGGGTGTTTCTCTCTCCTCCAAGTCGAATCTCTTTCGGCATGGATCCAAGTGTAATTCAATAGTTGTTTCTGCCGCTGCCGCTGCCGCTGTTGCTGCTGTTGTGGGTCACATTCTTGGAATCGTTTGTGTCTAATGAAATGTTTCATTAGTTGAATCTATAGTCTCGGGTTTCGCTGAATGCTGCTGCTGCTGCTGCTTGGGTTGATGTCATATGTGGAATGTAAGCAATTAGAAATTATTATTTGCTTGGATGATCACCAGATCATTGCTCAATGTCTGTTGAAAGCGAAACATATTCAAGGGAATTGAATGTGGAATGAATCACTGAAGACTACAGCCTTTAATTAGATCAATCTTCTTTGTGTACCAAGGGATCGTCATATGATTCTTGAATTCTTGTTATAAATACTCAAAGAAATATTGGAAATTGAAGTTGGCTTCCTTCTTGCCAGGTTTGTGTCTTCAGTCTTCCGTTTAGGCATTAGGTAAAGGCATACATATCTTTGAATCCAATTATTCTCTAATAAATGATATAGAATTATAGTTATTATTTGAATGAATGTCTCGAGTATCTCTCGAGTCTCGGCTTAGATATTTTTTTTCTGTAATTTCATGTCACATTTTCCTTGAATTTCAGCCCAAGTGTCCCCTAATTACTTCTTAAATTATATAAAATTATACTTTTTATTCACCAAAATCCATCGGAAACTGCTTGAAGTTGAAGTTTGAGGGAAGTGAAGCATATTTTTAATGAATCATTTTGGTGTTTGGTGTTTTTCCCCGATTTGCATGGCCATCGTAAACTAGATTATATTGCCAGATATTTTGTATGGGTTTTCATGCCACATGATTCATGAGTGCACTCCCCATGCCCGGAAGCATTCATCCGCCGCATTAATTATGTGTAAACTGGGAAACGAAAACCCATCGAGACATGCACTCTCCCATCAGTCGCGCTGGCGAGTATGCAAAACACTCCCCAAAAAAATAAAACTGAACTGAATCGAAACCAACCCAAAACGCAAAACCAAACCTGAATCTCGAACCCCGAATCGAATGCGATAGCCACATGGGTTTTGCTATGAAACCGCGTATCGATTTGAAAGGGGTTTTGGTGCTTCATTAGCTCTTTGTTCGTGCTCAGAATGCAGGCAGGCAGGCAGGCAGGCAGGCAGCCATCGAATTGCCATTTTCCTTGGATCATTTATCATCGCACAACTATCCCATGGATCTGGTCTGCTCCAGTAAATTCAGAGCAAACGGATCATAATTGAAGTGAATTTTAATTAAAAACTCACTGTGAGCACTGGGGCAGTGAAGGTCATCCGTGGGGCAGAGTTGGTGCCGCACCAGCGGGGGGAGGGCCCCAAATTATGGCTTTGTTTCTAGCATTTTTTGCAGAATTCTTTGTTCAGTTTTTGGAGTATTTTGGGGTCAGCTTTTGGGCCAATTTGAGATGTTGCGTAAATTACAAAAAGAGGGAGGGGTGGCACTGAGAAGGGTGGGGGTTTATGGAGCGGGGGAGATTGTTGCGCAACATTAGTTGGTTGTTTTTTTATTATTTTTTTTTGTTTGTGTTACCATTTCGACGAGCGGCAGCAACCAAAACAACGAGAAGAAAGGAAGGCTACCGTTCGAGGTCGACATTTGAGATACCCTTTAAGAATGATCGCTTGTATCTTAAAGATACATATAGTACATAGAATACAGTCGATCGATTAGTAGTAAATAGTAGGATAGTAGTAAATCTGTAGGATATAAAATAAAAATTAAAGATTTGTGGAAAGTTACAACCAGATAACTAGTGTGGCTATCTCCATAGACTAATTGACTAATTTTATTGATAATAAATGTAGGAAGTATAATACTGCTATATGCATATTCCATCATATGCCTTATACTCTTCTGTGCCAGGGTACAGGGTACCTGGTAGTGTAACAAAATTGCGCGCCAAAGGAAAACGTGATTTTCCACTTTTGATTTTGTTTTTTTTCTCTTTTGGTTTTAAGGCGCGCACCACACTCTCGCGCCCAAAAGGAGTCCGCTTTTGCCGGGAGTCGTCTCCAGCGATTCTCACGTAACTGCAAACACTGCCACAAAAACAAAAACAACAGCAACAGCAACAGCAACAGCTTTAGCTGCAACATATGTTGCTACAGCTCCAGGCTGAGGCTGAGGCTGAGGCCGAGGCTCGGCTCTGCTTCGTTCGGCTTGATCCCGCATCGGAGTCCACGTTGTGGTAGCCGCCAACCGGTTGGGTAACTGGATGTCTGCCATATCGGGGGGGTCTCTGGCACTCCATTGAGGGAGCCTCCACGCTCCATGCTGGCTGCCACTTTTACTCTCGTTTTGGCCAAAGACAGCGGAAATGGCCGCAATAATTTGTTGGCAATTTATTTCATTGCGTTAGCTGATTTAATAAATCTCTAACTCTGATGGATGCTGGCTCTTAACACGCGAATGCCCAGCGAATTATGAGTAATTGTGAATGGCTTCTTGTCTATAAGAAAGTGAGGGAGATATACTTATATCAAAGGGATTTCCGTATACCCTTTCTTCTATGGATGATGGAAATTGAGGAAGAATTACGACCATATCTTTTCAGCAAACTTTAACTGGATTCATTCGAGATTCCAGATAGGTATATTAGGTAAATAACTTTCGTTTCAGAGAGACCTCGCAAAAAATGGAATAGAATATCAATTAGGGAATAATCCCCCTTTGAATGTACAATTCATTCCTTTTTTTTTCCATCACTTCTGCCGAAAATAAATTAAAGAAAGTGTTGGGCTTTCTTCTCTCCCGCTGATGTAATCGATGATATTTCTTTGTGCGATCCATAATTAATGATGGATAGTGTTACCTGTGACAGGTGTTAGTCATTGTGGCCATAAATCAATGAGAGTATTCGCATGTAGGAGCATATCTGCCACAGCAAAGACAGAGCAATGTGCCTGCCCCGCCATTAAAGGAAGTTCATTCTTTGCGGTTCAATTATTCCGAAATAAATGTGTTTCAACAATTAATTAAAGCGCCATAAATTGCCAGAATGGAGGGAGAGTCGCCAGTAGATGAATAATAAGCGGGTAACGAGCACGAAATTATAATAAAAATGTCAGCGTAGTCGAAAATTAGCCTCCAGTCTCCAGTGTCGACTTAGAAGTGCTCCTCCCACTGCCTCTTTTTGGAGATGTTGATGATATTTATGACGGAACGAACAGCGTAATGCTGAAACGTGCGGGTGGTAGAATAATTGGCCAACAGAATCTTAATGTGGCATTCAACCTTAACCATGAGGCACAGCGCAAAGCGCAGACAAGAGCCAAACCCAATCGAACAAATCGCATCTGCATAACGCATACGCAGTGGCGAACCGGTTGCTGCGAAAACAACACTTTCACATGCCGCATTTCCGCACGCAGATCCACTGCTGCTGCTGTTGCAAGTTGAATGTTGCACAACAACATCAGCAGCAGCAGAAACTGCAACTCTGTCACCTTGACTCTGAAACGTGCCTGCCCCCAAAAGCTGCCCCACCGGAAAGCCACCGACTGATTGACTGCTGCCTCTTTAGGGGTTCGAAGCAGCTGTCTACGGATGCCATTTGTTTGTCCAGTCCACCTCCCCCCCCCCTTTCCATGTCCATTTGGAGCACTTTTCACTAATCAACGACATTAACGCTTACTTGCAGCTGGCATTCGTTGCCCTGGCAGCGCTTACCTCGGGGATCGGAGCCAGCCAGAGTCCCAGCTCCAGCCAGTACCACATCCAGACGGACGAGGGGCCCGAGCGGTACTTCCGCTTCCAGACGGACAACGGACAGTTCCGGAAGGAGAAGCGTCTCCAGGATGGCACTGTCATAGGTGAGTGGACTGCAGCCATGCCACAAGATTATGGTCATTCACCTTTTCGCTTTTTGCTTGCTGACAGGCACTGAGGCATGGATCGATGCGGCAGGGTATCTGCGGCAGAAGGACTACATAGCCGACAAACAGGGCTATAGGATCCTCAAGTCCAAGACTATCTATGTCGGCCAGGGACGTCCCATTGAGGTAGGTCTATGCTCCCACTCCCCACCCAACCTCTTTCATGTTTCGTCTGCCCCACAGGATGCCATCAAATCGACCAAGGCAGCGCCTGCCCAGTCGGGCGTACTGGTCGATGGCGGTTCTTCGGGTTCTGGTTCTGGTTCGAGAAACACCTTTGGCGGCTATCAAAGACCCGCCTATGGCTACGTTAGTTCCACCACTTCGACCACCACCCAAGCACCTCCACGGGACTTGCAGCTGGACCTGGATCCGCTGGTGGATTCAGGCGTGGGCAAGCTCAACTATCTGCCGCCAGAAGAGGCGGCCAAGATCCAACCGCAGTCCCAGCTCGGATTCGACCACTATCCGGACGAACTGCCTCGGGCACGGGGCCAGCTGTTGTCCGGCCAGCACTCGCCCCTGGTGCACATTCAGCCAAATGCAGAGCCCGTGGACAATGGCCTCAATGCCATAAACGTGTACGATGCGGAGGCCGATCGGGACTTTGGCCATGGACGATTCGGATCGGTGATCAGCTCCACGACTCCGCAACCGCCCCCACTGTCAATGCTCCCACCTCTGGGATCCCCACACAGACGCCGCCTGCGTCCGCATCCCACAGCCATTGGGATTGTAGCGAGCACTCCATCGCCCATTGCTGCAGGGGATTCCTATGGATTTTCCGCTCCAGCGCCCTTTGCTGCACCGCCCTCGGCTGCCCCGCCTTCTTCTGCTGCCTCTGGGTATCGCTATGAGCCCTCACCCACGCCCTCCACGAATGGGTATGCACCGCCAGCCTCCAACAGTGGGTACGGATACTACACGCCCAATTCCCCGCTGGAGGTTAATTCCCTGGAGGCTGCACTGCTGCCACCGCTCCCATCCCGAGCCTACCGCCGTCGCCTCCGTCCGGTGCAAAGCAATCACTTGGACGAGCTCAGTGCCGCGGGATACGATGGTGTGGGTGTCACCAGGAACGGATTCCGCTATGTCCTCCCGAAGCAGTACCACGAGGAGGAGACGAGCCCGGCGGACGGAAAGCGGGCGGGCAGTTTCGGCTACGTGGATCCCTTCGGCATACGTCGCGTAGTCTACTACAATGCCTCGCCGGGACGGGGCTTCGTCCACAGGAACAACAACCAGTATGTGGGTGCGAATGGAGCGCCCTACGATGAGCCGGGTCCCGCGCAGCTTGTGAACGAGTAGTGCTCCCGCAGCAGTGTCCTTACAGATGGAGGCGCATCTCCAGCTAATCCACTCACCCACTTATCGAAGCACTGCCTCCAATGGATCCATTTCCCCGAAGCTATGCCTCCTGGTGGAGCCTTTCTCACATGAAGCACCAAAACTAACCGTAGAACCTCAGAATAACACTTAAGATTAACCATGTACATAAACCCCGGTTCTTCACTCCCTCTATCTCTCTCTATTCCTCACGCTATGGCTATCTCTTACACACAAACACACACACAAAGAAAACGACATCTGTGTTAATTAATTTAATGCTTAATCACATTTAAATGTAACTTAATTTATAAACGAACATTTTTTGTATGCAATTAGCGCCTAGAACTAGGTACGTTAGGGGTACTCACAGCCGCCACATCACTGCTACCCAAGCAAATGAGAAAAAGTGTTGTAAAGTATTGCAAAGTGTTGCACAGTGAGATGCAATGCATGCAAGTGTTGCACAGTGATGAAGTGAGGAGGAGCATTCGTTTCATGTATTAATCTTGCCATATTAACGAAAAGTAATTAAACAAAACGCGCCGCCCCCACTCTCACTCCCCCACCCCACTCCTCCGCAATCCAATCCCTAGCATATAATATAATATGTACGATAAAAGCGATACGATTAAACCCGATACCCGATAATACAACCAACGTTTCTTTGCCAATAGCTGTTCATTGAATGTAAAGCGATTTGTTAAGATTATAGCGAATGTTTTTTTTTTATAAATGAATGAGCACCCGTTGCCAAGAAACCTCTAGCAAAGTACGACCGTTCTTTGTGTAATTCTTAAGAAACACATTTTTTTTTTAATAAAATAAATAAAATTATTTAAATGCCAATTCAATGGTGGTTGTTTTTTGGGAGCAGCCAAGGGATTGGTAAGAGAAGATCTTTCCAGGGATTTCCTAGTACCTTTCATGAGCTTGGACACGAATTTTAAAAGTGACAAGAAGATCTCACGATCACGATCTCAGTAGGCAGTTTATAAATCCTCACAGTCCAGGCAGTCTCTATTTGAAACTCGATCGCATACATACTGTAGAGCTCTAAGTTATCCGATTTCCCAAATTTTACTAAAACTTATTTTACAAAATATTTATAATTTTAATTCGCATTTAAAACTTTACTATTACCATTTTATCAACCGACAATTGTTAGATCCATCGTGAGGTGAATCAATTGTCCGCGAAAAGTGAACCATTAAAATGTTGATTTTCTTGTTGCTGCTGCTCGTCGGGAGCTACACTTGGCCCCCAATAGAGACAGAAGCAGCCAATATACTCTGCCTCGTGGGCACTGCCCGGCACAACAATCCGGGATGGACCCAGCCCCTCTTCGAGGCCCTGGCCAAACGCGGCCACAGCCTCACCGTGCTGAGCACAGCTCCAGTTCCAAAAGATAAAATATGGGGCATCACGGTCTTCTCGCTGCCCAACGAATACGATGTGGTTCAGGATTACTTCGTCAGCAGCACGGGCTCATATAGCTCGCTTTTCACTGCGCGGCAGATTATGGTGCAGCAGGATGCTCCTTTGATCAGCTGCCGAGCTGTGTTGGAGTCCCCGATGCTGGCCAAGTTGCGGGCCCAGCTGATCGACGAGGTAGCCGACCAGGATCTGATCATCTCCGATGCCACCAATGAGATGGAGTGCCTGCTCCCCCTGGTGCCCAATCACCGTTCAATACCCATCGTAGGGCTGAGTGGCGGCAAGCTCACATCGAGACTGTTGGAGCTGGTCGGCGCCGAGGACACCATCAGTGTGCCAAAAATTCCACACCCATTAAGCCAGCTGCCCGAAAACATGGGCTTTGTGGGGCGTCTCCAAAACAGCCTCCTATATCTGGCGGACAAATTGTTAGTGACAAATTGTTATCGATTGAGATAAAACTAATGACTAATGACTGTCTTTGCCTTAGACTTCGGCTGCCCGACTATTATCCCAAATCCAAAGGAGCGCTGGTCCGCAGGAACCATGTCTACCAAAATCCCCTTAAGGTGATGTTGCTGAACACCGACTCCACCCTGGACTACGCTCAGAATCTGCCTGGCAGCGTGGTTGAAGTGGGAGGACTTCATATTTGGCCCGAGTCGCGGAGTCTGCCGTCGAATATTCAGAAATTCATGGATAAATTCATCGATGGCATTATCTACATAAATCTTTTGCACATTGATCTGTTCTTCGGGATCGGGACTGAGGCTGTGTTGTACATGGCTGGGCATCATCCCACCTACGGCTTCATCTGGAATATGGAGAATTCGAAGGAGCTGCCGGTGAAGTTGGACAACATTTTGATCCTTCATGTGGATGCACGACTGCAGCAGGACATACTAGGCAAGTTCTTACGAGTACGAGTACCTGTCCGTGAGATCAATGATTGTAAATATTTTCCGACACAGCCACACCTAGGGTGAAGTGTTTCCTCAATCATGGCGACAGTTTCAGCCTGCAAGAGGCCATCCACTATGCCGTTCCCGTCATGGTTATACCCCTGATACTCGAACAGTTCAATGTAGGTCCTTTTATTATATAGTATATTTACATATACTATATCTTCCCTTTCCCGCAGAATGCTCAGCGCATCGAGGAACGCAATTTGGGAGTCGCACTACCGACCAACGCTTTCTTTACGTCGGCCTTGGACAAAAACCTCAAGAGTGTCCTCAAGAATAAGGCGATCCCCGAGGCTGTCTCCAAGGCCCAATTCAAGTTTCGCACACGTCCCATGCCACCGCTAGAGAAGGCCGTGTGGTACGTGGAGCATCTGGTCACCGAACCCGAACTCCACAGCCACCTCGTCAAGCCATCCGTCAACTTCTTTGTGTCCCACTCGCTGGACACCTTGGCCATTCCAGCTGTAGCCCTTCTGATATTCTTGGCCATTCTGTTCCTCTCAGTGCTCAAGACAATGAAATCCGACAACGGCAAGAAGGAACCTATCGCTGATGATGGCAATGTGGCAATTGGGGATACCTTGGAACCTAAGAATCGCACTTTGAAGGAGGAGAAGGTAGGAAATCCGATTCCCTCTTCAGAAGGTGATCCCCATATGGCAAAGAGTTTCCCGACTCTTCCGGACACAAAGAACGACTAGGCTCGACTAAGCACTTCGTACACTAATTGATCTTAAACAACTGTATTCCCCAAGAAGAACTGTCTAATAAATACTCTATTGATATTTGAGCATAGATCCTAGACTGCACAATGCTCTCTCTCTCTCATCGAACCTTTTGACCTATTTGACCAGACTTATGGAATATTTTATTTGTTTCCAGTTTTCATTCTATTTATGATATTTTGTTGTACATCTGTCTCTCTCAGCCGGCCGTTCTATCTCGCTTCCCTCCGCTAGAGCGAACACACTGCACGATTTAGAAAGAGACAGAGAAAAAGAGAGAGACGGAATGAGTAAGCGCATGAAAGGGGTAGCGCAGTCACTGCAAAGAGATTTGTTCATATTAATAAGCCGATCTGATCCAGATTCAGCAGTCTAGTGCATATGGTAATTCTGTACGATTATTCTTTATCTTTTTTATTGTCAAAACTGTGGGATGTCACAGATTTTCGCCCTTTGTGGGGATGGAAATATTTGGAAACCAACTTTCAGTGCATACTCTCGAATTTTCTATATTTCATTCAGCCAAAGATGATTTTTGGAACAGCCCAAAAGTAGACTACGCTCTGTGATCGGAGTAGAGTGCGCTCTTTCAATCTCTGGGTTAACAAAGAGCGTGCTGTGGGTCTTAAGAGAGAAATAAATCTCTCTTTCGATCAGCGCAGGTAAGCAGAAGAGCCCACAGGTAGGCACGAATCCATGGCCCGAACAGACAAAAGACGGCCGGCACCGTCCGCGAATGCGCTTGGCCAGCAATAAAACTCCATGTCTTCAGTGTGTTTCTGGAATTCTCCGCGACTAGAACAGTGAAACTGGACTGAAAAATGCTAACGAAGCTGCTGAAGATCAGCTGCACTTCGAGGCAGTGCACCTTTGCCAAGCCCTTCGAGGCCATGCCGGGACCACGCGGTCCTTGGGGTCTGGGGAATCTTTATAAATATATGCCGGGCATTGGATCCTATTCCTTCCTGCGGCTGCATCAAGCCGGTCAGGATAAGTACGAGCGATACGGAGCGATTGTGAGGGAGACCATGGTCCCAGGACAGGACATCGTTTGGCTGTACGACCCCAAGGACATTGCAACCTTGCTGAACGAACGCGACTGCCCCCAGCGACGCAGTCATTTGGCCCTCGCACAGTACCGCCGCCAGCGTCCGCATGTGTACAAGACCACGGGTCTGCTGCCCACCAATGGTCCGGAGTGGTGGCGTCTCCGTTCACAGCTGCAGAAGGAGCTGAGTGCCCCGAAGAGCGTTAGGAACTTTATTCCCCAAGTGGATGGCGTGACGCGAGAGTTTTTGGCATTCCTTAGGGAATCATCGGGCGATGGCGAGGCGATCGATATGCTGCCAAAACTAACAAGATTGAATTTGGAACGTAAGTGGAGAACGAACCGATGCATATACTATATGTTTGTAATCTGAGAACTCCTTTGCAGTTACTTGCCTTCTCACCTTTGGTGCCCGCCTGCAATCCTTCTCGCCAGAGGAGCAGTCGCCACAGTCGCGATCCACACACCTGATGCACGCCGCCGAGACCACCAACAGTTGCATTCTGCCCACAGATCAGGGCCTGCAGCTGTGGCGCTTCATGGATACGCCCAGCTATCGGAAGTTGCGCCAGGCACAGGTCTACATGGAGAGCGTGGCCCTCAAACTGATGGAGAGCTGCGCCTCCTCCGAGCAATCCTCTTTGATCTCCACGTACCTACAGAACCCAGAGCTGGATCGCAGTGATGTGGTGGGCACTGCAGCGGATCTCCTTTTGGCTGGAATCGACACCACCTCGTATGCCTCTGCGTTCCTGCTCTATCACGTGGCTCGGCATCCGGAGGTGCAGCAGAGACTCCATGCGGAGGCCAGAAGAGTGCTGCCCGATCCTGATCAGCCGATCTCTGCCGACGCTCTTCGGACAGACATCACCTACACGAGGGCAGTGCTGAAAGAGTCGCTTCGCTTGAATCCCATTTCTATTGGCGTTGGACGAATACTCAACCAGGACACGGTGCTCAGTGGATACTTTGTGCCCAAAGGGGTATGTGTAATCAGTCGCCCATCCTTAAGGGTTCCTTAATGAGATTCCCATCTTCTCCAGACCACAGTTGTGACTCAGAACATGATTGCCTGTCGCTTGGAGCAGCACTTCCCGGATCCCCTACTCTTCCAACCCGATCGCTGGCTCCATCAACGCAATGCCCTCAATCCCTATCTGGTGCTGCCCTTTGGCCATGGAATGCGTGCCTGCATAGCCCGTCGTTTGGCTGAGCAAAACATTCATGTGCTGCTTTTGCGGGTAAGAGAGCAGATCATCGATCGCGTTTGATCGCTGGATCGTTTCCCAAAAATTTGTTAGTCAAAACGTTCCCTTCTCATACGATTTGCATTTTCCAGCTGTTGCGGAACTTCGAGCTTATCTGGCGAGGGGGAACGGATACGGAGTTGGATGTCGTCACGCTGCTGATCAATAAACCAGATGCCCCCGTGATGATCGAGCTTCGATCGCGCTCGAAATGATTTGCAAGTCTGAAATGTATCTGGTGTATGGAGTCATTTGTTTAGTTCGGTTTTAAATAAATTGTTTATTTTAATTAATAATTATAATTAGTGTAAATCATATAACTAGATCTTGCATTTAATGTGATTGAAAGGCTGCGGGTGTTTTGGTCTAATTACTAAGGAAATTCATTCCAGAAAAATTCATCCAAATGTTTACTACGGTTTCGTTTCTAAAAAATGTAAAGAGAATAACTCAAAAGCCAGGCCGAGGGGCGATGCCGCATGACGCGCGACTTGTGTAACATAATACTCGACAAAAAAAGACAGTTGTGTGAGCCCTCAAGGGTTGTCTCCGCCTCCCAGAGTAGGGTCTTGTGGTTTGTTTATATAAATTTCTTCGATTATGCTTTTTCTTCTATTTTTGTATAGGAATTTTAAGGGGGAGGTGCGACAACCCTGGTGGACAACTGCATATACACGCGTATAGTATGTGATGACTAAATATTCAGTTACAATGTTTTTTTAATTATAGATATACTCGTATTCCATTTGGGATTGTTAAGTGTATATGGCTCTATAAAAGTGGTCCGACTAAGCCCCCATCTGTCTCTGTTTCTGTCTCCGTCTTCGTCTCTACTTCTGTCTCACACTGTCTCACGTACAGTGAAAACCCATACAAACTACTACCTGTTTCGCTTACTTTCAAGTCAAAAATATATATCGTTGAGGGAGTGGAAGCGTTTAGAGCCTCCATCCTATATACTGTGATACACTCCAATACGTACCATTTCTATTCAGATCTAACCTATAAGGACTTTGGTTGTTTGCCGCACTACTCGCTAGGATGATTGGTGAAAAAATACATCTAGATATACAATACAGGTCCTCGGGTGGAGCTGCTCCTCTAACTATGGTGAAAAAATAAATGTTTCATCTATTCGTTCAGAAGACATCTTTCCCAGGAAGCGGTTCGCGTCGTCGAGTCTCCTGCGAGTATGGCTATCGTTGAATATGTGTGTTCGATGAGAGGATGATATATGATTTTGCCCTCCGTTTCGCCCGTGTTCTGCTGCCCCTCCAGTCTGGAGTTCTTTACAGTTCCAGCAGCAGAACCTCCTCATGCTAGAGTATATTCAGAAGCGACGAGTCCATCATCCGATCATCGTACAGACTCAAGGTCTTGCTGGCCCTGGCCTTTCGCACCGATGGGGGCACATCGCCCGGGGTCTTCACACGCTCCGCGGGATCCCTGAGCCGCTCGCTGCTCCCTCGACCGCTGAAGACCTCGCGGAACACCTCCAAACTATGCTGGCGGCGCATCTGTTGTTCCGTGGGAAGTCCCTGGCCCTGGGTCTGGCTCGTTACCAGAAGGGAGTTTGTGCGCAAGTGACCCGGACGACGTTTGGAGGAGGGTCGCGTCAGGGTCTGCAGTTCGTTCCCATGGCTCAGGATGCAGTTGTTGTTTGTGGTTGTGGTGCTGTTGCTGTTGCTGCTGTTGATGTGCTTGATGAGGCTGCTGGACAGAGATCGGGGCACAATATGCGCGGGAGTGCCACTCCTCTGCTCCGCACTCCGCAGCTGCACGGGAATGGGCTTATTGTCCAGCGGTTGACGGGGGCTCAGGTCGAGATTGTTGGGTCGTCGCATGCCGCCCCCCGCTTTCAGTGCCGCCACCAGGTTTGACTTCTCCTCCCCCAGCTGCAGTTGGCGGCACAACTCCTCTGCGTGCTCCTTGCGGAAGAGCTTCTTGTGGATGAGGGCGCGGACTCCGTGCCAGCCACGTAGCTTGTGGTCAGTGTTCTGCTGCTTGGGGAATCCCTGCCCCAGGCTGGAATTCGTGTTGGTATTCTTCTGGTGGTGGTGGACAGAGTTGCCTCCACCGCCTGGTGGCAGCAGCTCCTCCACACCAACATCGTGCTCCAGGCAGGAAAGGCTGTTCTCCTGGGGCTGCGTCTGGAAGCTGTGCTTCTTGCTTCGCTCCACGAGCACCGGCGGCGGTCGCAGTGGCAGTGGCGCTAGATTCCGCTCCTGGCAGGGATTCCTCCCCTGGTACGGCTGAAGCTGCTGTTGCGTGTAGCTCAAATGATTCTTTTCTGTCGGCAGCTGCTGGTTGGGCGGCGGCTGGAGTAGTCCCGCTGTGTCCGAGTTCATCTGGTGGTGCACTGCAGCCGCCGTCGTTGTCGTAGTCAGATTCACCTGCTCTAGAGATGTGGGCGATGTCAAGTTATTGGTGTTCAGCAGCGGACTGGCAGGCTGGGCCTGCAGGCGTGGCTTCAAACCCGACATCTCCTGCATCCGTTCTTCGGCGCACAGCGACGTGAGCCTAGCATCCGCATCATGGTCCCAGCAGTCCTCGCAGGTGTCCCGCACCACCTTGGCCGCTGCACCGCCTCCCCAGCCGGCGGGAAAGAGCGGTCGGGCCTTGTGACGCACCACCAGCGCCTGCATCTGGTCGAAGCTGGGGTGGGATCCCACCTCCTGCTCGTATGGTGCCTTGTAGGGCGGCGTCATCTGTCCAGCAGCATAAAAGTCTGCGCAGCGAGTGGACACTTCCCAGAGGACGAGTCCGAGCGCATAGACATCCATCTGTTTGAGGGACGTCTCGCAGTCTCGTAGATTGACGGCTCCCTCCAGGAGCTCTGGGGCCATGTAGCGCAGCGTTCCCACTTCATTGATGCTCTTCGTTTCGGCCATGGCCACCTCGCCCTTGTACTCGTACTTGGAGCCAAACACTTTTAGAGCAAAGCCAAAGTCTGCAATGCAACACGAGAGATCGGCCTGGACAAGGACATTCCTCGTATTGATGTCACGATGGGCCACGCAGGGCTTGTGTTGATCCCCCAGTCGCAGTTCCGTGTGCAGGTGGGAGATGCCACGGGTGATAGAGCGCAGCATGCCGCAGCATTGGGAAAAGTCCAGGGTGTTGGCTATTAGCCAGTCCTGTAGGCACCCCAATGGCGCCAGCGATAGTACCAGCTGGTACTCCATCCGCCCGTCCATGGTGCAGCGCTCATCGTATCCTAAAAGCGTAAAATATCTATTTAGATGGAGCTCTCGCATCTCCCAGTGAGGGTATCTTACCAAAGTAACTCAACAAGGCCGGACAATCCATCAGCGGCAAGGCGTAGATGTTCCTTTCGTTCACATAGTACTGATGATGCTCCTCGGGATAGATCTTTACAGCCACCTCCTGATCGTGTAGCAGACCCTTCATTACAGTCCCGTACTTTCCACTGCCTAGCATTCCAATCAAATTCATGTTGTCCACATTCCGCAAATTGGAACTGTAACCCGGTCCCGACGGGGCCAGAGGTGATTCCTCCGGTTCTGGCTTCTCCTTAGGCCCTCGACAATACTGCACGGCCAGGAAGATGCCAATCAAGATGGCAGTAAGTCCTCCAAGAACGCCCAGCATTGTGCTTGCCAGGAAGGACTGCTGCTGCTTGGTCGTCGCCAGATTGCTGAGCGGGGAACGGACATCGTTGGAACCCAGCTCCAGGGGTGCGGGCTCCACCACGGCAAACTCATTATTGCAAACATCTCCCGAACAGCAGCAATAGTACAACGTGTTGGTCCTCGAAGTGGGGGCCGAACTGGTGCACTCCGACTGACTGCAGATGGAGTTTCGATCCTCCTTCCAGCAGCCTGTGGATTGAGCCATCGAATAAGATTTATTGGAATTAAGTATTTCTCTTTATGGACCCACCTTGCTTGACTACTCTCGTGCCATTCAAGGTCTGATTCCACAGCGTAAAGCAGAAGGTGTATCCCTCGGAGCAGCTGCGTCTGTGTGGCTCGTTGGGAATGGCACTGGGCTCGATCTGCTGCTCCAGCAGCTCCCCGCTGTTATCCTGCTCGGAATCATCGTCGTGCAGGGAGTTATAGTTCTCCATGTAGCTCATGCAGCTGTACTGCCGACTGGGAACAGGAGCTATCCGAAAGAAAAAGGGTTCCATTATAAGATGTGCACCTATCAGGCATCGATCTATCGAATACTTACAGCTCCTAGCCAGAGAGATCAGGGCCACTAGCAACCAGCTCCATGTAAATCGGTTCATTTTGGAAATCCTTTTTATAGCTTCCTTGTGGTGGCTCTTTTTAAGGTCGATCGATTCAATCGTTATGGTCCCACGCCACTCCAAATTTACGGCATTTTGTGGGTGAATAAAACTGCTGAAAGAGTGAAAATGTTGTATAAATATTGTTGTTGACGCAACAATAATAATTATCAGTAGTCTTCGATCCACAACGATCCCACCTCATTCCCCGTTGGCCCACCTTCACTTGGCTTGTGTATCAATATGCGATGGGAATTTGCAAGTTCAGCTACTTTATCAAGCCGTGGGCCAACCGATAATGCCGAACCGGACCCAGATAAATTCCAATTCCAACCAGCGCCTATTACAGAGTGTCGTCTCCGCTCCCGCTCACGCTCACCCACATCCACACCCACACCCACAATTCCAGTCACTGGAGGGAACGCAGCTGCACTTTGGAACCCATTCGGAACCAGGCGCCGCCAGACTATGCAAAACCATATCGAATGGAGACGACCTCGACTAGGGGATACCCAAATCCCTGGGGAGTGCCAATAAATTGGTACAGTGCTGATATGCCCCCAGGGACAGAGGGTAAGGGGTAAGCAATTCTCCTCTTCTTTCGCTGTCTCCCACTCGAGACGCTGATTAGAAAATTTTGCAGGCATTAATTATGTGGATGGTTGAGCTTATTACGCGCTCCCCCTATATACATATAGAGTATGCATAAATACATATACATATGTTGTGCATCTGTGTGTGTGTGTGTCTGGTGAGTGATTTGCATTGGGGCGACATTTGGGTTAATTGTGGGTGACGGAGCGTGACATTTTCGGCGAGATAAGAATATTTTATCAGATAAGAGGAGGCTTGTATACGATTATCAAATCGCTCCCCAATCAACCAATTTTTAGGGCTCCCTATTCATAAACTTGAAATTCAATTAAAGAATGAAAAGCTCTACCCCTTTCTAGTCATTCAATGTGGAAACCTGGAAGAGCTGGCCTTTGGTCTGTTGTCAAGGGATTCGGACTTCGATGAAGATCTGCCATGATGAGGGGCTATTCGAGTTACTTCACCTGTTCTCAAGTTTCGAAAATTAAGAGAGAATCTCCTTTAGATTTATTGGTCGTGGGGACACTAAACCACAACACACAAATTGAGTAAAACGAGATCTCTGGAGTTCTGTGCACTCTCTCTCCCTCTTTGCCCAACTTTTTTTTCTGTTTTTGCACGTTATCGCCCCAGAGTGAGTCCGTCCGTCCGTCCCGTCCCGCCTCGACCGGCTAGCTTTTCTCTCTCTCCCCCCGCTCACCGCTAGCGCAGGCGCAGATACCAAAGAGAACAGAGCAGCAACTCTCTGCCGCGCCAAAACGGGTTCTGCTGGCGCTGTCTCGAGTGGTGCCTGGTGATTGTCAGCGAGGGGAGGGGTGGCTAGTGTGGGGTGGTTCGAAGAGCCGCCGGGTGCTCCCGCACGATAGCCGACGGCGCCAGTTAATTGCAAATGCTGCTCGCCACCCTTTCCACAGTGAGGTATATCTCACTCAGAAGTAGCTAGGATACACTTTTAAATACTGTGACAGAAAAAGGGTATGCAAATGTCGCTAAATGTTTTGTTTTTCTGCGCTGCATTTATTCTCGTTGCTGCTGCATTTGTTGTTGGGGCCTGATTAACTTTTTGCGTGTGCATTTTGTCCATGTCTACGCTTCGTTGTGTGTGCATGTGTGTGTGAGTGCGTGAGAGTGTTTCGGGGTTCATCTTCGTTTGGCCAAGGTAAATAAAAGGGAAGGTATTCCCGGTTACCCAATTTTCACATTGCGTGAAGCTTTGTACGCTGCCAATTTGTGGATGCCTCACCCTCTATTCAATGTGCATTGCTTTGGCTGCAATTTTCAATTGCGACATTCGACTGACGACTGAAGACTGGCGACGCGATGCAACATGCAAAATCAATGCGAGACACAAAAGTGCAAGCAAGACAGCAGCAGCAGCTGCAACAACGATAATGGAAAAGTAAATGTGAATGGGTCTCTCAGGGGTCTGGTCTTGTTGACTCCTCTCTTCTCTCTATTTGCCAGGGTGGGTGGCCGCCGCTGCCACTGTCGCTGCCGCCAACTGTCTGTAAGAGTGTATTATGTGTGTTTCTGCTGGTGTGCCTGCGCAGAGATGACTAAAAAATTGATTTTTCCAAGACATTTTCCTCGAATTTTTTGTGGAAAAACTTGAACGTATCCACAAACTTAAACACTTTTCTCGACACCTGCACTTACACACTCGGAATTCAGGGCATGCTCCTCTGCTCCGTACTGCAATTGCACTCTATATAGAGATTTTCCGTAGTTTTATTAACCAATTTTTTGCACTGAAAAAAAGTTACACACTAGCCGCAAAACTTTATTGTTGGGGCCCCGGCGCCAGTCGCGTCTACACTTCGTCGCCGTTATTGGCTTTTGGGGCTTTTTATGATGCTTTAAACTAGTTTGCTGGATGGCCGCGCCGACATTTGCCGCTCGATGTTCGTTTGGCCGCCTTCGCCCGCTCGAAGTAAGTGAATGCGGGAGCCACTGAGTTCGGTCGGTCTGTCTCTGGCGTCGTTGTAGTCGCTGTAGTCGCTGCTCTTGCTCTTGCTCTCTTCGAATGCCATTCGATTGGGGCTGAAGAAACAGGCATGCGTGTATTTACGAAGCAGCGTGGAATGACAAAATCAGCGATTGTGCCGTGAGAGAGGAGAGCGTCAAATAGTGCCCTCTCACACTCTCACACATTTTGGGGAGCACCTGAAAGAGAGCTTTAAAGCACTTGTTGAGCGTGTTTTTCTTTCGTATTTTGGATTTTATTTGATTCATCCAGATTCCACTTGACCCTACTGCGGCAGGGGGTGGGCGGGCAGCACCTGGCCCACACACTCCCCAAATCCGATGCGCAGGCCGTTCTTCTCGCAGTGCCCCCGGATGATGACCTCATCATAGTCCTGCAGGAACTTGCGGCTCTTGCCGCCCGGCAATTCCACACTCTTGGTGCCCTTCCAGCACAACTCCAAGAGGGAGCCATACGAATCGGGGGTCTCTCCACTGATTGTGCCGGAGGCCATCAGATCGCCAGGTCGCAGGTTGCAGCCGGTGACCGTGTGGTGGGCAATCTGCTGCAGTGGCGTCCAATACAGATGCTTGAAGTTGGACTTCGAGATAAGGGCCTCGTTCTGATCAGAAGCTGCAAAAAATAATGAAAGGACCCGCACATTAAACCCAGTGCTCACGTCTCTCCTCCATTTGGTACATACGTTTCAGGGAAACCTCCAGGTTGATGTCAAAATTGAAGGGCACGCTCTGGCGCAGATACGGAAGCACCTCCGGCTCCTGGGGGAAGTTGTCCAGCAGGAACGGCTTCAAGGCAGCCGTTGGCACCACCCAGGGCGAGATGGTGGTGCCCAGGTTCTTCGCCGTGAAAGGCCCCAGTGGAACGTACTCCCACTTCTGGATATCCCGGGCACTCCAATCGTTCATCAGGGTGAAACCAAACACATTCTTCCAGGCCTCGTCCACGCGGATGGGCTCGCCCAGCCGGTTGCCTGGACCTCCAATAAAGAAGGCCATCTCCAGCTCAAAGTCCAGCAGACGACAGGGCCCGAACACAGGCTTCTCGGCGCCCTCGGGCAGCGTCTGTCCCAGAGGACGACGGATGGGTGTCCCAGAGACGACCACAGAGCTGGCACGACCATGGTAGCCCACTGGCAGATGCCGCCAGTTGGGCATGAGGGCGTTATCCGGGCCACGGAACATGATGCCCACGTTGGTGGCATGATGGATGGACGAGTAGAAGTCCGTGTAGTCCCCAATCTGGGCGGGCAGATGCAGGCTAATCTCTGACTGTGCGATGATTGCACTAAAATGGTTTAGGAAATCGGTTAAGGGTAGTGAGAGCTTTATCCGACTGTTTTGTTATGTTCTTACGCTTCCTTCAGGTCCACATTCTGATCCAGTTCCGAACCCTTCTGCAAAAGCTTCTGAGTCTGTGTCCTTACCACATCCCAAGCTTCGTGGCCCAAGCCCATGAGGGCGTTCAAAGTATCCGCCTGCAAGCTCGCCTGCACGGGGGGTGGATACAACTGAGAGACAGCTTTCAGGTCGAGGACATGTTTTCCTATGGCCACGCACAATCGATGAGCTTTCTGTGCAACAGAAAGAGAGAGAGAGAGAGAGAGAGAGAGAGAGGGATATTCAGATACGATTTGAGGTCTTATCAGAGCTGCTGTGCGATGGTACGATGTGTTCTATAAGTTATTTTGAGTTAAGATTAGCATATTGTTTTCCTAAACAAACTTGTTTGCCGGATGATGTATGCAAATGTTATGCCCCAAAGTGGTTTCTGTTCTAGAACGAAGCAAAATCTAGAACTGGCTCAAAGTCACATGGAAAATTGTTCAACTTGAGAAAAAATAAAGCCACACCATATATTTTATATATTTTCAATGGGTTTTACTACTCCCAGCACTCCTCAAAATCACATGGAAAACTCGGAATTTACTCACATTACTTTGGGTGGAAAAAACAGCATAGGGCAGGTTCTCCAGAGGGAAATCGCTTCCCGCTGGCACTGGCACAAAACTCTGGGACATCTTTGAAGCACTGAAACTGGAGAACTTTGGAAGGTGGGAGCGGATCAGTAGACTGAAACAAACGACCAGCAATGTGCGCGGAGCCAGAGCGAGCAGGAAAGAACGAATGAGCGAGCTCCCCGCTAAGATCCGCCTTATATATGGGGAGTACTCTCCAAACATATCACAGGTGTTGCTCTTAGCGAAACCAAGCCCCCAAACGAAACCAGCTAAGAGCACGGCTATCAGAAGAGAGTGAGTGAAAAGAATGAGAAGAGAGTTGTTTTCTGCGCTTTGGTTACTTTTATTTTGATTTATCATTTGTTTATATTTATATATATATATATAATATATCCATTTATAATTATATTTTGATGTTGGAGTAATTCATGCTCTTGTTTTGAGATCTGCACATATACATATACAATAATTTAAACATACATAAAATAAGAATTATGATACACATACATATACATGTATGTATGTATATACCAATATCTGATGTACACATAGTATATCTCTTGCACTGGATAAACTTAGTTAAAACACATTTAAAATACAATACATATAATATATATCCACTATCTTTGATCTGATTTATCATTGAATTATCTTTTATTGAATTGACAAACGATTCGTGTTGTTGTTTTTGTTGTTGTTGTTGTATATGATTTGTCTGAGTTGTGTACATGGGAGGGGTGGTATCGAATCCCTTCTCTGACATTTCCTATACCTTCTTTTGGACTAACAGAATTTAAAAGAATATAGAAACTAATAGAAACTAATAGGGATAAGGCAGTCCAACATTTGTGATTGATATTTAATTGACATTTCGGATATAGGAAACTAAACTTCAACTAATTCGTTTATACGTATTTAATTCTCTAGACGAGTATATAGCACAGTTCGATAATTGGAGTAGATACGACCTAAGGATAACCTAAGATCCCTAGATCCTCTTTCAGTTTCTTCTTAAGTAACAAGCACAGGTCTCTCTATAAAGGTACGCATGGCCATAGATCTCATAGAACGTCTCTATACGAGTATATGTAGTAGGTAACTTTTCTCTTCGCAAAATATATCAAACGATTAACATAACGAATCAAACGGAACCCTCTCCTCGCCTTCTTCATCTTCCTGATATGTTAAGATAGCGTTCGATTAACCAACCATTTAACAGTATTTTCCAACAGTTAATATATGTATGTATGTATATCGCTTTATCGCTTTATCGCTTTATAGGTATTATGTGGATTTATGGGACCGTGTTTCGTGTTCCGTGTTTTCTGGTGGTGCGTGTTGTGGTGGTGGTACATATAGATATTCAAATATTGTATACTTATATTTTTCTTGAATCGTTTCCGATTTTAACATCGATTTTAGATATGGTTTTCCCATAAAAAAAAAGCCAACATACTCTCCCATTAACAGCTTTCGATTATATGACATTTTCCAACACTGACCAGCACACTGGGATAACACTGGGTTAACGTATAACAGTAACGGAATGAAGAGTCGGAAAAGGAACAGCTAGTAACACTTTATAGATACATACAAACAAATTTACATTCAACATTGAACTCTGATGATCCTTCCTTCTTTCTTTCTTTCTTTCTTTATTCGGTTTTGCGGTCTCCTTGATATGCTTTTTGTATGATCTACCGTTATCATTCCCTTTTATCCTGAGAACCGCTTACAAATCATCGCCCAAACGATGGATCTCATCCAGCATAAAGTCCACATCCGCCTCGTTGACGGCAGCCGATGAGATGATCGAACGGAAGAAATTGGGTCGTCGATCGTCTGGCTGATAGCCCACCATCAGAGTCCCCTTCTGCATCATGCGTCCCTTGATAATGGGACAGATCTGCAGGGAGAGCGTGAGATCATCACCCCAAAACTTTTGGATATCTTTGCGTATAGCTTACCTTTCCCAACTCCGTCTCCTTTCTGGCATCATGGGGCACTCCTCGCAGCCGCTTGGGCACATACCAGAACGATACATTGACGCACTCTGGCTCCAGAATCAAATGGAAGCGATCGGACTGGGCGCGAATGCGCTTCAGCTGGTATTGGACCAACTCCATCAAGCGGTCCTGCTGCTGTTCGAAGCCCTCGGTGCCCTTGGCGCGCCACTGGAGCCACAGCTTGAAGACGTCGTTGTGGCGTCCGCACTGGATCACCTTGTCCCCAGTGTCGTAGCTAATGTCGTAATGCTTGTCGGTCATGAACAGATACTCCGCCGACATCTGGTTGCAGCTGATGAGGAGACCCTATAGGAAAACGGAATCGATATTGAATGGAATCCTTCCTTCGTTTCTGTCTCTCTCCCTCTCTGGCCATAAGTCAAGTTGAAATTTTAATTAAAATTCCCGCCTGCCAAAAGACGCAACTGTGACCGATGGCAACATATTGCAATGAATGTAAAAAATCGGAGGAAGGACGAACTGTGGCAGGGTGACTTGGCGCATTTGGCCCCCGAGCCACCAGTGTTGTCAAAGATTTCATTACGCTTGCCATTGTGTGTGCGACAACCCCTGTCTCTGGCTGTCCGTCCGTCCGTCCGTCCGTCTGTCTGGTCTCGTTCGTTGTTTGGAATGAAGAATAACAAGAAATTGTTCGAAACACAATTGGAATTCTTTGCACAAACATTGTTCAATGTGTATCCGAAAGAATGTTGGGTATCGTTTCGGGGCAGCAAAATGGGGCAGCAAAATGGTACTTTAAATATGGGGTTGTGCTGGAAAACTCAGCGAAATTGTTGTATTTTCATATAACATCATATCCCAACCAAAAAAGTCTCTGGGATGAGACTAAAAACCGAATATAGCTCTCCAAAACAAGATGCAACTCGAGGTGCGCATACTTTATATATTATATATTCTCTAGGTTATTCCCATAGATTTTATATAATCTCTCTCTTCCTAATGTATATTGTATGTATTATAGATCTACTTACATCCTCCTTGAAATGAATGGTCGAGCACTGCAGGAGTGCTCCCATCAGCTTGTGTGGATTCCAGGTGACCGAATCGGCGCTGCAAAAAGTCAAATCATATTCGTAAATAGACATTCAATTACGAATTACAAACAATTAACACTAAGCTGCCACACTGTGGCAGCTACTGCTACCCCGGCCCAACCCACCCCACAGACCCCGCTGTGCGACAAATGGGGGAGGTCTATCCACGGCAAGTGCCATAAATTGTGGCAATTTCAGGCCGCAGCACTTTAATTGAATTCAAAAGCGAGAGACACAACCCTCGGGCCAAGGACTCGGGGAGGGTTGACAGCTAAACATCCCTGGGGGAGCTATTTACAGTTATGTGGGTGCGCCACAGCTTGCTGCCTGCCAAAACCCGGTGGGTGTGTGGCTGGGTGGCTGGGTGGGTGTCTATAAACATGATCCTTATGGAGTGCCTGGAAGTGTGCTTCAGGTTTTGGTGCCCTCTACGGGTGCGAAGACGAGGGTATATTGGATTTAGGAAAACTGCCAGTTGAAAGCCGCCTTCTTTGAGAACTAGAATAGGTAATGGCGCCTACAATTTTGGAGATATGTAACTACAATTTGATACCTAAATACCTAGTACCTAAATACAAACTTTCATAATTATTGAATAAATTCTACTACTACTATTACTATTGTCTATTGAATCACAGACAAAAACATATAATTTGCAATCTGTTCTTCTCTTTATGAGCAGTGCTTACACATAAGCACTGAATAAATCCTCGTATGTTGAGGATATCCTCGTAGTCGAAACATCCTTCAATAAGCCCCCAACTTTCTTTCTTCCCGCATATGTTTTGTGATTTGAGCGGCGGCATGTGGCGATTGGGCCAAAGATGAGATTTCCTTTCGATTGTTTTAAGAAACTTCTCTCAAACTGAAACTCAGCGAATTTAAGAGGTTCCATCCATCCATTCTCTGTATCCATCCAATAGAGAGAGGAAAGGACCATTAATCAGTTCCCAGTAAGCCCCCAAAATGCCGCAACGCAACTTGTCAGCTGTATGGGCATTTTAATGATTAATTCGCATTGAGAGCCTTTCAATTAAGAGCCTCAATTTGCATGCCACAACGACGCTGGCTCTGGCGCTGGCTCTGGCGCTGGCTCTGGCGCTGGCCTGGCCTGGCATTAGGAGCCATTATTGTGGGTGATGGATGGATGGAAGATGGAAGGAGGCAATCAATTTGAAAGTGTTTTAAGGAATCTAGGCTGTTCCTGCTTGACCGCAGTCTGTCAATACGAACGACAGCTGCACTTGCCACATTTGCCTAAGCCCTCATCTCTTAAGGCGGAGTCGCCAGGAGTCGGAGGTGGGATTGGAGATGGATTCAGTAGATGGTCTGGAATGGGTCTGGTGCTAAAGTGCATTTCAGGTTTTAACTTTAAAATTAAAAATTCCTCTCCTCGGGGATGAATCACTTTCCCTCACTTTGCCGCTCTCCCTGCCACTCTCCATGCCACTGCCAGTGCCACTGCCACTCGCATTGTTTGTCGTAATTGTTGCGTAAGTAATGCCCACCCATTCATGGCCACTGCCACCCCCTGGAGGTCGCGGGTCGGTAGAACACGGGTTGGTTCAAAATCCACTTTGTTCATTTGTTTGTCTGGCCCAAAAATGCACTCGGCACTCCCCCCCGGCTCTCCGGCTCTCCGGCTCTTGGTCGTTGTAATCCCTGTAAGCTCTGAACACCTGATGGAGGCACTAAATGACAAATTGAGATTTTTCCCACATGTTGAAGTTGATTTTCAGCCCAAGGGGGAGACGACTCGGCCGAGAGCTGAGCGATGCGGGCCATTTGGGAGCATTTAGATTTAAATTCATCCTACAAAAAAAATCCCAAACCCAAACCCAAGCGGAGATTTCAATTTGTGTTTTGACTTGGCAAAAAGATGAGGGTGACCCAAAGGCACACGAGTTCATGCCACGAACGATGATGAATGAGCTCGACAATTGCTTCGGACAGAGGATGGCTGAGGGAGCTTCTATGAAGTGAAAGGATATGATATGAGCTCTGAGGAGCAGTCCCTAACCTTGGGGATCTTTCTACTTACCGCTCAACGCCAGTGAATCTGGGATGACGATGCTTGCGCGACATCAACAGACCGCCGCCCCAAGCAGCCTTTAAAGGAAAAATAGGAAAAATATGATTCGCATTTGGATATCCCAATCGCAATTGGCAATCCCCAATCCCCAATCCCCAAGTGAAGAAGAATACTCACATCGATGTGCAGCCAGCAGTTGTACTTCTCGCAAATGTCCGCAATGGTGTTGATATCGTCGAATGCCCCAAGGACCGTGGTGCCGGCGGTGGCATTCACAAAGAAGGGTATATCGCCCTTGGCCTTGCGCTCGAGAATCAACCGCTCCAGCTCCGAGGTGATCATCTTGCCGTTCTCATCCGAGGGCACCACAATGCAGTGGTCGGTGCCCAGGCCGCAAACGGCGGCGCATGACTTGATAGAGTAGTGGCACTGGTCCGAGGTGAACATCGCCAGATTTCCGGGCAGTCCACGCGAGCCGTGCTCCTTGTAGTTGGGGAACATCTTGTGCCGGGCCGCCAGGAAGGCGTACAGGTTCGAGATGGAGCCGCCGGGTGCCAGGATGGAATCGCCGCCGGACCAACCGATGATCTCGCGCATCTTCGACAGCACCACCGTCTCCATGAGAATAAACACTGGTGCGATCTCGTATGTGAACATATTGGTGTTGGCCGTGGCCGTCAGCCACTCGCCAGCCATGGAGATCAGATCGAGTCCATTGGACAACTGATTGAAGAAGTGTGGATGTCCTGTGACGGTTACACGGAAGAGAATCGGTTATGGGTCTGTTCTTGTGGGGATATGTTGTGTCGCCTGTTCTGGGGGGTTTAATGTGGCTGAAAATGCTTGCCATTTAGCCATGGCTGTCGCCCCCACGTCTGTCTGTGTCCCTAAGCTGACAGCAGATGTGTCTGGCAGCTGTGCTTCCATCGCCAGGAGCTTCCTTCAGCCAGCAGCCTTCATCTTCCGCCATCATCCTCGTTCCTCACTCCTGCTTTCCGGCAGCATTCTGCCACAGTTTTTTTGTTTTGTTTTATTAAAAATATATTCGAGGGCTGAAACAAAGGCCAAAAACGAAGCTGCACGGCTGACTGGGCTCGAATGGAAGCAGGACGGCAGAGCCAGTGCCAGGGCCAGGGCCAGGGCCAGCCGCCACGGAAGTGCATATGTTCAAGGGCAGACGCTACACACACAAGGTCCTGGTGGCCAATCGATGGAAGATGGATCTTAGTTTTTTTCGTGCTGTAATCCCTGTACTTTTCTCTGACTGAAGAGCTCTATAAATTGCTCATTTATTGTAGCTAATTGTAGGACTTGTAGGAAAAACTCCCACGAAGAACCAGAGAATGCTTTCAGAAAAGCATCAGGAAGCTGTCCGTCCGTCTGTCTGTCCGCCTGTCCCCCTGTTCCTGCTTGAACCCTTCGGCGTCTGTCAGTTCACATCTTGAGTGCCATAAGTCGTGTGATTAAAATCCCATTGCCCACAAGGCTAAATCCACCCACACACACACACAGACAGACAGAAGGATACAAGGAAACAAGGACTTTGGCAGAGCGTCGGCATTCAAACATTTCAATTTGCGCAGGAGTCACCCTCGACCCAGACAGCAGCAGCAGCAGCAGCAGCAACAGCAACAGCAGACAGCAGACGGCCAGGACTTTGAGCATGGGACTGAGAGAGGCAGTCATTCATTCGCATCAAAGGATCAGGAATGCAGCGAGTCAGAAAATAACAACGGATTTTGATTAAAGCTCCCCTCTTTTTATGGAGGATGATGTTGTCGTATCAGGTTGCCGCCGCCTCTTCCCTGCTTCTTGACAGGGCGCACATTATGTGAGATTAAGGATCATAAATGGGACTCTTATCGGAGTCTGGCGTAATGGCAGAGGATGCAAAAGAAAAAGGAGGAGCTCCTTAAAGAGAAGAGAAGCGGTTTTCTTCTCCTCCTATCACCATTCCCATACCCATACTAATTATTATTCTATTTTCCCCAAAAGTTTCCCATGCAATCTATGTTTATTCAGCGGGCAGCCTTGATTGCGTACACTTTTAATTCAATTTTTAGGCACACAAAAGTCAGTAAACCACACGGGCAGAAGGAGGAGGCGGAGGAGGAGGATGCCCGAGCAAGTCCCATTTCCTGGCAACCAAATCGCGGAAGCAACGCCTGCTTCCGAGACAAGGCCACAGCATCCGGGGGTTGGTTCAGGCAAGAGTACGAGGGGTTTGTATAGTAAATACGCTTATTATCGATACTCCAAACACAATTGCGGTCACGTGCGGCAAGAGACATAGACACAGAGCACAGGACACAGGGCACACACACACACACAGGAGCTGCCCCTGGCATTAATTTTCAATGAAATGAAATCAGCAAGGACATTCATCGTATACCACCAACACACAGCACAACCAAAAAAAGAAAGGAGAGCCGAAACGTGCGAATGACTTTTGGCTGCGAAAGCCAAAAGGGAACGCCACGGAACCCTTTCCCTGATTTATGATTGATGGCAGCCCAAAGGGACTACGAGTGTTTTTGAAAGGTGTAAACCAGCTTTGGGCCATGGCTCAATGGGCCATAAAATGGCTTTGTCTGACGCTTCATCCTGTGTGTCTGGCTGGCGGTGGAGTGCCATCAATATGCTAATGTGCTTATCTAGAAGGCTGCACACTTTGTGTCATAATGCGACCGCATCGTCCGGAGGCACGCGTCCGACAGAGGACATATGCTAAGCAGCAACAAATTTGATTAACCCGCGACTGGGCAAACACAGGACCAGAGACCAGAGACCAGAGAGACCTGATAAGGATGCAAGGGGATTCAGTGGACTCACCCGTCTTCACTTGATACTTCAATGTGGTGGCACAGTCCTCGATCAGCTGCTGCAGCGGCAAGGCCCGATCGGGCACCTCCAGGTCCAGCAGACGCTTCATGTCCTCTGGATGATGGAAGTCCAGTACCTTCTCGTTTCGATCATTGGTGGCCTTCACGAAATCCAACAGGACATCGACCACCTTCAGCAGAAACTCCTGTGTCTCCGGGCCGGCGGACACTGTTGTGGGCATGAGATCTGATAAAAAAAACAAAGAAAAAAGAGCGAACATAAAAAAAGGGAAGGAAAATGTGAATGCTTATCGGGAAATATGAAAAGCGTGTGCTGTGCCCCGCTTCTGCTGACAGGCCCTCGCTCTTATCATGATATATGGCTATTATTATGGTCTTGATTTAAGGGGAGTCAAACGGGGGATCCTCCAGGGGGGCTGCGGCTGAGGCTGAGACTGAGATTCATAACGAGCTTTTTATGGTCATCCTCCAAGGGGTGGCGGCAGGGCAAGGCCAACTGCCAGCTGGTGGTCGTTTCCTTCGAGTCATCCTCCAGCGGTGGCTGCAATTAATTTCTAGGGCTTTGTGCGGGGACTTAAGGTCTGGCCACTAAGCCACCAGGCAAATGGGAACAGTAGCTCCCGGGGAATCAATTGGGAAACTTAACGTTGCGCATGATTACCAAATGTAGAAGAAGCAGGAAGACGGAGTAAGGAGCGGGGAACAGGGAGCAGGGAGTAGCAGGAGCAGTCGTTGCACGACAAATTGTAGCAATTTTGAACATTCCTCGAGTTTACGGCAAAAAGTTAAATAAAATTTAATGTGCTTGACTGCCTGCCGATGGCCAGGCCAGGCTGTCAAAGGCAGCCGCCCACCCCATCCTTCGGGCTATGACTATCCATCTCTCTTCCCCCCGTGATCCTGCTGAAGGAGCAAGCATTAAGCACAGACGCTTCACACACGACCAGGATTCAGGATTCAGTGTGTCCTTCTCAGGCGTGCGCAATATCCTGTGACTAAACGGTTTATGTTTGTTGGGTTTTCAATTTGGTGCACGCGTCTGGCTGCCAGGGAGAGTCCTGTGCCTGTGCCTGGGCCTGAGCATGGTGGTGGCTTCTCCTTTGACTTCTGCCGCACGTCTGTTTGTCTCTCTGTTTGTCGGTCGAAAATCTGTTACAAGGCAACAGCAGTCGGGCCCGCTTTCACGCTCCACCAAAGCCAAATGCACACACGAAAACGGGAGCAGAGGCCAAAACAGGAGCAAAGGCTGAACATGCCGTTGTGTAGGACAGTGTGCATAGGCCATTTATCAAGGACACGAGTGTTCTGGACAGCCCAGCTTCTTGTCCATGTCCTTGGCAGACCTCCTGTTTTGTTGTTTGCCTCCCAGTAGCGTAGTGTCGGTTTAACACTCATTTATTATTTGCTCGGCCCAAAAGCGATTTGTGTGCAGCTATGCCAACGAGGAGGGGCAGGGGGAAGACCAATGTTTGCCAGAATTATTACTAGTAAATGGTTTTGGCAGACAGACAGACAGACAGTGTGGCTCATGGGCATAAGTTGGGGGGAAATGCTATGTTAACCATTTAGAGGTCGATTTTGGAATCAAATAAAGAATTTTAGGGATTAATCGTTTGTTCTGCTGCTTCTTACAACAATGGCACACACTGTTTATAATTACTGGCACGAGGAATCTAAGGAATGTCTCTAAGAAATCTCAGGAAATAAAAATCAAATTTCTATCTTGTAACAATATTTCCTATGGCATAAACACATGTATTTACTTATATTTTATTTACGATGTGTGGTTCTAGCTAGACTCCTGGTTACATCAGTATCTTAATACATGATAAATATAGGAAAACATGAGGGATAGGCACCCGAAGCAAATGCCACAAAAGAAATCTTGTCAAATCCAATAGGTACATAAAAATTGCTCAATTGTCGCAATTTTTCGATAGAAAAAAGTAGTAAAATCAATTCTGAGTGGAACACAATCATTTTTTAGACGAATGGTTTTTCGGAATTCGGGAAAAACCAAACTCCAATCACGGATTGTACAGCCCAAACTCTCAAACATGGTCTCATCGGATCATGGGGATATCTGACTTGAAAACTTGTCCTCTTACACATAATGCCATCTTGAGTTTTAAACGCAGCTATAAAAAATAGATATACATGTGTGTATATGTAGTGGTGAACGACTGTACTTCCTTTTGAGAATCATTTGAGGGTATAGTAAGGGGGTAATAGTTATACGAAATGTTGATCAATTGCCTGTTGTATAAATGTAAGTACATCCAAATATAAGAATCATTGTCTTATAAACTAGTATTATATTACATCATATGATGATACTCCAACCTCTACTCTGATATACAAAAATCGTATAAGTAACTTGGAGAATTCTATTCTATTAGGTAATGTTTCTGTAATGTTTAGAAATTCTACTCACCATATGCCGTCAGCTTGCCCGTCCTTTCGGACAGTTTATACCCGTTCGGATTAAGCGACATTTTCTCCTCTGCAATGGTATAAAGAAATAGATAACGATCCATTAATAGAGTGCACTAGGAGGAGTACCAGATGGAAGACCCTCCCGTAGTAGCCTACAAATGATGTGCGGCCGAATGAAATGAGAGTCTAAGGAAAAGGCCCTCAAGAGCGAGAGAGGGAGAGAGAGAGGGTGAGAGAGAGAAAGCAGTTGTTATATAAGTCTGCCTCGAAGTCAACTCTCTCCCTGTCCCTGTTCCTCTTCTAACCAGAAATTGCATAATCGAGGAGAAACAAACAAATAATCTACGAAAATTTGTATCTAGTGTGAGAATGCAATGAGCGAGTAAATAAACAGAGGTAGAGCTTCGATAGTAGAAGGATAGCAGATGGAGGGGGGGAGGCCACATAGACACAAGGACAACTGAAGGGCAAAGTTGGAGTGTGGGAGCGTGGGTGTTATACACACTGATTGCGTATACCACCCACTCGATGGAGGAGGGGAACGATTACGGTGTCCCTCTTGCCATTGGGACGCCTTCTGCTGTTGCGCAGTGAGCGTTAAGCTAATTTCCTCTGTTTTTCCTCGATATATATACACTATATACATATATGGGGATGTGCATATATGTATGTGTATATGCAAATGTGTACATAGGGATACAGACAGCGCGACAGCTGCAGTAAATGGAGAAAACCTTGGAGAGGGCCACTCCAAGGAGACTTATGCAACCACGGTCGATAAATATATTTAGTAATTCATGGATCAAGGTATACTCTATAGATATATATGCATATCTTTTACCAAGTCCCAAATGGAACACAATTTCCATTCCAATGAGAAATGAGCCAACAAGCAAAAAAGAGTCACCAGTTATGGCCAAAATCGGAGCAAAAGAAAGCCAAAATCTGGCAATTAGGAACAATTTCAGTATGCTGGTGGGGGCGGAGGGGGGGAATACATATGTCTGAGAGGAATCTTACCGATTATCCTGCGGATATCGTCGATGTATTGCCTTAGATAATTCACTTTGGCTACTGTGGCGGTGCCAAACGGTGTGAAGGACGATAGAAATGTGCGAGAAATGAGGTGGAGAATCGAATCGAATCGAGTCGAGTCTGGTGCGAGTAGTAGTTGTATCTCTGAGATGGATCTGCGAGGAATGCGAATTGTTTTGGTTCTGGTTTTGGTGCTGGCTCTACGTGGAATCTAGGAGGCAATCTACACAACTTACATAAATCCTTTCGAAACGACACACACAATAAAAAAATATCTTTCACTTTGGATTCAATGAAAACACAGGCGCGCGGGGGGACGGAGCAAACACTCGACTGAATATGGGAGTATATGTGTACGTAAATATATAGAACTCTGGTAAATATAATATTTGATTTGATTTGATTTTTATTTATTTGAAATTTGCTATTTTCAGCTTGGGATCTGAGGACAGCAGCCTACACTCGCTGACGATCTGTGGAGCTATGAGCCTTGGCATCCGTCTGTGGCGCCTACGAAGCTTTTCTTTCGGGTCAACAAAATGGCTGCCCACACAAACACCCACACAGACCTACGCACCACAGACCCACACACAGATACAGACCTTTGGAGCTCTTGCATAACCTTCACCAACAGCATGAGATGAAGAGCTCTTTGGCGCACTCTCTCTCTCTTTCTCTCTCTCTCTCTCAAGGCCTTCCATGTATGGGTATGCCATGCCACTCGTGACGTCATTGATTTTCGGGGCAACCATCTTTGTTGCTGTCGAGCTGATGGCGTGGGCGGAGCTACAGCAATGGGCGGACACCAGATACACACACACGCGGCAAAAAGAAAAAGCCAAATTATGTGCGCAGGACTGCGGAGTAGGAGGCCTCCTCCAGCTCCCTCTCCCTCTGCCTCTGCTCCCCCACCCATGCCCATTGTGACGTGCGAGAATGAAAAGCTAATTAACAAACTAATTTCTGCCACTGTTTCTGACATTTACAATATATATATTGGGATTAGGCGGCGTTGGCTTCGGCTTCGGCTCCGATAGTGGCGTCGGTTCGGCTCCGATGGTGGTTCACGTGACTCGATCGATATGTGGGAAAGGCGGCTTTAGATGAAAGGCTTCCACTGCGTATGATCGATGTTGCATCACTTGAGGGTGGCTAAGAACATGGGCCTCCTTGGTTTTATGGCCAATTCTGGTCTGTGAGCTAGGATGGCGTGATTCTTGGAAACTGATCTCTGTAGGGTGGCGTGATTCAAGTGGAGCTGAGTAAACGGCATCTAGCTTAGGGTGTTTGTGGGTGTAGGGTAACAGACATAGATGAAGGGTGAAAAATCTAGTAAATTTTAGATTTTCAAACAAGTTAAACAACTAAATAAAGACGCGGTTTTTCTGTAAATCAATAGGGTGTTTATTCAACGAATGCAGTGGCTTTGGGCGTACTTCGACAAGTGAAGTGAAGTCCCATTCCACTCTTCCCGCGAACCACCGTCGGCCGCACGCAACCCAATTCGCCGTCGGCGACCGTGAAGATCGGCTTGCGGTTCACCCGTAGATGGAGCGACTCTTTTGGCGTACGATACTCTCTTAAATGTATATCTTCTTCTCCAACAAAGGAAATGCGGAGCATGGACTATAGATATGTCACTCCCCCAACGTTACATTTAAGCCTGTCCTCAGGCGATTATTCTTGGATATAGTTCAGGTGCATCTCAAACTATGCATGCTGGAGATTCCCCATCTTCGTCTGAAGATGTTTCTATTTGTGTGTCGGGTTTAAGCTTCTTGCTTTTACTTAGATTAAACAATTTATAGCTTAATAGTCCTAATAGTCCGCGTCTTTATTTAGTTGTTTGACTTGTTTAAAAATCTAAAAATTACTAGATTTTTCAATAACATTATACAGAAGCAGCACGATTAAATTATACAAGATGGTCTATTCCAGCAACACGCTCTCTTTTCGGGGCTTATTTAGCTCAGTGCAATAAGCAAGCTTCGTTTTGATTGGATGTATGTTTAATTTAAGAGCATGAATAAGACCCGAAAGAGAGGGAATGCCGCACCTTGTATAATTTCATCATGAGCTGCAGTAGCCGGCAAGTGTAAGCTCGGGAGGATTTTCGGGGCCGGCAATCACGGACCCCTATATGTAATAAAAAACACCGACCTCACCGACCTCTCCCCCTCTCGACGGCCGTGAAGATGCGCAAAGAGCTGTACCTTTAAAGAAGATCTGATCTGAGTAGGTTTAAGGATCATATACCACAGCCAACCAAACGCTCACATGTGATATCGCATACAGGCAAAACGCTCTCATTTGGATCCGAAAATCAAACAGTTATGATACTGATTTCGTTCAGTTTGCGGCTGTCTCTTATGAGCCTGTTGCGATGTCTTTTAAAGAGACTTGGGAACTCTTTTGCGGGACTCCCGGGAAGACACGAGTTTTGGTAAACGCGTATGATACATTCCTTACTTTTGTGCCTTCAATTCAGAGCCTATCGACTCACGCCAAAAAACAGTCATGTCAAATTTTTATACATAGTTCTTCGTTAGAGGAAAGTATACAGCTAAATTCATGATTTTGTATTATTTTGGTGTTTTTTTTACTTATTTTACTACTCTATGTAGTGCGTAAAGGGAACGTATTATTTGTATGCCCCATCAAAATCACTTATCATGTGCGTTTACCAGCACTATCGCAAGAAATTCGACACTGGTCCCTGAACAAGTTCTACTGACAAAGAAATTAAACTTAAAAGCTCGTATGAAGATCATATTGTTCTCTCGAAAGACTCTATCCGTAGTTGCTAACTACGCACACTGAAAGAACTATGACTATACATATATGTATACCTAATAACTATGAGACGCGCCTGTTGTAGATATTTTATGTACTGGGTATCCCTAAGGTTGCACAAATTCTGGAAAAATTCCTTAAGAAATCTACAAAGATTTTTTATTATTCACCGATCTACCCGTAAGTGTGCTTGGGGACCCCAGAAACCATTTCCATTCCTATTTACCCAATTCTAAGATTAAAATAGATACATATGAGACATTCAAGACGAATAAAAATATTAAAATTTGATGCCTATTGTTGATATGAGAAGATAATAGCTTGAGTATCAGCAATCAGGATGCCATATCTTCTATAGAAGCTATCTGATGCTCCGTTAAGCTAAATCCTCTTTCAGATATGTCAATTTTGCAATGGAATTCTTGAAACCCTCTTCAGCATTTTCCTTAGACTTTTATCTGCTTGTACTGTCGGCAAATAAAGACTACCCTTTCGTGGCCAAGAATGCTCTAGAAATATCTCCGGTAAGTACGAAATACCTGTGGAAGCCCACCTGTATTATCTTTTTGACTCATCGACTGCCGCCAGCTTCACCCTAGTCTCGTAGTCCCATCCATCACTTGTGTCACTCAAATATTCTCGATTGCAGAGCAAACACACCTTCGGGTATTGGCTTATCGGAGTAAAAACCCCACTTCAGTGGCAAAAGCTACCAATAATAATTATCTCTTATCGGCAATCTGATGCCTGAAGAGAGAGAGACAGAGAGGGAGAGAGGAACAGAGGACATATGGCGATGGAAATCTGCGATACCATATCCGAAACAGTATTCGCACTTGACTCTATCGCGGCAGCCGACAAAGCCATCAAAAGTCTATATTTTTATTAACTTTAGCCCCCATTTCCCCTGGAGGTTCAGTTGAACAACTGCTGGCACTCGGAACGGACAACCTTATACCATACATATATCTAGAAGATTTCGCTCCAAAGGGTTTCGTTTAAAGGGTAATACGGAATATCAGGGAACAAAGTGAGTGAAGCGATGGGTATGGTATGGGAAATAGTATTTACCTGGCTGTGCTTGCACGTAGCGCAGATAGGCCCTGTAACCCAGATAGGCGAAAATCTTTGGAGTTTTTCTCTCACCCAAGGGGAGGGAGCAATGGCGGAAAGTCTGGCGGTGGCGTCTGGCGAGACGAGTCCCAGGAAGATTGGATAGGGCGGTCCGACGCGTCCTCTTTCGCTCTCAACTCTCAACTGGCGCAACTGGCGGAACTGGTGGAAAAAGTTCCATCTGGCAACAGCTGCCGGTCCCGTCAATGAAACAGGAGTTGGGGAACCAGTTTAGACTGTCATTAAGCTGACAAAATAAAGTCGGGCCTGCTGTTTATCGCTTTCGTAAGGAGTATGGGGGCTCCTGCTTATCGCAAGAGCCGAAACAAAGGAGGAATCCCTGAAATCTCCTTTTGAAAACGGTGTGCTGGGGTTTCCTGGAACGAACATCGCCAATCGATGGCGCTTGCATAAGCCTTTCGGTTTGGTAAATCAAGCGCATGAAATCGGAAACACAATGCACACAGGACGAGGCCCCAGGCCCCAGGAGGATGCTTTTTGCTGCCTACATTCGGGCGCGCGATAATTGCATTTCGAGCACAATTGCTCCTATTGTACGGAGCACAGCCTGCGCCAACCTACAGATGCCATTACACACATGCCAGCCATGACTCTTGGCCCCCAGCCACCCGGACACCCGGACACCCAACCACCCAGCCACCCAATCCCCACTCTTTTGGCTCCTCCTTCTGCCGTGCAACCCCAGCGATACCTAACCTTCCGTCTCTCTCTGTAGCCCAGCTCTGCGCCTTCGACCATGTGGCCACCGGGAGACCGACAGGGAAAGCGATATGGACTTGGAGTCGTCCTGCCATTGGCCGTTGGACTCCTGCTCTGCTCTGCGCAGACGCAAAGCTCTGTGACGTCATTAAGAAGCCCAGCAGGAGCAGCAGCAGCAGCAGCAGAAGCAGGGAGTGCTTTGGGGGATGCTGCTGTTCACAGGGTCACAGCAGCCCATATCCTTGAAGACGCGCGACCCAGCAGCGTAGTTCAGGATTGGAGTTTGGTGTGCAAAGAGCTCTGCGGGTAAGTCTCGGAAGATAGTTGAAATCCAAAGTGTCCTTGGATGTTAAGGATTCTGCTGTGCAGAGAAGTGTTAGAGATATAGGTTTTTTTTACATGTGATTTGTGTGGACTCATGATGATATTATAACAATTAAACAAAAACTAGAAAGTGAATGCTCGACTGTGGAATGCGGCGGCGGCACTTCGAGTGTGGGTGAGGCCTCTCAAGAGCCCGCCGTTATCGCAACTGTCAAACTATGTGTTCCACACCTGATCGGATGTGTGCCTATATCTGAATCGGTGAATCAATAAATAGCTCCAAGTGCTCTTGTTCTTTTTTTTTTGAGTGATTAATTACCCTGTAAGCCCAGGGTTTTTCTTTATATAATCAAAGTGTGCATATATCCGAATAAACGTTTGTCCTTCTGACTAAATGAACACTTATATAATGATAACGAAATAGTTTGAGAGCTGAGACTTTTATGATCTCTAAACAGAAGAGTCCTATGGCCAAAATGTGATGTAATATTTTTTTTTAGTTTGTTATTGGTTGCTATAATGTAATGTATGATATAACTACTTTTGTTACTTTTTCTTAAGAGTAGGAAAATAAATATTGCAATCAAATAATTTCTATTTAATTTATAAAAATAATTGTTATATATTATTTTTCGAATATAGTATTATATCATAAATTGTAAGCTATATTTAGAAATCCAAAGCCAAAGAGCTATAAATTACATAGCAGGTTTATATAACAAACACCTACCTTATTTCATAAAGATTTCATAATGAATTCCCATAAAAATCACGAAAAATAGATGATGGATTCCACTCTTAAGAGTTCACACAGAAAATGCCTTTCAACTAGGAAAAAAAACTATGAAAATATTTCGATTCTCTATTGCAGAGCCGGCCTGGGCGTTGCGACGCCTGGCGGGGCCCAATCTACGATCCTGAGACCGGAAATAAATGCGGCCAAGTGCGAGCAACTGTGTGGACTGCCAAGTGGTTAGTGTCCGCCCTGGCCAAAGATCTATATCTAACCACATATCCCATCCAGCTAACGTTCTTCGATTTGCATATTTTCTGTGTGTTCCCTTTTCAGATATTGCGGGCGATAGACTCTGCTCGAGCTTCTGCCAGCAAAGGCATCGCTCGCTGTCCGGCTGCAGTCCATGCCAGGTGCAGGTGCAGGAGGAGCAGAAGGAGCAGAAGGAGGCCAGTGCAGTGCAGGGCAATGCCGCCACACATGGTCCCAGATCCGGAACCGGAGAATCCCAGGTGGCAGTAGCGGGTTTCGCAGCCGCCTCGGATGGTAGCACGGCTACGACGGCGACACCCGACTGGAACGAATTGTGCAAGGCGCTCTGCAAGACTGGCGATGGCGGGTCATTGTGCAACTGTGATCTGTCGCCGTTCTTCACCTGAGGGGGGAAAGCCCCGCAGGGTGCGATGGAAGGCGCTGGATCACAAAATAATTTACATATATAATTCGAAAGTTATATAACATTTTGTTGTTCTTCGTTTTGGACTTGAGTTAGTGCTAGTGTTGTCTTTATATATACATATATTCTATATTCCATATCTTGTTGCGAGAGTTTAGTTGAAATACTGTAAAGAGCAAACAGAAATCTATAGGAAAAAGCTAACAAAAAAAAAACAAAAGAAAAGAAAACTATACATAATGCATATAAATGAGAGAATCACGCGCAAAGCCGGAGGAAGTGCGAAAATTCGACGAAAAAATTCCCTATGCGAATCAATTAATTTGTAATTAATTTCAATTAAAACGAAAAACGAAAAACCTAACTATAGAAGAAACAAGCTATATAGGAAGTAAGCGGAGAAGAATCCAACAGCAGAATCACACAGGGCTTCCAGTGTCCCCCCGCTGGATAGAGGGATGGAATAGATCGTCCCTTGGACATCCGGCGTGGGGGCACACCCACAGTATTAGGTGATTGGAATGGGGAGACACAAGAGAAAAACAACCAATTAATATCAACAAACACAACATATCGTGGTAAATCAATTACTTACACTCAACGTAACTCACTTTGGACTTTTTGGTTTTGAATTGTTTTTTGATTTTTGGACGGAATCAGCATATCAATTTACGACGGAGGCAGGAGGCTATCTGAAGTTGGTATCCGAACAGTTTCATTTTTTTGGCTTACAAATTATCGGCAAATCAAAAGAAAACAAAAAATCAATTATGTGTGTCACATTAACGGCCACGTTAACCAAGAGTTTAGTGTTGGTTACAGCCACTTACAGATATACATATATATATAAATATGAATATACATAAATACGATATTGGTCTATATATCTATACACGAAATGAGTTGCGATTGCAAATCACAAACTCAAAAGCGGGCAAAAAACAAAACAGAAAACCCTGAATACCCCGCGCAATACATTTACAATTATTATAGAAGAAATCATTCTATATATATATATACATATATATATATACACATATATAACATATATGCTAACATTATCTGTGTGTTTGGAAGACATTTTTTCGCATTGTATGAAATGGAAGACAATTTCAGCAAGCAACAACAACAGCAAAAAGCATTCTGGAAGACATGCGTCAATTTAACTGGGGGCACTCACCATCTTGCCCCCTTGCAACTAGTTCAATAAGACCCTAAAAATAACATAAACAATACACTTAAACTTAACTTAATCAATCCTTATTTCGATTCCAAAAACCTAGTCAATGGCTAGCACACGTTGTTGTGTCAAACGCGACGCTGTGACTGACAATAATTACTAGAAATAATACGAAAAACGGAAACAAAACAAAATGAAATGAAAGATAGATGGAGATGGAGATTTGGGTATTCAGTGTCTAAATATCACTAATTATTTAATCGCGCACCAACTATACTATATATATATAATACAATATATTGCACCGAACGATAATTACGATGGATAATTATTTACATAGATGGATAGAGAATATCGGAAGCAGGAAGCAGGAGTTTAAGAAGCATTATTCAGAGCACATTCATTGATAACCTAATGCGGCTTCAGTATGTATATCGATGTGTAGCACGTTAATCAATCACTAATTACAAACTCGTACTAACCGTACTACTAATCGTACTCCAATGCACTTGCATTTATGTATATGTATATGTGTTAGGCGTTGCGTTTCTGCCATGAATACTGCGGCTAAGGAACCATAATATCAACCCATATAATAAACCAGATTAATCAATAATCAACTTAAAAAAAAACTAAAAAACATCATCATCAATTGCGATTACAATTGCAACAAAAAACAAAAAACAAAAAACACACAACACCGAACCGAGAACCGTTTCGCAGTTTGTTTTCGTTTGTTGTGGCAAGGCAAGGAGGCATCTGTTCAGTCCAGCCCTCGTTGGGGTCGGATGGATACGATTATATAATAGAATAGCAAATAGGAAGACCCATAGTTGAATTGCTTGAAATGCCATATACATAGTATGTATGCCGCGAGTGAAATAACCCCGAAGAAAATCAGAAATTTAAAGACAATTCCACACAAGTAACCGAAAAACTGACATCTAAAAAAACCAAAAACAAAACCAAAAAACAAAAGAAAGCATTCAAAGTAAAGGCAAATATATCTATTATCTGTTAAATGTTGTAAAGCCCCTCTAAGCACAAAAAAAAGAAAAACAAGCCCAAAAGTCTTTCATTTGGGTGGGAAAGGAAATTGGCTGGCCATCAAATATTTCCCATCTGCATAAATCGGCAAATGGAATATCTTGGATTATGTTAAGAATTTACGTGGCAGTCACACGTAGTTCCAAAATGGTTTCTGCACGTAAATTCTTGAAAAATCACGGTCCATCATATGTTTTTGAACCAGGTAGTCGGAAGAACTTAGGGATACCCAGAAGGAAGCGTTGCAATATTTTACCGGGCCATCCACAATATTGAAGAACCGATAAAACCGAAAACTCAGTATAATATAGAATGACTATGTCTACCGAATAACTGAATTGGGATCAAATCGGATTTTTATTATAGCCGCAATAAAGAACTCCATTAAGATTAGCTTTTCGACCCCTTTCACGCGCTTTCTCATTCCCTCTCTTTCTTCCTCGTGCAATTTGAACTTTCTGGCCGCGGTTCCTATTTTGCCGCTCTCTCTCGCTCTCATTTCGAGCAAAATTGAGAGATACCGCTCCACGCATCCAGCAACAAATTAATTCTTCCCCTTTGCGAGAAAAGAGAAAAGTTTATATGTTCGTTTATATTAATTTCAAAATTTCATTTTTGCCCGTACAAAATCATGCTTTGATTTGTAATAACTTGTCAAATTGAACACATTTTTATTGATTTGATTTTCCACCAAAAGATTTCCGTCAAGCTTAATCCCAAAGCTCTTGCTTAGCGCAATAAAATTCAAATTTAACGACATGAAGCTTTACCTGAAATATCATGTACGTCAGCTTCTGCGAGGTATCAAGCCGATTATTGTGCACAGATTTCTACATTTCATCTTTTGCGGACTCACAAGCCGAATCTTTTAACACACAGATTTGTTTTCAAATTTGAAAAACTTGCATAATTACGCACATAATTAGTTAGCATAATAATTATCTAGTAATTAATTTTGCTAATTGCGCCAGAACCCGTACGTACATACATATATATATGCACAAATACGATATCGATTCGGCTTTTATTTATATTTAGTGTTAAAATGAACCAAAACAAGTATTCTTCTGTTAAATTGCTTATTTATTGCGCATGCATGATATATTCAAACATAATCATTGGACAGAACGAGGCAAACATAAACTGGACGTGTTTTTCTTTTCACTATAATTAAATTAATTTAAAAGTCACGTTAGTTTAGTGGTCGGTCGTGTACAAATATTTAACAAATTCATGAGTATACATTTCAACTAATTTATAATTAAACGAGGAAGATGCATTGTGCTTGCGCCTTGGGCGTTAGTTAATTAGTACGATCCTCGCATATTAAGTACAAAAGAAGGCTAGTCAGTGGTCAGTGGTCAGTGCCGTGCCCGATCGGCGTTCGCTAGGAGGTGGTTAAAAAACTAAATGGGATGGTAACGACAGGCCAGGCAGATCATCGAAACGAAACTTAGCTTCATATTTCAGATATCAATCCCACAATCTGGTTTCCCCTTAGCAATATTCTTAGAAAACTTGTTAACCTATTATATCATAATTTACATTGGCAAGTATGAATCGTTAAGTATTTGTTAGATTTGTAGCTTTAGACGTTAATATAATAGATTTCGAAGGGCTTCTTCTGTCACCAGCCGTTGAGTTCTGCTCGAACAGTGTCTTTTGTGCTCATATCTGTGTATGTTCTGGTCTTTGTGTTTGATTCCCGTGCGCATGCCAGGGTACGCGACAGGGATTAGCTAATCGACATCCGATTAGAGAGACGTCTTCATCATTCGGACGCCAGCTCATCGATGCGACACCGCACGGCGTGTTCGAGCACCTCCAGGCTGGCGTAGTCAAGCTCTTTGACCAGGCAGAGCGTGGCAGACAGTAGATTGGAGCTCTGACGAAAAGGGAAATGATTCAGTTATACATATATCTTATCGATATTGTGCCATATACTCACCCGGTTAATGGGTCGGCGATGATAACCCGAGTAATGATTCGCCACAGAGGCCGACACGTTGTTAGTGGATTCGCTGTAGCGACCCTCGTGGCGTCGGCTGTAAGGGAAAGAAACCAATTGTCTTATATGCTCATGCGAATCCTCTGTAATCCCACTGCTTACCTTGAGCGTGGCCGCTCCTCTGGGTCCCAATCGCCGCCATTCTCACGGGCACTGCCATTGCGATAGCCAGTGAAACGATCCCCACTCTCGGGAGCAACGCTGCGACGTTGAGGATGGGCCAGCATCTGGCTGCCGTACGGATTGTGGTGGACCTGCGGCACCTGGTGCTGCTGATGCTCCTCCCATTCGGTGAGGTCTGTCTGGCTATGGCGATAGTGTGCCGGGTAGGCCGGGCGATCCGACTGATAGTATTCCTGTTCGGGGAATACCAAAATTAAAAAGGGGACTTGCATATCGACCATCGATTCATAATCGTTCGAATGTGGGGGACACCATGTGGCAGCAAGCCCCTTACCTTCATCGAGTGTGCGGATATGCTTGGCGGGATGGGCGCTGGTCGCACCTCCCGGTAGCCAGCATTCGGACTGCTCTCCTGGTCAGAGCCCGGCGAGCGCTGCTCGTCATCGGGCGTTGGTTAGTGGTGCATTCGATTTTAATCGGGGGTTGAATTGTGGTTGTGGTTTTGGTTGAGGTTGTGGTTCGGATGGTGCATGGGTTTTTGTGAAAAAGTGAGCACATTAGAGACGTTAAAATCGCATTGGTGTCCCCCCACCCGCAACGACCATCCACATGACGGAATGTTGAGCAAGTCGCACTGTTTTTTGGGGCACAATCTAATGCTGCCTCAATGGCTCATTAGGCCGAGTAGCCCTTCCTCTATTCTCTGCATATATAACGACCCATTTTTCTCCCCCGTTTCAGTTTCGGCTTTTGTTCGCTGTCGAACTTCGGCTTCTTTGGCAATTACTGTTTGGTTTGTCTCTCTCTCTCGTTTTCCCTGTGGCTCCCAAAGTCAACCGAGTGACTTAACCCACAAAAGCAAACAGACAATGGGTCCAATGGCCAAGCGACGGGAAAAAGAGAACCTTAACCATGTCGCATTCGCAGTCACAGCCGAAGCCATCGCGTGACTCTTTCAAGAGGTTACCCTCCTACTTCACCCAAGTGTGACGTGGACCCCCCATCCACGCCCTGCCCTACCCTACCCTATTCAGTAGGGTGCCCCCAAAAAAAAGTGGGCTCGGCAACGAGACTCAGCATACTGTCGTGATGGATGTGCGTAGGGGGTGGGGCGGTGGCGGTGGCGATGGCTGGTTAGGAAGTGGATCTTACATCGTACTGCTGATAGGAAGTGCGCTGCTCTTTGGTTAACGTGTTATACATGGGCGATGGCGGATGCACGGGTTCCTGGGAAAACCAAGACAGATTAGTGATTAGTTTTTGGGACAAGAAAGGGGGAGATCTTAAATATTATTCTGGAGCATCTGATTGACTGCTTGTATATGCACTCCCTGTTCAGTTATCTTTGCTATAGTATTTATAAGCAGACAGACGGACACTCCTAGCTTGATGGATCCACTGCCTTCTCCTGCTCTGCCCATCTCTCTTTTGCGGGATTGTCCATCTCTAGAGGTTACCTTGGTGGGTGTTGGGGGCTTGGAGCCATGCACCGGCAGCACCTGGCTGCCACCAAGATCGCTGGCACTGTGCGTGATGGTCCCTTCGCTGCTGTGGTTGCCCGGCGGGCTGGCTAACAAAAGCGGCTTGTTAATGGGAACGGGATTAGCAGGAGTGGAGATACAAAGACGTGGCGAGAGTTGAGTTAAGAGTTAAGATTAAAGCCAAGGCAAGTGTGAAACCAGGGCGTGGCGTGGGAGAGTCTCGACAATGGCAGCGATTTACCTCTCGCATGATGGGACTCGAACTCTGGCGTTGCTGTTGTGACTGCTGTTGAGGTTGTTGCTGTGACTGTGAATGATACTGTTGCATCTGCTGCTGCTGCTGTTGCGGTGGCGGCGAGTGTGTGGGGTAGCTGTGCTGCGGCGATGTACGCTGCTGCTGTCGTGACTCATAGGCATCTTCGTACACCTCATCCTCAGGCACCGAACTGGCGCCACCGCCGCCAATGTTGCCAATGCCGCCGCGGCGCAAGGCATCGTCCAACTCCTCCTGTGTGACTTCCACATTATCAAGTTTCTTCAGATTGGGCAAAGCGCGCAATATGATCGCACGGTAGCTGCAAATGCGGTGCGTAAGTGTGAGTACGCTACTCATGGGGGGCTTCCTTCGACCGCAAGGAGGTCGGAGAAGGGTGTTACTCACTTGGAGCCGGCCAGGTCACAGCAGGGATTCTCCTCAAGCCAGAGGTTCTTCAGTGCTGGCAGATTCTGTAGGTAGGCAATCTCATTGATATCCTCAATGTGGTTCTTGCGCAGATAGAGCTCCTGCAGCTTCGAGCATTCTTCGAAGTGCGCCAAGGTGCTGATTTTATTGACGCTGCAAAACAAAAGGAAACGGAGATAAAGAGAAAGAGTTTCTGAAGAATGTCTCACAAGATGTTCGAGATGTACGAGTATCTGTGGTTCAACAAACTTTCTCTGCTATTAAGCGACAAAGGCGCATCGGCCTCCAACTAACTGCCGTGAATCATGAAAAGATTCTTTCGGTGGCAGCTGCGTGGCGGGGTCATTAACTCTTTTACCACACAAGCGACCGCCGTTAAAGAAGCACCAGATGCGAAGACCCGATAGCCAGAGGCTCTTTGTCAGCATCTTTATCTGTAGGTCAGTTTCGGTTAGCACCTCTATCCATCGATTCATTGATCCATCGATGCTAATTACTTTCAAATGGGCAATTGCCGGCAGAGGCAGAGGCGCGTGCTTTGATTGTTCCTCCCTCCCCGTTTTGCGTGGCTCTAACACCCTCCACCGACCAGATAAGATATGGGGCCTACGGAGGAAGTGTATAAATAAGTGGCTAAACTTAGCCACGACTCATCATTAAATGGCACACGGGTGCATTGCCTCGAGGAGAGTCGCCACCTCGAGTCGAGTTGTCTCCGAGTGGCTCTGGAGCCGTGTTCCGCTATTTTTAGGACTGGGAACTAAAGCAGGCCATTTGTAAGTGGAACCAAAAGAGAAATAGTATGCATAATCCGGGTCCCGTACCCACCCCCCTACCCCACCCCATTAACGTCAAGGTTGCCCGCAAGAGTCATGGCACTTGAGCCCTGAGGAGCACGAGGAAAAAGCCACGGGCACGCAATTCAAATCAATATGGATTGCTCATAACCAAAAGGAAATGGAAAAAGAAAAGGGACTACGCCAACGCGTTTCACCTGAACTGATTTATGGGCTGTTCCCAAGAATATTGCGTACTCCCCAGCACTCGACGCAACCGCCACCACCACCACCACGACTCCAAGGCAAGGCCTAGCACAACAACAGACAACAACTGGGAGAAAGAAACCCAATCCAGTTGTTACTAGCTGCCCAGCGATTGGGAACAAAAAGGTTTTCCTTGTTAAATGCTAAATAAAAGACAGTCAATTCTGATAGTCAAAGGGGATCTAGAAGTTGTTGCCCCCCAATATACAATGCACAATATATACTACTATCTATTACGAGTAGGCTGATAAAGCCCAACGATAAAGCAAAGTTGAAGAGCCTCGATTGCGGCAATAGCTTCCTGATAATGGGCCATGACATATATACGTAGATCTGACGATCGCTTTGAGAGTTCTGAAAGAGGGTACAAAGGTTTTCAGGTTGCATGAAATCCTACACAAGAAATCTCCTAGGAACATAAGTCCATGTCTCGTAAAAGTAGAGGCTTGGACCCCCTTTTAGAGAGTTTTCAATGGCCCTAACAAAAGCATAACATAACCAAATACTAACCTAATACAAGATTCCCTATTTGGGAAATAATATTTGGGTAAACTTAAAATAAATATAATTTAAACATATTTTAAACATTTTCAATGCCTATCGATTGGTGTATTCAAAAAGATTCCGAAAAGTTTAACCTTTTGGGCAGATCGAAGTTGACGAGCTTGATTCATAGTCGAAAGATACACAAAAGATACAACTTCATAAGTCACTGTCCCCGTCTCTGGTCTTTCTACAATAGGCTGCTGTTTATCAAGATTCTCTTCCTGCTCTTCCGATGCCTCAAGTTCAATGACAAGCCTTCATCATCAGAGCACTCCCCATATGGTCATGTCTTTTGCATACACCTCTCATACTTAAACAAATACGAATATACAATGTATAGCATATACATATATGTATATTATACGTACAACCGTGCATCTGAGAGTTGTCAGCATATTGCCAGCAGATGACGACGAAGTTTTGACTTGGGGCGGGGAGGGGAATCGATTTCGGTGACCTTGGCAGTCAAAACTGATTGTCGCCTTTTAAGGCAACGCCATGGCATGCAAGCCAATCATCGCGAGTACGAGTACAAGTACAAGTACAAGTATCGCTGAAAAGAGTACAGATTGTACAGAAGTATCTTTTACAAGTATGTATGTCTCTCTGGAGCCAGTCTCTGAGTCAAAGCACAGGCCCCCCTACGCACTCGCCACCAGGGGGCCCACGCCACGCCACACCACGCAGCTGGAAAAAGTACGAGGCAAGCGACTGGTCTATTGCCAATTTTGGAGCTCCCACGACTTTTAGCTTATATTTCTGCTATATCTGCCTGTAGTTTTTTTTGTTTTGTTTTTTTTTTTGCATTAATTACGCGCGTTACGAGCGTGCCAAAGTATTTCTCGTATTTCTGCCCGCCTAATGATGATGCCGGAGCGAAGCAGCCGATGACATCACTTGAAAGCAAATATCACTGCCAGCAGAACGTACCGCGGAACTGAAGCGTACTCAATCAGAGCGGGCTTGCAGGAAATGAAGATGATACGATCCTTATATGAGGGAGAGACTTACCTAAGCGCCAGCACCTCGACGCCACGCATGCGTTTGATGATGGATACATCGGTGAGATCACTTCCCCTGGAAGAAAAGGAGAATGGAGAACAGGGAACAGAGATCAGAGATAGTACAGATGCTACAGTAAGCCCTCACTCCTAAATGATTGATTCGTGCGGTGAGTGCAGCCCGTATCTGAGATGGGCTTAAGTGTAGGCCTGACTGGCTGGCTGCTGCTCGAAAAAGTAGTTCAAACTGCTTTTTAGTGCTTTTTCCAAGCATTTTCATGGCACTCTAAGCTCTTGAGTGGCAGGCGTTTTTCCACTCCGCAGCGGAGCGGAGGCAGTCGTGACGCTCGGCAATGGACGACACTTCTAAACTGGTTAGAAGATTGCCCCCGGATTTGGGTCAAACTGGAGGGGCATCCAGTACCCAGCACCCGGCACCAGCAGGCACCCCAGTGAAAGCCGCCAAGGCATGCCCCAAAAAGTGGGCAGATACGATACGCAAGCAGATCAGAGCTCTGCTCTGGCACTAGCAAGGGGCACGCCACCGTACGCTTTCACCTACGTTTGCTGCTAATGCTACAACTAGTGCTACAGCTACTGCTACTGCTATTGCCACTGCACCTGCACGCTTAACAATTAACAATAGAGATCTATCGCAACAGCTTACCAGCAATTCAGTTTTGTAATTAGGCCCAGATCCGATTGCTTGGCCCGAGCGATGACCATTTCCTCCGTGAGGCGCGTCATTGTGTGTGTTGCTTTCCAGTGACCCGTGCAGTCGAAGTCGCAGTCCAGTCCCGTCCACGGATTCCAGTGGTTCCACACCAAACAGGTGTGCCTGCCCTGCCGCTTCGTCTACGCTCTGCACTCCTCTATATGTTAACCGCACACAAATGACCAATTTCAGATGCGGCTGGGGGCACGTAGAGAGGTTGAGTGGCGAACAAACAACAGGTTACTACGATATATCTCTCTCGCTATATATGTATATATATACATATATATCTAGTGTTTGTTTTTGTTGCTATTATTGTTACCGATTCGCCTTGACGTTGTTGTCTCTGACGTATGTTGTTGTTGCTTTTGTTGTAATCACTGGCGTGTCGTTGTAGGCGTTGTTTCAACTGATGCAATTTCGTAATTATGAGAGGCTTGGAGTTCCTTCGAATGGAATTCGTATGCGGAGATGCCTCCTCAGCGAATCTCGCAGACAGCAACGTACTATCTCTCGCACGGATGACTAAGCACCGCGGTTGTTGCGCTTTTATTTTTACTATCAGCGTAATACACCGTTTACACTCGTTTACTCGCGAAGCTGTATCTGAAGCTTTAGCTATTTTTGTGTATTTCTCTATTCAAAATTATTGTGCAAGCCGAAATGTAACGAAAATAAATGTGAATATTTTTTGTAGCCCCGTACAAAATAATTCACTTTTTGCCTGGATCGATTTTTTGAGAACAGATGTTCTCTGTATGCTTCCTTCCGTGAGGCTTACTGGTGTATGAATGAAATTTTTGAATAAACTGTCTATGGCCTGTATTTTGAACTGACACTTGGTTCGCAAGGGCAAACTATGTTAAACAAAAACAAAAAGGTTTTCCGATTTTCCATGCACCGTTTTTCTTGCAACCACAAACCGATGCGATGTCTTCGCCTGCTCTGTCAGTGTGTTCGTGAGGTATGGAGCGGTGCAGAGTGAGGCGAAAGACCAGACTCGACTCGCGCGTGCTTTACACAATGTTCCGCTATGTTCATAAAACTACAGATAGTTTTTTCCCAATCGGTGCGCTCGCAACGGCAGTCGCTACTTTACAGACAGGGGCCTTTTGGGGCCGGAGCGATGGAGCTTTTGCTCCACACACATACACCCACACAACGATTTGTTGTCTCTGTTTACGAATAGAGTGTGAAGAGGAGAAACGTGAGGGTTGGTTGCATTTCGACTAAAAATCGAAATGGCAACAGGGCTGCCACTAAACATGTTTTTAAATTAGATCTAGCATACCGGTTATATTTACTTCAATCTAAACCATATTTTTAAAAAACAACTAACAACATGATTTATTTTCTTCAAAGTTACAAATTTGAAACTGATGCCATTTCCAATCCTAGTTCAGGATATCTTCTTTTGTACACGACAACCACCTGGAACTCAACAAAGACCCGAAACTAGACAAAGACTAACAACATGATTTTTCTTCAAAGTTACAAATTTGAAACTGATGCCATTCCCAATCCTGGTTCAGGATATCTTCTTGTGGACACACGACAACCACCTGAAACTCAACAAAGACCTGGATATGCTTCAGATATTTCTCCCACTGGTAGCTGGTCAGGCGTCCACGATACGTAAGTGCAACGATACCTAACCATCGATGACTAATTAACGATTTTTTTTCTTGTAGTTAGTCAACGTATATTTATTTCCCTCGCCTGTGGTGGTTTGCACAGCGAATTCCCAGGTTCCCAAAATTTTAATAAAATAATATACAATTAAGCGTAATCAAATTCCTCGTTATCTTAATTTCAAATGCGATAGGACAACCCTTTTTCAGTGCAGCTCAGTGAGTCGATGCGTATTATCGATATACAATAAACGCAATTTTGAGCAGTGAAATCTTAGTATTTCTTGCACCGTGAAACTAGCCAGCATCTAGTATTTTACTTAAATATATATTTCTTTATTTATATATTTTCGGAAGCGAATCACATAAATTTATGCACTAGTATTCGTGTCGCGGAACGAAAAACAGTGCTGCTGGCGGAGCGACGACACAAGACACAAGCGATTATTGAATTGTGGAAACAAAACATCATCATAACCTTGGGCGTGTATTAATTACTCGCTTCTAGCAGCTAGAAACCAGCCAGCGTCTCCCCCAATAATTGTGCTGACATCTCCTCTACCTCTACCCCTCCTCCACCTCCACCTCCTGCCCCAAGTGACCAAGTGGCGGATATAGCAGCAGAGCAAACATCTGGCGAGATAAGGGCGCCCGATCCCCTCCCCAGTCCCCACAAACGAATTTATTGCAAAAACGGCGCACAATTTTTTTGAGCTGCGGAGAAACGTCGAAACGTAAGTTGGATTACGTCATCGTTTGGCAACAATTTTAGACGGTGATTGTTTGGTTTGTGTTGCTATACATTTCTAGACTCTGGTCGCTGGTCGTTCTGTTCGCGGCGCTACTCTACTCTAGTATTGGACGGCGACGCCCCCTCATCATTGTGTATCTGAAATAGGCTATATATTGGGACTGAAACAGACGATGATTCATGTAGGCGAGAACACCTGGAACCTGCAGATCCTCATCACAGATCTGCAGGTGGAGAAGACGCTGCGGGTGAAGGGAGATCAGCACATTGGCGGAGTGATGCTCCAGCTTGTGGACCCGGAAATGCCCAAGGACTGGTCGGATCATGCACTGTGGTGGCCCGCCAAGAACGTGTGGCTTACAAGGACACGCTCCACACTGGACCAGGCCGGAGTGCAGTCGGACTCGTTTCTCCACTTTACACCCATGCACAAGTTTCTGAGGGTGCAGCTGCCCGATCTTCGGTATCTCGACTACCGCGTCAACTTCTCGGCCAAGACCTTTGGGGCCGTGGTAAACCTGTGCAAGGATCTGGACATACGCTACCCGGAAGAGCTGTCGCTCTGCAAACCCGTCGAGCAGGAGCACTTGAAGAAGAACTTCTCGAAGCTGCCACAGAAGAAGATCCCTGTGGCGGAGGTCAACGGCGTGTCCTACCTCCAGCCAGCACCGGACACCAACTCCTTTGTGCCCATTGCCGCAGCCTACAACGGTAGCAACGGCAGCCTGGACAGGTCGCACAATGGCAATCTCCTGTGTGCCCCTGCATCGCCCTATGCCACCACACCAAGGCGGGCGGCCACAGCACCCGGAACACCGATCAGCTCGCCCACAGGGACTTGGAAGCACAGCTCCAATGGATACGCCAGCTACGATTCGAATTCCAGCTTCGGTGACTTCCAGGAGAACCTGGCTGTCTCTCCCCGATCCCCCAGTCCGGACGTGCGGGCTCGTCTGGTGCGGCCCAAGACCCTGGTGGAGAAGGCACGCCTTAATGTGGGCTGGCTGGACTCGTCGCTGTCGATCATGGAGCAGGGCGTGCGGGAGTACGACACACTCTGTCTGCGCTTCAAGTACTTTACCTTCTTCGATCTGAACCCGAAATACGACCAGGTTCGCATCAATCAGCTTTACGAGCAGGCCAAGTGGTCCATTCTCAACGAGGAGCTGGACTGCACCGAAGAGGAGACCCTTATGTTTGCCGCCCTCCAGTTCCAAGTGAACCACCAAACGGAGCTGCATCCGCCTGGCATAGATTCCGGGATAGAGACGTCGAGCCAGGAGAATGGCGGCGAGGATGACATCGATTCAGCTCTGAATGAGCTGCAAATTACACTCGAGGGACCCAGCAATGGAAAGGATCAGGGCAACATAACCAGGATACCCGAGCTTTCCGACTACTTGAGATTCCTCAAGCCACAGAGGTTCACCCTCAAGGGCTACAAGCGCTACTTCTTCACCTACCGGGATCTGCACTTGCATCTCTACAAGTCGCAAGAGGATTCGCGTCGCGGTGCTCCCACCATCAGCATCAACCTGCGCGGCTGCGAGGTGACTCCCGATGTTCATTTGGCCCAAGGAAAGTTCGCCATTCGTCTGGAGGTGCCACCCGAGGGCAGGAGCGGGCCCAACAGCGAGGTCTGGGTGCGGTGCGAGAGCGAGGAGCAGTACGCCAAGTGGATGGCTGCCTGTCGCCTGGCCGCCAAAGGTCGTTCACTGGCCGACAGCTCCTATGACAGCGAGGTGAGCAGCATTCGATCCCTGCTGCAGATGCAGAAGCCCGCTCAAGGGGCTCCTCTTACCATCAATCCACGCAGTGTGGAGCCCATGGACTACCTGTCGCCCAAGATGCTGCGCAAGCTGTCCAGCAAGGCGGTGCAGAGGATACTGGAGGCGCATGCCAATGTGAAGAAGCTGCCGCTGATGGACGCGAAGCTGAAATACATTCAGGCCTGGCAATCCCTTCCAGACTTTGGCGTCACCCTGTTCATCATCAAGTTCGATGGCCACAAGAAGGAGGAGCTGCTGGGAGTGGCCCACAATCGCATCATGCGCATGGACCTCAATTCGGGCGATCACATCAAGACCTGGCGCTACAACACGATGAAGGCCTGGAACGTGAACTGGGGCATTAAGTGCATGATGATTCAGTTCCACGACGAGAACGTGGTCTTCTCGTGCCAGTCCGCCGACTGCAAGGTGGTCCACGAATTCATTGGCGGCTACATCTTCATGTCGATGCGCTCCAAGGAGAACAATCAGACCCTCAACGAGGAGATGTTCCACAAGCTGACGGGAGGATGGTCGTAAAGGGATCATAGCAACCATAGAGCGATGCAGATGTAGATGGAGGAGTACAGCAGCAGTCTTACAAGTGCCAAGCACAAACTTCGTCGCATGTTTTATCTATATTTAAAGAGTTCGTGTGCGTGTGTGTAAATGTTAATGGAAAAAAAATGGAAACGAAGATAGAGCAGCAAATACCTAGACTAATAACGACCTACACTGATGATAACAATGTTGTGCCTTTTGCCAGAAGCAATCTTAACCAACTCCAAGTCAATGTTCTGTGTACTGTGGTCTGTGTTCTGTGTATGTATGTATTTCTAACAGTTCCCCACAGCCCCCGGAGTCCCAAGCCCCAAGCCGCATGTTAAAGCTACAACTTTAGTCCAAAATGGGGTGATATAGCCCCCCAGAAGCAGCCTTTTTTTTACTACTCGTCGTACAGTTTATTGTGTGTGGACTAACCAGCAGTTTTATATATTGTATATTTATTAAACAAATTAATAAGCAGAATAAATTATTTGATATGTTTTTAATGATCGTAAACAACATGATCGTGTCGCGTTGTGTTGTGTCGTGTCGCATTTATTTGCATACTCTTCACTCAATCCAGGCATCCACACCAGACAGATAGCAGCTGGAAACTCGAACCCTGAGCTGGGCTGAGCTGAGCCGCTCCTCTGGGTGCTTACTCACCCGCCATGTCGGAGGGGCGTGCTGCAATATAAAGCATGCTTATTGTTATTAATAACAATTTCAATTGAATTGATAAGCAGAGAAGCGACGTGAACTCATTCTTTGCCCTATACGGAGATTACACAGACACTTCATGGAGTTAGCCGTTGATTGATGACAGCGTTGAAGAGTTATTACTGAATGGGGTCGCATCTCAGGGGGCAAAGCAAGGATGGTATGGAGGGAGGCATGCAAAATCAAAGAAGTCTTCAATTTAATTCAATTAGGGATAATAGCTTTATACTGGAGGAATTTGCACTGGTTTCTGTTAGTTTATATACAAATTAAAATGAAAGAGCTTACAACCTAATTGCTTACAACGTAGAAGGACTTTTTAAATTCGATAAATCAGTGACACAGTTTTGCGCTTTTGCTCAGTGAATTGATAGGCAGTTCCAGTTCAACTGCAGTGTTATGTATATGGTATATTTACGGTATATAATGGTCTATTAATAAACTTTTTACACTTGGTGCGTTACCTATCGATATCGGAAAAGACGCAGAGAAGCAGATCTGCCGTTACACTATAGCGTCTTTGCGTCTTGAAAGAGGAAGACAAATCACTAAACCTACAGCAAAGATTGACAACCCACAGACTTCGGGTGGGCTGTCGATCAATTCGATCAATGATGTGTCGATCAATGATGTGGCGCGAGCCGAACGACGCTTAATTGCTGGCTTTTCTCGTTTTCTGCAGATTTAAATGCCTGCTTGTTTCGGTTTCTGTCTTGTATCAACTTATTTTATTATATGATGGGCGCTAGAACTAAACTTTCTGTTCGATTCAGTTTTTTATTTCTGCACTTACGTCACCCTTCACTTTAAAAAATTTTAAAATATCGACTCTTTTTGAAGACGTTTGCCTTGAAATATAAATTTTATTTTCTGCGGGTCCTGATAAAGTGCCTAGTTGCATTTTAAAACATTGTGCCCAGTCCTTATGCCAACTCTTAACCTTTCTTTTCAATCTATTCTTGAAACAGTCTTGTCTCCCCGTAATTTGGAATGAGTCGTACATAATTCCGCTTCACAATAAGGACTCCAGATCCAACATACAAAATTACCGAGGCATTGCAAAGCTCTCTGCCATTCCTAAGCTCCTTGATTTCCTGGTTACCCGGCAATTGCAACATCTTTTTTCTAGCTTGATATCTCCTTCACAACATGGTTTTTTTAAACATCGGTCAGAAACTACCAATCTGCTTGAGTTTTCCTCCATAATCAACCGTGGATTTCAGAGCGGTTTGCAAACTGATGTTATTTTTACGGATTTTAGCAAGGCATTTGATTCGGTTAACCATACTCTATTAATTCAGAAGCTGTCCCTATTAGGTTTCCCTAGTAATCTTCTAAGTTGGATTGTGTCGTATCTTTCTAATCGTACACAACGGGTCTTATTTACTAATGTTTTATCAGAGATCGTTAACGTTACATCTGGTGTGCCACAAGGTAGTCATTTGGGTCCGCTCCTCTTCATTTTATTTGTGAACGACCTACCCCAAGTTATAACATTCTCACATACATTAATGTATGCGGATGACGTCAAAATCTGTCTGCCCTACTCCGACTTGTACTTGCACAAACACCTTCAGCTGGACCTAAATGAATTGCTATTGTGGTGCTCAAGTAATCTTCTATTTTTGAACCTCTCGAAATGCAAGCTTATGACATTCTACCGTCGTGCTCCACATTTTGTACCTTTTTCTCTTGGTAATCATGTGTTGGGTCGAATTTCAAGTTCAAATGATCTTGGAGTATTATTTGATCGTAAACTGTGTTTTAATAGTCATATAGCTGCGACAGCTAATTAAGCTAAGGGTGTTTTAGCATTCATCAAGCGTTGGTCCAAGGAGTTTGACGACCCGTATGTGACCAAACAATTGTACATTCCGTTAGTGCGCCCGATATTGGAGTATTGTTCCTGTGTGTGGAGCCCACAGTATAAGGAGCAGCAAGCTATTCTCGAATCAGTTCAGAAACAATTTTTGATTTTCGAACTTCGTAATTTACACTGGGACTCTGGTAGAATCCTGCCACCTTACCGATCTAGGCTAAAACTTATTGACCTACCTTCGTTACACCATCGCAGAATATGCAATGGGGTAATGTTCGTGCACAAGCTCCTTCTAGGGATGGTGGACTCCCAAACTCTCTTGAGTCATATTGAGTTTACGGTTCCCTCTCGTTCTACTCGTTCCTTTAGACCTATCAGGTTACCTTTATTTAGGTCAAACTATGCCCAGCATGAACCTTTTAGGGTTTTATGCTATAAATATAATACCCTTTACCATATCATATCCCCTGAACTAACCCTTAAACATATAGCATTTAGCATTTACAACCACCTGAACTCTGCTAACCTGTAATTTTAATTTGTTTTTTTAATTTTATTATATTTTATCTTTAGTTCTCTCCCCAATTTATATAGCATTATTAGCAGATAAGGAGCGAATAAAATAAATAAATAAAATAAATAAATATCATACATGACTCCACATTGGAATAATTTATACTCTTACTAATAATTTATAATCTTACTCCACATTGGAATAGATTATATATAGATGGTAATTAATGTGTCCAGACAGATTTTATTGTCATACTTATCCACCAAATTTGAAATCATGTGTCTATTCAAAGACAGAACCTTCAAGAACGTATGTGTGATTTCTTGATTTTTCAATTGGATAAAATTATGAGGATGGAGGATTCTAGCTGGCAAGTAATATTAAGCCGAATATCGAGGAATATGTTATTCGATAAGGCACAGGGAATGATTAACCCATTATCGACCAGTGGGTATTATACAAATACAACAAAATTAAGAAACATGAACATTCTTAGCGCAGTTAAGGGGAAAGATATTGTAGTAATTTTTTTTTAAATTGAAAAGAGTAAATGATGGGGAAGGGTGGATATACAAGGGCTAATAAACAATAATAAATCCATGTTTTTACTCAAGCTGTTCACCTGTTTAAATAGAGGGGGCTTAAGTGTGTTAAATTCGTTCTCATGAACGTGAGCTCTTTTGGCCTCGTGTTAGCCGTCATATTTTGATAGAAAATTCTTAATTTGTGTTAAAAGAGCCTACTAGTATTCAAAAAAAATACTTGTAGTAATTCGAGGTGACTGTTTAAGGTCTGAAAATCATCATGAGCACCGAATCAACGAAACCAGCGCCCAGCCAGGAGGCAATTGTGGCCCAATTTCAACAGCTGCGGAACGACCAGCGAAATTTAGCAAACAACCTGAACACCCTGGAAATGGACTTGAGGGAGCACAAGTGAGTCACTGGCCGGCTACCAATTAGATATTTTAATGCTAATAGTTTGTTTTGTGTGTACCAGAACTGTGATAGAAACACTGAAGTTGGCCGATCCTGACCGGAAATGCTTTCGCCTAATCGGCGGCGTCCTCTGTGAGCGGACCGTGAAGGAGGTGCTGCCGCAGCTGGTGGAGAACCAGGACTTCATTGCCCAGACCATTACGTTAATCACTGAGGATCTGAGCAAAAAGGGCACGGAGCTGAACAAATTCAAGGAGGAGCACAACATCAAAATCCGTGGCGAACACCTGGGCGCCGAAGGCGGCAAATCGGATGCGGAGAGCAGCGGCAGCAAGTCTGAGAACCGCAACGTTCTTGTCTCCAACTAGAGACCGAAGCAAGCTAGAACCCAGCCTGCGCAGCGTATTTATTGTCTCTATGTATGAAATGAACTCTGCCAAGATTTGCGAACAATAACTCAACCAATCACGGATCATGGATTGAATACTGAAGTTCTAATGTTATATGTAATTTTTAGCTGTAAGGCGAAGTTCACACGCCCACTCACATCCCAAATCTCTCATTCACGCATAACACACCACACCCATACAGCCACACGCCACACACCGGCCCCAAAAGTAAACCACTTCTGTAACAGAATGAACTTGTTTGGTGCTTTATTGGAACACTCCTCAGGACTCCTCCCGGCGCTGGTAGTCCCGCTTGCCGCCGGACTTGCTCAGCAGACGGATATTGGTGATGCAGATGTCGTGGGACACGGCCTTGCACATGTCATAAACAGTGAGGGCCGCAATGGAGACGGCTGTTAAGGCCTCCATTTCGACGCCCGTCTGGCCGGAGCAGCGCACAGAAGCTTCCAGCCGCACGCACTGTTTGTCGGGAAAGAGCTCTGCCTTCACCTTTACCGAGGAGAGCGAAATGTTATGGCACAGGGGAATCAGTTCGGATGTCCGTTTGGCCCCTAGAATGCCGGCCAGTTGAGCCACACTCAGGACATCGCCTTTGGCCAGCTCGTTGGCTGCAATGAGCTGAGTGAGTCGCTCCCCTACCATAACGGTGGCTTCTGCTCGGGCCAGTCGCGTGCTGGTTGGCTTCTCGCCGACATCCACCATCTGTGCCTTGCCCTGGGCGTTGACGTGGCTGAGGGTGCTGGAATGGCGGGCTGCCTGGAGCAGCTGTGAACGATGAGAATGAAGATGATGGTGGAGCAGTGCAGCAGTTGCAATGGGAGATGGGAGACAAGTGTCCGCTATCCGCCTATGAGTATCATCGGGCGATTTTCCATCTGCGAGAGGTTCAGCATGCCTGGGGGAGAATGCTGAAAATGTGAGTACTCCTCTGTGACTCCACTGATGGACTCCATTCAAGCTCACCTGCGTGCTGTCGTTTCTTGCGCCGCACTGCGGCTCCGATCAGATCCACCAGATCCTCCTCGGACACGTCGCTCCTCATGGCGTCCCGCAGCGAGAACTCCTTGTTCCCGAACAGACAAACCTTGATATTGCCGTCTGCGGTGAGCCTTAGCCGATTGCAGGAGCCACAGAAATGCTCCGTCATGGAGGTGATGAATCCCACCTGTCCCTTGAATCCCGGCACTGCAAAAGCCTTGGAAGTGTCGTTTGGACCATTTGGTAATGCCTCGAATTCGGGCCATCGCTGGCGAATCAGCTCAACCGTCTCCTTGAACGAGATCAGTCTGTCTGTGTGCCATTTGTTGCCGGAGAAGGGCATGTACTCGATGAATCTGACGTCCACGGGCCGATCTCTGGTGAACTCCACAAAGTCACAGACTTCGTCCTCGTTGAAATTGCGCATTAGTACGCAGTTGACCTTGGGACGGTAGCCCAGCTGCACGGCAAGATCGATGCCGGCAATGACCCGTTCCCAGCCCTTCCGCCGGGTAATCTTCTCGAAGCGGTCCTTCTTCAGTGTGTCCAAACTGATGTTGAGCGAGTCCAGCCCTGCCCTTTGCAGGGGTAGCAACAGACGAGTGAGTACCAGGCCGTTTGTGGTGATGCCCACATGCTCCAGTTGGGGCAAGGCCTTCATCTCTGCCACTAAATCGACAATGTCCCGCCGGACAGTGGGCTCTCCGCCCGTAAGCCGTATCTTTCGCACTCCCTGCTCCACAAAAATGCGGGCCAGACGGAGTATTTCCTCGGTTGTCAGCAGATTCGCCTTGGGCTGCAAGGGCACTCCATCGGCGGGCATACAGTAGTCACCTGAAACACATGTTTTCCGTGAATTTCGCCACAATATTTAATTAAGTCCAGGTATCCACTTCAGCCCGAGTGGGCGAGTGGGCCCTGGGGCTGTTATCGTATCATCATGGGTGTCGTGTCGTATCACTGATAAACGAACGATTGGCCCAGAACTGTTGCGGTAGGGTTGTTTGGAAACTTACAGCGCAGATTGCAGCGTTCCGTGAGTGAAATCCGCAAATAGGTGTGGTGTCGCCCAAATGTGTCTGTCAGCGGTGAGTCCTATGAAATAGAGGATTAGCTGATTCATTCCTCATTAGAAACTGAGCTGCTTGCACCTGTTTGTTGATTCTCTCCGGCTCAGTTTGCGCACTTGTTGCCAGTTTCAGGGAACCGGTTGCTGCTGCTGCCGAAGCCTTTTGGCGGAGGGGAATCGGTGCTGCTGTCTGGCACAGCAGCCTGTTTGCGTATTTCACCAGCAGCCGCATTTGATTGATGTCGCGCTCTAATGAATGAAGCTTACGTAAACCCTCAATTTGCTGGGGGCCTAGATCAAAGCATACCGTTTAATAATATTTAATGATAAGCAATTACATATGCTCACGGCAGGGCAGGGACGCTTCTTCTTTCTATATCTCTCAGCGGGATCCAATTCCGGCAGCACACGATCCACTCCACACTCGCCGAGCTTTGTTTGTAAACTAACGGCGCGGCCGGTGATTCTTTTTGGGGCTTTTGGCATTGCTAAAGCTCCCTCCATTTGTTAGATCTGTGAGTGTGTGTCTGTGGAGTGCTACTGTGTAGAAGTAAAAACACATACATATAGAGCGCACCGGCAAATTGTCGGCATTCGGAAATGGCTTTGCAGGAGAACACGCACTCCATGACCTGAGCAGAAATTTGTAAACTTCAGCCAACTGTAATAATTGCTATATCAGCACTTACATAATATGAAACAGTATTACAAAAGGTCCACTGCTGTAAATATTCGAAAATATTCCAAAAGTTGATAACGTGGGGCATTCCTTATAGACGTGATAGCCTTATGACATTATACTTTGCTGCGAGGAGGGAGATAGCATGATTGACCGTTGGTGGCTGGTGGTTAACAGCACAACCGTTAGCATTAACAGAGAAAATCGATAGATGTGGACGTTATTGATGCACTAATGACGTTTTTGATGTACTAATAAAGATGTCGATTAAATAAAGTAGTTATTGATATAATAATTTAGTTATCGATTTGATATTTTTTCACTGATCTGGCAGCACGGACGGGCGGTTCCAGTGTCATAAGACTATAACCGATAACTGGAAAATATCGAATACATTCGATGACCCCAAGAACAGCTGATCACGATACGTTGTACTTTGATCGGCCGTTGCTACCAAAACGATGTTGAAACCTTCTACATTCCAAATAACCAGATAAACAATGGACTTTCGCAATGCCCGTGCCAGGCAGCCGGAAATCGTGCGATCCGTGCAAAAGGATGCTCGATATACCAACGAGCTGGCCGAGGACTTCTCGGATGTCCTGCGCCTCACTGGCCCACGAAATTGGATTAAATTCAATCAAATGTGCAAACTGCTGGCGGAGCTCAGTTATCACGGATTCGCCTCGGTAAACAACCTTCAGACGCTAGGCGAAGAGTACACGGGCATCATACAGGTGGATGGCAACTACAAGCAGATACCCAGTCGACTGGCAAGTCTTGAAAGTGGTCTTATCATACAATTCATCGTCTTACATAGACTTATCTCCTTTGTAGATGCAACTTCTTTCCATTGTTCTAGAGTTTGGCGGGGATGCTCTTTTTATTCGGTTACTGCAAAAGCTGGACCTGTACATCGCCAATCACGAGGAGATTCGCCCCGAAGCCAAGCTTCAACTGAAGAAACTCATCCATCGCCTGAAGCAGTCGCCCGGTTATGTGAAAGCCCTGCACAAGTCATTTTTTTACCTGAATTCCAGCAAGTACCAGCTGTCCAAGCGCACCACTGGCATCAACTACGTACTCATCCGCCATTGGCTGCAGCCAGAGTTCTCGCTGTACGGCTACAAGATCCTGGGCGTCATCACATTCCTCCAGGTGACCGTCTCTCTGGCAATCAGCAGCTGGGATGCCTGGCGGGAGCATAAGCGTCAGCAGCTTGAGTCTCTCAAGCAGACGGGCAAGCGTTTCCTCCAGCGCGCATCGAGTGTCAAGTCAGCGGACCGCGATGCCCCTCAGTGCATACTCTGCCTGGAGCCGCGCACCAACTGCAGCCTGACGCCCTGCGGCCACATCTTTTGCTGGGGCTGCATTTTGGAGTGGCTGGAGGAGCGCGACGAGTGCCCGCTGTGCCGCGAGTCCCTGAAGAAGTCGCAAGTGATACAACTACAGAATTACGTCTAGGATTATATTATTATGTCGATTTATTTAAAACAATTACATAAATATTTGTATATATACATTGTATATGAGGATTTCGTGTTTGGTGTGTGTGCCCTAATTACATATATTTAATTCTTAAGTATATTTCTATTTACAATAAGCTAGATAGTCAAACAGTCAACGTCTATATAATATCTAGATGTACAGTGCGGTTAAAGATCTGCTTGCGACGCCGCGACTCGAACGCCGAGCGCGCCTCGGCAGGCGACTCGAAGGCGACCCTGGTATCTCCGGTGGGCTTCCCATCGTCGTTGAAGCGACGAATAATATCATCGGGACTCAGCTTGTAGTCGCTGAAGAAGCGTAGGATGTCCTTTAGCTCAGCCTTGAAGGGGACATTACGCATGGCCACCACACACCCGGGACGATTGAATTTATCGGGAATCGAAGAGTTGGTGCTGTTGTTGGGCACATTCAGCCCTGGCGACAGGCTTCCGGTGCCGACGCCGCTTGGGATTATGGGGGGATCTGGCCTGGCAAACGGATTAAAATGCTGTTTTTGTGAGCTGTTGCTATCCTCATCCTCCTGCCGCTGCCGCTCCTGTGGCACCTGCTGCTGCTGTTGTTGCTGCTGGTTGTCAAAACGACTGGGACCACGGCGCCTAGACGTAGGCTGTGCAGACCCCTGTCCGGTGGAGCCACCAATGTCGCTCAGGCGTGGCCCATTGCCCCCGGGTAAATAGTCCATGAACGGCTTGTTCATGCGATCGGCAATCTCCTGCGGCGTGATGGCCACTAGCCGCAGCCCACGGCCACGGAATCGCCGATTGTGGAACTCCCGAATGGCCTGCTTGGCATTGGGTCCATCGGCAAATTCGATAATAAACTCACCTGAGCTCTGATTGCGATCGTTCAGCAGCATTTCGATGTGTTCGATACGCAGATTCTCCTGGGAGAAGAGCTCCCCAAGATCATTGATTCTTGTGGCATATTCACAGTTATGAACACGCACGAATTTATCCTCTTGGCGGGGAGGACGCCCTGACTCATTCTGGTGGGACATGGGCATGCCAAATGGACCGCCACCGTTGTGGTTGCGATTCATGGATGGCTCCATGGGTCCTCCTCCTCCGTCTCCGCCATTTTGGTTCATATTACGGTTATGGTTATCCATATTGTTGTTGCCGTTGTTGTTGAACGGAAAATTGTGGCCGCCATTTTGTTGCTGCAATTGCTGCAGTTGCTGTTGGACAACGAAAGACATCATACCGTTAGCTAATGGACCAGTGTTGCCAAACGGTTGCATGTGATTCTGCTGCAACTGCTGTTGCTGATGCTGCTGGTCGCGATTTTGATTGTCATCAGCATTGCGTCGCCGCGGATCGCTGTTGTACCTCGCCTGCATGGCGCTCTCTTCGCGCAGCTGCTGCTGCTGGAGCTGCGCCTGAATCTGCTGGCGCCTTTTCTGATCCTTGAGCAGCTCCTCCCGCTGGTCGGCCTCTTCCTTCAAGAGCTGCTCATTGGCCCGACGCTGTTTCTCCTTGGCCTGCAACATCTCCGCCTGGCTGCTGGGGCGCACTCGCAGCTGCCGGAAACCTATGTAATGCCGCGAAGTGTCCTCCAATGCCGACAATGCCTCGGTCTCGCGTGCAAACAGCACAAAGGCAACGAATTCACGGCGATTGTTGGGACTTGGCGCCAGCAGGATATCCACAATAGTGCATGTGGCGGAGAACATCTTCATGATGTCCTGCTCGGTGGTCAACTGCGGCAGATCCTCCAAATACAGGACATTGAAGCTGGGCAGGCCGCCAGCACCGCTGCCACGATCGCTTGCATTGCGACCACCGCCATCTTGTTGCTGATGATGCTGCTGGCTACGAAATTTCTCATCGGCCTGCTCGAATTCTGCATCGCCGATGGGCACAATCTGCACCAGGCGATCGCGGAACATAGTGTTGTTACGCTGTAACGCCTTCTGGGCACTGGACACCCGCGAGAACTCTATGTAGGCTACTCCAGTGCGACTGCCATTCACAGTCATGATTTTGATGCCATTGTGCGGTATATAGAGACCCTGGAAGTACTTGCGCAGATCGCTGTAGGAGATGCTCTGGCACATGCCACTGATCTTCACATAGCAGGTATCAGCCACGGCCGAGGACATGCCGCCGCCGCCACCGCCGCCTCGGGGACTAAGACCGCCCCCTCCTCCACCTGGTGATCCGCCCAGGGAAGGCGATAGCTTAGCTGCCGTCTGCTGCTGGAGGAGCACCTGCTGCTGCTGCTGAAACAACTGCGGATATATCTGCGCATACGGATTGACATTGGCAAACGCAACGTTCTCCTGCGCCTGCGGCAGCCTCTGTACCTGTACCTGTTGCTGTCCCTCCGATTGGGCAGGACTGTTGGACGCAGCTCTGGCTGCCGCCTGCAGAGCGGCAATCAATTTTTGAGCATCGGGGGCCATTGGTGGAGCTGGGGCTGGGGCTGTTGCCGGGCCATTTGAACTGGTCAAACTGTAGTTATTTGTGATATTATTGGTGGTATTGCTGGTCGTATAATTCTGTAACGAGGGCAGAACGGGTGGCACGCCTAGGCCGAGGCCCATTCCTATGTTCATGCCCTGGAGACTCCCTAGTCCCGGTAGACTTACGGCAGCAGTAGTCTGTGGGGGATTGGCCCAGGGCGTCAAACCACCAGCAACACCACTCACGCCGCTGGATGGGAGCTTCAGCTCGCGCTCATTGCTATCGCTACGCTCTGAGCGACGCTTACGCATACCAAGATCACGTTCCCTTTCACGTTCACGTTCTCGCTCGCGCACATGGAGCTCACGATCGCTGTCCTCAGAGCTGGAGGATCGACTGCGAGTGTGACTACGACTGCGGCTCTGGCGGCGATTCTGACTGCCACCGGCACTGCCGCCTGTAACCTCCGTTAGAACAATGCCGGCCTGCTGCTGGTAGGCCAAAAAAGAGGGCACCCCAGCCTTGCTCTGGCTTTGGCTTTGGCTCAGGAAACTATTAAGGCCACCAATGATCGGTGGCTGTGGTGCTGCCACAGGAACTGGCATGGGTACGGGCACGGGTACCGGCACTGGTGCCGGTGCCGGTGGCGGTGCCGGGGCAACGGCTGGTGTGCGTGCCGTCTCGATGACCTTTTGCATTTCAGCGCGCGATGAGAGCAGCAGGCGCACCTGGATCTCCATGAGTTTCTCGCGATCCTTCAGCATGGCGCAACGAGCATCCTCATCGGTACTAAAGATGTTTGTTTTGGTGGGGGGAAAAAAAGAGAGAAAGGGAGAAAGAGAAGCAACAAATGAGGCTAGGAATTCTCAAAGAATTTTGGTTTCGGTTTTGTATGGAGAGACGGCACTGGAACCCCCCTAGTGAGTCCTCCAGGAGCTCTGAGAGCACGTGTCTCCGTACTACTTAGATATCTACTTAATGGACTACGTTTTTGTGTTTTTTGGTTGTGTGGGCTAACTACCTGAAAGCGATGAAAGCATCGCCCATCTCGCCTCCAATTATGTGGACACCGCCCTCTGGTATCGAGAGGCCCGTGAAGAAATTTCGTATGTCGCGGGCATTTGCCGTCCACGGCAGATTTTGTAACCGAATAATCACACTCATCTTGATCAATCAATTAACTTGCAACTTGAAATTTATTTCTTTCTTTTCCCCGAGAGCTAGACAGGGACAAGAGACAGACGTATCTCTGATCCTATCCGACTTTCAATGATCCTTCGCTGCGTGCCCTGTCAGCGACTTCTCCATCGATTAATCGCAGCTCTCGAAAATGGCTTCAGAGGTCCCTTGCAGAGGGACTCCTTTCAAAAAACGTAAGATTGGCTCTGTAAGAAAAATGGAAGACATGTGGATATTGTGACAAGCAAATTGAAGAAGTTACAGAAACAGTTTTTACTAAATATCAATAGTCGTGTTGATAATCCCGATGTTATAGCCACATGTGCCATATGTGACTAAAATACGATCAATCTATACTTTATGACACCTTAACTTTTTAATGAACAAGATCGGTTTGAATTGCAGAAATTTCTTTTAAAAATTATATCACTGAATGGATTTTAAGAATTCCAACCGAATCTATCGAATAAAATGTTGAATTACCAACACAGCACGAAAATGTTTGATTTCCGACTAACGACTGTAACCAGACTTATATTTAGAAAGCAAATCCATAGATACTTTGATTCGAATTTTTCGGAATATATTAAGCCTACTACTTCTACTAGATTCCGCCAAAGTGGTTCCATTACATTATAGCGTCAGGCAAAGAAATTACAGACCGTTTTATGATCTATTACAGGCATATATCCATATCTTTGCAAAAATGTAAATGCAAATGTTGAAAGGGTGCCCACACATTCAACAATTCATTTCCGTTTTGTACACAAATGCTGTGATATTTATCCTTAAATTATAGCGTCAGGCAGTAAAATAATCGATTTCTATAACATATAATCACTGTTTAGAAGCAAAATATCAGAGAAAAAACAATATCTTCCAGCTCTAATCATTCCTTTTCCTTAACTATATTTATTTTGCAAATTAAAACTTAAGCATTTCCCGCATAGAACACCATTTCCCACTAACTGAAAAGCGTCAGGCCAGAGGTAATCGTAAATAAATATCCTTCTATTCATATCATGTGAATATATTTATGAACCAACTTATGATCCGAATCCTCAGATTTCATTTCCAACTTTTCCTTCAAAAATAGACCAATATATACTTTATTCGATTCGTTAATTACCGTTTTCCAAAATAGAGCTCCCCCCATTCAAAGCGTCAGGCCTCGGGAAGCTCAAAGGATACCCTAAGATCTGAGCTTCGTCTTTAGAGATCCCAGAGATCTGTTTATCTATCATTAGCATTGCATGCAATTCTTCATTTCCGACATTAGCAAATCTTTGTTGCGACTATACGAGGACTTCCTGAGTGGAAAAGCCTCTTTGCTACTTTGCTACTGATATTTATCGCTCAATTGGCTCGCACACATTTCGCGATACACCATTCGCGAATGAGCTCGCATTTTCTCATGGCAATCTACGGTCTGGGGGCAGGTGTCTGTTTAGGGTATTGCATAAGACGAGACCAGTTTTTCCAATCAGCTGCGAGTCGTTTTCCCAGACGAAACCAAAAAAAAACTCCACTCGAGAAAGATCTGAATGGGTCTGTGGCTCACTTACCCAGGAGGCGGCGGTGGCGGTGGCGGATGACCTTCGCACATGATCTTCCACAGAAACGGGAGAGGAAGATGGAAGAGTTGTCCCTACCTATTAGTACGCCCCCATTGAATGGAGGCTGTGGCATGATCCACCATGATCATTCCTCCATGATCATTAGGCGGCTTTGATTTCCTCATTAAGAGACGCATTCAATTAGTTGAACCGGGGGACGGACACCATGCAAACTGCTTTCCCGAAAAAGAAATGCCACGAATAACCCGTTGATCGTTGTTGTTTTTTTCGTAATGGTTCGGTTCGTAATGGGAAAGCGATTATGCAGCTTTAATTCAATTGCAACTCAAGACTCGATACTCGATCGACCCAAAACACAAACACAGAGCCCGCAGCAGACAGTAAACAGGAGACAGAAGACAGGAGACAGCAGGAGGAGCCGCGCATGAAGGCTGATCCGATCCAAGCGGATCGGTTTGTCAGTGTTTCGATGTCAAAGACATTAAGAGTTGGGGTGCTGCCGCTGCTGTCGCCTATTAGCGCGGCGCTTCAGGAAACCCAAAACTCCACTTGGCGCTCTTCCACAAGAGTCTGCGCCGACTCCTTCCGCTTGACTATATAAAAAGCATTGTTGGCCATGTGGCCTGGCAGTAACACCAACGAATTGACCGCGTAACCGTCTCCGAAGTCGGTGTTAATCATCTCGTCGTCATCGCCAGTAGCTCTGTGATCAGTGAATTGATTGAATCGTTGATCGTATCGATTGATCGATCGCATGCCTCGTTGAGGATCAAAGCAATGAGAATCCGTACAGTGAGTGATTGATCGAGGGATCCGATCCGATCCGATCGATGTGTGCCTCAAACTATGGACTGTGACTTTATTTTTATTTTTTTTAACAATCTGTGGTTTACCCTACCCCCACGTTTTTTAAGCGATCCTTTAAGCATCATTTAAGGATCACAAATCACTCGGGCAAATCACTATAAATTTGTTTGGGTTAATGAAAAGCAACTTACTGTTCGATTTCCTACTAGATTTGCACTAAATCTTCAGTTCTTGTAATAAATGTCCGCCACAATCAATCATTCAGTTGATAAACCCTTTTATAGTTCTTTATACATGCGTATAAATATATATATATTATATATATGTATATATTGCACAATCTCCTTATCATATAAATTTCCTCTGTAATACAGAATTTAAAACAAGATTAGATGAAAACTGAACTCATTTGGGCAAATGAATTTAATATAATAGCGAATATAAGATAGATAAATAGTCTGTAATGTTTGGGAACAACTCAAGGGCCTTACTAACCCAGAGATCTAAGCGAATGGAGACAAAAAAATACCTATAATGCCTAAAATGCATAGATTTCCGATTTATTAGACACATTTCTATTAAATAGATCTACTATTTTATTATCCAATAATCTGTACAGGTCTTTACGACTAAAGAACTAAAGCATCGCAAGAGAATCAAAGCTAAAACTCCTAAAATACCCTTAATCCAGCTAAAGTCCCTAAACCCCAATCTCTCTAGGGCCTTACTAAACCCAAAGATCGATTCAAATTGCCAACGAAACAAAAAAAAGAAAACGATTTTTCACATTGGAAACTCAAAAATAATGATGGTACAGGTTCCCTGCTTTCAGACAATGGCCGCTTTGGGCCTTCTAATGCTTGTTGGCGTCCATGGAACCACCATAATCAGCATTAAATACCCGCACACACTATCGCAGCAGCAGCAGCAGAAGGCAGGCGGTGAAGTGGGGCTGGAGCATCCGCAGCCGGCAAAGCGGGATCTTAGCTTAAGCTATGCGGCCACCAATATTGATTCCAAGGAGGGGACACGCGTCAAGACCATCACCGTGATCAAGAATGTGGGTGGCGTCGGTGGTGAAGTGCAGAAGCAGCAGCAGAAGCTGGCGATCGATCCGTCACTGCATCAGAACGAGGATTGGGCGAGTGCCTTTCGTGATAACTTTGACTCCTACGGGGCCCTGCCCGATGTCCCCGATATAGACGATCTGTTTGAGTTTGTGAATCGCAAGAAGCCCGACGAGCCGAAGAAGGAACAGGATGCGGAGGCCAAACCGAAGCCAAAGCCTAAGCCCAAGCCCGTAGAGGAAACGACCACCAAGAAAGCCATCAGCGAGCATAGCGAGAACAGTAGCAGTAGCAGCGGTGGCGGTAGCGGTAGAGCTAGCAACAGTGACAGCGATGAGGCAGTTGTGGAAAAGATCAAGGGCGATGCCGAGCTGCTGCCACACATTAAGCAGGCGAATATCCTACGTCTGCAGGCGGCCCAGGCACGCGCCTCCATGGAGAGTCGCCTGAAGACGCGCGAGTCCCTAATAGCCGTCAACTACTCGACGCCCATGCACCAGGTGACGCAGTACTTTGATAACTATGTCCAGGCAGTGCCCAATGGCTACGATTACTCCAAGCCATGCGGTCCCCCGCCTGCGGGTAATAGCTACCAGGTGACGACGCCCTCGGGACGCACCTACGACATACCGAAGAGCAATAGCAGTGGCACAGGAGGCGGTAATCATCCCTACTTGGCACCATCGCTCACGAAGAAGACGCAGATTCCGCCCCAGGCTCCGGCACAGCCTCAACAGCCGCAGGGGCAGCAGGGTCAGCCTCAGCCTCAACCTCAACAGCCGCCAAGTTACTCCTCGGTCAACTCAATTGTGCCGCCCGTGGGCAATCCTCCTCCTCAGCCACAGACGCAGCCTCCGTTTCAGCAGCAGCCGCAGCCCCAGCAGCCAAATGGTGGAATACTGCCGCCTCTTCCAGCAGTCGGCAATGGGATTTCCACTAGCCAGCGGCCCTATGTGGCGCCCAGGCTGCGCAACAATGGCTTGGGCATCAGTCGGGGACCGGTCTCTCCTTTGCCACCGCTAGGCTCGACGCCCCAGCAGACACCTAGCTTCCGCTCTGGCATCTTTGGAGGCGGTGGCGGCCCGAATCGTCCGAACACGCTGCGATCGCGTGGCCTAAAGTATTGAGCACAGACTACATATACATATATTCGGGTCTACAAGCTGTACCTTAACTTAAGCATCAAGAGAGTTTCCTAATAAACACAATACATTATACTACGCCAGAATGAGAAAAATCAATAGCATGGGCTGCTGGCCTGCGCACTTGCACTACTTTTCACTTGAAATGGATTTTGGTTTTCTTTCACTAATTACGGGGTTTTTTTTTGGATCAGCGACTCAGATATTGGGCGACCTCGTCGTTGGGGTGCTCCTGTTGTGGGTTGGGCGCCGTACGAGTACGATTTATTCAATGAACTTTTACTCACCTCAAACCAAATGCGAAACCATACAAATACGCAACTTATTCGAGGGGACCAATGCACAAAGACAATTTGGGTTCGGTTTTGCTGCAATCGCTATATATTTATTCGGTTAATTTCTATTGCTTATTCAATGTGAAAGTCGAAAATTTCCCACAGCAAAAATGCTGTAATTTCAGAATTGTGACAATGATAGAAAAAACATGGCGGACACGACTTATATCGATATCTATTCATATATACCTAGCGATACACAGGGTTTCTGTGCGATAAATGAAAAATCTATCGGTAGTGGGCCAACGACGAGCCATCGATACTCACATCGATGGTTTTGCACCGCCTCTAATGCATATCGTGCGTAATTTCCATTTATTTTGCTCCTGCTTTCATCAAATGTTTCACACACTTGAACTGCATAAATAATTACAAAAATTGTGTAAAGACCTTGCAACGAGTGCACTAATCACGTATTAAATATTTGCCTTGGTTTTCGCTTTCGTTTTCGGGCAAAACGATTGCTTTTCCAGACGCAGTCCGCACACACATAAACGTCGACGTCAGTGGGCGACGCGCAAAAAAAACTCCAAGAATTGCGATAGAAAAGAGTTGCACGCACAAAACTCAAGCAAAGCGAAAATTAAAAGGAATTTTTGCACTGGGAAAACGCAAGCGCCAGCGCCAATCGTGGAGAGTTGTTTTTTGAAAAAGGTAATGTAAATTTAATTAATTTCTGCTGCTGTGCAAACAACAGTTCCGTGCATGTGTGTGCGTGTGTTCGAATGCATGTGAGTGTGTGAAAAAGTTGTTTTCCCTGAAATGTCGGGTTTTTTTTTTGGTAAAAATAACCAATTTCGATGACGAAATTACAGAAACGGGATTCAGTTTCCAGAGATGTTGAATGTGTGTTGTTATTTATAATAATTTTCGCATTGATAAGACAGGTGGTGGTGTATCTGTGGCAGCCACAGAGCAGTGTCCGTATGCGTGAGTGTGTGTGCGTGTGTGTTAGGTTGTGGGGTGGTTGATAAGCTGCTCCTCTTCGGGGAACTCTCCCACAAAGGTCGCATATGGCTGGCATTTCGAGTCTTCGTTTTACCAATATTTTGACAGCTTTGAAAATCAATTTAAGTGGCGCTGAAACTGAAGCTGAAGCCCCACAAGGCGCACTCTGTCTCCCCCTTTCTCTCTCTCTCTCTCTCTCTGTCCTCACAGCTGTACAAATATGTAATTAGCACTGACTGATTTTTAAACTTCTTTTTGCGACTTCCCCCGTGCATTATTCAATATATGCCACACTGTCTGTTTGTCTTACTTGCTCCCTCTTTTTGGCTTCGTTTTATGGAGACTTTGGTGTGAGTGGAGAGTGTGCCCCGTCGTCTCCCATCTGCCAATTTCTGTGTATCTTCGACGGCAGCAACTTGTTGTTGGTGCTGCTTTTGTGCAGTGTGGTGGCTTCTGTGGCCTCGAGTGTCGCGAGATTTGTACGCAAATTCATTCGTTTATCGCCTTTTGTGTGTGCGCCCGAAAACCCATCATCATGATTGGGATTTAACGTTGCCCCGAGTTCGTGACTCATGTCCGTGACTTATGTATGTACGCGTTATCTGGAGTAGTAATTTAAGTGATTTTGTACGTATATTGTTGAAAACCTCGTCTTCCCAGTAGAAAGAATTGTTGGGATTGGGTATTCGTTGTTGAATTCCCAGTGGAAAATAGTAGCAATCCCCATAGAATGCAGTTTTATTTCCTGTAGAAAACAGTTACCATTAACAGTAACAGTAGCATAACCAGTGTTGAGTAGTGTTGAGTAGCCAAAGTAGAAACCAGTGTTGATGAAACATTTTATGGAAATGGTCGCATCATTCCCGAAAATATTTAAGTACAAGTTTTCACAGCATATACTCTGCTCTTTTCCGATCATTCAGCATCAAGAAAAAAGCCTAATTCAAGATGAAGTTGAACATTTCGTTTCCTGTGCGGGGCACCCAAAAGCTCGTTGTGATACACGACGAACACAAGGCGCGTATTTTCTACGAGAAGCGCATGGGCGCTTCGATTGAGGCCGATCCCCTTGGCCCCGAGTGGAAGGGCTATGTACTGCGCATCACCGGGGGCAACGACAAGCAGGGCTTCCCGATGATGCAGGGCGTTTTGGCCCCGCATCGTGTTCGTCTGCTACTGAAGGGTGGCCAACCGTGCTATCGTCCTCGTCGCGATGGGGAGCGCAAGCGCAAGTCAGTGCGCGGCTGCATCGTCAACGCGAACATCTCGGTTCTGGCTTTGGTGGTCGTAACCAAGGGCGAAAACGACATCCCTGGACTCACGGACACTAGCTATCCACGTCGCATGGGTCCCAAGCGTGCCAACAAGATTCGCAAGCTGTTCAATCTGACCAAGGATGATGATGTTCGTCGCTATGTGGTGCGTCGCCAGCTGCCGGCCAAGGGATCGATGAAGGCCACATCCAAGGCCCCCAAGATACAGCGTCTGATCACGCCCGCTAAGTTGCAGCGCCGGCGCCACTTCATGGCCGAGCGCAAGAAGCGCAAGACCAACGAAAGGGCTATGGCCGCCGAGTATGCCCAAATGCTGGCTCTTCGCAAGAAGAAGTCGAAGGCTAAGCGTGAGTCGGAGAAGCGTCGTCGTTCGCTCTCCCTAAGCCGTTCTAACTCTCCCGGCAGTTCCTCGGCTACGGCCTAGGCGTGGGTATCAATCCCCGCTTGGAATCTCTTATGATCTCTCAACAAACAAATCAGCTTTATGTCTCAAAGAAGGAGACCCTAAATAAATAAAAGGAGTTTGCGTTTAGTAGTTTCACGTTTCTTGTAGCTGTAGCGTCTTGTTTCTTCTCAAGTCATGTTTCATGTCTGGCCACGTGCTTTAAGCTGAATGGACTTTTACAGCAGTGGTTAATTTACCCACACTACATTTCCGCTTTCCTGCCACGTGGCGTGGTTTTAGGTAGGGTTTCTGTCTAACCCAACTTTTTGGGTGCATGGCTATCTATACTGACGTTGCACCGTTTTTGAGCTTTCTCTGCTTGTTTCACGACGCTTTTCAACACTAACAATGGGTATCCGCTTTCCTTCTAGTCTTTTTTATGGCATTTGAAGTAATTTTCGGTACTTCTAACTATAACCCTATAGCCTATTGTCTTTTACAACCTTCCTTTACGGTTATTTGTGATGTTTTCCAGCACTATATCTGTGCAATCGCACATGTGCCATTTCAAGTGTTTCTCTTCTCTTCTGCCTCATTCCAATCAATTTTAATGGACTCTGAAGCTATTTTTGTACGCCTCATTAACTTCACAGTGATCTTGCTATCTCGCCAGAAAAGCTTTCCATGAATTTCGGACCAAATGTATGTATACCCGAACTCCCACCCAAAGATTTCAGTTGAATGAACCTTCCTTCTCGCCGAGTGCATCGATTCGATGCTTCAATTGTGAATATATCATGGCTATTTCATGCTTATTTATTTATTGATTGTTTCACCCATGCTGTGCCAATCGATATGGAGCGCCTGGGAGTGACCCTGAGACAGGTGGCATAACTTTTGTGCTCGTCCCAAAGTCCATTATTAATATTGGATTGCGTGATGATCTAATGCGCGCCCATCCAAGCCAGCCACCCAAACCACCCTTTCTGCTTTGCTGTTGCTGTCGCTGTCGCTGCTTTTCTGCTCCACATTCTCTATTTCGTTTTTAGTTGTTGACCCAATTCGTCCACAAACATTGTTGCAAGTTCTCTTGATGGTTGCCATGGCGTGCCTGCCTGCCACACAGCCAGTGTCTGGCCTGACGTCGTCGTCGTCGCCGTTTCGAAACGATGTTCGTGTGAAAGTCGAAACGAGAATGTAAACAGTTGCTGCCTTGCTCGAGCTGTCTAATCTGCCTAGCCCTAATCATATTTAGAGTATATTTTAGTTGTCATTTATCTGGAAATAGCCACCCAACTAACAATATAATTCTCCATCCTGTATTTCCAGCATGAGCACAACCGCCGCCAGTCTCATTGAGGCGGCTCTAAATGCCAGCAGCAGCTTGGCTGCTAGCAACTCAACAGTGACACCAACAACGTTGAAACCCAATACTAATTACGTTGTGCAGGTGAAGGATCTGATGGGTGCACCCCTCGAGCCACTGCTCCATGTGGGCGATGGCATATTCCTGCAAACGAAGACCGCCCAGGTGCTAGCGGGTGTGTGTGTATGGGCCGCACTATTCATCACCTGTCAACAGGTAAGTGCTTGATCCCCGGATACCATTGGCTAATATTTACCTACCGTTTTTCTCCTTCTTTCGCACCGCACCAGATCTATCAGCATTTGCGCTGGTATACAAATCCCCAGGAGCAGCGCTGGATTGTACGCATACTGTTTATTGTGCCCATTTATGCGACATACTCGTGGATCAGTTTGTTGTTCTTCAACTCGGATAATGTCTATATATACTTTTTCACAGTAAGAGATTGCTATGAAGGTCAGTAATCCTGCTGAGTGCCTGTTCCCAGTTCTCTTTTGTAGCTAATCTCTTGTATCCTTTGTTCTTGTTTATAGCCTTCGTCATCTACAACTTCTTGTCGCTGTGCTATGAATACCTCGGTGGCGAGGGCAACATCATGTCGGAGATACGTGGTAAACCCATCAAGACCTCTTGCTTGTATGGAACCTGCTGCCTGAAGGGCAAGACCTATACGATTGGCTTCCTGCGCTTCTGCAAGCAGGCCACATTGCAATTCTGTTTGGTAAAGCCACTGGTGGCATTTATCATTATATTTCTGCAGGCCTTTGGTCATTATCATGATGGTGATTGGAGGTATGGAAGCAGCACCAAAAGAAAAGAGACGCCACTATTAACACTCTTTTTCTTTCTCTCTTTTAGTGCCGATGGTGGCTACATTTACATCACAATCATCTACAACATTTCCGTATCGCTTGCCCTTTATGGACTCTACTTGTTCTACTTTGCCACACGTGATCTTTTGACTCCATTCGAGCCCGTCTTGAAGTTCTGCACCATCAAATCGGTGATATTCTTGTCGTTCTGGCAGGGCGTGGGCCTGGCCATACTGGAGAAGGCCAATGTGATCTCGCCCATTGTGGACAGTGCGGGCACTGTGGCCACAGAGGCGGGCACTGTTTCGGCCGGCTATCAGAACTTTTTCATATGCATTGAAATGCTCTTCGCTGCGATTGCGCTGCGCTATGCGTTCCCCTATCAGGTATGTGGCCCTCCCGATAAGACACAACGCCACAGAACGTGTAAAATGTGGAATTTCTAGCTGACAAATATTCTATTTTGAATCGTTTTAGATTTATGCACGCAGCTGCATCAGCGATGGCCATGGACGTTCTGTCACCATGCAGTCGATTTCTAGCAGTCTAAAGGTATGTTTCGAAATTCAAATATTGTGTTATTTCAATTCATTTGAAATGTTCTCTTTTGTGTTGCCAGGAAACCATGAATCCCAAGGATATTATGACGGATGCTATACACAATTTCCATCCGCAATATCAGCAGTACACGCAATACAGCTCAGGTGCGTTTTGAGGCCGCCCCACTTTCTCCTTTCTTTTTGTTTTTCACTCGTTATGTGTGGTGTGCTCGTTTATGATATGCCTGCCTCTCTTCTACTCTTCTATATCTTATCTTTACTTTTATTGTTCTGTGTTTTGTTTGCCTGACATTCTTCCCTCCCTCCATTTGCGTTATGTTTTTTCACTATTTTGTTTCTTTTTTCTTGTTTTTTCTTATCTTTTGCAGAAGTAACCTCGGCGCAGCGTTACGAAAAGCTCTAAAATATATACGAAATTAAGCAAAAGCAAAACTCTAGCGATGCTCGCTACCAAAAAACAAAAAAAAAACTCTAAAAAACGGACGCAATACGAAATGAAGCGAAATACAAAACAAATACTGTACTTATAGCTTATGACCCTCCACTGCAGTTGCCTTACAGACGATGAAAGAGAGAGAGAGAAAGAGAGAGATACGTACTAGGCCTAGTTACTTACTAAAACACACACAATCAAATGCTGAAAGCTGCAACAGAAAATGCCTTAGGGGTGAACATTCCCCCCATCCCGCCCCATAACCAAACCTCTTCTAACCATTCTATTTTGTTTTGTGTTCGTGCCCCGTCTGCGTACTTTTTTGTATTTCTTATTTTTAAAAACTCTTAAATTTAAGCATTTTTTTAAACAAACTATTTAAATGTTAGCAAATACGTTTAAATGACCTTCTGATATAAATACCTACAATACATACAAAAAAAACCAACAATAATATTGTTGCATATTCTTAAACAAATGATTTTATTATACTATATTGTATGGCAGTAGATTCCGTTTCCCCCCGAAACCCTCCGCCCCCTTCAGGCAGCATTTACTTTTTTCGCTCAAAAGATACCAAAAAACAAAACAAAAAACACCAGAGTTTTCTTTTAGTTTGACTTTGATTTTCCCCCCGTTTTGTGATAGACCTCAAATCCTAAGCTCTTGTCGTGCTTTCGTCTATATATTTCGTGTTTCTTTGTAAATGTTTAAATCTTGAAATCAAATTGTATAAAATATGTAGAAAATAAATGTACAAATAAGCTTGACTTTTGCCTTGTTTTCTGCCTGCTGCATGTTTCTCTCGATTCGAATGATATGATTCTTCTTGTACATACATACATACATAGAAACATATACATATGTAGCCTATGATTAAGAGCTCCCTAACCCCTCTGACCTCAGGTGGCAAGAACTCGCGTGGCATACGCGTCTCCAGCTACGATCCCGACGACCCAAACTCTGGCGGCGGCGGAGCCATGCAGGAGGCCTCACAGCAGCAACAGCCGACCAGTGGTGGCTACAATGCGGTGGCCAGTGGACCACTGGCCTCCAAGACGCTGGGAAACCAAAGGAAATTCGCACCGGGAGGACAGCGTGTGGCAACGATTAGCCAGAACTACAATGAGAAGACCATGCTGCTAAGCAGCGACGATGAGTACCAGTAGGAGAAGAAACACTAGAGTTTCATGGATCATTTTTATATTTGAATTTATCTGTTGTATTTTGATTCCCTTTGATTCGAATTGATTTTTGATTGCTTGTACAATAATCTTAAGTAGCAAAGAAAACAAAACAAAACAGACACACAAAAAACAAAAACAGCAAGAGAGCGCATTAAAACCCTATAGACAATTAATGATTGTAGCCCGCACGGATCACGAATCGTGTGTGCGTCTGTGTGTGTGTGTGCAATGAACTTTTTTTTGTACTTGTATTCCATATACTATATACAATATGTAGCATCTCTTCTGTAAATTGTCCAACAATATTATTGTAAAAGCGATAAAGCTATAAATGAAACTGAAAACTGAACAAAAATCAAAAATATGAACCGAAACTGCACTTCTTGCGTCTCACGAACCGTCTACAGGCTGCTTCTACAATAACAAACAAATACAAGTAAAACCAGAAAGAAAAGAAGAATATATTTATAAGCAAAGGGCTAATTTTTAATGCATAATTAACACACACAAACAAAACAAAAAAAATAACATATTTAGAGCGAATTTGTTGGCTACGCGATGAAGGAGGATGAAGGATAATTAGGTGAAGGTGAATGAATGTTGAGTCCCCATTCCAGACACGAAAATGTATAAAAGAATTTTACCCTGTACAAACAGATATTCCAAGAACTCCCAAGGATTGTCCCCAACAGTATTTTGATATATAGCCAGGCTTCTCATCAAAGAAATACGTGTGTGTGCATGGGCCAGAGAAAACCGAAAGGAAAACCATAGGAAAAAGTCAAATTATGTATAATTATGTGGAAGGGGGGAAGATGGTGAGTGGAGAAGTGAAGTTAAACCAAAGCAGAAACGTTTTTATGTACATTTTTTCGTTAATAATATGAAATGAAAATAAATTAAATGTCATAAAATACACGTATAACTAATTTATGTATATAATATTTCAAATCTTTTTCCTTGGCGGGCTTTTATTTTATTAACAGACTTCATCGTTAAGTGAGTGCTTTTACACTTTGCATTTGCATAGGGTTCAAATATTTGGGTGTCAAATATTTATGTGCTCAACGGGTACATAAAAGATCGGGAAGCCTTTTTTAAGCATCAGTTTTTAGTTTATTTTTGCCTGATCAGCAACCCGATTTTGAATTTTCCGCTTTCGCGCCGCCTTAACATTGAATTATGTCATATTTGGTTCTCTTTGTTCACTTATAGGAGGGGGGAGAAGACGAGAAGCAGAAGTGGGCGGTGCAAAAAAGAACCGGAGAGTGTGAATTGAGCATGCACTTAGCGGCCTACGCATCTAACCATTTCACTCACACCTTCAGAATACTCCGCCCTGCTCCATTTCATTCTCATTAAGTGCTGCCGAGCCGAAAACGCACTCATGCAAATTCCCTTTTGTGGGAGAGGGAGAAGAGCACGAGCAGAAACGAATGTCAAATCAGTAAACAGTTAGAAGAGGTGTTAAGTGAGAGCATGGAATGAGCGTACAAGTTAAGTCCCGTACGCATCAGTTCCATTGTTTCACCTGCTCCTTCGCCAAGTCACAAGTCAGCTCCGTGTTTCGGGCCGTGTAAACCGGGAAAATAGTGGAAAACCATTTGAAAAAAGGTCGCGTAATTAGTGTGAAGTGAAGTGTGAAGTGTTATTGAAAATCAAATATTGGTATAATTTTACATATATATACATATATTCTCGTGAATGCATCAGGCAAAATGCAGCAGCACCCCCAGTTCCGTTAGGTTTCTTCTCTTGTCTCATTTGCGTGTGTAAAAACTGGCGCTAAGTTTCTCTCCTCTCTCTTTTTCCATCATTGAATAGCCACAGCGAAGAATAGGAGCAGAAATAGACGAGCGCTTCCAAGTGTCAGTCAGATTGAGGTGAGGCCTTCCAGGTCCTGGAAACGTCACCACTCTCTCGTTCACGCGCTCGATCAAAATGTGAGAGAGTATTCCCCTCCAAATGTGTGCTCTTATTGGAATCGATTTGCATGTGCGTAGGTGTGTGTGTGTCTCCCGTAGCTAACAGAGAGAGAGAGAGGAAGGAATTCTAAAAATCTAAAATATTTTTTGTTTTTTTTTGTGAGTGCTGGAGAAATCCACTGGAGAGAATCGAGAATTATTAAGAAAAAGGTGAGTTGTACATTCATTTAAATATCCCTTTGAGTGTGCGTTTTGATCGGCTTTGAAGTTGTGCAGGCAACTACTACCATTTTAGTTAATTAGTCGTTTCGGTTAATATGATAATTGAATGCTGCTGCAGTTGCTGCCCTCATTATATATCTCTTTGCATACATAGTATGTATGTACATGTGCATGTGCAATGCCACATGTATTATGTATGGAAATAATCTTGCAACTGTTATGTCATTGGGCTTGCATAAATTATTATTTCGTGTGCGTGTGTTTATACATATGAGCATCAGCCAACACCCACACACACAGCAACACACACACCAAAATCGATAACGATATATACACACACACATCGGGATGTACCCTGTATGCATGCATAATCCAACATAGCGAAATGGCAGGCACGTAAACGGAAACCCCAAACGACAATCGCACATTTCCCAATAATTATATTTCAATGCATCAGAATTTCAGCATGACAGTTGTCTGGTTTCCGCAATATCATCATCGTGCTCTGTACGCAGCAGCAGCATCATCATCGTTCAACCATTGATACAGTTATGAAAAGCCGTGTGCGGATGGGGGAGGGTGTATAACAAAAGCCTTTTGGTCAGTGTTCTCCCCCACCCCCACCCTCACTAACCATGTCCTGCTGCTGCTGCTGTGGTGTGGTCAGGTCTGGTTGTATCTGCTCCTGGGGTATAGTGCGGTACAGTGCTGTGGCACGTTGCTGGGGAGTGTGGGTGTGGTTGCTCATTATCTGTTTAACAGTTCCACATTTAACGATGAAGCGTTCGTTGGCATTGCCGGCCCTCGTCATGATATGCCCACCAGTGGCCGGTGGGTGGTCATTTATTGGGCTGCTGCTCCCCCGACGGGCAGTCTGCTAGAGATGACCAATTATGCGATAGGCGAAGGTGTGCTTACGATCGATACAGTCGGGTCGGGGCGCAAGTTATTGAAGAGGATCAATTGGTTAACCTTGCGTGGTCATCCTTCTTGACAGATGTTGCCATCACTATTCGATGTTAACGCTCATCTCTGCTGGTCTGCTGTCTGCCCCATGCTCTGCCATATTGTATGCTACATATGGAGGACATTCAAAGGACAGGCCAGACGGTGGGGCCAATAAGTTTATTACTTACCTCAACGCATTGCCCAACCAGCCATGCCGCCTCGCCTCGCATCGCATCGCCCTCGGCTCGTCGGCTGCCCTGCCTGCCTGATGCTGGGAGGCGGGCAGGCAGGCAGGCAGTCCTTGAAGCAGGAAGCATCATCTTTCCGTGTGTATATAATTCATGAAATGCACATCATTGCCTCAGTAATGATTGCCGCTACAGACAGACGCACAGACATTCCCGTGCATGCCTCAATGGATACGTATACAAAATGTACAACATATGCACACACACACATAAATACTACACTATACTACACTATACTATATGTATGTGTGTGTATGTGTATAAGATGAGGAGGTCTTGTCATGAGGAGGCGATGGGCCATCGGGATCCCAATGATAGGAAATGACTTTGATATTTGTGGATGATATCCCGTTGCTTTGTTGATTGTTATGTTGCATAACTGAAGGCAGAAGAGTCCCTGCTGCCTGCTGCCTGCCGCCGCCTGCCTGAATGTGGAATTCCATTTGAAATTCCCATTGAAATTCCCCATTCGATTTCCTATAGATTTTCTGCACCCTCGGCTGCCTCGGCTGACTCTGCTGCCAGCTTCCTGCTGCCTCTGCTGCCTGCTGCTTGCCGTTTACCCAATTATTTTCGTCTACTGCCTGCCATTTATTCAATTATTGTTCATTTGCCAATGTAAATATTTTAATTCTTGGCCAAATTGCGAGTGTGGGCAGTCCCCTTGGGTCCATGCTCTTGCCTCGATTGTGGGCATCTTCAGTTGATTGCAATTGAAACAAATAAAATAGATATTCGAATTTGATTCTAGAGCAACAATCCTTTTAATTGAGGTTTTTAAGTGGTGGGCGGGAGGGCCAGTGACCAAAGGAATGCGTCCAGAAACAAGAAAATAAAATTCCCTCAGAAAGGAAGTATTCACTCTTCACGTCTACACTCACTCTTATACTCCCTACGTCAGTGTTATACTCTCCAGTTTACTCCTTCATTTACTCGTTTACCACCTTTATAGCTCGTATACTCACTCTTATACAAATATCACTTACTAATAGTCTCATTCTTCTACTCGATCAATTACTTGTATACTGACTCCTTCACTCTTATACTTCCTCAATCGTTCTCCCACTCCCATATTCATTTTCGGAGGAGGCTTTCAGGGCACACACGCACGCACACGCATACACAGGGAGAGGCACGTACTTAAAGCGTGATTATTAGCACAACAGAAAGAGAGAGAGAGAGAAAGAGTGCAAGTGGGAGTGGGAGAGTGGGTGTGGGTGTGGGTTGACCCGTTATGACCATTTGCTTGTGCCCACACTCCACACTCCATGCCCCATGGTCGTTGCCTCCTTGTTGACACACTTCTGCCAACAGTTGATCTTGCGGCCAGCCGCAGGCATGCGGATTAAAACCATAAAGGATATGCACACACACCCACACACACATGCATGCAGGCTCTGCCTCTGCTGTGTGTTGTCTATGAAATTTTAAGCACGTCCGTTTCGAAGCCTAACGAGTCCACACACAGAGAGAGAGAGACACAGAGAGAGAGAGGGGAGAGAAGCCCCTGAAAGTAGGCAATATTTTGAATGGGAAATCTTGTGGAAAATACTTGTACGCACACACAGACACACACACACATGGCATACACTCACATAGATACAAGAGCTGAAGTCGTATTGTGTTTACAAATCACACCTAATAACAATTGAGCAGAAAAGGATTTAACAGGCCTCAAGAGCAGCAGCAGCAGCATTGAGGCATCATCCATCCTGCTGTTCAGCAAATTGTTGCAAGTTTTCTATGTGTGCGTGTGTGTGCGTGTGTCTATGTGGCTTTTAGGGTTAATTAAAATATGCAAGCAAATAAAATGAAATTGTTTCCACCCCCCTCCCCCACCTGAGACATGAATGAGTGTGTGTGTGTGAGTGGAGAGATGAGATGAGGCATGAAATTGTGGTCAGGACTCTGTTTACTTGTTGGCTTACAGCACATTCATTCCATACATTCGATGGCCTAAACGGTGGCTGTCGCTGCTTCTGCTGCTGCCGCTGCTATGAAAATGCATTTTTAATTTCATTTAATTTCGGACTCTGTGCTTTCTGCTTGCCAGAGTGAAAATGAAATTGATTAATGCTGTAAAAAACAGCAACAAAAAAGCGAAAAAAAATGCCATAAAAAGCAGGCAGTTAAATGAGGGAACATGAATACAAAGAAGTGCATAAAAACTGGTGGTTAAATAAATAAATTAAAATCAATAAAAACCACAAAAGTGTACACACACACACACACACACATACACCGCACACACATATGAAAGTGTCTCTGTTTTAAAATTTTAACATTTCACATTATTACAATTACAATTAATTTAATAATAAATTCCAAAATAATTACATTTTCACTTGCTTAAATAAACGTTTGCCACGTCCCGACAGGGAAATGCACTCTAGGGGGCAGGCAGGGGGGAGGGAGGGGGGCAGGCAACCTGGCATCCTGGCTGCATTCCATACACTTTCTACATATGTATTTCATATCTGTGTATCTTTATCTGCTTCTGTCAGTGTGTGTGTGTGTATGTATTTTTGGGGACCAATTGGCAATCTGCTGCACAGCAAAAAAGTCAACAATTTAAATGAATTTTATGCTCTATACAAAATGGAGTACTTTGGCTTTGCCTTGGCTTTAAGATCATTTTACAGGATATGTAGATATATCTACTCTGTATCTACATATATGTATCTCTCTATCTCTATGTCTAGATATAGAAATATCTTGAAAATATAAAGCAAACCGCTCTAAGTTTCATTCTTCGACAGCTAGCGACAAGCAAAGAAAGCGAGAGAATGCCTGAAAATGCAAAAACCAAATACATACCACGTGCGTGACGAAGCTCAGCTCAGGCAGACCAGCGACCATCGGCCAGTGATTCACAAAAGCCCACACATCGCTGCCTTAAATGCAGGTAATCTCTTATATTGCATGTAGTTGGGGATGATATGGGGGTGTCTCCTGTAATATTGGGGTATAAAATCCCACAAAAGAAAGGGAAATATACTTTAGATATATTCATTTACAGGGTACACCCATAGGCTAGTTAGTTGATCAACTATTCCCTGGTTATACCCTGTAAATGAATGTCAACAAAAAGAACTTATAAGACTTCTTCGAAGTGCAGTAATTTTTTTTGGAATTTTCTGGAATTTCCCCTAACAAAAAAAGGGAAACAAAACTGCAAAGAAAAAACAGCAAGGAAACGCTGCAACATTTTCCCCTGAAAAAGAAAAGGTAACTAGATTTTTCAGCTTTATATTTGCATTAAAAATGAACTCTTTTTCAAGCAGACAAAACACATATACATATGTACATATATGTATCAGATTATATATATAGAGATCTGAAATATATATGTGCATACATATTTGTGTGAGGAAGTAACTCCGCGAGTGCATGTCGCCTCCTGTTTTGCTCCTTTTTCGTTGTTAATTTGTATGGAAAATCACTTTTTACCCCGAGAATCAAGGATAAGCCCTGCAGGGGAGGGGAGGGAAGGGAAGGGGAGCATCGAATGAGTGTAAATAAAATCCATTTAAAAAATTATGCTGTTTTTATAAGGTAACAATGCATACAACAATTTACACACGTGTGTGCTGCCAGCCACACCCACCGCCCCCCCCCCTGGCACACCCCCCTCTGGCACCCGCATCCGCATCATGAAACATGCGGATGATGCAAATTTGCATAACATTTTTGCTCGGAACCCAAAACGGAGTTCCAGGACGGAAACACACACACTAACAAGCGCGCACGGACACACACACACACACACACACACACGGGGTCTCCGCTCAGGCGGATAAATTCGCATAATAAGTGCCTCGCCCTGCATTCTGTGTGTGTCCCTGTGTCCTGCCCCTCGATGCTGCGTCCTGCAGCCATGACTTTTTTTGCTTCTCTCGCTCCCGCGTCCTGCTGCCTGCATCCTGCCGCCTGGGCGTTCGTGTCGGGTTCCTGCGGTTTGTGGACGACAATGATGATGTTGCTGCTCCTCTCGCGGTCGCTTGGCTCCTTTGTGCCTCGTTGTTGTTGTTGTTGCTGCACGTTGATTCGGTGACAAAAGCAACAACGAGAGCGTGTGACACGGAGGCGGCGGATTGTTGGCTATCGCATCCATGGGGGGCGATGCACACCCCACAATTTGGTGGGTCATTATCCCTGGACCCGCCACCTGCCACCACCTGCTGCCGCCCCCCTGTTTTGACTGCGGTTTCAAATATGGCAAATAATTCCGAAATGTTTCAGCATCCTCTGATGCCCATCCTTTGACCGAAAGTGCGACATCTGCCTGGTCGTTGCCCGGTTATTGGTTTATTTTGTGAAATTACTGGGCTATAAATTAAAATAACATACTGACTAAATGTGTAATCAAAGTCGGTTAGCCATAAACCCACGTAGAATCCATGACAGGAAAGCCGGACGGGGGGAAATGCATTCAATAACAAATTTTATAGATTAAATTATCTGGAAAGGGCACAAGGATTAGCTGAAGGCTGACATTTTGCTAAAAATAATGATCCATTGATTAGGCTGCAACATCTACATCTACATTCGTAGGTGGTTTCTACATGTATATGCTTCTCGACACTCTGGCGGCTCTTGGAGGTTGAAAGGATACCTAGAAAAGCTATCGTCTATTGATTGGAGCGGCTTGTTGAAACCATTTTGCTTTTGCCCTGAGTTTTTCCATCGTTTTCCCGGCTTAAAGCAGACAATGGCTCTGCAGCATCGCAATAAAAGCGCACGAGAAAGGGAGGAGCAAACAAGGGAAACACAAAAGGAGGAGTTGAAGCACACAGAGGAAGGGAGAGAGGGAGCGACAGAGAGAGAGGAGCTGAAACTGCAGGACCAACAAAAGTTACGCGTACAATAAGAACAAACAATTTTGCAATAAACTACAGCACAAAACCGTCGTTCCCGTGGAACTTCTCTCACTTTACTCTATGGCTGCGAGGCTGCGATGCCGCCTCTCGTTCCGCTTTCTCTTTTTCCGCTTGCGCTTACCAGCGAAATTGCGTTGAATGTTACCTGCCATTTGGCAGGACATACACATCCACATCCACATCCACAGACAGAGTCGCAGCTACAGGATGTGGTGGTGTTGTACGGGTACGGGTACGGGTACAAATATCCTTCTCCAGCTGTAACCTCATGCTTCGTGCATTAAGTAAATGTTGGAGCCTAGACGGGGATACAGATACAGCCGTGAAAGGAGGAGAGCAGAGGAGTATATGTATGTACATAGAGGCAGGATGAAGGCAGGAGTCTATATACAAAGGGAGTCTACAGCAGAATGCATATGCAACATGGAGGAGCACTCCTACATCCTAGTACTGCTCCTGCTTGTATCTCCAGTTCCAGTTCCCTTTCTCGTTATTGCATTTTCATTCCATGTGGCAGACAAGGGGAGACAGAGGAAGAGGACACAGGACAAGGGACACGGGACTCTAAAGGTGCTCAACGATGTTCGCTTTGGCGTTTATTTGTTGCCCCCTTTTTGGGGTTTCAGTTCGGTTTTTGGCTCGGCATTCGGATTGTTTGTTTGCCAAGAAGGGAAGGCCATGCCACCAGGCAATGCCACACCATGCCATGCCACGCCATGCCATGGCCTGGACCAACCATGCATTCTGGTTACACATCCAGTGTTGGAGTCCAACAACAGCAAGCCAACACTTTTCCATTAAATCTATTCGCCAGAGTTAGAGATGAACTTCAAGCGATAACGATACCTAATGATAAATATACCAAACGATAACGATAATTAATCATTAATATGACGATAAATAGCTAAAGGACATCAACATATCGATATTAAAATGTAAAGATAGATTATGATAGAGATAAATAATGAAACCGATAACGATTACCGCTTACCGATAAATACTGATATCGGTTCATAGACGTTACTACACATAACGATAAGGATATGCCTATAACGATAATATCCGATGACATAACGATAACGATACGAAACGAGAGAACGATAGATAACGATAACATACGTCTAAAGATGACCACATCTGACCATAACGATAACCATATCTAACGATATCTATCCTCTTTCGTCTCCTAACGTATCCCGCTGCCATCTCTATGCATTCTTTTTCTCTCTCTCTGTCTCTCTCTCTCTCGCTCCTCTGGGGCAGGGGAGAATATGGTGTTGTTAAGCGTTTCTCTTGCTGTTTCGCCGCCATTGTCGATTGTCTAGATTGTCTAGACATCAGTGTCTAACCCACCCACTCACCCTTCACCCTCCACCCTCCATTCGCATGGGGGAGGTCTTCTCCGCCTCCTCTTCCTCCTGCTGGTCGTATGCTTAATATTTGTCTGTTGTAAACGTAAATTAATCATACGCATCGGTGTGCAGTGCATAAAAATGGCTTCATTCTACGGTCAAAGGTCGGTCGGTCGGTCTCTGTGCTGCCGCCCAATAGAGACATTGAATGAATGAATGAATGAATGATCCCGCCTTTTGAGTCAACAAATAGGTGTCCTGCCAGTGTCCTGTGCTCTGTGTATCCTTGCTCTGTATATTTGTTGACATGTAATTGCAACTAAATATTTTAAATTGCTTTAAAATAAAGCAAAGGACTTTGGACTCTGGACTCCAACTCCAACTCCGACTCTGACTCTGTCTTTCCCTGCCTCTGCCTCTGCAGATCCACCAAAAAGGTTATGCAAATGACAAAGTTTGCCTCTACGTTGCACACACACACACTGACATATACACACACAGAGAGCAAGCGAGATGCAGATAGATATGTGTGGCAGGTGAGGATGTGCAACGTTTGTGTAAATAACATAAAATTCGTATTTATACACAGCATACAAGTAAACACAACAGCAGCAGCAGCAGCAATGGCAGTGGCAGCAGCAAGAGGCAGGCAGGCGGGAGGCTGTAAAGGAGTGAGAGAGAGAGGAGAGCGGTGAGGATGTGCCCCTGCGAGGAGTGGGTGTTGCAGCAGCAGCAGCAGGAGGAGAGGAATCATGAAATTTTCTGTTTGCATTTTACATTTGACTGCGTGTCGGTGTCAGGATAACTACGAGTACGTGTCCTCCCTGTGCATCTGTCTGTGTGTGTGGGTGTGTGTACTTATGGAGATGTATGCACGTGTGTGTGTATATGGTAGAACGAGGGAAGAGTACATCAGTCCTTGTCCCGTGTATCGGTGTGTCTCTGTCTCTCTGTGTGTACTTGTGTGTGGCTCCTGATATGTGGAAATGCTTTTATCAGTGGCAGACGAGACGTGAAACAAGTGAGAAGTTTTCATTCGAAACAAGGCCACATATACACCGGAGAAATACCCTGGAAAATACCTGGGGTAACGATTAAAAGATCGCGAAAACTGAGAGTTCTAGGACGTGCTAAGCTGTAGAGAGAGACTGGAAAAAGGTTTGCTATTCCGGAGATAACAGTTCTTTCAATATCCTCTACTCCGTTACTCTTCTCTCTGCCTTCAGCTAAGAGTTCCAGGGGCTGAGGGGCTTAGGGAATAGCTCCTTGCTCCCAACTGCCAGCTTTTCCGATAACGTCAAAGCATAGGCCTCAACAATAGACAAACCACATACATGTTGTGTGCATGACGAGACTGATTGCTGTTCGATTCGGTTCACAGAATGCCAAACCAACTTGGAACGCTGATCGATTATGCTCGAAGAATTCCTGTGGCTGTTGTTGGGGGAAAACCCTGTCTACCTTTAGTCTAATCTACCCCTGGCGATACCCTAGACAAACATTGAGATAGCATTTACTGCCATGAAATTTGCAGTTTATTGCCTTCGTTTTTATGCGGAATGGAGAAGAATGGGAACCAAACAGAGAGAGAGAGAGAGAGCAATGGAGGGAGGGGAAACCACATACACGCACACAGCGAAAGAGAGAGAGAGAGAGAGAGAGTAACAAATTAATTGCATTTGCAACCCCCGCGTCGCCCTCCCCCCCCTGCCTGCCTGAAAAAGAGCCTAAAACATTGATTTGCATTTCTGTTGTAATTTCTGCAAAGCGGGTTGGGTGGTGGGGTGTGGGGTGGGGTGGTGGCATAACCGTGTAATTAACACCCCAGCGAACATTGTCAGCGAGTCACTTAAGACCTTCCCAATCATCAATCAATCAATCAATCAATCAGTCAGTCAGGCAATCAATCATTCCGGCCAGAAACGAGTTCCAAGGCGAACAACCTCCACATTCTTCAGTGTCCAATCGATCGGTTCGGATCGGTCACAAATAGCTTGGAGTCAATCGAACGGGAGTTATGCGGAGCAGACCTATCGATATCGATAGGCAGGGGCAGCACAGGGAATCATTAGGGAAAAGCATCGAATCGAACGAAAAAAACGAGGAGAAATTAATTACTGGGAAAAGCCCGTGCTAATTGTTGCGGCAAGTGGCAGGTTGTTGTTGCTGTTGCTGCTCCTCTTGTTTGTGGTTGCAATTAGTTTTACATGCACTTTGGCGCCTGCAAAAACAGGTTCTAGCGAGAAAGAGAGAGAGAGAGAAGAGAGAGGGAGAGCGAAAGAGAGCGCCATTGCTTCTGCCTGCTATCGTTGACATTTCCATTGAAGCTCATTGGTAATTATTAATTAACAAAATTAATAAAACATTTGTATCTGGCAGGCAGTCCGGCAGTCCGGGAGTCCGCCAGTCAAGAAATATTAATTAACTCGAACTCGAACTGGCTTTCGCGAGCAACTTGCTTCCGTTGCAAGTAGCTGCTGCTGCTGCTGCTGCTGCTGCCCGTCCGCGTGTGTGTTATACAATAATTAAGTTTTCAGCACCTGCGTGCGAGTGCAGCCACCGCTGGAGCTGGAGCTGCAGCTGCCACAGCGGCCTGTCCAGACATTGCGGAGGAGCAGCAGGAGCGTCTCAAGCCTTGGGCGCCGCTCAGTTGGGGGGCTCCTGCTTATGGTTTCCTTCTTTTTTTGCTAATTGATTTGTTTAAAGTTAAGAAAAGAAAAGGAGAGACAATTAAGCAAAATTAAATGGTAAAAAAGTGATTAAATTTTCGACAAATTCCGATAATTCTCGTTTCTGAGCCTCCCTTTGGGAGATGCCACTCCGCTCCTGGGTTTTGTTTGGAGCCCAAATGAAATTGTCGCCCGATCGGTGTGTCGTTTATTTTTTGGTAACCACTGTGTGGCGTAGAGACGCGGTCGCCGTTGCAGTGGCAGTGGCAGTTGCCAGGCGCTGGCGCATGTTTTGGGGCCGCTTTTACATGGTCGCCCCGTGAGTCGTTTCAAATTTCAGTCCCCTCTTACACCTGTGTGTGTGTGTGTGTGTGTGTGTGTGTGTGTGTGTGTGTGTGTGTGTGTGTGCACCCTGCCCCTCGTTTTGGAGTCTTCGCTTCCTGCCCCTCGCTTTCATGCTCTTGCGCTCTGGCGATCCGCTTCCTTGCTCCTGTTTCGGGTTATGCGTGAGCGTCTCGGTGCCGTGCCTCGCCTTGCCGTGCCGCCTGTTGACGTGTTTGTTGCACATGCGCATTAACCTGGCCACAAATTGTAATTACCACAAGGCATTACAACATAATTTCCCATTGAACCCCCCATAAACCCCTTCGTCCTCGTTTCGGGTGTGAATTTAATGATACGAAAGGATTGGAGGAGCAGCAGCAGCATCGAAGCTGCACAAGAACAGATGCCGAAAGAAAGTTGTGTATGCCCCCAATTGCCGTGACGAGTCGTAAGTGGACGACTCGCCAGTGAAGGGCAGTGTGGCATGTGGCATGGCTGTTGGCTGTTGGCTCTTCCTGCTGCTGCCTCTTGTGGTAATAACATAATAAGGCCAAAATATTGTTGCCATTGGAATTCAATTAGTAAAATGCAAGCCCAAACGGAGGCCCATGTGAAAGGAGGCTAAGATGCTTTCTGCTTCCTGTGGCATGTAGCTGCTGCTGCTGCTGTTGCTGCTGCTGCTTCTGGGCCTGCTCTTATGTTTTATACACATTTTAAGGTCAATTGTCGAGAGAGATTCTCCGAGGAGCACGTGCAACAGCCTGGCTGCCCTCTAGACAAATTGACTGAAAAGGCGAAGGCGAACGCATTCCATCCCAGTGGCCAATGATGTGGCATGTTGCCTGCCTACCGCCACCCGCTTCTTGCCTCTTGCCTCTTGGCCTCCTGGTCTCTGTTTCTGTTCCTGTTTTGGGCCTTGTGGGGATTGTGGGGATATGCCATCAGGTGTCGTGTATTTTGTCAGATATATATTTGCGTTTCGATTTTGCGGCCTCCACGGCAGAAGTTGTTGGACCGGTGGATCCTCCTCCTCTCTCTGTTGCTCTCTCTCTCTCTCTCTCTCTGGAGAATGCGCTTTTTGGGTAAAGAGAGGCCTTTGTTGCACTGATTTTCCATGAATGAAGATGAGACTGTGGATCTGCGCAGAATTATGATATATTTCTACTGTTTTTTCTTCCTTTTTGGCTCTCTTTTTCCCATTTTCCTCTCTTTCTGTTGTTGTTGGTAATTTCCTCCCACAGTTTACAGCGAGGGGGTGGGAGGGGGGTGTTCCGCTTTTGACCAAAAGCAGGCAAAACTTGACCCAGGTCTGAGACGACAACTTGAACCGAAATGCAGGCCGTAACGAAACGAAACGACTCCGAATGTGCGGATGCCACTGGACGGACGGACGAGTGGTGTGGGGGGGTGGGATGGGTTGGGATGGGATGGGAATCCATGGCTCAAACTCGTTTCAATTAAAATTCTTGGCCAACAGAGGAGCGACAACAACAGAAGTTGGCAACAGAACAAACAGAGCAGAGCAGAGCAGAAAAGCAAAGAAAAACCAAAGACAAAAAGGTAGAAGGAAAAAAAAAGAAAAGAAAAGACAAATTAAAGTGGGATTATGAGAGGAGAAGGAGGAGGAGTGGAGGAGGAAAGGACACAGAGAGAGAGAAAGAGAGACCCTCCATATGTGTGACGGGGTAGTCCTATATAGAGGGAGTACATACATACATATGTACATATATCTTATAGGGCATGCAATTCCTCCTTCCTCTCGCTTCTGCCTTCGCCGTTGTTCATTCTCCTTCTCTACTTTACTTCTCTTTCTTTGTGTTTTTTGCTGTTTTTCGTTGCGTGTAAGTAAATTTTCGGGCAGAAATTGGTGCAGCAAAGACAAAGGGAAAAGCATATATAAAATAAATATAATAACAGATCCGACAGCAGATCCCAAAAGCGAAGAACGAGGCGAGACGATCAAGGAGACGATGAAGAGGAGGCAGAGGAGGAGGCAGAGGCAGGACAGAGACGACGACCGACGACCGACGACGGAACCAATGACTAAATGACTGACTAAGTGCCAATCCAAAGGATTGCAAGGGGCAGAGAGGGAACACACTGTTGTCTCTGGGAGGGGAAAAGGGGGAACCTTGAAGACGAAGAAATCGAATCGAGGCATACGCATACGCATGTGCCACGCCAAGCCAAGCCAAGCCAAGCCGCGCCGCCCTTCAATGTCTGCTGCTGCTACCTCGCCCTCTCCCTCCCCTCCCTCCCTCCCTCCCTCTTCCCTTCTGCATCGATCTTTTTGGCGGAACCGAACCGCACCGAACCTCTTTGCTACCTCTGAAGGCAGATCAGATCCTCCACATCCCTCATCCTTAGCCTCTCCATCTCTCCATCCCTCAATCCATCCTCCAGTCGTCGTCGTCGTCGTCGTCGTCTCCATCGTCGTCGCTCATTATAAATTTTTTTTTAATCGGGGCCTGCGCTGCTGCTGCTGCACACAGGAAAACATCAAAGATCCGTCTGCCACAAAAGCGGCAACTTCATGCCACAGCCACTGCCCCTCTGCCCTGCCCCTGCCCCCGCCTCTGCTGCCAGCCTCGGTCTTTGCCATTTTCTGCAGATCCTGCTGCAAGTTTAAATATTTAAAACAAAGTCAAAAGAGTCCTCCTTCTGCTCCACCTGCGTCTCTCCCTCTCTCTCTTTCTCTCTGCATCTTGCAACATTCCAGGCGATCGGCTGCCTCCACCTCCACCTCCTGCTCCTGCCTGTGGACTGTGACCACAACATCCTCTCTCATCTGCTGAATGGCCGGTGCTTCCAGAGATCCCAAAAATAAAAACACACACCCATATGGATAATATTTTTATTTCTTATTTTCTGTTTTCTGTTTCTGCCTTCGACTCTGTCCATCGCTGCCGCTGCTGCCGCTGCCGCTGCTGCCTTTCGGGTCTGTCTGTCGGCGGTCGCAACTGTTGGTGGATTTTCACCTGGCATTCGGAGTCATTAAATGCCCTCGAAAATGCATCCGCCACCACTCCACCAGTCCACCAGTCCAACAAAAGAACCCAAACAAGAGACACACCAGACAATGCCCCCCCCCCACCCCTCCCACCAGCCATCCCCACACACATCCAAGTGGATGTCCAGGTCCCAGGTCCCAGGTCCGTGTTCCTCGTATTCCATGCATATTTTGTATTTATTTAATATTATTTATAATACAAATTGAAGTTCAGGTGCATCTGAAGGGCAGCTGAACGATAATCACAAGGGGTTTCGTCCCCGTTCCGTTTCGTTCCTCTTCCAATGATCCAAGTGGCAGGGACAGTGGAATGTATAGCCATAAAGTGGGGGAGTCTTCGGAGGGGAGCAATCGCTGGGAAATCAAAGGAACAATAGAAGAAATATGAAAATCTTTAGCTCCCTGTATCTCCCTCTACATATGTCTCTGTCTTGTATAGCATTCCAGTTCTATCAAAGCAGCTCGGACATAACATTATATTTATCTAGCTCTTATGATCTATGAGATCTACATAGGTAGAGATACCAATGGGTAAAGATATTCTCCCGCCAGGAGGTAGCTTTGAAAGAGATACATGTGGGGATCTTTAATAAGAATACAATGTTTATTCTTTGTTATAATGGGGTTAAAGTGCAGTCAGTCAAACTCTTTCTTCTCTATCTTCTATCTATCTTTCTTCTTAGCCTATCCTGTACTTCCACATCGATAGTTCCATAATGTTCTGCGGGTTAAAGGGCTGCCCTAACCCCACATCCCTACATTCCTCTTAACATCTTTGTCTTTCTATGGATGGAATCTCTTTTGGAGATCTATATCGTATGCCCCACTCGTACCAGTATCATCATTAATTGTGTCTCATTCATGGATTAACAATTTTAAGTTCTTTATTTTTTTATATTGTAGATCCTTGGAATCTCGAAGCTATAATGAATATCATTCACAAATGATTACACATTATATACATCTGTACATAGGTAATTGTCATGGCTTTTATTCTCTTTCTCTCTCTTCCAGTGCGGCTTAGCAGTAGTCTTATGGCTTGCCGATTTGTGTCTTTAGTGGCAATTTTTACATCATCCAAAACGGCGGGAGGATGACACTGGAAGACTGAAAGAGTAACGGAGAGACACAGAGGAGAGAGGAGAGAATGTGCGTGTGCATCGTGAATCAACGAAAAGGAGAGACAGAGAGAGACAGAGAGAGCGAGACAAGAGACAACACAGGAAGCAGCTGCTAACAAACAAAATTCTTTGGAAATTATTCGCATTATATATATCCCTCTCTCTCTCTCTTTCTCTCTCTCTGTCTGTCTGTCTCTCTTTGTTCTTACCCGATTATCCCCCAACTCCTTTTCTTTCTTCTCTTTCTCCTGCTCCTTCTCCTTCTTCCGCCTGCAGTTTGTTTTTGCTTCTCCTTCTTCCGCCCTGCAATCGAATCGCGAATATAAAATTTAATAAATTTAAATGAGACAAAACGAGGCAACGGGCCACAAAAGATACTTGCAACAGCTTCATTATTAGAGAGTGAGCGAGACAGAAGCTGGGGTCAATAGTATCCAAAGGAATTCAATGGCTTTTTGCTGTTTTTGTTGTTGTTTTTGCATTTAAGCCATGGCCAAAAGGCGCGCAGCAGAAGGCCAAGGCAGCAGCACAGCCCAGAGATGAAGACGACGGCGACGACTACTGGTACCCCCCAACCCCACTCTCTCCTCCCTCCCTCTCCCTCTCTCACTCTAGGCAGCCTCACTTCTTGCCCCTCAGATCTCTCCTCTCTGGTTATCCGCGCGCCACAAGGAAGCGCATTTTTAAATGCCAAAACAAATGGAAAAATTAAAGCCAACGAACGACAGAGAAAGACTTCAAATGCACATACTAAGAGAGAAAGAGAGGGAGAGAGAGGGAGTGAGAGAGAGGGGAGAGAGCCTCAAAGAGTGCATCTAAGCTGCTTTTTTTCTAGTGCTGCTGCTTGTTGCAACTTTTACCAACTGGTTTTCGGTGTCCACTCTCCTAGCCTCCTGCCACCCCCAAATGCTCTAGCTGCAAACCCCTTCCACCCCCCCGCAACCCCCTCCATGGTCAGCCAGTGAGCCGTGCCGCAAACACTTTTATTATACGATGCCTTCATCTAATAAGCCAAAGCCAAAGAAGAGAAGAGCTTCTGCTGCTGCTGCATCTTGTGGCATGCACTCTATTGAGATCTATCCGCGTGTCCAATTGCACTCTCAAAGAAAGAGAGAGACAGAGACAGAGAGAGATACATGCTGCACCACATACCCCATCCAGGCATCCTTCCATCCATCTCGCTCGCTCTGTGGCACTCTCTCTCTCTCTCTGTCTGTGTGCCTTGCCTGCAGTTGTTGCAACGTTCTATCGCTTGGACCATGACGATGATCATCGACCCAGCAACCAGCAACTTGCAACCAGCAACTTGCAACTGCAACCAACAACCAACAAACATGATTGTTGTTCAACGTTTGCTGTGTTTTTAACGCCAAATAAAATAAATCAAATTCCTTAGCGGTCGTCGAGCTATGGGAAGAGCGAAAGAGCAAGCAGCACAGGGATAGACCTAGACCCAATCCCCCCGCCTGCCCCAAGAGCTGTGAAAACTGGGGCCTCGACAGACAGACAGACAGACGGACGGACAGACGGACAGGCTAGAGAGCCTACAGGCTTGAGGCTTGACCTGCTCTTTCATCCACTCCACTCCCCTTCAATCCTCCCTCCAGCAGTTAGAGCCTACCTCTTCGCTCTTCTTTCAGCTGCAGAACTACTCCCTCCCACTGTCCCCCGCCACAAGTGTCGATCGAATGTGAATGTCGATGTCCTAGGCTCTCATATAATAAACTTGAGGAATGCCACAAAAAGAGAAGCAACAGCAGCAGCAGCAGCAACAGCAGCAGAAGAACTAAATCCAAATGCAAACAGCTACCAAAACAGCAAAACCCAAAGCCATGGCTCCATCTCCATCTGAGTCTCCTCATGGCTCCCCCCTCTCCCATGCTCGAGGCGGGCAGCACAAGATCCAGGCTCCAACTGGAGCTGCCCCATGCCGAAACATGTTAAAGGCAGAGATTAAATTCAAATAAATCGACATGGTCGCCTGGAAATGAAAACATTCACAGAACAACACAAATGCTGCTGCTCCTGGATGGAGGGGGGGTAGGAGGCTCCCCCTAAGAACAGGAAGAGGAACAGAAGGAAGAGGAGCAGAGGAAGAGAGAGCATCAGCAGTGGTACGATGAGGAGGAGGAGTAGGCTGAAGGAGTACCAGCACCGGAGGTGAAGAAGTTTGTGGAGTCACAACAAGCGATAAGCAGACGAAACAACAGCAGACGATCCATGGGATCGGATATGGGACAACGAGCGTAGCAGCTACACGAATACCCTGGAAATGCAAGGGAAGGGAAAATGTTTAAGAATTATTTGAATGAATTAGAATTTTATGGATAAGTCCCCTATATATAAGGAATATTCCATTGTTAAGGGTTGTATAAACTAAAATATATTAAAACTATTGATGAAACATCTATAGTCCTTAATCTGCACAAATAGCACCAAAAACTATGGATCCTACAAGAAGTGCAGCTGAAAAGAGTCGGAAGAAATCCCATGGGAAAAAATAGGAAATGCTACAAGAATATGTGAAGTTTCAGATACATACTGTATATATTTGTACAGCTTAGAGCCTATATACCCTCTGCTACCCTGTATGTTAGCCTTTTGCCTTTGCGCCTGCCTGCCTGCTGCCTGCCTGACGATTTGCGTGGCTCACAAATACAACAAAGAAGTGCAGGAATAGCCTGAGCGGCATGAAGGGGGAATAATGAAGAACACAGTGATAGAGAGAGAGAGAGAGAGAATAGCAGAGAGAGAAAGAGAGAGAGAGAGAGAGAGAGAGAGAGAGAGAGTGAGGAATGAAGAGAACGGATTTGTGGGGAACGAAGGGCCATAGTGAGCAGCAGAGGGAGGGGGGGGGGTGGGCGGGGGGACTGCACAGCCAATTTGCGAATATTTTCATTTCAATTGCGCGACGACGGTGGCTCCCAGGATTTTGAGCCTCCAATGCCCCTGCCCCTGTCCCCTGTCCCCCGTTTGCCGTATCCCCCGTGTTCCCGTATCATCCCATGTCTGCGCCTGCCCCTTGGGTCCGTCCAGTGCGCGGCCATTGACACAAGACACCAGAACGCCAGCCAGAAGATCAGCAGAGACGGAGTGCACTCTTGGGTCACACGTAGCCCAGGGTCCATCGATGCCACGCAGCGGGATGTGCAGAGAGGAGTCGCCTCAGAAGTGGTTGATCCACACACACACACGCGCACACACAAACACATGCGCAGAAAACGTCACTTGGAGGATGATCTATGCATTGGAGGATATTTTGGAGATCACCTGTGTAGCCCCTCCCGGGATTATCCCTTTGGCCTGTGCTCCTCTCTCTCTCTCTCTCTCTCTCTGTCTGTCTGCCTGCTTCTGGGGTTAGAGGGTATTCTCAGGGCCACAGAGGCAGAGCAGGGCTATCATTAGTCGATTGGGGTTGCCCCGGGGCGGTCTTCGAAAACCTTACGCTTTGTGGCTGCTACCCTGTAAATATGAAGTCCATTCGATGAGTCTTAACTCAGAAAAGATACATACGAGTATCTCTTATCAGTTGAATGCCAGCAGATGCCTTCAATGCAAAATAAACACACAGAAATATGTCAAGTGTGACCGTAGAGTTTTCTGCGGAATGTTTGGCCACACTGTGCTCGAGAACAGCCCTTTTCCAGATTATTTTTCGAAATATTTCCAACCATTTAAGGAGTACTTCCCACGTCGATTCTTACATCGCTTATAGGCTTTTGTTTGCTCAAAACTTTCCTTAAAAATTTGCAGCATTTCTGCCGTTGCTGCCGCCGCCGCCGCCTCTGCCTCTGCTGTTGACGTTGCTGCCGTGGCAGACTAGTTTTGTTGCAAATAAAAATTATTTACGATCGTTTTGTCAGCGTCCAAAGAACTGGACGACGGACCGACCGACTGATCGGACGACCACAGAGTGCCACAACTGTTGCTGCCTGCCTTCTCCCGCTGCCTTCTGCTGGCTGACTGCTGCCACGCCCCCCTTGTGCCTGCGCCGATGCTGCCACAACTTTGTTGTATTTCACGCTCATCAAAAACATTCAGCAGCCAGCAGCGGCAGCGGCAGCCAGCGACAACTGTTGCATCCTACCTCTTGAACTGCCTTGGGGCATGCCCCCTCATGGTGTGCTCGTGGTGTCCATGAGGCAGGTCCATGACGGTGTCCGTTGCGTGCCGCCGCTTTGGTTAAACAGTTATCGGACTGGTTTCTCTTCTGGTTGCAGCGCCAGTGCGACAGAGAGATGTCCGTCTCCCTCTCTCCCTCTCTCTCTTTCTCTCTCTCTCTGTCTCGTCCGCTATTTATATGCGGAATTAGTGCGCGTTTCTCATTTGATTCGACAAGAGAATTCGCTGGGCAAGCGATCGCAACGATTGCATTCCTCCTATAAGCAGCGTGCTCAATGGATGGAATTTAGATACGCGCCGAGTGCTCTTTCCGGCTCTTACTGGCTCTAAGCAACTCTTTCCGGATCTTTCAACAAGCGGAGGTCCAAGTATATTTGTTTGATTCAATTTGCCATGGGAAAGCTTCACATTTAAGCCACATTTCGCGCCAAAAAACTCGGTTAATGCACCAAACGACGATCTGGCAGCCCTGCAGGCATTTTTCGTGCGACTGGTCACACTATTGCAATGCCAATGCAGGGCACAGCTTGTGATCGATCGGTGATCTTTGCCATCAAATTTATGGATAAGTAATGTATCATCATAGCGTCCATCAGCATCACACAGAACATGATCAATGCGATGCTTCACTGATCGCTGATCGCTAATCAAGACTCTCCTGATATCTACAATTTGTGATGTAAGTAAACCCATTGGCAATGGGTCATACTGATTCTACGACGATGCATCATTGGTGTCACGATGCTCCTCCAGTGGAGTCGGATATTCACTTGTTCTCGTCAAGTGATGGCCCGTCGGCGGGCTCTGCTTACCAGAACAATGAATATTATCAGAAAATAGCACATGGCATAGATCCCAACATCCCGAAGCCTGGACGGGACGACTTGTTCCTCTTTCTTTGGAATCTCCTTGTAGCTTCAGAATATTTGGAGCCCGTCCTCGAAGCGTACAGCTTGGGCACAGAACGGGGAGCCTATTTCTAGTATTTATGGGTCGAGGCTGTCGCCGGTGACCCTTGGCAGAAGCGAAGGTTGCCACCAGCAAGGGCAGCAGCAGGCGCAAGGTGGGACAAGGGTGTTGGCTTCAGCCGGCGAAGGTTGCCAGCCGTAAGCTCCATCCTTGCGACTGTTCTCTGAAGGTTAATAAATATGCATGACAAAAACACGAAGAAGGATATTCGTATGTATGTATAGCTAGCCCACACCCACCCTCCCCACCCACAAGCAACCCACTTTCCTGTTGCCTACGTTTCAGCGCCCACTCTTCACCGCCCAATCGCTTTGCGCCCACTCTGCACCGCCCACTCTCCTAGCGCCCTCTCCCTGAGCGCTCTCTTTGGGCTTTGCTTCGCTCTCTTTTGGTTTCCTATTTATAGATTGAAAATATATTGAAATGACGTCACAGTTTGTGGGACCAATGACGTCAAAAAGTGCGCGCCTACGCTTTGGCATTCTCCCTATGCTAAGGGAGAGGCACCTACACTCACACAACCACCCCCACCATACATATGCATGATTATTTTTATATTATTTTACTCAGACAAAGGAAGTGGAATATTTCCTGCAGGCGGCCCTCCACTTGCGCTCAGAGAAGGGAAGGAATGTCAATAACTGTGACGTCGACTCCCCCCACCCCCTGTACTGCCTTTACTACCGCTAATATTTTAACTAATTCTTTCCACTCTCTCCAGAGAAATTAGCTCTCCAGTTGTCGCATATTTCATTGTTAGCTCCAAATGTTCTTTGTTCTTTGCTGTGCATTTTGTTCCTGTAAAGTATCGCCACAACTTCCTCATACTTCGGTCAGTCGGCGCTTCTTTTTAGGATATTGATGGGCAATGACTGCACCCTCAAGTGGCCCAAGCGACACCAGCTGGAGGCAAGAACGCAGCCCTCCTCCCGCCCAAGCGAAAATGTTAAAATGTTTTCAGCTGAAATCCAATTCAATCCTGCAGTTTTGGCCGTTTGCTTCGACATTGATCTTCCCTCTGGAGGACAGACTCGTATTACACATCTCTCTAATATTTAAAGGGGGTTTCGGGTAGCGAGGCGAGTGATCGGGGGGTTGGTGCACGTTTTACTACTTTTAGGGCTTATTTAGGGGCAGTAGCCAGCTCTAGTTAGAAATCATAGATGTGTATTCCTCCATTACACTTCAGGTCCAATATACTCTGCTAGACAGAGATAGCATAAAAGATAAGACAAGGATGACAAAACGATATCATTGGTGATTGGTGATTGGTGGGGGCTTCCTTTCGCCACAGCTCATTCTGCCGTTGCCTTTGTGTGGCATGCTTTTGCTCTTCATGTTCGACTTGCGGCATACCCTGTATTCTGTATCCTCCAAAGACTTAATTGAATAATTATACCCCCTTTTCCTGCCCGATCGATCTGCCCTCACATACGAGTTTTTGTTTTTGTGCTGTCAGCATATGCACGCCACCTGTCGGCAACCCTTTGGCCGCCCCACGACACACCCCCCCACCCCCAAACCTACAGTTTTTCGCACTCATTCCCCGGGCACCTGTACACTGCGACTCCCTGGAGCAATAAAAGTCGCACGCAGTTTACCTTTTCCTCTATGGGTGGGTGGGTATGTGTATGTGTGTGTCTGTGTGTATGTGTGTGCCTTTCTGCTGGGGTCTATATTGCCTTTTACACATTTAAGGGTCTGCCAACCCGTTTCCACTTTTCCACTTTTGACAATGGCGCCTACCCCACCCCCACCCAGCCAACCCCCCCTCTTTTGGCTCTACAACCCTCTGGATGGACCCCTTTGCAGCTCCTTCCACTTGGCTATCTGCTCTCTCTTTTTCTGCTTTCCTTTTCGCTCTGCTCCTTCCCTGATGCTCCTGCTACTCTTTCTTCTCTGGCGCGACACAAATTGCCAACGTTTTTGCATCCTTTTGCCATATTTCTTTCGCTCTTCTTCGCCCTCTCCCTCCTACCCTTTGCCACATATTTGTATGTATATTCTGTTTATGTAAGTGTGTGTGTGTGTGAGGAGGGGGAGGACATAATTACATATTGTTCGCTGTCACTTTTGGCGCTACCACCGCTCTCCCTCCCCCTCCCGCTCCCCTGTTGCCGCCGCCACGAAACAATGACAAAAAACGGAGCATAATTCTCGCTCTTTTCCCCCACAGCGCTGCCTCCCACTCCGCCTCTCCATTTATGTGCAAGGTATATTACATGGAAGGTAGGGCAAGTCTCCCTTTGCCTTTGGGGGAAGGATATGTGGCCTCTGGCCTTACCTTTCTATGGCGATATACCCTGTTTATAGGTACATAAAAGAGCCGTTCCCCCTTTTACCCCCCTCCACCCACATTCCAAATCTCTCTATCTCTCTCTCGCTCTCTCTGCTTTCAGCCCCCATCCTTGTTTTTGTTATTTATGTAATTATTAACATTTTCGCTGTTTTGTTTTCCGCTCTGTGTGTCCTCCTTCGTCTCCGACTCCTGCTGCTGCCGCCTGCTCCCCCCATTGTCATGCTGTGTTGTCCTTGCCCCACAGCCCCCAACCCTCCAGCCACCCCTTGTGACATTTAGTTGTTATTGTAATTGTTGTCATCGCATTCGTGGGGCAACACCGCCCCACGTTTCATTCTGCTCTGTTGCTGTTTTCATTTAAATAATAATTTCATTGCAAAACGCCCTCCCCCCCGCCCTCCGTCCTCCACTTTGAGCTGAAAGAAGCGACAGGCTCAACAGGGTTAAGGGAAGGAGCCCGGAGCAAGGGTTAAGGAGCAAGGACGAGGGCTAATGAGTGACAGGTTTTCCCAATTACAGAAAATGCTGATGCCAGCGATTGAGAATCATCTGCTGTGCTGCTATTTACCCGAAAAGAACAATCATGTTTCGTTTTGGGATGAGAACTATCTCCAGGAAGGACATATCCTTCAGTTACAGCACAATAATTGAATTGTAATTTACCAACACTAGAGAATGGTTGACATTATTATGACTAAGCAACACTGAAAGGTGTTGGAAAACGTTTCTATAAAGAGAAAAAGAACAAATTTCCAAGCAAAATTCCAAACCGTTTCCAAAATCACTTTAATAATTATAAATGTAATTTATTCCACCCACACACAGACACACACACACACTTACACGGACACAGATACACAGACAGACAGTCGCTCCGTTTTTGTTGCTGTGTGGCATGGAAAATCTGCTCGCTCTCTCCACTAATGAATTCAAGCGTATTAATTATTACGCATACGCCACGTGGTGTGCGAAGGTCGTTGTGGCGACTGCCAATCGATGTTTCACATTATATATATTCAATATATTACTAGGAATATTCCCGCTGTGTGTAAGGAAAGCGGCAAATTGTCGTTTTCAGGGCATTCGATAATCGTTGTCGTTTCGTTGGCCAATCTTCAGCCTTGTCTTTGGTATTCAAATGGGGGGAGGGGAGACCCTCTGGCAGTGTGTGTGCCTGCCACATGGCACTGAATGAAGCCTCTGCGTTCACGCTGCCTCGTCGTTGCAACGTTATCATTCAGTGCGCAAGCTGTTTGCCTCATTGTCTATTTATGCAAACACATACAAACATACATAGGCGGAGATGCAGATGAAGAGATGCTTGCAACAGCGGCAAGAGAGAGAGAAGGAGAGATAGCAAGAGAGAGAGAGAGAGAGCGAAAGTAGGAAGGAAGAGAGCTATGGACACATTGTCTGCCTCAAAAGTTTTCCTTTTTTTCGACAGCAGAGCAGAGCAGAGAGAGAGAGACAGTGAGAGACAATTGGGGGCACACATGTGGCAGAGGCAAAAACAGTTACAATTTGTAGTGTGTGTGTGTGTGGGGCATATCCTTTGCTATCGCATCTTTTTCCACTTGTTCTTCTTGTTTTTTTTTGGATTTTGGCAAAAGTGTCGACTCTTTGGCTATATGTAAATGTTGATCCTGCCACAACCCCCTGGCTCGTGCAACTCCTCTGCTACAATTCATGTGGCATGCCCCTCGAATAGTAAATATTTACTGTTTGCTGTTTCGATTTCTGTGCTCTTCTGTTGTCTTTATTAATTTCCAAACGAAAATTTCACTTCAATTTCCAAATAAATGGCCAGCCATTTGGCCATGTTAGAAGGTATATGCCACACGGCTTCGATGCTGCCCCAAAACGAAATGCTTGCAACACACAAAATACTCCTGTGGACGGCAGGATGACGATGATGATGACGATGACGATGATGGGATATGTGTATGTACGAGTATGACCTGCAATGTGTCCTCTCTTACTCCCCCTCCCCCTCCCCCTCTCTCTCTCTCTCTCTGTCTCTGTCTCTCTCTCTCTCTCTCGTCTGTTTCTGCCTCTTTTGCATGTGTTTTGCATTTCTCGTGTATCTTTTGCTTGCTTCGGTTTTCTGTTCGCCTGGCATTTTGTAAGCAAAAATTTTTAACTTTTTCTTTTAACAAAAAAGAACACACAAAAAATGACTCTGTGTGTGTGTGTGTGTTTGTGGGATGCCCCAAAGGATATGCCATGCATACGTGTGTGTTTAAGGGACATGTATGTATGTGTCTCTGGGGGGATGTGTGTGTGTGTGTGTGTGTGTGTATGTGTGTGGGTGGGTTGAAAGAGAGGCTTCAAAACAGTTTCCAAAAATTGAGTTTTGCGGATGATTATGGGATGGAAATGACAGCAGGAAAATGGGCATCAAACGGGTTGGGGGGCAAGGGGGATGAGAATGAATGGCGCAGAGGGAACGAAGGAAATGATAAAGGATAAACCGGAAAAGAAGGGGAAACCGAAGCGAACGGCAGAGGGTTATAGTGGGAGGCAAAAGAATGAAACGTTTCTCCTTTTTGTATGCCACTTTTGGCTTTTTGCCGACTTCTTTCAGATACAGATACAGATGCAGATACAGATACATGCACATAGATGTATCTCCATCTTCGTGTACATATGTATCTAGTATCTGCATTATTAAGGATCCTGCATATGTATATGTAGCTGCCACATCACATGACAGGTGCCACAGTAACTTTTATCCCCTCCCAGACCCCACCGCCCCCACTAGCACTCGTCGTTCTCTGTCTTTTACATCTTTCATGCCACACCGCACCGCCCTAGCCCACCACCCCCACCCACCACTCCCCTCCTTAGTTGTGTGTAAAAGTTGCACCACTTAGCGTTTAAGTGGGCGGCATTCTTTGTGCCCCACCGAGCCACCTCCTGCCACACTTCCTGCTCTGCCTGTGGCTCCTCTGCCGCCTACCGCCTGCTTCTCCCTCCTTCTCTCTCTTTCCCTCTCTCTCTCTTTGGCAAGACATTTTTCGGGGGCAAATCTTTCTCTAACAAGAGAATGAGAGAAAGAGAGAGAGAGAGAGAGATAGAGCCACAACACAAAAAGCATAAAATGCTATGAAAAAGCAAACGAAGCCGCCAGCAGACACAAACACACAGATGCTTCACACACACACACACACACATAGATACAGATACAGATACAAGAGGAAAACTCAAACATAAGTCAGAGAGGAGACAGAGGAGGGGGTGAGGCGGTGTGCGGCAAAGCCGCAGAAGGAAAGGCAGAGGGAGGCAGTGGCAAGGACGTTGTGTTATAAATTTTATGAGCTTGCCACTGCCACAGCAGCAGCAGAGGCAGCATCCAACGGCAGTCGATGCTGTCTATCTACGAGTGTATCTGTGTATCACTGTATGTGTGTGTATTTCGGTGTGCGTGTGTGTGTGAGGCTCATAAAAATAAGTTGCACTCGTGCCACGCTTTCCCATGGCATGCCACCCAGTGGCGTCTCCTCCTGTTGCCTCCTCTTGGCTATAAAAATAAAGAGCGAACTTTTGCTGCCACTTGGCTATGTATCTGTGTATCTGTGTGTGCGTATCTGTGTGTGTGTGTTTGTGTCTCTTGGCAGTCAGTCAGTCAGCCATTGTTGCTGGCTGCCACATGCCCCTCCCCCCGCCCCCCCTGGCGTCGTGTCATCGCGCGCTGGGGGCTTGTGACTGGCAAGCGGAAACATAACCAGAAGGATAACGTTATAATGCCCCAGTGTGGCACACAAAGACACACACACACACACACATACAGCAACAACAGCAACAAAAATCAACATTTTATGCTGTCTCTTTTTCGCTCTCTCTCTCTCTCTCTCTCTCTCTCTCACTCTCCCTTGCTCTTTGCATCGGTGTATCTCTCTCTCAAAGGGAAATGCTGTTTTCTGTTGCTTTTGGGGATTCTCTAACCATCTCTAGCCTCCCCTCTGCCCCTCCCCCCTCCCATCACTCTACTATCCTGCACTTCCTCTTCTTCTGCATTTATGCTTATGGTTTTTTGTTCTCGCTTCTTCAACTGAGATCCGCGCATTTCTTCAGGTTCTTTTGGCGTTGTTTTGCTTCGAAGGGCAGCAAAATAAGTGGAGGAGGAGGAGGAGGGGGGAAAAAGGTAGGAAGATAATGAAGGAGGGTTGAAAAGTGAGGAAAATGTGGTAGGAGCTAGCGATAGTTGGAATACGAAAGAATGGGGCATAAGCTACGAGTAGAAAGAGTTCCATGGAATGGCTTGAAGAAGGGCAACCCAAGAGGAGTCCTACGAAATGGAGATCATTTCGAAGTATACAAACCTTTCGTAGAAGCTAAAGATCGGCTCTACTCGACTCGACTTTCTATCCCCTGCAGACTCCTCTTTTAGCTCCTCTTTTTGTGGCTTCTCTTGTGTTGATTATTTATGTTTTTTATGGGGTATCTTTGCAGTCGCTTTTGCGTGCCTCCGCACTACTTACATGCCACTTTTTTGGCTTTGCTTTCTCCTATGCTTTGCTTCATTATTTTTGCTGTTTCTTTTCTTTTTGGTGCGTTGATTGCGTTCTGCTGCTGCCCCTCGTCCTTGCACTTTTCGTTGGGCTCCTCTCCGTTCTTCGCTCTGCTTGTGGCGTCTCTTTGTCGTCTTTTTATGTGTGTTTTTGTTCTGCTTTAGACTTTTCTCGGCTCTTTGTTTGCATCCCCCCTGCATCGCCCCTGCCCCCTCAATCTTCTTCTCGGACTTTTCTCCTCTTTTCACGTTTGTTCCTCTGCCTTATCCTTTCATCTTTCCTTTGTTTCTCTCTCTCTTTAGTTTTTTGTGGCTCATTTTGGGGGAGAGAGCGGGGGGGTGGCGAGAGAGAGAGAGGTGCGATCATTTCTCTCTTTTGTTTGCCCATAAAAGTATGCTACAAAAACGCATTTTTCGCTATGCGGCCGGCCGCCACGCCCACAAATATGGCCAGAGTCGCCCACTCTGCTGCCTGATTCTTACCTCTCGACTGGTATCGGATGACTTCTGCCCGCCTCCCCACCCCCCCCTCAACAGTTTTTCTGGTGAAAATGATTTTCGGTTTTCCTCTCTCTCTCTCTCTCTCTCTCTCTCTCTCTCTCTCTTTCTCTCTCTTATTATATGCTCCCTACAGAGCCCCCATTCTTCTCTCGCTCCTCTTTCCACTCTTCATTCATTCTTCTGTTCCGGCAGCTTCATCTAGAACCTACTCTTCAGGCTCCTCCCATGCCATCATCTCCTCCTTCTCCCACTCTTTAGCCTGCTCCTCCTCCGCCTCCTCCTCCCCTTTTTTGGCTGCGTTGACGATGACGCTGCCATTTCGCTCACTTTTGTTTTCCTCGGGAGCCAAAGGGGGGCCTGGTAGAGGTAGGGGCAGGGGAGGAGCCTGTGACAACGGGAACGCAATGTGCGCGAAAATGAAATAAACTTTATGCGGAGGGGGGGTGGGGGGTGAGCAGGTGGGGGGCTTTGGGGCTGCTGCTGGTGCTGCTGCTGCCAATCCGCCGCCGTTGACATCGATGCCATGGACATGGACGGAGGCCAAGTGGAACAGGCGAGAAGCGTGTGGCAGCAAGTGGCAATTTCACGCGGCAAGCTTCCATTCCACACTCGTTGCTGTGCGCCAGCAGAGTGGAGCAGGGAGGAGGATGGGAGGTAGGAGAGGACCCAACAGAAAACCCATTTTGTATTCAGAGCTCGTAAAGTAGAAAGTACGAGAGAGGAGCGGCAGCAGCGGCAGGGTGGCAAGAAAAGGAGCAACAAAAGAGAGAGAGCGAGCGAGAGAGAGAGAGATGCAGAGGACGAGGACGAACAGCGTTTGTTCGGGGCAATCCCCAAGTGGGAGGCAGAGAACAGTGGAAGCAGCGGATCCTCCGGGGGATGGGGGATAACTGATGTTTTATGCTGTGGGTTTTGCGAAAATCCTGCGTTGCGTGTTGTTGCTCCTGCGGTTCCCTGCCCCCCGTCCCCCCGTGTCTCTGCCACCAGCCGGGCCACCTGTCCAACGCGTAAAACGAAGCCAAAAACAACAACAATAACAGCAACAGCAACTACAATAGCAAAATGGGGTAAAGGGAAAATGGGAAAATGGAAAATTGGCTAAAAGCGAAACTAGAAAATGGCGAAACGTTACCAAAAAAAACAGCAAAAATTGCACAGCAGTTCAACATTTTTGCAGCCATCAATGAGAAATGAGAAATCCTCGAGAAAAGGTGATAAAATCGTGGGAAATTAAAGGGAAAAAGAGGGCACAGAATGAGCTGGAAAGAGCACTTTCACAGGGCTGCCAACTTGGGCCGAAAATGCTGATAAAAGTTTATTATTTTCGTAAAGTAAACACTTTAAAGAGCTCTCCTCCCTATTTTAAGAGCTGCCAACTTACGGCGAAGATACTTTTACGTTTTAGGAGCTGCCAACGTAACCTCAAGCAGGAGCATCAGCATAACTATCATTACACCAAAGAGGAAGTTTTCGCTTGAATATAAAGAGAGAGAGAGAGAGAGCAAGCCATAACTCTTTGGGAGATCATAAAATGCCAGAGAATGGAGAGATAAAGTGGGAAAAGTGTAAAGGAGGCAGAGACAAGGAGCTGCCAATGGCATGCCATGAATTTTTCACAAAAACTTCTCCCTCTCCATGGAAATATACATGCATGCATATAGTGTATTCTGTGTATGTTTTATAAATAAAGAAATAAAGAAACAAAAAATGTGAAAAGGCGACGTAATTTGCGCGCATATTGCGTATACGACTGCTGCCTGCACTCTTGCTGGGATATTTAGCAAACAAGTTGGCAGCGCGGCTCCTACTTCTGGCTTATGCAACCCACAAGAGGGTGGGGGTGAGGGTGAGGGTGAGGTAGGGGCTGGTGCAGTGTCAACAGTGTGCAAGGCGGAAAAAAGCGAGCGAGTAAAAAGTATTATGAGAAAATGTTGTGTGTGTAGAAGGGGTGGGGGTGGGCGTGGGGTTGGTTCAACTAAGTGAACAGAGAGTGGGGTGCAAGAGTGTGAGGACTGGGCGGACCCTGTGGGTGGGCGTGGTGGGGGGGTTGTCAGGCCATAGCCAACGAGAGCGGAAGTTGAGTTACAAAATTAAATTGATAATTTTTCCTCCAGCTCCCGCTCTCTTTTCCCATCTCCTTTTGCCTGTGGAATAGAGTGAAGAAAAGTGCAGGAAAAAGTTGACTCTCCTTCACGGAGAAGAGGGTGTGGGTGGGGGCGGTTGGGTTTGAGGTCATGGCGGGCGAGAGGGACGTTGCATGCCAACAATGCCCTGAGATGTTGTCGTCGTCGTCGTCGTCGTCGTTGGTTCTCTCTTTTTTCCCTTTACTTTTCTTTTCTTTGCTGTTCTGTGTGCTGTAATGTGCACCGGAAACGCTTCAAGTACATTCACATGCCACCAGAAGAAGAAAAGCAACAAGAAAATGGGGAAAATTATATATATGTATATGTAAAGAACGAGCGGGCAAGAGCGGGAGATAGGCGGCAGCAGCAGCAAAGTGGGAGTGCAAGCAGTAGGAGAAGCCAAAACGGGAGGATGCACTGCCAATGCACTCTTCTACTTAGTCGACGCGGGGAGTACGAGCAAGGCTCCCTCTTTGTATGTGCTGCTGCTGGCAAGGACAACAGACGCCAATGCACTCAGGCAAGGATGATGCAAGAAAGGAGTCGGGAAAAAAAACAAAGAATTCAAGAAAGAAATGACAGTGATTGGGGGATACCCTTAAAGAGAGATTGTACTGGAACTTACAGAGCATTTGATGTTAGAAGCAGGCGAAACAACAGCAGAAACAGCCCAAGAACCAGTCGCAGGTTGAGCAAAATGAACGCAATTATGAGTAGAATCGATAAAGGCATGAAGATCCCCCCTTAAAGATTGCTAATGCTTAACTAGCGATAGACACATTTCATTATATGTAGTTCTACTCGTAATATCTTAATATCTGAGTCATTTGCATAGAGTAAGCCTCTTTTTTTAAGTGTATTTTCATAGTTTGATGACATTACCTATGCCACATATTGAATCGCTTGGAATGTTTCATTCTTTCATCTACTTTCGTTCTCCTGCCGTCTACCCTGCCCTCCTTCTCCTCCCCTGTCGGCCTTTGTGATTGCTGAGCGATTTCTTTCTTTGCGATTCCTGTGGCTTTGGAGCTTCCTTGTGTGTGAGGACACAATATCTATCCAAAGATGTGTACATATGTATCTATGTATCTGTATGTCTGTACGTGCAGACATCGATGCTTAACATATTATATATAGCGTCTCGTATATCAGGCACAAAGTGACCAAAAGCCGATGATGGAGTCAGGGTTCAAGGGAAAAAACTTCTGGGGCAAAAGCAGAAGCAGGAGCCGAAGCCGAAGCAGAGTGAGAGAAAGAAAGCTAGAAATTATATTTGCAAACCTTCTACCATACACACTGTCTGATAACCAAACTCTTAAACCTTTTACCCACACAAACCCCCCTGTACCCCTCTCTCTACCCCTCTACCCCACTCTGAAGCTCCTCTTCCACTGCTGTTAATATGACAAAAAGCAAAGGAAAAACTTTTGCCTTCTTCTTGCAAGACTGAAAGAAAAAGGAGCCCAAAAATGCAGACAAAGTTTTTCTGCAGATTGCAATGCCCTGCCAATGGACCAACTGGGGCGGGGGTGGGGGTGGCATGTGGAAAAGCAAGAGCAAAATATAAGAAAATGAATAAAGAAAAGCCAGACAAATTCTCAAAAGGAGGCAAAAAACTTTTTCGGCGCTTGCCAGAAATAAGAAACTAAATGAAATTTTCATGTTTCCTTGAGAAAAGACGAGAGGACCAGAAAAAGGGGAAGAGAAAGGAGATAGAGGAGATAGAGGGTGAAAGAGAGAGAGGGAGTCGTGGAGCTATATATCCATTTGTATCCCTTGCTCTCCCCTCGCTTCTCTATGTTCATTTGCGGCTTATGAAATCGCAAGAAATTCATTTCCTTCAATGATCAACATTTGGTTGCTGTATGCAAATCGGATTTGAATGATATTTTGCACACTCTCCCTGGGATAGGGGGTGTGCTTTCCGGGGGGGTGTGGAGGATAGGGTAGGGTGTGCTATTTAGAACTTTTTTCATTGGGGTTTCATGGCTGACTTGATGACTTAGCCTCTTTTTTTCGCCCGATTCTGCTCATCCTGCGACTGGTTCTCCTGCTCCTGCTGCTGTTCCTCCCTTCATTGGCCATAAGTTGGCTGTTAAATGCTACTTACGACTGCCGCTGCTGCTGCTGCTGCCACCCCCAGCAAGCACCCAATCTCAGAGAGGCGGCAGCTCTCCTCCCCCTGTCCCCCTGTCCGCTGCTCCTCTCTGAGAGGCAGCTCTCAGGAATCTCTCTCCTTCCGCCACTCATCGTCTTTGCCTATTACTTTTGGAGCTCCATAAAACTTTGTCCTCGTCTTTAGGCATTGACTTTCCTTTCTACCTCCCTCCCTCCCACCATCTTGCTACAGATTTTCTTACTGTTTACCCCGCCACCTCCTGCTGCCACTGCCACCGCTGCCACTGCTGCTGCTTCTCAGTTTTTCTCAACTTTTGCCAGACATTAAAACATTTCCATCCTTGAGTCCTGCTTCGAGTATATAAAATATCGAAGGCAGGAGCTGCATGGAGGTGGGATAATGGAGCACGGCCTTTGGGTGTGGCACCTTTTGGCGTTTTAATTACAACGGACGGAAAAGTTCTTGCCTGCTTGCCGCGCGGATGCTGTAAAGGGAAATGCAAATTAATCGATATCATTAGGGTTTTATAGACCTCAAAAGAGGGAAGGGCCCAGAGCAGGGGTAGCTTCCCCCCTCCCCACTTTGCGGCTTTTCTTAGATCCAAATCAGAAATGGGTTTGGGGGCGGTGGCTGTAAAAACGGCTGCAAAATGAAATGGATCTCTGTTTAGTTATGCAAATGAATGGCTTTAAAGTGAAGGGAATTCCAATGAGCGTAAGAAATAAATGTTAATTTCCTAATGATCGACTGCTGCTGGTGCTGCTGCTGCTGCTCTCCGCTGATCAGCCTTCGAATCTTCTGCCACAACAATAAGCCAAATATTTAGCCTAATGAGATTTTTCAAACTTATGACAAGTTATGCTAATTTGTTTGAGAGACACCTACAACAGCAGACAGCAGACAGGCAGACAGAGCCCCCTTTCTGTCTATGTGTAGCTCTGCGGGGGAGTATCTATATCTGTATCTGTATCTATTGTTTGGTGCGACCACTTGACTTTTATTCAAAGTCTCTTCACGGGGCTTCAGGGCTCTCTGGCTCTATGGATGGGTGACCCAGTCCCTAAAGACAATTAACAGATGAAGAAGCTCGCTCGAGAGTGCTCTTCGCATGCCTCGTGGATACATTTGTGGCTCTGTAATGAATACTTTGAGTGAAAGCGTAACAATACGTTCAATCAATGGAGATCTACGTATGTGCCATCTATGCATAATTGCAAAGCTCTTTAGAGGGTTTACGGGGGACTTGGAATAACTTTATGAAATATTGATGAGACTTAAATCCATTCAATTTTAGAAGAACTTAGATATTACTTCATATCTAAGCCAAGTTCCTTGATGTAAATTTGGTTAGATAAAAACTAGCATCTCAGATCCATTATAACCGGTAGGTAAGTATGGATAAATATCTAGAAATATATTTTATATTATTGATTTAAAAGTACTACAAATATTTCCAAAAAATACCCCATAAATACCCAAAAAATAGCAAATCTGTAAACAGCCTATAAACCAAAAAATTACCTTTAAAAATAACACAAAACTGCCTAAAATATTTCAAATAAATACCACAAAAATACCATCAACAATGAAATAAATACAGAAAACATACAACAAAAATATGCAAAAATTCCACTAAAATATCTCTTAATGTATAAAAGTATAAATATTGATATAAAAATTCTCTATTCCCATAAATCATATCAAATTTCAGTTTACTCCCCAAACTATTCCTACGATAGATGTTTATATTCACATATTTCCCTTTATGCTTCCCATCTTGCATTCATTATTCCGCGTTTGATCATTCATCCCCAAAAGTAGTTCTCATCAAAATGCCGAATACCGATTACATAACGGATTGTGTTCGCACTCAAAAAATGCGATTTATAAGATTTTATGCCAAAGATATTGCTAATTTTTTGTTAATCGTGCCAGAGAGAGACCCAGAGACCGCGTAAAATATGCGAAGGAAGGCAGAAAACGCAAATAATAAACCCAAAAAAAGAGAACAGGAGGGGGGGGAGAGATATGATATCGAAAAAGTCTTTGACAAGTTGAAACGCGAAAACGTGTTGCCACCAGTGATGGATGGGGCTCGGTGGCAAGAGAGGGACGGCTTCGGGCCACGGCTGCCGCAACGGCAACGGGCGATGGCTCATGCGTGGGACGCTCTAAAATTCACAAAAAAATGAAAACAAAAACATGCCAGGGAAACCGGATTGAAATTTTGTTTGTTTTCGGCAACGTTGTTTTTTTATTTTAGTTTTTTTGGTATTTTGTTTCGCTTGATTTGGATTAGTTTTCGCTTGGATGCTCAAACGCATTTACACCCGCTACAATGGCCATGTGTCGCACACCGAACCCCCGCACACCACCCCTTGCTGCCCTGCCACCCCTGCCGCCAAGGCAACTTCCACTTCCGTTCAACCACATGACGTATACGCAGTGTTGTCCAAGAGTAAGGGGAGGGGTTGGGGGGGAGAGGGAAATAAAAGTAGAGCAAAAATAATACGCATTTACTTAATCGAAGAGTATCGTATCGAGGCTCTCTCTCTCTCTCTCTCTTTTTTTTCAATAAATATATGTCTGACATAATGCTTTATGGCCGAGCACTCATTCAAGGCACTCGCATTTGTACTCACACTCACTCACTCACTCACACCGCAGCCATGAATGAATGAAGTACAGTATTACCCATACCCATACCACTACCCATACCCATGCCATTCCCTTCATCATTCAATGAAGTGGCCAAATGACAACCCCCCAAAATGTTTTATGGTTCCCCCCCCACACACACACTACTAGACATTCACACACACACTCATTGATTCATTCATTCGTTCTGCTGGCATTTGCCTGCGCGACGACGCCGACTCCTTCGGTGACTCAAACCACAAAATGCATTTCTAATTAAGTTAATTGCGGCAAATGCTAAACTTAAGTCACTAACCTAAATTAATAACAGCATGAAGGATGAAGCCACGAGTGCCGTCCAGGGGGCGGGGGGAAGAGCGGTTTAAAGAGTGCCATGGCGGGCTCCGATGAGTGGGCACGGTTCGAGGGGGCTCTGTGGCTGTTGCGTGCCTAGAGGACACCACTACGAGTGCTTCCAGCTACGATTGCTCTACGATTGCCTGAACCGATCCGTTGAATTGCTAGACATCGCAAGAACATGGGTAATATAATAAGCTTAGAGCCAAAGAAGATCTACACCTACCTATCTGTACCTTTTCCAGGGTCAAAGTCCTTCTTTTGGTTGGTATCCAGCACAGTCTCCAAGGAGAGTCCAATATCAATCTTTAGGATCCCCAAAAGGCTATTTTCTGATGTCTGAAAGCTCTATAGCTCCCTATCGTGTAGCGCATTCAATAGTTTCCTTCATTCCTGTTCCTGTTTCCACTCGCAGCACTTCTGCTGCTGCTGCTGCTGCTGGCTGTTGTTGCTGTTGCTGTAATTTCATTTAATAAATGTTTTCGCCTTTTCTTGTTGTTGTTTTGTGGAAACATTTGCCGACGGCTGTCGCTTCATTTCACACACCCAAGCACACACACCCACACACACATACACATGCAGCACATATACGCACACACACATGGGCAAATCGAAGCGGAAGTTGAGCAGCGCGTGAGGCATAAGGCACAAAAGAGGAAGCGTACAAACCGCCATTTGCCGCCGCCTCCTGTGGTGTCGAACGTGCGTCCTCCCTACCACTGCCACTAGCCTTCCCTCCCCTCCCCTCCGCTCCCCTCACTTCCCTTCATCCACCATTCATTTCATTTCATTTCGTTTCGTATGGGGGCTCTGTTCTGCTCTCTTTTTCGTTCTGTTTTTCGGTTCGGTTCAGTTCAGTTCGGTTTGGTTTGGTTTTGTGTTTGGTTTATTGTTCCACTTTTCATGTCGAAAGTTATTGTAATTGTGTTAAGGCATTTCCCGTGTATATCCTTCGAGCACACACACACACACACACGCACACACGCGCACGCATACGGTTATAAATAAAAATGTAGGCTAGGAGTTGGGGAGTGGGGGAGTGGGGGACGGGGGACTGGTGGGTCGAAACATAATGAGGGTATCCTCACAGGAGGAGTGTGGTGTGGTGTGCGTGTGTGCGTGTGTGTGGCAGGAAGGAGCAGTACATACAACATAGCTGCTCCACTAGAGACACTTGTTTGACTTGGGCGCCATGTTTGTTGCCTCTCCGTTCCCCCCTATCATTGATTCTCCTTACTCCACACTTGCCTGTCTCTCACTCCCACTCCCCCACTCCTTTCGTTATCCTTTTTGCATGCTTGTGTGTACTTTTTAACGCACATCATTATCATTCCGTTTGTGTTTTGAACGGGCGCTCAGCATTTGGGAGCAACACGAAATGGCATTTCTCAGCATCCTGAAATGGTCTCTCTGCCGCACTGCCACACTGCCTCGCTCTGGTTTCTCACACTCCCAACACCCACCCAACCACCCGCCCACTCGTTCCCCCAGCTCGTCTCTCTCTCTCTCTCTCTCTCTCTCTGTGCACTCTTTCTAACTCTCGTAGAACATGGCAGAAAAAAAAGCTTATGCTTTTCTCTCGCCCTATCTCTCTCTCTCTCTCTCTATCCCTCTCTTTCTTTGTTTTGTTGCCTGTGTGGTATGTGTGTGTGTGGGTACATGCAACAAAAGTCTACAACAAAAACAACAGAAAACTGAACAGAAAGTTTTGACACTTTTATGCGACCCGAAACCCAAGCCAAGCCCAGCCCGCCCCTCTTGCAACACTCTTTACTGCTCCAGCAACACCACCACCCCCCTCTGCCACACTCTTGGCCACATCCTCCGAGAAATCCCCCCCCCCCCCCCCCCAACCTACCCTCCCCTTGAGCACTCTTTATTTTTCTCTCTCTTTGGGTGTTTAATGGAGCCTGGCGCGGTTTTGTGCTTTGAAAAGTCGAGCACACACATAAGTGCTTCTCCCTCCCACAGCCCACATCCCTCTCCCCCCTCTCACTCCCTCTCTCTCTCGCGCTATCTCTGTCTATGTGTGTGTGTGTGTATGTCTCTGTCTGGGAAATGGGTCTATTTGGGGGCTAATGTTATCGTTACTTATGATATCCATAACAGATTATGGGAGGTCTGGAGACCAAAACGAAACGTTCGCCTCGGAGATGGCGTCTGAAAATGGCTCCAATTTCAAACAAGGGTTCAAGATTTGAAGCGAAATTTGAACAGGGGCCAGAAATGTGGCTTTAATTTATGCAGGGGTTAAAGAATTGCCTTCAATCTGGTAAACGGGGTTGAATATTTACCTTCATTTCAATCAAGGATTAAAGAGGAAACTTTAGGAAATTTCGTAAGAGTTTTTTGGATACCAAATTGTTCCTAATTTTAACAATATGCTATGGACCATAGAGATTACATATCCTACATAGCAGGTTTACCCTCTGCTACTCTCTACTGTGCTGTGCTACCCTCTACTGTTCTGTGCTACCCTCTACTGTCCTGTGATACCCTCTACTGTCCTGTGCTACCCCTTGTTTTATCAGAAATTATAAATCAAAATTTTCATTCAGTGTAAATTGGTTGGCCCTGCAATCACTCCCATACCCCCGCGACACGCCACATACGCTACCCCCATATGCTGCCCTGCTACATTCAAACCCCACCTCCCACCCCCCACCCTCCCACCCCTACACACACACACACACACACATCGCTCCCATCGCGTTGTCGTGTGGCACAGTAGAACAAACAGCAATTCCGAAATGAATTTCATTTTACAAATATATTAACAACTTTTGGGTGCAACAACAACAACAAAACAACAAGGAGAAGAAACATGGTGGGGAGGGGAGGGAGATAAAGAAAAGAAAAACCTGCAGCAACAACAAAAAAGAGGAAAAAGCACAGCGTTAGCATATGGAAATCGGAAAATATTGTGGCGACAACAACGCAGGCAGAGGCAGCAGAAGCAGCAGAAGGGCACATTACATATCACAGCGTGAGAGAAAGAGAGAGAGAGCGAGAGAGAGCATCCCCGGTGCCCCGAAGCACCAGAAACGCCGGCAGAAAAAAAAAAGGCACAACAAAAAAAGCATAAAGCGACGGCAGAGGCAGAGGCAGCGACAGAGACAGAGCAGCAGCAGAGCGACAGCAACAGCAACGGCGGCGGCATCGGCAGCGGCAGCAGCAACAACAATCAATTGGATTGGCAATCTGTCCCACTGAAAAAACAATTGCAGAGACAACACACGCAAGCACACACACACACAAGCTGGAGAGCCGTTACTTTAACGAGAGAGAGAGAGAGCCAGAAAGAGCGTAAGAAGCTCCGACGAGCTCTCTTAAACAGTGTGGCTGTGCTGCCAGCAGCAGTGTGGCCGAGCTGCAAAGAGCTCAATTCATTTACCGCTCTCTTCTGGCCTTATATCTCACTCTCATTTGCCATCTCTCTCGCTCAGAGAGTGCTGTAAGTGTTTGTGTGTGTGTGCTGTGCTTGTGTCGTTGGCTGAGAGGGGCGGGGAGCATAACAAAAAGCCAATTCTGTTACTTAAATGTTTACGCTTGTGTTTATCTTTGTATTCGGTTTCTTATTAGGTTCTCATCTCGTTCTCATCGTTTAACAATTTGAGATATCGCTCTCTCTGTGTGTGTGTGTGTGCTTGTATGAGTTCATCTGTGTATGAGTGGATGTATATGTGTGGTTTGGGTCACTCTGGTTTATGGGGCGACGACGCGTTTGGTTGGTTTGTTGTCGGCGGAGGGGAGGGTGGGTGGGCCGAGGGAGCTTTTGCTAATGAGTGTGATTTGGACTTGTCGAGCGGGTTTATTATTTTGCGGTGTTTGCGCTCTTGTCTTTTGTTTCTTTCTTTTGCTACCTCTTTCTCTCTCTCACTCGTTGCGTCCGTTGTTCTCTCGTGTATTGTTGCTGTTTGAACGCGTTGGTGTGCGCTTTTGTGTTGCTGCCCCCGCTGCCACCCTTTTTGGATGCCAGCGCGTCGCTGCTGGTGCTGCTGCCGCTGCTGTTGCTGCGGTTTTTGCTGTTATTTAGATTAAATAGTTTTGACAGCAACACCCTTTGGATGGCAAAGCGAGGGGCAGAAAGAGAACAGTTCCGATTTTGGGTTGGGATTCAATCAAAAATTAATTAACCCATATTTAAGATTTAATTTTTATTGGCTTTTATTTCATTAGAGATCATTTTGATGATCATTTCTTATAATTTGTGACATAAAAACTGAATTTTCGTATAATTTTTGGCTTAAAAATCGTAATTCTTATAATTTTTGATGGCCCATCAATTAAATTTCATTTGAAATTCTACCCAAAAACACACTGGCATGTCGCATTAGCATTTTAGTATAAATAATAATATAGCAACAATTAATTAGAACGCCCCCTGCCCCGTCTCCTCTCACAAAACCAACACAAAAACGCAAACAAAACAAAAAAACATCAGAAACAACAGCAAAAATGATTAAAGTCAATTTGCAAAATGGGAACGCTTCGAACGTGTCGCTGCTCGATGGCGGGGTTTGATATGTGCACACCCACCCCCTCCCTCTCCCAGCACACTCTTCCGAAGCCTTGCGCTTATCTCTGTGTAAGCTCTGTGTGAAAACATGGCCCCAGCGCTTTGCGGTCGAACGGTGACGGCCTGGCTGGGCAGAGGCAAAACACACACACACACACACACACGCACACATACTCGACCATGGTTGATGGGAGGGGGAACCGCTATAGGGATTAAGCATACGTCAACACAACGATGACGCGCTGCCTCTGCAGGCGTCAGCCTCTGCCTCGGTCGCTGTCGTTGTCTCGCTGCTGACCAAATCAAACCAATGCGAACGTGTTGTGAGGTGAAGTGGGGGCACCAAAGGTAGCATGCAAAAAGTAATTGGGAGCACAAAGAGCAAACAGCGACAACAGCGAGACGAGACGAGGCAGAGAAGAGGCAGAGCAGAGCGACAGAGCATCACGCAAGGTGGCAACGCAACAAGTTCGATTGCAACCTGCTTTTAACTCCCGCAATTTGTTATGCTCCTCTCTTTGGTTTGGCTCTCTCCAACTCGTGTTGTCGTTTGCGCTCTCTCGCTGCTTGTCGATTGCTCGCTCTCTCTCGCTCTCTCTGTCTCTCTCTCGTCGGTTCGTTGGTCGCTTCGTTCGTCGGGTTTTTGGTTTGTTTGTCAGTTTAATGCTTGGTCGGAGGGGGTGTGGTGCGGGGCGCAGCGAACAATTGGGGGTCACACGAATGCTTGAGTGCCAGAGGAGGGTTGGGGGGGCACCAACATACTGTCAGTCATTATTTAGCGTGCACTGTGAGGGGGGCTTGGGGCGGGGTGGTTGATGGGCTGCTTGTAAAAGCTTCGTGTGGCCATCGTTTCGTTTTCTCTGTCTCACGCTCTACGGAGCTCTGCTGCTGTCGAGCATGTGTGTGTGTGTGTTTGAAACATATTGAGCAAACAAGTTGGCAGCTTCTGAGCGCGAAGCGACGCGGCGGTGTTCGTTGAGACCTGCGCTGCTGCTGCTGTTGCTGTCTGGGGTCTCTGCTGCTGCTGCTGCTGAGTGGGTGGGTGGGTGGATGGCAGAGGGGGGTGGTGGCCCGTCAACGATGGCAGTCATCGGAAGTCAATGTAACAACAAACATGCAAACACACCGAGGGGCCTCCACCGCTAAGCCCCTCTCTCTCCCACCCACTAACACAAGCGCCCATCATACTTGTATGATTGTATACATGTTGTATGTGTGTGTTGTCTCTCTCTCTGTCTCTCGCTCTCTCTCACTCTCTTGTGTCGTGTGGAGTTATTTAAGCTCTCTTATTATTTCATTTGTCGCTTTTAGCTTTTGTCTTTCGTGTTGCTGCCTTTTGTTGTTGCATGATGGGTGGCAGCAACAACAACAACTACAACAAAAATGTGGTAATGTGCGAAAGGACTTTCGTCATGCTCGCCGACGGTGACGCCGTGCTGCTGCTGCTGCTGCTGCTGCCGATGCTGCTTGTGTGCGGCGATTGCTTGTTGTTTTTATTGCTTTTTTGTTGTAAATTTGATTTTGCTTAAAAGTGTTGCTTTTTTTTGTGTTTTTTTCTTTGGTATTCTGCGTGGAATGTGTGTTCAAGAGGGTGGTACGGGGGGAGTGCTGCCACTGCGTTTGTTTTGTGCGTTTTGTTTGATTTTGAGCTTTGCTTTGCTTTTGCTCCGCTCTGCGCTCTCCTCCACACCCCCCCTCCCTCCCCATCGAGGTATTGCTCTTGTTTTTTGGAAGCTGTTTGCCCTGTGGACAATTCGGCTATTGTATGACGGGGCGTATGAGTGATGCGCTATGCGACAGGATGGCAAGTGGAAAGGGTTAAGGCGGGCGACGAAAGGGATGCCGTTGAATGGGGGCCATCAATGGGGCGTTGCTTGGGGCACACGAGGCATGTGGAGGTGTGGCACGTAGATTGACTTTTTGGACGAATTGTGTAAATATTTGGATTGAAATGTGATTTATTGTGACAAGTGTTTGGGTTTAAATAACATGATCAGACCATTTTCAACTGGTTAATTGTGCAGCAATCTGAGATTGGGGATTACGATTACCACCACACACAAATGGGCCATCAAAGGGGTAAATCGGGGTAAATTGATGGGTGTGGATGGTAATGGAAGGTGTTCAACGGGGAGATTATTCCAGAAAATTAGGAGTATTTACAATGATAGGAGAAAGGTTCCCAAAGACACTTAAAAAATACTGATATATTTAAGGAAATGCAAACAGAATCTAAACAGATCTGACACCATGGTATATCCAATCACTCAATCGCTGGTTCATCGCTTGCAAATCACCCTGTATTGGCCACAAGACACCATTGCCCGTAATCTATCCCCTTGGACCCCGCAAGACCCTCGGATTGCCCACAAGAATCAGGTGTGATGTGTGGCATGTAATGTGCGCTCCACCGCAATCGTACATAGGTAGAATATCCAACGACCCACCCCCCCTGCCACCCCACACGTACCTCATGCCACCGCACACGCATTTCCCAATCACCTCAAGCCCCCCAATCCGCCCCTCTCCAACCACTGCCAGAGCATTGACAATTTTAGTAGGCAATCCCCAACTTACCATCCCCTCCGCCCCTCCTCTCTGTCTCTCTCTCTCTCTCTCTCCACACCCCCCCCTTAAGGGCTAACCCACAAAAATCTGTCAGATACCGCAAAAGCAACCAAAAAATAGAGAGAAAGAGAGAGAGAGAGAGAGAACAGGGATAGAAACTGTAAGGGGAGAAAAGGGATCAGCGAAAGAGGGAGAGATGGGGCGTGGGGGTGGGGGGTGTCTAGCGCAAAGGGAAAATCGTTTGGGGAAAAAAGAGCTTTTCACGTATTGTTAACGCATTTTATCACCAACGCGTGGCTGATTGGATTCCAAATGGAGCTCCCGGAGGCTGCACGGGGGTGGAGGTCCTCCAGTGTGTGTGTGCATGAAGGGGAGGGGGTACATGTGTGGCAGAGGGGAGTTGCATGAATTGAAATTTTGCTTGTTGTTTGCGTCTCTAAGGAGAGACACAGAGAGAGAGAGAGAGACAGAGAGAGAGAGAGAGAGAGAGAGAAAGGGATAGAGTGGAGGGCATATGGCATTCCTGTTGCTATTTTTGTTTGTCATTTTCCGAATGCTTTTTCTACTGTTGTTTGTGCGGGGAGGGGGAAACATACATAGTTAGATGGCGGGGGGGGATATATGTAGTACTATGTGTGTCGAAGGGGGGGAAGGTGGGTTGGGGGGAGGGGTTACCTATGCAAAAGTACAGGCTCTTTAGTTGCTCCAAAAAGTGCAGCAGCAGCAGAAGCCTCGACAGAGGCTCCATTTGTTGCATTCGTACTTGCAGTGTGGCTCTCCCTTCCTCTCTCTCTCCCTCTCTCTCTCTTTCGCTCTCTCTGGCTGATTAACAGGTTTTTAAACAGGTCTCTCGGGTCGGTATCTCCCCCTCTCACGCGCTCTCTCTCTCTCTCTCTCGCTCTCTGGCCTCTCTGTTTTGGTTGCTGGGCAAGATCCGCACGCCGATATTGTTCACACATTTTGAGCGGGAGATTGCCGAGGGAGTAGCCGAGGAGCTGTGCGGGGGGAGGGCAGGGGGAGTCTCTACTGTTTTTTGTTTCTTTTTTTTTGTTTTTGGTTTTTCTGGTGTTTGCTTTGATTTTTATCTCCGCCAAAAGCGTAGAGGGTTTCATTGTCTTAATTTGTTTGCTTTTCGGTTGTGCGGGCAAGGGGTGACTGCGGGGAAGACGGCGGGTGAAAGAGTGGCACGGAAAGGAGTAGAAAGCAAAGAAGAGAAGACTTTCCTTTGGGTATAGTTGGTAACAGTCGTAACATCTGCGCAGCCAGTGTTGGTTAGCAGTTAACGACTATACAATCTGTCAGTGTTGTCTAACAGTTGACAGGATATAGGTGTTAGTGTTGGTTAACAGTGTTGGGGGGAAATTATAGGTTTATATCTTGATTTGAATAGTGGATAATACCAATCTAATATTATTTAGTACTTTTTCAGGACATTGACGTGTATTCAAAAGCAATAAAATATTGGTGTAAGGTGAGTATCCTTTAGGCTAATGCTTTATCTTTGGTATATTTAAACCATGTTCTAGTGTTTGATCCACTGATTGGTCTTCATTCTGTAATACTGCGGTTTCTTCTATTCCTCTCTTTTTTTCACACTTGCCCCTACTGATCCTCTGGACCCTCTGATCCCTCTGTATTCTTCTCCTTTCTTCTCTCCTGCCTGCTCTTCCTGCCCTAATTGGCAGCCACGCGCCTCTGCAGCAGCCTCCCAGTTCTCGTCTCTGCGTCTGTGTGTAAATGCCAGGAATGTCTTTGACGGAACAATCACTTCACGTGCTGCTGCCAGAGAGTTGCCAGAGCTCTAATCAATTTTGACATTAATTTGCGTTGGCAATGCGCTCCGCTTGCCCTTTCTGCTGCTGCTGCTTCTGCTGCTCTTTTCTTTGAGGAGGAAGATTATCCACTTAAAATTTGTCATCGCTCAAGAGCCCCATTCCTCATCCGAGTGACAATTGTCTTCAATTCTCCTCCTTTTGGGGCTATCTCTCTCGCTCTCGCTCTCGCCTTGTAAATCATTCCCCTTGGCGGGTGCGCGGGCGGCGGGGAGGGCCCTCTCTGTGTGTGTTTTGACAGGCCGACGAATGCTTAATAATATTTAACAATAATTGTCTGAAATTGACTCATAAATTATATTCCGCGACGCGCGATGCGATGCGAGACGCTCGCTCATTCAGCAGGGATTGTCTGTCCGTCCGTCCGTCCGTCCGTCCGTCTGTCTGTCAGATTTCATTCATTTTATTCGCGTTTTCCACTCGTATCTTGGCATCTGCATCTGTAGTTGTATCTGTGGAACTGCATCTGCAAATTAAACAGATTAAGGAACCTCGGATATACTGCTTTTAGTGGCGGGGGCGGGGAAGGTGGAGAGGGGAAATCTGTCATCCTGCTGACAGAGTGCTGACATTTTGTATTCCGATTCCGATTCAGATTTCAATGGGTTTTCGGTTGATTGATGAAAGCCCCCATGCCCATGCTCTGAAGATTGATCATTTCCAGGGTCCCGAGTCTAGACTTTTGGCAAATCGATCGATCAGTCGATAACTGTGATTCTCTCTTGTGTGTGTGTGTGTGTGTGTGTGTGTGTACTGGCGATGAGAGGTTTAATGGATCACCTGAAGACTGCTATTGAAAGACAGTGAATACGAGGTGTAAGAGATCCCAGAAGAGGGCTGCAGAATGGAGATAAATATACGTATTCGGAAGAGCTTATCTACTTGGCAGAGGACTATCTATAGATCTTTAATAGAAAAACATCTTTCGAAGATCTTCCTTTCACTTCACAGATTCGACTATATTCCGATGGATTCCAATCGGTTGTCCTTACAGGAAACCTTTTATTTCTCCATAGGGAGTTTCTGCCAAAAAGTAGTCCTTGCAAGAGAGCTTTTGGGAATGCAGATTGCATTTATTCCATCCATTTCCAGAGATCTAAACTTTACTTGAAAGCTTTTACTGAATTCCAAGGAACAAGCAAAGGTCCTTCCATTGGATCTTCAACTGTATTCCATGAGAGCTTTCAGATAACTTTTTAGAGTACAGATTGGTATACCAGATGTCTGAGAGCTTCCACTACATTCCATGGAGCTTTTCCGAGTGAGTTTCCATCCTTTGTTCTTCCAAGACAGCTTTCCCTGTACCTCTTCCATTGAGATTCGGTAAATCCTGTCCATGCCATAGGCTTCCACTGTTTCCACTGTATTCCAGTGGAGAGAAATACAGATGTGTAGATATTCCCCCCAGTGTTCCAGGGTTCCTTCCCCTCTGATCTGTTGATCTCGATCTCTGGGTTAATCGTTCGGCGCGTGCTGAAAATAAATTAGCGGCCAAATGTGCGAAATAAACAATAGAAAAAGCTGTGAATGTGACTTTAAATGATCAATAACAGCACTCAGCGCGCCCCCACGACGACACACGACAAAACAAAAAACAAAACAAAAAAAAGTTAAAAATATTCATTACAAAAAGCGGGGAACAACGGAGCAGCAAAAAACGTTAATGAACAATTTAGAAATGCTTAAGCGGAAATTTAGTGCAAAGAAATGCAAATGGGAGGAGGAGGAGCAGAGGAATTGTTTAGGAAAGTGTTTAGTGTTCTCTGCTCGCACAGAGAAAGAGAGACAGGGAAGAGGAGACAAAGTGACGATTAGTGAGATGTAAATACCTACCTCTCCCTCTCCTTGTCTACCCTCTACAGAGCGAGTGAGAGATACATTTGCATAAGTGCGAGATACGAGATATGCGTACAAGTATCTCATTCAAATGCATATCTATGTGCATGTATATGGATGTATCTGTATCTCTGTCGATGGGTCTGTATATAGATTTATGTGTGTTTCAGATATTTCAAATGCATTTTTAATATGTGCTGCCACGCAACAAAAGCGAACAAAAGCCAGGCCGGCTATGGACTAGGGAATGACCTGTATTTTGGGAAACATTACAGAGAAGATGATTTCCAGGGAAGCCTATAAAGAAATTTATAGATTACAGATTAACCGGGCTTAACATTCATTCTGGCCATTCACGCGTCATGCAGCAGCGTCCCTCGGTTGGGTCCTCATGTAAGCAAACTTTCAATTGAGAAATTGAACGATGGAATGTATGTATGTATAATTCAGAAATAGAAGACTAACTGATGGCAGAAGTACTACATGTAGATGTAGATGCAGATGTAGATGTGCCCGCCGTCTGTTCAGTCCAAGCCACCTTTGGCCACGTTTAATGGGTAATAAATGCCACTTTATGCAAATGTGTAAATGCCGTTGTGGTGTGGTCAAAAGGTCGAAACGTTTATCGGGCATTAGTTTTCGGCTACTTGGTGGGGCTACTGCCATGCTGCCATGCTTTATGCCCCCGTGCCACTGCCACCATAAATTGCATAAAATATTCAAAATTTTAATTAAGCAGCGTGAAATTTATGAACAGATGGCCAGAGCCACAGTCACCGCACACAGTGCCCCACAGTCCCCCACAGTCCCCCCGCCCCGCTCCAACCAACCCACCGATTGTATATAGATGTATCTGTATCTGTAGAGTATGTTAATGCGGTTGTGCGGGGGGCGGTGGCCGAGGGGGGCGGGGGGTCGACTAAATCATAATTTGTCAACAAATTTCGGTTTATGCTAAATAATTTCTGCCTTTTGTTTGTGGGACTGTTTTTTTCGTTAGTTTCCATTGAAAGTTCATAATTTGTAGCCTCATTTTTTGTGTGAAATTTATAAATTGTATCTGTCAGATAAGCGCTCTCCCTGAGAGAAATGTGGCTGCTTCTGCTGCTGCTTCTGCATTTGATGGATACTTTTCCTTTCGGCTTGTCTTATTTCGAGACATTTTTCTATAGAAAGATACAGATATAGATGCAGAGATACATGGCTACATAAGCACAGATACAAGTCATAGATACATCTCGTTAAAAATTATTTGGAACATGTCAAAATACATTTCAATTCAAAAGAAAAACTCTTTGTTTTTCTTATTTGTTCTGGTTCGGATTTTCTCTTGTGTTTTGTATCTGTATCTTTGACTGTATATGTATCTGTGTGTTAATAAAGTGGCAGTTTAACAATTTCACAGTTCCATAAACAAATCAAAAGATATTTCAGAGATGTTTCTAAATATATTTGATTCGAGTGACAAATGCGTTCTATTTAGAGTTATGCCATGGATCATTTGCCTTTGCCACACAAATACGTGAGTGGGTGTGTGTGTGGGTGTGAAAACTGATGGACAACCCATTTATAAGATGGATAATGCTGGGCAGAGATCTGGGAATGCTATGGGTAGGTATTTTTATGTGATTGATAGCGCAGAAAAAGAAAGAAATTGTGAATCTGATGAAAAGTATCTTTAGAAGGAAATTACTGAGCCAAGAAATTGACTCCTTTGAAGGGTGTTCAGGGTGTCATATTTATCCCAAAGTCCTTCAATAATTTCGATGGCGTCAAATATTTATGGGCCATCACAAGTTGCTTTTCCAAGCATCTCGTCATCAGGCATTCAATAATCCATTCCATTGTTTATTTGCGGACCTTGTTCCACATTATACACCCCCTGCCCCCGCTTCCGCCTCCCTCTCTTTCTCTCCCAGTGAGACCCTCAACTAAATATTTGCCCCGCAAATCCAAAACCAAAACCAAATCGAAACAGAAACAGCAACTGAGAACCGAGAATCGAGAATCGAGAAATCTTTGACGAGAAATTGCCCTCCAGGGTGAATATTTAAACGAGCTACAAAATATTTATTTATGCCCCCCATTCGAATCGGTGTGTGAATGTATCTGTATCTGTGTATCCGTGTATCTGTGATGGCATTCAAAGTCTAATTCATAATAGATTCATGTGCTCTGCCACTGCTGCTGCTGCTCTGCTGCTGCCCTGCTGCTGCTGGCATACGAGGCGTATAAGTAATAAGTTTTTATTTGGCACTTGGCTGCCGAAACGATTTGTAGTCGTTGGTAGTCGTTGGTGCTGCCTCTGGCGGCGTCATTTAATGGCTAACCAATACGATGTATCTTATAGATACATTTAGGCAGATATTTGCCATAGCCATAGCCATAGCCCCGAGCTGTATCTGTAGCCCCCATCTGTAGCATCGCATCGCATTTTGGGGTGTCTTGTGTTTCAGATACATTTTATTTTGCTGCCGCTGCTGCTGTATCTTTCTATCTGTGTATCTGTATCTCTGGCAATCTTTGTGCTAAAATTAATTTGTAGAAAAATGCGTGAGGTTCCTTTTGCACCTCCCTCCTGCATCCCTCCATCCCTCCTCCCCAGCTCACCCTCTTCTCTGTTTCCCCTCTCCCATCTTCTCCTGCATGTCTCTTCCCTCCCCCTCCTTGGCACCCCGCCCCTCCTTTTCCTTGAGTGAGTGAGCAGCAAATTACGAGAAAATTAAATGTTGATTTAATTTTGAAAAGCAATTTTTCATTTTTAGCCTCAGCGAATAAGCAATTGACGTATGGATATACATTTTGTAGCTGTATCTGTGGATTTGCATTACCCCCTAAGCCCCCTCTCTGCCCTCCTTTTCCACCTTTGTTTTTGAGTTACAATTTCTCGCTGTTTCGGTGCTTTTTTGGTGATTTTTTATTCGCACTTTGCTCGTCGCGTTTTCGATTTCAGAAAGAGGTTCCAGGGGGTTCATTGTATTGCTATGCCAATGATGGACTACGTAAGTACCCTGTAATCCTGAATGGAGTTGCAATGGAGTTCTTGCCAAAGCTCTAGATAATCTTTAAGAACCTCTTCATAAGGAGAGACACTTTTGCTTTTGCTCTCTCCGAAAACCCATTTGTGGGACTTCTATTCATTCGGAGAGCGTGGGTGGGCCGGGCCGCTCTTTTCTTGGTAACAATCTTGGCAACAGGTAAATCGGTAAACCGGTAAACAGGTAAACCCCTTCTATAAGCAAAAAGAACATCAATTGATTAAAAACAACAACAAAAAGCCACGCCCACCTGTGTGTACGAGTGTGTTTTTTTGGGAGGAAGCAGCGGCACAATTTCAAAGCCAAAGGTAAAACCATAAAAGGTAAAACCAACTTTGCTTTTGATCCATTGAACCCCCAACCGCTGGGGTTCTTTCAACTTTAAAGAGGTGGCCGGGAGGGGGGCAGGGCAGGGGGGTAGCTCCCGCTAATACCAATTAGTGTTTTCGTTTGACGTTAGAAGCCAGAAAACCAGAAAAGACCAGCGTCTAAAAAAGATTTATGATCTCAGAAAATGTTGGAAGAATCGCCAGAAACAGAAGAGGGGGAAGGGGCAGGGACACGGGGCAGTGGCAGGGGCAGGGAAGGTAGCGGTTGATCGGTTAGTTTTGAAGATTTTTGACTTAGACCCCAAAGAAGATAGTTTTGTGTCTCAGAGATACGCCCAGCAATGTATTGTTGTTGCTGTTTCCATAATTGGAAACATGTTCCGGGAAAATTATTGACGTTTCTGTATGGAAAATGTGGTTTGATTTTCTTTCACGCTCTTGCCTTTGCACACTCTCTCCCTGTCTCTTTCTCTCTCCCTTTCTCTAGTCGTGGGCTGAGGCTATGTCATCCGAAAATCAGTTAAGTACGCCGATTCGCTGTCTCATCGCCGGATCAACGACCACAAAGAGAGAGCGAGACAGAGAGAGAGGTATGTATATTTGTACCTGTACTTTTCTGTCTGTCTGTCTATGGGGGCGGTGGGGGAGGGGGGTGATATGTGGGGTATCAGGGGAAACAACGAGAAGGAGAACCGAACCGAACCTCAACCTCAAAGACAACTTTCAGGTGAAACAACAACAACAACAACGTTGTCGTCGCGCAAAAGCCACCAAAAAACGACGAACAAAAAATATTTAAATATTTTAAGAGCGATGACCCAGAAGCAGGCAACAACAACAACAACAATCTCAAACACCTTCCACACACACAGCACAAAAAAATTGAAAATGAAGAATTTTGTGGTTCAACAACAGAAAAAAAAGAGAGTTTAATTTGCGAGAAGAAAGAGAATAAAAATAACACCCCGATAAGAATCAGGAGGGAAACAGAGGGTGCGGTTGGGAGAAATAGATGTAGAATATATGTATATATAGAGGGAGATATGAGTGTACAGATATGGAGTATATTGTAGACCAAGATAAAGCTCAATGATCCCGGCTATAAATACTCGAATATTAATAAGATTTCCTCGGGTAAAAGAGCTGAAAAGATGGATAATAGATGGATAATAGATCCTTCTAGAAGAGATCTCTCTAAGGCTGAAACTTCCCTTAAAAGGGAAGCCCTCCCAAGTACTTTCCCCCCTAATCTTTTGCATCTTCTTCCCACTTGAAGGAACCTTTCACCTTTCATCAGTTGAATGACGAAAAAACAAAGAGAGAAAGAAGGAAAAACCTGCACTGCTGTTACAATTGATGGCGGAAGCATTTTCCGATTCCCTGGAAAAGCGATAAAGCGGCAGAATGTTGCAATTTGTTTTTGGGCATCAGGCAGCAGGCATCAGGCAGGCAGTAGCCGCACATCTGCAGCCACACATACATCATGCCACGGCTGAGCGCGGCAAGTGCGTCGTGTGGCGGTGTGTCGGTGCTCCCCCAGATCATTACGAGAAGGAGAAGACGACGATGCTGCCTGGCAACTACTTTGCACTTTGCCAGATACTTAACTCGCAGCTATTTACAAGTCATGCTTGCTGCGAATGCGCTTGAGTGTGCCCTGCCCCAGGAGCAGCACCAGTGCCAGTGGCAGGCAGTCAGTGCCTCATCCTCATCTCCGCACGATGTGCTGTGCTGTGGTGTGGTGGGGCATTCTGCTGATGATACAGATGAAATCTGTGCATCTTCCACCTATTTATATTCGCATTTATAAATAAAATGCGATGCGAACGAGTTGTTGCCGTTGTAATAAATATTCCTGCACCAAACGCACACACGAAACGCGCTGACGATGCTGCCGCTGCTGCCTGCCGCTGCTGCTGCTGCTGCCACAAACAGTGACAAAGCGGTGGGACGGCTGGGGCATAGGTATAGGTTTGGGGCATATATATATTTATATTTAGCCAATTTTCAACGCTTGTTGACAAAACTGTCAACAAAATGCAATGCAAAGCGTAATAAAATTGTACAAGATGTTCGTTTTGGGCTTCTGATCAGGAGGAGGGGAGCACCAGCATCAGCAGCAGCAGCACCAGCAGTGTGTATCCCAAAGATAGATAGATACACTCGCTCTCTCACACTCACACTCACTCCTTCGTTCGTGCAACAGACAGACAGACAAAGTTGCGGCAGAGTGAAGTGACAGGGAAGCGAAGCGAACAATTGTCACATTACGTATACGCCACGGGGAGAGCGACTGGTAAAGACAGGGCGGTGGGGGGTAGGGGGGGCTAGATGGGTGATGGGGAAATGGGAAACAGAAACAGAAGAACATATGTTCGATGAGATGTTTAGCAAAGCGAAACAAAACGAAATGAAAACGTTCTAATGAAATGTCATCGAAAACATATACGAAAATGTACTACGAGTAGTTTTCCTTCAAGGGAGAGAAAGGATAGAATGGGAAATAGCTCTATGATGGTTCTCTGATGGACAGGGTTATAATATAGCCACGATATCCATGATATATCCAGGCAGTTCTCTGCCCGAAGCATGCCCCCGCAATGTGGCAGCCATCAGGAGGCCAGAGCGAACTCCAGGCACCTCATACTACGATCGTCATAGACTTCTAGACAACCCCAACTACTTTCCGTTGATATTTTTCCACATCTCTGGCAGGAAAAACTTTCCATCATCATTTGGAAATCCATCAACAAATCAATATGATCTTTAGGCATTTAAATGTTAGACACTCAACGGCTATAATCGATCACCTGACACACACACACACAGAAGATCTGTGCCCCCTGCCCCTCCCCCACATTTAACCCAATTTCTGGCCACCAAAAAGCGAGAAAGATCTCGCCCCACAGATACCACTACAAAACATTATAAACAATTATTTATTATTCAATGCTCTCGCGTTCTCTCTCTCTCTCCTCCTCCCTCTCTGTCTCTCCCGCAGCAACCACTTGACACATTAGACACCGCAATGATGATGATCAGTCACCTTGGGTGTATACCCAGTACTCTATACCAGCCCCCCCCGCCGCCTCGGAACACCCCCACCAATCGACGATCCACTGATCCGCGCACGAGGCGCTGAGACTTGTGTTCGAACCACAAAAAAAAGTTCAGCTAATAAATTTTCGTGTTGCTCTTTTGCTTTTGGCCATAAATAAAATCTACAAATATTTGAATGAGCGCCAAGAGGGGAATGGAGGGGTAGAGGGCAGGGCAAAGCGGTTCGGCTACGAGCTCATAAATCTGTAAATAAATTAAATAAATTCTTGAACAAAATATCAAAACGTATCAATAAAAATGCTCAACAAGTTTTTCTCGACGACTGTCGGTTGTTCGTTGTTCGATGTTCGTTGGCGATGCTGTTTGCTGTGATAGAAGACCAGAAGAGCTGATGATGAGATTTGGGGAAAAAGAAGTGTGGAATACCCTAGAGGATCGATTGATCCTATGAATGATGGTCTCTGACTGTTGCTGATCGTTTGGCTGGAATATTTTTAAGAATAAACAAGAATAAACATGTTTAAAGCAAGATTTCTCATAGTAGTTATAGGATATAGTTTTCCGAATAAAGATTTAATGTACTATAGTTATATTTCCAACGTTTTCCAACGTTTGCCTTGGGATATAGTCATTCGATTCTGATGAAACTTGACTGGTTGCTGCTCAAATATATTATAATGAAATATCGGCTACGACCGAGTTGTCCTTTGGAACCATTATTTCTTAGTGATCTTTAAGATATAGTGTCTAAGTCTTTGGGATTCCGAAATCAAAGAGAGAATCTCCTTGCCTTATCTGCACATCCAGCAAAGGGTATCACGTCCCCCTTGAAAGGGTATCAAAACCCTACAAAATTTACATGAAATCCGCAGAGCTGCTGACGCTGGCAGAGCGTCTTAGGCAGCGACGGTGGCCGAGGCAGAGGCGTTGGCGTCGCTAATTTGGCGTGTTAATTGCAAGCGACGAGCCGAGGCCGATCCCGATGCCCGATCCCCGATGGATGCCGAAGCATAACCATAAACCGAAGCAGAGCCCGAAGCGTGGCGATCTGTTGCCTTCCCTCTCTCTCGCGTGCACTATCAATGGCTCCCGCTCCCGTTCACGCTCCCGCTCTCTCTCTCTCTCTCTCTCATCGCACATGGTGGGGGTCCCCATAAATTTCATGTGTTTTGTGGCAGAACGAAACGTTTAAGCCGCCAAAATGACAAACAACGAATTAACAAATTAATAAATAATTTCGTATCTCTTTTTTGTTGTTGCTGTTGTTAAATGGTTGGGGCGTTTGCCGCCGTTTCAGATACCGTATCTTTGTATCTATGTATCTACGAAAGCTACGAAACTAATGTGGCGCATAAATTTTCGGCACTTGCCGCAGAGAGTGGCACGCCCCCAAAACAGCAGCAGCCAGACAGCAGCGGGAGCCCACCTTTTTTTTTTTGCATGCTGCTGCATATTAATTCGAGTGTTCGAAGGCGTTTTTTAATTGCTGCCGCTGCTGGCGGTGCAGGTGCAGGTGGAGGTGGAGGTGGAGGAGGCGTGGAGGCGGAGGCGTGTCCAAACAATGATCTCCGACAAGTTGTTGACAGATACGTGCCCCCCCTCTAGGGGCTGCTTGGTATATCTGCCACATCAAATCGATTTGCGGCAGGCACTTAACGCGCCGAAGAAGCCATCAAAATACTTTGTCTGTGGCGGAAGCCGCAGGGAGCGGAGCTGCAGGGAGCGGAGCTACAGGTTGCGGGGGATCTCCACGGGTTCTTTTTTGGGGCTTCCCTCTATCTCTGTCTCTCTCGAGCGTTGCCTCTCATACTAGGAAAAGGATTTTGATTTTGATGGATCTGCGCGGGTTTTGCTGGGGCTTCCAGAAAACGGAGGAAGTAGGGGGAGGCACGAGGCATACTTTTGGGAGGGAAAAGAGAGTAGATCTAATCTAAAGCAGATCCCTGGCTCTGTGATCCTTTGAAACCATCCGCAAGCGGCTTCCATCATCCGTAATCCCTGCACCTGCACTGTTTATCCAAGTTCTTTTGTTTTGTTCTGCTTAAATAGTTTATTATTTCCTCAAATAACGAAACAAACAAAATAAAGAGTAAGAATTAAAAAGCGTACGCCACCATTTGGCATTTCCATTTAGTTTATGTTTCCATATTTGCATTGTTTTTCTCTTGTGTTGATTTTGCGATCAAAAAACAGTGTGTGGAGTGTCGAGTATATGAAACGCTATAAATATATACCCATAGAAATCCATATAGATATTGTGTACTATTTATATGTATGTACACACGGGTGTTGCATGCAACACTTTGGCAGTGCGGGAAAAATGTAGTTCATTGAATGTTTTCAACTTGATTTTTATTTGGTGGCCGCTTTAATGATTTATACACAAAACCCCCCACAAAAACCGAGAAATTCGGAGGGGGTTTTTGTGTATATTGTTGGTGTACCCTGTAATTGTGGCGAGGAAGATATGGACAACAGAGTTTAGAAGAGATATAAGGGATCCAAAACCAAGCACTATGAATGGCAGTTGCCAATGAGAAGAAAAAATACTCTGCTAGTCAAATATTCTACATATTTATGGAGAAATATACTCAGAAAATGATACCAAAAGTAGGAATACTCGAATTCAGGGAGATAAACACAAAACCAATCTATTCAGAGTAAAAAACATAAATAAAGTATGGAATTTATGACTGCTAGGTTGCAGGGAGTGGAGAAAGGATCTGTCAACTCATAAACCCATAAGACATCCCAAAGTCAAGGCCAGTATGCAATTTAGACCCTAATTTGGCCACTCGCAGTACCGATGCACCCAGAGTACAATAGAATACAAAATTGTGCTCATCCCTCGTGTTTTTTCTGAAATTTCTGAAATAAAGTTGGTATGTTCAAAAGTGTCTAGACTTTTCTTTTCAGGTCTAAACACGAATAATCAAAGTAAGAGGAGGAGCCGTTTCCCACTCCAAAGAGTATATAGTAATATTTAATATTATTTAACGATCTATGGATAAAATGATTTGCTACAATATATTTTCAATATATGAAACCAAAAACTAGTCATGCCTGAAACTTAAAGAGTGACTTACAAGGTCTTATAAAGAGTGTTCATTAAACAGTTGGTTTTTCTAATAAAATATGAAGATTATAGGATATATCTATGGTCGTAATGCCATCTAAAGCATTCCTATATTGTGCACACATATAGGATGGTCATTCAATTGCCGCAAAGATACAGATATAACAACCGATGTACAATATATTGATTGCAAACATATACACACATGTACATGCACACACAAACAAGTACTTGACTATATATACTATTTATACGATATAGTATGTATCGGATATATGTACATACATACATATGTATATCCAAATGGATGTATGTATGTGCACTCTTGTATCGGGCGCACATTTTGCGGCTAATAATAACTTTAAAAACGAACTATTTTGTTGCCTTTAGAGATTGTTTTGTGGTTTGTTGTTGTTGCTGTTGTTGCTGCTGCTGTTGTTGTTCGCTTCTGTGGCTTTTAATATGATTATTGCATTTGCAAAGTGTTTGTTGTAGCCCATAGTTTATTGTTGTTTCTGCTCTGTTGCCGTGTGCCCTCGTGTGCGCTCGCTCTGTTCTCTGTTCTCTGATATTTTTATTGAAAATTAGTGAACAACGTAGAGCGAAAATCAGTTTTTGCATTAAATTCCCATCATATACATATAGTATATACATATGTATAGTACATCCGTGTATTATATACCAACTAATCCCACAGCAATATCTACATGGTGTATGGTATAAACACATTTCAAATATTCATATTTTCCCCTCTCGAATTTTTGTGCTTTGATTGTTTTCTGGCAAATATTGAAGGCAATTGAAACATTTGAACAGAAAACAGAAAACAGAGAACGGTACGGAGGCGGTACCACAGTACCATAAAAATTTAGGGGGAAAATGGGGCAGGCATGGGTGTTTTTTTCGATGAGTAGGAAGTACACTTTGTAGATCCATAGGCGGGTGAGGTACGTGGTACGTGTGGGTGGAGGGCAAACACTTTTGGGTTTCCCCATGAAAAGTGGGTAATATATGCATTTATTGCATCAATTTAATGTTTTCATCGATTATTTAAGTTATCGATATATGCATTTATCGATAATTTGAATCAGTTATTGACTGAAAATCGGCTCTTGGGCTCATCAACCACTTTTTATAATTATAGGAAAGATAATCATTAAATAATAATACATTTTTCGATAAATCATCGATTGGTGAACCTATTAATTGATTTAGAGTTTATCGTTATCGTTAACATCGGCTCTTCTGCAAGCTTTTGATGGTTTTGTAGAATTATCGATAAATGAATATCAATTAGTTTTGTTATCGATCAGACTTAGATTTTATCGTTATCGTTAAACTTACAGATCACAGAATGATTTCAAACAAGTATTTGGTGGTTTTGTAGAATTATCGATAAATTAATATTGATATTGATTATTCTGTTATCGATCGGACTTAGAGTTTTTATTGCTTGTTTTTCAGTACTCTACGGGGAATGCCTTCTATGAAAAGTGGAAACCCATTTCTACAGTTATATTTTGCTCTCATTTTCCCCTGCCTGGCATTTCTCCATCCCTCACGGCTCTCTCTGCCTTTCTTTTTTTGTTAATTTCTCATATTTATCTCAATATTAATTTGACGTTTCTTTCCTTTTTTTTATGCTTTTTGCCGAAAATTCAAAATTGCAACTATTCCGCAGCGTCAACGCACCGACAAAGCAGCACAAAGCAGTGCCCACCCCACACCCCCCAACAGCCGCCTCCCACTTTTCACTCATCATCATCTCCCTTCCGTTTACACACACACCCTCTGTAATCATTCAAACGCACCCCCTCGCCCACCCCAGCACTTTCTTCCCCCCGCTCTTCATCGCTTTGGCGCGTCTCGACCAAATAAATTTGCGACTCAATTGCTGGTGTGTGTTGCATGTGGCAGTGTCTGCCCCAGCCATCAGCATGTGGGCCGTGGCTGCCTTCATTTTATGTGCATTTAATTTACATGCAACCTCCGCTCACCCGCTGCCCCATGCCACACGATCTGCAGTGTGTGTGTATATTTTTCTTAAAAATAAGTTTTTAATTGCAATCCGTCGACCAAAAGCAGCCGCAGATTATTCGCCAAATAATTTGGCTAGCATTCGGCCAAAGGCAGAGTGAAAGAGATGCAGAGAGTGAGAGAGAGAGAGAGAGCGAGAGAGAGGGAGAAAGGGTGCATGTACGTGTGTATCTCCTTCTCATTCACTAATTCTCTAGATTTCTCCGTTGCTCTTGTTTTTGGTGGCCGAATAAATTATTGAAATTGGGAGAAGCGTTGAAATTGAACAGGTTGGGGAATAGAATGCACGATGCGAGTTTGTGGCACTAGGCAGGGTGGCATTAGGTGGCAAGTATCTGTATCTGTGTATCTGTTTATTTGCAAAATATACAACCAGCAAAAAGATTGAGATGCAAACAGCGAGCGATGCCTTTTTTGCGATTTTCAATTAAGCAGAAATTCAAGAAAAGGTGGGACAAGGCAGGGAAAGGCGTGGCGGGGAAGGCAGTGCAGTGGATGGTGTGACATATGCCCCACAAATATGCCACATGCCACATGGCACATGGCAGCCGCCAATGCACTTTATTGAAATTTATTAATAGCCCGCAAAAGTCCCCGCCACGCCACGCCACCCACACGCCACTCTGTGGCAAAGAGCGAAGGGGAATCCCCCGCCCCTACCCAAACGATAACTGGATGAAGATTCTCTGCCTGAAGATGCCACTGCCCTCCCGCCACAGATTGTGGCAGTGGCTGTGGCGGAGGCAAGAGCAGAAATCTAGAGAAGTGTAGACATAATTTACAATTATTTCAAGGACACTTTACATAAGAAAACAAGTTTCACTGGGACTTGCGGATTTGCTGCAACTAGAGATGGGAGAAACATTATTTACGAGAGCCCCATAAAGGAATGTGTATATCTTATGATCAGTAATATCTATAGGAATAAGCATAAGTTTAGGTACGAGATACTTTTCGACGGTTACAGCGATTCGTTCATTGATTTCTTGATCTGTACTAAGAGAAAACATAGATCTACGATCAACAGACGAGCTATCATCTACAGGAAACGACCGAGGTGCACTGCTGCATGTCCCTTCCAGTGTGTTTTTATCTTTCAATCAGCATTCCCCAAAGTGTTTTCCCTCGTTAGACCCATCTCTAGCTTTAGCTTTGGCTCTAGTTCTGCCTTCTACTTCGTTCTGATCCTCTTTTACTTCTCACTGATCCCCTTTTTGATCCGTTCCGCTCTGTACTGATCTGTAATGCTCTGTTCTGCTCTGCTCCTCTGTACTCCTCGGTTTTTGTGCTCTGTGCAATGCGTAAATGAGTTAAAGGTATGAATGTCAGACCAATCTCGATCTCAATCCTACGATACTCGCGTATGGGCACGAGCACTGCTGCTCCTGGTGTCTCTCTCCCTCTCTCTCTCACTCCTCTGTGTGCATTAAGTGAAAAATTGCAATTTTAACGCCCGCGTTAATTTACAGACAGTTGCGACCACGGGCCGCGTCCCTCCCCTTTTACCCATACCCTTACCCTTACCCTTGCCCATTCCCAACCCCATTCCCATCTCCAGTCATCATTCTTACCGCCTTCTGTCCTCCTGGATGGATGGCTCTAGTCGTAGTCGTAGTCGTAGCTGTTAGCCGTAGCCGTAGCCCCGTGTTGTGTGTGGCACAGAGTGGTGGAGTGGTGTGGAGTGGAAGTGGAAGTGGAGGTTGCATGTGGAACGTGTTGTGTTGTCGGGTGCCCAGACATTGCCTGAAGTTGCTGCTGCTGCTGCTCGCTGACCGTCCTGAAGGTAAACCAGTGCAATGTCATTGTTGTTGTTCGTTCTGTCTGTCTGTCTGTCGTTCGGTCTGTTGTCTGGTTGTTGCTGTTGCTGTTGTGTCGGTTGTTTCTTGGGTGCGTTGTCATTGCCAAGGTTCCTGCCTTCTGCCTCCTGCCTCCATCTCTGGCGCTCGTTCTATCGCATAGCATTCCATCTTTTGCACATAATTTGTAAATATTGCCCCATGCATACACAAAACGGGCCAGCGAGCGAGCGAAAGAGCCATCGTGTGGCGATTTATGACTCGAAATTGATCACGATGATCCCTCCCTTTGCCTTTTTCCTTTTGCTTCTAAAGAGAAGCCTTAGCGCTTTCGCTTTGGGCTGGCTCTTTCATTCGTTCGGTTCGGTTTCGACCCGTATTGAATTCCAATGTCAAATCCCATGTCAACGCGAAAGATGATGATCAAGATGATGATGATGATTATGATGATGTTGCTGATCGTCGTGATGATCGTGTGATATTGTTTATGATGAAGGGTGTTGTCAATATCTGTTTCGCCCCCGTCCTGCTGGCTCTCTGCAGGTGGAACAAGGATCATGGATCGATGGATCGATGATGAAATTTCGGTTTAAGAGGGATTAATAGACTGGTGGATTGCTTCAAGAAGTGTGAGCTAGGGGGAGATTTGTGATCTTTTTCTGCTGATCTTTTTATTGGATGATCCTCCGTTAGTGATCCTCCGATCGTGATATAGATCTTAAACTGATCTTCAACAGATCTTCATCGTTTCATGGAGTACTCCAACGTTTCTCCAACTTCAATCCTATGGCATTTTCACCATTCCACCTTTCTATCAGCCTCCCAGATCCAGTGATTATTCATCTGTTCCGATCAGTAAACCAATTTGTCGGGTTATGATCACAGTTAACAGGCCATAAGAGATCTCTCAAGACTTTATATACCCTCGTTTTATGCGAGATGTGTAGTATCCCCCATTGGATTGGGGGGAGGTCTATAAAACTATACGACAGGCAATTTAGAGGCCCCTACCTCTGGCCCCCTTTGTGGCTCCCCCTTTTGGTTTCCCCTCTCGCTCTCGCTGCCTTGACTCACAGTCTTCCCCCTTGTTTCGACTCGGATTACCCTCTGGTTAAATGACAATTTGCGGTCGCTTGGGCAATTAAATGTTTATGTTACTTTTCACACATTTTGATTTCGAATCGAGATTGGAACTGGAACTTGGGATCTCTCTCGATTCGATAATCGTATGATGAGGCCATAAAAATATATAACCGTTATGTTTTCTGATTTATTGGCCATCGATCGAACAGGAAAAGGCCCAGAAACAGATTTTGAGATGCAACACACAAAAGCCTGGAACGCTGGAACGCTGGAACCCTGGAAGAAGAACGTAAATTAAAGAGTGAGAGATGCCAAAGACAAAAGAGATGTACATATGTATGTACACGCAGTATATGCTTAATAAAGGTACTGTTTATACATATGTACATATGTATGTATAGTGGGTAAATAAATGCAGGCAAATTATTTGATATGTACTTTTTACATAAGAAAAGGCCCAGCAGAAGGAGAACCACAGACTAAAAGAAGAACAGCGAGAGAGAGAGAGAGGGAGAGGGAGGGAGAGGGAGGGAGGTTGCATCGAAACTCTGCGGCTGCCATCGGACGTTGAATCAGAGTCTCTGAATCTGAATCTGAATCTGTGCCTGAATCGAACTCCGAGTCCGAGTCAGAGTCAGAGTCTGGAGCCAGCCGTCCGTTTGGAGGCTAATTTAAGCGAGGACAACACCTCAACTCATATTTAAAGCCAGCTAAATCACAACGTATAAATCTGTACATATGTACATACATATGTGTGTGTGTGTGTATGTGTGTGTCTGTGCTTATGTGGAAGCCCCAGCCCCCGAGTATCCATCGGAGTATCCAAGTCTCCAAGTCACCCAATGCGTCGCCGTCGATGTCTGCTGCTGCTTGGTTTTGTCTTTGTGTCTGGCCCGCAAAAACAGCGACGAAAAAAAAAACAAATGAGAGCGGTTAAGGCGGGAGTAGGAGTCGACCTGGGAGGTACCCTGGAAACAAAATAACCAAAGAATAAATAGAGACAAATATTTAAACAAAATGTTGTAATATTCCATAAATTCCATTAATGCCTTTCCTTTAATCCTTCTAGAAGCCAGACTGACCATCCTTCCAGCCAAACAAATATACCCCTCTGGCCATACCGTTTCGGATTCCAAAGTATGAAAAAATTAAACACAAAAGTAAACCGAAAGCAACAACAAAAAAATACAATAAAATTATAAGAAAAAAAGAGAAAAAAAAGACGGGCAGCCGCCACACAGCAAAATCGATGCAGCCGGCTGCTAACTAACGAAAACAAAAAACACCAAAAAAAAGAGTGAATAAAAATAAAATAAAGCGGAATAAAAAAAAAATGAAGAAAAAAAACAAAGAGGAAAACGAAACCGAAACGCAGCAAACGTCTCGCGACGGCAGCGGCGACGACGACGACGAAAGAGCAGCCAAAAGGCATAATGCGGGGGGGTGGGCGGCGTTAAGGGAAAAGGTGAGGGTCGCAGTGGGCGAAAAGGAGAGGGAGAGGGAGAGGGGGGGACAGAGCCAAAGGGCCACAGAAATTAAGAAACCAACAAATTCATCCAGAAAAGTAGTCAATAAAGTGTCGACAATGCCCACAACAACCATACAAAAAACAATGAAGAAACCAAGAAAGAAAGGGCCATTTAACGAAAGCTAAGATACCCTGTAAGAGAGAAGGTATTACTATTGATGACTATATGATCCTCCTGCTATAAGCTTAAAGCTTGCAGAGACCCTAGAAGAACTCATTTCAAGCAATACATATCTAAATAAATGTATCAATTTATGCCCATTGAAAGCTGTGATTGAAACTCATTGAAAGGTCTATCTATACCTCATATTATCCTTGCTTCTTAGCACTACAGACAGACACCTGCTCCAAATCAATATATCCTCTTCCTGCAGGGTACAACAAACACAACAACAACAATAACCCACGAATGAACGAAAACCGTCAAAAAGCAGCAGGCAGGCCACGCCATGAACCACAGCGCACACAACAGCAGGAGGGGAGGGGATGGAGCAGTGCAGTGCACCACAGCGCTGCATGATGGTGGGGGGAGGGCAGGGGAAGTTGGTGCTGGTCAGTTGAGTAGAGGTAGAGGAGGGGGCGAGCACTGCTGGTCAGTGGAGTGCTGTGAAGCGGGCGGGGGGCAGGGGAAGACAGAGGCCAAGTCACACACGCACACACAGTGGGAGAAAGAGAGGTGTGGAGGGAGGCAGAGGGAGAAAGAGAGACAAAGACTGCGCTGCCAGCGGCGTCTGCAGCGACGGCGACGACTGCGGACTGCACCAGTGACTGTGACTGTGAAGAAGAGGATGGAAGACGAAGGCAGAGGCAGTGGCAGAGGCAGAGGCAGTGGCAGCAGCAGCAGAAAGAAGACGAAAATCAATTGAGCGATCAAGTGTCTTGAGGCGAAACAGAAGGTGGAATAAATAAAACAATAACGATGATAATGAAGTTAAAGTGAATTTTTGATGAATACACCGAGGCCGAGGCGTGGCCAAAGAAAGAGACGAGCGACGAGAGAAGAAGGACAAAGCAGAGACCGCAACAAGAGGAAAGGAACGGAAAGGAAAGGAAAGAACAGCAGAATAAAAGAAGACCAAAGAGAAGTCCAGGCCAGTCCACACCAGTCCACTCCACTCCAGTCCAGTCCCAGTCCAGAACTTGTTGAAGTACTCCGGATGTCCGGCAGAAAGAAATGAATTTTGAATTAAAGAAAAGACAAAGGGAAGTTGTGTGGGGTTACACAGTGGACACTGGTTAAAGGAGGGGGGAAAATAGGCTAAGCTCAATATCCAATATCCTCTAGCATAGTCGATTCCTTATCTGCCTGCCTAAACGCTCAATCTTTGGCCCATTGATCAACAAATTTCCTTTTCCCCATGGCCAAAACTTTTTCACCATCAAATCCCAGAGCAAATAGAGTATAATCTCTCTATCCAAGAGGCAGCCTCAACCTGAACAGGGGGTGGGTATTCCCCAGAGTAAACTTACCTTAAAGTTTCCACCTTTTATGTGCACGAGAGGCGGAGGGGGAGGCGGAGGATGGGTACTCTCCTCTCCGTATATGTAATATGAGATGGAAGGTCGTCGCCAGAATACGGTGGAGAAGTGGCAGAGACAGAAGGGATATGAGGCAAAAGACAAGTTTTCGTTTGGCGACACACAACTTTTCATGGCGCGAGGTCACAGCAAAATTTCCACAAGGTTTTCCGCCCCCCACCCCCGCAGCAGAAGCAAAAACAAGTGCAAAAACTAATGGCATGATAAATATGTATATATAGAATATACTTTCGAAGAAAGATCTTGGGGGAGGGGAGGGGGCAAAAAGGGTATGTACATACATATGTTGTGTGTGTGTATGTGTGTGCTTGCCTTTGGGAAGTTTTGATATTTCCTTTTATTGAAAATGCACTTTGGTGCCATGTAAACTTTGCAATCAAAAGGAAAATCAAAAGGGGAGCAAGAGGCAAGAGACGGGCAAGAGGTGGAGTGGGGTTCGGGGCTGGGGCTGGGGTTTGGGGTGACTGCCATGTCTAACGATATAATGGCAATGACGATGGGTTCCAGACATTAGAGAGCGGACTGCCATGAGGAGGTGGAGGAGAGGACTCACCTTGGAGCTTCAACTCCTCTTTCAGCAAGCTCCTGCTGCCTCCTGCACACACACACATCCATGGGGCAGGCAGCAACAGCCACAGCAGAGGCATAAATAGAGCCTCTTGCCTCCGCGCATTGGCTTCCTATTTTTAGTTTTGCATTCCGCAAACGTTGGTTCACCCATTCGCTGGCATCTGCCTCTGCCACTGCCGCTGCCACAGCCGCTACCTCCACCTTTCCACCTGTGTATCCCTCTATGTCGCTGTCGCCTGGCTGTTCTCCGGTCGATTCTCTGGCGGAATTTCCAGCAGTTTTGTAACTCGTTTTTCGTTTTATGATTTTCTGCTTCTGGCCCAAAGTCTCCTCTTCTCTCCTCTTCACTTCTCTCCACTCCTCTCCTTCACTCGTACTCCCAATCTCCAATCCCATCCTCTCTGATGTCTCTCGATGGCTCCTCCTGATGTAAACTGTACTCTGCCGACTGTGACTGTGACTGCGACTGCGACTGGGGTCTCGGATCTCGGATCTCGGATCTGGGGATGCGGGCTGTACGGGGGTGGGGCTGCTCCACCTGACCAGGCCGAAAAATCCATTCCCATTCCCTATGGCTGCCTGCCTTTGGGCTCTAAATATTTTTTTCTGTTGTTTTGCTTCTGTGTGTGTGTGTGTGTGTGTCCTGCACTTCTCTCCTTCTCTGCCACATGCAGATTTTCGCTGGTGTCCAGAGGAGTGCTGCTGCTGCTGCCTTGTGGCATCAATCGGTGGATATGAGAGTGCGATGCTGTGGCTGCCTCAATCTCTGGTCACTGTCAGTGTCACGTTTGTGTCCAGCAAAAAAGGGAAGAAAAATGGGAAATCGGAAATTCCTGTAGATCATGGACTTGGAATGCATTTCTTTTGTCTTTTGATACCAAAAAGTGTGTTAAAAGCATGGAAAACATTTGGAAGTCTACCATTCAATGGAGCATTACTTGGGTATCACCTCAAAGGAGATACAGGACACCTCCTGACTGTCTCCTGTATGTACCTTCCATCAGCACCGATCAATGATTTGTGATTCTGATTGTGGTTCCTCCTGTGGCCAGGGCTCAGGCCATACCACACTTTTCCTTGGTTTTTCCGGGGGAGGGTGGGAAAGGGAAGGGGTAGGGGAGAGGAAAAGTCAAAACTCAATGAGCTGCCATTTTGCCTGTTGTTCCAGCGGGCGATCCCCATCGCCCCATCCCCAAGCCTTTGGGTGAGAAAATTGTGTTGTGGCCTTTTTGGTTGCGAAGGTCCTTGTCCCCTGCCCCCCTCCCCCCCCTCTCGATGGCTTGCACATGCAATGATTGCAAACAAAAAGGGACCAAACAGGGCAAGAAGTAAGGAAGGAGGAAGTGCATACACAAACACCCCTCCCCCTCCCCATCCCCAGACAGGGGGCGCCCCTCCGTGTGGATAGTCCTGGCAGATTGGTATTGTTGTTGCTGCTTGCATTGCCACCTGCAACGTCGCGTCACATGAAATGCAATGAACTCGCCCTCTCCCCCTATCGTTCCACCACTCTCTGTCTACAGAGGAGGGAGGGTGTGTGTGTGTCTTGGGGTACAGTGAAAGCTCTGTTTGAGGGACGACAGAGCAAAGGTTCGGATTCGTTTGGGGGCGCCACAAGGAGGCATTGACCTGTTTCTTTGCATTTCTGCCAGAAATTTCTCGATTTCCTTATAGCGATGGGAATCAGAGGAATCATCCATAGAAACATTCAATCTTCAAGGGGTTCCCCTCGTATAGTTATAATAAATTTCAATACGATTACTAATACAATTATGTTGTATCTGTATCTATGGCTCTGTCGTTGTGCATTGGAAAGTTGCTGCCCCCCCTCTCCTCTTTCTCACACTCTCCTTTCTTTCCTTCTCTCTCTCACTCTCTCTCTGTGGCAGTTGCGCGGGCGGCTTTGGGCTTTTGGCGGCGGTTTGCTCTTTGAGTGATGCTTCGGTTTCATAACTAACTGTTTTTTCTGCTGCTGCTGTCGCTGCCGCTGCTACTCATTTCCCATTCCGCGTCTGCCCCCAAAAAGTCGCCGCCCCCCGCCCCCCACACCGCTGTCTCTGTGGAGTGCCTCGTCTTCATTCAGTAAGTGTAGGTAATGTTTTTTACCATTTCCGCTTGTCGCTTCGTGGCATGGAGTAGCATGGCGTGGCATGGCGTGGGTACAATGAAATTTTTCGTTTTATGAACCAAAAAGCAAACGTGAACCCAAAAGACAAGCAACGGCAAGCGACGCTCTTTTCGGGATGATGATTCAAATGTGTGGCATGAAGAGAGAGGGGGGGCACCTCTGCCGGTGCCGCTGTAACTATGAGATGCATGACAACGAAAGACCAAAAATGCGTGCCCAGGGAAATAGAAAGTGAAGCTAGACCCGAAACGGGAGTGAGAGAATCACCCAATCTCAAGCCCCAACCCTGCACTATGGATGATGAAATATCAAAATACAACTCTGTGGCCTGATTTATCGATTGGGATTATCGCCGTCCCATAAATAGCCGTCAGCATCGTAGCATTGTATCCCATGGCTTTTGTTTCAGTTGAATGCATTTTTGGGGTGCAAATGCTTTGCTAATTATTTGCAAATTTTTCATTTTGATTCGAGAGATTCGAGCGACTAGAGAGCCTCGAGAGCGGTGGCTTTTGTTGCAATGTTCGGACAATGCCAGAGGCGCAACATCCAACAGTGGCAACAGCAACCTGATTTCATTGCAACAACAACAACAGAAGCAGCAACAGCAAGAGGCCACCTCACAGTTGGCCTCATTATGCTTCAAAAACATATTTCATATTCCAACAAACAACAGAAACAACAGGAAGGAGATGGCTGGCCGAAGGCAAAGTCGAAGATAAAGATACTCTCAAGAGAATTATTTCGAAATATTTTCAATTAGAGCATATTCTGTCAGGGATCTGGAGAGTAACGGATCTAGAGTCACACTTTGAACACTTAAGCGATGCAGTGTTGAACAATGCGTATGGTAGGTATGTATGGTAGGCCGCTATGGAAATCTTTTTTACACGTGCTACCCGTCATCCAGCAGCGCCCCTCGGTTGGGTGGTCTCCATTTATGGTTGGAAAATAATTGCATTACCCTATCAAAAGTGTATTTTGAACAACAACAAAAAACAATATCAAAACTTTGCTACGCTTTATTATGTTTTTGTTTTTGGGTTGTTTCTTGTCATGGTTATTGTTGTTCCTGTTGCTGTAACTGTTGTTGCTGCCGCTGCTGCCATAACTGTGTTTTGTTGTACGCGGCGGTGTCTTGCTGTCCGGTGAAAGTAATCATCAACAGCAGCAGCAGCAGCAGCAGCAACCAACAATCCACGGAAGCAGCAGCATTAAATCCATGGAACAGCAGCAGCAGCAGCAGCAGAATGTAGCCTACACTCGCCAAAAAGATTGAGTCGCAATGAGAGAGAGAGAGGGAGAACCAAGCAAGTCAGATACACAGATACAGATACAAACACACAAAACAAGATACGATTATGAAGATTTCTAATTGAAATCCAAGAGAAAATGGAAGACAATGGGCGAGCGACTGTGAGACTGTGGGACACGGGGGCGAAATGAAATGAAATGAAATTTCATTAAAAACGTTTGCACAAATAAAATAAATGCTACAAAGAGCAGAAAAAAAAGAGAGTACCGTGGATGAGGGAGGCAGAGGTAGGGGCGGCGGAGAAGCAGAGGCAGAGGCAAAAAAGAAACTGAAACGAGGTCAAGCGAGGTCAACTCATTTCATGTGCTGCCCGAACCCCGAACTACTTCATACTCTACTAAATATTTGTATGACGATGACGGCGCGACGACGACTGTGACGACGACCACGACGAGACGAGACGATGGAGGGACGGAAGGGAGCATCGCATCGCATCGCATCGACTCAGAGCCAGAGATTCATTTGTGGATGAGTGAGTGTATGAGTGGAGTACGAGTGTTGGTGAATGGGCATTGGAACTGCAGTCCGGAGTCAGCTTTTGGAACGCCAATGGTTCGCCAAGCATGCCACCAGACAGAGGAGGGTGGAGGGGCAGAAGAGGGTGCAATGCTGTGCAAGAGGGTGTGGTGGGGGGAGGTGTGGCCTGGGCATAAACTAAATCAAACAAAAGGCAACAAAAAACGAGAGCAAAAATGTGGAGCGACAACGATGGTAGGGAGCCACCTTCAATTGAGTTTTACATAGATTTTAGTTGCTAGTATTTGTTGGTGTAGCTATTGGTGGTGTACATACATATGTATGTACATATATTTGATTGTTGGAGTTTTTATTTAGCTTTTGCTGTACGGTATAGTTTTTGGTGAATCTATTGGCTTTAATTGTTGTTACAAAAAGATATAAGATTTTGATGCTGTTGTGGGTATTGGTTTTGTTATTGTTGTTGTTCTTGGAGTTGTTATTAAGATTATTGGTATAACTTTGGTGTTGTTGGTGCAAATTAGATTGGTGTAGGTATTGGTCTTGTTGATTCTTGTTGGAGTGGCTACTAAATGTATTGGTGTAACTTTGGTGTTGTTGGTGTAAATTTGGTTGCCGTTGGTGTACCTATTCGTTTTGTTGGTGTACCACTGCCAGGTTGGTGTACCACTTTCTTCTTCTTGATTTGCTAATGTAGTTGTTGGTGTCATTGGTGTACATTTTTTGGCTGTTGGGGTAGCTTTTAATCTTGTGGGGTACTTTTTCGTTTCATGGCTTGGTGTATCTGCTGTTGTAACGTTTTTTTTAATCTTTCTTGTTGTGACTGTTGTTGTAACTGCTATACTTGTTTGGGATTGCTGCCCTGTGCTTATGTTGATTTGATTTCAAACTATTTCTCTTTTTTGAGGGCACAACGATGGCGACAAAATGGACAACAGCAAAAACAACTGAAACTCGTTCGCTGTGGCTGATGTTGGATACTGCTACGGTGTCAGGGCAGAGCAGAGCAGCACCAGCATCGCAGTCGTCGTCGTCGTCGTCATGACTTGGCAAATGCGCTCGCCAACATTATCGTCTTGACCATCTCGTGAACTTCATTTGCAAGCGTTGAGGTGGAATACTGGATGAGTGGATGGCGGAGGAGGTGGGGATGGAGATGGGGATGGGGCTGGCTCTGAGGCAAGCAAACATATTTCATTTGTTGGTGTAGCTTTTGTTGTTGTTGGCACAGCAAGTGTTGCCAACTTTATGGCATTAACAAACACAATTACATTAGCTTCTCTTTTGCGGGCTTCTCTTTTTTTTTATGATGTTGCTCTGACTCCCTGCCTCCTCTTCTTCTGCATGGCTTTGGCTTTGCCGTTAGCTTATTTCTTTTTCTTTGCAATTGCCGGACGAGCGAGAGAGCTCCTCTGTCGATGAGGTTTGGGGTTGGGCGATGGCAATGGCGATGGCGATGGGGCGATGATGAGTTAACTGTTGACCAAGTGCGCAACTGATTTGCATTCGTTTGAGGCAGTTTCTGCGGCTGCAGATCTTGCCAAATGCTGTGTGTGATCTCACTCGAAGTAACTGTGATCTCAAGTGTGCAATTAGATGATGGCTTTGGGCGGGTTAAAGAGATATCAATTGATGGAAGATGCTAGAGAGAATGGTGTGTGTGTGGAGGAAGCCAGTAATGGGCTGGAAGCATAAAGGAAGTTTATAGAACGGGTTTCCCCTTGAAATTCCTCATTTTCAGTGGCTTAAGAGATTAGTAAAGGAGAGATTAGTAAAGGATTTGCCGCTACTTTTCGTACGGAAAAAGTGTTTGCTAGTCTTGGCAGATGGAAATCTTTGTAGAATGATCGCTTTGACTTCCATTTCTCATAATATTAAGCCAAGTGGTGATTACGAAAGGCAACGACAACAACTAACACTTACTAACAACTAAGGTACAAAAATGACACCAACTGCACTAACAGTTAAAGCAAAAACAACAACAAAAGTTACAACAACGACGCCACAATTAATAAACATGCACCGACAATCAAAGAAGCTACGAAAGTTACTCCAACGACACCAACAGTTACGCTAATCTTTGAAATAGTTCACCAACAACTAAAATTAAGACACCAACAACGCCCAAAGCTACACCAATAAGCAGAAACAATAAGCTTGAAAGATATTCAGCAAAATGATATATTCCTATGTGTAGAAAGGACCACGTATAAAACTAGATCGCAAGAGATGAATAGTTTGGGAATACCAAAGCCGTTTAGGACTATTGATATAGATGATTCAAAAAGCAAGATAGCTTATGAAAACGATTAACAAAGGCAGAATACATGTTGTTTACTAGAAAGAACAATAAAGTACTTTCACAGAACAAAGAATTTTTGTGTGGAACTGTCCAATGTGCACCTTCCGTCCCATCAGTCCAGCCTTGAGGGCTGTTCTTCTGAATTTCCCCCATACACACACACACACTCGACAGCTGAAACCACAAAAGGAGCTCCGTGGCTCCTCCGTTTGGCATCTCTGGAACAATTATTGACACGTGCTCCACTCCACGGAGAAAATGTCAAGGGAAGAGCGTGGGGCAGAGGAGAGAGAGAGAGAGAGAGAGAGTGGAGAGGAGTCTCTTTTTGAGGGGTCACAGATGCATTTCCGGGGACTTCAGCTGTTGATTCGGGGGCCTCCTGTGTCTGCCTTCTGTTTTTGTTTTCTTCTGTCGATATTATCTGCAATTAAATACTCAATGCACAATGCAACACAGAGAGCCAAAGAGCCGCAGAGCCGCAGATCGAGAGCTAAAGCCAAAGAACAGGACAAAACAAGTAAAAATTTCAATAACTAAAAACGCACATGTCCTGAAAGGACGACGACGACGATGAAGATGATGATGAGGCAAGCAGCAGGCAGATGTTGCAGCGGCAGACAACAGAAAACAGCAAAGGGAATGATCGCTGTTGGAGCGTTGTGTGTGCGGCGACTCCTGCTGCGTCTCCTGCTTACACACCACTCCATGCCACACTCGACTCGGTTCGGATCGGATCGGATCGGATGGGATCCTGCAATATGCCCCGAAATTATCCCCTAAATGCCGCCTGTCAATCGATCTGAAGGAGAAGAGAGGAGCTTCCTGCATCGTTTGCGGCTCATCAGCGTCAACAGGGGCAACAGCAACAGCAACAGCAAAAGCAGCAGTGGCAGCAGCAGCAGATCGTAGATACAACCCCTGAGATACACGACACAAAAGGTTGCGCCTGCGCAGAGTGCCCTTTCTCGCTCCCACTCGCTCCTGCTAATTGGTTGTTGCCCCTGACACGCGTTCCCTGCTACACGAAAAGGTGGGTTCTGGTTCTCTCTTGCCCCCCTTGCTCTCTCTCTTCCCCTCTCTTTCTGTGTGTCTGTGTCGCTGCGTAGGTAGCACGTGAAAACCTACACAATTCGAAGGCAGAGTGAGTCCCATTTTCTATTCTATTTTATACCTCTTAACACATTTTCCCATTCTTCGTTTGTTGATTTTCCTAAGCGAAGCCAAACGAAAGGTTCCACGGAGAAATGGAGAGAACCAGAAGGTGCCACAGCCCCCAAAAGGTGCCACAATAGAGTCGACGACCAAAAGAGAGCTAGAAGAAAGCATTCGAATGGCATTTCTTTTATGAATGGGATCGCATTTTCTTGTCTTTCTTTCTTTCTCTGTGTTTTCCTAGCGTTCTGGTTCTGTGTTCTTGGGAAAATGTTGGAAAACTTTGGTCTGTCTCTCTCTCCCTGCTTCGATTCGTTGATTGTTGTCGTGTGTAAACAGCGTGCAAAGCGGTCATAAAAATGTGCCCATCGGCACTCGAGGTCACATGATTAGTGTCACATTAGGTTGGTGGGTGGACGGGGGAGATGGGAAGGAGAGCTGATATATGTATGTGTGTATAGAGGGGTACACCGCACGTCGGCTTTATATCAAAAGACGGAATGAGAGACGGAGACGAAGAGGTAGAGTTAGTGGTTGATGGCGAAGAGATGGGAAGATGTGAAAGAGGGTTTTGCATACTTCAATAATGAAATAAATACCACTCGAAATTTTGCTAAAAAAAAATACAGTTGTATGAGGAAAGAGGTAGGGGTTCGAGGGATAGATATGAGTCGAAGTGGAGTTACCCAGTGGGAGGGAAGTAGAAACAATTTGCAAACTAATTCATCCATTGAATGTTTACTACATTGGAATATAAATAGAGAGAGAAGATTCTTTCTTTCTTTCACTCTTTTATACATATACAAATTGAAGTTCCACCATGAAAAGGAATCGAAACTTCAGATCTTTCTGCTCTTTTAGCTCTATCTTGTAAATTGTATTCTACCATAGCCGTATATACCCTCGTTGAACCTTCTCTTTAGAGAGTATGTTCGATCGTCATAAATGTATGTCAATTATAGTTTAATACCTCATAAAAGCTGCTCCATATTGTGCCCTTAAGCCCTTAGATGTGGTCTCTGCTTCTGCCAGGTCCCAGGAAGCAGCCGCGTGACAGATGTTAAACCGCATCCAGGAACCACGAACCAGGAGCCGGCAACCAGCAACCAGAAACAGGACTGCCACTCATTTGGCAGCTTGTCGAGTGTCCCTTGAGTGAACCCTCCTTTAGGCAGTGAACTTTTGCGTAGAACTTCCCTTAATGGGGTGGAAATATACATATGTGGCATATATAATATACTTAATGTATATATGTATGTACATATGTTTGTATGTACGACCTCAATTGGCTAATCATTCATCGAAACGATCAACAGTCTTGCTGATTCTTTGCTGAGAGAGCTTTCCCAGAGAACTGAGCTGAGCTTATCAATCGAATGAATGTCTCAACCGAAAATCAAACCACAAATAAAATTGAGAACAAACGTTGAGAAGACGAAGAAGATGAAGCTGGAGAAAGGCCACCAAAAACAAGTTAGAAATCTTCTGTTGTTTTCCCATTTATTTGGGTTCGGTTTTTGGTCTTTTCTTCTTGTACACTTTCTGCCAGTGGAGTATTTTGATTGCTACAAGATGTTTGCATAGCAGCCTGAAAACTATTTACGTACATACATACATATATCTGTAAGATTATCCAAGAATCCATACGAAAGATTATAACCTATTCCTTACCGATCTATAAACAATGTATAGCCGATTCATTGCATATCTACTTATAGCCGATTCGAAATCGATTCAATGACTTCCATCATAACTTTCTTATCTCTCAAGATAAACCCTTGAATCCAAATACAAATTCCCAGATTATATGTTTCTCCCTCTTAAATCAAAGTTTCATCGAATTCAACGATTTCTTAGAGTATCTTTGGATTCGTTCTTCCCAAAAGGTGTCTCTTCTTGCTTGGTTTGGTTTTTCAGTTGCATTTTGATGGCGACGACGACTACGACGACGACGACGCATCATTAAAATATTTTCCACTCTTCCCATCGTCGTTGTTTTGTTGTGTTTTTGGTGTTAAATCAAAAACCACTTGAACGAAATAAAATCTTTCTCACAGTCGGTCGGTCGTCGTCGTCGCGGTCTTCAGAGTCCGTCGTTGTGGGTTCTTCGAGGGGGCAGGGGGGCATCAGGCAGGGGTCTGGCCAGAGAGGGGCACAAACAAATTATGAGAACGTTCGAGATCAAGAATGTTTTCTTTTTTCTCTTCTGTTGTTGTTGTTGTTGTTGTTGAAACGTTTGTCGTCGACGATTCAGAAATGTTGAAGCGTGCGCTTCAAAATGTATCTGCCGCTTGAGAACCGAATATCGAGATACATTTTGTGGATCGTTTTGCGTATCCGTGACGATTTCTTTCGTTTACCTGTGAGCGACACACACAGAGCCCCAGACGATAAATCAATAATCAAAGAGTGAGAGAAAAGAATATACTGACCGCCGAATGGACAGACGGATGGATGGATGGATTGCTGGATTGCTCGAAGGAGAGCCCCTCGTCTCGTCTCGTCTCGTCTCTGGCGGGGTCTTATCATCATTATTCAAAGCGCGCCGTCGTCTCGTCCCATGGAAATGGAAATAGACAAAAAAAAAAATAATAATAACAAGAACAACAAACAGCAAACAGCATTGCGGGGGAAAACAAGAACAAGTTCTTCTCTCTTTTTGTGAGAAGAGTTATTTTTTGGGGGATTTCGAAAAGCCATAAAAAGAGACCACAGCGACAGTCGACAGTCGACGGTGGACAGTCGACAGCCGACGACGAGTTTTGATTTGATTTCGAGAGAGATCCAATCGACTGGAGCGCCCCATAGAACACATAGAACACATGTAAAAATACACATTTCAATTCACACTCCTCCTCCCCCCGACACCCCCCAATACCTCGGAGAACCCCAGCCCTACGAATGTGTGGATGATGATGGTCCAAGCGTTGGTTCCATTAAAAAACCTCCAGACGAGACATCAGAAATATGCGTTGGCTGGATGCTGGAGAGCCACAGAGACAGAGAGACAGCGACCGAGCGACAGAGAGACAGAGGAGAGGAGACTGAGAAACAGAGGTATCTCTCGGACAGAGGCAACAACTCGTCATCGTTAATATCAGGTTCGTTCGGGGTAACCGGAGTGATTGAGTGTGGGGTGGGAGGGGAGGGGGCAAAGGGGTAAGCGGAAGAGGCAGAGAGAGTCGCAGTGGCAGCAGCCCACGCCCGCGTTATGATTTTGTGGCCATTTTATAACTAACAACATTCCAGAGGCGCCGCCGACAACAGAGATACCCATATACCCATTCTCCCCTCCCCCAAACCCCCCAAACCCTGAGCCCAGATCCCCAGTTGGCAGTTCCAGACCCTGTCCAGAGGGCCACACACATCGATTGGTGGATGGCCGATGGATGATGACCGTTCTTTGTGGGCCTGAGGGGTGGGGGTAAAGTGCATTTGAAAGCGCTGTCTGGTGACAGAAGCAACAGCAGCAGCAGCAACAAGAGTGGGAACACCAGGAAGGGGCACGGGTGCAGGAGCATCAGCGAAGAGACAGAGAGAGAGAGCGAGGTAGAGGGAGCTTCAGGAATAAGAGAGGTAGAGAAGGGGTTCTCAGAGATAAGAGAGGTTTGAGAGACATGGGATCATCGGAGAGAGATGTGGAGAGACATAAAAAGGGGATCCTGGGAATGAGAAAACTGGAGACAGAGAGAAACTGAAACCAGTCGTCAGGGTAAGGAAACTAAAACCACTTATAGATACCCTTCAGAGGAAATAATATCTGTTCTTGGAAGTGAAGATAAGGCAGAACCATTCCATATCGAAAGTCTTTAAAAGGATATACTCAAAGAACTTTGAGTCTTGGGAACTTTCTTGGCATTAGTCCCCAAAGCAAGAAGTATCTTTCCATCTGCCAAACGAACAGAAGAACCCCTTGAAAGAGTATCTAAATCCTCGTTGTGCAGCCACCCTTTGCCTTTTTTTATATCTGCCATAAAATGTTAAATAAATATTTCAAAAAACCATAAAACGCATTATAATTAGGCAAATTATTGCCCAGAAATGTATTTATATTCCGATGGTGAAACTGTCGTGAGATAAACAAGAAAAAAGAGCGCTTGGAAATTGATAAGCAAGAAACCCAAACCACAAGATAAACCATCGTTTGGGGATCGTTTTGTGTGGTGGATCGTTTGCTAAATAAAACGAACAAATTTAAAAGCTTATCAGAATTGGATTTTTATCGCTGTGTGAGCGAAAGAGAGAGACGGACAGATAAAGTTTCGTGTTCGAGGAGGAGGCATAGGAGCAGTGCAAATTGGTTAAAGATACGAATGCGAAGGGGTATCTGTTCGGGGCATTTCCTTGAACTGTACAGCAGATACATATCGTATCTCATAGATAGTCTTGGGTTCTTGGGCTGCTCCAAATACCACGCGTACGTGGCTTCCTATAGGAAGCTCTCTCATGGTATCTATCGCCTTTGTACTTGTATCTATTGCCTCGTACTTGTATCTATCGCCCTCGTAGCTGGTATCTATTGCCCTCGTAATTGTATCTTCCGCCTGGTTTTTGTATCTATTGCTTTGTACTCGTATCTCTAACTGTTGTGCACGTGGCCGCCCTTTTGCTTATCACTGCCGTACACAGTTTGTATCTGTATCTTATGCTTTGGTGGCCTGTTTCTCCATATGTCTGTATGTCTGCATTGTAGCTGTTGCTGTAGCTGTTTCTGTTTTATTTTTTCTCTGTTCTCTGTTTCTGGTTGTGGTTCTAGGTTCTGTTTTGTATAATTATCGTGTGGTTAATGTCTGCACTGATAAAACCTCTTTTATCAGTGCTTTTTTTTTGTTGCGTTTCGTTTCGCTTTTGCTTTTTGCTGTTTGCCTTTTAATTAAGTTGAAACGAGGGAATACTGTCAACGGGCAGGGCATTCTTTGCTCTAGAAATACAAAAAAGTACACAACTTCTTGCCGCTGCTTGACCTTGCAAGATACACACGAGACGACTGCACAAGACACAGATACACCGATACACAGATACACCGATATGTACACAGTATCTGTGCAAATCAACTTTTCCCCCCAGAGACTAAAAATGAAAGTCTGCTCGCATAATTTTGCGTAATAGCCACAAAGTGCACGGCCCAGCGCTGGAAACAAAGTTATTAGAGGTTTTGCTTTTTGGCCAGAAGGAAAAACCCACATGACGAGAGATCAACAGCAGCAGCAGCAGCCACAGCATTGGGTCTTGGCTTAAGATACAGATACAGCCTCCAGCTAAATTGCAGTTGCAGGAGCTTGTGGCCCACAATCTCTGATGCTAAGATGCTGCATAATTAGATGTAATTTCGGGCCATTGGAGAGTACAGTGGAGATACAGCAGCAGCTGCAGGGGGGGTGGGGGGTGGGGGAGTGGGGCAGATCCAAACAAAGTGAAAGTCAAAGCTGAACCTTGGATGATCCTCCATCTTAAGCTGCAAATCGCAGCGGAATGAAATCTCTGGCAGCGTTAGATGTCAAAGGACAGCACTGGTGGAAAGTATCTGCGGATTGAAGGTGGGCTAAGATGCTGTAGATACTTTTTGAAAAGATGGCAATTACCTCCAACGAGCCAAAAACCATTAAAAGTATGTAAAAAGTATCTAGAAGATATATTTGTATAGTTAAAAGGCCAGAGATATATCTCAAAGAATAAAAGGTAGAAAATGTATCTCTTGAAAATTAGTAAGAAACTGTGGAAATTCTCTTTAGATATAGAAAAGTGATACACCATAACGGTATCTGTTCGATCTATAAAAAGTCTAATCTGTAGATCTTTGACCTATAATCGCACATTAGAAATCAAAGAAGTAAATTCAACCAACCAATTAAGGAGGTGGCAATAACTTTGCGGTTACTTGGTGAAAATGATAGAACTTATCTTACAGAATCCATTAGAGGACGACTGTTCTACATTTCTTTTGGGTTTCCAGCCCATTTGCCAGCAGAAGTGTTTTCAAGTAGAAAGTGTTTTATAGGCGAGAGATTCGAACATGGAGACCAAACCAAAGTGAGTGATAAATAATGTCATTCGTAGAACTTTTATGGAGAGAGACCCTACGACGACGACGACGACGACAGAGAGTCAATGGCATCCAGCACATCATCATCATCATACGCGAGAGACCATTAGAATGGAGGGACAGGACGGACGGACAGACAGACCGACAGATGACTGGACAGAAGAATGCATTTGCATATGACCAGCATCTCACAGATACATCAGCATCTCCATCTCCATCTGCAGCTCCATTTCCATCTCCATCTACAGATACATCTGCATCTGCATCTATAGCTCTGTCTCTTGCTCTCTCGCTCTCGCGTGATCTTGGTAGTGCGTCTCGTGGCTTTGCTTTGTGTGTCAGTTGCATTTTTACAGCTATGACAAAAAGAAAATCACGGTTGGAACGCATTTCAAAGTCGCCGGTGTTTGGGTTCTTTTTTAGGATCCCAGCACTAACGGTGTCTCTCCTACCCAATGATGAAAACTCTTTTTCACAGATTGCATTACAATGTCGGGGAAATGGTGGAACAGACTGGAAGATGTTGGCTGGAGTCTCAACTGGAACCCGATTCTGTCTTTAAGTATAACAATAAATCGACGCTTAAAGAGCCACAAAAGAGGGGCACTGCAGAGAGTGGGAGCACACAGAGAGAGAGACAAATAGAGAGAGAGAGAGAGAGAGTGGGAGCACCACCCACGTAACGGTCCAAGTCGAAGACAACTTCATAATTCACTCAGAGAAGTATCTCTCAGATACATTTTGCAGCTTGAGTCTTAGTCCATAGCTGAGACTTTGCCTTCAGCTTCAGCTTTAGGTTCGTTTTCGTTTTCGGTTCCTACGGCCTACGACGAATGAGTGTCCCCTACCCCTACGAAAGTATCTGTGTGTTTGTGTATGTAAGTAGGTGGCATCCATGGTGGCTATCCGTGAGATACTCTTGCGTATCTGTGTGTGCGCATTGCGTATAGAAATTGTGCTCAATTTGCACCAACACATGGCAGTATATAGGCGATATGGTGGGGGTCTTATCAACACAGAAGCATCATCTTGCACCGAATCCAACCGAATGCTTTTATCTCTCTCTCAGTTTGAGTCGTTTCATAGCAGGCGCACAGAAACCGGCGATAGGTAGGCAGGCCTGGCCAGGCCAGGCCAGTCACCAGAACCCAGAGACTCACTCGAGTGCGGGGGGCTGAGGGGGGCCTATGGGGGCTATGGGCTGTTTGGCATGTGGGGTGTGGCGGCGGGCGAGATGGGATGGGATGTGCGCTGCAAAACGCAGCTCGGTCTCTCGAATGCGATATGCGACGATGTCGTTTTTGGTGTCGCCGTCGCTGCCGCTGTCTGTATGGGGTCTCGGGTTTGTTCTCGGGCTTTTTAAAGTCGTCTCCTCTCTGTTCTGGTGCTCTGCGGCTCTGGGGTTCTCTGTGTTCTCGATGCCGTCTCTATCTCTGCCTCTGCCTCTGTCGCGTCTCTGAGTTGCGCTCACAAGTTGCCAAATATACTCCCGTACTCCCCGTGCTCCGTACACAAAACGAATGATGGGCAAAATGTGCGAAAAACTGGAAATTGAGGAGCCGAGATACAGAACAGAACAGAACACACTCTCTGCCACACACGTATCAAAGGAACAGACCAGACCAGAACAGAACAGAACAGTGGAAGAGTAGGCAGGGCAGGGGGCAGAACGGAGAGGAGGCTGAGGCTGGCCCCAGAGTCCAGAAATGGTGCCACAAGCGAAGAGCGGGGCAGCCGAGGACAGTGGCAAAGCGCAAATGAAACGAAATGAGGCAAAATGCAGTCACAGCAGCAGTAGCTACAGTGAAAACTACCTTTAAAGAACCCGTAGATGGGGGATTAAGATTCAAGAATCGTCTATCGATCATAAAGTGCAACTATAGAGAGCCATGAGATCATTAGTTTATGGGAAATACTACAGAAAGAATTTTACCATTCAAATCAGTTTAATTACATAATTTTGTTGGAAATTTTCTGAAAAAGAATACCCATGATTATGGTTAATATAGAGAAGAAAATCTGAAATATTTCATACCATGTGTCCATTATGATGCCCCCAATAGAGGATGGTGCCACTGATCATAGCAAGACCCTCCAGAAGATCCAAAGTTCTCGCAGCAGACCCAGCACTTCGAGGGCTCCCCAAAGTAAGAGCACCCACAGAACTAACCAAAAAATGTTTGCTATATTGATTTAATTTAGTATTTCCCTCAACATGACTGACGATTGTCAATGATTTTGAATGCTAAGATATATAGACAATTTTTTAGATGAATGATCTAATATATTTAATTCTTTTCTTTTCAGATATCAATTGGACTTATAGAAAATGCACCTCTAAAGGAAGTTCTTTCCTCGCAAAGCTTTTCTTTAAGCTTTTCTTTCCGCTTCTATCTATTAAATGCTGTTCCTCTTATTGGACCTTTCCTATATGTGTACCTACAGATATAAGTATAACCAAAGCCTCCGGCCTCGTATCATCTCTTCACTCTTCACTCTCCGCTCCGCTGTGCAACCTATTGCTGCCTCAGTATGTCTCCTCTTCCCTCCAGTCTCCACCAAACTGTTCCCTTACTCTCACTCTTCACTCTCCGCCCTCTCCCCCCTCTCTGCCCCATTCAGTATGTGTTTCTGTTGCTGATTCGGTGCTCAGCTTTTTAGTCTCTCCCGAACGGCAGCCACTTGGCAGCTGTGTGTTTGAGAGGAGCTTAAAAGGCAGATTTACCCACTTCTGCCACCCACCCCATGCCCCAGCCAGCCCAGCACTTTTGCACCCTCCCTGCTGTCCCTGCTGTCCCTCTGTCTCTTGCCCTCATGCACCCCCTCCCTCTATCTTTCTGTCTCTCTCTTTTTGTGTGTCTCTTTTATACAGAAGAAGCTTCTTCTAATGCTTTTGCTTATTGCAGTTGTTGTTGTCGTTGCTGGTGCTGTTTGGGGCGTAATAAGCGCAGTTTTTTGTTTGTAAAAAAATCACGACAAACACGGAGAGAAAGATAGATAGAAAGAGTGAGAGAGAAAGAGCGGAGAGCGGAGAGAGGGAGAAAGGTTCTTCGAGAATGCATTCTAGAAATGCAGGGTATATGCATACATATCTCTCTCTGGAATCATTCAAATTTGTTGGAGATTTTCTTTGGGGGTGTGGGGGGTGGGGTTTCACGAAAGTTTTTCTTCAGTGACAATGAAGCCATACCGAAAGAACCATCTACAAGAGGAAAGGGTAGGGGTTGGGATGGGTAGGGTAGGGGTAAGTGGAAAGTGGAAAGTAGGGTGCTGCCACAGAGGGGGTGTATTTAAGTTTTCTCATGAAAATAACCCCCCATCCCACCCCTGGAAAAGCACATGGCACTTAACACAGTTTTCATCAACTCTTGGGATTCGCTCTCTCTCTTTCTCTCTCTCGCTCGCTCTCTCTCTCTCTCTAGCTCTCTCTTTGTGCATGGTTTTCTCTTCCGAATGAGAATATCGCTCATTTTCAATAAAAATAGCTTAAAATTGTAACAGGCAATCAGCAAAGACAGAGAGAGGCATCAAAACACACGGCAAAGTGAGTGAGAAGGAGAGACAAAGAGGGAAAGAGGGAGAGAGAGGGAGAGAGAGAGAAGAAGACAAGTGCCAAATGCTTGTGCTATTCCTCTCTGGGAGATTAGTGGGTGGGAAAAAGAGGGAAACGAATGCAATCCAGAGACTTGAGCAACGCTTTAGAGTTGCTTCTTTTGTTTTTGTGCAACCGAGAGGAAGAGCGATAGAGCGATAGACCGATAGAGAGCTAGAAGGAGATGGGGGAAGAGAGAGTAAGAATCCACTTGCATTTGCTGCTGTTTTCCTGCTTTGGCGAGCGCCGCAAATGCAGATGCAGCAACATTCAGCAGCAGCTGCGGGCAGCCGTCGGGCTTTTGCTTTTTTACTTCCGGTTTTTCGAGGACAGAAAGAGAGAGACAGAGGAAGAGCAGAGAGTTTTGACGGGGCACAGAGAGGCGGAGTGGCAGAGTGGCAGAGAGAGAGAGGAAGCGCAAAATTCCGATCCCAGTCGAGTGGTCTGCCGCTGCCACAGCCACTGACGCCGCTGCTGCTGCATTTTGTTTTTTTTGTTGTGTTTTTGGAGCGTTCGTTGTCTTTTGTTGCACGCTTTGCGGTCGTTGGACTCCAGACACTTGCCACAGCCCCCCTCCCGCACCCCGTCAGCCCTCCCCTGTCGGTTGCATATTTGTTTTAGCATTTTTGTTCTGCTGCGGCTGCTGCAACAGCGGATGCTGCTGCTGCTTCTGCTGCTGCCCATGCTGCAGGCAGCACTCCTCTCCGCGCGCTTATCATCTGCTTAAGCTGTAGGTGGGAGTTGAAGTCTGTTGCAGCAGTAAGTTGTAAGCAGCTGTCAGCTTGCCACACTCTGCTGCACTTCGGCTGCTGCTGCTTCAAACGGAGTTTCATAACCGAAAGTGTTGCCTCAACAGATTCTAGATGCAGATCCGGCGAGGCTTAAGATGCGTTTTACAATGGCTTTCGCTGGAGCTTTATTTCCAAAGTGTCTTCAGCTTCTGAAAGCAAAAGATAGATAGAATCAGTCAGTAATCTCTCCAAGAGCTTTCTACGGTAATCCTCACCCAACCCTCATCCGATCTTCCGATCTTCGCAGTTTCCCTCCCATCCCTCTGCAGATAAATCTCTCATCGTATACGCAATATTTGCAGCAACAGAAACAGCAAAAGCCATAGCCATAGCCACAGCTACAGTTCTCTTAACTTGACTCTTAACTTGTTCCGAAATGCCTGATTAATTGGCAACAAATGTGTGTGTGTGTGTGTTTGTGGGGTGACTCCTAAGGTGAGACCTTTTGGTGGGTCTCTCTCCTTCGATTCTCACCTCTGGCATGAGATCTGCGGCGCGGCGGCTGTTCCCCGTCTTGTCGAACATGGCGTATGCGCAATGTGTCTTGTTGTTGCCCCTCCTGTGCGCTGTGTGCTGTGTGTGTGTGCCCCCCACCCCCCTTTTGGGGCCCAAAACAACATAATTAAGTATTTATTTATTTACAATTTTGGGCAATGACAACAACAGCAACAACAGCGGACAACAAACAACAATGTTGAATGCAACAGCAGCAGCAGCAGCAGCGGCAGCAGCAACTTTTGCAGCTTCAATTTCAATTTCAAACCCAAACTCAAACTGAAACTGCGAATGGCGACTGACTGCTTGCCACAATTGCTCATTTTGCTGGCTGCTTTGTTGCAACCTTGTGCTAAATTTTCCAAAACGTTGAACGCCGCTTCGTCGGCATCGGCATCGTCGTCGTCGTCGTCAACACCGCAGCAACCGAAAATCACACAAATCCAAAAATCACAAAAATACAAAAACAACAACAAAAAACAGACACAGAAATGAAGCTGAGGCTGAGGTGGCAGCAGGCCTTCCCCTTTCGTTTGGCAAACCGAAGCTATTGATACCCTGGAAGTACCTGGAAGTACCTGGAAGTATCAGCTGAGTTCTTTTTGTATCCTCTTTTGCCTCAGATACATTTGCATCTAAATATTGAACGTATCTAAACGAGTGCACAATCTTCTCTGACTGACATTTCTTTTGCCGATCGATTAAATATCGATATCTGCTATAGCAATCGAAAAATCGTTATGGCCACTCTCCAAAAAAGGGGTAGCAACAGGCTCTGTTGCAACAAACGTCGCGGCCGCGGCAGCAGCAGCAGCAACAACAATTGAAGCTGGCGATAAATGTCAGTCAAAGCTTGCAGCCCAACTGGCCACGCCTCCCTGCCTCAGCCTCCCCCTCCCCCTCTAGCCAGCTCTAGCATCTACACCGACCCCTTCGATTGGCTCTGACGCATAAATGGATGGCAAAAATCTAAGTGCAACGCGAGAGGCAAGCAAACAAACAACAAAACAATCAAAGCCATAGATTTTCCACTGCGATCGCATTATTTATGCTTATGAGCAAATGTATCTATCAGATACAGATACATCTACTGCTGCTGCTGCTCGTGAGAGTGTGACACCATTTTTTGTGCCACCAATGACGCCACCTTTGGGTGGTAGAAGGAGGCATCAATAGAGGAAAGAAAACTTTAGGATTTAGAGGGAATTTCAAGAGGAAAGGCAGATCTTTGAAGGATCACTTAGAGAGAGAACTTCACATTTCTTTTATAAGTTATCCATCCCAAAAAAGCCAAGTCTCTATGTATTCTCATCCTTCTATCGTTAGATCATTATTCCATTCCAAGACACCTCTAATTTCCTCTTCAACCTGAAAAAGTCAATGAATTTTCTTTTGGATTTTCTTTCTTTTGGCCACAGCCTTTGGCCATGCACTTGGCATATGGAAAAGTCCGATTCAAAGAAATCTCTGGAAAACGAAGAGAAATTCGACTACAACGAATCGGGGAATACCCTGATCCTTTGGTTTTCTCTTAGATATGGGCAAAATGCCTAAGAAACGAACGATAATCGACGGGATGGGTAGGGGAAACAGCGTTGCGGTAGGAAATTACTTTAATTTGTTGATCCCCATTGTTGCCTGTTGAAACCTGGCTAACTGAATGACTGAATGAGTGGATGAGTGAGTGACTGACTGACTGACTGGTTGACTGGTTGACTGGCGGCCACATGTTTTCACATGGATTTCCACACGATGGACAGGTGAAAAGCAAAGCGAAAATCCAAGACCAAGACCAAGACCCAGACCCCCAGACCCATCCGCAATCGAAGCATGAGGCAGTGTGGCAGTGCCAGCAGAGATTCACTGGAGCAAGAAAAAGATAGAAAAAAAAAGAAAAGAAAACCAAGGCAGGAAAAAAGATGGAACCCCTCTGTCCGTCTGTCTGTCTGTCTGTCTGTCTGGCGTTTGTTGTATATGTAAGTGGAGTCAAGCCGTAGATTTGACGCGTTGTCTGGGTAATTTTTAATGCCACTGACACTGAGAGGAGGAGATGGAGCTACAGCCACACAGCCAGAGCCAGAGCCACAGCGACAGCTCCAGGCAGAAGACAGAAGGCAAAGGCAGAGGCCTTCTTCTTTCTTCTCCTCCAAGACAATTGATCTATCAGATGCGATTGCCACAAGGTAAGACCTTAGTCGCGTTGAGTGGCGTCTTTGGTGGAGAGGAAGAGGCAAGCGGCAAGAGGCATCTCCCTCTTGTTCGTCTTTTAATTGTTTTGCAAATTTGAATAATTATGAGAGATCCAAGCGGATTTGATGTCTGACAACTGATTCGCGATTTGACTTCCAGCAGCAGCGACCTTCTGAAAAACCTACTTATGGTATAGGAAGAGATTTTTGTTTCTAGACGAAGAGAAGTATGGGATGGGGATGAGATTTGTATGAAATATGGCGCATAAGGGATATATAGAGATTAGAGAAGCTTGTTCCAGGACGAAATGCACCTCAGCCGACCGATGAGCGCTGCTGCAGGACGCGTTAAACATGTAAAAAAGATAAGGTAGTGGGTAAAATATAAAGAAACAGAATATAGAATAACTATAAAGGGAGAAGATAAAAAGAACAGGACAAAATGGTATATAGGATATATGAATATTCATCCTCATTTTCAAAGAAGGATCTTTGAACTTTATAGGAAGTCCTCTCCCTTATTTCAGACCTTTGGTGGATATCTACATACCTGATTCCTGCTTAAACCCTCCTTAAAACTCTGTCCTCCCTCCCCTCGCTTGTATGCCTCATTCCTTGTTAATTTTTCTTTAGTTGCACATTCTGAAGTCCGTGTTTCAGACTCATTTAGCGGAAAAACAAACTTTCCCATTCATGTCCATCAACTGAATACACACACACACACACGCACACACACACATCAGACATCAGACATTATGCCATTATGCGATATGCCACGCCCAAAAGCTGCAGCTACAGCCATAGCCGCACACATATTACATGCCCCATCATGCAATTAGCTTGGACCTTCCTTCTCGCACTTCCTCCCGCCACTCCCCCGTCACTCCCTCACTCCTTGAGTTCATTTTGTGGCTTCCACATGTGTGCAAGTGGCAGTAGGAGCACAAAACAAACTTCAAGCCAAACAAGGATGGACAAGGGATAAGGCATAAGGGATCACTGAAAGTGAGAGAGGGAGCCAACAAAAAAAAAAAAGGAAAAGTTAAAGAAGAAAAAACTCAAGTGAAAAATCATACAAAAGCCGCATAAATTAGCAATGGTCTGTAATTCCGAAAAGGGTCGTCGTCGTCGTCGACGTCGTCTCTCTTCCGAACAGAAGGAAAACATTTCATTTTTCCCTATGGAAGGGGCAGAAGTGGGGGGGAAGTCGTGCCTGCAATGCATTCATTAGTTTAATATTAAAATAGTCATCATAAAACGTCTGTAGATAAAAGAAGTCTGTTGGAAACAATGTGCAACAAACCAGGAGGAGGCACAGTGGCAGCAACAACACTGGCAACAGCAACAACAAGGTGGAAGAGTGGCCAAGAAACGTACTAAGGGCCAAGAGATTTATGAACTGCAGAGAGAGAGTCATACTTCTATAGAAGTATCTCTGTATCTCTCTTTCTCTGTGTGTGTGTCTGCGTCTTGGAGTCGTCTCCAAGTCGCCGCCACTCGTCTTGCATCCATCCCCCTCTCTCTGGGTGTGTGTGTGTCTCGCCTGAGTCTCTGGCTCTAAGCGGAGCAATGAACTATTTACGAATGTAAGAGCCAGCCACTGCCACTGCCACAGTCACTCACTCCACTCCACTCACTCCATTCGTCTCGTCCGCATTCATATTCATACTCACACTCACACTTTGCTTATAGATAAATGTACTCAGAACCCTCTGTGTATACAATATGTAGTAGGTGCTAGGGCGGTTTCTCTGTTTCTCTGCTCCGCTCTGCTCTGCCCTGTTCGAGAGTCCGAGAGATAAGTATTTTAATATTGCTGCTCTCTGCCGCCGCCTGCCTCCTGATATGGCAAATGCCATGCATATTTATGCGGACTCTCTAGGGCGATGATGACCTTGAGGCACTAGCGAAAAGTTCTCAAGCCCTGAGATCTCAGAAAGACAGAAGAAGAGAGGGAGGAAGGGCGGGAGACGGAGAAGAAGAGGTTTAGTGCAACTGAAAGTCTAGGAAGAAGTTTTGTGGTTAAGGGAATTCCCAGGGAACACCAACAATTATCATCCAAGATCGGGGGTAACAATTATCACAAAAAGATCAGGGAATTATCACAGAAAGATAAGCAAATTAAGGGAAGGGAAGGGAAAGGCGAAAGGCGTATGATTATAATTATCAAAGGGGTTTGGAATGTCGGAAAACATGGACTATTAAAAGGTGTGAGAATCTATTTATCTATTTATCTTGCAATACCCAAGAGAAAATCAAAGAGGACTTAAGGTTTTACTTTAAAGAAAAATCTTTATAAATTTCCTAAATATTTAAAGATTTTTCCTTATTTGAGTTATTGATTGGGAAATAGTTCAGCATTATTTACTTAAGCAGGTTTCTCTTTTCTTTTCCTTCATTAAGGATTTTCAATGTTCTAGGCCTATTTGCTATCTTTATAAAGAGCAGGAATACGGCTAGACCTGATATGAATCTTCATTGTGATTCTGTGATTGAAGTCCATACAAATATCTTATGGATTCCCTTCAATATTGAAGCAAGACAGAAGATCATGCTCTCTATTTATTCTTTAGGAGATCTTCGAAGCTTTTACCATTTCTGAGTTCTGTGCTCTCCCTATTTACATGAAATGTTAAGATTACATTTCACTTTTGATTTCTTCTTCTATTTGTGTACATATTTGCTCTCAGCTTCATCTATGTATCTCCCGCTCCATCTATGTCTCCCACTCCCACTCTGAATGCCACTCCCAATACGCATTCTCCTGCTGATCATTGAGGGGGCTGTTAAATTTAGTGCCTCTTCACTTCAATTTTAATTACGATCACGAGGAGATCTCAGTCGAGATCACCAGAAGATCTCAGCGATGCAGGGCAGGGCAGGGCAGGGCATACATTTCTTGCTTTGGATTGCAGTAGGAGGAGAGTATCTGTTGCACACATGTTTTTGTTGTGGGGGGGTGAAGCAACACACATACCCCTCTGCATTCTGCATACTGCACTCCTCTCTCTCTCTCTGGAATCACTCTCCCTTTCTTTCTTTCATTCAGTTGTTCCTTTGTTTGGTAGACAATTTAACATATTTGGGAATTCATTGCACTTTCTTTTATTAATACGCATTCGAAGAAGTCAAAGTCGAGAACTCTCGCCCTCTGTGTTGCACGTCTGGAACATGTGTAAGTCCATGTGCCACACCCTCTGGCACCCCTCTTGCGCCCTATGCACAGGGGCTGCCCTCTCTCTTCGCTGCCATTCTCGATTCTCCATGAATGTATCTTTGTATCTTTGTGTGTTGTTTTGCCTAAATTTAGTCACATTCCGTACTATTTCTGTGACTGGCGTTTGGCTGTTGGCTGTTGGCTGGTCGCTGTTGTGGCATCTGCTGTTGCTTGGGGCTTTGATTGTTCCAATTTTGGGGCTATGGCAAAAGCATTGATAAAAATAGAGCACTGACTGTCTGTATCTTTGCTTGTGTCTGTCTTTGTTAGAGATATCAATGGAGAAGTTCCATCAGATGCAGCCGAGGTTCTTGGTGGCAGATGGAGATTGTAATTGTATCTGTTAATCGCACATCTGCTTGTCACATGAACACCCAAGGGGGTGGGGGCATTCAGAGGGGGGGGGAGTTGGTGGGGGAGGAGTGGGTGGGGGAAGGTACTTAATGCCACACGTGTGCTCATTGTTTTGAGCGCCGACTTTGGCCTCCGTTTTTGCTTTGAGATGATTATTTTTAATAGATGATCGAAAACCCCCACCAACCCCCTTCTACCCTACCAACCCAATGCTTACCCCACCCCCTCGCCACCCCCCTTGTTGTTCTCTTGATTTCTGAATAGTTTTGTCAGAAATCTGGAAAGCAAAATGAGTGGCGCATGCACAAATCAAAGCGATGACAAAAAGCTAATGTGATACGAGTGTTGCCCGAGCAGTATCCATGGATCTGGATATCCGTTCGGGGTAACCTTCCAGGTAACCCTCGCATTCCCTCTGCTGGCTTAGCCCTCTCCCCTTGCCCAAGCTTGAGATCTTCTCAGGCAGCTGGCACAAATTGCGCAAATTGGTTTGAAACAAATGTAAATATTTATTAAAATTGCACACAAAAATGCAAAGGCCCCACCTCGGGAGGCCCCCTATAGAACCACCACCCACCCCACCCCACTCCACCCTTACCTAACCTTACCTGCCTTCTCCCACCCCTCATCTCTCTCTCTCTTTCTCGCGCTGTGTCGCTTTTCCCCGTCAAAGTTTTCCATATCAGTCAAATGTTCAGAGCTTTTCAGATGAGTGGAACGTGATCATGATCATGAACAAATCATTGCGAATGCATGTGCGCGGGTGCTGTGATTATTCAAAGAGAGAGAGAGAGAGAGAGAAAGAGGAGGAGAGAGAGAGATGCATTGTAGAAGGTGACAGAGTAAGATAGCACGATCATGTGACTCGCGACGATTGAGTCTTTGTTTCAGCTTCGCGATGCTTATAATCGTCATTGACACAAACACAGAACAGAACAGAACAGAAAAGCCAATGCAAATAAATATTTATGCGTATGAGTAATCAAAAAATTACAACAATAACCACGATGAATAATCGACAACGAAAATAACACCACTGAATGCCCGAAAACCACTCAAGACGACGACACGACGAAAGAAATCCTCAGGCCACAGCAATAAATATTTAACAAACAAAATTTAATTGAGAGCAATGAAAACTCCACAACATCCCTAATGAATACTCAACAACAACAACACAAAAAACCTAATAAACAAACACCAACGAATACTTAACCAAAACTGCAATAAATAATCAACAAGAACTCCAAAAAAGTACTCAACAGCAATACCAATAGACTCAACAACAACAACAGCAACAACAACAATGAGTACTAACAACAACAACGAATGCAAGTACGAATGCATTTTCAAGAATAACAGAATTATAGCACAAAATATTCAACAAGATGAAAGATCACAATGAATACCACAAGAACAACAATCAAAACAAAGTTTTGAAACAACAAAAAACGCATGAATCAACAATAAAAGCAGAATTTTGTGGCCAAATTCATTCCAAATCAGGCCACTTTTGCGGAACAATTTTTTGTGTTGATTTATGCGCAAAACAGAGAAAAAAAAACGAAGTCCGGAGCGAAAAAAGTTCTCAACTAAAGTTTTCTATACATATAATTAACTAAGTGGGGGGTTGGGTTCGGTCTCCCGAAGGGCGGGGGTGGGGTGTGGGCTGGTGGGAGAACGAACAATCAGCAGGCGAGTGATACAATTTCTCACTCTCTCGACAACAAACGAAAAGTTGTGTCGTGTCGTCATTATCAGTTCCAAAAGGTGAACAACAGCTAAAGCAACAAAGGTGGATGGGGTGGATGGGGGGTAGGGGGGAAGAAAAGCTGATGACGCTTCAGCGATTTTCACATTAGATTAAATATTTTTCCATTTCAAACTTTTCATTTTTGAGGTCAACTTTTAAGAGACGGGAAGAAAACTGTGAGCCGCTTGGGTAACACAAAATTCGTCGTTGATAATACAATAATTGTTGTTGAAGTTGTTGTTGTAGTCGTAGTTGTTGTTGCTGTTGTTGTTGCGGAAGCGGATGCAAAAAAAAAAAAAAGACAGAGCAAGAGAAGAGTAAGAGGAAGCCAGAAGAGAAGACAGACAGACGGGTTGAAAGGCAAACATGAAGTGCCAGTGACGATCACTTATCTAGATATGTTTGTATGTATGTATGTATGTATCGTCTGCCCAACAACAGTAACAGTAACAAGAAGAGTACCAGAGAACAAAAGGTTTCAGATATAATATATTGGGTATATAGTTGGTAATGCCCTTTTTTGATTCATTACTCACAGGATTGGGATTTCAGGAATGAAAATGTTTAGTTGAGATTATCTTTGAATACTTCAAAGCCATATGAAAGCCATTACTAGTATATTTTGATACGAAATACTCATAGGATTACGATGAAACTTGGAATTTAGGCATAGAAATATATTATATTTAAATTTGCAACATTTAATGGGCTTATCTTTGAAAACAAAAAAGCTATGATGGACTATTCCTATGAGTGTTATATGGAATATGGAGTAAAACAAAAAGAAGAAACTGTGGAATGTGGCAACCACTTGGTCATAGTCAGCATACCCTCCCCATTCTACAGCGCATCATAACAATAACTGAAGCAGCTAATTTCTCATGGAGCTGGTCGGGGATGCGATCAGAGGTACACCGGCACACCGGCACACGGTGTAGCTATAAGGTACGTGTATAGGGGTTCCGCGACAGCCGAGACCTTGCCTTTGGCCAAGAAGTCAGGTCTCTGTCTCACAGCGAATGAAATGAATTTCCATTGTCTTAAATATATTTTTTTTCTTCAGGCTTCCTTAGGCTCTCATTGTTGTTGTTGTTGTTGACGATGTTGTTGCCTCACCCAAAGGCCAAGATCGTCGTCATATTAGCGTCCAAAAGTCAACTTTAGCTTCGTCGCTTCTTCACCGTCAAAACACAATGAATATCGCACAGTGGTGGAAGAGCACTCGGAAATGGGATGAGAAATGGTGAAAGGATAGAAAATGAAGAGAGAAACGTTTCCTGCTAGATCTTGTGGGCTTTAAAGGAATTATTAGCCCATCGATCTGTGGGAAGTATAATTACTACTACTAGGTCTAAAAATCCTTGAGAAATGTATACAAAATTAGTGAATAATTGTATAAAATACTTGAAAATTCATTATTAGAATAAAAACGGATAAAAAGATTGTGTTTGAAGGAATTAACTCCCATTTAAGATCAACCGATCAGCAAAGTTTCCAGATCATTTCAATCACACTCCCTGGAAGTCTCTTAACAGGGTCATGTACGATTTCCATGGATATTCTTCTATGAAATTGTAATCCCTCTTACCACTGTGCGCTCTGTTTCTGTGTTCAGGGGCGGCTTTTCAAAAACGAAAACGAACCGAAAATAAGCGAGCGACTGGGCGACTGGGAAATATTGTATGCGTATAATGTAAATTCCGCAAAGTGCGATGGACAAGCGATGCTTGAAATTAAAATAGGGTCATTAAGCGCGCCACGGCGGGGTCCATGGTGTGAAGAGGCAGAACAGTGGGTCGGAGGAGGGGGCCGCGGACGGGGGCATGCCACCAAGCAACAGCAACAGCAGCTGCCTCTGCCCCTGCCCCTGGCTCTGCCTCTTTCGAGCTGGTTCGCTCACTGGGCTCACGCTCACTCCCTTTCTGGGCCCCGTAATTGCTCTCTCGACCAAACAAATTTCTCAACAATTATTTTACGAAATGTTTTTCAATCTTCTCGGGTTCGGCTTTGGGCGTGTGGGGCTGCTCTGTAGATCGTACATACATACATATAGGGTTTTCCATACAGCAACAACAACAAAAGTGTGAAACGGCAGCCGAGGCACAGCACAGACCAGACCGCTTTAAACTGAATCTCAGCATTGGATCGTTGCGACTGACTCCTCTGTAATTATGATTGTTTGCTGTTGTAATACTCAAAGTAGTACTCAAAGTGATTGTTGCCGCTGCTGCTGCTGTGGCTGCTGCTGCATTGGTTTGTGCCTCTCTGTGCCTTTGCCTGACATTGGCATTTGTTTAGTAATTATAGAAAAATCTCCTCCTCTGTGTGCTGCGCATAATTTTAATAGTCAATAAGAGATCTACAGTCAGCCAAAACAACAACAACAGCAGCAGCCGCTTAGGAGCTGAGTGTGCGATCAAATGACGTCTCAATGCTGTTTCATTGGGCCAAGGAATGAACAAAATAAAGTACTTCAAAATAAATTCAACAAAGGCAGGGCTTTGGATACATTTCAATGATGGATACATAGATACAAATACATATTTATAAGTCTAGAAGTCTAGTCTAAGTAGAAGTACAAAGATCAACTAATTTTAGGTGGAATTAAACAGAAATGGAATGCTTTTACTTAACACATTTGATTTTATTTTATTTAATAGATTTTTAGGTATATTAAATACATTTTTATTTTGAGATTGATAGACGTAGAATATGCTTATATTTTACTAGAATATTCCTATATTTTTACTAGATCTTCAAACATTTATAGAAAAATTAATTAGTCATTGCTTTAAACCGATTCTGTACTTAATCTGAAGATTATCAAAACAGGTTATAGAAAGGTTTTACTATTTAAAGTTCTTTGCTTTAGGATTTGCTCTTAAGGTTGGGCATATTTTGGGCATTGTTTTCTCTGAAAGAAGATCTTTCACGAAAGTTTAGGTATAGCTAATCGACAGCTCTTCAAAATACACTTACTAAAAGTATACATTTCTATTAGATATATGTATAATCTTAATTCCTTTCTTTAGTCACGAGATTCCAGAAAGGTCTATATAGCCTTTAGGTCTATATAGTAGATGGAAATTTCCATGTATTTTCACTTTCAAATTGATTATTCGCTGAATCTGTTTGCTCTTGAACTCCTTTCCCTGTTGCCCCTTTTCTTTTGGCCGAATATTTTTGAATCTTTTAGCCACCTTTCCAGCTATGCATCTTCAAATGGTTTCATCTGGTGGCGCCTTCGTCTGCCTTAAGTGGCAGATACGTACTAGGGGCAGCAGCGGCAGCAGCAAAAAAAGGTGCGAAGCTGCCAAATGAGCAACGTGCGGCGTTCAACAAATTTACAGTTGTTGTCGCCTGTTGTTGTTGTTGTTGTTGCTGCCGCTTGTTGGTCGCATAAAAACCAGTAAGTGATTTCACAGAGTCGCCCCTCGAGTCGCCATCGGAGCCATCGAGTGGAGCAGCAGCAGGCAAAACTAACAAACATTTGGGTGGAGGGTGGCAGGGGGTGGGAGAGGTGGAGAGCTCTGAAAGCGCGCGCGAGAGAAACAAAATTTGTAACATATTCGACCAAAAAGGCAGCAAAAAATATTTAAGTTTTTTCTGTTATTTTGTTTTTTTTTCTGTTGAGTGGTTCATTGAACTCCCAAGACCCTCCGCTTGCTCTCTGCGTCTCCATCTGTTTGGTTGGAGTTCGACTTGGACTCCGGCGACGGCGACGACGACTCCAATGGTGGAGACTCTGACTGACTTATTGAATGACGGAGATGGAGACGGAGACTGCAGCAGCCGCCGCAGCAGCAGCAGCAGTGGCAGTGGCAGGCAGCAGCCCCAAAAGCAGCAGCAGCAGCAGCATTGAAGTCTGCACAGATTATGTCACACATTTTCGTTCGTATTGGGGGAGTGTTCCGCACACAGAGAGAGGGGCAGAGTGGCAGAGGGGTGCATGCTGCATGGAGTAGTTGTTGCAGGGGGAGGCATGGGGCATGGGGTATGTTGCACTCGTGGTAGCCATGTTACAACATCAATTGCGCGCGCCAGACAACAGAAACAACAACCAGCGACAACCAGCGACTGCGACCTAAAAGAAATCGTATCTCAAAGATTGTTTTTGTATCTGTATCTGTGTATTAGAGGAACGAGGGAGATAGAGAGAGAGAGGGCGAGGGGGGAACGTGAAGCAAAGAGAATGAATCACACATGAGTCAAGAAATTCCAAAACTCATGCCAAGGGTGGGTGCGGGGAGGAGGCTGAAATGTATCTTAAGGGAAACCTCATGGAGTTTTAGGGGGGCAGAGGAAGTGTATCAGAATTATTGAATCTATCTTTTACAGAGATTCAGAAAATCTTCTTACATCTGTTCTAGTCTTCTTGCAGCAAAATGTATCTGAAAGGGAGACAATCCATCTGTAATCTTCTACGAGAGAATAGCATTCTTCTATCGGCTATCTTTTCAGTTCAATATTACCTCTGAGACTTCTTGGAATCTAATATCCAAGAAAATGAAGTGACTTCAAGGACGCATATGATTAAAGACATCCTGATGAAACTAACTGTAATTCAAATAATAAATTTGAAATCTAATCTCTGTCTCTGTCATCATTCAAGGATGACTTCTTATTGGATCATGTTCTCAGTTTTGGAATGATGGAATCTCTGAATCTCCTATCAATGTCAGAATATGTATCTTCTGGTGACAGAATCCTTCCCAAGTATTGAGAGTATCCATTCGATATATATCTCTTTAGCCGCTTTCAAATTTCACTGATTTCATAACAAGCTTCCTCATGCTTCACCCTCTATGTATCTCCGTCTCCATCTGCATTTGTATCTGTATCTGTATATTTGTGACTTTACTCCCCCTTCTAACATTGTCTTCACTTTCGGTTTGTCTGCGGCGGCGAGTGGCGGAGTGGAATAAGTGAAAGTCAAATGTTATTGACGCATTGAGCGCTTGAACAAATTAACTGCGCAATGGGCAGGCAGGCAGGCAGTGGCAGTGGCAGGCAGCAGCAGCAGCACACGTATCCGTATCTTGTGGATTGTATGGCTGGTTGTATCTGCAACTATTTTCGAGTGTATCTTTTGTTGGGCCTTTGCTTTGGCTATTTGTTTTTTTGCTGATTTTTTGGCAAATTAATTTCGAACCGAAATTTATTAAATCAGAAAAATGGGGGAAAAGGAAACAAGTTTCGGATTTATGCAATCCCCACAGAGACAGAAAGAGAGAGAGAGAGAGAGAGAGAGCGAGAGTGGGAGGGAGGGAGAGGTTTTTGTGTGGTTTGTAAAAGTTGTTGAATCATTTAGCTGCGAATCTTATCAGCGCCGAAAGGTGGAAAGATAACAGACGGCAGAGGCACACACGTTTTTCAATGGAAATTATGCTGAGTAATCGGCAGAGCACCGAAGGCGAAGTTCCAGAATGAAAACAGAATCATAGACCGATGAAATTCATTGATGAATTGGCATTATCCTGAAGCGAAAGTAGCGATATTTCGACACTCGTCAATGCGCCCTTACACTCGTTGACAGCAGGCGCGCCCACCCATCACTCGTTGACAGCAGGCGCTCCTACCGACACTCGTTGGACTATCTCGACGCTCGATACGCCGCGAATCTCATTAATGGACGGACATTCGTCACAATCCTCATCCGATGGCCAATAAAATGCTAATTGACAGGTTCGCTAGTCGACCACCGCCACCGACTGTGAGAGAGATAACGAGAAGCGTGAGCCGTGAGCAAATTAACTTAATTAATGCGACAAGATCGCGTATCCGTAGCCCCATTTCGTTTGTCGAGTTTTGTCGATCGTTTTGTAATTCAAATTTGTGGCACAGGTTGCAGATACACTCGTCCACACCGAAACGGATCTGTGATGCACTTGAGCAAACAAATGCGAACGATCTGCGGGCAGGTGCGGCTCTCCTGAATGATGGGTGGAGGAGGCGTGGCAGCAGGCATCAGAACTTTCACAAATTAATAACACTTTTGGAGCACAGAGCGACTACAGAGGAGAGGAGAGAAGGAGATAGAGAGAGAGCATTTGGGGCCAGGCAATGGGGCAAGTTGGAGGCAAGTGTGTTGAACCCCAGAACCGAAGCACAGAACAGATTTCGAGTTAAGTTGTGGAGAGCGGCGGCATTTTAATTGAATTCGCGAGGTGAACAGAAAGAGAAGGAAAGACGAGAGAGAGAGAGAGAGAGAAAGGGGGATAGCAGATGGCAGAAGCAGAACCACAATTTCCAAGAACTCCACCGAACGAACACAAGATATATTTACTTACTTATGTACGACAGACAGACAGACAGACAGACAGAGGGACAGCAAGGCAGACAGACCGATGTATCTTTGTATCTTTTTTTTTTGCAGTACGTTTGAATATGGAAGAAGCATAAGCAGACCGTAAACGAGACGACAGGCAAATAAAAGTCAAAACTCTCGATGAACAAATGGAAGGAACGGAACGGAACAGCACAGCAAATGAGCAAATCGGCTAAATAATAATGACACGAGGAAGACCACGGCAGGGTGCCGGGGGGGTACGGGTTTTTTGGGATCTTTTAGGCGGAATCGCAATGGGAATACCTTTGAGATGAGAGTTCCCCAGACGGATGTGCACCTCGAGGACAGCTGCAATTATCGAACAAGTCCAGAGATAGTCCAGAGATGTCCTAAGACCTAATCTAACCATAACTGAGCATTATATCTCCCCCATAATTTCTAACCATCTTCTCTGAATCATGGACAGCATCTCCCAAAAGTCGTCAGCCTTTCAGGGCGGAGAACTAGCGGGCCACTAATTCATGGAAAGTGCGCCACTGCCACAGCCACAACCACAGCTGAAGCCCAGAGCCCAGTGAGCAGTGACCACTGGCCCTGTGGCGGCGGATAAGCGGATCATTGGACGAGAATCGCGTCTCGCGCGCTTCGGAACTCGTTACTTGGTCAATGGCTTTGCCCTGCCCAGAATGCAGGGGGGGGGGGGGGGGGGGGGAGCAGGGATGCCTCTGAGAGACAGACTGTCTCACCCACTCTCCACCTCCACCTCCACCTCCACCTCTCTGCCTCTCCCCTTGCCCACTCTTTCACTGTGCCTTTTCTTTGGGGTCTTTCGGTAATTTGTAAATTGGTTCATAATTCGTTTGTTTGTTCTTCCACCACCCACCCCCGCGAGACTCCTCTTCTTTCCTCTATATCTTGCTTGTTCTTTCTTTATTCTCTCTCTACTACCATTCTCCTTCTCCATCTTCTAGTTATTTTTCTACTTATTCTCATTCTTGATTTTACTCTTTCGTTGCTTTGGAGACATTGCGTTCGTTGGCCCTCTTTTGTGTCTCTGTCTCTGTCTGTCTTTTGGCGGGGTGGCGGAGGGGGGCAGTCCATCGTTTTGTCTGTCTTTTGGGTTGAATCTGTGGTGGGAGATGGGTAAGAAATTAGGGTATAAGACGAGCGGAGAATGGCAGGGGGGGGAGGGGGGGAAATGGGAACAATCAACTAACTGTAAATACTCTTTGTTTTTCAGCTTTTTTCTACTTTTGTTCTCCGTGTATTTCGCTGTGCCACTTTTCAACGAAGACGCGTTATAATTTTGATATTTCTGTTTATTTCTATTTCTATTTCTCACGAGACTTTGGCTCAAATCCCACTTTGGCTCTCCCCCTCCCCCCTCCCACTAAGCGGTCAGAGGAGGAATGTGTTTTTTTGTGTGTTTTTAGTGTTTTTTTTTGGATTTGCATATTTTCGACACTCGCTAATTAATGAACGACACAGTGCCGGACACACAGCGATAGAAAACAACATAAACACCGTGCGATTCCATAAGGAATGACAAAGGTCAAGAGAGCGCGAGGCTTCCGCCAATTCCGCCGATTCCGGCAATTAGATCATCCGCAAAATACGCACTCATTTTGGCGACTCGAAAATCGTTTATTGCGCAATCGTCTAGTCGTCTGTTTTTGAGAATGGATTTCGATTCGGAATCAAAGAAATTTATACGAAAATAAATAGTAGAAAAATTCTACTGTGAATTTAGGATCTTAAGCAAAGGCTGATTTACTTTTTTCAGTTCCTGAATCATAATTTTCTTCTGGATAATCAATTCTCGAAGAATATATTTCATATATTTTAATAGAGAAATTTAAAAGTGTTTCTTAAGAATCTCAGACCCTTTTTTCTGGTTAAGATAACTTAATAAATTCTTGTTGCTTCTCCCATCTTCTCTTTACGATTCAGATGGACATTATTCGGTTTTATGCCCATACCTGAAACGATCATTGACTATTAAGAAACACATCGGATCCTTCAGTTTTTTTATGGTTTTATTAGTTTTTTTTAGTTTTTTATTTAACATTTCATGTGGTTTCATTGTTTTTAAGTTTAATCATATGAATCAAATGGATTTTAGTTTAATTTATTATAAGATTTCATTTGTTGTCATTCCTTTTATAATACATTTCTTAATGTTTAGCTCTCAATCCTCAAACACTTCCTTTTCGAATCTCCAAAGGCTTCCTCTTTGAATCCTCAAAGACTTCCTCTTTGAATCCTCAAAGGCTTCCTCTGTCGATTCTCACACTTTACAAATCTCTCAAGAATTGCAATCCTCTTGCCATCCATTTCTCCTTTGTAATATCTGAAAATAAAAATAAATAAAATGCTTGTAAGCTAACTCTTTCGATTGATTGATATATTAAGAGCAGAACCCATTCATTGGGATAACAAAGTGCTGTCTGCTGTCTGTGCCTTTCCCTTCCACAAAGGAAGGAAGCAGGTCACTCCAAAGGTTAATGCCAATTTACGTCAACAAATGCTCGAGACATGCCACCATCTAAATCGAAGTCGAAGCCAAAGCCGAAGCTGGGGCTGAAGCCAAAGCCACACGGAGAAAAGCCAATTCGATTTGCAAGCGAGAAGGAAAACCTCTTTTTCCAAAGATCTTCAGAGATCTACGGGCGAGAATAAGTCAAATAAATCGAGAAGAGTGTAGAGGAGTGGAGTGGATTGGAGTTGGGTTGAGTGGAATGGAGAAGTGCAGCAAAACAAGGTCTCGTCTCTCTTTGATCCACTCTTCTCCCCTCTCTTTCTCTCTCTGTCTCTGTCTCTCTTTTCTCCTCGTTTTTCCCGCCTGTCAGCGAACCTTCTTCGATCGGCAAACAAGCCGAACAAAACGCTTCCTCAACCGCCTAGCGGATTTACAATGGATGCGCGCAACCCATCTGGTGGGGCAGCCAGGAGGGGATACCTTGCCCCTGCTGCAACCAGTTAGGCGCTCGAATTGGGCGAGTGAGCAGCAGCAGCGGCGGCAGCAGCAGCGGTGATGTGTGCCGCAGGAGGGGGTTGGAGGAGGGGGGGAGGAGGCGACGACCAGGAGTGTGCGTTGTGGTAGTACGGAATGGAATGGAATGCTTCGCTGGTCTCGGGGGCCAGAAATTGGCAAACAATAAAAGCCGTCAAAAAGTGCAGCCAACAAATAGGAAAAGCTATAGTCAGTGCGAGGCAACGAGTGGGGTGCTGGGTGGCTGGAGGGGGGTGTGCCACAGAGAGAGGAGGGGGGGTAGTGCCACAGAGAGAAAGAAAGAAAGAAAAAAACAGTTTGAAAAGTTGATTGTTTAGTTGGAGTTGGAGCATAAAAAATGTTAGCTACACAAACTACAAAAACAAAAACAAAAAAAAACCAAACAGCAAGCAAGCAAAAAAATAAGAAAAAAAGAAATACACAAAAAAAGTGGAGCGTCGATTGGAGTTGTAGAGAAAATGGTTTTCCATCACAGTGAGAACAAGGAGCAATGGATGGAGAGGGGGCCAGAGGGGGGGTGGTGCAGCAGAGATAGTTACAAGTGGGGAAGCAAAACCGGGATGGGGAGAGTGCGGATTGGTATGAGTTCTCCATGAGCTGGGTTAAAGTGTGGCCTCGGTGGCCGTCGGTGCATTCAGAACGAGACTTTGGGAACGAGACTGTCGGCTGTCGGCTGACTGTTGGCTGTTGGCTTTCTCAGGAGATGTCTGAACACATGTACTCGTATGGAAGGCTATTATCATATTAGTGCACTAACAGAGAGATGAAACTCCCAGAGATGGCCCAAAAGAGTGCCTGAAATGGGTCTATGGGTGTTCAACTATCGATGGACCCATCGATTTATTGTTTTAAGCAAGCGATCTATGGAATAATCATTTAATAATTATAAATTTGAACACTTTTGGCATGATATCTGTGCGAAAAGATGCGATAGATATACCGATTTCATGTGCCAAATTATCGTTGGTATAATCGATTTATCTGATGATTCGTACACTCTTAAAGATAAGCCAATGTTAGATTTCTGTATATGCCATTTCATTCTCACCTTGAGATAGAATAACCTTCCGTGATTCGCATGCCTCTCACGCTGTCATCTCTCTCTCTCTCTCTCTCTGCCTCTCTCTCTGTGTATCTCTCTGGTGGACAATGCTTTGGCTTTTGGTGAAAGATACATTTCAACTCTTGTCAGAAAGCCAGCGATGGTCGAGTCGAGTCTTGGTCTTGGGGCATGGAAAACAGACAAATGTGACGGAAGAAAGCGCTCACTGCTGCTCATAGAAGAGTGCGGTGGGGGGGAAGGGGGCGTTGGATGGCCTCAGTGGGGTTATGGGAGGGAGGGAGGCAGGGAGGTGGAATGATGGAGCTCTGTGCAGCTGCCGTTGTGACTGACTGACATTTTTTTTGCGCACACACACATTTTTTTACATTTTATTTTTTTTTTCGTTGATGATGAAGAGACGAAACGAGACGAGAAGAGACGAGAAGAGACAAGACGATGGCTAAGGAGAAGGCGCAGGCCGAAGTGTGGCCTGACAAATGCATAAAACTTTGAGGCTCAAAGAAAGAGATGGATGGATGGAGAGAGGAGAGCGAGATGGAAAGGTAGATCATGAAGATCTTTGAAAGAAGTGGAAACTGAAGCAGGAGGAGACGGTGCATGGAAGTGGATGAAGCTGCTGGGAGCATTTTGCACAGTGATTTGCTGCTGACAACAACAACAGCAACAACAACAACACAACCACATGAACTTCAAACAACAAAAGCTACAACAACAACAACAACAACAAAACAACGTGAATGTTGTAGCAATTGAATTTTTGCACGTCGCCCATGAAGTTGTTTGTTTGCTTGACTCTGTACCGTACCTCTGCCCGCTCCCCGCTCCCCGCTCTCCACTCCCCGCTCACCAAGCTCCTGCTCAATCTCTCTACCCCCCTCCCCTCTCGCTGGAGTCGAACAAAAATTGTAGAAGCTGTATTCTTTTTTTTCTTTCTTTTTTTTCGTTTGCGCATATTTATGTTTGGCTTTGAGTTACCGTTAGACGGTTATATGGCGGATTACATTTGGCGCTGCCGATGGCAAATTATCTGTGCCGCGTCGCCAAGAAGCACAAGTGAGGGGGGGGGGGGGGCGGGGGGTACATAGAAGTTGTAGCAGATGATGGAAATGTGCAGCCAGCGAGAGCAGCAGAGCAACGATCGTGGATTGGATGGGGATGATTGAGTTTGCAGTTTCACAAAAAAACGAAACGAAACGAATCAGATGCAAGATTCTTGGGGATAGTATCTGTTGCACTCTATGGCGCATACATACATATATGTATCTATCTATCTCTTTCTATGCATCTGTATGTTTAGCCATTAGCCAAGTTTTTTTCTTCTTTGGAAACCATTTAAGTATTCCATTAATTATGTTATTTATTATTATAACTATTATATTATATCGATCTATCAATCTCTATCTATAGATTATTTTAAGCACTTTCAGCTCTAATTAAATTAAGATTAATATGATATGAAAAACCTTCCATCTTTAGGACATTTCCATAGCACTTTCGCCCTCTCTTTGCCTGTTAACCTGAACAAATTCCCTTTAATTTTCTGGAAAATTCTCGCTTATTCCAGACTTTTAGTCGATCATTCGAGCCCTAAGTAAGCCCTTTATTGTATTTCCTTTAAGAGTGCCATATCTGAACAAAGATGCTGCTGATCTGCTTTAATCTGATGCTGTTTTGGCTTTGATACCTTCCGCTATAAGACGTTGAGAAATCGTCCTTTGAAAGCCTTCTCCTGATATACCTACAGCTCTTACTCTTGTTTTTCTGCGAATATGCCCTGAATATTGCTTTGACTGTTCAACGAATATGCTAAAGTACAGGATCAAAGGATATCCTAACCTTCCCTTACCATTTCTTCATCTCTTTCACTTCTTTCATGGATTCTTTCATTTCATTTCTTGAACTTTTTCAATGGATTCCAGCATCCCATTTCCTTTGTGTGTATCTTTACCGCATAATTCCATTCATAATCCATTCACTTCTTTATCGGATGCTTAATTGCGGTCAATTGCCAAAACACGTTGTAAAAAACAAATTGGGATTCCCATAGCACATTCCCATGTGCCCTACAAAACGAGACCTCCTGGGGGATACCCATGGCTAATGATATCCCCACTAATTCCTCTCACACTCACACTCACCACTCTCTTTGCTCCTCTTCTCTCTATCTCTCTCTCTCCTCTCTGCTGAAGATGTGGTGTGAAAATCTGCCAACGATTGCCCGATTGCTGCTCGCCTCATGGGTTCAACTTTCAACTTATATTTTTTTTAGTTTTTTGTGGTGTTTTTTGCAAGTGACTTTCGCAGCAAGTGACACAGAAATAACAAAAAGGAAAGGCCGCGCGCTGTGTCTTTAAGCTCCCCCCCATCCCCATCCCTCTCGCCCTCCTCTCATCTCGCCCTCCTCTCATCACCCCTTCGGAAGACTGACTTTTTGCGCACACAGCAAAAAACTTTCAAATGTCTGAGCCTCAAAAGCAAAGCATAGCAAAATGGCTAAAACTTGGCCATTGGCGATCGTCTCACAGCACAGAGTGAGCTTTTGAAATTCGAGTATCGAGTATTTCTATTTGTTTCTGACTCGAACGCCGCTCTGATACTCTGCTGCTGCGGCTGAGACGCCGCTGCTCTGGCTCGTAAAACTATTGGCCATTATTATCTCTTGGTCTTTTGCTGGTCTTTTGCTGTTGTTTTCTGTTGCTGTTGCTGCTGTTGTTGTTGGGGTAATTGTTGCCGCTTTTTGGTTTTTGTTTTGTTTTGCTTTGCTTTGACGTCGCGTCGGCATCTGAAAAGAAGGTCGCACAAGGTGGTCCACCATCCACCATCCACTATCCACCAGATCCACATCGAGGTGAGCCTCTGTGCCCCGTTATCGTTGTTTTCTGTGGCGCTACTCTATGATCTAGCATTGGGTCTTTTGATGGATTTCATTCGTTTGGACAAAAGAGTGATCATTGGCAGAGGAATCAATATATTAGGGAGTACTTTGATAGGGAATAGACATGGATATCTGGGAGGTACAAGCAAAACTTGTAAGGGAAGCACCTGAGCGGCCATAATTACTGAAAGAAATCGGTTCTCTAAGGGAAATACCGGCTTGGACTATAGATTTTTCTATAGCTAAGAGTTGGGTTTCAATAAAGAGAGGAATTTACAATAAAATCTTTTAAAGTTCTTCTTTAGGGCCATTCGGTTATGAGATTCTTGTATCTTTTAAGCATTTGTCTGTTCTACACTTTGTCTGCCTTTATTTCTATCATATTTCTATATTTTTCAGCTCAGAAGAGGAGACTTTGGATAGGAATAGCAATACAAATGTTGATGTGGAGCTTTGCCGAGGGGCACTGCTGCATGCCACGCAAATGAGAAGTTTTACTGGAAAACCTTATTGGAGAGCATTCGATCGTCGTTGATCGTTCGATTCTTTGGCTTTCATCTTGTATTATTTTCGTTTCATTTGTCTTTGAAATTAATGTGCCAGATTTGAAAACCTGTAACGTCAGCTGCTGGCTTTGTCTCTCACTCGTGGACTGAGACTTGGAGACTCTATCACAAGCCTCCGGTCTCTGTATCTCTTTGTCTCTCTGTCTCTATTTCTGGTCTCACTTTTGGACAGGAAAGGCAGCATTAGAGGTGGAGCAGAGCAGCAGCAGCAGCAGAAGAAGTTGACGAGTTAACTCGAAAGAAAGAAAACTAAAACTGAAAGAATTGCAATATCCCCTCCCCCCACCCCACCATTATCCCCTATTTCTCTTTCTGCAATTGATTTTCACTTGGATTTCTCTCAAGAGAGAGAGACAGTCGTCCGTCGCTGTGCCCTGTTTTTGTTGTTTTTCTTTTCTTTTTTTCCTTGTGCCTGTCGCTCATTCGCTTTTGTCTTTTTGGCATTGATGTGTTTTTGTGTGTTTTGTTTATTTGGAGGAGTGGTAGAGCCCCAAGGGGTGCGGGGGGGGGGGGTAAGGTGAAGCCGCCACTCGTCACACTCTGATATTTGTCGCTATTTTTTGTTTGCCTTTAGGTTTTTTTTTGTTTTTGTTTTTTGGCAAATTGCTTTTGGAGTCGATTGGAGTCGATTTGGAGTCGGCGGCGTAGGTGCCGTTTTTGTTTGTGGGTTTCTCAATGCTCCGCCATCGCCACCGCCACCACCTCTCTGGCCCCTCCTCCCTGTTGTATCGGCTCCATCTCCTCCTTCTTTTCTGCATAATTGAATTTGTTTTCGAGGTCGACGTTTAATAAACTGAACTTTAAAGCTGTTTTTCTTTTTTTGGGTTTGCGAAATCGATTCATTGGCTGCAACCAACCAAAAAGTTTTCGTTGCAACTGAACACAGATCACAGATCGCTGTTTCTCCTCCTGCTGCCGCTGCTGCCGCCGCTGCTGCTGCTGTTGTCAATCAAAAAGTCAAATTCCAAGCTGTCAAAGGGGTCGCAATTTGTCTCTCAATTGCAATTGAGACGAAAAGCGAATGTGACATGGTCAGTAAAGCAAAAGCCAGAGCTAAAGCCAGAGCCAGAGCCAAAGCAGTTGAGAAAAAGTCAGCACTGGCAGCACTAAGAATGCAATGAGTTTGAAATTGCGCATACGCCGCGTGTCTCCCCCATTGGCTCGACAATCGACAATCGAATGCAGTGCAGGAATGCCAAGCCAAGCCAAGCCATGTCGCCTGAATATGGAATTATGACAGGCACTAACTACGAGTTTGGCTGTAATATGTTAACCCCTTGGGAGCCCTAGAGCGTAATAGAATGCCATGAATGGGTGGAACTGGCCTAAACGATAACCTAAACGATAGCCAAGATCGATTACAGCTGAACCGAAAGATCATTGGATCCGGAGAGGCGAAAAGGAGAACATTTTGCTCTAGTTGCAGCTGATAATAGACTAAAATCGATATCTAGGCAATCGAAATCGAATCTCATTCGAAAATCAATCCAATAAAGACTGCTCTCCAGAATCCCATGACTTTTGGGATAGTTTCTGAAAGAAAAGTTACTGAAAAGTGATAGAATTTAGAGTTGATACTTTATCGATCAAATATCGATAGCTAGTGATGACATATTGATGCTATAGAGATGTACGATGGCACCTAATAGCTAGAGATAATGTTGATGCTGGAAATATGACTGCACACTATCGTTGAACCATGTAATACCCCCAGATTTAGGCAGTTTCCCCCCCGCCAATCTATTCCCATCGGGGCACAGCATCAGCGCCATCAATGGGTTAATGGGTTAATGGTATGAATGTTCCTTTTGACAGTTTACAAGTTATTCAAAGACACAAAACACACAGCCGCACAAATGTCTGTTTGAACAATAAGCAAATAATTCTCCATTGCACATGTCACACAAATCCAAAAGCGGTGCCCCCAAAGGGGAGCACAAACACACACACACACACACACACACATAGACATTGGCATAGACGAGCACCCCTCCCAAGAGGCCAACTGTCGATTTGTGGCCAACAACTCGATTTCTGGCCACAAGTTCCATTCAATTTTGTATGCAAATCAAAGGCAAAACTGCGTAATGAGCCGCAACCCGTGACTGAGACTTCAGATACAAAAGGGAAGGGAAGGGGAAGGTGTCCAAGATGGCAACGGGTGACCAAAGAGAGGCAGTCCAGTCCCAGAGGGAGTCCAAAAGATATGTAGATGTTAGAGCCGTTGCCGTTGTCGTTGCCGTTGCCACCGCCCCACAGTTTGCCACTTGACTTACATATGTTCCATGCTGCTGTTGCTGCTGCTCCACTGTTGGAGTCATTCGCTGATTGCATTAATGGGTCACCACTGTACCGCCGCCGTCTCGGCCGTTGGGACACATATGTGTGCTAACGGTAAACTGGTTTCCGCCGCCTGCCACATAACACAGACAGCAGCGGAGCAGCAGCGGCAGCGGAGCAGCGGCGGCAGCAGCATAACCGAGTCTCAAACAAAATGCCAATTGCCCAATGCTCCCAATGCGCTGACCCCAACGGAGTGGGGAGCCACCATCACCATGGACTTCCACTGGCACCCCCCCCTACACCTCCTCTATGCTGCCACACTCTGCTGTGTGGTGCTGTGCGGTGCTGGGTTGCTGTGGTGCCTCCGCCGCCGATTGGTTCATGACATATTAGCAAAAGGTTTTTAAGGCCCCGCTTTATGGCTGATTTCATTTAGGGCCTAGGTATTGCTGCAGCTAATCTCTGCAGCAGGCAGCAATGCTTGCAACATCCACATCCACATGGAGCAGAGCAGAGTGCCGCTGCTGTGTCACGATCCTGAAGGCAAGGAAATCACAGAAAACCTCACAGAAAAGGTGGCAAGCGGAGTTATGGTTATGTGAACAGCAACCGGCAACAATCGGTGGCAGGCTGGCTGGCAGGCAGGCAGGCAGGCAGCCTGGCTGGCTGGCTGGCAACAACTGCAACAACATATCGCATTGAAAATCGCTGCAAATGAGGCAGCGTGAAAAATGCGCAACTGTCGAAATTGTTTTTGTAGACAAAAATATCAACCAAGTGGCAACAGCAGCGGCAGCGGCAGCAGCAGCCCAAAAACTTGACTCCAGTTATGTGTGCCTGCCCCAAAGAGAGTGGTTGAGTGTCACGGGGTGGCAGGAGGGGGCATACACTTTGCAATCGGTTAAGCATTCACATGGGAAAAAACGACGGGCAGCACCAGCAGCAGCAGCAGCAGCAGTCAACAGTCAAACAGTCAGCAGGTTGCCGAGCCCAGCAGAGACGTTGCAGTTGCCACAGTTGCAGTTGCAGCAGCAGCAACATTTTGACAGCTCTTGCAGCAGGAATTGCAACTTTATTTTTTGCTTTTCCACTCATATATTGTATATTTTCCACCAAATGTCAGGCTGGACTCAGACCCTTCCCTTCCCCCTTTCTTCGTACCTCAACAAATCTCCAAACTCCAAACTCCAAACTTCAAACTCCAAACTAATAAACTTCCTGGCGGCCAAAAAAGTGTTTCTTGGTTGGGAGCTATGGAAAATTTCTAAAAGACAAGTGCAGTCTTTGCTGAGAAGAAGTTCCATGAGAAATCTACTTCAATCAATAGAAGTAGGTAATACCCATCTATAGAGGCTATTTCTTTCCACTCAAACTTACCTCTAGGATACAGGATTACTCCTGTTGTAATCCATCATTCATTTGAGATGTGTCTGATCCTCAGATCCATCTTCTGTTTAGGTTACTGTTCAACACTGGACAACCTTTCGTCTTTCTGTTTAAATCGAACTTCAAATTAGGATTTGATAGATCAATATTCCATAATCTTCCATAAGACTTTTGTTTGAATGCCCGTCAATAGATCTTTCCTCTAACCTTCTCTTTTTCAAGAACCTTAAGAACTCTTCTTAACTCTTCCAAATGTCTATAATTATGCTTCTAATTTGATGAACTTTCTATGTGATAATAATACAGCTAATAAAGCTATTAATGCATTCATCTCTTACTCTCTCCGAAACCTTTCTCCATCTGCCAGCCATTCATCCATTAATTAAGATATTACCTAAAATAAAACCCAAAAAAAAAACGAATATACATACATTTTTAAGGCCAAAACAACCTTCTCTTTCCCACATGGAAAACTGTTTTTGGCAGAGGCATGTTGCATGCCTCTGACCATTTCGAGGCGGGGCGGCAAGTGGGGCTGCCTCTGTGGCATGACATATTTTGTCATGCGTATGGATAAAGAAAAAACCCAAACACACGAAAATATTCCCACGTTCATTTTAGAGGGAAATATTTTTGTGTTTAATTGAATTTATTTTTGCACAAAAAGAAAATGGAAATAAAAAAAAAAGATTAAGCCAAAAATCAGTCAAAAGCGAAACCATTTATCATTATTTTGCAGCCCAGAGATCGTTTTGGCCATATTTAGTCATATTTATTGGCTAAAACAAATTGATTAATTGATTGGAAATTTGCATGCCACCAGCTCGGCTCTATGGCTCTACGGCTATCGTCTTAATGAGAACTTGACGGCTCATTGAGAGAACTCTTTCCCCTCATACGTACATGTGTGTGTGTGTGTGTATGTAGCTGCCCCCGAGGATGATGGATGATTGAATGATGAATGAACAGAACCGAACAGAAGAGCATAGCAATGCAGGCTGGACACACCGCACTCAAGCAGATATACAGATGAATGAATGGAGTGGATCTCCGGGTTGGACTTAAGGACTGGCCTGCGTAACAGCCGGCGACAGTAGCTGCACACGAAAATACCGAAACATAAAAAACGATGTCAGGGACAGTCTGCTGTGGTGTGAGTGGCACTGTCTGTGGCACTATCTGTGGCTATGGCTTTGGCTCTGGGGTCCGGATCTGGCTCCATAATGCTCCGCATCCATTAATCACGGGATCGACTCGACTCGACACGGAGGTCGAGAGGAGAGAGTGTGGGTTACGGAATCGAGTGTGGTGCGAGTGGTGCGATGGTGCGAGTGGTTCGGTGGATGATCAACCAGAAAAACCTCATTTGAGTATGCGCTCGAAGCGCCACGGCTTGCTGTTTGCTCATTTGTTTGTTGTTTGATTTTTGTTGTTGCCCGATGTTTGATTGCATAATCACAAACAGAAAATCACGAGAAAGTATAACAACCGAAAGATCAAGTCGCAGAACGGATGCCCTAACTTTGGGGCCAGAAAGCATAGATCCAAAAGGTAGTAAGGGAGTGTACATAGATGATGGTTTTTGGGGAGTACATTTGTTCAAAGAAAGTACAAAGTAGGAATGTTTTTCCCTTTTCTTTGCTTCTTTCATACACAATTTTAGAGAAGCAAGAACACCCTTAACTTATAATGATATTTAATAATATTATATACTTAATTTTCAACAATCATTAGAATTAGATCATAGTTATAATCACAATGAATAATCAGAAATTTCTTAGATATATTTCACTTAAAATCTTATATATATCTTTTCTTTAACATATGGAAACTATATCAATTGAATCAGATATTGTTTCCCCTACAAAAGGCCAATCGTTAAGCCTGTTCACGCCCCCGCCCCCACCCTCTTGCCCAAAAGGTTCACATTCCCAAAAGTTTCGATCCTCTGATGTAAGCCCCATTTCGCATGAAAATAAGTTATAGGCGACGTCTTGACACCATCCCACCGGCGCACCGGCGCACCGTTTGCTTTCGCTACCACTCGAGCCTCTGTCTCTGCCTTGGCCTGTGGCCTGGAGCACCCTCCGCTGCCCCGCTTCCCCGCTTCTCCACCTTCCCGCTTCTCCACTGCTTTTGGGATGGTGGCGGGGCTTCCGGCCACCGTTCGTGCTGCCGTCCAAGGCCGATCTGCGTCTTCGTTTTAGGGGGCGACCGAAATGCTCTATAAAAGCGAAGATCCGATCTGGTTGTGGCATCAGTTCACCGCCTTGGCTCATCTCCAACAGGTCAACATCATCATCATGAAAATCTTTGTCTGCTTACTGGCCCTTGGCGCCGTGGCCCATGCCGGCTTCATTGGTGGCGCAGGAGCTGGAGGAGGCGGTGGCGGCTACGGTGGATCCCATGGTGGCGGCGGCGGCGGCGGTGGTGGCTACAGCTATGGCGGCGGCGGCGGTGGTGGACATGAGCATCATGAACATCATGATCACGGTGCTGCTGCTCCTGTGAAGGTCATCAAAGTGATCCACGAGAGTGCTCCCTCAGGAGGCGGTGGTGGCGGCTGGCAGTCAGGAGGAGCAGGAGGCGGCGGTGGCTGGCAGTCGGGCGGCGGCGGCGGTGGCTGGCAATCAGGCGGCGGCGGCGGCTATGGAGGCGGCGGTCATGGAGGCGGCGGTCAGGAGATCAAAATCATTAAGATCATCTCCCAGCAGGCGCCTTCCGGAGGACATGGCGGTGGCGGCTGGTCGTCCGGCGGTGCTTCCAGTGGAGGCTGGTCCTCGGGCGGTGCTTCCAGTGGTGGCTGGTCCTCCGGCGGTGCTGGCGGCGGCGGTGGCTGGTCCTCAGGTGGAGCCGGCGGTGATGCCTCCTCGGCTGTCAAGATCATCAAAATCATCTCCGAGTCGGATTCTGGAGCTGGTGGTGCCGGAGGATGGGCGCAGGGCGGTGGTCAGTCTGCTGGCTGGGCTCCAGCTGGAGGCTGGGCATCTGGTGGTGCTTCCAGCGGTGGCTGGGCACAGGGTGGCGGCGGCGGCGGCAGCTGGTAATTGTGATAGCAACGCACTCCCACACCCATAAAACCACCCATAAAGCATCCATCTCTCATTATTTCGCATCTCATTTCCATCTCTGCGTCACATCCCCAAGATGTAGACGTGTACACACACACACACACACATACATATATGTTTATGTATATTTGTTGAAATAAAAGTTTTTTGTTTGATCATTTTTTTTGCCCAAAAAAAAAGAAAGTGTTTAATTTTCCAAGCGAACAAAGGGAGGCAGAAACCCGAGTGAAATCCTTTTACAACTTTTCAATTTTAAAACAGAAAAAACTTCCAGGCAAAAGAAGAAGGCAAAATGAAGAAAATCCCTCCACCCCACACCCATTTCCCCACCCCCCAAACCTTCCCCACCCCCGCAAGAAGCACACTTAAGCGTTAAGTAATAAAATTCAAGCAAAAGCTGAAAAAAGGAGCAGCCAAAACGAAAGGAAAAGAAGGAAAAACTGTCGGTGGAAAATATGTAAAATATCACTTTTGACTACGCGGCAAAGTCTAGCCACTGCCACATCCCCCCAGCCCCCAGCCCCCCGACCTCCCCCTCCCCCTCTCGACGCAGAGCCCTATCCTTGGGAGAAAGCTTTTCACCCCAGCAGCAGGAGGTCTGTGGATGGGTGGGATGTGGGTGACGGTGTGAGGCAGAGGCACAGGGTTGGGTCCTTGGGTTGCATGTATAAAAATATATATTTTCCATATAAATCTAACAAAGAACGTGTTCGGGTTACTTGATTAGGCCTTCGCCTCGCGCTGGGGCCAAAACAATTTTTTCTCCCTCTTCAGCTGCTTGCTTGCTTTTTGCTTTTCTGCTGTTGCGGGTGTGGCATGAAACGAGGGCGGGGGAGGCACGGGCGGGGGCGCGGACAGGGCGACAATGAGAGAGTGGCACAAGAAAAGGATATATCTGGGACTTTCCTTTCGGTTTTTCCTTTCGAATACAAAAAAAAACGAAAGAAAAAAAACAAAAGGGAAAAACTTTCTGTAGCCAAAAAAAGAAAAGAAAAAGAAAAATGAGCAATTCCAAAGACGAAAACCAATTTGTTGCATGAAGCGAATAGCACAGGAGAGGAGCAGAGGGGGGCGGTGTGTGTGGGTGGGTGTGTCAGATATGATATACCTCCTTCATAAGTTTGATTTTGCCCACCCCAACCCAACCCCCGCTTCCCCACCCCTCCACACCACACATTTTGCTTCATTTTCGTTTCATTTTCCTTACTCTATTTTTTGTATTGATTTTATTTTCGAGGGGGAAGTGAATATTTTCATTGCGCAATTCGTTTTCGCCTTCGCGCGAATTATAAAAACAATCATTAAACATATTTATTCGATTTCCAATACGCCAGAAATCAACTTGTTGCTGGTTTTATAAACAAACAACAAAATCCCACAGAGGAAAAGGAGGAAACATTCCCCGAACAGCCATTACTTAATATTCTTACGCAGAGAATCTCTAAACACAGATCGGATCTCCCCTTATAGACCCCCCCAATATAATCTCTCTCTCGCTCTCTCTCTCTTATTTGGCCTAAACAAAAAAATGTTAAATGAAATTATTTTTACGACTTAAATGGAAAAATGTACAGATTTTGCAGCCCCGCATCCCGCGACCCCCCTCCTGCTCGCTGGCACTGGAATTCTGCTCTTGGTTGATTATATTTGTCTGGTGCTTCTTTCACGAAAATTTGTTATTATTTTAATTTTACTTATTGACTGATTGTTTTTATTGTTAGTCCACCAATCCAGCACGTGCAGGCAGGCAGGCAGGCTGGCAGGCAGACGACGGCGGCCAAAAAGTGGAAAATTGCGTGTTTATCCAAGAAAAACAAGAAGGGAATGAAATCAGACAGATACGTGAATTCTGTAGGGTGTACGAGGGTGTACGAGGGAATGTCGCGCTTCCGTCAGCTATATTTTCGGGTGGATTTATGCCCAGAGTCAACGTCAACCTTCAGAAGAGTCTCCGTCTCCATCTCCATCTCTGTGTGTCCCTGTGGACTCTTTCCCCTCTTGAGTGTATCCCCTGTTGACTGAATCGCAGACTCAATTCAAGAATGGAGTGTTTACTGTTGGGCGCGTGTCTCTGTGTGTGTCTCTGTTTGTGTGTGTATGAAGAGACGACAAAAACACACACAATCAATGAGGCAAATGCAAACAGTTTAAGCACCCCTCGGATGCATGGCTTGAAAATTGTTATTAAGAACTTTAACCGCTTCATTTGTCAACCAGAAAAGCCAGCAGCAGTAATTTCTCATTTGTGTGGTTGAATCGAAATGGCTTCATTGATTCAATTGATAGGAAAATATATACATAGTATGTATGTACATGTATGCGCCTGTTTAAGCCGAGAGAGGCTCCATTGTCATGGGAGTTCATAGTTCGAGGCTCTTTTCGGGACGAGACTCTCTCTTTCTCTCTCTCGTTGGATGAGTTATGAGACAGCTACAATCTTATGTAATTTCTGGGAGAACCAGTTTTCAAGCATGCATTCAATAACACTAATGACTCACCAACGCGAACTCACCAACGAGAACTCACCAACGAACACTCACCAACGAACACTCACCAACGAGAACTCACCAACGTGAGAGAGTACATACCGTTTTTTGAGATAAAGGACACTTTCCAAATACTTAACATAACAAGAAATCTCTCAAAATAGACCAATCCCTCATTATTCGATAGAAAACAGATTCTATAGCTTTCCTGGGCTTAACACTCACCTCTACTAATCCTCTCTGGGCATCTTGACTGCATTGAACTGCAATTTGTTGAGTTGTCCCAAAATAAGCACCTCTTCGATGGCCTTTTTGGCCAACAGCCTCTGGCCCTCGTTCATCTTTCGATAGGAAACCGCCCAGCCCTCGGCGTAGATGGCAGCCTCATCGTGGCCCTGGCGAGAATGGTCTGAGGGAGCCGGCAGTTCGCTGCTGACAGAGCGGAGACGCTTCAGCGAAGCCTGACTGGGACTCTGAGTGGGAGGCGATGAGCAGAGCTCCATCTTCACATAGGGCTCCATCTTCACATGGGTGGGCCGATCACCGTGAGAGCTGGTGTCCAATTCGTGGTGGAGTATTAGCTCCTGGTCATCCTCCTCCTCCCAGTCCGTGGACCTGGATCTCCTCCTCGTCCTGAGTCCGACCTTGTCGCGCAGAAAGTTGAGTGTCTCAAAGTACCACAGCTGTGGCACATGGATGTCCTCTGGCTTCTGGGCCCACTTCCTGCTCTCCTTCACGCGCCGCAGCTCCCTGCGGTAGCACGTGCGCATGCTGTTGATCTTCCGCCGCATGGCGTCCACTGTGGCATCTGCATCGATCTCGTGGTACACTTCGAGCAGGCTCTCATAGGCGGCCGCCTTGCGCCGCTGGTCCTTGTACTCGTTCGACTCAAAGTCCCACAGCTGCGGCAGCTGGCTGTACCGCTCCAAGAACCGCACCCAGCGTTCGGAGCGCTCCATATTCTGTGCCGGCTGCATGGACACGCGTGCACACACACACAATCGGGCGGGGGGCTTGATGGGCACTGTCAACTGTAGGTTGTCAAATCGTTTCCACACACAAGCGAAACGAGGAAGAGCGAGCAGGTGCGACCCACAGCGAACCACCAAGAACATGTTGGCGCCTGGCTGTCACACAGAGCGCAAGCCAAAGAGAGCCGCAGCGAGCCCAAGCGCGGACTGCATGCGACGAACATGTTGCACGCGCTGCGAGCTGCTTGATGGCCTCAGGGCATGACGCAGGTTCTTCTGGATCCTCGCAAAACACAGCTAATGTCTAAATCGAACATGTTGCGAGCGAGCAGGCTCAGGTCCAAGCTTAGATCGTGCTGCTCGAAAGGGTTCTATCTCTAATCCATCGCAGAATCGAACCTGGTTTGGGATACCCATCCCATAAGGCCCTTGTCCTTACACTTCTCTATGTTTTATAGTCTTTCATGTATCCCATGGATAATCAATTATCCATGGTTTTCTACAGCAATAAGATATGACAGTGGAAAGATCAATCGCTAAGGGTTTTTTCCGAGTGTGTTTTTCTCGTAAAGTTTTCATATTTTCCTAGTGAATTGTAGATGATAAACCCCCTCTCCGGCCACCCCCTTGCCATTCAGGCATCCTCCTATTTACGAGTTGTTCCAATATCCTCGCCACTTGGCTGTGTCGTTCTGGGGTTCTTGGCGTCTGTCCCGCTGTCATTCCGTACCGCTGTCTGCCTTCTGGCGGGGTTTGTCTGGTCGACGACACCGTCACCGTCGCCGTCATCGTCATCCTCCTCATCGCCAATCGCCCATTGCCCATTGCCTGTGCTGCTGCTGCTGCTGCCGCTGCCAGACGTGCGCCGTCGTTGTCGCCATTAACTGTCCCACCGACGCCGTTGGCGACGTCTCCATCTCCACTCCTCCCCCCATTCAGGCAGCAGTCAGGCAGGCAGGCGACCAGCGTCTCATCGATTTGGAGTCGTCTCCCAGGCCCCCCCTGCACCCCAACACACCCCCGTGCCATGATTTGGTTGTCGCCTTTGTTGGCTGCCAAAACACAGGCACAGACGCCCAAACAGTGTGACAGAAACAGAGAAAAAACACAAATCGCCAGAGAAAAAAAACAAGAGAGAAATAAAATAAAGTTTGAAAAGAATAAGATAAGAAAGGGAAGGGGGAAAGGGGAGAGACGACTTGGGGGTTGAGCCGAGATGGGGCTGGATATCTCAGGCAAACAAATAAATATTTATTAGTATTTTGTTTTGTTTTATTCACGATCTTGCTGTCGCTTCCCCACCCCCTCTTTCTCTCGTACCCCTTTTCAGCTTTCTCTCTCTTTCTTTCATTCTCCATTTGGTTGCAGTTTTTATACCCTCTAAGATGGGTATTACGATTCGGAGAAGACCCTAGCTTTAGTATAGAAAGCTTCTTCATAGCTCTGCCAAAATCCGACCCAAATCGTATGACTATATCTCGTATATTGCCCAAAAATGAAGGAATGGAAGGGTATCCATCGTTTCACTACCCTTTATACCTCGATTTGTCGTTGTTGTCATGCCTTTTGTTATCGCTAAATGTTTTCAGGTGCGCATTTTGTGATTTTCTGCTGCGTGTCTCGTCACCTGCCCCCCTCCCCCCCCTTCTCTCGGTCGGCATTCCTCTTCGCGCACTGCCTCATCAATGTCTGGGCCAAGTCATAAGTAATTTATCAAGATACAAAATTGCAGTTGCCCAGCGACAAGGCAGGAAGCCAGGGACAGGCACCGGTACAGGGGTCCAGGGGGGCGGAAGACGACGGGCTGGGGGGGCCAGCAGGCATTCGGACACTCGCGAACGACGTCTGTCAATGCCAATCAGCTGCAAGCGATATGTGTGAATGAAACGAATGATTCGTATTCGTATTCGAGATATTTGACGGGTCGGAAGGGGCCACTCATTCAGGTGCTGCCGCCCCAAATGTCAGTCAACATTTTGCCGACGCTCTGCTTTCTTTACGGGGGCGGGGGGTGGGTGGAAAGAATTACCGCCCCGGTAATTGGGTGTCTTTTGATTGTGATCTATTACTAAGGGTTCGACTCGGTGGGTGTATGCAAGTGATGGATAGGATGGGTTTGTTTGTCACTTGAATGGGAGAAACTACAGGAAGGAAATGGAAGGAAACGAAGGTGAATTATGACTTTGATCTTACTTAAAGAATACTACGATTTCAAACCAGTTTGGTCTGTGGTGTTTCCATCTCATTATAGAGGGTAATTCATAAGAAACCTGTGACTTTTATCGAATATCTATATAGAATCAGTCATCTATTAAGGGTTTTCCCTGAGGGAGAGTATTTTTATGGTAGTTTTTCTTCTGAAAATTGTGAGTTTTATCTATATTTTATTTGAATTTGTAACTTTCTATGGAAATATTGAATTTGAAGTCTCAAAAACACTCAATTTGTTGCCAAATTTAAATGAAATCCCCTTACTTTCGTTTACTTGATTGCTTAAATTATTTAGATATCATTTATCTCAATAACAAAAGCGGATTTTCACAGGTCAAAGGTTGCCTCTTTGCTCACCAAACTCCTTGAACATAAAATAATTTTCATAAAATTCCACAAAAATCCCAAACAATAGTATCGCTCTCTCGCTCTTCTTTCATACTATCCTTCTCTCTCTCTCTCTGTTTCTGCTCCACCACTCAATTACAATGGAAACTATCAAGCAATAAAAAGAAAATTTCCTTTGAGAGAACGAAAGCAGAGAAAATTGTAATAATTTTTGTGTGTGTTTTATTTTGTATGTGGGTCATGTCCTTATGAAATATTCAAATGTCCTGAATTACGTATTTATGCCATTTTCAGTGTTTTTATTCCACTTCTTTCACGCCTGCCTCTTCCTTCATTCCCTTTGACCCCTCTGGAAACCCTTTTTCCCCTCCCAGAATGTGGACTGTTGCCCAAGCAAATCCTTTGGCCCAAAAATATAAAAACCCAATTGTAAATGCGTTCAATGCTTGATTATGTGTGCGTCGCCCTGTATCCTCTGTGTGTGTGTCCCTCTCTGTATCTGTGTGTGTGTCTGTGTGTGTTTGTATCTGTGTTTGCATTTCAATTCCGTTATTGAAAATTGACCAAATATGTGTGTGAAAGCAGGAGACGTCGAGAGGAAAACGCATGCAAAGTGATTTCCCTCTGGGGAGAAGGAGGAGGAGCAGGAGCAGGAGGTGGAAAACGCTTGCGGAGAAGGGTCTGCAGAGGAAAATGGACTAAAAGGAAAGTTTCGGCAGAGAGGAAATGCTTATGGAGAAGGCTCTGGCTGCCAGTGTGTGAAATGGAAGGGAGGGGGGGGAGAGTCCTGGTGCTGGGTAAAATGCTTTCGGATGAGGGCAACAAAGCGACAATGACAGAGAGACAACAAAAGCAGAGGCAATAAAACACACACGAGAGCATAAAAACAAATAAATTGGTAACATTTTCACAATGCACACACACACACACACACACACAGACACAACCCCCGACACGGACACACAAACCCACAAATACACAGACACACACATGGACACACGCATGGACATTTGTAAATCCGCAACGGAAGTTGTGCTTTTAAATCGATTTTGATTGATTTTTCTCACTGCCCGGGAAATGCCTTTCAGGCACACACACACACAATACACACTCCCACGCCCACTCACACACGTACACCCCCCTCCCCATCCATTGGGTTTTCCTGTGTGTTTGTCAATGGCTGTAAAAATAAAATCAAATTGTAAATAATCGAGTCGCAATCGTCGCCTGTTTGTATATATTTCTGCGTTTCACCCTTTGGGCAATGTATTTGTTCCACTCTCCACATCAGCAGAACAAATAAATGGAAAGGGAAAGAGAGATGGATGCTTTTAGTGGGGAGTACTTTCGACTGGGGGATACCCTTCTAATGGGACCTGAAATAATCGTTAATTGAGCTATTTTTCTTTGGAAGTTCAGCTTTTCTTTTTGAGGATAATAGAGTGGGTTTATTGGCAAACCAAAGGCAAAACCAAAGACAATATACATGTCACGCCATACAACACTTTCAGCTCGATATTTGGGTCTGGAATTTTACAGAATTCCTCACTGAAAAAGAGAGAGACAGGTAGACAGAGAGCGCTCTAGTGGAAAACGTGGCTCGAGTGTTGATATTGTCTTTTGGATCCTTAGATCTTCCTGAACCATGGGTTCTTCCATGGGGTTTTTTCATGAGTAAGGTAAAGCCCTTTTCTTGCATGAGTCACCGGGAAATATGATTCAACGATAAAAAAGGTCACTTTTCTGAGAAATCAATCATATTTGAAGCTTAACACTGGACCTGTCCGACGTCTAAAGACACGTGTGCCTCGAAAGAAACGGTTTTTGCAGGGGCGTGTGTGCAAATTCTAAGCTTTGAGCATTGCATTTCCCCTAGAACGCTGAGATTAACAAATGTAATGGAAACACGTGCGGATGGACAGTCCGTCCGGTCATGGTGTGGGTTCAATATACCTCCGTAACCCTATCCCTGCGGCGGGGGTCACTGCATCACTTAAAAAATGCTTTTCTCTTTATATTTGCACTAAAATTATTTGATTTAACCTTTTTTGTGCGCCCCGCCCTCTCCCATACGGATTGTTCCACTCTTCTCCACTGGGCGGAAGAGGAGGTGGAGGCTGGAGATGGAGGATTCTGGTGTGGGGTGGGGGTTGTGGTGGTAGAAACCTTTAGTTCTGTTTAACGTTGGAGGGCATCGTTATTTATTTATGTTTTATGTTTATATTTATATTTATTGAATGTGTATTGGTGTGTGCGTGTGTGCTTGTGTGTGTGTGTATCGCTTTATTTCAATCACATAAAAAACTTTACACTCGAAACCCAGAAACTAAGAGCTCGCGCTCGCACTTACATTTTTAATACAAAATCAATAAATATAAAAAAATATATACACTATAGGGAGGCGGCAGGAGGTAGGGGGGGAAAAAGCATAAATAAATATCAAAAAAAAAAAAAGAACGAAACGAAAAAAATAGCATAACTATGCGAGAGAGCCAAGCATTTTTTTATGGATGCTGCTGCGGGGTCATAAAAAGCGCATAAAGTGGCCTTAACATGGCATAAAAAACGCACTCACAAGTGCCACAACACAGCAGCAGCAGCGGCAGCAGCATCGCAGCGGGGGGCATAGAGGGGTGGGAGGAGGAGGAGGATAAAAGGATATGTGTGTGTGGGGAGGTCCATCTATGGGTCCAGGGGCCAAAAGAGCATATGTCATGGGAAAATATGATAAAAGCAGAATGAAAGACCATATGTCTAACGAGGAATCTTCAGCGACTTCAATGGAAAGCCATTGTGGTGGGAAATGTTGGGGAAATGTTGAGGAAATATGACGAAATTCGTCATGGAACTGAGAGAGTTATTAAGGGAAACCCATGAAAGCAGCTGAAAGATGATGCAATTTATACCAAAAGAAGCTTTGGGACTGTCAAAGTTGAGAGATCCTTGGAACCAGAGAGGTAAAAAGCTTATAGAGTAGACACTCGAAGGTTTTTCTGAACATTTTCATTGAAGATCTCGATCTGTTGTTAGGGTTTCTTCAGCTACTTCATTTTGCCATACATCGTTAAAGAAACTAAAAAAATCGTAAGGATTAATATTAATCCTACGAGTGATGTCTCTAAGGAACCTTCCAACCTGCCAGATTTCGCTGTTAATCAAATGAGGAAATGAGTAAGGTTAATTTCTGGCACAAACCACCCCCAGGGGAAGTATTATTTCTACTCTACAACCAGCCCCCAAAGGATTATAAAACTCCAGGCCCGTAAATAATAAATTTCGTGGTGTTTTCTGAAACATCCTCGGCCCATCATAAATATCCCCACAAATAAACTACCAAACAAATTTTGCCCAATATTAATTAAGTTCCACTTTTCACCCTTTTCCACAACCTTTGAAATTTCTTGATAAACTTTTCACTTTTCTTCCCATTTTCTCCTCATTTTCTTTGCAGTTTGAGTTTCACTCACTCTTGGATGAAATTTATAAGGAAATGTGCCCACACTTTTAAGGAAATGCCTGGGCTTTCCTTTGCTTTCGATTCTTTGGTAAGTTTTTTGAGGAAACTTTTTGGGTTTTGAATTTCCATTCTCCCGCCCCCGTCCCCTTCCAAACAAACGGTTTATAATTCCCATTAATAGTTCGAATGCTTAACCCCTTTGTGCTCAAAGGAAAGGAGCCCTCTGGCATCTTAACTACAACTCGAAGAACCCCGAACCATTAGAGTGGGAGAGAGAGTGGTAGTGGTGGTGGTGGCGGCATAAGTCAAGCATCAAAGCCATCAAGCACTCAATAAACCCACACACATACACACACCCATACATACGAATGGGATTTGCATATACAGGCATATCGTCCTTTGGGCTCGTAATTAAAATATCACGCCCAGGCAAACAAAGAATAAGCCAAAGGATTTTCCCGACATTCGCATTCGCATTCGACAGTCAAACAAATAATCTTTAAAACCGATAATAAAAGGAGAAAAAAAAGGTTCATACAAATATTTTAAGCTGCTCATCATTGCCTCTCTGGCTTCCGTGCCTTTTGCCACTCCCCGTGGCAACGTGCCCTCCGCCCCGCCCCGCACCGCACCGCCCCACCCCACCCACATATTGTATTTGCCACTCGACTCAGTCGTTCCTTCTGCGTCTGCATCAAAATCAAAGAAGCGTAGCCGAGCACGTGTCTGAAATATGCATTAACACACCGATGCCACAGCAGATGAAGACCCGTGCCACAAGCAGATATCACACCATTCCACTGCCACAGCCATCAGATGGAAGGCAGCCGGGCCAGAAGCATCCACCGAAATGATTTCATTTTTAATATTAATTGCAGCAATCGAGTGACCATGACAACATCCACCCTCAAGGATCACAACCGGGGGTTCTGCTGCTGCTTCTGCTTTGAGTTCTTGGGTTCTCTGGTTCTCCACAGCAAAAACACCCGCTAAAGTGGTTTCGGAGGGCAGCATCCGCATCTTCAACCACCCGTGACAAGTCGCAGGACGAGGGCCGAGGACCGGAGCGCCCGAACGGATGTGGCAATTGAATTTAGGAATGAAATGCTGCTGTCCGTAAAATAAAACCCCAGACAATATTTTATTTGCCTACGGGAATGGGAATGGGAATGGGGGAGAGATCTCTCTCCATCCCTCAAATGCCCTCGAATGCCCTCAAATGATGAACCACTGGAATATGTTTGGAATTGTGATTGCAATTGTGAATTGGGTTTGATTTTGGGCTGGTGCCACTCTCTTCATAGTCTTCTGGTATTAATTTTACGCCCTTGGGTACGCAAGTCTTTCACCCTTTAAGTCCCTTCATCCGCTAAACGATTTTCTTGTGCGGCTCCCTCTTTGTTTCGAGGTGCTTGGGCACTTGGCTTTCAAGCACATGGACCCCGCACTCGCACCTCTGACTAGAAACAGTACCGTCTCGTCCCGTCCCGTCCCGTCCCTCTGTCCCTCCCACTCGCTTTCTGCCTTGCTGGTAAACCTTCCACTCGCTCTCTAACTGCTCCAATCCCTCAGCTCCCTCTGACTGCTGCTGTTGCTGCTGCTCCAAACCCTACCCTGTCGTTCTGTACCTCGCTGTACAACCCCTTTCTCAAGCGAAACGAACCTCAACCTCCCCCCCAACCGCCAACCCCTTGGACTCAGACACAAATAAACGATAAAAGCGCAGTCGTTTGCCAACAACAGTAACAATCAGTAGCGAGAGTAGGAGGCCAGGCCCAGAGACCCAAACTCCGCACTAACACAATTCAACTAAAGCGAAACCCGACCCCAGGACACCCCCCTAAGTGACTGTCGCACTGACTCACTCGCTGTCTGTTCCACTCGTTCATTGTCGCACTCGCTCGCCTTTCGTTCGTTCGTTCTTTCGTTGGTTCGTTCGTTCGCTCGTTGGTTGCGTTCGACAAACGCGGGAGTTAACTGGGCGCCCAGCAAATGCGGCAAGCGAAAAGTGCTTGGAAAAACTGTAATGTGGAAATGTGCTCAGCATTTGCCTTGAACCAAAGAGGGGTGAAAGAGAGCCAGAGAGGGGTAGCCAGAGAGAAAGAGAGTGACGGTAAAGAGAGATAGAGAGAGAGAGAGAGAGGAGAGAAAAGCGAGAGCTAAAGTTGAAAGTTAAATTGAATTGAGGTGGGCCGAAGTGTGTGGCCTGGAGGGTTGAAGGCCCCCAGGGGTCCCTTTTGGGTGGCTAGGCAATATAGTGGCAGCAGGATGGATGGATGGGTGGTTGGAGTGGGTGGGTTTGGAGTGGGTGGCGGCATGGGCAATGGACTGCTGCAGCAGGATGGGTGGGCCGGCTGTAGAGTGGATGAATTTGTTGGCCCATCAAAATGACTTTCAGCATGTGGAAGCCGCTGCTTAGCATGTTTCCTGACAGGCCACGTGTGCGCAAAGCGAGAAAGAGAACGAAAGAACGAAAGAACGAAAGAACGAAAGAGCAAGAGAGTTTCTCTCTCTCTCTCTTTCTCCCTCTGTGTATCTCTTTCCCTCTTGCTGCTAGTGCTGGTGCTGCTGCTGCTGCTGTTGGTGTGGCTGTGAAAATGAGGCGCAAATTTTGTGGCCGAACAAACAGGACACCAAAAAAACGAAAATAAAAACGAATAAAAGGTTCAACAAATGGTTTCCAAACAGAAAACCGAATGCCATGCCAGACGTTTCTGTGCACCCAACCACCACCCACCACCCACTACCCACCATCCACTATTTAGTGATGATATGAGGGAGGAGATCGTGGAGATTGGGGGGATTGGATAGAGTAACTTTCGGGTGAGTGTTTTCCAAGTATTTGAGATGTTATATAGGGGGTTTGTATGGTACCTATTCAGCGATGATGTGATGTTGCTTTAGATAGCTTCAGATGGGTTTTAAAAAGGCGATAGCGTAGATGTGGCATAGAAGTGTCTTTTAGAGAATTTAAGTGCATGTTTGGAACTCCTGTGGGGGGTTTGTGTAGCTTCAAAATAGGACTTTTACTAAACCTTTTAAATAAGCACGGAATTCAGACATTTTCTAGGTATTTACGATGGAATATGACATATAGGAAATGGCATATGTGGAAATATTTTCCACATCCACCGATTAGCTTTATGAATTGCGGTTATATCATGCAAAAGAATCTAAAGTTTGTCTGTTAACTTAACATATGGTGCCTTTATTCTGCTGTTAACTTTACATTTTTAATGTTTTCTTTTATTAACATAACAGACTTATGTTAACTTAACATATGGTGCCTTTATTCTGCTGTTAACTTTACATTTGTAAAGTTTTTCTTCTATTAATATAACATATATATGGGTTTATTCTTCATTTTTCTTCTTTTATCTAAATTTTCCATCTGTTATTCCTCGGTTATCCAACATTTGGTTTATTTATTTCACCTTTAACCACTATTACTATTAGTTTTTCATCAGTTAACCATATGTTAGGGTTCTCCATTACTCTGTGATTCCAATTCGCTTCGATTTTCATTGCCTTTCATTGCTCTTTTGAGAGAAGCTTAGGGCGTATCGTGTATCTCCTAGTTCAGCATTTTGCACTGGGCGCACAGCAAATGCCACAGCACACAGTGCCCCACAAACTCCACACAGAGCAGGGGCCTTGCTCTCTCTCTCTCTCTCTCTCTCTCTCTCTGTCTCTCTCTCTCTATTAAACTCATTTCTACTCATTTTCTGCCTTCCTCTCACACTTGCTCTGATTCTGATTCTGACTCTGGTCTTCCTTCTCTCACACTTTGGGATGCTTGAAAATTATGTCAACGAGTTCTGTTGATTTTCCCCCATTTCATAGGGCTTTTATTACAGCCTCCCGCCCACTGCCCACCGCCCACCGCCTGCCGCCTCTCCTCCTGCCAACATTCTCCTGTTGTTTGGGGCTCGCATTGCTCTCGCCCTCTCGCTTGCTCACTCTGCCTTCCTGCCCTGCTACCTCGATCCTGCTCTCCCCCATTTTGGCCGCTGGTTAATTACATTTTACAAAATTTGCTGTCAAGTAGTTAAGTTGGGTTAAGTCGAGCCGACTTCTCGTTCGCCTGTTCGTTCTGGTCTCTTTTTTTCGCCTTTCGTTGGTAATTTAATATTCGATTTTCACAAAATTGTATGCGCTGACCTTTTTGCATTTTGTGGAATTTTCCTTTTTAATTATTTATTTGCGGTTGTTTTTTTTTCTGTGTGTGTGTGTGTGTGTGTGTGTATGAGGAGGGCTTTTCAAGGTTTGCTGGCAGCTGTGTGGCAGCACGGGGGCGTGTCATCCGTGTCCTCGTGTCCTCGTGTTTTGCTTTGCATCCGCAGATTAAAAGGAAAACCGTTTGTATTTAATTATGCATTCAGGTGATGGTAATTGGGGATTGTAATTCGGAATGTACTTCTCGTGTTTGTTGGCAGGAGAAATCAGAGGGGTGGCGGGGGCTAGAGGGGAGGTAGAACTGTGGATTCAGAATGGGGAGATTGGGAAATTGGTAGACAAGCGGAAATGTTGTACGAATGTTTACACATGCCACACAGACTGTGGCTTGGATGGCTTGACCATTCAGCGCTTCACAAATATACATATTATAAATACATACATACATACATATATACTCCCATTATATGTATGGATGTGTGTGTCTGTCTGTCTGTCTGTCTGTATATTTATCCATCCACGTGGATAATGTGCCGTGTGTTTGGCGAGTGGAGAATTCAACAAAAATATTTTTAAAAGCTCAAGTCAGCAGCCAAACACGGACGCGGAAAAAATTGCATGCCGCACAGGGACTGGGGCAGGGACAGGCCAACAGAGAAAGAGACAGAAAACGGCAATAGTGCTGGCAGAGGATGGAGCGGCGGAGGGGTGGGGGTGAGGGTGAGGGGGCTGTTGATGCAGATGTGGTAGGAAAGGAAGCAGAAGGACACCGAATCGGTAGGTCGCAGAAATGTGAAGATATCAGCACGAAGATGGAATACTCTACAGAGTAACGGACTTGAGGGTAAAACTAATTCAAGGAAAGCTAAAGAATATTCGGGGAAAGTCGACTTAAGACTTAATCAAGAAGAAAATCACCGATAGAACCTAAAGAAAAGCAATCATTTAATGGAGAATTGGGTAGATGGAATATTGTTTATAAAATCTAATGATAAGACCAACAGAAGATCGCAGAAGCATATCAGATGGAGGAGTACTACATATATAGATATTTTGAAGTGTTGGTAGGAATGAATGCTATGATGGATCGGAGATCTGCCACCCAAATGCTATACTCTATCGCCAAGACCTTCAGCGAATTCAGCGGATTCCCCAAGGATCCTGCTTTCGGTTAGAGTATTGACAGCGAACGACTTTTGCAAAAGCAAAAGACAACTGAGCAAAAAAAGAAGGAAAATTGTGGCGCAAAATGTTACGCTTGCATCGAGTGGGTGGCGGAGGGGGCAGCAGGGGGCAGGTGGGTGATACAGAGGATTGGATTTTGGTGAGAGAAAGAAAGAAAGAGAAAAAAGCGAGCATGTCGGTGGCTCCTACAATGACAGCAGCAGCCTGCAACATCAGGCGAAGGACGAAGGACTACTACTACGACGATTCGTGGAGTGTTGTGGGTGTGTGAGTGTGTGGGTGGGAGTGGTAGTGGGTGTGGGAGTGTGAGTGGTTGGCAAAGGCATTAAGCTGCGCCCACCACACCCACACACACACTCACGCATACCGTTACATGAAACGACAGACATTATAGTCCTGGCAGAGCCGAAGGATGATGCGTTTGCCATGAATATACACCCACACACACACACACGGACATACAAGAGGATACACTTTGCTGGCGACATACTTTCACAAACACACACACGCACGCACGCACACAGATACCACGGAGAAAGCCGAACACTCAAAAGATGGAGAAGAGATGAGCAAGAGGAGGAGCATGAGAAGCAGGAGAAGGAGGAGGAGAGTAAGAAGAAGAACCTGGCAAGTAACTGGCGCGGCTTTCGACGATGTGGAAGCTGCAGAAGCTGGGAAAAAGCTGCGAGCAGCGCGCGCCATCCGATGGAGCCATGGATGATATGCCAACAACAAAAATTGAAAGAGAAGAAAAACACTCACCCACACATGTACGCAGGCACACATGACACACACACACACACACAGACACTCGAGCAGACACACACATACACAGGAGTTGTGGAAAAATGGCAACATAACTGTAGTGAAAATGTCAAGAGAGAAAAGATATTAAAACGTATTTGACTTCTGTGAGTCTCTGCGAAGAGAAGAGGAGAGCAGGGCAGAGCAGAGCAGCGGAGAGATAAGGGCGGGGTGGGGGGCAGGGGGGGCAGGCAGCACTGCTGGCAGGATGTGCGCCAGTGTGGCACAATGAAAAATATATAAAGAAGCCGCCACTCACACAAACAGTGAGAGAGAGAGATAGTTAAATGGAGAGAGGGAGAGAGAGAGAGACAGAGAAAGAGCTTATGACAAAAATAATAAAAATGGCTCAAGAAAAGAAAATGGCAAAAACGAAGGCAAAACGAACAAAAAAAGACAGCAAAGAAAATACAAAAAAAAACACACACACAATATAAAAAACCAAAAGAAAAAAGCAAACGTAAAAAAAGGAAACAAAATGTAAAAAAAAGAAGAAAAAAATTGAAGGAAAATACAAGTATAAAAATGAATTTTAGATGACAGGCAAAGCAGCTTGTTGAGGAGAGGATGAGGAGACGAGAAGGGGGACGTAAAGAGCGCAGAGTGGGGAGGGGAGATGGCAGGAAAATCCTGATGGTGCCAGGAGAGGGTGCCGGGTGGCGGGGGGCGGGTACGGTTTGTCTTTGCAGTTAAGCAGACAAGTAAATGTTGTCCTTGTTGTTGCCACTGGGGCTGATGCTACTACATCTCTTCCGACCAGCACCCTACAGCACCCCCCACCACCCCCCGACGTGGACGAAGGCAGCAAAAAGCGTAAAAGGAGGCGTGGCACTAGCAGGAGCAGCAGCATTGCAAAGGAGAAGCATGAACACAAAAAAAATGGGAGTAAAAATTGTGGAAAAGTTTTATGGGCAACAGCAGCAAAAATTGCAATATACCCAAGGCGTGGTGGCCACAGAAGGGGGTGTGGTGGGGTGGGAGGGGTGGGTGGATGGATGCAGATAGGAGATTGAGGAAGGCTAAGAGGGGGGCGGTTGGGGTTGGGGTGGCTGCTGTTGATGGCTTTGGAAACGAGGATGCGGCGACAGACAAGGATGAGGCAGCAGCAGCAGTCGAGAGATGGGAGAACCGAAAGCGGAATGCGGAATGCGGATGGGAAACCAATTTAAAGAGGGAAGCACAAGAGCAGAAGGAGAAGATATAGCTATAGAGAGATGCGCTTCTACCGATCGGAGAGAAGATATAGACATCTTAGATAAGGAGATAAATCGTAGCGATAACCCCGCTGCGTCATTGAGGGAAACATATGTTTCGCAGGATTTAGATAATCCTGCAAACAGGAAGCGTAATCTCTCTACTCCCCCAAGGACTCCTCTCTCCTTCCCAAAACCAGGAGTAAAGTATCAAAAAATAAATGAATAACATAAAAATAAATCATACGCCCCATCGGCCGACAGTAAAAAGTGAGGCAATACCGTTAACCATTACCCATGCTGCAGATACTATACCCCCCACCACCCCATTCCCATCCCCAACCCCCCTCCACTGGCGTAACCCCCAGCCTACCTCCTACCACCATTCATGGCGCTAATAAATGCTTATCGAAGACGCATAAAGCGAGTAAATTCGCAGCCATTAAACGAGCATAAAAGTCGAGGCGACCGACACCCCGAACCGACAGGCTACCCCAACAAATCAAAGTACAAGCCCCAAACAGCCCGCACCGCCCTCCACCCTCCACCTCCCCCTCCCTCCTGCTCTTCTCACTCCTGTTCAACCGTCACTTTTCTCTCCAATGAAATAAAAACAGGCAACAATGAAACCCAAAAGCGGCTCCCAGGCGATTTCAATGCGGGCATTCGTTGTGGGTCCATCCCGAGCCCACCCCCCGCCCCTCGCCACCAGAAACACCGAGAACCCAGAACCTTTCATTCCCGCAACCCCCTGCCACCCCCCTTCGACTGGCTATATAACCATCTTACCCAACGTTGACAGCATACAAAGTAACTTAAATCGAAACAATAAAGCGGCAACTTTGTTCCCAGCGCAAAATGCAAAAGGAAAAGCACAAATTGAACAGAGGGAAAGCGTAGAACAGCCAAAGAGAATACCCTTTCCAGGAAGAGGAAACCAGAAGGGATTCCTCATAGCTTTCCCCATCAGATCTTCAAGGGTTATAGCTTTTTATTCATTCCCTAATCGAATGGCTTCCACTTAGATCATATTATCAGGCTATCGGCTTAGTTATCGATCATTGAATCATCCATTAGAGGGTATTCCGATAACCAGTGCACTCCACTATTGAAACTTGTGATCGAAAATCCCTCCGTAAGAGTATTATTAAAAAGAAAAAACATAAGAAAAGTCGTGAAAGGAAAGCGAAGCGCATAAAAGTTCCTAAAGGACGGAAAAAAGTGCCAGAAAGAGAAAGAAAGGACAAAATGGTAGGGAGGCAGAGCGCAAGAGAGAGAGAGAGAGAGAGGGAAAGGCGAGGCAAAAAAAGGAATGTAGAAAAGCGCAAATAAATGAATGAATAAAAGCGTTGAGGATACCCAACAGGAGGATACAGGAGGAGTGGGAGTGGGAGACAGAGGAAAACGGGCGAAAGAGGAGCTAAGGGAACGGGGAAGAGTTCCACAAAGAAATTACAAAATGTATGCAACAAAAAAATGGTGAAAAAAAGTAGCAGCAAGAGCAAAGAACAAAAAAAAACCATGGAGAAGAAGGAAGAGCCGGAGGAGGAGGAGTCCTGGCTGGGGTGCTGCAGCAACGCTGAAAAAATATTAATAAATCCGCGCCACTGTGGGACACTCGCCAGCTCGTATCCTCCTCGGAAGCCACCGCCCACCCCCACACCTCTCTTGATGTCCTTCTTCCTACTTTCCTCGCCTTCTCGCTGCTCCCTCTCTCTCCCTCGCATTCTACTCCCTGAGTGCCATGCGGCGTATGAGCAATGTGTGGATGGGAAAAACATCAGCGGAAGAAGCATGAAAATGTGGAAAATGTTCACACTCCCCTCCCTCCCCTCACCACTTGGGGAATGAAGGCAATATGTGAAAAATTGTTAAATCAAGTTGCAGTAACTAACTTTGAATCGAAAACAAATTACGGCTCGCATTGGATTACTTACGATGAATGAGGGATATTACACAGCTATTTCAATGGGATGTTTTTTTACTAGAAATCGCCATAAAATAGACATGCACTCAGATCTCTTTTGAGAGCACTTAATGGATTGTATACCTTATATTTTAATGTTTTTCTTTGGGAATCTTGCTTAAAGATATATATATCATTGTTTTTATAGTTATATTCCGTACTATATGCAGAAAATTGCTAACCTTATTCAAAGTGTTTAAGGTTTTCCGCATTAGGCATCTCTCTATGATCTCTTCGCATAGTTCTTTAAACACCTATAGACCTATTGAGATGTTTATCCATGCAATTACAATAAACTAATCATCCGCATTACCGCACTTCCGCACTGCCACCCACATGCCCACATTCCGCCCATTTTCTACACTCCTCAAACACCACACACCCCGCCAAACACCCACCCACCCATCCACCCACACACACCCACCCACCGTGGACGACACTCTGGAAAAACCGCAACTTCCCGATTCAACGGACGCGGAGCCTGCCACTCGAGCGACCACTAATCATAACGATAACACCTAATCAACCGCAACTCCACAAAATCGGAATTGAGAATCGGAATCCGAAAGCCAAATCGAAAATCCGTAAGCGAAACCGAAACCCAAACCGAAGCCAGGATTCCAGGATTCCAAGGTTCCTCCCCTCCTTCCTGTCTCCTTGTCCCTCGCTTCGTTTCACCCACAAAAACAGAAAATAAATAAATAAAAGGTTTCAGGGCAAATTAAATGAAACGTTGATAAGGCGCAAAAGGGCGCACTAAACGGTAAAATCGAATGAGCGAACAAATGAGTGAGTGCTTCTCGCTCTCAAACGCGCTCTCTCTCTCTCTCTGTCTCTCTGTTAGGCGGACATGTCGGGTGGCGGACGTGCCCGACTGACTTTCGGCACAAGTGCGCAGCGATGGCGAAAAGTGAATTTTCCGCTGAGCTGTGTCGAGGGGCGAGGAGCAGGCCGGCATGTAGTGGGGGGGCGGGGTGTGGGGGGGTATAAGAATAATTTCCACAGCTAAATGCAACCGGGATGGAGTGTGACAGAGATAGCAGAAAACACCACACAATGTGAAAGCATTAGAGCAGGCATCGAACGTTTGTTTGGTCTCCAAGTTCGGGTTCGTTTAGTGTTCGTGTTGGTGTTCGTTTTCGTTTTGGTGTTCGTGTGTTCGTGTTCGGTCGTCTCGTTCGATTGCCTCGCTTGGTCGGTCTGAGTTCGCACGGACACCGCAATGGCTCTTCCAATCTTCTGCTCGCCTGTTCCATTGGCAGCGTGTTGCGTTCGTGTGTGACGTTCTGTGCGAGCCACGTTCGGACTTGATTGAGCGCTCTCTGGCATACTCTCTCTCTCTCACGCTCACACTCATTCACTTACTCACTCTTTTGCTCAGTTTGGATGTTTGTTGGTAATTGAACTCCCGTCTCTCTCCCACTCCCACTCCCGATCCCATTCTACCATTCTCCTCCTTGTGCACACATTTGCTTAACTGGACTTGATTAGGTTTTCGAGGTTAGATACATTACGGAATTATTCAGCGCACAACAGGAGGCCGGCCATGTTTCAACTTGACGACCTCTCGCAGTCCTTGTGGCACTCCTTCCTCTGCCTGCCTGCAGCACTCCTTCCATTAACCCACCCACCCACACACTCTCCTCTGACACCCCCTTCTGAAGTGAGAAGCGAGAAGCGAGAGTCCGAGTACCCAGTCCGAGGCCGAGTCCGATCTGAACACCGATCCAACACCACCCCACTTGTTTGGGTTGCAAGCGAACACATTTGTTCAGTCGGAGGGGGGTTTCGGGTGTTGTTGTTGTTGCTGTTGCCGTTGCTGTTGCCGTTGCCGTTGGGTCTGTGTTCTGTTCATTGAATTAGTTCAACTGCGTCGAGCATTTATATAGAAATCGTACGTTTTGTACTACTGCCGTTCTGCCTCTTTTTTGATTGCTTTGTAATTGCGTTAGGATGCGGGACTTGCGAACTTGATTATCCCTGCCACGTAGCACATAATTGTAACCATTAATATTTTATTGGGTGGTGGTGGTGGCGGCGCTGTTTCGTTGATAACATTTATGCATTTTGTTGTCCTAAGGCTTCCTCTTGTCTCTGGAGAGGGAGGCAGAGGCAGAGACAGAGACGTGAGTGATAGAGGGATGATAGGAGTGCTAAGGAGTGCCAAGGAGGGGGGCACAAGTTTAATTAATCGACAACCGATGCTCTTATTGTTCCTGCAACCAGTAGTCACAATATTTGACTTGTAAATGCCATGCCTCTAATTGACTCGCGCCCCCCTGCCCCATGAACCCAAAAGTGAAAGTTGTTTTTGACCAACTGTTGTTCTGGCCCGAAATGGCCCGGCCCACACCCCAGCCCCTTATTGGGTGCTGCCCATCTGGCGGGAAATGCACGAAAATGATGTAAACCTAATTAAATTTCCAATAGAACAAACGAAACGAAGAACGACGCCCCTCGAAGATGATTCGGCGATGGAAAGATGGGGAGATGGAAAAGTTTTGCGGGCACGAGAGGCAGGAGAAATTGTAGGAGGGCGAAGAGGGGGCAAAGCAGAAGTAGAAGCATGCTTTTGGATAGGATGGGGATGGGGGATGGGGCATCGCAGATAATTGCCAGATTGCGTCATGCGAGTGACTTTCCCCCCCGCCCCGAAAAACGCCCTCGAACCACCTCAGCAGCTTCCCAGCTGCCCCAGCTCGCCTCCTACTTCCATCGGTTGAAAAGCCATCAAGTTTAATGGGTGAAGAGGAGGGGAGGGGAACTGGGACTGGGGGCCGTTCGACAGGAGGCTGACCCGTGGAGCAAATTGGTAGACAGATCAAAGCATTTCGATTATTAACTCCGCTTTACAGTGGCTCTTGGGCGTACAGAATAAAGGCAGACCTGCTGGTTTTTTTTGAACAGGGGAAACGAATCGGTTGTCTGATCGATAAGTGCATACATAAGCGATATGTCTATCGATGTTGATATTATTAGTGATCGATAACGATTTATCACTGCCATTTTAATGTCTATCATTAGCATTTTCTATATCATATTACTCCAAGTTCGATTACCCTTATGATTTATCAATCCTTAATCGAAGCTAAATCAATCGAAATCTCCTTCGATTACCACTTATCATAGGACATCCAATTGTTGCCTATGTCCATGACCGAATAACCTCCGAAATTCTATTAATTTCTATACCCATTAAACCATCCCCCATCCCAGAATAAATATATCCCCCAAAATGAAGCGAAATCCAAAGACATCCAACTAGGCGAAAATTATCGAAATGACAAAACGAAAGTGAGTGAAACCACCCCCAACCACTCGCCTATTACCCTGTCTGCCCTCCAACCCCAACCCCGACCCCAGCCCCGCTGATGGAAACGATGCTGGGAAATGCGGGGGCCCCGTGACATTGTCAACGTTTCTTCTTCTTCTTCGTTGCTGTCTTTGTATATTGATGATTTTCCACACCCACACAAACACATAGCCGTACACACACACACACACAAATTGAATTATCCCTAAGACCAAATGTTTCGCTCTTCTGTTTCGGTATGTGTGTGTTTGTATGTGCTTGTGTGTAGGTGTGTGGGTGTATCTATGGGTGTATGTTTGCCTTCTGTTTGTGTATCTGCGAGACGTCAAAGTATCTTAATTAAATTTCATCCCTTACTCGTTGGCAGAAGCAAAAAAAAAGAAAAACAGAAAAACAAAGGAAAACATAATAAAAATGTGCAGCAATTTCTCTCTCGTTGCTCCACTGACTAATAGACAATTTACGCAGCGCCCAACCCCTATGGAAAATTCCCCAACAGAACACCCATGGCACCACCCCACACCCCACCATCCCCACCTACAGAAACAGCAACGGAACGGAGGAGGAGAAAGATGGAAGAAGTCACCAAGCCACAAGGCAATGAACCAATGGGCCGTGTCCTGTGACACGAAATTAACATTTTCTATTCGATTAGCAACACTGTTTACTCTGATGCTTTGCATATTTTCTCGTTTATCAACACTGATTAGTCAAGTCGCATTTGTTGTATAGAAGAATATAATAATAGAATGTCCAAGTTATGAGTGGTGCTATGACATGTTTTAGTGTGGCTCCATTGAAAAGAAGTACCACCACTGAAAAATATCATCGAAGGTAAAATACAAAACTTTAACGTTGAACAAAACTAACTGATCAACTCCGGTAATGATTATTGAAGAATGAAGAGTGCACTGTTGTCTAGTGGTTAGGATTATCGGAAATTAAACATAAATCCAACGTTTTGTCAACACTGTTTGTCAACACTGTTCACCAATTCTTCGGTACTCTATGGAGTGTGGGCTTACCAACTCTGTTTACTATTATATTTTCTCTAATTTTCTCTTGTTTTGCCTTCCTTAATTAATTTCTTTGCTTTTGTTTGACCAATTACTTTCTATTATTTTCGTACAATTCATCCTCTCTTTTCCTATTTATTCAGTGTTGTATAAGGAGATTAGTGGAGTGGCAGCACTGTACTGGGAATACCCTTCTTTCGCTCTATTCTAGCCCTCTTTCCTGTGTATTTCTGTGTTGTGGAGTGAATTGTGGGGCAGAGTGGATAGTCTACAGTGGAATATTTAATGGTGAGTGGAGTAAGGAGCAAGGAGTATGGCGAGTATGGTATGGTGGGGCCAATGACTGCCAGTCAACTGTTATGCCATTAAATAAAGTTGGCAACACTTAATGCACAGCGACAACAAAACCAACAAAGGGAGTTCGGCTAGAGGGATAGAACATTTCCTTTAGAGGAGTGTGGAATTGCTAATAAAATGCTCGGAAAAGGAGTGCAAAGAGGGGGAGTGGGAGGGGTGGTGGAGTGGTGCTGGCATGGCCACCAAAATCTATAAAATGCAGAATATTCCAGGGGGCTTGGGGGGAGTTGGAGTTGAACTTTTGTCCCAAAAGTGTTTTCCATTTGTTTTTCGTATTGCCTCCCGACAGGACCAGCGCCCCCCTCCACCCCCACACAAGCCCCCGCCTCTATAAACATGCCACATTTAGAGAAGGCGACTACGTGCCAAGAGTTGCATGTTCCGAGCAACAAGCCAACGATGTCCCCCTGCCCCCTGCCCCCTGGCCCCGTGCCATCACGAAACTATCCCCTACATTGTAGAACTTTTGCTGCCACCCGCTGTGTGCCCCTCCGAGGCCCCTCCTGCAGTCACTGTACCGCAATTTGCGCGTGATATCCTTTACACCCCCCACACACACACAGATACAACCCACACACATATATACATATATATGTATGTATAGATACTCCTACACACCCTCTTCAGAATTGTTGCCCCTTCGGGCAACAACATTTTCGTTATCCTTTAGGAAGCTACCACTCACAGCGCTTCAGCTACAGCTACAGCTATAGCTACCGTTCCGTTCCGTTCCGAATTGAATTAAACTCAAACTTTTACCAATTTACAAAAGCAACAAACAGCAGCAGGCGGCAGGAGCAACAGGGGGCATGAAGCAGAGGCAGCGACGGAGCAGGATAATAGGAGAGACGAGAGGCAGCGGCAGGGTGTGGGTGTGGGTGTCAGTGTGGGTATCTGTGCGGGTGTCTGTGCGGGTGTGGAGAGTAGAGGCAACAACTAACTAAAGTCGAAGACGAAGCTAAGAAAGTTTGTGCGCCAAAGTAGAATCAAGTTTTTTGCCAGCTTATTTTCCGCCAGGCGTCGTCCTTTTCCGTTTTTCTTGCCAACTTAGAGATGACACAAGAACGAGTCGTGACACATCGAGGTGTGAAGTGGGGGAAAGAGGGTGCTGGAAAGCGTGACACGAATGGACGAGGATCTTCGTGTTGCGTGGATTACGCATAGAGATGCCTTTTCCCCATATCCTTCTTTAAATGTCGTTCGTGACACGATAGAGCTTAAGGCAGCCTTAAGTAATCCTTAGTGACTCCATTATGGTAAAATCACAAACCCAAAACCCATCTCTAGCTTCACTTAGCTCTCACTCGAACCTCTCCACCTATTCTCCCATCAAATGCAACCTTTTTCCAGTTTTCTTTGCTGCTGATTTTCCTTCCACCCATCACCACCTTCCTCTAGCTGTTGCTGCCACTGCTGCTGCTGTTGCCTCTCCTTCTGTTGCTGTTGCAGAAACACAATCTGCCCCGTAAAAGAGCTTAAACCCTGTCAAGCCACCCATTAAGAGACGAGGCAGCAGAACCCAGAGAACCAGCCAGCAGCAGCAGGAGCAGGAGAGCATTTTGCGTGATGGCATACCAGAGGAGCACAGCACAGCAGAGCAGAGCAAAGCGGAGCGGAGTGTACATACCAACACACAAGGATAACTGCAGGATTGGCAGCATGGGGCATGGGACACGGGGCACGGGGCACGGGGTCTTCCGAGGACTGACAGCCTGGCGGCAAAGGACAACTATGGGCGAGCTTTTCTGGTCGCACGGGGGAGCCGAACCCATGTCCTCCCATGTCCTTCCATGTCCTGTCCATGGCCTAAGTTGTTTGTAGTTGTTGTTTTTAGTTGCTTTCGGGATTGTTGCTTTTTTTTGTTTTTTTTTTCTTTGCTGCTGCTGCTGTTTTCCCTGCTGCCGCTTTTTGGTTACTTTTGTTGGTTGTTTTTTTTTTGCTGCTTTTGTTGTTGTTGGAAATTATAGCATGTCCTTTTTCGGACTAAGGATAATGGATAGAGAGGAAGGAGAATGGGGAGTGGAGAGGGAACGGAGGACATTGGACAGAAGCGTACGGGTGTGGACTGCAAAGAGCGTGGACTATGGCATTGCTATGGTTTTTCCTATGGTTTTTCCTCTCCCGCCCCAAAGGAACACCAGGAGACAGGCATCAGGTGGTGGTGTGTGATGGTGGTGGAGGCCATGGTTGGTTACTGCCAGGATGGCTGTATTTTGGCTCCAAGTGACGACGCCCTGGATAAGGCCAGGCCTCAATCTGAACTGTGACGCCGACTGTCCGTCCGTCCGTCTGTCGACTGTCGGACTCTGTTTGGTGTTGTGTTTTGTCATCTGCCCAAAACGAATCTGGAATGTAATCGTGTATTGGATGGGGTCCAGTGGCGCTGGGGATATGCCTCATAAGATGATGATAATAATATGATGTTCTTTTCTTTTTTTTTCTCGTTTGGTGCGGCAAATATTGTACATGATAGATTATGATTGTCACAGAGAAGATGGAAGATGAATATGGGAATTCGGTGAGGAATTATCTGAGGAATTTGAGAAGAATTCTCAATGGAATTTCGATGGTGATTGGTATACGAATTGGTGTAACAGTTGGCATAGAATAATTGGGGGCATGCCATGTCTATGGGGGAAGGGGGATTGGCAATATGTTAGGATTAGAAAGGACGATGCGAAATGCGTATGCGGGTGGTAGACATATTTGTAAAAATTTTCGGAAGAGTTGGTAAGACATTATGAAAAGAAAGAACGATGGGTAGAAAGGAGGGTTCTGTATAGACTCATAGATCATAAGAATTGGTACCAAAAACCATTGGCATACATACGAGTATTGTCAAAGGAACATCAGTGGAAATTGATATACGAATCAGAGCACTGAGTATCAGAAATCTGTAATCGGAATACCTGTGAGAATAGCCGAACGAAAATTAGCAAAAATAATTGCAATAAGAGTCTGACATTTGAGTAAATCCCCATAGCCATAGCCATAGCCATTGTCTTTGTTTCTTTGTTGGGCTTTCCGCAAGGATTCCCCCTGGGGAATCATTGATCCCCAGAGCTCCTTAAAGCGACAACATTTCAACCCCTAAATAGTTTTCAACCTCTTGTTAACCATCCACAAATCATTTTTCGCCCCTTCAGCTGTGGCGACACTCCAGCAAAGAGACAGTACCCCCCGCACCGCACCGCACCGCACCGCACACCCACACACCCCCCATAACCATACCCATTGCTCCTTCCCCAAAAGAACCTTTTGGTCATCAGTCTCTCTCTTTGCAGGTCACAGTCGGACGGACAGACGGACGGACAGACAGACAGACAGACTGAACAGGACAGACAGACTGGACAGACGCTGGAAGGAAGGACAGACAGATAGATGGAGGGACGGACACACGAAAGGACAAAGGAAAAGTAGCTAAAACGAAAAGTTAATAGAGAAAGGCAGCAGCAAGCAGCAGCAGCAGCAGCACTGGCAGCAGTGGCAGAATGTGGGGCCAAGGCAACATCGTTGTTTTTGAGGGGGAGGGGAATGGGGAACAGAGGAGACAACAGTCAAGGCAAAAATTTCACAAAAAGGTCGAAACGAGTGAAAGAGAAAGAGGTAGAGAAAGAAATAGAGATGAGAGAGAGAGCGACAGAGAGACAAGATCGAGTGAGTGAAAGAGATAGAGCAGGACAATGGTCAGTCGAAGAGTTTTTTTTGTTCGAGGGAGAAGGGAAATGTACAAACAAATCGAGCAGACATTGAGTGCCACAAGGGGGGGTTGGGGGGTGTAGAGAAGGGATGCGCACAGAGGATACAGGATGATTGGTAAGAGAAACCCCAAACAACCGACAGACGGACAGAGGGACAGAGGGACGACCAGAGATAGCAACAAACAAACAAATAGACAAACAGACGTTGACCCAAAAGTTGAAGTGCAGATCCAAAAGGACTTTGGGACGACACACGGCCCTCTACCCTCCCCAGCCCCTCTCTGGCAACCGACCACTGTACACCCCTTTGTTGCCCCCACCCCCTCGCCCCCTTTTTCTCTCCATCAGCGGCCAGAGGATGGTCGAAAAGTTTGATTTAAGCTGTGGAAGTTTTTCGGGTTGCCTTTTGGAGAGCAGAAAGCAGAAGGAGGCACCGTAGAGGTAACGGGGATTGTCGGGAGGGAGGGAGGGAGGGAGGAGAGGAACAGCAGATGACAGGGTGGCCAGAGGAGTAGAAAACAGGATTACCCTCCCAAAGGCAGAAGCAGAGGCAGAGCCAGAAGGAGAAGCAAGAGTCGAGAGTAGTATATCACGCATACGCACTGTATGCCATGGATAGGCCAACACAATATTTCGTCTGACTGTGTGGGTGTGGGTGTGTGCGTTTCTGTTGAATTTAAACATTTTCCCAACTTTTGGGCCAAGCAAAAACTTTTCGAAGCAACAAAAACTTGAACATTCCCCAAACCCCCTTCCCCCTCCCCCCATCCCCTGGAAAAAAGGTTAAAAAATATAAAATAAAAAAGAGTTTATGGCTGTAGCAAAAGTGGGGATTGCTCCTCAGTTTTTCCCAGAGAGGGGTTGGGTTGGGTGTGTTTTTGGGGGGGTTTTTTCTGTGGAGTCATTGCCGCTGGCAGCATAATATTTTCTGCTAACGCAGTCACTTTTCATAAACTTTCCTCGCAGCAGCAGCAGGCAGCAACAACAATGAAAACTCAGGGAAAAACAAGAACAACTTGTGGAAATGTTTGCAAAAGGCAAAAAGGATTATAGAAAATTGCCAGCAATATGAAAATGGTAGCAGAAGGAAGGGAAGCCAAAGAGTGTGAGAACAATGAGACGAGAGTGGGAGCGCAAAGTGGTCGCAGAGTGGGAGAAGTCGAGGGACAGACTGACGCGACTTTTGGGTGGCAGTGGGTTCTCCGTTCTCCGTTCTGCTCATATTGTCAACGGCGGCGGCGACTGAGAGATGGCGTCGTAGTCGTCGTCGTCGTCGTCATTGTTATTACAGCCCTCTGGCACACCCAAGCAAAAGCAAAGCGAAGCCAAGGCATAACCCAGGAATAAACCACCCCCAACCACCCACCCACACACACCCACACACACACTGACTGACACACACAGACAGAACACAGAACACCACGCACATGCCTAAAAGCCGTCAACACAATGTTTGGCTTAGAGTTGAGGCATCGCGACAGCGACAGCAGCGACAGAGCGACAAACAGACAGACAGAAAACAACAAAAACAACAAAAAACCAGCCACATGGCACAGTGGTCAGAAAAAGCTCTCGGATTGATGGGCACTTGATGGGGCCACAAGTAGATACTCTTGCGATATTCAGGGTAGAAAGTTCAAGGGTTTTATGGAGCTTATTTTGCGAGAGATTTAAGGGCTAATGAATGGAACAAATTTTCATTCAACAAAGCATTTTGTAAACTTCAAAAAGAGAGATTCTTTGTAGACTTTCATATCGTTGACAATTATGATAAATATATGCATTATAATTACCAAAAGAATCCAAGCAATGGTCCGCCAATTAATCGAATTCCTGTTCGCATAATTTCCACCACTTTGCATAGCTCCACTGTGCGCTGGTCTTTGGCAGCGAAGGTCGTTTGGCATTGATGTGTGGGTGTGGGTTGTGGGTTGTGTGGGTTGTGGGTGTGAGGCGAACGATAGAGACAGCAACAGCAGACAGCCAACAGCAGTCGCTTTAAGGGAAATTTGAAGGTTTTGATTGTGTAGTCATGTCAAAATAATAGTCAACTTACATGCCACAAGAGCAGCAGAGGCAGCAAAAGCAGCAACAGCAACAGCAGCAGCAGCACAGAAAGAGAAAGAGACAGAGAGAGTTTCCAATTACCCAGAAGATGACGAAGCTGCCGCTAAGTGGCAGGAATTTTTGGTTTGACTCTCGGGAGCGACGAAAATAAGGCACCCAAAAGAAAAGTTCCTGTGGTTGTTTTTCGTTTTTTCCTTCGTGAACATTTTTCATTTTCCATTTATCCATTTTCACCCACACCTTCGCTGTCTCTGTCCCTGTCTTTCTCTTACTTTTTTCTTTCTTTGGTTTTTGTGTTTTTTTTTTGCCTTTGGATTCTGCCTCATTTGCATAGGACAATGAATCAAGAGAGAAGAAAAATGAATTTACGCATATTTGGGATATTATTCCATAAGTCCTGGCATGAGACTCCTTCCTTTCTCTCCCTCTCCCTCTCTGATGCTCTCCCCTTGAGATGCTTGACAAGCTGCCAGGATATGCCCCCCTTCTGTACCTCCCTTTCGGGTGGGTTGGATATACATATATACATATGTATGTACTTATATATATGTACTTTTTTAAGCTGCAATATGCACAGGTTTTCAGGTTTGTTTCAAGGAACAACAACAACAACAGAAATGTCATTGTCATCGGACGTTCGTCATTGCAACCCTCGTACGGGGACCACTACCACTACCCCTATACCCCCCACACCACCCACACACAAGCCCGACACACACACACACAGACATATACACTCTCAACCCAATCGCTTGTATTATTTTTCTTTTGTCATTGTCCTTTTTTTTGCGTTTCGTTTGATTTTTTCTTTTTTTCTTTTTTTTTGTTTCCTTTTGTATTTGTATAATTTTTTTCTGTCGCCTTTCCAGCCATCCATCCCCTTTGGAATCCCTTGAATATGCAGCAGCAGCAGCAGCAGCAGCGGTGGCAGTGGCAGAGGCACTGCCAGTTGGCAGCAACAGAAGGTGGCAGCAGTCCCACCACCACCACCCATTTGTGTCGCCCCCAACCCTACCCCTCCCTGCCCCCTTGGTGTCTGCTTCTTGCTGTGGCACGTCTTTTTTTCCCCATTTGTTCTTCGTTCTTTCCTTCATTGCTTCCTTTTTGGGATTCTTGTGTGAGATTTTTTCTTTTCTCGCTTTTATTTGCGATATGCTCTTCACGGGAAAAGTACTTTCACTTACAGAGGGATTTTCATCCAATCCAATCAAACATTAAACATTCCATTTAGGCCACAAAATATACCTATTTACCAATATTCTTTGTTAAGTTTTGAATATTTGACATATCAAATGGGGCAAACCCAAGCTTTTGCAGCTTCAGTTTCATGTGTCCATTTCTAATCCTTTCTAATCAGACTCTAGACTCTGCGTATTCTCGATCTGTTAGGGCATTCCACACTTCGTTGACTCGAGGATTCCAGAAATATCTCTTGGGTTTTTTTTTTGTTTCTTCCTGCATTCTGTTTGAGGCTGTAACTTTTAGCCATCATCATCATCATGTTGCTCCTCCCAGGCACTTCCATACACCCCGCTCCACTCCGCTCCACTCCGCTCTGCCTTCTGCCCTCCCCCCTTGCTTGCCCCCCCGTCCCCTTGGCTGTTTTTCCTTCCTCCTTCTGGTGCCTTTACCATTTTTATTGTTCTTTGCACACACAACTTCATTTTAGCCCACTTTTTGGGTGGTTTATTTTTATGGCTCCATCCCTGGAGCCCCTTCCCAAACTCAACAACCCCTCCCCATCCCCCTCCCCACCCCCACACCGCTCTCGAAGGATGCTGGACTTCTCTGCTTTCCTTCGCATCTTTCCACTTTCCTTGCACTCCCCTTCCATTCCATTCCATTCCCTTTCTTTCTTTCTTTTTTTCTGCTGGCTCTCTTCTGCTGTTGTCTTCCTCTTGGCTTTGACTTTGATGAGATTTTTTGAGGTTAATCCCTTGTAGTGCCAGCAGCAGGACCAAAAACGCGTCAAGTCCATGGCTTTTGTCCTTTCTCAGAGAGTGTACATGTGTATCTGTGTATGCGTGTGTATGTGTGTATGCGCGTGGGTGTATGTGTGTGTGTAAGTGATTGTTCCTTGGGTGTGGAGTGGAAAATTAGTACATGTTGAAAATGCTGCGATTGTTCCTGCTGCCACTGCTGCTGCTGCTGCTGCCAGTCAAGGAGCCGCTTTGCCATGCTCCAATGGACAAAAGGCAAGCAGAAGAGCAGAGCGAGGGTGGGGGAGGGGACTGAGGGCACGGGCATGGACACACTCCTTAGATAAAGCTGCTCTCTCTGCTTGGTTGCACCTTTTTTAACGTTTTGGCTATTGCTTCCCATTGTTGTGGGCCCCTGTCCCCCCGTCCTCCTGTCCTCCTGTCCTTGTCCTGTTTTTGTATCCCTGTTCTGTTCCCTGTTGATGTTGGATTGTACGAAAATTAATTTTGTTACTTACCAACTGCTCCTGACACTCCTGACCCTTAGAATGATGCTACAGGATGATGGTATGCCATGGGGAATTGGAGTGGGAGTGGAGAATGGGCGGACGGGAGGATGGGTCTCCTTCTGGGCAGCCGGAAATGACACCTTGAGCAATGCGTTGACGATGATTGCCAGAGGAATGGAATGGAATATGGTACGGGTATGGTATGGGATGGGTATGGGATGAAAGCTACATCCAAGGAATGAGTGGGTGAATGCAGAACATAAGTGGGAGGAAGCGGAGAACGAGTGTGGGGGGGAGACAACAACGAAACGAAAGGAAGGAAAGAATAATGATGCGATAAAAAGAAGATTAAGATATGTATGTAGGGAGCAGGTTGCAGGCTTCTCTTAGCTTGGGTGTGGGGGTGGGCTTTCCTACCAAAATGGTTCCCAAATTAAACGAATTTCAAATGAGCAAACAACGTTGCAGATTTAAAGGAATTTTCTGGGTCTAAAGATTGTGCTTTTCTTCGGAACAATGGTGAAATATATAAGTGAAGAAACTTGGAACCTTGGGATAGCTAATGGAGCCCCTCTTGAGGTAGAGAGAAACACCTCCCCCACCCCCCTTAATATGACTGAAGATCCAGCATAGGCTTATGCAATTCATTTTCAATATTTCCCAATGAAAAATTCGTTTTTTTGTAGCCAAATTAAACAAAAGAAATCAAAAACTACAACAAAGTTTTCTAAATTCAAACTCCTATGAAATCCTCTAAAACTCCGTTGAATTTTGTACCGTTTTAAACGCTTTTCCGGGCTGTTCGCTTTCCACAGTTTATTGCATAAAATGTGAAATTTAAACGCTTTTCAGCGTGCTCGCTCTCTTTTTTCCGCTGGCTTCCGATGGAAGGCTCTTCAACTAACTTGAGAGCATTTTTCCAAATGCACCTCGCGGCCCACATTCAATTGAGGAGGGGCAAATGGTAGCAAAAGGAGTGATAGAGACAGGACGAGAGTGCTAGAAGGAGGCGGCAGCAGCAGCAGTAAAGAGACGGGGAGGGACGGAGAGGACGGAGGAGCAGAAGGACAGAGTTTTATGACAAACATCCACTCGAGAAATAAAGTCAGATTATAAAATAAAATGTACCAAAAATGGTACGAGCGAGCGAGAACGAAATAAAAAATATACGAAAAAAAAGTAGTAAATCTGAAGGATTTGGATGGGTGGTAGAAAGTGGGAGGCAGCAGCAGCAGCAGCAACAGCATTTCATGGATAACTTTTTCCCTCGTTTTCAGCATCACTAATGAAAAGCGCAGAGCACCAGCACCCACAACCGCCCCAGCCCCCGCACAAGCCACCCACCAAAAACTAACGTAGTTTTCCAACAGCATGCCTGTGCCCCACTCCCATCCTATCCCTCGTTCGCTAGCGCCACACACTGCGTATACTTAATGTTCGAGGAGTATAGCCAATGCAGGGTACATTGAAGAGAGGGTGCACAAGTTTTGCTTATGATTCTTTGCGAAATCAGACCCCAGTGTGGTATATACCTTGGGCTAAAACGCTTACACACACTTAAACAGAGATAGAGATAGAAAGATAGATAGAGAGAGCGAGTGAGAGAGAGAGAGAGAGAGTGAGTGAGCCATAAATATGATATTTATGGCGATAAGCAAAGGCCCCGCACCCACAAAGGAGGAGCAAGGGTATGGATGTTCACCGGATATACACACACACACCCACACACACGCTTACGCCCACAAATATGGGTATACAGCGGACACACACATTAAATGCCAGATATCCTTTTAACACTTAAAGCGGTGAAAATATTAAAAACAAAAAAAAAATAACCACAAAGTCAACAACAACGAAACGCCAGCAACAACGAGAGAATTTTTATTGATAAAATCCACCGACATATGTATGTCCATATGTATGTATGTATGTATGTATGTAGGGACAGGGCGGCAGAGTGTGTGGGTGGGTGGCAATGGTAGTGGTAGTGGCAGTGGGTGTAGTAGAGTTGAAAGGTTGTTGGGGGATTCTGAGAGGGGATAATCGAGTACATACTCGTATATGGAGAGAGAGAGGGTGAGAGGGGGAGAGATACGAGTACATACAACTGTGTTACGGCTCTGTCCCTCTGCCTATCTATCCCTCCCTGGGAAAACACTTCCTCGCCCTCTCCATATGTATGTGTGTGGGTGTCTGTGTGCGTGTGTGTGTGTGTGTTTGGGGTCGTGTCTATCCCGAACCGCAAAACGCAGCGCAGCACAACGAAAGTGTATAAAAAATTATGAAACAGCTCGCACCGTTAGTCCGTGGTCGCGGCAATCCCCGCCCCCAATCCCCATGAAACACCAGCCCCCCACCACCAACACCCTCTGACCAGCCCCAACAACAACAACAGCAATAACAGCCGCCTGCACAGTGGGATTAAATTTGCCAAAATTAAAGGCCATTTTTTTTTGTTTGCTCATTTCAGTTGCTGGAGCTTTTCGAGTGGCCGGAAAACAGGAAAAATACTAAGCGTACAGTGGAACTAAGGTATGTAAAAGGGGTGTACAGTGGAACTAAAGAAAGAGAGATTGGTATTTTCTTGGCATATCTAGAATAAAAGAAAAGCTTGTGGACATTAAGGAAATAAGAGAAATATTTTGATGTTCCAAGAATATGTCTTGGGTATAATATGTGAAAATGGTATAATACTTTGAATACCTATAGAGTAATCGGTATATTCATTGGTACATAAGACTGCAGCTCCTCTAAAGAAAAGGAAAATCATTCCCCAATCTTTAATCATTCGTTCAACTTGCTTGGCCCCACTGTGCTTATCCGTTGGTTCGTCCTTGATATATCCGCACTTGCACACAATCGCCTACACACTCTACAGATACGCACACTAATACATACATACATCAAACACACACACACACGCACACATACACGTGCACATATCACACATGCTGCTGCCTTCTGACATGGTTCCGGCTTGTTTGTTTGGTTTATTTTATGACCATAACCAACAGCCCGACCGACACTCTCTGTCGGGCAGCAGCAGCACCCGCCAACACACACACACACAACCTACCAACCTGCCACCCTGCCAGCCTGCTCTACCCAGAGCTAACTACCCTCTAAACCCCATCCACTCTATCCCCCCGCCTACCGTTTTTGCTCCCTTCAGGCAAGTGTGCTGTGTTCCCCACTATTATACAGAGCCATGCCTATGCACAATGGAGGAGCCGCGTCGTTGGGGCTGGCTTGCAGGCACACACACACCCACACACACACACACACTGGCCATGTCGAAGCGAAAACTTGTGTGTGCGTCTCCCTCCTCCATGTGTGCGTGTGTGTGTGTTTTGTTGATTCTCTCTCTCTCCTCTAAGCGTAGGAGTGTTTGTGTGTGTGTGTAAGTTAGTAGCTTTTGCCGGCTGTTTGACTCGGTTTAAGTTCGCTTTGTCCCCTTAACTTTGTGGGTGCCTCTCGCCACTTCCTCCCTCCACCCCTCCCTCTGCCATGGATCCATCCACCTATTTTCTCTCTCTATCAACGCATATAAATTGCGTTGCTCTTCCATCCTCCTCCTGCTCCTCCTCCTCCTCTTCCTCTTTCACTATCTCTCTGTGTGTGTGTGTGTTGGAGCTCCGCTTAGAGCTCGTTGCCTCGTGTCCGTGTTTTTTGGGGGGGAGAAGCTTAAATGCCATTTGTATGCATTGAATGTTGCATGCTGCTGCATGCAACCCATGCAACCCATGCAGCCACCCAGGATGTCCAGACCTCTCTTCCTCTCCCGCTCTGCCTCTGATGCCCCTTTCTCCCACTTTATGCTGCAGTCTTTCTCCCACTGAAAATAGAAAAAAACGTTCGCGTTGTTGCCACACTTCATGTGCATCTCTCTCCCGCTCTGCCCCGCCACTCGTCCTGCTGTATACAGCAGCCTGGCAACCCTGGTTCTCTGTTCTCTGTTCTGCATTTTGCATTCCATATTTTTCTCGCTTTTCTGTAAGTTTTTCCCTTTTTTTGTTGCTGTTGTTTGCCCCAAAGCCGCAGCAGCTAAAATATGTTCGCCACACACTATTTTTCCCCCTCCCCTCGCCCCTCTTCCCCTCCCCGCCCCATTTCCATTTCCATTTTGGCCATTTTCTGATTCGTTTAAAATTTATTTTCCCTACGACTCCTCCCCTCCTTTGCCTCCCCTACCCCCCTTGCAACCCTTTTCGGCTGTGTGTTTCTGTTTTGTCCCTTTTTTCTGTTTGGCTTCCAACTTTGTTTTACATTTCTCTTTCCTTCTTTCCTTTCCATTTCCCAGGGAAAACTGCACAAAAATGTTGACTCGCTTCTCAGTTCAGGGGTCCCTGGCCACAACCTTTGCAACTGTGCAACCTCTGTCCTCTGTCCTGTGTCCTGTGTCCTCTCTCTCTCTCTCTCTGTCTCCCTTCCCACCCACACCCATCAAAGTTCACCCACACAGTTCTCGCTTCAACAAGCCGCCACCCACCTGTCCGCCCACGGCCAGGGCTCACTGTGGCTGTGGGAGTGTGACAAAGTTGACATTTGAGTTGGAAAAACATTCACCGCAAACGAGGAGCAAATGGTGGCATTAAAATGGTAACTAACTAGAGAACTTCTAGAAGGAACTTCTACTGTGTCCTGTCCTCCTGTCCTGTCCTCTCCTGTGCTGTCCTGTCCGTTCAGTGAGACTGAAACGAACTTGGGGATTCAAAGATTACAAAAGGTGTGGAAATGATATGCATGTCGGTTCTTTCGCTTCGAGAAATTCACTTAAACTATCCATCTTTCTGATGGAACCAATAGATCTTGTCAGGTAATCTATCAAAAAAGAATAAATGAACGGCAACAGTTTACTGGCAGTTTTCTAGTATATTCCTGGTAAATTTATATTCTGTCTTAGAAATTGTCTAGTATTTTCATGCTTAAGAATTCAAGATGTAAAAAGAAAGATATGCAGCTTAGAAATGTGTTTCCTTTATCGGATATGTTCATCGCCTTGAAGTGGGGACATTTAATTTGATTTTTTCGATACTGGGTGTTTGTTTTAGTATTTTTCTGGTATATTTTCTAGTATTTATTTTATTTTTGATTATTTTTTTGGTATATTTCATAATTTTTAAGAATCTTTTTGCATTTCAGTATTTTCTGGTATATCTATAGTATTTTTCTTGTAATTTTTTAGTATTTTTGGTATTATTTAGTATTTTTCAGTTATAACGGTGTAAAGTGAAAGATATGTATCCTTTGTGGCCAAAAGATCTGTCCACTTGCCGGTTATAGCTCTCCCGACAATAGCCACTCACATGAGAGCTCCCTCTGCTCACAGTAAATACTCGTAAATGTCCGCTCATCAAGAGCTTAGGCTTAACTGATGCTCAAACTCAAAAAAGAGCATTCCATCAATTGTAGCCGTTCATTTATTCATTTCTTTCTCGAGATGAAAGCTGATTGTCCGCTTAGCGCGTGGGGAGGGGAGGAAATCCGCGTTGCCCTTTGGGAGTTTTTCCTCTTAAGAGTGCCTGTCCGCTTACGGGAGAACCAATTACCTAATCCCACCCCCACAGAGAGAGACCGAGACGAAATATTTTAAGAGAGAGATGATTATTTGAAGGTACACAAGTATTGTATATTCGCATATAAATCTGTTGCACAGGGTGTACCAAAAAAATACTCGAACTACTTATTTAACTCTCTTTCGCTTCGCCCAGTGGTAATCCCTTCTGCAAGCCCCCCTTCCTGCCAAAAAGGGTAAATTATTGTTCGGATCGGGGGAGGGATAGGGGGAGGAGAAGCAGAAGAAGCAACCCTTAGAAGTAACCCATCAAAGAGTGGGCGACCCGTAAGCGACCGGCGCGCCGTAACCCTTGCCATAGCCTCTTGCCCACACCTTGCCGTCGCTTCCCATCGCATATCCCTTTGTACCCCATGTATGCCACATTCCCCGCCCTGCTCTGCGCTGCCCTGCTTTGCCCTGCCACATCCCGGGGCACTTATTCTATATTTTACTTAATGCATTCCCTGCTTATCCTCATTTTTATTAGTGTTTCAATATTCTTTTTCACTTTGCTTGGTTGCGTTTTTGCCAGGCATCCTTTTTGGGTTTGTTCACCCACTCCCACTCCTCTCTGCCACCCCCTCCTGTACCGTACCGTCCCGTCAACCATTTGTGGGCTGCTTTGTTTGCTCTGGTGTGTCCTGCCACGTCCTTCTGTGTGTCCTTCTCCTGGATTGCTGCTCCTGCTTCCTGTATTTGGGTACCATTGAGCTTAGAGCTCGGGTTCGGTTTCGGTTCCGTTTCTCCATTTCTCCGCTTCTCCGCTTCTCAGTGTGTTTCTCTGTGGCTCGTTTCTGCCATTAAATGGACAAATGAGGGATATAAAACAATTCGCTTTGGCTTCCTTTTTCTTTTCGGCGGCTGTCCTTTTCCCTGGCTGTCCTTTCCTTAACGTTTCCTTTGGCTTTTCCTTCCCATTTTCTTCGAGGGATCTCTGCTGTTTCCTTCCCTTTTTCCAGGGGATCTCTTCTCCGTTTCTCCTTCTTTTTTTCGCACAAGTATTTTATTTATTGCAATATGTGTATGTGTGAGTGTGTGGCATGTGGCATGGGTATATCCTTAGCTTCCTTTGGGGTTTGGTCACTTTATTTGTTTGTACCTTTTCGCCCCAATGCAAAGTGTTTTGTATCCTTTTTTCGTTCCTGCAGGAGAGACAGGGAGAGGGGGAGAGTCAAGTCCTGCTTCTGCAGGAGGATTTATTGTATGCTCATGTTGGTTTTTTTCGTAGGGTGTTGTTCCTACTATTTGCCTTGTGGGTGTGTCTCTCGGTCGGGGTTCGTCCTTTCATGTGTCCTGTGTTTATGTAATCGCCTCGCATTAGTTTTCTGACGCTCCCTGACGCTTCCTTCCTTGGATTTTCGACCTGTGTCCTTGTCCTTTTCTTTCTCATTTATTTTGATTTCTTTTTTATATAGATTTTCTCTTCTTCCTTCTTTTTTGTGGCCCCAAAAGTTACCTTAATTTTCATTCCACTTTTGCTGCCGCTGCTACTGGCTTTTCTTTCTAGCTTTTTTCCTTCTCTCTTTTTTTGTCGTTCTCCTTGAAGATTTTGTCCATTTTTTTGTTGTATTTGTGCTGGCGCATGGAAAATGAAATGAAAATAAAATGATACTCATTAATTTGATAAATCGTGGGCAGGACCGTAGGTCTCTGATGGTCTCGCTGCCTCTTCAGGTTCTTTTATGTACTTTGTACAGGACTTTTCTTAGACTTTTCTTAGTCGTTTCCCTTCCACCCACTTGTCCCGCCACCACCCCGTCACTCCTCCCCTTTTGGCCTTCCTCTCTTAGTTGGTATTTCGCTTTGCTTAATAATGCCCAAAGATTTTATAAATGACCGCCGCTGCAAATGGAAAAAGTTGACCTTTAGCGTAAATAGAAAATTTCCTCCTTCCACCCACCACCACCCACTCTTTCCCTTTCCTGTGCTGTCCTGTCCTGTCCTTTCTTCATTTTCTGCTTTCAATGGTTTTCTGCTTTTGTGAGCGTTGATTTTGTTTTCCTCATCATCATCTGTATTTTGCCCGCATTTCGTTTTGAATTTTTAAGTAATTTTCCCTTCGAAACACTTGAGAAATTTCGCTTTGACAGGACTTTCCTCTTGCCACTTGCCTCTTGCCTCTTTCCCAGAGCAGAGTCGTTTCCACCATCAAGCATTGAAATTTTCCATCCACAAACATTACGCACTTGGTCAGACATTCAGCCACCCCCAGCCCCCCCCCTCTGCTGTCCCGCTGTCCTGCCCTGTAACCACCCACGTCCTCTGTTTTTTATTCGGAGCCTTCGAAGCTTTTATTAGCACACATTTAATAGGGTCACGCGTGTACCACCCACACTCTGCGCCCACTCTCTGTTTGTCGGGTGGGCGCGGGGACGGGTGGGGTGGGTGTGTAGGTGTTTTTTTATTATTATTAATTTTCCAGCAAGTTACATGAGCACAAAACGCAAAACACAGAGCGAGAGAGCGAGCGAGAGAGAGAGAGAGAACGGAGCGGTGCGGGGGAAAGCAGCAGGGGGGAAAACCGAGCAGGGAAAACAAAAGAAAGGCAAGCCACAATGTGGGCGAAGGAGCGAATCAGCCCGCCCACCGCAGGACGAAATGGTAAAGGACACTTAAATGTGGTAGACAGAAAATGTGAGGTAGAATGGAGGAGGGGAGCGGTGTGCTGTGACGCTAGCGGGCGGGGGGGGGGAGGGCTCCATTTTCCTGAGGTTCTCCTCTACCAAATGAGGTCACTTTTTTATACACTTCTTCTGCTCTCCCACTGTCACGCTTTTCCTATAGCTGGAAGGAGCAGCAAATAATGGAAATATTTGTGGCATTACCTCAGTGTCCGATGAGGGGAATAAAAGAGGGGAATGTGTCTATCCCTAAGCCAGAGAGAGGGAGTATTCCATTGAAATCTTGGGTAAATAAACCAGATCTGAATGAGATAAATATATCCCGAATATCAATGTTTGGCATACAAAGTGATTTCTTTAAACGAAGACAACAAATAAATCACTTGCTTTCTATACAAATTTCGATGACCCTTAAAAGTATCCAAATATCAACAGAACATCTAAAGTCTCCTATAAGTTGTAGTACATGAAGAGTACACTTTGATGATTGATCTGATTATACAATCTGATCTGATTGTGTATATTCTTTTGTTTACACAAAGAAGATCAAATTATGCCAACTCAAAGTAGAATCGTAGTAGTAGAATCGCTCGAAAGAAGATCTCTTTGGCAAAACAACAACTAAATATACATATAGTAAACACATATATCGTTTATTGATCTTCGATGGCTGCCTGAATCAACAGAACAGCAGTAGTCGGTGGAGGATCGTATGCAAATACCAGGAATTTTCCATATATTACCTCGAAACGAAACCCGAGATGCCCCTCCACCGCCTGTGGGCACCATGACGTATACGCAATGTGTGGCTAAAAGAGTGCCAAAGCCTGGCCTTGGATTATGGTGCCAGCACCAAGTGCCACAGTCTGTCCGTCTCTCTCTCTGTGTGTTTCGGTGTGTCTGTCGTCTGCTGATGACGATGGTGATTAAGTCTGCCATTGGATTAGTGGATGTTGGATGTTGGTCGATGGATGGATGTGTTGGCCAACTGTAATAACTGCCGCCTGCCACTTGGAGGCGACGATAGCACCGACGAAAACAATCACAGACACAGGCGGACAAAGAACTTCTTGGCGATGGCAGTTGTTCCCCAGAGTTTGAGGCGTTTGGATGCAGTCAAAGAAGAACGTTCTACCAAAGCCAAAGACAAAACCAAAAAACCAAAGCTAAAAACAAAGAAGCACAAATGGATATGGAAACGGAAACGGAGGCAACGAAAGAGGCCAGCGAAAGAGCGGAAGAAGAAGTAGCTGCAAAGGAGAGTTTCTCCAGTCCGTCCTCCTGCCAGTTTCCCTTTGACATTAATCCGTACTTCCCCTTGGTTTTCGATCCATACGTTGCCTCCAAATATGGCTCCCAGGTGCGTGAACGCAAGATCGATCGCTGCTTGAAGCAACTCCAAGAGGCCCTCAAAGGCAACGACAAGTAAGTGAATCGTAGCATTAGATAGACCGTGGATTTCCCTGGGAAAACTTCACCCCTAATCCACCATCAATTATGTTCAAATGTCAATTGGCAAATTGACCGACAATTGTAGCTTGGATTTTGTGTAAATAATTGATAGGCAATGCCCAATGTTTGCCCGTTTGCCCCATCTTGCCCATGGCTGGTGGGCTGTGGCATGTTCTCCTCTCCTGCTCTGAGCCTCATGGAATCATGGAGCTCACGATTCCGAAGCCCTGCCCCACAGTCATCTCTAAAAGTGAGTTGTCTTGCGGCGGCTGTTCCGGGGGCGGGGCATTACCATTTCAGGAGACTGTAACTAATCACAAATGATAACATTTGCATGTGCAAACAAGCAGAGAGACGGACGGACGGACGAACGGACGGAGGTGCAGAGGGATGGCTATTTGCATACTTAAGTGTGCAGTTATTACCTTGTTATATCGATATAAATAACAACTGAGATGCAGATGCAGAGGCAGATAGAGTTGCAGCCACAACAAGAAGAGTTGCACATGCAGGAGGAGGACAGATACAAAGATACAGATACAAACAGGAGACGGAACTAGGAGGCTGCTGCTGCTGCCTAATGAATCCTTGTTTGTTCTAATAAGTTTTGAATTCATTATTGATTCGCACAACAGACAAACAGATTTGCATTTGGATTTAAATTGCCAGGAATTTCCACAGGAATTGTAATTCATTATGCCCTGTACAATGTGGGAAACTGGGGCATGTTGAGTGGCCACAAAACATACAAAAATGTTCCAACATATCAAAGAATATCTAAACTGTTGTCGATCGAATATAGGCTATGGTTTTCGATTCACTCCAGGAGATTTGTTTAGATACTCCTCGATTAATGGGTATCTTATAGTCTTAATGTCATGCCAAGAGGGTTTCCAAACATGTTTAAATATTCAAAAGGAGCCAAAAGGAGGCCAGGCCCCAAAGCATATTAAGTATACGTAAGGGTGAGCCCTCAGATTGATTAAAGTTATGTTAAGGCAAGGCAGCAATGGTTGGGAGTGGAGAATATACAGACGCACATATGTGCATATGTATATACATACATACCTATATCAATTTGTATCTGCCTGTGTTACTTGACAGGCCTGAAATATATTGTATGTACATTTGTATAACACTTTCCTCTAACCCGCCATCAAATCGATGAACAAATACATTTTCCAATGGCAATATTTAATCCCATTTACATACATACATTTTGCCCACCCCCCACTCCATCGATACAGTGGAATATTTATCACCAGATCAACAAAAAATGCAAGCAAATTAAATAATGAAGATTGCATTTTAACGCACAAACACCCACAGAGAAAGAGAGTGAGGGAGAGTATCTATGAACCTGCATCTGTATCTGCATCTCTCAATTTATGATTGAATTGTCACATTTCGCATATTTTGCAGCATGCATTCCACATGCCACACATTCGAGTGGCATATATGTACATTCATATATGCATATTATTATATCAGCAATAATTTGTTGCACATTTCGTTTTTGACCACAAAACACTGGGAATCAATAGCACAAAAATGTTAGTTCCGATGCGTGTAAATATTGAATTCAATGGGGAACAAAAAAATGGCACCATCATCGGCAACGCCAACAGAAATATTAATCGAAATGAAATAAAATTGTTGCTGCGGTGATAATTCCACACAATTTATGCATACAAAAATATGATAATTGCAAACATTTGAACCCAAAAACGTGGGTAGGGAGGGGACGGGAGGGATGGTTTTCCTGGTTTCGGAAAATCGGTAAATGTATGCCATATTTTAAGCGGTGCAAAAGCTGATTATAATTGAACATTTTGTAATGGTAAATGGGGCGAAAAATGATGGAGAAAATTGAATCAAAAATATATATATTTTAATAGGAAATTTAATAGAATATCCATCCATCTATAAGCTTTAGCGAAATCGTATAATGAATTGATATGGTATTTGTATAAAGGGGTATATAAGGGGCTATAATTGGGACGTTATATATTACTAAATTAGTATTTTCTCCTTTTTCCAAATCTCTATTTTTCTCAATGAAAGTTTGACTCTCTGGCACTCCATTCGCGGAGAAGAACTCTCCTTAAAAATAAGAAAATTCTCTGAAATTATTCCTTGTATCTATGTTAATATTATCCAAGCATCCCATCATCTTTGAGGGATATCTTGTTAGGAAATTTCATTTAATTATAAGGTTGAAAAATCTTCAGAATTTAAAGAACTCAAATTTTCCAAACGAGTAAGAAACATACATATATACATAATCTGAAACTTTATCCTTCATTTTTGCCTAACTCTCTCTCTCTCACTCACTCTCTCTCTCCCTCTTCGTTCTGCTCTCTTCGTGGTTGTTGTTGTTGTTGTGAGCTTTATTTTCCATAAAGCGCTGAGCATAAAATTAATTTACTAATTGATGAGGCCCTGATCTCAATACGCAAAATACCCCGACGAATTATCATCATCGTCGTCGTCGCCGTCGTCGTCGTCGCCGTCGTCGTCGACAATGCAAACAAGTTGAAATTCAATTACGGCGGAACGACGACGATGAAGGCAAAGATGAGGAGCATAAGGGGTGGATAAGGGGGGATAAGAGGGGTTAGGAGATGGGGTATAGGGGTATGGCAGAGGATAAGAGAGGTGGGAAATGGTAAGAGGAGGCGGCGGCGGCATAAACTGAGAAAAATAATCATAAAGCTACGAGAAAACAAAGCAAAGCAAAGCAAAAAGCTAAGATGGAAAGGGAATTGTGAAATGAAGTGGAGACCCATCGGGTAGGAGGCACAAACAGGGGATTAGAGGGTAATGGATAGAGGGGCGGGGTGGGGGCTAAAGAGCAATAGCAAATATAAGTAAATAAATAAACCGAATAAACTGAAAATTTATTGAAGAAATACGCGCCGCGTGAATAGCAAAGCACAGCACAAAAACGAACAAAAGGCTTCCCATCCGATCCGATCCGAACCGCACAGCACCGCACAGCACCGAAAGACGACACGCATTCAGAAGATGTGATGTGATCGATAGAAGAGAGCAAGGGGGAGGGTACAGAGATTGTGGGGGGAGGCAGGGGCTACAGATCCAATGGGGGAGGAAAGGCTACAGATTGATAGAGGAGCGGGGGGGCCCATCGGGGCACAGATATAGGCGACAATAAGTAAAACCAAAATCAACTTAAATCTCACACCCCAACCGACAGACGACAGAGGACAGGGGAGAGGGGACAGACGGCAGCCAATGGATGATGACGCCAATGACGACGACGACGACGACTGTCGACTGTCGACAATTAGAATCGAAATGCTGCCCTGTCCATGTCCCTCCATACCCCCATCAATCGAACACAAACCCATAAGTAGATACAGATACTCTCGTACAAAGATACAGATACATATAGAGACGCAGCGACACTTCAAGGTTCCATTTCTGTGCGGCAGCCGCAGCCTATGATGTGCATTGAACGATTTCACAATATTTAATAAATAATTTCATAATTGTTTGGCTTTTTTTGAGTGAAATTCAAATGAAATTCAGGGAATGAAACCAAGGGGCAGCGCAGGCGAATCGAAGCAAAGGATACCCTGTACTCCAACCCCTTAGAGAATCAGATCTCAAAGGAAGGATATACGAGACTTGCATGAGTATAGACTATCCACCTTTTGACTGATTCTGATTCAGATATATCTTTCAGTAGTATGTTATGATAGGATCGGATCTTCTTGATTTCACTTGATGGATGCACTTTTTCAAGCTATTCCAAAGTTAGCTTCTTGCTTGCTATTCCAATATTCCGTCATGGAAAGGTCGATCGATCCTTTGTTCTCTTTGTTGGCAAACGTCTGCTCAAAGTCGTACCACCCTCCCTCCTTCTCGTCCTCCTTTTAGAGGGTATGCGAAGAGGCGCCCAAAAAGATTTCTGGCTGCTGTTGGTGCCTTCTTCTCTTTTGCACATAATTTAATTTTAGTTGCTTTTTCTTTCTTCTTTTTTCCCTCCCCCTATCTCTTTGCCTTCACCCCCCCTCTTCCTCGTTCTTCCTTCTCTGTGCCACCACCCTCTACGCCCTCCCCGCCCTGCCCGCCCTCTCCTCCCTCTTCTTCTTCAGCCTGTTGTGTACTCAATTAAAAGGCAAAAGACCAAAAACCAAACCAAAAACAAAAGCAACAAAATGGAAAATTATTCCGAGAATCATCGACCAGCAGCACAATTAAAACAGAAGCGAAGGAACGAGAAGGAAAAGAAGACAGTGGAAGAGGGATAGAACGAATTTAAAGAGAGAGACAACAGAGATGGAGATAGAAAGAGGCCAAGAGAGAGACAGAGAGTGTGTGAAAGGAACAGTAAGGAATTTTTGATATTGGATAGAGAGACAACTGGAAAGTTCAAAGATAAAGATAATGAGGTGGCAGTTGAGTGGGGAGAGAGAGAGGGGGAGGCTGTAGTATGGAGTATGGAGTATAAGTGGAAGAGTGGGTCACCCGCCCGCCCCTGGAATGCCATGGAAAACTTTTCGTCTCTTTAATTGTTCAAGTGCCACTCAGTTTGCCTGCGTCTGTGTACGTGTCCGTGTCCTGCCCCAAAAACCCGTAATTGCTGCAGGAATTACAAAAAATTCGGAGAAAAATAATTTCCAAAAGCTTTTCCAAAAACATAACTAATTTAGGAAGGTTTATGCAAGTTTTGCTTTCAGTTCCTTTCAAAAACTGTGGAAATGGGTCTAAATTTAGGATAAAACGGAACACTTTTGGCGCCCAGAAATATGCTAGGGAACTACGGAAGGATATCCTGGAGAGTAGCCTTGAAGATCGATTCATTGATTAGCTTTCAAGACTCCTGCAGTTCTGATGTTTGAAACCCCAAAGACTATTTCATATGAAGGGACTTTTCAGATTCAAAAAACCCAATAAATATCATCAAGTACTTTTGTGAGATCTCTTTGTAATTGTAATACCAAAAACTCCAGCAATTGCTCCATCAAATATCTACCCCCAAAAAAACACACATTTCTAATTTCTAATACGCACTTTGTTCCAAGTAGCAACCCCATTCCTTAGATTCCCTTCATTATATAAACACATACATGCATGCATATATTCACATTATTTCAATGACTTTCCCTAACAATAAACCAATTGCCAATGGTATTTATAGTTCCCGCCCAAAAACAAATCTCATTATAGACTTTTGGAAAAACCAGAACTAGAATAGAAAAAAACTATATTTATTGTTTTCGAGGCAACTTGTGGCAATGTATTTTCGCTCTTTCGCTCATCTTTTCGACCGACTTTGATTTTGATTTCGATTCCATTTCCATCAAGTCTTAAGAATCCACACACGCAGCAATCATTGTGTATAGTTTTGTGTATATAAAGAGTGGAGAGCGTGTGTGTGTGTTTTCATTGGCTTTTAGAATATGGGAAATAATTTACAAAATAAATTAAAGCCATCTGGCATTAGGCAGATCGTTAGCCGCACACAAAAAATTAGGAAAATGAGAGTGGAAATGTACTACAAGCACAACTTTCCATGGAATGCGGATGGGAGGCCTCTTCTAAGTTTTCCCTACACCGCACAATCTGCAATTAAATTTCAGGCGCATCTTTTAGTTAATTAAGCAATTTCAATCAGAGAATCAGAGAGGGAGACTATGCGACTGCGACTGAGACTGAGACTCAGAGTCGAATGAGTCGAATGAGTGGCAGGGCCTCTCCAAGTTGACTTGAGTGGCAGCGAAAGAACAATACGCGTAATACGAAGGCGAAAAGAGGGTTTTTGCATGCCATAAATTATAGAACAAATTATGCAAATCACCAAAGAAAGAGTCCACAACAGAAAAAGTGAGAGAGTGAGAGAGAGGGCCTCCAAAGAGTGGGAACGATGACGACAACCAAGCCAAGCCAAGCCAAGCCATCCGTCGCTGCAATTGTGGAATTAACTGCAGTTGGCAGTCACTTAGAGAGAGAGAGAGAGAGAGAGAGAGAGGGGGTCCCTAAGGGTAGGGGCATTCAGCAGAATGGGGGAGTCACAAAGTTGGTTGGTTGCAAGGCAAAATTAAAAATCCAATGACCGGGCACAAAAATCACAAACAAAACCGTTGTGGAGCCGCTGGGGAGGATGGGGAGGAAACCCCAGTGCTAGGTACCAGAAGCCATTTGAACGACTTGGCGGGGGCGAATCGAAGAGTAAACAAATAACAAATACCCTATATATAGGACGGACTGAAGTGGTACACAAGTCTATAATACTGAAAATTATTGAGACATTTTTATTATTATTTAAAAGCATAAATAAAATCACTGAAATTCTTAGGAATTTATGAAAAATATGATGAATGTGCTGGAAACTGATTGAGAAATCCAAATTCCCAAACAATTGCGTTTACAGGGTATTAAATTGCAGTCAGGTCAGACAGAATACGAGTTGTGGTAGCAAAGACAATGATAAACAGAAAGCAGTGGGAGACACTCTGTGGGCCTCTTCGTTGGTGGCAAATTATGTGATTAAGATAATTAATTGCCTTAATTAAAGATCAATAATACCATGGACAATGGTGGAATAATGAGCAATGGCATAATTTGCAACTGAATGGAGGAGACAGAATGCATGAAAGAGAAGAGGCTATGTGGAATGTGACAGATAAAGGGAAGCTGCCAAGGAATGTAGTAAAAGAAATTCAAGAACTATTTACTATAGCTATTGTGGGGTTTCTTGTTTCTTAAATAGACTTCCAATTCCAGAAGTTCTATAAGGAGTGAAACTCTATGTATAGCTACCACAAAAATCACAGTTATCCCTTGTGAAAGTTCAATAACAATTATTCATCTGCCAATAACCCTAGATCTTCGCTTTCTATGGAAAATCTCAGTCTCTCCCTGTTCCCTGTTCCCTGCTTGCTGCCCCCTGCTCCCTGCTCTCTCTCTCTCTCCCTTTGATTCATATAATTTGCCATAGCAAATGGACAAATTTTCAATTCTCTTGCTATTTCTATAGAGAGTTTATTAAATGCATATATCCATAAATAACGAAACGGATGGCAGAGAGAGAACAATGGCGCGATGCTCGAGAACATCATATGGCGTAACCCCCAAAATGAACCTCATAAATGGCAATAAATGTCGCACCACTTAAGGGTTAAAAGACTTGAATCCGATAAACGAAACCGAAACCGAAACGGGAATAAAAGTTCAAGTCTACAAAGCGGCGACAGCGGCGACAGCAGCGACAGCAGCAGCAGCGCCTCGCAGCGGGTGATCCGACGGGCAGACCAAAAAAAAAGGCATTAGAGGTACATAGTTCCCTCCCCTGATGATCCCCGCACCCACACCACACCACAGCACACCACCTCCCTTACTTTTATTGTTTAGTTTTTGTTGCTGTTTTGTTGATGTTTAACATGCAATTCCGATTTGGCATATAATTTTTTAATATTCGCCAAGAGATCAACATCATCAGAGCCCAACGGGAAGGAGGTGGAGGTAGGGTAGGGGCGCAGGGTGGGCCGGTGTGGGGGGTGTTTGGACACCCGCTGTGGCATATTGGGTGACAAAAATGTCAAATGCGTAGAGCGGCAGCAGCGGGGGGCACAGAACAGATACATACATATATGTATAGTAGCAGGGGCATGGGGCTCTGAGCTAATGTCTGACGCAAGCTGAATCCGCATTAGAACCTCTGCATCTGTTTGGCATTCATCTCCATCCAGGGTATATTGAAGCGAATGTGTGGGGGGCAGTAATTTGGAACCCATTCGGAAACCCCACTCTACAGCCTGCACACACATTTGTGCTCCATCTTCAGTGCGGACTTACCTTTAACTTAACATACCTTTCATCTGCACAGATTACCAACCCCCCTCCTCCCCTAAACGCCACCCCTGTCAAGGTGAGCGGAGACATCTACTTAGTTCCCGTCAAGCATTTTCATATTCATGAGACGCTTGTCTCTCTCTCTCCCTCTCTCTCTTTGTCTCTCTGTATCTCCATCTCGAAGTTCCAGCTTCTCTCATTTGCTCCGCTTGATTTTCGAACATTTTTACGCTGTCTTATGGGGCCAAATGGCTGGGGAGTGGGAGATCGGAAATGGGGGGTGGGTGTGGCAGATGCTGGCGCAGGGGGTAGCTGGGGTAGCAGGGGGCGTTCTGTGCACGTGTCAATTGAAATGAATGTCGCCAGGGTACCCGGCATCCCGCAGTCGTTGTCCTCGTCATCTCCACTGTCCTCCCACTCCCTGCCTCCCCCTCCTCCTCCTCCTTTGGGCACTCGCTGTGTGTATGACTAATCTTTGACGGTGGCTTTTGTTGTCGTCATCGCGTCTTGGCGAACCAAATTGTTGTGGAACAATGGAGAATAAAGCATATAGAGAGAGAGAGGAAGAGAGAAAAAGACAGGGACTCGGAGGTCCATATATAAGATAGCCGACTGGGGATTACCGCTCTCTCTCTCTCTCTCTCTCTCTTGGAAGGGTATAAGAATGAGCCGTGGCGAAAGGTCCTGTAAAGGGCGAGCGATTTGTGACAGATTAATGTTAAGAAACGAGCCATGGAATGCCTAGGATTCCCAAACAGTTGGAACCCTAGGGGTATATGATGCATGTAGTTCGGTCTATCTTTGAATTCTAGTTCTAGTGCGCTGGAATTGAACTGTGATTAAACTGTAAATCAAAGCAAGGCCGCAAATTAATCGAAAACAAGCATTTCTAACACCTTTTAATGGCACTTGCTGAAGGCATTGTACATACATCCTTTCATATTCAAAACCACCTACCACTCCCCCCCCCCACCACCCGGTCACATTCCAATCAGTGTTCTGATACCAAAGAAAGTACCACAATGTAGTCGTAGACATTTCAACCCTCCAGAGGGTTCCATCCTTCCTTCCTTCCATATGCACTCGTGCGGGCATCGATTGATTCCTCATTTCGACTGGGAGTGCAGCAAACAGGACACAGGACACAGGGCACAAGGCCCAGAACACAGAACACAGGACACAGGACGCAAAGCGTAAAAGGCAGCAACCGAAACCGAAACCAAAACCGAAAAACCAAAAGCGAGAAGAAGAGGAGAAGGGCGAAAAATTGCGTAGCAGTCGAGCATTAAACCCCTAAAGACACCCTTAAGCACCCTCAAGTATTTACATTTGAAATTTCACACAAATAAACTCGTCGACTGTCGATTGCTCTGCCTCTTCCACTCTGCCTCTCTGCCTACCTCCCTCCCACCCCATTGATATCCTTCTCAAACCTCTTTGATACCCGTCCTCCATTCTACTATATCCTTGCCATACCTCCCACTTTAATGGATCTGGCATCCCTTTTTCGGGCATCAAAATTAATAATAACAATAAATTGAAAATGGCAGACCCCGACAGAGCGAACGAGGGCGGAGAGCAGACGGGTCTGTGTGTGTCTATAAACCAGAAGGTATTTTACCATTTTAAGAGGTACGAGTACGAGTACGAGTATTAGTACGGGTACGGGTATATGTATATGTGCATATATCCATCCATGCCCTCCCCTTTCTCCTGCATGTCTGTCAACATTTTGCAGTCACTGTGTGTACGTGTATGCCGCCTGGTGGTTGACGGCTTTTTCGGTTTCCATTGCAATTGCATTTTCACTTTACAATAGAATCCGAGGATGGAAGGGTGCCCGTTCCCGTGTGCCCGTGTGCCTCTGTACCCGTGTGCCCTGGCCTGACACTTGGCCACCAGGCGTGTTGCCATTTATGCTTTTTCATATTGATTTTCCTCCAACCAGCAGCAGCAGCAGTCGCAGTTCCTCTCCCCTTTCTCTCTCTCTGTCTGTCTCTTTCTTTGTCTCTCTCTATCCCTTCCCTTCCCTTCGATTGGGTTTTGTGTCTTTGTCTTACGTGTTTGTGTATTGAATTTCAAATGAATCGATTAGCTAGGTTTTGCCTTCACTTAGCCCATTGATTTGCTCGTTGTTCTCTCGTTTTTCCATTACCATTTCCCCCATTTCCACATTCTGCCTGGCTGTTGTGCTTCCACTTTTCCCCACTATCTCTCTCTCCATCTCTCTCTCTCTTTCTCTCTCTGCTGCTGTTGTTTGCTTTGCCTTGCATTTAATTAACTTTTATGAGCATTTCCCCCACATTGTGAATGAAAACGGAAGGTTACCTGAGACCTGGAACAGACCTCAGATATGAGACACTTACGAATGCGGTGTGTAGATGCACTCAATCAGCGGATGAGCAAATGGTGTTATATCTGCTTCGATTAGTGATTTAGGAATGCCTGAGGGAAGATCTATCATCGATTGGGCGGGGGTTCCAAGTTTTGGTTAATCATGTACTCCAGTTGTTCTGTTCTTCAATCGAGGAATCTTCACTGAAGTCTTTCAAAGAAACTCTTAAATATGTTAATGCGTTGTTAAATGCTCAATATACAGAGTCTTACAACTGATAAATACCTCACTTATCGCTGAACTAAGTACCGCTTTAACAGTCCCCAAAGAAAAGATCTCTCATCTTCCACTAAACCACTCAAATACTCACCCAAAAGTTACCCAGACTTTTACCTGAGACTTTTATTCAAATTGAACCCAAATCAACGCTTAGGAACCCCCTTACTCTTTACCCTTTGCCCTACAGAACCATTTAAATATTCCCCTTCCCCCCCAACCCCGAAGAATTTAAGTAATTTCGTATAATTTCCTTCTATTATGATTTTCAATTTTCACCAAAAGTGACTTTCAACACTTTTAATTTGCTCAGGCTGCTGCTGTTGATGCTGCTGCTGCTGCCGCTGATGCCGCTCAGGCAGTCACACAAATCGCATCGTTCAAGAGATCGCCTGGAGGCGCATAGCCAGAGATTTCATGGGGTTTGTTGCGGATTTGCCAGGCAAATTTTATTAGCCTGTCCTTAGGGCAAACACACACAGAGGGGTGGCAGAAGGCGGCAGAAGGCAGGAGGCAGAGCCCAAGTCAGGGCTCAAGGATGTTGGCAGACAGGCGCACAGCATTTGCTGAAGGAACTTGAACCACCACCAGAATCAGAATCAGCGGCAGCATCAGCGGCAGCGGCAGCGTCATCCTCCCATCTCCATCCCTTCTCAAAAGCCAGGAGCACCACCACAGAGCCTCACTGAGTGGTTTGACATTTGTGCTGACGCGCGAACGTATGCACACAAGGATGTGGACGATGATGTGAATGAGAAGAAGGATGAGAGGATGGGAATGAGAGGATAGGGATGACGATGAGGATGAGGAAGGATGTGGATGGATGTGGATGTTGAATGGAAGGATGTTGAATGTTGTAGTAGTAGGGATTGATGTGATGTGCCTTGTGCCCAGGGTTGAACTTGCGCCGATAATCTCGATAATGAAGTGACTTTGCCTCTGCATGGTCATGCATCCTGTTTTCGCTTCCTTGTTTACGAGAATATCCTCCGCTCACTGTCGTCTACGCTTTTGATATCCGGTTGCGATTCCGGCGTCTCTCTCCCTTAAGTGGTGGGTTTTTTTATTTTTTTTTTATATTTACTTTTCTCTTTCTCTCTCACCCTCTCTCTCTCTCCCTCTCTGTGTGTGTGTGTGTGTGTGGAACGGTTCTCCCTCTGTTGCTTTTGTCGCCTTAGACTTTTGACCATTTTGCACGGAAATTGAATTTAAATTGAAAGTTTTTAACCCCAGCAGTGCGATAATCTAGATTTCAAGTCAATACCTGAGAAATTTCAATGAGACTGAGACGGTGACTGAGACGTAGACGTCGACAGAGACGGAGACCCTGACAAAAGGTGTACTTCCTCCCTAGAAAAATCGTACCTTTCAGAATTCTATTAGCAAACAAATTTACTGAAAAACCCCAGAGAGGAGGGTTGTAGGGTTAGGACCATGACACACACAGAACACGATATTTTGAGTGTAGATAAATGAGACAATTGTTCCATCTAATTATCTGATAATGCCAGCGATTTCAATGATAATGAAGCGATCTCTGGCACACAGAGCGAGTGGAACTTCAATGTGGGGTGAACAAAGCCAAGAACAACAAATACCCCTTGGGCGGAGAGGTAGAGGGGTTGCTAGCCCTCTAGAGATTCATATCTTTCGTGTTTGTTTAGACACACAGATTGGTTAGGGATTGAACTTTAAGAATACATAAGTGAACGAAGATTGTTTGAAGATCGCTAAGGAAATACTCGTGGATTGAATGGAAGTTAGAATGCTCTGCGGGAAGAGTATTCAATGGATGTTTACTGTGGGACTTATAAAACCATCTTGCCACAAAGGATTGATCTGTGAAGCAAAGATCGTTGGGCTCTGCAATAATAATGAGAAGTTTTATGCTAGAAGATTCTACACCATAAGGGGATCTGATCTGTAGATCTGTGCACACTTCTCTGGGAACAAGCAATAAGTATCTCCATGTCGAGTCTCCACATGCCTTATCTCACGTTCAACTCTTCGCTTTGATTGCCTCTAATCTTAACTCATGCAATGCTCTTCGCCTACCATAATTTCTTCCCCATTTTACAGGGCACTTCCTTGAGCAACCCTCTGGGTCCAGGTCCAGGTTCAGGTCCTGGTCCAATCCATGCATATGTTCTATGTATTTGGGCTTGAGCTTGGGCTTGGGTTCGGGTACGGGTACGGGTTTCCCACCCGCTTGGGCGACGGCGACGGCTGGTTATTGCTTTTCATATTTTTCCTGTATTTATTTCTTTCCAATTTTTCGTTGTTGTTGTTGTTAGCTTTTGCGTTTTGCGTGTTTAACCCTTTGAGGTTACATTTTGGCGTGTGTACCAGAGAGAACCCCATACCATACCGTACCATACCATACCATTCTGAAAAAAGGTTCGCATTTACGCACCAACAAGAAAAAAGTGGAAAAAAATGCGGACAGAAAAGGATTTCTTCGAACAAACCGATGAAAAGTAAAAGCTCAAATAAAAATACATAAATTTCTAGGTATACATATACATACACATGTATGTATGTACATGTGCATATACTTTTGTGTGGAAATGTAAATACATATACGTCGTATTGTACTTTTGTGTGCGAGTGTGGTGTACTCCTGATGGTTTTTTCGTACATTTAATCAGAAACGATGACGCAAAAAGAGTTCAAAGAATACGAATACGACGAGTATTACCCCCGAGATGGAAGCTACCCCCAGAAGCGAAAAGGGCTGCTGTTGCTGCTGCTGCTGCTGCCTGGGGAGTGTTCTACCCACACCTTATAGAGGAGGATATTTAACCCTTGCAACGGGTGTGCGTGTGTGTGTGGTTGTGTTTATGTGTTTTAGGGAAGTTATTATTGTGATTATGATGATGATTGCTTCGCATAACTCTGTCTGAGCTTTGAACTTGAAAGAGATTCCGATTGCCGCACCGAACTCTCTAGAGGAAAGATATCATATGCTAAGGAGTTTTACCTGAACAGGGGAGCTGTCGTTTAAGCCGGAAGTGCTTCAGGTAGTCATTGAGAGACGTCACCCTGTCTTCGGAGCGCAACAGGATGCACATTAGGAACCGCTAAGAGTCTCAAGAGAGACAGAAGGATCGGCCAGAGAGAGAGAGAGTGAGCGCAAGAGAATAGCCGTAGCAACCACCAAAAGTGCCATCAACCGAAGAGAATTTAGGCTCTGAAATAGCCCACAAATAGAGGTGCTTCTCTTCTCAAAGGGAGGCTCTGCTGTACATGGATGAAAGAAGGAACATTATCAGTAGAACAGGAACAAGAACCAGAACCAGGAACAGTAGTAGACAACACAACGGACAACAAACATCCATTCCACACACAAAACAGACAATTATCGGGCTGCCACGCAGCAGTCACGACGACGACACTTATCCATGTGTAAAGCGATATTCCAAGCGGAACAAAACAGGAGGCGCACCATCGATGCGATACGATGCGATGCGATGCTATGCTATGGTATGCGATTCGATGGCATGGGATGGGATGGGTAGGATGTGTGTGTGGATTGGAGTGTAGTGGAGTGGTATCTCTCTCTATCTTTCTCACTCTCTCTCACTCTCGCTCTGAATGGAGTGGAGTGGAGCGTGCTCTGGCTTTGTTGTAGGATATCCTTGACATTTGCAGTCGTCAAGCGGGTTTCCACCTCGGGATGGAATGGAGTCGGAGTCGGAGATGGAGATGGATGGTTTGTGGATTCTTTTGCTCTACTACGGTTCACGCACTTTAGCTCTTTGGTGCTCTGGTGCGGTTTATTGGTTTGTAATAAGCTCTTTGAAGTGTTTAATTGAAGCTTTTGTTAAGCAATTAGAGGAGGCTAAAGTGAAGAGCCAAAGAGCCAAAGAGCCACAGAGGTGTTGTCCATAATAATGATGATGATGACGATGGTGAGATGGTGATGCGGTAGGGAAAATAGTGGAACGAGAGATACAAATATCTTGACTTGGGGTTGGGGGTTGAGTGAACTGGAAAATGAGTCTTGGGAAATTGGTTTTTACCTACTTGTCAGCGTTTTGTCCTATTTTTGACGCTCTGCCTGCCTTTTTTTTCTCAGATACAAATGTATCTTCTGGTCGGGTCGTCCATCTGTATCTCTCTCTCTCTCTCTAGCATCTCTTTGGTTTTATTATTTATTGTAGCCGCATTTTTATTTTTGTGTATCTATGGAATGTAAGCAGACAGCGGCATTGCATTCGAGCATCTTCTACTCAGGCAGCATCTTGTTTTTGCCTCACACACACACACACACACACAAAGACACAGATACAAGGCTACAGATACAGGCTGCATACACAGCCACCGATACATAGCTCATAGAGCAAACAGTTGAAGAGTCAGTCAGAGATTCAGAGATTCAGATTCCGATTCCGAGCGTCGCATGCAAACGGCAACAAAAACAAATGGGGAAAAATGGAATTATCATTGACCGATGATAATGATCATGATTGAATGAGGAACATCATTATAATCATCGTCATCATCATTATCGTCATTGAGTGGAACGATGGCCCAGAGGCCAGAGGCATCTCTCGTCATCATCTGCCTTCTGTTTGTATGTTTTGGAAGTGGAGTCTCTCTATAGATCTGATCGTTTCAAATCTTCTCTGAAATGGCGATGATTTCGTGAGGGACTAGATCCTTCTTTTGATTGATCTGATGTGATAGGTGAGCTGATCTTGAGACTAGGTTGAATAGTGTTTTGATCGTCTGAAGATTGACTTGATGGATCATTGGATGGATGTTAGTCAAAATAGTGATTTCTTTTATTGACATACAAGTTGGGATGGAATGAGAGTCCGAATATGTGTAATATTGTTTTTCATGCCTCCTTAAGCTCGATCGATTTGATCTTTAGTGAAGATTCTAAATATTTTCCTGATCCCTTCAATCAGAAATGATCAGACTTCTCCATATATGTATCATTTATGATCTGCTTATAATCGTTCTCTTATCTTGTATCTATCCTTTATTCTATGCAGTGATCTAAATCTTTGTCACGCTCCCATCTCTACTTTAATTTTCCAACGTATGTACATATGATGCCACGCATTTTTCTCTGAGGAATTTTCCTCTCTATTTGTTGTTGCTGCCACTGATGCTGTTGCTGTTGCTGCCTCTTGTTGCTGTTGTGTTGTACTTGATTGTGGCATAATTTCTCTCTCTCTCTCTCTCTGCCAGCCTCCCCTCTCTGCCCCTCGCTTGCCCACTGCTTCTTCCCCTCTCTATCCACATCCAAGTGCAGCGCATAAATTTTTTATTTGTTTGGTATTCATCTTATTTCGTTTAATGTATTTTTATTTTCAGCTTTGTTTTTTCCCTCTCTCTCTCTCTCTGTCTTTCTCTCGTATTTTTTCTTCTTTGGTTTCTTTTTTTCATCGCTTGTTTGGTGTTTTTAAGGTAATTTTGTTGTGTGTGTTGTTGTTGTTGTTTTTGTGTGTGTTTTTGGTATTGCGTATAAGTATTTTTTGTGTTAATTTTTCGTTGCTGCTGCTGCTTGCTGTTGCTGTTGCTGTGGTTTACGGGTTTGTTCAGTTTTTCAGTCATTCAACTATATAAAGTATTGTCGTCGTTCCTTCTCTGCCTCTTGTTCATTCTGTGCTCTTGTTGGGCATACTCTTTTAAAGGGTATTTCGCCTTTGGTCAGCACGTTTCGCTCTGTTTCTATGCAAAGAAATCTCTTAGTACGAGTGTAAAAGTGGGTTAGATCCATCTTTTTGGTTCCACTCTCTATATAAGTCGCAATTAGACAGATCTTATATGAAAAATCGCTGCTTAAAACACCTTTTTTCTTTTGAATATATTCAAATATAATCATTACATGCACGATCATTATAGATCACTTTTACTTCTGAAGATAATCTTAACAGCAATACAAATTTAAGGGCTCGAAAGATTTTATCCCTATTTAACGATCAAATATAATAAAAGTTTGAATGGAAAACAGTTTGTTCAATATATCATATATTTACATGATGAACACAACATTGGATCTTCAAGAGTATCTACAGATTCGGGCTCCCTAAGGCTACATATACATATGTACATCTGTATATAGGGTATGTATAGATATGTATATTTCCCTTCGTTGTTGGTGTGGTATTCATTTATTATTCGTTTCGTTTCGATTTCGTTTATGTACAACGCACTTTTTCGATGTTGTTGGTGTTTTTGTTTGTTGTGGATCGTTGTTCCAAGAGTTGTGCTGTTGTTGTTGTTTTTGTTGTTGTTGATGTTATTGGTATTGTTGTTGTTGTTTCTGTTGTTGAAGCGTGGGCATGTGGCATCCACTTTTGTTGTAATTGTTGTAGTTTGGGGGGCAACTGCATGAATAATTATTAAGTTATGCGGAGGGAGGCAGAGTGAATGGTGAAGGTAGAGGGGAAGTGGGATATAAAAGAGGGAAATGACGAAGGGAAGAGGCACAGAAGGAGGGCGGAAGGAGGAGTTGGAGGAAGAGGAAGTGGCATTACTCTCTTTGCCTCTCTTGAATTTGTGTTTTATTTTTAGGATAATTTCCAATCGTTTTTGTTGGTACTGAAAATATTTATAGTTTGAGGGCAAAATACCCCAGTCCTTGTGCCTTTTTGGGAAGATAACGAAGTGCAGTGACGAAGGGAAGTACTTCCCCCATACAACACCAAGAAATTAGAGTGCGATTCTGTGTATAAGGAACTATTGGGAATTCCAATCCAATTTGGAGCAATTTGAAGTGGATATCCCTTTTGGATTTCAAAGCAAAAAAAACACAAATCAACATATTAAAAGCCAATCAATGGCTCTCATTTCACAAATTTCCTAAAGTTTCACCCATCCCACATATCATCTTGTTATGACACTTTGAAAATCAGCTTAAAATCCAACAATTTTAAAGTCGAACAAACTCCCTTTTGGAACATGAGATCCTGCAGATTAATGTTACTGTTTTTTCATGGACTTTAATTAGGCTTATTAATAGAGAGAAGTCGTTGCGTACCGCCCTAGCACTCGTGGTAATCCGCCATGGCCATATCAATTTACAGGAACACGAAAGAACACGAAGGAAAACCCTATAAACACCACAACATGAGCATGGAAAACCGAACAGAATTCCGCCCCAGAGAGAAGTTGTGGCAGTGGCAGCGGCAGCGGCAGCATTTTCATTCATTCCGAAAGACAAGAACCGGGGAATCGAGTTGTGGAAAGGAGAGATGAGATGGGAGGAGATGGCATGGCATTGAGGGGGGAAATTCCAATGAATGCTTCCTCCACTTCTGGGATCTCTAGAGGCTCTCTCTCTCTCTCTCGCTCTCTCTCTGTCTTTCTCTTTGTTGGGATATTTATGTTTTCATCAAAAGAGCAGGCGAACAATCAAAATGCGTTGCACTCGACTCCAGTTGTGGCACACACAGATGCAGATGCAGATACAGCTGCAGATACGCGCGCACACACACACACACACACACGGACAACCTCGCACTCACTCGCCCATGCAAAGATACAGATACAGCTGCAGGTACTGGGCTAAAGATACAGATGCAGACACCCCCTCCTCACAAACAAAAAAGAAAAAAAGAAAACAAATTTCAATAAAATATTATTACGCTCGCATTTATCGAACGCCGCCGCCAGATATTCAACGAGCGAGTGAGTATCTTACAGATACACGGCCGCCGCACTCGTCGTCGGCATTCCAATGATGATGATGATTGCGACGATGATGATATTCGGCGACGCGTTTCCTTCGCTCAACTTCGGTCGGTTGTGCCTCGGTTTCGGTGTCGGTCGCCAAGCGTTATAAATAAACCATATCCATCAATTGCTTAACTCAAAACAGCGCTAAAAGATACAAAAGAGATACAGCAACAACATAGCCAGCCAGGCCAGGCCAGGCCGGGCCGGGCCAGGCCAGCCGCATATAGAGATACAGATACTATGGCTACAGATACAGATACAGATACATTTGCCCCGAACCGAGAGCCTGAACGCGAACCCGAACCCGAACCCAACCGCACACAAAAATACAACAACAAAAAAGTACCAAACGAACCCAAATAAAAACAAAACAAAATACCAGAAAGAAAAAAAAACCAAAAAGAAACGAAGAAAGACCCAGAGTGGTAGAGAGAGAGAGAGTGAGAGGGGCGGGTGGGTGAGGGAGAGGGGGAAAGAGAGGCAGTGGAAAATAATAAAAATAAAAACGCCAAGAAAATCGTCAGCGTCGACTGATAAAATGCATGAAAACAACAACTCTGGAGAGTGATGGTGCAGAGAGGGCGGGCTGCAGGGGGAGGGAGGAGAAAAAATCTCAAAGTATCTGCCGGCAAGCGCCCCTACAGCCCCGCTCCCCCCTTCCAATAATACTCCTCTCTGCCTATGCTGCTGCTGCTCCAAGTCCCTCGTTGATTTTTCTTCGTTCTCTGCTCTTTTTTTTTGGTACCCTCGATGAAGGAGGTATGATCACTTTGAAACGAAGTATGCAAAACAATGGAAGGAAGGCAGAGTCTTTGTACGAACAACATCTGTATATCTTCAAATTTCTTTCAAGTCGTAAACTGCAATCAAGTATTTTATGTTTCTTTAATATAGTACTTCAAAAGTTGATAAATTCTGTCGAAAGCCAGGGTATCGTAAGCTTCGCTTCCCATTCCTTCGTTCCTTTGCTGCTCATGCTGCTCGCACAGTACAAGCAGCACAGAGCGCCACAGACAGAGTGAGCGAAAGAGAGCGACTGATTAAGGATGGGGGACGGGCGGAGTGAAGTGGGGTAGGGCACTGGCCCAAGGGGGCGGTGGTGAAGACGTTGTCGTTGCCTTTCTTTCACTTTGTGTGGCAGCCAGCCAAGCACTCAGCATAATTTTGCACGCTCTTTTTCTCCTACGTATTTCGCTGATTATTTTGCCAGGCGTGCAGTGATGGGTGAGAGAGGGGCGAGTCGAGGAGACTCTGCCGTGCACGTGGAAAGGTGTCTCTGCCTTAAACTCAAACCAGCCGCAGCCGCGCCGCAGGCAGAGCCGAGCAACAACAAAAGCAAGACAAGCAAAGTTCATCGTTTACTGCTTCTGCTTTTGCCTTTGCTTTGTGTGTGTTTTCTTTTATTTTTTTTCTGCTTTTGGCTTTTGCCTTTGCCTTTGCACGCATTTTACTAGCATTCAGGAGGGGTATATTTATTGGCAGGTAAGGCAACAGCTTTGGCTGTGGAATAGTAGCCGAACGGCCTTACCTTGTGATTGTTATACCTTGCTTTCGGCCCCAGCAGCCACCTCCCCCAACAACAACATCGGCAAAACAACAGTTACAACAGCCAGCAGTCGCGCTCTCTCGTTGGCTATCTCTGTCTCGTTTACTCGCTCGCTTACAAATACGCTACATATTTGCCGACTGACCGACACAACGGCAGAACGACGAACAGACACTTGCTCTCCTTCTACCTTCCTCTCTACCGCCCACTCTTGCTCTTATCCATTGCCTACTGCTGCTGTGCTGTCGTCTGCTGCTTTGCTATTTCTCTTTTTTTTCTACTACTATTTTCACGCTGCTGCTGCGCTGCGCTGCCCCTGCTTTGCTCTGGCTACATAATTGATTTTAGTGCTGCTGCACTCTCTCAAATGCGCTGCACTCGGCTGATGTCGCAGTCGCTGCTTCTGCTGCTGCTGTTTGCTGCATTTGTTGTTGCTTTTGGCGCTGCTGGCAGTTACTTTTAGTGTAATCTCAACATTTGCTGCCGCTGTCTCGCTGCTGCTGCTGCTGGTGCTGCTGCTGCTGCTGTGAGTGTTCTTCTTTCAGCAGCAACTTCCTAACTCCCTCTGCCCACTCCCTCCCCACTTTCGACGCTTCTTGTTGTTGCTGCTTTTGTTCCTGCTTTTGTTGGTGTTGTTGGTTTTGGTGGCTCTCGGGTTTTGGTTTTGTGAAAACCAGATTTTTGTCGTTTTATGCATTAAATTGTTTTTACAGCCGCATTTAGCAGACGTACAGGGTGACATATCTGCATAGGGTCAAATAATGGAGATGTAATGTAAAAGAGGTGAATGGGAGTTGTGTGGTAGAAGGAGAACTACAAAAATAACATATTTTGCGATCTTGTATGGGCTGGGAGGGATAAAGGATCTGTCAAGTGTGCACTGACAGCACTATAACATATCCTGCAATCCTGTACTACACTAATTGAGCAATAAGCTCACCCTAAGATTTCTTAATCAAAATATGTTTTTGCCATAACCTGTCCTTTAAGAATAGAATATCCTTACATTATGCTAAGCAGAATCTTCTTTCCCGTTTGACACCCTGTGTGGAGGTGTTCCCTACTTGGGAATAAGCGTATACCATAAGCTAATGTCAATGGACACCCTATATAACCATACTACGACTTCCAGTCACAATAACAGGAGCAGGCACGGGGAACAGGAACATTCAGGAATGAACACGCACATAAACAGCCACGACACACACACACATGCACACAACACCCCGCACAGGAGCGAAGGGCCAAGGGATAGGCTTCTGAGGCCTCCTCTCAGTGAGGGGATAAGTGTGGGGGCAGGAGTACGAAACAAGCCAACAACCAACGCATTTACACAGATACAGATACGGATACAGATACTCGTTGAGTGATGACGGAGGAGGAGAGGAGAGGAGAAAAGAGCAGAGCCAGCCGACAAACAGACAGAGAGACGGACAAAACGGACAACGAGACAGACAGAGCAACCAGCCAACCCATTGTACCTCCCCCGCCCCACCCTCCCTCACACGTGCATAAACCGACACCGGCAGCGGCAGAAACAGCGACAGCGTCAGCGTGCGATGACGACTACGACGTCGACGGCCTACAACGCAGTACACTTCCTTTTTACACACAGCCATAGCATATGTACATACATATGTATGTATGTATGTTTGTGTGTATGTGTGGCAGCCCAAACCCAAACCCAAAACACACAAATACAAATGCAAAGCCATAAGCATAACCCAATGAAGCTGCCGCTGCCGCGCCACAGTCGCTGAACCATCATCATCATCATCAACATCGCACAACTGTCGTTGTTGCTGTCGCACTCGAACCTGAAAAAAAGACTTCCTCTGCCAGGACGAAGCGCTGCCTGCTGCCTGCGCTCTCCTTTAGTCCTCTTACTGCTCACTGATTCGCTGTCCCACTCTCTCACATACAAAATTATGACAAGGACTGCCAAAAATCGAGGCAGAACATGTTTAAATAAAATAAAACATAATTTGATGGCAGAGCAACAAACACATTAACACTGCCCTGCCACCACCCTCTGCCCGGACCCAGGCATTCAGCAGCGCCGTCGACAGCGACGTTGGCGTCAACATCATCAATAAATCGCGACGCTGCGACCCCAACCAACGAACCCAAGCCAAACCAAACCAAACGCAACGCAACCGAACTCAACCACCACCACCCACCAAGCAAAAGCAACAAAAGCTTACAAGCCACGCATACAAACGAACTCTCGCTCTCTCTCTCTCTCTCTGAGTGTCTCTCTCTCTCTCTCTTTCTCTCAGACAACGTGCTGTGCTCGTTTGTGTTTTGAAAATTTAATCTCGATATGGCAACAAATATGCTACAATTTCATTGAGATGAACACCCGATACCAAAAAGCCGACGAGAGTTTCTCACGCTGTTCGCTGCAGCTGCACACACGAACCGAACCTCGAACCAAAGAGAGACAGCCAGCGAGAGAGAGAGAGTAAATACACTGCTACATTTTTCTGTGCTAATTGAGTGATAAATTGGGAGTGGATTTTGGCAGCAGCAGCAGCAGAGAAAGAGAGCAGCTAACCAAGAGAGCGTGCGAGCGTGAAATGTATGCGTGTGTGTATGTGTGTGTGTTTGTGTGTGTGAGAGAGGGCAATTGATATGCTCAGATTAAATTGTTAAATGTTTTTTATTCGGCTAATTAAAGTATTTCCATTTTGCGGCCACTCAAACGTGAATGAGTGTAAAGAGGAGAGTAGATGCGTGTATGCTCATGTGTGGGTGGGATAAAATGAGATGGAGATAGATACATCCATATGTAGGTGTTTGAATATTTGTAGATAATATATTTATCTATTACTTAATTTATGCATAAATAAATATTTATTATACATTTTAAATATTCATTCAAAGATTTATGTTAAGCCCCGAAAACATTTAAAAAACAATTAATTTCCGCCCGAAAGCGAAATTTGCATTTTGCATGCCCGCCCGTAAATCATTCGTAAATCAACCACAAATCACAACAATTAAGACAAATGTGCTGAAAAATCTACTTAACGCTCTCCAAACACACACACACACACGCACGCACACAGACACACACGCACGCACTCGCACACACGAGCTCTTTCAAAACAAACGCCGCTACTAAAAAAGGTAGTAGAAATCTACTACCTTTCTACTACTACTCTTTGTGGCAGCGAAATAGTAGCAGAGCAGCAGAGGCAAAGCAAAAGTCAAACAAATTGACATACGTATACATAATTATTATTTTACTTAAGTGCTCGCGCGTCGTCGCCCCTTAACACAGACCAAAATGAATACGAAATACCGAAAGCAAATGTCCGACCTGAAATAAATCAAGCGAGTGCAAGAGAGATGGCGAGGGAGCGACGAGAGCAGCCGACTGTACATCGAACATGTTACAGACTCTGGCTCTTGGCTCTTGGCTCTGGCTCTGGCTACGGGAGGAATTCCCACTCATACAAGTGGCTTAAACTGGCATTCGTACGGGGTTTTTGTAGGCAATGCAATGCAAATAAGCAACTCTGACGAGAGAGCGCTCTCTGCGAGCAGCTCGCGTGCACTCTCTCGCTTCCTCACACTCACTCAATTGAAAGCCGACAGAAAACGAAACGACCCGAACCCACCCGAGGCAGCGAACTGCTCTGTTCAGTCGCTGCACTGACGAAACAACGGAAATTTTTGTATTAACTTGGCTGTCGCCACGGTCAGAGCGCTGCGTTGTTCAAGTTCCTTTCTGGCTGCCGTCGAGTGTTGTCGTCGTTCCGGCAGAAGCACGCGTCCGACCCAAAAGGCCATCATCACAGAAAAACACAAGTCCAAGCCCGAGAATTTTTTTGAACAAATTCGAACAAAATCGAAAAATACAATTGTGTGTTTGAGTATTATTTAAACAAAAAAAAAACAAAAAAATTTAGTGAAAACACTAAAGAAATATTTTTTTAATTTTTTTGACTTGAACAAAAGTGAACATAAACTAACTACAAAAATTTAATCAAACAATCACACAACGAGCACATCTCTTGGATTAAGTGCTAAAATTGAGTTCCTGTTGCAATCAACAACACCACACAAACAGCAGCAACAACAACCATTTGGATTACTACTACAACAAAAAGAAAAACAAACACCAACAACAACAACAACAGTATTATCAACTCGACAACATTTTGAAACAAACAAAATTAACAACAAATATTGAAACCTACAAAAATTATTTGCTAGGCAACCAAAAAACCAACAACAACAACCAACAACAATCTGCAACAAACAAATTGTGAAAGCGTAACAAACAAAAAGCTACAGATATTTAGCCCAAAATAAAACAAACAAGACCCGCTAAACAAAAAGTGAAAAGAGTGAACCGAACCGAACATCAAAGGAGAAAAGGAAAGAAAAAGTAGTGTTTGAACCGCAGTTAAAAAACAACAACCTACAAACAGTAGTAGTGCTTGAACCACAAAAAAAAAAGAAAGAAAAGAAAGAGTCGTGTATGAACCACAGCCAAAACGTACACAAGTGCAGTGTTTGAGCCGCAGCTTGAAACATTCAAAAGACTTTAGCAGTGTCCGCTAAATCGAACCGCAAAATGTTGCTCTGAAAAACGAAAGAAGCCACCAAGAAAGCAAGCAAGCAAGCGAGCAAAAAAACCAACAAACAATCAACAAACATCACACACACGAGCAATAGACAAGAGAGACAAGTGACGTTTGTCGTCTGTCCCATGTATTTGTTGATGCCATGCAATTGATTCTTGACAAAATTCCCATGTATTCCAAACAAACAACGAAGCGCAATTCCAAAAAGTAAGTTTTAACCTACTCCCAAACAAACGAGAGAGCGAGAGAGATAGAGAGAATAAGATTGATAAGAGTGTGAAAGAGAGAGCGAGAGAGAGAGAGACAGGGAAGATACTTGCGAAGAGAGGGAGCAAAACAGAGAGTGTGAAAAAGTGCAAGCAAACAAACAACGAACGAGGCAAAAGGCGAAAGCGAAAACAGAGCGAGAGAGAGCGAGAGAGAACATCCACTGATAACAGAAGCAACAAGAGATAGCACCTGTCGTCTCCGGCAAGAATCGAACATCGAACAACCAACCAACCAACCAAACAACCAACCAAACCAACCAACCAACCCATACAACAACCGAACAACAATCGAACCGCACGCACCATCAAGAACCCAGAAACAACCGAACGAACAGCCATCATAAAACCCAAAAGAAAAAGAAAACTTAGGTAAAATATCTAAAAATAAATGCCACTTAAACAAAACAGAAACAAATCAAAACAGAAATACCGAACAAAATACAGAAATCCCAGCAACAATCCATTCATTCGCTGCTAAAAATAATCTCCAGCTAATTCTAAAAATAAACATTCAATAATTTAACAATACAAATTTACTTTTAAGTACCGAACCAAACCAAAAAAAAAACAGTTCTTTGATTTAACATTTTTTTTATTGTGCTTTCAAAAATACCCCGACAAATAGTAAAAAGATATACAAATATAATTAAATGGAATGTGCTTTTGTTTTTAGATATTTTTACGTACAAGTTTTCTCCCCCCTCCCCCCTTTTTGTTTGTGTACTGTTTCTACCCTATATGCTTAGTTTGTTGTTTGCAAAATACTCTATGCATCACTACTCCTCGTACTCCGTATCTTATATAAAACATTCATTTTTTTATTGTGAATAATATTTGTGTAGCATTCAATTAGTCTTAAGAACTGTGTGTGACAAAATCTGAATATAATACTATATTTAGGGGACCGAAGGGATGGGTTTATGTGATATATTTGTGGGGTAAACATCTCAACAATTTACCCAATGTTTTTTTATATTTGTTACAGTTTTAAAGCTCACTTTAGCTTAAGAACTCGTTAAAATATTCTCAATAATTCCATGAAAATCTATAACACTTTTACTCGAAATAATAAAACTTTTAATTTGATTAAAATTTTCCCCGAATTCTAATCAAAGCCATAGAATATTTACCTACAATTTCCCCCGAAATTCGTCTTAAATTTCTCTCAAAGTTGCCACAAAACTCGTATCTTTAAAAGGTTGTTGTTGTGCATCTTAAAGAGTAACTTTGACCGACTTTTTGGCACTGAAATTCCCACATCAGCTGTTCATCTGGCCCTCCCCTCCCTGTTTCCACCCTGCCGCCTCGCCTCTCTAGTCGTACACGCCGCTCACTCTCTCTCTCTGCCTTTCTGCCCCGCTCTCACGCACAGCTGACCCATAATTGACGCAAGCACACACACAGACACATACACTGATAGCCAGAGAGAGGCAAACAGAAACACACAGATACTATGGGGGACAGACAGACAGACAGACAGACATCCATCGCCATCCCAAGAGCCACAGAAAACCATTCAGAAAAGTCGTCTGGTGCTTGCGACCCACTGCTTGCTTTTGGTGTGTGTGGAGTTTTCCATTGAACTATTTTCAGGGAAAAGCATGGCATAGAAGGAAAAGAAGCAGCCGAGGGAAAAAAAGAAGTGGGAGAAAAGTTCGAGACGAATCGATACTAAAGGAAGGAAAATTTTCCCAACGATCCGTTTCGTTTGCGTGCCCCTGCCCCTGCCGCTGCTGCTGTTCCTGCCTTTGCTCACGTACCCCCGAAATTCTCCCTGCCTTTGCCACACAACTGCGTGCCACTACATTCATCTGCCTGCCTCTTCAACAATGACACCAACAACAGCACAAAAACTACAACAAATTGAAGAAAACTACGACAACCACAGACCTCCCCTACCCTCCTCACCCTCCGTCACGTATGTCATTCAATTTCCAGAGTTCGACAACGTTTTCGCCCAATTTATGGTGTTTCTGCTCTGCTCCTACTCCTACTTCTTCTTATTCCTGTGCGCTTTCTACTGCTCTTCTCTGTCTTTTGTTAAAGAAAGGTTCGAAGAGCAGCGAAAAAAATACCAAAAACCCAAAGACACAACAACAACAACAGCAACAACGAAAAAAGGTCACTCCAGACGAAGCGAAGCATTTACAACAACCTCAACGACCCCCGTTCCAGGCTCTTCCTCTCTCCCTCTAACTGTGTGTGTCTCCCCCGTCCAGCAGTGTCTCCCTATTCTTGCCGTTTTTCTCACATGCCACGCATATTTTTCCCCCCGCCCCACCCCGAGCCGCTCTTCTACGCTCTGTTTGTAACAATGAGAAAAACTCTTTGCAGACATTTTTTCGGTTCGCTTGTAATTCATCATCGCATCGCAGATGAGAGAGAGGTAGCAAAAGAAAAGGCAGTCGGCAGTAGGAGAGGGAAACGGAGAAGGAAAAGCCATACCCATAGCCAGAGCCAGAGGCAGAGGCTGAAAGATGAAAGACAGAAAAAAGGTTGGAAAATCGTACGGTTAACGGGTGTGTAAGAGAACAAAAAAAAAAGAAAGAAAGAAAAATGCCGACCACAGGTAAACCTTAACCCATTTTGCAAAATGTGAGATATAGTACGGGCAAAAGATACACACAGCTATAAGATAGATTCAGAGGCACAAGCGAAAGATAGTTTCGCAGGCAGAAGGCAGAAGAAGCAGAGGCTGAAGATACTTCACAGACAGGTAGGCGAGCACACAGCTGGCATTCGAGGCAGTTCTCAGGAAAACTCTCGAAGGAAACCTTTTGGAAAAGAACTTCCCAGAAGGAAAACCATTCACGAAAATATGTTCCACTTCCGTTGAACGGACAAATTTGCCTTGAATACTACTTACATACATATATGTATACGAAAAATGCAATGCATTACAATCAATAGATCAGGCCACAGCCTAATACGCACGCTATGATCATCTAGGATCTCACATTTCATTATACCATGTAACAATTACTACCCAAAATGATCGATAACGCCTGGAATCATCGAGAAGTTTTAAAGAAATGAACTTAAATTTGAATAAATCTCTACTGGTATCCCCTATGCTCGTCTAGGAATCAATATTTCAGACTAATAATCCCTAAAACTATAGGAATCCCTTCTAAAAGCTATTCCAATCATTTCACAACAATTTGAAACGTCAATGAACTCAAATTTCGATCTAAAAAATCAATTTATAATCGAATGAGTGCCTCCCGCTTATCGGGGAAACCCTTGAAATCACTTAAGAATCCCTTTCCAAACAAATTTCATCATTGAATGATCACCGAATCAGGGAATATCCAGCCAGCCAGCAGATCAATCTAACGGTTAATTAACGCCCTGAGGCTTATCTTAAACACCCTCTAAATGTCATCAAACGAAATGCCACCACCATCACCATCACCACCACCACCCTATCAACCCACCAGCCCACTCTATGCGATACGATCCGCAGATCCCTAGTATAGTTTCCCATACGAGTATTGAGAGCGCGAGACAACAACAATCATTCATCAATCAACCACCGAAGCAACCAAATCACAACCCATCAAGCAACCACCGAAAAGGACTTGATTGCTACCTCTCCTGCCTGGCAGCCAGCCAGCCTGCCTGTCCGCCTGCCCCTTCAGCGCAGCTACTTCCTGTTTCTGTTTCTGTGTGTGTGGTATGGTGTGGCATGGTGTGGTGCGGTGTGTGCCTCATCTGTTTGCCATTTTCACACGGGAAATAAAAATGTGATACAAACGAAGCAAATGACTGAAAAACAAAACCTAAACGCGGAAAACCATTTGCAAATCGTCAACCCTCTGGAGAGATAGAAGGGGAGGGAGAATGAGAGAGAGAGAGAGAGAGGATTGGAGGGGAGAAATATCAGAAAAGAGAGACAGGGAGAGAGTGGAGAGCGCAGAAACAAACAGAAGAAACAAAACAGTGGCGAAGAGTAGAGTAGAGGAGCGTCGCATTGGATGGAAGCAATGCAAGATTGAAAGAAGGATGTACATATGGATGAACGGAGGAAAGGATAGATGGAAGGAATGACTGACTGACTGGACTGACTGAATGAAATGAATATTACTCGCTTAATAAACCCATCATCATCATGAAACGGGGGCTGGAAATGCTACTATCGGAGCGGTGCGGAGCAGCAGCAACCCCCGGCAACGAAATCCACACTCGAGGGCACAACAATAGTTACATATGTAAACCCGAAATCAGCCAAAGGCGAAGCCAATGCAACCCCTAAATCAAACAACATTTTAACCCCGCATTCAAGCCAAAACAATGATTGAAGGTCACACGAACAGAGAGAGAGAGAGAGAGAGAAGTAGAGAGAGAGCCAGAGGGAAAACGAGTGAGAGCTTGCAGTTCCTCTTCTTGTGGCGTATCTTATCATGAAATTTGAATTTAATTGGGCATTAATGGGTTAAGTAGTTGACTTTTGGACGCGTGAAGCGATCTGAACAGACACATCTGTTTTGGCAGTCAGATCTTTCGTTAGTTTCCCCGTGCAAATGCCAGTCACATGATAGATAATGATAGACCGACCCCCGCTACGGTACTGCAAAAGAACATACTGGAAGCGAACCGAAACTCCAAGAAGAAGAAGAAGAAGAATCAAAACAAAACGAATCCCAAACGACAAAAATCGACTCGAAAACATTTAACGACCCAATTAAAAGCCCCTGAAACGAGCGTACCCTCTCTCTGATATCAAAAACTAGACCGAAACGCAACGCACCGATCCACACCACACACATTCGCATAGATATATGCACGAGTAGTACGAGTACGAGCTGTATTCTATAGTAAAATGTACATACATATGCTCTATCCGTAGCCACAACAACCTCATAGATAGCACATACCGACCGAACCGCAGAACCGAACCCCACAATCATCGATAGGAACCGAAACCCAGAATCAGAGACCTGAAAACCCGAAAAATCAAAGGTAACCCACAACTGTTATCAGTCTTCGGGGAATGGGAATGGGGGACTGGTGCTGGGACTGCTGGGAATGGCCAGAGTTTTTGGGCTGACAAGCTAATTATAGCCACAGATCGTACGGCTATATCTATGGGAAAAACAAAGGGTAACACAATCGCGTATCTCGGTACATTTTCAGAGGTTCTCTGGAATACCTTTCTGCCCCTCTCCCGCGCTGTCTCTCCGTAGCTGCCTCTTCTGGCTATTCTGTTGTATTTGTTGGCCGACATAAATTTGCGCTTTGGTATGCAGAAAATAGTTCAGTTATCGATAATTGCTTATCGCTGTTTACCGTTCGTTTTGTTGTGTGTAGAACGACAGCGCAGCACCACTGAACAAAATGGTGGCTGGCATTGATGGTGGCTGGGCTGGGCTGGGGTTTTTTGTGAATGGAAATCAAGTCAAGTGCAAAGAGAGGTTGTTGGGGGGAAGGCAGGCACGGCAGGCCAATGCTGATTAGCAAAGGAAGGGAGCCATAAATTTTGGTATACCATCGAAATGTATAAGAACCAAGGCCTTTTGTGGCTCTCTTCGATGAATGAAGAAGCAATCGAAATGTTTAAGATATCCATTTGGCATGCGAAGGATCTCTAGGGTAACCTCACTCCCTCTCTCTCTCCCTTTCTTGCTTGTGGCGGTTCCACATTCCATTCTTGGACAGGTGGCTCCACCTGTCGGTGAGAGGCGAGACAGCGCCTCGCCTCTCTATGCGCTTCTCAATAATTTCACTTGGGGTTCGCTGCTTATCAGAGTCGCCTCTCTGCCACTTCCTGTCCCATTTTTCCCCTGATATCTTTACACACATGTACATATCTATTATGGGGGCGACACGATACCACCTTTTCAGTTTTGATGATACTATTTCTCGAACTATTTCCATTGGTAGTCGTCTCTCTTTGGGGCCTCTGTGTTTGGTTGTTGCAGCAGTTGATGTTGCTTCAAAGTGTTGTTGCTGTTGTGTCTTGTCTGTTGCTGCTGCTGCTGCTGCTTTTAGCTGTACCTTCAGTAGACATATTTTTACTCGAAAAACTGGTTTTCAAGTACGACGTCTCTGTCGCTGTCGATGCTGACGTCGCTGCCTCGGCCGCTGCCGCTGCCTCTGCTGGCGATTTATGCGTTGGGTTTTGGGGCTTTGCTTCGTCGTTGAGTTTCTGTTGTTTGTTGTCGTCTCGTCTCGGCTCGTCTCTGTTGCTGCAATTTTCGTTTCGTTTTGTTTTATTTTAAATTGTGATTTATGTATATTTCTCCCTCCTCCCTCCTACCGCCTCCCCCTTCATTCCCCCCCCCACAACTCTTTCTGGCTGTTTGTGCAAAAATACTTGAACAAAAATTATTGCAGCTTCTTTTTATTTATTTTTTGTATTTTTTTCCAACATTTATTTCCAGTGTTTTTGTTTTTTATTTGCAAGCGTTGACAGTCGCAGCCTTCGATTTATTTTTAATGTTTTATGTCTGTCGTCCGAATTGTTTATGAATTTCGTTGGGTTTTTTCTGTTGTTGCTTTGTTGCTTAATTGGCGATTAGATAAATGCCAAAAAGCGCAATGACGACGATGACAATGGCAATAGATCCGCGCGCGTATGGTGGAGTACCATGCCATGCCGTGCCTCATGCCTCATGCCTCCCCCAACCTCTGGCATAAATTTAGTTTCAAGCAAAAACGCGCCCCACAGATAAGATAGCCCCCAAAGCAAACCGCAAAAACCTGAACCAAATCGAAGCCCAAACCAAACCGAACCAAACCACCAGATAGATCGTCCCGTCCGTCCGTCCACACACCACACAAAAGTGTTAGAGAGCAGTTTTTGCACACCTTACACCATACGCCGCTCGCCGCTCGCTTGCTGATTGATAGGAGCAGAGCATGGCGGAGGGGGATGGGGGAGGGGCACTGCACATTGGGGCCCTCCTCCGCCGTCCATTAGCGTTCTGATTAGCGCGTGTGTTGTAACAAGGAGACCTCCCTTCCCCTCCCCTACCCACCCATCCGTTGCTCCCTTCATTGTGGGGGTTTTTTTTGTCTGCTGTTAGTTTTGTTTATCGCCCAACAACGTAGACAACACCTCGGGTAGACCATAGGAGCGACCCATAGACTCACCCAAAAAAAAACACCCATCAAGCCAGCGAATGCCCATCGAAAGCCATCATCAGACAGCGGAAATGCTTTCGGTTACAAAATCAGGTAGACATAAACAATGCAACGGCTATCGCGAGAAGTTAAACGACAAAATGCAATTTGAGAATTGAACAGAAAACAAATAGAATACACAAAGGGAAAGACAAAGAGAATATGAATATAGGAAGAGCTATCTGTGGAGAGGATGGAGGGAGGCCCAGTGAAAGATCTGATTGGAATCTCTACCGAAGAAATATCATCCAAGCGATGTATACTCCTCGAAGAGGCTCAAAGCTGTTCCTCTTCGACCAATGACCACTGTAGTCTGCTGTGTCGGTTGCAGTGCATTGAAGCCCATAACCAATTTTACATTTTAGTATGCAAATTATCAGCCAAACACAGACACACACACACACACACACACACACACTAGCACACACCTATCGATAGATGGCTACAAACGATGGCAAATGTTTTATGGCCAACAGAAAAACACATTGCGTATACGCAATATATGGAAAGCGGTGGCACAGGAGGAGATGTAGGGGAAGGTTTGCACAGTTTACGATTCAGGCAGGCCTTGCCAATAAATAAAATCCAGTTACAGGTGCCGAAAGCATTCGAACACAAAATAAGAGACAGAGTGGAGGAAACACAACAATATTTCAAATATTACTCATGCCACATGGTGGCACCACCAGCCCCACCCCACAGCACAGCACAGCACTCCCTTTATCTACCCACTCCCTTGCCCCTTTCCTCCCTCTTTTCAATGCTGGGTGGATGGGGATGCACCACCGCAAGCGGCAAAACATTTACAAAAATCATTTTCGAAATCCGCAAAATGCAAAAGTTTGAGGCAAACATTTTGTAAAAAGCATGGAGGGGGGAGCATGGGGCAGGGGCAGTTGCAGGGGTGGGGGATTGGATCGAATCGTTGTTTAAGGGGGAATATGTTTTTGCACATATTTCAACAACAGCCCTGTGGTACATGCCCCATGCCCCAGCCCCCTCTGAATGCGAAACGCTGACCATCTGTATTATTTGCATTCGGATTTTTAATCAAAAATTGTGCCATTTCTTTGGATTTTTTTGTGTGTGTCTCGGTTCGATTTTTATATATTTTGTTGCATGCGCCTCATGCATCATGTCTCACCCCTCTTCAGTGCGGCAGGAGTGGAAGGCGGCAGGCATGCCAGAGGGTTGCTGCTGCTGCTGCTGCTCCTGTTTCTGTGTCTGGTGGTTGCTGGCTTTATTTTCTGCTATCGAGAGTCTATTATGTTGATTTATTTTCATTTTTATTTCTCATTTTTCATCTCTCATTGCGATCCGCGAAAGTCGAGTGGCACGGGGCAAATAAATTATGAAAAGCGATGTTTAAGGGAACAGTAAGAGTGGGAAAATCGGGGGGAAATTCCGCGGGAAAACCCAATTGAAAAATGTGAAATAAAAGTGGAAAATTTCTCCGACCTCCGACAGAAGGTGTTGCATACCAACAGGCGCCAGCAAAACTCTATGACAGACAGAAGGAAAAAACAAACGTTCTGGAACAGCAGTTCTGCTGGGTGTTCGCCCATCATTTCGGGGACTATCCCTTACAGCGCCCTCCCACCCCCTTGCTACCCCACCTAAGCAGCCACACGACGCTTCGTGACAGTGGAAATATGGAAGAGAAAAATGAATCCGCAGACAGACGACAACTGCCCTGCCATAAGAAAAAACAAAAAAAAATGATGGTTTTTTTGTTGGGTATTTTGTATTTTTGGAAGTGCAATGCAACGTTAGTATTTGAGGGACAGCAGCGGGTGGGTTTTTAGCATCAGTTATTCGGTGGTTCAGGGGATCAGGCAGGGCATCAGGGCGTTCAAACACCCTTGAAAAACAACTGTCAAACGCATGTCATGAGGGGGGAGGGGGGAGGGAGAGTGCAGCGAAACAATGACAATACCAGAAAGGGAGGGAAAGAGAGAGTGAGACAGAGAGGTGGAGAGTGTGAGGGAATGATGAGTGCCGGGACATATGGAAAGGGCAGCACAGAAAGACAGAAAAACAGAAAGAAAAAAAAAAAAGAGAGAGCAAATCAAACATTTTTGATGTGTTATTGCCTTTTCCCCACCCATCCACCCCAGTCCCCACCAATGCAATGGGGGGGGGAGAAATGGGGATGATATCCCCCGATCCGATACAGGAAAAATGATTTCACTCTTTGCACGAAATTGATTTTTGTCTAAAAACAATGTTCGTTCTGTCATTTGGTTCTCCACGCACGTGTCTCCACAATATTTCAGGGTCTCTCGGCTCTCGGCACTCGCTATGGAAATACACTTTTACATAATCTATATGGATGTCGCTATGTATGTGTATCGGCTGTATACATTACTAGTGTCTGTGTCTATGCCAATGTCTGTGTGCATGCGACGCTGTTGTTGTTGCTTTTGTTACATGACGCCAACTGTCGTTTGTCGTTGGGTCGTCTATCGTTTGTAAAAATAAAAGCGCAAAAGCGAGAGAGACCAGCACCGCCGCAACAAGAACAAACACGCAAACAATTATAGCAATAAAAAACAAAAGCAACACAGGAAAAAAAACAGGAGCTAAATCAGAAAAGAGAAAAGATAGATTGTTTTTTAGCCACAAAAATATAATAGACTTTGCCAGACATCATATCCTATAAAGGACTTTGGCTGTCGCATTGCTCAAAAAAACACTAGAGAAAAAACTCGTATAATTCATATCGAAATATAGCCATAAATTGTGAAAATAAAGTCCATTAAAAAGTCAGGGGATTAAGGCTCCCTCTGTGTGCCCCTTCTTTGCCCCTTGCCCCTTCTTTGGACATTCTAGCCACCCCCTTTTGGCTGGTGACAAAAAAACACCTTTGACTACGCCTCTGGCCTCTGGGCGGCTGTGGGACATACGGAAATCATTTCGTGTGCCAAATGAGAAATCATTTTTATTACCACAGCAAATCAAAGTGCGCACAAATTTACAATTACACAAGCCACACTAGAAAGAGAGAGCGCTACACGAGGGACAGAGAGCGAGAGGAAGAGAGGGAGAGGTAGAGGTAGCCAGAGATCGTGCACTGATTCCGATATGAAGGCAGAGTAGTATCTCCCATAGCCACAGCACGTGTCGCGTCTCTCCATCGGAATGGAACGGCACCCACCTCTGAACTGCTTTACTTTTGCTCTCTCTCTCACTCTCTCTGTGTGTCTGTCTCTCTCTGGCCGTCTCTACAGTTTTGCTTTATTTTTATCTAATCAATGAAGAAATTTATATCTAATCAAAGTACAAAAGGCAGAAACAGACTGAGAATTCGAACAAAGCAAAAGCAAGCGGCCGTCACATCAGAGATGTGTCTATCGTCTGTCCCTTGTCCCGCCGCCCCCTGCCTCGCTCCTCCTGGAACACTTCTCCAACTGTCGGTGCAAGTCACATAATGAGACGATGATTATATGATCGGAAAACAACTCTGTTGCCCCCCTCTCCTCTCTCGCTCTCTCTCTCTCTTACCCACTCTATCCTGCTGTACAATCTATGTGGGTTGGCGTTGCTCTCTTTTATCTAAGCAATGCCGAAGGTCATTTTTCACACTCGGTCATATTTGATAAAGCGAGATGGAAATCTGTGCCACAAGCAGCCTTGAGGTATGCTATGGGCTATCCTAGTCACTCCTCCCTACCCACCATACGGTACTGTCCGACGACCTAATGACCTGCTTTGCACTGCTTTATTTACCGCTTCACTCCCCAGTGGTTGCGGCCCACTCTCCTCCCTCTCCCCGTCCCCTTTCACAAAAGCAGTGGCAGGCAAGCAGTCTCAATGCTAATTTATCGTCGCAGTCTCGCGGCAATCACAGGTTCAGGTTCTCCCCCCCCCATCCCATCCCCTCTCCGTCGCCTAACTCTTTCCATGCAAGGTATATTGAAGACAAGGTAAGCCAGCTTAATTCAGTGGCTGCCTAGTTGCCTGCATTGGTTTGGCACTAAAATCTCGAAGCAGTTCTAGTGGCCCCCGTCCCTTAGAGTGCCCTACCTTACTGTTTGATTTACCCTGCCGTCAACCTCTCGATCTTTGTAGACTTTGCCGGGATCTGGGCTTTTTCGTCATGCGATTATCAGCCAATCGCTTAGCAATGTGCTATTTATTTGCATTTCGCTGTTGTTTTTGTTTTTGCTGTTGTTGTTATTTCTCTCTTGATCTTGTTCTTCTTGTTGTTGCTGTTGTTTTTGTTGGTATTGTGTTACGTTTTGTGAGTTTTTGTTCCCTTCCCGCAACTTTATTTGCTTTTGTTTTGGTGTTGCTGCCGCCGCTGCTTTGCTTCTGCTGCTTTGAGCGCTGGCTTTTGTTGATGTGATGCGCAATTATTGGGAGCGTGTTACTCTCTTTTTTGTTGGTGTGCGAGTGGAATCCTACCCTTTACTTGTGGCACGTAGGGTACACATGTACTGATCTTTCAAAGTATATCACTCTCTCTCTCCCTCTCTAGTTGATTACTTTCTCAATCAGCAAAGGAAAGCCCAGTGAATAGTGTTACCTACTGCTAGGGTATGCACCAGTTCGACTTGCGGGTTCTTTGGTCCTGCCACTTCTTCTTCGCATTGCAATTGCTGGTACAGTTATGTATGCTCTTCTTTGTTTTAAAGTTTGGTATCCTAAGCAGCAGGTATTCCTAATCTCGAATCTGTTCTCTATTCTTCTTTATTATCGCATCATAATCATACAAGTGTAGGGTAGCCAGCCCCACAGCTTCGACAGTACAGTGCAGTACACTACAGTAGAGTACAGTACAGTCCCCCCCTCTCCGTTTGCACTGCGTTTTCTGTTTCTCTATTGCTTCTCATTGTTTTTATTGTCGCCTCATATGCTTTTCATATTACTTTTGTTGTTTAATGGATGCCTGGCAAATATGCTTAATTATTTTTACCTTAAAAGTCGCGCCATCAAAACGAATGCGCGACAACAATTTCAATGAATGTGAGGTTAGGAATATAGGGTTGCCGTTGCCGCCTCTACGCCTCCCGTCCACAGTCGGCAGTCGGCAGTGGAGAGATGGTTCGATAGAGTGGGCCATGGGGATGGACGGTAGGGCAGGGTGATGGGGTGGGCGATGGGAAAACAAATGTAAGCCCTGAGCCCATTTGACATTTGGGGCTTAAATGTCACAGCAAATCAAGAAAAGAGATGGAGAATGGAGAAACAGAGACGGCCTGAGCAAGTGCAATGCAAAAGTTTGAGCAAAGAGGAGATGGTGGAGAAGCAAAATGAAAATGCAATTGGAATTGCCACAGCAACAACAGCAACAGCAACAATCATGAATGACGTTGACAATGACGATGATGGAGATATGGCTATGGGTGCGCATGGTGGGGATAGAGATGGGGATGGGGGATACTTTGGGAGTGAAATCACATGAACATAAGCTCCATGGCCCCATGGCTGACATCATCGATAGAGGTCGCACATGAGTCAAGTTTTAGCGATAAGAGCGGCCCTCGTACGTAGATGTGGTAGAATTCCCCAAATCTATGTACATATTTGCCCAAACACATTTATCTCCAGCTCTATGTCGGCTTTTCCCCATTTGTCACACTCTTGTACTCTCTTGAAAAACTCTCGCCGACATTTCGGCTCAAAATTTATTATACATTTTTTGGTTCAAAGTTCTTGGGAAACTTTCGCGTTTTCGCATTTTTGCATTCATTCTGGCTAATAATGTTTGGGGAAAGGGCTGCCATGCGCTGTATGGGAAAGAGGCGGCAGTCGCAGCGGCAGTCTCGCCCACAAAGCTATCGAAACCGAATAAGAGTCGTGCCAGAATGCCAACTAATTCGTGGTATTACCTTTGCTTGGACTATTGCAGGAAAAATGATGAAATGAACCAGCAGGCGGGCTCCTCAAGGGCGCCAGCCACAGGGGGCCAAATCTCACCGCCTGGTGGCAGTAGCACAAATAACAACAACAACAACAGTCTCGATCAACAGCAGCAACAGCAGCAGCAGCAGCATCATCTGCAACACCAGCAACAACATCCGCAACAGCAGCAGCAACAGCAGCAGCAGCAGTACTACAGCCAACAGCAGCAGCATCAATACCAGCAGCAACAACGCGAAAGTTTTCTGGCCTACCAGCAGCAACAGCAGCAGCAGCAACAGCAGCAGCAGCATCACCAACAGCAGCAGCAGAGGTCCGGAGGATTAGGTGTCGGAGGGGGTGTGGCAGGTGGCAACTTTATGCTCGGCAATGAGCTCATCGGAGGCGACAGCCTGCGCAGCCTGAACAACACTTTTGGCCCCAATTCGGAGTTCACTTCGCTCACGAGCGGAGGCACCAGTGGCGGCGGCGGCTCTACTGCCTCTCTGGGAGGCCTGAGCACCACGAGCGTCCAGAGCGGACAGCAGGGATATCCAGCTGCCATGGTGGCAGCCAATCAGCAGCAACAGCAGCAACACCAACAGCAACAGCAGCAGCAACAGCAACAGCACATGTCCGGAATGGATGCCATGGGAGGTTACAGTCAGGTGAGCATCCCAGCAGCAGTCCAATATTTGCAAGACTTTTTCTCTACGAGGTATTTCTTCTTTTCCCCCCCTTCCAGATGAGCGGAGGCATGCATCCGGGCGCCAACGGTGGCATGATGTCCAATGCCCAGTACATGAACGGCGGAGGAGCCAGCGGACAGGCAGGCGGCTACAATGGCAGCCAGGGAATGGGCATGGGCTATGGCAATGGAGGAGGTGGCATTGGACCACAGAGGCATCATCAGGTGAGTACCGGCACCCAAAACCAGGGAATGATTTCACTTCTGTAGAGAGAGGGAGATTGCAAATGGACAGCTGTTTTAGGGCCAGAAACAGTATTCCCAGAACATTTAAGTGATGGATAATTGCCTTCCAATGAGGGGATGATTGCACCAGACTTTAACGATCTTCTGGAGCTCTCTTCTCTCTTGGGACTAGAATTGAAATTCGGCCCACTTTTCCCACCGATTTCCCTTTGATTTCCCCCTTCTAAGCCGCACTTTTCGCCTGCCTTCTTGCAGATGACGCCCATGAATCAAATGCAAAACATGTCAATGGTTGGTCAATGCCCTGGAGGTAATGGAGGACTAGGGATGAGTCCCATGCAACAGCAGGCGGCCCAGCAGATGGGCGGCGGCATGAATCCCATGGCCAAGATGCAGGGCATGGCCAATGGCGGATATCCGCAGCAGGCGCCGCCACCACAACAGCAGCGTCGCATGACACCGTATCCCCATCCGCAGATGCACATGGCCCAGAAGCGGGCTGGCGCAGGAGCAGGCGTTGGCGGTGTAGGCGGAGTGTATCCCAATCTTGTGCAGCAGCAGCAGCCGCCGCAGATGTACGGCGGCCAGCAGATGCATCCCGGAGCAGGGGGCGTGCCACTGCCGATGCAGGCGGGAGGAGCTGGGAATGGCTATGGTCGGGGTGGACCAATGGTTGGCGGCAGTGGTGGCTACGGTCGCATGTCGGGTGCCAATGGAATGGGTCCGAACGGGGGACCCGTCATGGGACCCATGGGGCCTGGTGGAATGGCAGGCGCTGGCATGGGACCCGGTCCCGGCTGCATGAGCCAGCAGCAGCGTTTCATGCCACAAGCGGGCGGTGGTGTGCCCGGCGTGGGATATGGAGGAGCTGGTGGCCCAGGAGGAGCATTCTATCCGGGTGCCGGTGGCGGCAATGGCGTAGGAATGTCACAAGGAGGCGGCGGCAGCATGTGCCCGGCGGGACCGGGTGGCGGCGTGGCCACAACAGGCAATCCCTACCAGAATCAAGGTTTCCAGCAAAACTATCAGCACAGTCCAGTTCCTGGTAATCCAACGCCGCCACTGACACCCGCATGCAGTGTCCCATACGTGAGCCCCAATCCGGATATAAAGCCACCAATGGATAACAGTACGTTGTGCAGAGATCCACACCCTTCAGGCGCTAACAGTCGCTAATCTTTCGCTCGCTATCTTTTCGCTTTTTAGGTGAAGAAATGAGACTGACATTCCCGGTACGCGATGGCATCATTTTGGCACCGTTCCGTCTGCTGCACAATCTTTCTGTGAGCAATCATGTGTTCCATCTGAAGCAGAATGTCTACAATACGCTGATGTGCCGGTAAGTCATTGTGGAGACCCTGCATATCTATCAGTAGAGATCATTAATTAAATATTGATCTTTTGATATTTAGCACCGACTTGGAGCTGCAGTTGAAGTGCTTCCATCAGGATGATCGCCAGATGAACACCAATTGGCCGCACACCGTCACCGTCTCCGCCAATGCCACGCCTCTCAATATCGAGCGATCCGAGAAGAACAGCACTGCTTTGCGTCCGCTTTATTTGAAGGCTGTGTGCCAGCCAGGACGCAATACCCTACAGCTGACGGCCAGTTCCTGTTGTTGTGTAAGTACTAATCAGTGGAGATCCTCTAAAGAAGCACGCCTTAATCTTGGAATCCTCTTACAGTCGCATTTGTTTGTGCTGCAACTAGTCCATCGGCCATCGGTGCGTCAAGTACTCCAGACGTTGCACAAACGCAATCTGTTGCCGCTCGAGCCTAGCGTGCAGAAGATCAAGCGGAATTTGGGCCTGCCTCCCGATGGCCAAGCGGTGGGCAATGGTGCCGAAGTGTCCCCATCGCAGCAGTGCACCAAGATCTCATTGAAGTGCCCCATCACCAAGTCTCGAATACGTCTGCCCGCCAGGGGCCACGAGTGCAAGCACGTGCAATGCTTCGATCTGGAGGCCTATCTGATGATCAACAGCGAGCGGGGCTCCTGGCGCTGTCCGGAGTGCAGCAAGTCGGCCATCACCGACACCCTGGAGATCGATCAGTACATCTGGGCCATACTCAACACGCTGAGCAACTCGGATGTGGATGAGGTGATCATTGATTCGTCTGCCAACTGGCGGGCCCTCCAGCACAACGGTGGGATGCCCAATGCCCCAGCAGTTGGTGGATCCGCTGCCAGTGCAGGAGCATCTACCCCCTCGAATGTTCCTACTGGCAATCCCATCAGCAGCAATGGTCCCAGTGTGATGCCTGCTATCAAGCAGGAATTGATGCCTGTCGTGAAGCAGGAACTCTGCGATGACATGGCCAAGGTGATGTCGCCAGGCTCCACACAGCTCCCTACGTGGGACAATTCGCAGGCGATGAGTCCGTACAATATGCATGACATGAACTCTATTGCCAGTGGCAATATGATGGGCAATCAGCAGTGAGTAAACCCTTTAATCATCGTCTCTGGGAATTAATACTTAATGGTTCTTACGCCTCCTCTCTTTCCAGTGGCAGTCGCGGCAGCTATGACAACTTCAGTGGCAACCACAGCGATGGCAGTGGCGGTCTGTCCAATGGCGATGGTGGTGTCAACTCTTTGGATCAACTAAATGCCATGGAAAAGTCTCTGAGCGATCAGGTAAACTTACAGATGGAAAGATTCTTAAAGACAGATGCTTATTGCTGATTTCCTCCTCTTTAAATAGATGCCCCATACACCGCACACGCCTGGGGCAGTCAGCCATCCCATGACTCCGGGCGGCCCTCCAAGTGTTAGCTCCTCCCACAACGAGCCCATCAGTGGAGGCACACCAAATGCCAGCAGCAGCAACAATAACAACAGCAGCAGCACGGGGCACAACTCTCCACAGACACCAGGGACGCCCAGTCGCATGGGTGGGGGTTTGGGAAGTGCAGAGAACCAGCAGCAGCAACAGCAGCAGGAGCAGCTGCTGAACAGCCTGATGAACAGCCAGACGCAGCTGAAGTTCACGGAGACGGATCTGAGTGCCGAGCTGCAGAGTTTCGATGCTGCAGCGGCAGGCATCAATGATACGGCGCATGATTTGAATGTAAGTCAAAGAAAGAAGGATTCCAGGCACCCGTAGAACTGGAGCTAATTGTTTGATTACTTTTTTGCAGCTTCTGCAAGATGTGGATCCCATGGAAATCCTCTCGTACCTGGATCCCCAACCAGACCTCAATACGCCTCCTTCCAGTGGCAGCAGCAACAACAATGCCAACGATGACCTGCTGGCCACATTGTTCGACTAAAATGTGGAAGGATCCTATACCACGAGAGAGAGAGAGAGAATGCAGGAGAATGAAGGAGTAATGGCAGAAATACCATAAATTGTATATAGTATTATTAATTTTAATGAAAAAGAAAAAAAACAAAACAAAATCTGCACTACAAAGAAAAAGTCGCGTACTTTCAACATTTTTCGTTTCCTCACACAAAAAAAAAAACAACAGCAAAAGCAAGAGCAACAATTGAGAAACAGCAAGCAGCGGCAGCAGAAAGCAACAATTTTGTGTATTTGCCCCCGTGTTTGAAAAACAATGAAATGTGATTTAAAAATTAATTAATTAAATTAATTGGCATTTAATTTAAAAAGCAAACAACAAACAACAAAGAAAAAATGAAAGAAAAAACGTAAAAAATGTACCACAAAAAGCATAAAAAAACTAACAAAACAGTCATTATACCATATAAAAAAAGAGCAAGAGAAAAGCACAGAAAAACCATTTAGTTGAGAGCATGAAAATTCCTTCAATGAAATTTACGAATTTAATGTGTAATTTTTTTCCGACAGAAGCAGCCGCAGTGCAGCGGCAGCATCAGCATCAGAAATATGATTTAGATATCGAAATCGAACCCTTCAGAATTGTCACACTTTTTGCGTTTGCATTACTATTTTTAAACTATTTTAATTTTTTGTGGAATGTTTCTTGTTTCTGTTTTTTTTTTTTTTTTTAATATATTGTACAAAGTATTACCAGGCGAATGGAAAATCAGCAACAGTTCACAGAAGATTAGAAGCATGAGCAAACAAAAGCAAAAAGCATTAAAAAATGAGAAAAACAAAATACATACAACAAAAAAATCCCAACAATTTTATTACATTTATAAAATGAAAAACAAAACAAAAAAAATATTTACATTTTAATTGTTGCATAATTTTAGTTTTTTTTTTTTTAGAATGCCTAAATCTACAGAATATAAAAGATTAATTGACTTAAAAGATAATCGAAATTTAACACAAAAACAGAAAAAATTATTAAGAATTATATTAATTATAGCGAAAACAGAAGATAAAACAAAAAAGTTTATGAATAAGTGACAGAGAAAACTAAAACAGAAAGCGCATAAATAGGGGAGAAAAGAGAAGGAGGTGGAGTGGAGTGTAGAGGGAAACAACAACTATTAAAAGTGTAAATCAAATTTAATGCTAGCTCTAAAATATATTGTAAATAAATGGAATATGATGTATGTATGTAGCATATACATACATACATATATGCGACAAGAATACCCCTTACCCAAGTCCCCTCCCCTATACACACACACACACACACACACAAAGCTAATTAAAACATATATATATATATCTATATATACATATATGATAATGATAATAATAAATGAAAAAACAAAAGTATTTCAAAAAACTAAAAATGATAAGAGATTTATAGTTTTTCTTTTTTGGGTTTTATTTTGAGAACCGAACACAAATTCCGATATGATTTACGTATTATTTGAGTTCGTTTTTGTTTCAGTTTTTCTATATGTTTCGTACGATGTGGTTACCAATGGACCAATTTTTATATATATACGACTATATTGTATGTATGATACCCACACACCGAACGAGAGCGATAACCGATATATGTATGTAGCGGAGAACACACAATATGATATGATATTCAAAAATATAGCGAAATTTTTAAGCTTTTTCCCCTTCCCGTTCCAGCGCTTACATTACAAAAACAAAAAAACCGAAAATTAAACGCAAAAAATCGCCTCAATGTGGTAGTTAAATGAATCTCAAATCTCTTCTCTCAATGTTATATCAAAGAAAAAAGAAATCATATTAAAATTATTATATAGTATACACGTATATCGTAAACAGAAAAGAAAAACAAAAAAAAAAAAACAAAATTCGTAGTGGTTTCATTGTAAAACAATATTTCGTAAAAAGAACAATTAGCTTCAAGATCTATAACTTGGGGGAGTCCCCCTCTCGACTGGGGGACTATTCCAGCTCTCGCACTTCAGGCAGAATATGAATTAAATAAAGAAGAATTGTGGAAAGAGTACGACGAGAGATGCGCAAATGTGATTTTATTCAAAATAAAATACACATATAAAAAGATTACAATTAATGAAAGGTTTTTTTTTTTTATTTTGTGGATCTCCTGAAGATCCGATCTTGGATGATGCGTCAGCGTCAGGATGATGCTTGAATGAGTGGAGTGAAGGAGCGGAGAGCGTTGTACATACGAGTATTTAACTAACGTAAATTATAATGAACATATATCTGAATATATATATATATATGTTTAAATGTAGTCCATAAGATGTAATTTTAAATGATGGAACAAAAGCAAATACACATTAAATAATATAAAGAAATAAAAAGAGTTCCTTAAGACTTTCAATTCTCTTCTCGATCTCTCAATTCCAGCGACTCTTCTTGGCGCGTTTCGAGTCCTCCCTGTTGCTGCCGCCTCCGCCGCTGCTGCTGGAGGAGGATGATGATCCTTGGGGTGGCGGCGGTGCCGGCGCAGCAAAAACTCCCGTTTGGGGCACCGTCTCTTCCCAAGTGCGATCACTGGAGGCCCGAAACTGGGAGCTATACTGATTGCGGAAGGCCTCACGCATCGCGGCATAGCGATCTGTGGCGGGGCCGGCACTAGAGGCGGGCCTTGGCTCCTTTGAGAAGGGATTATCGGAGCTGCTGCCAGGCCTTGAGTTACCGCGCGATGGTGATCGATCTCCAGACCCACTTCTGTCTCCGGATCCTCTCCTTTCCCTGCCTCCTCCACCACCGCCATGTGCAGGCTCGCGGTAGCCCAGTCCCGTGTATGTTTTGGTGACCTTTTTGCCCTTGCCCTGCTTGAAGCGAGAGCTGCGGAACCAGGAGCTCTTCAGGGCCAGCTCCATGAGATCCTCGGGGACCTCCTGATCGGCCCCCTCCAGATTGCGCACCAGATGGCCAGCAAACTCCTTGTCCTTGTCGGTGACCAGAGTGAACGCATTGCCCTTCTCGCCGGCGCGACCCGTGCGACCAATCCGATGCGTGTGCGTGTCAATGTCCCTGGCAATGTCGTAGTTCACGACGTTGCGGATGTGCGGGATGTCCAGGCCTCGAGCAGCCACATCAGTGGCAACCAGGATGTCACACTCTTTGCGCTTGAACTGTGTGATGACCTTGTTACGGTCCGCCTGGTCCATGTCGCCGTGCAACAGTAGGCAGTTGTGCTCCTTGACAAGAAGATTGTTGGCCACTGTTTCGGCATCGGCCTTTTTGGTGACGAAGATCAGGACACTGCCCTCCGAGAGGAACTTGACCAGATGGCACAAGAGCCAATTCCACTTCTGCAGCGGATTGGGGAAGACGTACACCGACTGTGTGATGTCCTGATTGGCCTCGTTCAGATCGCCCTGGACAATGCGCACCGGATCCGAAAGCACGTCTCGGGCCAGGCGTTCGATGCGTTTCTTAAAGGTGGCCGAAAAGAGAAGCGTCTGACGGTCGGGACGCACGTGGTTGCATATGGAGCGCACCTGCGGCTCAAAGCCCATATGGAACATGCGATCGGCCTCGTCCAGCACCAGGAAGGTCACTCGCCTCAGATTGGTGGCCTTCATCTTGACCATATCTATCATTCTGCCCGGCGTGGCCACCACAATCTCAGCACCCTGCTCCAGGGCCTTGCTCTGCTCCCACTTAGAGCCGCCGCCATAGCAGCAGACCACATTGATGTTGTACACTTTGCCGAACTTCTTGGCTTCGTTGTATATCTGCAGCGAGAGCTCCCGGGTGGGGGCGAGGATCAGTCCGATGGGTCCGTCGCCTGGCTTCAGCTCCCGCTGATCCATGAGGTGCATGAGCAGAGGCCAGATAAATGCAGCTGTCTTTCCCGAGCCCGTCTTGGCAATACCTATGATGTCTCTGCCCGCCAGTGCGGTGGGCACCGCCTGGGCCTGGATGGGCGTTGGCTGCGTGTATTCCGCTTTTCGCACAGCCTTGATTAACTGCTCGTCGAAGCCAAAGTGACCGAAAGATGTCACTGGATTGGGCGGTGAGGGCCCGGTGACCTTCACCCCCAGAGTGTGGCGAAGCTCGCGGACCCCCTCCTCGTCCAGGGAAGCTATCTCCTCGTGCACTGTGTAGAAGTTCTTCTCGAACGGCTCGTACTCGATCTCCGAGTGATAGATAGGTGGCAAGGGATCTATGTCCTTCTTTTTGGGCGGTGCAATCGGATTGCCATCCTCGTCGTACTCGATCTCCTGGTCGGAGCCATCGTCGCGGAGTCCTGCGTTGGGATTCTCTTCCATATAGCGGTAGTAACTCTCTTCATCGTCCTCGTCGTCGATGTCGCCACGAACACCCTTCTCCAGCTGCGGCGCGGTGGTGGCTTTTGGTTGCTGTGTGGCAGCGCGGACCTTCTCCTTCTCCACCTGCTGATTGATACCAGCCATGAACTGCTCCAGCGGATCCTCATCCGAGTCGGATTCTTCCTGCTTCTTGTCCGGGCACCCCGCCCCAGGAGATCCTGGTGCCGGTATGTACGCCTGCTCCAGATCCTTGTGCTGCTGCTCATCATCGTCGTCAAAGTAATCGTCGTCTGTGTGCTGTTTGCGTTTCCCCACAAAGTTTGTGGAGTTGGTGTACTGACTGATGGAGTCCAGCGTGGTGTAGCCCTGTTTGGAGGTCCCACTGGCTGAGGGAATTGGGGGAATACCGCGACCGGCGACTCCAACAGCACCTCCCCTTGGCACGTATCCGCGGCTATTCAGCACTGCAGGCGGTGGTACCGCATTCATGTTGTTGCCAGAGCTGGCCGGCTTCCTGTATGGGAAGCCGCCACCTCCGATTCCTCGGTAGCCGCTCATGATGCTCCAGTCCGCAAAATCTTATTCGCAAATCAATAATTAAAGTTAACAATTTCCGCAGGCGTCTGACCCTCAGATATACCGATGAAAAAATCGAACTTAATCCACTAAACGCCCCTCTTTTTAAACAGGCGAGAAACTTGAGTTAAACCATGGAATATAATACTGCATGTAAATTCTTCTTGTAGATCCATACTATCCTCTTTTCAATTCAAAAATGACTACGATATTTTTCACCTGAAGTGCGGGAAAGTTCTTCAAGTTTCATCATTTTCGTGGAGTGTATTTAAGACCCACTAGTCTACAATGGGTTAATCGTCCTGTGTCCATGATCGGAAACCAATTGGACAATGACAGATTTGCTACATACCCTATTTTTCAAGCTGCTTTATTTAATAATGACTTTTTCCCAGATTGATATTTTTTTCTATACATATTATCGCGTCTACAAGACGACAAAATTGGAAAGTTTCTTTGAATTGGCTTGAAATAGCCAAATGCCAACAGGTGTGCACACACTTGTATTCGACGTTTTGCTTTTTATTTCGAAAAAAAAATATGATTTCAAGCTGCGGGGGGTTAATTAAGGGTTCTTTAATGGGGTCTTTAGTCGGTTAACGGTGTGCACACACTTGTGTAATGTTGTTGACCAATAATAATACTTAAAAGTGTTATTAAAATGGCTGCAGAAATCAATAACGTCTCTCAGGACTATGCCAAGATCGTACAGAGTGCCGATCTGGACAGAGAGATCAACCCGCTGTGCACGAACATCGATGATATGCTGGCCCGCCTCGACGAATTCGAGACTCTTCTTTCATCCGTACGAAATCGCAATTAATTGTGATATTTATGACTTTAATAATTATTATTATTTATCTACTCATTAAAAGGTGCGTGCCGAGTCGAATGGGATCATGGCCAACCATGTGTGCAGCATTCTTAGCTTCAGCGACAATTTCGAGGAATTGCGAGCGCGCATCGACAATCTGGAGGTGTTTGTGGGCGCGGTAAGTGCGAATCTCAACGAAGTGGAACATTCTGTGGATGTGGCAGAGCAAGAGCTGAATGTGACGGACTACAGCCTAAAGGGCCTGCTGTTCAAGCCCCTCAAAGCCAAGCTGTCTGTCGCAGATCCCGCCGCCGCTCAGTCTCAGCCCCGCACGAATCTCGTCGCTGGGGAATTCCAGCCGGTTCCCATTTACAGTTCTGATGAATACTTCGGTGCCAGTGGCGCTACCGCATCAGAGGAGCCCCAAGTGGTGTGAGCCCCCAACTAAATATTTAGTGTTTAATTAGCAAAAGTCGTTTATGTAAGCGTGTAAATATTTTTTGTTTATTTTTCAATCTCGAGTTTTGTTTAGTATGGAAAACGTGATGGGATAATTATCGCCACACAGTTACATAAGCAGGGGACAAGGCTATGGCCTTGGCTGACGCCTAGGCTTCCTTGCTCTTCTCCTTGCTCTCCTCGGAGCTGGAACTGGCTGCGGCGGCGGGCTTCTCCTTGTGGAACAGCTCGGCCACGGAAACGGGATGGTGGATGGGAATCGCCAACTCTGTGGTCGCCTTGTTGTTGGCTGGAGCAGAGGTGGACTTGATCTCAGTGGGTACTGGAATGTCACGCTGATGACGCTGCGCATCCTTGGAGTGGCTGGCGGCCAGCGATTCTATAGCCTTGTGCAGCTCCTCGACCTTCTTGGGATCGTGCTGCAGTCCCTCGTGGGCAGTCACGGATGCAGGCTTTGAGGGAGCTTCGCGCCTCTGCTTGTGGTGGGCGTGGGTGTCTGGCTTCGCCGAATGCTCCTCCTGGTGATGATGGGAATCGTGATGCTCGGACTTTGAAGCGTCTGGCTTCGTGGGAGAGTTTCGCTTCTGCTTAGGAGCTTCAGCTACGGGAGCGGATGCGGGCAATGCATGAGGGAGGGCAGCCTTCTTGGGCTCCTCGTGATGACCGTCCTCATGATGTCCTTCTTCATGGTGAGCCTCACGCTTGGACTTCTTGTGGGCGTCGATTGCAGGAGCAGCGGAATGCAGGGCATGAGAATGAGCATCCTTGGCGTCCTCCTTCTTGGGCTCCTCGTGATGACCCTCCTCATGATGTCCTTCTTCATGGTGAGCCTCGCGCTTGGTCAGCTTATGGGTTTCGGCATGAGAATGGGTATCCTTCTCGTCCTCTTTTTTCGGCTCCTCTTGGTGGTGAGACTCCTCATGATGTCCTTCCTCGTGATGAGCCTCGCGCTTGGACTTCTTGTGGGATTCCACTGCAGGAGCAGCTGAATGAAGGGCATGAGAATGAGCATCCTTGGCGTCCTCCTTCTTGGGCTCCTCGTGATGACCCTCTTCGTGGTGGGACTCGCGCTTTAACTGCTTGTGGGCGTCGGCATGAGAATGATCCTCCTTTGGTTCGTCTTTCTTGGGTTCCTCGTGGTGACCCTCCTCATGATGTCCTTCCTCGTGGTGAGCCTCGCGCTTGGACTTCTTGTGGGCATCGATTGCAGGAGCAGCTGCATGCAGGGCATGAGAATGAGCATCCTTGGCGTCCTCCTTCTTGGGCTCCTCGTGATGACCCTCTTCGTGGTGGGACTCGCGCTTTAACTGCTTGTGGGCGTCGGCATGAGAATGATCATCCTTTGGTTCGTCTTTCTTGGGTTCCTCGTGGTGACCCTCCTCATGATGTCCTTCCTCGTGGTGAGCCTCACGCTTGGACTTCTTGTGGGCGTCGATTGCAGGAGCAGCTGCATGCAGGGCATGAGAATGAGCATCCTCAGAGTCCTCCTTCTTGGGCTCCTCGTGATGGCCCTCTTCGTGGTGAGCCTCACGCTTCGACTTCTTGTCATCATGCTGCAGTTGCTCGTGGATCTGGATACCAGCCGATTCCTGCTGGCGATTGGGACTGTGCTGCAGTAACTCGTGGGCCTTCACGCTGTCCGGTTTGGGGTGACCAGTCTCATCCCGCCTTTGACGATGCAAGGTGGGCTCGGTTTTCAGGAGGACAACCTTTCCGTCGGGCTTGGGATCGCTGATGACATCAGGAGCGATGGGACTAGGACGCGAAAGGGCCTCAGAGGCTTCCTTGACATCAGCCGGAAGCTCAGTGGGAGCCGCATGGCAAGCGACAAACAAGGCCAAGAAAATGATCTATAAATTGAAACGGAATAGAATCATAGAGAAAGTTGTCTGCGAGGATGATGTGATGGTCGTTGTGGACTTACAATCGACTTCATGTTCGTCTTCTGGGTGCAGGTGTGATGTGTTGACCGATGGGAAATTTCTCCCAAACTGTTGCTGTTTGCCCCGGTGGCAGCCTATTTTATGAGCGAATCCCATCCCAGGCGCCGAGCTTCCCATCGCCAGCGACTGGTACTGTTAACCAGTTTGTAATTCGGTGCTAATTGCCGCTAGATACACGCCAAGTGCGCGAAACCCGTTCGTATATGTAAATATGTATCATATCTATTATTTTTCCACATTGATATTGATTTGTCTGGCTAATTATAAGTCATGGAAATCACTGTGAAGTCCAGCAGCTCATCAAAAAGCAAAAACCTAGACAACAAAATGGGCTCAAGGCTTACTCAGAGTCGTATCCAGACCCAGACCCAGATACAGATACAGATTCAGAGGTACGGATACGAGAAACTGATCGATCCGTTAGTCATCTGTTTAGCTGTTTAGCACAGACTTGCAATAATAAAAAAAAAGCGAGCAGGGCAGTTGTTCGTTGGAAATACTTAAGTAGATGGGAGTTGGGCTAGCCAGCTAATTTCATGTGCACATAAATATCTATGCAAATAATAATAGGATTCGCGAAGCGTCTATAATTGCTGCCCTTTTACGTAAGTTGAACATTTTTGTTGACATTTAAGTGTAAATTTATCAATTTACATTTATTTTCCTGGAACTGTAAGCAGTGGAGTGCAGCTTTGATTGATTGATTGACTAATTACTCTGAATGCTATGCTTGACTTTCAAATTCAAATAAATCACACGCTCCTCCAGTGTGCACCCACCTATAATCTATTGTGACTTTGCACCTACATACTTTGGTTAAATTTAATGTGTAGCAAATGTGTAGTCAGCATGTAGTAGCCAGGTAAGAAAAGGGACTTATTTGTTGACCTTCTTTGTTTTAAATCTTATTTTAGGCAGAATCCAACCAAACGGAGTCCTTAAAATTAGCCAGTCTTGTAGGAAATTAATTTGCGTATCAGATAAAATTATAAGTTCACTGCTGATCATCCTATTCAGCTTTTAATATTAAATAGAAAATCAAAATCGAGGAATATGTTATATTTTCGGAATATTTGCGGTATATTATGGGGCATAACCGTGTTACTTTATTGGGACTTTTCGTCGGCCTTTTTGAGGGATTTTGTAAAGCTAACATCATCCCAACAATTTCCCTTACACTCCATGCTCACTTACGTTTCTTACGTGACATTTCATGCTCCCCTTACGTTTTTTGCCGTTGACAACATTTTGTATGGGCAGGCCTGACCTCACGTCATGTAAATCAGGTGGGGTGGACTTTGTTGGCCTTGCATTTTCTGGGCCGTTTTGCCTGTTGTCCATACCCGATGTTTTCCAAAGATCCTCAGCAATTTCCCAGGGAAAAATGTAAACTTCCCAGGACGGCGAAGATTTTTTACAGCGGGTGGATTTGAAATGAGCAAGGGAATTACTAAAACAATGGATAAATTGCTGAAATCAAAGTAAACTGTTTCATGGGAGATTAGTTATTCGATTAAGTTATCTTTTTATTATAATTATAGGTTTCCTTCCAAGGAGTAGCCCCATCACTTTATGGCGCAAATTATAGTGAACAACTAAAACAATAGCCCCCAAAACAACAAACTTCGACACGAGCGTTACAAAGCGTTGACCACCAGCCATTGTAAAATTGTTAAATCTATTATTTGCGGCCATAAAGTGCAATATTATATTAAACAGAATATCAAAATCGAGGAATATACGTTTCGTCGGTATTTTTGACCGTAAGTTTCGGTATATTTCTTATGGTCGGACGGTATATCTTATCGATAATTTTATTTTCTGCTATTAAAACGTTTTTAATAAAACAAAGCAAAATGCCAACAGAAATTGAAAATATAAACCCCAATGTCTACGACAAGATTAAGGAGCGTGTGACAACCGCCAATGAAGAAGATGAAAACGTCGCAGATCCCTTCGACAAGCGCGAGATTTTCGGTGAGCGTTGTGGAAATCCGATAAGGATTAGAATTTGTAAATAATGCTATTGTTGTAGACCTAATACGCAACATCACTGATCCAGAGCACCCGCTCACCCTGGAGGAGCTGCATGTGGTGCAGGAAGGGTTAATTCGCATCAGCAACAAGCAGAACTCTGTTTTCATCAACTTCACACCCACCATCCCGCACTGTTCCATGGCCACGCTGATCGGACTGTCCATTCGCGTGAAGCTGTTGCGCTCTCTGCCGCCTCGCTTCAAGGTCACTGTGGAGATCACCCCCGGGACCCATGCCTCGGAGCAGGCAGTCAACAAGCAGCTGGCAGACAAGGAGCGTGTGGCCGCTGCTTTGGAGAACAAGCATCTGGCCGAGGTGATCAATCAGTGCATCTCGGCCAGGGGTTGAATGATCGACCACCTCTACCCCTACCGCCTACCCTACCCTGTAGCTGTTCCATGTTGTTTTAGGTAATACAAATTATATTTTAGCAGCAAAGCTTTCTGGGGTCATAAACTATGGGCTAAAGGTAAACGTTAACAAAAAACAGCGTTGCGGGGCGACTGGTGACTGGCGGATGACGATGCTGTACTCCATGAACCATCGGGTTATTCCTTGGGCGGTTCCTTCAATCGCATGTGCGGCTCCACAGGGGACAGGGGCTTTGGCTTGGTGGGATCGTACTTAAAGGTCTTCACCAGCGGCCCTTTTCCAGCCTTGGCGAAGCGGATTTCATCCAGACGCTGTCGCTCCTCTATCTCCTTGGTGATCTTCATATTGTCCCAGGCTGAAAGAGAATTTAAAGGATTTAAATTGGGCTGTTCTTTAGGATGTGTTTCCGCAGCTTACACTCTTTCATGCCTCCGACAAATCCCTTCTTCTTCGCAGGCAGCGCACTGGGAGCATGCGTCAGCATCTTCTCGATCTTGAAGTATTCGCGGACTGCGGGAATACGCAACACGGCCACCTGCCCCAGTGAGATGAAGTTACTGCATGCCCAGTACGTCAGAATAGCCGCCGGGAAGTTCATTGTGAAGGGAAATATGACCAGGGGCAGGGCTCGGAGGACATACTTCATCGTGTTCATGTTGGCGGCGGACAGGCGGGCGCTGTCCGTTCCGATCTCGATGGTCAGGTAGAGCGTGGCGCTGGTGATCAAAGGCAGTATATAGAAAGGATCGGCCAGGGTCAGATCTTGGAACCACCACAGTCCGCCATCCCTCATGGAGTCCACGGGCGTATTGGCCATTTGACGCAGACCCATGAAGAAGGATATGAAGAGCGGCGCCTGGGCCAGTGGCACAATCATGTTCTTCAGCGGATTCACTCCCTTATCCCGCATGAACAGCATCATCTCCTGGGCGTAGCGGGCCGACTCAATGGCGTTACCCGACTGCCTGGCCTCCGTCATCTTGAGCTGCAGCAACTGCATCTGTGGCATGTTGTTGTTCATCTTGGCTGAGTTCCTTTGGGCAAGAATCACCAGCGGAAAGATGATTGTGCGCACCGCCAGTGTTCCCACGGCAATGGCACCCCACCAGGGTAGCTCCCAGGTGCAGTGCAGGAACTCCATGCAGTTTTGTACGATACCCACGGGCGACCAGCCTCCCAGTCCGATCGAGGCGAATGTAGCCTCTCCAGCAGCATTCAACACATCTGTGGACACGTCCTCCAGGGAAAATGCGGGAGGTGTTGGGGCCGCTGGAATATCGGGCAGGTCGACTAGCTCCTTGGTGGAAACCGATTCCGGCAGGCCCGCGGTCTCGGTGCTGGCAAAGCGCAGAGCACTTGATCCCATCAACGCTGGAGGCACAAGCTTTTGTGGAGGAATCATACATATTGAGTGTCTGGAGAGCGTGGCGCTCCAAATCCTGTGGCTGGCCAAGTGCATGTCTCTCCTGTTAGCGAATGTGTTGTGCTATCGTGTAGGGATATGTCATGATTAGTTGGAGTCCCTATAATGCTTCAATTCATAACAAGTTACCGCGTTTGCAGGTTATGTCATAGAGAACTCCATTCCGGCGCACCGGCTGGCGTCACGGCACTTACCTGCGTCGTCAATCGGACGGTGGCCGAGTTTAATGCTGCAGCCGCATTTGTCGCCCGCCATAGCTGCATCCTGTTCGCCAGCATCGTACAATTTTAATTTAGTAAATTGTGAATTTCTGTTTGCTGCGCAGGGCCTGCTGAAAAGAGATGCAAAATGTAAATACCAGGGCTGATGGCAAAACGGCAGCAGTCAGCTGTGTGCGTCAGATCGCGCCACCTGGCGGCTGTGTTGCCGTTAGTTCTTTGGCGGTACAAATTTGAATTTGAATCTGTTGCTTACTTATTTTCCACACAGTCAAAGGTTTGAATGGAATTTTATGGAACTGCAAATATATGTTGGCTTAAAATTTGAGTTTTAATTGACAGACAAGACAAAAAAGTCTGATCTAGTTTTGAAAATTGAATCAATTAGCACAACAATTTACGATTTGCTTTCGCTAGGCCATAAAAATATTTGCTAATTTTATGACAGACTTCCCGGAAGGCCAACGGGTTCCTGCTGGCCATTGTCTTGAGCCAAAGGAAAATGTTAAAAGTTAATGCGACATATTTGGCATACAAAATTATGTCACTAAAATGCTTCAGTTTCGGTCAAATTAATTGAAATTCATTCAATTCGATACCCTTACCCACGGCTTAGGCCTCACTCGTTTGACCATACGCTTTGAAGTAGCCAGTATATGTGCTTACATTCATGCATTTCTGTATGTATCTAGTGTATTGCTGATTCGTGGTGGTCTACTTCCACCGTCCATTTCTCATTATGAATACCGATACACATTATATTCAGATTGGCTTGGGAAAAATAAATTATAAATCTCGTCTCGACGCACTCATTTGAATAATGCTGAAACCGGAGCGGAGAGATTAAGGGTGTTTAAAATGCGAATTGGACTCGACCCCAGAATCGGTGTGAATTAGTATTAGACGCCCAACCATTGACGCGCTTCGACATGCACAACTAATTTGTTTATTAAAAGCAAAGGGGAAACAACGAATGCAAAGTCAAACACGCGATATATTATATCACTTAGAAACTAGTTTATTTTGAGTTAAATATGAGTCTTGCTGTTGCTGCGTGCGTGGTCGGTAGATGCATCTTTTTGTAAACCAAATAAAAAATACAAAGAAGATAATAATAATCGCCACTAAATATGGCTGCTACTTTGTCAAATGTCAAACGCATGCTGATGAAGGAGATTGACACCTTTTATTGAAAGCTTTTACTACGATGATTTTATGGGGAAATTCTTTTGATCTTTAACTTAAAACCTACCCCTCCATTTTCTTATTTATTTTGTTCGAATTTCCTCAGCGTTGAAGGTTGACTTTAAGTGCCAATCAATGGACCCGTTACTTTTAGGCTTTTTTATGAGGTAGCCAACATAAAATGGAATTAATTAATGAAGCCCAACTTTGAATATATGTATCATCAATCTGAATTTTGAGGGTAGACGAAATCGAATATGATTTATTATGATATTTAGAGGGTTTCCCCGGTAAAAAATAGAACTTACAAGGAAATGATGGGGGTTTTTTCGTATAAGCTTTCCATTCCCCTAAAATTAAATCAACGGATAGTGGGTTTTATTATCATTTCTCATTGAGCAGGTGAGCAGGTCGATGATTTCACTTTCCGTACATGCCATAAAGTTCAATTTTACGACTTTCGTGTTCGTTCTCAGCGGCGGCCAGACTTCTTCAAGGTCACACTCGGACCCCCTATGTTGATTTATGTCGTTCGCACATCTCACCAAACTATCGGCACAGTGGAATGAAAATTGTTTGCAAAAGAATCATAGTTTAAACGATAGGCTTAATAGGCTTCAAAGTAGTTATGTATGTATATATCAGAGCCAGTTCTGGCATTTGCATTTTTGTTACATCCATATCTCTCTCTCTCTCTCTCTCTCTCTCTCTCTCTCTCTCTCTATCAAAGACGATATCGCATACACACACTGCACGAGGTAGAGAGAGACAGATAATGAGTATGCGCGTGGAAGTCGTTACGTGGCTAATGCAATTTCATTTGTTCTTTCTGGATATAATAATGATACGATCTGTTCCAGATTCGACAATCGACTAGATATGGTCCTTCCCTATGACCTCGTGTCTGTTATTTTGCGGATGCCACTAATTTTTGTCCTTTTTGGTGAATGAAGGCGGCGTTGTGAAATTTTGATATCAGTGTAATATCATAGGAGTCTGGATATAATAATTGGTTCCTCTAGCTCTTATAGTCTCTGAGATCTAGGCATTCATCGGATGTGGTAATATAGACTCGGCTACTGATGCTGATCAAGAATATACATATATGCAACAGGTGCTTCAAAGCTTATATTCTAAGCAAAAACTCTGAACGGACCGAAGGACGCTGTTTTACGAGGACGCAGCATGTGTAATCGCATAAATACAGGATATAATGATGCTGTATATTCTAGCAAATTTGTATACTCGTAGTATGCTTATACTCTTATGTAGAAAGAAATTTGTCAACCTTGAAATATAGGAACTTCATTCAGTAATAGAGAGAGTTCCTGATAACTTTCAGAACATTTTTGTAAAATAAATAATTTCTATTTAGAAAATGGGATCCTCTTTTCTTACCCTCGCTGCGCAGCATGTCTGCAAGAATTGAGTGGTAGGTGACCCATGACCCTGAAATGTGGACATCTCGTGTGCCAACTTTGCATAACAAACTTTAGAAAATCATCCAGATTCAATATTCTAATAGATTTGGTGACTCTCTTTGAACCTAGGCTTTTAGGTTTCTCGTATCTTCAAAATTGTGTGGCCACGGATACACATACTTGTAACAGCCTTTATAATCTCTGAGATCTAGGCGCTTATGAAGACGGACAGACGGACAGACGGACGGACAGATCAAGAATATATGTACATATATATGTAATTTATTGGGTTCGGAAACGCTACCTTCTTCGTGTTACACACATCCACTTGAGGTTCCAGAGACATCATTCCCATTGAGGAACCCCTCATTATCTGGATAACAAATGAGTGCAGATCACTGTGCAGGCGCTAGCATATGATATTTAAAATATAGCATTAAAGATGCCGGTGCCGGTGCCGCAAGAGACACGAGACGTTTTGTGTCGATAGAAACATACGCTCGTAGTAGATCGATTTTGCGGATAAGGCGCTGGCTGGCAACGGGTAAATCCTGTTTGATATCTTATTTTGACTATTAATTAAGTATTAACTCAGTTTTATGGGCCAATTTGTTAAACGCACACATTTCAGCGCCTCTCGCAAACACCTACCATATGTGCATTACGAGCAAAAGCTGCGTTCGGCTCGGCACTTGGCAACGGATGGATGGATCAGATCGGATCGATGGGTCGATGGCGATCGGATGGGAAGGGACGAAGAAGCATCGTAAAACGCGAACTGGAAAAGTTAAGCTTTTGGGCTGGCCAGGCCAAAAGTGGAACCATAAATTATGCTAAATACGTATTGGCACTACTCGTACGCTACATGCTATTTCAAATGCATTTAATTAAGTGTGTCTTTTTTTTTTTTGGGTGTGCCGGGTAGGTTTTTCAGACTAGACCCAGACCCGGACCAGACCTAGGCTAAGCGGCGACATTGACATTGCCGCATGTGGAGATACTTTTAACTTTTGCTCTTTGCAGCCCCAGCCCACACACTCACACACGCACACACACATACACACTCTACTCTCGCAGCATGAGATGGAAATTGGAAGACATCGAGCCCGAGTCAGAGCCGCCGCCGATGCTCCAGTTTGGCCAATACTTTTGGTAAGCTTATTGTTATTTAGATGTGTTTCCTGCAGTCCGGCGTAAAAGTTGTTTGGGTGGATCGGGTTTCGTCGATTGAGAATTTGGATCCAAATCAGTTTGATGTTTGGTATAAAAACATTTGCAATTGGCCACAGAGTCATCATTCAGAGTCTCACAGTCCCAGACAAACGAACAACTCTTCACCTCAACCAAGATGTTCCGCTACGTAAGTATCCAGGACATCAGGAGTACTCCAGCTAGAGATCAGCTAACCATCCAACATCCCAACAGATGCTCGTCGCCTCCGCCGTCCTGGCCTGCGCCTACGCCGCCGCTTCCTACAACACCGATGCCACCGCATACGTGGTGAAGACCAACGCTGACATCCAGCCCGAGGGACAATACACGTACCAGTACGAGACCAGCAACGGTATCGCCGCCCAGGAGTCCGGACTTGGAGGCCACCAGGCCAGCGGAGGATACTCCTACTACTCGCCGGAGGGACAGCTTGTCCAGATCTCTTATCTGGCCGACGAGAACGGTTTCCAGCCCCAGGGTGACCTCCTGCCCACTCCCCCACCAATCCCAGCTGCCATCCTGAAGTCCCTGGAGTACATCCGCACCCACCCTCAGTACCAGGAGCCCCAGCAGTACCAGCAGCCCCGCCAGCAGTACCAGCAGGTGCAGAAGAAGCAGTACCGCAACCCCGCTCGTTTCCAGAGCATCTACGGTTAAGCAGCGACTCCAGTCTTCATCTGCAAATGATTCTAAAAGCTTTATTAATTTTTTTTTTTGGAATGAATAAATGTTATTGAGAAGAAAACAAACTTGAAAAGTTCTTCAAAAAATGGCAGCAAAAACCGCGCTTAAAATGTAGCAGGAAAATACGTGCTTTTTTGTTAACTTAAAATTAAGAATAGAAAGAACAGATAATACCGCTGATCAGCCATTTGAACTAAAGCGAGTACTACAGACTAGTAGGAGATAAGGAGCAGGTGAGCTCCGTATAATGGTGGAAGTGAAGCGTTTCCGACCCCATAAAGTGCATACATATATACATACATATGTAAATTTAATATTATTAATTCCCGTCTATTAGTTTATCAATGCCGAGGGATTAGCCAACGGCAATCAAAGAAAGGGTTTAAGTTTAAAATGGTTTATTTCCAACGACTGGCTCTTTCAAAAATGATATTAATTCTAAACACAAAAGTTTGAATACAAAAAAATATTCTTAAGACTGCCCGCCCCCCTTGCGGCAGCGCAGCACAAGCGGCGGGCACCGTCAGCGCCTCGTGCAGACAATCAGCTCCTCAGCAGATGCTTATGCAATAACGTAATTTGATGTCTCCAGCCGCTTAAGTGCAGCTCATCGGCTCCCCGGCAGAAGCTCTTGCGACAATGTAGTCGATGCCTCCACCACTTCAGTGCGGCATCAGAATTCTTCCGTTTTGGGAATTCAGCTGATACCCTGCAGCTGATGGGGAGTGTTAGCTTGTACATATATTTACATTGCTCAGTCGAGTCGATATTGCCATGTCTGTCTGTGTGTCTATCTGTCCGCCCGTCTTGTTTAACGTCTTGTTCTCAGAGACTATAAGAGCTAGAGCAACGAAAATTTGCATTTAGGTTCCTCTGATATCGAAATGAATGAACTTTGTTTTAAAATTATGCCACGCCCCCCTCCGCTCCCGCAACGGATGAAAGTCTGTGGAATCAACAATTTTATAAGATACGAAAGAACTAAAAACGCAGAATCATGAAGAATGACCATACATAATGAGATTGCTGAATCTGGAATATATCGGATCGGATCAGCTAGTGAGTCACAGCCCTAGCTGCGGAGTTCGTTTCATTTTCGGCGTTATTTTTTTTTTTTTTGGTTTCTGTTTTTTTTAGTCCAGGCCGCCTAAAATCACACCCCATCTCACGCTAGTGTGTCCGTTGGTATGTGCGTGCTACGGTCACACTATGCACGATCAGTTGCTAGTGTGCCCGCCGCCGCCTGAGGTACGGTCTCACTGTGAAGAGCGGGCGCGCCCAATTGTTTGATTTTGAATAATTATTTGCGGCGTCTGGGCGTACCAACGCTCCGAGCCCGAGCTGCGCGCATTGTTTCGATTTCATTACGAAGAATTTTTGACATTTTAGATGTGAATAATATTTATTATTTTCTATTGTAGATAGAACTCACAATTTAAGGACCTATAAATAAACATGAAACAGCTCTAAAAAGCTCAAGTTCTGGGAGGAGAACAGACTTTTTTGTTGCGCGCTTAATTTTCTGATACTTGTTACACCTGCTAGTTTTAGTATAAACTGATGCCCGGGTGTATTGTTTCGTATTATTCCAATTCCTTTTGCGGACCAACAATAAACAATTTCAAGAACTTCAAGTGAGAAGGAAAAAGATTATCGAGGAATTTATACGACTATTCAAAATAGTTCTTCAATTTGGATTAAAATGTTCATCAAATCAATCATGCTAGAATTTAAATTAGCACTGTGGTGATGGTCTTTAAGTTAGACGATCAATAAGTCTATATCTTTCTTGTATATAATTTTTTGTATACTGATTACTCCGTTGGTTGTTATATACATAATCATAAAAATGTATTTACACTCTAGTAGAGTCAAATGAATGATTCTTTTCTTTATCTCTTCGTATTTTCTGTTTTGTTAAGGGCATATCTTAAAATATGAATTCTAGTTATGAAATGCAATGGAATATACTGGTAACTAATTAACGCAATGATCTGAATTTCGGCAGCAGTTGGTTCGAATTTACGATGACACTCGAATGTGTTTCACGTCCAAGTCGCAGCACTACTGGGGCTCTCCAAAGCAAACATTCGGATTCGGATTCGAATTTGCATTTGCATATCATTAACAACAAAAGCCGCTAATCGAATGACAGCCCAAACGAACTTCTCTTGGCGCCTAGCAAATGATATTTTAACGCTATTGATACTCTAACAATAGAGAGGGATTATCAAATATTAAAATAAGTCTGGGAATCCTCTTGAAACGGTGGCCATAAAGATGTGTAAGGGTGTCCATACTTCGTTTGAGGTGTGATTCCGCTTTGGTTTTTGGATAACAATTCATATATTTATTATGAATTTAAGTCAAGATTAGATAAGAATTGAAGCATTCATTGTGTGTGGAATCTCCATCGGTAAATCTTCATCTTCATCTCCATCTCCATCTGTGATTTGTTAAGAAGAATGCGGTGTGGTATAGATCACGATCACCTGCTGGCCCGGCCCGCTGATCTCTGTTCGAAAACAAAACAAACAACACGGCCATTAGGCGAACAGCAGGCAGCAGGGGAATGAACGTAACGCTCGTAAAACTCGGTCAAATTCATATTCGAAATGCGCGAATTTATTAATAATACGGAGCACTAAAGCCTCCAAGATCAAATGTGAACTGTGGAACATCTATGGCATATTTTTGTTGTTGGTGTAGGTGTAGGTGTAGGTCAGTGATACCACAGCTCTGGTATAAAACGGTCTCTCGACTGTGCTTTCGACATCAGTATCAACTAAAGCAACGTTCCGCTTGGATTCCCCTAAACAGATTTCAGATTTAATATCAAACCTCAGCCATGTTCAAGATCGTAAGTATCGTTTAGTGATAAGTGATCCCCGAATGCGATAATAGAGCTAACCAGCGAATTTCCAACATCAACTGCCAACCGGATATATAGGTGCTAATCATTGCCCTCTTCCTGGTGGCCGTCACTTGGGCGGCAGATGAGTCACAGGCCACCATCACCAAGTACGAGAATGAGATCAAGAACGATGGCAGCTACAATTGGGAGTACGGCACCTCGAATGGCATCCAGGCCCAGGAGAGCGGTGTGGGCAGTGCCTATGCCGCAGGATCGGTGGCGTATACGGCTCCTGATGGACAGAACATTCAGTTGGAGTACACTGCCGACGAGAATGGATATCAGCCAAGAGGTGCACATTTGCCAACGCCGCCACCGACCCCCGACTACATTCTGAAGGCTCTGGCGTACATTGAGGCTCATCCTTTCACCAGGATTCAGCTCAGGACTTAGACGATGCATCGTGTAGTCCGTTAGCCTTAACTTAGCCCAATTTTTTTTTGTATATGAAATAAACATTAGATTAACATTAGTGGAGCTTGTTTTGTTTTGTTTTGTTGTCTCTTTATTTGTTGTAAATCATTGAATAATTGCAACAATTCTGTGATATAATTTAGCATTCCGATTGAAAGATTTCCTGCTCAGATTAGTTTGCAACTAATTTATGAATATATTCAAGGATTGGATCGAAATCATAGACTCAATTGCCATAGTTCGAATTTTCCTTCCGTTTGTTTGGTTACGCGCTTTTTAAGTGCCAAAAAATAAATCATTATCGAAAAAATGTTACATAAAATTGTTCATTTAACGCGTTTTGTAATGTGTCGTGTGTGTGTGTGTCTCTTGTATCTCTTAAATCACATTGAAATCATGCCGCATATCAACTCAACGCCACTGCCGCCACGCTATGTGAGTGTGTGTGTTGGTGTTTTAATATATTATCATAGTTCATAATTATTATTATTGTTGTTATCCATATTTGAGTATGGTTTTCATATGCTTTTGAAAAGTACAACGTGCACAGTATCTTAGTAGTTTGAATTAGTTCTTAATATGTTTGTTGTTGCTTTGCTTTGCTGCTGGCTCTCTTTTCAACTAAATCTCACGCTTTGTTTTTTTACAATAAGTTAACGTTTATCTCCATATATGTATGTATATATATATATCTTGCATAGGCAACTGTTGTTAATTATAATAGGGCTCTCTAATGATTCATTCTGTTGACAGAAATCATCTTGTGTGTGGTGGCCTTTGTGGCAGATCAGATTCAGAACGAAATACATTTCGTTAGTCGTCGCTTAAACATGTTTTATTGTTGGGTTTTCTTTAGGCCGCTTAGCATAATTGTTTAATCATTGTAATGATAAGTTAATCAAGTTTTATTAGCATTTCCAATTGGTATTTGAATCAATTAAGATGCCATAATTTTTGAGTAAATTATAGAAAAGAGTAGAAAAATCTAATAGATATTTTGTTTTGCGTTGTTGTTTTAGTTTTCTCTAGTTTTAGTTTTAGTTTATGCAAAAAGTGCTATTCGCTCAAAAATTATTATATTTTCTTGTTTTTTAGTTATAGATCTTGAATTACATTTAATTATTTAGATGCTGTACTCATCCGCAAACTCATTCTCCCCACTCTCCCTTTCTCTCTCCGTTTTGGAGAGTACAATCAAGTTAATTTAATTCCATTACAAATTATTAAAGACATAAAAGAACTTTTGGACTTAAACATAGGTTCAAAGATAGGCGGATTGGAGTCTCAATGGAAGGGTGTAAGGATGCGTGAGGGTGTGGATAACACATTTCTTAATCAACATAATATATAAACTGCCTGTCTATTTGTAAACTTCCAAAAATGTCAAAATGTGCGCGGGATTGAAGAATATTTAGAATAGATTTTTCGCGATAGGATGCTGTGTTTTTTGAGAGGATAGATGTAGAACATTGTGGGTGTGTGTGTGTGTATATGGGTGTTTATGCCGTTGTTGGCGATGCAGCTGGAGATGTAGCCACATTGGTCAATTTGGGCGGATGCGTGGCATTCACCACACGATTCGTGTTGTCCCGCGTCTTTGAGTGCTGCAGCTGCATCAAGTAGTGCTGCTGCGTTGGCTTGTGCAACGCCAGACGGGACAATGCGTCGTCGATAGTGAACCACTGCCGCTTGCGTCCAATGCTGCGCGAGTCCTCCCACTCTTCCAGCTCCTTGGTCACATTCATGACAAACACTTCAGTGCGATGCATATGATCGTTATTCTGTGAGGAGGTGGAAGAGATTGTATCAACTATTTTCGAATATCAGTTGAATTATTATCGCAGTTCAAACCTCAAATACACCCAGACAACGACCCAGACTGCCAATAACGCCGGCCTCCTCGAGCACCTCCCGTACAGCGGTTACAGAGGGCTCTTCCTCAGGCTCTACGCCACCACCTGGGACGATCCAAAGCTCAGGACGCCGTGAGGAGGTGACCAGAAGGACCTAAAAAGACCGTCAAAGATATAACGTTTTTACTGATAGATATGCAAAGCTTTACACTAACCTCGGCCTCGTTTTCGGCCCGCACACAAATGCAGGCGGCCCGTCGCCTGAAGCCATCCTTGTCGTAGATCCGCGTTGAGTTGGGTTTCTCCTTGACCATCTGAAATCAGCAGCAGCAAAGAGTTCATGAGTCCGGGCCATATATGATTTGGAATCGATTGTCCATTTTGAATCCCCCCCATATTTCTATTTCCCATGTCATTGCGCTTAAAAATAATTTGGCTGATAAACGCTCGCACCACAAGCTCTCAATATATCATTTTATGGCCGTTGCCTTTAATTTGAATGTGCGCGCACATGAAAATCGTGATTCGGTTCTTATCAGATGGGGAGATTGTCCCTGGCTAGGCCAATCGGCAAATTGCAGCGCCAGACCCAGACCCAGGCGCTATAGAGCTTATCAGCCCCGTCCCGGTCCTAGAACCGGTGCGGGTCTCGGTCACTTTTGGCTGATTCTGGCTGTCATGGAAAGGTACACTACACACATTTCCAAAGGCGAATAGTTGGATGTGGGGGGTAAACTGTAGACTGTCGACACTACGACAAATTATTATTTAGCAATATCATGAAATAGTCAGAAAAACATTGCCCCGCATCGGATACCAGTGTAGGGTATTGGTATATGCTGGAAAAGCACAAGGGTGCAAGGGCACACATTAACAGAATAACGGATCACGAATAGCACATCTTTAATCGGTTGGTGGGGTATTTACTAGTCGTGCACTCTTGCGCTACCACTTTCAACTTTCTGGTAGTGCGCAAACATCTGGGAGGGTTCGGATTGGATTCTTGGGGGCTGCTTACTTTTCCAAGTTGTGTAAGTACGCTGGGGGCAAACGAACGAACGCTGATAGCAGATAGCGGCAGATGATGACTTCTTAGGCACTTTTAATTCTCCGCCTCCGTTATCTCACTCTCACTCACTCTCTCTCTCTCTATCTGTCTCCGTCTGTTTAGTGCTGCAACAAGTGTGTGTGTGTGTGTGTTTGTTGGAGACGCGCAGGTGTTGTGTGTTGTATTGGGGGAGCCGGTCGCCGCTGCTTCTACTGCGGCTGGTTGCTGATCTCGTGCCGCTTCTGCAGGCAGGTGCTTCTTTCCGCTCGCGCACACAACGGAGGGGGAGGGAAAGCGGGCAAAAATGCACAAAAAATATAAACGACGACAATTCTGCGCTCGGACGTCACACAAAATCTGTCGCTGTAGTGGTGGATGGGATGTCGCGTGTATGTGTTTCGTGGTGTCTGTTTGTGTGTGAAGTAATAACGCAAAAAAAGAACGGTGGAAAGCGAAGAGAAGGGGAAAAGTGGGAGAACAGAAACTTGTTGAAATTAAACGAGAGAAAAAAGAACAAAATGAAGAAGAAGGAAATAAAGCGCAGACAGGGCAGAATTATTTAACTACTGTGCAAAGATTGCATGTTGTTTTTGTTGGTTGTTTTGTGTGTGTGCCTGTGTGTGTGTATATGTGGTGTATGTGATTACACGAGGGCTGGCGTCGGTGTATGCGGTGTGGTATGCGTGTGTGTGTTGCAGTTAGTCGCTTTCGTCGTCTCTTTGTCCTGGTTCTCCGCTTCTTCGCCGCGGGGGGGTGAAGTGACGAGAAGGAGGACGAGTCAGCAGTCGGTAACGATCTTCGCGATTTTCACACAGCTTTTCGCTGCAGTTTTTGCTTCTTCTTTTGGTTTTGGCTTTGCTTTTTTTGGTGTCGTTGCCGACGCACAAGTGTTGCCTTATCGGCAACTTTCCATTGCTCCTCCACTTTCTGCGGCCGCTGCTGCGGATGGGGAAGGATGGGTATATTCGATACGGAACGATGCACGATACAATATATAGTTCGAAGTTAATCACGATTTTCACTTATTAGGGCCGCAGACGAGTTGCACGCCGCGCGCCTGGGTTGGTGTTGTTGCGAAAAAGCGTTTTTTTTTATTCGTTATTAATTGATTTCAAGATTGCGGGCACACTAATTCCAATCAGCTGTGTTGCTGTGAAAAGCGTTTTCGTTTTTTCGGTATTAATTGATTTAAAGATTGCGGGCACACCAATTCCAATGAGAGGTTTTCGTCCAAACTGTATGGGATGTTGCAAGTAAATGTTGCGGCAACAAATTTCAAATTTCGCGCGCAATTGCAAGTTTCATACTATTCAGCATGTATAACATGTATGGTTTCACACATTTCCGCTTTTGTCAGAGGAACAAGTATACTATTGTTGTTTAACAATTTTGAAGGATTTGATCTGGTTTGGTCAAAGATTTGTTGGTTTTTACTGCATATTGCGAATCAAAGAATTGAAAATGTAGACCATATAGCAATTGCTTTAATGGGAAACAGTCATTAATTAATTGAGGCCACTAAGATTTGTCTAACACATGGAACTTTAAAGTATGCATCTTTAAGCTGTTCATTCACCGTACGAATCCACATGATTTACTGCCCCCGAACCCCCGGCCCACCCTCTGCCTCTGTACACGCGGCGTGGAGTCGCACATTTTTGATTCGCTGCCAAGGCAAGCAACGCAGCCAGGCAGCCCTGCCCCCCGCGAACAAGGGGCTGGGCGGAGAGGGGACCGACTTTATGGCCAAGGAGCTGCTGCTGCTGCGCGCCACCAAAAATTTGTTTCTTGTTCTGTTTTGTCTGTTGCTGTTGCTGTCGCAGGTTTTGTTGTAAGCTTTTAATGCAACTACTTAGCAGGGTGAGCAGGGGGGGACGGGGTGGGGGAGGGCGGGTGGGATTCTGCCACACGGCGGCGTGTCCTTGGCATCGCCTTAACCATTTGTGCTGGCGGCTCCTCCCCCGAATCCGAATACGAATCCGAATCCAGCAGGCGACACATTGGCTTCTCCTTTGCCCTGCTTCTGCCTGCTCCTTGATCTCGTGCCACGTTTTTGCTGTTGCAAGCAAAAGAAAATTGCTTATTTCTTAATGCATTTGCCATTTCCTTTTCTGGCTTTTCTTAGACAATTCCCCCCCACACCGCCCCTTCCCAGTCACTAGACCGGGCTCCGCAATGAGTTATGGCCACAGTTTCCATATCCATTTCCATTTCCATTTCCCTCTGGGTGACCATGCAGAAGTGTTAAGCAGTTTAACGCAACGCTTTTTTCTGTCCCTGTGTATGTCTGTCTGTCTGTCTGTCCCTCTGTCTGTCTGTCACAATTTGTGGCACATCTTTGGATGTTAATTTTGTGCCGAATCGATCGGTTCTTTGGCCCCTCTGCTCCTCACTCTCCCCTCTGCATTCTCCACTCCACTCTACTCCAGTCCAGTCCCCTGGTGCTGGTGCTGATGCTGGTGCTGGTGTTGGGGCGGCACGCTTTGCTGCACATAAATTCAATGTCATAAATTTGGCAAAGAGGCGTCGCTTTGGCTAGCAAAAACTTTGCCTATTTGATGCGTTCGGGTGACCTCAACCAGTGCGAGAGAGAGACGGCAGAGAAAGAGAGCCATGGAGATGGAAAGGGATGACAACGAAAGGGATGGGAGGAGGCATCGAAAAGGAAAGTCACAACAAAATATATCGTTTCAATATGTAGATCCATAAAAGAATGTCCATAAAAGATCCCCTTGAATTGTGGTTTCCTTTCGCTTACTGGATTCTTGGCCAGATCCCCCTTAATGACCATGTCTAATGCTACATTCCCCCACCCCCTACCCCCCACCAGTTGTTCCCTTAACTGCTTCACGAATCCATAGACCAAATCAAACTCCACTTATTCTTAGTCCAATCCTTTCTTTTTTTGTTGTCTTTTGTGGCAATTTCACTCGTTTTTTTATGCCTTTCTTCCATAAAATTGTTTCCCTTTTGTTCGTTACGCTTTGCTCTGGCCCGCCATTGTTGTTGCTGTTGCTTTCTCCGGGGTTATCCTGGCGGCTGTTGCGGTCAACGTTCGTCCTGTCATTCTCGTTTCTGCTTTGCTTGCCACATTCTCGGGGAAACTTCATGAATTTAAATGAACTCGGGGATTCCCCTAAGTTACTGTTAATTGAGCCGGCAAATCGAGGGAGGAGAAAGGAGGAGGATTGGGAGGGAGGAGGATTCAATTCGAACTTTCAAGGCGGCGAAAACCAATTCGAAAAGTTGCTGACTCCTGGCTGGCTGCCTGGCTGGCTGTCGCAGGTGTTGGAATCTATCGTTAATTCACTAATCCTTGCCACAGCAGCAGCCACTTCCCACTTGCCACTTGCCACCGGCCACAGTGGCAGCCACGCTACCACGCCCCTGTCATCAGCTGCAGGGCGCGCGTGTCCAAACTTCTAAATGGAGGAAACGGAGGACCTGCTTCTGCCCCTTTGGCAACATATTGTTTCATTTGAACCTGAAACAAGGAGAGGAGAGGAGAGAAGAGCGCCAGGAGTCACCTACAAACGCAATTTGGCAACAAAATTCAACGAAACAGACACAAAACAAAACAACAAAACCATGCAACAACAGCAACAACAAAGGGTTGCTGCTGCTGCAACAATGGAGTGCCCAGAATTATACAATTTATGCGATTTACGAGACTGCTCCTAGTCGACTCCTTCTTCTGTGGTGGAGTGGAGTGGGGTGGGGTGGTGTGTGTGTCTCCTGGTTTTTTGCCTGCCTGCCTGCCTGCCTGAAAACTATTTCTATTGCTGCGGCGCCGACATTCGCCTGGGCAAAGGATATGCCGTATTTCCGTTTACATAATAAATTTGCTAACCACGTTCTGTCCTCCGTTCTGGCATTGTCGTACTCCTGGTCCTCCTTCGCTTGCAACTCCTTCTGCGGCGACTATCATTGTGGGTTGCAGCCAAGTCCAATGCGGCATCCATGCCACCAGCGCCGCCATCGCTTGGCATCAAGTGCCTTGTGGTTTGCCCTGGCTCCTCGCCTCGTCTCCTCACGTCTCTTCTCGCCTCTTCTCTTTCCCCCTGAGGTTGAGAGGTCGTGGCATGAGCGCACAAAAAAAAAAACAAAAAATGTTGGACAGCAGCCGCAGCAGCAGGCGGACACGGACACGGAGACGAGACCTTTCTGCGCTTTATATAAACTTTAAACTCGGGACAACTTCTGTGCCACACACCAAAGTGGAAGGTGCCACAGATTGAAGATTGAAGCTTCTGCCTGCTGCTGGTGCTGCAAATTGAAGCTTTGGTGCCTCCAAAAGATTGACGGAAGTCGAGTGGCGCGGCTCGACCACTTTTGCTTGATCACTGGGCGGCCGGCGTGGCCAGTGGCATGGTCTCTAATTAATCAATTAAATGGCAGGCCACAAAACGAGAGTGCAGCGCCTCCATCATTGAGGAAGTTGTCGCCGCCACCGCCGCCGCTGGGGAGTCATCGGGCGTCGTTCGCTTCCGTTTTCCGCTGGAAGTGAAATCTGTTGCAAGGCGGCGGCGGATGCCATAAAAATGCCAGCCACTAGCCATCAGACATCAGCCAGCAGCCAGCAGCCACCAGTCACCAGTCAAAGCTTAGTGGGCAGCCAGTACTGGGCGTGGCACCCTCTACCCACATAGATCCATGCAACCTGCAACCTGCCACCAGCTTCGGTTGCTGTCCCGGGGGTTCATTCACCCATGGATCCCCTCCGATCCTGCTGCTGTCTGCCTTCCTGGCTGGCTGCTGCAGCCTGCTTCTCCCGTTCGTTCTACTAATGGCTTGCCACACTTTACATTAGCGTCACAATTTATTGGCCAACTGCTGCGCCGGCGCGCAGACGCTCCACAGACATTGCTCCTGGCGATGGGCGATGGGAGATGGGCGACGGGTCTCCGTCGGCCCACTTGGCCATTTGCTTTACGCATTGCTTGGTAGCTAAAATGGTCATAATAATAATAAAAATTTTCTGCCAGTCGCCAACGCGTCGCATCGCATCGCATCGTATCGCATCGATGCCACAGCTCCAGTTACAGCGGCAGTGCCACAGCCTAAGCCTCTGATTCGCAGTCGCAGTCGCTATCGAGGCGTTTGAGCGCATGTTTGACGCATCAAATGATGACGACCACGACGACAACGACAGCGACAACGATGAGGATGTGGCTGTGGCTCTGGATGTGGATGTGGATGAGGCAGATGATGGGGCAACAGGTCTGCCCAGCAAAAGAATTCCCCGGACCAACTCCCAATGCGCCGCCGCCGCCTTCCTCTGGGGTGGGAGCCTCCTTCTCCCCAGTGCGTAAGCTCAGGAGGCGACCGGTTTATGTCAAATGTATTGACAGGTGCATGGAGCATGCTGCATGCTGCACCATAGAGCGACGGCTGCTCCAGATCACTGAAAACGGGCTATGGCTATGGCTATGGCTATGGCTATGGCTATGGCTCTCCGCTCTGGGCTGGGCACTCCGATGTCTGCTTTTGGCCTGTGGCAGCGTTGCAGTCAGTGAATCCATCATCTGTCTCGTGCGAGAAGAAGATGGTTTCACTGTTTCACGTTTGTTTTTGGTGGATTCGATTATTTGGAGCTGCTATTGTTAGACTTGAAGGATCTGTGATTACTTCAGAGTCATAGATATCAGATATTATCAGTGTAAGTGCATTTATCGTACACATATTTGCACTAGAACTCAACTTAAGCTCAATTTTAAAGTGCATTTCGCACACAGATTAACATATTTGGTTGCTTTTTCTTTCATTTTTCCACCAAGAATCATTGTTTTAGTTCTTTATTCTTAGGTATTATGATCTGCTTATAGATTGGAGATGTTGTTACTGAATATTGGCTCCATTTGTCGTAGATCTTTCGATGTGAAATCACAGTTTTACTTATTATTTCCCACTTTAAAGTAGGATCTTTTTCAGGAAACATTTGGTTCTAGCTCGATTCTCAGTTCACTTCTTGGTGAAATCACTATTCCCGCTTTGTTATGATCGAAATATTGTGATCTTTCCGCGACATCACTGAATGGCGGAGCACTACTAACATTTGAATTGATTTCCGAGAGTGGAGCGCGAAAGAGGAGCAGAAACAATGTCAATATAGCCATGAATTTATGTTTAATAAATGCTCCAATGCTCCAACGCAGCTCCTCCAATCGTATCTGTATCTCAGTGTAAGTGTGCGTGTGTGTGTGTTTGTGTGTGTATTCCGCATTCCATTCGTTCGGTAGCCATCCTCCACTTGATGATAATTCTTCTGCTGCCTCCTCCACTTCAGATCTTCCTGTCTCCCACTCCAATCGCAGGGGGAGAGTGGAGACGCGACCAACACCCACTAAAGCCGAACGAATGCTCATTGTTGCTGCCACAAATAGCCGCTCGTTCGGGGCATTGGATGGGCTGGATGGGTTTTCCGCCGTGAAGATGGGCTGGGTTGGGTTTCGCTCTGGGTTTGGGTTTGGGTTCTATCCAGCGACCAGCGTCCATCGTTTGGCGGCTTCTTTTGTTGGCTTTTGGTCAGTGCGGCGGTGCACAGTTTTTAGATTATTTGTTGCTGACAGCTTCATGAAATATTTATTATTATGGTCGTCTCTCTGCCGCTCTCTGCAGCGCTCTGCAGCGGCAGGTGTTGCATGGTATGGTGTGTGTGTGTGTGTGTGGGGGTGAAGATGTGGACAAAGGCGGCAAGGCGGTGGCGGTGGCTGTGGCATGTGAGGGTGCTGATGCTCGACTCGATTCCCCATGGACTCATGCCCCACACTCTCGGACATAGGCAAAGCAGCCAAGCAGCCGTTTGGTTACCCAAAATTGAGGTGTTTGCCTCCTTTTGAACTTGAAAGCCGCCGAATGCCGCATCCCCGAATGCCGAACGGATCAAAGACGCTGCCGTGGAAACAATGCTGCGTTAAAGGTAATTGTTTGTCAATTACTTGACTCCCGAGGAGTCAGTCCGCACAACCAGAGCCCAATACCAAAAACCGCGCACTCGACTCTAGAAATCCAAAGCGCGTGGCGTGGCTCTGCCTCTGTCTCTGCCTCTGTGGCACGCTGTTCTCCTTGTTGCTCGCTCGTTCGGTGGTTCGGTGGTTCGGTGGTTCGATGGTTGTGTCTTCTGGTTTTTGGGCCAATTATAGGCAGCCGCGCCGCGCGGCTCGTTAGCATATACCAAATCGTATCCGTATTGCAATCGGCATCGGCATCGCGCAATCGCACGCCGATAATCGCCATCGAGCAAGAGCAAGAGCAACAGAGCGGGAGAGAGAGAGAGAACGAGTGAGAGAAAAAGAGAGAGAGAGGAGTGTAAAATTATTTAATTCCCGCTTATCGCAGCTGCCGATGTGATCCCTGCTGCTGCATCTCCCTCTCCTTGGCCTTCGCCTGGGCAGCGAGAGAGAGTGTGTGAAAATGTGTAGCAAGTGGTAAGACAATGATATCTGTAGTGGCATTTGGCATTTTGGCATGGAGAATGGAGGGATGGAGGATGGGGCATAGCTTTGATATTTGCTTACCGCTTCAGTTAGGGTATGCGAAGAGTATGGGAACTTTGGAACAGCGAATGGTTATTTATTTGTTGGGGAAGAGAAAGCAGTATAGGGATAGGGGATAGAGGGATAGAAGATAGAGCAGCAGATACAATGGATAATGGATCCTAAGATATCCCTCAACATTCAACGTTGCATTCCTTTACTTTTGCTTAGGAAAAATCTATAATTTCCATCCATCGATTGGCCATTGCAATTGTGGCCCTAGGGCATTCCGCATTCACCTTTGCACCCCGGCCAAAAATCTCCCACAATTCGCGCATCAGCAGCACTGATGCAGTGGCAGTGGCAGTGGCAGCATTGTTGCACCGTTTGGCGGCTTTCGGTGGTGGCATGTGTGCTTGCGAGTATGCGTGTGTTTTGGTTTACACAGAAAAGTAATTTCGAGCATGTCGCTGCAATCAGAGAGAGAATGCCGCCGAGTGAGAGATGCTTTGATATGGACTCACAGGGCGAAGAGTTTCCCGCGATCCACGGATGCACAGATCCCCAGATCCCCAGATCAGAACAGCTCACAGAACAGAGGAGGAGAGGCAGAGGCAGAGCGGAGATCCAGCTGAAGGTGTTGCACAGACAGCTGTTACTGTTGCAGAGCTCCTTAATTGCCTGCGATTTTCAAATGCTCGAAACGCATTCAATTTATCAACAAGAGAAGAGTCGGGCAGAGCAGAGCAGAGCAGAGCTGAAGAGAGATTCTCATCCTCATACGTGAATGAAGGCTTATACTTGGAGGAGGATGCCCAAGCCACAAGCTGCAAGCTCAAGGTCCAAACGAGTCTCAGGATGGAGGCTCACTCTGTCAGGAGGATGGAGGCTCATACTCGAAGGAGCGAAGGAGCGAAGGAACGGAGAAGGAGAACGGAGAATGAAGAATGAAGTAGTACTCGTACCCGGTGACACTTTATTGCCCGATAACTATAAATTTATTGAGATTTATGCAGTGGCGCGGGCATATTATTGCTCTGTCGCCTGAAATCAAACAAATTAAATGGGAAAAATCTCAACAATTATTGATCACTTTCCGGGCCTTAATGCCTTAATGAGCCTGTGTGTTCCCCTAATGAGAGATGATAACCGATTCCACATCAATTTGTTGTCAATTGTTGGTGCAACAAAAAGGAAAAAGGGTTGCCCCCGCCCGGCATGCTGCATGCTGCATGCGGCATGTAATGTGACATGCGGGTGTTTGTTGGCTTTTGGGTTAATCATAAACGACAAACCAAAAACTCAATTGAGGAATTGAGGAAGAAAAAAAGGGCGTACTGTTGGAGGAGTTCAACCGGAGGCGGCGACAGCGGAGACAGCGGCGACGTGTGGGTGTGCCGCCGCCTCTCCAGACAAGCAAATTATGCAAATTTTCCAATGCTCCTTCTGCTGCTGCTGCTGCCCCTTCGAATGGTCTGCTCTCTGTCTCTCCATGCAACAGAGTCTCCACTGATTCGAGTCTGGTCTGTCGTCTGCTCTTGTGGGTGGACAATGTGACACGCGTCGTCGTGAAAAACAACAGTTTACTCGGCTGCCAGACTCCCATTCCCAACACCAAAACTCCATCTCCATCTTCAGCTCCAGCTCCAGCTCCGTCTCTGGGTCCCCGTCACTAAGCTGCTCTTTTTTGGTGGGGGTTGGAGGGGGCATGCGGGGTCCTTGGGTCCAAGGCCCCAGACAGTTTTTACTGTCTTGACTGCAAAATTTATATTATTTCATGCAATTTGTCATCGTTTTGCCAGTAAGCGCGCGCGGAGCGAGGAAATATGACTTCGTTTTGGTCAAATCATTCACTCGCCCTCGAGCCACGGCGGATGCCACCCTTCGAGCTCCAGAGGATGCTCAAGGATCTTCCCTGCCATGAATATGTGTGGCAACTTTGTGGCATGCTTGCAGCCGTTTGGGTGAATGATTGTCTGCTGGCTGTCCTGCCTAAACTCCAATTTTGAACTATTTTCTTTACCAATTTTCCACTTAATATCTTTATACTCTTTAGAAAATGGGATCAAGAGACTTCTTACCGGAGTTTGAAAGTGATTTTGGAACATAATATTTCACGTAGTTGACAAACCTTTTCGCTCTCTCATTTGATTCCTTGGGTACAAGTAGATGACGAGTAGAGTCTTTAAAAATGTGGAAATTCTTGATTAATTTCTGTTAATTTGAGGCAGTTTGAGGTCTCTAAGTAGGAAAGGCAAATCTTTTTTTCTAACTACTCTGAAAAGTATTACATGCTGGAGTTTACCATTTTAAGGATCTAAAGGACATTCATGAAGTTTATGAACCAAAGTTTGTTTATTTATTTCCAAAACATCTCCTTCTAAAGAGTAATTCTCCTAAAGATTAGCTTAATCTCAATAAAAATCCCATATCAATATACCCATAATAATACACGTGTCATGCAGCAGTGCCCCTCTGTCTGTGTAGCTTGGAGGGGCACTTCCGTAAGTGTATTGCCATCTTCGTAGTCATTTTTCATGGCTCATGGGGTGTCCTCCCCCATATGCTCGTATGAGCATGATTTTTGTGTCTGTGGAGTGTCTGTCGGTGTCTGTGTATGTGTCTGTGGATGTGCCTGTGGATGTGGCTGTGCCTGTGGTGCTCTTTATGCGACATTCAAAATATGTGGCACATTATACTACGGTGATTGTTGCTGTGGTTGTTGCTGTTGCATTTACATGCATTTATGAGTTATTAAATCTTGTGGATTTATGAACTGTTTGTGGGCGACGGTTTTTGAGCGACGACACGCGAACTATGGCATGCCCCATGCCATGTGGGTGTGGCAGAAAGAGTGACAGGCGTTTAAATCAAATTTAATGAGCATTTTGGGGCAGGCTTAGAGATCGAGGAAGTCCCATTCCCAGTTGCCTCTTAAGAGAGGGCGAAGACGGTTTTGCTTTTGCTGTTGCTTTTGCTGCGAGTTCTTTTCTGGGAGTTCTATCAAAAGTTGTGGCTGTCGGAGCGGCAAACATTGAAATTACACTAATTAAAATGCAATAAAATGTCTCTAGAATTGCGGTCAATAAATCATTATGGCCAGGAGAGGCAGGCAGGAGCCAGGAGGGAGAGGGAGAGGGAGTCGCCATGGACAATGGACAATGGCCAAGAGACCAGGAGAATCAGGAGAACAGAACCTCAGGAAGGAGAGGTGCTGCCAGTGCCAGTGCCAGTGCCATTGCCGACAAAGGAAATGTGGCTGCAATTTGCTTGAAAAAGCGATGCGCTCATCATCATTAGAGGTGTTCTCTCTCTCTCTCTTTGTAGCTCTGTGGCATGCCACAAGCATCTACTATATGGTCGTACTATTTGCTTTATGATTTTGTTAATTCAAGCCATAGATTGTGGCCATTGAGATTGGGAGGCTGTGGGAAAGAGGAACAGCTCTTGCTGCCGCTGCCGCTGCTGCTGCCTCGCGGAAAGGCTGATTAAAATTTCACAGCGCGAACTTTTGGCCAAAAATATTCTGGAAATTATGCTGCAATTTGGCAAAACAATGGCGGCGCATCCATTGGATCGTTTGCGGTTAATCGCCAATCAATAGGAGTCCAGTCTCCAATCGCTGGTCTTCGATTGGGAGGGGCGGCGGGGGGATCGGTGCTTGGGGCCGGCAGCTGCCAGAAGGCGCGCCCATTAAACATAAACAAAATTAAGTGACCATTAAAATGCCATAAAACTGGCGGCGTTCATGGCCATGTTGCCTCTTTGCCTGGCCTGGCCTGGCCTGGCCTGGGGATTAACCAAAAAGCAATGAATGCAGCGCGGCATGCACCATGGTGCATCCATCTATACTTTTACGTACAACCCTCACCCCACCCTCCCTTCGATAGTATACCGCCCCATCCCCATCCCCCGTCCGATCATTCGGCCCACATAAATCGTGTACTCTGCTCGGCCGCTTGTAGCTTTCAATTTGTGACAAGGCAAAAGCATTGCAGTGCCTCAGCCTCAGCCTGGGACAGGAGTCTCTTGCAACAAAATGGTGCGTGGGTGAGGTGCCATGTCACAGGAGGAGCAGCAGCAGCAGCAGGAGGAGCAGCAGCAGCAGGAGGAGGGGGCCTGTCTGACCGCTTACGCAAAAATGTTTCAATTAAGTTTTGAGAAAGAGATCTTAGGAAGGAGAGCGGAGTAGGAGCATACGGGGGAATGGGGGGGGAGGGCTAGGAGATCACTAGGGAGATGGGGCGATGGAGCAGGAGTAGGCGATGGATAAAGAGTGGGATCTGTGGCGTGGCCAGGCGGGAGTGGGAGTAGGAGTTGCAGGCAAACGTTGCAGCAGAGGAGAGTTTTTGCCACCATCTATAAGCACCGGATGTTGGCTCTGAGAAATGGCCATGCAACACGCAAATCATCAGTGGAGCAGCAGCAGTAGCCCCCCGTAGCCCCCAGGTGCCAAAGCTGCGGGGTGGCTGCTGCTGCCTGGGATCGCCCTCTGTCTCCCCGCCCTCTCTGGGATCGCCCCCTCTGCGCTCTGCTCTCGATTATTGCTCAGTGTTTTAGCGTTTGATTGATTTATCGGTTTCGAAACTCCCTGCTAATTGAGTTATATTTTATATTAAGAGCCCAACAAAGCCAGTGGAAAAGTTCTCACACTGTCGCCGGCATCAATGGGCTGCCATTTGACGTTTTGACATAGAAATGGGGCTCGAACTGTGATTCAATTGAGGCTTTAGCCAAGGCTAAGACGGAGGCTCAAATGGAGGCTGGAATGGTGGCTCGAGCGGTCGAATGTGGCGGGAATCGAGGCTTGAACTATGATTCAATTGAGGCTCAAACTCTGGCTAAAACATGGCTTGCTAGTACCCTTGCTTTATATGGCTAAAACGCGCCATTAATTGCTAAGGCAACAGCAGTCGAAGAGCCATAGCCATAGTCACAGCCACAGCCTTAAATATTTATTGTCAATTATTGTTAGTTTAATTGTCAATTATTAAAAAGTGTTTCCACATTTTGCTGGTGGGAAAACGCTGCACTCTGCACGTTGCACGCTGCGTATGCGCAATTAATGCGTAACCTCAGGTGCGAGCGAGGGCCAGGGCCTGCCTGTCAGTGTCAGTGGCCCTGATCTTCGCTTTGCAATTTAATGGAGATCCAAGGCGAGGACTACCCTTCGCTGCTGCTGCTGCTGCTGCTGCAGTGGTAATCAATTACCAGCAGCTGTGGCACAGAATACCCTCACTTACAGTGGGGGCATACCACATTCGGACATTCTTCTTCTGGGACCAACTTTAAAGTGTACTTCGACTTCGTTGTGGCTTGGCGTTTGTTCTCCTTTCACTCATTTTTACAACTTAATAAAGGCTTCGCGCCGCTGCTGGAGATTCCACATGAAGAGAAGCTTGTGGCAGATGCAGGTGGCTGTTGATGTTTTTTTTGTGTGGCACAGTTTGATATTGATATATGCCACAATATAACTCTTATACCTCTGCGGCTGCGGCTGCTGCTGCTGCGATGATCAGGCGGCTGCAATCAGCGGCTTCACCCGATTGCAATCTCTCCATCATTCACTCAAGAGAGAGAGAGAGAGATAATAAGAGAGAGAGATAGTAAGAGAGAGAGAGAAGCAGAAAGAGAGCAGCCTCCTCATTATTTATGGGGAGGGGAAAGGCGTTGCCAATCGCTGATTTACACGATCTGCTGCACAGAAGACACAAGATACAGCAGAGCATCGATCTGCAGAAGAGGCAGCAAACAGCAAACAGCAAACAGGAGACCGAAGCCGTCAGCTGGCAGCTTCTAATCCTAGATTAATCGCACAATTAACGTGGCCCAAAATATTTGGAAAATGTCCCAAACAATTTGTCTTTCCCATGTCCCTGCCACTGTGGGTGATTCGGGCTGTGCTTTTTGGGCCAGGAAAAGCAATAAGCCAACGCGTAAATCAACAGAAAACAGGAGTCAGCAGGAGCCAGAAGCCAGCAATAGGCGGAGGCACAGAAGGTGGAACAAAGGACATGCCACAGCAAGACATGACTAAGCAGGCTTCTTCATGGCTTCATGGCTTCATGGCCTCATGGCCTCATGGCCTCGCTTGTGCCGCTCTCTGCCTTCGTCGTGGTCCGCCTTGTGGCACCTGGTCGTGGCTTCTAATCAAGTCAGGGCACACAGAAGGACGACGTCGGTCCTCGGCTCATAAAAACCAAATGAATGCCCCGCCACTCCTGCAGCAGCAGCAGCAGCAGCACTAGCAGCAGGCGAAAAAACAACAGAAACACTTTACGACAAGCCGCACAAATTGGAAGCTCTTTTTTTGGAACCAGGACTCTTCAGGGTTTCCTCTGCTCAAAGACAAGGGGGTATGATGATTTGGAAAGAAGTTTGCTTCCTTAAAGGAAATCCGCAGAGTTTCTAATATCAATACCATGGTATGTATATTCTTCGTAGCGATGAGTTCTTCGAAGTAGCCTGGGTAAGTGCCTCAAGGCTGATCTTATTCCAAGCAGAAACTCTGAACGGACGGAGGGACGCTGCTGTATGACGCGAAACACAGATTATGTGAAGGGAACTTGAGTCTTATCAGAAGAAAAGTTAGATGTTTCAGGTAAAGAAATCAGGGCAACAATGGAAACAGAAATATGATTGAAGGAATAAGGCAATGGCACTGCCATCAATATCTTTCTCCGTAGCATTCCAGGGTATCTCCCGTCTCGATCTGCGCAGCCCTTTTGGTACAGCCATTTCCTTTTGGCGTTTTATGAGCCGCACGACAGGAACAGAACGGAACGGAACTCGCATCATGTTGATGCTGATGGGGCACGATGACACGGGAGGAGATGGGGGGAAAGATGGTGGCAGAGAATAGCATTCTTGGTCAAGTATTTGCATGCCTCCTGCTGCATGCCTCTGCACTGCCTCTAATTTCTTCTTTTTCTGCTTCTGGTAGGTGTTTTCCGGCCCCCTTCCCCCGCCCCTTTGCCGTCCCTCCTCTGCTTCTGCATTCATCAATTTTGCTGTCGTTTCTGCCTTCATTTCGGATGCGATGCTGCAAGTGCGGCAAATGAAATGCAATTTTTTGTTTTTTTCGGTTGCCCCGCTCTTATCGCCATCATCTCGGAAATTAAACTAAAAATTCATGAAAATTCGCTTGAAACACTTGCACCAAAGAGTGGCAGCAGCAGTGGCAGTAGTAGTAGTAGCAGCAGTAGTAGTAGTAGTAGTAGGAGGCGGCGGCAGCAGCCACCAATCCGATTCCAATCGGTCGTCTGCGGCGGGTGTTGCGCTCCGTTTGGCAGCGCCCGCCACAGAGAGCCAAGAAATGTGGAGATTGGAATCGGCTCCTCATTGCACCCGCAGTCGCAGTCGCAGCCGCCGCCGCAGCCGCAGCCGCAGCAGAGGGAGACGACAGCCAGAGGGAGGACTCATGAGATTCCCACACTCACGCACCACTCATGCCACCAGCCGCCACTCGGTGCCACTCGGATCTTGCCTCGGATTGGGGATTGGGGACTGGGGATCGGGCCATCGGGGGCAGCGTTTCTAAATCGATGCCAAATGCATGCCAAAATGTGACTCAAAGACAAACCGCAAAAGACTATAAAAGATTTCTTTTCTTGTTCGATCTGCCACACGGAGATAAGCCTCGTACCACAGTGGTGGGGCAGGACTGGGCAGGGCAGGGCAGGGTGGGGTGGGGTGGTGTAGGGGTAGGGGCAGGGGGAGTGAAGGCAAAGCGCAGCTGCTGCTGCATTAATTACACCACAGCACAGCACAGCACAGCCGCCGCAGAGGAGACAGAAGGTGGCAAGAGGCAAGTGGCAAGAGGTACGATACAGCGGCTGAAGGCTGCTTTAGAGGCAGGTGAAACCTGCTTTCTGAGAGACGGTGGTTTCTACGCGGGTTAGTTGTTGATGGGGTCTGGGATCTAGGGGGTCTGGTGTATGGTGCATAGTGTCTGGTGTATGGGGCACCCGCATAACCTGCCACAGAATCTACTGCACTCGACTGGGAACCACACTCCACACTCCACACTTCAGACTTCAGATCCCCGTCCTCCTCTGCGTCCTCCGTCCCCCTTCAATCGACTGGAAGAATCCTCTTCATTCATGCTGCGAGAGGGGTTCTTCTGGTTCTGCCCATAAAATTCATAGCTTTCTGAATGTCATTTGTCGTTAACAGCCGCAAGATTGTCTCTGAAATGGCAGATTGTTGGCTTCAGCGAGAGAGCGAGAGAGAGAGAGAGAGGGGGGAAGTACTGGGGGGAGTGCTGGTGGTGGGCGGGGTATGAATGGAGTTAAAACCAAAGAACAAATCAAAATGAATTGCAGCCACAAAATTGCTAAACGATTTGTGGACTTTAGTGCTCTTCCAGATTCGCGATTTGAGATAAAATCGCGAAGGAATGCCTCTCCTGCCCCTCCCTCCAAAAAGATATAGCCCTCTGCAGACAAGAAGGTCAGTCTCTACTCCCATAAACATTCCATGAAGCCAAGGTGTTGGAGTGCTCTTTAAATTACGAAATATCCAAATCAGAAACTAAATTTCTTTAAGGTTTCATCGTAGAACAGTTTATTCAACAAAAGTTTCCCGCAATTTGGGAGTAAAAACTATTAAAACACATACTTACTGTTTTCATAATAGTCTTTAAATGTAGATCTTAAAAATGTTAGATCTTCAGTTGATTGAAGTATCTGGGAATAATAGCAATAGACTACGTGGAATATCTCATCTCTTTATGGGACACTCAATTTTTGTATAACAGTCTGAAACTCTGAAAATTTGACTTTTTAATTAATGTTTTGTATAACAGAAAAAGTAATAATTTCTCTTACAACTCTTTCGTTTTTGCATAAAAGTTCTTAAAGGAAATAAAATCTCCCTTAACAATCATTGCCTTCCAGGAATACCTCTTCTTCGGATCATTACTATGAATTCCAATGCCTCGCCATTGCCCGCCTCCCGTCTGCTCACTTGCCACATGTCGTCTCTGCCTCTGCCTGTGGCTGTGACTGCGCAATGCCGCGGTCTCTGCCTCTGACAAACGATTGCCCCCTGGCCCCAGTGGCCCCTGCTCGATCAACATCCAGCCACAACAGACACCCACAATCCCATAGAGAGAAGTCAGAGGGAGAGACAGACAGACAGACATTCAAATAGACAAACATTCTCGAGACTTAACCCCGGAGATGTGTTGCACTGTTGCACTGTTGGTGGAGTCGTCTCGTCGTCGGAGATGATGATGATGCGCCGGCTGCTGCTGCTGCTGCTGCCGGCTGACCTTAATCACAAATTTGCATGCGTTGCAGAGAGGCATTGCAGCTGCAACGGCAACGGCAACGGCAGCGGCAGCAGGTGCAGCTTGAAGTTGGAGTCGATGTCGATGCTGGGGGCCGCATCTCTTGTTGGGGGAGAGCGTGTGTCTGCCAGGTACACCCACACACGATTATCGAGACGGCTGCACAGCAGCAGCAACCTCATTGGCAGTGGCAGGGGCAGGGACAGGGGGGCAGTGGCAGTGACAGGGGCAGCGGGGCGACTCTGGCGGCGACTCATTGACTTCCATTGATGGCTGGGCAATAAATTGTCTGTCTCCGAGTGTGTTGCATATTTGCTAAGGTCGCCTGAGCGGAAAACCCGTTGTGGCAGGCTGGGAAATAAAAATCGAACAACGAACAACACCCGCAATTCTGATTCAATTCGTTTTGTTGCGATTGTGCTTTGTGTTGCAGCTGCAACGTAACTCCTGTACCCCTGCCGCAGCCCCAGCCCCAGCCCCCCGGGTTTGTTTTTGCTGCCCCTCTGTTTGCCTCTTGCCGGTGCTGCCTGCCACTTGATTTATGCGACAAGAACGGCCGCGAAGGCCGTTGCACATATGGCAAAAATTGTCAACACAACGGCCCATAAAAGCCGCTGGCCGAGAGATACGAACACGATACCAAGAGCAGCAGACAGATACGATGCAACAGCCCCCCCCACCCTTCCCATGCACCGTTCGCCTGCAACCACGCGAATGTAGTATGCCACCAATCAACACATACTGATCATATGCAAGTGGCAAGTGGTCCGTCCGCCGTAGCCAGCCGCTGCCGCTGCTGCTGCAGCACACTCGGACTGTCTATTAATTAAGCGGCAGACAACAACAGCAGCAGCAGCCGCAGCAGCAGCGAGCGACTATAAAAAAAAAGCGAGCCTGAAAATCTTTGCTGCCGTTTTGGTCGCTGCCACGTTCACCCGACTACAAATTGCTCTTGCCACTTTGGTGCGCCCCAATCGGTGGTGGTGTGATTCGGATCGCGCTGCTCTACGACCAATATGCTTATCGCTCTGGCATAATCGCCCACTGTTACAAAAGGAGAAGGAGGGGATGGGTAGGATGGGGAGGTGGCCCAGACCAAGGAGTAGGAGCAGCAGAAGCATCAGGACTGGATGGAAGGATGACGAAACATGGCCATATGATGGCATTCCACTGATGAGTGCTGCCTGTCTGCCTCCTCTCATAATTGTAAGGCACTTTTCCACGGAAAATCAGAGCAAAAAGATCTATAAAAACTGGGCCTCCTTTTATGAGGTTTTAGCACAGATTGAAGATCGTTTAGAGGAAGCTTTAAAGGAATCTATGCTGCATTTGGGGTTCATAGAAAATGATCCGATGGCGAGGTATTTCTCAAAGGCAGCATTTATAGGGGAAGGGGGGCATTTTCTGTTCCCTCCAGAACTAAACTGTTATACTAAGCTGCCGTAAGTACCGAATTGTTAAACAAAACTGGTATACGATACTCTTATGCTTAACGTTGATGCTAAATATTTGCTACTGTGATACGAAACACATTAATTCTATGCTAAACTGTAATACAACACTGCTATACACACTATCATGCAGCTATTTTATGCAACACTGTGCTACAGAACTATTATACAATCAATTCATACTTAGTTGTTGTACTAAACGTTATACAAAACTGATATACATATCTTACGCTCTATTTTGGAACACTAATCTGTTATAAGAAACTGTTATACAACACTATTATCCAACTTTTATACACTAATATGTTATACAACACTATTATGCAAAATTTTTATACAAAGCGATTAATAAAATTGTTATACATAACTCTTATAATGGTTGAAAAACCTTATATTTATGGATATTGAAGAGAAGTTCAGGTGAATTCTGAAAATTCGCTTCTTAAGCGTCAATTGCCGTCTGTTCCTTGTTTCTTCTGCTTTCCCTGTCTTTCTGCTTTCTAGAACATTTACGCCCAAGTCTTTCCTACGTTCTTCCCTACGTTCTTCCTGTTCTCATCGGTCCATCAAGAGTCGATCAACAACCGAAAGCAATATTTCGCCCAGCTGTGTTTTACAGGAAAAGCTATAAATAGGTGATATATTTCATTCCCAATTCGCATTCCCATGCAATGGGATCTGGTATACCCCGTTTAAGATTCGAGTACGAGTATGGGTGTCTCTCGCTCTCTGGCGTGGACAGAGGTGGTGCTGCCACCTTTTTACAACCATTGCCCAAAGCATTTGTGTGTGTGCTTGCCCCTCTCCGTGCTGGGGCTTTTGGCTTTTGTGGACCCTTCACCGGGCTCCCCATCTCCTACGTTGTCTAACATTTAAACATTTAAACATTCAATTAACCAGCGCTCATGACGAATCGATGCGTCTCAAAGCATTAACAATGCACATGCGCAAGCGAGCGAAAACTTTAAACGAAAATGCAAATTTTCCATTAACACCTGACGGATGAACGACGGCGACGACGACGACGACGACGACTGTGGAGTCTCGACTCCAACTCCAACTCCAATTCCAACTTCAGCTGCAACAGGGTTGGGGAGGGGGCTGGGGCTTTGGGCTTTGGGTTTGTGTTTGTGTTTTTTGTGGCAAGCAAAAAAGGACGCTTAATTACCACCAGGCTGGCTATTGGCTGTTGGACTGTCGGACTGTTGGACTGTTGGACTGTTGCCTGTTGGTGGAGCTGTTAATGACTGTTGCCGCTGGGGCTGGGATGTGGGATTGACAGAGCAGCTTCCGTTCCCAGGCTCTGGTCACCCGGTTGGGGGGCAGGCACAGGCACACGGCACCGGCACCACACGCCACTCTCCTTTCTCTGCCGCTGCTTGCCGCTTGCCACTGACCCGCTTCGAACGCCACGGGGCAGACTTCCGGCATTAAAATGTGTGTCATAAAAGAGCTCTGCTCTCTCGATGAGTATTCCAGGGAGGTATCTGAGGAGACAGAGAAAGATGAGGTCGTTTGGGAAGGAATAAGGAGAGAAAGCAGGGGTTCTCCAGCAGGGAAGGATTGTAGGCTGACACAAGTGGCACTCTAGGGAGGGGTGTGAAAGACGGGGTATTTCATTCATAGATCGGCTGGTAGCCTCTACTGCTGATGGAACCCTTTTCAAGACTTTTCTTTCAGCAAAATCAACAAATATTACAAATAAATATACAATATAGCTCTCTGTTCCGCTCGGACCTAACAATAGGTGTCGCATATCAAGCATTTAATAGACCATCCATCCATCTATCGATACCCCTTGGGGGGCATACAACTTTCTTTAACACATTTCCCGTTGAATGCCTCACACACACACACAAACACTATCGATAATCGACACTCGACTGCTGGAGTCGACTCCAAGTGCAATTCTATAATCGCCCGAATGGTCGTTCAGGTGTGCAGGTGCCCCCAAGAGGCAGCAGAGGGTACCCTCTACCCTCGGGAACCGCAGCACAGCACAGCACTCCTCCCACTCCTGCACCCCCTCCCTTTCTCTCTCCTTAGAGTCAATCCCTCCCACTCCTCTCTCTCTCTCTCTCCCTCTTTCTCGGGGAGTACTGGCACGCACGCAATCAAGCGGCAAATCAACAATTTTCCATAGCAAAACAGGCAACGGTTGCTGCAGTTTTCAAAATACCCTTTCGGAAGAGAGGGTATCATGCACTTAATATAGATTTCCATTACAAAAAATGATGGAAGAATCTTTGTTTCTAGAATACATACAAATTATCGTATGGCTTTCATGGGAATAATCGATTATTTCCTCGATATTTCCCGATTACACTTTTTGGCGTGTCATACAGCAGAGCTCCTCGCTGACAGATTTGAGAATTCTGCTAGGAAGCTTTAGCAAAGGCAAGTTGTGTCAATACTGGGTAGCTACTAGCACTCCTCATACAGGGAGTAGTCCCAAACAATCGATCAATAATCGATTTTTGTTAGATAAACATTTCTGTACCTCTTGCTTACATATATTAGAATAATCTATCTATAATTTATAATCTATTGCTAAAGAAGTATAGTATCATATAAATACCTCATACTTTTCATATCGACTGTCTATATCCTATATTATCGATCAAATGTATCCATCTTTGGAGGGTATCCAAAGCTTCGACTGGCCACAGTTCGATTTCCTTTTCTCGTTGTGGATTTCTTTTATATTCAGTTTTGTGCGGGTGATTGACGCTTGTTGCATGCAACGGCCAACAGCAGGCAGTCGATATTTAAGTGGTTGCAACCGCAACGCATTGCGCGGTAGGGGTGGCAGGGGAAGAGAGGGAGCTTTTTGTGGCAGCAACTGAACAACTGGCAAAGAGGCAAACGGACAAGCGGCTATGAGGCCATGAGGCATGCGGCATGTGGTAAATGGTAAATGGCCCCTCGGGCGCAACTTTCGACTCGGGGGCTAAACAGGTGAAATGTTTGGCCAGATATCAGCGGCCTTTCTAACGATTGCCCCCAGCTACCCGCCCCACCCCCTCACCATCCATCTGACACACTCCTCAGCCACTCCTGTCTGCCCCCGACTCTTCCTCGCTGTTTCTCGCTGTCTCCACTCTGCCACATGCGTGTGTCAACATGCGTGCAACAAGTCGGAATCAGACTCGAAGTCGGACTTGGAGTCGAGTCTCTTTTCTGTGGCTCTTCTTTTTTTTGGGGCGCGGGTGCGTTACACTTGAAAATTTATTACAACTCGATTGCTTGTATTTACCACATTTTTCTGCACACCGATATCGATCAGACGGCGTACACTGAGAGAAAAAGCGGGGTGTACTTTTTGCAGAGGTAGAGGATTGGGGCACATACATACTTGTTCTAGAACATAGGAGGATTGCATTGAGAAGTGGCGAAAATAAAGAGCTTGAGGGACAGCTTTTTGGCAATCTTTTGTATAGAAGAGTTCCCTAACATCAACGTAAATATCATGAGAAAACCTAAAGGGTTAGATGACAGTTTAACCGGAGATGACCTATAACCGGAGATGTGTTCCTTGAGCTCCCTCCTTTCCTTGTCAGATATCTGGGAATTGGAAAATAGAGGAGTTAAAGAAGAACCGCAACGGATCACGTAAGAGTTTCTTCTAGAAAATGTTATATAAAACTACAAGTTTTATTTAAAGGACTCTTTCATTGGAACTATTACTCAAAGATCTTCTATCCGGCAGACATTGAAAGAATTCCAATCATCAATAAACCCTTTAAGTATCGTTAAGAAATGATATTGTATAGCTTTTCTTTCGGTAAATTGCTTTTTTATATTAAAAAAAGACTTGGAACAGAATTCAGTTAGATATTAGAACCATTCTTTTGGGAAAATCTTTAAGGTAGAGCTGTTCTTTCCAGGGAAAACTTTTAAAAGTTTCCATTGATTTTTTCCTTCTTCTTTTCTGCCAGTGCCACCCCATTGTGGGGCAGCACCATTGCGTGGCCACCATCGTGTCATCGCCCACAACAAGGCAGAGGCCGCGACTCCATCGCCATCTCGGATCTGCAATTCCTTTATTCCGCGGGACACCAGTGAAAGGGGCATCGGGGGCGACAGCGGGGGCCGTTGTGTAAATTAGCATATCGTGCGCGTAATCTGGCCAACAGGAGGCACCACCACTACCACCACCACCACCAGCACCACCGTCTCCGACTCTCGACTGTGACTGCACCTTTTGGAGCCGACTCCCATATCCCATATCCCATGTCCTGCTGTTGCGGCATGCGAAGGCGTCGTCACGCAATGTACTTGAGACTTGACCACTGTGTGGGCAGAGCAGAGCAAAGCAGAGCAGAGCAGTCCTCCCCTGCCCCTTGCTGGTGCCTGGTGCCTGCTGCCTGCTGCCCCTCATTCTGTGCCCCATTTCTGCGTGTGCTTTGGGTGTATGTTGCACTTTAGCTTAATGACATTTTATCTGCTGGAAAACAACAGGGGAATCAGCAGAGCTTGCTTTCTGCCAAAAAACAGAAAAACAAAACAAAAAAGACATTGCGCATACGCAGCGTTGCATTGGCGCTGGTTATGCCACATAAAACCTGCCACAGAGATCTCTTTTTTATGCAATTGGCAGCCGAAACTATGGCCATTGCTTTTTATAACATTTTAATATGCAAAAGTTTTTCGGGCGGCGAGTTACTAAACAAAGTGGCATCTACTGCTGCCCCATCGACTGCCGCAGGAGTCCAGGAGATGGCAGGAGCTGGCAGAAGATGGCAGGAGCCAACTCCTTTGGAAAATTCCCACTTTTCCATGCATAATGTCTGCCAAAAAGTTAAAAACTTTTGTGTCGAATGGTCATCCATGGACAGGCCCGCCCGCCGCCCCCCTCAGATGACACCATGTAAGTGGATTTAATTCCGTTTTTATTGAGTTGATAAAATCCAATTAGCCGAAGGAAAACTTAAAGGATTCGTGGGGCATCCTTTGGGGGCAGGATAGGGCAGGGCAGCCAGAGGAACAAGAACAAAGTTTCGTGGCGACACGTTGAAGCCGCCGCATTGTTAACTGTTGACTTTTCTTGCCTTAAACTTTTTCCACAGCAGAAGCAGAAGCAGCAGCAGCAGCAGAAGGAGCTGCTGCATGCACCAAAAAAAAGAAAAAAAGGAGTCGCAGGAGTTGCAGGACTGGCTGTCTGGTTCTTCTTGTGGCGGGTGTTTCGCATAAAAAATGTATACGAAATCCCTGCACTGCAGCTGCAGCATTACGTGGTTAGCGCTATTTATTATGCAGCAACTGTTTGCCACACTCCCTGCCACTGCCAGTGCCACATAGCCACATAGCCACTCTGCCACAGGGCACTGTCTCCGCGGCATAGTCTCCTCCGCACTGCCACTGCCACTGCCAGTGTCTCATCCGCTATGCGGCCACTAACTGAGAATGCCCTGAGACTGCCACAAATGCCTGCCACTGTTTCCACATGCAGTGTGGCCAGAGGATGAGTCCCGAGCCAGAGGGTGCTGCCACAAAGGACTAATTGCCTTTTAGCCAACAAATCGTCCACGAAAACATATTGAACAGCAGGCTATTCTTCAGCGGAAGGAGATGAGCCGAAAGGCCATTCATTAGCAGAGCTGAGGCGAGTGCGAATACGAGTGGCATGCACCGTGAGATACATTTAAAATAACAGATACTTAGCGGCACATACATATAGTATCTATCCTCCAGGGATAAAGCTCGTACTTGCTTAAAAATTCTATTTCTTAAACGTGCTTTCGTTTCGTCGTTTTCGGGCGGGTGGGCTGGCGGGCCGGCTGCCTTGCTGCCTTGCTGCCTGCTCAGAAATCCTTGCGGCAGGCCAAGGCCCCCAGACAGACAGCAGCCGCCCCATGCATCCGAGATATATGTAGATATACATATGTATGTATGTATATAGTAGTATCTGGCTACATATACTCGTAGGAACAGTACGAGTACGAGTACGAGTACGAGTATAACTATTCTGGGGTGTCCTCTGTGGCTCTGTGAGAATTTAAGTGTTTTGTACGTGCGCCAACAGCAATTGGCGAAATTCAAAGGCGTGTTAGCATGCCATCAGCAGCAGTAGACTTCCACTTGGCAGCAGGACAGCACCAGAGGGGGACGGAGGACGGACTGGACTGGTGTGGACTGGTGTGGACTGGTGTGGATTGGGGTCTCCTTTTGACCCAGGAATAAGGAGAACATGTGGAGTCGAAGGAACGTCCTCCCAGGAGGGTGTTTGCGGGCGAATTATCCTTTCAATTTGACTTGGCATATGTGCTGTGTGCGGGTCCTTCGCTCTCTCTCCCCCCCCACCGCACACCCCACCCCCCTCTGATGCCTTTCTCTTGCAGTTGCTGGGGAAAATCGCATTTTAAATTTGAAATGTCTTGAGATTTCTTTCTGGGGTTTTTCCTTTTTGCTTGGCTCTTGGCCTTTTCCTGCTCTTCCCCATACATTGACGTATGTTGCAAGTTCCGTTTGCATTTTCGAATTGATTTATATTGAAAAGGGTTCAAGACTTTGTCGACTTGGAGTCTCCTCCATCCATCGCCCCATCCCGCCATCCCTCCCGCCGCGCTGCAACAACCACTTCCTGGGGTCGTGCCACAGTCTACTTTCCTTCTCTCTCGACAGAGAACGGAAGTCAAATCAATTGCCTCATGTGGGTCCAATGGAGCCAGCAGGCACGTCTCAGCCACTGACAAAAAAAAGTAAGAAAGAAAAGGAAAACGGGGCAGCCACATCCACACATCGACACATCCATCCGATGCGATGCGGTGCGATGGCTAATGCTGCCACAAATTGCGGCAAACGAGTTTGCAACATTTAATGATGATTTCATGTAGGTGCCGCCAATAAACTCAATGCTAAATATTCCATTATGAATGTCGTCGTCGTCGTCGTCGTCGTGGCTCTCTCGGAGTCTCGAGGCCTTTGCTCATTTGATTCCATAATTAGTTGATGGAAAGACAGAGACAGAGAGCGACAGAGAGGTGCAACAGGTTGTGGTGCACAGTCTGACGCATCCACAGAGTCTAGCGTCTAGAGTATAGAGTCTACAGTGTACAGTCTCTCTCTCTTTCTCTCTCTCTTGTCGATTGGCCTAAACGCTTTATGGCTTAAAAGTACCGTTGACAATGCGAGAAGAGCGAGCGCCCTGCAGGCCCGAAACGTTGCCAACTTTTATGCAAAATGCAAATGCATTTTGGCTCTGACTTCGACTCTTCGCTGCCTCCCCCCCTTCTGCTGCCACTTTTTCGCATCTGATGGATGGCAAATGGCCCCAACGCGCAGAGGAAGGGCAGCAGAGAAGGCGGGGGGGGAGAGGGATAGATGGGTGCTAGATGGCGGTGGGAAGTTAGGCGATGGTTCGCTGGTTTGCTGGTTCGCTGCTTGGGTGCGGGATTGCGTCTGAAAGAGTCACTGAACTGTGATTAGTCATGGCGATTCGTCTGTTTGGTTTCCTACGAGATGTAACTCTAGCAATTCTGTAGAAATTTCTGTATTCCAATGGAGTTTCAGTTTTTTGGATATGGGAAAGGAATATCTAAAAAGAATGTACATGTACAATATCGAATTTACCATCCCTTGGTATTTTTAATTGATTTTTTATCAATAAATTACATTTTGTATGGATTCTACATCCACACTAGCACTTTATTCCCCTCTCAGTCGCACCTGAACCAACAGGTGGCTCATAAAACCATCGCTCTCTTTTTTTTCAGTAGAACAGAAGGGAGGGAGGGAGAGAGAAGTAGAACCGTGCGCTTTTGCAAGTAGAAGAGGCATCTAGCAAGAGTGCAGAACCGTTCGATGCATTAGGAGAGAGAGAGGAACGGGACAGAGCGAAGACATCCAGAAACGATTGCCGATTTCCAATGTGCAAACAATTAGGCAGAAAGAGAGACTGAAGCTGAGAGTGGGAGAGCAACTACGAAGACGAATAGAGGGAGAGTCTGGAATGAGCGAGTATCGCCGGCTCCTACGCTAAGCATCACTAATATTCCAAATATCTCTAGATCAATTTCTTAACAGTATTTAGTGCAAATTAATGCGTGGGCAAACGGAACAAAAGCCACAAAGAAATGCGCGTAAATATGTGTGTGTAAGTGCAGTGCAAAAGTGTTTTATATATGTAAAATATGTACATGTCCATAACTTCGGTGCTCCAAGTGTCACACACTAATAAGGTGAGGCACTCCAAATTTCGGAGATGTCACCCCTCTCTCGTTCACGCACTCCAGCAAAATATGGGAATACATATGCGTGGCGTGGGAGTGTGCCCTCTAATGTCTTACCTTATAATTTATGTACCCAAAATGTGTGCTCTTATTGGAATTGCTGCTTACAAATTTTTTTTGTGTGCTTGGATTGAAAATGTGAAAATACCGATCTCTAATGGAAAAGTATGTGTTTGTAAAAGTGAGAAGTGTGTGTAAGTGCATTAATTCATCAAATTCATTGATCAGCAACAGCACGAAAAAAAGAAGACGAATACAGAAATGCAAATACATGTAAAGAGAGCGCAATTGTGGGAAAAAGGTAAGAGAGGATGTTTATTTTTCTGTTATTCCTGACTCGTTTTATTATTCTCTTTTTCAATTATAAGAGCATATGCTATTCAATTTGTATTGCTGCTTTGAAGAACTCCAATTGAATTTCCCATCTTCCATACTCTTCCCACTTCTACGGGCATTCATTTCACACAAAATCTAATTCAATTTAAATTCTCTTTGGATATCCTTCTAATGCTCCCCCCACCCGTATCTGGCATGGATTCCTGATTGCCTGATCACTGTATTTTCGCTAATTGAATGCTCTCTCAGCCCTGTTCTCCAGTGCCTTGCAAATTGTTACCTTTCCGCCTAATGGAGGCTCTCGGACTCCTCCTGGACGCTCTGGCTCTGCTTGGACTCTGCTGGCCAAGAAATGGTGGTTCATAATTCATGGGTGCTTGTTGGGTGGCTGGTTGGGTGGTGGCCTGGGATGTGTGGACTGCGGTTGACGCTCCATGCAATTATGCGGCACAAAAGCAAAAAAAAAGCAGAAAAAACACCTTCGATTGCGAGACTCTGACTCCGCGAGAGAGCGAGCGCGAGCGCGAGGCGACTCCCATAAAAGGCTCGCCTTCGAGTCGAGTGGGCATATTATTTTATTTTAATTGAAACATTTATAGAACGGCCAGCAGCAGCAGCAGCAGGAGGAGGAGGAGTAGCATGGGAGGTGGGGTTGCCGCAGACGAGGCCGTTGCTGCAAGGTGTGAGAGAAAGAGACAATCGATTGAAGTGCCGATGTGTCGTAGTCGATGTCATTGATTTGCATTGGTGGAGTGGATCGGAGTGCAGTGGAGTGGGGAGTGGAGTGGGGCAGGGCAGGCATCGGTGCGATGGAGACGACTCTCCATGTTGCACTGCTTGTCGCTTGTCACATTGACAGACGACGCTCCCCTTCTTGATGTTGCATGCCCCGCCAGCCGCCTGCCGCCTGCTGCCCGCCGCCTGCCGCTGACTGACAAACTACAAACGCAGACGCGTCTGCATGTTTGTTTAATTTTTTACTTAATTAAATTTGAATTTGTAATTTGCGCTCAACGCAAACTATTTGGCGGCAGCAACAAAAACTGCGGCGACTGCGACAAGGAAATCTGCAAGACATCTGCAAGCAGCAACGTTCCCCGAGCCTCGACCTGCCTCGCGGTGGCTGCCCCGACTGAGGGGTACCCTTTCCTTGCCGGGAGGGTATACTGACTGAGCGGACTGTTGCGTTTGCTTAGAGGGTATCAACAGACTCGACTCCCGCAACACCCACCTTCTTTTTCATGTTGAATGTTTTTGGTTTTTTTTGTTGTATTATTTTGTATTTGTGGATGCTGCCTCTTAGCATTGAAAATGATGTACAAGTTGTTGCTGCGGCACAGACGAAGAGGAGGCCAATGCCTGTGCTGTGCTGTGCCCCAAAGGAAGAGCTGCAGTTGTGTCTGCCACGTTTGCCAGACGTTGCACTTGCAACACAGCAACACTCCCACCAGCACCCAGCACCCAGAGACTGCACTGCACTTGCAGCGCAGAGAGGCAGAAGATTTATCACATTGTTCCACAGATTGTCTGCAGATCTTTCTATATAAAAAATATATATGTGTGTGAGGCATGCACCCACAATCGAGAGGCGACTAGCGAGATGCGCGAGGACATGTGTGCAAGGCAGAGGGAACTCTTCGGGCGCCCCTCGTCCGCCCGCCGAGCATTGAACTTCAGAGATGCTGCTGCTACTGCTGCGAGGAAAACTATTTTCCCCCGTCTGCAATTTGCAATGTAATGAGTGCATGATATGCATTCCACCCAAAAAAAAGGAGAACATTCGCACTAAACAGATGTCGCAGTAGGAGGAGGAGAAGGAGGAGGTGCTGCACTCCACTCCACTCCCAGTGGCAGTCGGAGACAAGTGTCATCCTCCATCCAGCGATGCGATGCGCTGCCTTGGTCCAACTGCTTGCCCCCATGTGTGGGGGAGTCGTCTGGTGCTGCTGCGGCTGTCTGTCTGACTGACTTGTTGTTGCCTCCATCCCATGTTGCATGTCAAATTGCATTAGATCGGGACATTTCTGGGAAAACATACAGAGACTTAATTTCTCTATAAATAGTGGTCGTCGTCGGCGCAGAAGCCCCGCCGATCATTCAGAAACTGTTGCTCTCTGTGACGAATTTTATGTTTCAATCAGAGAAACGGAGATTCACAGAGAATCAGAGAATCAAAGTCTCTGACTCTGACTTTGGCTCTGACTCTGGCTCTGACTTTGGCTCTGACTCTGGCTCCGGCGGTGGTCCAATCAAATATTTTAATAGGCCTCTCAAAGCGAATCGATTGGGGGGATTTTTGGTGTGTCTGTCTGTCTGGATCATTGGATCACCAAATCTCTTTCCCACACACTACAGAGAGGGAGAAAGAGCGAGAGAATTTGAAAAGTAATAATCGGAAATCATTGGGTATTTCAATATTTCGAAAGTTTTTTAAGCACCGCGATTATTGGTCACCCACTGTGTAGTGGCACAGTGCCTCACGGTTAATGCCTCATGCCTCTCGCTTTGTTCAAATTCACGTTAATTACTTTTCACTGCACTTGACTTTGGTCACACGCTCAATCTCTCTGCCTCTGCCACTGCCACTGCCCATGCCACAGCAGCCACCGCCACTGGCTTTGGCTTTGGCTTTTCTCACCAGGGAAATCTCTTTCGCTCTCGCCAGCAAAAGCAGGAAACACGCGCAGAGGAGACGACACATAAAGAGATAGGGAAGAAACAGAAAGAGAGGGAGAGAGACAGAGAAAGGGTGAAGAGGTAGAGGGAGAGGAGTTCATGTTAATTTTCCGCATGCTAAACTTTTAGCACAGTAGCAGCCGCCGCCCCACCACCGCCCTGCCCCGACCTGCCTGCCTGCCTGCCCCAGCCTCTTCCTTCATGTCTGTAGGCATCGCGGGTGCTGGGATTTCGCTGTATGTGTGGATCTGGAATCAGGAATCAGGCATCAGGGTGTGGGCAACTGCAGCCTCCTCCTGCGCCTCCTCCTCCTGCGCCTCCTTTTGGACATGCCTAAATCGCCGCTAAATTGTTATCTACGAGTGCGACGCGGCGGCATTTCCAGCTTTTCGGTCGTTTCGGGCGTTTTACCATTTCGCCATTTAACCATCTTTTGCCGCTCTTTTGGCATCTCTCTTTCTCTCTGCCTCTCCTTTCGGTTTGGTAATTAAAAACACATTCAATGTGCGGAAAATCACAGGCAGAAGGCACCAGCAGCAGCAGACTCTACGATGGGGATAGGGGATAGGGGGGGGAATGTCCATTAACTCTTGTTTGTTGCAGCACCAATTTGACACATAATTCCATAACTCCATGCAACTCCGCAGAGTGGCCTCTGCCTCTGCCGCCGCCTCCGCCTCCTCCCATGTGGCATTCTGATGCATTTATTTGCCTTTTTGGCAGTGCAAACAATTTTCGATTTATCGCCAGAACTCACGCGGTGACCACAGTCCAGAGCCCAGATCCCAGAGCCGCATGCCCCATGCGTAGAGAACGAGCCTCCACTTGAATGAGAGGATAGCTTTTCGATAGAGAAAGAGAGAGAGAGAGAGTGACGGGAGGAGGTGGAGTAGGGGGGCTGTAGGCTGTGCCTGCCTGTGTGGCATGGCCTGTGTGTAGTGTGTGTGTGTGTGTGTTTGGTGTGTGGGTCGTGCGATTCTTGATCGTAATTGCATTTCATTACACGACTCGCCGTTGCTGGTTGCTGGTCGCTGGTTGCCATTGCAGTCGTTGCCTCAAGGTCGTGTCATTCAATTGGCAAAGTGCACATATTTACCATATTTTCCATCTATCTCTGTATCTCCGTATATCTCCCAGAGCACAAGAGTACATGCTGCATATCCAGAGCCCATAATCAATTGCAGATTTGTTTTATTGACTTTATTGTCGAGCGCGGGCCCCAAGGGGCGGGACATGCATTGCTGCACTGCTGCATTGGACACTTCGGACAGTTTTCGGACAGCAATGCAATTCCATTTGAAACTAAGAACTCCATTCCGGTTGACATTCCGAACAGAATCAGAATCGAATCGAATGGAATCGAATAGATATTTCTCTGCCTGGAGTGGAGAGTGGAACTCTCTTTAGTTCCAGGCCCCTTGCCTAATTATTACTATTATTATATTTTTCTATCATTTTCATTTGCCCTTCTTGTTTTTGTTTTTTTTTGGGGCTGTCAAACTTTAACTGACAGTTAAGCCCCCCATGGCATGCCTGCCAGTGTCTGGCTCTTGGAGAATGAAGTGTTTTATGACATATTTAACATTTAAGCTACCATTTTAGCATTTTTTGCATTATGCACATTATCCACTTAGCGCAAATTGCCCCCGCCGCCCCCTGGTACACATACACTCGTTTATTAGGCGCGACGCCACCACCCGAACAAAAAAATATACCCCGAAAAGGAGTCAAGTGGCAATAGGGCCAGGGTATGTGCACTAAGAAGGTAAGGCTGAAAGAAATCCAAGATTGCAGGGCAGTAAATGAATCCAAATCCAAACTAGATCTAAAGTTTAAGAGTTACGCGTAGGCAGAGCCATCAAAAAGCCTTGCAGGATTTTTAAAAAATCGTCGCCAAAGTATTATATTGATTAATTTTGTAGCCTTAAAATGAGAGAAATATACGTAAATACGAAATGTAGAGTATAGAGAAAAATGTGGAGAATAATAGAGAATAATGTATTGGCTTTTCTTTAAATATGTGAATTTTCTTTTTATATTTTATATTTAATTTTATTTATATTTAATTGAATTTATATATTATTTTTTAAATTTATTTTATTTAATTCATTTTTATTTAATTTAATTTATATTTCTATTGCGTATTCATTTAATATTATTTAATTGTTAAATCATATTTTTATTTTCCTTTACTGATTATTTTCGATGTTTAATGAAAATTTGAAGTGTGATAATATACTTTTTTTAGGTATATTTTTTAGGTCTATTTGTTAGGCATATTTTAGTTGCCATTCATGCAGGTCTCTTGCTCTGAGATTTTAGTACTGTATCCTCTCTTTCTTTTTTCTTGAACTGAAACCTCACCCTTCTCCTGGACATACCTTTCGAAAGCGAAGCACAGAAAAAAATAAAAACCGTAGCAGAATTTGTGACAGCTCGTAAATAAAAAAATTAATTTCTCTTCTCTTTCTTTTTTCGCAATTTTTATGTGTGTTTTTTTTTTTTGGTTTTTGCATAGCCGGAACACGCGATGATGACGCGACGGAGGACGACTCCCCCCCTCCCCCATTTGCTCCTGCTTTCAAGCTGTTCCTCATTTGTAACTGTAATTATTGTATGTGAATGGTGGAGGGTGTGGGGTGGGGGTAGACAGACGGAGACGGAGAAAAATTGACCAAAAATATTTGCAGGGAATTTGTTTTTTTTAGGAGAAATATAAAGGGGAAAGGGGATATAGCGTCGTCCATTGTTTGCATCGGAGGAAGAAGGGTCGGAGGAGGGGTGCGATGTGCGGTGTGGTGTGGATTTAGTGCCGTCGCGGATTAAGGCAAACATTTGTGATGGCAAAGGCCCAAGCAATTTGCTAGCTGCGACCCACGAACCACCCCACACCACACCACACCACACGGCGTATGTGTAATCTCTGGTGAAAGAGCAAAAGAGAAGGGGAACAGCAAAGAAGGAGGGGGCAGGGGCAAGGGGCAGGGGGTAGGGGAGGACACCTATGGCTAACTTCATTAGGCGCCAAATTAAGCGATAAAACTGTAAGAAATTCATTAAGCAAATTCTCATGACCAAACAAGGCGCAAACACAGCCCCGCACTGCCACTGCCACAGTCACAGCCGCAGCCGCAGCGGATAGATCGAAGACAGAAGAAGTGTACGGGTGGAGGAGGGGGTTAAAGGGGAGGAGAATAGCAACAACAGCAGCAGCAGCAGCAGAAAAGAAAGAGAGCGGAGGAGGAGGAGGCAAAGAGTAGCCAAAGATTAGCAGATTAAGTGGGCAGAGAGGAGTGGCAGAAGGGGGGAGGGGAGCAGCCAACAGAAGTGGAACCCCTCTCGAATGAGAATGGGAGAAAGGTATTCCAGCCGACCGATGGCATACCCTAACTGAATAAATGGGGGGAGAAGGAGAGAAGCCGCCCCAGAGGTGGCACTTTTTCCCTTCCACGATTTCCTTACTTTAATTGCATTAGAGATCTGGATTAGAGATGGATTAAGCATAGGCCTTCTACATATATAACAGATCCGATATGCATAATTGCTGTAGGCTTTTGTACAACTAGGGATATGCTATGTATGTGTGTAGCCCCCCGAGAGAAATGCCTTGGGATTTCTTTATTTGATTCCCACTTGGTTCAGTTATAATCCCCAAGATTCCTTTGATAATCCCGGCTGTAAAACCATTCTGAGAGCAAGATTCAGCTTCTGCCACATGCCAGCGATAGGGTATGCTTTTGTTTGCTTTTTGCTTTGTTTTTTTTTTTGTGAAAAATGGAAAGGCAACAAGTTCAAAATTTGTTTTGTGCCGAAACAAAAAAAAGAGTTGCGCAGGCGCACAGATTCGATTGGGCGAATGTTCGTTCAACTTCGGTTTGTCTGTCCCTCTTTCTGTCTGTCTTTCTGTCTGTCTTTGTGTCTTTCTGGCGGCGTGTGAACGCCGCTTTGCTGCCGCTTTTGCTGCTTTTGTATGTAAACTACACGCATGTACAGACGTACTTTCGATAGCGATCTTTGCAGCACACCAGAGAGGGGGGGGAGGGGAGAGCGAGTGGGGGAGAACGGGAAGACAGAAGCTTGGAGCTTGGAGAGCCTTGGGGGCTGCTGCTGCTGCTGCGGCACTTTCATGGCAGTTGCCATTAATTAATTGAGGCGCAAGCGCGCGCGTCCGTTGCTCATCGGAGGACGAGGATCAGAGGAGGCTTCTGCTTCTGGCTCTGCCTCTGACAGGCCTTCCTTTTGTTTGCTTTAACCAATCCCCAATCTCCAGAAAGAATCTCATTGCCACACTCTCTGTGGCATCCCCCCCCAGGCACTCTCTCTCTGTGCGTCTGCACTCTCTAATGGCCACCGATATCGTGGCTAATCCATTTAATTATTATTTATATCAAGATTACACCAGCGATGAGCGCCGCCGCCTTGTCTGTTGCTCTCGACAACACTTTGGGGCACAGACAGAACCCAAGAAGGAGACAGGGTGAGCGGGGGGGCAGGGGGAACCCAAAGCCAAAGCCAAAGCCGGGGAGAGCAAAAAAAACACAAAAAAACTGCATTGAGAAATGCAATTAAAGTCATTTGCTGCCGCAATGGCGACATAAAATGCGCCTTCGCTGCGGCGTCGGCGTCTGCGTTCGCGTTCGCGTCGTCGGCACTTTTTGCATGCCGCCGCGGCCTTTTTTTATGCCCCGCCACAACAGAACGAACAGGATGCCACAAAGAGGCAGCAAAAACGGGATAAATTGGGGGGCCAAAGCCACGACTCAAGGGATACCCTAGGAAGTGCAGAAATTGGACAGGGTTTTGTATGGAATATAATGAGTATAGATTTAGTAGGAGCGATTAGTACCGTTTCTATCGATTTTCTATTGCTTCAACTTTGAATGAATGTTTTCCATGATTCATGAGTGTTTTTCGAGGTTTCTGGAGTCGAGAAGCACTGGAAATTGTATCTGTAGAGAAATTTGAGCATGGATTTCCACTCAGACATTTCTGTGCCCAGGCTCCGTAACCGATCGATCCATTTGCCATTGCTTAACACTTTTTATGGGATTTGCTGTTCATTTAATGGGCAATCCTTTGCCTGTGTGTTACATTCTCTTCTTATTGCTTGGTCTACCCTTCACAATCAATCGCCAGGGTATGGCCGCTGGCAGTGGGTAAAAAATGCGACGGCAATCGCCCGGCAGTTGGCGAGTGGCAGTGGCGGTGGCTGCGGCTGCGGCTATGGCTGTTAAAAACCTCCTACTTTTCCTTCGCATTTCCGCTCATAATGATCATGAGACCCCCCTCAACCCCCACCCACCGAGCCCAACCCAAAGCCCAACCCGACCGACCCGTTCATGATGATTGCATTGCGTGGCAGCAGCCTGATGATGGGATTTGAATGTTGCCACCACACACACCACACCCCCAAGCACCTCTCTTTGGGAGTTCCTCTCTCTCTCTCTCTCTCTGTGTCTCCCTCTCACTGTATCTCCCTCTCTGTCTTTCTTTTTTTATGTGTTTCTGCATCGTGGGAGCATAGTTTTTCCGTTTCCTTATGAACTCTTTCTCCGTGGCGGCTGTGGCTGCTGCTGCACCTGTTGACCATGGCCGAGAGGAGGCCATTGGGCCATAAGTTACGTCCTGCAGTTGATGCCACAGAGATGATGATAAGCCCCCAAAAGGCTGGAGGTGCACGCAACAAACAGCTCGTAAACAGAGCAAACTTTTCGTCTCTCTAATAAATTCTCAACTCTTGCACTTAGTAAATCTCATCCAAAGGAACAGCAGCGGCAGCTCGCTCGCTCGCTTTTCCTCTGAGCACTTCATCATCGAAGTGCAGGAAGGCAGGAGAGAGAGCGCTGCGCTGCCTCCTGCCTGCTGCCTCTTGGCTGTTGGCTTTTGGCTTTGGCTGCTTTTTTATGCACAATTTACTTTGGCCAAAAGTCGCATAAATCTCCGGGGATCTCCCCAGAGAGAGGCAGAGAGAGAGGGAGAGCAAAAGTTGGAGTCGCACTGGACTGAAGACCGAAGCAAAGGTAAAATGCTACCCACAATCCCCGCACACAAAACACTTAAGTGCCATAAAAGAGATTTTTATTATGTCTTCTGTGCCCCCATGCACCATGCACCATGCCCCATGGCCCAGAAGAGCCACAATGCGAGACAGAGACAGAGAGAGAGAGAGAGAGACTTGAGGCTTGAGGCAACGCCAAGGGAAGGAAGTGCTTGAAGGATGTTCTGGGGGCATGAAGGAAGTTTGTAAGTTTGTGGCAGGCTCAAGCCACAGATTAGCCAAAGTTCAGGGATTACGGGCATGTGGCACTCACTTTCTCTCTTAATTTTTATCTCCCAATGTTGGGACTATCCCTCCCTCTCCCTCTCCCTTTCTCTCTGTCTCTCTTTCTTTGCCTGCCACAGTTTGTCTGTGGAGCATCTTCATGCTGCCTCGATGATTGGCTTGAGTCCCGCTCCCTCCTCTGCCCATCTGCCCATCTGCCTGTCTCTCTGTCGCTTACTTGTTGCACATCCACATCCACCTACAGTCGCAGTCGTAGACGGAGTCCCACTCCCATCTGCCATCCATCGCATCCTCCTTCCTCCTCTTCTGCCTCTTCTGCTGTGTCTGTGGCAGAAGCTTATGCAAATTGCGGGCATTGTGTGGGTGTCAGAGGGAGGGGAGAGTGAGTGATTCGGAGGCGACTGATAGACTTGTTGGCATCGTTGACATTTCGTCAGCACTTCGGCCCCTTCCCGCTTGTTGTCTCTGCCACAAGTGACTTGTGGCAGTGGCAGTGTTTTCCGCTGTTAGTGCGGATGCGGATCAATGTCTTTCCCTCTCCCTCACTCTTTGGCTGATTTGGGGACAGAGGGAAATCGGAGAAGAAGGTTTCGATCGCCCACTAACTGCCCCAGAAAGAGCGGGGGAAGAGCGCCCTCATGGGTGTGGCAAGAGTGTGGTTTGCAGGACTTGTGCACTTCTGGGGCTTCTGCCACATCTGCGTGGGCCTCCCATCACCAGACCCAACCACAAGATCAGGTTATGTTCTGAGGGAAATCCAAGCCCCCGAAAGAGAATCCCTCTCGAGAGCCCAAGGAGGGGTTTCTCCTCCTTCTTCTTTTTGAAGGGAAAACGCAACGAGACTTTCACAAAATCTCAATCAGTGACCCATTCTCTGGGTCTCTGTTCTTGCCCACTCGACGGATCCTTCAGTGTGTTATCTTCTCTGGCGGAAAACTGCCTGCCCTGCCAGCGAGCTGCCTGGAAAATGGGAAACTCATTGCGTTGCGGCCTTTTCATTAGAGTTCATTAGTTGCAATCAACTTGGCCAAATGGACAAGAAACAATTATCACGGCAACGCCCTGAGAAGCTTTGCAGGGGGGGCAGGGGAAATGCACTACGGCCACAGGTAGCAAGCCAGCCAGCAAGAGACGTTGCTGCATGGGGCAGTGGAACGACACCCAAGCATCGGACTCGCACTCGGACTCGGACTCCGACTCCGACACCGACATCGACAATCTGTTGACCTTCGCCGTCGTCTGACGCCCGCCCATAGGCAACTGCCGCCTCACAGTTGCCACAGTTTTTGTTTGTTGCTTTCTGTGTGCTTGCCACAGCTGCCTCCGCGACTTGCGACCGTGTCTTGTGGCCACAGCAAAGTAACAAGCTTCGGCTCGACTCTCTGTGGCCCCCAGTCGCTGTCCGTCTGTCTGTCTGTCTCTCTGTCTGTCTGTTTCTATGAAACATGTGGCTAGCCACAGCCGCAGCCTCAGTCTCCTGCCTGCTGCAGTGCTCCTCCACTCCTCCACCTCTTGATCGTCGCCAAAAAAAGATCTCTAGTCTCTGTCTCTCTCTGTCTCTCTCTGTCTCTAGTTCTTGCTGTCCGTCGCTCGCTTTCAATGGCGTTATTTATGTTTATTACCTCTAAGGTCGTTCGTTACTCGACCAAGCGACCAGGCCAGCCAAGCCAGCCAAGTCAGCCAGGCCAGGCGTCTGTCTTGGCCAGGCCAATACTACGAGTACGTGTGTCTGTCTCTCTCTATCTCTCCCTCTCTGTCTCTCTCTCCCTCTCTGTTGTTGCTGTTGCTGTCGCCGCTGTGTTGATACTATTTTGTTCGCAGATATCAGTAAATTTAGATTTAAAGTGAATGCGCGCGTTGAGTGTCAAATGCGCCAAAGTGTCAAAAGACACACACACACAGACACACATAGGAACACAGATACACACACACACACACACAGATACCCTTTCGCATGGAGGGGTATGCCACAAGGAGCCAAGACCTAACGCTTAGGGGAACATTTATACAGAGAAACAATGGGAATACTGGAAAGGAATTCTCCTTTGGAGATCTTCACAGGGTATCCAATGCATCGACTACACTTCTGCCTATTGTCTCCTGCCCCCGCTCGCTCTCTCCACTGCTGCTGTTGCTGGTGTTGCACTGTTGTTGCTCTTGTTATGAGCGTGTTGTTGCAGGACGTATTACAAGATCTCATTCGTATCGGTTCGGATCGGAATGGAATTGGAGTCAGCAGAGCAGCCTCCTGACTGACTGCCTCTCCATCTCTCTGCATCTCTGGATCTTGCGATCTCCTTCGCCATTCGCCTTCCTCTTGCCACCACAAAGCCTTTGCACCTGTTGCACTCTGCTGTTGTTGTTGCTGTTGTTGTTTCTGCCGCTTTGTGGCTCTGTGGCTTACAGTTATGTAGAGCTGCTGCTGCCGCTGCTGCTACTCCGCTTCGATGGAGCTCCCCATATATGGAGCGGGCATAAATTTCCAATTGTTTTGGCCGCCCGCTTTATGAAGACATTCGATTGGGGCACACAGAAACACACAGAAAAACGCATATTTTATTTACGACTCTTGCAACAAACACAAAAGAGAGAGACAGAGAGAGAGAGAGAGAGAGCGAGCGAGACAGAGACAGAGACATCATGCAATACGCACTGTGATTTCTTGTTGTTGCTGCTTTTGTGCTAATTTTATCACTTTGTGCCGTCGCTCTGCCGTCACGACTTCTGACAGCACATAAATATACTCATAATTTATTAATACGGTAAATGTTGCATGCAATCATTCCTGCCACACGGCGACAAAACCCAAAAAGCAACCACCAGACTGACTCTCTGAATGTGGCATAAGCATAAGCGAGGAGACACCAGCACAGATCATCGAGAAAGAGAGAGAGCGAGGGAGAGAGAGAGGAGCAACAAGTGGCTTGGGGGCAGGGGGGGCAGTACCACAATGTGGAGAGCTCCCACTGGACACTCTGCAGGAGAATACCCTAGAAAGAGGGATACCATTCGGAGAAGTTGGATAAAGTTTAGGGGGGAGTAAGGAGACGATACAGGAATTGGGAGGAGTATCCCTTCCCCTGGAGATACCCATAGGGTGGTACGTTCTCCTCGTCCCTCTCTTCAGCAAACTGCTTGCCAAAGAGAGTGGACTGCACACGGAAAAGGGTATCCGCACATGGGTAAACTTTATTCAATATTAACTGGAGCACCCGACACGCACAAATCACACACTCTCACACACACACACACAGACATCATCGAATAAGGTGGGGAGTAGAGGAAAGGATAGGTGGGAAGGGGGCGGGGGGAGTAGCGATCTCTGGCAGACTGCATAAATAATAATTTCATCATTGTGCGGCTCGGCGCAGCGGTCGAGAGATGATTTATTTTTTGGAGGCCATAAAAGGATTTGCTTTTGGCGAGAGTAAACCGCGGTAGTAGTTCGGGGTATCCTGTGCCCCTCCCTCCCCTCCCCACCCTGCCTTTCATGCCAGCTCTTGCTACCATCTCTCTCTCCCCTTTCCAAGGGAAAACCCTTTCACAGTCAGCTATTTATTTCGAAAATGCGTATTAATTGCGATGCTCGCACCTCTTCCTTCTGTCATTTCTCCCCCTCTCTCAGATCTTCTCCTCTATCACTACTACCCTTCAACCACCTCTTCCCCTGCATCACATCTTCCTCTCTATCACCTCTTCCCCTCCCCATCTAGCCACACCAGAGCGAGCCCTGTATGAATCCACAGCTGTTCTCCTGCCTCGCTAATGCTTTCGGATCATTACGAATCCTGCCTGCCGTCAATGAGCACTTCGGATCAATCCGAATCACTGGAAACCGAAAGCGAGCACTTCGGATAAAGTTTCGTTTGAATCGGATTTTGTGGGGCCTTCGGCTAGGCCTTCTCCTCCCTCGCAGCCCGCACCCCTCGTCAGCGGCAACGACGCTCTGTCTGACAGTCGTCGTCGTGTCATTCCGCTTCCTTTGCTGAGTGCTTGAGTGGAGAGTGGTGGGGGGAAAGGGTGTAGAGGGGGGGAAGAAGCTTTGGCGAAATATTTATAGCAATAATTTATTGTAGTTTGGAATTTATTGTCTACGACACACGTTTCAATTGTTTCACTCTGCACTCTCCCCCGTTTCCCCTCATCTCTCCCTCTTTGGCTCTTTGGTTGTTAGAGAAATTGAGGAATAGAGATGGAGAATTGCAGAGCAATGGAATGAATTGCAGTGGAGTGGGAGAGAGAGAGGTGGAGCGGGAGGAATGAGAATTAAGAATCGTTTGGCAAGGCAGCAGGCAGGCAGGAGGCAGGCAGCGCAGGCACTTAGCGAGGAGGAGGCGCGACTGCAGGCAGCATCATTTGACACTTGCGAGATTTATCGCCAGTGCCGAGGCATTTCTAAGATTCCAAAGGAGAGACAGCAGGCAGGAGGCAGGGAGGAGGCAGGAGGCAGGCGGAGCAGTCCGCAAAACTAATGGAATCTTAATTTAGCAGCAGATCCAATCCAAAATAAAGCCAAAGCCGAAGCCAAAGCCAAAGACAAACGGAGAATATCGAGAGGGAAATTCCATTTCCATTGGAAAGAAAATGCCTCAAAGAAGGAGAAGCAGCAGCAGCAGCACCAACAGTGGCAGTGGCAGGAGAATCGGTTGCAAGAATCGACTTGTAAATTGAATTAAAATGATTGCCAACTGACGAAAGGGCTGCCGAAGTGCATTGGCGTTGCAGGTGCCGCCGCCTGACATTGCCACTGCCAGTGCCACAAAATTAACGCCGCCGAATGCAACAATAATTACAATACAACGTGCAACGCGCTGCACTCCGCTGCGCTGCGCTGTGCTGTGCCGCTTCGTTAACCCTCGCCTTAAAAGGAGTGCCGTCTCTCGCTGTGGCATCTCCATTGAGGACGAGGATGGGGACAGGGGACGGGGGACAAGGAACAGGGGAAGGGGGACAGGGGAGGCAATGTCAATGTCCAAGCGGCGGATAATTGGCCTCTCCTCTCCTTCTCCTTCTGCTTGCTGCTGCTGCCTCCAATTTGTGGCAGAGAGAGCGAACTACAAGAGCCACCCTCGTCGCGGAGTTGTCTCCGGTTTCCCACTCCCCCATCGATGGATGTGGCTGCCACCGGTTGTTGCATTATGCATGCTGATTGAGCAACATTTTTGTGTGTGCAACCCACTGACAAAACAACGCGCCTATCGACAGACAATCAACAAGCAGCCAGTGGCAGCAGCAGCAGCAGGAACGAGTGGCAGCCAACAGCAACAACCACAACATCCTTTCCACCTCCGCGTCCGTTATGCAGCAACAGCAGCGGCAGCGACAGCGACAGAGGCAGCGACAGAGGCACTTCCTGTCCGCCGCAATCTTTCATTCATGAAATTTGTTGCCTCTTGTCATTGTTTGTGTTGCAAATCAAATGCCAGCCAGCCAGCCAGCCGCTGGCTGCCACAACTGTTGCTGCCGCATAAATTGCTGCCCCTTTCGGTTCGGCTCGGACTGTGTGTGCTCCACTTTGTGGCAGGCCAGCGCAGTGGCAGCAAATCTCTGAGGCAGCGCTTCAGCTTTCAGCTTCAGCTCTTTTTTTTGGCTCTCGAGTTATTTTAACGAATTTATTTGCCGCTGCGTTTTCATGGTCACAGGCACAGGCAGAGCCAACAGCCAACGGCCAACAATTTAATGTAATTTAAATGACGTGCCCCACGGACGAAGTCGCAGTCGAAGGATGGAGGACACTTGAGGACACAGAGAGAGGGGGCAGAGGGGGATCTGCCTCGAGGACAGGTGCAGCCGTCGTCTGTGGGAGTATCGCAGTTTCGTTCGCATTTTTCCCTCGAGCGGCGGCCCCTTTGTTGCAGGCAGCGACGCGACATTGACGACAACCGACAACGACGACAACGACAGGCGAATGTCGCTATCAAGTTGTGTCTCCCTGCTCCTTGAATCCTGCCCCTGCCCCTTACCCTGCTGTTGCATGCCTCCTCTGTGGCCTTTCCACTTTTTTGCTTTTTTGTTTTTGGAACGACACATTTTAATGATGAGTCGACTTCGGATCCAGCAGTCGGCTGGGGCTACTCTTGGAATTGGGCTGCAACAGGGCACAGGCACCCTCACCCTTGCCCCTACCTTGCCCCTGCCCCCTCTCCGGTCTGATGTCTCTGCTGCTGCTGCTGCAACAAGGGAAATGCTAATTTGTGTGTGTCGCTTTGGCTCTTGTCTCTCGTCTCGTCTCGTCGCTGGGCTTGGCTTTAAATACCTTTACGGAGAGGAGACCCTCGCGCTGATACCCTCCCTGATACCCTCGAATCAATGATGATTTTCCAGTCTAAATTTGGGAGAATTTTCCCACAAAGAGGAGTTGAAAGCTCTCTCTGTGGCTCTCTAATGGAAAATGCTTCAAAGAAGGAGATTTTTCCTGCAATGAGGCTCGAAATATCACATATTTCTCTAGAGAAATGCGAGAGAATAGCAGGAGAAAGACTTGAACTCTTTGGGTGGATCTATTCTCCAGATATATCTCTTCTTTCGGTGCTACCTTCGACCGGAGACTTGTGTTTTCCAGGGTATCTTCAGTGCTGTACAATAAGTGGTCTTACATGCTCATTTCTCTCCTCTTTGTTTTTGTCTTCTCTTCTCTTCTCTCTTCTCGTTTCTCTTTGGGGGCTTTAATCAGTCATTCAGTCGTTTGCTTAAATTGAGTCGCCGTCGTCGTCGTCGTCGCCATCGTCAGATATGCATCCCCCCCTCCCCGTCCCCTCCTCTGGCACTGGCAGTGCACCTTCCTCACTCTCTTGGCTGCTGCCTCTTCCATGTGATGGTCCAAATTAAAGAGGCATCTCTTTGCGTGGGCCGTGGCTGGGGTCGAAATGGGGATCGGAATGGGAATCGTTTGAAACCAAAGTGGGGATCGAATCGTTTGTTACACGCGCATTAGGTGGTGGCAGGTGTGGCAGGTGGCTAAGCAGCCGCAAAATACTGTTAATTGGATATTGATTCCAGTGCTAATCAATGCGATGCTCTCCATAACAAATGGGAAGAGAAGGCGTCGGTCCGGCCCGGAGATGGGAAAAAACTTTGGTTCCCATCGGAAAATCGAACAGAGAGCCCACAGGGAAGGCATATATGAAATGTATGTATATCGCGACTCAAATTGTCACGAATTATGCCCCAATCAAGGGGTGCATGCAACCCATTCCGTAGCCATCCATCAATTGATGTCCCGCGGGTGTGGGGACGGGGGGAAAGGGCTGTGTGACGGCAATTGATTTCAATTTGCAAACGAAATCGAAATGAAATCAGTGACAAAACAAACGCTACACCCGCATCTATCAAAGGAGGGAGGGAGGGCGGTAGGGCGGGGGTTGTGGGAATGGGGTGGGATGTTGTGTTCCTTAATTGATGTTGCCACACGGCACACAGAGAGAGAGCGAGAGAGAGTGGCAGAGTGTGTGTGCTAGAATTGTGGCTTGTGGCCATTCGTTTCACTTTCGACCCCCCCACCCGAGAGGTGGAGGAGGGAGAACAGAACTGATTGCTGGCCTGGGCTGGGCTAGGCGTTCTGTTGTGATTTTTCAAGGGGGTAGCAGTGGGTGTGCTGCTGGTGTGACATTGCCTCTGGGGGAGGCAATAAAATAAAGTGGCAACAAAGTTGGCAACATTTGCGCCACACCAACAGAAGCAACAGTTACAGATACAGATACAAACGTCATCATCATCGTCATTCAAGCAATTGTTGCTCCAGCAACAGAAGACAGCAGTGGGAGGCAGCTAGTACCATTTGATACCCATTAATTGTGGGACTACAAGCGGGTATATTTTGCTTAGAGTTAAGAATATGAAATATGGATGAATTTCCATTTCATTATCACAATCTTAAGTTTTGTTTGCAACACATGCTTACGCTTTCTTTACTCTCCACAGGCTCCACAGGAAGTCCAAATGATTCCACTTAGCCTCGGGTGGGCGGTACGCACTCCTCAGAGAATTCGGATGCATTACGCAGCGCAGACGATCCACATTGAATTGGCAAAGTAGTGATTGTCGCCGTGGTAAGGTTTTGCCCGCCACATCGTAATCTGGGACAGTCTTGGAGCCGTACACCTTCTGGTTCCGGGTCGAGGTATCCAGAATTGCACTCCTGTAGATAGTGGATGACATGAAAGATATTATCTAAATATGGAACATTTAATCTACAAATATTATAGATTATATAACTTTATTTTTGCAAATATTGTACATTTATTTATCAAAATATTTTCATATTAATAAAAAATATAATATAAACATGTATTTTTTATTTCACGTTAGGAAAAGGGATCAAAAATATATTCATATAAATATCAAAATTTATTTGAAAAGCGCTGTTTTCGCTTACATTTTCTATGGCTTTAATTCAGCCGTAATTTTATTGGGAATTTTTGATTATTAATAAAATGTCGGGGCTATACAGCTTACATATATTATTAGATATTTATTATTATTCTATATTTATTATATTTTATTATTATTATAAATTTATTATATATCATTATCATTATTATTAAATATTTAGACATTCCTCTTTTAAAAGGTACTCTTTGAGTCGCTACTGAGTCGACTGCCCTCTGCTTTGATTCTTCAAGTGTTTCTCTGTCCCTCTCTCGCTATCTGTTGTTGTTGTTCTGCTTTGCTTTGCTCTGCTGCTGCTGGACAGAACAAAAAGTTTTGTTGTTGTTTTCTTTTCAATTAATAGAGACTTTTATTCCCCGCGGCCATACCCCCCCTTCCCCCTTTTCTTTTTTGTTTCGCTTTCGCTTCGCAATGAACTCATGAGACGGCAGCGGCAGCGGCGGCCGTCGGCAATTGTGTCAATTTGTCAATTGTTTTTGTTGTTGTTGCTGGATTGGAGGAGGCATTGATTTCAATATTGATGGACGAAGACGAAAGAGTGGGAAGCAATCATTAGAGTTTTATGATGCGGGTGATGCTGCCCACCCCACACCACCCCACCCCTCTCCAACATTTACTCCCCCATTGATTTCACACCAATTCTCGCTGTCTCTTTGTCTCTGTCGTTCCCTCTCTCTCCCCTCTGCTGACCCTCGACTGAGGAGAGTGTGTGTGGGAGAGAGAGAGATGGAGAGGGAGAGGGGGAAATTCGATGCTCAATTTCCATTTTACGCGCTTCGCCGTGCAATTAAGTGATTTATCATTGAAGTCTCCCTCTGCTGCTGCCTGCTGCCTGCCGCATGGTGCATGGTGTGCGCCGCGCTTCGGCCAACTTAATTTTAGCGGCAATCAAGCAATAACAAGCTGCAACATGCCGTGTTGCACGATTGCCTTTGACTCTGACTCCAGCAACAACTGATATCGATAGCTTTTGCCTCGACTTTTGCCTGATTGCATCTGTGTTGCAAGCAACACAGAAATTACAACAGCAACAGCTACAACAGCCGCAGCAGAGGGATGGAGTCGAAGATGTGGATACCCTGGGAATGGGAATATCCTGCATGTTGCAAGGAAACTTAAGGCTTTAGGGGTGGAAGGAAGAGTCTCTATGTGTAGACACTGATCATGTGGCGGGTCCAGAATCAATGCGAACTGTATACGAAATGCATATACCCTCTGCTGAGGCCTCGCTGGCTGCTGGCTGCATAAAAAGTTAAATTGAATTTGAGTCTGTCTGCCCCAATCGCTTGCCTCACCTGCCTGCCACTATCTGTTGCCCCTCGCTGCAGCTACAGTTTCAAGTGCGGACGCGTCTACGTGCCGCAATCAGCAACACCTACAAAAGGCAGAGAGGTGCTGCCACGGCTGCCACAGAGTGGGAAAATGCTGCCAATGATATCGCTGGCTGCCCATCAATGGCTCCACAGCCAGAGCCAGAGCCACCCACTCCCCTTTGCTGCCACTCTGTGGTGGTGGTGGTGGTGGTGGGGCATGCAACACCCCCTCTCTTAAGCACATGCATTAAATAATTTTACACTTTGTTTTGGCCTGCCCCGCGAGAGAGGAGGAAATCGCGAAATCGGAGAAGAGAAATGCAAAATTTGCGCGATAATCGGGGAAGCGTTTGGCAGCTAACGAGGGAAGACGCCACGCCGATTCTTCGATTCAGCAGAGAGAGACAGGGAAAGAGAGGGGGGTAGAGGGGTAATAGCTGCCACAAGGTGTGTGTGCAAGGCAGGAGGCTGCACTTTGTGGCGGTTGCAACAGGGTTCTGGCTCTGGGCACCCTTTAAGTAGAAGCCTCTTTGGGGCTTCGCTTTTTTTCTGTTTTGCTTTTGGATTGAAAACTTTCAAGATTAGCCCCTCCCCCCGCCCCCACACACACACTACCAATATCCGTACAGATTTATCTATATATATAGTTATTTTATTCTTCTTTTATTCCTTTTGCGGCACGAGGCAGCAGCAACAAATTGCCCATTTTGCAGCCTCTGGTACGTGCCGCAATTTTCAAATGACATTTTCATTAGCAATTCGTTTCGAAAATTGCTGCTGCAACACACAGCCAGAGAGGCAGGAGGCAGAAGTGTGGTGTGTGGTGTGGCATGAGAATTGTGTCAAATTGGGGGATTGTGCAACGTGCAACGGCCGCTTGAGCAATGGGAGCGAGAGAGACAATTGCAGAAACGAGTATCCTTGGAGATTTATGAACTGCTGGAATGATGGCTGAAGGAAACCCCGAGGCAGTGTCCCCCTAGGACATCCCCGGGGGGGCAAAGGGAAGGAATGAGATTGTCTCTGGGGAGTATTTTTCCAGTGTTGGAGAACGTTGGATGAGGCTTACAGCGGCTCTACATTCTCCTTTCTTTATCTTTTTCGGCTTATGTTTACTCCTTTTTTTCTCCTCTTTTGCTCTCCTATTTTTTCCATTTTCGTTTCCATTTTTTTTGTAGGGTTTTCAGCTTTTCCTGCTTAGTGTTTTTCCTGCCTTTGTTTTCCTTTTCCTTCGGTTCTCTCGGTCGCTCCATTCAGGAGACACTTTTTTTTCTCCTTTTAACAGCGCGCAAATTTTAATTAAAAATATTTATTCAAAAACATTTTTGCTGCCACACATGTGTGTTGTTGTACCCCCTACCCCCCCCTCCACCCTACCGCCTCTCTCTCTCACTCTGCTTTCTCCTGTTCTGCTGTCGCTCTGTCTCTTGTTTACTTTCGCTTTAGACACTGCAAAATGTTCAAATTAGCAACAAAAAGCGACAGCAATAATGGCAACAACTAATAACAAGAAAAACACTCGACTGTAAGCTTGCCACAAGCCAAAGCCTTAGATACACTGCAAGAAAAAACAAAGGACTACAATAGAAAGTGTGGATATGCATGGGAATATTTTCAGAAATAAAATAGCAAAATTAAAAAATATTAAAAATTAGATCTTTGCAGTTCCGATTTGGCCATATATAGCACTACCCCTCCCCCTCTTTGGTGGCTCTTTCGATGGTCCTCCTCCTCTTTGAAGGGCATCCAGAAAGTCAAACAACGAGCAGAAAGTCCCACCAAATCCCAAGTGTACGAGAGTGGGGCAGGAGAGTGGGGGGAGGGGAGGGGATTTCCTAAATGAGAGCACACTTTTTTGTCCTGTTTTTGTTTTTTTTGTGTTTTTTGTTTCATTTGTTTTTCGGTTGCTGCAGCTGTTGCAAGATCTTGTGCCGCTTGTGGCAGTGCCACTTAGGTGAGAGCAGGAGGCAACAACAAAAGACAACACAGCAAAATTAATTCTATGCACAACGCAACACAGAGAGGCATGCAACACAGCACAGCACACAGCACAGAGAAATTGTCAACCGAAAAAGTTTGCGCCTGCAAAACGTGACATGGAAAATGTTTTTTTTGCTCCTCAAATGATTCCTTATAGCCGCGACGCCTGCCACATGCCCCCAACCACTGCTGCTGTTGCTGCTGTTGTGGCAGGCTCGCTGTCCACCCGTTTGTCGTTGGTTTTGGGGTGGCAATTGCCGTCGGACTTGAGTTTTCCACAAATTAGCCTACGTTTTGGGTTCCTTTTTCTTTGACGCTAATTAGCACGCGCCGCCGCCGCCGCCAAAAACTCATGTGGCAGGCAGCACACTGCGGCAGCAAGATGCCGCCTGCACCGCCACCACCAACCGGCAGTCGCTGGTGGCAGGGGCACTTATTATATCATTTTGGCAGAGAATGCAGACAACATTTTACGATTTTGTCACAGTAATTGGACATATTAATCTCTGTTCGCGTTCAACTTTCGTGCAACGTTCGGTGCAACAGCGGACGGGATGGCGGGTGGGGATGTGGCAGGAACAGGGCCTGGGCCTGGGGAGGGGGTGTGTTCTCTCGTTTGTTGCCAACAGAAAAAATCGAATCGAAACGAAACGAAACGCCCCAGACAGATCTGAAATGAAATCAAAATATTTTCGTGGGCTTTTTTCGAAAGATGAAGAACTTTTCTCGTGGGAGAAGATCTCTCTTTCTCTCTTCGTCTTTGCTTTTCTAAAGGTTTTCCCACGCCTCAGACTGTCTCTGTCTCTATTGCCTTCTCCTTCTCTCTTTCCCTGTGCGATTCCGTCGAGTAATTAGCGGCGGCAGACAGCGCCATGGCCTAACGATGTCACTTTATCAACGGATTTTTGTATGTTTTTTCTGACTTTCCTTCCTCTCTGCCTCCCTCTCTCTCTCCCCCTTTCTCTCTCTTGTCCAACTTCTGCAAGTTGTACCGCTAATATGGCCCATACGCCTACTCCCCACAGAACCACAGAGATCCAAAGATCCAAAGATCCACAGAGCCACAGAGCCCGAACCGCAGACTCCGATCCCAAGTCTCTCGCAAGTCTCAGGTTCTCCTGAAGAAGATAAAAGCCAAATGCAGTGCGTCTTCCACTGTCCCACACATCTCCTGCACCCCTGCCCCTCTGCCCCCCTGCACACCCTCTTCTGAGTCGTCTCCCCCCTCATTGGAGATGCAGAGTCTCTCTCGCGCCCCCCCTCTTGCCACACAAAGCGGAGCACTTTGCATTAGCGACATAATTTATCTCGCCAACGAGGAGAAGTCTCCTCCGAGAGCACGAGAAGGGGCATGGGGCATGTGGCAGCAAGATGACCACGCAGACACAGACACAGACGCAGACGCAGCGGCTTCGACTGCGGACTCCGGACTGGGCCTCTGTTCCCTGTTCTGTTGCACCTGCAGCCTTGCCTCGTCATCATCTTTCTGCCGCTTGCTGCTGCTGTTGCTGCCGCCTGCCGCTGCGGTTGTCGTTCTGTCGAATGTCGTCTTCATCGTCGCCTTGGAGCGACCTCCCTCCCCCCTGCCTCTGCCCCTCCACCAGCCTTCTCTTACGCAGCTGCCCCCTCCTACTCCTCGCTCCCTCTCCCTCTCTATTTGCAACCGTTTCCCACTCGTTTTTCTTGCTGTCTCTGTCGATCCTTTTTCTGTTTCTGTTTCTGTTTCTGTTTTTGTTTTTTTCGGCTACGGCGGAGCAACAAGTGCAATTATTAAAAATTCTGGAATGCAGCAGCCTCTATGGCGGAGTACACTGAGAGAAAACTAAAGAAAAAAGCAGAGGAAAAGGAATACACTGAGAGAAAAAGTGGAGAAAAGGTAGAGGAATAGAAAAACATTGGAATGAAATGAAAGAAAAAGAAGGAAGATACACTGAGATAAACAATGGAGAAAAGTTAAACTTATACACTGGAAAAAAAATGTGGACACCGTAACATAAAAGAGTACACCTGGAGAAATCAGTGGAAATGATGGAAGAAAGAAGATAGAAAATGAAGAAAAACCTACAAAAAATAAGGATTACACTGAGAGAAAGCTTTACCAAGGTGCACTAGCAACACACTAAGAGAAAAAGTGTGGCAAACGCACAAGCAAATATATACACTGAGAGAAAACAATAGAAATGTTGGAACCAGTGGATTACACTGAGAGAAACGAAACAGCAACTACGAAGTGCCAGTGCATGGCCTCGGATTTCTCGCTGTGTAGCTTTGGAGGTGGTTTGTGGATTGCGTGGGGAGCTCATTCCAGTTGTGGCATGGCCATGGGGCAACCTGGTGCAGCCTGGTGGGGGGATGTGGCCGCCTTCCTTACGCATCAAGTGCGTTGGTTTTCGCATTAATTATGCGGCAGAATGAGGCACAGAAGCAGCAGAGGCATGAGGCATGAACCAGCCATTGAAACCAGAAATCGATGTGGCAGCTACTACGTTCTGGCTCTGCCTCTTGGATGCTGCTGCTGCTGCTGGAGCTTCTTACGAGCATTTAATAACATTGCCACAAATCAATATATCATTTGTGCGGCATTCGACTGCTACTTTCTTCAAAAGTGCTGCAACAGCAGCAGCAGCCAAAGCAGCGGCAGCTCCTTCCGTGGATTCCTTGGAATGGAGTCGTCTCTTGGACTCTTGGTCTTCCCACACTTTGGGGCAAAAGATGAAAATCAATTAAAATATCTTTCTTTTTGCCATAAAAATTCCACTAAATCATTGCCGTTGCAGCAACCAGCGTGCAGCGTGCAACGTTCAAGTGCAACTTTGTCCGATTCCTGGGATTCCTGTTCTTCGGTTCTTCGGTTCTTCCTTCAGGAATTACCATAAAACATGGCTAAAAAGGCCGAGATTGATGGCCAAAAAAGATCAATCTTTACCGTTATCCGGTGGGAAATCTCAATTGAATCAACAGATACACACACACATGTGTGTGTGCCACCGATTTGTGCCCCACATTCGGTGGCTAATTGATACAACAAATGTGATAAATGGCAGGGTCTCTCCATGAAATAATTGCTGGCTGAAAATGAAGTTGCAACCGCGCCCCCTCCCAGACGGACAAGCGTAACAACAAGTGCCCCAAAGCGGCAGAGCGAGGCATGTGGCAGGAGAGAGTGCCTCAAATGGAGTTCAAGTTTAAGCCATGCAACAGAAATTCATAATCAAAAGGCAACAGCAAGAAGCTTGCAACATGTCTGAATGCCTGCCTGCCTGCCCCATTCTCTGACATCTCGTTGACACATCTACACAGAGAGAGAGAGAGAGAAGGGAGAGGGGAGATGCCTCCCAGCTGCCAACAGCAGACGGAACGGACATCCCACATGAAGCTTGGAGCCCCAGACGCTGGCGTTGGCCATATATTCGTCTGGCTTAGAGGCAGCAGCACCATTCTACCCCCTCCCCCCACTTGGACCTCTTCCCTCTCGCCTGTCCATCGCTGTTTCGTTGGTGCCTCCTTTTGTGGCAGCCACAGAGCCACAATCAAAAGGCCATCACCCACAACATTAAAGGCGAATGAATTGGAATTGAAAACGAAATGAAATGAAATGGAATCCTTGTGTCGCCGCCGCCGCTGCCGCCGCTGCTGCTGCTGCTGCTGCCTCGCGCATTAACAGCTCATTGCCACTGCCACTAGGGGGTCTGCCCCCCCTCTTAAGTGGCGCCCCCACACACCACTCCACGCTGGCTGCTGCTGCTGCGGCTGCTCCTCTCTCGCTCTCTCGAAATAAGTTATAAATTTTGCAACCGTTGATGGGGCATATTATGATATCATTTTACAACTTGTGCACCCATGTGGCAAGGGATCTGCGGAGAGATGTGTGCGTGCCACAACAGCACTCGTGAGTGTGGGGTTGCCTTAGCAAACGCTTGCCGCACGCTGCCATCTCCCGCCCGTCGTCCACAAGAGGAGCACAAGAGGAGGCCCTTATGCAAATGTCTCTGCTGCCTGCCTGCTGCCTGCCTGCAAATTAATGTTGCTGCCGCGTTTTAAGCGTCTCTCTGCTGCTGCTGCTGCTGTTGCATGTTGCATGCTGTTGTTGTTGCATTGTGTCATTCTGCCTGCCTGCGCGTGTGTGTGTGTGTGTGTGCAGTGCTTGACCTTCCCCCACTTTAAGAATTATTGTTATTATATGCAGCGCAGGCAGCGATAAAAATCTGCAGCATGCCACTTCATGCTCCCTGCAACTCTTGCAACTGGAGACAGGGGCCGCCCCGAATGAAATACGGCCGTGTGGCACCCAAAAAGAAGAAGAGCTGCTGCTGCTGCTGCTGCTGCCGCTGCCGCTGCTGTGGCATATGCATCGCTCTGTCTGGCTGCTGTCTCCGTATTAAAAATAATTATAATTGCTCCCACGATCTTCTCTGTGTCTGCGTCAAGGAATGTTGTTGCTGCCACCACAGGAGCAGTGCTGCAATTGTTGTGGCATGTTTGCCACTCTGCCACCCCGCCCCTCCCACTCTGCACTCTCCCTGTTGCCTCCTCTGCTGCTGCCTCTTCTGTTGTTCCATTTTCAACGCATATTAATTTCAGGATTTTTATGCTCTTGTATTTTTATTGTGACATTTGATTAATTGGCGACATTTAATTACAGCAGGCACTGCTGTTCACTGTGCACTCCCGCAATACCCCTTTCCCCTCACCCTCCCGCACCCTTTCTCTCTCTCTCTCTCTCTCTCTTATCGCTACTCATTTATCGCTGGGCAGAAATTATGACGCTGCTGATTGCCAAAAGGCCCTTTATCGGATCCACCAAGTCGCCCCCCTCTCGCTGTGCTGTCTTTCGTCTTTTCATATAGCCATATAGAAGAATGATTACCCTGTATGTACCCTGTTGTATCCTGTGGTACCCTGTAAGTACCCAACTGTACGGAAGATGCCTTTTTCTGTGGCAAAGAAGAGAACTATTATCCACTTTTCCTTCGTTTCACCTTTCTCCTCCCTTAAAGCACAGCTCCCTCTGAATCCTTCTCTCTTCTATCGAATAAAGACTACCCTGTGCTGTGGTTTACTGTATGGAATACACGAATACCCTGGAATATCCGCCTTTGCTTCACTTTTTCCCTCTTCTCAGTGGCCTTTGCCTTCGCCGCTGAATTGATGACTCATTTGTAGCTTTAGCTGTTGCATGTTGCATGCTGCAAATCGATGATTAAACGATTACAAGACAATAAATGATTCATCTTTTGAGGGGGAGAGGCATCAAACGCGGGTGGCAAACGCATTTTGTTGGCTGCCAAGAGGCGGATTATGGAGGAGACACCACCAGGAGAGAGAGACCACCAGGCGGAGGTGCCCCAAGAGGATGCCCCAGACGGGCAGCAGGAGAAGTCTCAGTCTCAGTCTCGCAGCTGCTGCCGCATTCAAAGAACACACGGGACACGTGGCACGAGGCACGGTGCACGGGGCACGGGGGGCGTATGCGTAATGTGTGTTGGTGTGGGGCAAAGATAAATGGATGCCACACGAATGAATGAATGTGTTTTTTGGTTGCAAAAAAAAAGTCTACTCGACTCTGCGACTCCACTCTTTTAATGGCCCTGTGTGGCACAATCCATGCCTCCATTCATTTCGGTGTCACATTAAGATAATGTGGCAGCATGCTGCATGCCGCTTAAGCTGCGACTCTGTGTGGTAGCGTCGTCACATCATCAAATGCAGTGCCCAGCGATGATCAGCGGCCATTGATAAACGATGGGGCAACATCAGTGGCAACATGTTGCAAGGGGCATCAGGCAGTGTGTTACGTCCACGCGTTGCTGCTGCAGGAATCAGGCATCAGCCTGATGCCACATGACTCCTCTAATCTGCATGCATCACTCGGGGATGCGGCAACATGTTGCAATGTTGCACCGACTGCACCGGAAGCATTTTATTGCCCCCGGAATGGCCAGCCGCTTCTGTTTGTCCTCCTGCCGATCCCCCGCCCCGCGCGCCGATTGTCTGTGGCAGGAGCAGGGGCACGCGTCCCCAGGCTAATGGTAGTTGCAACATCAACAGCATCAGCAGTAGCAGCTGCAACCACCAAGAGGAGGTGCGAAATGGCAGGAGGTGGCACAAACGCCCGCTGGCATTGAATTACCAGACAAACTGTTGCCTGCCACCGAACGAACATTAGATGATGTTTTGGGTCAATGTTGCAGCCACGAGTGCAGCGAGTGCAACGAGTGCAACGAGTGCAACGTTGCAACGTGTTGCTGATACAATTCCGTTGATAGGCCGCACATTTTAACGCTTCAACGCGCGGTGGCTGCCTGCCTCATGCCTGCCTGCTGCCTGCCTCATATCTGGAGGGGAAATCTAATACATTTTGTTTGGGGCCAAAGCTGCAGATGCAATCCGCGGATGCCGCCTCCTCCTCCTGCTCCTCCTCCTCCTCCGTGTTGGCCTCTGTTTAAGCCTCCGTTTTGGCCAATTGTGGGATTTGTGGCAAGCAGAACAGAGCCAGCAAGGAGGGGGGCGCTCTGCAAGGGGGAGTCGAAATCTGCTGAGGGAAGCACCGCATTGCAGGGCCCCCTGAAAGGCGCATTGCATCGCGTACGTGGCTCTTGGCCAGAGTTATGCTGCCACAAAAGGAGACAAAAGGTGGAGGAGGAGAGGCGGAGGAGACTCCCGCCCGCCCGAAAGGATGCCACAGACAGGAGTTGCAAGAAAGAGCCTGAAAAGCGAAGGAGCTGAGTCCATTTTTGGGGTGGCAGGAAGCAGCTAGCTTCGATGATGCCTGCCAATTGCCACCTGCCACTGAGGTGCAACACATTCCTGCCACAACTTAAGCTCTCTTTTATATTAGAATCGCTCTCCAAGAACGTCTCCAAAACGGATTTTCCCAGGCTCCAAGACACTTCCTGCTTCCAAAGAGAGGGGTGGCGGCATGTGGCATGTGGCATAAGCAAACTGCCTTTGACAGTTTTATGGGTTTTCAAACTGTTTTATGACACGCCAGAGCCAGAGCCAACCAGACCGATACTCGTACTTGCCACATAATGAGGCGCTGCAACACGATTGCTCATACGCCGTGTGGAACGGAGAACGCGCGCCAATCAGACACTTGTCCGCCTACGCGATCGCCGCGGCTCTCTGGCTCTCATTTTGCGCCCAAAAACCAAAGAAAAAATCAGCAAAAAAATGCGAATTCGAAATGGAAATGATAAATGTGCTACAGATACAAACTGTGGCCGCAGCGGAGACTCCAGCGGATTGTGTGGCACGCAACGAACGCCACAGAGCTCCGGAGCTCCAGTGCGCAGGCGTTTTTGACAGTTTTTTAATAATATCAGCAGCAGCGGCGGCGGCGGCGGCAGCGGCAGATCGGGGGCCTACCTGCCTCCTGCCTCTGTCTGTGCCTCGATATCTGCCACATATTCTGAACCACGCCGCCCCTCCCCTCTGCGTTGCCTTCTTTTTGTGTTTAATTTTTATTTGTATCTCATTTTGTGGCATAAATGGCTGCAGACACGGGCGGAGCCTCGACCGCCTCGGCCGCCTCCTCCTACCTTTGCCGCTGCCATTCGAGCTGCCTCTTCCCTCCTGTTTATTGCATGCCGCACGACATTTTTGCGCTTGGCGGCAGTGGCGATAATGAAATTTTCTGACACTTTAACCAACACTTTTTTCGGTGTGGCAGGCAGCAGGCAGGCAGGCAGCAGGCGTACGTACCTCCTGACAGGTGGGCAGTGGCGACTCTTGACTCTCGGCTCTGATGCAGACGCTGACTTCCAGGCAATTTGATAAGTCAAAAAACGCTGTTTCCTCATTATGTTGATACAAAAAGCACAAAAAAGTGGAATGTCAGAACTGAAATGAGGCAACAGACTTCCTTGCCACTCCACACACACCTTGCCGCGGTCTACACTCCGTTATGCACTCCTTGCCACTCGATTTTCAACCATAAATGAAGCAAATTGCAGCGTACTGCCTGCCCTCTGCTGCAAATTGATTCATAGTTTCAGATTCGTGCCACTAAATGTGACACACGACCCGACCGACCACCCAGCCCCCCCCTCCGCACCTCCTCCTCCTGTACGCTCGAAGGATTAGCGATGGACTCACGAGAGTCGTGAAGAAACAGCTCAAATGGGAAGCCTACTCTAGTGCTGAGTTGCAAGTACAGTAAGGCATCCTGGGCAGCCTATAGAGTTGCATCACAGTAAAGCCTCCTTGCGGAAGATAGCTTCCGCTTCCGCTTCCTCCCTTCTCTGTGAAGACATTAGAAATCGACACGCACCCATCGCTAGACACGAGACTTCAGGTGGCATCGCGCCCATGCATTCCGGCAACCAATTTCGTATTCCGTATTCCAATCCGTGCACCGATTCCGATTCCGATTCTGATTCTGATTCCACGGTGCGGTTTACGTGCTTTATTACTTATGAGGTCTCTGCCTCCATGCTCGATCCGCCATCCTCCATCCGGCGTCCCGTCCTCCGTTTCGTGGTGTAATGACATGTAATTAAGCGTTTATTTACAGACAGTTTTCGGTGTGGCCCTGGTGTGCCGAGGGGGCGTGGCGTGGCGTGAAGTTGCATGTGTGGCAGGCAGGCAGGCAGGCAGGCAGCTCGGTGGGGCAGCAGCATTTTAAGCAGCCATTTAACAGCAGACGCAGAGTGGCCGAAAATTGACAGCTTAAAAGGCAAACAGCAGCACAAATGATGCCTCACAGCAGACACAGTGAGACAGTGAGAGATACGGCCATACGGCAGAGGGTTTCGGGGGTCCAAATTGTGGAAATGCGGACGGATGGGAGGGGGGGCCCTCGAGGGCCTAGTAAAACATTAGAGTATTTCTGTCAATAGTACGTAATACCTTGCTTCAGAGCTTCAGATATTCATGGCTCCCAAAGGTGGGAGACTCTGAAATGAGATGTAGAGATGTAGATGTAGATGAAATGTAGAACGGAAGCGGGAAACCTCAAATATAGTGCAATGAAATGCTGCCACTGAACCCGAATATGTGCCGATGTCCAACACTGGAGCGTATAGTGTCCTGCCAACTTCACAGAGAGGACGAGGTGGCAGCACCTAACAACACCCGCCTCCGACTTAGGGCCACATGACATTCAACTTTGCTATGCAGTCAGAGAGAGACAGAGAGAGAATGTATGCATGTATATGTATCTGTGTGATTGAAGTAAAAATGTGTGCGTTGGAGGCGCCTCGCATTAATGAAGTCTCGTGGAAATACGATTACAAAATGCTAACAAGTTGTTTTATTAAAAAATCGACATGGAAATTAGTTTACACTTTGAAGCCAATTGCCGTTTGTCGTTTTGCCGTTTGATTTATTGCCGCCTGTCATTTGACTGCCAGCTGTCTGCCGCTGCCGCTGCCACTGCCGCTGCAGCATGCTACCACCAAAAAGAACACTCAGACTCCGCCTGAAAGCCAAGCCAGTCTTGGCAACGTCTTGGAGGTGGAGATGCAGACACCCGACACCGCCCGACACCGCGACACCGCGACATCGAACACCACCACCAACACCGCAGCACCCAAAGAGACGCTTGTAGAGCAGCAGTCGGCGGCGCGTGGATCCTAGACCCCAGAGCAGAGCTGCTGCTGCTGCTGCTTGCGGCTGCTGCTTGCTGCCTTCTTGTCCGCCCAATGCCTGCTGTCATATAATGTATATATCGTATATCGCACTATAATTCATGGCAAATGCAAATAAATTAAAGTGTAATAACAAATAAGTCTGAATGTCGTGGCGCGTTGACGTTGGGAGGCGACTGTGACTGGGACGGGGACTGTGACGGACGGACGATTGCTTGCTCTGTTGTTCCAGTGCCCACGCCACACGTCCGTGGTGTCCAGGCGGCGCATAGATATCGATGGACACGACAATCGATAGTACCGAAACAAATAAATAGGTAGTTAATGGCGCATCCCAGCTTTGCCTGACCTTCCAATATCCTCCCAAGAGATAGAGAGACGGAGGGAGAGGCTACATACATATATCGAGTATTCATATAAGTAGCGCCGCAGCCCTTTCCTTTGCCGAAAACGTGTGTGAGAGACGCATACAGTCAAATGTGTAGCTGGGCAGCAAATCGACCCGAAGAGAGCCGAAGCTGGAGCCTGCTCAGGCAATCTGCCACAGCTATAGCCATTCTCTATGATTCTGCTTTGACGGATACCACAGATTGTCGCCTGAAGGTTGAAGGAAGGAGTTAATATTCTAATAATTTCTTATCCCTAATCTGTCCGTTACTCTTTTCAAGTGGAATGGAAATGTTCCATTTATATATCACTGGGAGGCAATGGGCGTTTGGTCTTCCAACGATCGGGAGCCGTACTCTCCGTTCCCTGTAGATTCCACAGGTTCCATTCCGCCCCAGCAACAGGGGGCCATCTTTCTCTCTCGCAGTGTGGCTTGGCGGTAGCGGGTGCATCCGCTTGCAAGGGTATTCCCGGCTGCGTCTTGCTTTTGTGTCGCGTTTTCCTTCATTTTTTGATAACTATTTTGTTTGTGAATTTATGTAAATTCCAATTCCTGGAGCTACTAGCCGAACACTGGTAGGGAGATGGAGACTGTGGCAGTGGCAGCGGCAGTGGCAGGCCTTGCCCCGCGCGATTGCTGGAGAGATAAATACCCTTCAATCTAAATGTAAATGGCTCCGCATGTAATTGCCACAAATTGCCACTGCAGTGAGCGACCAGTTTTGCGTTCGTCGCTTCTTTGTGGCATGCCTCTTGCTCTATGGAGGCCTCTATGGAGAGGAGTCTGCCGTTTTGGCCGTTTGGGCCGTTTGGCTCTGTGGCCGTGTGGCTGTATGGCTGTGGCTGCGTGGCTGTGTTCTTGCGCCTTTTTTAATTACCCGCAGGATGCGCGACAACAGCAAACAAATTGCCTCAATTTCCCAATGTTGCGTCTGCGTCGTGATTCATGTGGACTCGTGGAGAGGCAGCAGCAGCAGCAGCAGCACCAACATGCAACAGCAGCAGCAGCGATAGAAGCAGCAGCATCGCAGGCAGACATCTAACGGCGCTTGGAGGCTGCTGCTGCTGCTGCTCTCCCCCTCGCGTTGCGCGTTGCGCGTTGCAACTGTAAATAACGCGTGAAGAGTGGCCCCAAAACATGCGTGGCGTTGCGGCGGCGGCGGTGGCTCTAACGGTACTCCACTCAACTCCTCGCTGTGGCATCAGTGGGCGGCACAGGCAGTGTGCAGCGCCTGGCAACAAGCGATAAAGCAACGCGTAATGCTAAGTGTTGCAGCCAGACACTAGAGGCAGAAGCAGGCAGAAGGCAGAAGGCTGTGGCAGTGGCAGTGGCAGGCGCAACATGTTACTGGTGTTGCGCTGTTGCAGCCTCTGCTAATGATGATGATGATGATGATGATGATGATGCTGCCCCCAAAAGATAGAATCCCACATGATCGAATAATTATCCCAGAGATAAACGGACAGATTTCTGGCCGATTGAAGATGCTTTCCCCCCCTCCACCCCCCCAGCGTCCGCTTTGCAACATTACTTCGCTGACATTGCACATTGTCTGCGGCACCTTTGAGTGTGTGGCACAGGAACAGGCATCCAGCGAGTCCAGCGAGTCCAGCGAATCCCGCGACTCGAAGCGGAAACTGCTTGGCTTTTATTTGATTTATCTGCGGAATAGATGAAGTTAGCGGCGTATCCGATGGATGCTGAATGGCTGCGTTAATTAATTTGTATCTTTTGCCAACGCAAATGGAGGCTGCCACACCAGCACACCAGCACACACCACCACACGTTGCAAGCATCGATTGCAGTCGTTTAACATGTCACAGGGACATTGGACACAGGCCCCTCCGCCGGATGGCTTTTTGTGTCCTTTGGAGGCAATAAATTTAACGCCTGTGCTGCCGCTGCCGCTGCCACTGCCACTGCCGCTGCCGCTGCTGTCAGTCGTTCTCTTATTTATTTATTGTATGTATCTCTGTGCCCCACAGTGTATCTGTGCTGTGCTGCAAGTGTGTGTCTGTGTGTCCAAGCGGCAGGAAATCCTTGGGTTTTAGGCCATTCATTCGATCGGGGGCATATGGTTCATCAATGGGATCTCGATCGAAAAGCTTTTGTTAGAACAACACGCAACATGCAACGTCCACAAAACAAGAGCCCACAACAAAGCGGGGCAGACAAAAGCCATGCCATTGGCCATCAATCAAACAGCTGCAGCAAAAGCAGCAGCGGCAGCAGCGGCAGCAGCAGCAACAGTTGCTCTTTGCGGTGGCAAGCTGTGTGGCGTCTGCTGCTGCTGCCGCTGCTGCTGCTGCTGCTGTGGCATCCAACTCCTCCTCCACCTTCACCTCTGGAGATGCAAGGTGTTTCAATCAATCAAGCCGCCGCGGCGGCAATTAATCAAATATCTTTCCCCAAAAAACACAGAAAAAAAACATAATTAGATGGAGGCGACTCCTCCTTAACCCTCTCGCCTCTCGCCCTCGCTCGGCTGCCTCTTGCGGGGGCAGCAGCGTGTTAAATTATGAAAAATGAATGCCTAGAACGCGCTTTTAATTGTGCTAATGTTTCGTTTCGTTCGATCGTTACTTTGGTGCGTTGTGGGGCGCCCCAGCAGAGGGGAGAGGCAGGGGCAGGGGCAGAGTCAGAGGCGGCACACCAGATCCCATGGCGATCAATGCTTCCTGCGGCGTTTGGTGTCTGGGAATCTGGCCACTATCTGTGGCACTGTCTGCCTGTTGCCTCTCTCTCTACCCCTCTCTCTTTCTCTCGCTCTCTGTGATGTCCCGCTAATCTCAATTTGTAAGTTAATCGGAGGCGCTGCTTGACTCGAGACGAAACGAAAAAACAACGAGCGAGGAGACCAAGAGACTGCGTTTTTTTTGTTTCTTTCGAATTATGAAATACCCTGTAAGGGGCAGAGAAGCCCAGGCATGCTGTAATCTGCGTGTAAGATGCTACGAGAGATGTGGAGTGCATAATTCAGGCTTTCAAGATACAGGATACAAGAGTATTCTCTTTGAAAGGAGTTCCAATTATTCCGTGGGATATTTATAGGATACATTTATGGGATATCCAACCAAAGGAGATCTACAACAGACATAGACGTTCTCTGCTCCTTGCATGCACCTTCAGTCCTCGGAAATTCCTTCTACCGCCACAGACTCGACCCCAGAACTCGCCTCATTCCAAGCTGTTCTGATTTTTCAGCGGGCCGTTACTCTCGCCCCAAAATGACAGACCGTCGAGACCCTTGCCTCGTGTGAAGCAATGACACGATGACATACCCTTATACCCTCTTTTAGTAGCTTCTACCAGGGCATCCACTCGTCGATTCCCTTAATTAAAGCACCAATTCCCTTTCATTGCGTTTATTTGTCGCTGGGCCGAAAAAAAAAGCGAATGAAATGTTCGATTGTGCGTAAGATGATTGGCCCTGACTGCCGACTGCTGTGGAGGGGGAGGTGGAGGGGATCTCTGAGGAAAGGGGAATGGAAGTGGGAATGGGAATGGTCTTGGGACTCGATTGAGAATCCACTTCAGATGCAAGTGGAGTGGAGAGTGTCTTTGTGGTGGGCGTAACTTGTAATTAACTTTTCTGGCACATAAACCAGACAGCAGCGCAGCAGCAGCAGCCGAAGCCTTCAGAGCAGTTTTTCAATTGCTTCATTCGCAGATCTCCAGAAGGTGGAAGGAATAAGTTGATGGTCTTTGTATATTTCAGGCTATGTCTCTTAGAGTACAGAAGATTCATTCAGAATATGTTTCTATATATTCTGTCCATTTTCTGGTTCAGTTTTCATATAATTTTCCATGATTTGTCTCCCTTGATAGTGATTGGGGGGGCGGGGCCATCGATCGTCGAACAATGGCCAAAATGGCTCTCGCAGGCGGCAAATTTATTGATACGTAACCCGAGAGTAGGCATATTATTTTAATTAGGCGACACTAAAGGCCGTCAGATCGGTAGATTGCTATTGAGAGATCGTCTGGAAAGAGTGTCAGAGCAGCAGCAGCAGCAGCGCAGCAGCAGAGCAGAGCACTGGGGCTACTCTCCTCCAAACAGAGCTGGAGCGGAGCCCCTTGCCACCAGTGAAGGAGAGAGCCTTACAATCGATTCGGTTGCCGAGGCGTTTGCATGCCACAAAGTCCACAGCCAGACTCCAGCCTTCAGCCTCCAGTCTGCAGTCTCCAGTTGGTTGCCACTCGGAGACGACAGGCGGTTGTGTGTGCCTTGTGGCATCGTGTGACACCTGACAAGGAATCCGATTCCGATTTCGAGCCCCGAGTGGCTTTGGAAATTGCGTGGCAAGTGCGATCGATGCCTTGTCTTTGTCTCAGTCTCAGGATCGGATCGGATCGGATTGGATCGGATCTTTGCCTCTTGGTTTGTCACTCGCCTCGGACCGATATTGATGGACTGACAGAGGATTTCCGCCGGCGCTTTCAGGTGCTCAGGTGTGATACCCCAACCCCATACAACCCCCATACGTATGCATACACACAGATGTGCATATGTATCTGTGTCTGTGTCTGTGCGTGGGCCCCCATTCCATTCGATGCCAAAGTGTCTGGTGAGACGAGACACGACTCGAGGCGACTCGATGCGACGCGACTCGATGCGAGGCTTATATAAATTTCAAGCATTTTATTGTAACGCCGCAGTTTTATTAAAAGCTCATAAACATTTATTTTATTTCATAAATTTAAATTTTAAAAGGCCCCAAAAAGACACGGAATCTGGCATCTAGCGGGGAATTTGCATAAGAGCCATGTAAATGGCATTTGATTGTTGAATCCAGCGACGCCGAGCGAGGCGACTCGATTCGATTCGAATCGGCTCTTATCGGTGCCCTCTACACTGAGAGAACGTTGGCCTGCCTAACGCCTCGCAGCTTATCACGGGATACATATGTGTCTCCTCGATATTGATTCTTGAGGATGCAATAAACATTTCCGACTTGACTCTCAGTGGCATTCTCTCAGTGTATTCCTCGCATCTAATGCCAAACAAAGCTGGCGACTCTTTTGTGATGTGTCGAGAAATTCATTTCGGGCTGCCCTAACGGTAGTCGATGGACGAACCCAACCCAAGCCCAATCCCAAGTCCAAGCCCAAGCCACGCATCGGAATCGGAATCTGTGAAACGCGCGCCGTAAACAACACTAACAACATATTTAATTTAATAATATTAACAAAAGCCCTCGCGATGGACCATCGATCGATGAGAACATTCGATCGACAGATCCACAATACACACACACACACACACACACATACATAAACATCAAAGCGAATGAACGACTCGAAGCGACGACTTTGGCTTCATTATGCGGGAGGAGTGTCTGTCTCCCTCCGTTTGGGTCTTTCGGGGGCATTAATTAGCTTCGATTTAGTCGCCTCACTAGCATGGAGACACTTCTCTACGAGTATCCATCCCCATGTACGCATGTCTGTGTGTGTGTGTGTGTGTGTCCGATTTGGCTAACGGATTGAAAAACTCAATGAAATTTGATATGCACAACGAGATACGAGATAGGAGATACGAGAGATGGTTACCCCAGTCGAGAGGTGCAGCACAGTGGCCTGGCAGGGGAGGGGATGGCCGACTACAGATTCCCAGATACCAAAATGCCATCCAATTTGCAGTGGATGCAGCGAAAAGAGCGCATTCCTGGCATACCAATGGACGTGGGTGGGGGGTATCTATGATAGATCGTAATCCCTCCTTAAGCTGCCCCATGCCACACCTCTGCTTCTGCCTCTGCTTGGGCTCTTAATTTATTTATTGAACAGCTTTTCGATCAGACTTTTTGGCATTTCTGTGGCTCTGAGGCTCACATTCTGCTCTGCCTTTAGTTTGCCATAAAAATGAACATTTTAGACTCGAATTCGGATTCGGATTCGGATGTTGAAATCGTGTTGTCACTTGCTTATCAGCGCTTCGCGTCGCGTCGCTTCGCGGTGAGGGCTTTTTTCTTATTGATTTTCAAATGGTTTTGGGCGCTATAAATCTGTGGGATGCCATCGGTGCCACAAACAAAGCCCAGCGAAACAATGGGAGGCACAACAAAACGACAAGCGATCGTCGAAGAAACTTGCGAGTTAGTTAGCATAAATAGATGCAAAGTGCAGAGAGAGATACACAGACACACAGCTACAGATACAGATACAACCCATTCCTACGACTCTGTGTTGTGGGTGAACCTTCGCTGTGTGCCGTGCCACTTGCTGCCACAGGGCTAGGGAGAGGGAGAGATAATTATAGAGGCATGTGTGCATAAAATTTGTAGCATCATTAGGCTGCACCCCCGGCAACCGAAAGAGTCTGCCACACATACCACAAAAGTCGGACCCAAAATCCAAAACGAAAATACAATTTTTGGCTTAAAGGCTTTTCAAATGAAAAGACTGACTCTGAACTGGGACTGAGGCTGGGACTGGGACTGGCTAATGACCGAACGAACACACAGGGCCTAATCATTATGCCTAAAACCTAGATAACGATGCTGCAGAGTGGAGTGGAGTGGAGTCTCGGAAATATTTTGACAGTTTCACGCTCATGCCGCGAGTGCTACGGCTCCATATGATACTTTAATTATAGGCCAATGTTTCTGGCCTTTCTTGCCTGCTTTTTTCTCCGTTTCGTTTGCCTTTTTAACAGAACAACAAAACGAAACAGGCAGCGGCAGCGGCAGCGGCAGCGGCAGCGGGCAGCCACGAAATATACTTATAAAAATGTATAATAAATAAGCAACATCAACGCAAAAACATTTTGTTTTTCGAAAATTCTTTCAACGAAAAGCAAAAAATGTATTTGAAAGAAATCTGTGAGTGTGTTTGTGTCTCGCAGAAATCTTTCAATTAAAATTTGCATAATTGCGGCAGCGAATGTATGAATTATGCGACGATTATTTTCGGCCAAGCAGCCCAGTCCCCCGTCCCCCCCTCGACCCCCCACAGAAAAGTGTAGCTCATAAAATAAATAACAGCAGCGAAAAAATCGTAAGAAATATTGACAAAATTATTAGCGGCCGAGTAAAAATAAATAAGAAAAAAAAAGAGAAACCAATCTTGCGGTGAAATATATTGCAATGTCTTTATTATTTAATAGGTCTCCGCCTCCTCCTGCTGCGCCCCCTTCTTCACCCCTTTGTACCTGACATTCGAGAGGATAGAGCGACACACTCTTATCTCCCAAATTAGCAGCCGAATGGCTCTGCTTATCGCTTCGATCTCCATCTCCATTTCGATCTCGATCGAAGCAGCCGATGAGCCATTAGGAAATATCATATTTTTATGATCGCATCCCGTACGACGCTTTCTAAAGCTAATTTAGAAATAACTGTCACACAATTTGGGCGCTTCGTTGGGGGTTTATTTTACGAACACACAGTCCTAACTATCTATCTGTCTATCTATCTGTCTATAGTGGGGCTCTGTCTCCGTTTTTGGGTAGAGATTTATGATCCCTCTATAACTCGTAATTCTCGTAGTCGCCCCGTCTCGGGTTACACATTAAAATGGAGGAGAAAATGTTTTGGTATGAAATTATGATTTCTTGTTACTAATTTCCCTTGTTAATAAAACTATTTTTAATGTCGCATATAAAGATTGGGGCTATTGGCCTTAACCCATGGCCAGCTGCCGCACAGAAAGTGTCATTGAAACGATGACAGGATGAGGTTCGATGGAAAGTAGATCCGACAGAGGATTCCTAAGCTGGAAGACTTAAAAGTAATTGGAATGCTTTGGAAATTTCACAGGAGTTCCTTCCTTGCCAGGTTGATTCATGAATTAATTACTAACTTTGTTTCACAAGAGATTAAATAGTGTTAAGAGTTCTCTGTTTGGCCTAGTCTTTAATGGGTTAATCTGCTGGGCCCTGTGCTGCCGCTGCCGCTGCTGTTGTTGTTGTTGGCCCCAAACGGCGGCTGCTGTTGGTGGTCTCCACTTTTATGGCCGAATGCCAGTTGCTGGTTGGCTTAGACGACAGGCAGGCAGTCCCAGGTTCCCCCTCCTCTCCCTCCCCCCCACAACAACATTTGACGAGCGACCGACCGACCACACCCCGCCTTATGCTAATTGCGAGGGAGATGGCAATATGCACAGGGCGGCGCGTGTGTGCCAAAGAGAGAGAGAGAGGGTGGGTGGTAGGGAGGGTCTCGCCGCATAATCAGCAGCTCTTTTGCGGCAGGCAGGCAGGGCTGGGTTGTGGTAGGGGCAGGGGCAGGGGCAGGGGCAGGGGCAGGGGCAGGCAGTTTTTGTGCCGTTGATAAACTAATTTGTTTGATGTCTCGTCTGAATTGCATATATGGCCCATTGTCGGTTGTCGGTTGTCATTGTTATGTAGAGCAAACATTTCAGAGATGAACAACAGACGGACAGACAGACAGACAGACAGAGAGAGAGACACAGAGACAGACCGACCAAAAGAGTGTTGTATTTCTGGCCAAAATGAGCCACTAAAATATTGTATGAAATTGACCAAAAATGACAGACAAATTGGCTTTTATCGTGGGGCTCCTCCGTGGGGCTTTGTGTGGCTTTTGCTCGTATTAGTAGTTTGTGAATAATTTAACCATCTAAAGTGGAGCTAATGGTGTTAGTTGTCGTGTTTCATGTGTCTATTTATTAGCACCAGCCTTTGTTTTGAACGGTTCACCCTGTCTCTCTCTATCTCTCTCTCTCTCTCTCTGTGTATGTGTGTCCATTCGAATGGCCGGCCAAATGGGTTCAATCAGCATCCATTTTCAACCGCTTGCCGCTCGTCGGCTGACAAATTTCATATTTATGTTAATGTAATGTCTGGTGTATCAAAAATCAAACCAAAAAAACCACTCATTGGTCTCCCCCCGGCCCCCTCTCCGCTCTCCCCTCTCCACTCACCACTCATCCAATCTCCAATCTCCACTCTCTATGATTTCTGAAATTCATATATTCATTTTGTCTGCAATTTCATATATTTATGATTACCTGCCGTGCAACACCATATCTATAAACTTGGATAAATTATATATCCGGTGTCTGGGTGTACGAATGGCTTCCCGGAGCGGTCGGAAATCGTAATACAATCCACGTTGATGAATATATTGTATTTCCAGTCCACAAAGATTGCTTTACTTTCAATGTCTTTCGTGTGGAAAACAGTCTTTAGATATCTTTCATTTTTATTTGAAATATTCATTACCCTTCAATTCTGGTCTGATTCTCGAATATCAACTATCTATAGAGGGTTTTCTAGCGTATATATTTAAAAAGATAGAGATAGAACCTCTCCAAAGAAGATGTTTTTAGGGTAATTGTGGAACCCTATCAGACTCCAAGCATGGCTCATTGGGGAACCCTAAATGTTGTACCATTTGTCTATCGATTAACATTCCAAATTATCATAGGCTCTGATTTTGTATTTAGTATAAGGTGGCGTATAAGGTGGAGTATAAGGTTGAGTATAAGGTGGAGCATAATGTGAAGTATACGGTAAAGTATTAGGTCGAGTATAAGGTGAAGTATACGGTGTAGTATAAGGTGTAGTATAAGGATAAGTATAAGGTGAAGTATAAGGTGAAGTATAAGGTGGAGTCTGTGTTTTGTTGTTGTTTTTTGTTAGTCAATCAACAATCAAGTTTGCTCTTCATTCGACTTACTATCGGCCGTACATTTCCGATGTTTAATGACCGTTTCTGAGCTTTTATGTTTCCGTTGCGCTCCATGTGGATGTCGATGGAATATCTTATATGTAGATATATAGCCCAAAATGTCTGTCGGACATGTGTTTACCTTGCGATGATGTTATGCGTTTCGGATTGGAGCATTTGTTTATGGGTTGCCCTGCGATTGGAGACCTCTCTGCTCCTATGCTCATCAAATGTCATTAATGACAACGTTTTTATCACTCCCTAAACCTAAACCTAAACCTAAAGCTAAACCTTAACCTAAACCGAAAACCGGGTGCTCCCTTTTGGCATATTTTGCTGCTTGATTTTGATTGTGTCTCCCGATAAAAAGAGCAGCAGCCGCAACCGAAGCCCCCAATTAACGAATGGATCTATGCAAATGAGGGTGGGAATCACCCCACCACCCCACCCCTCTGATAAATACACACCCCACTGAAGACTGAAGTGATCCTAAAATGTTTAGATTTTTACTGCACCCAAAATGTGGATGGGTCTCTTTTTACTGCTCCATTTTTAATAAGTTTTCAATTTGATTATAGTTTCTGTTTTACTCCCCAGCGATTGAGCCATAAAATGGGAGCCAGCCCCAGCCCCAGCCCCAATCCCATCCAATCATCGGTTGAACGGTTTAATTAACTGTATTTATACATAATATATTTTTGGGCATTTGATGGGCTCTGGCTTTGTGCTGCCTTGGGGATGGGTGGGATTCTAGTTTTTGGATTTGGATGATGGTACAACACTCAATTAAGTAGTCGCTGGTTTTATCTATCGATCTATACTAAAAATTTTCGACTTTTAATGGCATTTATCAAAATGGTAACTGTTGCAGCAACAGCAACAGCAAAAAAATACTTAAAAAAATATATCAATTTTTTTGTTGTTTTGTTTTTGTTTTTGTTTTTCCATCTCCCAGCCCCACACACACACACACAACAATTAATGTTTATTTGTGTGTGTTTTACGAGTTGTTTGGACAGGGGCGGACGGCTGAGTGTGGGAAATTTGGGCGCCGCCTTCGAGCACAAAGGCAAAGTTAATAAATATTCATCAGAAAAGGTTAATCAACATTGATTTCGAAAGGATATTAGGAGGCAGGTGCCCCTCCCCTACCCTCCCTACAACCCACAACCATCAACCCCGATACGAGGGCGAAAGCGAGTGCGAGTGTGTGTGAAGTGTCTGTCAGATGGTGTGGCATGGCATGGGGGGCAGGGGCAGCGACTGAGACGGAGACGAAGAAAAAGAGTTCCCACAATGAAGAAGCGCGCGACGACGGACGACTGCTGCTGCTGCTTCTGCCGCTGCCTGGCACTTGTGATTTCTACGAATGTTACAACAACAACAGAAACAACAATCGCAGCAGCAACAGCAGCAGCAGCAGCAGTGTGTGTACTATGGAATACAAAGTGCAAAAGTGTGCTTAAATTTAAAAGATATTTGTGTGCATTATGATACGATTTATTGGTGGATCTTTTGTGGCTCAAAATCTAATCAAACGATCAAACGATGTGCACTTTCTGGATTTCTATTGGATTCAATTTGGATTTCTGCGTGGTTTCCAAGCAAGATCTCCATTTATATATAAATTATAGTCCTCCAAATGATATCATATGTAAAATATCTATAATTTTCCTTGCTTTTTCCTTGCCTTTGAATTGGAGTTTAATTTTGAAATTGATTTGCAAGTTTTCGCTGAAGATTGAAACCCATGTATATGCCATAGTACCCCTCGCACTGAAGACATATGGTATGTATGTATGTTTGTATATGTGTAGTATGTACTTCTTTCAGGCTTCTTCTTGTTGTTGTGACATTGAGGGCGAATGCGTTTGGCGGGTAAACGATGTCTTGAAACGAACGAGCGAACGACCCGTCGAAATCAGGTAAAAACAAAAGGTTAACACACAACAAGAACAAACAACGATTTCGCTTTTGCCCTGAAAGACACAGAGACACAGCGAGCGAGCGAGAGAGAGAGCGAGAGAGAGAGATGGAACTACCGAAAAGCCGAAACACCATCATCCATGAGACATGGACACCAGAGAGGCGTAGGGCCCCGCACATCCCGCCGTGAAACTCCTCCAACTTTTGAGGCATCAGCCAAAGAACGAGCCACAGCTCCAGCTCGAGCTCCTCCTCCTCCACCTCCACCATCACCGCCATCGAGTGGTGTGTGGCGTGGCATGGAGTGGTGGAGTGTGTGGTGTGGTGTGGTGTGGCCGCAGCCGCAGAGCATTTTGTAACTCATGTGCGACATTAAGTGCTTTGACGACTGAAAAACAAAAGGGAAAAACTCTGAACTGAAAAAAGACTGAAAAACTGACCCGTAAGTCATCATAAATGCAAGTTTTATGGCAACAATGAAATGATGATGACGACGACGACGACGGCGACGATGGAGGCCTAGAGCTTAGGCGGAGGTCGTTGTAGAGGGAGGGGGGGGGAGGATGGGGGAGGCATCGTACCTACCGCGGACAACGCAACTTCTACGAAATTCACATCAAGAGCGGAGTGGAGCGGAGCGGAGCTCGACTTCAACTGTGACTTCCACCAACATCCATTTCCAGAGTTTGATTCCCTTTCTGTTTTTTATAGAGCTCCTCCGCATTTTGTAGATGTATCTATTCGCAGGAAATGTGCTACAAAATGCTACAAATTCTCTTTAGATGCTTTCGACGACGACGCCAACGCATGAAAGAGACAGAGCGTGAGAGCAGCAGCAGCAGCAGCAGCAGCAGCAGCGATTGATGGAACGAAGGATTTGTGTTTGTATTTGATTATACGATTGATTTCTTTGCTGTCAATCAGATATCAAGAGAGAGAGAGGGAGAGAGAGACAGGGAGAGAGAGTGCAGCAGCGTTTAGGCCGATTTGCCATATTAAGGCGCCTTGCCTTCGTTTTTCTTGATTTTTGATCGCTTGTTAAGCAATTATTGGCACTGGCAGAACGGAGAGAACGGCAAGGAGCGCAAGATTGCAGATAGAAGATCTCTCTATATCATTCCATTCCATTCTGAAAGATGATTCTCTTTGGTGTCTTGTTAGTGTCGTCTCCCCATGACTGCTGCCGCTCCGCAGATGACTCGCAATGATGATGAATTGTGTGAATTTAGCACATTAGTTGGACACAGCGCGAGAGTCGCCGCCAGAGAGCAGAGCAGATCAGAGCAGAGCAGGTTCCCCAGGCTCCACTGGTTCCTGTGCCTCGTTTGTTTGTGTGTTTTTGTGTGTGGCATGCCACGGCCTGGCACAGCAAAAGGTGGGCAGCAACTAGATCGATCGTCCAGAGGAGCTGGCTAGCTCATAGTCTCGTTGTCTGGAGTTGGAGTCGGAGTCCTGCATTTCATTGTGGAGTTGTAATTGCAATTGATCTTTGATAATAATGTTGAGCGGTGCTGTGCTGTGTGCTGTTTGCTGCCTCTCCTCCTTCTGATCGGTCAGTGGCTGCTGGTCGTTTGTTCATTTCAATTGTTGCACTTGACATTGGGACAAGCAGCAGGCATGTACCATAAACGTGCCTCAATGTGGCACCCAGTGGCAGTCAGTGCCAGCCGCCAACCGCCAACCGCCAGCCTCCTCATTTTCCATTGATCCACTGATCATTGATCATCCTTTTGAGACTTGCAGTGCAGTGCAGTGGAGTCCAGTGCAGTCCAGTCCAGTGGGCGTCGTCTCTCTTTCTCTGAGGCTGCTCCTTTCCATCGATGTTGGCTCCGTTTAATTGATATACAGGCTGGGATATACAGTCCCTGGGATCAGTGCGCAGCCGCAACTGCGACTACCTTCTCTTCTTTCAGCTTCCTTCGAGCAAAATTCACACAAGAGTTCATTAGAGTTGACGCTTGCCTTAAAACTGACACACGTTACATTTCCAGCCTTCAATCGCCGAGTTGCGGCAGTCGCGGCGGCAGTGGCGGCAGTGGCAGCAGTCGGCGGAGTCGTGGAATTGGGTCCCTAGTGCAATTTAGTGGCCGGCTAATAAGCAGCCGAGATGTCGCTTCGATTCAACTCAAGTCTTGCGGGCTCCCATTCGACATTTAAAAGTCGGTGGCTGCCTCAATCTGCTGCCTGCCTCTAATCATTCAAAATTCAACACAGGCAACCCGACTCTGCCACAGCAGTGACTGAAGTCGTCTCGCTCTCTCTCTGCCTCTCAGAGACTACTCCGTCTCTGACTCTGACTCCGACTCTGATTCCGTTCAATTTCAAAGTCTCAAATTGTCATCATTAGGAAAAAGGCAATCGGTTGCCGCTACTCTATTGGCGGGTACTGCACACTCTGCCTGCCCCCTCGCTCGCTCTCTCTCTTTCTCTTTCTTTCTGCCTAAATTTGATTTCTTCCTGCTCCTTTGTGCAGCGGCAGCAGAGGCAGCGCCATTTCCAGTGGCTCAGTGCTTTGTGCTTTTGTGTGCCCCATCAAACGCCGGGCGACAGTTTGTCAGATTATTATCAGATTGCACTGGCTCACTTTTGACTTTTTGATGCCGGCATTAAAACCAGGAGACACAAAAAAAATAAATAAAAGAAGGCACCACCACAATCTAGGAGGAGTAGCCATGGACAGTGGCAGGCCAGCGCTGAAAAGGGATCCAAGGAGTGACCCAATTTCCAGCCGAAGTTGAGGAGACAGACGCCCATGCCCACGCCATTCCCTACCGTGCGCCACAATGTCGCCCCCCGGTTGTTCAGTTCAGTTCTGTTCAGTTCAGTTCTGTTGAGGCCGGGTTCGATTCGTCGTCGTCGAAGCGATTGTTCGGGTTTTGCTCCCGCGCATGCGCCTTGCGGAGGAGCGGCGCTCTTCAAACGAAATCACATCGAATGTCGTCGCATGCGCGTGATCAACGTTGTTGATCTCTGGCTGTACCTCTACCTGTAGATCCCAGCTGCCTCCATGCCGCCCCCTGCCTTTCTCCTCCCTCTGCTTTGTGGCATGATGTCGTTTTTGGGTGCAACTCCAATCGGAGTCCCATTCTCAGGTCCCGCTTTGGTTTTAGGGCCCATTTTTATGGGATCTCTTTGTTGACTCTTGTGTCAAATACCCTATCGATGATCCATCCATTGGGTGGGTGAGCCACCGATCCAACGATCCACCTATCCCCCCTTCCCTTCCCCTTTTTCTTTGGATCTATAGATGAGTGTTTGCTGAATTTTCGGGGGAAAGCGAGGGCCTATTCAAACGAACAAAGACACACACAAAACACTATAGAGCTGTGAAGCTCGGTATTCGAACTAACAGTTAATAAACATACCATACCCACTGAAAGGAATTCCTTAGACTCAATCGCCTTCTGGAAAAGCTACCCATTGGAACTGGGAAGTTACACAAGAAAATGCTATGCAAATCGATATGGAACCTTTTCACTGTGTAATATGACTATACAGAGCATTTCTACATTAATATGTGGGTGGTAATAGATCTCCAACCCATAAGAACTCTGCAACTACACATGATGGGACAATGGAATCAGGTGTATGGTCTATTCACACCTTTTAAATGCTACACAGAAAGAAAATTTTCAATTTTGAGCATATTCTGTAGGAATATCCTATAGGAACTGAGAAATTGCACGAGCAAAAGCTATGAAACTTCCGAGAGAATCTCCCATCCATCCGAACTCGGATATCATAAAAGATACTGCTAGCAAATTGTATATTTAGGATTCCTACACTTTATAGATGATTTCTATGCACTTGGGAACCCTTAGAAAGAGTATTTGGTATTCGAAAAGCTTCCCAAATGGAATTCCAATTTCGGTTCTGTTCTGTTTTTTTTCTCTCTCGACATTTACGAGCTTTTTTCAAGTGAATTTCAGCGCCTGTTGCGATGAGACAATGGCCGAGTCGATGTTTCTGTTTCTGTTTCTGCTTTATGTGGGTGGCTTCTGTCTTCTGGTTTCTGGATCTCAGGCAGGCGGCAGCGGCTGCGGCGGCGGCATCTCTTTCGTATGTTTTTCAGTTAACTGGAAGTCTTGACCCTTCCTTTTCCATTCCAGCACTCCACTCCATGCCACTCCACGCCACTCCACTCCTCCCTTTGAGGAGCATGAGAATCGTTAAATTAAATCGCAGTCGTTTATGAGGCTGGTTTTCCTTTTGGGCGCCTTCTCTCGACCTCTTTTGGGCCTCAAATTTGTCAACGTTATAGTTAGTATATATCTTGTTGTTGCCCCTGCCCCTGCCCCCAGCCCCTGCCTGTTGCTGCCTCATAAAATACTTATGTTTTAAGAATTTTACGACGCCGCCAGCGTCTTGTGTGTTTTTCTTGTGCCGAGTACTTTACCTTTTTTCTTACCTTTTCCTTTTCTTTTTTCTGTTTTTTAGTGAAACTGAAAATCTGACGACATTGCCACCGGTTTTGTTTTTTGTGTCGCAGAAAGAGAGGGAGAGAGAGATTTTTATGCCTACTTGCCACCGATCATCATCAGAGGGTCGGCTTCCGCTCTTGATTTTCCCTTTTTTTTTGGTTTCTTTCGGAGATTTTAATTAAAATTTCATATGAAATGCCTTCGCTTCGCACTTAGCACTTGTCTAAAAGCGAACGAAGACTTTCCAAAGGCCGCTCCGATCCGCTCCTTGCTGGCACCCAACTCCCTCGCACTCCCTCGTACGCCCTGATGACGATCGGTGATCGGTGATCGGAGTACTCCTTCCTTCCTCACGTTTCCCTTGGCGGAACAATGGCGGTGGCAGGGCTTTGATCTTCGGTAGCCGGGCCAACGCCACCGCGCCACCACCAACAAGGGGCAGTGGCAGTGGCAGAACGAGAGAGTCAGAGTCAGAGCCAGAGCCAGAGCCACCAGAGTCCAGACCAAAAATCCACAAAAGGTTTATTATTTATTGTTGGCCAAAGAAGAGCGAAGAGCCAGGAGGGGGCTGGCGTGGCAGAGAAGGTAGAAAAGAAGGAGGGATCGACAAGTGCAGCCCCAGTGATGCTGCTGCTGCTGTTGCTGGTGCTGTTGCATGCAGCTGCAAGCTGCACCACGAGCCACAGCAGAGCCATGGAGTCATGGACATGGATTCGTGGCCATGGCTACTGGAAACTGAGCCCAAAAGAAGGAGCGAAATCTCGGCGTGCACTCGATCGTAACTGCAACAAACACACAGGTGGAAGAGTGGCAGAGTGGCAGAGCGGCAGAGTGAGGGGTGTGGCCATGTGGCAATGTGGCAGAAGAAGAGCAGAAGGAGGGGCGGTGTGGCAGTGCGGCAGAAGGGGGAAGGCATCGGACAAAACGTTTTACAAAACGTTCGACGTTCAAATAAATGCACTCAAAAATGCCAAAATGCCCGCAAACAAAATAAATAAAAATGTTATTGATATTTAGCGAGTGGCTTGGCTGTGGCTGTGGCAAGAGTCTCCCCTTTGTGGCAGCGGCAGCAGCAGCAGCAGCGGCAGCGCGTGCTGCATCCTGCATCCACGACACTTGCGGCCAGTTGCGGCAACTGTTTTTGCCTTTTTTTTTTGTTTTTTTTTATGGCGCCCGATCCCATGGACTTTTACCCGCTTCGCCAGATCCAAAGCCGCCTTTTGTCCATTGATTTTCTAGATAAACACGACTCCGAAACATACTTAGCTTTTGTGTTTTGTGCGGAATTCAGGTAGTAATTCCCATTTTAATGCTGCCTCTTGCCACTGCCACTGCTGCCACAGCCTGTTGCTGCTGCCTCTTCCCATCTCTAATCAATTCCTAGGTCGCCCCGAGGCTCCCAGGATGCTGCTGCTGCAGTATGGTAGAATCCAAGAGAGTGGTTTATGTGATTTATGTGCGGTATTTAGTGGCGATTTTGTAGCAATTATAGCTTCATTAAACTCACAAAAGGAGAAAGTCCAGTTCAGGCCAGGCCAGTCCTCCTCTGCTCCTCCGTTCCTCTGCTCCTCTGCTGGAGGAGTGTAACATTTATGTAGATTCCCTAAGATCCACTAATTAAGTCATTCGCCTTTATAGGCGAAAATTAGGCAGCTTTCCACACGCACATGCCACACGCATGGGCCGCCTGCGTCTGTGTGAGTGGTAATTGCATGGAGAGCTTTCAAAGCTCACGCATACTCAGGCAGAAGGCGCGCCATATTGAGAGGCAGCCAGCTAGCCAGCCAGCCAGCCAGCCACTATCTTGTCATCTATAGAATTTCCAAGGAACTCTCTGGCGATGGCTGTAGCTGTGGCTCCGTCTGTGGATGTGGCTGTGGCAGTGGCAGTGTCTTACCTCTTGAAATGCACAACATGCGCCAGTCAACAAATTTGCAGCAACATCAACGCCATCTACGGTGGGTGTTGCCGCCTCATAAACATCTATCATCGCACAAAAGAGCATCACGATCTCCACACATATAGAGAGGCAGAGAGAGACAAGGAAAGGGGTGGGCAGGGGAGGGGAGATGCTGCTGCGACTTAAGAGAGATGAGAAGGTGGAGAGAGGAGAGTGGAGAGGGCCGCTTTAACTGTCAACGACGATTAAATAAACATTTGCATAAATTAGCCAACGATTCCCCCCGCTCACCCCGTTCGAAGCCCTCTGTTATATTTCGTGTATTCTTCTACGATCTCCCGATCGGATCCGATCCAATGCGATGCGATGCGATCCGAGGTGAAAATTAAAGAGCACCAAAGAAAAGAAATCAACAAAAATCAAAACCAAATGGAATGGAATGGAGTGGAATGGGGGAATTGGGGAATTGGGGGATTGAAGGAATGGCTTGGGCCTCAAATCAAATGAAATGAAATGCCGTAAGAAATGCTTCTTCTCCCTTCAACTCTTTTTCTTCTTCTCTTTTTTGGGTGCTTTTGTTCTTTTGTTGTTTTTGTTGTTGTTGTTGCTTTTGGCTCGGCTCGGCAGCAGCCATCCAGACAGCCAGCAGCGGCTGTCACATAATTCCGCTATAAATTCTTATTCACTTTTGTGGATTCGGACTAGCTGTTGATTTCAACACCTTAGATAAGCGAAGGGCCCAGCTGACAGCGGACACTGGACAGCGGATAGCTGTGGGAGGAGGAGAGCGGGTCCCCCCGCGTCGCTTTGCGCCGTTGTGCGTCGTGCGGCTCCTCCTACGCCTGCGTCTTCGCCCTCGCCTTCGCATATAAACTGCTTGTAATACGCGGCTATTAATTTAAAATTACAGTTTTACAAGAGCCCAAGGCACTGAAACGCAGAATCAACGCTGCTGCTGCTGCTGGGGCGGGGGAGGGGAGAGGGGATGAGTGGGAGGGGTGGGGTGGGGTAGAGAGAAGCGAAAACACACACAAAAAACTTAGGGAAGGGAACAAAAGTTATTTCAGATATGACGAAGACTAAATGCTCTATGATTGACAGAGAGGAGGATTTGGTATAGATCTTTCCGAAGATTTTCTATAAGAAGATAAAGAAGGGGTAAGAAAATATCATTTGTGGAAGATACATATATCTTCTTTAATCAAAGAATCCTTGATTGCTTGAAAGTTATTCCGATAAATAAAGTTAGAAAACTAAGCAGGTAGAAAATCGGTTACTAAAATGATTTGAAAAAAATTAAAGATAGAGGGAAGTGAAAAATAAAACTCAAGGAAGCTCAATTCAAATAGTATATACATATAGATCGTGGAGATCCTTAGAGAAGCAACCTAGAAGCATGTCAGTTCCAAGTTTGAAGTTGTCTTAGATGTCAGAGACCACGACGAATGCAATAATCCAATCCTAACTTAAGAAATCATCTTCTACCAATAGCAATATTTGCCAAAGAGTGCGGCACACTCTTCGACCGTTTAATGCTACCCCTTAGAGAGAAAAAATAGTGTATAAATAAAGAGAATTAATGGCTTACGCACAGATTTACAAGGCCCCGGGAATCGATATGCATAAATGCATGAAACGGACTGGACTGGAGGAGAATGGACTCTGGAATGGTGCCGGGCAGAGGCAGAGGCAGGGGCGGGGGCAGGGCAGCGGTAGAGGCATAAAAGAGCCACAGCCTCCGACGATCTCTCGGCCACTTAGATGTTTTGGCCGTGATAAGGCGGCAACTGGCAACTGGCGGCTGGCGGCACAGCCCCTTGGAGTGGAGAAGTGGAGGAGGAGCGGAGGCAGAGTGTATCTCTGTGGAACAAAACACAGCAAAACATACGCTTAAAAATGCATTTACAGTTAAACTCAATCAATTTTCCAATCGATTTTCATTCACAGAGCAGAGCGACGACAACGCCGATCCGCTCCGCTCTGCTCCGCTCCGATGTCAACGTTTGGGCCCTAATTTATGGGCGGACATAAAAACGGGTATAAAGATTGCCTCTCCTTATCGATAGACACACACATTAGGCGAGTCCTTGGGCTTCCACACGTCCATTAGGAGAGTCTTTAGTAGGCGGCTCTTCCTGTGTCGCCTGTGTGGCATGCAGCATCTACCTGTTGTCGTGTGTGCGTGGGAATAGGCCTAAACGGTAGTATGTAGCAGCAGCAGCGGCAGGTGTGTACCTACCTCCCTCCATCTCTTCCTCCCTCCATTTGGAGCGACAATTAAACGGGGCATCGTATCGGGATCTATCAATGCGGATGCCACAAAGCAGGCAGCATCGATAACCTCTTGAGTCAATTGGCCAATTGGCTGCTGAATTGGCTGCCAATTGCCTCCCGATCCCGACCTTCTCTCTGTCTCCCTCTCTCTGTCTCTCTCTCTCTGTCTCTGTTTAAAGAATCCCAAAGTGTAATTTGAAGTTGGTTTTGAGCCACGCACTTGCCTCAAATGGCGGCTGCTTCAGAGGATCTTCTGGCAAAGGCATTTCAATTGGCCTTTCGTTCTATGAAATTAGCACCTGTCTCCACGTCTGTGCGACTGTGCCCCAATCCACGCTGCAAATTCCGCAAAATCATTTATGCTACGAGAATTGAGAGAAAGAGAATTCGTTGCGCTACGAAAAACGTTCGCTAATAGAGCAATAGCTTCGATGATCCACAGCATCCAAAAAGAGACAGAGAAAGAGAGAGAGAGAGGGAGATCTCCTGCTGCCTCTTGCCACCTCTCCACTGATATGCTGCTGCCGCTGCTGCTGCATTGTTCGCATGTAATAACTCCTTCAATCGATCGGTAGATCAATTGCCGCCGCCTATCAACGCCGCCACCACCGCTGCTGATGCTGCTGCTGCTACTTCTGCTGCTGCTGTGGCATGAAAATTGCATGCTTTCTATTTCAGATGAAAATCCACGGCTGCTTGGACAATGGATCCGCGCGCGGAGAACCAGAGAACCGATCTCCAGTCCATTGTTCTCCTGACGAACTTTCGCAAATGTTGCAGGCAGCAGGCAGCAGCGGCAGCAACAGCGCCTTTGTTGCAATATTATTAACAGCCACAGAGCGCAGTCCGCTTTTGAGCTCTCAATCTCAAGCGAGCATTACAATTTTCACAATCTTGCAGCATCGATTGGACATGCAAGTTGCATAAGCCAGGGGCATGCCTCCGCCACACTCGACTCTCGTATGAGAAGATTTGAATCAGAGCTGGAGCTGGAGCCTGGCCCGGCCTGGCCTGGCTCTGTGCTAAAGTTCGAATCTCTCGCCCGAGATTCGAGTCTGATCTTTGCCGCCATTCAAGGTGTCTGTGCCTCCGAATCGGAGTCTCAGCCTCTGCCTCAGCCGTCGCCTGCGCCTTCGCCGTGTTGCAGGAGGGGATCGGATCGGCTCGGCTCGGCTCGGTTCTCTCTGCATTTGTGGGGGGGCAGCAGGCATTAAGACAATTTATAGCCGCTAATGTGCCAACCGATCGCTGGTGGAGCGATGCGGCAGACACTCTTCGGGGCAGCCAGCTTCCGTTCCGTATCATTTGTCTATTTAGTTGCGGCATTGCCTTGCGCTTTTCCGATTAACTTTTTGTTGAACTTCATTACCGAATGCAATGCGCAAAAATGCAATAAACAAAAGACAGAAAGAAACAGAGACACACAGTGAGATGGAGAGACGGAGAGGGTGCAGCAGTTGGGGGCAGCAGCAGCAGCAGAACGGAGGCACACATATGGGAAGATCGGCCTTCGTAATGATTAAAAATCGTGCACTGTAACCAATCGAAAACAATATTCGCTTACAAATTGCCACAGCACTCACTGAGTGCCACAGATAGACGAGTGTGGGGGAAACACCTGCATCTGGCAATGGTGGGGCATGGGGCACCATTGCACCACTGCCAGTGGCACTGCCACCGCTACTGCTACCGCCTCTTGATGAAGTTTCCCACCGGCTGCAAGCAGAAGGGTAATCAAGGTAGCAGCCAGGTAGCAACAAAATGGGGCACACACAGAAGGGGCTGCTAGTGCTGATCGTATTATTGTATTCTATCCGATGATTGCGATATTAATTCTGCAAATGTGCTGGCAAAGGGCCTCCCCTCATGGGAAGATGGGAAGTTAATCAGCGGATCAGTGGATCAGCCGGGGGGGGATCCCCTCTTCGGATTACTTTTCATCTGTTTTCGATATCATATTTTCAATATTTTTCATTAATTTCCGAGTGTGTGGAAGTAGGGGGAAGGTAACGAGGATATCTTAAAGGGTTCCCAAGTAAGGCGGGACGGGATCTCTGTTGGAAGTTGAAGAAGATCTTTCGAAGGAAGGAAACTGAATCTCTAGAAAGTCAAGGAATCACTGGTAGAAAGGATGATCTCTGGAAGCAATAATCCTGTAACTTTCCATCTAGAACTCAAGTAAATGCCACTCGTTCTTCATTTGTCTTTGCAGGTGGTTTAAATCGATCCCCAAGGACAGGACCTCTTGGAGTGGGCATGCATTTCGGGTAAGTCTTACCACAGATTATTGGAATCTGTGAGCCTTATCCTATATAATCTCTCTCTCTTTGAATCGTTCTTTCAGCTACATTTGTCCCCATGTTTTCACCTGATTTTCCTCTACATTTTCCCCGTCTGCCTTGCCCTGCTTTGCTCTGCTTATGATTGCCATTTCCCCCCCCCCCCAACTGCTGCTCGTTCCAATTGTCGTGTGTTATTCTTGAAAATGTTTTCGCTATTACCATATTTTAGCAAATAAATAGATATCAGTGGCATATGCATCATATGCATATTGCAACTGTATCTGTAACTATGGCATGTGTTTGTATCTGTATCTGTATCTATGGCATTCGTACATACATATATGTATCTGCATCTCCGTTTTAGTGTCGCATTGCCATTAATTTCGCTTACAATATTAATTACCATCAAATTTCTCATGCCCCGTCATGATTTGTGGCAAGTGTGGCGGCGAAAATGTGTGGCACAAAATTGTGATTTTTGTGGTCCGCGCAGCACCACCCCACACTGCCCCGTTGGTGCCACCGTGTGGCACTAGACTATATATTTGCAACCCACTCTTTCCACTCTCTCGCTCTCTCTCTCTCTCTCTCTCTCATCCTTGGGACAGGCGTTGCTCTGTTGACATGTTGCAGTTGTTGTTGCCACTGCCACCGCTGGCATTAAATTAGTTGTTGGCAGAGACTGTGGCATGCCCCCCTCCACCCCCCCGCCCGTCCCGCTCTCGCGGCTGCTGCTCCATCAACCGCCTAACGATGCACTCAATTACAGAGACCAAAGCGGTGACATCGAATAAATTATAGCCTCACTCGCGAGAGCCTCTGGCTTTTGTTTGCACCCAACCACACCCCACCCCATCCCACACCTCGGTAAAGATCTATATAGCCAGATATAGGTATGCATATTTGCAATATGTTTGTATATATTTGGTACTCGTAAATGTTGATTCCATTAAGAATTTGGTCAGTTTTTGGCGACAAATTGCGATCGCAATAGCCACACACGCAGCAGACCTCAACAGAGCTCAGCAGATCCCAGACCTGTCTCTCGCATTCAAAGTTTGTGGTGGCCAGTGTGTGTGTGGCACGTAGCACGTGTGTGGGTTCCAGTGGTCACTTGCATACGGCATGCCTCATTAGCCATTGGCCATTCCGACCGAAAAATGATTATGCAATTAGCCAAAAGAAAAAAAGCCTGACCCACATCCACATGCAAAGACACTGCTGCGACTCTTATCATTCGGATATATTGGGGGAGGGGGGTTGGGTGGAACGTGTCTGTGCGCTTTTGGGCATTGGCAGGAAGTGGCTACAGCGTACAGCGCATGAGGAAATCTCTGTGGGGAGGGGAGAGGGGAGGTGGGGCAGGAATGTTGCAACCTCGAAACGAGGTGAATATTTCCATTGGGCGGCGACATGTTTGAGGGTTTCATTTGATTCAATTAGCATTCAATTATGGCCGTGATTATAGGTGATTATTCGGAGATGATAACCATTATGTGATGCCAATTCCTAGTATTCCGCTTTTTTTGACACCTTCACCCACACCTCAGAGAACGGAACCAAAGAACGGAATCAAAACGGTTTTGTTCACACCTTTTGGGCCAGTTTTTATATCACGTAGTCGTAGTCGTAGCCGTGTTATTTGTGGCCAACAATTCAGACGAATATTGGCTAACGCTTTCACTTGTTTTGCGATAAAGTGGGGGGGGAGGTGTGGCTGTGGGGCTGCGTGGGTTCATTACCAATTGCCTGACAGTGCGGCCCATTAAATTATGACACTCTTGAGGCGGCGCCTAGTTTGAGTTTGTTGACTGCTGCCCCCGACAAAAACAAACCCAACCCTTACGTAATGCCTGGGGGAGGAAGACCTTTCAAATGTGACGCCACGACAGCTACGCCTATGATTGAGCCAATGATTGATAGTCGCATCACGTTCTACCATTGAGGGACTGGGTCAATAATTTCGATGGGGAATTGCTTTGTGTTTGCGTTTGAATTTGAATTAATTTTTTTGTTTTTAGGTGGATGGCAGAGCTATAAAACGATTGTGGGTGTTTTGATTGAGGCACAGTCAATCGGCAGCAGCTTCAGCGGCGACAACACTTTTGGATATACAAAACCCTTCTTCAATCAAGCCAGGAATCGCTCAGAATGAAGGTAATGCATATTTTGGCCATCATTGGACCCATTTTGACCCATCTTTCGCCTCGTTTTGTCCTTCAGTTCTTCGTGTGCATTTTGGTGGCCGCCACAGTGGCCGTGGCACAGGCTGGCATCCTGCCCCATTTGGACCATCATTTGGATCATCATTTGGAGCACCAGCTGGAGCACGAGCTGCCGCACTTTACGGATGCCGAAGTCCACCACTCGGAGGGCATCCATTTGGGGCACAGTGCGGCCATCGTGCACCACGATGACCACCACTTGGATGCCGTGCCACATCACTACAGCAGCAGCCACTACGAGGCAGTGCCGCACTACACCAGCCACCACTACGAGACGGTGCCGCACTACAGCAGCCACCACCACTACGAGCATCTGCATGCCGCGCCGGTGGTGCACCATCACAGCCACGCCGCACTGGTGCACTACAAGCCCCACTTGGATGTCCACAGTCATGCGAGTCTGTTGTCCTTTGCGAAGCACCAGCTCCACGGAAAGTATGGAAAGCTAAGGATCACAGAGACGCACTATTGAGGGAGCGATTCCACCTGCCCCTGCCACTGCCACTGCCATTGACGCTGATGTTGATGCTGCCCCTCTTCTGTGGCATCATCATTCAGAAGAGCCTTCAACGTCCAGCAGACAATTTATCATCCGCTCATTCGCTCATGGAGTTCGCGTGGAGTTGCAGCCCCACGAAAGTAATTTACTTGCAATTTAAAGATAAACAGGCGCGATAATGTCTACAAAGCATAAACGTGAGTTGACGCCTACAATCTGTGGTGGGGATGGGGCAGGGGAGGGGGAGGGGCATGGCAGGGAAGGGGCAGCAGCAGCAGCCATGACCATACATCATCGCGATATCGCGGGCCAGAGCAGAGCCACAGAAAAGAGAGTGAAGGTGTTGCCTGTTGGCTGTGTGCCTCACGCCATTCCCATGGCACATGCACCGCCGCAGCACAAGAAGAGGGGGGGACGGACGGACAGACTCTCTGCCACAAGTAGGGGAATGAAGAACAATTGCAACTGCTGTGGCACGATGCAGCAGTTTCGAGTTGCAGTTGCCACAAAACGCAGTCGACCCTGACAAACGCTGAGGGCGTCGTGCAGCACACAGCACACAGCAACAGCACCAGCCAGCACTCATGTTGCATAGACGAGAGGCCAAAGCGCAAGCGCAACACGTGGCAAGCAGCAAGCAGCAAGCAGCAAGCGGCAAGCGCTTCTGCTTCTGCCAATTTTCCAGTCGTGCGGCGCTGCCACAACGCGTGCCGCGCTCATTTTCATTTTCATTGCTGAGGGAAAAACAAACGTATCGGTGGGGGGGGGAGGGGGGCGAAAACCAGAAGGGAAAGGGGGGGAAATTAGCCAAAGGATTGGAGGATCGTTTTGGCCAAATATTTCAGCGAACTCTTGTGGCTCTGTGGCTGTGTGTCGTCGTCGTCGTCGGCAAAGTCGTGCCACACGAGAGCCAACACAAAACTAAACCAAATGCGGCACGACTTGAGAGCTTCGTCGTGCGTTGAATGGGGCAACATTTTGTGGTGCTGGTGCCTCAACACCTGCCAAAAGTTTATGAATTCGATAAATCATAGACGAGGGAGGAGGAGAGGCTGCCAGAGACCGAAGGAGTGTGATGGGGGGAGGAGGTGTGTGTGTCTGTGTGTTTGTGTTTGTGTGTGGCAGCAAAAAAGCTGTCAAAAAACGCTGATGCGTGAACACCCGCCGGAGCGGAGTCGGAGTTGGAGCTGGAGCTGAAGCTGGAGCCTCTACGCGCTACGATTGTGCCACAATGCTAATGGCAAAGGCACACACAAAATCTTTGGGTGGCGCATGAAGAGGAGCAGGGAGGGGGGAAGTGGCAGGCAGACAATGCCACAGTTTATATTGCCACAGTCCATGCCACAGCCACAGCTACAGCCACAGCCACAGCCACAGCACTGGTCATTAGCAGTATTGCAGCTGCAACACAGAGACAGACAGACGAGACACACACCACCGGGCGCTGCAATCGGCTGGCTTTTGGTGTGTAAGTGAGGTAGCAGCCACAGCAACAGATCGGAGCAGACTCCAACTCCGACTCCAACTCCGACTCGAGAGATGGGAGATGGAGTCCAAGTCCAAGCCCGAGTTCGAGTCCGAGTCCAAGTCCGTCGTCTGTTTGGCAGCGTAATTGTGTTAAAAATTACTCAGGCATCTTAATCACTTTGGTAAATATTTTGCCAACTCCGAAGGCAGTTGTGGCAGGCAGGCAGTCGGAGGAGGAGGAGGCGGCAACGGCAACAGCAACAGCAGAAGAGGCAGCAGCAACAGGAGAGGCAGCTTGAGGAACGAACGAGGTTAATGCGCTGCAGCTGCAACACACACAAAAGCGTCGCCAAAGAGGCAGCGCAGCAGCGCAGACAAAGAAGCAGCAAAATGTGGATAGAACTTAGGTACTTTGTGCGTGTGTGTGTGTGTGTGTGGGTGTGCGTGTCTCGTCTATAAGATGATGCCCCCCTCCTCCTACTCCTTCTCCCCCTCCTACTCCTGGCATTCTCTGCCTCTGCCTTTGCATCATCAACAAAAAAAAAAAACATGTCCAAAAAACGAGAGCTGAGATTTTCATTCATGAAATTGCCACGATATTGGTTCGAGCCATGGAACCTGGAGGGAAAGGCGAGGAGGGGAGAGCCGAGGAGGGGAGAGGAGGAGGCCAAGAGGCAACATTGATTGCATGTTCGAAAGCAGTTCATTTTCAACAGCATCCCAAGGATCAAATGCATTAAATACGAGAAGGCCGAGGAGCAGCGAGGAGACCCAACAGCCAGCAGCCAAGAGGCAGAGCGAGGGACGGGACATGGGGCAGGGCAGAGGGGCAGAGGATCCATCGGATGTGGCAGCAACAGCAGCAAGAAAAGTGTAGACTGAATGCCAAAGTCGAAGCCCAAGATACCCTAAAGAATACACCCAGAAACGCAATTCGGATACCCTTTAGCAGAAACCAACAAGTTTCGAGTTTGGGGATGGTCTAACTCATAACAAGACATGGAAGATATAGGATATAGTTACTCGATTTGTGCTTGGCAATAAGAGAGGATCTATGGAAATGTATAGGAGGGATCAGTTGCCTTGAATATCTCTAAGTCTTAATTTACTGGCCTTTGGGGCTGCCACTCGCTGCCTTTATCCCCTTTAAAGGGTATCAAAATCTACTTACGTGCCACAGTTTGTTGCCTTTATCAGAGCTGCTCATCTGGCGTCCATCGTCTGTCCAATGTCGCCCTTCGTCCAGGAGTCTGTCTGTCCTTAGTCCCCGCCGTCCGCTGCTGTCTTCGGCCCTCTGTCTTACGTCCACTGCCACAGGCACTGTGTTGCATCCACATCCAGGGCGGGTGGCGCACCTGCGGCAAACTGCTTTGCAATTATGAGATTTTTTTTGTGGCGGCCACTGCTGCTGCTGCTGCTGCTGGAAGAGGATGGAGTTATGCTAAATAAAACAGGAGCGGATCTGCAGTCCCTGCAGAAGAAGGGCAGCGCGAAAAGGAAGCGGCGGCACGGCCCTGACTTCCTCGGGAAGAATGACGAAAGCGAGGGGAGAGGGAGAGGCAGAGGCAGAGGTCGATGATGTTGCTGGCAGCTTCTGTGGATGTGGATGCTACACTTTCTCCTCCCGAGATGTGCTGTGCATCGGCATCATAATTTAGACTGCAATCATCATTATCGTTTGGGGGAACAGATGCAGCAGCAGAGGAGCAGCAGAGGTGCAACAGAGGAGCAACAGAGGGAAGAGGAGGAGCATTCTTTAAGGAAAACGCCCGCACGTAGAGGACGGGGATGGGCGATGGGCGATGAGCCCCCAAACAGATGCCAAGGCAAACTGTCAGTCAGTCGAAAGGCAGCAGCAAGCAGCCAAGAAGTCAGTGAGTCTATCATTCAGTCAGTCACTCAGTCATTCATTCAGGCAGTCATTCATTCAGGCAGCAGCATTCAGCAGTCGGCAGTCGGAACGTAGTGGATCGCCAAGTTGCCAGCAATTTGCTCAAATAAAAACGTAAAAAAACGTAAAAAACAAAACAAAATGCAACCCAGGAAGCTGCCGCTGCTGCTGCGCATGCGTCTCTTGTGGCAGCATATAATTGTGAGGATCTGCCACACAGCTGTGGCAGCACTACCACTGCCACTGCCACTGCCTCGGACTTGGGTCTTGGGACTCAATGTCCGGCGGCAATTGTAATTACCGCAGTTGCGCCTCCCGTTCCGTCGTCGTCGTCGTCCGTTGGGGAGGCCAACGCCTTCGCCCAGCATATACCCAGAGGAGGAGGAGGAGGAGGAGGCATCCACAGGAGGAGCAGGAGGCAGCCACTGGAAGGAGGCGTAGAGGCATGCATCCACTCCAAAGGAGACAGTGGAAGCGCAGTAGCCTGGCATTTCAGTTACGCCTGCAGTTTGTTATTACGCGCATTACTCTCTCTCTCTCTCTCTCTCCACCTTCCTGAGGCCCTTCCGCCCCACCCTTCCATCTGATTGCAACCACTGGAGGTGGTGGTGGTGGTGGTGGCGGTGGCGGGGGCACTCAGAAGACTTCTTACATTATCCGCAAATTCCAAAAAGCAGCCTCTTCTTCATTTCGTTTATTTATTTTCGTATTTTTTGTATTTGTTTTATTTGTTGTTTAGAAGAAAAAACTAATTAGAGACGAATCCTAATGGAAATACTCGTACTATTCATAATTTAGTTGGACTTTAAAGAGAGTGTCTAAGAGTGTGTTTCGTATCGTAATCATAAACAGCTAAGGATTGTCTGTGGAACGGAACTTAAGTTAGGGCTTAGAACAAGCTTAAACTAGGACTTAAACGAGGCTTAAACGTAGGGACTCAACCAAAGCGTTTTCTGTTCTTTACAAATAGCACCACAAGAAAATACCAAAAATGTGGATTGTTGCACCTCAAACGATGTGGAGGGGAGTATTGGAAGATCCCGAAATGGATTGCGATTCGGGAAGAATTGGGAGGGTTTCCGGGTTCTGGGTTCTGGGTTTTTGGGGATCATCGGGGATCGTTTTCCCCCCATAAATTATATGGTAAATAGCATTTTGGAAGTGATTCGATTTTGTTTTCTCAACTAATATCACAATGTTGCTCACTGATTCTCTCGCTCTCTCATCGTCTCTCTCTCTTCTTCTCTCTCTCATAGCATGGCTTTAATTTATGGTAAAACTCTCAATATATCAGTAGATCTTTCTTCATTATATTTTATATATATGTATATTTTGATTCAAATTCCTTAAGGTCTAAAAGGCAAAGAGTAAGCTAAGAAGTTTTGGAAAAGTCTTTTGATCAATCGATTAGCTATCGTTTAGTTATTGCTTTTAATTTACAAAATTTTCTGGGTTTTTTTTTAGTTTTTTTTTAGTAGATATTTTTTATTAGATTTTTTGTTTGTTCCACTTTAAAATTCGAAAAGCACTATGAAAATATGTCTGACAAAGCGATTTGAGTAAAAGTTTTCTGGATTTTTAATTTGATTTGTTTCTTCTTGTTAAAAAAAAATTATTTTTTAAATTATTTCTATATATTTAAATTTCTTAGGTTGTTCGCTTCTTTTTTCATCATTTTTTATTTAGTAATATTTTTCTGTTGTTTAATTTTTTAAGGAATTTCCTTGCTTATTTTTTGTTAAAAGTATTTTTATGTATTTTTTATTATTTGTTAGGCAAAAGCATTTAATGCTTAAAATTGTTGTAACTTCTCAGAAGCGTTAAAGTGAAAAATCTTAACACTAAAAATTGCATTTTTATTAATTCGTTTAAAAATATCCGTTACGTATGTGTGTATGTATATCTGGTAAATATATTTATGCATTAGTTGTATGTTGTTGTTCTGTATTTAGTCAAAAAAATTGATTAATATTCCATGGCAAAAGTCGCTCAAATGTACAATGCATAAAATTCTATCTTACAGGAGTGTTTTTTCTGTTTTTTTTCTTATTTGTTTGTTTGTTTGTTGCTGTTGTTGCTTCCTTTAAGAGTATCAAAAATTGTTGTTGTTGTTGTTGTTTAAGGCACTTCCGTGTGACGGAAATATATAGTACTATAACTAGGTATATCTATTGCTTAGATATTTTATGGTTTATGTTTTCTGGATATTCCTATGTACAATATCGGTTTTGTTTTTTTCTTTTTAGGCTGTGAAGAGTGGGCCATCAATCAGTGGCCCTAAATCACATGGAAAACACGTCCGAGGAGAAGAGAATTATGCTGATGGAAACAATGGACCACACCAGGCCACCCCTGACTGCCGCTGCCACATGCCTCTGCCCCCTCTGCTTCCCTTTGGAGAACCCTTCTTTGGGTCCTGCTGCATCCCGTTGACCAAACTTCAAACTCAATTTTCGCGCTGCAATTACAAATGATGGCCATAAATCTGCGACCATCCGCTCGCACGGAGACAAAAGGAAAGTTGGATGAATGCCACATGGGGCCGCTGCCCCCCCTTGCCCCCCTCTCCAGAAAGGAAGTGATAATAAACGCACGCGACACGCGGCATGGCACTACGTTGTTTAGAGATTTATGCGTGCCACAGAATAGAAACACACAGCGAAAAAGATTGCAGAGCGTTGCAAGCGCGTTGCAAATAATGTCCGCGGCCAAAATGATGCACGACCAGGCGTGTGCAACGGATTATGCAATGCGGCATCAGCCCGTCTACTTGTAGGCTCCACGGCTAATACACTCTGCCACATAAGTCACCCGACACTCCCCCCTCTGGTGTGGTGTGGTGGGAAGCTTTTGATGTAGTGCAACATGGAGGCTACTTAGCTGCCCCTTCGACCTGATTTATGGGGCAACGGCAACGGCATCGGCGTGGCAAAGGAAGGGCTGCCACAAGGACCCAGAGCCCCAGACACAATGTCTGTCAATTGCTGTATGCCACCAAAAGCATTTTCACTGCTTAATTACACAAACAGAGGCGAGGCAGCGGCAGCGGCAGTGGCAGTCAGGCAAGTGGGTGGCAGAGTGTGGCATGTCTGCAGTTTCGTGTTTGTTTTGTGCATTCGTGCCCCTGCCCCCTGCCTCCTGCCAGCTGCCAGCCTTTCGCCTCCCACCTATTAGGGAATTAATTTAGTCATTGGAAAACAAGGTCAAACATTAGCCGCAAACTGCAATGCAGCAAGTGGTGGCATGCCCCCTACACTACACACTACACAATCCACACTCCACACCGCACACACTACACGTTGCAACTCCCACGACTGGCCTTCTTCGTGTCGTCCGGACATTAAGGCCCCAAGAAATTTCCATGTCGCAGAACAAGGACTCTTTGCCTCTTCTCCTTGCCTCCCCCACAAGCGTGGGAAAACTTGCCGAAAAGCCATCGCACATAGAAATAGAGTGAAAAAGAGGGAAGGAGGTGAGAAGAGGGGACCGGGACCGGCACTGGCTGCCTGCGTGCCACAGTGCAGTTTCGTGACGACCGACTGCTGCCTGCCTCCACCTTGTAAGCGATTCCCATTGCCTAAAAGCTTGTAAGCCAGTTTCCGGCTCCGTCTCCGGCTCTAAGGCTTCTATGGCTCCTAAGGCGACTGCTCCGACTGCAAAAACTTTAGGCAAAACGAAAATAAAGAAAGAAAAGGTGGAAAATATAGTTGATCCAAAAAGAGGCAAGGCAAAATCAGGGATATCATGGAAAATAGTGAAAATAGAAACCAAAGTCGCGAGTGTTGAAATGATTTGTGTTTTCCCGCGCACAAAAAACCAAAAACAAAGCAAGGGAAAACTACAACAGGGGTGGGGGGGTAAGTGTAAGGAAATATGCTAGGAATACGTGTATATATGTACATGCTATATCTTCATGGTTCAATCTGAAACGATTCGCGAGTGTTGAGTGTTCAGAGTTGAGGCATTTCTTCAGAGAATATAGGTGAAATAAAGGAAACCACAATTCAATTATGAAAATCAAAGAAAATACGACACTTTCTTTGGCTGAAAGTTGGTCGAAAGTTGCTCAAAATATAAGAAGCTGTATCATAGAAAAATCATGGAAGTCAAAGCAAATAAACCCACATAAAAAAGTCAAGAAAAAGCACTTTCGTGCCACAAGACCTTGGCAGTAAAATGAATGCTCCGATTTCAACAGATTTCAATCTGGAAAATCAAAGAAAATAGGAAAATAAGGAATGAGATTCACTCTGAAAAAAGAAATCATGGAAATAATAATTCAAATGTGTTTTTGTTTCTGTTTTGCATGCCATTTGTATCCCCCTCTCGGGGGTAGACTTTTCTTTTTAGTTTCTTTTATTTTTGTGAAAAACGTTTGTGTAACTAATCGCTAAACGTAATAATATTCATAACCAATAACTAGAATAACTAATATAACATAAGTTAATAATTTATTTAAACATTCTAAGGCGTACAAACTAATAATCAATCAATCAATCAATCCATCCATCAATAATCGTCGCGGGCGAGGGCGCTTCCAATAATAAATAACGAAAAACTTCAACGTGGAAAACGAACCCAAAAATGGGCTTCCCCTTTCGAGGGAGGGGAAATAGAAAACTTAAAGGTTTTTTTTGCTTGCTTGTTTGTTTTTAATTTCATTTCATGAAAACAAAAAAGTATTGGAATAAAACATTAAATTTTTAAATCATTTTTGTTGAACAAAAAAAAAAGGAAAGGAAATCTTTTTCAAATAGAAAAATGGAAATGTGTTTTTGTTTGTTTGTTTTTGTTTTTTTTTTTGTGCCCTTGGGAGAATTCTTTGTCTTTTGTTAAAAAAAAAAAAAATTGTTTAATTAAATATTAAAAAAAAAAATTAAATGTAAATTAATACGAAATTGTTGTTTGCTGTTGAGTTTTTAAAGTATGTATAAATAAATTAAGAGAATTCTAAAGTTTAGATTAAAATTAAAACTAAAGTTTTCAAGTTACGAACTAATGCCTTTTTGTGCGTTGTGCTTTGAGACCCCGTAGATACCCTATATACCCTATAGCTCTGTTTTAGCGAGTGATTTTCGTAGTCATTTCGTTGCTTAATAATTTCAAAAATGTTTCCTTACAAGAAAATGCCGGAGACGGATGCTGCCCCCCCTCCAAAGTAGATCTTAAGTCTAGGTTGTTGTTGTTGTTTTGTTTTGTTTGTGGAACATGGAATTTGCTAGCTGTATCCGCACGAAGATGCCACACTCGCTATCTCGCTCTCTCCCCCTCTCTCTCTCTCTCTCTCTCTCTGCCACATGCTACGCGCTAAGAACTAGAACTAGAATCATAGTTTTAAAACGCTAAGAACTAGTAGTAGAATCATAGTTTTTAATCGCTAATACGTTGGGTGGTGGGTGGTAGGTCTCCTCTTCTCTTTCTCTTCTCCTTTCTCTTTCTCTCTCTCTCTTTACTTTCTCTCTTGTGTGTGTGTGTGTGTGTGTGTGTGGTTTAGGGATCGTAATTCTATATCTTTAAACTGTAGGTAGTAATTAGGTTTTCCTCAGTCTTCGCAGAGATTTCCGGTAATCAAAAAAAAAAATATATATGTCTATGTATAAGAAGTGTTTGCCCCGTTCTAGAAGGTCATGAACTGGCGCGAGGCCGCCGCATATTGTAGGTACAGCCGCCGCTGTTAGGCGCTCTCCGTCTTCACCACCATGGGCATGGGTCCCCCGAGGCTGAGTCCCGCCTGTGCGGACGACTTCTGCAGCAGCTCCTCCTGCAGGAGACTCATGTTCATGGGCGAGAGACCGTGCCCGCCCATATTGAGGCCCATGCCCATGCCCATGCCCATGCCCATGTTCATGTTCATCTTCATGTCCATCAGCGGCAGAGGCGACTCCTGTGGGGGCTCCTCCATGTTGCCACGACCTTCACGGCTCTCACGACCGTTTCCCCGTTCGCCGCCCCGCGACTCGTACCGCGTGTGGGTGCGCATGTGGCGCGTGATCATGTCCCTGCGACAGGCCGCATATGGGCACTGGGGGCACTTGTATGGCTTCTCCCCCGTGTGGGTCCGCTGGTGGGTGGACAGATGGTCCGAGCGGGAGAACACCTGGCCACAGACCTTGCACGTGTACGGCTTGACGCCCGTGTGCAGGCGCATGTGGCGCGTGAGCATGTCGGAGCGCGCGAAGGATCTGTGGCACACGTCGCAGGAGTACGCTTTGGCAATGTCGTTGGCGGGATTGCGCGACTTGTGGCGCGAGGCCATGTGCTTGGCCAGGCGGTCGTGCAGCGAGAACATCTGTCCGCAGGTGGGGCACACATAGGCCACATCCGAGCCCGGCGGCATCTCCTCCACGACGGGCGACACATCCAGATTGTAGCGCCATGCCACAGTCTCCTTGGTGGTGGGCGACGCCACATCCCCCTTGATCACGGGCACCCCCACTGTCGACGAGTGGTGCGAGTGCGGGTGCTGCTGGTGGTGCATGTGGTGCGGGTGGAGCGAGTGCGAGTGCTGATGCGGATGTGGATGCATCTCCATCTTGATCATGGCCGCTGCTGCTGCCGCCGCTGCTGCATGGGCCGCTGACATGGCGCTGGCGTACGGCGACATTTGCTGCTGCTGTTGCTGGTTCGATGATGGCGGGGCGGCATGGCTGGCGGAGGCGGAAATGGGCGTGTGCCCCGAGTGGCTGCTGGAGGCTGGCGAGAGCGCATTCATGCTCTCCAAGCTGCTGGCGGCGCTCATCGATGCGGCCGAGGACGAGGCCGCAGGCGGTGGCATCATCGAGGCACTCGGCGGAGAGGCTCCGCCGCCCCCACCGCCGCCGGAGGAGGTGGATTTGTACTTCTTGGTCTCCGTCTCACTGCGGACGCACAAATCGAGCGGACGCTCCTGTGGCGGCGGCATGGGCTTCTTCTTGTCGGCGGCGGCTCCCCGCTTCTTCTTCTCGGACGGGGGCTTGGGGCTGCGCGTCGACTTCGTGGTGGCGGTGCTGGGGGTGTTGCTTGCCCCACCAGTGGGCACCGATGACTCGCTGCGCGGCGGCGACGGCAGCGATGGCGGAGGAGAGGCATTGGCCAGGAGAGCGTGTGGCAGCATCTGGCTGGCACTCGGATTGCCGAAACCCTTGCGGTCACCGCCACCTCCTGGGGGCGATGTCTCCGTCTCGGAGGCAATGGACGAGGGGGTGTGCTGCAGCGGGGAGGGATAGAGATCGTGACGCCGCCGAAACACCTCGTTCAAGTACTTGGTGTGCAGATAGTAGCCGAACAGCGGCGAGTGGATGGGAAAGTAGCGATCGTACGGATTGGGGATCTCAGTCTTGATTTCCACATGGAGTGGATTCTCCTTGGGGACCTGCTGTGGCACGCCAGCCACTCCAGAAGCGGCACCTGCGGCGGCGGCGGCAGCAGCCTGCAGTTGCAACGGACTCATGCTGATGCGCGGACTGTCGGTGCCGTCGTTGTCGTCGCTGTGCGACAGCTCCAGATCCTCGCCAGAGATGTCCTCCGCGGAAGCCTCTTCCTCCTCGCCATCGCTGGCTGTGTGCTCGCTTTTGATGTACTTAGCCTCCTCCTGCTCCCGTTGCTCTGGATGCTCCCTTGGCTCCTGCTGCTCCATGGAGTCATCCATTTCCTCCTCATCGCGCGACTCCTGACCCTCCTGATCCTCAGCTGCCTCATCCTCCTCCATGGGCTCCGTCTTGCAGGCGGCCATGCCATTGCTCTGCGGCTTTGCCTGTGCCTGTGCCTGTGCCTCTGCTTGTGGCTCTTGCGAGGGACTCTGGGGACTGCGACTACGACTGCGACTGCGGCTGCGACTGCTGCTCCTCTCGATTGTGTCGTTGTGGTTGTGGTGCAGCTGGTCGAGGACCGCCGAGAGGCGCTTCCGCTTGCGCTGCTTCCACGACGCCGCAATGTTGTTGTTGGCGACGCACGGCTGATTGTTGTTGTTGTTCTGCTGCTCGGCACTTGCCACAGCCGCTGCCGCAGCCGCTGCTGCAGCCGCCGCCTGCTGGTGCAGACTCAAGGCCAGTGGCATGCCCATGCCCCCGTGGGGATGCGGATACCCCTGCTGCAGCTGTGCCGCATAGTGGGAGTGGGCCGCTGCAGCCGCCACCGGGGGCGGGGGGTAGACATGGGGATGGTATTGGTGCTGCTGCTGGTGGTGCGGTGGTGGCGGCCCCGGAGGATGGTGGTGCGGCTGGTGCGGATGGTGATGGGGATGTGGGGCATGGTAGTGCGGATTGTGCGTTCCGGCGGCGTGATGATGATGCCCCATGGGGTCGGTGCCTTCTGCCATCGTCATGAGGTCAACTTTTTGTGGAATCGTCGTCGTCGTCGTCGGCTGCTGCTGCTGCTGCGGCTGCTGCTTGCCGCGATCGCGTTCAGCGGTCTGCTGCTGCCACAAAAAGGGCACGAGACGCCGCTTGTGAATCTTGTGCGGACGAGGGTTCTTGCGACGAGATCGATTTGACTGCAAAAAAACAGAGAACAGAGATGAGATTTAGGGATTAGTTTATATGGATGTTAAATGTGTTTCACTAATTATTTTGCACTTGTTTATCTTTGTGTTTTGGCTTCTATATTTGTGTGTGAGTGTGTGAATGTGTGGGTGTGTGACTGTGCATTTACACATTTATTTGTGGGCATCCACGAAGAGGCACCTAAATGCTTTCAAATTACTTGCACAAGTTTTTCCCGAATGTTCTAAACAAATTGCGCAGAATTTCACTCATACCCGAGGCTTGTACATGCGTAAGCGTGTGCGTGTTGGTGTGTGCGTGTGGGTGTGTGCGTGTGTGTGGAGGTCTCCGCTTTTGAGACACCAAAAGTCTTGTATGCGTGCGCGCCTCTACGAAGCGTTTGGTGCCTGCATTTCCCAATGTTTTGCGCATCAGAATCTGTGCGAAATGTTGCACCAATACTTTCCGTAGGTCTATGCCACTGTTGCTTAGATTAACGTACCAACATTTGAATGGATAGTTTCACAGCAAAAAAAACGAAAGCTTTCGAATGTAAACTTAGAGATCAGATCACTTCAAAGAGAATGTTTAACTCGAATGATTTTTAATGCTTTTGGTATTGTTCTGCGTAGGAAAAGATTTTAATCCAAATGCGTTGCTTGCGGCTTTTCGCACCAAAAGCTAGTGGCACTGCTCTAACACCCAAGCGAACTCTACACGCCGCTGTCCCTTGTCTGTGGCCGAAAGTCTACACATGACGCGTAAAGCGTTGCCAGATCAGGCGCTGAGGCGCCCACGCATCACTGTAGCATCAGATTTTGAGATTAAGTTTGGGAAAATTTCGCAAAATAAAAAGACGTTAAACCCTATGGATGGCCGGGCAATCAGTCAAGCATCAAAATGCAGCAATTTCTTTTGGCTTTTGGCTTTCATCGGCAGTGGAGAGTGAAGGGGACGGTGGAGGGGGATGTTGAGTTGAGTCTTTGGCCTTCAGTCAAAGAATCCAACAAATAAATAAGATAAATTTTTGTGCTGAAGCTGCCAAAAAAAGCAGGAACGACCGAACGAGTAACGAGGAGACAGATGACAACGGCGGCGTTTACGCTGCGTTAGTTTTATGCGTTTCTCCGGGAGTTAGAGTCGGAGTCGAAGTCGGAGCCGTAGAAGGGAGCCAAAACGTGTCCGTCCCGTCTCCAATCTCCAAACTCTCCCGCTGTGGGAATTTTTATTGCACTGCCAGCAGATTTTATGGCGCTCAAAGTTTATGGGGCTGCCACTGCCACAGCCACAGCCATAGCCGCTGCCTCTCCCTGTGCCCGTAGACGTTGGCCGTTGGACGTTGCTGCCTTGACCGAGGGGCAGGCAAGGCACCGATTGTGTGGCTCCAGGAGGGAGTCCGATTCCGAGTTAGAGTTAGAGTCCTGGGCGCCTCCCTCTAAGCGTCGCTGCGGCGCAGCGCGGCGCTCCTTCTGCTGGTCAGCAGCGGAAAGCAGGCAAACAGAAATCAATGAAGGGGACAGGACAAGTCAGCATCGCATCGCCACATCGCCACATCGCACATCGCCGTCTGGCGCCAACATTCGCAAATAATTAAAAGTTACCACACACACACACGGACACACATGCTACATACATACATGCTACATGGTACATGCCACATGCCTCGCAAAGCAGTTGGCAGTAGCAGTAGCAGTAGCAGTTGCCCCGCAAAGGCACAAGGCACCGGAGCGACAGCACGTCTGGAAGGACGTTTGCTGCATTGCGCTTATCCTTGTGATATATGAATATTGTGCACACACGCACGCCACCGCCACCCCTGCCACCGTCTGCTGCCTGCTGCCTGCCGCCGCCCCTGCCGCCTGCCCCAAGAGAAGAGAAGAGGAGCTGGAACTGGAACTGGAGCTGAAGCTTTGTGCTCTGTCTGCCATAAGCCGTCAGTTTATGGGGTACGTTGTCGTCGTCCTTCCTGGCTGTCCTTCTGTTTGCAATTTGCGCCTACAACTACGGACGAAGAGAGAGGGAGAGAGGGAGAGCGGGAGATGGAGTCGAGAGTCCATGCGGAGGAGACGGCGTGTCCATGTCCTTAACGGTCACGTGTTTGCTTTACGTGTTGAGAAAATGAAAAGAGTACGGATATGGATACGGATACGGATACGGTGGTCTCCTGTGTTTGTCGAGAGGTTGGAGGTGTTGATGGGTCCGCCACCCCGACATGGACACCTGTGTCCGCCAGTCTACTGTCCTGTCCTGTCCGGTCCTGTCCTGTCCTCACAGCTGCCCCATGCCCCATGCCCCACGTCACATGCCCTGATGCCGTGTGCCCCGTGCCACGTTAGTGGCCTGCGATTGCTGTAGTTATTGTTGTCGCATATCGCACATGTGTGTGTGTTTGTGTGTGCTTAATGGAGTGCGTGCCCGTGTCCTTTGTCCTGGACTTGGACTCGACACTGCTTTAAAGTTTTCCCTTTTCCAACTTTTTCGATTTTGCAACTTTAATTGGGAAAATGGCCAGAAAGTTTTTCCGCTCTGCGAGTATCATAATTCATGTTCTATTTCCTGGAACAGGGTCACCCGAAGGGCAATTAATATTCTTAATTAGGGTAATTAAACAGCGCAATGCTGACAACTACACTGCGATCCAAAAGAGAAAACTTTACACTCCCCAGTACACTCCCTCCCCCCTCCCCCTCCCCTCTTACGACCCTTCATTTTTGCTGTTCTTTTCTTTTTTTTCTACGCTCCTTTTACTCATAAAAATATAAAAAACATAAATTTTCACGCCACTGAAAGTTCACTCTTCGCTTCGCCGCTGCCTTTCGGGTCTTGTTAGCACGCGAAATCGGGAATTGGACTGCTATGAATGGTGGGAAGAAAGAGAGAGAGAGAGAGAGAGAGAGAGGGAGAGGGAGAGCGAGTGAGAGGAACAGCAGATAAGAGGGCTGGGGAGGGGAGGGAGAAGTTGTCGAGATTTTTGATTTATGGTCTGGCAAAAGTTTAACTGCATTTACATATACACACACTCACATAAGCACACATTCAGATACAGACACAGATATAGGGATCTATGAAAGACGGTATACCCTTTCAGGGTAGTACATTCCCAAGTGGAAATCATTGAGGGGAGGAGGAGGAAGGACCAAGCATCGCTGATCCATTTTGGAACATCTATGATCTGTGATCGCATCGCATAAGGCTTGAAGATTTCTTGATTGTTTTTATTGGGTTATAGTTCTGATTAGCATACATATGTATATGCACATATGTACAGTGTCTCAGTGTATACCATATAAAGATTATATGTAGTGCAAGATTTCTTTGGGTAAGGGTATACCTTTCTTCGCTTTTATTTGGCATTTGTATTCTCCTTTCATTTGTATGAAATATTGCATAATGGGCAGAGTGAATGAAATGAAGGAGAATGGCTGCCAGGAGTCAAAGTTTGGAGTCCGAGATGGAGTGGAGATGGAGATGGAGAGATGTGGTGTGAAATGATCCTAAATGAAGTGTTAATTTCATGCCGCAAGTGGAGGATTGCCTCCAGGGGTTGCTGGAATGATTGCCACATTAAGGGAATTAAGGGAAATCTCAAGATAGAATCATTTGCATTCGCAGATCGAAGTTCCAGCCCCTAACGGATGGGCAGAGTGTAAAACATGGCGCTAACAAACAGCAAGCGAGCGAGCGAGTGAGCGAGTGAGCGAGGGGAGCCAGCGAGCCCCAAAGATCGGACAGCGAAACATGCTTGTAAGCAAATGTTTGGCAAAGTGGAACGGAACGGAACAACGGGGCATGGTGGCAATGGTCGTCGTGTCGTGTCGTATGCCCCGCTCCGTAAATGAGATCTGAAATAAGTGCCAACGCAAGTGCGAAATAGTGCAGCGGACACTTGCTTAATTGCGCTAAACAATGAGCCACCACCACTGAGCCACTGGGCCGCTGCTGAGCCACCGCTGGGGGAATGAGGAAGCAGCGCCAGTAAGCCAGCAAGCCAGTAATGCCACTAAATGGCGCTCACACAATGGCAGCCAGAAAGCAGAAGCTAAACCAGAAGCAGCAAAAAATCCAGCCTCAGATTTGCTGTCGCGGCTTTGTTCGCACTGACAAACAAAAAACGAACAGAGGAAAAACTGAAGACTGAAGACTGAAAATGCAATGCCAGGGAAATATGATTCATGGCCAAATGATGACAACAAAAATTGTCACAATTAATGTGTGTACTGGCAGCAGCAGCAGCAGTAACTCTGGCTATATGTTTTACACCACTGCAGTGGCAGCCCTGGTAACTGCAGGACTGTACCCCCAAAAAAGGGTTTGCCTCTCGTTTTCTTACAGTTTTCTTAATGAAAATGTTTCAATTCCACATACAGTATGTATGTACAGTCATCAGCATAACCGTAATGATTGCTGGCAGCCCTGACAGAGTGCAGACTGCAGACTGTACCCCCCGTGGCAGAGTTGCCACTGTATTTGCTAGGCATTTGTCATGCTTATTAAATACACAGTGGAACAACCGTGGAAACCTGATGAAGTTTTAGCATTGGTGGCAATGGAGTGTCCTCACCGGTAGTCACCTCCCCCTCGCCGCAGACAAACATGTGGCAGCCGCAGCCGCGACGCCGCGATAAGCCTTGTAGCCCCAATGTGCCCGTGTGGCTCTTGTGGCATGGCGTCGTCCTCGTCGTCCTCCCCCTCTCATCCGACGACACACAAAGTTAACCAAACAAAATTGCAGAAATTAAAATGTAAACAAATTGTTGGTGCTGACACGCCCCCCCCCTCCACGGCACTCTCGCGCTGGATTACACTCCACACTGTACAGTACACACTCGACTACCATCCCCACACACTTTCCACACACTCCACACTCCAGCGAGACGACTGCTGTGGCCATTAATCTGGCAAATGTCTCTGACGCCATTTAAGCCACACTTCACTCTCTTTACTTCTCGGACTTGTCTTTGCCAGCAATAAACGACATCATAAACATCAGCATTCAACGTGATATGCATTGATAATGGACAGCAGCAGCGGCAGCAGAGACAGCCTGTGGACAGAGACAGCTAGACAGAGGGAGCGAGTGAGTGGGAAAGAGAGAGTGAGTGAGTGGGAGGGGGAGCTTCCATTGCAAGTGGAAAGCAAACAAAGCATGACCAGGCAGAAATATGGCTAATAAAATAAAACGCCATTTGCTTAGAGCCCCCCACCAGGGCGTCAGCGACGGCGACAGCAGCAGCAGCAGCAGCAACAGCGAATGGCTCCATCGGGGGGGGGCAGGAGGAGGATGGAAGATACGATATAATAATGAATGGAGAGAGAGAGGGAAAGAGGAAAACCTTAACTAAACACAGAAGAGTCTCTTTATAAAATACGCCTACAACAATCACTTTTCGCTCTGCCTCTCTCTCTCTCTCTCTCTCTCTGTCTCTCGCTCTCTTTCTGTGTGCAACCAATGACAGCGGCAACATGTTGCTTGTTGCTGGTGCTGGTGCTGCTGCTGGTGCCGCCTCCCCACTCACTCCACAACACAAGAAAAGCTGCCAATTGAGTGGAAAAGCTGGCTTTTAATTGTTTTTCTTGGTATCTGCCATACAGAGTTTATGCGGAGCTCAAATAAGAATACAGATGTAGAGTTTTGGCAAAAGGATTTCCATATAAGAATTGGCAATATCTAAATACTTTTTGCCAATATAACGATATATCAGTATTTCCTTTAGAAGTGGGAACTTCTTTTAAGGCACTTAGCTTAAGAGGTTTTCGGGGAGAGCCTTACACTTGTTCGTGTACTTCTCACCCGCATAAACCTCTGGCAATCTGTCAAATGAAAATCTCATTTATTATTTGAACTACTGCCTGCCACAGCCACTGCCTCTGCTGCCACTGTTGCTGTTTATTTGAATTGGAGACCACATACACATCCGAGTCGAGTGGCGTCTGGCGCACTGCAATTAAAATGATCACTGTAATTTTGAAAACGACTGCGAATTGCGGCCCGAACCAAATTTGACGTCAATATGCGAGCTAACGATATGCTAATTAGTTGCTGCTGCTGCCGCTGCCACTGCCACTGCTGCTCCATGCGGGGACTGGGATCATTAATTAAGACGAGAGGCCTCTGATCTGAGAGATCGGATTGACTGCCCCACGGATTGGGGCTGCTGCTGCTGCTGCTGCTGCAACCTACGCTGCTACCGTTGACCAAGTGGATAATGCCAGATAATGGCAATTTCCTGCCTTGCCTCTTGGCCAGCAGTTGCTCCCGTGCCAAAGGAGCAACACTGCCACAGCACACATGCAGCAGGCAGCAGGCAGCAAGCGGCCCCTGGCTGACCGCAGCTTAAATAAAATTACATTCAAATTCAATTGTAAATGCATTTTATCTGTTGGTTTTTGCTGCCTGCCACTGCCACTGCCACAGCCACTGGGTGCTGCTGGTCCCTCTGCTGCTGCTGCTGCTGTTGCTGTTGCTGTTGTGGCTGTAAACTGCAATCATGTTGCACATTTTTCTCTGGCATGCCTCTTGCTGCTGCTTCCACTTCGAGGTCCAAGTGGCCGTCTAGTCCCTGGTCCCTGGTCTCCTACTAGAAACGCAGACGCCTGGGCCTTTTACAATCAAATGTAATTATTTTTGCAATATACACCTTCAGCTGCTCCTACTTCTGCCAGCCTGCCTGCCTGCCTGCCTGCCTGTTGCATACGGGGGCATGTGGCAGCAACAAGTTGCTTAGCATACTTCCGTTTGAGGAGGCCACAAAAGGCCGCGCCCGATACCCAGAGTCCAGGCTCTTCTTCCAGAGGGCGATCGCGTGATCAAAGTCAATTTAGCCAGCGATATACAGACACATTTGTTTTGCAGCTAGTGCTGCCCCCTCTGCTGCTGCAGTTGCTGCTGCTGCTTCTGTTGCACGTTGCACACACTCCACTCCACGTAGGCCCAACAGTGGGCCCAACGATCCTGTCGTCATCTGCTGTTGCCGCTGCTGCTGCTGCTGCTGCCGCTGTTCCTTGCAGCTAAATTAAACCATTGCCGCTTTATCGGCAAACCAAACCGAATGCAAGAGGAGGAGGCAGAGCAAGGCAAGGCGAGGCGAGGCGCCTCCTCCAAGGGCAACACAAAGAACGAAACGAAACGAACTGAAACGGGTTCTGTTTCTGTTTGTGTTCTGCCACTCCGAATGTGATGTGATGTGAGTGGGATGAATCTTCGCTTTGTGGCACTTCCTTCTCAAAACACTCGCTCGCTGCAAGAGTTTATCATAATTAGGCACACGATTTGCTGCTTAATTGCTGAATTAACATAAAGATGTGTGGCTCGACTCGGCTCTGAGCTCTCAAGCTCTGAAGAATGGCCGGGGCCGGCCACAAAAACGAAGCCAAAAAGCGCCAAGAGCGAAAGATCCCTGACGCTCATTTCATGCTAATTATATGGCCAACGTGCGGTGCGGTGCGGCGCGGTACGGTACGGGGGTTTGGGCCAAAAATGAATGGCTGAAACGCCTGCCATTTTAGACATTTTAGCCATAGACTTAGACTTGGCTTGGGCTTCAGTTTTTGGGCTCAAAACTTCGACTCCAACTTGGAAATTATTTAATTTTTAACCTCTAGGGCCGCAGCCACACAGCAATCATCATTAAGCACGAGCGCGCTTTCGTATTTGTTTTTGTTTTTGTTTTTGTTGTTTTTGTTGGGGTTTTGGGGTTTGGGGTCAGCGCCAGACAGAGAGAGAGACGAGACGAGACGAGACCCTTTCGTCCGCCTACTCCTCCTTCACCTTCACCTTCTCCATCTCCATTGCTCGATTGCTCCATCGTTTATCAGTCAAAAGCGATCTTTTGCAATTAGCCTTAAACGCTTTCTGTGGGCCTCAACACTCACGCACTGGGAGTCGCCTCGGGATCGGAGTGGACTGGACTGCAGTGGATCTTTCAAAGTGGGTCAAACATCCAGATCCTCCACTGAAATCCCCCATTCCATTCCATTCCATACCATTTCATTCCATTCCAATCCCATTCCCATTCCCTTTCTTAGCCTTCTGTCCATCACATTATCAGAACGAAATTATCGTATATCAAGAAACTTTTTTGGGGCGGAGGAGGGATTCGTTCTCAGACTCCGATCCAGCGATCCACCGATCCAGCGACCCACCGATCCACGGATCCACAGGGCGGCACTCTCTTGGGCGCGGAACGGACTACATACGAGGAGTATTTATTTTTAATCATCTTTTTGTGAAAGCAGGTGAAATTTTTGGCATTTATGAAAGTGCATGCGGCGGCTGTGGCGGCGTGACCCATTCCATTCCCTGAAAGACGTCGCGTCGCGTCGCGTCGTCTCCTCTTCTGTATATAAAAATTAATATAGATTGCAAGCGGCAGATACATTGGGGCAAGACGCCAAGACCTACTGCCTGCCTCTGTCCCTGCCTCTGTCCCTGCCCCTGTCTCTGCGTCGCTGCCTGCCGCAGAAACAAGTTGAAAGTTTCTTAACGTTTTTCCCTCCGTTGTTTCAGTTGTTTCTGTGTAAAATTTATTATGCCGAAAGGCCGATCATTATCGGGTAGCCAGGCACAAATTATATATGCGCGCGCGCACACATGATGAGCATTAAGGAAGGATCCTGGAGGGAGGATCGCACGGGATCCGATCCGAACCCAACCGAACCGAACTGTTCTCGGTGCAACCTCTGTGGTTGCAGCCTATAAAATGTCGCAGACTATAAATCCACTTGCAGCAATAAATTTCTCAAAATGTCAGCGCAGGCTCCCGCATTAATTACAAGTGAGAGAGAGAGAGAGCGAGAAACAGAAAGAGAGAGAGAGAGACTCCAAGGAGACTCCAGAGTGGGGACTGCAGACTGCCGACTGCCGACTGCAGAGACTGGAGGCGTGCAACACCCGCATTTTGTGTGTGGCGTAATGTGAGCTGTGTGTGTGTTGCCGTCCGTGGCATGTAATCAATAGTTGTAACCACCGAAAGTGCACTCGCAAGTCCAAGTCGAAGTCGAAGTCGAAGTCCCCCTCTGGTGGTGCCTCTGGTTGGTTCGTTGGTTGCTTGCTTTGTGGTGCTGCTCTGTGTGTGACCGCAAAAATGCAAGTGCAAAGCATTCAATTTTTGAACCGCGTTGACTGCAACAAGTTCTTTCAATTTGCCTCGTTGAGGTGCTGCCAGGTGGAGCAGCAGCAGCAGCAGCAGCAGCTTGCAGCAACCTGCGGCAAGAGGGAAACCGAAACAACGACACTATAAAAAACACAAACAACAACAACAGCAACAACAACAACAACCTGCAATTGAAAACTTTGCGCGTGTTTTGGCTCGCATTTTGATTGCCTACAAGCCGTTGCTGTCACTTTGCATTATACGATCGAAAGAGTCCAAGAGTCCAGTCCACCAGTTTGGGGATCGGGTAGAGACAGGGAAGGGAAATGGAAATGGCAATCGCAATGAAGAAGTGTAGAGCGGAGGAGCAGGCAGGAGGAGGCCTTTCGACGAGCGTCAGGCGTCAAGAAACGCATGCAAAACGCGCCAAAGTCCACCAAATTCGTTGGGGTTGTCTCAGGAAGACAGAGAGAGAGAGAGAGAGTGGAGTGTTAGGGATAACACTTCTTTCTCTACCCATAAGAAGGCTTTAGACTTTAGGGAAGAGAAATCTGGCGACAATGACTGGGGGGGACTGTTGTGATTTCCATAGAAAACTCATTGATTACTCCCCCAAAAATGGTATATGAAACCATACATTATATTTAGAATAAGCTTCCATTTCATTGGAATTTCTTGGAGCAGGAAGGGGTTTCTTCTCCACGGGGTGTCCCTCCTCTCATCAAAGGCCTCTTCAGAGGTCATTAATTATTTGCTTGAGCTTTGATTTTCATACGTTTTTCTGGTTTTTTGTGGTCGATTATCGTGCAATTATGTTTCGTTTGATATGCTAATTCCCTCCTCAAAGAAGAACACACACTCACAATTATGCTGTGGCAGACAGTGAACACTGGAAAGAGTGAACAGGGGACACTGGACACTGGAGCTAATTTATGCAGCTCGTGTCACCGATTGATCGATGACTGGGGGCCACCACCACCAGCACCACCAGCACCACTACAATCCACATCATCTGCAGCAGGTGTTAATTGATTTCGTTTGGCTCGTCTTGTAATTTGATTCGTTTGTTTATGACCCGTTCCTTTCTTTCAGCTGGATATTTACCGTTTCGGACCGCCTCGGGGGGCTGGGACTGAACCGATTCGTTTGCCAACTCAATTATGGGGCGATATTCAAGAAGATTTGTTTGGCTGGCAGACACTCGCGTTGTTCAATGAACGAATGAATGAATGGAACTGCTCTACGACTGGGTGGCGCTGGGGCCTTTTCTTCTCTCTTCTGCTGTGCCCCTCGAGACGCGCTCTTTTTTGTTAATTAAGCTACATTTCAGCTACATGGGCAGCTGATGGATTTATGAATAAAGCGCCACCAGCCACCAGCCACCACACACCTCCCCGCACCGCTTCCCGCTACTTCCCAAAAAGAGTACAAATCAAAATCCAAAAACCCAAAAAATCATGAAAAAATAAAACGAATTTGTGATGACACCGAAAGCGCACGGCAAAACACAGTTTTATTTTTTTTTTTTTATTTTATTTGTATATTTTTATTTTTTTGGGGCGTGTCAAAAGAAATCTCCCGAGAAATGAAAAATACAAATAAAAATCCGCGAGAGCTTTTCTGGCCTTAATCGCCACTGGCCCGGCCCGGCCCGGTCCGGCCCGTCCCCAAAGTGGTCGCCAAAGGTCGCCCCGATTGAGTTGTACCTCGTACTCATAGTCGTACTCATAGTCTTACTCGTAGTCGTAGTCGTAGTCGTTGTTGTTGACGTCATGTTAATGTGGCTGCCGATTTTTATGGTCTGGTCTCTGGCCAAGAGCTGCCTCAAACTCCAATCTACAGTCGCATTCGCTGTCTGTCTGCCTGTCTGTCCGTCTGTCTGTCTGCCCGTCTGTCGTTGTCTCTGTGGCGACTGTCGCTAGCAATTAATCTTCGAAAAGTGGCCAGAGATTCATTTAGCTGCAGTTTTTTTGCTTTTTTTATGACAAAAACTTGGCAATCTGTCGAGAATGCTCAGGCTTCATTCACTTTCAATGGCAGAGAGCCTGAGTCTGAGCCTGAGCTTCGGTTGCAGCTTCACTCCCTCTCAATGGCAGCTCTGCCTCCCCCAAAAGCAGCATTGGGGATGGCAGAGTGACACGAGAGTCACGAGAGAGGGGCTGAAGCTGAAGCTTCTCTTTCAATGGCAAATGCTAGCAATGCCCTCGCATCTGGCAATACCCAGGACTCTCTTTCTATGGCAGATGGCAATGCCTTCCGCTCGAGAAGTCACGCTTCCATCACTGTGCATCGTGGCCATCGCATCACCCATTGCTGGTGGCAGTCGCAGCAGTCGCACACACATGATCGATCTCCCTCCCCCTCTTCGGACACCGCCTCCCTCCCACCAGCAACAGCAATCGCTGCCGCTGCTGCTGCGGTGTCCTCGACGCACGCATTAAATTCAAAATGCGTTTCAGCTGCAGCTTTTTTTTTTAGAGACTTTAGTGAAGGTTGCCAGGTGGAGCGCAAGCGCTCGCTGTCCAAACCCAGACCCGGGCCAGGGTTGTCAGGCAGAGCCAAAAAGCAAAACACAACACAAAAAAAGAGAGGCACAAAAAGTGCTGGCTGTGTTGCAGTTGCAGCACTAGCAGCTGTGTGTGGAACTTACCTCGAGACGGGAGTTAGACTTGCGGCTGGACGATCCGTGGACTCTTCGGGGGCATAGTCTGCAAGAGAGCGCAAAAATAGAGGAGAAGATCGTTAGAGATTGAAGATTTTTTGGTTGAGATGCTGCTATGACAAATTGTGGCAGGCAACAGCCACAGCAGCAGCAGATCTCTGTTGCGTGGCAGCCTCGGCTTCGGCTTCAGCTTCAGCTGCTAATTGCTGCGGTAATTAAAGCAGAACACAGCCACAGACGTTTCGATCATTAATCAAAACTGGAAACTGGACAAAACTCTCAGGTCTGGTCTGGCCTGCTCTCTGGTCTGTGGCGTTCATAAATATTTAATGGCCTTATAGGCAAATATTGAGATCGGATCGTGGGGCAGGTATTTCAGGAGGCGAGCGTCTTGCGAGACTGCTTGGCGTTCCATGGATATTCGATCGCATAGACATACTATATATAGATATATTATATATGTAGATACGGCGAGTGCTTGGACTCGTATTTGGCCAACTTTTTCGGACACTGGGACATTGATTGATTGAAGTGTTTTAATATTAGTTACCAAAAAGCACAGCACTGGTTGCCACCCACTAAACGTAAAGGCAAATTAAGTGGGCGTGTCTGCAACCGAAAAAACAGTGGCAGCAGCAGACACACAGAGAGAGAGGGGGAGGGAGAGAGAGAGAGCGAGAGTGGCGGCTGCCTTGTATATCAAAAAGGGAAGCCGCCTGATTGGAAATCGAAGGTAATTCCTGATCGAACCAAAAATTGATTGATGATTCCCGTTACGGATACTCTTTCCAGAGGAGGAGGACGAGGAGGGTATTGCCACAACAATGAAGGCGAGATGCGAGATATTCGAGATGTGAAATTCGATCAAAGGAAGTGTATCACATGCTTCGTTATGGGCAGATAGCAGATTCCTCTCTCTCGTTGTAATTTATTTAAATATATAATCTTTTTTTGTTGCTTATTAATTTCTGAGATAAACGATTTCCAGTAGCAGACAGACAGACAGACAGACAGACACAAATCCCATGTCACATTTGCGATTGTTGCTGCTGCCTTTTTTGGCCAGACAATTGCTATTATTTGCTAATTATTTTGTACAATTTAATCAATTTAATGCAGCAGATCGGAGCCCAGGGGTGCGGGTGCGGGTGCATGATTTGCATAGTGCATGGAGGGGAGGGGGGGAGGAGCGGGGCTGGCTGCTGTTGGGGGCGACTGCTAATTGACAGTAAAATGTGACATGTTGCTGCTGCCACAACTGCAGCAACAACTGCAACGACAGCAACCCTTGCTACTGCTGCACACAACGATTGTGTTTCGTGAGTGAGTGTGTGTGTTGCCACCTGTTGCAATTAGGCATGCAACATGGCATGTTTTGCGGTGGCATATGACCAGCAGCTATGTGGAGCCGCAAGTTTCTGTGTTGCAGCTGCGCGCGCGAGGCGACCTTAACAAATATGCCGCCAACGAAAATCGACAAAAAATCGACAAGAAATCGTAAACCAACAAAAGCAAAACAAAACTTGTTCAAAAAACACACAAAAACAAAAGCAACCCACAAAAATGTTGCCCCAGTGGCAGCCCGCAACGAGTATCTGTATCTCAGTGTCGCAGCTGCCACTGTTGCTGCCACAGCCACTGGACACTCTGCTGCTGCTGCTGCTGCCGCTGCTGATAAACTCTGGCACTGCCTTATCGCACCCCCAACAAGAGGCTGTGCTCCGCATCTTCTCGCTCTCCTCCCATTCTCTTATCTCATGAACCTTGGCCCCAAACGAGGTCTCCCCTCCCAGCTCCAACCCCCCGTATCTCTATCTCTGTATCTGTATCTCGGTGGACCACTCGACTTGCCACTCGAAGCGGTAGCCCATATTCCATTCGATTCGATCTGAAAACTATTCCGAACCACACGCCTACTCACAGAGAAACACAGAAACAACCTCACAGATAAACATCGCTCTGTGGCCTGGCTGGCTGCTGCGTTATTGAAATACGAACGAAATTCGAATGAATTTCAAATGAGAGGAGAGCCCAGAGACTGGAGACCTCTAGAGCAGAGCCCAGGGAAAATGGAAATGGAAATCCATGGAAATCCACTTCTGCGCAGGGAACAAGCGCGTGAGAAACTGATTTTATTTTCTGTTTTTTCGGTCGAATCTAAAATCAGATTCCGATTCCGATTCCGATTTTGAGTGTGTTTCAGCATTTTCTTATATATTTTGTTGTTGTTGTTGCTGTTGTTTTTGGGTTATGGTTATGCTTATGGTTGTGGTTGTGTGTGGCATGCATCTCGTATCTGGAAACCGTTTGACTTTTGCAGTTTAAACTTTCAAATGCAATTAGTTGTGGGGCATAAATTACATAGAGCCGCTGAGAGGGTGGGCGGAGAGAGGGGGGTAGGGGGGAGAGAACTTGCTGCAACCGAAAGACTGACCACAGAAAGAAGCCTGCTATTAAAATGATTGCCACTGGGATGTGGCATGTGGACACCCTCAGAGAGGAGAGCGGCGGGGCAACAAGAGGGATATCGTATCGTATCGTATCGTATCGTTCCACCTACTACAATCAACGAGGCGTGCATGCAACGTAGAAATTGCTACGGCAGCGGCAGCAGCAGCAGCAGCGGCAGCGGCACAAAATTAGCAGCGCGTGCTAAACAATTGCCCCAAGCAGAGGCAGGCAGCAAGCAGCAAGCAGCAGCTATAGCAATAGCAGTGGCAGTGGCAACAACAGTAGCTGCTGTTGCTGCTGCTGCTGCTGCAACACAATACACACCCACAAAACGACAGACGATAGAAACGAGAGCGACGGCAGGGGCTGGGGCTGGTATGGGCAGGCATGCCATGGGGTGGCAAGGGGTGGCAGGGAGGCAGGAGGCACCTACCTTTTTGCATATTGTTTTACAGCTCAAATATGGCGGCAGTGGCAGTGGCAACATTGCTCTAACTCTCGTAATTGCAACAATTTAACGGTCTGTCGCTTGTGCTCTGCGCTTAAGTGTACTTTTGGGGTGCAGGCAGTGCCGCTGTGCCTCTTGCTCTGCCTCTGCCTCTGCCCCTGCCTCTCGCTGTGCCTCCCATCAGTGGCGCGCACTTTTTCGGCCTGCCTACAACTTAATCAGAAAAACTAATTGCATTTGCATAGGACGCATGGGGCATAGACTCCTGCCGCAGAGCCACAGATTGGAGCCAAGTGGCTTCAGTTGCACAGAGACAGAGATAGAGAGAAAGAGAGAGACTGAGGCAAAGGCATGGCCTGGCTTGGCCTGGCCTCGACTGGCTTCGGATGTGGTTTTCAACGCTTCGCTGTGTCAACTTTCAATCAAAAGTCAACAAAAAAACAACACAGTATCTTTCGGAGCTTCCTGGAGGCAGCAGCAGCAGCAGCAGCAGAAGCAGCAACAGCAAACCGCAAGCTGCAAGTTCTTCTCCTAGCGGGTGCCTGTGCCTCTCCAGAGGTGGCCGCATGTCCGCTCGACCGTGGGAGCCACCGCCCGAGTAAAGAGTAAATTAAAAACGCAGACACAGGAGTATCGTACGAGCTGTGTATCCATGAGATACACACACACACACAAACACACACAGATACTAAGGCGAAAATACGCAGCTCACATTCTAATTTATATGAAGAGAAAAGGAAGACAGCAGACTGGACGCCCGCGCAGGCGTACGGCTACGCATTTTTGCACGAAGATCTCGCCAGAGTCCAGTGTCAGCTCCAGAGTCCAGAGCGAGAGCGAGAGGAGGAGACTCCATCCCCTGATGGATCACCGTAGATAAGCGAATCTTGCAGATAATCGCATCACTCACTGAGGCACAGAGGCACAGAGACAGAGGCACAGAGGCACAGAGGCTGCTGCATCCTCTGTGGCAGGTTGAAGACCCAAAGTCTCCGAGTCGTCCCCGAGACATGCAATAATTTTCAAACAGCAGAGCAGACAGAGAGCCACGGCCAGCCACAGTGCCACAGTGCCACAGCGAGGCCTCCTCTTGATGATGCATGACAGTGACAGTGCGTTGCAGTTGTTGTTGCAGTTGATGTTGCTGTTGCTGCTGTTGTTGCACTGACATTAAGCATGTTGCAAACAGACGCGGCACAAACCTGACAATAAGTCCTGGCTGGCTGGCTGCGGGCTGACTGACTGCCGGCTGGCTGCCGGGTGCTGCTGCTGCTGCTGCAGCGAATTGTGGGTGCTTCGAAAATTAGCCACAAAACTTATTTTCATGGTTGATCTGGCGGCCAGAAGGAGAGGCAACTTTACAGCCGCATCGAATGCCACCGATGCCCCAACGAATCACAGCCTCCTGTCGCTCTCTCCCCCTCTCCCTCGCTCTCTCTGTGGCATTCTCTGTGGCATTCTCCTTCCGAAAAACAATTAAAATTAAAATTCATGGCTAATTGATTTTTGAACCGAAAAATCCATTCTAAACTTCAGATTCACAATATTTGGGGACGGGAGGGGGCGGGTAATACTCTCACCAAAAGACTCTCTCTCTCTCTCTCCATATCTCTGGAGAGTGGCAGGGGGCGGGGGGGGCAGAGGCAACCAAATAAAGCTGGCGCCAGTCGTCAGGTGGGAAGCTGATAAAAATCACGCTGCCGCGGGTCTCTCTCTACCTGGAGAGAGAGGATGGGGCATCTGTGTGGCTGCCCCTCGAGGGTAAAGAGTTTTTTGTTTTTGTTGTTTTTTTTTCTTATTTTTTTATGTCTAGCCACCGACGCAGTTGCAAGAGGCAACCGTCAACGGGGCATCATCATTATCATCATTAAAATGTCAGTTAATAATTTCTACCTTATATGCCCCACAGTGGCCTGTACCTTGCCCCCCACCCACCGCCTCTCCCGTTGCAGCTCCCCCGCTCCCCCGCAGTGCTCCATTGCTTTGAGTATTTTTGAGTGGTTTTTTCCAGTTTCTTGCGTTTTACAACAGTCAAGAGAGAGAGAGAGAGAGAGAGGGAGATGGGCTCCGCGCCGCTCCTCTCCTTGGCTGGGGCTATGTTTTTCTTGGCTACCTGTGGCCCTGCGTGGATGCATGCCCCTTGGGTGGCCCACCACTCCTGCCACTCTTGCCACTGACCTTATTTCCCCCGCGTGTCAGCGAGGGACAGAGAGGGAGAGATGATCCTTTCGCTCTGGTTGCAAGTGCCACAAGTTCGTTTCTTAAGTCTTTTGTTCGTCGACGAAAATGTGAAAAATGTTGAAAATTGCGCGAGCAATATCCACAATAAGTATTTAAGTAGCCTGCCACTTGAGGCAGGCTGGGGCTGTGGCTGCTGCTGTTGCTGTTGCAAGTTGGTTTCTGCTGCTGCTGCTGCTGCTGCTTGTTGCACCTGCAGACAATTGCTAATAATTATTTATGCGGCCCAGGCTAAGGCGGCCTCGACGGCAACGGCAGGCTGCAGCTTGCAGCTAGAGAAGCTGCCACCGCCGCTGCCAGCCTGCCACTTGGCATTGGCTACTGTGCAGCCAGCAACCCCTCCTTACCACTGCCGCCCCCCCTCCCCACTCTACCCCTCTCCACCCCTCTGCAACGCGGCTCATCAGGCAGTTAATGACCAGTCGACGTGGTCATCGCCATCGGAGTCCCAGTGGCAGCCACAGCAGCAACAGCAACAGCAACAGCCAGAGCAACAGCAGCGACAGCGGCAGCCTCATGACTCCATAATTATGTACACAGATGGAGGAGATACACAGACACACAGACACAGATGCAGACACAGAGATACAGATGCAGATATGTACATATAGATACAGCAAAAAGCTGTAAAGCAGATACAGAAAGCAACTGCATTTTTGCCTCCATTGGTGGGTGGAGCATCACGCCTTTTGCCGCTTGAGGCACCCTGCCCAACCCCCTACCCCCAACCCCCAACCCCTTTGTTGCTCGAACTCTTCATAAAAGTTGTTCTCTATATTCTCTATATCGTTGTAAATCTTTTAGAGCTAGATATATCCTTTCTGATGAAACTTACAACCGAAACTCAATCCGAATGAAAGTATCTATAAGATTGCAAGCGAAAAGTATAGTTTCAAAGGCTACATAAAGGTGTAGGGGTTATCCATTTCCATTCCAATCAACAATTCCACATTTCTCGCATAATTTTCATGAAAATAGCATGCATATTTCTGCCATAGATATCATGTGTGTGTGTGTGTGTGTGTGTGTGTATGTGTGTGTCTTCAAGGGTATCCAAGGCCTCGGTATCCTTTGCTATCTATGTTTGTATCTTTTCCTAGGCGACTGCTGCTAATTTAATAATATTTTGTTACTTTATAGGCCGAAGCGACAAGCTTGTTTACAAGCACCAAACATGCAACATGCAACAACCACTTTAATGGCGAAACAAACGAAGGAAAATCAAAGAGAAACTTCGGGGGAAAGAGACAGAGACACAGAGAGAGAGAGAGAGAGAGAGAGAGAGAGAGCGAGAGCAAGAGAGAGAGGGGGGGGGGTGAGTAGGAGACAAGGCTCTTTAGCATTTTGCACAACTGCTTGCAACACAATGCGGTCGTAAGTTGTGGCATTTTGCGCACTTCCTGTCGGCTGTCCGACTGTCCGACTGTTCGGCTGTCGTTCCTCCTCCTCCTCCTCCTTCTGCTGCTTCTCCTGCTTCTTCTTCTTCTGCTTCATCACCGACTTCTCCCCCACTTTGTGGGGCATGTCTTTTTCTGTTGTGTCTGTTGTGGCTGCCACACGCACGCATTGCAGTTGTTTTTTTTTGTTTTTGCATAAACGTTAACTCGTTAACTTCTTGTGCCGCAAGTGCGGCGGCAAGTGTTGGTTGCACTGCCATTCCATTTTCACTCTGATTTTCCATTTCCACTTTTCACTTTTTACCCGCCACCGCCACCAACACCACCCCCACCATGCCACACCATGCCACACCATGCCACACCATGCCACACGCCCCTCCATGACACATAGACACATTTTAGTGTCCTGTTCCTGGGGCTCGTTCGCGTTCGCTCGTTGCATGCGATTAAGTTTTGTAATTTGATTGCAGTCGGGCCCTGTACGAGTGTATCTGTAGCTGTGTATCTCACAGATACTTTCGTTTGGGGCCGGGCCCAAGCCTGTGCAAACTTTGTCCTTTGGCGCGGAGCGGCGTGACGCTGCTGCTGCTGCTGCTGCCGCTGCCGCTGGCTTGCGTGTCTGTCTGCTAATTGAAAGGGGAAAGGAATCCAAGGAATCAAAGGGAACATCTGGGAATATACTTGTCTGCGTTAACCCTCCAGTGACACTAAACGGTTGAGCGGAATCAAGGGGTTAAGGAGGTTAAGGGGTGAAGGGCTAGTGCCGAATCATTGCATTCCTCCTTCCCTGGCATTTCCTGCTTAGGCTTAGGCGGCATGCCCCTTCCTTTCCTTCAGATGCAATTAGCTGCTGTGAGAAAATATCTCTGTTTAATCCCTGATGTGTGCGTGTGTGTGTGTGTTCTTGCAACATCATCTAATCGAATCAAATGTGGAGGCAGGCTACATTTTGGGGGCAACTTGCGTAATAACTTCCGTTGTGGCGGCGGTACATTCACATTCGATTTGCTGCCGCTGCTGCTGCATCTTTCAATTAAATCAATTCCCTGGCTAATCAGAACCCCCTCCCCGCCCTCTCTTGCGTTCGTTGCATATCCGCTTTGGTGGGTTTCGTCAGCAGCATCAGCATCAGCATCGTCATCATGCCACACCACACCATCCTTTGCGCAGTCATTATCCCAATCTCTCTCTATCTCTTTTTTGTTCTGCATTCGAATGGGGATCGTATGGGGATCTGTTCTGTTCTGTTCTGTTCGGATCGGATCGGTTCTGTTCTCTCTTCTTTCTGTGTTCGTTTTTGGACCAGTTTGACAGGTGTTTTCTTGCCGCCAGCGGACTTCAAGCTCAATTCTATGCGACGTCTGCGCCTGTTCTTCTTATATATTTCTTTTTTCTCTTCTTTTTTTGGTTTTTGTTTCTTCACTTGTTCCACTGTCTTGCTGTTTATTTGTTTTGGCTCTCAGTTCTCTCAGACGAGGGGGGATGGTAGTGGGGGGGGGATTGGTGGGAGGAGGAGGGCTCTTTCGGCTCTTTGGATCGGTCGTGTGGCGTCGGCGTCGGCGGATGCAAGCGGTTCTACTCGTATTTTAAATACGCTCTGACATCACAGAGCAGAGAATCTCCATCTCGCATCTCCACATCTGTATCTCCTTCGCCTCGCCTCGCCTCGCCCCGTCTCTCTTTCTCTTTCGTCGTCTCTGCTTTAATTATAATTTATCTGACTTGTGCCTTAGTCGTCGTCGTCGTCGTCGCCGTCGTCGTCGTCGTCGCTGTCGTCGTCGTCGTCGTTCGGCGGCATCCATCGACGACATCCACATCCACATCCAGAGCCGTGAGCGTATCTCAAAGTTTTTGACTTTTATCTGCTGCTGAATTGATGAGTATATAATAAGACTTTATTGGTCGAAAAGCGGCTTTCAGGAATTTCAGTTTCACTCAAGTGGCACAAGGGGCACCAGGGGCATGTGTCCTCTTTTGTGCGCCCCTTCCGTCTCAGCCGTCTCTCTCCTGTCGCCCTGTCGTGGGTGTCTCCTCGCATTCTCTTCTCCTTCTGCGGATTGGTTCGGTAGATGTCCTTTGGGGCAAGAGCGTGAGAAACATTTCGATTCGATTCGATGCGATTCGATGTGCCACCCCCTCCCCTCCCCATTCTCTGCCCTTCTCTGTGGTTTGCCCTGGCAATGCATTTCTCTTGTTGCCACACAAACAAAAACAACAACAAAAAAGGGGCAAGCAACAACAAACAGCGCGTATGCATTGGAATTTAAGACTTGCCACAGTCCCTGCCTACCACTGCCACTCTCTGTCTCTCTCTGCTTCTACCACCTTTTTTGTGGGGATTTTTTTGCAACAAACGGAAATCAGTTTGCCACTCAACAGGCTTCCCTTTTTTTCCCGTGTGGGGGTTTTTTTTCGGGGGCACAGTAAACCAAAGTAGAGGGTGCCTGCCCCAGAGAAAGAGAGAGAGAGAGAGAGAGGCTCACACGTGCCAGCCATTCATTCAGCAATATTCAAGATTCAAGCAACAAACAACAAACATTCATAAGACGAATGGATGGGGGATTTATGCATAAACATAATAATAACAAATAATTTGCATATTCATTTCAAGATCGGATCGGATTGGATCTCTCTTTCTGTCTCACTCTCTGCAGAGAGATACTATATATAGAAAGGTGACTGTAAAAACTGTAAATATAATCGCTTAACAAATTTATGATTAAATGGGGAAGATCTACAAGGCCTCCACTCCGCCTCTATCGAACATTGTCCATTGTCATCCCAGCGATTGGGTGCCTGCCCCAGCCCCAGCCCAAGCCGCAGCCTCTGCCTCTGCCTGACCATTGTTTGGCAGCAGAGGAGGAATCCCAAAGATGCTTTAGTAACACTTTTCCCTCACCCAAGAGAGGGGGTAGAGTCAGGGGTAGGGGCAGGGGTAGGGCGGCTTGAGCGGCTTACACTTTGTTTACAATGTTGTCTCCACCTTCCACCTTCCAACTCCCGCTCCTCCTCCTCTGCCGTTTGCTGCTGCGTCAATATTGATCCATAAATAACACACAGATCTCCCCCGAGCCGCCCAAGCCGCCCAAACCGACCACCGACATTAGACGCAAAAGAAGACGCAATCTTCTGGCGGAGTCCGCAGAGCTCTCTCTGGTCACGTCTCAAGTGAAAATGGTTTTTAAGTGGAGGCGAATGTCTAGTGAAAATTAAACTGTCCCTTGGGGTGCCATTGCTGTTCCCGCTGGCTCCCCCCCGTACCTGTTCCAGCGAGAGAGGGGCCAAAACTTTGGCGGACAACTTCTTTAGAGCCCTTCGTCGAGGATGAAATGCCGCTCTTAAGACACAGAACCAAACCGATCCGAACCGAACCGAACCCAAAAACCGAAAAGTGTCAACTCTAATTGCCTTTTGGCTTGTCCGCCCCAAAGGAGAGAAGAAGAGTCTGTGTCCGCAGGGCAGAGAGAGAGTGGCAGAGAGGGAGAGAGAGAGCGGAGTATGGTATGAGTGAGTAGGGAATGCAGATGCTGCCTGTCTGCCCGTCTGCCTGCCTCCCCCAACCCCCACCAAGAGTCGGCACTCTTTGGGCTGTTGGTCTGCTGATCTGCTGGTCATTCCGTCGTTTCGGCGTTCCGTCGCTCCGTCGCTCCGTCCGGTTGTCAAATATTTAACATTGACTTTGGCTTGCGCTTGCGCAAATACTAATAAAATTTCGGTTAATTTTCGTTCCACACTTCGTACATCTTTTATTTATTTGCTGTTTGCTGTTCGAGCACTCGACTGTAATGGATTTGTTGGCATGAAGATATTTCATCTTTTTCGTCTCCCTCCCTCTCTGCCTCTCACTCTCTCACTCAGTTTTTTTCTGTTTTTTTTTGGAAACCACTTGGAAGGAAAGTCGGAGTTTGAGACAATGGGGCTGGCGGCATTACATTACATAAATTAGGCAGCCGCCAAAGTGTTTGCCTTAAAAGAGATTCCCCACTGAAGAGGGAGGGTGGCCCCCACCCCCACCCCCTCCTACAACTACATCTACATCTACATCTACAGCTCTTTAGATGCCACAAAACAAGTTCCACCCCTGAGCAAAAGTGGAGCTCGTAAAGAACTATTACAATTAAGTTTTATGCGACAGACATTTCCATGTGCAGTGCTTATAAAATGCACTAAAATATTGCCCCCTCCCCCCCCTCATCGCCAACAGGTTTTCATCTGTGCTTCAGTCTAATCAGAGCTCAACTGTGTGTGTGTGTGTGTGGAGTAGTGTGTGTGAAGTGGTGTCTTTCCTCGTGACTCAGACACAAAAAAAAAACACCGACTGACTGACTCTTTTATGCAATCCGTTTGTCGTATATTTCCCAATATAAACCACCCACCCACCACCCACCGAGTGGCTAGCTGGTTATCAGCTGGCCCGCACTTATCAGACCACCCCCTCCTCCCCAGGCCTCACCCCTCCTCTCGGAGGGGCAGTCGTCTAATAAATAGAATTGTTTTTTATAGTCGCAAAGAAGAAATTCATGAATTGCGACTCGAGTTGTGACGTAAATCGAAGGCCTTCCTTCCTCCTTCATATGCTGCCGCCTCCCGCCTCCCGCCTCCCGCCTGCCGCCTGCCACCTCTATCTATCTGTGTGGATCGTGCGGCTATATGCGTATATATAGGCCCCCGCTGATAAGCCACACCACACCACATCACATCACACTGACCATGTGCGGTGGGTGGGCCCCGCAATCGTCCCACAATCTCAATCTCCCAAGGAATACGAATACGATTTCCCCCCCGCACCCCACACCCGTTGCGACGCGTCGCCCAATTCCGATTCCGTTCCGACTTTGTTTTCGTTTTTTCGCTTGGGATTTACTTGATTCTTGCGTTTGTTTGCCGCCCCCTCTCACTCGCTCTCTCTCTCCCACTCTCGCTCTCTAGTACTAGCACTAGTACTAGTAGGTACTAGTATTTGTTCCTCTTTAATGCTCATTCAATCCCTAATCAGCGATCTATGTAGTCCAATGACGTTAATTGAAACTACTCGAGATTAAAGCGTTGTTTTCAAGTGCTGCGGTAAGCGGTAAGCGTTCCAAGTATTCCAATAGAATCGAATGCTATATGCTATGACTACATGACTATATGGTGTGGTGTGCCAAAACCATTTGAATATCCCCTTCCCTAACCCCACTCTCATGTAAGCAGAAGAGTTCCCACTGGCCTGCCCTATCGCTGGCCCAAATGCCAACCGAAAAACCTCAGACAGGACGTTGTGGCCGTTGCTGATAAACTGTTTAGCATGGGAACAATTTCTACCGCAAAAGACAAGGCGCAAGTCGCACACCACATGGTTGCGTTTTTCCATGGAATTCCACATAGTCCACATATAATATATGTATGTTTTGTGTCTGATTTAATTTCTGATGCTAATTGAAGGGGTGGTGTGATGCCCACCGCACGGAGATCAGTGCTTTGATCACCGATCTCCCATTGGGAGATCCCTCGCCGGGGTCTCTCTTGCTCTTGCTCTTGCTCTTCTTCTTTTTCGTCGTTTGGGGTGGGGGCTCTAATGAAAAACAAAACGTTTATCAAATGCATGATAACAACGCATGTCCCCGCACCAGGGTCGCGCTCGGATCAGTCAGCCCCCCCTATCATATGTCGGATACGATACTCAGTCTGTCTGTGTGTCTGTCTGTGTGTCTGTCCCCCTGGTGCCTGCCACAAAGGTGTTAAACTCTTTGCAACTATTGGGGCAGACGCTTCGTTGTGTCGATTGTCTCTTTGTTTTATTGTTTAACGCATTCTAATTAACATCTCTCCGATCTTCCCCCATCTCTAGATGGGATCTGTCTCGCCGTCTCCATCACCATTTCCTTTGCTGATTGTCTCTCTCTCTCTCTCTCTGTCTCTCTCTGTCTCTGTTTTTGTTGCTGTTAACGCACACGTGATGATTGAATTTTAATTTTAGCCTCTCCTCTGCTTTGTGTGGCCTGCCCCCTGCCTAACCCCCCCGCCCGTGTAACCCCTGTTAATGTAACGCCTAACCTCTAGAGGTCTCTTGGGGTCTGTCTCCAGCACGCCCCGCCCCCCTCCGCCCCGCTACACTCGGTGGGGAGAGACCTTCTCTCCCGAGGCACGACTAATCCAAATCAAATGGCTTCTCCAAATCAATTCGTTTTCAATCGTTTAAAGTTAATTAACGCGCCAGAATTTTTATTTCACTTTACACACACACACACACGCACACAAGCACACACATTCCTCTCTCTCCCTCCCACCCCTCTACTGCCAGCCGCTTCTCCTTTTTCTCGCCTCCTTTTGTTACATGCCTTTTGTTTTGCTGTAAATTTATTTTATGTTTTTTTTTCTTAGTCGCTTTTTTTTGTATTTTTTTTCTGTATTGTGTGCATTTTTTTCTTTAGTTTTTTTTTTGTTTTTTTTTTTGTATTTTGTATTTTGCTTCCAACGTCTCAATTTCAATGCGCGCTCTTTTGTTGTTCCTCTTTTTTTTCTCTTTTTTTTTTTGGCTTGTATTAAAATTGTTAATTTAAGGCTGTGTCTGAAATAAATTAACCAATGAACCAGAGACCCCAAAGTCCCCCACCGACCGACCAACCGACCGACCGCCCGCCCGTCTTGTGGGAGGGAAAGAGCAAGAACTAGAGCGGGTTGCCGAGGGGGAGGTGGCAGTGGAGGTGGCACTGGAAGTGGAGTGGATTGGGCTGTTGCTTGCTGGTGCTGGTGCTGGGGTGGTGTGTTTTTGTATGAAAATGCAAATTTCACATTGACGTTGGAACGGGGAGCGTAGGAACAGTAGGAACAGTAGGACCCCGTTTTGGAAATGGCGTTGCACGTCGCAGTGCGCGGGTGATGGGTGATACGACCTCCCCCTACTGCCAGTGCCACTGCCACTTCCACTCCTGCCTGGTGGCTGCTGCCTGCTGCCCACTGCCTGCTTTATATGCCACAAGCAGTGGCTGCTGGCAGTGGCAGACGTCTCTCCGTTCATCATATATGGCTCGGTGCGTATAAAGCCAGAAGGAGCAGAGCAGACCAGCAGCAAAGAGCGAGCGATCCGAGATCCGAGATCCGAGACATCATCGGGCATTCGATCGATCGATCGATCGACTCGACTCGTCTCGTCTCGACGACACAGCCAGAGTAAAACAGTGAAAAAATCACTTGGCAGAGTCGCGCGCGACATATTGAGAAATGTGCAATAGCCTAATGTCCATTTAAGGCATCACTTTTCATGGCAAGTTGCATTTATCGCTGATCGAATCGGATCGTAGAAGATCGTACGGCAGGGGGGAGTGTGGTGTGGTGTGGTGGGTGAGCGATGATCGCCGCTGTCTCGTCCGCAAGGCAATCGATCAAACAGTCCGAGTCTCCGAGTATTCGAGTATTCGAGTATCCAAGCAGAGAAGGAAAACTCTGATGGAAAACTCGCAAGGAAAGTCTAGATTTTCTTTTTCGAGGGCTGTTGGGGGCTGCACAAAAATCGCATGCTAATTGTGAGAAAAGGTGTGAGAGATCGATAACGAAAAAACACCAGAGATAGAGAGAGAGAGGAGAGGCGGGTTATGCAGGAGGGAGGGGAGCCTTCTTTTTGTAGGAGTTCCAAAAGAGGAACACAACATCGATCCGAACCTCGCCTCTACTCTGCCGCCCCCCTGGATGCCACTGGGAAAGAGGCAGAGTCTGTGTGCTACAGCGTTGCGTCTTGCCTTTAAATGGTATAAATTACCAATGAATGACATACGATTTAATTGCCTCTCGACTAAGCAGCAAGCAGCAAGCAGCGAGTTGCAAGTTGCAACTTGTGCTGCTGCATACAGAATACAGATCAGACGTTGTGTTGCATGCAACTCCTCTTGTTTGCTGTCGTTTGCCGTTGCTGGGAATTAATTAATATTGCACTTTTGAAGCGCGTGCATACAAATTTGTCAAGAGATCGAAAGAGGCTGTGGCAGTGGCAATGGCAGTGCCAGAGGCAGAGGCAGCCTGTTCTTGCAGCTTCAGGTGTAGACGACAATTGGCATAGTTCACATAAAGAGAGGCTGCGGCTGAGGCTGAGGCAGAGATTAATATGGCCAGCAATGGCAATTAAAATTGTCCAAATGGAAGACTAACTAGGAATGGAACTAAGACTAGAACTAAAGAGCTCAAAAGTGTGTGTCGAGGCTGAGGCTAAGGCTAAGGCTGAGGCTGGGGCTAAGGCTAAGGGTCCCTCTCGACACCACACCATCGCTCATCGCGCATCGCGCATCTCACATCTATCGATCCTCTGCTCTCCTCTGTTTGTGCGTCAATTTGCCTCTCTCTCTCTGCTGGGCACACGATCCAATCTCGATCGAGGCTCGATCTGAACAATCAGCGATGTCAAGTCAAGTCGTTCCACGGATTGACGTCAATTCCTGCTTTCCGTACCGTACCGCATCGTCTGCTGATTGGAGGAGCATCAGCATCAGCATCATCATCATCTATGAGGGGGGCCTGTTGTTCTGCTGATATGAATTCTCTCCAATCTCCAATCATTCATAGGTGCAATCCATGCATACACACACACAGAGAGAGATACACACACGTATACACATATTCATATTCATATTCAGATTCCTATTCCTATATATATTGGATGGCTGATATTACGCTGATATTGCGCGGCCGTAAAACGATCTACTGGCTCGGGTAATTAGATCTATAATATTTTGACACATTTTTGCTCAGCTTTGCTGAGGCAAGCAATTGATTGACTAACTTCTGAAGTGACTGAGTGATTGAGTGAGTGAGTGATTGAGTGACTGAGTGATTGCTTGATTGTGTGTGTAAGCTCTGTCGTCTCTGTCCCTGCCGTCGGTAAACTGCGGCGTCGATCACTTACCTCTTTTTGCTTTTGCTTCTGCTTTTGCGTCTGCTTTTGCTTTTGCTTTTGGTTTTGTTTTGATGATGATCTCCAAGATGATTATCCAAGCATTATCCAAATGGTGGAACTCTGTAACTGTAACTGGAGCTGGAGCTGGAGCTGGTTGCTGGAGCTTGAGCTTGAGATGACGGCCCTCTGGCGATCAACGGCGTTCGTGCACATTTAACAATTATTCGAATAATTCTCTAAATTGCTAATATATCTCAAAAAAATATCACACTCTTTTTTCGTTTTGTTTTGTTTTGTTTTGTTTGCTTTTGCTATGCTTTTTTCTTTTGCCAACATACAGCATACATGTGCATGTGTATGTGTATGCGTGTTGCGTGTTTAACGGGGAAGTATTACGGGGAGTGATTACGGGATTACTGCTGCTCTGTGACGACGGCTGTGTGTGCGATGAGGCCTTCCATTTTAATTGATATAAATATCATAATCATAATCATAATATCGTATTCATTTCATACGCTATTTCAATGGATTTCCGCTCTTTCTTTGTATATTTCTTTTTTTTGGTAAGACACTTTTTTGATGGACAAAATATATTTCAAAAACAAAAAAAAACAACACACTTTTCTGATTTCTGATTTGCACTTCACAAAAAAATGAATGAGGGTTTGTGAATTTTCATGGGTTGGTAATTGGTAATTGGGTAATCGTTTCTTCAGTACGTTGCACGCGCGATCATTGATTGGGTTTGGTGTTGCAGTGGCAGTTGCAGTTGCAACTTCGTTCGTGTTCTGTTCTCTTGGATACGAGAAGTCGCGCCTTCTCCGTCTCGTCGCGTCAACGTGCGAATAACAAATAACACGAAAACGTTGGAACAAATTTTCACAGCAAAGAGATTTTCCCGACGTCGCGTCGTCGTCGTCGTCGTCGTTGCCAGCGTCGGCGTCGGCTTCGGCTGCGCTTCGGGGGCTGCACCAACACCAACGCACAGGAACTACCAACCACCACCAACACTCGCACCACCACCACCACAGCAGCGGCGGCAGCAGCAGTAGCAGTAGCAGTGGCAGCCGCAGCAGCAGCAGCAGCCGCAACAACTCTCAGTTGAGAGCGAGTGAGGGAGAGAGGATGAGGGACTGCAACTGCAGTTGTTGCACGCACAAATCTCAAAGATACGAAGCGAATGTTTTTTTTTGGGGCGGGGGCGAGGGCGGGGGGCTCACAATCTAAGACGAGGCTCGGCTCGCGCGATGCTTCGTTTGTGCGACGGCTCTGGGGACTGGGCAGCAGCGGCAGTTTGGATTGTGTGTGGAGCGTGGAGCGCGTGCGGGCCTCTTGACGTTGGAACCTGAACCGAGACACTGAACCAGCAGGCAGGCAGCAAGAAACTGGCGCAAGGCAGCAGCGGCCTTTTCTAAGTAGAATCGAAGACCGAGCACACGCATACTGGCACACACACTCACACACACACAGAGGCACTTCCATGAACACACACACACACACTCGTCGTTTACCAACACCACTGCAGAAGTGAGTGAGTGGCCTCTCATTCGCCGGATAAAGTGGTGGGAGAGTGAGACCAAGTGAGAGAGAGAGAGAGGGAGAGCGAGAGAGTGAGAGAGGGAGAGGGAGGGAGAGAGCAGGGCTCCCCAGTAGCACGTGGGAGCCAGCTCGGAATCGGAAAACAGCTGTTGTTGTGGTGGAGTCAAAGTATTGGTGCAGCAGCAGCAGTGGCTATAACTGTGGCTGTGGGAGCTGCTCTTGGAGCCTCCTCGGCATTGGCATCGGGCGTCGGGCGTCGGGCATCGGAATCGGTGTCGGCGTTGGAGTCTCGTATCTCGGTATCGGTGGTACGGTATCGGTGTCTCGGTTTCTCGGTGTTGGCGGAGCCGTTGTCGTTGTCGTTGTCGGCGTCGGTGGCGACTCCCCCATATCCATCCGACGGCGGCCGTTGTAGTTGTTGTTTATGGCTGCGTGGGCTTCTAATTGCTCAAAACTCTATGCCAATGGGGGGACTCGGCTGCATTTGGCGCTTTTGCCGTTTGCTGTTTGCCTTTCGCTGTTTTGCTTTTGCTGTTTTGCTTTTGCTTTGTTATTGTTGTTGCTCGCCAAAGCGAGCTCCGAATAGGCGCCTCCCACTTTGCGGCTTTTGCGGATTATATAATGCTCGTACTCGTACTCGAACTCGTAGGAGAAACGACAGGAAAGGCTGAAAGACATCTATGGCATACTTTATGTGTGGCAACACCATATCCACAGCATTCTAGGACTTTTCAACCCAATAAGATACACTTTCAGAGTATCTTTGAGGTGTGTGATCATACCTCAAAGATACTTTGAAAATGGGCTGTTACAATATGTTTAAATAACTTTCAGATACTTCTGGGATTCCAGCAAGCAGCAATTTAAGCTTAAAGATTGTTTTTCAAAGGCTTATTAGAGAAGGTTAATGAACTACATATAACGGTTTATGTATAGCTATACAAAATATCTCATCCAATTTACTTTCCAGTCGTAAATGCTTTTTCCAAAGTGTGAGACTCTTTTAGATACTATTTCTAGAGCTAAATGACGATTAAATGACGATTAAATGACATTTTTACTTCGAGATACTGTTTCTTTAGCTACAGAGCTAGCTGCTGCCACTAAAAGATACATTTTGTATCGTTTATATGCCTAAGGGATCATCAGATACACTTGCAAGTTTCGAATTTACTACAAACCCTGCAAGGATGCAATTTAATCTAATAAATGCTTGAGCTCTCTATTTGTTCCGACTGCCAGATACAATTGAGTTGGCAGATACAATTGTATCTTTTGAGGCATTGATAGTACCATTAGGAGGCATTACAGAGCGGAATGTAATGAATGGTAAAACAAAAGAAACCTACTTATATCTCAAAGATACACTCGCATATCCCATGCTCTCAAATCACATCACATTATACGAAAATCTGTGATGATTGACTCTCGAGCTGCGACCACGACAATGGCCGGATAAAATGCACGGATAAAACGAGGCGCGCGCTCTCTCAAGTACCACACACACGGATAACTCTCGCGCTCGCTCTCGCTCCCTCGCTCGCTCTCTCTCTCTCTCTGTGGACAAATGCCGGCAAAACAACTTCAGCCTGAACTTGAAATGAAATGCCGATGCAGAGCGAGCTCTCTCTATCCCTCTCTCGGGTGTTGCGCTCTTTTCGTGTGTGTGTGTGTGTGTGTGCGTGTGTGTACGTGCATCCGCAGCTGCCGAATGCTGCTCGAGTAGCTGTATCCGTGTATCTGTGCATCTGTGTGTTGACAAAACACAAAAATAAAAAGCGGCAGCAGCGGAGGCAAAACCAAAGGCATGCCGCAGCGGCAGCGGCAGCAGCAGCAGCAGAAACGGCAGCGGCGACGGCGGCAACAATACAATTTGTGAATGAACGAATAGTAGCACACCAACACCAGCGCGCCACTCACACAGACACAGACACACACACACTCGCTCACTCCCCTGCTGCGGTGGTGTGCGTGGATTGTGGGCAGGGAAATAAAAACGAGACGCGAAACGCGTTTACGCGATTCGTACAGAAATTTTGTTGGTCGCGAACAAGCGGCGGCAGCCAGCGGCAGCAGCCGAATGTAGGTGTACGCGAGAGACTTTATGCAGATGTATCTGTCTCGTATATGTGTATATGTATGTATGTATATGCTGTCTGTGTGTGTGGCAGTTGTGGGATGGGGTGTTGTGTATTGGAACCCCTACATTCACACAACTACAACAATAAATTATTGAAATGAGAAGGCGACAAAACCAAAATGGTGTAGGCCAAGTGGCCAAGAGATCGCACGGCCACTAGATCTCGGGCGGGGTGGCCAGAGGGCGGGAGGGCGGCAGATAGCAGATAGCAGCCAACACACACAATCCGACAGATTGACAGACAGAACTGATTTGTTGATGAAGTCTGCTGCCGTCTTGGCCGCTCCGTTCCAGCTGCTGCCACCCACCCCCCACCGCCACTCGAGTGCCGATCGGCTGTCGTGTGGGGTGGCCTGGCCTGGCAGTAGTGCATTTGCAAGCACATTTCATTTCAGTGTCCCTCTGCCCTGCCCTGCCCTGCCCTGCCTATGCCTGCCACAGAACGAAGGCCCCGGCATCAAGGCAAAGGCAAAGGCAAAGGTAAAGGTAAAAGTTCTCAGATCTCCTGCGAATCACTGCAGCTGCTAAGGAATTTCTCTGAAGAGATTCCTTCAGCCTTTTGTATCCGAAATCTTCCCACGGTTCTGCGTCCCAGCGTCGTCATCGTGATCGTCGTCGCCCTCTCAGCCCTGCCATTGTGTTGCCGCGGCCACCCCATCAGCAGCACCGCCGCCCGCCACCACCACCACCAACATCATCACCATCACCACCACCACCCGACGAAGGGCGAACCACCCCACCAGAGAACACAGAGAGATCCCGTTGTGTGCCGCACAGCCCAACCCCCGTACTATTTTGGCGGGAAATCTGCTGACGATCTCGTCTTGAGGCAAGTTTCTCAAACAAAAGGCGCAAGATCGCGGGGATTTTGTGGCCTGAGGCAACATTCACTCCACCCCACTCCACTCCACTCCACCCAAGGCGAAGGAAGCCACCCCTGGTGGCATAGCTTTACTCGTACCCTACCTGAGCCTCCTGCTGCTCCTTTTTTGGGCCTTGCCTACTGCCTCCTTCTACCATTTGGCATGCCACCTCCTCCTCCTCCTCCTCCTGCTGGCTTTTCTGTGGTTCTGATTCTCTGATTTCCCTCGAAGCATAACGCTTCCCTTTGGCCCTAATGATGGCCATGGCATCGCGATGGGAGGGCGACAGCCAGCGGCAAGAAATGCGTTGTTGGCGTCGCCGGTCTGTGACTTTTCCATTCATTAGAATCGAACTTCAGGCCGAAACAAAACACAATTTTCAATTAAGCGCACGCAAAAAAAACAAAAAAAAAGTGAGGCGCGATTTGCATTTGCCACTGCAACGGAAACAGCAACTGCTGCATCTGCCACTGTCACTGCCACTGCCACTGCCACTTCCACTGTGGCAATAACCATAAAAGCGAATGACAACGAGGTGACGCCAGCAAGAGATTAGAGGAGCAGAGGAGCCGTGGAGCAGCTCCTCCCGGGGTCAGGCGCCAATTAAAAAATCTAATTTGCATGCGCCTCTGAGGCAGATTCCCACGGATAAGCAGGCAACGGGGGCATCTCTATCTCCTCCTCCTCCTCCTCCAGATGGAGGAGACTTACACGTGTTAGGCCAGAGATTTATTTGCAACAGCTGCATGGACGGGTAAACCGTTAAGAAGTCAACTGTAGAGCGGATTTATGGGCAACCAAAACTGAATTAAAATAAAATATAAAGCTCAAGTTTGGATGAGGAAAGAAAACTATGAAAATGGAAAGAAAAGAGGGGGAGAGGGATAGCAAGAGAGCGTGCCCCAATGCTATGTGGCAGTCAATCAATCTTCTGCTTGCCGCACATTGAGTGATTGATGATGGAGGCCCCATCAGTAGGGGGCGGGGGATGATTGCAGCGTAAGCCCCAATCAAATGAATAGTGATTTTTGGTAATTAGGCAACCGTTTATTGCCCCAAAAGTATGCTGCAATTCGGGAATCCCATACCTAATCTAATCTGTGCCCCCCACCACCCCTCCCCACCACTCACCCCCCCTTAGTTGCTTGTTTTAGCCATCTATCATAACCTGTCCCACATCCCGCGTGCCGCCTGCCGCCACCCTCCTGCCCCCACCCCGCCTGACTTGTGCGGATTGAGGGAAGCAATTAAGCTTTTTCTTGCTGCTCATTTTTCTCCGAAGTTTTTTTTTGGCAGAGACAGACAGAGACAGAGAGGGAGAGGGAGAGAGGGCGAGAGGCAGAGAAGAGATCTTATCAAAGTACTTTGCACTTCCTCCAACACACAACAAAAGATACATTCAGAGATGGCAGAGGTGATGCTGCGGAGATGGGGAGCTCTGACATTCGGAGACGTCTCAGCCAACACTCTGCCACATGTGTGTGTTTGTGTGTGGGGCTGCTACCAAAAACATGAGGCTTAAATCACGCGCACGCCCCAGAAATCTTCACCGAAAGATCTTCTTCTCTGCTGCTGCTGCTGCTGTTGCTGCCACCAAGTGGAAGACAGACAAATCTACAAATGATTTACCTACAGCGTTGCTGTGTGGCAGACACAGAGACAGAGGTTTTGGCTGAGTGGGGGGATGGGATTGGGATTGGGACTGGGACTGGGATATTCATTTCATTCACAAAAAATAAACACACGCACACACTGAAAACACACAGAAAAACAGAAAACTAACATTAACACAAATACAAACACAAACACAAACATTTTGTTGTCTTAATGAAAATCTCTTGCAGAAGAACGGAAGAGGAAGGTCGCCGCCTGGCAAAAAAGTTTAACGACATTCGGGCCCCCAGGGATTGGGGCGTGCGTTCTCCCCCTTTTGGTTTAATTGATTTTCTTGTTCGTTGGGTAAATGTTTAGTGGCAGTCATTAAATCAAATCACTTTACCTTTACACCCCTCCACCTCCCCCCCCCACCACTCTGCCACTTCTGCAAAAGAGTTTTCCAATCGATAGCAGCAGCAGCAGCAGCATCCGCCGCTGTAGTTGTTGCAGTGGCAGTGGCAGTGGCTGCTGTCTTTTCCAGCATTTTCTCACGTAGCTTAAATGGCTTAATAACCCAATCCCAATGCAACATTTTGTGGCCAGAGCTTTAAGTTGTTGGTAATCGGTTACCACCCCCCCAACCTCTTTGCCCCCCCCATTAGAGGCAGTAACCCGCTTCCGGTCTGCGGCCAGGCGGCCAGGCGGTGGGGTGTCCCCATCCCATGCCCCTGCCATGCCCATGCCATGCCATGCCATGCCATGAATGAAAGGCCCAAAGAATGAATGAATGAATGGAGGCTATCGTGTGGTTTGTGTGCTAGAAGTGCCATAAAAACATGCTGCAACAGCAGCATAAAATTGATTTGATTGCCACTCGTTTGTTGTGGCAGAACGATGATCGGAGTAGCAGAGGCAGCAAAAGCAGAAGCTGCGTCTGCTGGAAGGAGTCCTATCCTATCCTACACACCCGCCTGAGAGTCTAACTCTGAGCCCAAGTAGCCAGCGTTGCCTCGTAAAAGCCCAGAACCCAGAACCCAGATCTCAGAGCCCCATTCTCCCGTTTCCAGATGTAGGCCGAACCAATTTGATGAGAGCTTGATGGAGTCACTCCGGCACTTCCACTGCTTCCAGACGACACAGCAGTCTCCCAGATACAGATACAGATACAGGCACAGATTGAGATTGAGATTGAGATGGGGACTGGGATTGGGATTCGGATTCGGAATCGGACCTTCGCTTCGACTCGGAGCCCAAAGACTCTTCTCGGCCACATTTAGAGATTAACTGGTTTTATTGCACGATTGGCTATAATATCTTTTATTTACGAGTCTCTCGGGCTAATTTGAATTTTCAACGTTTTCTTTTTCTACCTTTTTAGCCCTGGCTATGCTTTTGGCCACTGGCCAGTGCCTATGCCAGTGCCAGTGCCAGTGGCTGGTGCTGTGGCGTTTCTATGGTTTCCCACACTTTGAGCAGGTGAATGGTTGATCATCCAGAAAGGTATTCATGTGAGTGTTTTGTGAAAGATATTTTTGATCGCATGATTGTTATATTTTATTGGTAGAAGCAGCCTCGATCGACCCTACACACATACACACACACACGATCATATATATATGTATATATATTCATCGATTGAAACGCTTCAGCCGTCGTGTGTGTTTTTTTTGTGTGTCGTTTATGATTTTAAGCTCATTTCTCCACTCGAATGCCCACTCCCCACTCTCCACTCCACTCCACACCCTCCTGCTGCTGCTGCTGCTGCTGCCTCTCTCTTTGAGCATTTAATAGTTTAATTTTTATTCGAATAAACAGTTAATGTTATGCCAAGTGGCAAAAGGTAGCAGCCTCTCTCTGGGCTCCCCGTTCTTGTGGGAGTCACCTTGAGGCGGATACATAATTTATGCCACACACAGAACACAGAACACAGAAATGAAAATGGAAAGACTTAGGCAGCAAACTTGCCCCCAAAGAGGAGGCTTCTGCCTCTAATGATGATGTAGCTGTGTTTATGTTCGGATTAAAGACGGTCTCCTTCCCCTCCCCCCCCCTCCTCGGGGCAGATTCCACAATGCCACACAATGAAAACTCAGTTCCGAAGCTCTTAGGCAATTTTCTCAGAGGCAGCTGCAAAGCTTTTTTTTCGTTTGTTGCCTTTCCAGAAATTCCCAAATTGCGCAGCGTTTCAGAAAAAAACGAAAAACACACAAAGTTATAGTAAAAATATCAGCAGCTGCGGTTCGTTGTCTCCTGGCGGAACCGTCTTTTGTCCTCTTTGTGTTCGTGTGTGTGTGTGTGTGGAAGAGGGAGGAAGATGGTCCCAGGGCTGGATTTTGGGGTGGCGGAAGGAGGAACCAAAGGAGCAGCCGGTCGCTAGGTCGCTAGGCCGCTTGTCAATCCTGTTCATTTTGGGGTGGCGTTGGCGAAGGATCATTGTCGTCGTCGTCGTCGTCGGAGAACGGGATTGTAGCAAGCAAGGAGCAGGATCGCTTCTTAAGTGCGCAGTTTCCTCTTCGAGGAGGACTAAGGATAAGGGGTGGTGATGGTGGTGCTGGTGGTGGTGGGTCATAACTCGTTTTCCCAAAATGGACAAGGCCGCAGGGGCAGCTGTAGGACCGCGTGACACAATGATAAATAGTTTTGGGAATATTCAGCAGAGGTTTTTCCAGCACGGGCACCACCCGCCAGTCCCCCCAATCGTCCCCCCTTGGGGTAACTACCTCTCCTACTCGCTCTCTCTCTCTCTATCTCCCTCTCCCTCTCTGTATATATTTATGTCATTAAATTTAAGCATTTTCGTTTAGGCCATTGAGTTGCGTCTCCCAACCTGTGATTAAGTTTTGGCCCTCGACTGTCTGTCTTTCTGCTGGCTGGCAATTGCATGCCACAGCTAATAGTTGCAGGCTCTCTGCCGCTCTGCCACTGTCCCTGCCCCTGCCCCTGCCCCTGCCCCTGCCCCTGCGAAATTCATATGAAATTATAAACGTTTTAGTTTTATTGTGCGTTCGTTCTGTCCGGAATCGCAGCAGTTTTGAGTCCCCGCCAGAGTCCGAATGCGAATGCGAGAGAGTCGGAGGCGGTGGCGGATGGCGGTGGCGGATGGCGGTGGCGGAATGGCGAAATGGCGACGGAGGAGCCCCCATAGCAGTGATAAATGTTTCCTACGCCGAGGTATTTCACCCGCGGCATCAACTGGCTGTAGCTGTAGCTGTAGCAGCCACAAATGGATGTGGCAGCGGGAATCATACAAATGCAAATTTAATTGTAGTTTGCCGCATCTCCCAGTGGCATCCACACACATCTCAGGGCTCTCCGCAAATGAATGCTTTCAGCATGGCACGCAATTTAAGTGGGCGGACGGTGGCCGCGGGGCATGCGGCATTGGGGCATGGGGCATGGCATGGCATGGCATACATATATATCCGAAAAACGAATTCATTTGAATTTCTTTAAATGTTTCCTTCGACTGTTCATCTGTGTCTCGTGTCTCTGTTTCGGCTTCAGTTTCGGTTTCTGTTTCTGTTTCTGTCTCTGTTTGTGTGTGTCTCCTAACGGTAGTTAGTGGTATCCACCTCCTCTGTTGCTGTTGCTGCTGCTGCTGCTGTTGCTGCCACATCCTCATCCTGCTACGCCTCCAATCTAATCTGCCGCTGCCGGGGCAAGTTTTTCAGCGTCTGGCGGGGCATCATCGATAATAAATGGAGAGCACACGCAATGCCACTTCACTCTTCTCCTTGCAGATCTGTGTGGCGTCTCGCATATGTCACTCGTCGAATGCCAGCCAGACGGCTTGCTGCACTTGTTCCCTGTGCCCCCACCCCCCGTCCACCCGTCCACTCTCCACTCTTCTCTAATTGCAATTGCAATTAGAACCGAAATTACCTACACAGATGGCTGCTGCTGTTGCTGCTACACTTCTGACACCTTTTCCGCTTTTGCGCTGCCGCGTAGGTTAACCGCAACATTCGAGATCGTTTTCCCATTTCCCTTTGGCTCGTGCATCTTCCCCCCGCCCTGCCCCTGTCAGCTGTTCCTTTCACAGATTTTCCTCGGGGCCGACTTCTGTTTTTTCGCGCCAACGACTTCTTAAGTCGATCTCCCCTCCCCTCCACTCTCGTGCCTCTGATCCGTCCAACAGCTGTCTGGAAGATGCCGCTGCATCTACTGCTGCTGTTACTGCCTCTTGTCCTCGTCCTCGTCCTCATCTGCAGCAGCAACAGCAGCAGCAAACAAAGGTTTCGCTTGTTTGTCAAGAGGTCAATAATCCCAGTGGCAGCCACCCTGAAGAAGGAGGAAGGAGGAAGGAGGGAAACCCTGCCTCGAGGAGAAGATGCGTGTAGGTGGAGAACTGCAAGGCAGAAAGGAGAGGGAGGAGGAGAGGGAGAACTTTCGTTGATTGCAAATCTCTCGATGAGCGAGAAGCAACTTCGAATTGTAGCTGAAATCTCCTCCCCCTTGAAATGTCTCCACTGCAACCTTCAGCAGTTTCCTGCCCCTTCGAAAAGTCTTTTATGGGAAATGACACAATCGGATCTGGCATTTCCCTCGCGATTCGATCTGTTTCTGATGTCATTAGCGTTGCATACAAATATGCAACATTCGAGTGACACATGCGGGTTCTCCTTGAGAGGAGCGAAGAGAAAGGAACAGAGAACTCTACTCTACTCTCCTTTAAGGGATGTCCTCGGCCGAAATCTGGCTGAATCAAAGATTCAAGCCTGCAAGACGTGCGAGTAGTAGGTAGAAAGGTAGCAACAGCAACAGCAACGTGCAACAGCAACGAGCAACGAGGAAAGGTAGGAAATTAGATGTTATTGTATAAGGAAAGACACCGGGCCGTGGATAATAATAACAATAATGTGGCAGAGGGGCAGCAGCGCGCGCCAAGAGGCAAGAGAGGAGGAGGAGGAGGAACAGCTGATATCGGAGATCTGCCGAGGATGCCCCTAAGGATGAGGATGAGGAAGAGGATGGGAATGGGAATGAGAATGAGGGAAACCTTCGATAAATCTCAGGTGCTGGTGCGGGGGTGTTTTGAGCTCCTGTTTCTGTTGCTGCCACTGCAGCACTGCTGATTCCCCCTTCTCCCTCTCCGTCTCCTTCTCTCCTTGGAATCACTGCAATTTGTAGCACGTGGCCTCATTTGGCGCCCTTTTTTGCTGTGTGGCAGACAAATTATTTAAAGAGGAAAACGACACGAAAGAAAGAGTTGTTGGCTGTTGAAAGCGGAGATTGATCCGGGTATTGAGTTTCAGTCGAGCGATCGATCGGTTGCTCGGTCGGTGGCTTCTTCTTCTGCTTCTGCTTCTTCGCTCGTACAATGTTGCACCCACACAGGAGTGTCGGTGGCAGTGGCCACCGGAAGGAGGTCTGTTGCGGGGCTTCGCAGGAAGCTTGTGGATGGATGGATGGATTGGATAGATGGATATCTGCATACGAAAGAGCAGAGCACCACCAAAGCCTTGCAACATCAGAGCGGAGCGGAGTGGAGAGCGGTGTAGACGGGAGGCAGCGCAACAGCAAAAGGCCATACGAGTAGTGGCTGTGGCTGTGGCCTGTGGCATGTGGCAGCTATATTCAGCCAAAGCCCAAACACGGTTATAATTGGCCCAAGGCTGCAACAATTTATCAACGCCGATTGCCATTTGTGTTGACAACTAACATAGTGGACAGACACATGGCGGACATGGCGGACACGGCGGACACAGCGGACACTCGGACGTGCCACTCGGATGGGCACTGTGTGGCAGGCAGCCTGTCCAGAGATCTGCAGTTGTAGTTTTGTGGCATGAAGCGTGTTGATTTCGCACTTTACAACTTGTAAAACCCAAAGGCAGAGCCAGCCGCCTCCTGCCACAGTGCCACAGTGCCACATTGCAACCGCAACAGCAGCAGCAGCAGCAGTTCGCTCTATGATTATTATTTATTTAATAATCAAGCAACGAGGAGTCATGGAAAATGGTCAGCAATTGTCGTTAGTGGATGCCACTGATGCTGATGCTGATGCTTGCCACAGCAACTGCCTGTTGCTTGCCGCTGCTAATTGTGCACGAAAAGCTGCAACAGCAGCAGCGGTAGCAGCAGTAGCCGTAGCAGAATTTATTACATTTCAATTATGTATATGGGCAAATGTTGCCACAACCAATTGGCAGCGCATAAATCATGGCTCGTTGCCACTCTGCCACCAATCTGTGGAAGTCTTTCTGTCAAATTAGCAAGCCGACCAGTCAGCCAGCAGCAACATGCCCCATTAGCGGTGGCAGCAACAGCAACAGCAACAGCAACAAATACTATTTGTGGCATATGGCTGGCAGCAGCAGCAGCGAAGCAGCAGCACTCTTCCGGCTAATCATTTTCCTACACCTTAAGTGGGATGTTTCTTCTGTTGCAAGAACAACATTTTCGATGCAACAGCAGCAGCCTTCAGGGAACTCCCTTTCCCATGAGTTTTCCATGCCCAAAGCCCCAGCAGCAGCCTCCACTGGCTATCCAGCAATGCGTGTGGTCCTCCGGCTCCTGCTGCAGATGCTGCTGCCGCTGCTGCTGCTGCCCCCTCCATGGGTTGCAGCTTTTCGTCGTTGCATCGCGCATAAATCGTGTGAAATATCGCATTTCGCGCATTTTCGCTGCGTGTTAACGAGTGTCACATACTCTAAAGGAGTCCAAAGGAGTCTGAACGGAACTGAAGGGGTAAAGGGGAAACAATCGTTTGCTGGCTGGCTGGCTGGCCTGGCTGCAACTTGGCTGTGGCAAGTGCTTGTTGCTTGGTGCTTGGTGCTTGGTGCTTGGTGGGTTGCTGCTGCTGCTGCGACTGGTGGGACTCCGTTGTCTGCTCTATGCATTTGCATATTGACAGCGCGGTGTGATAATGCTGTTGACATTGATATAGCCTCCAAAAGTCTGCTGCCCCTGCCCCTCTGCCCCACCGCCAGACTCTGTGACGCTGTGACTCTCTGACTCTGTGCGACAGATTGTTGTGTGTTGTGGCGACTCTTGTTGCGACTATTGTTGCTGGTTGCTGGTTGCTAGTTGCTGGTTGCAACTGCTGGCTGCTGCTGCTGCTGCTGCAACGCCCACAAAACAATTGACAGTCGACAACATGCGGCAAGTCTCACAAAAACAGACACAAAAAAACACCAACTGCAACAGCAACAGCACCAGCAACAGCAACAGTGGAGCCTGCAGAATCTGATAAAGCTGCGGCTGTTGCGCATGCGCATGTTGCACGCCTACAAAATCATGTTGCATGTCAGTTGAGCGAGCGTTTTTACCTCAAAATATGTGTGTACTACAGCAACGGGCTGCAGCAACAGTGTGTGGCAGGGCAGGGCCTCATTTACAATTCTGCAATGATTTTGCACCGGGTATTGCTTTTCAAGGCCGCCTTCGGGCTCCCCAACTTGTGGGGGCCCGATTGCCTATGGGGAGGGGGTGGAGGCGGGGCCCCGGGAAATATCGAATTTCCAGAGCAGAGATTTCCATGGCAACTGCTGCTGCCGCTGCCGCTGCCGCTGCTGCTGATGCTGCTGTTGGGCGGCAATTGATTCTTAAAAAACGCTGACAACTTACATGCTGCAGCAACCACATGTTCCCCGCGTTGACAAATTGGCGGCATGTTGCATATGGAACCCCCCCAACTGCTCCTCCTCCTCCTGCGCTGCTTCCTTCGATCGCACAGATCCCCACAGATTGCAACGGAAATTGGAAATTACCGCGAAATGGTCCGAAAAAAACCAGAGCAAACGCCCACCAAAAAACAAGAGAGGAAAGGAAAAGAAAAGAAAAGAAAAGAAAAGAGTGTAATCCTCAATCGATGCTGAGACTGAGACTGAGGCTGTGGCAAGGATTGGGTGCACCTCGATGGTGCTTGCACCCAACTAATAATCGCATAATACACGTTCCAGGCTAATGATTAACCTTGCATCATTATCGCTCGAAGATCTCTCTCGCTCGCTCTCTCTGCTCTTCTCTGCTGTGTGCTGTGGATGCCCCAATCGGTACTCTTTTTTTTGTGGCTGCCCCATCGAAAATTAGCTGCTGTTTCTGCAGAAGCTCTTCCGATAGGAGGGGGCGTGCGGCAGAGCACAGGGGGGCAGGACTACAAAGCATCCTGCACTTTTACTCTTCGCTTCCATTCAAGATCTTTCAGGCAAGCCTTGCCACAGGTAGTACGTTCCACCGATTGGGGAATGGGGGAATGGGTAGGAGGTATGTGGTAGGAGGTAGGAGGTAGGAGGCAGAAGGTAGGGAGGATGATGCCCCCAAGGCAAGAGATGCCTGCAATCTGGCTTTATTTTATGCGCAGAGCGCGCTTAAAAATGCAGTCAACGTCGTCGACGTCTCCTCCCTGGATGGGGCAGCAGACGGAGACAGGAACCTGCCGCTTAGGCGAATGCCTCACGGGCCCCAAAAAGGCAAACGGCCCGACAACAGCAGCGGCACTGGCAGTGGCAGTGGCAGCAACAGCGGCAGCAACAAATGGCATTAAAAACAAGAGAACGAACATTTGTGGCCGTTTGCTAGCCGAAGTTTTGGATACTCTTCGAGTTTCTAGGGTTTTCGTGGCAGTTACAGGGGAACTTCTGCACCCACCGAACGTCTTTCAATGGGGGGAGGATACTCCAGGGCAGAGAACTCTCATAAATGGATACATTTTGTGGATTTATCGACCTTTTCATGAAGATTTCCCCAGGAAAACCAACTCCCGAAAGCGGAATTAACTTTACCAAGAAAATCCCGCACGTTGAGATATATTGAGATATATCCTGAAGATAAACGTACAAGATTCCATCAGAAAATCATCTTTTCCCAGCGATTCTTGTAGAAGTCAGTTAGTAGCTAAATGGGAGAGCCATAACATCGTGTCGTCCAGAGAAAGTGTATCAAAAAACCATCACCAGAGATAGAGAGCAGCAGCGAAAAGAGGGAGAATCCACTGCATCCTCCCACTTTTTGCTGCTGCTGCTGCTGCTGCCTCAAGATGCGGCCTATTATGTAGTTGCTGCCGCTGTTGCTGCTGCTGCTGTTGTTGTTCCCCAATCATTAAATGCGTTTTTCATACAGGAGTTTTTTTTTATGCGGGAGTTTTGAGGCGGCTGCTGCTGCGATTCCTGATTTATGAAGCAGCAAATGAGTTGCGCGAAAGGAGAGAACATCGAAACGAGAAACGCGAAACGCGAAATGAGAACAAGAACAAGGATTGGGAATGCTCCTACAGAAGAGGAATGTATATCAAATAAGTATACACCCACACTTCCGGCTGTAAATTGAATTGAGGGCGTGGCCCCCATACGGGAGAGCGGCAGGCACTCGAGGGGCAGGCAGGATCAGACAGGGAGATGGTGGTCAAGGAATGTTGCACCCCATGTTGCCTGAATCGTAATTATGCGCATGTTGCTTTCCACTTTTGTGGCCAAACATCAAAGTGGCACACAGACGACAGAAGGCAGACGATAGACGACAGACGACAGAAGACACTGACGACAAATCGTTGAAAGTTACAGTTTAAGTTGCTGCCTGCCTGCAACATCAGTCGCAGTTGCAGCAGCAACAGTTTGCTGCCAATCACCGCAGCGGCAGCAGCAGCAACAGCAACAGCAGCAGCAGCAACCAGAAGCTGCAGATAATCAGAATTCCAGCCAGATTTTCACCTGTTGCCGCTGTTGCTGCTGTTGCAGCTCTCTTGACATGTGCCGCACATGCCGCGCGGCCATTTGTCTGCAGCACTTTAATGATGCGCCACCACTGTCGACTGCATCTAACTGAAACACAGTCACCGTTGCACCATTGCACCATTCCACCGTCCCTGGCAATCACATGCAACATCTCGTAGCGATCATCTATGCGCATAGTTTAGCATTGAGTTTTCACATTTACAAATGTCCGGAGCCGGATCGCCGGACATTGCCTACCTCGGACCTGGACCTGGACCTGGGTCCGGGTTTTCCAATGACACCAAGGCGAAGGCGATAGAAATGGCAATGCCAATGCCGAAGTGTATCTTTGAATAGAATAGAACTGGAAGCGCCGCTAGTCTATAAGTAGAAGGATGCACTACCATTTTTCTGTACCCGACAACCACTTTACGGAAGTGCACTTTAAGGATGAAACCACTCCGGCAACGAGTGTGATCCAAAGCATGCAGAAGGACCCCGATCCGAACTACAAGATGGAGCTCCTGACCCTTCACGTGTGGTCGCTGTACGGCGTGTGGCTCCTCTTCTTTGTCGCCAATCGCTTGTGGGTTGCCTTCCAGGATTCCGTCTACTACGGGGCCCGCGACCGTCGGCTGCACCACAAACACTCGGAGACGGACACCGATCCGTACAACTCGCAGTGCGGCAGCATCCGGATGTGACGACCACGGGCAGGATTATCGATCTCCCCGATCTGTGGAACGACAAGATGGTGATGCTCCAGAAGAAGTACCACCTGATCCTCAGGCCGATCGTCTGCTTCCTGCTGCCCACCGTGCTGCTCCGCTCACATGCCCTTTCCTTGGAGAGAACTCTGGCAATAGAAGCACCTCTCGTCTAGCTCTGATATTAGCAGGTGTTCCCACCGATCGACTATCTCCCACTCTCCTTCACTCTCTGCGAAGCCACACACATGAGTGGGAAAATAGGCAGCGAAATGGAAAAGCTAAAAGCAAACAAATCTAAGAGATTGACTTCTGGCCCCCCCTTCGATTCGTACTTGTCACTGCTGCGGCTGCGGCTGCGGCAGTGGAAAGCGGGAAAATTTGCATTTTCGATTCGGCACAGCATAAGCAAAAGCAAAAGCAAAGAAAAGGCGAAGGCAAAGGCAAAGGCGAAGGCGAAGGTGCCAGGCGCTCAGCGGGGGATCGCTGCGGCCCCACACAATGAGCACCGAGACCAGCGAAGAGCAGAGACCAGCGAAGAGAGGCCTTAACTAGAAACTGTAGTTTGTTTTTTTTTTTATAGAATTTATGGCCAAGTGGCATTTGAGAAATGCCCCAGCCCCTGCCACACTAATTAGTTTGTATCGCCAGCGAGAGAGAGAGAGAGGAAGAGAGGGAGAGACTGGGCGACTGGGAGAGGGAATGGAGGAGGACGTGGAGGAGGTTACTGCGGTGGATGCTTCGGGCAGTGGCATAATTTAGGTAGCAAATTCCTTGGCCACAGCCTAGAGAACGCCCCCACACAGCAGAGCCGCATCGAAGAGGAGGCGGAGACTGGGCTGGGGACTGTGCTTGATTTCCTGGAAAGAGTCCATGGCTTTGGGCCATGCTAATATCTCTCAAGACGAGAGACGGGGAGACGGAGAGACCGAAAGACCCTTCCTGGAAGCTGGCCAACAGATTCCAAAGATCACTACGTAACCCGAGGGAAAGCCAATGCCTCGTCAACACATTTGCATAATTGGACAGAGAGACAGAGAGAGATCGAGCGAGAGAGAGAGAGAGAGAGACCCCAGCAGTCGGCGCTGAAAGTTCGTTTCGTTTTTGATTATAAGATTTCGATTTTAAGATCTGAGATCTGAAGTTAAGAAAATGCTGTCGCTGGAACAACAACAGCAACAGCAAAAAAAGCTGCGCGGGCGTCGCCACCGCCTGGCCATCAGAATGGATACGAAGCTCAAGCGGAAACTACTGCCCATCCATGTCCGGGCTCTAGGTGTGATTCAGAGGAGCATGGGGTGAGCTTCAAAAGATCTAAGGAGAACACAGCCGGACGCTCTTCTAATTGTGACTCCTCGTGCCCCCAAAAAGATCCCCTGTGGCGTATGAGGCGCAGGTGTTGCAACCCGATGTGGAGAACTCAATGACGTGAGAAGGAGCACGAGCATCCACCCACCCAGCAGAGTGGTGCCGCTTTTTAATCAACCATTTCTTTAGGGATCTGGAGACGTTCATCAATTTGGTGAAGTGCACCTTTGGCACTGGATGCCTGGCCATGCCACGGGCCTTCTACAATGCCGGATGGGCAATTGGTCTGATTGCCACCATTCTGATTGGCTTCATTGTGGTGTATGCCATGCATGTGCTGGTAGGTAGAGGTAGAGGCAGAGCCAGAGTCCTGCCCCATGAGGAGCTTTGACCTTATTCTGACCTTATCCTGCAGTTGAATGACATCCAGACTCTGAGTAGACGCCATCGATTAGCAGTTATCAGCTACAGGGAGACCATGGAACTGGCCATTCTCGATGGACCCACATGGCTGCACTTCCTGAGCAGGCCCCTGGGGTTTGTCCAATGAAGACCAATACTATATAGCGAATAATCCATCTGTATGTATCTGACTCTTCAGTTACCTCGTGGACATATTGATGTGTGTCTATCACTTCGGCATCGACTGTGTCTACATTGTGTTTATAGCCAAGAATCTCAAGTTCTTGGGGGATCTGTATCTCTACCCCATGGATGTGCGTCTGTATATGGCCCTGCTGACCCTACCACTGATACTCACGTTCCTCGTCAGGAATCTCAAGTACCTGTTGCCCTTTACTGTCATCTCCAATATCCTGATTGTCGGCAGTGGGTGATGGACCACCTCAATCTTTGATCTTTAATCCTTTCCATCGCAAAATTTTTCTTTAGGTTTTGGCATAATTTTGTGGTACCTTGTCCAGGATTTGCCCAGTTTGGATGGACTGCAGGCCACACAGCACTGGACGCAGTTCCCTTTGTTCTTTGGCACTGTTCTGTTTGCCATCGAGTCTGTCGGAGTTGTAGGATATCTGTGGAATCCTCTTCAGAGTCCATTTGCCAACTCATTTGCGGTTTGCTCTCCCCCAGATCTTGACTCTGCAGCGCACCATGCGGCACCCAGATAACTTTCTGGGTTCCTGCGGAATCCTCAACCGGGCCATGATCCTTGTGCTCCTCCTCTACTCAGTGTTTGGATTCTTTGGCTACTGGCAATACGGGAGTGACACGAACAACTCCATTCTGCACAACCTGCCGCCCGATGAAATGTGAGCTGGAAAGCGTTTCCTCTGCAGATCCCCAACCCATCCTCCTTTACCCGTTCTCCTCCCAGCCTGCCACAGTGTGTAAGGGGAATGTTTGCGGTGGCCATGTTCCTCAGCTACGCTCTGCAGGGCTACGTCACCGTGGACATCATCTGGCGAGGATACATGCGGCCAAAACTGGAGGAGAATGTCGCCTCTGGGCGATCCGTCGAGTATCTGGTGCGCTTTGCCCTCGTGATTGCCTCTGTGCTGGTGGCCATTGGCTATCCGGACTTCGGGCTGCTCCTCTCCTTTGTGGGCTCCTTCTGCCTCGCCCAATTGGGGCTCATCTTTCCGGGAATCGTGAACCTTTGTGTGGAGCACAGCAATGAGGGCTATGGCTGGGGCAAGATTCTGCTCTGGCGGTCCCTGCTCTTCGTAGTGCTGGGTTTTTGTGGGGGTATCTCTGGTACAGCGATCTCTCTAATGGAACTGAACGAAAGATATCCCGTAGTGACATGAAAATGTACTACTGTACTACTGTTTTTCCCCCATAAGTATCCCATTTTCGATCTATCAAGTACACATTGTTTATTCTTTCCAAATAAAAAATTCATTGAATTCCAAATGGCAGACAGGTAGAAGATGTTCTGTGTATCTTTCTGAAGATCTCTTCTAGTCTCTAAATCCTCTTCTCATTGCAGTGACTACAATCCCTACGAGCATCGTGATGTGGAGGTCACAATATCGTAAGAAACCGATTCGCTCTAGAACCCATTTCAAGCTCCACCAATATCTATCTATCTTCTTCCTTTAGAAATATTGGGGCCTTTGTGTCCCTCATCAAATGTGTGATTGGCACAGGAATCCTTGCCCTTCCGCTGGCCTTTGCCTATGTGGGATGGGTCAGTGGGAGCATACTCCTCATTCTGACAGTGATACTCCTGATCCATGGACAGATTCTGCTGGTGAGTGAGGAACCCATAGCATACCATACCATACCATACCATATTCCGTAGATCATTTGCATGGTGGAGTCGGCACGGCGGCAGGAGCAGGGCTACTGCAACTTTCCCGACACGATGGAGTACGCCTTCAACCAGGGCCCCGACTGGTGCAGGCACTGCTCCAAGGCCACCGGCTACCTGGTGGATGGGGTCCTAGCCTTCTCCCACTATGGGGTGTGTGTGGTGTACATTGTGTTTGTGTCCGTCAATGTCAAGCAGCTGTCGGACTACTATATCGAGGGCATTGATTTGTGGGTATTCGTGGTGTTTGTGGGGACTCTATTGATTCCGCTGATGCTCATCCGCCATCTGAAGAATCTGGTGCCCTTCAACGTGGCGGCCAACATTGCGATGTATCTGGGCTTTGTGCTGATCTTGTACTATCTGTTCCGGAACCTGCCACCAATCGCGGAGCGTGAGGCGTTCAGGGAGCCCTCGAAGCTGCCACTCTTCTTCGGCATTGTCCTGTTCTCCGTGAGCTCTGTGGGAGTGGTAGGTGCTCCAGGGGATTGTTCTGTGTGTCCGCGCAGTCGGGCGGACTGTCTAATTGTGCCTCCTGGTCCCCGCAGATGCTGGCCCTTGAGGCAAAGATGGCCCATCCGGAGAAGTTTATCGGATGGTTCGGCGTTCTCAATCTGTCCTCGGTGGTGGTCGTCGTCTCCTACCTGATCTTTGCCATCATGGGGTATTGGCGCTATGGGGAGACCGTGCATGGCAGTGTCACCCTCGATCTGCCCAACAATGAAATGTGAGTGGAGTCCCAGAGATCGCATCTCAATCGCAGTAATATCCGACCCCGATCCCAGACCCGCGCAGCTGTCCAAGGCGTGCATCAGCATGGCCGTATTCCTGACCTATCCCCTATCCGGCTACGTGACCATCGACATCATAATCAATCACTATCTGAATCGGAACGATCAGCTGACGCATCCGCATCGCATCGAGTACGTTTGTCGGCTGTGCTTCGTGCTCGTGAGCACCGTCAATGCCGTGGTGTTCCCCAATCTGGGCCCACTCCTGGCCCTGGTCGGGGCGTTCACTATCTCCCTGCTGAACCTCATATTTCCGGCCAGCATCGACCTGTGCCTCAACTATCAAGCGCCCTACACCTACGGCAGATTGCGGTGGAAGCTGGTCAAGAACATCCTCATCATGACTATTGGCGCAGTGATCCTTGTGCTCGGCTGCGTCCTTGCCATCATGGACATGGTCAAGGAGTATGCCGATTAGCTCAAGTAGACCATTCTTGCCGCAGAATGCAACACCAACAACTGTTGCAACTGTTGCAGCACGACTTTAGACATCGGAATCGAATGATTAAAGAGTTTGAGCCTCGTTCTCCTCGTAAGACATCCATCCTTCATGCTCCTTCCTCCTCCTTCCTCTGGGATGGTCTGGTGCTGGGGCGCCATTCACCACGTTAAAGGTCAAGTGCAACACTCCACCCACTGGGCAGGCAGGCAGGCAGTTAGTCGGGGGCAGAGGCAGAGGCAGTCTTGTGTCTGCAGGTGCCACAAGGGGCGGCCACAGAAGACCATTATCGATGACGTTGTTGCATTGGCATCGGCATTGGCCGGTAATTCCCTCATTAGGTGGCCAAGAGTCTGGAAGCTGGACGTCTGGCAGCCGGACAGCCTGGCATGTGGCATGGGCAGTGGCATGTGGCATGCAACCTGCTCTCGAGCCTGTTTTCTGTGGCAGTGTCTGGTGGCACTCGTCAGCCCACTTAACGATGTGCTCCGGAATTTATGCCGATATGGTAATGCATCTCTACGCTGGGACTTGCCTCTGCGACTCGGGACTCAGACTCAGACTCAGAGTCGGACTCGGAGTCGTCTCCGGCTCTCGCTCTTGCTCGCTCGCCTGCCGCCGCCTACCGCCTGCCGCCTGCCGCCCGCCGCCTACCTCCTACCGCCTGCTGCCTGCCTCATTATGCCATTGATGGACTGCAGTTGAGCATTTGGATTGCGTAATTTATTGTTTTGGGTCTTTTGGCTTGATAAACTGGTGTTGCCGCTGCCTCTGTGGCTGCCCCACAGTCCACCACCGATTCGGATTCCCGATGCCACAGACAATCCCGACATCACCAAAAACGGTCAACGGGGTCCGCCGTTCGACATTTGTTTGCTGTCTGTCTGTCTGTCTGTCTCTCTCTGTCTCTCTGTCATTTGTGTGGCATTTTTTGCCAACGCCTCCCGACAAATCTCACTTTCCGCCAATGTCCGCGATGTCCAGTGTCCGCCATCAAATCCGCCGGGAGATTGTGTGGATCGCACTATAAACGAGTGCCAGTTTATGGCTCTAATTAGCTACGCAGGCAGCATGCAAAGCGCTAAGCGAAGGCCAGGCCAGGCCAGGCCCGGCTCCAGGCCTGATTCAATCTCTCCCGCTTCGGCCCGCTGGGGTTTGGTTTTGGCCTAATGATTTCCACTGAATTGTGTGCTGCAACACGTGTGCCAGCACATCGCATCGCATCCCATTGCATCCAATCCCTCCCAGCAGCAGAGACTGCGTGGAGTTCAAGAGGTTAAGCAGCAGAAGAGAAGAGCATTCTGCGTATGCAACTGCAACGGCAACTGCGACTGCGACTGTGATTGCAACAAAAGTGCAACAAATCATCTCCCGTAGCTCCACTCCCAACTCCAACTCCAGCTCCAGCTCCAACTGTAGCTCCAGGTCCATCTTTTGGTGGAGAGTGGAGAGCGGTGAGGGAGAGAGATCTCTTCGAGGCAACCAATTTGTGTTCCGTTGCTTTGCCGTTTGTATAAATCAATTGGCAATGAGACGATGCGATGCGATGCGATGCTGGGGAATGGGACTGGGACTGCGACTGCGACTGAGACTGGGATTCTCCTTCTTCTCGGAGACGCGACAACCCGCTGTGCGGTGTCTATTGGCATGGCCATCCTATAAATCGCTCCCCCTGCCCCTGCCCCTGCCCCTACCCCACCCCACCCCCAATGCACCTCTCTCCGCTCTCTCTCTCTCTCTGTCTAATGCGTTATGTGTATTTTGGACTATGATTTTTCCACTTGTTTCGTAGTGCGTGTGCCTATGTCCGTGTCCGTGATTGGTCTATAAATTATTGGGTTTATTACAGCCCAAAGGGTACTCCACCTCCATCTCCACCCCCGTTGTTGAGACACTGATGGATTACTCACGAGCTCTCCTTATCACCCACTCCCTCCCCATCTCACTCGCACCACTCCTGCTGCTGCTGCTGCTGCTGCCCCTCCTGTAAATATTTGCTTCCTTTCAGATATACTTGAGAGTTTTTCTGATGTATTTGCCCCGCGACTTTACTTTCGATTTCAATTTCGATTTCAATTTTCAGATTTCCAGAACAGCAACCAGCAACCTCCACGACGGAATTTGAGTTCGATTTTTGTTAAAATATTTGCACAACTTAAGGGTCAGCGCGGAACGACAAACAAGCAGAAGAAAAGGAAGGGAAGCAGGGGCAAAACGATAAAGGCCTTGACCTGTGGAGGGGCCTCTGCTGGAGGGGGCGGAGGATCGCCACACCACAAGTAGGAAGTACATATGTACTACTGTATGTACTGCATGTACTCGTGTGTCCATCATTCATTCTCCTTTCTGAATTGCAGCTTGTGAATGAGTGAATTGGAATGCCTGTCCCAAAATCGTTTTATGTATGACACAAATGCCAACCCCACCAACCCCACCAACCCCAACAACCAACCAACCAGCCAACCCACTGCAGTGCAACTTTTGTTGCAGCAACAGTAAACAGCAGCAACATTGACTGCAACAACTGCAACAGTAATATCAGCGGCATTAATATTAATTAAATAAACGTTAATTCAGCGCATTAATGCGTAATAAATAATGCTCTTTTGAGGCAAAAATTAATGCATAAAACGCTACTTATCGCTGCCCGATGGCCGATGGCCCGATGCCGCCGCCACGCCACGCACTTATCTGTGTCAACACAGAGCGCTGCAACATGGATTGGATGGTGGGGCAAAGCCTGACAAACGCATTGTCAATAGCCTATAGATCCGCCTCTGGTCCGCATCAGAGCTGGAGTTGGAGTTGGAGTTGGAGCTGCAACTGAAGCTGGAAGCTGGGACCTGGGACCTGGCGCTGGAGTCAGAGTTTGGAATCGTTGTCGTCGTCGCCATCGACATCGCCATCGCCATCGACGTTGGTTGGCGCGTTGCAATTACATGTCTGTGACAAGAATTTTAAATGAAAATCGCTGCGTAGTGCACTGGACAAATGATTCAAACTTTCGCATTACGTGTGGAAAATGTTTAAAACTCGGTGCCAGTGGCAGTGCCAGTGCCAGAGTCACAGAGCCACAGAGCCATAGAGCCACAAAGCCACAGAGGCTCGGATTCGATCTCAATGGAGGCAGGCGCCATGCCATGCTCCATGCCATGCTCCATGCCAGGCTGCGAGTCCGAGTACGAGTCCGCGTCCGCGTCCGTGCTTTTTGTGCGCTTTGCATGCCCAAGGAGCGGAGGAGCAGCGGAGCTGTGGAGCTGTGGAGCTGAGAGCCGCTGGCGACGCGACGCATGAAATTAGAAAGGCATTATTGCAAATCTCTCGCTTTATTTATCAGCAATTTGTCAGCAAGTGTGCTGTGCGGCACGGATTAAAGTGGCAGGCCGCCGCCACTGCTGTGTCGCCTGCCTCTCTGCTGCCTTTCTAATGCAATGCAATTGACACGGGCGAGTGCTGCATCTACGCACAAATTACTCGAGAAATCAAGCACTCTGCACTCTGCACTCCACACACACACAGGTAGAGAGCGTACTGTACACCGTATTTCTCTCTATCTCCCTCTCTATCTCGCTCTCTCTGTGGGTCAAGTGCATTCGTTAATGAACTCTGGGATAACCATCGACCCACGCCACCAGCCGCCAGCTGATTTATGGCCATGCTGTGGCACAGCACCAGGAGGAGCAGCAGCAGCAGCAGCAGCATTAGAACTCATACTCTGGCCAACTATTCAGGAGATCTGGGAGCACAGTAGAGTGAAGTATAGCCCTTTTGCCAGTTAACAAATAACATCAACTTATTAAATAAAGTTTCAATCCGGGCGCATGGACTGCCGCGACGAGGAGGGGAGACCAGAGCGAGGAACACAGCTACCGTGCTGGGACGAGGATTGAGGATTGCAACTGCGACTGCGACTGCGACGGCGACGGCGACTACAACTGGGGAGGACCGAGGAGGGACATAGGGAGGCTGGAGGCTGGAGGCGCAGCCACAATAAATCATCACATCGAAGGAAGGCTAGCCGTGGAGGTGGAGAGCAGTGTTGCAGGAGGCAGACTGGTACGAGTAACTGCGGCCAAGTTATGTGGCTTCATTGTGGACAGAATGAACGCTTTTAAGCAGACAATTGCAGCCTGGGGCGCAGCCACAACAGGTAGGCGATGAAGGAAGAGGAGCCTCCGTCCTCCGTGGACTGCAGTCCGCACTGGTCTGTGCTGCACTGGTCTGCGGCAGAGAGAAGAGGCGGAGACGCAGGGAAACACTCCCCCTCTCTGCCTCTCGATCCCCTCCATAGTGCAACGCACCTCCCACTACCCCTGGCTATTGTTTGCTCCCGTTCCTCCGACACTGTCGGACGACTGGAGCTTGCCACAGATTTTCGTAGGCCGCACTGCGGGCATAAATCATTTGGGTCTGCTGCTGCTGCTGCTGCCGCTGCTGCCGCTGCTGCTGCTGCTCTGCTCCTGCTCCTGCTGCTGCTGCTCCCCAGCCCACTCCTACTCCTACTCTACCTCCTTCTCCTCCTACTCCTACTCGTCTGCTTGCAACGTGCAACTTGCTGCAATATGAGTTAATTTCAAGATCTGGTAAGGAGTTTTTGCGTATTTGTCAACTGCAAATTACAACGTTTTTTATATTTCCCACACAAAATGTGTGCAGAGGTCTCTGGGCCAGGCACGGACTCCCCTTCACTAGGCACTGGGCACTGGGCACTGGTCACTGGACGCTGGCACGCTGAAAACTGGTGTGCACCTATCGCTTGTGGGGCGACACAATATGTGGGTGGATGTGGCATATTTATGGCTCGCCTGGCATTATAAATTTTCTATTAACCGTGCCCCCTAGGCTCGTTGAGATTTGCATTGAATGCAGGCAGTGTCTGTTTGTTGTCTGTTTGTTGTCTGTTCGGTCTGCTCGGTCTCTCCGTCTGGTGATAGCGCATTATCTGTTTAAGGCTTTAATTTTATTTTTGTGGCCAAAAATGTACGCAAAATAAGTGCGCGAGCAGCGCCTTCTATGGGTTATGGGGAGTCAGAGTCAGTTCCTGCCACAGCTACGAACCTGCCCCAATCCCAATCCCACTCCCAATCCTCTGTATGGGGACGGGGGCTCGCTTTGCATGCAATTGACTTGAATGTGGAAAAGTGGATGCATCGTTGGTGCGATGGCTGCTGCTGCTGCTGCTGGTGCTGCTGCATCTCATTGAACCCCGACAAATTGGTCATAATTTTAAGCAACTAATCCCAATAAACATGGCCCAAACATTGTGCCACTGACATTAAGCTGCCAGCTCTATGGGCGAGTGGACTGCCTCTCGACTGCTTTCGGGGACTGCTGCGACGACTTACGGTCCCAGTATGCCAAGTAAGTAGCCAACTAATAAAATGCCATTTATCTGTGCATCGATCAGGCCACTGCCCCAGGTACAGATACAGGTACAGGCACAGGCCAGGCCACAGGTGGATGCTGGGGATAGGGGACAGCGGATAGGGGATAGCGGATAGCGGAAGCGGAATGGCCATAAACTTGGCCATAGAAATCGAAGCGCAACGAATCGATTTGGGCAGCAGTCAAACATAAATTGCAGATGAACAGGAGTTCAAATCGAAAACGAAGCCCGGTGGATTTATACGACGAGTCAATGACTAGACAAAGGTTAATCAGATGGGTCATCAAAGCGGCCACTGCCTAAGATCATAGCAGGATCATAGATACCAGATACACTCGCACATATGTAGATAGATTCACTTGCCACACTGTGGACCTGGCCTGCTTTGCCTGATTTGCTCAACGAGAAAGTAAGACATGTGAGAGAGAGGTGCACATGGTCGTGCCACAACCCACAACCCACAACCCACGCATGGTCAATCAGTGGTCTCTGATTGGGTTCACACGCTGCCCCTTATCGATGCGTGTGTGAGTGTGTGAGTATGTGTATCCGAGAGATACAATTTGGTTGGGGCACGAACTTTAAACTCTCGCTGGGCAAACAGTAATTTTTCAATTGTGCACACACTCAAGCAACCTCAAACTCAACCTCATATTGCGTCACAATGCAAAACGCTTATCGCTGCAGTAAAGTACGAGTATCTTGTGGATGCGGTCTGGCTGTGGCTGTGGCTATGGCTATGGCTATAGCTATGGCTCTCGTTCTTGCTCTGGCCCTTGACTGTGGCGTTGGCTGTGTGTTATCTGTGGGTGTAATTTTCTCACGGTTCAGTTTTCAGTTGGACGCGGGATTGAATTGCGTTTGCACATTTCCCTTTTCGTGTTTTTATTGCTCGCTCGCTCGCTTGCTGGCTCGGCTCGGCTCGCCTGTGCTCCTCGTTTGCCTTTTCGCCAACACTTTTTTTGTGGGTGATTACGATTGCGAGAGGAGGAGGAAGCCAGAGCCCAGAGCCCAGAGACCAGAGCCCTGAGCCAGAGCACGGCACAGCGAGCACGGAGCTGCGACTTGCGAGCTGCGAGCGAGCACCTGGATAAATATCTTATCTTCCGTCGACTTGAGTTCGCATTGGGTTTCGTACGTTTCCTCTCTGCTCTTTCTTGGTGGGTATCGCGTCGTATCGTATCGTATCGTATCATATCATATCGCTTCTGCTTTCTGCTTTCAGCGCCTCATATCACATATTAATTTGGGAGTAGCGTGGGAAAGCTCGCGAATTGTTGCCAATTCGCGTGCGAACTGTGGTTCCTCCTTTCAACGCCGCTATCAAGTGCTTAGACTGTTTGCCCTGTGCGCAAACAAACATTCGGCAACGGCAACAGCAACGGCAAATCTTCCGCCGCGCCGCCGAGTAGGCGTTGGGAAATGTCAATAGGGCTCAAGGTCCCAGGTCTTAGGTGGAGTCTTAGCTCCACACCTCGAAATAGGTTGTCAAGAAATCAATTTAAATGTTAACCATAATTACAAGTAAACAGTATCAATAAAGAATTTCCGGAAACATTCAAACATTGCTGCAATGATTTCTAATTTCATTGCCTTTTAGCCTTTTGATTTTACAGCCCGGACCTGATGGAATCCCGTAGAGCGTGCAAATGCCCTGCAATTGCATTCATAGACAGTCGCCTCTCCTCCCAATCTACATACTGTCTGGTATTCCATTTTAGAGTCAATATCACTCTATACACGGTCCATCGGATTGAACAATTAGGTTTTTGCCATCATAAAAAGGCGTGGCACATCCAGATCGACCCCAAGATAAAAGCTTTACACACCTACCCTTTACACACCTACCTTTAGAAAGGCCTGGAAATGATCAGGGAATGAAATCCTGGAAAGTCAGACGGCAAAACAAGTGAATAGATTTCTGTTTATCCCTCGGGAATTTGAATGGACAAATTATTTTATCCGATAAACGAATCAATATTCTATAGGATCGGGTAAGTTTCTAAGCGCTTGTAGAGTTGCATTATTTATTAATATTTTGAAACAAAAAGGAACGGAGCTCAGAATTCGTGTTTGCACTTGCACACATATGAGTTACGGAGGTATTGAGTTCGAGAGCTGATATGTGCGTGTGCTTCCAAGCAAGTTGTATAAATAAATTAAATTATTAAAATGGCTGATCTAGTGATAAAACAGTCATATTGTTTTCTTGTCAAAATTTGTTTTCTTTTATTAGAGCCGACAGTTGACAGAAAAGAAAATAGTCGAGTATTTTGAGTTGAATATTGCTGAAAAGTGTATATTTTGGGACTACAAATATAGGAGGTTACCTTTTCTATTAATATCTAAAATTGAATACAGACTTATTTAGATTTTCCAAGGGTGATTGTTCACACCATAGACAGAGTCTTGCCCAAAACTCAATAACGTAAGCCTAGTAACAGCACTTAATACAGCGATAGCACCAACAATCGATAATCGCGAATTTTCCAGAAGTTCCACAAAAAACTAATTTTTTTGCCAGGGCACCTTGTGTTTTGATCCCAAATTAAAACTATTAACCAAATTAGACGTGAGGAAAGGTATCATATCAATATCAATATCAAAATGGTTGACTACAGCAAATGGCAGAACATTGAGGTGAGTGCGAGCGATGATTGCAAATGGGGGTAGCATTTTTACGTGCACTCTACAGATTTCGGATGATGAGGACGAGACGCACCCGAACGTTGATACCCTTTCGCTGAAACGCTGGCGGCAAGAGGCTCGTGTGAAGCGCATGAAGAAAATGGACAGGGAGAAGGAGGAGCTGAAGAAGAAACGACAAAGCATCCAGGCTCGCCTCCTGGATGTCAAGGAGCGGATCAGTAAAAAAGATGGCGATGAAGCCGCCCTCAAGGTGAGTCACTTCCTGAAGCCATAAATTGGGTAATACAAGAGCGATTCTGTGCAGAAAGAGCTGGAGAAGATCGAGAACGAGGGCAAGAAACTGGATCACGAGGAGAACGATATGTTGAAGGAAGAGAATGTGGATACAATTAGCAAGCCGTGTTTCGAGAAGACCGTGATCAATAAGAAGGCCGCTCGTAATCCAGACGAGGACCTATCTGAGGAGGAGCGCGAGCAGCGCATGAATCAGTTCGTCAAGGAGAACGAGAACCTGTGCAAACAATACGGAATGCTCCGCAGGTACTCCCATTCCAAGCGCTTCCTCGAAGAGCATCTGCAGTTGGTCTGCGATGAGACAGCTAACTATCTAGTGATTTGGTCTATCAACCTAGAGATGGAGGAGAAGCACGACCTGATGGCTCGTGTGGCACATCAGTGCATCTGCTTGCAGTACATCTTCGAGATGGCCAAGCAGCTGGATGCCGATCTATGTTCCTGTGTCAGCTCGTTCTTCTCAAGTATGCAGTGCTGCCTGCCCGAATACCGCAAAGAGTTCAAGAGCGATATCAAGACATTCAAGAAACGCATCCAAAAGCGAGCACAGGAAAAGACTCGGGAGGCCTTAGCCGAGGCAGAGCGCCTGGCCCCCGGTGGCTTGGATCCGGCCGATGTCTTTGAATCCCTGCCCGACGTATGTTAACAATCAGCTCATACATTCTCATACATTTCAATCGAACGAATCCGTTCGTTGCCTATCGATTTGCAGGAGCTGAAGGCCTGCTTCGTGTCGTGTGACAAAGAGTTGCTGCAGAAGACCATTGCCGCAATGCCAGTGGATGTGGCCGAGCATCATATGAAGCGTTGCGTGGACTCGGGTCTATGGTTGCCAAATGCTGCAGACATGCCGCAAGCCGAAGGGGCAGACGAGGCTGCTACTACAGCTGCTGCCGACGGTGCCAGTGTGGCAAAAGCCGACGATGCCAAGTCGGAAAGTGCCAAGGAGGAGCCCATCTAGCTGGCGTCAGCAACGAAGATGTTGGCTGATTACAAATCCTTGCCAGTTTCATCTTCACTATAAGTCGAATCTTAATTTCCTGTCCCCCGCACACACACATATGTAATACCCTAATTCACTCATCCAAAGCCCAAGTTGATATTTTGTTTATAATTTGAATAAAGTCATCTAAATTCTCAGTACGCTTTGCCCTTATTAGCATATTGGCTGTCACATTCCATCGTATGGAAATCCCACAACTAATCCAAATGCTGTTGCAACATGAATCGTCCAGAGCTGGACTACTATGTGGTGCTCGATATGCCGAGAAGTGCCACCAAGGAGGAGCTTACTCTGGCCTATCGTTGCCTCGCCCATGCCATCTCATCCCCCCATCAGGATGCTAAGCAGATCAAAACTTGATATAACGCAATCAAAGACAAAAATGGGTATACTATATTTTGAAACCCACAGACAAGCTTGTAAGCCAACAAGAGAGAAATGTTTGATTTTTCAATAGAAATCAATTCTATATTGAATATATCAAAAACGTTTTATTGAGCACAACTAACTTGTGTTTTTTCTAATGGGAGGCTGGCCTTTTTGGGAGCTGATACGAGCATGTGAACATCAGAAAGATTTTCCTGTAGCCAAGCCAAGGGCAAAGCCAAATCGATATTCTTTCGTTCTGGAATTTTCTCCCTTGCTCATTTCAAATTCGCCCGCTATTAAAAATCCTCGCCGTCCTGGGAAGTTTATTATATTTTTCCCTGGGAAATTGCTGCTGATCTTCTGAAAAAGTCGGGTATGGACAACAGGCAAAACGGCCCAGAATATGCAGGGCTTGTAAGGTAAAATCCACCTCACCTGATTTACATGACGGGCCTGTCCCACGTCATATCGGGGAAAAATTCGGGTAAGGTGAAAATCATCCGAGCCATGGAATTTCCCTTGGCTGAATTTACCCGTTATCCATACCTTTTTTTGGCTCAACCCAAAAATTGTAGTGTCGATCCCAGCTCGTAGGTGTCTCCGCTGCTAATTAGTAATTACATGCAATATGTAGCTAATTTGTAGCACATTTGTACTTATCGTGTAGTTCCCATGAAAGACTTGGTCTTTTTGTTAAAAATTAATTGAAAAAAATTGCAACATCCTGCTCGCTTCAAAATTGACTCAATCCTATAGAAAATTAATTGATTTATCGGAAAAATGTATTTGTTCATAAAGATAACCGATTTAAAAGCTCTTAAACGGTAGTAAACTGGAAAGTCCGTCAACGATTTCTTTTTTCGTGTCATGTCGTACTCTCCCGGACTCTCCCGGTCACAAAACTATATGCCATGTTCGAACTCTGTTTAACCAAGATATGGCGCAAGAGGAATACCAGTATGTTGTGTCTTCCTATGATCGGGGGAACATCCTTGATTTGATTTTATACATACATATATAAAATAACTACCCATTGACTGATTTTGAAAGATTTTATTATTTTTTTAATGCGATTTTCTGTTGCCCCTGCGCCTTGCCTTATCGTGGCAGTGAGGGGCAACGGGTCTTTGTGTATTGGATAATATGTCATGATTATTGAAATAGGGCGTATATAATGTACAGCATAAAAATGAAAAAAAAAAACAAAAAAAATTGACGAGCAGAAGCAACAAACGTTGCCTGCGCCCGTCCATGTGTCTTGGCTTAGTTCGAACGACGAGAGTAGGAACTAAATTACGACTAAGTTGTTTTCAAAATCACTACGATACAAAAAATCACTTCTAGAAGAATTCCTAAGTAAGCTTAATGCCACGTCCGCGTGGTGCACATGGCATCGACTAAATCGAAATACTTTTGTTGTTTGTAATAGTTTCCTTTCGGTTTGTAGCTGGGGCTAATGGGGAGTAGGGGGATAGGTGCAGGAGTGAAGGGAGAGAAGGGAGAGAAGGGAGGAGAAAGAGAAGTAGGACGAAAAGGATAACCACAAGTGGGAGACAGGAAGTTTAGAGTCCTAGAAAACTTTGGTTAGCCCTAAAAATAGTTAAAAACTTAACTTAGACATCCCTGTGCTTAGACGAGTTTCATTTAAGACTAATTTAAATTAAATTAGCAATAAGCTGCGCGGCCCCACGAGGCGGAGGTTTAATGGCCGCCACTGAACTCGGCATGGAATTCGATGATGCTGACGTATGTGCCCGCCACAAAGCCAACCACTCCAAACAGTATCAGGCCCGAGTTCTTCCACAATCGCCACTTGAAGCGTCCATAGCCAGGGTCCTCGTGGTACACGGCCAGCTCGATTGTCGCCGGCACGATCATGCCCAGTGTACTGAGGCACACGGCTCCAATAAGCGAGATGAAGGGGCCCAAGTTGGGCAAAGCCACGGCAATGGCTCCGCACAGCACCTGGAAGAGATTACAGTTTCAGCAGACTCTTCCAAAAGCAGATTAAGCATCATAGCTTACCACCAACCCAACACGCAGTCCGTACTCGCTGATGTTCTGGCGCTCTGGCCTGATCTTGTGCTCCATTCCCTTCCAGAGAATCGAGACGGGCACATAGAACTGCAGCGTGAAGGTGAAGAAGATGGCAATGGCAATCATCAGCTTCACGGACTGAGCCAATCTGCAGACAAAGCAAAGAACAGTATAAGTTTGGATGATCTAAGCACTATATGATTAGGTAACTCACTTGTCCTCCAGGGGCAGGTTCAGCGTGATGCTGGCCTGCGTGTCGGGACCGTACTTAAGAAAGCCGAAGAAGCCCACGAGGGTGTACAGGGCAATGACCAGACCCATGCCGAAGTTCAGCACGGAGGGGCAGCCGATAAAGTGTTTGGGGTTCCTCATGTCGTTCTCCAGGGACATCACTACACCGATGCCCTCCAGGGCAAAGATCACGGTGCCAAAGAAGAGGGGCCACTCCGAGACGTCGACCAGGCCGGGGCGCTCAGCGGGCGCCGGGAGGTCGGTGAACATGTAGATGAAGGTGATGACGATGCCCACGAACATCAGGATGTTGGCGATCATGGAGAAGGGCGTAAGAAACTTGAGGTTCCGCACCAGGCACATGAAGATCAGCGGCACGGTCACAATCATAATCCAGAGGCGTACACTCAGCTCCGTCTCCAGATAGACGCTCACCACCTGCTCCACGTTGGTGGCGACGAACACCAGGTAGATGCAGCAGCAGCCCAGCAGATCGAGCACCAGAAAAGTGTTCACCATGAAGCGTATGAAACGGGACCAGCGGTTCAGTGCAGGAGGACCATCCAAGAAGGCCTGCTCGGCCACGTCTGCGAATCCCATCATCGGAATCTTGCGTCGCCGGCAGAGGATATGCGAGCACTTCACCAGGATGTGCACGCAGTAGGTGCAGAGGGTGCCCACGGCGAAGGTGGCAACCAAGCCGAACCACAGACCCGCATGGGAGAAGGCCATGGGCATGGCCAGGATGCCCGAGCCGAGGGAGCCCTTCAGCAGATGCACAAACGTCTCCAGATCCCTAAGGAAATTCGAATCAAATAATAGATTAACATTTGTGCGTTCAATTTATTGTAGAGGTTTGATGGAATCCGCATTTTGTTGCCAAAAAAATCGAATCGAGCAAATTGGGCATGGAGTGGGGGAATCACGTTTTTCGTTTTTCGTTGGAAAAGCCTCCCGCCACCCACTGCAGTGGGGAGCAGCTGACGTGGCGCCACAATGGATTTTGCACATTATATGCCTATTCCATAACCAAACAAATTCAGAGGCATGCGCCCCGAAAGCATTGGTCAATAATGATCTTCGTGGACAGAGCCGAAAATAGCCACTGCACTCCTCTCCCCTACCGCTCGATCTCTCAGATACCCCTCGATGCAAGGCCGTGCGGATGCGTTTGCTCTCGTCAGGCGTCAGGCGTCAAACGTCGGGCGTGAGAGGGTGTATGGTCGTATGGGCGCGAAGGGGAGGGGAGGGGAGGGCCAGGTGATTAGGAGAGCAGCGTTCCTCATTCCGCACGATAAACGAGTCGAGCAAAACATTTCGCGGCGCTTTTCTTTTTGCTCGCCTCAGATTTTCCTTGCGAATTTACTTTAGTTCTATATTTATTTTTAGTTTGGAAGCCAAGAGACCAAGGACAATGGCAACGAAATTGCATTTCCGTTCTATTCTTTTATTCTCTTGGGTTTTCGCAATGGGAAAAGGTCAATGACGCGGGCGGGTGGGTCACCAAAGCGTATAATTAATGCGATTAGTCATTGCGAAGGAGTGGGACCGGACCGGACCGGACCGGACCGGACCCTAAACGATCATCTGCTGTTTATATAATGTAGGGTGGCAACATTGGGGTGGCACTTACGATGTGGGGTGCTCCACCTTGCGGTGCTCGAAGGGATTGTAGTTGCCATCATCGGAGTCGCCGCCTCCTTTCTTGCGCGTGATCACCAGTGGCAGGGTGGAGCCAGCCGCCTGCTGGACGGGTACGTCAGCCATGTCCGAACGGATGAACCTGTCCGAAGAAGAGTACATTTCAAACATGGTCGTGGAGGACTCGTTATCGATGTTCTTGTACATCGCGCCGCCGTGCACTTTGCTAACAACACTGCCGCTGCCTGAGGCATCGACTGATCGAATGATCGGGGCGATCTGATCCGATTCGATCCGACTGGCGGATATACTCACTTGGGTTGGCCTATGCTCGCGTTGTTCCTGCCGCCTTGGGCCTTCTCGTTGTCATAGCCGCTCGACACAACCGTGGGGATTTTCTACGGGAGAGAGGGAGACAGAGAGAGAGACAGAGAGAGAGTGGGTGAAAAAGGAATGCCGGATAAATATGGTGCGAGGCAAAGAGTAGGAGAAAGAGAGCGTCCCATCACAGCCCGCGAATCGCAGAGTGGGAATTATGTAAAGCTCTTCGCAGCTGCAACTGAAATTGCATCTAAAAACTATCCGTATCTGTATCTGTATATGTATCGGCATCTGCATCTGTATCTGCCTTTGCATCTGCATCTTTCTCTAACGTGGCAGTGGCAGTGGCAGCCGAGGAACAGACAAAAAGATCGCTTGCCAAAATGCAAATTAGAAAAATACGCAAACAAGATCAATGAACAAGTTCAATGCAGTTTTATGACCACAGAAATCTTCTCACAAATTATTAGATCGTTTTGCCAATATCCTAACAACTCTTGCAGCATTGCCGTATGGCCGTATAACCGTATTGCAGTATTGCCGTATTGCCGTGTTGCCGTATTGTGTACTGTGCATTTTGCATTTGGCCTGGCCAAGACGCGGGGATGGGTTGGTTGGTTGGTTGGTTGGTCGGGTAGGTGTTGTGTTTTATGCTTTCGAGCGGGCCTTCTGCTGCACCTGCTGCACAGAATCCAGCGATGTGGTCATCACCGCCGTTCCACTCGACGCCGACGGCGGGGGGCCACCCCGCTTCAAGGACATCTTCAGCTTGTGACGACTCAGCGCGACACTGGACACGCGTCCGTCCCGCTTTCGCCCCGACCCCGACCCGGACCCGAAGCTGTTGAGGCTCATGCCAGCCTCGGGCTGCTGCTCGCGACGCGGCGGCAGGGGCGGTTTTCCGGCGGGGGCGCTCAGCTTGACGACTTCCGATCCAAGGTCAACAGAGAAACGTTGACAGAGACAGAGGGTGTGTTGGGGTGAGAGACAGACAGAGAGAAAGAGAGAGAGAGATAGAGAGATAGAGAGATTCCAGCAGGTATCGCGATGGCCTTTGGTCAGGAGGTGGGCAGAGATGCAGACCCAGCGCGTGACTCTTTCAAACGGCGACAACCAACTGAATCTCAAGGCAGCCACACAGCCAGCCACCCAACGAACGGTGTAATGACGGCGACAAACAAAACCAAAACCAAAGCCCCTCCCCATCCATCCCTCCCATGCCAGTCCCAAACCAGGAGATGGCTCTCTCGCTCGACGGGCTCCCACGAGCATTATTCTATCAGCCAGCTATTCTGCCTCTCGAGTGGAAAATGTTGGGGTGGGTGAGGCGAAGCAAGTTCACAGATTTTTGGGTGCAGTCGCAGAATGACGTCACGCCAGTCGGCGTCTCTCCAACCCTCTAACCCTTCCCCACCGGCCCACACGTGATCACCGCACAAAAATTGTTGGAGAGGGGAGAGTGCGGGCGGCGGGCAAGCATGTTTTATATAAATTGTTTTTAGGAATCTGCTCGTTTTCAGCGGTGAAAATAAAGCGGTGCGACGTAAACAGAAAATTAATGAGGAAACTGCGAATTTGTGCAAATAAATTACGTGCAAAAAGCCGCAAAAAAGTCTGTACAAAATATTCGCAAATTGTCGCGTCTTTTTTTAGTTTTTCTTTTTTTTAAATCAGCAAATTGATATCAATAAAAATTTTTCCGTTTGTTAACTTTTTCGCTGATATTTTGAATTGTTTGTTTTTTTGCGGGCTGTCGTGGCGAAACCGTTAGGCGATCGAGCAGAGGCAGACCAGACCTCTGTCAACCGGTAGCTGTTAACCGGTTGCTTAACATAGCTATGTAAACGTCGCTGCGCGCCATGTATGTAGATGTAGAGTCATGTAATCATGTAGAATCCGGCTAACCGTTAATTCGTAAGCATTCAATATTTCATGTAGAATCTGGAAGATTATCTTTCCGTTATTTGTGTGCTTTTCAGGACTGATTTCTACTGATTTAAAAATGTATACCTTTGTACATATTTATGTATGCTTGTAGAAATATTTTGATTACTGGGAAACCATAAAAGTAAGACCACAAAATGCTAATATTCCAAAATATAATCTCCAAATGCGTTTCTTTACGCTCCATTGACTTCCCCCCAAAGACAAAACCCAAATTTGCCGAATAAGTTTGCTTCCCCAGTCGCAGACTCTTTACGCTTCACATGGCATTCACTTCCACTGTGAACCACAGAAAAAGAAAATGAATAAGACGCTTAGAATGCGTAAATGCAAAGGTAAATAGAGAAATAATAGAAAAAGTGTGCATAATAATTGGACAGCTGCAGTGCGAGAACTAATTGTGCCGCTCACATATTCGCCAATTGCTTGCCCTGCCCTTCTGGGTGCTCCAAGTATTCCTTCCATGTTCCATGTTCAGTTGCGAGCTCGCTTCAGGAGAGAATGGAGAGAATCGTGATAGAGCTTGAGTCTGCTCTCTCTCTCTCTCTCTCTCTCTCTCTCTCTCTCTCTGGCGTGACAGAAGTGGCGGCAACCACACGTGTCGCTGGCGCACTTCAGGTTCAAAATGGCGTCAAGTGCAGTTAACATAGCGAAATGTGTGACGAATGCAGGGAGCGGAGGAGCGGGAGAGGGGCTGAGGGGAGCAGCATTGATAATGAGATAATGATAAAAGTGCAACGGGGAACGGAGAGCGGAAATCGGAGCAGATTCAAACCAAGGGATCTCTGGCCTACTATCTGATCGGATCTGATCGAATCGGATCGAATCGGATCTGCTTTTACGTAAGAGAAGCACGAAATAAACGGAATGCACGAAACCATTACGGAATCTCAATTGCAGATAGAATCATTACAAGCAATCACGAAATTGATTCCATAGATACATACTACTCAAAATTTAGTAATAAACAACCACTCGAACCTCAAGAATCTATAAATGTAAGATTGTTCAACAGAGATTCCTAGAAGTTCACACGTCGACTGAGTCATATTATGGATGCACCACCCACCCAATTGATCCTACCCGTCCATCCGTCACTGTCATTCCGGGGACTTCAGTTTTATGGCGGGTATTTCCCGATCTTTCTTTTTGCGATAGCTATACCACCGGCGATAGGGAAAGGCTTTCGTTAATAGCAGTATTCATGAAGTAATCCCATAGTCTCGAGAAGCCCTCCCCGCTCTGCTTATGACTAATCTATGAAGGGTGACGTCTTTCCTTTAGCATGACGGTATGACGGCACTACAGACCAGACGCCGTTTCTTAAGCAAATCAACCAACCAACCCCAACCCCAACCCCAACCCTATCCTACCCTACTCTATACGATCGCGATCGCGATATCGATCCCGCAGCAGCAGCAGCAGCAGCAAAAAAACGCAGCACATGCATTCCGTTTAGTTTTCTAATTAAAACTGTCAACAATGGGGAACCGAAGCCAACTCCCAAGCGCCCCAAACGCCCCACCAGCCTGGCGTGCCATTGAACTTATGTAAGCGAAAAGTGGAAATGGAAGTGGCACAGGTAACAGGTAGCAGAGGCATAGACAGCAGGAGGGGTAGGGGTAGGGGGAGGGTAACACAAAAATTACTAAAATAGCGACATCGACAACGAAAACGAAAACGGCAAACGACAACAAATTGCAGTGGAAAATTTTATATTTATATTTTAGAAAAATGCGAACAAAAAAAGTGCATCGGTAGAAAAGTCTGTCGGTTCCGTTCCGTTCTGTTCTGTTCTGTAAAAGTGAGTCAGAAGTGAATTCGATGTGAAATCACGTGGCCGAGGGCTCAATTCCACAGAAAATTATCGGCAATCTGTAGTCAGTTAGCAAACAGGGAGATCGATCTATGAGTGACTTTAACTGTCCCATAAAGTGGTGTTTGGAAAACGCCTACGGAGACCGGACCTCACCTGGGTCATGGCGCCTGCAATTTGCAAACAGATAAGATAAGTGTGCAGGCGGCGTTAGAGGAGTAGCTCTAGTAGCTCGAGTCGATTACTCCGATTTCCGCATACCCTGCACGACGATGACTAGACACTTCAGTCATCAGATGTCAAATATCAGATATTTGAGTCGAAACCAGTCAATAGTCAGTCAGTCAACCTGTTCCAAATACTTTTGCTGTCCGTCAGGGGACGATATTGGAAACTGCATTGAATCGGGGGTCTGATGATTTGTAAAACTATTGTTCTTGGCGATTTTATTACCACTGCCGGTAGCCTATGCCACCATTGCACCTATGGAGTGCTTTGTAGTTCAAGTTTCAAGTGCAGGCTGACGCAATATTCAATATTCAATAGAGAGAGAGAGAGAGAGAGAGAGAAGAAAGAGAGCTACAGCTGCAGCTGGTGGGGGGGCAAAGCAAACTGCGCATAATTACTTTTGAAGCGAGAGAGTTCGCCTCCATTGGACACACTCCAGTGTGGGTTCGTTCAGCTGCAGCAGTGGAAAGTTACCGAGTTTCGGTTCAGATTCGGACTCGAAATCGGAATCCCATGCTCGCATTTACGCCAGAGAACACAACTCTGCACATGCAGCACATTCTTCGCGAATTAAAAAGAACAGAACAGAATATTTGGCGCATGCGCAGCAGCCGAAAAAACAGAACAAAACTAAGAACCAAGAACCAAGAATCAAAAATCAAAAATCAAAAATGTTACAAGAAATATGTAATGTCTGTGCGTTTGGTATATGCTATATCTTTTGCAGTTGACATGCACGATACTTGAAGCGACCGAAATTGAGACCCTCAGAAATGCTGACGCAGTAGGTAGTCGGCCACTCGGATGCCCTACACTCTGGCAGTGGATGGCATGGCATGGCTTGCCAGACCATTTTCCCGATGCAGACATAAAAGTGCGGCGCAATGAATGGAAAATTCCACTCGCCGACTCGACGACTCGACGACGGCTGTCCTGTGGGCCAGACAGAGAGGGAGGAGAGGAAGAGTGAGGGTGCGGTGTGGTGTTGTGTGGTGTGGTGTGGTGTGGCGCGTTTCTCATAACAACCATACCACCAGACCAAACGAGACCAGAGCAGAGCAAGAGCAAGAGCTATAAGTCTATAAGTCGGCGAAAGGAACAATCGAGAAATCATCCCCGAAATTAGGCTTTAGTTTGTTATCAATCCAAACAAACAGGCTAGAGATTTGCATAAACAAATAAAGCAGGACGGATGGTCGGTCGGTCGGTCGGTCGGTTCGTTGGTTGGTTGCTTGGTCGGACCCCATCGATCAATAAAATAATATGGCATTAGCGCAAAAGTCTTTGATGGAGTAACCAAATCACATGTCCATTTCCATGATACAATGATATGACGAAATATATACCCGACCCGACAAGTCATCGGAAAGTTTCCCAAAATCAATCGTCGAACTCAAAGGCAAACGGGGCCTACTATCTATTATCTTTGACTATTATTTAGTGAGTGCTGATGCTGATGCTGATGATGTGCATTATACACAAATTAGTGTGTCTAAATTGCAGTTGTATCATGCATGCACATGACATCACAAGGCATGACATATAGCCAGAGCGATGGAAGAGACAGAGGCATACAGTATGCCGTATGCCGTTACCAGAAGAGAGATATTCCATCCCATTTGAGGGAATTGAGAGGACTACGGACTACTTACGGTATACTCATTCGGAGCCAATGGCGTCCGCGAGTCGCTCTTGTGGAAACTCATGGTGGAGACCGAGCCGATGGACTGGTAATCCTGTAGGAGCCAGTGGCAGCCAGTGGACGATAGCCGGTGTTATCCTGGTGCGCGGAACGATAAACGGCGCTGGCAGCAGCCTGTGCCAGCAGCAGTTTCCAAGCACTTTTTTTCGATACAAAATAGAATTTAATGGGAGATTTAATAGCAATGGTTGAGACTCGGTATTTGGGCTATTCGGATTTTTAATTTTTGGGCAGGAATAATATAGAAATGCAATATTACTAATATGCAACTTGCGAGATAACCGGGACTCGAATGGTATGTAGGTTGAGCGATAACTTTCTAAATACGGGATACGGGGGAGGGGGCCAAGACCGTTGGCGCATTAGTGGGATTCGAATGATTTTGAATGAATGATTTCTTTCTTTCGGGAGTTCTAGCAACCGCACAGTTTGAAAAACGGAACAAGAATGCCAACCTTTGCACAGAATCGGGCGAGTAAAACCGCCGATCCGATCCGATTCTCGGTAACAGTTTTCCCCGAAGCGAGCGACAGAGATGGGCATGCATATACATATACCCACAGAGCGACAGAGAGAGAGAGAGAGAGAGGGAGAGACAGAGAGAGCGTAGCTCATTATAGGAGGGTGAGCGTTGAAAAGAGAGAGATATGGAGAGGGCGAGGGAGAGAGGGCGTTTTCCAGTTTGCTTGCCAGCTAGAGAGAGATTTTCCGTTATTTCGATTGCATTTCGATTCGATATTTTTGCCTTGGGAACCCCCAGGAAACTTGCTTCGATAGCTTCGAGAGCACGCTTATATGGTCGGTCCGGTCCGGTCCAGTCCGGAACTAACCGTTTGCCGGTATTCCAGGCATATGCTTATAAGGCCCATCTAACGTGCGTCACATGCTGCAGATATCGTCGTTGTGCGAGTGGTTGGCTGGTTGGCTGGTTGCATGAATCAGAAACAGAGCGTTTCGAAAAGCTCAAACAGGCAACAGCGATATGGAAAGATAAATAGGAGATGTGCATGGCAAATAGCAGGCTAATTAATTATATATATCGTGTAGATAAGATTCCAAATTAGAGGAGGGGTAGTGCGCCTCCCTGTGGGGTGTCGTGCGTCGGCTGTCGGCATCAATTGGCTGCCAATTGAAACGTGCAACCCCAAACGAGAATGAATTGATCGCAGCCGGAATTGATTGCCAAAAATACACGACGCCAAGGGCCGGGCCGGGCCGGTCCGGTCCGGCTGACTGTCCATCGGTCGGCGGAGTCGGATCAGTCATTTGCTGGTGAATTGAAATCAATTTGATTTCTGCGTCGCATTTATTCACGGTACGGGTACGGGTAAGGGTACGGGTAATTTGAGCGTGCTCCCAACTCATATGCACGTCTCTGCAGAGCCCGATGTCTCATATGCTTCGAAACCAGTTCGAGCCGGTTGCTTCCTTGCGAATCATATTTATGGAAATTTTCACAAATTTCTTTGCAATTGAAAGATTGGCGAATCCCACACAAACTTGACCGCATTTTGCGCTAAATTGAATCTGGCAAGGGATTTAGATTGCGGACAGCCTTGATTTCGAGATCAGGGAAAGGGCCTTGCAGTGGATTAATTGATGAGTAAACTTGTGAAACAATAATTGATTGAGACTTTAGAGTGCTCATATAAAGATCGATTTTAAATTGCACCTACGTGCAATGGTTTTTCATTTCAAATTTGAATTTCAACCACTCAAACATTTCCAAGCGGCCAAAAATATCTTTGCCTACTTTTGGGGCGGTTATTTATACATATGAATATACGTACATATAAGTATACTATCATGCCTGGGTCTGTTGCTGGTCTGTTAATGTAATGTTAATTTCTTCATACATTTCAGCTTCTGCCGAGCGATAAACGGATACCATAATTTTATGTTAATGTTAACATTAACATTATTTGTACCAACCTGTCACGTAGCTAAATGATGTAGATATATGATGTAGTAATTTAAGGTGTAAAAGTAATGTAGAAACAAGATTTTTTCTATTAAAATATTTAAATTTATTTTGATCTGATACGTATACCGTACTCGAAGAGTTTGGGGATATATTTTTGGTTTTTGTTGGTGCTGTTTTAAAAACCAATTCAAAAATGCGTTGTCGCGTATTGCGGTTTGGCAGTTTATTGGTTGTTCTGACATTGCTCATACGCCCCGAAACTCAGATGTTGCTTGTCGAGAAAATCAAGCTCCTTAATTCGTGTGACCTTTGCTACCGATCTGGACGGATTTAGCTACTTAGCTTATAGATAAATATATAAATAACATAGCAACTACAGCTTTCACAGCCTCTCATATCATATCATATCTGAGAGGAGGGGAGATGGGAGAGGAGGGTGTGGCAGCGGGGCCAAATCCGAATCAAGTCGTACTTGAACGCCAATTTACAGCAATCCCAAGCACTTGAAAACTGTTTTATTTAAGAAATTTGCATATGCAAAAGCCAAAAGAGCCGTCGCTCTGCCAGCAGCAGCAGCAGTACAGAGAGTACCAGCAATATGCACCCTAAATCTGGGGCTGTTCGACCGGTTTTTGGCCTGAAATATTTAGCGTAATTGTTTGCAATACTCGCCAAAAATTACACAGTCCGCCTGCAGGCGAAATGATACAAACGCCGCTGAAAGCGGAACCAGAGAAAAGAGAAATGATGCACCGATCGGTCGGGTATTACCTAAGCAGATTCGCAGCAGTGTCGGCGCACTCCGACACTCCACACTTGTCATGCAAGGCACAAAGCACTTCCACCCACAGCACACAGCAAACGGCGAACAGCACAAAACGATTCTCGGACGCGTACGCGTACATCCTTGGGCCATTCACAAAAAAAAACACTTGATGAGAAAACCCCCAGTCGTGTCATTTATAATGCGATTACGCGCAGGTTGTTGACTTTGAATGCGATGTGAGGTAATTGAATCCAGTTTTAGGAGAGCACTATACATAGCACACAGCTCGGGACTGACTTTGTAGTTTGTAGCTTTCTGGATCCTTAGCAGGATTACACACACTTCTAGTTCACACGGAGACGGGGGTTCCTTCCATGGATCCTGCCTGCACAGCACAACACAGCACAGCACACAATTTGTCAAATTCTCACCTCTTCAGGCATCCTGCATGCCACAACCACAGCACTTTGTTCAAGAATCCAAACTAATCGGAAATCCACACATTCGTTGCCAAGAAACTTCTGAAACTCGAGTGCGGATAAGACGCTCCTATCTGGGTATATCCGCAAAAAAATGGTTGACAAAATACTTCAGGGCCAGGGTACAAAGTGTCGGCTATCGTTCCAATGACGCTGTTAATTAAGGAATGTCTGAAGATAGCTAGCCTTCAATAGGACTGTGGTAGGAGATCATAGGACCCGCCGCTGTCATGACAGACGAAAATGGGGTCTCGCGTGTTAATTTAATTAAGAATCGATGTATCGCCCAGCTGATTAGGGTATGCAAGTGGCCAAAATAGCCGCACAACTGATAAATCCCGATAAATCGACTAACAATTTTAGATACTCGTATTTCTATAAATACTGAACGGAACGGAACGGGACGGATCGAGGGCTGTGATTCAGAGCGAGTGAATCATTTGGCTGGAAACTAGCTACTGGACACTAAACGCGGAAGCCATCCACCCGATGTCAAGGCCTGGAGTACGCCTCACAGTCAACCGATCTTGGAGACACCGCCCCCATTCGCCATTCGCCATTCGCTATTCACTATTCATCCATTTTTACGGGCTTGGTTAACGGGCAATTATTGTTAATTACAGGCTGTTGTTCCAGTGTCGATTCTATCATTGTCCGTTAATCCGAGCAGCGCGGGACTTTGGTTTTGGGAACAGTCACTATTAGGTAACTGGCAGTGGACGACTGCCAGTCGAGGGATTAGCCGAGGCCCACATAAACCACGGGAGCACCGCGCCCTGATAAGCGCCTACTCAAATATAATTTTCCTGCTTTACAATCACTAAACGATACGATCTCAAGTGATATATACAGGGGCACAGTGGAAAGGGATGATAATGACATTCACATCCTCTTTAGATTGTATCAAGTATCTGATTGATTTTCCATGATTTATATCTCATTTATCTTTGATTTACACTGCAACGTCCAGTGTACTCGACGACTCTCGTTGATGCCCCCGTTTCGAGGCTTGCGAACGAACGAAGTTGAAGTCCGCTATCCAAAGCGATTGGACTGGGTACATTACTGTTATCACACTTTCGGATCGAACCGATAATGCTATTTCGAGGGACTTACAGTATCGCAGGCTTTGCCTGTTCCACTAATCACGGCCAGCGTCATTGTTCGCGCCGATTGGAACTGGATTCCACACAGAAGTCAATTAGAATTAGCAGCAGAATCAAAATCGGTAGCAATTAAAATCAAGTATACGACACGCCGCGTGCGAGAGCAGGAGTGTTGTTTGTACAGCGATTGGTGATCACAGAATAAAGACGCGAATCTGAACCGACATTCAGCTTAAAGCAAAAGTTAGCAAAGCACTCAGAGGAGAGCAGATCTGAGCGCAACTCCACTCTGTCTGCGTCTCCGTCTCTGTCTGCGTCTCCTCCGGTTGAAAGCTCTCGGAACCCGCTCGAGTGACACCCACCCAGCCCCCCTGAAGCACTTGAAACATGTACTTGGCAATGGACGCGGTTTAGCATTAACATTAACATTAACAATCGCATTAGCATTGAAATCGAGTATGAATAGAGTGTGGAATGGATGTCATAGGTGCGTGTTGGCCACGCTCGTCTGGTCTCTTTTATTGCAATTCCATAGTCGCGGCCCCAGACACCAGAACGTGAGAAATAACTCAAAGAAAAACAACAACAAAAAAACTCGCAGATGACAACTTTGTCGGTGGCAGTGCTCCCCCGATAAACAGATAAAGATACAGATGCGAGACGATGCTTTACGTTCAGATATGGTTATCTCCCACTCAGATTAGTTGGTGGCAGATCACTTCCCCATAGATGTTGATTAGGCCAGAAAGCTCTCCCAAAACTTGATGCAACTTACATGCTCGTATCTCCCAGAAGCCGGAGCAGCAGCAGCAGCAGCAGAAGCAGAAGCCGAAGCCGAAGCAGAAAAGAACAGAATGCCAGAGACCTTGCCACAACGAACCTTCTTTCACCCTGACCAAACGGGTTCCAACTGCGGATCCGAAACAGCAGGTCCGTGGATCACAGCTAGATTCTAGAGTCGACCCATACCCGATCCGAGGAATTGTGTCACTCTCAATTCCCACTTCCTTCATTCGAAACAAACGAAACCATAACCATAATATAATAATAATAAATCAGCACTCATCAGCAGGGGAGCAGCAGTGATCCAGTAGTCCCGAAATGGGATTCGCATAATGCCTAAAACTGTGTGTTAGAGCCACAAATTGAGAATAACAAAGTAATTTTTCAATTGAGAATCACACCACCAGCACATACTAGCGGTAAAGCGCTATGATATATGGGTTCCATGGCAAAAAGAATTTCCCATTTCACGTGTTCTGTTTCTGTTTCTGCCTCTGCCTCTGCTTCTGTTGCTGAATGGAAAGTAAAAGTACTCTGGGGGTATTGTCGAGGCCAAAGGGCAGTCGACCACCTGACTGGAGGGTGACAATGGGAAGGGGAAGGGGAATGGGCATGGGTATTGGGCATGGGATTGAGAATGTGATTGTGAATGCAGCGTCTCCATGGACATGTCTCTATGGCTCTGTTCATTTGGCACGTGTTCCATTGTAATGGAATGTCAGCACCCAACAAGTGCTGGACAAGTTCATGGCGAAACCAATTTTCCCTTATTGTGTGTTTACCTCTCTGCGGGAGAGAGTGTGGGTGCGCTTAATTTCGCTACGCACTGTATTCTGGAATACAGTAGAGCATCGGTAGGCACGTCCTTGCTTCCAGCTGCTCACATTGAGCTGCTCGACTCGGCACGTACAAGCGAATGCCTAAAATTTCGAAAACCACCTTTCATTGCGTGTGCCTGACGCGCCAGACGCGTCCGATTGATGCCTTTGGCTGGCAAAAAAAATGCCGTTCAGTAATTGGGGATTGCGAAAGCGATATTATTGAGTGCTCCGAAACAACTTCCAAATGCCAGCCACACAGTGCTCCACAAATATGGCAAGAAGATTGCTTGCTTTTAGTTTTAGCATGTAATTATCAGACGTCAATTTCTATATTTATGCCCAAATGGTGTTTTTTCTATTGAAATTTGTCACGTTCCATAATGAAAATTGGCCTCAAATCGATTATAATTGTGTTGCTTTCCAAGCTAACAACCGGTACATCCTCATTCGGAAAACATTCAATCTGAAAATCACACCTCCAAGCCATTAATTTAATGACGTCAGATGAGGTGTTTTTCCTATAGAATATGTGGCCTATAAACACCCGAAAATGACATCAAAGTAAGCCAATAAACATCGATTATATGGCCACTAAGTGGTGCTAAATGGTAGTAAAAGAGCAAAAGAGTCAATACCGGGACGATCATCTCTTTTGAACGTACCCTCCCGCGTCATTGGGTTGAACAAACGTTGATGATGGATTTGGTTCGAGCTTCCCTGATGTGCACGTGAATCACGGACTGCCGTCTGGCCAAATGGTTGGCAGCGTTGCCGCCAAAGTCAAGAGTGGATAGACGACGAAAGAGCGACTACGTCAGAGCCGACTGCGTCGAGAGGGAGCGCCGTCTTCTTACCGGTTCGATGGATACCCCATACCCATATCCATACCCATACCCATACTCCATTCGAGTGGTGCAGGCTGGCTTTTTGCTCCAGCGCGGGAGCTCCACGAGTACATATGTTCGGTATAGGTATATAGGGTAGATGCCAGCCCCAAGACATAATCGAACGCCAGGGAGACACAAACTGTGGCACGCGGCGTATGCGCAATGCATGCGAATGAATGCGTGCTCGGGCACGTACCCGTAGATCGAGATCGGAGGAAGGCCCCACTGCCACCGACTGCAGCCTGCTGTCTGCAAATGAAATTTCATTTGGCCAAGTTAGCAGCAGGCGGCAGGCGAAGAACACCCCCCCGCTCCCTCCCCCATTAACCGGTTGCACGCTGAGAAAGTGCATTAAGCCATCGCTTTGCGTCGCATCGAATCGAATCGATTGCCGCCGCCTGTCCCCCTGCCTGAAGAAAAAAACATGTTAATTGCAGTTGCAGTAGCAGTAGCAGTGGCAGTGCAGTGCAGTGCCACAGGTACACAGCTACCTGCCACACTGGGAGTCTAGTCACTGGACAGCACTTACTGGTTCTTTTGTGGTCTTGCCATATGGCTGTAGCAGCAGCAGCACCACCACCACCAACAGCAACAGCAACAGCAGAAGCAGCCAATGCCCGAGGGGCGACACGATACGACGACAGGCAGCCAAATATTTGGCAACGACTCTGTGCCAAGACAGGAAAGTGGCCCACGGAACGGGACGAGGAGAGAGAGGCCTTGATGATGATGATAATGATGGTTACATGAAACATGAAGTGTGTCAGCGTCAGCCCTCCCAACTATTCCAACTGATTTCAAAGTTGAAGCCAACAGGTGAGCGCTCTGGAATCAGGAATACTTAGTGCTTAGTGCCCTGATTGACGGATCAGTGGATCATTGTGGTTATAGCAATTAGTTCCGTCTAGGATGTGGCAGCTGATGATAGCTTTCGGGGCGAGGGGGCTTGCTCTATAATTTGCCCTAAGTGATCAGATTGATGTACAAATGAAAGCTCTCCGCCCCTCTCCGCGAGCCTCGAGAGCCCCAATCTGGCGCTGTGGATTCTGCGACACTCGACAAATGTGCGAGATGTTTCGCTGTGTGTGTGCGTCGTGCAACGTTTCGCGCGATGCTTAAAACTGGTGACCCACGTTGGGTCTGATTTAGTCGTTAACGCGCGGCCAACACGATCACATCGCCACAGAGATCGCACACAGATCGGACACACAACCCAGCCAACCAACAGCAACCGACCAACGAAAACTATAATACACTAATACATGATCTTGTAATAGGTGTGCGGCGTGGCGAGGGTTCTCTTTTTTTTGAATTAGATTTGTGGTGTCTCAGCGAGTGGTGTTTCGGTTAATTGTGGTTGTGCCACAGCCAGAGCCGTGCCAGTGCCCGTCTCCGTGCAACAGCAGCAGCAGCAGCAACAGAAAATTTGTCGAGTGCCCTTGGCTGGCAAAAAGTGTGGTCAGATTCGATTTAGTTCAATAATTTGGGATTGCCAAAGCGATATCGCAAGTGTTTCGAATCGAACCATTCGAATATACTACATATGCCAGGTGAAGTTACCGCTTCAGGTCCACCGCTTCTCCTCCTCGAGTTATACAAGAAAGTCGTCAATCGCCAGGCAGCTGCTGCACAGTCGGTGAGTGGAACATTTTTTCGGGAACGGAAGTCGAGTCGAGTCGCGTCGAATCGAATCGACGTCGAGTCGTTATGCGGCTACAGACTTTTGCAAATTAGTAAAGTAAGTCGGGCAGTGAGCTAACCAGCGGAACAGATGACCAAAGCTCCTTTGTGGATTCCATTCCCACTAATTGCATTTAAATTTAGCCAGCGACAGGCGGTAGCTAGCCAGTGGGGGTTTGACGCAAATCATTGATCAAGTGCACAGAAATAGCCCGGGACAAGGGTCGCCAGAGCAGTTTGATAGTTTGCCAGCGAATTACAAAGGGATATTCGGTGAAAGGAATTCCAGACCAGACCCACATTACACTTTGTCCCTATCTGTATGTGTGCTGTAATGTACTCCAGTGATAAGCAGCATGGCCTCCAGATATGCAACACGTTGGTCAAGTTATACACAGTTCAAAGCAGATATCGTTCGATCAGTGGACTCTGGCAGAGCCTGGACTCCGACCACACCTCGCAGGCAGTGTGTCAGAGAGAAAGAGAGACATAGCGAGAGAGACGGAGAGATCACCCATGATAAATTACCTTTAGCGTTGCTAACGGTCGTTATAATTCGATTGTAGTACGAGAGCGGAGCATTCGAGCGTGCCTCGTCTCCCCGTCGAGAGTGTTGCAACTGTTTCGTGTCGTGTTCTTCGCCCATGCGGTTTATGCAACTTATTCGCACGATCGCACCACCAAGTTACCAGAGAGCGGTCTGTGGATAGAACCAATTCAGATGGGAATACTCACTGCCAGACCAGACCAGTCAGAGACCTGCATCTCTGATTAGACATTCAAAAATTCAATTCACAAATCAATAAGCGGGGCAAGGCCAACGGCTTTTATAAGCTTAGAAGCCAGGTTTAGATTCGCCCGCCCACGCCTCGCCCCCCTCTTGACCGATCACAGAGCAATTGCTGTGGTACCAACTTGTTGTATCTCATCAGAGGGTATTATAGGCATCAGTGAAGGTTTTGCAGTGCAGAAAGTAGAGCTGAAAGCGAAATAGATTTCCACTTGTCTGAATCTTTGTACAGATCCTTCCCCTTTTAATGCCCGAAGCATGTGGCATATACATAGATCGGGACAGCAAAGATCGAATCACTATGTCATAGCCACAGGAACAAAAATATAATAATTGGAATGTGTCGTATGTTTTATTCAAACATATGGAAACTCGTAAACTAATCGGATGACAGATAACTCCGCAAGGGTATCAAAAGCTTCGCCCTCGAATATCCAAAACGTAGCCTTCCTTTCATGCTGCTGACAATTGAAATTGGTGCTCGACAGCTTCGACATCGGAGCCACTCCGACGACTGCAGACCGCTAAGGCCGCTTCGCTGCTTCACAGCTACGCAGCTCCACCGTTCGACGACTTGGCTCATTGAACTTGGCTAACTCTAGACGACAAATACAATGCATAAATAACAATACATTAAGAAGCAGACGAAACAACGAACCTCTCGAGTCGCGTGCTGTTTTCAAATGTTGTTTTTTTTCTTCACGTGAAAAGCTGCGGTGGTCGACGGCCAGGGGCCAGGGGCCGGGGCAGGGCTATGCGGCGGCGAGCGACTACGATTCATGGGGAATTCTTGGGCTCAAACATTTTCTCAAAAATTATTGCATTGTATATGCGCCTATTTTTAGTTCTGTTGGCAAATCGGAACGGGGAAATCATCTCATCACCACTAAATCATGCGCAGAAAAACAGTCAAAACAAATTGGCAATTTGCAAATTGGCAAAAGGCAAATAAAATTAATTTATGAGCAAAATATGCGACTCATTCAAAGGGAAGGCAAACACGGCTAGGAGACCACGACTTCCACCACTTCCAATCCAGTTTAAACCGCCTGCACTTCATTACTAAAACAAACTACTAAGGGTATTGGTATTGGCTTTTAGTTGCTTATACCAAGAATAAATTATGGTAATTATTTCTGCCAATTTGGGTGTTGCGTAGTCGAAAAGGTGTCTGGTTTTCGCCAGTTTCATTTTCAGTTAGAAAGTTATGTATGTACAAAACAAAGATCTTCTATTGAGGCTATATTTGTTGTAGAATTTCCCATAACTTCATTAGATATTCAAGGCAGCAATTACTTGCACTCTGAAGTTTTTTCCTCATCATTAATTCAACTGGCACCTTTTCGTACAAAGGTTTCCCATGGAAATCCATTGACTCATTCCGATACCCATTCGATACAGTTTCGAGGAGTCAAAGACTGATTTTCTGAGAGTTCCATTCATCAGCTAAGCTAACGACTTCCGCATATCTAAGACTTGACTTCTGGTACAGACAAACCCGTACCGTACCCGCTATACTTGAGATTATGCAGAGAGTCATTCAGGTTTACAGCGGCTGAAAATGGGTGCGGAAGATCGTAAGAGGCAGAAGATCAAATCTCGGGTCTTGGGTCTCGGCTCTCGAGTCTCGAGTCTCATAACATGCATATGTATCATATCTGGCCTGGGATCTGCAGTCAAGATGTCAACGAGAGCAATTACAGTAGATAATATTGCAAGAGACTCGCGCGACTCGCAAGATTGAAGAACCGGAAAAATTGTCGCAATTTGCCAAAAATTTCCATATCTTTGACGAGAGATGAGATGTGATGAGAAGAGAAGATAATCTTAACTGGAAGGCAGTAAAATGTCCCCAAATTGCCCACGTCATAGAGATACATATTTTCTAATTAAGAAAGGGGGAAACGGGAACGGGAGTGGTGAATCGCAGCTAAATCTAAAGCTAGAGACAAGTGACACTAAAATTGGCGACATTTGCGAGAGGTTTTTCGGTTTTGTTTTATTCTATTTTAGCACGTTTCAGACACGGCACGAAATGCAAGGTACTGGGGGTACAACTCGTACGGGTATGTGGATGGGCATGGGATTGGGCATGGTATGGGATTGGGCATGGGGCAACGCTTCGCTTGCATTGAACTTGACATTCGCTGAGGTCTGCTTTCAATTTAGAAATATGTCAGCGGCACAAACTATTTTCAGAGCAAAAGCGAACATTGCACATTGCACGCACTTGTTGCGGTTCGCGAGAGATGGGGGGTGGGATAGGGGATAGAGAGATTAAGAGAGACAGACACACAGACACACAGATTCGAGTGCACATGCAGATGCAGATAGAATCTTTTAAGAACAGACATTATTAAATAGTATTTCCTTGTCCATTTACAGCCATGAGTAAGAATGGACACAGTAATGCAGGCTTTGTCGGCGACCATGCGGACACCGCACAGAAGCCGGGGGGGAAACCCTACTCCTTGGAGCTGGCCGAGAAGGGTGGCAGCAACAACAGCAGCAGCAGCAAGAACAAGGCCATAGTGGCCAAGGATCCCGACTACAATCCCTACCAGCATCGCGACGTGGAGCATCCTACAACGTAAGCTGAGATTAAACAAAGATCAAGGCCAAATAATCCATTCCCAATCGTATAGCAATTCGGAGACCCTGTTCCATCTTCTGAAGGGCTCTCTGGGAACGGGCATTCTGGCCATGCCGAATGCCTTCCGCAATTCTGGCTACATTACGGGCTCCATTGGCACCATTGTGATTGGGTTCATCTGCACGTACTGCATCCATCAGCTGGTCAAGGCGGAATTCGAGCTGTGCCGAAGGAAGAAGGTGGGCTTCATGACACCATGCCCATGACATTACAGAGATTAATCAGTGTTCTCTATTCTTCACTGCAGATTCCCAGCATGAACTATCCGGCCGTGGCGGAGACTGCTTTGGGCGAGGGACCAGGCTTCTTCAGGGCCTGTGCCCCGTACATTGGGACCGTGGTGAACACCTTCCTGCTGATCTACCAGCTGGGCACCTGCTGTGTCTACGTGGTGTTTGTCGCCTCGAACATCAAGGCCATTGTGGACGCCGTGGGTGACACGAACATCGATGTGCGCCTCTGCATGATCATCATTCTGCTGCCGCTGATCCTCATCAATTGGGTGCGCAACCTCAAGTATTTGGCCCCATTCTCCACGCTGGCCAACGCCATTACCATGGTCTCTTTTGGTATCATCTGCTACTACATCTTCCGCGAGCCCGTTTCCACCGAGGGCAAGGATGCCTTCGGCAAGCCCGAGAACTTTCCGCTTTTCTTCGGTACTGTTCTGTTCGCCTTGGAGGCCATCGGTGTTATCCTGCCGCTGGAGAATGAAATGAAGACACCGCAAAAGTTTGGTGGAAACTGTGGCGTCCTCAACGTCTCCATGATCCTTATTGTGTTCCTGTACGTGGGCATGGGTCTCTTTGGCTATCTCAACTACGGCAACTCCGTTCTGGGTTCCATTACGCTGAATATGCCGGAGCATGAACTGTGAGTGCAAGTACTTGAACTGGTTTCCCCTTTCGAACATTCTTTAATTCTCTTTAACCTCTTTAGCCTGTCGCAGTGCGTGAAGGGTATGCTGGCATTTGCCATCTACATTACCCATGGACTCGCCTGCTACGTGGCCATTGACATCACCTGGAACGACTACGTGGGCAAGCGGTTGGGTCCCCAGCGCAACAAGCTCCTCTGGGAATACGCAGTCCGTACGATTCTTGTCCTGATGACTTGTAAGTCGAAGACATTCCACATATCTTCGGTACATTACTAAATAAGTTTTCCTTTTTGCAGTCCTTCTGGCTGTGGCCATACCCAATCTGGAACTGTTCATCTCTCTTTTTGGTGCCCTGTGCCTGTCCGCCCTGGGTCTAGCCTTCCCGGCCCTCATCCAGATCTGCACGCACTGGTACGAGACGAAGGGGCTCCGCAAGGCCTGGCTTTTGTTGAGTGAGTAGCCTTTAGCGTTTTAGCCAAAACCATTGAGCCGTTGCTTAATTGATTGCCCTTTTGTTTAGGTAACTTTGTGCTCATCATTGTGGGCATCCTGGGGCTTGTCATCGGCACTTACACCTCACTCAGGGAGATCGTCCTGACCTTCTCCGAGTAGTGTTTCGTCTCGCATTCAAGTCAAGTCTAATCCGCCAGCCGGCATTCCAATTCAAGCGAAAGTATTATGAGCAAACGGAAGATATCTAAATCGGTAGACATTCGCATTCGCAGCACAAATGACAAGAGGATCTGCAGATGCAGATGCAGATGCAATGGAGTTGCAGATAAGATCTGCTCTATTTTGTACAATGTGTAAACTTCTAATCTGAACTTCTATCTTGTATTAGGTAGTAATCGTAACAGTTTATCAGATTTGTGATATTTTTAAGCATTGTGTAGTTTATAAAACTCTTTGATAAGTAGTTTAGTGCCAAGTCACATCTTTATAAGCCTTATTTAACGTATGATATGATATGATATAATATGATATGATATGATAACAGACAACAATATGAATAAACATCAACCTTTTTGCCATATTAAGATACGCCTTGCAGATGGTTAAGGACGGAACAGACAATCTTAGGGAGTGGTCTCGGACATCATATAATCCTTAAGCGCCTGGCATAGACGCCGAGCTCCGTCTACAAGCTTCGCCTTGCCGTGGAAGCCAATGGATAAACGAAAGAATTGCTTACCACTCTCTCCGTCAGACGCGAAGCGAGGCCCAGCAATGAACGCAATCCTCTGGTGCTCCAGACTGTATTTGAGAAATTCTCTAGCATCTAGAGTCTTTGGCAGGCGTATCCAAATAAAGTATCCACCACTGGGGCTTATCATTTTGCAGCCCTCGGGCAGCTCTGCCCTGAGTGTCTCTGTGGTGGCAAGCATCCGCTCCTTGTAGGTCTCATGAAAGCGAGCTATCTGCTTCTGAGCAAGATTTTGATTGAACAGACTACCCACAATGCCGGCGGTGTAGTTGTTGAAACAGCCGCCGCTGTTGGCAAAGCCACTGCCTTCCAGAATGGGTCTTATGCGCGGGGGCACCTCCAACCAGCCCAGGCGCAGACCAGGTCCAAGAATTTTAGAGAAACTGCAGTTGGATATGACATTGCCGGCATAGTCAGCATCCGAGCGAACATCATAGGAAAGCAGGCGTGCCTCAGGCCTCTCGCCATAGTGCAAAATGTTATACACATCGTCGCACACAACAAGAAAATCGTACATCCTGGCGAGGAGGATAATGCCGCGACAAACCTCTGAAATATACGAGTAAAGAATAAAATAAAAAAACAACTGTTTGGCCTGAGGACAGACCTACCTGGCGAGAACAGTATGCCCGTGGGGTTGTGGTAGGTCGGGATGGTGTAGTACATTCCCCAAAACACCTTGTTCTGCGAACTGAATCTGTGCTTGGCCACCTTTTCGCCCAGATCCTGCAGATCAACGCCATCATCATTCAGCTTGACCGGCACGATGGTCAGACTGGTAAAGTGCTTCATGCTGTCCAGGGCTATCATGTAGGTGAACTCATCCACAAATATAAAGCCCTGAAAGTCAATCAACGTTGACAGCAGCAAGTGCAGGCCGTTTGTGGCGCCAGCCGTAATAATCAAATCCTCACTAAAAACATAAAACAATGATAGTCTAATCGTATAAACATTGAGGCCACAAAACCGCAAACCAACTCTCACCAGTTCACAGGGCTGTCGTACATATCGCTGAAGTATGTGGCTATCTCACGCCGCACCTCAAAGCAACCATTTGTGGGTCCGTACTGAAAGATCAGCGACTGATTTTCCTTTTTTTCATGTTGCTGAAAAAGTCCACAAGGTCATTTGAATGGGGAAATTGCATAATTGGTGCACGCCACTCACCAGACAGTGTTCGGTGGCCTGCTGAAAGATGTCGCAGCAGGACTCGAGAAGGTCAGTTCCGGGAGCCCCAACACCCAAATTGAGAATGTTTGGCTCGTAAACATTCCAAGCGCCTCCATCGAAAAGATGCTTCAGCTTGCGATCCTCGTTCCCACGTGACATGCTGGTCCGTGTAATGTTGGTCTTCTAATGGTCTTATCAATCCGAGCTGCACTCATATTTATAGAATAGAACATTTTTGCCGTACTCGTCATTTCTCGTCATAACAATTGCGCCTTGTTGCGGTGGTGTGCGAATGACCACAGCAAATGCCGTTCACAGCGGCACGCATACAAGCAGCTGACTGCCAATAACAGCAAATTTCGATTGTTTCTCACATATATGCAGAAACATCGAAAAATTACTCCATCGAAATGGACACGGAAAAGCCTTCAACCAGCGCTGCTGCTGCAGCTGCATCTGCTCAAGTAATGCAGGACCAGAACCCGCTCCTGGACTCGCCACTCCATGGGCCAACGCTCTCCAGCAGCTCCAGCTTCGAGGCACTGGCACGCCACGACCCAAACCTCAGCCGATTGGCAACGCAAATGTTCCAGAAAACTGAGGAATACATTACGCACGAACTGAATGCGCCCCTAGAGGACTACAGGCTATTGGAGGAAATGAACAAGGCTACCATAGCCAAGTACAAGGACATGCGTCAAATTGCAGAGAACCTGAACGCGTCTACCAGTGATCTGAGCCTCAAGTTTCAGCAGCTGGCCCCCCTTATGCAGCAGATCGATGAGATATCCGATACGGTGGACAAACTAGAGGCTGCTGCCTACAAGCTCGACGCCTACAGCATAGCACTGGAGAACCGCGTCAAATGTGTGCTCCAACGCAAGACGGGCACCCATGTGGCACAATAGCCAGTGCAGGCCACTCAAAAACGCTTTTAGTATACTTTTTACAATAGACTTTATGTTATTAACCAAGTAATAGCTTAAATATAATCGCAATTATATTAAGAAATATCAAGGGAACTGCAATAAGAGATAGACATCGTTATTCATCTGTTTGTTTTATGATGTGAAAGATGCTACGTACTTTTGGCAACTGTTCGGATGGAACGGATGAGATTTAGCACTTGGTCCTTGGCCGTTGGCGCTCCAAAGTCCTGCTGTCCCGCTTGCCGGCCCCAGCCAACTGAAAATGTGCTCGGGATTAGCGTCGTGGCGCTTGGAATTGCAATCTAGGCGAACTTACACTTGGCCAGGAAGCGCTCCTCGTGCAGGATGCAGACGGCATTGAGGCACAGGAGCGAGGCTTCGATGAGCGTCCAAAGAGTAAACATTATTCAACTATATTGAGTTTACATCAAAATAAAGCAAAACGACAATAATTGTTGACGTCAGTTATCCCCAGTCCGCGGAGTTATCGATAAAATATACCGCCCGACCATCAGAAATATACCGAGAATTACGGTCTCATTTAAAAAATATATTGTAAGCATACGGGCAAAAATCAAATTCCTCGCTTTTGATATTCCGACTAATATTGCTAGCTAACTAGGACCCTCAGGCCTAAACACATAATTTTATACAATAGATAAAACAATTTTCTACAAGACAGGCTAATTTTCAGTACTTCGTTTGGTTGGATTGATTATAAAATAACATTTATAAAACTTAAGCGAGCTGACATGCGACGTAAGAAAACGTAAGTGAGCATGGACTGTCACGTCATTTGGACTAAACCGTTGGTATGGACATATTCGTATACCCTTTTCCAATTGATTGATGTTAAAACTATTTTTTTCCAACTGCTTTAAAACGTAATTAATATTGTATTTTGCACATATTTACATTTTTTGAGCCAATAATGCATTTGATTAATATATTAATAATAACATATCGATCCCGACACCCATTTTTAGTCTTTATAAATAGACCAAAAACCATACAATTTTCTGAGATAGAGACTGACTAGTTTCTGCAATAATTGGTGCCTAGTAAAACAAACTTTTCCTAAATTCTATAATATCCAGGTTCTAAGGGTATGAAAACGTTCCTAATTCCGCGCAAATGTTGTGGGACAATGTCGCTAATATCGGGGCACATGTTGCTGGCCCATACAAAAAAATGTTGCTAACGGTAAAATACGTAAGTGAGCAACAAGTACGACGGCTATACGGCAACAAAATATCGATATTTTTCTCAAACATCGATTTTTTTGCAATTTGGTTGAGTTTCAAAAAAGTAACGTACAGGGAACATTATAGGAAACACAAAGTGAAACAAATTCAAAAAGATACGTATACCTATGAGAACATGATGGGTGGAAAAAAAGTGAACAAATTGTGAAATGAAGCTATATTTAAAACGTAAGCATTCATTTGAAATTAACAAAAAAATGTTTTTATTTATTTATATTTATCTATTTATTGGATTCGGTATAAAATAAGGTTCAACCAAGGAAGGTCAAAAAATAAGCCCCGTTTCTTATATGGGAACTACATGGTAACTACACATTTGTTGCTCATCAAAAACATTTTTACGGAGTGTGGTCATTTTGTATACCCTACTTATGTAGGGTAATGTTAAAATACGGTTTACCAAGCTTCGGAGTAATGAATTTTTCTCGTATCGAAATTTTTTTTTGTTTTTGACCTATTCATGCATTTAATCCAGGGGTCGGCACGCAATACACTCACATGTTTTGTGCACTTGTGTGCGCAGACAAGACACACGAAGCAACACGAAGGCAAAACGTTTCTTGCGTTGCACTGAAAGAAATGAATCCAGATAAGGAAAAATGTTTTACGCCAAACAAAAGAAAAAATAACCAGGGGAAAAAAATCGTAGTAATAAAAAAACAAAAAAACAGCATCATAAACAACTAAAAACAAGAAAAAAACATTGCGCCCCGCCATTCATATTTTCTAAAAAGAAAAAATAATGTTCCCACATTATGTTGAACATTTTTGTCACTGTACAATTTAATTTGCGCAGAAAACTGATAAAGTTGCGCAGCGTGGTCTTCACCATTTGATTTTTGAACGCAAACTGATCATCTCTGTTGCCACAACGCTGACGAACAGAATACCGAAGCCGCATGTGCATAGGCCCGAAGACACACGATTCATTTTCTCTGCCGTAGCGGGACCCGAGCAGTAAGGCCGACGGTACGCTATGCGTGTGCCGACTGCGCTGCCCCGAGGCCTTTTTGCTATGCACATGGCATAGGACGCCGCCGGCCTCTGATTTAACCAGATTCCTGTATGTATAATCCCATAGGTTTCGATCCCGATACACATCTTTACACATATTTAAAATAAAAATTGAACTCAAAAATCTTTTGAGCGGGGAGGTCTCTGAAGAAAAGTTATATATATTTGTAATCTATACTTCAATACCTTTCTTTTGGTATCATATGTCCTTGTCATATCATATCTCCTTGTTGTGAAATTCTCAAAAGATATTTGAAAAATAACTGTTTTTAAATTGGTAATATGCTGTTTTAAAACACCTTTTAAAAAAATATAAAAGTTTTTTTTTTTGTTTCATACACCTAGGAGACATTTTTTGGGATTTGATTTTTGTATGCTCCTAACACTTATTTGTGATCCTTGCTTGAAACTATTTGTTTATTAATCATCGACGGAAGCACGCCCAGGGCACAAGTAGACCAATTATTATCTGAAAAAGTTACATTAGTCGGTGGTATAATTATTTTCCACATTCGCATACCTTTCTCAAGCGTCCAAATACCCAAGGGAATGCTGGGCGAACAGTTTCTAGGGTGGCAAGACTTAGCAAGCTGCTCCACGGGATTCGAAGCTCCCAAAGGCGACTTTGTCAACGGAATCAAACTACGGCATAGAATGTTGGTTATAAGACAGACTTATAGTTTTCATATGCACTTACGCTTGGACTATGGGAGCTGAAAATGAACTGAGATACGAGCATCGCGTCTGGAAGAAGTTGCGGTCAAAAATCACAGCGCGTGGATTCTTCGGGCTGTTGCCAAACATCAGAGTGAGCGAAATATCCACGCCAGAGTGAGCTAGAAGAGTACGAATAGTTTTTGGCAGCATGTGGCGGTTGAGAGACGAGAAATCAACCGGCTTGAGCTTGTCATTCTACGGAGGAAAAATACCCTTAGCAAATCATATTAAATTCATATTCAGATAGCCATACTTTATCCTGCTCTTCTTTGAACATGCGCTTCATGCGAGACAGCATGGCGAAGGTTTTAATCATCTTTAGGGCCCAGTATCTGGCGCCCAAACGCCGGTCATCCGGTTCATAGACATTTTCAGTCAGTTGTACGAGAGCCACAAAGAGGTTTTCGGTGAACCCGTGGACTGCGGTTAGGCTAAAGAGTTTCTCAGTGGCAGCTATTATCTGTTCCTCATTGTCTTCTATTTCCAGGCCTACGGCTATGAAATATTTCAATCTTAATATTTCCGCAACATACACGTCTGGCAGATTCTTAACAGTGGACGCTTGCTTAACCAATTCGTTTAGCTTTTTTATCACAAAGTCTAGCATCTCCGTGGGCGTCTTTAGCTTGTTTTTGGCTAAATAGATCCGTATTGTATTGAACTCTTTTGGCTTCAGTTTTTTGATAGCCTTGAGGCTGTGAGCTTTCTTGACCTGGCACTCCAAGGCTAGATCGAAAGCGGATAACTGATGTGTCAGCTTCTGTCGGAATTTAATGTCCTTGCTCTCCGGGTTTGCTGCATCCACATCGCGGAGGGTATCCTGGAGCGGCAGCCAGTAGTGATTTTGCAGCCATTGTAAGCAAATGTCGGCTGCATTCCGCAACAGATCCACGGGTGGCATTTCCGTACCGTGCGAACACTTGTGCCGAATGTCGACCACGAATGATGGTAGTCCCAACTCCTGAGCCTTGTCGTACATGCTGCTCCAGTTGTGGCCTTGTACGGTGGACGACATGAAATTGAAGAAGCGCATAATGGCATGGGCATAGATTTTGTCCAGATTCAAGTCGCCTTTCTTGTCGTCCAGCTGTGCCCGCAAAATTACGGCAGTGGCCAGAGCAGCCGCCGGGCAAAGACTGCCGCGTCGGAGTTTCCAAATACGGATCATGGACAGACCCTTTCGACGCTGTCTGCTCGATGCATTCTTCCCAAATATTAGATTGTATGCCTGTTTAAATTCCTTTCTGAAATGGAGAATCATAATCGAAAGAAATACAAGCGACAAAACCAAGCAAAACGCACGTGCATTTCCATGGTGCAACAATCGTTCTTTGTTTTGCAGGCGCGGCTATGTCCATCCTCTCATCGATGTTGTTGGCCCGAGGATCGACCTAATCGGGCAAATACAAATTTCGTCAATGCCTTGTTTATTGTCCGCTGATTTGTTCTACTTACAACCGAAATCCAGCCATTTGGGCTTGGTCCCGGCTCCTTCGGCTTACTGCGTGCCAAATGGCGATTCATTTAAAAGTTGCAATAGGCTTCAGCACAGAATTATTATTTATTCTATTTTATTGGATTTTATGTTACCAAGCTCCCGGGAGTAGCGTGGGACTGAAATCGAATTATTAACATCAATAATATTATTGAACTTTGCGGACCAGCTGACAGCTGCTGAAAGGTGTTGCAAAAAGCTATATTTTTATATCAGTGCTGGAAATTGGTCAACTATTGACCATCAAGTACCATTGAGTACTCGTTTGCAAAATTCAAATGTTTATATGTAATTTTGATGATATCATCCCAGATTTTGTAGAGAAAACATCAGTAAATTCAATTATAATTCAATACCTATCTTCAGAACTTCGTTCGAACTGTGGGACAGTGTTGCTAAACGGCGTACCGGGCATAAAAAGTGCTGAAAACTTTTGCATTAAAACAGCTGATTGACCTGCCAACTCATATCAGGCGGACCGGTGTGAATGGCGAAATAAAAACTGGAGCCAAAAATTGTATTCCCCACAAATATATATATGAATTCGGAGTACGATTCACCGTCAAAAAAGATGATAATTGGCTCCTGTTCAATGTTTGTGATCTTCTCATACCTGCAGCTGCTCTACATACTGGTGGCCATCTACCTGGCCCTTCATCACGCTCACCACTAACGGACATGTATCACTTTGTGTCCGAGCAGACACCGGAATTGCGGCTCTCGGAGACCGCCCTTGTAACCAGCCACGTAACGCAGTATCTTAAGGGCTTCCAACTCGATGCGGTGAGATTCCTGTACGATCGACTCAGCAAGGGGGAGTTTAGCGTTCTCAACGATGAGAGCGGACTAGGGAAGTTAGCTTCCGTGGCGGCTCTGCTCAGTGCTCTGGAGCCCGCCAAAAAAACGCTAATTGTGCTGCAGAACGACGAACAGCTGGTTGCGGGCTGGCAGTTTCACCTGAACACACTCACAGATCTCTCCGTCTACACCATTCAGAGTGTCCAAGGTAATTGTTTAGTCTTTTGTCAAGCGTTTCATTTCAATTATATTTTTTTTTTTTTTTGAAAACTCTCCACCAGACACCACCGAGTCACCGCACAGCGTTTATCTGGCCAAATGGAGCAATCTGCGCAGCATCGGGGATCTCAGCAGACTAAAATTCGACTACATTTTTGTGGACAATCGCGGCCATACACTGAACAACAACTTCTGCAACTCGATGCTGCTGAAGCATTTCGAAGGCAAAGTAAACATTGTAATCTCCAGTGTTGACATAACGGTGAGGAAATCGAAACCCACGTCATTTCGCTTCGAACCACAATCTAATCGACAATTTTTGTTCCTCAGTCTGACGTGAAGCTCCTGTACAATGTGTTGTGTCTAGGGGGACGCCTGGAGCATCAATACAGAAACTTCCAGAGTTTCGATCGAAAATTTCACCTGCCAGATCCCAAGGAAGTATTTAGCAAGCGTATCGACCTTGAGGAGTATTACAAGCAGCGTGGATTTCTAAGTGATTATATAAAGTAAGCAGCCCTTTTAAGTCCACATAAAAAACCATATGTAATTAGTTGTGTCACCACAGGGACTTTCGTCTGCGCCGCTTACGCCATCAGTTCGATCAGAGCCTCCCGCTTGTGACGCTCGAGCAATACAAGACTAATCTGAATCTTTGGCTGGCCTCTAGGAATAGTCAGAGCACGCTCAGTGGCTCATCGGAAGTCTGCTCTACAGTGGCATCATCTGTGGAGATCAATTCAGGTGATCCCATAGAAGCACCTCCCATTGAGGATCCAGCGAGAGTCGAGCCGTTGTCGGAGCATAGCAATGAAGCCGTGATCATGCCGCCGTTGCTCTTTGAATCATCAGAATCTGAAGATGAGCCAGTGATGGTGCTCCCATCAGATGCTCCCGTTTTTGATAACAATGAAGTTATGATTGTCTCCAGCGATGATTGCGAGATCATTAAGTCTCCAAGCACGCCGCCTTCGCGCAAACAATCAAAGGAGTCGCCTTCAATGAAACCGAAGCGTAAATACGTGAGACGCCAGCCTCCTGCCAAGCAGCCAGAACTTAGTGAATCGGAGTCAGAGGACGAGAATAGTGCAAGGCAGAAAACGCGTTCAACTGCTGCTCCTGCTGAGACTGTTGCTGATATGTCGCCTACCGAAAAGACAAGAAAAGTCAATGTGCGGCTAAGGAGAATGTCTCTGGCGGCGCCAAAGCGTGAGAGCACCCCACCTAATCAGGCAGCGACACCGCCACCGGTGACTCCCAAGACTGAGCCAAAGGCTAAGCTCCGTCAGATCTTGAGCCCATCATCACCAATAAGACGTCCAGCGACACGCGGAATGCAGCGTTTGACGCGCTCCGCAGACGCGAAGCTGAACAGCAAATACTTGATGCACAGAATCAGATTGGAAGACTGCAAAAAGCGCACTCACAGAAAACCCCAGACGGAGTCCAGTCATACTCCAAGGACGAGCAAATCGAGGGTGAAGCAAGAGGACAGCGTGCCGCAGGAGACGCCCAAGAAGAAGCCAGGTCGTCCGCCCAAGAAAACAATCGAGGAAAAATCGAACACCAACCGAACGCCCAATGTTACAGAGGAAACACCCAAGCGAAAACGAGGACGTCCAACCAAAAACGGAACGCAGAAGGGAGAACCACCCACACTCAAATCAAAGGAAACGCCTGCCGTAGAGAACTCGAAAATCAAACCCATCGATCCTACACCCCAAGTGGTGAGCAGCAGCTCTCTGTCCTCTGAGTACATGCAGTGTGGGCAAAAGCTGCCGGACAATGTGGACGTGCTGGATCTGCCCGCCTTCCGCATACCCTTCACGCCCCAGCCGGCGCCCCTGATGCTGCCATCGACCTTCACACTGTTCAGCGACTCGGAGGTGCTGTCCGTTCCATTGACCAGTCTAAAGCAGGTGGAGACTGTGGTCATTAACAGCTCACACGATGAGAGCTCGCTGCCGTGTTCATCCTCGCCGCAAAGCCGCCGCACGAAGGCACTGAAGCGGAAGCGAAAGCAGGAAACACCGACAAGTGGCTCCTCACACTTCGGAATGCTGCTTTCGCAGCAGAGGAACCCGAACAAATCTCCGGATATCTTCAGCAACTGTTCGGAAATATCTCAATTGACGTTGGCGCAACCAGCACCGAAGCCGTCGTCTCCCTTCGAGTTCGAGGGCTTCAAGATATTTGGATCTGAGGTAAAGCAGTTCCAGCAGCAGCACGCGAAGGCGATCGTTGGACCTGCCAAGAAGAAGCGCGAACGCTCCTGCCTCGACATCCTAGAGCAGATGTTTGAGCCGCGTGCGCCGGTTACATCCAGCCTCAAGGTCCTACCCAGCCTTCCGAATGGATCACAGCCCTTGCAGCAGGAGCAGGAGCAGCAGCAGAACACCCCGAAAGTGATAACCCAACAGCGGCGTACTTTTGCAGAAGATGACTTCTTCGAGATTACCAACAACGGAGAGTTTGGGAGCCGCCTGCGCATCAACTCCTCAGGTGATGTTTCACCTGTCCAGCAGGATCGCGCCACACAATCGAATAAGATCACTAACTATCTAATCAGCTCGGGACAAGAGAAGCCGAGCACCAGCAATAATCGCACATCTGCCACGCAAACGTTGCGCAAATCGCCCAAGGCTGCCAACAAGTCCACGCAGTCTACGAAGCTGACTCGTTGGTTTGGGTCCGCCTTCGGAATGTCCTCCCAAAACAGCTCCATATCCGAATCCCTGAGTGCACCCAGCACCCCCATGGCGCCATCGACGAGCGAGGCAGCTTGCCGGGCACGATCAGCACGCAGTGCAGGACCAACCAAAAGGAAGCGTTTAGATCTGTTCAAATGACATTGCCAAATCTACAGGAGGCAGGCAGGAAGGAGGTGATTCAATCAAAATCCATTCATAAGTTAACAGAATTCAGGGAATCCCTTGGCTCAGAAATTAAGACTCTCTCGTATGTTATTGAAATCTTAAAACATAAAAGTGGTATAATGTTAACTGTAAAACATTAAGCGAACCGATGAACTAGCCAATTTAGTGGAATACAAATTTTCATTTCTTCCAAGTTACAAAAAAAAAATGTTATCCTAACTCACATCCGGTTTCTAGATGGGGCTCTCAGATCCGCTGTTTGCTGAATATGTGCGTCAGATTGTGCATGACCGCCTGACGCTGATACTCCAGCTCCCGTCGACACATGCTGCCCAGGAGCGGTGGACACTGGTACTGGATCCGCTCCAGGGCCAAGGTGTCTTCATTGGAGGCACTGAAGCTAAATTCACTCAAAGAGTGCACTGCCAAGGGGAGAACGAAAGGGGAAGAATAAGCAATGCCTTAAGTGAAGATAAGGATCAACTCACAGCAGTAGAAGCCACTGAAGAAGCATGTCTCGTGGATCGACTGAATGCCATAGGCCACGGGTGTGATCCCTGGCTTCGTTTTGGTCACCACATACTTGGCCGTGGCCGTGTTCAGCCAGTAGGGCCAGTAGGTGAGTCGCTCCGTGTACTCCACCGTGTAGCGCCAGTCATGGGCGTGGCCGTGATCGGCGAGGATCTTGAAATTTATGCTGCAGGAAATGGAGATAGAATTATAGATACATAGATAGACAGGGCGGTGCCATTGCTGAAGCATATACTCACATTGACGGATTAAGCAGACGCATTTTGTTGAAGTCGGCCACATACTCCCAGACCTTTTCCGGTCTCGTTTTGCCGATAATGCCCTCGATCTGGTATTTCTGATAACCGTTGGAGAGCACAAAGACATAAAGCAGCAAGGCGGTGGTGAGGAGCAGCGAGAAACGCTTGATATTCCACCGACGGACGCCATGCATGATGTGGCTGTGGTTTCTACTGTGTATATCTCGGATTCTGTGAATATCAAATAAACAAATGCCCGGCAAATGTGGAAGGGGAAGGGAATGGATCACAGAGCGACGCGGATCCAAACAAATGGGAGGCAAAAAACAGAATGAGAGGCACGCTAAAAGAACGCCAAAGAGAAAGATGTAAATACTTTGCGGACTCCCCAAAGTATATTAATGTGGGGTATGACAGTTTTAAGGAACACAGCTTAATGCGTTCATGAACTTGAAGAATGGGAATGCGTAACCTTATATTAATATACTTTGTGGGGCACGCTCTTTATCTATCTCTCTCTCTCTCTCTCTCTCTATTTCACGAAAACAAGAAACATCTGAAAGCTGTCCCTTTCTTTTTTTAATGTGAAAGTGCTGATAAAGCAAATAGTAGCATTTACACAGAGTTTACAAAATTCTGCTTAGTACATGCTTATCTGTTTTTCAAATATTTCCCGTGAATATATGAATTTATTTGCAGTTTTTGCCTGTCTTGTTTATTGAAATACTAAATATGAAATGCATCCATGCAATCTATACAATATACATATGTATGTGTCATTTCCAGTTGAAAACTCTTACATAATTAATTCAAGATTTAATGTCGGAGAAAATACATACAAAAGTGATTAAGAATCAAGTTAGTTACAAAACTTATTTAACGAGAAAAAGGTGCATAAGCTCTTGATTGGATCCACTCGATTTAATTGAGTGAAGTTTTCCCAAAAAGCGCTCAGCTGAATAGCGACATTTTTGGAGCTCTTCAGGACTCAAACTATCAAAAATGTTATGCCCTTTGGCCAAATAGAATTCCAGTTTGCCTTCTCGTAGACAAACTACCAAACAGTGCCACATCTTTATAAAGAGCTCTGGCAAATACATTGCAAAGCAAAATTTTCTTAGTTCATGCAGCAAGACAGTTTTCAGCATGTAACTTGATAGATGGGGAAAATCGTGTACGTGAGCGTCGCGCAATCCCTTCATCAGACGTAAACAATTGTCGAAGTTATATAGATCCATTGATAATTGGCGTTCCCAATGCGGGGCACATACCATAAAGCTTTGCTCATCTTTTGAGCCAGGCTTGTTTTGCGGTACAGCGAACCATGGGAAATTGCGTATTCGTTTCTTACGACTATTATAAAGGTTAGGTTTGTCGAGTGGCCACTGGGCCCAAGTGAACTCGAATGCTGGCACAAAATCGAACAATATGGTCCGATTCTTCCCCTCAGCTTTAATGGTGTGGGCACATCCGTAGCCCTTGGCCGTGTACATTACTTCATATTCTTCTCCAGTCTTGCAACGAAGACTTAGCTTTGATTTGAACACCTTTTCGAATGTATTGCGTAACCAATCTTGAAGATTCTTTCCATTTATGCAATTGTCGGCTACGATAGGATGATTGTTGTCATTTGCACACAAGAATACGAATCCCTTCTCATCAGCCTTCGGGGTGATAGGGAATGGAAATTTCAGCTTCATATGCAAATCAAAATCATCAGGTTTTCTATCCCAGTAGTTTCCTAAAAGATAAACAGGATGATGACTCATTTGGTTAGGGTATCGGCAGGTTCAGTAGATTACCTATAAGGCCAAGGCCATCAAAAGCCGTGCGGAAATTATTCTCTTCCAACTTTAGTTTATCAATAACATGGTTTTGAATTTCCACAGCATCTTCAGTGTGTTTGGCGCGATCACCGTCGGAAATAATCAATTTTTCCAAAATGCGGTCCAGTTCTATGTTAAAACTCATGATTAATTAAAGATATACAGTGGTCAACTAGCGATCGAAGTGTTTAGATGTAAAAAATTATAAGTAAATAGTAAATAATAATTAAAGATTCAGCTTCATAGAAATAAGTATCATGTCGACGCGACTGCTCGGAAACCGAAAGAAATATATTGGGATTCCCCTTTTGCAATTCGATTTCGCGGCTGGCAGCAGTTGGAATCGATGGTATCGACACTGTCGGTAAAATTACTCTTAAAATAAATACTCGATATGTTTTGTTCAGAAATATGGTGTATAAACAACAAAAAAAATATCTGAATTGACAGAATTGTGCAAGAAAGAATAATTTAGACTTCAAATGTGATTAAATTTGAAATTGCCAAATTTGAGTGCTGCTTATCGCACAAAAGTACCGATATTTTTCTATAGCAAGCCTGTGTTCGATAAAGAGAACAAAAAGTCGCGGGTATACGATCTCAACAAGTGAAACAACATAAAAATAGTGTCCCAACTTCATAAAAGTTCTGTTGATGATATATACCAGAGAACTCTGCATATTAGTATTTTCGTCAGACCAGAGAAAAGCGCTGGCAAAACTATTATCAACAAAAAATACTTATCGATATATTGGTAAATATATATTTAACATCCCCCATCTCTATTTCGCAGGTGTTTTCGTTCGTGTTCCGCGCTGTTTTTTTAATATTATATTTTAATCTCTTTGTTTTATATTTTAACATAAATTAAGTACAAAATGCTTTGTAGACTAGTTGCGAACCGAAATTTAAGTGCCAAATATGCTGGCACTGTCAAGGTAAGCAGCCACAGCCACCCACACCACCCCTTCTCTCCATCAAGGAGTAGCTATGTTATGTAGATATACTGGAAAACAGATGATAATCTGGATTAAAATAAATAGATTTATCTTTATGCCGCCTCTACAAAGAGCAATTATGCCAACAATCATGTGATCCAACAGGTGAAAACCTGTTTCCAACTAAAAATAAACAACAACAGCAACAGGTGTACAATTCCAAATCTCTAAGACACTTATGTTGAACCCATACATAGGCACGTACAGTAAAGTATCCTTTGGACAGACGGTGTTATTGTGCAGTTCTAGAATCATCGGTCTGCAGGAACGACTTTTTAATTGAATAATTACGATATTTGTCCGTCTATGGGTCTCCGTACTGCTATAATTACTGTTCGCAATTTCGATTTTCACTGTATTTTGATTTAGAAGGCCTGCCCCTGATAAGAATTATTTTGATAGACCCACACGATCAGCCCACTTGATGGCACGAGGCCCCCGACGACCCCCCTGGAATCATGTATTTAATATTATAAATAGGCAAACTTACGTAACATTTTGCACAAACAAGGCACACACAAGCACGCACCACACGACATCCAATCATAAGCAAACCAACCACTATGCTAATGGACCCCCAGGTCCAGATCCCCTGCTAACATTCCCCCACGATCTGTACGTTTCAGCTTATTGCGTGCTACTCCACATCGGGAAAGAGGCCTAATGGCAAGATCTACGAGTCGGCCATCGATGCTGTGGCGGATGTTCAGGATGGAGCCACGATCCTATTCGGTGGCTTTGGCATCTGTGGCATTCCAGAGAAGATGATTGCTGCTCTGAAGCAGAAGGGCGTCAAAAACATCACCGCAGTATCCAATAATGGCGGTAGGTGGTGCCTCTAATAGCCCCAATAGATCTCTCTTTAACGTATCACCTATCTCTTTCAGGTGTTGATGACTGCGGTCTGGGTGTCCTGATCAAGCAGAAGCAGCTGAGTAAACTGATCGGCTCGTATGTGGGCGAGAACACAGAGCTAGTGCGTCAATATCTGGCCGGTGAACTGGCCATGGAGCTGACGCCGCAGGGCACGTTGGCGGAGAAGATCCGTGCTGGTGGTGCTGGCATTCCCGCCTTCTACACGCCGACTGGTTATGCTACTCTGGTGCAGGAGGGCGGTGCACCCATGAAGTATTCAAAAGATGGCAAGGTGGAGATTGCCAGTGAGCCGAAACCCGTGAAGGAATTCAACGGACGCAACTACGTGATGGAGGAGTCGATCTTTGCTGACTTTGCCTTTGTCAAGGCTCAGAAAGCGGATCCCCTGGGCAATCTGGTGTTCAATAAGGCAGCCAGGAACTTCAATGCACCGATGTGCCGTGCCGCAAAGGTAACCGTGGCCGAGGTGGAGGAGCTGGTGCCCGTGGGTGCTCTCTCGCCCGATGAGATCCATATACCCGGCATCTATGTGAAACGAATCTTCAAGGGCACCAACTACAACAAGCGAGTGGAGCGTCTGAGAATCACTGAGCCACAAGATCCCAGCAAACCCGCTGCTCCCGCCAGTCCCGGACAGGCACTGCGCGAACGTATCGCTCGTCGTGTGGCTCTAGAGTTCCGTGATGGCATGCACGCGAATCTGGGAATTGGCATACCCGTCCTATCCTCCAACTACATACCCAAGGGCATGAGCGTGCTGCTGCAGTCGGAGAATGGCATTCTGGGCCTGGGTCCATTCCCCACCAAGGACAAAGTGGATCCCGATCTGATTAATGCCGGGAAGGAGAGCGTCACTGTGGTTCCCGGCGCATCTTACTTTGGTTCCGATGACAGCTTTGCCATGATTCGTGGCGGTCATGTGGATATAACCATTCTGGGTGCTATGGAGGTCTCCGCCACGGGTGATCTGGCCAACTGGATGATTCCTGTAAGCAAAAGATTCTCCACGGATAATTGTTACTGAAAAATGTTCCATTTTTCAGGGAAAACTGGTCAAGGGAATGGGTGGTGCCATGGATTTGGTAGCTGCTCCCGGCACCAAGGTGATCATCACGATGGAGCACAATGCCCGCGATGGTTCGCCCAAGATCTTGGACACCTGCTCCCTGCCGTTGACTGGCAAGGGTGTCATTGATCTGATCATTTCAGAGAAGGCCGTTTTCCAGGTGGAAAAGGGCGTGGGTCTAACCTTGATCGAGGTGGCCGAGGGCTATACCGTCGATGATATCACCGCCTGCACTGGGGCCAAGTTTACCGTCTCGCCCAATGTCAAGACGATGGGACAGATTCCGGTTTAAGAAATGCCTTAGAGGCAAGTAGTTGAGGTACTTGAGTGATATTTTAGTGCATTTATTTTGTGTTGATCGTGTGACATAAACGTTTCTGTTATTAAATATAGTTTTTCGATGCCGTGTAATGGTGTGTCCCTTCGAGAGCTATCCCATGGCCTTGGTAATGTTCTTGAGTGTGGCCGAGCGATGGGCGGTGCGCATCTGTTTGTTCAGAATATCAAAGATGCGATTGTACTTGCTGTCGGACTCAGTGCGACAGATGGCGCAGAACTGCGAGGAGAGCACATGCATGGGACTGCGGAAGTAGAGGGTCTTCTGCATGGTCAGGCCGTTCTTGTGGTGCGACATCATGTGCAGGAAAATCTCAATCACAGCCATCAGGGCGCCAATGAAGAAGTTGTAGCAGAAGAGTGTCGGGACCAGGAACAGCAGATAATGCTGGCGTTCGTAGCCCAAGATGATATTCTGCAAAAGGAAATGAAATAAGTGGAAGGAACATGAAAGAGGATCTATTCTACATACACTGCTCACACCGTCCATGTGACAGTAGTCCTCGCGCTCGTAGCCTGGTGTCGTTTTCTTCGGCTCCTTGCGTGCTCCATGCTGCACGGTTATGTCCAGATCCGCTTGATATTTGTTCGTCATTAGGTCGTCCATTTCGTCGCACAGGGTGCCACGGAGGCAGTGCTTCGGTACATGGAAATTGTGATGCTTGCGATAGCGCACCTTCATTTGCCCGTGTACGGGCTCTCCGGTCTCTCCATCGTAGGCGGGCTGTGTGACACGGGCCGAGTCCGTGTAGAAGTACTCCAACTCTCCGGTTTCGCTATTCTGCAAAAGATAAGAGAGCTCGATAAGAGAGTAATTTAAGAGAGCCAAAAAACCCAAAAAACCACGAAACATTCGCATGGCGTGATCCCCAGTCTCGAGGCGAATTTATTTGTCTGAACAATCAAAAATTAGCAATTCAGATTTATGGAACTCCTCTACATGAAAGTTGATTGCCTTTTGGAGAGCTACAATACATTCATATGTACATATGTGTGTATGTCTCTTTCTATGTCTATTTCGATGCTAAGAAGATGTGTCGTCTCACCACAGCTGATCAAAACAAACTTTTAAGAGTAGGGTATGCCAATTTCGCTGGGGAAGAGCGACATTGAAAGAGTTCGGTCGTTTTCATCATTTTCATCATTTCACGCCGTATTTCAATGTTTTCGTTGTTTATTAATTGTTATCTGGCGCACACTACCAAAAATAATGAAAAGTAAACCCCAAAATAGATTCCCTAAATCTATTCTGATAAGAGTGAGAAAGAGAGCTTCGACAAGGTGTGTGTGTGTGTGTGTGTGTGTGTGTGTGTGTGCCCACGTCTCTCGCTGGTGTGTGTGGGTGCCCCACGATTCGATCTCTGGTGTGTGGCTCTGAATCACCTGCGTAGCCTTAGAAACCTTGCACTATGCACCTACTCCCGGTTGCTCTTACCACCAGCATGCTTTCTGCTGTACTAAACAGAGACCACAAAAAACGAAATGGGAATACAGCCAGAACACCCCTATACTCGTAAGTATGTGTCTTATCAGTGGCCTCTGGCAGTCTGTGTGTTCGACAGACGCGACAGGTTGTCGCTTATCATTACAGACGGCTATAGACGACGCCGACGACGACGACGAGTGCCAAGACGCACCAGTCCCAGTACTTACTTATCTCTCCCCCGACAGGCCCAGGCAGCACCAGAAGATACGCCTATTAACGGGCAATTAAGACCCCACTACGGGGACAGCAGAAAATTGTAAATTGCCCATGCAATTACAATGTTCTCTCTGTCTCTCTGCCGCCGCCTTTGGTGGAATTAGTAAATTATGGGTTGCATAAGCAATGAGGAGGAGCAGGGTAGCGGTGGAAGGAGCTAACTGGTTTGCGTGCCAAATGCGATTTGATCGTAATAAAAATAATACAAATTGATCTAAAGAATAACAATCACTACACTGTATACCCATACGGGCATGGGGAGTGGAGGCTTTGGCATGGAATCAGATGTGTTTGAAAGGAAAATAAAACTGGAATTTAATCAGATTTACGATTAAGCGTGGGGAATGAATAAAGTGTCCTATAACCAAGCGAACTGATCTATAGGAATAATATTGGATTACCGGGATAGAAAACAATTCTTTAGAAATATTTCAAGTAAAGGAAGAGGTATATGTCATAGAAAATTGATCTTTGGTTGAGTGAAAGTTTTAGGGGATAGAAACTGGTTCTGAAGATACGTAGAAGGGATCTTTTGCTTTTGGGACGCACAGATTTATTGTAACCACAAATATAGGTGGGTTCCTGTGTGGACATCTCCCACGTCGGACTGAAATTACAGGAATTGAAATGGTTTTTGAACAATCTTTAAGTTTGATAAGAACTAGTGCAACGTATCCATTTAAAGGGTAACTAAAATTCCACCTTAGTACCCGCAAAACATTTGTTAATGGCGACTAATTACCCTCAATCTACATACATGCAAATTTGCAACTTTATAGCCTTAATCCAATCATCCTCTGTCGATCTTGGTGGAATAAAATGATCTAATCAAAATCAAAAACTACATAAAACAAAAAAACTAAAAAATAATTAAGGTTTTCTCAAGTGCAACGCAAAAAAAATGATTCGAGTATTGTGGGAATCAAATAGAGAGATAGAAATCAATGGGATGGGTAGCATATGGGTGGCACGACAGAGACCCACTTCAGAGAGAGATAGGGAGAGTCTCCGGTTGTCACCTACAGCACAAACAGTAGTTCTATTGATTGGAGTACACCTGTAAAGTGTACGCACACTTGAGATGTTTTGTATGGAATGTAGAAGGACTCATTTTCTACAAAAATGAACGTAAAGCTTTTCAGCCGGTACACAGAAAAGACTGTAATGTCAGATAAGCCAAATGGAGGGGGAAATGGAAATGGTGAAAAACAAACAAGGCCGCACTCGGTGTCGGGTCGGTGGCAAGGCACTCAATCAATCTACATTTGATAATCTACGGGGGTACACTATATAATATACCTATGACTAGAATTATAATAGTTATTTTTGTTGGTAGTCACAGTTGGTTTAGTCCGGAATACAGAGCATGGCATGGCGGTGTAATTAACTGAGATTGCTTTTTATTTTCGGTTTTGTCTGTCTGGGGCTTTTAATGGGGTTTCGGGTTCAGTTTTAGATTCAATTTAAACGTAATTACAAACGGAATAGCTTTTACTCTATACCCCGTCCTCTACCTTTCTTTTAAATTAAAAAGTAGGAAAACACGTTTGCTCATTTGCACGACTGACCCTCTGAGAGCTGAAAGAGCTGAAAAAGCTGAAGAAGCTGAAGATCATCCACGTTCCATCCGAGACATATGCCAAATAGCCTCCTCTCTCTGTCTCTTTCACTCCAATGGATATACATATGTAGTTCTATCTCTTTCTTTTTCGCTCACCTTAATCGAATATCCCATGGTTGTGGGTGTGTGTGTGTGTCTGCGCTGTGGCCTGACACCAAAGCTCTTTTCACAGTTATGTTTGCAAGTGGCTTTATTTTTGTTTGTCTTTTGCTTTTAGGCCCTTATGGTATTACCACAAAACAACACATAAACGTAAATAATGTTTAGATGTGCCTGTGGATGTGCACTTCACTGGAAATTTATGCAAAGGCAAACCAGGGAAAAACTTAATTTGTTGTGGAAAATTTTGAAACCGGTTGATGGCGGCTTGTTGCTGTTGTTGCTGTTCTTCTCACATTTGTTTTGGTTACGGGCGTACGTGAGGGGAGCTATTGACCTTCTGATCTGGTTAAGACTTTCGCAGAACAGCAATTAGCAAAAAACACTAGCAAAAAATTAAAGGCATTCACTTGTCGTTTTCTTTGTAAATTTTTTGATTATTTTCAACTTTTGTTGGGACCGCAACTTTTCCACCACACACGCACACGAGCTTTCATACAATGATTCGATGCTAGTGACCAGATTTGATGAAGTACAAAAGCCATCAAAGCGCAACAGCTTAAAGTTTTCGTTCAAGCTTTTGGAGTGCAGTGCTGCCAGCTTTTTAGAAGAAAAAGGCTAGCTAAATTACGTAAAAGATTTAACCAGAGCAAACAATTTTTAATATATTCATAAATTGTCCTTTATATTCAGGCAGTCTCCGGTATTCCTTTTTTGAAAAAATATCTGATTTAATTTTGAAAACGGTGATATTGGTGTTCCCGTTTTCGCAAAAAGGTCCACTTCAAAATGTTAAATAAGGAACTTTTTATACAACAAAACTAAGCTTAATTACAAAAAGAAAAAAAAAATATGACTTTTGGATGCATTGACATTACCTGAGCAATTTAGTCTATGCATCCATCGTACCAATATTCTGTGTGACTTATTGCGAATTAGACTGGCTAGAAAATAGCTGATTCTGGCAACACTCAAAATAGTAAAAATATGGGCATGAAATCCGACTGCGATCAAAGCGACCAAAGGTGGTTGTCACTGCTAAAGCTTTTTATTCAAATATCAGAGAAATCAAAATAAAAATAAGCTGAAACGTATTTGTTAATTAATTATTGTTGAACCTGTGGCGGGGGTTCAAAAATGAGCCGAAAACTGGTTTAAGGCATTGATTCTGGTTGGCTTTTGTTTGATTTTTGGTTCCCCCAAATACATGTTCTCTTAACACAAAGTGCACATAGTATTTTGGCATATATTCCATTTCGTTTTGGCGACGTTCTCCTCCCCCGACGTACCCCCCGACGTATTCTTAAACGTTTCTGATCTCGGTTATTATCGTATAGCCGTAATTATCTTTTTAAGATTATCAACATGTTTTTCATGAACGAGAGGTCTTGAGCGGCTTCGACTTGGATCCAAAATTTAGTATCCGCCCGGTCGGCCCAGAACTCGGGTCTCATTTAAAGAAGATCTCTTCCACCTTTTCCAAACCAGGAAATCGCAATCGCACTCTACCATATAGCTGTTTGTTTTTCAGAGGATTTATCGTCGTGTGATAAAAGATTTATACGACACAGTTGAAATAGTAGCTTTATCAAATACTCGTCCGCTACTTTCGGGCCCCTATCTCTAGCGATGCAGTGAGTCTTCATCTTAATCACCACATCAAATCTTAGCTAACTGAAATGACAAGACATTGCTCTCGATCACAATCCCAGTTAAATCGCTTAAATCTTTTAATGGTTTGGGGAGTTTTTTTATCTCGAGAGCCCTCTCATGGGGGGTTTGGTTTATTGATTGACGATTGTTATTGCGGTGGTTGCAAAACACTTATCAATCAATCAAATCGCTTCACAAACAAGTTCTGATTGCTCTTCTGATAGGACTGATACTGTAAAAACTGTGGCCATCATATACCCCACGACAACAACTGGGGAATCAACAGGGCCAACAAAACCCTCGAATGCCAGCAACGATGATTACGATCCGCATCTGAATCGGAATGTGAAGAATGCCACAACGTAAGTAGAGTGTTCTCCATGGAATATTTTAGAGGTTAGCTATCCGATATCCATTATCAACCCTCGTCCATCCTTAGGAACTGGCAGACTTTTGCCCATTTCTTGAAGGCCTCTGTGGGCACTGGGGTGCTGGCCATGCCCAGTGCCTTTTCCCATGCGGGCTATGTGAATGGAACGATCTTCACCTTGATCATTGGTCTTCTAGCGCTATATTGTCTGCACATTTTGGTGGGTAAGCCTTTCGAGGAACTTTATCTCATATCAATTGTATCTGTTCCTTTGCAGATCAACAGCATGTATGTCCTATGCAAGCGTCAAAAGGTTCCATACGTCAGCTTCTCGGAGGCCATGAATTTGGGCCTCAAACAGGGTCCTCCGGGGCTTCGTTGTCTGGCTCCCATTGCCGTGTAGGTGTGATCCTTCGTTCAGGGAATCCTTACCTCTGATTTGACTTCTTTCAGACCCTTTGTGGATGGCTTCCTGGCCTTCTATCACTTTGGCATCTGTTGTGTCTATGTGGTCTTCATCGCCGAGAGCATCAAGCAGCTCGTGGACGAGTATCTCGTGGTGTGGGATATCCGTCTGCACATGTGCCTGTTGATTGTGCCCCTCCTGTTGATCTACAGCATCAAAAATCTGCAGGTGTTGGCCCCGTTTTCCAGTGCTGCCAATTTGCTGCTGCTTGTGGGTGAGTCTGCAAGGGGATTGCTCATCCATTTACTCCTCTTCTGATGTCTGGTATCTATCCTATTCTTTATCTGATTAGGTTTTGGTATCATTTTGTATTACATCTTTGATGATTTGCCACCGTTGAGTGAACGTGAAGCCTTTGTGTCCTACACGGAGCTTCCCACCTTCTTTGGAACTGTGTTGTTCGCCCTGGAGGCTGTGGGTGTGGTATGTTATATCTCTAGATCTCTTGTCTATATATTCATATTTGATCAATAGTTTGCTTTTTTCATTAGATCCTCGCAATTGAGGAGAACATGGCGACGCCTGGGGACTTTGTGAAGCCTTGTGGTATCATGAATTGGGGCATGTCCATTGTCCTGGGTCTGTATGTACTCTTGGGATTCTTTGGCTATTGGAAATATGGCGATTATTCACTGGGTAGCATAACCCTCAATATTCCACAATCGGAAATGTGAGTTTCTCGTTGTGATATCTCGTTGTTATCTCTGGTTTACCTGTCGATATTCCTCTGTGCATTTGCAGACCCGCTCAGGTGGTGAAGATCTTCTTTGCGATCACCACTTGGATATCGTATGCATTGCAGGGCTATGTCACTGCCCACATCGTGTGGGGCAAGTACCTGAGTACAAGAATCAAGGACACCAAAAGGCATTCGCTGTACGAACTGATCTTCAGGGCTATCGTCGTGCTGCTGACATGTAAGCTCTTCCACATGGTGTTTCCTTTCAAGATAACTACATATATAATTTCTCTATCCTGTGCAGTTGGCTGTGCCATTGCCATTCCAGATCTTTCGGTGTTCCTGTCTCTGGTGGGCTCCTTTTGTCTCTCCTTTCTGGGCCTCATCTTTCCGGCCTTGCTGCAGATCTGCGTCCAATACGAGCACGGCTATGGCCCGCTGCGCATAAAACTAATCATTAATATTCTTTTGCTATGTTTTGGGGTCTTTGGTGGCGTTGTGGGCACCTATGTGAGCATTTTGGAGATCATTGAGGTGTACAAATAAAGGTGCACATACAAATTTGATTGAGTTGTGGCAGCCGGCAGCCTCCAGCTGCCAGCTCTTGGGTATGGGTTGGGATTGTGTTTTTCTTGGTTAAACATTGTTGCAGGAACACACGCACACACACACATAATCATAAGCAATCACACACACACACACAAATATAGCAAGTTGGTTTATGGCTAACATATCAAACATGGCCAGAATCAAGAGTCAAGCAGCAACCAAAGTAGACCAAATATTTTTAATTTTAATTAAAAGCTTAGCAAAGGTCCTGAAAGTGGAAGAAGGGAATGTTCATGTGCATGTGGAACCAGGAGGAGTAGGAAAAAGAGAGACAGGAAGTTTGTGTGTGTGTGTGTGTGTGTGCGAAATGGAGTGGGGGCAACGTTGCAACGAACTGTAATTAAATGCAACCGCAATTAACACAAAAGCGCCGCAGGTCAGCAAGCCAGACACAGGACTCTCGGACATCCTCTCCCTGCCTCTCGGATGCAGTGTACCTCCTCGCCCTTCTCTGCGACACCTCTCCCCCTCTAGCCACTCTACTGCCACACCTTTTCAGCCCCCGCCCGCCCCTTACTGATGCACCTCGCCTCGCATCCCTCTCCAGAATCCTCTTGCATTTTATTTACAATGTTTTGCGCTCAGGAGGTAACTGACAACCTTTCTGCCTTCTACCTCCCCCCCTACTTACATACATACAACATGCCTCCCTTTTCCACCTTGTTTCTACCCCTTTTCGCCTGTTGTTGCTGTCTTGTGTGAAGGCCACAGAGAGCCGGACTGAGCCACAATGACCGCCGGGCCCCGTAAGAAGCCGGCGATGAAGCCAAATGGACAAATGCGGGAATGCCAGAGCGAGGTGCGACTTAGGAGTTTGAAACCTTAAATGGAGAGGGGAAGAGGACAGAGAGGAATATCACTAAATAAAGTAATTTAAAGAAGTGAATGCAATGGCTCTCTGAGATCAGAGTACATAATATATTCATAATTGATCATATGCTTTCCACCACTAATTCCAGTTGCAACTCTCGCTATTGTCTGCCAGCTCCAATTTGCCCGCTCTCCAGTCCAGCAGTCCAGGAATGTGTTGAAATGTCGTTTGCTTTGTACGTTTAATTACTCTTTTGACGGAAATAACACAACATTCGTGCACTATTTGAAATTGGCCAACAACAAAATGGGACACAGCCACAGAGGAAAGGGAGATACAAAGTGGCGAAAGGGTTGGAGAAAACGGCAAGGAAAAGGCTAGAGGAGGCGAAGCAAAGGGTACACCAAAATGGAGAGAAAAAAGCGAGAAATTGGGTGCACAATTCGGAGTACTAGAAAAGAGGAAAAACTCAGCTTAGCTTCGCGGGCTCTCTCTCTCTCTCTCTCTCTCCGTCAATAGAAAGAAGAGCAATTGAAACCAAAAACTTGCAGGACACTCGAATAGGCCAAAGCCGATGCCAAGGATTCGCCTGAACTGGTAGCAGTTTCCATCTTGAATATCCACAGCTTTTAGTCACCCTTCATCAATTTGGCTCAGAAATCGGTTCGCTTTGACCAGCATCGAGGCAAATTAAATGACAAGTTTTACTCTTGTGCTACGCTTTTATTTATATATTTTTTCCACTGGTAGTCACCAGTAGAACCAGCAGCAGGAGCAGAAGCAGAAGCAGGAGCAGGAGCAGCAGCAGGACGATTTTAATTATATTTGTGCAGGCAGCCAGGCAGCTTTTAGTGCTTCCGGTCAGTTGATTCCGGAACCAGTCCGCCCCTCCCCGCCCTTGGGGCTTAGGGCAATTGAATTACGCACAATTCGAGGTCCTGCCACAGGTAGGAGCCACGTCCATGGAACACATGGCTATGGCTATGGCTATGGCTATGGATCGGTATGGCCGGTATCGCTATTGAGTCCACTCCAAATGCGTAAAAGTTAATTAGGGAATGTCATGAATAAATTTCCCGCTCATCAAATGGAGTAATTTCATCATCCATGTCGCTGTGCCGCAGTGCCGCAGGGCCTACGAGTACCCAGTAATTGTACGACTATTTATTCTATTTCTCTCTTTCATTTTAAAGTTAACATTTCTCTCTCTCATAATTGTATCCCACTTTTTTGGTTGTTGGTTGATTTTCGCTTTTTTCTTTGTTTTTTTCAACGATTTTCAGGTGGATTATAAACTCCTATATCGAAGGTGCTTTATTTGCTTTATTTTCGGGTTTAATTTTGTGTAGTTTTTGTTGTGTTTTTTCCTATTTTTTTTGTAGCTTAAACACTGTTTAATTGTCGATGTGTTTTCAGTTGGAATAAATTATTTTCTGTGGCTTGGGTTTTGCTGGTTTGTTTCTGGTTTTCCGCTTGACTCGGCAGCTGTTTTGTTTTGGGTTTTTCGGATAAAACAGTGAATAATATCCATGTGGGTTAAAAAAAGGGGCATAAAGAGGAGAAAGGGACTCATTTGCTTACTATTATTTTATGGGTTTAAAGTAGGTGTATATGTATCTGTAATCTGTGTATTTTTTTAGCACACTCGCACATAAATTACTTTATTTTCCATATTTGAGAATGTTTTCATATTGAATATTGCAGTCTACCGCATTATTTCCAAGTCATTAAAATCTATTTATCTGTATCCATATGATTCGGTGGTATGAAACCATTTTAATACCATATCTTCATGCTTTTTAATATATTCAATGTTTGGGAGCAAAAACTACGAATATGCTACGAATATCCTTCATAAATATTTCCACTCTGCCACCGCAAGTTGTTCATCTTTTCAGTTGCAAAGTCTCTGCAAAGTTTTCTATTATAAATTCCCTTGAAAGTGTACACTGAAAATTTCAACTGACTTGCACAGAAATTAGCCAAAAGTTTTCTCTCTTTTTTCTTCTCTTAAACTTCACAAATAAACCTTTCATTTACCACAAGTTTTGGCTCATTTTCATCACATATCCTTACCCAAAAAAAAAGGGGGGGTAGAGTTTCCTCTGAACATTCCTTTAACCTCGTGTTGGCGCTTATCTTTATTCAGTTAATTTTCCATATAATCTTGAGCTTTTCCCGCCACATTTTTCAGTCGAAATTGAGAGCCAGACTAAGACTAAGCTGGCTTATCACACACACAGATACACCCATTTTCCCATTTTGCCGTCTGCTGTGTGAAGTTTTTCCCACTGATTTCCACTGCTTAATTTGGCTCTTGTGCACAAATGACTCATTTTTATTCATTCGACTAATTTTTTCGGGGGCTTAACGGGGAGGAACAGAGGAGAGATTTCTGCTGGCAATTTGTAGCAGGCAATCGCAACATCTCTCTTCCCCGCCACCCCTCTCAACCCCTCTCTTTCTCTTAGTGAATCTCTATGATTTGCTCCATCTCTCTCTCTCTCTCTCTGTCTATGCTTGTGTGTTTACCGCAGCAAAATGATTTATTTTACGCTACGCTAAACACACACGTACCCGCACCCATACCCGTACCCATACCTCTAGAAATAACAACAAGATGTGGTGGGATGGAGGGGCTTTGGATGCTTGTTAGATGATGGCAAGAGAGAGAGAGAGAGAGAGGGGGTAGAGGTTGCTGCTTGTGGCAACAACGGGGCGCACGGGGAGTGGCTGCAGGAGGCAACAATAGCGACAAGCGACGCATTGTTACTGCGGCCGGGGCTTTACGCTTCGGTTTTTGCACTGAGGTTTGTTTCGTATTTATTTAAGCCCAAAAACATTTTGTACATTTTCATGCAACCATCAGCACCTCAAAAGGAAAGGGAAGGCCTGGTGCCACATTGAGTAGCAACATTTGCTATGAATAAATAATGAACGAACAACTGAATGAATGAATGAATGAATGAAAGAAGCAAACGAACGAACGAACGAATGAATGAGGGAAGAAATGGATGGATGACAACGTGTCTCAACGGGTTCTCATGTGATTTATGCTTTGAATACATGAAACTATAATAAGCATAGCCAAAGTAGAGAGGGTTAAGGCAGCACAGCAGCACAGTAGAGGGCAACAGAGAGTAGGGGGTCATAGAGAGGGTCACGGGGCTTAGCAGCTGAAATAGAGTTACAAAGAGAGTGCTAAGGAGGAGCCGATGCAAAGGTGGTAAGAGGCTTTCCCCAGGGGGACTATACCCATTGATTGGCGGCTAATATGGTGGTCTCGTACCTGAAGGAAGAGCATTCCCTTGGGAAATGGCTAAAAATAAAACCCATCGACAGCAGCGGCACCGGCACCGGCAGCGGCAGCAGCAGCCGGCCAGAAAAAAAGGGATCATTGTTATGTGTGCCACATGGCGTATGTGTGATATGGATGAAACAGCTGCCCCAACGGTTATGTCTGTCTCTCTGTCTGTCTGGTGCTGGCTCTGGCTCTGGGGTTTTTGTCTTTTTTCAGGGCCGCTGCAGGTGCGTTAAACATTTATGAGCGCAGATTTTCCACATGCAGGAGAGACAGAGGGGAGAGGGGAAAGGGAAGAGGCAGGGTTAGCCACCGAAATGATTATGAATACACCCTCATGCACCATGCATAATTCATCATATTAAAGTGACCCCATTGCGTATACGCAATAATCATACGCCATGTGGCATACACGGCAGTGGCAGTGGCAGTGGCAGTGGACCGGGTGCTCGCGCTTTATGAGGCAGTTAAGGGTTTTTCAAATGCCCCAGAGAGAAAGGCATTTAAGAGGTGAAGGACACCCGTGCAACAATATGTGGGCACAAATCAAACATTAATGAGGCTGAGGTGGAAATACACACGTGTACGATGAACTTGAAGGTGGTTTTATAGTTGCCTAATTTAAGGCTCTCAATATTTGATAAACGGAAAGAAGCAGATAATTGTCAAACAAACAAACATCGTTCATGGGAAGCTGTTCTGCTGGATGAAATTCTTAGTGCTTAGTGGATATTCCTAGTGCTCGCATTTCTGCTTTTCCCACTCCTTTCGCTCCTCGCTCATTGCTCTGCTGCTTTTGTTCTGTCATTCTGTACTTCCCCTTCTGCTGCTCCTACAATTACTCCTGATCCTTCACCTGAGGATTCTTCCTACTGATGCTACTGCTACTTAGTACTCCTTCTGCCATTACTTCAGCTTCTCTTCCCATTGCTCTTTCTTGTATACCCTGTCAATACTGGAACTGCACGGGGGTTGAGGTACTCCCCTACAATGTGCCTGTCTCTGTGCTTCTCATATTTCTAATATATATGTATGTCTTCTTGCCCAATTCATGAGGTCACAATGTCTCTCCCACATGGCGACCCCGATGTCTGAGGCACTGATGAATCCTGAGCCTAAAATGTAGATTAAACTTCTTTGGTTTGGAGCAAAACACAACATAGACTGTGACTGAATGAATGAATATTTTGGAAACAAAACTATTTGTTTATTTTGAAGTAGGTCGATTTCGTAGAGCTTTTAATGTTTTGATTTGAAAAAAATCAACCTCCTACAGTGATATCCAGGAGGAGGTATTCAGGAGCCGCCATACCCCAGCCACCAGCCTCCATCTCCCAGCGCCTTTGCCAGAGCCATAATTTATGCCGCATGTTTGCCATAACTCAATGGCTGAGCGACTGCGGCGAGCTGAGAATTTCCAGCAAAAGAGAGAGAGAGAGAATGAAAGGAAAGGAAAGGAAAGGGAGATGAATGAGACGGAGGGCTGTGAACAGTGAATGAGAGAACATTGAGAGACCTTCAACTGTGTGTGCGACGCGGCGACTGATGAAGCTCAATCGATAAATACGATTCTGCTAGGACTTCATCCTTTGGTGCTACGTCTGCCCCTTAGTCTGCCCCGTGCCCCGGGGCCCGTGGCCCGTGCCGCTTCTGCTGCGTTTTTTGTCGCGCGATTGAGCGAACAATTGCGAGATGGTGTTCCAAGATGAATTGCCTGCAATTGTGCGCATTGCTAGCCATTTGTTAGCCAACACGAACAAGAAACAGAATGTAGGAATCGCTTCAAAGGCGAACCTTTGTATACCCTTAAGGGATTAAGGACGCGGTATTTCGGGAGGAGATTTCCTAGCAGCACAACGGGTGAGTACCTTCTTGAGAATTAACCAAATGGTACTCTGCGCTACTCCCGTCAGATACATTCTAGACTTTCATAACAAAAAACTACCAGAACTTCTCGTAGCCGCTGAAAGGGTATGCCAACAAGCAGGGAAAGAGAAAGCGATATGGCAACATCAACAACCATAACAGATTTCCGAGTCAAGTCGACTTTAGAGCCGGGCTTAAAGCCGTCCCCCCTCGAACCCCTCGTTCTAGTCACCGATAAGGGGCCAAAAGCATTTGACAATGGCCTTAGAGGATTTCCCCAAAAGACAAATCGCTGCATGTGTGACCGGAGCGGTGTAGATGGGGATCTCTGGCCGCCATAACACCCTTTGGGCCCCCCCATTAATAATTATGGTTATGGCCCTTTTTTTGGGGGCGGAGGCCAGTGCAAATGTTAATGGGCTTTCGGTGCCTGGTTCAAATCGATTTTCATGGCATTTCCCCGCTTGCATTTCACATTTTCCCCCATTCGCTTTGGCAATCTTTTTGGCCTTCTAAATTGGAAAATACACACAAATTTTCCCAACGAGAGAAGAGATAGAGAGAGAGATATGTGGGTGTGGGGTGGATATGACCACTAATTAGCCAAAAAACATTGTCATAGCATTTGGCATATGCTGGGCATAAATAAACCCAAATATATATACTCGTTCGTAATGCACACACACACATATACATACATACATACATTTGATTGCCTTTTGGTGGGGGGGTATTAACCCCAACGAATTGACCCCGGGAATCGCATATCATTTCATGGCCCAGAGGCAGTGTCTGTGTATCGAGGGGTTGCTGGCTGTGGATGCGCCACATGCCATGCCACATGTGTAATTCATTTGAAGCCAGTACCAGCCCCACAAATGGCGTTAATTTGTGTCAGTGGGTTAAGCTAACTATTAGAGTGTTAATGGATAATAACTGTGAATAATCGCTGGCGAAAAATTGCATTCGAGTTAGCTAATCAAAACTGTATAAATCTTGGGAAATGGAAATTTTATTTGCCCCAAAAAGTAGGCAATCATTTATTGAAAATGCCTCCAAAAATGTGTGGAAACGTTTTTGTCGAGGCACAATTGAGTAGAAACGGTTTATTTAAAAAAATAAAATACATAAATATTATATATTGTCTATTAAATTTTTGTTATACAAAAAAGCGAGTGAGCTGGGGTTGCCCCCTTTCGTGTGTAAATTTAATATCGTAATATTAGTGATCTTTATGATACAACTTTGGCATAATTTCATGGAAAATATAGAATCAATGAAACATGATCAATGCGATTTTCAACGTCTTTATTTTCCACTATCGAATTGACTTTTTCCATTCATTTTACCCTCTATTTACAAATGATTTGTCTTCATTTTACAGCATTCTTTCTTTCAGTGCTTTGACATAGAGTTACCCCCTCCTCCTCCCCCCCAACTTTGTAAATCAGAAAACCCAAATTGGAAATCACGCCATGGAAATGAGGTTCTGGCATTTGAAATGTGGCTGACATTGTGCAAATGCGTAAATATTTCAATGTTGCACACAAAATGAGCAACGGCAATGGGATGCCAGCAATAATCTAAGCACAGCCTGACAATTTCAATCACTCTCCAAAATTGCCTTCAACTTAATGTTTCAAGCATTATTCGCTCTATAGCAGCTCCTATTTCCATAGGCTATCCCTTCTCATCAATTAAAATTTGCCTTTCCCCACGTCTCTGCTTTTATTTCATTTAGTGTGAAATTATTTCCGAAAATTTATTTGAACACCATTTAGCGCCCTTCCGCCATTCGTGCCACAGCATTCCGAAAATTGCTAAAATGTATTATGAAATATTGTTTGTTTTAGAGTTTGCCCCCCAATACGAATACAAATGCAGTGTATGTATGTGTGAACCGCTAATTAAATAAAATTATGCAATTGTTTTTACATTTTGTGGCTGTCAAAACAGCGACACCGATCGCCCAATAATTTCTATAATTTTAATGCGATTTTCCGCTGTTTTTCGAGGGGAGTAAAAAGTAAACATATTGAAATTTGTGTGCGTGTGTGTGTCTGTGTGTGTGTGTGCTGTAATGAGTGGGGGGCCAGAGGGCCAGAAGCCCAATGAAGTGTACTGAATTATTTGGCCAAGCGAATTGTCCAAATGGGCCGTGATAAACTCTCGCATTTTATTGCAGGTCGCCGAGTCCTCATACATATGTATCTATGAGGGATCTATGGCACACAGCAGCACAGTACAGCACATCCCTCTCTATCTCTATCTCTCCCTCTCCCTCTCTTTCTCCTTAACAAATAAGCATTTCCCTTTTGGTAATTCTATTTTGGCATAAAGCCAAAGATAAATGGCAAATTCCAAATGCCAACAGAAATATAACCAAGCGAGAAGGTCAGCCCAGAGGATGGGTAACACACACACACACACACAGACATACACAAACACAGGGAGAAGAAGTATAACAAATCTTTCGCTAGTTGTACGCCACTCCATCCAGAGGAGAAGGAGGAGGTCCTGGGCTGTAGCTGGACCTCCTCGAGGGTCGGATTTATGTGCGCTCATGTCACTGCACACAAAAAGTTAAACAGCGCGCAACGGAAGTGCGACAACGAGAACAGAGACACACACACACAGGCACACAAAGACACACAGACACAGTCGGAAGATACGAAAAACAGCAACAATCTGCAACAGTAACAGGAAGAGGGACCGCCCCACGGATAGGAGTACGGACAGGATCGGAACAATCAGGAAACTGGCCTCCGCTTCTGGCACTGAAACTGCCACTGCCACTGCCACTGGCTACGGACTTGCTGAAATCTTCGATGCGCTCTCATTATCGTGAATCACACCGTGAATGTATGTTGTACATTGAGGATGGGGCAACTGATGAAAGATTTTCAGATGGTGCACCTACAATGAATTAGAGATGCCCTATTCGATGGCATGGGAAAGTGGAAAACTATTGGATGAAGAAATATCTGAACTCTTTAATTGCTGTTTAAGTCGTGAGTGAGTTTCGTATTCCAATCATAGAGCATCAGATAATGATGATGATACAAAATGATGGCTTAAAGTGATTTCTGTAACAAATCCTCCTAATATAAACACCATCACAAAATGAGAAATAATTGATGCTCCAAGCAATTTCAGTTGTCCCTTGGGTCTGCCTGCCTCTATCCAACAATCTCCCATGGAGATGCCATGCAGATTGTAGCCATGTATCCTGCTCTGCTCTGCTCTCAGCCCGCATACCCTTTATCCCTTTATTAAGTGTGTCAACTAGTTTTATTTCGCCCGAAGCCAGAGGCAGAAACAGAGGCAGTGGCAGAAACAGTGGCAGAAGCAGAGACAGTGGCAGTGGCAGAAACCAGTGGCAGTGGCAGAAACAGAGGTAACAAACGAGTCATAGGAGCCATCCCCCCCTACCCATTCCCTCACTGCTATAATACCTGATCCCCTGACCAACAGAGCGTATGTGAAATGCTGGAAAAAAAATGATATAAAAAAAAGCAGAAATAGAGGAAAATTTGCCAACATTTTCACTGAATTTGCACTGTATTTTGCTGTTGCTGTTTGTTATTTCTAGAGCCAACTTCCGTTGCCTGTTGACATATTTCCACTTCATTGGAGGAAACAGAGTCAAATGAAGAGGACACACGACAGACAGACAGACAGACAGACAGACGACAGACAGCCGCGAGGCGCACGACACCAGGGGACTCATTCAGGTGTGCAGCAGGCCATGGAGGATGGTGGCAGGGATCGGCAGTGACAGAAGGAAGCCGGCAATGAAGACGGACGGATGGATACAGCCGAGGGCCAGGACCAAGACCAGGCCCGCACTAACGACAAATATTTGACACATGGGAGAGGCAGAGCAGCAGAGAGGCACAGTAGCAGAGAGGCAGTGGCAGAGGCAGAGGAGGAGTGGCAGCAGCAGTAGTGGAGGCAGCAGCGGAAGACTAACAGCCGTTGGAGCCCACTAAAATATGCGAGGCATGTGCCAGGATATGCGTGTGGTGTGCAAAAAGGAACCTCTGGCCCCGCCCCGCCCACACCCACACACACACACACCCAAACACACACACATCCTAATTTCCTTTACCAAACACTTCCTTTTCCATCTACTGCTTCCCCTCTTCAATTACTGGCCGTCTCCTTTTCGCCACCGTTTCTGCTGCCGTTTGGCATTCCTTCTTTTTCTTCGTATTTCTTGTTATTTTTTTGTGCACATTTTAATTTGTGTCAAATTGTTGCTAAAATGCAAAACGCATTGTTCCTCAGGAGACATCCATTCAGAGGCAGCCGAGACCAGACCAGACCAGTACAGCCCTTCCATTCCATACCATTCCATTTCATTCCGTGTCCTTTGCGCTCTCCATACATGTCCTTATTCTCCATCTCTTTTGGCCTGCTCCGGCTCCTGCTCGTGCTCCTTCTCCTTCTCCATTTCCATCTCATTCTTCTGCCACTTCTTGTTGCCTTGTTAACACACTTTTGTGCTTTTGTTTTCATGTGTGTGTGCGCCTCTTGTTTTTATTTCTTCTCATTGTGGCATAACAAAAACAGAGACAACATGAAATAAATGGCTACATTCGGCTGCCGAAGCATTGGATACCCTTTTGAATTACTTATATGATACATGGTCATTGGGTTGCACTGAAATTCGGTTGATAAGTCAGCTGATTTATGAAGATTTTCGGAAGAGTTGTGCATCCATTTATAGAATCCTTAAGGGAATAATCATCTGTAAAAATATACAATTGTTTCTACAAAGATCGATCCCCTTGTCGAGTGGATATAGTGATCCGACTTAAGCCAGTTCTTCCTATAGTATATCTTAACACAATCGACAACATTTGGTGGGATTATCTTTACAGTGGGAATTGTTATACCCACAAATAACTCTTGAAAATCTCATACCCTCTTTAAGGATACGAAAAAAGGGGGCCAAGCAGGGGACGGGGACGATGACGATGCGGGTTAAGCAGAGTAAAAAAAAGGGGCTCGAAAGGGTGTGAAAATGGGTGGCATGAGGCAGAGACCAGGGCACGTTGCAGCTGGTGCTGTTGCTGTTGCAGTGTGTCTCCATGTTGCAAAAGCACAACAATAAAATGTTGTTACAAATTCATTACCGAAGGCGTTAAATTTGACACAGTTTTGCATGAAACAAAACGAACAGGGAAAAGGGAGAAGAGCAGTGCAAAGAGTATGAGCGAAATGCTCGGGTGAAAGCATAAATGAGGGACAGGGAAAACAGGGCACAGAACATGCAACAAAAGCTCGGAGAAGCATAGGGAGGCACCGAGGCACTGAGGCACCGAGGCGCCGTTGCACCGACTCCGAGGACAGATGGAGACGTCCGATATGGAGGGGGTAGGTGGTAGGTGGCACGGGAAATTCAGCAATTAAATTCCCTTTTATTCTCACTTCAATTCAATGGAACCATTGTGCCGGATTGCAAAAGGTCAACTGCAAATGGGGTTAAAGTTTTGGTCAAGAAATTCAAGGCGACATAAAGAACAATTGCAGAAGATTTGGATAAAAGAATGTACATTTCAGGTTTATAAAAAGATGGATTGATTACGTCGAGTATACATCATGTTTTGTGGGTTTACGGAGAAATATTCAAAGACATTTGAGAATTCTAGAGAAGGACTTTGGAAGAGAAGAATATATACTTAGAAGTCTAAAGATCTGTGGAAGATTAAAACATTAAAGATATGTAGAAGCTTTATTCCATATAAAGAATAGTTACATATATTACAAAATATTTGAATAGATATTACTTAGAGGATATTTAAAGGGATGTTATCTTTTTATTTCTTCAAAACTTTTTTTGCCAACTTTTCTGTATCGTTTTCTTATGTCTCCTATACCACTTTTACCCATCTTTAATACGAAGAAAATGTCATAATCGAGAGTTATCTCCCACTTTTTCCATTCGAAATTCCCCCTTGGACAGAATTTTCATTCTCTTTATTGTCTACAGTCTTTTGCATTCTTTATAATCCCTGATTTTATGAAAATGTGTATAATTTATTGTAGATTTCCACAGACATTCTCCCCCCGCACCCACGCACACACACACACATACATTTTATAACTTGCGGAGGCGGAGGCGTTAACAGAAAAGGATTATTATCTGCTGACATCTCGGCTAACACGATTCGTTTGGCACTTTGCATCTAAATCGAAATTACAGCCGCACGCATGCATGAACATGTCCAAAGAGTGTCTGTGTGTGAGACAGAGAGAAAGAGAGAGAGGGAGAGAGAGTGAGGTGGAGAGAGTGAAGTGGAGAGGTGTGCGGCAGAGAGAGAAACACATAAAGTATGCAGAGGGCGTCACTTCCGCTTACTGTTCATTGCTTCTGAAACTCCTCCCCACTCAACGACTGTTTCTTCTTCGATTATAAACAGAATTTATCGTTCCACCGTCGCTGACACCAGCTCTTACTCCTTGTTGTGCTTTTGTTGCTTTTGTTGCTTTACTGCTGTCTTACTGCCTTACTGCTGCTTTTGTTGAGTGGCAGATTAACCTTGGGGGTTTAATTTGTTGCGACTTCCGTTTGGCTCCTGGCAAAATATGGGAATTACCTAAATTGTGATTTCCGATGATTTTTGGCAAATTTCCTTTCGTTTAAATGGGGCGTGGGGGGGTTAGAGAAGAATTTGCAGCCCTGTCCCTTGATCCTGACTATCGATTGTTGCATTGATCGAGATTCGAATATTTAAATAGGAGTTCAATAATATATAATATTTAGGTTGATTTACTAACAACCAATTGGACATTTTGAATGTCATGCCTACTCTTTGGATGAGTTGGCAGCCCGGTCCCTTGATCCTTGCTATCTGAAGCTTACTCAGCCGTTAATCGACAGTTGCATATTCAAAATGGAACAAGGGCAGCCAGCTGGTTCTTCTCCTCAAGTGTTTGCTCAACTGTGAAAATTACTTGTGGCCCAAGTCGAACCCGAACACGAAGAAACAAAGAATCAACCGATACTCGAATATATACATACATACATACATATGTATGTATGTATTCGGATTCTATTCCGCATTTAACCTTTGGCAGCCATTACCAACTGGCGGCCACCAAATGGACAATATCGATTGACCCCGTTTCCGTTTTCGATTGCAATTCGTTTCAGTTTCATGCACTTTGCACCCAGCACAGGCACACCTCATACTGGGTGCTGGGTTCTGGGTGCTGGTTGCTGCTAGCTAGTTGCTGCTAGCTGGTTGCTGGTGTGTTCTGTGCTGCTGCCAAGTGAGCAAAGAAAACATAATTTACTTCCGCCTGAATGGATTGACTTTGAATTTCATTTAGCGCTTGAGCCCAGGACCCCAGGACCGGACTCCGCCTCCCGCCCATGCTGCCTGATATTTTCCAGCCAGCTGCTGACCATGCTTAAATGCGTCTCATTTATCAATGGCTGCTTAGCATGGAGTGGGAGAGTAGGGGACCAGCAGAAGCCATTCGAGGAGGTGCAGGAGTCCAACCAGTTGCTGCTGGGTCTTTGGTGGGAGAGGGAGGGGGGAATGGGATATCTGAAATGAGGTCAACTGCAGCTCTGCTCTGAGTCTCTGCTGGCGTTTCCGATTTCCGTGGCTGCACTTCAAAAATTGACTTTTACAAGAAAACAATTGCAGCAGCGTTGATAAGTGGCCGAGAGCAATGGACAGGCGTTGTCGTTCTGGAAGTCGCAGCTGTCGATGCGGCCAAAGAAGGAGCAGAAGACAAAACAAGGGAAATAAAATCAACTTTTTTATTGCAACGAACATTCAATGCACTTGCTAGCCAATAAACGAATCAATGATCACAAGAAATTTCATTAAATTCGTTTTATGTGGCTCCTTTTTCCGATCTGATGCAACTACAAGCTACAATTTGAATTTGAATTTGATTTCAAATTGAAAGCGATCGATATATCAAGCATCAGGTTATTTAACAGAGCGCCGCCAACAGAGCTCTGTATCTACCGGCATCTCCTGCTAACATCGAGCGTTTTTTTGGCGAGTATAGTAAATCGAAATAAAAATAAAATCAAAGTGGCAGTGTATAAGTGCGTAAAGTAACTTTCTTGACAATATCGCGGTTAAGTGGCATTCCTTGTTACTGACTCTGACTTTCTTTTGCCGCCAGAGCCACTGTGTACTATTGTTTTTTGGTTTTTTTCTCGGTTTTTATGATTGCCCTGGTTATGGCCATGGCAATGTTGAGTTGACATAGCGGCAAGGCAATGGTAAAACGGTTTTTCTCGCGAAGTTTGTTCAGTTGCAAGGTATGTATGGACAGCAGCATGGACAATTGCATGTTAAGAAACAATTCGATTATTTCAATATTGTCGTTGGCAATGGTTTTCCTGTGCAAATATAACTTAATAACGACGTTCAGACACTAGGCAAATTCTGCGCACATTCCAATGTAAACAGAAAGGATACAGTTATTTGTTCTGGTTTTTTTCCGTATCAATCCAGGTCTGCTGTGTTGTGTGTGTGTGAGAGAGCGAGCTGGAGATGAGTAGCTTGCTTGCGGGGGAACGAATGTGTGAAGGAGAGGAGGAAGATGGTGAGCGATGACTTGAGTGACGAAGAGACAATTAGAAGAGAGTTTCAATAGCGAAAGATGCCAAATTGTGCAGTCTGTATAATTTGAAGAGAGGAAGGTGCTGCTATTAATTGCCTATACGATGAATATAATTAATATCTACATGTTAATAGCCCCTATTAATTGCCCTAATACATAGAGAGTGTGAAATAAGAGAATGCAAAACAATTGAAATGAGAGGATGAGAGAGAGTTTGCATATGCGAGCAGGGGGTCTAAATTAAAGGTGTGGCGTTTTGCTCTCTCTTACTCTGTACTGTAACTCTGTGTGGCAATGAGACAACCCAGAAGACTTTGGGGAGAACGTAGTCGTTGTATCCGTCACCTTGACTTTACACACCTTGGACGAATTTCGAACAATGATTGTCTGTCCCGCTCTGACACCCTGCCCTGACCTGTGCTGCCTCTCTGGCAGCTCCTGCTCAAGGTATACTAAACAAGGTAGGCTGATTGGTTCGCTCGATCTCTACATAGCTACATAGATTTCAGTCTGCCTGCAGCAGTTGTGAGCGAAGCATCTCCGCGGACAATTTTTTCTTGTTCCCTTTTGCAGCACAAAACTCACATTCATATATACATACATTTGCATGTATGTATGTATGTACGTACAAATTTCTTTGTTTTGACACAAGCGAGCAAACGCATTACTCCTTTGAGACTCTTTCTCGCAACGCATTTCTAAGTCTCTCTCTCTCTCTCTCTCTGCTTTCATTTTGAATAGCTACATATTCTCTCTCTATAAGCCTACCTTGTTTAGTATACCTTGCTCCTGCTTGAAACTCTCGCTTCCTGGCAGTGGCATCTTTGGACTGGGGGAGGGGAGGGGAGGGGTCATGCATATAGCATGCAGATTTCATTTGCCAATTTGTTATTGAAATATTTTCGATTGCTAATGAATTGCAGAACAAATGTTGAACACAAATGCTGGACACACGGAGGAAAATCCCATTCATGGCCCAGTTAGCATGGCCATTGGCCGGTTTGTCTGGCTTTTCAGTTAGGTAATAGCCCTCAATATTTAATGCCAATTTATGGCAAGAAGGAGCCCAGCTCTGGCTCTGGCTGTAGCTGTAGCTCTAGCTGTGGCTGTGGCTCTGGCCAGAGCTCCTTTGTACGAAAACGAGTATATATCTGTTTTGGATATGTTGCATCAATTAAAGGTAATTCATTCAAGTGAATATTGCATGACATTGCAGCCAGGCAGAGGGCAAGGATGTACCAAACCCTGTCGCTGTCGTTTTCTCTCTCTCTCTCTCCCGGTAGGAGTTGAGCCAGCTTCACAGTATGCTTTCAAGGTATGCAAATTTGACTCCCAGGAGAAGAGGAGGGACCATTATCTGAAAGCCTACTGCTGCTCCTGCCGAATCCTGGATGGCAAAATGTAAATGTGCATCTTAATGCAGATGTAAGCATTTCGCACCTGACGTCGGTTTATCTTGTCCAAATGATAATTTGCCAGCACACTGTGTCCCTGGGCCCAGGCATAATTTTCGGCCCAAAGATTACGGTTCGGTTCGGTCTGGTCTGGTCGGGTCTCCCCTTGGGCCTTCAGCCTGATACGGTTCTCAGTCGGGGTCCGTCCTGGCTTACTTTGGGCCGTAATTATTGTGAGTGTGCCATGGCCGTGCCGTGCCATCAAAGAAGACTGCGGAGCTCCGAGTGCGTTGCACACAAAACTTATCTAATTGGGCAAAGGATTTGTGATTTGTGATTGGATTAGGGCCCAAACAATGTCACATAATTCATCTCATTGCACATTCTCACTGCACAGCTTGTGATTTATGCTTTGTTTGCTGAAAAAGGCGAAAGGGAAGCCTTGAAGCGGGTGCAAGGAAACAAAATGTATTTCGCTTTCGACAAGCCATAGAAAGTGCAGTTTAATATGCTTCCCAGTATCTGTCTCCCAATTGTCTCATTGGCTTTTCCCCCTGAACTTTTCTTGTGCCATTTTCCTTTGTTCTATTGCGAAATATGTACATCCGTATTTCTTTGTATCACTGTGTGTGGCAGCTGCTGTCGCTCCAGGGGGCACACAATTTGAGGTCACGTCGCTTTACGTCGCTCCACTGACAATTTCTAATAAAATCAAAAGCTCCACAAAGTTTGGAGGGGACAAGGTAACGGTAACGGTAACGGTAACGGGAACGAGCCCCCACCGATATCCGTGACATAGGCATACAAACAAATCTGCACAGAGGGCGAGAGCGGGAGGGAGAGAGTGCGAGTGAGAGAGTGACCCCAGCTGCGACTTCGCCAAGTAACTTGCAAAATAAATAAAACTCGTCGCTTGATATATCCCTCTTCCTCTCCCTCCGCCACTGGCCGGGATCCGCCCTCTCCGACCGCCCATAAACGGCTCAAACTTTTGTTGGCAACTGTTCACCTGGTAACAGCCCGCCCCCCGGCCTATGGCTGGCTGGCTGGCGGACCTGTCTCCTGCCATCAAGTTGGAAATTCGCAAAATATTTGCATGCAAAAACTTTAGTCATAATTTCAATTCGCCTCCTCATTGAAGGTACCGAACAGGGGCATGGGCAGGGGGCGAGGGGAGTGGCTACCACTTCTCTACTATCTCGCGTACGTTAGAAAAAAAACTTTTGCCTTTTGCTTTTTTGCTGCGCCTGCGGCAGAGGCCTGGCTCTGAGCTTCACTTTCATCATTGTCCGCTTTTGCCTGCTTTCTGGCGCGCTATATTGATTTTTTTCCTTTATTTTTCTAATATTTTTTTGGATTTTTTGGTTTACATATCCGCACTCCCCCGCGTAACCCGTATTCTGTTATTTTTTGGCACGTTTTTCGGTTTTTAGAGAGGATCAGAGGATGGAGCATGGAGGATGTAGGATGAGAGTTGGCATTCAAAATGGCAAGCGAAACTATGCGCTGGGACCAAATAAAAATTTCAATGCAACCTAAAAGCTATTGAGATGGCAAAAGCCATACAGCATGAGCTGGCACATGGCAGGGGGAGGGCCAACGAATAGAAGATACTCTTTCAACAGAGAAAAAGGATGGCAGAGGAGAAAGCAACTACTAAGGAAAAGTGATGTTTCACTGACTTCAATGGAGACTTCAATATACTTTACTACTTTCATGTTTATAACTCTGTAAAATGTCCATAAATTTTTAGAAAAAATACTTGTTTAATTCAGAAGCAAAGCAAATATTTAAATAATTCTCTAAATTATTAAATGTTAAAGAAAAATGTATTAAATAATGATCAACTTTTGCCTGGCATTTGTCATTCTTCAGTTGAACTTTAATTTAAAAAATTCTTTAAAATGTATAAACCTAAGTTATGTTATATAATAATAATGTAATCTCAATTCTTGCGCTCTATTTGCGAACTTTTGGCCAAATAAAGTTAAAAATGCACTTAAACTCGGAAACAAACTTTATCAGATATTATCCAAAGCCATTCTGGGGTAAGGGATACATTTACAGGCTTCATTGGTGTGTAAAAAATGATTTTGGTCCGCACTTTTTGGTTAACATGAAAGCTGGCATTTGTTGGCCATAAATGTTTGCGGCCGTGGCCGACGTTTGAATGTGCCACACAAAGCACGGACGAATGGCAAATACTGAATACCGAATACGGTATTCCGAATGGATATACATGTATGTACATATAGTACATATAGAATTAGAAATAAAGTGCGAGAGAGTACACTTTTGGGCATTTACACTCCAGTAAACACACACGTACACACAAGTACACCTGAATCCTTCCTAAATCCTGCAAGTGGAGAGCAGTTTTTTGACCACAAGAGCCATAATTTTGTTGGTTACTTTCCATGTAGTTCGTTTCCACACTCCTCAACCTCTCTCTCCCTCTGCCCCTCCCTCTGTATATCTCTCTGTGCCATTAAAAGCACTCAGACTCTCGACCATTACACGATGCAACACCCACACCCTGCCACACAGCACTTCTGGAACAACATTTTAAACTGGGATCGTTTCTGCCACTACTTGTACCTTTACACTTACCATAATCCCAATAAACAGAACTGTGTGTGCGTGTGCGTGTGCATCTGCGTGTGTGTGACCTTGTGACCAGGTGGCCCTAGGAGTCACAAGGGTGGGAGCGGCGACCAGAAGGCATTAGGAGCCACAAGGGCGGAGAGGCGACCAGGAGAAGCACCCTTAAGGGTGGAGAGCGGCGACCAGTAGATGCCACAAGGATTGAGTGGAGGGAGACCCATTCCCCATCCCCACTCCTTGCAAAGGAATTTTTGGTACCGAAAAACTGCATTCAAATGGGGGCAACTTTTCGTCGTCTCCTGCTAACAGGCGGCGGCGACGGCGGCGGTGGCACACAGCTCTTGAACGTTGCCTCTTGGGCGTGTCTTTCAAACGAGTAAAAACTCGAGAATTGTGCATATATTTTTGGCACGCACTTTACCTGCAAGAAGGGTTGGGAGAAAGAGAGAGGAAGGGGAAGGGGCAGGGGGCAGGGGAGAGGTGGTGTTACGTTTGTGGTCAGGTCGAGTGTTTGGGCTTTGTTTCGCTTTTGTTTGGGTCTTGTTTTCCCACTTGCGTTTGACATGCATTGACTATGCATAAGCCCACGATTTTCCCAACCCAAAAAAGGACTCGCCTCGCCTCGCTCTCTTTTCTTTCCCCAAAAAGAGTTCTCCTTCCCCTCTGTCTGTATGCGGGGTGGGGGCGCCTAGACGACGACGACAACGACAACGGCGACGTGGCAAAGGTTCCGCTTTGCGATGGCAATCTTGATGATCTTTGGCGGTGGGCCAAAGGCAGTTCTCGTTCTCGTAGTCGCAGTGGGAAAAACCCCAAGTATACTTGTAATTCGAAAATGCAAATCCCCTGCCTAGGCAAAGGCAGGCACTCCACGCCTGCCTTGATTTACCCCTCCCCCCTGCCCCCTGCCCCCTGCGTTTTCCGCTTTACTTTGTGTAATTGCATGTAACAGGCAATAGAATTATGCATTTCAAAATGGAAATGGAACTCGCATGGAGGGCTTGCATTAGGGAAAATGTTTTTGGCCTGCGATTGAAACTGCTCTTTTATGGGTGTTTTAATGGGGGGGCGAGGAGCTCAAGGAATTGCACAAATTTAATGGGAGAGCAAGAGCAAGAGGGAGAGAGCAATTGTTTGAAGGAATCATCTTAAAGCGTCTGCTCTGCTCTGCCCTTTTATTTTCTTTTCTTGGCTTTCTTTTGTTTGATATAAAGTTTATCTATGGCCCAATTGGCTAATAACTTTTTGTATCTACACTTGAAACCTTTTTCTGGCTGTCGCCGCATTCAAGTGTCGTATTTCTATCGCTCTCTCTATGTGTGTTGGTGGTGCAACCCACTTGGGCTCCCTTCCTCAGCCATGTGTCCTTGTGCGTTAAACACATTTTCGAATTCATGCGAAAAGTTTTCCCCTGTTTTTCCTGTTTCGCTAGCTCTTCTAAGGCACCCTGGTTTTTGGGTTCTTGGGGGGTGGCTGGAGACTTAAGGGTATTTCGTATTCATGGAAATATAGTAGAAGGCCTCTACAAGGGAAGAGTGTGTATATAAATCCCTAGATCTTGTAGAATATAAGAGCTACAGGTACAGAGATATTATTTTTTTGAGTACTTTTCTATTATATTTAAACACAATCCCAGCAATCGCATAAATGCAGTCAAAAATAAAGATTTTTAATCAAATATAAAGAAAAAAGTTTCCAGTTCTCATAGATTTTCAGAAATATCGCATTTCTCACAGAAAGTCTTAGAAAATGTTCTTTAAAACAGAAGAAAGATGTTGTTTAGTTTCAGTTATTACACCATAGATCATTACAGGGTATTCCCATGGTCGAATCACTCAATTAGGCTTTTTTCTTTTATTTTTTGTTGTTTTTTTTGTTGTCATTTGTTGGACAAATAAAAGTTTTTATCAACCGTGTGCATGACTGGGAATGAATGCCATGGCACATGGCTTGTTATCGCCTCTCCCCGTCCCTGCACCCTGCAACTGTATGGGTGTGCGTGTGTGTGTGTGTGTGTGCATAATCATAATCATAAAATTGATTTAACTAATCAAACAGACGTAAAACCCACGCAGAATTAACACAGCATTCAATGTGGAATTGTGTGTGCGAGAGGAGAGACAGGCGACAAATCAAATCAGAGCCTAATTCATGCAAGTTCAAAAGGGCAGGGCAGTGGCTGGCAGTGGCTGGCGCTGCTTGGTTTCGGCTGTCGAGAAAGTTTCGGGCCTCCAAATTGAATGTCAAACATGCGTGAAAATATTATCATCACAGGAGGACACTGCTCCTTGGATTTCATTCGGGATTTGTTTATGAAGCAGCAGCCACCCAGCCATCCAGCCACCCAGCCGCCCAACCACCCAGGACACATGAAGGAAATGCCACAATCAAATATAAATTACTCATACGCACGTGTTGCCCCCACACCCACACTTACACCCTCACCCACACTCACACACAGAGATATCTATCTATATCTATGGCCATAGATATATCTATATTTGGCTATGGCTGGAATCCACAGAGCCCACTAGCATTTAAAGTCGCATCCATCCATCGATTTATCATGCGAGGCACGGCCAAAGGCTCAGCCTGGGCTCATCCTGTGGCATCGTCTTCCCCTTGGCCCCTCCATGGCCATCTCTGGCTGCCGCCTCGTCTGTGGCACCATCTCTGCCTCTCATTGCGTGGCTTAGCTCTCACATAACATTTTGTTTAGCATACTTATCACACTGCTATGCCCACCCGCCCCTCTCCATACCAGAAGCCGGGGCTGTACTCCTCCCTCTCCGCCTCTCCGTCTGTCCGCCTCTTGGCCAAGTGCGTCCATCCAGTGATTGATTGGTGCGCCTGGCAGCTGACTTGGGGCTTCGATTACGTGCGGCCATCTGAGATGCTGAAACCGCAAAAAACTGCAAATTAGCCAAGGAAAAAAAACGAGAGCCACCCCCTCCCTCCCCTGCACGCCATGAAGTCGTCTGACAGCCAGAGGTTTACAGCATTTGTTTTTTCTTCTAGCTGTGGAAAATGTATTATAAATATTCCTGGGGAATGGAAATTCCATTAACCAGCGGCAATATGTGGTTACAGCAAAAATGGTAAAGATTTTAGCAAGTTATGAGCTATAGACGAGTGGGGAAATGCTGCAGTTGCAAAGAGATTCTGCCCCTAGAATCTTTAACGAGTCTTTAAGCCGAGGAGTGCTTCCATCTATGCTCAGATGTGCAGAGTTACGGGTACAAGATGATCCTTAAGTTGGAAAATGCTAGGTATAACCCTCATAGACTTGTAAGTCTTTAAAGTGTGGAATGCCATTAAAAATTGGTCCAAGAAAATGAGACATCAATATCCGCGTAAACATTTCTCAGATAGAGAGAGAGATGGCGCGCTCTTCTGTTGCTTACTGCTCCCTTCTGCTGCCCTCTGCTCCCTCCTGCTCCGAGTGTTAGTCTTCGCCATACCGAGGCTTCCCGGCCGGAGACTGCCACACAAACACAAGCTCAAAAGGCGTGCCCACTGCTGCAGTACATTAGGGCGTCAAAGGAACTTCTTAAATAAAATTTGTTGTCTGTCGAAGACATGGAAAAGTGTGCTTCAGGCATTCAGGCTTAGATACATATGTATAGACAGGTATCACTGCACCTTTGAGTACTTGACACTGAAAATGACTTCCTCTGTCTGTCTCTCTCTCTGCGATTGCCGCAGAGTCATCAAAGAGTTGACACATTACCTCCTTTCCCCCTGAAACTCCCCTGACGATTGCAAATGTCACAATTTTTTGATGTTGACAAGGTTTTCATGCATACATAAGTACTACGGATACTCCCTGCCCCTGCCCCTGCCCCATGTAGAGTTTTTTCCTGTTGGGCTTTCACTTTTTGCTGATAGTTTTTTACGATGCTGCTGCCCCCATCCATGGGGATGTGGGTCTGGGTCTCGGTCTGGGTCTGGGTCTGGGATGATGATGTTGCTGCTGCTCCCACTGCCGCTCCTGCTGTCAGTTGAAGGACATTGTAACAAGTAAATAAATGGGTTTTATTGCAGTTTTTAAACGCTTTGCTGATTTCTGCCTTGCCAAGCATCCACAGTTGCATTTTCGAGTGTCGAGAGTCGAGTCGAGGGTTCAGGGTCCTCAGGTTCAGCTCGGTTCGGTTCGGTTCTGAGTTCTCGGGGTGCGAGTTCTCTCTGTGCGAGAGAGTGTAACAGAATGTGTGGGAAAGTTTGTCAAGACTCACAGGTGAATTAACTTTTCCGCTCTGCCTCTGCTTGGTGCATGGGGCATGGTGCCTGCTGCAGGCCAGAAAACTTTCGGGCCAAGTCAGAATGCATTTTGCGAAAGTTTTTGCAGCAGCAGCAGCAACAGCAGCAGCAGCAGTTCCTTGTGCATTGACAACCGCAGTGGCAGTGTGGCAGTGGCAGTGGCAGGGCAGCAAGCAGAAGGAAGAATGCCACCAGGTGGTGGCATGCAGTAGCTGAAGCAGCAACCAGGTGGCAAGTGGCAGTCAGCAGCATGTGGCAGCCAGGCAGCCAGGCAGCAGGTGGAAAGGGCTTTAACACTCGACTGCCTGCTAAGTCAATGCCGAAGTTATGGAACCAAGAAAATGTATTTAAATTTCCCATCTTGATGCCACTTTAACAATCGATGGGGGGATTGCACCCTCCACTCCACTCCCCTGAAATCTTTGGCAGAAACTCCCCATCGTTCCCTGGAAACTCTCTCGAAAATGAGGGGCCAAGAGTGACCATCGAATGACATTAGCTTTCTGTTTGTTCTTTTCATTTCGATTGTTATTTCTGTTGCTGCCACTGACGGTTGCAAGTGCTCAGCGAAATGCCACACTTGTCGCCAGATGTACACTGCAAGAAATGCATGTACATATGGGGGTAAGGACAATATTTGCAGAGACAAACGGAAGAGGAGAGCGAGTTAAAGGAAAGTTTCCTTCGGACTGCAGATGCGGTCGTAAAAATAGTAAACTGCCACAGAGAAAGGAGCAAATAGATGAAGAAAGTAATGATTGAATTCGGAGACACCGAAGCTTTAAATACTCTTGAGGTACAATCTACTCTCCTGGAGATTTATATATACTGTATCTCAGTGAGACTCGTACTCCAGACCACCCCCCCAGTAGTAGTCGTCCTGTCCTGCCTGCAAGGGTATAACAACTCTCTTATAAATTCTCAAGCAATGTGGGAGGGCCGGACCCATAAAAAATTAAATCAGTTTGTGGAAAATACTTGCGTACATACTTTTACTGACTTTCAAGCAGCTCTCTCTCTGCCTCCCCCTCTCGCTCGCTATCTCCGGGTCCAGCCAGAGGGACAGACAGTCATCTGTGAGTATATCTTGTGCTCCATGCCGCCGCTCCTCGTACCCCTAGCATTACTTTTGCCGCCCCCATCCATCGCTAGGCGACCGCCAAGAAGATGATTTCAATGAAACACACGCGCGCAGCATTTTGTTTGAGTGATTTTGTCTTGCAGAACGCGTAATTGCAGCAAAAGTTGAAACTCAAGGAAAGAAAAACTGTGGGATTGCAAGATAGTTATCCTGCGAGGAGCAGCGTTCGTTCAGCGGTCATGCCTCTGGAAAGTGGCCCCACAAAAGGAGCGGTTCACGCCACCAGCAGCGGGCCCAAGCACATACCCACACACACATAAATAACCTTCAGGGAATTCTAGGAAATTCCTCACAGAATTTTGGTTTATTTTGTGCTTAAAGTTTTCAAGTTTTAGCCCATAAATGATGGCAGGATTTTGTTTGTTTCTAGCTTTAATTTGAGCCCCAAATTGAGGCTCTAAGATGACGAGCAGGAGAGGTTGTGCGGGGTAAAGGGGGAGCGAAATGGTGGGGCACATTAATATGAAATTTACTTTAAGAAGTCAACTCTTTTTGGGATTAGTATTTAGTATAATTTAATTTTTTAGTATTGGTATTATTTAATTTTTTTTAGTAATTTTGGTTGATAATTCGGTATTTATTCCGTATTATTCGGTATATATTTAGTATTTTTTGGTTTATTTACATAAAATATATATCTTCAGTATTTATCTATTATTTACTTGTCTTTCTTTATTTATTTTTAGTATTTATTCCTATATTTTTAGTATCTATCTAGTATTTATTGGGTAAAGTTTATATACAATATATATCTTTAGTATTTATCTAGTATTTACTTGAATTTCTTTATTTATGTTTAGTATTTATTTATATATCTTTAGTATTTATCTGGTATTTATTTGGTAAACTTCAGTTTAGCCTCGTTTTTGCCTTAACTTTGGACCTTTTTCTAGGCCAATTCCGCTCCCTTTTCCATAGCTACTTTCTTTTCCGTTTTGTGCTTTCCGTTTTTCATTTTTATTTCTATTTTTGGTTCTTGTTTTTTGTTGAATGTTGGAATGTGTTTGCCATCATTTGGAAAGTTGCACAAACTGTTTTGCCTTTTGCTGCGTGCCGCTGGAGCCGGAGAAAACTTTGAAGAGGGAAAGTCAGAGAGTGGGGAGAGTGGGGAGAGCGGAGAGCCAGAGTGGAGAGCGTACTCGTGGCAGCATCATCATTTGTCAGTGGATAAATAGTTTTTCCCCAGTAAGTGGCCGGCAAAGTTATGCTTTTCCGATTATGTCTCGTGGTTTGTGTGTCGTGATAATTTTTCATGGCGATAACTTTAAATGCTGTTCCTCTAAGCGAACAGAGATTCACCCCCCACCCCCACAGAGAAGTGAAGCCCAGTGAATTATCCAGAAGGATCTAAAAGATAGACAGTGGACTTTGCAGGCAATAAATTCAAATTTTGCGGGGTGGAAACCAATTTAGTTGGGAGACCCAGGGACTTAATGTGTAATGTGTAAGCCGCAAACATAATAAATAAGCTTAAGTTTTGGTCAATTTGACAAAATTGTTTGAGCTTAGTGCCACGAAAGGTGAGGAGAGGCGTGGCGCGGCGCAGAGAGGGGTTCGGTTCGGTTCGGTTCTGGATGGGAAGATCCTATAAATCAGCTGCCATTTAATCTGCCAGCGTTAGCCATAAGCGAATTTATTACACACTTCTTCCTGCCAAGCGGTGGGCGGCGGGTGGGGGGATTGAGTGGGGTCCAAAGGCGGAAGCAATATAGTCAGTATATCGATAAGGTTTTCTGTTTTGTTTTGGTTTTGTTTAGGGTCTCCAGTGTCCAGTGCTCAGTGCTCAGTCTCGGGTTACTGCTTTCCCTCTAATCAAATTTAACATAAATGATTGAATAGAATTTTTAACCAGAAAATCAGCCAAAGTTGTCATTGATTGAGCAGTCCAGTCCGCCGTCCCCCCGTCCCCCCTCCCCACTTATAATGCAGTTAACCGAAAAAAGAAAAAAGAAAGAAAGAAGGGACTTTGCTTCCCTTTTGATTGATGAACTTAAAGGTTCGTTGTACGCTTGAAAAGCAGCGGCAAAAAGTCTGTGAGGGAAAACTCTCTGACTCTCAGTCTGACTCTGCTTCTGCTGCTGGCTCTGGCTCTGATTCTGGCTGGTAATGTATTTCGAAACCACTTGACAATAAATGCGAAATTGCCAGTGGAGTGGAGTGGACTCGACTCCTCCATTGTTGAGCGGCAGGTCCCTCACTCTCTCTCCCTCTCTACTGCTGCTGCTGCTGCCTGCCCCTCCAGGAGAGTGCCCCTAGTGCTGCTGCTGCTGCGAGTGCCCCTATTTCCAGTGCCCTGCCCTGCCCTGCCCTACCACTGTTACTGTCGCCGGCGAACATGGCGTGGGATTTAAACGTCGTGTCAACGTTGCAAAGGTAATAAAAGTAGTGAAACTCTTTCTCTGAAATTAAATATTAAATGCATCCCTCTCCATGGCAGGCCAGGCCATCCCTTTGCCTGAATGCTGATAGCTCTGTGGACACGGCAGGAGATTGCAAGGGACTTAGGGATTGCAACCGATTCGCCGGCAAGATGGAGTGCAGTGCAAAGTGAAGGCTAACACAGGGATTTGTCGCGATAGAAATCTCCACAATTGAGAGATAGAGAACCGAACTGTAATGTGTGTGGAAAGGTAGTGCAGTGCAGTGCAGTGCAGTGAAGGGCTCGGGGGCATATGGGAGCAGCATATACATAAATCTCCTGTACTATTCAATTGTCTGACTGCTGGCAGAGAGAGATGGAGAGTGTCCTTTGGACAAGCCAAAGAGCTCGGGGAGAAAATATAAACCCCAACCTCTGTTCGCTTGATTGTAATTATGTATAGACTATATATGTTGCCCCGATGCATAAGTCTCTTAATCGTTTCTTACAACCCATAAACCTATAACATCCGAAAGAAATGCCTAATTTTATACCCAATTTTCCCAAGGACTTCTAGCCATCGTACAACCGATTCAAATACTCAAATCCTTGTCCCAAAACGCTTCAAAATCTCATCTTGGACATTATCTAATCCAAAACGATAACCATCCATGTTATAGCCAGATATTTAGCTGATTTCGGGGGCAGTATGCTGCAGCGGCGGCTGTGGTGGCATGGAACTCAACTGAAGAAAAATGCCATAAAATATGCTAATTTTTTTTAATAAAATCTCACATAAAAATACCTTAAATGCCTGGCTCTACGGCCTTTTGGCGGCTTCTTGGTTTCGACGACAAATTCGAAATCCTTGGCACGTCTCCTCGGACGGGCGCTACGTTATTAACACGTATACGCGGCGCGGCGTTTGTACCGCCAAGTGGCAGTGGCAGTGGCAATGGCAGCAGGTCCTTTGCCTCTCGATGTCTGGAGGGCCTGCTGGCTCGTTCTACTCTCTCATTCTGTGGCAGGCCTCTTCCTCTTTTGTGGCTGTGGCGATGGCTGTGGCTCTGTCTACCACTCCCCCACTTGCTGGCAATTTCTGGCAAGCAAAATGCTTTTATTCACTGCTTTCTGGTCAACAAAACGATTCCGAATGCTGGCAATGGCTTTAATTTTGATGTATGAAGGCTTTTCAATGCGTTTGGCCGACTCCAGGAACTTGTTAAAGTTTTAGTACGCCTCAAAATGTCATAAAATATAATGCCTAAGCGGGGGGATGAGCCCTGACCCGCTCTCCCTTTTTGCTGCTGCTGCTGCTGCTGCGGCAGAGAGGGAGGACATTTGACCATGGTCATTTGTTTGTGGCAAGGAATGTGGCATGGCATGCTGGAATGTGTGTGTGTGCGTGTGTGCAGGGGCATGTGAGATGCGAGACGATACGAGACGTTACTGCTGCTGATGCTGCCTGCTGCTTGTTAGCGACCGATGCTGATGATGGCTTTTTGTCTTTGGAGGCGCGCGCGCTCGCCCGTTTTTATGCCACATCATAAAAGTTGTGTGCCCCCGAAGCTTCGGAAACTCGAAGGCGTAACACATACATCTATGGTGGCATCTATGGGGGCAGGCATGCCTCGTACAGCCGCTCGTTAGTCGCGCTTCCGTTGGATTTTGAAAAATTGTTACAGGAGTAGGAATAAGAGGAGGTCTCTCTCTCTCTCTCTCTCGCTCTCTCACTGGCACTCAATCGAAGTTCTTCGTCAGTTTGTTGTCTGATTGATTAATACATCAATTTGTTATTGGGGCATTCATCTACCACGCTGCCCCACCCCCAGCCACAACCTCACCGCTCCATTGCCTCTTTTTTGATGTCTATTTCTAGATATTTCTGTCTGTGATGTCTTTTTCTTTCACTGCCACATCGTCATCATCATCATCATCATCATCGTCATACACTTGACACAGTTTGCAGCTCATTTAATCACCACAATGCTCCACCGCATAAAAGCTAATTGTGCAAATTTCTTTCGCTCTCTGGGAACTGGGATCTGGAGCCCTTTCAAGAGTAGGTACAGTCTCTTGCCCTTTCCTGTAGTTTCTCCAGCTCTTTCACTCGAATCTCACAAAAACTTGTCCACACAAAATTTGACGACAAGAACGACTAGGACGACGACGAGGACGACGGGGACGACTGTCGACAACATATGATGAAAGTTCTCCTTAATGACAGGCCACAAAAAAAGAAGAAAAAAAATACAGCAAAAGGAAAGCAAATTTTCTTTTATTTCGTGGAGTCGAGGCGGTTGGAGGAGATCTATTTTGGGGTCGACTACGTGTTTCTTAGGCGCTGATTGAAATGATGATTGAAGGCAATTAAATCGGCGAATCTAAGATTGGAATTAGCTAATTGTTGAGTGATTTGAGTGTTTAAGTGCAGAAATTAGAGTCGAGAATAAGAAATAGATAAAGAAATTATGGTATTAGTGGCGAAAATTAAAGGCGAAACCTGGAATGAGTTTTACATAAATGAATTTGAATGTTTAATGGAGAATTTCGACGCTTTATTAAGGACAATTTAGTGATTTAGTTGAGAAATTGTTGGGTTCCAAAAAAATCTTTAAAAAAGAAGCATCTGAAAGGGAATCGTGCAATTACTCAATGGCATGCCCCCCCTTACCCTTTGCCCCCCATCTTTAAGCAGTCATTGCACTTTTATCCATACATTCCCTCCATTAAATGGGAATCCCCTGCCCCCTGCCCCTGCCCCCTGCCCCTGCCCCCGGCCTGTGGCCCCCATCCAACCATCCGCTCCTGCGGTTGTCGACTCCGATCGATTCTTGTGTTAAAATTTAATTGGTTTTTGCCCTCTCTCTCTCTCTCTCTCGCTCTCTCTCTCTCTCGCTTAACCACAAGTCTTGTTCCTTCGTTTAGCACAGAGTCAAAAGACTTTCTGAATTGATGATTGCCCCTAAAACTCTCTCTTCGCTTCGCACTGCTCTCCTCCCTTTCTTTACTTTTCTTTTTTTGTTTTTTGCTGCAAATGGAAAACTCTTGCACACACACACACACCAGGGCGGGCGAGGTTATCAATGGGTTGGTTTAGGCAATTGCCTGACAGACAACGTCATAAATTATGCAGTTCGTGGAGCCAAGGGCCCTTCCCCCCTCCCCCCGCCCAAGAGCGACGTCTCTGTGACAGCATTCAATATGCATAGTTAAGCAAGAAGAAGTTGTGCTGCAATTTGTTTGATTGATTGACTGACAGAGTGATTGAGACGAGACAAGAGAAAATGGTTCGATGGGTATGGATTTGAAGAATGTTTATGGGAGTGAAGTGGAGGAGTGGGGGCTGCTTCAAGTGCAGTTTTGCAATTGTTTTTCCTTTCCTGAGTGAAGTTCAACTTTTAGTCAGCCACCAACACCACCCCCCCACCCCACAACTACACATGTGGCATATGTGGCATGTGGCATGTGTGGACGACTGCTGCTGTGTGCTGCTGCTGTGTGCTGTGTTGCGCGTGTCCTGGCGCAATTAAAAGCCAATGAGGAATCACGCTTTTTAATTGTTTGCCTTCGCCCGCCCCCGCTCTTTGATTGGGGCTTTAAATGTTGAGGGTCCCCCCACCCGCACCCCTCCCAGTCCCTCCCGCCACCATCAAAGTTTAATCGCATGAAATCGAGCAAAAGCCAAAGGCTAATTTATCGAGAGAGAGCAAAAGAGAGGGAAAGAGAGAGAGGAAGAGAGCGAGAGAGGCCCAGGGTTGGGGCGGCATGTCTTTCGCTGCGGTTGGGGACAGAACGCGGCTCACTGCTTAGCAATTGATATATTTTTTCTTATCTTTTAATTGTTTTAATGAGACTTAATTTACGGAGCGATTGATTGGGAAATTAACAAAAGATTGGAATGGCGTGGAAAATTGGGAAAACTATGAGGAAACACAGAGGGGGGTGGGGAGAGAAACGTATAGAGATAGGGGAAAAAAGGTTCCAACATCCAGCATCCGCACACAGCCAGAAAACACTGCCGACAAGAGCTATGGGTTATATAAAGATCATAACGAATGAGTGTAAAAAAGTTAGATCAGAAACATAAGGAAGGGTTACACCCCTTCCAGGTTTTAACAAGAGTACCGTATATCTGCTGGGAATGGCAATCTTTGGGATTAAAGCTAGATTTCCTTGCTAGATTTCGTTGGATTTGGCATAACTATAGGAATAGGAAAGAAAAATATACCAAATATGAATTATACTATGATTAAAACTGATGCTTCTTGCCATCTTCCTACTCTTCAGTTTTGTCTCGAAAAAAACCTTCAAATTGGTTCTAATACTCACCATAAACAGCTATTCAAATGTCAACCATTTAGGGATCAATTGCCTTTCAATTAGATCCACCAGATACAATATATCCTCCGTAAGTTCTATTCAATCCCATCAGTAGTCCTGCAGCCCTGAGGGACTCGACTATTTCGTAGTTGCTTTCACTAATGACTCACGAGCGAGGCCTTTTCCATTCTCCAGTCTCCAGTCTCCGTTTTGCTTTCATTTTCATTTAAATTTCAACATTTATTATAATTTTATATTTCCTTCCGTTCCGCAGGCGCATCGTAAAAATCAAATCCGCAACACAACACAAAAAATGCACGAAAGAAAGAAATTTTAAGCATTGCTTCCTTTATGAGCGGCAGCCAGCCAGCCAGCCACAACATCAGATGTAGATGGAGATGGAGGGGTGTGCCCCATGCCACATGCCCCATGTTCACCCCATGCTCACCCCCTGCTCTTAATGTTGTTTTTTCGTGTAAATTTATAATAACCTGCATAAATTAAGGCGTTTGCGCTTGCAATTTGAAAGGGAAACGCTCTTCCGAAAATGGAGGGGAGTTTTCACCACACGTCCATAACCCACCACAGAGGAGAAACTGAACGAAAGAACGACTGAACGAAAGTATTTCGTTGCTCTCTCTCTCGGGTAATCAACGAATGTGGTGATTCCCCGTCTTTTGGTTGGTGAATGTCATTCGGCTTTCGTCCTTTGCTTGGGATGGGTCTTTGTCTTTTTTTGGGTTCTTTTTATGTTTCGTGCCTTCTGTTCTTCTGCTTTTCCTATTTCCGTTTCTCATATGGAAAAGGTTGCCCACAGAAATTGCCAACAATTTCCTATATATATATGTATACATATATATATATATATATATATGATTAGCTGCAAAAACCTATGTGCCACATGTTGTCCGAGGGGAAGGCCCAACAACATTTATTTGCGGCACAAAACTAATGAGGGTCAGCATTTTTGACATTGGACATTGGACATCGAGACACGCCCACAGACACAGGAAGCAGGCGGCAGGCGGCAGGAGAGAGGGCAAGGGAGGTCCTGCAGAGGAGCAGAGGCTGTCCTGAATCCCGATTTGACATTGAAGAATATTGGAATTTAAGTTTTACTTTTTGGGTAGCTTTAAATTTGCATTTAAATTTCCTGCTTTTCCTGTCTTTCCTGCTTTCCCTGCTTTCTCCATCTCCATCTCCAGCTCCGACTCTGACTCTGACTCGTCCTGTCGGACTCTGCTTCCGCCTTAAATTATGCATCGAAATAGCAGCCCCACAAAAATGTTGGAGGTTTACTCTCTCTCGCTCGCAAGTGAAAGTAAAATGAGTGAAAAGCAGCAGGACATGAAAGGAGCAGGAACAAGGGCCAGATGGGGGGGCGCAAGTATGTTTGTGGGCGTGGCATTTTGCGGAGAAGGGGCCCGGGGGGTGTGAGGGAATGGGGGTGGGGGATTTGTTCTCTTTTTTTTTTCGCTTGTTCTTTTAGGTTCCGGCCATCGCCATTCACATAAATTTGTTTTAATGCGCTTTTCCACTACCAAATATTTGGCAGCAGTTATGTCTCTTTCTCTCTCGCCTTCTATTCCTCTTTTCTGCCTCTATCTATGTCTCTTTTTTTCCCTCTATCTCTCTATCTATTTGTGGGCCTCGAACGAACAAAAAAAAACATAAATCGAGCCAAGAATTTTGATAATGACACGCAGGCCTCTGCGATTTGCTCTGCTCTGCTTTTTTTTGTTGTTTTTGTGGCCTTTTGGCCCCGAAATTGTTTAATTAATTAGGGGGCAACATTTTAATTAGGCTTAAGTGCTCCTCCCCCCCGCCGCCCACTCAGCTGTGCGTTGCCTGATGTCCCCCTCTTGAATCAGAATCAGTGGATACTGTTCCTACTCCTGATTCTGGTACTTCTCGAGATTCTGGTTTTATTCCTGCTTTAATGAAGTCTAAAGAACTTCAAGCAATGCCAAACAGGAGAGAAAGAAATCCTCTCCGAATATGAGATAGAAGTTGGCTCCATGGAGCAAATGATGCGTGCCAGAGATGTCTGTATTTTCCAGGAAAATGCCATCTACAAATTGCCATTTTCCTTATGGATATTTCGAGGCAGAATTCCTGTGTTTCTCGGTTAAAACAATCGCTAGAATTTCAAGGAAAAGACAGTCCTTCAATCAACTTTAAGCAGCCTCAATCATCTCGGCACGGAACCACAGCGCAGGCCAGAAAACCCACTGACCCACTGACTGGTGGAGAGACTCCGCTTGCTCTCTTTCTCTGTGGCATGCAAACAAAGGCGTGGACTTGCGGGAGTCGAAGACAATGCTCAGCATGTGTCTGTGTGTGTTTTTGTGTGTGTTTAGCGGTGTATCTATGAGTGTCCTATATGTGTATTGGAGGAGTGTAGTGTGCATCTTCTTGGCCAAACAAGCAGCCAAACAATGTAGACAATTGCTTTTAGAGCGTTGACTGATGACAATCGCAATCACTTTGCCACCGCCCCACTCAACCTAGATTTCCACGAACCAGCGGAAAAGCAAACACACACATACACACAGACACAGACACACACACAGACACAAAAAGCAGATGGCCAAGAGTTTTTGGCAGGCGATTCAATGCGGGATCCTTGCCCCGTCGCTGGATGATGCACTCTCTCTATCACGTATCTCCGCCGTGCCGCCTCCCACTATGCTTGCAACAGTCAGGTAGCATTTGCTCTGGTTCTCAATTCGTAGTTTTCGGCATGGATTACACATCCGTCCACCTATGTGCGCCCCCCTCCTCCGCCACCCACCTACCGTGCATCGTGTGGCGCGCTTGTCGGCTTATAATTCAATTCGGAAGCACAGCAGATGCTGCTGCTGCAGGTTCTCTCTCTCTCGCTTTCTGTGGAGGTGGATGTGTGGATACTGTTGCAGGTTGCACACTGACTTGTGCCCCAAATTGACTGACAAACTATGCATCGCCATCCTCCATGTACCATGTACCATTTGCCATGTGCCTTGTACCATGTTGCAGATTGCATTAGCTACTACGACAGAGAGAAAAGGGATCCGATCCCCACAACCCCACACCCCCTCTTAGCCCTTCGCCCTTACCTGTCACCCTTAGCTTTGATTGTGTTATTTATACAAAGATTTGACATGTATCTGTCGCTTTTAGTCGGAATACAACGCTTTTACGGATAGACAACGCTTTGAAGGCAGAATTCGTTCTGTTTCTGAGAGATGCTTTTTGCTTTGGGGGAAAGTTCTCTCTTTCCATATACAGAGGTTACCTTTTCGGCATACAATTATTGAATGAAGACAGAGGACTTTCTATCCTACAGATGCATAGTTTCTTTGAGCGATAGTTGTTGGCATTTTACAGATACATTTCACTGAGTGCAGATACTCTTCTTTGAATGATTACAGATATTCATTTGTGTCTGTCTTCTTTGAGGGTTTACTACAAGAGATGAAACTTTAATGGTGGAACTCTGGAGAGTTCCTCTCTTCGTCTCTGCATTGTAGACGCTTTTAAGCAGAGTTCTTACTTTCGCAAAGCTTGTTCCCATTTTTTTTTTTTTTTTTTTTTTTTTTTACTTTAGGACGTTGATGTGCAATGACTGCACCATCAAGTGGCCCAAGCGACACCAGCCGATGGCTGTTACGCGCGGATCCCAGGCAAGAACGCAGCCCACCTCCCGCCCAACCGACCGAGGGGCGCTGCCGCATAACGCGCGACTCGTTTACCGAACCGATCGCGGACATGCAGGAAGGATAGGTGTTAGACTAGTGTTCGAGGAAAAGTAGAACAAGTCTAACTAAAGAAGCGAAGTAATTACTAGCTACGGGAAAGATATAAGAGTATCTGTAATTTAAGACTAGGAAGGGAGTTAGTGGTCCCATGTCCGTCTCTCTCTCGCTCTCTCCCTTCTGTTTGACAATCAATGCATGAGAAGACTAGAATGAGTTTGTTTGTTTCTTCTCTTGTGATTTAGTGATTATATTCCAGGGGATACTACACTACTGTCTCATCCAGCGATCTCTCTCCTCTCTCTGTGTGCATTATGTATATGAGTTATTAATAAGCTTTCTTTTGATAAGAGATACCCATTCTTCAGGGTCTCCGTCTCCGTCTTCGTTCAGTATTCTTTATTCTTCTGCTGTTTATACAATGGGCGTGGATACGGGCTATCCAAGTGTTTGCTTAAAATGATTTCTCTCTCCTGGCCAAATCGGAATCCAGGCCACACATCTGTTGATTGATTTTCTGTCTTAACCGTGGATTATCCGTTATTGATTGCTTTTGCGGGGATTGGATTACAGTTCTGTAAGGGAAACGATTATGGAACACAGAGATAACGCATACGAGTCAAAAACATTGCAACACAATGTCAAAGGCGAAGAATGCTAAAATTGTATAAGAAATTGCACAATCTACTAATTAAAAGAAACATTCTTTTCGCTCCATAAATCATTCGAGTGCTAAGAGTGTTGTCTAGGGGGATTGCTGGGGGTATAAATAGGCCACGGCTAACGTATAGTTGCATCAGTTTCTTCGGCGATCATGGAAGGTAGACTATTTCTAGCTCTCATTTGGTTGGCCTTTATTGGCCTGGCTTGCCCTTGGCCTTCCACTGGAAATGGAACTGGAAGTGGCTTGCAACGCATCATCAATGGCAGCAATGCCACTGCCAAACAGTTTCCCTATCAAGTGTTCTATGACACCTTTGGGCTGGAAGACAACAATGAGGCCAGCACTTTCTGGAATCCCAAATGTGGAGGGACTTTAATATCCAGTCAAATTGTATTGACGGCAGCTCACTGTTTCCGGGATCCTTACATGTAAGATCATTCAGATACCCTGAAAATGCAGTTCATGTTTGGTTTAATTTCAAAAAGACTCGCCTTGAGAATCTACTTTGGAGCTGTAGACAAATCAAACGCCAACGAAATGGGACAACAGCGACTGATTGTGCCTCGAAGGAATGTGGTGATACATGAGGAATACCATTGGCTATACAATGATATTGCACTCATAAAACTACCCATCGATGTGACCTTCAATGAGTATATTCGTGCCGCAAAGCTACCGCAACCGACAAACAACTATGTGAATGCAAAGGCCGTTGTTTCAGGATGGGGTGCCTATAAAGGTAACGTTCTCTTCTTCGATTTCTATAGGTGGATACATCTACATCTATGATTGATTCCGTTCCAGTTTCAGCAGACGAGGAGAGGCATTGGCATGATCATTTGAAATTTTTTAAAATCAATGTCTTATCGAATGATGAATGCATAGAACACTTTAGTCGAGTGTATGGCAGCACTATGTTCCCTACATCCTATATTTGCATTGCTCCTTCCGAGAATTCACCTTGCCAAGGCGATTCTGGAGGACCTCTGATACTCAAGGCAGGAGATGATCATATACTTTTGGGAGTGACTTCTTTTGGCTTAGATACATATTGCTCAACCAACCTACCGGCAATTTTTACCAGAGTTTCTTCGTTTTTGGATTGGATACGAGAGCATTCTGCTGGTAAAATATGATGTAATTGAGTTGTAATGCGAATATAATGGAATATAAATACATTAAATATATGTATACTATATGTGGGTTCTTGGTTCCAATCTCCACTGATTTCATCGCTTCAGCCGTGAGGATCGTAAAGGAAGCTGCTGTTTTCAGGATGTACATTTATTTTAGGGTTTCTTTAGGCATATTTTAGTATCAAGAATTTGACATGTATCTGTCGCTTTTAGTCGGAATACAGCGCTTTTACGGATAGACAACGCTTTGAAGGCAGAGTTCGTTCTGTTTCTGTGAGATGCTTTTTGCTTTGGGGGAAAGTTCTTTGAGTGATATTTGTTGGCATTTTACAGATACATTTCACTGAGTGCAGATACTCTTCTTTGTATGATTACAGATATTCATTTGTGTCTGTCTTTCCTTGAGGGTTTATTACTACAGATGAGACTTTAAGTTCCTCTCTTCGTCTTTGCTTTGTAGACGCTCCCTTTGAAGCAGAGTTCTTACTTTTGCAAAGCTTGTTCCCATGTCCCTATTGCGACCAATCGAATCCTTGGTCCAGCCTTTCAGGGTTACAGGAAGAACTTTGCCTTTTCCTTTCCATAAATTGGTTAAATATGAGATGCTTTTAGGAGATACTCCATCCCACTTCCATGGCTTTCAAGGGTATTCCATGTTTGAGAGCACACAACCTCCTAACCCCCACCCCCAAAACAATAGTTGTCTCTCTCTCTCTCTTTCGCTCTCTCGCTCTCTCCCTTCTGTTTGACACTCAATGCATGAGAAGACTAGAATGAGTTCAAGTTTCGCTGTCAATCGCAAGGATTTAGTGCTTCTTTTTCTTTCTTTCTTTTTTTTTAGCTACAAGTGCTGCTCCTTTCTCTTTCTCTCTCTCTGGTATGTTGTGGGGATTTTTATTGAGAAACAGCTGCCATCATAATTCAATATTTTACACTTGAGTTCACATGAAACAGAACTTGACAGCAAAGCGACAGCAGCGACAACAGCAACAACGGAGCAGCAGGAGCAGCCAGGAGACTCCTCCGTCCTGGACTCGGCGAATGAAAATGTTTACACGCTGCTGAGCTGCTGAGAAGCATGGAAGTTTCAAGGCAGAAACTACAGCAAGAGAAACTACGGGAACGGGCGCCAGCACGTCTCCTCGAATGTCCCTGGGAGCTGACCATAAGGAGGGCTCTGTGGCAGCTGTGGCAGGCAGCAGCAGCAGTAGGACAAGTGGCCAATAGAAGGAAGCAACAGGCAGGGAACCAAGGTAACGGGAAGGCAAGGCAGGACAGGGCCCACTTTCCCACTTGGCCAACAGCCAAAGGACTTACCTGAGCCTCCACTTAATTGTCCTGCCGCCGCCGCTGCTGCTGTTGCTACCCTTCCTTGCGTGTCCTGCTCCTCTCTTGTGTATTTTGTGGAATAATTAGCATATTGTAGTTAATTATTGCCACAGACAGGCGGGCAGGTGCACAGGCGGGCAGGCAGTCAGTCAGGCTGCCCCCAAAATCATGAGGTTTCGATGGCCAATAATACCGCCACCAGGGCAGGGCCATGGCTCATTTAACATAATGAAGGAGACTCCACACAGCCGCTCCTGAGCAGGGGTTGGCCAGTGGAGGAAATTCTAATTCAATCAAACGTTTTCCACACACAACTCAAATGCATGTAAAATGGTTTACCACAAAAGCCAGAGACCAGAAACCAGACGCCAGCAAAAGCAGCAGCTAAAAGGAGCTGAAAAGAGGAGTTTGGAGACGACAGGAAGAGTTTGGAGCATGGAAGTGCAGGAGCCGAAAGGAGGAGTTGGGAGCAGGATAAGCTGGAGTTTTAGAAGGACTTTAAGAAGCAGAAGGCGCCAAAGGAGGAGTCGCAGAAGGAGTAGCTCAAGTTTCTCTCATGCTTTTCGAATGCAAAACAGAGCAGAGCCTTTGGCCACTTGTCTACCTTTGAATGGCGATTAGTTTTCGATTTGGTTTTGGTTTGTAGATCGCTTTTTCGACAGGTGAAAGCACACACACACACACTGAAAATCAGATGAAAGTCTGTGAAAAACAGGTGGAAAATTCCCCATCGACATTGAAGGTTGTCGCACAAGCAAAATCCGGCCTTAAATCCTGTGGTTAATTTTTAAACACTGCGAAACTTTATGGCTGCTTCTGCCTCTGCCTCTGCTGTATGGCTGTCTGACTGTAATTTGCGCTTTCGTCTGGCATTTAGGCCATGTTGTGGATGAAGGAGGCCATCATTTAGCAGAGAATATTACGCATACGCCGCGTATCGTTTAAACTTTCGAAAGAAATTCTGTGGCACCGTTTAAAAATCATTTTAAAGTCGCATTACACACAAACATCGACTGAAATGGGTTCAACTTGGAGAAAAACAAAAACGGGAAAACTTTTCTGAGTTCTAGCAGCTGTAGATACCCTGTAAATACATCAATTCTAAGTATCCTTCTAGAGTATCCCTTTCTGATCAATGATTTACTGTGATCCTGGCTTGTAGAAAGATTATCCAACTGCTGGCTGAAACTATCATACCCTCTCTGCAAAGGGTATGCCCTGTCACAAGAAAATTATATAGAGCACTGAGGGGAAAGCTTCAGCTTCAGCGTCGGCTTCGGCTTCCCTCCTCCACTTATCAGTGGAAAGCCGCAGAAAGCAGCGAAAGTTTTCCCCGACTCGATAAGAGTTTTTTAATTTGTCTAAAAAGGTGCGAGTGCGCGAGGAGCGAGGGGACTAGGAATGTGGGGCAAGGTAGAGGGTGTATGTGGGGCCACAAAGAGTGTTGAGAAGTGGAGTTGTCGTGTGTGTGTGTGTGGGGGGGGCGTGAATCTTGTTTCGAGAGGCGTTCAACTTTTTAGGCATCGTCCTCGTACTCCTCGTAATTTATGCACAATGAAAGCGTTTGGGATTAAGGACATGCACACCCGTCAAACGGGGCAAGGGGCGTGGCAGACAGGTGTGGCAGGGAGGCAGGCAGCAGGCAGGTAGCCAGAAACCGGAAAATTAGCGGAAAGCGTCAAAAGCGTTCCCCAAACGGCAATGTCGCGCTGCGGCATGCCACCAAACTAACCTTTTGGATCGCTGGCTCTATTCTATCTCTTGGCCTCAGGCTTTGACGTTTTTCGTTGTTGCAACAACAACATTTACGAGTACTAACTGGTGTGCAAATGAGAGGCGCAGTATATGGCTTATTGTTGCTGTTGCCATTTTCCGTGCTGCTAACAAATAAGCCGCAGGGCCCTTGTGTTTTTGTGTCTTTCATGCTGTAGTTTGTCTATCTGTCTGTCGCTCTCTCACTCTCTCACTCTCTCTCTCCCTCTCTCTCTTTCCCTCTAGCTCTGTGGCTTTTGGTCTGGTCCACACAGTTCGTAATTACCTGGACTTTTGGCTATAATACGGAACACGTTGTTTGGCTGCTGTTGCTCGAGGCCCCAAACGACACGAATGGTTCTCCATTTTCGGGGCATGATAACTTTGTCCTTAAACTTGTGAAAAGTGAAATGACTAAAGGGGGGAGGGGGCAGGGAGGCAGGGATAATGGGGGTATTTGTGTGCAGCTATCGCCTCTCAAAGGTAGTTTTGTGCGGCGGAAAACACTTTGATTAAGTTGAAACTTTAGTTGGAGTTGCTTAAAATGCAATTTGCTATTGAAACATGTTTGACGAAACGAAAGTTGATAATTTGGTGGATGGTTTATGAATTGATGAAGGTTTGAACGTTGTTTTGTGGATGGGATAAGTGAAGGCTTGGCATGGAAATCGTGTTTAAGTTGTTCAAAGTTTAATCCGTAATCCCAGGCAACTCAACCGAGGGGAGCGGCTGCACGATGCGCGACACGTGTAATGGCATCCGCGGAAGGGTTTTCTGGCTAGATTTTTGTTTAGTTTCAATTTCAAATTGGTTCAAGTCTCATTTTGGCTTTATTTGTGCTCCAATTGGATTACAGTTTTCCCTGGGCTCTCCTTGGTTTTTCCTACTTTTTCGTTCTACCAAAATTCTTCAATTTTCAAACATTTTTTTCTTCTGTTTTTTAGGCGTTTTTCCTGCCGTTTAAACGTTTAATTTGAATTTGTTTTTCTTTGGGATTTTTCTTTGCTTTGTTTTTCTTCGTTATGGTTTTTTGTCATGCATATCAAAACGCGTTGCCCCACCCCCCTCTGCCCCTGTGTGGGCGGGTAGCGACGACCCTTAAGTAGCCCTTGTCTTTATTTTACTTTATTTTATTTATTTTTTGTCATGTTTTTTGTTTGTTATTTTTTTGGTTTATTTTCTGGTTTTTGTGCCTGTGGCTTTGAATGGAGCTTAAAATTGGATTTACGTTTGTCGGTGCCTCTCTTTCTAATCTCTTGCCACCCCCCCTCCCCCTCTCTCTCTTACACTCTCTCCCTGCCTGTTAGTACCTTTCTCTGTTCCTTTTACCTTTTACACACCCACACACACACACACACACACACACAGACAGAAACACACACACAACACTTGTAAAAATGTCACTTTAATAACTTTTTCTTTTGGTTTTTCTTGGCTTTTTGTTGTTGTTGTTTTGTGGCACGTTTTAATTGCTCCTTGCAGCAGCAGCAGCAGCTGCTGGCAATTTTCTCTCTCTCTCTCTCTCTCTCTCTTTCGCTCTGTGGCAGTGCTCTGTCTCTCCTTCTCAATGGCAGTGGCATCTCGTAGTTGCTGCTGTTTCAGTATTTTTAGACGTGCCAAAAATCCCCAAAAGTCCAAAAACAAAAAAGAAACAAGGTTGTAGCTGCACTCTCAAGTGGCTGGCCATTGTGATACCCTGTAAAACCAGCAAGGCAATAAATTCCCATAGATTTCTCTGGATTTTCAGGTTATCTAGAGAGTGAATATCCTCTAGGAACATTCTTAGATCTTTGCTTTCTCTTTATTACATTATTCTTTATCCGATTGCCACCAATTTCGATGCCTCTTGGGATAATGGGACCACCAATCAGTGATCCCCAGTTTCTCGAATTCTTCAAAGTCTCCTTTGGCTTCCCTCCTGCCTGCCTGCCACACACCCCTCCATCAAGACAATATACCCTTAGCCGGTAGGAAAATGCCCCAGTGAAACCAGAAAACCAAAAAAACAGAAAGAGAAAAAAAAACAGAAACGTAGCATTTCGTTTTTATGACTGCGAAACATGAAAGAGGAACAATGGGAGGGAAACAATGTGTGAGATTTCGCACGTCGTTATAAATAGCAATAAAATAAAGTAGAATTAGTATAAGAGGTGGGGAGGGGGAGGGGAAACCCTCTAGGGGGTGGTAGGGGGGGCAGGGCACACACACGCATAATGGAGACAATGAAAAACAATTTTCAAATTGAGGGGAAAACTCCAATTGTAATTTATAATTTGATTTGAGATAAATGCGGGCCAACCGGACGGCAGGAATGGTTCGTCCTGTCTACTCTCCGTCTCCCCGTCTCTGCCTCTGCCTCTGCCTCTGCCATTGTCGTTGTCGTTGGGGAAATATAATAATTTTCCAGCCAAAGAGAAGGTCAAAGTTGCGCCTCTCTGCTACTCCCTACTGCTGCTGCTGCTGGTGCTGCTGCCACTGTTTGGGGGCATTAAATTAGCAGTTTGGGTGGCGCGTTGCCGGTGCCCTCGCCTGGCCCCGAAAACTTTCCATTTCCGTAAGCCGCTTAGAAGTAGAACTGCAGCAGCAGCAGCAGTGGAGAATATAACGAAAGTTTACTCCCTAAGTCCACCGCAAAGTTATGGCCACACAAAAGTTAATTCTGAATGGTTGCGCCTGTCGACTGTCGTCTGTACCTCGCTCTCCAGCACATTTGATACCCTCGAAGCGGGCTGGGGGGCTTTCAGGAGTAGACAAAGAAGCAGAAAGCCCCATCGAATGCTTATTGGTAGGAAAAAACATAAATGTTCTAATGATAATCAAAGTTTGGTATCATACTAGAATAAGATTCGAGATTTGAGCATTACATTCTATGGTTTTCTTTGTTTGCTTTCTTTAAATGATGACAGACTATGTACCAGTGGATGTAGCATAGAATCGTTGTATCTGTAAACCATTTTCCATACATTTTCCAAGTCCCTCTTAAACCTTTCCACTCTTTTCTTTTCACTCTTGATTATAATCGTAAAACGATACCATTCGATGCTTAATGAAAGGATGCGTATAAAATGTTTGACTATGTGCGCTCTTGGCAGACTCGTGTTTATTTAATTAAGGGAAAATTCGGGAAAGCTCCCTGCACAGAGCTCATTTTCCAACTCTCATCTGCTGCTGTTCCCTGGCAAAATGTCTTCCAATTACCCGCAAAATGTAGTAACAACATCCTGCCCCAACCGCCCGAACCGCCCGCACGCGCTATAAAAATTCACGTAATTATTTGCACAAAATGCTTAATTGTTTGCATTTTACAGGGAATTTCCCGAACACCCCCACCGACCCCCCATCCCCCTCCTATCCGCCCTGGCAAATATTGACGCGCTGGCGATGGCTCCTCCTCAATGCTGATTCACTGTGTGTGTGTGTGTGTGTGTGTGTGTGTACTTTCCTTTGGGCGGAAAAATTATCGCACAGCGTGTGAAAAATATAGCAAGCTGTTTGTTGTTGTTGTTGTTTGGCATTTCAATTAAATAAATAGGCTTATTTCTCCGCGTTTTTTTTTTTGATGGAGTCCACGCTCCATTCGCTGAAGAGAAAATTTAAATAACGAAATAACGAAAGAAAAAAAAATCGTGTGCGCATAAAAATGTGAAAAGCCCTGTGTGTTTGTGTGTGTGTGTGTGTGGATGCCGCCTGAGCATTGAACCAGTTTTCAAAGGGTCTCTCCTCACGGCCAGACTGCGGTGGATGTGGGGTGGGGGGGTTGGCGGGGCTGCAGCTTTTAGCCAAGTCTTTGGTTGTACGTACAAAAAAAAAAAAATAAAAAAAAAGTCAACAGACAAACAAACAAACAACATGTAAATTATGAAAAATGTACTAACAAAAGCAGACGAAGAGCCGCAGAAGAGCATTCGCACGCACAGTGGTGTTCATTTGAATAGGAGCCACCTTATGGGAGGCCCACGGTAGTCGGTCTTTGAGTGTAGCCAGTGCAAAGCAGATGGGAACAGTCTTTGGCAAGCCACACAGTCGATGAGAACAGTCTTTGGGAAGCCACTCAGTAGATGGGAATGCTCTTTGGGAAGACTGCAATAGTTGGCAACACTTTTAGGAAATCGACAGTGAATGGGAACACTCTTATACAAGCCTCAGCGAAGATGGGAACACTCTTTCCAAAGCCACATCGAAGATGGAAGCCTACAGCAGCTGGGAACACTCTTAAGAAGCGCCCACCAGATGGGAACACCCGTTCACAGGCCAAACCAGATGGGAACACTGCCTTGGCAGCCACGCGACTGAGGGGAACACTGCCTTGACAGCCAAGCGACTGATGGGAACACTGCCTTGGTAGCCAAGCGACTGATGGGAACACTCTTTAGGAAGATGCACAATAGATGGGAACACACATTCAGTAGTTCACAGAGCAGGTGGAGGGCATCCCTCCAGAGCCCATTCCCAGTCCCCCCCCTATCTCTACCCATTCCCTACCAAAAATAATAATAATATTGTTGAATCTTGTCCAAACTTTAACACACAACTTTAATGATTGCAGCGTCCATCCCGTCCGTTTAACAATTGTATTTTCATATCATCTGACAATGGTTCCGGACTAGCCCCATGGCGGTTGGGTTCCACAAGTGGAGGCGCCTCGCCAGGCTGCTGTGGTGGCGACAGATTGAAGTACGGCATCAGTGTGGCGAACAGTTTCGGCTTCCACGCATAGAGCGCTGTGCCGGGCTGATAGTCGGCTTGGACAGGACGAGCCTCATCGAGAATCTCATGGCGAATCGTACGTATAACACGAAAGCGATAATTAGTATATTGATCATCCTCAAACAGGGGTTGCTCCTCATGGAAGAGCTCCCCATGGTCAGGAAGATCGTTGTTCATGATGAACTGTTCCGAAGTATTTTGAACTAAGTCTGAAAAAAGTAATTTGTATTGAAGATTTCGGAATGAATGAAGGAAATGTCGTCGCAAGTCTGTTGGAAAGATTGAGTGTTAATGAAAGGGTGCAAAATCCCAAAGTTTAGATTAAGTGCTGCTACATTCGTGTCGCTCACTGTACCGCCCTACACTCATACATAGGTGTGTGTACTTTTGGAATTACAGAGTCTCTCGTTAGCCGCCGACTGAGCCACGGGTTCGGTTCGTTGCTGCCTCCTGATTCTCTGCAGCATTTGCTGCCTGCTGCTGTTTTTTTCTATAGACGCTTTTCTCTCTCTCTGTTCTTGCTGCTGCTGCTGCTGGGCGACGATGTAGGCCGGCAACACGGCAATAACCTGGCCAACACCCTGCCACACGGACTATGCCCCCTGCAATCCTGCACTCGCACCCACTTTCTGGCTTTGTTGATGGTCCCAAAGAAAGGCGTACCCTGGGCTTTTAGGTGGCCCTATACCTGAGGCATTGTGGCATGCCAACCCACGACCACAGCATACCCCATGAGTGCTCTCTACGAGTGGTAAAGTGTATAAAAATGCGCACCTGTTTTACCAATTTTTACTGCACTGCACTGCACTGCACTGTTGGTGTTGCCGCTATCGACTCTGGTTGCTGCTGCTGCTGCTGCTGTTGTTGGATGTTGGCTGGTTGAATGTTGATGCTATTGTTGTTTTAGCCCAGCTGTGATGCTGCCACTTTACGCATTTAAAGTGAGGCTCAGGCTCATCCCAATCTGCTGTGCTCCCATAGGCAATGCCTTCCCTAGAAACTCACTCGCACTTCCACTGATAGTTTTTTGTGGCACGTTTCTGGCTCATTTGCTCTCTCAACTTTTAAGTTGGGTAGCAAACTTCTGATGAAAACATGAGAAGCATGTCAGAGATGTGTGGATTTTGATGAAGATGAGGCTCGAAACATCAGCTCGCTGCATGGCGAAGATTATTAAGTACTTACATCAAAATATATGTATTATTTCCGCACTTTTGAAGTTTTTGAATATCAATCGATTGATGTATAGATCGCAGACTACTGGCAGTTGTACTTCTGTTTGTGTTCGTATCTCATTACAAAGTCTTGTAGAAGGCGATTGCAGGGAGGATTAGTTGGGTATTCCAGAAAACAGGAAGCGCGGAGGAGAGAGACGCACAGTTTTAACTTCAACTGCAACTTTGACAGCGGTTTACGCTTAATTAAATGGTTAAAGGGCAGACGAAGTGAGTCCCAAATGCAATGGGAGGGGGAAAAGGGGATTCCCATTGTTGCAGCCTCGGAGCTAATCAGTCGACAGAAAGATACTTGGCCAAGATTCAAACAAAAGGCCAAAACTCAGAGCCACAACCAGGGGGAGGGTGGGGTTTGGGGGGTCTGTTGCCCTAATTAGCGCCGCAAACAAAAGGAAACTTTCTTCTGCTGCTCGGGGGGTCGGAGAGGGTCAAAAGTGCCAATACAATGTGTAAATATAAATGAGAAGCACGAGCCAGACCCAGAACCAGAGCTCTCCCTCTCTCTCTCTCTCGCTCTCTTAATTATAACGCTTCATTGGAGCGAGTGGATTGCCCGCCCGGAAGGATGCTTCACAAGTCGGCGATTTCCGCTAAGGTAAATGACAGACAGCTCAAGTTATTAATATATTTCCGCCTTTCTTTTCCAGCCAAAACCCTCAATCATAGGGCATCAAACGGCATCGCTGCTGGGCCCAAATTAATCGCCCTTATATTGAGATTGATTAACGGCAAAATACCACGTTCTTTTCTGCTCTGCTCTGCTCTGTCAGCAATTAAAAGGCTTGCTGACACAGTGCTTAAAAAACGGTGGACAAACAACAGCCAGGGAATGTAAAAAGGAGTGCGAGGCAAAATGGGGAGAGTGCTGCCCAAAGAAAGGAAAAAACAAGGAGATGTAGATATTAAGATGCAGATGTAGATGTCTCTTTTAAAGATACGCGAATCATTAGGAATGAACTTATCTTTCAGATTAAAGCCAAAACAATATATCATTGAAAAATCCGAAATGTAGAAAAAATGTATCCCATGTGCCTCGAGAAAAACGTTTACGAACATCGTAGCAAACTACATATATCTAAGATTATTTTTTTTTTCCCAAAAAAATTGTAAAAAATTCCAGATTAAAATAAAAGATAATAATATTCCGAACGTAAGCATTCAATAGATCTTTTTGGGTATACAAAATGGATAATGGCGACAATGGAGTATGGATCCAAGAGACTACCATAGCGGATCATATCGGAAGTAAACTCTATACGTTGAATCCGGAGCTGTTTGGCACCCTGATGCCGTACTTTCAACTGACGACTGCTCCTTCTTCGGAATATTGGGGCAGAAACGTTTTTCCCACTGGCCTATCCGATGATCAGAAGATGCAGTTGACGCTGCGAGCTGACGATGATGATGATGAAGTTGATGAAGATGGTATGCTGGTTATGTAACCAAGCACGATCGGAATTCCCGTAACTTCTGGTGAATATAGAAACATTTTACCAATTTCCAAAGCTAAAACACTCTCTCCAGAGCCAAGCCACACTGAATGGTTATGTTATGAATTGATAGACCCAAAATTACAGTTCCACCAAACACGAGTGGGTAAATACATAAATATTTTACCTATTTCCTAAGCTAAAGTACTCTCTCCACACTTAACAGCCAAGCCACACTGGAAGAGAGAGAGAGAGAGAGAGAGAAGGAGAGAGAGAGAGGGAGACACAGTCCCGATATAAACTGAAAACATCGAATACTTGGATCCCCCTGATGTTCTGAAGTAATGGTCTCCACTATTTTCCAGCATTTCTTCGATTGGATATCTTTGTTGTTCCTTTAACAGATTTCACATAATCATAAATAGTTTTCAAAGTATACAAAAGTTTGCTGGGAAAACCTTTTCTGCTCTCTCTTCAGCCACAATAATTCAATTATGAGGCGACCGCACACATTTGTGTGTCCGCATCCTTACGACAAATTGAACAAGTTGCGAAGGTCCTTCCGGTCTGGAGACCAAGATTACCCCAAGCTTTTAAGAGTTTAACTCACTTTGTGGGAACACCCACACTCACACTCCACTAGCACTCACACTCATACTCACACTCAGATTTTGGCTCCTGCTCCAGTGCCTTTGCCTCTGGCCCTGCTGCCAGTGGTCATTCGAGTGTGGCATATCCTTCAGTAATTGTAGTGCTAGAAAGTTTTTAGTGTTTCAGGCCTACAATTTAACTAAAAGGCAATGGCCATAACAGTTTAAAAGGTGTTTGTAACGCAAAGGAATGAGCCAGCAAGCAATCATATGGATAGCCTTGGCCTCAGAACAACATGCATATGTATATGTGTTTGTGTGTGTGTTTGTGTGTGTGTCAGTGTGTGTGTCTGTGGCATATAAACCTTACTTACTCGCAACAGCAGAGCAGAGCAGAGCAGAGCTGAGGCAACAAATCCAATTGGAATCGCTTGTGCCTTCTGAAATCCATTTAATAACCAACATAAATACTGTTCCAAGACGCCATTTACGACTTGACTTAACTTGCCGTGCCGCACCGCACCGCGCCGCGGGAAACTACAACTACAACATCAAGAGTGAAAGATACAGATACAAATACATACACGTACGAGCGAGCTAGCGTTTCTCGTATCTGGAGGATAGCACTATGCAAATGTGTGATTCCCGCAGCGACACTTTATGGCAAAGTGAAATATACATACACGAGTATCTTTAGTATATATTTTCGCAGATTAATCCACGTTATCCACTCGATTTGTCCTTGTCCTCGATAATGTATGTTTGAATTTGAATATTCCTTGGGCCGCACCCCCCCCTACAGCCCGCCACGCCCCCGCCAGTAATCGATTGAATCGGTGTATTCGTGTATTCTGAAGCCAAGTGGATTTTGTGCCTCCTGCAACCTAATAAAATCAACATAAATATAAGTACATATGTGTATCCCGTTTCCAGCTCTAGCTCTATTTAATGAAACTTATTTTGTATGATTCGATGATGATTATTCTCCTTGATTCTCCTTTGCCAGGGCCAGAATGTGTGACTGAATATGAATATTCATTTAGTGCTATATTATGAGGGTCTATGAAATATAATTTGGTGATCATAGAACCTAATAAATTGGTATTTAATATGCTGCTGCTTTTGGGAATACACTGCCCAGCATTTTCTGAGGAATTGAGGGATTAAGTGATTGATTCTCAACTCAAATAATCTTCTTGCTTACTTAAAGAACAAGATGTTGGAAGATGAACACAAAATCAATCTATTCTAACTAAGAAACATACATAAAGTATAGAATTTATGGATCTGTCAACTCAGTAAGCAATTAAGACTCTAATTCAGTCCAAAAATACTGCCTGAGGCTTGCATGCAATCAGTTGGCCACTCGCAGTACCGATGCACCCATTCCCATCCCATAAAATTACATAGAAAGCCCGACGTTTCTGAAATAAAGTTAATATGAATTCAACAATCTGCTCACAAGTGTTTAGACTTTTCTTTTAACTCTACTTAAGTGTTGTGTTGTGTTCAATCCTTTCTCATCTGTAGACTTGAGGCCGTATCATCACTATTTTCAATGATATACAATCCTCTGAATCTCCCTATGATGCAGTACTCTTTTATCATTAGTACAGAGTCATAAATTAGGTTCTTCTTTACTTAATTCCCTTAAAATTCCTGTTATCTGATCATTATTATAGGCAGAATGAAGACAACTAGTTCTCAGTCATGGCTGCCTCTCTCTGCACTCCCTCTTCCAGTGTGGCTTGGCAACATTTATTCCTCGTTTTGCCATGTTTCCTGCCAACAAATTGAGGGCCTCTTCTTCTATTATGTGTAATTGCATTTTATTGCCATAAATAAAACTTTTGCCGTTGCCGTTGCTTCGGGTCTTTAAAATGTTGGCCGCCACATCATCGACACACTGGCAGTGGCAGTGCCATTGCCAGTGCCACTGCGACTGCCTCTTTCATGCCACAACTCTCCATCGCCATCTCAATTAGGACACAAACAGTTGCAAGTGCAGTTGAAATATTTAAGCAATTTCCACCAAGATTTCTTAATTAAAAAGTTGCTCCATCGCCGGCTTCTCGTCTCGTCTTGGGTCTTGAGTTCTCTTCCTCCGCCTCCTGCTACTCCTCCTGCCCTCCATCCTTGGCGTTTTTGTTGAGGTGTCAGCAACAATGAAAATATTTTCCACTTACCAGCGAGTGAGCGAGAGAGAGAGAGAGAGAGTAAAGTGTTTTTGGTATTTTCTGTGCCACTTGTGCGAGTATTTTGTATCTCGTCTTTCGGCAATTTGTGCTTTTGCACATTTTTCTTCATTTACTTTGCAGCCAGAAAATCTACGAAATTTCATTTGCAGTTATGTGCCAAACAACACGTTTTCTGGCCAAAAGCAGTCATGGCCCAAGTCATGGCCCATCCACCCATCCAGCCATCCCCCTCCCCACCTCCCTGTTTCCTTGCAGTCAGTCACTGGCCTAAAATATTTACACAGTGCTTCACATTGGACGCATAGTCAAACAATTTTGGTCTTTGGGAACAAGTCGTCTGGCAGGACAGCACTATGGCTTGGACTTTGGCCAGGACTTTGGCTACCAAACGAATGATGTACATACTCTCTGCAGCCAGAACGAGAACTCGTATTGTTGCCACGGAGTCAAGGCCTTGCCCCAAGCACTCTCCCTTCTCTTTTCTCCCCCTTTTTTGTAATGCCATTTTAGAGAGTTTAATTTTTGGTTTGTGTCTTGCAGTCTAATGCGAATGTCCTGCTGCTGCTCCTGGCTTCGACTGAAACATACGAATATTGCATTTGAATAGGAGCTAAGAACTTTTGTCAAGTCGAGACCTGAGTAAATTCCATATACTCTAGAAAATGGGCTGGCAATATGCATCTCTTACTGGCTCACAAATTAAGCTCTTTGCTTGCTATAATGTGCCATCTCTTGCTAAGCCACACTGTGGAAGAGAGGAAGAACCATATCCGAGTAGTATTTTTCTTCATCTTTTTAATCCATATACCAGATAAGTACAAATCTCTTGGTCATTTCTAGGGAATTCAATATTCTTTTGCCTTTTGCACTTTTTTTTTCTAAACTTTTAGTCCGTTACTCTCAGTTTTTCATCTCATTCACCTTTTGCACTCTCTCTCTGTCTCTTTTTGTCTTTGGTGTTAATTCTGCCTGTGCTTTTTTCCAACATTTTGGGCCACAGGTCGATGCGTTCGGAAAAACTTTCATCTTTATTAGCCATAAAATGTGTGCTAGCTCTTGGGTTAAGAGTGGGAGTCATCAACAGAGCGTGGGAGAGAGGAAAAGAGAGAGTAAGAAGAGCACATGAATTGGACGAAAGAGAGACATCGAGTGGGAGTGAGAGCACACTGAGGAGCGTAAAACTTGTTCCTTTATTTGTAATTGCATTTTAAATGCCAGCCACAAACTCACTCTCGCCTGCAGATGCATTCTCAGTGTGTGTGTGTGGGTGTCTGTGTGTCCCCATAATATGCTACTATGCCACATGTGCCGCATGCATGCCACAGCATATGGTAAATTAATTCAATATTAAGCAATCAAATATTGTCACCACATCATCAAATGCTGCGGCGGCCTCCAAATGTCAATAGCCCTGTAGCCACACTGCTCCCTCCCGCTCTCTCTCTCTCTCTCGCTATCTCTCTCTCTCTCGCTATCTCTGTCTGTCTCTGTATGTGTGTGTGTGAGTGTGTTCATTTGGGGTTTGTGTGCGCGTGTGCCTCTGTTTGCATCCGTGCGATGTCTATATATGACTTGTGGTTCTCCTCGTATTTGCCAATGCCTTTCGATTAGACTATGGCAAATTGAACCACGATGCAACAGCTTACGAATACGAATACGAATAGTATTACGAATACTCATACGAATACGAATACGAGTATATGTATATGTTTGTATATATTCACAGCGATCCAAAATGAATTGCAATCAATGCTCACTCCAGGGAAAGGGGTTGCCTCTGCTGCTTCTGGAAATTCATCTAACGCGCTTTTATTACATTCTGCCTGCCACCCGCAGCTGCCCCCTGCCCCCTGCCACTCGCTTTGCCTTCATATGATTGGCTATGAGAAGAGAAATGGGCTGCCCGCCTCTTCGCGCCCTGCATTTTTATTAATTTCCCGTTTGTCCCCCTCCCCCATCCCCCACATCTGGGGCCTGTGTGCTCTGTGTCTCTGTCTCTAGTTCTGGTTCTGTCTTTTGTCGAGAGTCTGGATTTCTGCATGCCCTCGCCCTCTCTCTCTCTCTCTCTCTCTCTCTGTGTGTGTGCGACAAGAGAATTTAATTAAAGCTCAAAGCCAGCATCCAGCGAGTGGCGTTGTCTGTGGCACTGCCCCTAGTATCTGAAGATAGTTCTGGCCAGGAGGCACTGTGGCAGCGACAAAGGGATTAAGATGCTGCCACAACCGTGTCCCCCGTATCAAAGGAAGCAGATCTCCCCCGTAGATGGAATACAGAAACACAAAAAAAAGGATTCCGCTGGGAGGAGAAGTGTGTTTAGAGCTGGATTCAAGGCTAAAAGAAATATTTTGAAAATAAAAATCCCCGGGAATGCATGTTATTATGAATAAATCTATTCATTTTGCTGGCATTTCAGTCGATTCTGGGAAGATCTTAAGGATTGGAATCCCTTTGCACTTTACTGGAAAAAGAAAAGGAATCTTTCAGCTGTGCTTCTTGGAAAAATAACTAAGAAATAAAGAAGATTCTATTTCCCAGTTTTTCCTTTTCTCTCAAGGTTAACCCACATTTTGTGCCCTAAAAGCACTCTCTTGACACACACACACACACACACACAACTAAATGCACTTGTGTGTGTTTTTTCTCTTTGCGACTTTTCCAATCTCACTTTCCGCTCCTTTGGTTTCCATTATGCTCGACATTTCAGCTCTCGACATTTCTCCCATTGGAAAAACCAGGAAAATAAAGAAGTGAAAGACAAAGCAAAGCGGATTTTTGCACATTTGTTTTTGCTGTTGCTGCAATTAAATGCACATCAAACACTGGGGAAAAAGTGTCAAAATGAGTGCGTGTACAAAATGTATGACAGATAGTACACTACATGCCACAGCAGCATGCCACATGCGAGTATTTATGACAGATGTGGCGGCCTCGGCCTCGGCCTCAGTTGCAGCGCCCCCGCCCAAACTCCAACACCAACACCAACACCATCTTCCATCTTATAGCCCATTCAAAAAAAGAGTACAATTACAGTGGCAGCCAAAAGTACACACACACACACACTCACACACCCACACAGCACACACACAGTACAGTTTACTGTAATCCCTGTGTATCCTCCTTGTATTTTTCGTGCATATGTAATTAAAAAAGTTTTATAATTTGTCGCACAGAATGACATTCACGGATTACACACACACATTTCACACCTGAGTGAAGCAGCGGAGGAGTGTGGCAAGTAGAGATAGAGAGAGACAGAGAGAGGGAGAGAGGGAGAAAGAGGGAGAGCTTCATGTAAATTATAATTGTTCCCAAAGTTATGGCCACGCTTCAAATTATATTTGTCCAACGTGGTGGCTATAATCACAGGGAATGTTGAGCTTTAATTATGAGAAAGAGACAAGGACAAGGACCAGAAGACAGAGGTAAGAATAGCGACAGAGCCTTCCGTAAGGCTGAAAAGAAAGTATAGAAGATACGTGACAGGCAGTGATTGGCACAAACTTAAAGAAGATACTCAAAACCCACCAAAGTTCTAAAGAAAACTAAAGGTAAAATCATTCAGACTTTGGCTATGGCTTCTCTTCTTTGGGTGTCCCCATCTCATTTCCTATTCAGACCATTCACAAATTCCTTATTTACTTTATCCTAATGCCTCAAACATAATTCAAGATGCTTTCATTTAGTAATAGTTTCTTTTATTTATAAATTAATTAATATTTCAAGCCATAGATAAGAAAATTGTTTGGATTTCGAATTGGAATTGTCATCGCCTTCATTCACAATTTGGCCCCCGAAAAGAAAATGCATTATATATGTATGTGTGTACGAGTATTTAGTAAATCAAATGAATTAAGTGAAAGGCTGTCATTGGTTAGAGGAAATCAACCTTGTATCTGGCTTCTGCCTTTGTGTCGTATCTATTGGAATGCAACTGGAACCTCAACAATTTAAATTGAATTTATCTGCTATCCGAAACTCCTGAGAAGGGAATGCGAATGTGAATGGCTTTAATTGCATGTAAAACAATTTGTATTATGTATTATGCTGAATGTGCAGCAGTCCATTGACGACACAAAGGATAGGAATTCGAATCGATTTGCCAGCAGTCCAGTGGCCAGTGGCCAGCGGCCGGCAGTTGCTTCCCAAAATACGGAAAAAGGAAGACGGAAGTCGACTGTTTGTCCCGTGTACATGCCGCTGTTGCCGCTTATTGCAATGGTCTATTATTATAGGCCATAGCCACAGTCGACCAAGGGCCACAGAGCGCAGTTTTCTCTGTGTCTCTCTGTGTGTGTGTGTGTGAGCATCGGAACTCGTGTCATTTCCGCACAGAAGAAAGTTTAGCATGCTTTTAGGCTGCGGAGCCCCCACTTAACATGGGCCACTCTCTAGCGCTATAGCGTGGAAAACAGATGTGTTCGAGTGTGCTAGTGTGTGTGTTCTGGCAAGCGAAATCTCCCATCGCATAGCGTTGGGATTTTTTGTGTTTCCTCTGACCGATGATACATTGAAAGTGGGAACATCCTTTGAGCGTTTCAACTAGCGATTTGTGCACTTCCTTTGACCATTTCCTGGCGTTTATCCATGGATCTGCATGAGAAATTGATGGGGAAATTGGCACTGGGAACATCCTTTGCCTTCAAACCAGGACTATTTCCTGGCATTCATCAGAAAGACAACCGAAAACAAAGAGGAATTTGTAGTGAGAACATGAACCGTGCTGGTTTTTATGACCCTGAAGCTTCCTGTGACCCTGAAATCGAAAGGCAAACCTAAGCATAGTGTGTTTTCCGTATTTCCTTTCCATTTCCTGACATTTATGAGAAATGTCTACGAAATTAGCTCCAGGAACAACACCCCGGGGGGTGGAGGGTGGCCATTTCCATGCTGATTTTCGCTACAGCCACAGCTGTCGTTGACCCTGAAAGTTGTTTAATAAATGTACTCACACATGCTTAGGGGCCAGGCTTATGGGCCAGGCAATGGCCCCATCGAGTGTTTTTCCTGTTCTGGACATTCTCGCCCATTTCCTTTATGAGGAAATGCTGAGACAGCAGCAATGACCTTGCGCGCCCAGAACTTTTTTAATAACGATTTTCGGTCAATATTTATCTGAAATTTGTCCACCGATTAACATATATTCTGTGTGTGTGAGTGTTTCTGATTTTTGGGCTGCATTGCATTTAATTTATGGCTCGGGTAAGGAGGGGTGGGGGTGGGGTTTATTTATGGCAGAAGTCTGCTAATTACGTGCGCCTTTAACGAGCAGCAGTTAAAAGTCGCAACGGAGCTTAATTGCAAGACGCGCTGCTTGCTGCTGTCCTGTCTGTCTGTCCGTCCTGGCTAAAGAAGCTGTTTCGCTGGCTTATTCATGGCTTTGCTTTTAGCCTTACTCCCAGCCGCTTTCAGACCCGTTCTCCGTCTTATTCTGAGACACTTTCCATTGCCCTTCCCCTGAGCCATTTTTGTCACACTTTTGTGCAAGTTTTTAATGAAGTTTACTGTTGCCGTTACCTTTGCTGAAAATTAAGGGAAAACCATGAAAGAGCAACCCCGTTTTGGGAAGGTGGCAGCCTTTGAATACCCTAAAAGAGCCTGAAAGAGCCATTGTTTCTTTGACATTATTATGATATAGTGGTGACCCTCGAACTGCGATAACTTGTGGCAAGCGAACTTTTGAACCAGAGAAGCAGAACATAGATGCCTATAGCTGATGCTCGCCAACCACTGGCTCACTCGCCTTTCTGGCTATAATATAAAGACTTGGATATATCATCTTCCAGATTGCCAAGATTCATTGAAATCAAAGAATAATTAAAGCCAGAATGGCTCCTGGAACACCTGGCTTTCTTCTCCATTCTCATCCTCATTCATCCTTCCTCTTTCATCCATCCCATCTATGCTCTCTTCTCTCTTATTTTTGATTATTCACAAATTTAAAAACTTAATCTTTGTATTTGCAATCAAAGGTAGAATAATAACATAATATCTTTAGGAAAAACTCCGAGTGAATCATTTAGTTGCATTCGCAAGCCCAAAATGGAAACAATTTAACATGCGTAATACGAACCATTTTGCTATGCTTTTCAATTACCAAATTGAAAATGTGGCAAATTCTTTATGAGGATACGAGTTTCTTTTGCCAAATTATTTCCGACTAAATTTGCTTTTATTTATTTCATATACACATGTATGCATGTGTTTTGTGAATAAAATGGAATTGTGGCAAGAAAAAAAGGAGAGAAGAGAAGAAAAAATAGAGCGAGTGGCAGAGTAGAGTAAATTTATTAGTTTTTCTGTGGATTTATTGACCATAAGAAAATATCCTGAGTCATATTTTATTTTTGGCCAAAAATCTAGACGAAAAATTTGCGTATCTGCAAGAGAGAGAGAGAGACAGAGAGATATGCGTTGATTGAGAATTTAAATAATGTTATAATCGTAGGAATAAATAAACCTTTTTTGGTCAAATATATATATCTTTTTTTTTAGCCAAGCCTGAAAATTGAATTAAAGCGAGTTCATTCCATTAAGTGATGAAAACAATTGGCCCAGGCCCAGGCCCAGGCAACGGTCCTGCTAATTGGTGTCCATTACCCCCCACCGACCAAACTGAAAGAATGAATGAATGAATGAGTGAATGACCGACTAACTGACATCCCAAAAGATTGCCCCCGAGCAGGTGCCAGCCTAAATATGTGCTCCCATGTCTAGACGATGATTTAGCCCCCAGGGCAGAGGGCGTCCAAGTCTCCGGATTCGGATTCGGATTCGGATTCTGGCCATCAAATAAATCTGTGTTGGGTTTCAATCTTTCTCTCTGCTGCTGGGGGCTGCTTTTGGGAGGGGGGAGGGGGCTTGAAACTCGTGTTCTTTTTCATGTTGTTTGGGCTTTCGGGTTAACCAAATAAATGTTCTTTTGGGGTCAATGTGCGTATCGCCCACACACAGTAACCGTCTCTAACTCTTCCCACCTCTCTGGCTGGCAAAAGGCTTCCTCTTTCTGTGCTCTATATATCACATATATACTATCTATCCATCTTTGTGTCTGGACTGTGTGTTCTGTGGGGCGTTGTCGTTAGGCAAACACATGTAAACACAAACGAAAGACAAAACTTAAACACGTAGAAATCAGCTTAACACAAGTCGCTTTCTTGTTTGACTTCACAGTTGGGCGAGGAGTTGTGTGTGAAAGGATGTAGCAGGCAGGATATGTCGGTTGTGTGTGTGTGTCCTGGTCTCTCTAGCAAAATTAATGCCCATGGCTTAAACAGATTGTGAAACTGGACTCTGGAAAGTCCATTCATTTGGCATTCCTGGCGATGGAGACAAATGTGAATTCGGCTTTGGGATTTCAGGTGATTATTCGGCGAATATACCTATCTCTGCTGGGCGCGGAAAAGGCTTTGGAAGAGCCACTCTAATGATGGAAATGATTTCACGATTTAATCGGCTTAAAGGTGTCGATGATTCCAGGACTCAACCGCTTGAATAAAAGTGTGAATAATCGTTATTCACGATTCAAGCGGCTTAGGGGTTTCAATGTCAAGAGCAAAACTCATGAATGGTTCGATGGAATCTAAATGTTTTTAAGGTTAAGGTTGTATGATACCATACCGATACCTCCAAACGTCGGTGGTGTCGTCAACTGGCAGTACTTTTGACTCTCAATCTCTCTCCAGTCCTGGAGGATCTCCTTTCTTTTGGGAGTATCATTTCTATAGATGAGAGATGAGAGAGCAATCCTTATGGACACAAAGAAAAGAGATGCATCTCAGAGAGCGAGAGAGAGACAGAGAGAGATATGCATAGATGTCGATTTTGCATGCAGTGAAAAGTTTTCTTTGGGGCAAAAGTTTTATAGCCCAGCTGTTAACACTTTGATTGCCTGAGAAGTTTTAAAACTGTCGACAGACCAAACCGAACCAAACCAACCCACCGACGGACTGCCACCAGTCGGTGGCCTGCCCCTCTTTAAGACCCACAAAAGTTGCACCCAAAAACCAGCAGAGGGGTGGGGAAACCCCGCACTCGCACTACTCGCACTCGTATGCAAATGTTCTTCCGGGAGGGCGGGGAGGTTGGAGTGCACATGGGGGCAAATGCTAGCCAAAAGTTTACTCAACTGTAACGCCAATTTATTTGGGCTATCAGGGAAATCTATACGAATGGCCGGGGTATCGGAGTTGAGTGAGGGTATCCTTGGGAATATATGTGGACAAGGGACGGGGACTGTGGGACTCTGCGATGAGTTTATGGACTTCAGAACACAGTAATGGATAGAAATTTGATGATTAATATGGATGAATGCAGGCGTTTGTATGGAAAATAACTAATGAAAGAGAGATATGGTGCTAAAAGTTGATTTGCTTGATTTAAAACCACATTTAAACAACATATGACTATTTGAACTAAGAAACTATCACTTAGACTTCACCAAAATGTGACAGATGTGTAAAATATCTCGATATTACACTATCATAGACTACTATTTTACCTTTTCAACTATATTCTCTGAATAATAACTATGAGAACTCAGAATAGAATAGAGATATTGTACTGAATTTGGTTATACAGGCATATTTTATAAGAAAAGATTATATTATTCAATAAATATTCATGTTACTACGATATATTCTGCATAATAACTATTGAAACTAAGTAACTTCCATTGGTATGATACCGAAATTTGGTGTACATCAATTTCTTATAAAAATATGGGATATTATATAATAAAAGTCCATAAATATTACTTAGTTCTGAAAACTAACCAACGGAACTCGAAAACTATCAAAGATACTCTGAAAAAATGATAAGCATTCCAATGAAAACCCACCAACGGAAGCCTTTACCCATAGAAACTTGGTATATGGATGCCATCGATGAGAACAAGCTGTACTTTATATGGCCACCATACATTAGCATAGCGCATTAGGATACATTTCGAGAGACCCTTAGCTTGACTCCACGGAAACATTAAAATTCTTTCTTTGAGAGCGTTTCCCAGTTACTCAACCATTCATCAATTGAAATTCGTTTCAGGGGCTTCAGGGGTTCTATGGGCAATCGATGGACTCTCAAGTGATGGAGCAAATGGACCAGGGTGGGGGTGCCTGCGAAACCATCCATCCTGCCACTTGAGTGGCAAACATCCAACACCTTGGATCCGCTGCTTCGCCGCTTGGATAAACACTCTCTGGTAAGTGCATTTAACAATCGACTGCCCTCAATTAGATTTCGATGGAAAGCTGCTCTCGGAATTAGATCCGAATGGCGGGAGGGAGGGAGCGTGCTGCTCTTTTGCGAGTCTTAAAGCATCAGCATTCGATGGGTAAATAATACGAGTACTCCTCCCAAGTAAACTGTCTGACTGTCTGGCAGTTAACTTTGTTTAGCTCCAAAGTACTTGTGTTTAAGGCACAAGTACAGTCCTCTCTAGGGGGTTTCCAGGTTGCAAGTACACAGCCTCCGCCTCCGCCTCCACCTCCGCTTCAGCTTCAGCCATAAATAAATAAGATTAAGCGGCGCAACTCTTGAGTCCAAGCGGTGGCAACAGACGTGCCCGGAATGGGAGAAACATGAAATAAACATTTGCCACAATGCGAAAAGGGACACAGAAAAAACATTTCCGCGTGCCGCATAAGTGCAGACTGCATTCGGAATCAGCGCTCTCTGACTTGGCGCTCCAGCTCCAGAAGGACCATCTTCCCAGAGAAGCAGCATAGCATCTTCCCTTTCTTCTCTCTCTCCCTCTTACATTTCTCGTTTTTGTGCTGCTTTCAGAAACCACCTTCTACTCATAATTCAGGAAGTGTGCAGTGTGCAGCGTGCAGCGTGCACTTTTTCGTGACGGCAAAGGACTTGCATTTCCGCCAAGTCCTCCCTCCACTCAACTCGAAAAATCTCATGCCCACTGGAGACAGCTTAATAAATGTCAAGGAAAAACAACAGACGAGTGGCACGAATTTAGGAATAAAATCAAGAGGTTAACAATTAAATGTTAATGCAATTTAATGAGCTAAAAAAACAACAAAAAGAAATAAAAACGGCAAAGCATTGGATGCATTTTAAGGAATTTAATTAGCAAATGTAGATGTAGATGTAGATGTAGAAATGTAGAAAGACTAGGAAACAGTAAGTTAGATGGTAGCCATATCTCCTGGCTATACAGATTTTATTTTATAGATTTCCCCTCATAGCAGAACTACCCACCAAAAGCGTATAAACGGAGAGATAGCGAAAGAGAGAGATAGAGAGATAGAGAGAGAGAGAGAGAGAGCGGGAGAGGAAGAGACAAAGAAAAAAAGGCACCGAGCCATTGTCAGTTTTTAATGAGCGAGCAAACAAACTGTGGAAACTGCGGAAGATACAATTCAACAAACTATCATTTAATGCTGGCAGCAAACATTTGGATAACACTGTGGCTATAATTAATATAAAAATCAGAAGCCTGTCCGCCCAGCCGTCTGTTGGTGTCTGCATTTAATATTGTTTAATTAATCAGCCATTGTGCCACACACACACACGAATGCCTGTGTGTGTGTGTGTGTGTGGTTGCAGCACGTCCGTTTGCCCATTTGTCATTTGATTAATTAAAAATCTGTTTCGGTTTGTCGCCTAAAAGTGGCAGCCAAAATGTTGCCGGATAATGCCCGTCATATCGGGAGAAACCATTCAATAGGCCTGAATGGCCAACATCATTTGTGGCACAAAAATTATAACATTCACCGGCTTAAGCGCACTTTTGTTGTGGTTTTTAAAAGTGAGTACAAAAGGCCTGACATGTCCACACATAAAATATGCACATTAAAACTCTATCAAGGGTTTTTTAGAGTTTTTCATTTTTAAATATTATTGATCAAATTCAATCATAACTGGTGTTATACTTTACCAGAGGGTTTTGTTGATTTGAGGGGACTTTTGAATACTCGGATACTCGGATACTGAATACTTGGATTCTCTCAAGGAGTACTCGTAGTTAACACCATAATGTACCCCTGAGAAAAGTTAAATAGGTGTTTATATCTCTCTGTTTAAACATCTCTTAGGTCTATCCTTAAACAAAAATCCACCAAATATTAATCCAGGTAAGCTCCACTGCCACTTATGTAATTCTCCGATTAATTCACTAACAATTTGCGCGATTAAATTGTCATTTAATTATTGTTCTGAATTAACGATTTCATTGCCTACTTTGGCGGGCATTTTCTTGGGTCAGCGTGTTTTTCCAACGTTTTTCCACCTCTGCTTTACAAGCTGCATGCATTTTTTGTTGCCTCCCTCTCTGTCTGCCTCTCCCCGCCTGCCTCTCCCATTAAACAATTAGCGTGGACTGAAAATGAAGCCGAAGAACGGAACGAAACGAAACGAGAATACAGTTGCAATTAGCAGCGATACACAAATTGCACTTAATTATATAATAAATTCAATTGACAGATGCACTTCCCCCCTCCCCCGTCGTACAACAACAATACCCGTTTATGAATTTTTGCTCTTGTGCATAATTTTCGTTCTTTATTTATGAGTTTAGCCTTATCTTTATTTATGCACTTGTTTGCCATTATGATGCAATTATCGTACGATATATACATATATATTTACATATATATATGTTATATTTTTATATATAGATTATTCCGACTTTGCATGGCGACTAATTGGCTTTTGTGGTTTTATCCGATTGCTTGCCATGACGGACGTTAATTGTGATTAAACCCAACCCCCACCCCCACCCCCACCCCCACCCCCACTCGCACACGTACGCTTTTCATGGTAGCCGCAGGCATAATTTTCAAGCTGTAATTGGAGATTCTGTTGGCAGCGCAGTTTCCTTCGGGCTGTGGGGGGGGGGAATCAAAGAATTGTTGAAAATTCAATCAAAAGCTAGCATGGTATTTCCATCAGGAGTGGAATTCCTTTGAAAAGCAAACAGCAAAAAAAGTAACGAAATATTACAAATAGATTTCAATATCTTCTGTATAGATTTATCAGAGAAAACAAAAACAACAGCAACAGCAAAAGCAAATGCAAAAGTTTTTCCTCACCGAAAAAGTTTGTTTTGTATCCTTCGGATAAAAGTTTATTGTTGATGCGCAGATTTCATTTGGATTTGTTTAAAAGCGAAACATATTTTCTTGCCAGAAAAATCACGGGACGCGAGGGGACCCAGCGACAGAGCAATGGAAATGGGAATGCCAATGGAGTGGGCTGGGCTGCTGGGGGCGGGGGGCGGATGCAAATTGGGAAACTCTGGGAAAAAGGCTCTCACGGAACAATGGCCAAATGGCAGGTAAAACCCGCCGCCAGACTCTAGACCAACAAACATTTACATAGATACTCCACTTCGTTTGCATATTTTTTGTAGTCCATTGTAGGATTTAACGGGGTATTGCAGGGGTATATTGGGTTCGGAGGACGCTTTCAGGGATTACTTTAGATGGGGGAGAATCTGCATTTTTTGGGAAATTTTCTCTGCAAAAATAATCCAGCAAGACAGAATGCGAACTTCCCACTGTTTCAGCACTCATTCGATGCAGTGTTGCACATCTTCATGCTCTCTGAGCACTATGCTCCAGCAGTGTTGCAAAATGTGGCCCATGGCGTTGCCAGATTGGTCAAGAATTTGGTTACTTTTTAAATTGAAATATTAAAGGGAACTTTAAGTAAATTTCTAGAGAATATAATCACAGAATTCTATTCAAAGTTATGGATGGATTACATAGGGTATACATTTCTCTATAAATCTCTACTTGCTGGTCATCTAAGAGTCCATTTATGCCATCAAGAGTGCCAGAGCCGACAATGTGCCCATTGGAATTTGCATGCAAATTTGTTTTGTGCAATTTCCAATGATTTCTCGTCCGCTGATAGCTGCTGATGGCTGATATCGGGACCAAGCAGAGGACCTCTTTAGACGGCATAGAGGGGGGCCGAATGCCAGGGCATATTACGCATACGCCCCGGTCGCGCTGTCCGGTCTCTGGGCTGACCGCCAGAATGAAAGATAAATGACGTCAGTAGACGACAGTTCGGGAGGCGGAAGAGACGGGGAGGGGTCTTGGGGGCACATTTTGCCGCTGTATTTAGCAGCTAACCAAGCAGCCGTATTAATTAACTTTTATGACGGGCCAAAACGGTGCCGAGGGGGGCGGTGTGTGCTGAATCGAATGAGGGTTAGATGAGTGCCACCACTCGTATGCGTAATATTTCATTATGCGGCTGGCTATGGCAACCCGACCGCCTCCGTCTTCCGCTCTTCCTTTTGATTCTATCTCTCTCTGGCTGGCTAGCGGGGAGATGGAGGATCCTTGGGGGCTCACAAGATTTATTGCCAGCTCGAAAGATAAAGTCATTATGATGGCATTATGGGGAAAAAAGGGAAGACGAACGAACGAACGAAGGGGCAGGGGGCAGGAGGCAGGAGACAGGAGGCCGCTGTGCGGCATTTAAGCGATATGAATCTTTGATGCATGTAATTGCCCCAGGAATGTGTGGCACCGACCTACGGCACTACCCACTACCCACTACAGCTGGCCTCATCTCTGGGAGAGAGTACCCTTCTTTATATGAGGTTTCGCTCATTGATTTTCCCTTATGCCCTTACCCCTCACCCCCCCGTTTATGGTAATTCTTTTAGCTGGCGGCGGGGGGTCGGCTTCGCTTCGTATATCATTTTATCGCTTGTCTTGCACTAATTAAAATTTCATTAGCCACACATTTCGTCAGGACGTGGCGACGGCGATGGCTTTTTGACTTTTTGTGTGTGATCCAATCCATTGTGCATTAATTATGCATGCCACAAGAGTCAAGCGGCAGCAGCAGGCGTGTTGACTGACGGAGCCGCACAGAACCGACAGCTGTCACCGCAGACAAGACAGCGCCAGCACCCTCGAACCCCCCGCCCCCTGGAAAGTCACCTAGAAAATCAACACATATAATCAATAATTTCCTACACGAGACTTGCGGATACTTTTAAAGAGTGGCTTTGAAATATTTATAGATGGAATGTCAACGAACTAACACCTCCAATTAAAAACACACGCATGTAATCAATAATTTTCAAGTGAAAAGGGGGCGGGGCAGGACTTAAAAGTAGGCGTATATATGGGAGTGTCTACAACAAAACTTCCCTTAAACCCAAGGAACTCCTACAATGAGAGACTAGACTCCTAGACTCCTCCTCCTAGACTCCTAGACTAGACTATACTCTTACTATTATAGACTATCCTGAGCCTAAGTCTTTGGGGGAAGATATTTAAGATATTTCAGACATTTTAGATATATTTGGGAACTCCCAAAAAACAAAAACCTTTTTTGCAGTATCTTTGAGTATTTTTCGTAATTATATTTAAGTATTTTGTGCTAGAATTGTAATAAATTTTAGTATTTTTATGTTATTTTTGTTAGTATTTTTAGTATTTTGTGAGATTTTTAGTATATTTTGCATATTCAATATTTTTAGATACCCCCTCTAGACGAATCTCTTAGGCCGCACATTGGTAAATGGGGTTTTCCTTATAATACTGCTATTTATTCGGTGGTATTTTCATTCTGTTTGTACTTCTTGTGTACTTATGGCAGTTCCTATCGTCCTACTATCTAATCTGAAACCCAAACAAGCTACGAGTGTCCTTCCCATTGAGATAGTACCCTGCAAAAAGTGCATTTAAGCAAACATTGTGCTGACCTGACCTGGAACGGAGTTTTGTCGGTGGATATGATGGCTTTGCTTTTGTTTGAAGTTTTCCGCTATTCGGTTTTCGCCGTTTCTCTGGCATTGTCTGTCCTGTCCTGTCCTGTCCTCTCCTCCATTTGGCAGACTTTCAAAAACTGCCAGCATCGACTACGACAACTACTCGCGTAAGTTGCAGAGACACATCATGCAACAGCGACAGCGGCAGCGGCAACCAGACAGCCCCAGAGTCCGACACAGACACGAATACAGACTGAGAGGAAGAGCCACCAGAACTATGGCCATAGTGGCGCCTAAAAATACAGAGCGGAGTGGGACAGCCAAAAAATGGCCGACAAAATGGCGTCAACGTGGGGGGTGGCGGCGAAGTGGCAGTTCGGGTCAGCAGTGTTTGCAAGCAGCAGCAGTTTCAAGGTGCAATTTTAAAGCAGAACAAAATGAGAAGTCTCTAGAGAATTTCCATATCTTGTAAGGTACATATATCCAATAACGAAAACAAAGACCTCACCCTGAAATTGATATACGTTTCTTATGATAATTTCGTCATTTCCTTTCTCACTGCCACTTTGCTGAGCATACAGATAGAGAGCGATAGGCATAGGAATAGAGGAAGAGAGAATGGGAAGCTAAGAACTTCAGTTAAGGCAAAGATCTCTAGCAAAACCACCGCTTCACATCTTTGAGCGGAAAGAGAGGATCACAAAATAATAACTCTTCAAATTATTATAGTTTTTCGCTGCTCATCTCCCCCCACCGCCCGCAGTCAAAAGCCAAAGCAACAACGAAAACAGAAACAAATACTTACATACATATGTAAAAAGCCGTTCATAGATCCCCTCAGCAAAGATGCGCTCTTAATATTTTGCCCTGCTTCCCGCCAAGGTGTTGCGCTAATTCTCTTTCGGGTCGTGTTCGTACTCTTAAATGTAACACACAACCAGCTTGCTGCTGTATTTGCCGTATTCGATAAAAGTAAGGCCCGAAATAGAGCGCATTGCGCGGTCGGACTTCCTTTTATAATTTCATTATGCTTCAGGGCACTACTATCATTAACTGCAGTGAAAAGCGGATCAAATATGACTGTTCTCATTAAACGATTTGTTCTATGGTCAAGCTAACTTACGCACTCTCCGTCTCCCATTGCACACAAGCAAAGCATTAGCATTGGCAGGAAAGAACAATAACAATGCAAATGCCAAAGAAAAAACAACAGTTACAAAAACCAAACACAAACATTTCAAAAACAAAGCCGCTCTCAGCGAATTGCTGCGCTCTTGACTTTTCGCCCCCGCGCTAGGGCATTGCACTTACATACATCATATGCAGTAGGAAGAGAGGATCACATCTAAGAGCTCATCCAAATAATTTACCTTTTCACAAGGTATACTAAACAAGGTAGGCTTATAGAGAGGAATAAGTAGTGATTCAAAATGACAGCAGAGAGAGAGAGAAATGCTTCGCTCACAACTGCTGCAGGCAGACTGAAATTTATGTAGTTAAACACAGAGAGCGAGCGAGCCAATAAGCCTACCTTGTTTAGTATACCTTGCCTTTTCAATGCTGATGTGGTCATCTACGCACTCTCCGTCTCCCCCCCTTCGTTTCTAGAGCGTACGCCAAAAAGCCAGCACACACGGTGTGCACAGGCGATCTGATTTCTAAGCAGAGCGTCTCTTTTCAACTTCTTTCGTTCTCTCGCTCTTCGAAAGCTTCTTTAAGCTGCCCACGCAGCTGCAGTTACATATATCAAAGCTTTCAGTTCCCCCCGGTGCAGCATTCAAAGCGGTCATTAAAATGTTTATTAATTGTTCGTCGCGCTTGCGCCTATGAAATTTTACGAAATAAGTGTGTGAGCAAATAGTGTGTGCAAGTGAGTGAGTGAAGTGCAAGTGAAAGTGCAAAAAGTGAGTGCGAGTAACGCGAGATCAAACGCGCGTGAGAAGAACAGTAAAATGTACCGCAAGAACTGAGTAAAGAGCGAAAATACGAGCAATGTTGTTTCTCTTTGCTGTCGTCACTGACATACGAAAGAGAAGATCAAAAGAGAGAATATCGCAGCAGCAAGCCAAGTAAAAACTGAGGGTGAGTTTACCCAAATACTCAAGACTATATTTCATTACTTTTGCATGCCTCAAATATTATCTATTATGTCTATCATATAATTTGTATATATTTGATCTGTTTTGGGATGGATGGGTCTCTTTTTTTCTAGTGTATCGAATGTTTCGATTCTCTTATTCTTCGCAATTTCCTTTTGCATTGCCTGCCTGCCTGCTGCTGGCGCTTTTTCCTCTGCCGCTGATTGAATTTCCTCGAATGCCTTGAATGCCGCTGGCTGCATATGTTGCCACTTGCCGACTTTTTCCTCCTGCCTCTTGCCTCCTCCTGTGGCAATAAGAAGAAGTTTATTGAAAGCGACTCTGCACCCCTCTCCACCCCCCGCCCCGCTGTTCGACTCTGCTTCGGGTGCATTTGCATAGCAAGTGGGGGCGGAGGGTGGGGAGCGGCGCGAATGCCGGTGGAAATTTACCCAGATTTATGTTAATTTATTGAATTTAATTTGATTTTTTCCACTCGCACTCTCTCGAACGCTCTCTCGATACTCGACTCGACTCGTATGTTGTGTGTTGCATGGGGCATGCGGCATGGGGGCAAATTCAATCAAGTTTTGTGCATAAATTACACCTTTTTGGCACCAGAAAAAAAGGTAAAGGTAAAAGTAAAGGCCTTGACGCAGAATAACAACAATAAGGCGGCCATTTGTTGCTCCCAAATTTTATTTTATGTTTCATAATGGCAAAAGTTTTTGTGAGTGCCTCTGCCGCCGAGGCGTCTCGGGGCGTGGCGGGGCGGGGCGGCCTTTTTATGTATTGGATGTCTGGGATGCTCACTCTCCCGTCGTATTTGTAGGTCAAACGAGGGTCCTGTGAGGTCAGGTCATTAAAATGGAAGAACCAAAAAAAGGTGCTTCCGAGGACCAGACTCTCCTTCTTCTCGGCCTCCTCCTTCACCTCCTCCTTCACCTTCTCTTCACCTTGTGTTTTGTATTCATTAAGTAATTGGGCGGCAGGTGAGAGGAAAGCGAAGCGAAGCCGGGTTGCTGCGGCTTGTGGCATAAATTATTTATATTCTAATTTAATTATCATTTAATTTGCCTCTCGATTATTCGTGTCGTGTTCCTCTCGCCAGAGGTACGACTGTAGCTGGGCGATTTCCGTTTGCTGCACAAAGTAAACGATGGCCAGGCCGATCACGAGGTTGAGCCACAGCTTGAGGTGCCCCAAAATGGTGTTCAATGCGAGCACAGATGTCCTCTTGCGTATTTTCCCAGAGAGAAAACAAATGGAACCCCGTTGATACTCGTGAATGGAGACTTGTGATTGAAACTGCAAAGGGAAAACCATATTTTTGCTAGGAAAAAAGTGGAAGCCAAAAAGCACTTGCCATAACATCAATTATATCATGATGGGGTTCCATTTCAGTTTTACTTTCCCCAAAGTTGGTTTTCCTTTCCCCAAAGTGCATTTTCCTTTCCCCAAAGTTGCTTTTCCTCTGCTCAAACTTGATGTGCCAGCAATTGTCAATCAGTGATTGATATGCGGACTGCTGCAGTTGGGCTGCGGCAAGGAGCAGCAGCCACAAGGCCAAATGCCAGGACAACAGACACATGGACTCCATGAGCAGGTCCTTGGGGGAGCTCAGATCTTGTGTGTCTTGCCCATTCCAGGCCGCCTCGTCCTCCAGATCGTCCTGGCTCTTCTGCTGCTGCACCAACTCGTTCGAATCGAAGCGCAAGAGACGCACAAACTCCACCAGTCGAATGGCAATCAGACAGACAAAGCAATCGTAGGACACGCGGAAGTAGAAGCCCGCCAGGAGATTGAGTTTCCTTTGCAGAGGATACACCAACCGCAGGAGCAGCTGAAGGCATTTCAGATTCCTGTCCAGGCAGAGATTTTGCAGGGACTGCAGCCAACCGGCGTTTAACAGGTGATAGAGGATGTGCAGGGCAATCAGCAGAATGAACACGAGTCTTGGGAGGCCCATTAGATAGTTGGCGACGTTGTAGAGATCGTTTCCCGTTAGAGTTTTGCCATCTAGGGCATAGCCTATGAGGGGAAAGTCCAGCCAGAGGAGCTTGTATCCCATGAGGAAGAGCAGAAAGAGCAGCGCTCCGCAGTAGATGAGCAGCTGCCCAGAGCATTCCAGGATCAAGCGCCTGCCCAGGAGGGTTTTCAGTTGCTTGTAGGACATTTGTGATTGATTGACCAAACACCAGAGGGATCTGTGTCTGACCAACGCCCATATCAGGGCCATAAGATAGATCAGACTCTGCAGATACTCGCACCTGATGAGGAATGTGTCTGTGGCGGGCTGCGAATCAATTTCCAGGGAGTTCATGAGCTTCTTTTCCATTTCCAGGCGATTGCGCGCCAGTTGATGCACCAACAAGATGCACGCCACAACGATGCTTGGGATGTATCTGCAGCAGTTGGATCTGTGGGTGTACAGTCGCTGGGATCTGCTGAAGCGAAGCTGCAGAAGGCCCAGGAAATGGAACAGAAACCGAAATACTTTGAGCACCCGCCAGAGCCACTCAATGCGAATGCGCGGCATTTCGAATGACAACTGAGGGAATTATTGGGTTATTGTTGGGGGTTGCCCGGACAAAAGTACGTGGAAAAGTGTATTACTGTTTATTCACTCGAATTCATCATAGAAATAGAAGCGATAGACCTGACTAATCGACTGCGTTACATTGCCATTGGAATCGTCTTGGAAGTCCCCCTCCCCGATTTCGTCCAAATTGAAGTGTTTGTAGAACAACAGACGAAGGACTAGCAGCAGCAGCTCCCGCAGGTGGCTGACGAGCAGCGTCCTGAATGTGGCAAGCGTGAGGGTCAGGCTGCAGGACTTGCTGCCCACCGCAGAGAGCAGCAGGGGCTGGGGCACCACCTGGGTGGCAGCAAAGTTTGTGGAGAACTAAAAGGAAGGGCAAAGAAGTATAGGAATCGTTGGATATATCCGGGCTGGGCCTACCATCAAGGTTATAATATCCTGATTCCTCTTTAGGTTCTGCCGCCGTCTCATCAGAGTCACACCGAAGGCCTGCGGCAGGGTGCGATGCTGCAACAGACGCCACGACTTCAGCACAAACACGTTGGGATCGTCTCGCAAGCGCAGGAAGTTCCGCTGAAAGCTCCACCGCTGGCGCTGCAGATTCAAGCCAATCATCAGGAGGAGAGCCAGCAGCAGCCAGAGTATCACAATGTAGACCAGTTGGAGACTCAGTTGCTGCCCCGTGCCATGTTGCAACATCAACAGGAGCCGTATGCCGGGCAGAGCCATGAAACTCACGAAATGCAGACCGAAATACCGCGCAACCCTTCGATGAAGGCGCCAAATGATGGACTGCTCGCGCAGCAGGCCCCTGAGCGGGCCCAGGCGATCGCTTCGCATGTGCTGCAGGAGGAAGGCGTTCAGCGATCGGTAGATGCACGACAGCCACAGCAGGTAGCTGCCAAAGAAGAGTAGCTCCAGGTGGTAGATGAACGCCACGCCGGCTATGAAGCACGACTGGTAGACGGAGTACATGCGCACCTGCCACGAGAGCAGCAACACGAACATGACAACCAAGGCGAGTGTGTAGACGCATTCGCGCCGAATCCGCACGCAGAAGAGTGTCCCCAGGATCCGCTGGAGCCTTCGGTGGGTCGTGGAGCACTCGTTCAGCAGCTCCGTAAAGTGGCGCCGCAGCAGCAGGAAGTAAACGTAGAGCGGGACGTACAGCAGGAACACGAACGGATCGTAGAGCCAGAGCTGGCTCAGCGAGAGGTAGGCCAGGCTGGCCAGCAGATGCACGAGCGCCATCAGGTGGACGTAGAGCTGCTCGTCGCACAGGAAGCGGCGCTGCTGCTCCGCGTAGCCCACATTGTAGTACCCCAAGTAGAGGCCAATCCGGCCGATTGTGTGCCACACGCTCATCAGGTGGCACAAACAGAAGCCCTGGGCAGAGGCGTGACTCTCCATCTAACCGAATTGAACTATCGAACTGAAAGTATCTACGGGATAGCCCCACACAAGGACCCATCAAAATGTACGAGTATCTATGATGTTTAGTCATTACTTTAAGCGGTTCATAGGGGGGGCATAAAAGTATCTTTTACTATGAGGAATTGGCTCTCCACGAGTGGATAACTCTACTTTTTATGGAGATACTTAAAACTGAAAGCCCAAAGGGTGAATCCACTGTCGTTGGCACACGATAAAAGTATCTTTTAGTACTTGTAGAACGTTTGTTCTTAAAAATTTGGCAACTAATTGCCATTCAGAGTTCAAATCCAAATGTTTTTGTAGTCTTTAAGCCAGAAAAGAGTTCTCTGCTGCCTGTAGAGAGTATCTACATCTACATCTACATCCACCACAGATACCTAACTGCGATACCTACGTATCTATCTGTGAAAGGAACTTTTTTATGGCGCATAAAAACATTCAATTGAGTTGTTCCAAAAGAGTTTTACACACTTGAACCATAAATACAATATGGAGTGCAACTCTCACCTTTAACCCCCAGGAGTATGTAGTTCTGTGCGCCCCGTGGATCATCATTATGGGCGAGTACCTGCCACAACAAAAAATAACGACTGACAAATAATATTTTACGCTCTGTTTATTTGTGGAAGGGCAGGGCGAGGCAGGGCGGGGCAGGGCAGGCGGCACTGCTGCAACTTTAATAGGGGATGTGGGTGTGGCTGTAAAGGGGATGTGGGATGTACAGGATGTGGTGTGGGGCGTGGCGGGGCGATATGATGGTTATGGATATGGTTATGAAATGGAGGAGAGCACTTAAAATGGCATAAAGCCATAAGAGGAGGTCACTTCTCCGCCTCCCTCCCCCCCGACCCGCCAACAGGAACCAACACCATTCTCCTGCAGTCTTCTCCATTCTTTCGTTTTCCTGAAAAGATACCAACCGTCGTACCCCCCGCCATATCTTTTTTCATCGCTCGCCAAATGGTTTTACACGCATGTAACTTTTCTACTGGGATGCTGCCCCGCCCCGCCCCGCCCTGCCCCACCACCTGCCTGATTGTCTGCATATATGAATGCCCCATTCCCACTTGCCATTTGCAGCATGGTGGTCTGGTGGCATGGGTGCGGTGTGTGGTGCCGCATAGTATAACAATCACGAAAAAAAACTGCATGTTTTTATTACAAATTGCAATTGTGAAAAATTTTATACATGGCCGCATTGTCCCTCGCTCCTCCCTCCCGTTCGCTCCCTCTCGCAGCGCATCGTGTCACCAGGACCAGGACCTTTATTCTCGCTGCTGCTGCCGCCGCCGCTGCTGCTGCACCTGCAACAAAAAGTTGCAAAAGGAGTGGTAAAAGGGAAAAGGAGTTCTTTTTTTTCTGTCCGCTTCGCAGTTTGGAAGGCTGGCAGGAAGGCTCTTCCTGGGTGATAGTGTCGCCCCGAAAAATAAACTGCCACATAAAATTCCTGCCTGCCTGCCTGCCGCATATCCCCTGTCGGTGTCGGTGTTGGTGTCTGCGTCTGTCGGTGCCCTTGCCACTGGCTCCACTCGTGGCTGCCTGGCGGGGCAGGGGCAGGGGATGGTGTAGGGGCACTTTTTGTGTTCCACACTCTCGCGTGTCGTGTGGCATGCATAAAGCAAATGAATTTATTTTTCTCGACTGCCAGTTTTTCAATTTAAATGCTTTTTGCCCTTTGGCTAGTTTCGGGTGAAGATTTCTCCTTGCTTTCTCTTTGCTTTTTCCGGTTTTATTATTGGTTTTTTACCCTTCATTTTTCGTACTCTTTTTATTGGCGTTTTTCGGTATTTTTCTGGTATATTTCTTTCGATATGTGTTTTTTTGGTATTTTTTGCTGGTATTTTTTTTTATTGTAATTCGCTTTAGCCAAACACTATTTTTTTTTTTCTTTTTGGAGCCCGGCACTGGCCATAAATTTTTGCATATTTTCATTAGTTGTCAGCGCTGCTGCTGCTTTTGATGATTTATGCATGTTTTTGATGCGCTCTCACTCTCTCACTGCCCCTGCCCCTGCCACTGCCTCCTACTGCCACTCGTTGCCCTCTCTTTTTGAATGCTCTTTCTGCATAAAAATAATGGCTGGAATGGGAGTGGGAGTGGGAGGAGGAGCCACTGCCCACTGGCTATAACAAACAAAACAACAAAAACAACAAAAAAACAAACAAACTTATTAAAAATTTAGTTTGGTAAGGAAAAGTTTTTAAGCTAATGAAAATTGCTGTTGCACTGTTCCCAGAATGTTGCCAGTGGAATGTGTTGAATGTGGGCGAAACATCTGCGGCAATGGGATGTGGAAATTGAAAGAGAGAGAGGGAGAGGGGGAGAGAGAGGGAGAGAGAGGGAGTGGCATATATGCATATAATACTATATACCTTATAGAGTGACTATTCCCTTTTGGAAAATGATATTCTTTTAGAGGAAAAATACTTAAAGTGGCCCAGAAATCGTGGCAGATAATACTGTTGGAAATGGTCCGAATTTACCGGATCGAAATCTTTATTTTGCTTTTTTTTTTCCTTTAATTTCATCCCAATAATCGGATCTAAAATACAGTAAAAAAATAAAAAAAAAATTAATTAAATTTTCTTCACTAGGGGAAAAGCCCTCTCGCAACTCTTGCATCGACCCTTGGCTCACTAGCCTCGTTTACTGCTTATTTTTTTTGCTATATATCAAAAAGATTCCATTGGGAGAATATTCCCTATGTTTTGTCTTTAAAAAACTTGAAATGAAAGTGATTTTTCTTAACAATATTTTCTTGATTTTCTTTTTCGTATCTTTAGATACGAATTGTGTGTGAGCCTGCACTCCAGTCCATTACTCTGAGGAGGAATATCCCTTAAATGGAAGTTAATCGACACGTAAATCATGCCCTGGTATGGGGCTTTCGTTCCATATACATAATGAGGGCCACCCACCTCCCCCGCCAATCCCCCTTGCCCCCCATTCCCCTGTTTAAGTCGCTCACATAATAAAGCCGTCGACAGTGATATCTGCTTGGCTCTGGCGTTTAGGTGTGAAGTGGCATCTGCCCCTCCAGCCTCTGTCCTGCCTAACGCTGATTGTGATGTTTTGCGAAACGCGCCCACATTCCTGCCACGCCCACACGGCCAGGCCAGGCTCCAGCGAGTGACGTCTCTAATGATTGTTTGACAAACATGCCCATCCGCAGAGCGCTCTCCTCCGCCTGTCTGCCAGCCAGCCAGCCAGCCTTCCATCGGGATTCCGGAGAGCGATGGCTCCTCCGTGTCCATAGGCGAGGCTCTTGCTATGGGCCATGGCCATGGCTACGGCTATGGCTTTGGATCTCTTTATTGAATACCAACACGGCGGCAGGGTCCCGCTTTTGAGGCATGGCATCAGCCGTGCCTCGGACGACATGTACAGGATTTTAAAAATGCCACAGAAAAGCGGCAGCATCGAGCGACGAGCGACGACGAGCGGCGACATGAATTCTAAAATTGAAATGACAAAGTAAACGAAAGGCGAGAGGTGAAAGTTGAAAGCTGAAAGCTTGAGAGAGAGCTGGCAGGGGGGAGGGAAAGCTAAGCAGCCAAGAAAGAAGGAGCAGAAGAACCAGCAGCAGCAGCAGCAGGACCCAATCCCCCGCTTGAGTTTGACATTTTTGGGTTATGCTGCGATGAACATGGCCGATATGCTGCCGCTGCTGCCTCATGCCTCATGCCTCGGCGTATCCTCCTGTGCATGCAAATCTCTTTCAAAGCAGCAGCAGCAGCACGGAGCACGGGGCAAGCGTGTGGCAAGTGTGGCACGTGGGAAAGAGTAAGCAGCGATTGAGACTTGAACAAATTAATCGCTGGGACTCTGCTTTTGACCGAGTTTACACTTTCCCTCTCTCTCTCTCACTCTCTCTCTCTCTCTTTCTCTCCTTTTCTTTCTCTCTCGCTCTCTCTCTCTCTCTCTTTCTCTTTCTCTTTCTCTTTATCTTTTGAAGGTGTCCTTAGCCGATTCCCAGTTTGCAAATAAATTAGTTTGCTACGTGAACGACGCAAATCTGAGGTGGGTTTGACAGCTACGTAGCCTCCACTCTGGCCTTTGGCTTTCTCTGTGGCGTTCTCTCTTTTTTTTGTTGATTTTGAGAAGTATTTAGATACCCTTTCATTTCAACTGAACGGGAATTGGTGTAGAGAAGAGAGACGGAGAAACAGAGAAAGTATTTCCAATGCCATTTACCCTGAAAGATAGATCACGATTCATGGCAACTGAATAGCAGACAGAAATGAAGAAAAGCCGTTCCCAATGGTGCTCTCTTTCGAGGACCATCCGTTTGTTAAGTGCACAGAGTAAAACGTTAGTTATGTCTCTCTTTCTAGCGCTTCTCTCTCTGTTTCCCCACACCGTATTCTCAATTTTACCATGGAACAGTCTCTGCCACGTACAGGGTATGCCCATGGTCTATACTCATGCGTAATATGATTATTTTGCTGCTTTAAAAGAATTAAACCAAGTGAAAACTTATCGATTCGATGGTGTTCGGAGGGACAGCAGCCGCTAATTGAAGTGGATTTCTCTCTGACTCTCTCTATCTCTCTGTGTGTGTGTCTGTGTCTGGCAGGGCCATCAATTATCCGTGGCATGCCCCTACCAAGAGGCAGCTAAAAGCATTTACACAGCAGAGGCAGCGGCAGCGGCAGAGGCAGCGGAGGAGGACACTAGTCGGTTCTAGTCGGCAGTCATCACATTAGTGGCTAAGTACTCACCAAATTGTTACCACTTTTTCCTCCTGCCACGAGGCAGGCAGGCAGGAGCTCCTCTTTCCCGCTCTCCCTCTGCTGTGTGTGTGTTCAGTCGTTGCCTGCAACATGCCACAGTGGCAACAGCAGTCGGGGCACAAGCTGCTCTGCATGTGTCACCTGGTCAGCAACTTCAATGGCCAGCGGTGGCTCTGCCAGCTGCTGTGCCTCTACAACCTGCGCTACGACGAGACCACGCAGCGCTTCGCCTTGGGCCAGCAGCTGCTCGTCTCGCTGGCCTTCTTCTACTATCTGGCCTGCAGCGGCTCCTTCCTGTACGGATTCGCGGGCTCGATCGCCCTGAACATCAATAGCTACACGATCGGTGCGTACCTGCTGCCCATCGTCCACTATCTGCTGCGGCGGCGCTCTCTGGTGCACATACTCAACGAGATGTTGCACGTCCATCGGCGACTGCAGCGGGCCATGGGCCCCCTGTTCTGTGTGGCCCTCAAGCGCGCCTTCTGCTGGTCCTGGCTGGTTGCCGTGGAGCTCCTGGCCATTTGCTACTGGGAGGCGGCCACCCTGCAGCTGAGTATGTGGTTCTTCCAGCTGTTTTTCCTGCTCGCCTGGTATCTGCAGTTCCTGCTGCATGCCAACAGCTACATTTGGCTGCAGTCCATCTACGCGGTGATGAACCAGGCCTTCGTGGCGCCCCTCGACCACCATCAGCGTTGGATCATGACGAAACGATTGCTGAGAGTCCAGCCTCGCTTGCGGCAGATACAGCGGGATGTGGCCTGGTTTTTCACAGTGTACACCCTGTCGTGCATGGTCCTCCTGGCGTTCAGGGTCGCTGTGTGCTTCGACTTTGAGGAGGTTGTGGCTCTGCGCTTCGAGGTCTTGACTCTGCGTTCTATGGCAGTTCTCTGCCTACTGATCGGCAGCCTCCTTTTGGTTGTGAATGATTTCGCAGCCGAGAGAAATCGCTTCCTGACGAACCTCTGGCTGGTGCTGCAGGAGATGTCCCAGCGACGGATCCAGGACTGCAGGCACGCCACGAAGTACCAGAGCCGCTACGAACAGCAGCTGGATGCCATCGATATGCTAGTGAGATCTGCGACTATATTCTTTATCTTTCGATAAGTGTCTTTGCTTTCCCTTAGATTCTGTCTGGCAATCAACCAGGCGATATGCGGCCCACGAATACGATTCTATGGGAACTACGAATCGAATCGAAGGTTAAATTCAGTTTAACGATGAAATCGTTCATCCATTGGCTTCTGCTGCTGCTTCTGCTGGCTTCTCTGGTGCCCCTTGCGGCCATTTCGAGTGGCTTCGATCTGCAATGGGGGTCATACACCCTGCAAAATGATACCCTAGCCATTTGGAACGAAATGTGGACACATACCTAAGACCTGGACAGAAATTATGCAAGGCACGTTCGAAAAAAGAAAAAAAGGATTGAACCAATAAATCAGAGAAGGAAAAGGGAGGCCAAACCGCAAAGGGTGTGGGTGTGTGGGTGGGGGGTGGTCGGGGTTGGTTCGATTTATATAAAAAATGTCAAACTGGAAATCTATTAAGTCCCATCGATATGGCACTTGGCTTTTCTCTCTCTGTCTCTCTCTGGGCTTCCGTTAATTAGCTTTCCCAAATAGAAATTTGTGCAACGTGGCGTATGATTAACACGCGACTAATGAACGTCGCGCGATTGCCATGTTGCAAGTGCACTGCTGCCTCTTGCCGCTGCATCCATTCGCCTGTGAATGATTGAATTATTGAATCCATTCGATGGGCGGACGGCACGGCACGGCACTACCTGGCGCACAAATCAATGGGAATTATCACCCCCCCCACTCCCCTCTCCACATTCAAATCCTGCCTCAGAACTAGACTTCAGTTCGTTGCACAATGGAGATTGCCAGATGGGAGGGGGAGTGGGGTAGGGGGGCAGGGGGGTGGGGTGGAAAACTGATTTCCGTGATTTCTAATTTCCTACATTTTCCACTTCCATTGGGGAAGGGCAGTTGAATGGCAAAATATTCCTCTTCGATTAACTGCATTCGAAATGTTTGGTGTGTGGGTGGGAGAGGGGGGGGTTGTGCTTGCAACATTAATGAGGCACACGCCCCAAACAGTAGTGCCCCATTAGCAGTGCTCATTTGTCGGGGCGTCGACTAACACACTCTCTGGGGGCACACGCAGGAAAACCAATAGAAAACGGAAGATGCGGAACGGAAAAGGGTACCAATGGGGCCGCTGGTTGGGCTATGGAAGTGCCTGATACCCTTTACATGGAGCAAAGGTTGGATTCGGTAACCTTAGAGATACTTTTTCCTGGATTGCAATGCGGATTCAAGCCGCAAATGGAATGGAATTGCGGGGAATTCCTTTTAAAGATCCCAAGGATTTCCTTATGGATATGCATAACTTTTCTTGATTCCAGGAGCTCTGGGGGAGGGGAAAAAGCTAATGTATGAGAGGGCTAATGAGTCAAAGGTCACAGTAGGCCTACAGGCATCATTTTGGGCTCCAAGCATATTCCGATCCACAAATACATTCAACAGAGTGTAGATCTCCCGAAGATGCCCTTTTTGACAGTGTATAATTCGGACTTAATTGATATGCATGTGTATTTGTGTGTGTCTGTGTGTGGGTGGGTGGACAGTGTAAATGCAATTTCCTTGTTGCCACTGGGCGCTCCATTTGTTGCTGCCACCGTCACTGTCCCTGCCACACACTCTCTCTCATTGCATTCTCTAATGAGTTTGAAATAATTCCAATGTTCCAGGGCACATACATCCATCCCTCCGTTATCCATTGACACCCCATAAAAAGGGCCCACCCCACCCCACCCCAGAACCACCCACCAGCCACCCACCGATAATCATTTGATATGCGGCTCAATAAATTCCCTAAAATAAAAGCAGCCCCGAAAAAAGAAGCTACAACAGATAAAAGGCAACTAGAGAGAGGGAGGGAAAGAGAGAGAGAGAGAGAGGGAGAGCGAACGAGGGAGAGCGGAACATGGAGCGTATACGTATTGCAATTTGTGCAAAATGCAAATTTCCTCCACTGATGACAGCCGCAATTTTGTGCCCCATTGTTGTTAGTGCCACACCGAGGGTCGTCTCCACTATCTCTATCTCTTTCTCTGTTGCTGTTGTTGCTACTGCTGCTGTTGTGTTTGCCAACGTCCATTCCCATTGTTAGGAACGGACTCCTCTCGACTGTGAGCATGTGTGTGTTTGGGGGGGGCATGTGTATGTGTCGTGGGGTCTGTGTCTGTTCTCTGGCGAGGACACGGATCAACAGCCGAGGGTAAACGAAGAGAAACTTTGGGCATTTCCAGATTTCAGTGGATGCCCCATAGATTCATTCCCTGAACTGTTGCTATTTGTGTGACCCGGAGTGTAGCCCCCCCATGTCATGTCCATGTTGTCGGTTGCATACCAATAAACACTGCAGGCAGGCAGCAGGCCATAGCCATAGTCCGAGTTTTAGTCAAAATCCAAAGCCAAAGCCAATGCCAAAAGCCAGATCCGAGCTGAATTCCTGACTAGAGGAAAATGCCTGCCTGCCTTTCTGTCTGTCCATCTGTCTGTCCGTCTGCCCACTGGATGGGACAACAATGGTTGACCAGCATTACTGCTGCTGCTCTCTCTCTGTCTCTTTTTCTGCTGTTGCTGTCTCTGTCTCTCCCTCTCTCTTGTCACTTTTTGATTAACAATGATGGGCATTATTTTTGCAAATAAATTCGAATGTCCATGAGAGAGGGGAATGGGGGGAATGGGTAGGGGCGAGGGGCGGTGGGAAATGGAGTTCAAGGCTCAAGAAGGAATTTGTGTTTTGTTTGGCCAATCGTTGACATTTTTCCATGTCCTCAAGTTGCACTTTATTGATTTGTTGTGGGGCATGTGGCATAATTGCACATTTGCAAGGACACACACAGTGCCACAGTCCCTCCCTCCCTCCCTCCTCCGTCTCCCTTCTGTAACGATTGCAGGCAGGCAGCAGCAGCAGGAAGCTTTTAAGCAAACAGGATGTGTGCCCTGCCTCTCTCTCTCCCTCTCTCTCTCTCTCTTGGTGGCACGAACAGCTTTTGTGGATGGACGGATGGAACAATACTTAGAACAAGTCCGAGAACTTGAAGTGAAAACAATGCATTTGTTATGCAAAGCCTTTGATGTTGTCCTTGGGGCAAGAGAGTGTTGCCTGCCTCATGCCTGCCTGCCTCCTGCCTGCCCGCCTGCTGCTTCCTTCCGCTTGCTGCTGCTGCAAGCGGCAACTACTTATCAATGACACAAATGATTTCGGGGAGAGGCCAAAAAGTGTTTTGCCTTTTTATCGGAAAATGTTCTTAAAGTTTTCCCACTCCCACTCCGACTTTTGCTGCTCGGAGTTCGACTTGCAGTTCTCGAGTTCCTGTCGAAAGTCCAGCGCTTAGCGGCTCTCCGCCCGCTCCTTAGGCTCCGGCCAAATGGGTCAACCAACTTTGGGGAACAACTTTCGGCCGGGACAGCTCAAACAACAAAATAATTAAGGCCCTTCAAACTTATTGACGTTTTTTTCGGTTTCTGTGGGAATGCGAAAAAAGTTTGTGCATTTTTTTGTTGTGATAATTCCAGAGATAATAATTAGGAAAGAATAAAAAGAAGAACAAAAGCCAGGAAGTGGCCAAAGAGAGTAAACAGCAAAGAGAAGAAACAAGGATAGAGAGGGGGCCGGGGATGAAAACAGGGAGGCTCAATAAATATAGAAGCCCATAAAAGAAGGCAGATTCGAAGATTCGGATGCCCTTCAAAGTAATCCCTATAATAAAAGGTAAAAAAAAAGGAAGAAACTCATTTCGTTCTTCGATCGATTCCTCTTATGGGTTGCTATAGTAAAGCCTCCATTGAGGATGATGTTGGAGGATAATCGACAGTGGCAAAAGCGTCTAAGTGTCTGGTCTGGATTTCGGTTCTATTTAAAGCCACTTTGGGAGTTGGAATCCATTACTCTTTGGATCAACGAAAGCTAAAGCTATATATAGCTGATAGTCGATAGATCAGATCATCCTCTGGTTGCAAGGAGAGGGTGTACAATGCCTAGCGGTGGCCTAGGGCTAGGACTCTCATTTGAATACCCTACCAAAACTGGGGCCGGTCTAAATTTCTACATAAACGAATGTCGGGCGCACTTAGCAGGCAATTGCGAGATAATTTAATTATGCCAAGGAGGAAGGAGGCGGCGGCGGAGGAGAGGCAGTGGCAGTGGCTCCTGGCAGCAAACAGAAGGAGAAGCAGGAGGCCAGGAAGCCAGGAAACAGAAAACAGGGGACACAGACAGGCGGATGGACAGGCGGACGGAGCAGCAGGGAGCTCTCGGCTCTCGGCCCTCGGCCCAAGCAGGATAACAGGATAATGATAACGAAATAAGTAAACCAAAAAGGCTTACAGCCAGCCACACGGCCACACCATAAAGACCGAAGCGAAAGAACAGATAAAGTGTGTGTGTGCCTGTGTGTGTGTTTGGCGGTAAATGAAATGAAAAATGGCCAACGATAGGAGGACCAGCAGGCAGGATCCTGGGATCCTGGGATGCCCGACCAAAAAATTGTGTGTGTTGTGTGTAACGGAGCGATAACAATAATGAGCGCATATCGGTGGCAGAGGAGCAGCTAGCAGGCAACTCTGTGGCTTAAACAAATTGCAACCCGACTTAATTGCTGCCGTTGATGCTGCGGCAGAAGGCAACGGAAGTGTGGCACAAGCTTGTCGTCCGGATGTGGACATTGTAGGGGGGAGGGGGAGGACAGGTAGCAGCTTGTTAATGCTGCTGCTGGCCAATAATTAGCGTGGAAATACTCGCTTAATTTATGCACAAATTGAAAAGGTCAATACAAGCGGACAAAAGTAACGGGCTTTGGGCTTCATTTTCCACATTTTCCACAGTTTCCACATTCGGTTCTCGTTCTCGATTTACATTCATTTTCCACGTTTATTTTTGGTCTATATTTCTCGGTTGTGGTTTATGCAAATGAGAGAGAGACAGAGAGCGAGAGTGAGCAAGAGAGAGAGCAAGAGGGATAGAGGGATTCGAATTTGTATTCGTATTCGCTTGAAATGTGAATGATTTGTAGTTTTGCAGTTTTGTGGTGTGCATCATTTAGGTTTTTGGTCAAAGGTCAAACGAGCATTTCTGTCATTTGTGGGTTGGCAATTTTGGAAAAGAGTTTCCAATAGAGACAACATAGTAGGTATATTTCTGGCAGTTTCTTTGCAATTTAATCTCACATTTCATATTGTTTCGAACACATTGTTGTACTTAAAGAACAAGAGTCTTCACACATTCACTCAGATAAACACAAAACCAATCTATTCTAGGTACAAAACATGCATAAAGCATCGAATTTATGGCTGCTAGGGTGCGAGCAGAGAAATGATCTGTCAACCCATGGAATCAGTTAACCAATCGCAGTACCGATGCACCCGTTTCGTGAAACCAATGGGAAAACCTCAAGGCACATAGAGGAGAAAAGAGATTCCTAATAAGAGATTCCATTTATTGAACTTAGAGGTGGATTCATGGACGAGAAGACCGAGAGAATGTCCAAGAGAAGCCATTGGATCCGAATACCGGAATCATTGATTGATGGCTGGAAGCATTGGTATTGAATCTTTAAAGTTTTCTGGGCCTATTCTTAAGGGCTTAAAGGTGGCAAATGGAAATTTTGGTTCCCCGCTTCTCCCTTGGTCAATATCATTTTCCATTTCCTAGACTTTCCTTCAAGGAAGCAGCCAGGTGGCCGAGAGGCGGCCCCCTCTGGCTAAAATGGCTAACGGTTAAGGGTTAACGGTTAAGCATGTGCATGTCAAGCACATTGCCACACTGGAAAGTTTGTTGCCCCAGCTGTAGGTGGCACAGTGCACGTTGCACTTTCAGTTGCAGTTGTAGTTGCAGCTGCATGTTGCATGTGTCTCCGTGTGCGTGTGTGTGTGTGTGTGTGTGGTGCCCCTAGGCAGCAGAAACAGAAGAACGCCTTCGTTTGGTGCCTCGTGCCCTCGTTTCAGTTTCAGTTTCAGTTTTTTCCTCGCAGTTTTTCCTTGTGCAATAATTAAGTGAGTGCCAAGTAGAGTGAAGCGTGAAGGAGTCCTCATTTGGCCACCCTACAAGTACCCTGGGCCCCCCCCCTGCCTTGCCCCTTTTCCCCCTGGAAAATTCATGCGTTAACAAAATGGTGAAGAGAGAGAGAGAGAGAGAGAGAAGGAGAATCAGTGGGAAAAGCAGCAGACGTAAGGAATGGAGAGTCTTCTCTCGAATGGTAAAGGACTCGTCTGCAAGGATGTGGTATGCCTGTGCGTGTGTGTGTGTGTGTGTGTGATATATTTTGGCTACGCTCGCGGGGCCAACGCGACGGCTGAGTAAACGCTGCACGCATGAGAAATCAAAAGGCGGACGCCACACCCACCAAACCCCTCCCCCTGCTCAAGTGGCAGCGCCTTGGACCCTCGTCCTCCCCTGCCCTCCGCTCAAGTGGCAGCGGCGACTGCTTCAAGGAGTCCTCTGCCCCCCGAAACTGTTGCCATATAAACGGAAACTCCTTGGGGCAGGCAGCGGCTGGGACGGAAAATTGCGTAAGAATTGACAGGGGGTAGGGGGTAGTAGGGGTAGGGGGAGGGGTAAGGGGTAAGGGAAATGTAAAATTACAATAACTGTCGTCGAATGTGGAAAGGAAGCTGGAAAAACATACGCGGCAAAGAAAAAAAGAGAGAGAAAGAGAGCATATTGAATGCTGCGGGAAATTAATAAGACGAAGAGAGGAGAGAGGGGTGGGGGGAGGGCAGAAGGGGGTGCAGGAAAATAATTGCTCAAAAAATGTGAAAGTTTTTGCCAAAAGATGTCAGTGGAAAGTGGAAAGGGGGGTAGATTTGTGTGGGAAAATGTTTTCCATCTCTTGACCAAAACATTTGAGGCCAATTTTCTTTGCAACATTTGGGGGTAACTCTCTCGACGACGATGATTCCCTCACCCCTTCTCCTCCCCCAGAAATAAACTTCAAGTTTTTCTTAAATAAACTTTAGACGGTTACCAATTTTCACTTCATTTTCCCGAACCCCCCTTCCCCCTGAAGCCACTTGAAGTTCTGGCCACACACACACTTGGGGTTGAGGGTGGGGTGGGGGGTGGGGTACGACACGTAAGCTGCCACAGCACGCATTCACTTATTTTGCCATCAAAATGTTCTGGCACTTGAAATCAAATTTAAACATTTTCCTCTCTCGACCTTCGACCCCCCCCAACACAACACACACACAGCCACACATGCTTGTATCTATGACATGTATTTATCCCCAGAGCATATCCCCCCCTAACCCCCGTAACCCCCTGCAAATGTGCGTAGTTTTTTCTTTGAGTTTTCTTTCATATTTTTTTCTAGGTTTTTCCGCAGGTTCTAGCGCGTGTAGTGCTGCTTTCCCTGCTTTCACTCTGTGCTGTTTCTACCTTTTCTTTGCTGCTGCTGCTGTTGCTGTTCCTCCTTTTCGCTGGCTACTGACTGGCTCCTCCTTTTCAGTTGACTCCCAGGTCCTGTTCCTCCTCTTTAGCTGACTCCTAGGTTCTGTTCCTACTCTTTAGCTGACTCCTAGCTCCTGTTCTTCCTCTTTAGCTGACTTCTGGCTCCTGTTCCACTGCCACTGCCACTTCCACAGGTTTCTCTTCTTCCCCTTTGAGGCAAGCGACACGTACTTCCGCTCATGAGGCAAAGCCAAAGCCAAAGGCAAAGGCAAACTAGAGGCACCAGAATGATGGCCAACAACTACTCCGAATGATGGCCAGAAGAAAAAGAAGCAAGAAGGTGGTAGTACTAATACGCACACACACACACACATACATATATTTTTGAACATTGTAACGAGATAATATTTTTGCAACATATTCATGTGTGTGTGTGTGTGAGTGGAGGGAGGGTTGGTGGGGCAGGTCTAAATGATATTACCTGAAGGAACATCAACATGACTGACAGACAGACAGGAGAGGAAGGAAGAACAGGAAGGGGAAGGAGAAGGAGGAGGAGAACGAACCATCACGAAGAAAAAGGACAGACGACGGGGGAGTTGCAGGAGGGGCAGGCAGGGGAGGCAGGGGCACCACCACACTAACGGAAACCGGATGTGCTTCGGCTTGGCAGTTGTGAAGTGATGTTTAGGCCATGCGGCATGGGGCATGTGGCAATGCTTGCTCATGAGCGAGCCTCATTCGATGTGCGAACTCTCGCCCGTAGGCATCATCGAGTGCCACGTTTTATGTCTTGCCAATGGCAGTGGCAGCAAGGCAGCGAGGCAGACGAGGCGACTCCATGAGAGGCGACTCCATGTGTGTGTGTGTGTGTGTTTGCGGAGCCTCTGTTATGGCCCCAAAGGCGCCACTCACACTAGATGTGGCACACTATTCCCCCCACGCCTACACGGCTCTACGCCTCCTCCATGGAGGAACACTTGCCTCTGCCATCCCCCGCTCTGGTAGATGTGACAGCATAAATCGCTGCCATTGCTACGGGGGGCAATAGTGGATATAGTGGATAGACAGTGCCACAGGGAGAGGCAGGGAAGGAGTCATAGAGAGAGAGAAGAGAGAGAGAGAGAGAAGAAGAACAATAAAGCCATATTGGCAATTTAATGTGCTGCAAAACATTTGAAGATTCGATTTGCTCTCTCTGTGTGCCTCCAGAGGAGGAAGTGGACGTGGATGAGGCAAGTAGCGAAGACGACAACACGCATTCGCAACGTATGCCCGCCTCCCACACACACATGCGAATGTGAATGTCGCTAGCTCTACGGATGCATGGATGCAGCTTGGAGTATGGGGCATGGGGGCATGGAGTGCATTTTAAACAGCAACCAGAACGATAAGCACGTAGTCTCCACAGAGAAGAGGCGGCAGCACAGAGTGCAGCACTGTGTTGCAGCTGCAACGTGGCTTAGTTTACCGTTTACTTATCTTTTGGACTCTAACCCACGCAAAGTCAGAGTCACAGTCAGAGTCAGAGCCAGGGAACTGCTTCATTTGCAATCTTGCCAGATGCCAGATGCCACACAGAAATGGAGAACAGCAGTGGGTAAAGGTGAGGGGAACAGGATACCCTCCAGAGATCCAATGATCTTTACCGAATAGGTTGATGCTTCGCAGTAACAGATGCTTTCTTCCCACAGAAACTTGCTTGGAATCCTACTCATCTTGAAGCCAGCTAAATATATCTCCAAAGTTCCATCTTTTCTTTGGTAAAAATGCAATAAAATGATTCCAATTCATTACAAGGCATGCAATTTGTTTTGTTTTAGTTGGAATTTCTTTATTTTTTGTAGAAAGAAGATCCCGAGGATCCCATGCCTGATGGGATATAGAATATACGGTTTTAGGTTCCAAAATGCTTTCTCCTTGAATCAGAAACGTCTCGTAGTTGTAATACCCTCCGCGAATCATGGCTCACATTTTGGGACATTTTTAGTGAATTTCTTGTGGAAAACTCTAGTTTTGGAGGGTATACGTACATAGAGTATGAGCTTGAGGAGTGACCCTCATTCCGAGGGCCACATCTCCCCTCTTACTCTCTCTCTCCCCCTCTCTGTCTCTCTTTATAGCCGATTCTTTGGCAAGAACATTCTCAAAGGGCGCTCCACCGCCATCAGCAGGACTCGCAACATCGTTTGCCACATTGTCGTTTGCATATTTTTCGTTGCAATTTTCTCGTTTTCAGAATTTGTGTAAATTCGACCTTATACAGCAACCCCCACATCCCCCCTGCCCCCCAGAAGGTGCAAATCTGTTTAGCGTCCACGATGTACTGTGTGGCATACACCAAGGGACAGAGAGGGAGAGAGAGGGAGAGTGTGTGTGTGCATCAAAATGCATTTATGCAAAGGCCAATGGAAACTTACAACGGAATTAAGTCAGCCTCTGGACGGGACGGCATGCCCCCTCCCCTCCCCCGACTGATGATGACAGAAAGAGAATTTCACAATGGAGAGGAGCAAGAGGGGAGGGAGAGATAGGGAGTGCGGGGGAGGGGTAAAAATCTCTGTGGCAGCGAAGGGAAAAAATATATCAATGTGGAATTTTTCCAAGCGAATGGAGAATACATTTTTTTTTTTTTTGTGAATTGTAAATATTTTAAAGAAAAAGGACGAACCTAAAATAATATTTAAATATGTGAAAAAGTAAAGAATTTATTGTATGTGGGCTCCGGCCTTTCGCTTTGTGGTTTTCAGAGGCGTGTCAAAGGCATTCCTCCTCTGATCCCCCCCTCCCTCTATCCACCGATTGCCCAAATCTACATTCAAACTAGTGTCGAAAGCATTATGTTATATTCTCTATCAAAAAGTGGGATCGTAAATCGTGTCGGGCGAGAAACCACTCTATAATGAGAGCTAATCAAGGAAGACCCCTCAAACTTCTTCCTGTCAATAAATGCAAATGGTTTTTCGCACAGACACGCACACAAACACACACACACACACACACACGCGCATACAGAGAGAACTTTTGCGACGTTTAACGATGCTCGGGGATTATAAAATCAGAGGCCAAGAACCAGGAGGCCATAAAACCGACAACCAACAGACATCATTTTATCATCAATTCCGTTTCTACAAGCACCTTCAGTATACCCCCTCCCCCTCCGCCCTCCCTTCCCCTCACCCCTCCCCTCACCCCTCCCCTCTCCCCCCGTCGATAGAATAGATTGTATTGCTGCTGCTGTGTGGCTGTGTTGCTGTGTGTGCTCCAAAACAGTAAACAAAAGAGAGAGATACGAGGAAACTTTATATGAAATCACAAATTTAGAAATAATGTTTAGAGTTTTAGCCATAAAGTGGATCCGTCGCACCCACCCCCCTGCCGCCTGCCGCCTCCCGCCACAAGGAAGGTGACAGAATTTTGATAGAGTGTTTTCCTAATAAATTATTATACGATTTGTGGTGTGGCATGTGGTGGGGTGGGGGTGGTGTGGTGCGGTGTTTGCTAATAGCTGGAAAAGTCAACGAAAGCTAATGCTGTTGACAGCTCACACACACACAAAGACACACACAGATGCACACACAGATGGGGAGGGAGGGGGAACAAATCACATTACGTATACGCCCCACCATCCAAGCGCATTTTGGCCAGCATTTGGCAATTGACTTTAATTACTTTGCCTTCAAAAAGTCATGCAACAGAAGCAGCAGCAGGCAGTAGCAGCAGCAGAAGGCAGTAGCAGCAGGCAGAAGCAGAAGCAGCAGAGTTCATGGTTTTGTCCGTCCCTTTGTCGGTGTGTGTGTGCCCTGTGTGTATGTGTTTTAGACCACGATGACGATGTCATCAGCTGCTGTGGAGCTGTGTAGCTCTGTGCTGGGAGGAGGAGAAAACGAGGAGAAGTTTCATTAGTTTTTTGGTGGCTCCCCCGTCGGCTGTCTGCCTGCTGCTGCTGAAAGCCACTAAAAGTCGTCTTTACATTGCATTGCATTGCACAAGTGCCACACCACAGATGTACCTTACTTCTCCTGGCTCCGCCCCCGGCCTCCTGTGACTTCTCCGTGCCTCCATGCCCCTTGCTGTGCCATAACTGTACCTAGAGCTGCCGCTCCAGTGAACCTCATGGCCCCATATCCCGGAGACATCTCTTATATGAAAACAGTTTGTGAAATTTAATTTTCAGCACACTTGATTTTTGAAATGGCATCAGGGACGATGGCGGGGGGGTTGAGGGGAGGGGCAAGGACTCCACAGAGCAACGAAATTTGCTGTTAATTTGTACAGCAAATGTCTCTATTAAATTTTAAATTGGTTTTACCCTCCGTCTCCGTCTCTCTCTCGCTGTACCTCTCTCTCTCTGTCTCTTTATCTCTGGTAATTTTTATGAATTGGCTCCACATTCAGGAGAAAAAAAAAAAAAGGGAAGCAGGGGGCGGAAAGGGGAGCGTAGACCGGATGCTCTCTCAATGCATTCTGTGGAGAGGATGTGGACAGGGGAATGCAGGGGGAAATGTCAGTTAAAATAAATACAAAGGAGCAAGGGGAAGAATGCAAAAGGATGAGGGAAGGAAATTGAAAGAGAGAGGAAGAAGAAAGAGCCAGGAAGAGCAGAGGAGGAGCAGAGGGGCAGCAGAGTAGCAGCAGAGGAGCAGCAGAGGAGTAGCAGAGGGGAAGCAGAGGGGAAGCAGAGGGGAAGCAGAGGGGAAGCAGGGGGGAAGCAGAGGGGAAGCAGAGGGGAAGCAGAGGGGAAGCAGAGGGGAAGCAGAGGGGAAGCAGAGGGGAAGCAGAGGGGCAGCAGGGGAGGTAGAACGGAAACTCCCCGAAACCGAAGACAATCGAGGCAATGCACGCATTTTTGTTTTGCTTTTGGTTTCAATTTAAAATCGCGAGGCAATAAATAAATTCGATATTTACAATATGCCAGGGGTCAGGGGTCGCGGTCAGTGGGGGTCGTGGGGCGTGGGCAAAGCTGCGCTTGTTAAATCCGTAATAATCATAGATACAGACACACATGCACTCGAAGATACAGATACAGCTATGGCCGGGGAGGGCATTCCCCAGTGTGTTGCCGCAACAACTGGTTGTGCAACGCCATTCATGTCATGTCCATGCATGTAGTTTGCTCCTTAAATGTTTACTTACTCTTCCGGAAACTGAAACGGATTCGGATTCAGAATCGGTTGATACGACGAGTATTGCAGGCAGGCAGAAGCGGCAGATGCGGCACCGCAGCACACCGGAAGTTGTGTCGTGTTTTTTTTATTTATTTCATTTTCGTTTCGTTTATGATGCTGCATTTTGTGGCTTGCTTGGGGCATGCGGAGTGTGGCATGTGGCATGGGGCATTCATCCGCTTGTCCTTTGGATGTTTATTCCTGGCAATTACATCGCATATACGACTGCTTTGGTGCAAGCTCCTGGGATCCATCCACAAATCCATCCCCCCCAAAATGGAGAACAGAACTCTGTGGCAAGACCGTGTTGCGCATCGTAAATGAATGAAAGGGGGGAGGGGGAATGGCACTAATCTCTAGCCAAGCGACTCATTGGGGGGTTGGGAGGGGGGGTTGGGGGATGGCTGTGTCTGCTGCTGCTCGGATGCCATGCAATTAACATTTTATTTCCCCTTTTCTTTGTTGCCACCGCCATTTGTGGCAGTTGTATCTTTAAGCATAGCAGTCGTATGTGGATCTTTAATTGGCTCTGGATGGGTCTTTTTAGGGTAATACCAGAGGAGAACCAAGTTACACGAAAGGAATCAAAGAATTTTCTTCTATTCCCAATTGTTGCACTTTTATTCAACTAAAAGATACATTTTTGAAGTCTTTTTAACCTTTTAAAATGTTTTTTTCTTTACAGACTTGACGAAATTCTCTGGAAATGGAAATACTGGAGTTGCTCTTTATACAATTTTCACCATCTAGAAGATAAAAACATGTATAGAAAAAGATTAATTCAACATTTGGCACCTAAAAGATACATTTCCAAAGTAAAAGATACAGAATTCAACTTTAATGTATTTTCATTTACAGATCACGAAATAAACCCTATTAAAACCCTCAACAAATATAATATTTATGGTATTTAAATGAATTCAGCGGATATTACTTGCCCATCGATCATTTTTGCATCTAAAAGTGTATGGGAGATACGAAATCGGGCATTTCTTTTGGGGTTTTGAGGCCTTTAGTTTAGACTTATTTTTTGGAAATTTCTTTTATGGCCTTCCACCTGGAATTGGCTTTGGATATGGGCCGAAGAGTGATACTGAAATGATCAAAAGAAGGCTAACAACAGAGGCCGGCAGCGTCCTATGCAATGTGCATAGGAGAAGGCCACGGGGCAGCGCAGTGGGTAGACTGTGTGAGGGAGAGGACCTACTTTACCCAATGCTGAGAGACATTCGCTGGCCATGGCCACGATTGAAATATGCTTTTGGGATCCAAAGGATTGGGGATGGAATGTGTGCCTCTTCTTTAGGCCTTCTTTAATGCCTATACAAAATAGGCAATTTTCCTTTTTAGATGTGCAATTTCATTAGTATTGTCACAAATTTGATTTTCTCTTGATAATTACATTTATTTGTTGGCCAACAAATGAGTTCTCCCCCCACCGGTTTTCCTTCGAGTTTTCCCTGCTACGAGTGGCATTTTTGGGGGAAGTAATTAGGCAAAAAACTTGGGCAACTTTTCTTTGGTTTCTCTTTTTATTTTCTTTTGTTTTTATGCTATCATCTCACGTTTGACGAGCCTTGACATGGGAAATAAGCCAAAACAAAAGAGAACCAAAACCTAGGATAGCAAATTGGGAGAAAAAGGCACAAAGGAAACGAAAAAACAATCGGAACGCCTACGTAACTCGACACTAAGATACCTTCTGGTGTCGTATGTCAAGGTTGACTACTTGGTATATTCTTAGATAGAAAAGCTTTTAAAAAATACCTCAAATATCCCGCAAAAGTACTACAAATATTGCTGAAAAGACTGTAAGAAATATACAAAAAAATATCTGGTGCGCTTCAAATAGTTTTCGGGCTTTATTCTCTCTGTAATTCTCTCTCTGTTTTCGGGAATCGGAATTAACATTTGTGCGAATCGAATACTCCCCATTTACGGGGTGAATACAGGGTACAACCAGAGGCCTTGTCAATTTTCTACGTGCAACCAATAGACTTGATGTGTAATTTCTGTGTTTTTTCTTTCGGGATAGAGAACTTTTCCAAATTCTATTACAAGTTTTACAATTGTATTACGAGCAAGAGAATGCTCTCTCGCTCTCCCTCTCTCTCTCTCTCTCTCTTTCTCTCAAATAAACCATAACTAATGGGGAGAGCGAGAAAAACTCTTCAAATATACCTTTTAGAGGAAATTCCAAGAAATAAATATGGGATGTAGATATAATTTTATTCCAAAAGGGCCGAGGCTGCCCATTTACCCGATATTCCATCTCTAGCGCATCTCTAGAAACTACGGGACTGGACTTTCCACTTCGACCCGATGGTTGGGAGACAGGACCCCAGTTCCAATCCAATCTGCAGCAAGATCATGCTGAGCTACCGGGCAGCAAGATGCACACGCGCCCTGAAGTGAGCGACGGCCACTGTCGTGGCGGCAACTTCTCCCTCTGGCTGACTCTGGCCCAGCAATTGTGGGACGTCCGAAAGGAAAGTGGTTTCTCCACTGGAATTGTCTTGGTAGAATGTAGATGTTAGATGTAGATTTAGAAAAATCGGGCAAATACGGGCCTACAGCCTCAGCAAGGGCAAAACTACTTACCATGTGGAATACAGGGTACAACCAGAGGTCATGTGCAACCAATGGACTTGATGTCTAATTTCTGTGTTTTTTTCTTTTCCAATTTCTTTTACAAGTTTTGTAATTGTATCACGAGAAAGGAAAGCGCTCCCTGCCTCTCTCTTTCGCTCTTAAAAGAAATAAATATGTATCTGAAGGGAAATTGTATAGAAAAATATAGAAATTGCTAGCATTTAAAGCCGCTTAGTAGCAGTTTCCAATTCTCATGTGCCCCAAACAATAAGAAACTCGAGAGGAGGAACAAGAGAGAGTGAGAGAGAGAGAGGGAGAGGAAAAACTAAAAACGAAGGAAAATTGAGTGCTAGCGTAGGAGGAAGAACACATCGCAAACAAAAGTAAATGAAATTTCCGCTTGGCACAAGACTCTCACACTCTGCCACTCTGCCACTCCTTGAAGTATGTATCTTTTCAGTGTATCAATAACTACAGATACTCGGATATAGGATACAGGATATATGTAGGAGGCAAGGGGCAAGGCTCTTTGTTTGTGCTGCCAAATGAAGTCGAAGCCGAAGCCTTGGCCTCCTGCCTTTTGTTTGTTTGTTTTTTTGCAATTTGAAGTGCCGGAAATATGCTTTAGCTTTATGGGTTTTTAGCGCCCTCTCCGCCCAATCTCCGCATCATCCAATCTTCGCTTTTCCCTTGAAACTGCTCCCAAATTACAGCGTCTAGCCGCCCAGAGAGAGAGAGAGGACGATAGAGAGTCGTTGTCGGAGATAGATAATATCTTTTGATTAGTGGCAACCGCACAAAACTTTAATTAAATTCTCGCACACACAATTCCCTTCTCTCTGCCGCCGCCGCCGCTGCTGCTGCTGCTGCTGCCTCTGTGTGTGGGGGAAAGTTTATGCCATGCCGCATTTGCCCCGCCATGTCACCAGATATAAGTTTTCCCTACAAGCCGAACGGAGGGACACTCATGTGCGAGAGAGAGAGAGACTGAGTCCAGAGGAGTTCCTTTGTTTGCCATTAGAGCAGAGAGCCAGAGAGAACCGGAGAAACAGAGAGCGGAGGAGGCTTTAAGTTTTCAAATGGAATATTCGAAGGAAACAAAAAAGACAGAGCCAGAGAGGGTTAGAGGACTAAAAGATACCTCGTAGTAAAGTTAGAAGAGATGGAAAATGATTAGAAATGCTGTAAATGATTTGATTGATATGTGATTATGTTCCTTTGATTGGAAGACGTTTCGTTTCCGGAGAGGGATCAAAATTGAGAGCGAAAGCCACGCTTGAGAGTCGTTGGAATCGACCCTTCTGTTTTCTAAATGCCAGGGTATCGAAAAGAAAGGGTGAGCACTCGTCCCCCCCCCGAATGGAAATGGAAAACTTTTCGCACAGAAAAGTTATATATGCCAATATGCGAACAGGAGGAGGAGGAGGGTCTGCCTTTGGAATCTCCTAATGAATTAATTAGTTGATTTTCCAGGGGGGGCCCGAAACTTGCCACAAGCTGCCACAGTTGAAGGGGCACTTGATAAATTCATGAATTGTTTATACACATTTAATAAAGTATTTTATTTATTTATTTATTTCATATATGTAAGGTTTTTCTATAACTTTAAGGACATACGAGTGTGTGTGTGTGTGTGTGTGTGGGTGTGTGCCACAGTTATCCGAGGATATCCACGGTGGCAAAGGCAACAGGAGTCAGCGAGAGGCAGGGGAACCGAACGACACTTGCCCCCCAGAAGATGCCCCAACCTATCCATCGAATGTTGCACCATTGTTCTAGGATATTTTGAGTTATTCTCTGAGGGATTCATGTCGTTGGATGGTGTTTTGGGGATTTAACATTTTGGTGCCCCCGACCTCCTCTGGCTTCCGTTGCCCGATGCCACCCACAAAGTGGAGTCTCGTATTCTTTCTCTGTGTGTGTGTGTGTGTGTGTGTGTGGCAGGCATTTATGTGCCTCTCTTTTTCGTTTGACTCTTTCGTTTGTGTTGTTTTCTTTTCTTGTTTTTTGGATACGATTTATCACAGCTTACAAAAATAAAATCATAAAATCAAAACCTCTAAGGATATAACTCTTCATATGTGTATGTAGATCGTGTAATGGCATTGGAGCCACGCCCACATGCGGGGCAGGGAGTGCGGGGGAGGCACACTCGAGCAGCCAGATACATTTCTTCGCTCGCACTTTCCGCTCGAGTGGCGGCCGCACTCCGCCCATCTATGTGGGCATCGCTGCCGCAATGCCTCAATCAGCATCAATCAATCCTTGCATCGATCTGTACATCATTCATTCAAAAGTACAAAAAGCTAGAAAATCAAAGGAAAGGGGGAAAGGGGGAAGGGTTGGGGAAAAATATGCTTAAACTATGACTAAAGTTCTTTCGTTTGTCGTTTTTTTTCTGTTTCTTCTTGTTGATTACTTGAGGCTCTTCTTCTTTTTGCTGCTGCTGGGTATCTGCGCCCACAGCCGGAAGAAGTACTCGTCGCGTTGCAGGAGCCTGCCCCGGGCATACGAATGGATGTCGGCATCCATGTTGTGATCCCTCAGCCACGACGAAGTGTTGCAAGTGCTCATCTCCGTGCGCGGCTCATCGGGCAGGCTTTCATGACCTGCAACAAAAAACAAGGAAGGGGGAATATGATCTCTGTTTTGGCTCCCCTTCTGTGCGTATGCGTACCTGCTGTCATGACCTTGTAGGGCTCCTCCGATTCCAGAGGCTCACTCAGACCGATCTCATTCTTGGCGAATATCCGTATCATGTACTCGTGATTCTCCTGCAGATCTCGGATCTGGAACCGCTGCACGCCCGCCGGCACACGCCCCACCTCTATCCACATGGTCTTCTTCATGTCGCGTATGGCAATGTGGTAGCCGAGCAGAGGCGCACCACCATCTGACTCGGGTATACCCCACTCGAATATGTGGGCATTGGCGGCCAGGACGCGCGCCTCCAGTGGGGCAGTCGGTGGCGAGGGCACGGCTACGGGGAAGAGGGTACAAAATTGAAGGAAACAAATAGGAAAAAGGAGAAAGGCTTTTGTCTTACTGGCATGTGTCTTGAGGGATATGCTCTCGGTGACGGCTGGAGCACCCAGGCCCACTTCGTTCTCCGCGGAGACGCGGAACCAGTACTCGCATTTCTCCTTCAGATTGTCGATTGTGTAGTGCAGCTGATGGGCATCCAGGGTTATGACCTTTGTCCAGGTCGTTGACGTCGAAGAGCGTTTCTCCACGCAGTAGCCTACAGAGAGAGAGATTTATGCCGTCACTTTCTCTAGAGGGAAGGTCAAGTCCTACCTGTAATTTCGGAACCTCCATTGCGTGCTGGCACCTCCCAGTCGAGGGTCACACTTCGGCTCGTCACATCCGGGGCTCTCAGGTTCTGTGGCGGCGATGGCGGGGCTACAGGGGAAATGGAAAGAAAATTGTCAATGGTTTTCCTATACTTTTCATGGCTGTGTGGAAACACGTACCCATTGTACCGTTATCGTTTTCATTAGCTGTGTTAGAAGTGGCAGCAAAGCATTAGGAGATATGCAAAAGCAATAAGCAAAAGGAAAAGCATTGTGCTTGAGGGCGGAAAAACGTACTTATTTTGCGACCCACGAGGATCTTCTCTGTGGTCTCGTAGGCATCGCTGGTGCCGGCTTCGTTGCGGGCGTAGATCCTGAAGAAGTAGCCCTTGGTTCGCAGGACCTTCTCCACATGGATGTTGGTGACAGTGCCCAGGGTAACGCCCACCGAACGGTAGGTGGTTTCAGTCTCTTCCCTGATCTCCACAATGTACTCGAGGATCTTGGTGCCGCCATCACTCTCGGACGGCTCCCAGGCCAGCGTGAAGGATGTGTCGTTCATGCCCGAGACATTGGTGGGACCACGCGGGGGTGAGGGTTTGTCTGTGGGGGAATCAAGTATACAATTTACATATATTTTAAATGATTTATGATAGTTTTGCTTACCAAACTTCTTGGTTATCGTCACAGTCTCCGATTCCGTGGGCTCCGACTCGCCAATGGGATTGGCGGCCACCACACGGAACATGTACTGGGAGTTCATGGACAGCTTCTGGATGGCATACGAGTGAATGTCCTTGTCGAAGTCGGAGACCTTCATCCACACGTTGTTCTGGATGTCGCACTTCTCGAGGGTGTACTTCTGGATGTCCAGGCCACCATCGTCCACGGGCGGTGTCCACTCCAGGACGATGGAGTCCTTCTTCACGTCCTTGATCTCCAGGGACTGCGGGCGACTGGGCTTGTCGATCACCTGCACTGTGCACTCGACGTACGTGGAGCCGGACTCATTGGTGGCCGTCACCTTGTACTTGCCGGAGTGCTCGCGAGTCAGCTTCTTCACGGAATACGTGGATGTGGTTTCCGTGGTCTCAATGGACGTCGTCTGCTCGATGGTGTCCTTGTGCCATGTGACCGTGGGCCGTGGATAGCCGCGCACCGTTGCTGGAATGGTGAGAGTGCTGCCCGTGCGGAGCTTCTGCTGCAGATACTTGTCCTCCACCTCGACGACGGGCCTCTGTTGCACCTTCAGTCTGCAGGAGGTCTCCACGGAGCCCCGCTCGTTGCTAGCCACACACGTGTAAGTGGCTTCAGTCTCAATTGTTGTCTTTTCGATGGTGTATTTGGCCACCCGGTTCTCGTAGCGCAGGCTGCTCGACGCCTCGATCACCTGTCCGTTGCGCTTCCACACGACCTTTGGCTCTGGAATGCCGCCAAACACACACGACAGCGTGACCTCCTTGTCCAGCTCCGAGGTCACATCCTGCAGGGGTTCGCGCACACTTGGCGCCTCCGTCTCGACCTTTGGCACCAGACGAATGGGCGGCGACAGTGGCGACGGCGGCGACGGTCCCACCTCGTTCACGGCTATCGAACGGAACACATACTCCGTGTCGATCTTCAGCTTCGAGATGGTATATGTGGTGTCCTTGATCTTGCGTATTTCAGTCCATCTGCAGAGAGAAACAAAGTCTAGAGTTAGGATCTCTTCTCTGTTATGGTCTTGGGGCACTCACTTTTCCTCCTTAACATCGTGATATTCGAGAATGTATTCGATTATTTCGGACTTGCCGTCATCCTCGGGTGCCTTCCAGTACAGCGTGATGGAGTCGTGCATCACCTCCAGTGGCTGTGGAGTGCCAGGTGCCGTGGGTTTGCCTGCAAAGGAAGGGATTATTTTAATTATGATTTGGGTCTTGCCACAGTAAGTGGCAGCTGTTTTACTTACGCATAATAACCAAATGTAGGCTGGCCTCTGCCTCGCCCACGGGATTCACCAGCTTCACCGTGTACTCGCCCTCGTCATCGTCGACAACCTTGCGCAGGGTCAGTGTGGCACACTGTTCATCAATCGACGGAGTAACGCGCTTTGACTTGGGTATGACAACGTTCCGGGTGGTCCACACGGCCTCCGGCTGCGGGGCACCGCCCGTGTACTTGACAGTGAAGGTGGCATCCTCGTTCTCCTTCACCTTCAAAGTCTGCTCCTTGTCAGAGGTAATGACGGGTGGCAGCTTGAGCTCTTCGACGCACAGCTTTGTGCTGCTGGTGACGTTCTCGGCCACACAGCTGATCTCCCCAGCATCCTCGTCGTCGGCCTCATGGATGACCAGACGCCGGACAGTGCCCTCAACGAACACTTCGTGCTTGGGGTTGGGCTTGATGGGTTTGCCCTTCTTGAGCCAAGTGACCTCCACATCGGGCTGCGACAGCTCCACAGTGAACTCGGCATCGGTGGTTTTCGTGGAGAGTGTGACGTCCGGCAGACGGACGACAAAGTCCACCAGCGGCTCCTCCACTGTCAGCGTGGCCTTGGAGGTCTGTTCGCCCACTTGGATGGAGTACTCGCCGGCATCCTCTGGCTTGGCCTTGACTATGCGCAGAGCCTGCTTCTTGCCGTCGATGGCCAGTTGAATGCGTTCGTTGAACTGCAGTTCCTTGCCGTTCTTGAACCACTTGACCAGGGCGTCTCCCTTGCTGAGTTCCAGCTCGAAGATGGCATTCTCTCCCTTGGTGACGGAGACATCCTCCAGGGGATGGACGATCTCGGGCGGCAGTTCGATGACCGTGAGCTCGCAGGAGCACTCGTGGCCCTCGATCTTGCACGTGTACTCGCCCTCGTCGTGGATGGTGGTGTCGCGAATGACCAGACGACGGGACTTGCCATCCTTGATGAACTCCACGTTCTTGTTTTCGATCGTGATCTTCTCTCCGTCCTTGAACCAGGTGACCTCGGTGGCCTCCGTGGTCAGCTCGACGTCCAGAATGGCCGTGTCTTTTTCGGTCACCTCGTAGTCCTCGAGCACCTTGATGAAGTCGGGCTTGCGCTGCAGGACCTCCACGGTGGAGGTGGTCTCCTGCTTCTTGACCTTGCACACATACGTGCCGGAGTCCCGTAGGTTGGTGTTCCGGATGACTAGCTTGTGTGTCTTGCCATCCTCGACGACCACACGATGGTCCATGCCCGAGAGCTCCTTGCCGTTGAAGAACCACTTGGTGGTGACGACGTGCGAGGTCTCGCACTCGAGGGTCAGCGACTGCACCTCCTCGATGGTGATGGTTTTCTTCAGTTTCTTGGTGAACGTGACCTCGTCGACCTCCACAATCACGCGAGCTCCGTGCGACGTCTTGCCAATGGGGTTGCTGGCAATGCACTTGTAGTCCCCGGAATCCGTCTCCGGATTGGCATCCTTGATGATCAGCTCGATCGTTTCGCCGTCGTAGATCTGCTGAATGCGTTCGCTGGGGAACAGCGGGGCGTTGTTGAAGAGCCACTGGACCTCGGGCACGGGATTGCCAGAGACCTTGGCGGGCAGACGAATTTCACCCTTTTGAGGGACACTCTGCTCCTCGAAACGTTCCACAAACAGCGGTGGCTCTGCGTTTCCACTAGTGGGTTCTACAGGGAATACAAATAGCCACAGGTTAGATTATCCACACAGATATAGAGGAATCCTTTGGAGACATGAAACAAAACCTACCTTCAATCGTCAGATTAGCTGTGGTCTCCACACTGCCCAAGGGATTGACTGCCTTTACCGTGTATTCGCCCTTCTCGGATTTCTTGGGCGTAATCAGCGTTAACGTGTGCAAATCCTTATCGGATTTGGCATTCTTGACGGGTTTGCCGTCCTTGTACCAGGTGACCTTGGGCGGGGGATTGCCCACAATGTGGGTGGAGAGGACGACACTCTCGCCCTCGCGAATCACCATGTTGCGCAGGGGTTCGAGGATCTGGGGCGCCTCCTTCTGGGTGGTGCGCACCTTGAGGGTGATGGGCAGACGTGCCTCGCCCTCGCGGTTCGTGGCGATCACCTCGTAGACGCCCTCCTGCGACTTCTTCACCTTGGTGATGTGCACCACGCTGCAGTACATGTGCATGTCCGATTCGGTGACAATGCGAATGTTCTTGATCTCCTCCTCGTCAATGTCCTCACCGTTGAAGGTCCACACAATGTCGGGCTCCGGCACGGCCACCAGACGGCACTCGAGAATCACGTTCGTGTTCTCGTCGACATACTGGGCCTTGGGCTTCTTCGAGAAGGTCGGGGGTATACCCTCCAGGATGTCGGCCAGCGAGGACTCACGGGACATGCTGCGGCGCGACAAGGCAGTGGCATCGGAGCCATGGTCCGACAGGGGACTCTCGACAATCAGTTCCGTGGTGCTCGAAGTAAACCCGGCGGCATTCTTGGCCACACACGTGAACTTGCCAGCATCCTCGGGGAACACCTCGCGAATGATCAAGGTGGCGACATTGTCGTCGTCGTAGAAGATCTGGAAGTCCTGCGAGGGCTTGATAATGGCCGTCTCGCGGAACCAGGCGATCTGTGGCCGCGGGCTGCCCTCGACCTTGCACTCGAACTGCACCGTGTAGCCGTCGGGCGTGTGGATGGGCTGCAGCTTCTCAATGAAGCGCGGGGCAATGGGCTTGTCTTCGGGTCCGGGACCTTAACAGATGCACAAAATCACAGACAATCATCGATTTGTTAGTTAAACAATAGACGAGGACAGAGACAACACTCTTACAGTGGTTTTAGTTGGATCAAAGATGGGAGAACTTATTTTAGACAAGAATCAACTTACGTTCAAAGACTGGCAGCTTGTCGATCTTCTCGTGGAGTTTGTTCTGCACGTATTGGGCATACTCCTCGGGCTCCATGAGATACTGGGCTGGCACCCAGCCCTCCTCTTCGGTGATGCTCTTCTTCACGTACCACCACTCGGAGCTGTGTCGTCCCACCACTGTGACCTTCTCACCTTCCACCAGATTGATGGCCTCATCGTTGTCAGCAATGTAATTGCATATGGAATACATCACATTGGGATTTTCCGATTCTAAAAGATGCATAAAGAGAGAGAGGTAAGTGGAGTGTACTTTTGGAAGAAGGAAGGCCCATAGTATGTAGAACTGGAACATACCTTCCACGTTCATTTCCCTGGTGATATTCAGCGATGCTCCATCTGTGCCGAAAGAGAGAAACGTTATTAATTTTCATTCGAATGAAAAGTGGGAGAGGTTAGGCAAGTGGGGGATGGGGGGTGGTTATGCATTAGCTACTGACACTCAATTGTTTTTGCGGGTAAACATTTTACCTTGCCACACGCTGTGATATCATATAAGCAGAATGTATATGTCTTTCAGACTGAATAAAGCATTAAATTACTCTCTCTGGATCCCGAGAGAGGGGAATCCCAACTTACCTTCGTTGTACAATTGTTGGATGACCTTTCGCTTCTTCTTGAATGTCAGCGAGTCCTCGTCGTACGTGATGGAGTCGCGCTTGGGCTGTCGGATGCCAATGAGGAACTGCTCCTCCTCCTCGTCCTGAACGGAATAGCTGGGCTTTGGCTGCTTCTTGGGCTTCAGCTTGAAGTCCACCTCGTCAGGCGGGAGCTCCTCCACCATGTACTCTTCGGGCTCTTCGACCTCGTCGATGGTGTCCTCGTCGTCGCGTATTTCCTCGATGATCACCTCCTGGCCGTCGTCGTAGTCCTGCATGATCTTGATCTTCGCCTCGTCGGCGGCCTCGTTGTAGGTCTTTTTGATCGGTTTCTTGAGTTTGATCTTGCCCGACATGGAGACCTCCTCCTCCGCATAGGAATCGAGAGCAATATTGAACTCCTGGTCGACATCCTCCTTGGTCTTTGTGCTTCTCGCACGGAAGGTCACGTTCTCCGTTTCCCCGTACTCTGGAATGTCGACCTTCTTCCTGCGCAGCTGCTTCTTAATGGTGTAGGCCTCTTCGTCCTCTTCGGTGATTTGCAGAGGCTTCTTCTTGGCCCTGGCGCTGACGACAAACTCCTCGATGTCCTCGCCCTCTTCGTACTCCTCTTCCTGGCGCTTGATGGACAGCTCGGCGGCAGCCTCGTCCAAGGTTTGGGGCTTCGCGGGGCGCTTCTTCAGGACGGTGCCCGTCTCCTCCACGCCCTCGTTGATGGTGTGGGGCTTCTTGAACGACAGACTGAACTCGGTCTCCTCGTGCTCCTCCACTGAGGGCTCGAAGGGTTTCTTGGGCTTCCGGCGCACAATGACGGCCTCCTCGACGATTTCCTCCTCCTCGATTTCCACCGGCCTCTCCTCGACGACCGTTTGCTGCAGCTGCAACTCATCGGCGGCCTCTTCCACGGGCTTCTGTGGCTTCTTCTTTTTCTTCAGTTGCACCGTCTGATCGGAGGTCTCTTCGGTGACGACCTTCTCCTTTGGCAGCTTGACATCCACAGAGAATTCCTCTTCCTGGATCTCCTTGGGGGCCTTGGGCTTCAGTGTGACTTCGGCAACCACTTCTTCCGCCTCGACAGGTTCGGGTTTCTTCAGCTTGATCACAGCAGCATCCACAATGTCCTCGGGCACGGGTTCTTCCTTGGGAGCCTTCTTCTTCTTCAGTTGCACTTCCTCCACGATTTCTTCCTCGACAATCGGCTCGGGTGTGACTTCCTCTTCGACCTTGACGGTGAGTTCTTCGGCGGCCACTTCTTCCACGGGCTTCTTGGGCTTCTTCTTGACAATCTTCGCCTCCTCCTGGACCTCTTCGACCTTCGGCTTGGGTTTTAGGGTGACCTCAGCCTCGGGCTCTTCTACGACCTGGGGTGCCTTGGGTTTCTTCTTGGGCAGGCGCACCTCTTCCTCCTCTGGAGCTTCTGGCTGCACCTCTTCGATCTCTGGTTCGGTCTCCTTGATGCCAAAGGTGTACTCTTTGGGCTTTTCTTCTGGGACTTCCTCGATCTCCTCAATGATTTCCTGGACCAGCTCTGGCTCGGCGGGCACCTCTTCTGTGATGGTTACCTGCAGCTCTGCGGCAGCCTCTTCGACTGGAGCTGCCTTCTTGGGCTTCTTTTTGATCTTGGCCTCCTCGGAGACCTCTTCCACGGGTTTCTTGGGCTTGAGCACAAACTCAGCCTCGGGCTCTTCCACCACTTCGGGGGCAACTGCTGGGATCTTCTTTTTCTTCTTTTGCAGCGTGACCTGCTCCTCGGGTAGCTCCTCCACAGTGGGCACGGGTGTCTCTTCGATCTCCTCAATCTCCTGGACAAGCTCCACTTCGGGGGCCTGCTCCTCGATGATGGTGATCTTGAGATCGGCGGCCTCCTCTTCGGTGGGTTGCTCGGGGACGATGGTGATGCTGGAAACAGCCTCCACCTCTTCGACAGGCTTTGGCGCGGGCATAGAGACGGCTGCCTCGGGTTCTTCCTTGACCTCTGGCTTGGGTTTCTTCTTGCGAATCACCTTAACCTCTTCCTCGATGGATTCCTCCACTATTTCCCTTGGGGTCTCTTCAATGACCTTTACCTTGTGCTCTTCGTAGACCTGGGGCTCGGGTTCTTCCACAATTGGTTCTGGGACGACCTCTTCCTTTTGTGGAATCTCCTCGACAGGTTTCTCGGGGGCTTCCGTTTCTGTGACACCAATCCTGTAGGTCTTGTCCTCCACCTTTGGAGCCACAACCTCCTTGATTTCTGTGACCACTTCCTCGACTTCCTCGATGATGGGAGCCTCCTCGGGGATTTCTTCTGTGATTTGAATCTTCAGCTCCTCGGCCGCCACTTCCTTGACCTTCTTCTTGGGTTTCTTGGTCTTGATTTGGGCCTCCTCAGTGACCTCTTCGATGGGTGTGGGTTCTTTAAGAATTATCTCTGTGGCTGGCTCATCGGCAAAGGTCACCGATTGCTTGCGTTTCTTGACCGTGAACTGTGCCTCACTCTGGGGCTCCTCCGCAGGTTTCTCTGCCGCTTCTGTTTCCGAGACGCGTACCGTGTACTCTTGAGGTTTTTCTTCCACGAGAATTTCCTCCTTTTCCACAATTTCTGGTTTGATTTCCTCGGGAACTTCTTCGGGAACCTCGGGGGCTGCCTCCGTTTCCACAACCTTGATCTCCAGCTCAGCGGCTGCCTCTTCGGTTTTCTTTGGCTTTTTGGTTTTCTTTTGTTTGACTTCAGTTTCCACATGGATTTCCTCAGTTTTCTTGGGCTCTGTCAGGACAAATTCGGCCTCCACTGCCTCGGGTTGGGGCTTGGGCTTCCGCTTGAAGACGGCCTCGGCAGGAGCTTCTTCCTCCTCGGGCTGTTCTTCAACGGGAGTGACCTTTTCGGCCTCTGTTTCCTTGAGAGTGATTTCATATGAATCGAAGGACTCGATAACCTTTTCCTCGGGTTTCTCCTCCTCCACTTTGGGAGCCTCTTCGATCACTTCCACAGGCTTTTCCTCGACGGGTGCCTCCGTTTCTGTGACGCTGAACTCGTACTCCTTGGGCTTCTTTGTCTTCTTCTTTTCTTGCGGCTTCTCCTCCACTACGACTTCCTCCTCTTCAACTGGTTGTATCTTTTCCTCTTCTACGACCACAATCGGTTCTTCCTTCACCTCTTTCTTGGGCTTCTTCTTGGCCTTTTCCTTTACAGTGACCTCCTGGGGCAGAGGCTCTTCGGGTGTGGGTTCTGTGAGCTTCAGTTCAGCCTCGAACAGTTCCTCTGTTTCCTCGACAGGTTTCTCCACGGGAATCGTGACCTCTGCGGTGACCTCTTCGAGCTCTGGTTCCTCGACCTGTGGCTCTTGGAGCGTCACCTCGTACTCTTCGGGTTGCTGTGGCTTTGGTTTCTTGCGGCGGGTCACAACCTTCTCTTCGATGACTTCTTCGGTGGTCTCCTGGCGCTCGTCGAAATCGATGACTCGCACCTTGTGCTCCTTTGGCGCCTCTTCGGGCTCCAGTACAGTGGTGGTGATCTTGTACTCCACAGGGATGTCCTCGGGCACTTCTTCGGGTTGCGGTGCCTCCTCCGTGACCTCCACTTGGGCGACAGGCGCCTCTTTGGGTTTCTTTTGCTTGACCTTTACCTCCTTGGGCTTTTCTTCTTCAGTGGGAACCACCTCTGGTGCCTCTTCCTCCTTCAGAGAGACCTCAAACTCTTGTGGGACTTCCTCCACGACCACTTCCTCCTTTGGCTGTACCTTCTTGGCCTTGGGTTTTTTCGGTTTCTTGGCTTCCTCTTGGGGAATCTCTGGGATCTCTTCTGCCTTGGGTTCCTCAACCTTTGGCTGGACAATGGCTGCCTCCACGGGTGCCTCAGCCTCAGGGGCCTTTGGCACTGGCTTCAGTTTGATTTGAGAGTCTGTTTCCTCTGGAGCTTCACTCTCGGGAATGCGGAATTTCACCTGCTGTTCGGGTACTTCTTCCTCTTCCTTGGGGACACCAGGGACAATTTCCGAGATGATTGTTTCCGGCTCTGGCTTGGACTTTTCCTTGGGCTTGTACTTGGTTTTGGTGGGTTTCTTTTGCTTCTCGGGCTTCTCCGGATGCTCAATGGGCTCGAGTTCCTCGGGCACGTATTCCGATGGCTCAAAGTCCACGGGCTCGAAGGGTGGCACCACAAAGTGTCCTTCCTTGGGCTCCTTGGGCTGTTCCTCGACCACAACGACTTCCTTGGGCTTGCGCTGGAGTTCCACTTCCTCTTCGACCTCCTGGGGCTTCTGTGGAATCTTCTTGAGGGTGACATTCTCTGGCTGTTCCTCCTCCTTGGGCTTTTTCTTGCCCTTTCCGAGCTTTATTTTCACCTCTTCTTGCTTCTCCTCGGGCTTAGGAGTCTTTTCGGGCTTTTGGTATGGCTTCTGCTCCTCTGGCTCCTCCTCGCTGCTGACGTACTTCTCGTACTTCTCGAGCTCCACCTTCTCCAGGTCGTCCTTGATCTTCTTGATCTTCTTGGTCTTGGGCTTCTTGAATTTGAGGGCCTCTTCGGCCTCTTCGATGTTGCGCGAGAGCTCTCCATTGTCCTTCGTGGCGCCAATCTCTGTTAGCTTGGGGATCAATGGCGCCGGCGGATATTCGACCATAACCATGCGGGTCTTGAGGCGGAATTTCGGCAGCTGTACGGACTGCTCTTCGGTGGGCTTTTCCTTGCGTTTTCCCGGCTTCAGTTTGACTTGTTTCGGGACCTCTGCCGCCTCCACAACCTGCACTTTGGTGGGTTTCTGTTCCTTTCGCTCGATCTTCATGGGCTCGAGATTGGCGAACTCTGGCTTCAGTTTCTTGGGCAGATCAAAATCGATCTTCTCGTACTTTTCCAGTTCCGTTTTCTCGATCTCTTGCTCCAGCAATTTGCGTATGATCTCATCATGGTCATCGGTTTTCTTCTTGATAACCTTCTTCTTCTTGGCCTTGGGCTTGGCGACATCTTCGGGCTGGTCCTCGGCAGTGGGCTGCTCCTCCTCTTCCTCCACTTCCTCGATGATGGGTTGCGATTCCTCGATCTCTGCGACCTCGTCGATGACTCGTATCTCATGGATCTTCTCGGGCTGTTCCTCCTCCTCGACAATGGGCTCCTCGTGAATGATGCTGATCTGATAGTCTTTGTGTACCTCTGTTGCTTCACCTGTGTGGAAAATGCATCGACATTTAAGTACATTGTGTTCTTAGGGGGGGATAAACCAGGGATAAACCAGGATCCAGGATCCATTAGGAGGTTGGGTACCGTGCATTGCTTTTGCCAGAAAGCAAGCAAGAATCGTTGAAACGTTGGACAGAAGACATTATAATTTTTGAAATGCTATATTTACAGATACAGATATACAGATATATATTTACAGAAGGATTGAACATTTTTTGTACAAAGGATTGAAGGATGTGTTAACTGAAAGATGAAGGTTATGCATGCATATACATAACAAAGGATTTCGGGATATACTTTAGGTGAAAGATGGATAGTTTGTACAGAGAATTAGCTGAAAGATGGAGTTAGATTTTGTACACGAGGGTTCGCTGGTGAACTGAAAGATAGTGTGTTAGTGCTAGGACTAGAATGTAGGAACTCTCATGCAAAAAGGGTATTAATATTCGGGTTATTTTGTTGGAGGTTTGGGGGGCTTGGAAAAGGTTTTCCAGTGGAACGAAGAAGAGATCAGAATGATCATCAGCGACAAAGACAAAGAATAGAAAATTAGAGAAAATATTCAGGAAGGTGGCAGAGGCTGGAAGACGCAACACGCGGAAAAAACATAAAAAAAAACAATACATAGGCGGACAAAAGTCACAAAGGAGCAAAAACGGTGCAATAGACACTGAAAAAAGGGAGCAATAAGAGCAGCAAAAGACAGGAGAAAAGGGAGATAAATACATAGAAAAAAACGGAGTAAAAGACATGGAAAAAGAGCAGCAAATGAGCGTAAAATGGGCGAAACGTATAGAAACAGGAGAGTAAACAGGAGAGCAGAGAAAGACAAGCAAAATATATGTATCGAAAAATGGGAGTAGAACTCAAGGAAAAAGAGGAGCATAAAAGGAGCAATAGACAAAGACATAGACAGAGCGGAGAAACACGGAGAACACGGAGCAAAAATATGCTTTTGCTGCTGCTGCTGCTTGGCTGCGGCGATTGGTTGGTGTGTGTGGGGGGTGGGGGGGCGCTTCTCCAAAGCGAACTTACTTGTTGTTGTATCTGTTTCGGGGCTTTCTTTGTGTGTTTCTGGTTTTGTTTTCTGTTTATGTTTAACTGTTTTCTGTGCTGTTGTTGCTGTGGGTGCCTCTTCTTGCGGTGTAATTTGTGCAGTGGCTGTGTCCTCGGGTTCTTGTGCATGTATCGGTGTTGTTGTTGCTGTTGTGCTCTCTTCCTCATCGTCCTTGGGTATCTCTACAGTCGTCACGTATGTCTTCTCTGTGGGTTCGTCTGTCACTGTCTTGGGTTTCTGTTTCTGGGCCTTTGGCTTGGTTTTTGGCTTTGTCTGGGGTTCGGTTGAGTCGGGGACTACTTCAACTGGCAGAGAATCCTCTTCCGCCGGAAGAACGTTTTCTTCCTCGGGAAGAGCCTCTTCTTCTGCCTCTTTTGGTGTTTCCTCTTCTATTAATTTCTGAACATAATCTTGTACGTCCTCTTTCTTTACCTTTTTGATCGTTTTCTTGGGCTTTGGCTTTGGTTTGGGTTCCTTTTGTTCGGGCTCTTCTTCCCTGGGAAGAACGACTGCCTCTGGCTGTGGCTCCTCGTCGACAATGACCATCACGGAGTCATTGTCCTCACTCTCGATGGTTGTAATCTTGAACGTGGTGTCCTCCTTGGGACCCTTCTTCTTCAGGACTCTCTTGGTGGTCTTCTCCTGAACGGGTTTGCCCTCGTCTGTGACGATCTCTTGAATTTGCACCTCCTCCGGCTGGATCTCAACAATCTCTACGGGGAGAACAGGCTCTTCTTTGGGAGCTTCTTCCTCGAGAATCTTCACCTGGGCGAGTTCTTCGGGCGCCGGAGAGGCTTCCTTCGTCGTTTCCTTATGTTTCGGTTTCTTCTCCTTTGGCTTTCGCTCGGGAGCTTCCTCAACCACATCTATGGGCTTTTCCGTGGGCTTGTCTCTGACAGTCGGTTCGAAATCGAATTTCTCATACTTCTCCAATTCCGTTTTGGGCGTCTCCATGTCGATGAGCTTTTGTATGTAGTCGTGGATGTCGTCCTTTTTGACCTTCTTAGTTTTCTTTTTGGGCTCCTTGGGCTTCTCGTCCTCCTTTGTGGGGGCTTCGGGCTCGTATTCCACAATTGTGATCTCCGCTTCCGGCTGGTTGTCCCTCAGGACTTCTATGATCTCGATTTCACCCTCGCCATCGGTTCGCTTGATCTTGCGCTTGGTGGTGACCTCCTTGTGGGTCTCCCCGGCGGCATCTGTTGTCTCCTTGACCTGCGTTTCGCTTTCGATCACCTCGATGGTGAAGGGCTTTTCTTCCAGGGGCTCTGCGACACTTTCCTTGATGGAAATTTGGTAAGAATCGCTGGGAGTTTCTTCGCTGGTTTCTTGTGGCTTTTTGGGTGTCTTTTTCTTTTGTGGCTTGTCCTCGGAAGGGGTTTCTTCCTTGATGGAAATGCTGAATGTTTGATCTTCAGGCTTTTCAACATCAGATACGATTTCTGTAATTTCTAGAGGCTCCTCCGGCGCTTCTTCCTCTTGCGGTTTGTCCTCAGAAACGATGACCTTAGCCTTTGGCTTCTTTTTCTTTTCCGGTTTCGGAGTTTCCTCCGTTTGATCGACCTCATGTTCAGGTTCTTCCACCACTGGAATGGAAACCTCCACAGTGAATGACTCTTCTGGTTGAGGAGTATCCTCTGGCACGCTTTCCACGACAGAGATTTCCTCTTGTTCGGGGGTTGCCTCTTCCACAGCGACTGGCTTTTCCTTCTTGGTTTTCTTTTTGGGTTTTTCTGGCGTCGGTTCCGAGGGCGTTTCCTCTGTGACAGCCACAACAGCCTCTGGTGCCGTAGGTTTCGGAGTTTCCTCTTCGATCACCGCCTTGATGAAGTCCTCGACATTATCCTTTTTGATCTTCTTGGCACGTTTTTGCTTGACCACAGGCTCGACATCGACCTGTTCCTCCGACGGAGTGGTCGTGGTGACTGTGATCTCGGATTCATTTGTATCTGCATCCGTGACCTCGACAATGTCGTGAACTATCTCCTGGGGACCCTTTTTCTGTTTGATTTTCTTCGTTTTGACGACCTTTTCCCTGATTTTGCCCTCTTCGTCGGGCACTTGTTGAACCTCTACCGTTTCCTCGAGCACTACGATTTCAAAGGACTTTTCTTCGGGCTTTTCGGGCGAAAATTCTCTCACAGTGATCTTTAGTTTTGGTTCTTCCTTGGCCTCCTCTACAGTTGGCTGATCTTCCTCAGGAATGGGGGTTTCTTCTTCGGGTTCTTCGGGTTTTTCAGTGGGTTTTTCCTCACGAACTTTGACCTTCTTCGCGGGCTTCTTTTTCATTTTCACCGGTTCATCCAAGTCGATCTTTTCATACTTTTCCAACTCCGTTTTTGGTATATCCTGCTCGATGAGTTTCTGAATATAATCGTGAAGGTCGTCCTTCGGAACCTTCTTTGTTTTTCTGACCTTTTTGGGTGCCTCTTCCTCGGGAATGTTCTCCTTCAGAGGTTCCACCTCTTCGGTGTGCACTATGACCTCGTACTCGGGTGTGTCCCCCTCCGTCATGGTCTCCACAATTTCGATGATCTCCTCCTTGGGACCCACCTGCTTCTTGATCTTCCGCTTGGTGACCGTCTGCTTGGTGGTTTCGCCCTTTTCATCTGTGACTTGCTGTTCAACGGCCTCCGTTTGGAGCTCTTCGATCTGGAAGGACGGCACCTCCGAGGGCGCAGGTTCCTCCGACTCCAAGACGATGGTGGTGTGTTCGGGGAAGACTTCTTCGGGGATATTCTCCTCGGATGTGGCCTTCACCAGATATTCTGGTGATTCCTCTTGGGACGGTTGCTTTGCAGTCTTGGGTTTCGTCGATTTTTTCGTCTTTGGCTTGGGCTTTTCCTCTGCGAAAGTCTCCTCTGCAACACCAATGGTGTATGCAGGAGCTTCTTCGGGCTTTTCAAGGACTATTTCGACAGTTTCCACAAATACTTCCTCAGGGGCTTGGGGCTCCTTTGAATCCGCCTCTTCTTCTGTTTCGGTGACTGTGTATTTCTTGGGAGTTTTCTTTATTTTCTTGGGCTTTTCTTCCGTAATTTCCTCCACCTCACTTTCCACAGTTTCAAGGGGTTCCTGTTCCACGAATTCCTCAATAACATTGATGATGTATTCCTCTATTTCATCCTTTTTCAATTGTTTTGGCTTCTTGAGGATTTTCTTGGGCTTAGGCTTGGGTTCCTCCTCGGAGATTTCCACCTCATCGGCGGTCACTTCAGTGACTGTCACCTCAGCGATTGGCTGGTCCTCGCTGGTGGTTTCTGTGATCTCGAAGACCTTCTCCTGGGAACCCTTGCGACGCTTAACCTTTCGCTTTTTAATGGTCACCTCCTTGACGGTGCCCTCTTCATCGGGCTGCTCGACGACCTCTACAGTCTGTTCGATTTCCTCCAAAGGAATAGCAGGGATCTCCTCCTTTTTGTCCTTTTTCTTTTTCTGTGGCTTTTCCTTCTTTGTGGATCTCGGTTTTTCTTCAGGAGTTTCTTCCAGGGGTTCCAAGAATTCATCGGAAACGTTGACCAAATATTTCTTGGAATCCTCTGGCTTTTGTGGCAGCTCCTGCACATCCTCTGGGAAGACCTCTATCTCTTCCGGTTCCGCCACTTCTGGTTCGATTTCCTCGACATTAAACTCATGGATTGTCACAGGCAATCCGTCCACCACGTCTACGGTTTTCTTGTGATGTGTCTTGACCTTCTTCTTGGGCTTCTTGGGCTTGTCATCCATCTCCGTTGGCTCGTACTGTTCCAGCTCCGTTTTCGTGATCTCCTGTTCGATCAGCTCCTGGATGTACTTGTCCAGATCGTCCTTGACGGGTTTCTTTTTCTTGATCTTCTGAACTACCTTCGGAGGCTGCTCCGCCACGACATCCTCCGGTGCCGCCTCCTCCGAGGGAACTTCAGTCGTCGTGAATTCTATGATGGCCTCTGGATTGTTCTCCTGATACGTTTCTGTGATCTCAATGATGTACTCCTTAGGGCCCTCCTTCTTCTTGAGCTTCTTTGTGGTCTTGACCTGTTTGACCTCTTCGCCCTTTTCGTTGACAATGTCCTCGATGACGGTTTCAGGGGCCAGCTCCTCAATGCGGATTGTCTGCTGCTCAGCGGTTTTCTTCGAGGGTTTCTTTGGCTTTGGAGCTTTGGGTTTTTGTTCCTGAATTTCCTCGGGAACATCGGATTCGGCCGCCTCCTCCTCAAACTTCTGTGGCTCGACAAATTCTTCCAGGACGTTGATGATATAGCTTTGAACATCTTCTGGTTTCAGTTTCTTGGGTTTCTTGATGAGTTTCTTTTCCTTGATCTCCGGAACTTCTTCCTTAGGCTTTTCTTCCTCTGTGATCTCCACAATGGAAACTTCCGCCAGAGGTTCATCATTCGTTATGGTTTCGGTGATCTCGAAGACCTGCTCCTTGGGTCCCTGTTTCCTGGAGACCTTCTTTTTCTTCACTTCTACCTTCTTCTCAGTGCCATCCTCTTCTGTGACTTTTGTGATTTCCACAGTTTCCGAAAGATCCTCAATGACGGGCTCCTCAAATTTGTAGGGTTCCACGAATTCCTCAAGGACATTGATCACATAATCCTTAACTTCTTCTGGTTTCAGTTTCTTGGGTTTCTTGATGAGTTTCTTTTCCTTGATCTCCGGAACTTCTTCCTTAGGCTTTTCTTCCTCTGTGATCTCCACAATGGAAACTTCCGCCAGAGGTTCATCATTCGCTATGGTTTCGGTGATCTCGAAGACCTGCTCCTTGGGTCCCTGTTTCCTGGAGACCTTCTTTTTCTTCACTTCTACCTTCTTCTCAGTGCCATCCTCTTCGGTGACTTTAGTGATTTCCACAGTTTCCGAAAGATCCTCAATGACGGGCTCCTCAAATTTGTAGGGTTCCACGAATTCCTCAAGGACATTGATCACATAATCCTTAACTTCTTCGGGTTTTAGTTTCTTGGATTTCTTGATGGGTTTCTTCTCCTTAATCTCCGGAACTTCTTCTTGAGGCTTTTCTTCCTCTGTGATCTCCACAATGGAAACTTCAGCCAAGGGTTCATCATTTGTTACGGTTTCGGTGATCTCGAAGAGCTGTTCCTTGGCTCCCTGTTTCCTGGAGACCTTCTTCTTCCGGACCTCTACCTTCTTGGGAACACCATCTTCTTCAGTGACTTGTGTAATCTCCACAGTTTCGGGAAGTTCTTCAATGATTGGTTGTTCTTTTACCACCTCTTTAAACTTGTAAGGCTCCACAAATTCTTCCAGAACATTAATCACATAATTCTTAACATCTTCGGGTTTCAGTTTCTTGGGTTTCTTGATGGGTTGCTTCTCCTTGATCTCGGGAACTACTTCCTTGGGCTTGGTTTCTTCGATGATCTCCACTATGGATACCTCCGCCAACGGTTCATCATTGGTTTTGGTCTCTGTAATCTCGAAAATCTGCTCCTTGGGTCCCTGTTTCCTGGCAATCTTCTTTTTCTTCGTTTCCACCTTCTTTTGTGTGCCGTCCTCTTCGGTAACCTTAACGACTTCCACTGATTCGGAAATGTCTTCAATTGTTGGTTGCACCTCCTTAACGTCCTCGGAAAGCTCTTCAAACTTGTAGGGCTCGACATATTCTTCCAGAACATTGATGATGTAGTTTTTCACATCTTCGGGTTTCAGTTTCTTGGGTTTTTTGATGGGTTTCGTTTCTTTGATCTCGGGAAGAACCTCTTGAGGCGTTTCTTCTTCGGTAACTTCGATGATCGTTACCTTCGCCAGAGGTTCGTCATTCGTAATGGTCTCCGTGATCTCAAAGATCTGTTCCTTGGGACCTTGCTTGCGGGAAACCTTCTTCTTCTTGATCTCAACTTTCTTTTCTGTGCCATCCTCGGCGGTGACCTTAGTGATCTCCACCTTCTCCGAAAGGTCCTTAATGATTGGCTCCTCAAACTTGTATGGTTCCACGAATTCTTCAAGAACACTAAACACATAGTTCTTAACTTCCTCGGGTTTTAGTTTCTTGGGCTTCTTGATGGGTTTCTTCTCCTTGATCTCTGGAACATCCTCCTTGGGTTCTTCCTCTGTAATCTCCACAATCGAAACTTCAGCCAAAGGTTCATCGTTTGTTACGGTTTCTGTGATCTCAAAGATCTGTTCTTTGGGTCCCTGTTTCCGCGAAACCTTCTTCTTGCGGACTTCAACCTTTTGCGGAACACCATCCTCTTCGGTGACACGGACTTCGACCACTTCGGAGACGTCTTGGATGATCGGCTCTACCCTTTCCTCTTCCAGAACCTTGATTTTCGCTGATTTCTTGGGCTTGGACTTGGGCTTCTCTTCAACGACCTTTATTTGCTGATCTTTGGGAGTTTCCTCGATGTCTTCATGATCGCTTTCCTCCACCACTTCGAAGGGTTTAAGATCCTCCTGATCTATCTCAAACTCTTGGATGACAACCTCATAGACTGTTGTGGGTACACCGTCCACCATTTGCGTGGTTTTCTTGTGCTGCTTCTTGATTTTCTTGGGTTTCTTCACCTCCGATTCCCCGAATTCCGATACAGTGGCCTCGAATTCTTCCAGTTCTGGTTTCGGAATATCCTCTTCGATCAGTTCTTGGATAAAGTTATCCAAGCTTTCGGTCTTGGGCTTCTTCTTCTTGACGATCTTTATCTTGTGCTCCTCCTGGGGTTGTTCCTCCGTGACTGGTGTGATTTCAGTGGTTTGTATTACGACTTCTGCCTCGGGTTTGTTTTCTTCGTAGGTTTCAACCACCTCGATGAGATATTCCTTGGGTCCAGCCTTCTTTTTGAGTTTGCGTTTGGTGACGACACGTTCTACTGTCTGTCCTTCTTCATTGACTGTTTCTTCTACGACTGTTTCGGGTGCTAATTCTTCCACACGAATTGTAAATTCAGATATGGGTTCTGCAGGGGCTACCTCCTTGGGTTTCTTGGCGGGTTTCTTGATTTTCTTGGGTGTAGAGTCCTTAACTTCCACAGAATATGCCTCGAATTGCGGTGTTTCGTCTGTTTCAGTCACAGATACAGTATCTTCTGTGATGGTTGACGCCTCTGGGATGCTTGCGGGTTCGGTCTCTGTTATTTTCACCTTTTTCTGCTTTTCCGATTTCTTCTTCTTATCTTTTGGAAGGCTTCGAACGTCCTCTGGTTTCTCCTCTTCTGGGCGCACCTCTTGCAGGGACTCCTCCTCAACAACAGTCGTCGTAAAGGAGGTTACCTCGTCCTCTGGCGATTGTTCTCGCTCTGGAACTGGTGCATAATCTTCGGATATCTCCGCAATCAATTCAAGAGGTGCCTCTTCCACAACCTTGACGATGTACTCCTTGAGTTTTTCCTTCTTCACCTTTTTCACTGTTTTCTTGGGTGCTTCGGGCTTTTCTTCCTCTGGAGCATCCGTCGAATCTTCTGTTGTTTCCGTGGTTATGACGATGACCTTTGCCTCTTGGGGAACATCCTCTGGAGCCTCGGTTTCAATGATTTCAATCTCGTACTGTTTGGAGCCCTTCCTGGTCTTGACCTTTCGCTTCTTGGTGATTTTTTCCTCATCGAGTTGAAGTTCTTCAATGACCAGTGGCACTGTTTCCACTTCTTCCGTGAGAACAACAATGGGAAGGGTTTCCTGTAGATCCGCAATAATTTCATCCAATTCCGGCAAGATTTTTTCCTCTGATTCTTCAACTTCTTTCTGTGGAGCCCGCTCCGAATCGGTCTTCTTGATCAAGAACTCATCGTAGACCGGAATAATCTCTGTTTCAAGAGTTTCCTCTTCTTTGACGATTTTCTTGGCCTTGGGTTTCTTGGCCTTTGGCTTCTCCTTGGGCTCGTGTTCCGTGACTCCGATCTGAAGGGTTTCACCCTCCGGAAAGACGGGTTCCTGAGGCTTTGGTTTCTGTTTCTTGGCCTTCTTTGGCTTGCCATCGACATCGATTTTCTCGTACTTCTCCAACTCTGTTAGGGGAATCTCGGCGTTGATCAATTGCTGAATGTAGGCATCGAGCTCATCCTTCTTCATTTTCTTAGTTTTCCTCTTGGGCTTTTCTGTTGAAGGTGTAACCCGCTCCTCTTCCTTTGTTTCGCTAGATGTTATGGTAATCTCATAGAGGGGTTCTTCACCATCGGAAGGCAACGTTTCAACGATTTCAAGGATCTCTGTTTCATCACCTTTTTCATGGAGTATCCTACGTTTTTTGGGCTCTTCTTCAGATGGAACCTCGGGCTGTAGTTCCGTGAGTTTTACCTCAAAGAAGTCTTCGGTACGTGTTTCATAGAACTCTTGTTCGGGTTCTTCCTTTATTTCGGCTACAAATTCCTCGAGTTCCTCTTTGTTCATGCGTTTCACCTTCTTTTTGAGTGTTTTCTTCGGTTTTGTATCACCCTCAACTGTTTCGGAGGTTGTGATGGTGATTTCATAGATCTTTTCATCGATATCTTTAGGTGAAACTTCCACTATTTCAATTATGTTTTCTTCTAGATCAGTTTTCACCTTAATCTTGCGCTTTTTCTTCGGTTCTTTGATGGGTTTCCTCGGCGTTTCTGATGTTTCTTCGGCTACGATCTCTGGTTCTAGTTCCACAACTTCATATTTGAAGAATGGCTTAAGTTTCACTTCCTCCTGGACATCCTCTGGCCGTTCGCCTTGACGATAGCGCAGCTTTAGATCATCCTCAGGAGTTTCGTCTAAGTCCTTTGCCTTTCCGGGAGTTATTTTGTGTAGAACTGTATCGGGTGTGGGTGTCACCTTCTTCTTTCGCTTGTGTTTCGGTTTATCTAGTGTTTCACTGTCCTCCACGATAGATGCATCAGATTCTTCGGGTTGTTCAGAAGTTCTTTCGAAATCAGTCAGTTCTGTGGGTTCAAAGTGGAGTGCATCCTGCGGTTTGTCGGACTTTTTGGACTTCTTTTTCTTTGGAACCTCCTCTTCGACCACCTTTTGCGGTTTCTCTTCGATGTCCTCTTCTTTGCCGTCGATTTTGACGGGTTTCAGGTGAACCTCTTCGATGGTCTCGACATTCTGTGGAAGCTTGCCTTTGCCAAGTTTTAGTTTTCGAACTTCTTCAGGAGTTTCCTCCGTTTTCTTCTTGCCACGCTTGTACTTGGGCTTGGGTTGCTCCTCATCCGAGGGTTGGCTCTCCTCGGTGTCGAAGGTCTCGAGATCGGGCTGCTCTAGCTCTGCCTTTGAGGGTTTGCGGTGCTTGAACTTCTTGGGACGCAGCCGCAGGACCTCCTCGGCCTCTTCGATATTACGAGAGAGTTCTCCACTCTCCCGATGGGTCTCCAGCTCGGTCAGGACATACGGGAAGCAGTACGGAGCGAATGGTATGAATCGTATCCAACTCTTGAGTTTCTTGTTCTTGAAGGAAGCTTCGGCTTTTTTCTTCTTCTCCACCTCCGGACGTTGCTTGGGAGTTTTGAGCTTCAGCATTTGTGGGAATTCGGCCACCGAGCTGATTTCCACCATTTTCGGGCGCTTAAATTCAATTTTCTCAATTTTCATGGGAGTCAACTTCATCGGTTGGGGTTGCTTGAAGGACGAATCACGACGAGCCCTTTGCGGAAGCTCCATTTCGGTGCGCTGATAGCCCTGAAGGACAGTCTTAGGAATCTCCTGATGGATGAGGAACTGTATGTATTCATCCATTTCATCGCGTTTCGATTTGATAACCTTTTTCTTCTTGGGCTTGTCTTTCTTCTCAGCAGTGGCAGTAGGACTCTCCTCAACCTTACCCTCTTCTATGACTACTAGTTTCTTTGGTTTGCGTTTCTTAACACCTGTCTTCTCCCCAGGACCCTCCTCTGTCGGTGTCGTCTCCCCTGTGGGACCCTCTTCTGTCAGTGCCACCCCAGTAGGAGCCTCCTCCTCCTCCTCCTGCTCTTCCTCTACAATTGTCTCTCCCTCAATGGGAGTCTTGGTGGATGGTTTCTTTTTCTGTTTCGGTTTCTTCTTGTCGTCTCCTGCACTTACAACATCTTCGGGTTCTGTGATAGTGTACTCTTTGTTGTTCTGTTGGTCTGTTTTCGAGAAAGAATTATGTGTGTTTTTTGTGTTAGAACTAAACTAATGTTTTTTACACTCTTATATTTGCATTTTATATAATGCTTTAAAACACCTTCAAACCTTGTGCGGAACAAAGTTCGGTGTTTGGAATCATACCATACGCTTGCAAACAATTTGTGTGTGTGGGTTAGAGATTTCATTTCAATTGTAAAGGTACGCAATTTCGTTTTGGTTTTCAGAATTTTTAGATGTCACGTACAGAAAAATGCAATGTTAGTAATTATTTTGTGAGAATATTTATGAAGTGTTTTCTCATGTTTTCATGTTTTGTTTAAAGTGTGATTTACTATAGACTGAATTGAATGACTGAAGGACCTTTGTTTTTTGAGACGCGGCTTATGGTATAGTATATGGAGTATATGTTGTATATGGTAGTATAATTTATAGTATAAATCACCTGTTGGCTCGCTGACTTCAACAATTTGTAGGTGTGGTGTTGATTGTGGTGTTGTAGTGTCTTCTGGAATGGGTTCGGTATCACTGAGTACCTCCTCAACAACGATGCCTTGCTCCTCCTGGGAGATTCGTTTCTGTTCGGTTTCTATTGTGGTCTCTCCATCTTCGTTTTGTACAGATTTGAATGTCGTTATGTATTCGGTTGGTGTGTTTTCGGGCTTTGTTTGTTTCTCCACTATTTCGTTGTGTTTTTGGTTTGGTGATGTGTTTTTTTCGTGTGGAATGTTTAAAGAAAATATGTTATTTACAGATCGAGAAATCGGGAACTATAAGAATAGTTTAAGGAAAACTTTATATTGAATAAAATGTTGAAGAAAACTAAGAAATTTTTGCGTATACTTCAATTTGTGTTGCAGAATGAATGTAGGATGGATAGTGTTGATAGTGTTTGTTGTGTTCTTACCCTTGGGTTTTTTGTGTGGCTTTTGTTTGTGTTTGTTGGTGGGTGAAACCTTTTCATCGTCGCATTTACTAATATCGATTATGTCAGCGATATCAGAGAGATTTTCATCGCTTACAACCCGTATTAAGGAATAGGGCTCTTTGCCCTCTTCCTCGATTGTTTGTATCTGGAAATATTCCAGATCCTCTTCCTCGGGTCCCTGTTTCTTGAATGTACGCGTTTTCGTCGTCTTCTTCTTTGGCTTCTTATTGCTGTCCAGCTCTTCGGTGAATGTTGTCTCCTCCGGCAGTTCCTCAATCGGTATAGGGGCAAAATCATCCGCTGGCACAACCTCCACCTGCACTGTTGTCAGAGGTTCCTTGTCATCTTCGACGACTGTCTGAACCGTTGTCACTTCATCGAGTTTGTCGTCGAGGTTCTTTTTGAAAGCCCTCGATTTGATGGTCTTCTTCTTTTTGGTACCATCTGGAGAAGTGTATTCCAACTCTGCCACTTGCTCCGGCAGCTCCAAGGACTTATTGTCTTCCGGCTTCGATTCGGTTAGAGGCTGTTCCGTCACTGATATCGAATAAATGGGCTCTGCATCATCTTGTTCAATGATATCAATCTGAGTTACTTCTTCCGTTTTGTCACTCGTCGGCTTTTTAATCACACGTTTCTTTGTTTTCACAATTTTGGGCGCACCTTCTTCGTCAACAGTTTCCGACTCGAGCACCTCATCGGGCAGAACCACTACCTCAGAGATCTTTTCCTCTGGCAGTTCAGGGAAAGGCAACTCAAAGTTCTCCACCGTCACCTTTGTCTTTGGCTCTTTTTCGTATTCCTCGACAGTTTGAATTTTAGTTACCTCCATGTTGGAGCCCTTTATCTTTTTGATGATTCGTGTCTTAACAACTGTCTTTGTGGGAGTGCCATCTTCCCTTTCTGAGAGAATAATAGACTTTCTTTCAGGCAATTCGACGACAGTCTCCTCATCTTCAGGCTTTTGCACGATAACTCTCTTCTTAAGCTTCACTTTGCCACCAAATGGAGTCTTAAGATCAGTCTCTTCCACAGTCACTGTTGTCTCTGGCTTCTTGTCATCCTCCTCGACGGTTTCGATCTTGGTGACTTCTTGCTTGTCTCCCTTGACCTTCTTGATAACACGAGTGCGGATCTTCTTCGTTTTCGGTTTGCCGTCTTCAGAGATTGATTCCACCACGTGAACCTCCTCTGGAAGCTCTTCCACCTCCTCCGGTCTCTCCTCTTCGTAAGGAACCTCTTCAACGGTGACGGTAGTCTCCGAAGGCTTGTCATCCTCCTCGACGGTTTCGATCTTGGTGACTTCTTGTTTGTCTCCCTTGACCTTCTTGATAACGCGAGTACGGATCTTCTTCTTCTTGGGTTTGCCGTCTTCAGAGATGGTTTCGACCACGCGAACTTCCTCTGGAAGCTCCTGGATCTCCTCGGGTTTCTCTTCTTCGTAAGGAACCTCTTCAACGGTGACGGTAGTCTCCGAAGGCTTGTCATCCTCCTCGACGGTTTCGATCTTGGTGACTTCTTGTTTGTCTCCCTTGACCTTCTTGATAACGCGAGTACGGATCTTCTTCTTCTTGGGTTTGCCGTCTTCAGAGATGGTTTCGACCACGCGAACTTCCTCTGGAAGCTCCTGGATCTGCTCGGGTTTATCTTCTTCGTAAGGAATCTCTTCAACGGTGACGGTAGTCTCCGAAGGCTTGTCATCCTCTTCGACGGTTTCGATCTTGGTGACTTCTTGTTTGTCTCCCTTGACCTTCTTGATTACGCGAGTGCGGATCTTCTTCTTCTTGGGTTTGCCGTCTTCAGAGATGGTTTCGACCACGCGAACTTCCTCTGGAAGCTCCTGGATCTCCTCGGGTTTCTCTTCTTCGTAAGGAACCTCTTCAACGGTGACAGTAGTCTCGGGTACCTTGTCATCCTCCTCGACGGTTTCGATTTTGGTGACTTCTTGTTTGTCTCCCTTGACCTTCTTGATTACGCGAGTACGGATCTTCTTCTTTTTGGGTTTGCCGTCTTCAGAGATGGTTTCGACCACGCGTACCTCCTCTGGAAGCTCCTGGATCTCCTCGGGCTTCTCTTCTTCGTAAGGAACCTCTTCAACGGTGACGGTAGTCTCCGAAGGCTTGTCATCCTCCTCAACGGTTTCGATCTTGGTGACTTCTTGTTTGTCTCCCTTAACCTTCTTAATAACGCGAGTGCGGATCTTCTTCTTCTTGGGTTTGCCGTCTTCAGAGATGGTTTCGACCACGCGAACTTCCTCTGGAAGCTCCTGGATCTCCTCGGGTTTCTCTTCTTCGTAAGGAACCTCTTCAACGGTGACAGTAGTCTCGGGTACCTTGTCATCCTCCTCGACGGTTTCGATTTTGGTGACTTCTTGTTTGTCTCCCTTGACCTTCTTGATTACGCGAGTACGGATCTTCTTCTTCTTGGGTTTGCCGTCTTCAGAGATGGTTTCAACCACGCGTACCTCCTCTGGAAGCTCCTGGATCTCATCGGGTTTCTCTTCTTCGTAAGGAACCTCTTCAACCGTGACAGTAGTCTCGGGTACCTTGTCATCCTCCTCGACGGTTTCGATCTTGGTGACTTCTTGTTTGTCTCCCTTGACCTTCTTGATAATGCGAGTGCGGATCTTCTTCGTTTTTGGTTTTCCGTCTTCAGCGATGGTTTCGACCACGCGAACTTCTTCTGGAAGCTCCTGGATCTCCTCGGGTTTCTCTTCTTCGTAAGGAACCTCTTCAACGGTGACAGTAGTCTCGGGTACCTTGTCATCCTCCTCGACGGTTTCGATCTTGGTGACTTCTTGTTTGTCTCCCTTGACCTTCTTGATAACGCGAGTGCGGATCTTCTTCGTTTTTGGTTTGCCGTCTTCAGAGATGGTTTCGACCACGCGAACTTCCTCTGGAAGCTCCTGGATCTCCTCGGGTTTCTCTTCTTCGTAAGGAACCTCTTCAACGGTGACAGTAGTCTCGGGTACCTTGTCATCCTCCTCAACGGTTTCGATCTTGGTGACTTCTTGTTTGTCTCCCTTGACCTTCTTGATAACGCGAGTGCGAATCTTCTTCTTCTTGGGTTTGCCGTCTTCAGAGATAGATTCGACCACGCGAACTTCCGCTGGAAGCTCCTCGATCTCCTCAGGTTTCTCTTCTTCGTAGGGAACCTCTTCAACGGTGACGGTAGTCTCCGAAGGCTTGTCATCCTCCTCGACGGTTTCGATCTTGGTGACTTCTTGTTTGTCTCCCTTGACCTTCTTGATAACGCGAGTGCGGATCTTCTTCTTCTTGGGTTTGCCGTCTTCAGAGATGGTTTCGACCACGCGAACTTCCTCTGGAAGCTCCTGGATCTCCTCGGGTTTCTCTTCTTCGTAAGGAACCTCTTCAACGGTGACGGTTGTCTCCGAAGGCTTGTCATCCTCCTCGACGGTTTCGATCTTGGTGACTTCTTGTTTGTCTCCCTTGACCTTCTTGATAACTCGAGTGCGGATCTTCTTCTTCTTGGGTTTGCCGTCTTCAGAGATGGTTTCGACCACGCGAACTTCCTCTGGAAGCTCCTGGATCTCCTCGGGTTTCTCTTCTTCGTAAGGAACCTCTTCAATGGTGACAGTAGTCTCGGGTACCTTGTCATCCTCCTCAACGGTTTCGATCTTTGTGACTTCTTGTTTGTCTCCCTTGACCTTCTTGATAACGCGAGTGCGGATCTTCTTCTTCTTGGGTTTGCCATCTTCAGAGATGGTTTCGACCACGCGAACTTCCTCTGGAAGCTCCTGGATTTCCTCGGGTTTCTCTTCTTCGTAAGGAACCTCTTCAATGGTGACAGTAGTCTCAGGTACCTTGTCATCCTCCTCAACGGTTTCGATCTTGGTGACTTCTTGTTTGTCTCCCTTGACCTTCTTGATAACGCGAGTGCGGATCTTCTTCTTCTTGGGTTTGCCGTCTTCAGATATGGTTTCGACCACGCGAACTTCCTCTGGAAGCTCCTGGATCTCCTCGGGTTTCTCTTCTTCGTAAGGAACCTCTTCAACGGTGACGGTAGTCTCCGAAGGCTTGTCATCCTCCTCAACTGTTTCGATCTTGGTAATTTCTTGTTTGTCTCCCTTGACCTTCTTGATTACGCGAGTGCGGATCTTCTTCTTCTTGGGTTTGCCGTCTTCAGAGATGGTTTCGACCACGCGAACTTCCTCTGGAAGCTCCTGGATCTCCTCCGGTTTCTCTTCTTCGTAGGGAACCTCTTCAACAGTGACGGTAGTCTCCGAAGGCTTGTCATCCTCCTCGACGGTTTCGATCTTGGTGACTTCTTGTTTGTCTCCCTTGACCTTCTTGATAACGCGAGTGCGGATCTTCTTCTTCTTGGGTTTGCCCTCTTCAGAGATGGTTTCGACCACGCGAACTTCCTCTGGAAGCTCCTGGATCTCCTCGGGTTTCTTTTCTTCGTAAGGAACCTCTTCGACGGTGACAGTAGTCTCGGGTACCTTGTCATCCTCCTCAACGGTTTCGATCTTGGTGACTTCTTGTTTGTCTCCCTTGACCTTCTTGATTACGCGAGTGCGGATCTTCTTCTTCTTGGGTTTGCCGTCTTCAGAGATGGATTCGACCACGCGAACTTCCTCTGGAAGCTCCTGGATCTCCTCGGGTTTCTCTTCTTCGTAAGGAACCTCTTCAACGGTGACGGTAGTCTCCGAAGGCTTGTCATCCTCCTCGATGGTTTCGATCTTGGTGACTTCTTGTTTGTCTCCCTTGACCTTCTTGATTACGCGAGTGCGGATCTTCTTCTTCTTGGGTTTGCCGTCCTCAGAGATGGTTTCGACCACGCGAACTTCCTCTGGAAGCTCCTCGGGGTTCTCTTCTTCGTAAGGAACCTCTTCAACGGTGACGGTAGTCTCGGAAGGCTTGTCATCCTCCTCGACGATTTCGATCTTGGTGACTTCTTGTTTGTCTCCCTTGACCTTCTTGATTACGCGAGTGCGGATCTTCTTCTTCTTGGGTTTGCCCTCCTCAGAGATAGTTTCGACCACGCGAACTTCCTCTGGAAGCTCCTGGATCTCCTCGGGTTTCTCTTCTTCGTAAGGAACCTCTTCAACGGTGACAGTAGTCTCGGGTACCTTGTCATCCTCCTCGACGGTTTCGATTTTGGTGACTTCTTGTTTGTCTCCCTTGACCTTCTTGATAACGCGAGTGCGGATCTTCTTCTTCTTGGGTTTGCCGTCTTCAGAGATGGTTTCGACCACGCGAACTTCCTCTGGAAGCTCCTGGATCTCCTCGGGTTTCTCTTCTTCGTAGGGAACCTCTTCAACAGTGACGGTAGTCTCCGAAGGCTCGTCATCCTCCTCGACGGTTTCGATCTTTGTGACTTCTTGTTTGTCTCCCTTGACCTTCTTGATTACGCGAGTGCGGATCTTCTTCTTCTTGGGTTTGCCGTCCTCAGAGATGGTTTCGACCACGCGAACTTCCTCTGGAAGCTCCTCGATCTCCTCGGGGTTCTCTTCTTCGTAAGGAACCTCTTCAACGGTGACGGTAGTCTCCGAAGGCTTGTCATCCTCCTCGATGGTTTCGATCTTGGTGACTTCTTGTTTGTCTCCCTTGACCTTCTTGATAACGCGAGTGCGGATTTTCTTCTTCTTGGGTTTGCCGTCTTCAGAGATGGTTTCGACCACGCGAACTTCCTCTGGAAGCTCCTGGATCTCTTCGGGCTTCTCTTCTTCGTAAGGAACCTCTTCAACGGTGACGGTAGTCTCCGAAGGCTTGTCATCCTCCTCGACGGTTTCGATCTTGGTGACTTCTTGTTTGTCTCCCTTGACCTTCTTGATAACTCGAGTGCGGATCTTCTTCTTCTTGGGTTTGCCCTCCTCAGAGATGGTTTCGACCACGCGAACTTCCTCTGGAAGCTCCTGGATCTCTTCGGGTTTCTCTTCTTCGTAAGGAACCTCTTCAACGGTGACGGTAGTCTCCGAAGGCTTGTCATCCTCCTCGACGGTTTCGATTTTGGTGACTTCTTGTTTGTCTCCCTTGACCTTCTTGATTACGCGAGTGCGGATCTTCTTCTTCTTGGGTTTGCCCTCCTCAGAGATGGTTTCGACCACGCGAATTTCCTCTGGAAGCTCCTGGATCTCCTCGGGCTTCTCTTCTTCGTAGGGAACCTCTTCAACGGTGACGGTAGTCTCCGAAGGCTTGTCATCCTCCTCGACGGTTTCGATCTTGGTGACTTCTTGTTTGTCTCCCTTGACCTTCTTGATTACGCGAGTGCGGATCTTCTTCTTCTTGGGTTTGCCGTCTTCAGAGATGGATTCGACCACGCGAACTTCCTCTGGAAGCTCCTCGATCTCCTCGGGTTTCTCTTCTTCGTAAGGAACCTCTTCAACGGTGACGGTAGTCTCCGAAGGCTTGTCATCCTCCTCGACGGTTTCGATCTTGGTGACTTCTTGTTTGTCTCCCTTGACCTTCTTGATTACGCGAGTGCGGATCTTCTTCTTCTTGGGTTTGCCCTCTTCAGAGATGGTTTCGACCACGCGAACTTCCTCTGGAAGCTCTTGGATCTCCTCCGGTTTCTCTTCTTCGTAAGGAACCTCTTCGACGGTGACGGTAGTCTCCGAAGGCTTGTCATCCTCCTCGATGGTTTCGATCTTGGTGACTTCTTGCTTGTCTCCCTTGACCTTCTTGATTACGCGAGTGCGGATCTTCTTCTTTTTGGGTTTGCCCTCTTCAGAGATGGTTTCGACCACGCGAACTTCCTCTGGAAGCTCCTGGATCTCCTCGGGTTTCTCTTCTTCGTAAGGAACCTCTTCAACGGTGACGGTAGTCTCCGAAGGCTTGTCATCCTCCTCGACGGTTTCGATTTTGGTGACTTCTTGTTTGTCTCCCTTGACCTTCTTGATTACGCGAGTGCGGATCTTCTTCTTCTTGGGTTTGCCCTCTTCAGAGATGGTTTCGACCACGCGAACTTCCTCTGGAAGCTCTTGGATCTCCTCGGGTTTCTCTTCTTCGTAAGGAACCTCTTCGACGGTGACGGTAGTCTCCGAAGGCTTGTCATCCTCCTCGACGGTTTCGATCTTGGTGACTTCTTGTTTGTCTCCCTTGACCTTCTTGATTACGCGAGTGCGGATCTTCTTCTTCTTGGGTTTGCCCTCTTCAGAGATGGTTTCGACCACGCGAACTTCCTCTGGAAGCTCTTGGATCTCCTCGGGTTTCTTATCTTCGTAAGGAACCTCTTCGACGGTGACGGTAGTCTCCGAAGGCTTGTCATCCTCCTCGATGGTTTCGATCTTGGTGACTTCTTGTTTGTCTCCCTTGACCTTCTTGATAACGCGAGTGCGGATCTTCTTCTTCTTGGGTTTGCCGTCTTCAGAGATGGTTTCGACCACGCGAACTTCCTCTGGAAGCTCCTGGATCTCCTCGGGTTTCTCTTCTTCGTAAGGAACCTCTTCAACTGTGACGGTAGTCTCCGAAGGCTTGTCATCCTCCTCGACGGTTTCGATCTTGGTGACTTCTTGTTTGTCTCCCTTGACCTTCTTGATTACGCGAGTGCGGATCTTCTTCTTCTTGGGTTTGCCGTCTTCAGAGATGGTTTCGACCACGCGAACTTCCTCTGGAAGCTCCTGGATCTCTTCGGGCTTCTCTTCTTCGTAAGGAACCTCTTCAACGGTGACGGTAGTCTCCGAAGGCTTGTCATCCTCCTCGATGGTTTCGATTTTGGTGACTTCTTGTTTGTCTCCCTTGACCTTCTTGATAACGCGAGTGCGGATCTTCTTCTTCTTGGGTTTGCCCTCCTCAGAGATGGTTTCGACCACGCGAACTTCCTCTGGAAGCTCTTGGATCTCTTCGGGTTTCTCTTCTTCGTAAGGAACCTCTTCAACGGTGACGGTAGTCTCCGAAGGCTTGTCATCCTCCTCGACGGTTTCGATTTTGGTGACTTCTTGCTTGTCTCCCTTGACCTTCTTGATAACGCGAGTGCGGATCTTCTTCTTCTTGGGTTTGCCCTCTTCAGAGATGGTTTCGACCACGCGAACTTCCTCTGGAAGCTCCTGGATCTCCTCGGGTTTCTCTTCTTCGTAAGGAACCTCTTCAACGGTGACGGTAGTCTCCGAAGGCTTGTCATCCTCCTCGACGGTTTCGATTTTGGTGACTTCTTGTTTGTCTCCCTTGACCTTCTTCATAACGCGAGTGCGGATCTTCTTCTTCTTGGGTTTGCCCTCCTCAGAGATGGTTTCGATCACACGAACTTCCTCTGGAAGCTCCTGGATCTCCTCGGGTTTCTCTTCATCGTAAGGAACCTCTTCAACGGTGACGGTAGTCTCCGAAGGCTTGTCATCCTCCTCGACGGTTTCGATTTTGGTGACTTCTTGTTTGTCTCCCTTGACCTTCTTGATTACGCGAGTGCGGATCTTCTTCTTCTTGGGTTTGCCCTCTTCAGAGATGGTTTCGACCACGCGAACTTCCTCTGGAAGCTCCTGGATCTCCTCGGGTTTCTCTTCTTCGTAAGGAACCTCTTCAACGGTGACGGTAGTTTCCGAAGGCTTGTCATCCTCCTCGACGGTTTCGATTTTGGTGACTTCTTGTTTGTCTCCCTTGATCTTCTTGATTACGCGAGTGCGGATCTTCTTCTTCTTGGGTTTGCCGTCTTCAGAGATGGATTCGACCACGCGAACTTCCTCTGGAAGCTCCTGGATCTCCTCGGGTTTCTCTTCTACGTAAGGAACCTCTTCAACGGTGACGGTAGTCTCCGAAGGCTTGTCATCCTCCTCGACGGTTTCGATTTTGGTGACTTCTTGTTTGTCTCCCTTGACCTTCTTGATTACGCGAGTGCGGATCTTCTTCTTCTTGGGTTTGCCCTCTTCAGAGATGGTTTCGACCACGCGAACTTCCTCTGGAAGCTCCTGGATCTCCTCGGGTTTCTCTTCTTCGTAAGGAACCTCTTCAACGGTGACGGTAGTCTCCGAAGGCTTGTCATCCTCCTCGACGGTTTCGATCTTGGTGACTTCTTGTTTGTCTCCCTTGACCTTCTTGATAACGCGAGTGCGGATCTTCTTCTTCTTGGGTTTGCCCTCCTCAGAGATGGTTTCGACCACGCGAACTTCCTCTGGAAGCTCCTGGATCTCTTCGGGTTTCTCTTCTTCGTAAGGAACCTCTTCAACGGTGACGGTAGTCTCCGAAGGCTTGTCATCTTCTTCGACGGTTTCGATCTTGGTGACTTCTTGTTTGTCTCCCTTGATCTTCTTGATTACGCGAGTGCGGATCTTCTTCTTCTTGGGTTTGCCCTCCTCAGAGATGGTTTCGATCACACGAACTTCCTCTGGAAGCTCCTGGATCTCCTCGGGTTTCTCTTCGTCGTAAGGAACCTCTTCAACGGTGACGGTAGTCTCCGAAGGCTTGTCATCCTCCTCGACGGTTTCGATTTTGGTGACTTCTTGTTTGTCTCCCTTGACCTTCTTGATTACGCGAGTGCGGATCTTCTTCTTCTTGGGTTTGCCCTCTTCAGAGATGGTTTCGACCACGCGAACTTCCTCTGGAAGCTCCTGGATCTCCTCGGGTTTCTCTTCTTCGTAAGGAACCTCTTCAACGGTGACGGTAGTCTCCGAAGGCTTGTCATCCTCCTCGACGGTTTCGATTTTGGTGACTTCTTGTTTGTCTCCCTTGATCTTCTTGATTACGCGAGTGCGGATCTTCTTCTTCTTGGGTTTGCCGTCTTCAGAGATGGATTCGACCACGCGAACTTCCTCTGGAAGCTCCTGGATCTCCTCGGGTTTCTCTTCTACGTAAGGAACCTCTTCAACGGTGACGGTAGTCTCCGAAGGCTTGTCATCCTCCTCGACGGTTTCGATTTTGGTGACTTCTTGTTTGTCTCCCTTGACCTTCTTGATTACGCGAGTGCGGATCTTCTTCTTCTTGGGTTTGCCCTCTTCAGAGATGGTTTCGACCACGCGAACTTCCTCTGGAAGCTCCTGGATCTCCTCGGGTTTCTCTTCTTCGTAAGGAACCTCTTCAACGGTGACGGTAGTCTCCGAAGGCTTGTCATCCTCCTCGACGGTTTCGATCTTGGTGACTTCTTGTTTGTCTCCCTTGACCTTCTTGATAACGCGAGTGCGGATCTTCTTCTTCTTGGGTTTGCCCTCCTCAGAGATGGTTTCGACCACGCGAACTTCCTCTGGAAGCTCCTGGATCTCCTCGGGTTTCTCTTCTTCGTAGGGAACATCTTCAACGGTAACAGTAGTCTCCGAAGGCTTGTCATCCTCCTCGACGGTTTCGATCTTGGTGACTTCTTGTTTGTCTCCCTTGATCTTCTTGATAACGCGAGTGCGGATCTTCTTCTTCTTGGGTTTGCCCTCTTCAGAGATGGTTTCGACCACGCGAACTTCCTCTGGAAGCTCCTGGATCTCCTCGGGTTTCTCTTCTTCGTAAGGAACCTCTTCAACGGTGACGGTAGTCTCCGAAGGCTTGTCATCCTCCTCGACGGTTTCGATTTTGGTGACTTCTTGTTTGTCTCCCTTGACCTTCTTGATTACGCGAGTGCGGATCTTCTTCTTCTTGGGTTTGCCGTCTTCAGAGATGGATTCGACCACGCGAACTTCTTCTGGAAGCTCCTGGATCTCCTCGGGTTTCTCTTCTTCGTAAGGAACCTCTTCAACGGTGACGGTAGTCTCCGAAGGCTTGTCATCCTCCTCGACGGTTTCGATTTTGGTGACTTCTTGTTTGTCTCCCTTGATCTTCTTGATTACGCGAGTGCGGATCTTCTTCTTCTTGGGTTTGCCGTCTTCAGAGATGGATTCGACCACGCGAACTTCCTCTGGAAGCTCCTGGATCTCCTCGGGTTTCTCTTCTACGTAAGGAACCTCTTCAACGGTGACGGTAGTCTCCGAAGGCTTGTCATCCTCCTCGACGGTTTCGATTTTGGTGACTTCTTGTTTGTCTCCCTTGACCTTCTTGATTACGCGAGTGCGGATCTTCTTCTTCTTGGGTTTGCCCTCTTCAGAGATGGTTTCGACCACGCGAACTTCCTCTGGAAGCTCCTGGATCTCCTCGGGTTTCTCTTCTTCGTAAGGAACCTCTTCAACGGTGACGGTAGTCTCCGAAGGCTTGTCATCCTCCTCGACGGTTTCGATCTTGGTGACTTCTTGTTTGTCTCCCTTGACCTTCTTGATAACGCGAGTGCGGATCTTCTTCTTCTTGGGTTTGCCCTCCTCAGAGATGGTTTCGACCACGCGAACTTCCTCTGGAAGCTCCTGGATCTCCTCGGGTTTCTCTTCTTCGTAGGGAACCTCTTCAACGGTAACAGTAGTCTCCGAAGGCTTGTCATCCTCCTCGACGGTTTCGATCTTGGTGACTTCTTGTTTGTCTCCCTTGACCTTCTTGATAACGCGAGTGCGGATCTTCTTCTTCTTGGGTTTGCCCTCTTCAGAGATGGTTTCGACCACGCGAACTTCCTCTGGAAGCTCCTGGATCTCCTCGGGTTTCTCTTCTTCGTAAGGAACCTCTTCAACGGTGACGGTAGTCTCCGAAGGCTTGTCATCCTCCTCGACGGTTTCGATTTTGGTGACTTCTTGTTTGTCTCCCTTGACCTTCTTGATTACGCGAGTGCGGATCTTCTTCTTCTTGGGTTTGCCCTCTTCAGAGATGGTTTCGACCACGCGAACTTCCTCTGGAAGCTCCTGGATCTCCTCGGGTTTCTCTTCTTCGTAGGGAACCTCTTCAACGGTGACGGTAGTCTCCGAAGGCTTGTCATCCTCCTCGACGGTTTCGATCTTGGTGACTTCTTGTTTGTCTCCCTTGACCTTCTTGATAACGCGAGTACGGATCTTCTTCTTCTTGGGTTTGCCGTCTTCAGAGATGGTTTCGACCACGCGAACTTCCTCTGGAAGCTCCTGGATCTCCTCGGGTTTCTCTTCTTCGTAAGGAACCTCTTCAACGGTGACGGTAGTCTCCGAAGGCTTGTCATCCTCCTCGACAGTTTCGATCTTGGTGACTTCTTGTTTGTCTCCCTTGACCTTCTTGATTACGCGAGTGCGGATCTTCTTCTTCTTGGGTTTGCCCTCTTCAGAGATGGTTTCGACCACGCGAACTTCCTCTGGAAGCTCCTGGATCTCCTCGGGTTTCTCTTCTTCGTAAGGAACCTCTTCAACGGTGACGGTAGTCTCCGAAGGCTTGTCATCCTCCTCGACGGTTTCGATCTTGGTGACTTCTTGTTTGTCTCCCTTGACCTTCTTGATTACGCGAGTGCGGATCTTCTTTTTCTTGGGTTTGCCCTCCTCAGAGATGGTTTCGACCGCGCGAACTTCCTCGGGAAGCTCCTGGATCTCCTCGGGTTTCTCTTCTTCGTAGGGAACCTCTTCAACGGTTACGGTAGTCTCCGAAGGCTTGTCATCCTCCTCGACGGTTTCGATCTTGGTGACTTCTTGTTTGTCTCCCTTGACCTTCTTGATAACGCGAGTGCGGATCTTCTTCTTCTTGGGTTTGCCCTCCTCAGAGATGGTTTCGACCACGCGAACTTCCTCGGGAAGCTCCTGGATCTCCTCGGGTTTCTGTTCTTCGTAAGGAACCTCTTCAACGGTAACGGTAGTCTCCGAAGGCTTGTCATCCTCCTCGACGGTTTCGATCTTGGTGACTTCTTGTTTGTCTCCCTTAACCTTCTTGATTACGCGAGTGCGGATCTTCTTCTTCTTTTGTTTGCCTTCCTCAGAGATGGTTTCGACCACGCGAACTTCCTCTGGAAGCTCCTGGATCTCTTCGGGTTTCTCTTCTTCGTAGGGAAGCTCTTCAACGGTAACGGTAGTCTCGGGTACCTTGTCGTCCTCCTCGACGGTTTCGATCTTGGTGACTTCTTGTTTGTCTCCCTTGACCTTCTTGATTACGCGAGTACGGATCTTCTTCTTCTTGGGTTTGCCCTCTTCAGAGATGGTTTCGACCACGCGAACTTCCTCTGGAAGCTCCTGGATCTCCTCGGGCTTCTCTTCTTCGTAAGGAACCTCTTCAACGGTGACGGTAGTCTCCGAAGGCTTGTCATCCTCCTCGACGGTTTCGATCTTGGTGACTTCTTGTTTGTCTCCCTTGACCTTCTTGATTACGCGAGTGCGGACTTTCTTCTTCTTTGGTTTGCCGTCTTCAGAGATGGATTCGACCACGCGAACTTCCTCTGGAAGCTCCTGGATCTCCTCGGGCTTCTCTTCTTCGTAAGGAACCTCTTCAACGGTGACGGTAGTCTCCGAAGGCTTGTCATCCTCCTCGACGGTTTCGATCTTGGTGACTTCTTGTTTGTCTCCCTTGACCTTCTTGATTACGCGAGTGCGGATTTTCTTCTTCTTTGGTTTGCCCTCCTCAGAGATGGTTTCGACCACGCGAACTTCCTCTGGAAGCTCCTGGATCTCCTCGGGTTTCTCTTCTTCGTAAGGAACCTCTTCAACGGTGACGGTAGTCTCCGAAGGCTTGTCATCCTCCTCGACGGTTTCGATTTTGGTGACTTCTTGTTTGTCTCCCTTGACCTTCTTGATTACGCGAGTGCGGATCTTCTTCTTCTTGGGTTTGCCGTCTTCAGAGATGGTTTCGACTACGCGAACTTCCTCTGGAAGCTCCTGGATCTCCTCGGGTTTCTCTTCTTCATAAGGAACCTCTTCAACGGTGACGGTAGTCTCCGAAGGCTTGTCATCCTCCTCGACGGTTTCGATTTTGGTAACTTCTTGTTTGTCTCCCTTGACCTTCTTGATAACGCGAGTGCGGATCTTCTTCTTCTTGGGTTTGCCCTCCTCAGAGATGGATTCGACCACGCGAACTTCCTCTGGAAGCTCCTGGATCTCCTCGGGCCTTTCTTCTTCGTAGGGAACCTCTTCAACGGTGACGGTAGTCTCCGAAGGCTTGTCATCCTCCTCGACGGTTTCGATTTTGGTGACTTCTTGTTTGTCTCCCTTGACCTTCTTGATTACGCGAGTGCGGATCTTCTTCTTCTTGGGTTTGCCCTCCTCAGAGATGGTTTCGACCACGCGAACTTCCTCTGGAAGCTCCTGGATCTCCTCGGGTTTCTCGTCTTCGTAAGGAACCTCTTCAACGGTGACGGTAGTCTCGGGTACCTTGTCGTCCTCCTCGACGGTTTCGATCTTGGTGACTTCTTGTTTGTCTCCCTTGACCTTCTTGATTACGCGAGTGCGGATCTTCTTCTTCTTGGGTTTGCCGTCTTCAGAGATGGTTTCGACCACGCGAACTTCCTCTGGAAGCTCCTGGATCTCCTCGGGTTTCACTTCTTCGTAAGGAACCTCTTCAACGGTGACGGTAGTCTCCGAAGGCTTGTCATCCTCCTCGACGGTTTCGATCTTGGTGACTTCTTGTTTGTCTCCCTTGACCTTCTTGATAACGCGAGTACGGATCTTCTTCTTCTTGGGTTTGCCGTCTTCAGAGATGGTTTCGACCACGCGAACTTCCTCTGGAAGCTCCTGGATCTCCTCGGGTTTCTCTTCTTCGTAAGGAACCTCTTCAACGGTAACGGTAGTCTCGGGTACCTTGTCGTCCTCCTCGACGGTTTCGATCTTGGTGACTTCTTGTTTGTCTCCCTTGACCTTCTTTATTACGCGAGTGCGGATCTTCTTCTTCTTGGGTTTGCCTTCCTCAGAGATGGTTTCGACCACGCGAACTTCCTCTGGAAGCTCCTGGATCTCTTCGGGTTTCTCTTCTTCGTAGGGAACCTCTTCAACGGTAACGGTAGTCTCGGGTACCTTGTCATCCTCCTCGACGGTTTCGATCTTGGTGACTTCTTGTTTGTCTCCCTTGACCTTCTTGATTACGCGAGTGCGGATCTTCTTCTTCTTGGGTTTGCCGTCCTCAGAGATGGATTCGACCACGCGAACTTCCTCTGGAAGCTCCTGGATCTCCTCGGGCTTCTCTTCTTCGTAAGGAACCTCTTCAACGGTGACGGTAGTCTCCGAAGGCTTGTCATCCTCCTCGACGGTTTCGATCTTGGTGACTTCTTGTTTGTCTCCCTTGACCTTCTTGATTACGCGAGTGCGGATCTTCTTCTTCTTGGGTTTGCCTTCCTCAGAGATGGTTTCGACCACGCGAACTTCCTCTGGAAGCTCCTGGATCTCTTCGGGTTTCTCTTCTTCGTAGGGAAGCTCTTCAACGGTAACGGTAGTCTCGGGTACCTTGTCGTCCTCCTCGACGGTTTCGATCTTGGTGACTTCTTGTTTGTCTCCCTTGACCTTCTTAATTACGCGAGTGCGGATCTTCTTCTTCTTGGGTTTGCCGTGTTCAGAGATGGATTCGACCACGCGAACTTCTTCTGGAAGCTCCTGGATCTCCTCGGGTTTCTCTTCTTCGTAGGGAACCTCTTCAACGGTGACGGTAGTCTCCGAAGGCTTGTCATCCTCCTCGACGGTTTCGATTTTGGTGACTTCGTGTTTGTCTCCCTTGACCTTCTTGATTACGCGAGTACGGATCTTCTTCTTCTTGGGTTTGCCGTCCTCAGAGATGGATTCGACCACGCGAATTTCCTCTGGAAGCTCCTGGATCTCCTCGGGTTTCTCTTCTTCGTAAGGAACCTCTTCAACGGTGACGGTAGTCTCCGAAGGCTTGTCTTCCTCCTCAACGGTTTCGATCTTGGTGACTTCTTGTTTGTCTCCCTTGACCTTCTTGATTACGCGAGTGCGGATCTTCTTCTTCTTGGGTTTGCCCTCCTCAGAGATGGTTTCGACCACGCGAACTTCCTCTGGAAGCTCCTGGATCTCTTCTGGCTTCTCTTCTTCGTAGGGAACCTCTTCAACGGTAACGGTAGTCTCGGGTACCTTGTCGTCCTCCTCGACGGTTTCGATCTTGGTGACTTCTTGTTTGTCTCCCTTGACCTTCTTGATTACGCGAGTGCGGATCTTCTTCTTCTTAGGTTTGCCTTCCTCAGAGATGGTTTCGACCACGCGAACTTCCTCTGGAAGCTCCTGGATCTCTTCGGGTTTCTCTTCTTCGTAGGGAACCTCTTCAACGGTAACGGTAGTCTCGGGTACCTTGTCGTCCTCCTCGACGGTTTCGATCTTGGTGACTTCTTGTTTGTCTCCCTTGACCTTCTTGATTACGCGAGTGCGGATCTTCTTCTTCTTGGGTTTGCCCTCTTCAGAGATGGTTTCGACCACGCGAACTTCCTCTGGAAGCTCCTGGATCTCCTCGGGTTTCCCCTCTTCGTAGGGAACCTCCTCAACAGTGACAGTAGTCTCGGAAGGTTTGTCATCCTCCTCGACGGTTTGGATCTTGGTGACTTCTTGTTTGTCTCCCTTGACCTTCTTGATTACGCGAGTGCGGATCTTCTTCTTCTTGGGTTTGCCGTCTTCAGAGATGGTTTCGACCACGCGAACTTCCTCTGGAAGCTCCTGGATCTCCTCGGGTTTCCCCTCTTCGTAGGGAACCTCCTCAACAGTGACAGTAGTCTCGGAAGGTTTGTCATCCTCCTCGACGGTTTGGATCTTGGTGACTTCTTGTTTGTCTCCCTTGACCTTCTTGATTACGCGAGTGCGGATCTTCTTTTTCTTGGGCTTGCCCTCTTCAGAGATGGTTTCGACCACGCGAACTTCCTCTGGAAGCTCCTGGATCTCCTCGGGTTTCTCTTCTTCGTAAGGAACCTCTTCAACGGTGACGGTAGTCTCCGAAGGCTTGTCGTCCTCCTCGACGGTTTCGATCTTGGTGACTTCTTGTTTGTCTCCTTTGACTTTCTTAATGATGCGAGTGCGGATCTTCTTCTTCTTGACTTTTCCGTCGTCCGCAATTTCCTCGATGACTTGCAGAGTTTCGGGGGTTTCCGTGATTGCGGTTTCGTTAGTTTCTTGTTTGTGTTTGGGTGTCTTTTGTGGTGTGGTGTGTGGTGTGTCTGTGGTTTGTTTTGTATCTGTGTAAAAAAGTGTGCGTTTAATATAAAGTTCTGTTTGGAGAATGTGGTGGGTTGTTTGCTTTGTTCTGTGTAATATGTGCTTGTGCTTTGGTTCTGGAGGGTCGAGGGGTGGGTGTAATGGAAGTAATACGCCTTTTTTTGCTGAACTCCTTAGACTTAACTTAATTGGATACTTACCCACAGGTGATGTTACCGTTTTAACTTTAAAAATCTCTTGTGTAAGACTCTCCTCTAACAGTTTCTGTGTGTGGTCTTCATCTTTCGATGTGTAAATTGTGGCTTGTGACTCGTTTGTTTTTGAAAGTGCTACAGTTTGTGTTACCATTTCGGGGAGTGCAGTTCTAGGCATTGATTTCGGGAGGAGGAGATCAGAGGTATGCTCCGATACAAATTGTGTTGTTTGTAAAGCATTTTTTAGGGTATCCTCGACCAGTGTTGGGTGTATCTGCTCCCCAGTGAGTGTGACGTTCAGACTCGTTGCTGAGGCTGTGTTGAATATGTCTGGTTGTTCTGTTGTGGCTATGGATGTGGTGTTTTCTCTTATACGTATACTTGCGTTCTGTGGCTGTATGTGTTGTTCCTCACTATCTAACAGATTGACATTCTCTTGTGGAATTGTTTGCTCATTCAGATACGTACTCTGTGTAGCAATCGAAGGAAGCGCTTGCTTTTCATCTATTTGAGGGCTTGAGATCGTCTCTCGAATGGTTCCCTTCTCATGTAGCACACTGGTCATGGCTGCCACCCTTGCATCCGCTGGTGAAAGCTTTGCCTGTTCCCTAGACGGAGTTCCTTCCAGCAAAGTGCTCATAACTTCACAAGGAAGCTGCTCGCTTTGAACAATGTTTTTGTGTGGCACAGTTTCGGGTGTTGCTTTTGCCTCCAGGGCCTTCTCAGTCGGAATGCGACCCAAGGACGGCATCACAGATACCTCTTCCACCACCGAAACCTTCAATTCAGAAATGACAGTGGTATCCGTTGATGGAAGTGCACGAATTGGCTTAAACTCGCCATGTCCCTCGATATTCTCGTAAACATTTACGGTAGAGCTTTCGACGGGCTTGAGGAGCGTTGCCACAGAACTGGGCTTTGTGCGGATTTGATCGCCGTGCTCTATGACCATTTCTGGCGACTGTTCGTAGGTCTGTTGTTCGGCCACACTGGCAGTCTCATGTGGCGCCTGGCGGGTGAGTTGCGCCTTACCCTCGTCTGGCTTTTGCAGGTCATACGATTCCTGGATTGAACTGATGCCCAGAACCTCTTCGGCTACCAGCGATTTTTTCAGTTCAACGTCCGATACACGCGCGGTGTCCCCATCGCGAATGGGTTCCAGGGAAAGATTTTCCTCCTTGAGCAGTGTTGATTGTATGGTTGTCACATGTGCACGATTGATGTCGGTGTCCTCTACGATCTTTAGGTATTGCCCATCTTGTTCCGATGTGTCCTTAATTTCCTTTGTGATTTCATACGTATTAACCTCTGTTATGGTGGTATGTACATTCGTTTCATCCGATTTTACCTTTGCTTGAACAAGGTTTTCGTATTCAAAAGCAGCTTCACTTGTCAGTTCGAGAGGTAATTGGGTCTCCACCATGGGCGATTGAGCGATGCTCTCGCTGGACGTAGGACTCACTTGGAATGTTGCAGGGCTTTTTGCAGGCTCTATTTGATTTACGTTTTCCATGGGAATCACTTGAGTGATGAGTGTCTCCCTCTGTGTTCCTTCAATGAAAGGCTTGCCGTACGATTCTTTTATGATCTCCTGCAGGTTCTCTTCCTTATCCATAATTGTATCATCGAATTGGACCTGGACCTTCCCGGAGTCCTCCCCAGTTACTAGATGCCTGTGTGCTTCTTGTGGCGCTGTGGTCTGCATATCTGGGATATGTTCCGAGGATTCCAGAGTCAGCACATCGGATGTTGTGTGGCCTTGGAGGAGATCTACCACAGGTTTTGCGGCAGCTTCTTGGGGCTTGAGAGCCTCCGTTGTAGACTCCTTTTGGAAGACACCCGGCTGGGTGCCCACAGATGTGGCCTTGAACATGACATCCATGGACTCGGCAGCACTTACGGGTGATACGTCTGAAGGTATCCAAAGATTCTCCGACTCTTCGATTCCCTGTATTTCGCTGACCGTTACCTCGTGCTGCGTGCCTTCATAGGTGGACTGTGCCACTCGCTCGTCTGTTGGGAGAGTAGGCAAGTCATCGACATCCTCTATAGTCTGTGTCCTCATGGTGACCGGTAGTCCAAGCTGTGATGATATCCCATCTTCTGTGGCCACAGCATAGGTTTGTTGAGGCGTTGCAAGCATTTTCTCTGCCTCCACAGTCTGTTGAAGATCTGTGGCATGAGTGTGCGCCAATTCGTGGGTGACTTGTGCTTGTTGCACGCTGCATTTATCTGTGGGACGATCCTCTCCCATGGATTCATAGACCGCTGTGGTATCTACCATTTTTGCATGTAGATTGGTGGCATCTTCTAATACTTTTGCCGTCTGTTTGGGTGTACTTTCCTCTCCCAGCACCTTCTCCGACTCCAGAACCCTCTGATCCTCGAGGATGATTGAGTGGCTTAGATTATCCTGCACTTTGAGGGCTGTTCGTTGATCTGTTGGCTTTTCTTCGAAAGGTTGCGTTCCATCCACGACAAGGCACTCGGTGACCATTGTATGCTCATGTGGAACAATAGACTGTTGGGGGCTTAAGGTCTCTGGATTTATGGAGTCCACAGATCTGGATACAGTATCGTATACTGTGGCCTCTGTGGATTTTGTTTCGGTTAAAACATCCATTCTGGGGGAGGCATGTTTATCCGGAACACTAAAGTCCTCTAGTTTTCCAGTGCTTTGGTTTTCCAGGACTCCCTCGGTGAGGGCTGCCTTCAGAAGCTCTGCAGAAACGGGCCTTGCCTGCTCTGTCTCTGGAGCGAGTACTCGCAGTTCTTCCTCATGCTCGAAGGTATCCTCCTGTCGAGCCGAGGCCAAGCCAGTGGTGGAGTCCAGGGCGATCTTCACGAGCTGTTCGCTTGGCTGTGGCACGCCTTCCAGTAACTCCTCCTTCTCCAGGACTTCTGTTTCACGCACATTTATCTCGTGGCAGCTTGCGATGATGGACTGCCCAGTGGCCGCATGAGGCATGAGGCTACTCAACTCTGTAACTTGATCCAAAGTACTGACACTCTCCAATAGCGGGGACTTCTGTGAGAATTCGTTGAGTTTTGGTTGAATCTGAACTTCCAGTGGGACATCTTTTTCCCTCAACTCCTGTGTCCTTTCGCTGACAATTGCTGTGGTGGTTTTTAAAGCTGAAGTTGTCTCCATGATTTCTATATCTGTCACGGAGGATTTCTGGTATTCAGGTGTGGCATAGTCCTGTAATCCCTCGAGTAGGGTGATTTCTTCCACCTTTGGCAATGTGATTTCTCCTATATTCAAGTGTGCCTGCTGTTTTGGCTGCCTCTGCTGGTCTTCGATGCCCTGCAACGATTCCATATGCTGCGATCTCTCGGTATTTGCCACCTGCAAGGCCCTAGCTGCACCAATGGCTGCAGATTGAACGGGATGTGGCTCTGCTGAAGGGATTTCCGTCTCCTGCTCTAGAGTCACGCACGTACTGGTCTCCAATTGTGGCAAGAGATCAAAGTGGGATTCGGTTTTCTGTTCCTGTGGCTGGACAGGCTTTGGTCGTGGCTGGAGGCTTTCCAAGGGTGACTGCTCCATGACATTGGTGCCGTATTGCTGCGGCATGCTGACATCTGCCCGGGCTGCCGTGGGTTTTCCTTCGTCTTGTTGCTGACCCGTGCTCTCCATGGGCATTATCTCCATTCCCTCTGCATGCCTATGATCCTGTGTGGTGGGATGGGCCTGCGTTTGTAGTTTTTGTGGCAGGGAATCTTCAAGATCGGTGCTCGTTTCACTGATCTGCACATTCGTTACCTCCAATGGCTGTTGGGTTTCGTCCATTAAGACGGTGCCACTCTTGAGTTCTGGCTGCAGTATCGCCTCCAGATAGCTGGTCCCTTCCATGAGATCGGGTTTAGATGCCACTCCAATGGGCATGGTGTCTACAACTTGAACGGCTGACACGGAACGTGTATCTGCCGGAGCAATATCCCCAGAAGTTTGTCCGGGATGAATTTCAAAGACTGTTGTAACTCTGAGATCCACAGGGATTATCTTTTCTACAGCAGACTGTTCAGTTTGAGGTGCATCCCGGGGGAATGCTTTCTCCTTCTCCGCCACCGTGTCCTGCTTGATCTCGAGCGCTGTTTGCTCTACTACATTCATTGTGGCGTCCACAAACTCAGGCACTACGGAAAGGAATTCCTCTTCTGTGTGAATCACAGTGGGAGCTGCTTGAACCTCTGCCACGAGCTCGCCATCAGAGATGTTGATCTTTCCCTGTCCCTTGGGGTGTTCCACATCCGGAACAGAACCCAAGGTGTCGTATAGAGCCTCCTGATTGCTCTCCGCAGTGCCGTACGCCTTGGTTAGCGTTTCCTTTGCGGGCTTTGTGATCTCCACATGGGGTTCTATCAAGAGTTCGGCCATCTCTACGAGATTCGTCTCTAGAGTTTCGCCAATTGTCAGGGCACCCGACTGTCCCAGAGTACCCTCAACGCTCTTCGGGGCCTCCTGTAAGCCCAAATCACTTGCCGCCTCCTCATTCGAAACGGTTTCTTGGGTTACAACATAGCGCTGGGACTCCATTTCCATGGTGGCTATTTTTTCATCTGTCCTAAATTCTGGGATTGGCTCTTCCAATGGACTCTGGGCATCTGCTGTGATGTTGAGCAATCCTTCAGTCAATACCAAATGTTGCATGGCCCTTGTGTCTGCCGCTCGTGGCTTGGTTTCGCTTTCTTTGACGGACTCAAAGGTTTCTGTTTCCTGAGTGACGAGGGGAACTTCTTCCGGCTTGAGACTGACATCGGCAATACCTTTTGTGGGCTGGCTTTCCAGGGGCATTGATTCTACACTCTCTAGGACCTCAGAGGCACTGGTACTCACTGACTTGTGCTCCAGAATTGTCCTTGAGGATGTCTCCTTGCGAATCTCCGCTGACTGTTTCAGTTCTCCCACAGAATGCTCTGGTTGGCATTCGCTTATGGCAAGACTTACATTTGCAGTTAGCTCTGGATAAATCTTCTCAGCTGTTGGCTTTATCGGAGCTACATCTTTTCCTAAAGTTTCTCTGATCGTTTCTTCGGTGATTAGGAGACTTTCCTGATCCAGGAAATGCGACTCTAAAGTCTCCTCCTTCGTGGACTTGCTCTGCTTGAGCTGCTCAATGCCCTCCAATATTTGCGGGTGCTCCTCTGTGAGCTCGTGCGACAACAGAATGTTGCCATGCGCCTGCTGTCCAACAGTTTTCATTGGCTGCAGATCGTCTATGGCCTCCTCTATGCTCGGAGATTCCACCAGCAGAGGACGCGACTCCTTGACCTTCCGCTGGGCCTTCACGCTCTTGGGGATCTTTGATGGCTTCAGTTCCTTGGGTGAAACCTCTCGTGCCTCTGTTTCGGTGACATCCACAGCATGCTGATGCCGCACTTCAATTTGTTCACTCAAATGAGTCTCTTGTGGTCTTGGCGAGTCCTGAGCCCCCACTTTTTCGAGTGGCACGCACTCCTCACTGATGGCCAACACCTTTTGGGGCAGTATATCGTCCTGCACTTTGGCTGGTTGCGGTTTCGGTGTCGAAAGCTCTGTGGTCTCTGCACTGGCAATTGTTTCGACCGTATCTCTGGGTAGATTTTGCATGGACAGTGTTTCGAATGGCAATGCAAGCTCCTTCACTTCCTCGAGTGTTTCTTCCTCTTGGATGGTGGGTGTGGTTTCTGCTTGTATCTGTATCTGTTGCTGTACCTCTTCCCGTATCTGAATTTGTTCTGTATGTTTCTTATGCTTTTTCTGCGTTTTCTTTTTCACAATTTGCTGTTCTGCTTCTGCTGACTGTATGTGCACTTGTTCTTGTTGTACGAGTATCTGTTCTTGTTGTATCTTTTCTTGTTGCTGTATGAACTGTTTATCCACTTTTGTGGTTGCTGTTTCTGTGAATGTAATGTTTATTAAACAATGACAATGTCTCGACCTCTCTACTAGTATTCGTGTGTGGTTGCTTGTGTGGCAATAACAACAAATGAGATTTCAAAGTTTGCAGAAAGCCAAGTCAAAAGCGTTCTATTCATCGATTAGTATCGGTAGTATACGGAGTATAGCCAGTGCCGCAAAGCCGTAAAATGAGTTGCACAGAAAACAAGAAATATTCTTACCTCATGTGGCAGGGGTGGGCATCATCTTGGGGGCATAGAAGCAGTTCTTCTGCGTGTACTCTCGTCATCGAATGAGCATTTGAAGAAGCAAAAGCATTATAGCATTATAGTGGGGATGAAAATCAATAGTTAAATCGCTTATATGGTATTTATAGCTGCAGCAAGATATATAAAGTATTTTTTTAGTGATGGTTGATTAGCTGTTAATGGGGGACACTACTGTTTCGCTTTTAAAGACTCTTTGGAATACTCTTTAGAATATACACATGATTTTTTGTTTGTTTCTTTTTTAATTGTTATATTTTTGTAAATTATTTTGGCTTTCAATGTCATAAATATTAATATTGTTGAGACTGTAGTTCATATGGTGGGATCGTGGTTGGTTGGTGGTATACATCGTTACTGGTGGTGGGATTTCGTTATATATATTGCGGGTTTGTTTGTTTGTTTGTTTTACAGATCGTCTGTGTTTATGTTCAAACCTTCTTCAACGATTATCGTTCGTTCCTCAATAAATGTTTCCTCTGCACGAGGGATATTTTTTTTTTGTGGGTTTCATGGGAGTTTTCATGGTTCACGCAAAGGTAAGTTTTTTTACAAAGCAGATTTGACATGTTAAAAAAAGAAAAATAAATATATTTACATTTTCTTATCGCGTCTACCAAAAGCTTTTGCGGCAAATACTCACCGATCTTGACATGCGTTATAGCCTCGTGACTTTCAATTATTTGCGATGTCTCTACTATTCTCTAGATTTCCGATTTCACGCAACCAAAAGAATACAAAAAAGTTTATAATCAATCATTTATCTCACCTAATCAGAGCACGCACTAAACCCTCAACCCTCACAGTTTTGCAATCCGAAAACTGCTTAGATATACATAGATATTATCTAAAAGAATTGAGGGTTATGTGCCAGCTCCGCTCCTATTGAATATCTCATTTGAAATGGAAAATATTTAAGCCCAATTCAAACACAGAAATGAAATTTTAAATAGAGAAACGAGAAACGACAAACGAGTAACAGAATCTCAAACCTCCTTTCCGCATATCTTCCAGTCCTGCGATATGAAATCCTCCCTAACAAACTTGCGTATGACAATCTCGATCGTGATCTCATATGTCTGTATCATGCGTATGAACGCCTTGAAGCCCACAGTGGCGGCCAGAATGGTTTCATCCTCGTTGGAGGATTCACTGAGGATTTGGCTGATCAACTCCTCGTGTCCCTCGCGCTCGACCAGCTGCACCAGAGCGGCCTGAGACTCGGGTTTCTTCAGGGATATGAAGATATTCTGCTCATACATGTACGTGATCTCATAGTGAGTGCAGCCGTAGCGCAGGAGAAGGCCGATTGTGGCAAGATCTCGGAGGGCTGCCTCGCCAGAGGCGCCAAAGGATACGGCCTCAATAGACTCGAGCAGCCACTGGACTTCTTCGTGCTGCGATATCACGTGAATGTCCTTGATGGTGATCGTCTTTTGGGTGATTTTTGTGCGTATCAGCTCGACGGTTTTTGTCAGTTCAATCGTTTTACTGGATGTGTATTTGGTTTCTTCTTTGGCAGACTTTTCTTCTTTGACTTCTTCTTTGACCTCTTCTTTGATTACTTCTTCGATCTCTTCTTCGATTTCTTCTTCGGATTCTTCTATAATTTGACTTCTGCGTATCTCTGCATCTGCAACCTTTCGATCCTTGACCTCCATCACCTCGGAAACCTCACTCTTCTCTACCAGGATAGAGACAGGTTGTTTCACCTTGTAGACATTCATGGTCGTTGTGGCCGCAGGGACTATACGTATCTCGGTCTTTTGCACTGCCGAAGAAGCACCCGTTCGCTTGACCATTGAGGAGGTCTTCTTGCCACCAGCCTTCTTTCTGACGACCTTCTTGGTCTCGATGAGCTCTTCTTCCACGTTGGATGTGGACGATATTTCGAACTTCGCCCGCGACATTGTCATGCCAATCTCGTTGATTAGCTTGCAGTTGTAGTAGCCGCAGTCCTCTTGAGTGGTCTTGATGATCTCTAACGAGGCCTCGTGCTCCTCGACTACCATGCGATACTTTTCGGAGGCCCTAAGCTGTACATTGTTGAAATACCATTGAATATCTACAGAGAGAGTGTGACTGTCAGCGCCCCTGCGGAGAGAACTCTATCGGATCGTCGCATACTGTACCTGGCACTGGATTGCCCGCAAACTGTATGCGGAACTTTGCCGTCTCCCCCAAGGCACAGCGGCTGTCCCGCATTTCGTTTAGTAGCGATGGCGAGCATTTAGCAGCTAAAAAGCGAGACATAATCTATGGATTAGACTACTACAGATTGTATCTAAAAAGCAATGCAATGCAATGGATGGAATGGCATGGAATAGTTGATTGTTTGTATCTTTCCCGTGCTAGTGTACTTACATTTACTGATTGTCTGTTTCTGTTGTCTCAAACAAATATATATGGAACACAAAACACGGTATTAATGTGTGTGTGTGGCATGCAACAAGTTTTTTTGCAAGCAGCGTTCTGAAGGGGAATGTTATACGAATTTCTTTGGTTTCAGATAGAACACTTTTTTGGATATTTTGTTAGTTAGTTTTTGGTATAAATTTGGAATAAAATGTGAGAAATCGGAACAGGAACATGGAACCAATTGTACGATGTATTACTTGCAGATGATAGATACACAGCTACAGATTGTAGTACTGTGTAGTACTGTAAGAGATACATTTTTGGATATACGAAAAGATAGATTATACTAAAGAAAAAAAAAATAGGCGTTTACTAAATTTAAAAGTTCAGATGGGGTTTCAGATGGGGTTTCAGGTGGGGTTTCAGGTGGGGGTGGGGGGACAAGCCTTAGAGCTGTAGGAGCCACAAATATCTTTGTGTGTGTGTACTTTACACTGGGACAAATAGACAAGACAATAGACAGAGATAGATATAGAAGACAGACGAGATAGAAGACATTGGACAAGAATATTTTGTGGTTGTTGTTGTTGTTTTTTGTGGTTTTAAGACAAAATTACAGACAAAAGACAGGAATTTGTTTGTTGTTTGGTGTGTTTTTGTTTGGAGAAACACGAAAGATTAAGAAAACACATATACACATAACAGTGGAACAAAAGAGACAGAGAGAGAGATAGAGAGAGAGAGCGGCTGAAAGAGAGAGATACATACCTTTGAGTGCCACCTGCATTTCCTCCATCTGTGTGACCCATTCCGGTTTGCGATAGTCCTTGGATCCAACGATGCCTTTGATTTTACACATACATGAGATATAGATATGGGAGATATGGATTATTCAATATATATAGCGAAACGCACACAAAAAGATACATTTTGGCTGCAAAAGATTCGTTTTATCTTAAACTAAGTCAAGTGTTGTGTGTGCCTCATAAAATGTGTATTTTTTGGGGATAAAAAGGGGAAGGATTGGGGGGATTAAGGACTTTTGCGCTGCTACAACCTGTAAAAGAGTTTTAACTAACAAAATTTCATAAAAATATAGAGAATATACACTTATAGATAGCCTATAGATGGAACCTAGAAAGAATAGAATAGAATATGTAGATAGTACCTTCCACTGAGAACAAAGCCGTTGTCACTGCCACGCCCAATGGATTGTAAGCCTCAAAACTAATGGTGCCCCAATCATCGGGATACACATTATTTATCACCAGCACCGATGTGCCATCGTCGAAATTCTCAATTTGGTATTCCTCGGAGGCAAATATCTGCTCGTCGTCGCGCAGCCATTTCACCTTGGGCTTGGGTCGCCCAATGACCTTCACCTCCAGCTTGGGCTGTTCGCCCTCTTTGGGTTCGATTTTCTCAGGTAGTTTCTTAATGATTTTCGGTGCTTGTTCGTCGATTGAGAGGGTCTACAGAAAAGGGGGGAATATGGATTGATCTCTCGCTCTTTCTCGCACTCTGAATAAGAGAACACCCAGAGCGGGTGCTGGGTGCTGGGTTCTTACTCTATCAAGTAGATCCTCCTCAGATCCTGTGAGTCCAGTGATTTCAGAATCGGGGATATATTCAAATGCTAAAAGATACATACAGTCGAAAGAGCATTATCCACAAGGAATTTGTCCGAATGCAAAACAGAAACGAGGAAAACGAGGAAAACCAAGAAACGAGGAAGAATTATTTACAAAAGAAATTGGTAGCGGGTTTCCCGCAGTAGAGAAAGTAGAGAGAACAGCACATGCAGGAGGAGAGGAGGGTGATTATTGGGAGAGGAAAACACCTATCAGTATCTAAGTATCTTTTGGGGATTTTGGGGGATGCATTGTAGTGTGTGCGTGTGTGTATCTGTTGAGACAGTGCAGCAGCAGCTACTTTCACTACTTTCTTCTGGTTATAGAACGAACGCTTAGATGATGATGTTGCTCAAAAGTACCTTGAATTTTAACGTTCGTCTTGGTCACACTCTTGCCAATCTTATTGCTGGCCACGGCCTTGTACTGGCCCTCGTTTTCGGGGAACACTTCGGTAATCTGCAGCTGGCAATTGCCTTGCAAGTCCTGCGATATCGTAGTTTCCTTCGTCTCCGTTATCTTCTCCTCGTTATGATACCATTCGACCTTGGGCGTGGGCTTGCCCCGCACCTGGCAATGCAGCAGCAGCGCCTCGCCGTCCATCACCTCGACGGGCTGCACGAGCTCCTCGGTGAAGCGTGGTGACTCAAACTCCACTGCCTCTTCTTGTGGCAGGGCCTCCAGAAGATTGACAGTCGCCGTCGACGTAACCGAACCACCCACATTCTCTGCCCGACACGTGAAGGGCCCGATGAACTTTCGCTGGAAGTCCTCAATCAGCAGAGTGGACTTGTTGGCCTGGCTAACGATGCGGCACTCGTTGGAGCTCTTCACCGGCTCATTGTGGACGAACCATTGGAAGGAGGACAGGGGCTCCGACTCCACAACAGCCTCCAGAATGGCCACCTCGTGCTCCCCAAAGTACTTGGGCTCCAGGGGCTGCACGAAACGTGGCGGCTGGATCTGCTGATCGGGTTTCGAGTCGGACACAACCACCGAACCTGAGGACTTGGCCTCCCCAACCTTGTTCTTGGCCCAAACCTCGTATTTGCCGGTGCGCTTGCGCGTCATATTGATGACCCTGATGATGGTTGTCGTCTCTGTGGTCTCCACAACAATTTCCTCGTTCTCCACGATCTCTCGGCCATTGCGCATCCACTTGATCTCGGGACGGGGCAGACCATCGTACTGGACCTCGAAGCGAAGCGTGCCTCCGGTGGGCACGACGACAGCATTCAAGGGAGTGACTGTGGGGGGTCTTAGGATCTCCTTGGGCTCCTGCTGGGCTTCGTCCAAGCGACTCATGATGTTAGCATTGCCAATGGCACGCCCGAACTGATTCTGTGCCTGCACCGAGTACGTGATGGCCTCATTGGGCGGCGGGTTGAACACCTCCAGAGCCACATCGCCCGTCTGCTGGTCGTGGAACATTTGGACGGTTTCGCTCGGCAGAACCTCCTCGATGCCGCGATACCACTTGACCTGTGGATGGGGTTTCCCGGCCACCTGACAGGTCACGGTGACCTTCAGCCTCTCGGGCTGCTTCTCTTCGGTGAACTCGATCTTAAGGGGTTTCGTGAACTGTGGCGCGACGCCTTGTTCTTTTTCTAAATGGGAAGTGGGTTTTCCAAATAATAAATATTTTGTGTGTGTTTGTAGGGGATAAAGTAGGGGAGGATTATATACACAAGGGGCTTGTGGATGGGACCATGGATCGGGGGTAGAATATATCTAAAATGTAGGCTAAAACTATGATAGGACTCACCCAAAATGATGTTTGTACGACTTGTGGCCACTCCTGCCTCGTTCTTGGCCTCACACGTGTAGACACCCACATCGCTGGGAGTGACCTTGGCGATCTTCAGCTGCGCCACCTGCTCCACCACCGTGATCTCGTACTTCTCCGAGGCAAAGAGCAGTATGTCGTTGAAGTACCAGTTGATCTCGGGAAAGGGAACCCCCTCCACCTTGCACTCCAGCACTGTGGGCTCCTCGGGCACGCATTGCCGCGGGCGCAGCTTCTCGGTGATGCGCGGGGGCTTAATTTCCTTCTTCTTTTTCTTGACGAGCTTCCGCTCCTGCCCAATCACCTCCGAAGTGGTGGTCTCCTGCTGGTTCTGTGTGAGCTGTTGGTCCTCGATGAGCTCTTCGTCGGCCACACGGTCGATGCCCTCCTGGATGCGCTTCTGGGTAATGAGCTCCAGCTCTGGCAGCGGCTGGCTGTCGTCCAAGACGACCCTGCGCTTCTCCTTCTTGATGATGTTCGAGGTGACCTTCATCTCGAGATCACGACGCACATCCTCCACATCCAGTTCGATCAGCTGTTCCGTGGTGATGAACTGTGGTCGCGTATCTTCAGTCTTTTTCAGTAGAGTGATGGTTTTCTGTGAGATCTCTTGGAATACTTCGTCCACCTTTTCGATTTCGGCGACAGCCGCTTCCAGCAGCTGCGGCTGTCCCTCGACGGAGGCCTGTTTCAGGCGCTTTGTGCGCTTCTTTTGGGCCTTTTGCTTCGCCTCCGCGGGGGTCTCCTCTGAGGGAATGACCTCCTCTTCGGGCAGGACATCCTCGGAGACGGCCACCACCTTGTCATCGTCCACGGGAAGGACCTCTTCGACCTCGTCTTCCTCGGCAATGGGCTCGGCAAATGGCTCGGCCATCTCCTCGGATACCTCATCCACCGAGGGCGTGGCTTTCTTCAGCTTGGGCTTCTTTTTCTTCTCCTTCTTGACCTTGGGCGCCGCATCGTCGGGAGCCTTGAAGGGTTCCAAGTCCAGTTCCTCCTCTTCGCTTTCCGGTTTCTCCTGAGGCACCAGCTGGGGCCCGGGAATGGCCTTTTCTGGCTGCTGTGGCGCCTCCGCTGGCCGCGAGGGTATGGGCTTCAGCTGCACTTCCTCGGGTTGCTCGGCGGGCAGTAGATGCCGCTTGCCCTTGGGCCATTGCTTCTCCTCGGGCACCTCCTCCACCGGCTTCTTCTTTTCACCTCGCTTCCATGGCACTTGGGGCTGCTCCTCCTCGATCTTGGGCTCCTTCTCGATGTCCAAGTGCTCCGCTTCTTCCAGCTGGGTGGGCTCTGCATCGGGAATCTCTGGCAGGTCCTCGTGCTTGGGCTTCTTGACCTTTTTGGTCTTGCGCTTCTCCTCCTGGATGAGTTCTTCCTCGACCTTTTCCACGTGTTGCAGGTCCACTTCTTCGAGTTTTACTTCTTCAGGTTTGATGGACTTCCTGGTGGTGGGCTTGAGACGCACTTCCTCGATGGTGGCCTCCTCCGGCAGCGGTTTCTTTGGTCGTGTGACACGCTTGAGAGCCACTTCTTCCACCTTTTCGATGATTTCTTGCTTTTGTGGTTTCGGTTTTGGGGCTGCCTTTGGTTCTACAGCCGGCTCCGTTTCTTCGATGGGTTGCTGTGCCTCTTCCTCTGACTGGGCTTCCGGCTCTTCGGGCTGCAGCTCTTCTTCCTCGAGTTCTTCGATGGGCTCTTCCTCTGGCTCTTCTGTGGCCTCTTCTGTGGCTGTCTTTGGCTTGGGCTTCTTCTTCTTCACCCGCTTCTTGGTTACATCCACAATTTGCTCCTCGGTGGTGATGATTCTCTCCGTTTCGATCTCTTCGGGCTGTGGGGTCTCCGGAGATACAACAGCAGTTCTTTTCAGCGGCTTCAAGGACACCTCCTCCACTTGTTCCTTCTCGGGGAGAGGCTGTTGCTTCCTTGGTGTCCGCTTGAGTTCCACCTTTTCCACTTGCTCGACAACTTCTTGGGGCTTTGGCTTTGGTTTCTTGGGTTCCTCTTCGGGGAGAAGTTCTTCAGTGATGTATTCCTGCACATCTGGTTTTTCAACCTCTTCTGCGGGTTGCTCCTCTTCGGTTTCTTGTTCTACCGCTACCTTCTTTTTGGGTTTCTTGATCTTCTTGAACTTTCTCTTTTCTTCAACGATCTCTGACTGTTCTTCGATGATCTCCTCTGGCTCTTCTGGGACTTCTTCTTCTTCGGCCTGTTCTTCTGTGATTTCGATCGTTTCTGCAGTCTTTTTCGGTTTCATGACCTTTTTCACCTTACGTTTTTCTTCGACAATTTCTTCTTGGACTTCCAGGATGTCTTCCTGTTCTTCCACGATCTCTTCGGGTTCTTCGATAGCCTCTTCTTCAGCAACCTCCTCTTCGGGAACTTCCTCTTCAGGAACCTCCTCTTCAGTCTTATCAACAATTTTCTTTGGTTTCTTGACCTTCTTGACCTTTTTCTTTTCTTCTACGATCTCTTCCTGCTCTTCCAGGATCTCGACCACCTCTTCTGGGATTTCCTCCTCTGGAATTTCCTCCACAATCTCTTCCTGAACCTCTTCTGGGGCCTTCGGCTTCTTGGTCTTCTTGATCTTGCGCTTTTCCAGGACTATGTCCACCTCCTCTTCCACAAGGACCTTCTCAACTTGTGCATCAACCTCATCGGGATGCTGCACTTCTTCCACGGACTCTTCTGGTTCTGGCTTCGGTGCTGCCTTGGGCTTCTTCTTGCCACGCTGCCACAAAACAGGCTGCGGCGTCTCCTCTACCTTGGGCTCTTCGGGCAGGACATCGACAGCCTCTTCGTAGGTTTTCACTGGTGCTTCTTCCAGCTTTTCCTCGACAACTTCTTGGGGCTTGGGCTGGGTCTTCTTTTTCTTGCCTCGTTCCCACAGTTGTGGCTGGGGCTGAGGTTCAACCTTTTGCTCCTCCTCGACCAGGGTATCGACTGCTACCTCGATCGTTTTGGGTGCTGCTTCCTCGACCACTTCCGCCTTTGGTGCTGGCTTCTTCTTGCCACGCTCCCACAGCACGGGCTGCAGCTGCGGCTCTGTGGGGACGACCTTTTCCTCCTCCAAAGTGTCGACTGCCACCTCCAGGGTTCTGGGTACCTCTTGCGCCACTATCTGCTCAGGCTTCTGCTTCTTGCCACGCTCCCACAGCACGGGCTGTGGTTGTGCCTCCACTTGGGGCACAGGCTCATCTTCGGGCAGCTCATCCGTAGCCTCTTCGTAGGCCTTTTGGGCCGGCTGCTGCTCCACCACCTGTTGCACGGGCCTGGTGCTCTTCAGGGGCTTCAACTGGAAGTCCTCCGCCTTTTCCGCTGGCTTGGGCCGGGGTCTGGGCGTTGGCTTCAGCTGCACCTGCTCCACCTTTTGCTCGGGTTCCCGTGGGGGAATCACCCGGCGAACGGCTGTCTTTTTGGTCTCCTCCACAATCTGTTGCTGTTGCAGCACCTGGGAGGTCTGTTGCAGCACCTCTTGAGAGGTCACTTGAGAGGTCTCTTGCAACACCTCTTGAGTGGTCACCTGCTCCTGTTGGACCTTCTTCTTGCCACGTTCCCATAGGACAGGCACCGGTTCGGGCTGTTGCTCTTGCACGGGCAGGGGCTCCTGCAACACGTCGTGCAACTCCTCGTAGGTTTGGGCGGCAGGCTTCTGTTTCTTGCCACGTTCCCACAGCACAGGCTGCTGTTGTGGCTGTGCTACAGGCAGAGGTTCCGGCAGGACGTCGTGCATTTCCTCGTAGGTTTTTGGTTTCTCCACGAACTGCTGCTGCTGCTGGACGGGTACCTGGGGCTGTGGCTGTGCCTGTTCCGGCTTCTTCCTGCCACGATCCCACAGGACGGGCTGTTGTTGCAGCAACTGCTGCTCCTGTGTGTCTTGACGCTCCTGCAAGTGCATGAGCGAGGAGTCCTCCACTTGGATGAACTTCTGGGGCTCCCGTGGCTGGCGCCAGTCGAAGGCCTCCTGCTGGGTCCGCTGGTTGATGATCTTCTGGTGCTCGTACTGCTCGAGGCTCATCATCTGCGAGTCCTCGATCTGCACGAATTGCTGGCGCTGGGCCTCCTCGATGAGGCTCTGCTGCTGGACCAGTCTCTGGCGATCGCTTGCCTGCGAAATGGTGTCCTCCACGGAGGTGAGGGGCTGCAGCTGGGGCCGCTGCTGCTGCTGACGCCAGTTGACAGCCTGCTGCTCGCGGATCAGACGCTGCGCCTCCAGTTTCTCCCGCTCGGACACGTGCATGATGTTCACATCTTCGGTGGTGATGAACTGCTGCTTGTAGATGCCTGACTGATCCTCCTCGTACCGCTGGAGGTCCTCGCGTTGGACCATCTTCGAGATGGAGCCCTTGGAGCTCTCATCAATGGTGAGGAGAACCTCCTCCGCGATGGCCTGCTGTGCCTGCAGGTGCTTCAGTTCCACTTCCTCGATCTTGAACTTGTCAATCTGCTTGGTCACACGCTGCACGCTCTTCAGCTGCTGCCGCATCTCCTTCCAGGGTATGAGATCCTTGTTGTTCTGCTGCTGGGTGATCAGCTTATCGATCTGGTCCGTCATCTCCATGATCTCCACGCTCTCCATGCTCTTTAGCCGCTGGATCTCCCTGGTGCGCTGCTCCTGTTCCACTTGAGCCTGCTGCGGCAGTGGCTCCTCCGTCTCGATGGCTCCCTCCAGGGGCCGCAGGTAGACCTCATCGATGTCGAACTTATTGAGCTGCTCCGACACGCTCTCCACCTGCTTGAGCTTCTCCCGCATGGTGATCCATGGCACTGCCTCCTTCTCCGTCTTGCCGGCAATGATCTGCTCCAGCGTGGCGCCCAGACTCATGATGCCCTGGTCCCGCTCCGTCTTGATGGACTTGAGCACCACTGTGGCTGCCTCTAGCTTCGGCGTGGGCTTCTTCTTCTCAATGGGCGTGGCCTTCAGGCTGATGGTCTCCTCAGTCCAGGACTTCACGGGCTCCGGCTTGAAGCCAGGCAGGAAGACACCCTTGTCCAGAGAGCGTCCACGATTCGGCCGCGAGGCCTTGCGCCAGGGTATCACCTTTGTGGCAGGTTGCAGGGACTTGCTCCGCACTTTGGGTTTCTTGGTGCGGGATCTTCCCTCGTGCCCATTGACCCCTAGATACTGGCCAAACTGTTGTTGTCCTGGCTGCTGTTGTCCTGGTTGCCTGGGCGAATCGGGGGCACCGTCCTCCCGGCCAGAGGATGAGGACTCATCTTCGGCGGAATCAATTGTGCGCAATTGAAAGGCCGAGATACGTCGCTCTAAACGAAGCGTGGAAACGGGATCTTTAATAAAAAGAATCTCTCTACACAAATATGGGAAGGACAACCAGAGTTCGAGGGGGGGACGGGAGGGACTTACCTTTGGCTAAGCAGAAAATATGTATATATAAAAATAAATCATATGCAAAACAATGAACTTGAAACATACATAAATATTGTAGGTATATTTTTAGTGGATTTATAGACAGAGGAGCAGATGAGCAGAGCAGATGAAACCGAAAACTCAGCCACCCACCCACTTAAAGTCCCCGCAGCCTCCGATTCAATGACCCTGAATATTCCGCATAAATACACTCGGAGAAAAAAAGCCCTGAGCAGCGAATGGGATTTGAAAATGTATGCCATTTTTCTCCGAGTGTATGGGATGGTGGGCCCAGAGGGACCTCTAGGTCATAGCTAAGTCTCTGCGGCTTCGGCATACATATTTTAGCTAATTGGCATTGATAAAAATAGTCGAAAACAGTCAGTCACATAGTCAGAGGTCTCTTCATTGGCGAGGTGACATTATGGTTTATCTATGGGTCCCATGAATCATTAATCGGGCATGACGGAGCATCGGTCCTACACTTGGCTGGTGCGATGATTAAAACTGCATTAACCTGCACCCAAGTCCTACATCACATTCTGTGGCACATTGTCATGACAAAACGAAATGTCTTTGCGACTCATCATCATTACGACGATCATTAAATGGCTGCCGCGGCCGCTGCCGCTGCCATATGGATGTGTGGTGTGGCCTCTGTGTGGCAAGTACAATTGAGAGCAAACAATTCGAAATGTGTTGTTGGCTCCAAAAATAGACATCTGATTAGTGGCGGCTACGTCACCAGGTGGGGCTCTGGCTCTATACAGCGGCCACAGACAGATTTATGGGCGGGGTGTGTCTGCCTGCTGCTGCGGCTGCTGCTGCTGCGCTCGCTCGCGGCAGCAGCGTACTGCACAGATCCATATGAGAACTCGCTTCTCATTCCGTTATAGACAACAAGCGGGTAATGTTCTAACCGAAAAATGGAGCAGACTAAAAAGCATTACCTGTGTGATTTTTACCTGTGATTGGCTGATTGATGGCATGCATGCAACAGCGGTGGCAACAGCAACGGTAGCAACAGTAGCAGTGTGTGGCAGTGTGTGTGTGGAGTGGAGTGGCAGGGAGCAGGAGTTATCAAAAACAAAGTTTTTTCTTCAAATTAATGCATTTTGCTTGAGTTTATTTATAGACGCGATCAGATTCGGTTTTTAAGTATTAAATACATGATAAAAAATACAATTAAAAAACAAAAAAAAACAGTGTATAGTGGATCGATTAATCGATAAATGATAGACATAGAAATACAATTACAGATCGGAAATCGGAAATCGTATCGGTACTTAAAAACAAAAAGAGTCGCATGAGTTTTTATGATTAATTTTTTAGTAAAGCTCACAAGCGGCGAATAATTTTCATCTTTTTTGGACACAATTTTGGAATTCATTTACAACAAATGATTGATGATTGAAGGTGTGTGATTGACGAAACAAAATGGAAAACGAAATTAGTAAAGAAGAAGAAGCGGTAATAAAAAATGAATAATAAAATCTCATGCAACATCACTACAAAAATAAATAAATTTTAAATTAAAATATAAACAATACATAAATCATTATCATCATCATCGTCAACATTCGATGTGAGGATATACACAGATATAAACATATTTGGAAGGACTGTACTGTCGGTGAATACACTGAAGGATCGTACGTTTGGGTTGTGTTTTGGTAAGAGTTTGGATCGTGAAGAAGTATTTTAGAGCGCATCTTGAACCTGTCTAACATGAGATTACTTTTGCAGCATCGAACAGAGAGGAGCATCGTTGAGCATCTTTGGGCCTGGCAGCTAAATATATCTAAGGCGGGGGCAAGTCATGATTCATCTATAGAGGATAGAGGTGCCTCCCTATAGGTTGCCTCCGATGAGTGAACAGCCGTAACTGATTAATCTAATTAAATTCATTTCTGCACCATAAACAGAATCATCAATTCATGTTCCTGTCTAATGAGTAAATGGCCAACTGCTGTTGTTGGCCAACATCTCTTTTGGCCCCCCCTGGGGATCACTTTTGGGTAATTTATTTAATTTAATTCTGTATTTTCTCTCCCCACAGAACCCGCAGAACTATAGAAATTTCTTTCGTTTTTTGTGTGCCTTTTTTATTGAGAATAAATTTCAAGATTTACTTGAAGCGAAAAGCGGAAAATACATAAAATGTTTTTCATTTGTTTGCCAGATATCCAGAGACCAGACAGCGGTTGGACCCAAAAATAGACCTCCGCCAGCACGAACAGCACGGGGATTTTTTTAACGCTAATGCTAATCTATTGGAAATTAGTTTTCTCGAAGGCACAAAGCAAAACATTCTCCAAAACGAAAATTGAAAATAGAACAAATTGAGGAAAAGTACATATAGAAGAATATCTAGAGGTTCATTCGAATGGCTGATGAAAGGCCCATGGATTTCGATATTTGTGTTCTAGTTTTCGCTTTCTGTGTGTGTGTATCTGGCAGATACAAGATACCAGAAACAGAACGAGCAGAACGAGCTACAGCAGAGCTGTGTGTGCGCTAGATGTGTCATCCATAATATTTTATGCTAATATTCACATGAAAATATAACAACTTTCACGCTCGAGCGGAGGCGGTTGAAATGTGCGTTTGGTTTGCACACGGCCCCAAGAACACTACACACTACACACACTCATGATGATTGTGGGGAGATACTCTATATATAGTATCTTTTGGGAAAACTGAAGAGAATATTATATACGTTATGTATACATATGTGTATGTACGAGCGAGTATTCTTAAAGTGGCCTGCCTTCTGCGAGTATTCGGACTGTACATAAGCTGGGCTGCCTTATTTATAAAACGACTCATCGGGGGGCCTAGTAGAGCTCTATCTAACTGTACATGAATATTCTCGTTTGAGTCATTTTCAATTTCACTCGAAAATTTTCAATTTTCTATTTGAAATTCGAAATTTGTGGGTTGTTTTTCTGCTGCTGCTGCCAGAAAGATGCCTCTCGAATAAATGTTCTATAAATATTTATGGGTTTTGCAAAATACTTGTAATTATTTTTATTATTTTTTCAATTAAAATTGTTCTTTAATTTCTTTCATTTTTTTGTTGCGATTTTTTCTTTTTGTTCTTTGGTTAATTGTTTTGCCTGTTAAACATTGTATATATTTTTTTGCAAAAAAATTGTTAGTAAAAAAAAAAGAAAACTCGTTCGTTCGGAAAAAGTTTCGACAAAGTTTTAGAAGAGAAATCTGCCAGAGGTTCTTCGCTTTCAAATATTCTTCACTCTCAAACTTTTACGACTAGTAGTTGATCGATATCGATAATTATCGATACACCAATGGGTTTTAGGATCGTACGAGCAGTAAAGTAATTCTTGGTTATATGGGGATTCGTTGCGTCAGTTTTTTCGGTCAGTATATTCTGTATTTCCATTACTGAAAGTATTTCTCAGTATTTCCTAGTATTTTTTGAGCATTCTTTGGAGTTGATTGTTTTCTGTTGGTAGTTTGATTTTTTGTTGATAGTTTTTTTTGATTTTTTTTGTTTTTGTTGTTGAACACTTTTCGCTTACGTTTGGTTTTGTGTTTGATTGGTATTTTTGTCGAACTCTGGTTTCGGTTTCGGTTTTGGCTTAGTTTTTATGTTTAATCCTTACTTTTAACAGTCAGTTTGGCTGAGGACTCGACCTGGCCGGTGGACGAAGTCACACGTACTGTAAAGATGCCCGAATCCTCCTCGTAGGTGGTTCCAATCAAAAGCACAGCGCTGTTGCCATCAAAGATCATCTGAAATTACCCCCAAAAGTAATATTAATTTCAAGATTTTAACATTCGGAGCCCTAAAAACTTGAAATATCTTTCGTTTCACTGTGGAGTGAAGCACCCACCTGGAAGTCTGGGGTCTCGGGGATCAGCTGTCCCTCGCGGAACCACTGAACACTGGTGGCCTTCACCTTGCCCGTCACCGTCGTCTTGAACTGGGCGGGCATGCCCTCCGTGACGGAGACATCCTTCAGGGCCGTGATGGTGGGCGGGGCATCCAGATTCTCGATGGGACGCACCTTCAGCTGGGCGCTGGTCTGGATGCTGCCCAGCTTGTTCTCGGCCACACACTTGTAGGTGCCCTCGTCCTCGGGGAACGCCTCCGAGATGATCAGCTGGTAGTACTCGCCCTGGCGCGACATTTGGAAGTAGCGCGAGGGCTTCACGAAGTTCTCGCCTCGCATCCAGCGGGCCGTGGGCGTGGGCTTGCCGTCCACGCGGCAGCGGAAGATCACCTTGCTGCCCTCCTCGACGGACTGGCTCTTCAGCTGCTCCACAATGTGGGGGGCCTTCTCGCTGCCGGGTGTCGTGGGCTTCTCCGGCTTGGTGGGCGACTGGACAACGCAATCGCCGTCGCAACGCGCCTCTCCGGCGGAGTTGACGGCCACGCACTCGTAGCGACCAGAGTCCTCGGCGAAGGGTTCGATGATCAGCAGGGTGTGGATGCTGTCCTCCTCGAGCATCTTGAACTTGATGCTCGGATGGATCTTCATGCCGTTCTTCAGCCAGTAGACATCCATGGGCTTGGTGCCGGTGACCTTCGCATCGAAGCGCGCCAGCTGGCCGGTGGCCACGGTGGTGCTCTGAATGGTGGTGACAAAGCTCGGGGGCTGGATGCCGCCCTTGCCGGCACGACGACGCTCCTCCACCACGAGGTTGGCACTGCACTTGGCGGTGCCGCCGCGGTTCTCCGCTACGCACGAAAAGACGGCCGAATCCTCGACGAACACCTGGCGGATGATCAGAATCGACTTGCCGCTGAACGTGTGGATCTGCAGGTCGGGCGAGTTCTGGATGGGGAAGCTCTCGCGGTACCATTTCACCGTCGGATTGGGCTCCCCGTCGAACTCCACCTCGAACTTGGCCTGTTCGTTCTCGAACACGCGGCAGGGTTGGATCTTCTTGGTGAACACCGGGGCCTTGGCGGGCTTCACGGGTCCCTTAACGACGCGCTCCTGAATGGTGCCCTTGTGCTCCACTTCGGTGGTCTCCGTGGCGGTGATCTTGCGGGTGATCTCCAAGTCACCTTGGATCTCCTTCTGCACTTGCTGTTGCTTGTTCATGTGCACCTCACGGCCATGAACAGACGACTCCGAGGGCTCAGCGGTGCCCTTGGGCGGGGCGGGCTTCACTTGAGTGGTGCTTGTTTGCTCTTGACTAAAAATTGGCGAAAGGAACAGGCTCTATTGTGGGACTTTCTTTGGGGATCGATCTTGTGGTGTACTTACAGGTTCTCTTCGTAGGAGTGGGCCATGCCCTTGGCCGCTGAACTGCTGACCACCTTCTCGCCGGGAATGGCATACTGATGATTGTCCCTCCTCAGGTTGGTCTCCTTTAGGAGCTGCTCCACCTCGAGGCTCTGCAGCTTGTTGTAGTACTCCTCGCTCTTCTTGGCCTTGACGTTCTGCTGCCAGTCGGGTGTCTGGGGCTTGTACTGCTTTGGCTTCAGATGCTCCACGCCCTTGAGCGTGTGGGCACTCTGCTCGGACAAGTATTGCTTACGCTCATCGAACACCTTCTCCAGTTCGTTGTCCTGGCGCTCCTTCTGGTAGGCGGCTAGCTCGTAGTCATACCAGGCTGTGCATTCGAAAGGGGAGCAAATGTTCGGGGATCAATTGGGGGCTCACACATAAAGGTAGAACAGGCTGGAGGTTGTTTAGACACAACATCATGCTTGTACAGGGATGATACGAGTTAGTATATAATATTGAAGACTTATAGTACATAGATGAGGCATAGCACCCACTCATTCTCTTCGTTAAATGCCATTGCATCATCTTTGTAGTTCTATAAATCTTTGACCAAACATCTCATGCCTTAGATCTAAAGGTTTAGTCACTTGGAAATCGATTTAGTACAAAGAATATATGATTATTGGATTAGTTTACTTTTTAGAGGTCTACTAGCTCCTTTTTTGATCTCAACAAATGATAGAGAAAGAGAGAGGGGGTAGGGAGATAGAGAGAGAGATAGGGATAGATACAGATACAGAGATTGAATGACAAGCGGATGATGACCACAGATTTAAGAACAGACACACGAAGAAGAAAAACTAGCAAAACCACACCATATTACCCATGGCTCCAAATGGCAATACTTAGAGCGAGAGACACAGACAGAGTGAGAGAGATGGAGAGTAGTCCATTCTGGGTCCTCTGGGGCGGGCTTCTTCCTTCGAAAAGCGCTCTCCTACAATAGGATCCGATCTCTTGGGATTGGAGGGAATTACAGGGGTGGCTTGAGGGATTCTTGAGGGATCTTTTCGGGAATCTTTTTGTGGATTGTTTCTCTAAATTGTTTTCTACTTTAAAACGCGGGTGCAGCTACGGGTCTATGTATCTGGGTATCTCTTGTGGCATGTTGTAATGTATCATATTTACAAATGAGTTTTTCATGTGAGTCTTTTTTATGTGTGCGTGTGTTTTTCTACTGCATTTTCTTTGTAAAGTTTGTTAAGTTCTAGATAGCTTTTACCATAAATCTGAATAGTTCAAAGTGTGTTTGAGTCTTGCACTTACGGCGCGGGGAGTTCTTCAGGACATTGCGGTAATCGTCAGAGCGTGAGACGACCTTCAGCTCGGTCTGGGTGATGGATTCACCCACGGAATTGCGGGCAATGACCTCCACCTTGCCAGTGTCGTATTGACGGGTCTTCGGGATATCCAGATGGAACATGCCGTCGTTGGTGAGCTTATAGCGAGAGCCCTACACAGCACAAAAGAGGGTTTCATTGGGCATACAGATCTCTCAAGGATAACTCTCATACGTACATGGACCACGGTGTGGCCATTGACCAGCCACATGACCCTGGGACGCGGATGTCCAGTGACACGGACACAGAATCTGGCGGGCTCGCCTTCCTCCACGGTCTGGGGTTCGATTTTGCTGACAAACACAGGCTTTGATCGGGGCTTTGCATCGGGGTCAGCCTCCTCAGGGACACTAAACCAGGGATACATGTCCTTAGAGTTCATTTCTGGGGTGGGGATATCCCTTTGGGAATACTTACACCTGCCATGAGGCCTCCATCTCACGAATGCGATCAATGCTCTGCATATGAGCAGGCAGCTGCGAGTCGTAGACAATGCCCGGCTTGCCAGAGACCTTGATGAAGGCTCGGGTCTCGTCCTTTCCATACAAATTGGTGGCGCGGCAGACGTACTCGCCCGAATCCTCGGGATACACCCAGCCAAAGTTCATGGCCACATAACCGAAATCGTAAATGGGTTGGAAGCGATTCTCTATAGAGGGAGAGGATTGATCTTTTAGAAAGGGTTTCAAGGGGAGCACAAGCATTGGTACTTACTGTACAGCAGAGGCTTGCCATTGAAGAACCATTCGACCTTCATGTTGGGATCACCCACTGGCGCCAATTGGCATTCGAATTTCGTGACAGCCATCTCCGTGAGCGTCAGCTGCTCCTTGATTTGGGTCACGAATCTCGGCGGCTGCTTGCGGTCCGGATCGAACAGATCGTCTTCCGTGAGATGCACTTCCGAAGTGTACTTCTTGATGGTGGCCTCCATTTGGGTGAGGGCATCGGAGCGCTTCATGCCGCGGGGCACTTGGTTTTGCAACAAAATGGTGGGCAGTTCTAAGGGAAAGAAAAAGACAAATTAAATTGAAGAAGGCTTTAGGCTTTTGGCTTGTGGGCTTCAACTCACTTTTGCAGGACACGGTGGCTCTGGTGCGATCCTCGCCGTGATTGTTGATGGCACGGCACACGTACTCGCCGGAGTCCTCGCCATAGACGTACAGGATGTCCAGGGAGACGAAGCCCATGTCGAAGATGTTCCTGTAGCGATGGCCCAAGGGCAAGGGCTTGCCATTGCGGTACCATTCCACGCGCAGGCTGGGATCCGTCTTGGGTTCCACCTGGCACTCGAAGCGCACCGCCTCGGCCTCCTCCACGGTGACGTTGGCGATCTGTGTGACAAACTGCGGCGGTCCGTACTCCTGTTCGACGACCTTGGGTGCCTCGGGTATGCGTCCGCGCTCGAGTTCTTTGAGCTTGTCGGAGGTCATGCCCTCGGGCAGCTGCGACTCGTAGACAATGTTGTGCTTGCCCTTGCACGTGACCTTGGCAGTGGTGGTGGCTGTGCCCCACTTGTTGGTGGCGCGACACGTGTACTCCCCGGAGTCGCGGGCATAGATGTAGTCTACGTCCAGAGCAATGAATCCGAAATCGTTCAACTGATGGACCCTCGAGCCTGTGGCCATCACACGACCATTGTAGAACCACTCGATGCGCATCGACGGATCGCCCACGGGCTCCACGCGGCAGTCGAAGTGAATGGGTCCGCCCTCGGGAACGTCCAGATTGTCCTTGATGTCTTCGGTGAACTTGGGGGGGTTGGGCTGCTCCTCGTCGATGACGATCTCCTCCCGCTTGTGCATGCTCTCCTCCAGCTTCTGGAGGCTCTCGGTGCCAGTGCGGAAGTTCGAGGGTAGCTGCGGCTCCATAACGATGCCCTGGCGACCCTTGACCTGCAACTTGCAGGAGACAGTCGCCTCGCCATGCTTGTTGGTGGCCTTGCACGTGTACAGCCCAGTGTCCCGCTGATAGCAGCCAGCAATCTCGAGGATCACGAAGCCAAAGTCATTGATCGTCTTGATGCGAGAGCCGGCCCACAAGGCCTTGCCATTGTGGAACCAGTCCACGCGCATCGACGGATCGTTGATGGGCTGCAGGCGGCACTCGAAGTGCGCCAGGGAGTTCTCCGTGATGACCATGTCGAAGGGTGTCGTGATGAACTCCGGCGGCTTGCCAGTATCATCGTCGGGCACGAACTCTGTGCTGCGCGAGCCCAGACCCTCGAGCTCTGCAATGCGATCGATGGTGCCCTCCATGCCCTTTGGCAGCTGCGATTCCATGATGATCGAGCGCTTGCCCTGGATCTTCATGGTGGAGGTGGTCACGGCCTCGCCGTACTCGTTGATGGCGCGGCACGAGTACTCGCCGGAGTCCTCGGGGTACACGGGCGAAATCTCGAGGATGACGAAACCAAAGTCGCAGAAGGTGCGGAAGCGGGAGCCCGCCTTGAGGGGGCGTCCGTTCCAGAACCATTCGACCTTCAGCTTGGGATCGTCTGCGGGCGTTATCCTGGCCTCGAAGTGCGCATTCTCGCCCTCGCGCATGTTGTCGATGTTCTCGAGGGGCACTGTGAAGACGGGAGCCTTGCCCTTGGTCTCCTCGGTGGTGGTGTCGTCGCGCGTGCGGACCATGCTGTACTCCAGGTTGGCGATCTTCTCGAGGCCGCCCTCCATGCCGCGTGGCAGCTGGGAGTCCAGAATGAGGCTGGCCTTTGAGGCGCACTTGAGGGAGGCCCGTGTGGAGTCCTCGCCGTATTTGTTGACGGCGCGACACTCGTACACGCCGGAATTCTCCTCGTAGCAGTACAGGATGTCCAGGATGACGATGCCGAAGTCGTGGAAAGTGCGGAACCGATGGCCGTGCGGCAGTTTCTTGCCATTGAAGTACCACTCCACCACCAGATCGGGATCGGTGATGGGCGTGAGACGTGCCTCGAAGTGGGCGCTCTGTCCCTCGACCAATTTGGTGACGTCCGCGATTTGGGTGATGAATTTCGGCGGCTCTGCCACCACGGGGGCACTGGTGTCACCCTGCTGGCCCTGGGGGCACTCCAACTCACGGATACGCTGCAGCGAGTCAGGCTGCAGGCTGTCGTAGAAGACTCCTCCGCGTCCGCCGCAGTTGAGGGTCGTGCGGGTGAAGTCCTCGCCGTATTTGTTCCAGGCGCGGCACACGTACTCCCCGGAATCGTGGTCCTGGAGGTAGGCAATGTCCAGGACAACGTAGCCAAAGTCGGAGACGGTCTTGATGCGATTCGAATGGCGCAGCAGGGTGCCGTTGTGGTACCATTCGACCTTCAGCTCCGGATCGTTGACCGGAATCAGGGTGCACTCGAAATGCGCCGCCTGGCCGTCCTTCAGGCCCTCCAGCGGCTGGATGTGGGACGTGAAATGTGGCTTCTGGCCACGTGGCTTGTCCACGCACTCCAGCGTGCAACTGATCTCAGCAGTGCCGTGTTTGTTGGTGGCACGGCACGTGTAGGTGCCAGTGTCCTCGATCTTGGTGCCGAGGACCTCCAGGGCCACCGTGCCGAAGGCATAGATGGTGCGCACGCGATGGCTGGCCTCCAGGACCTTGCCATTGTAGAACCACTCGATGACCATGCTCTGGTCCCCGACAGGAATCAGATTTGCCTCGAAATGGGCCAATTCTCCCTCCCCAATGTCCGCAATGTTGACGAATTCCGTGGTGAAGCGTGGGGCAATGCCCAGATCGGGCTGTTCCGGCTTCGAGCCGTCCTTGCGCAGCGAATCCTCTAGGTCCTGGATCTGTCCGAGACCCTCCGCACCCTTCGGGTGCTGCGTGGACTCGATGATGCTCTCCTTCGTGGAGCAGAAGATGGTCGTGGAGGTGAAGGCCTCGCCGGCCTTGTTGTACGCCTTGCACGTGTAGATGCCCTGGTCGCGGGCATACACCTCGATCATGTCCATCGTCACGAACCCGAACTCCGTGGTCATCTTGAACCGAGAGCCGTGCTGCAGCATCTTGCCATTGAAGTACCATTCGATGAACAGATTGGGGTCCTCTTTGGGCTCCACATTGGCCTCCAGGTGGATGGGCTGTGCCTCCGACAGGTGGAACTCTGCCTGCAAGGGCTTCGTCCACACTGGCGGTGGATACTGGGTCTCGGGTTTGGTGGACTTCTGGGCATAGCGATTGGCCAGAGCCTCCTCCGTCTCCTGGACTGCCTCCAGGCCGCTCTCTCCCTGGGGATGCTGGGTGTCGAGGAACATGGTCTTGCCACCAGTGCACTTGAGCGTGCCCGAAGTGGTGGCCGATCCGCGGCTATTGGTGGCCTTGCACGTGTAGATGCCACTGTTCTCCGCATACGAGTTACTCAGATCCAAGGCGCAGTAGCCAAAGTCATAGATGGACTTGAACTTGGCCGCCGCCTGCAGGGGCTGTCCGTTGTAGAACCACTCGATCTGCATGGTGGGATCCCGAGCGGGCTCCACGTTGCACTCGAAGCGCACGTTGTCCGACTCCTTGCACTCGATGTTGTTCAGGTGCGTGATGAACACCGGCGTCTCATAGGTGGGCTCTGGTGCGGCAGGACGATCTGCCTTGGGTGCCTCCAGTGCCCCAATACGTGGCAGGGCATCGGGATGCAGGGAATCCGCCTGCAGCCAGTGACGGTCTTCGATCTTCAGGGAGGAAGTGGACACGGCCTCTCCGACTTGATTGGTGGCCTTGCACGTGTAGATGGCACTGTCGTCCTCTCGCAGACCGTTGATGGAGAGCGTCACCAGGCCAAAGTCGAATGTGCTGCGTATCCTCGAGCCAGTGGTCAGGGAGATGCCGTTCTTGAACCACTCGATGCGCAGATTGGGGTCCGCGCGGGGCTCCACTTGGGCCTCCAGCAGGACATGCTGTCCCTCGTGCAACTTGTCGTAGGACTGCAGGTGTGTCGTGAACACTGGCGCCTGCTGGGGCGTGGAGTCCACAAACATTTCCGGGACGCGATTCATGGCGGCCTCCTTCAGACGAATGGCCTCCCACGACTCGGGGATCAGGGGCTGTCCATCGATGTTGGCTTTGGTCTTGACCTTCATGGCCGTCGAGGAGACAGCCTCCCCGGCGGCGTTGTAGGCGCGGCACATGTAGACGCCGGCATCCTCCGGCACCACTGCGGCAATGTCGAGGGTCACGAAGCCAAAGTCGTGGGTGGTGCGCAGGCGGGAGCCCATTTGCAGCTCCACGCCATTGATGAACCACTCGAAACGAAGAGAGGGATCTCCCACGGGGACAACCCTCGCCTCGAAGTGCGCGTGGGCGCCCTCCCACAGCTCCGATGGGCCAGTGAGCAGCTGCGTGAAGATGGGCTTCTCGAAGAGACGCTCGGGCTCTGTGGGACGTGGCGCCAGCGGTTTCTCCAGCTGATGGATGCGACTGATGCTGTCCGGGTGTTGGGTGTCCATCAGGATGCTGGCCTCGGACACAACCCGCATGGAGGCGGTGGTCACGGCCTCGCCGAGAGGATTGACGGCACGGCACATGTACACGCCCTCGTCCTCCTTCCGAATGTGGGAGATGTCCAGGGAGACGAAGCCAAAGTCGGCTGTCTTGGTGATGCGAGAGCTGTCCTCGATGATTTTCTCGTTGCGGTACCATTCGACCTTCAGGTTGGGATCCCCCACGGGGATCAGGCGCGCCTCGAAGTGCGCCGTCTGGTGCTCATTGATCCGGTCGATGTTCTGCAGCGGCTGCGTGAACACCGGACGCTGGCGAGTGCCGGGTGTCTCCACCTCCTGGCGCTGATGCGGGGCCGTGGACTCGAGCTTGCGGATCTTCTCCAGACCCTCCGGATGCTGCGTGTCCGAGATGATGGTGCCGCGAGCAATCACCCGCAGATTGGTGGACGACACGGCCTGTCCCATGGCATTGACGGCCCGCACGGAGTACTCTCCGGCATCCTCTGCCACGGCATGGGTGATGTCCAGGGACACGTACCCAAAGTCGAAGGTGATGTGGAAGCGGGCAGCCGACGGCAGGGGCTTGCCGTTGTGGTAGAACTCGATGCGGAGGTTGGGATCGTGCACTGGTGCCACCTGGGCCTCGAAGTGCGCCGTCTGTCCCTCGTAGATCTCCGTGGAGCCGCGCAGCTCCGCCGTGAAGTGTGGCGGACTGATGGGATGATCGCCTACCTCGGTGCGGGCATTCACGACCTTCGACTCCAGCTTCTGGATCTTCTCCAGAGCATCGGGATGTTGGGTATCCAAGATCATGCTGCGGCGATTCAGCACCCGCACATTGCAGGTGTTCACTGCCTCGCCCAACAGATTGGTGGCCTTGCACATGTACGTGCCGGTGTCCTCGCCATAGACATACAGGATGTCCAGGGCCACGTAGCCAAAGTCGTGGGTGGTGCGAAAGCGATGGCCCATCGGGAGCTGCTTGCCATTGCAGAACCATTCGATCTTCAGATTCGGATCATTGATGGGCTCCACGCGGCACTCGAGATGGGCGTGTTCGCCCTCCTTCAGATGCTCCAAGTTGCTCAAGGGCGTGAGGAAGATGGGCTTGGAGCCCTTCTCCTCCACCACGGGCTTGGTGGGTGGGGCATAGCTCTCCAGTTGGCGAATCTTCTCCAGTCTTTCAGCGTCCATAGTGTCCAGATCGAGGGTTTTGTTTGCTGTAAGAAATTTAAGAGATTAAGGGCGGTTTCTAGGGAGGATTGGGGGTTCCCCTTACCTGTTACGTTTACAGCACATGTCGTGACTGCTTCTCCAATTGCATTCTTGGCCTTGCACATGTAGGTGCCAGTGTCCTCGGCATGCGCGTACAGGATGTCCAGAGCCACGAAACCGAAATCGTAAGTGGTCTTGAAGCGATGTCCTGTCTGGATGGGGGTGCCATTGCAGTACCACTCGACCTTCATGGTGGGATCGTTCACGGGTATCAGGGTGGCCTCCAGATGAACGGGCGTTCCCTCGTTGACCTTGGCGTTGCGCAGAGAGCGCCCGAACTGTGGCCTCTCCGCATGGAACTGCTCCTCGTCCGCCTTTCGCTGGAAGCGCGAGGCATCCTCCAGATGAGCAATCTTCGACAGGGCATCCTCGTGCTGCGTCTCATGGATGATCGAGGAGCGAGAGGTGACATTCAGGACAATCGAGTTGACTGCCTCGCCCAGATTGTTGGTCACCCGGCAGGTGTATTCGCCAGAGTCCTCTGCGTAGACCGTGAGGATGTCCAAGGCGGCGAAACCGAAATCGTAGGTGGTGCGGAAGCGATGGCCTGTGCTCAGGGGCTTGCCGTTGTGGAACCACTCGACCTTGAGGTTGGGATCCGGATACGGCTCGATGCGGCACTCGTAGTGGGCCGACTGGCCCTCCTTCAGGTTCGTGGGGCCAATGAGTTTTGTGACAAACACCGGGGCCGTCGTGACCGTGTACTCCTCCTCCTCGCGTCGCTGGTAGCGGCTGTGGTCCTCCAGTTGGTGGATCTTGTGCATGGCCGCCTCGTGTTGGGTCTCCAGCTGAATGGCCGTCTTTGATTGGACAATCAGCGAGGCCGAGGTCACCGCTTGGCCCAGCTCGTTGATGGCGCGGCAGCTGTAGCTGCCGGAGTCCTCGGGATTCACGTACTTCATATTCAAGGCCACATAGCCGAAGTCATGCATGGTGGTGGTGCGATTGGAGGCCTCGATGGGCTGGCCATTGCGCAGCCACTCGACCTTCAGGTTGGGATCGCCCACTGGGATCAAGCGCGCCTCAAAGTGCACGGCCTGGTTCTCGGCGACGCGAACATCGCGCACGGGCATCGTGAAGACCGGAGCCTGGGACACGAACTCGTCCTGGACACTGATCCGCTGACGCTTTGACCCATCCTCCAGGTGCTGCAGACGCGGCAGAGCCGTCTCGTGCTGCGATTCCAGGTAAATGGACTTCTTTGTGTGCACCACAGCCACCGCGGAGGTGATGGCCTCGCCGACGGCATTGAAGGCCCGACAGGTGTAGGTGCCGGCATCCTCGGGCAGGGTGGACATGATGTCGAGTGCCACGAAGCCAAAGTTGGAGGTTTCCGTGAAGCGGGAGCCCGACTTGAGGGGCAGATTGTTGTGGTACCATTCGACGCGCATCGACGGATCCGAAACGGGGATCAGGCGGCACTCAAAGTGCGCCCGCTGGTTCTCCTTGATCTCGATGTTCTTCAGGGATGTGGTGAAGACGGGCGCCTGCTTGGTACTCTCATCGATCTCCTCGCGACGGCTGTACCGCGAACGATCCTCTAGATAGTGGATCTGCTCGAGACCCGCCTCGTTCTGGGTCACCGTGACAATCTGCTCGCTGCTGCGGCACTGCAGCTCCACTTGGGTCTCATCGGAGCCAATCAGATTGACGGCCCGGCAGGTGTAGATGCCCGAATCCTCGGCAATCAGGTGGACAATATCCAGAGCGACATAGCCAAAGTCATGGATGGGACGGAAACGATGACCCACCGTGATGGGGCGTCCGTTCTTGAACCACTCAACCTTCAGATTGGGATCCGTGACGGGCTCAATCTTGCACTCGAAATGGGCGTGTCCGCCCTCGCGGGTGTTGGTGAGGCTCTTGGGCTGCGTGAGGAACCTCGGACGGATGTTGACGACCTCATCCACCTCGACGTTGCGACGATACCGGGAGGTATCCTCCAGATAGGCAATCTTCTGCAGGCCCGACTCGTTCTGGGTCTCCAGAATCAGGTCGTTTTTGGAGGTGATCCTCACGGAGCAGGAGGTGACGGCCTCGCCGAGCTGATTCCTCGCCTGGCACGTGTACACCCCCGAGTCGATGGCATAGCAGCCCAGGAGATCCAAGGCCACGTAATCGAACTCGTAGGCGGGACGGAAGCGATGGCCCGTCTTGACGGGCTTGCCATTCACGAACCATTCGATGCGCATCGACGGATCCCCGACGGGCTGCAGGCGGCACTCCAGATGGACATTGGTGCCCTCGACGGTTTCGATGTTGTGCAGCGCCCGAGTGAACTGTGGCGCCTGCATCACGGTGATGTCCTCCTCGCGATGCTGGCGACGACGCGAGTCCTCCAGCAGTTGGATCTGCTCCAGGGACTGCTCGTTCTGGGTCTCCGTGACGACATCCGTGCGATCGATGACCCGCACACAGGCAGAGGTGTGGGCAGTGCCCAGATGGTTGGTGGCTCGTACCGTATACTCGCCAGAGTCCGCGGCCGTGGCCTTGATGATGTCCAGAGCCACGAAACCGAAGTCGTAGTAGGTCCTGAAGCGAGAGCCCACTGTCACGGGGCGGCCGTTGTGGAACCACTCGACGCGCATGGTGGGATCGCCCATGGGCTCCAGGCGGCACTCCAGGTGGATGTTTTTGCCATCGTGAATGGGCTTGGGGTCGGCCAGGGGCTGGACGAACACGGGCTTCGACTTGGAGATCTCCTCGATGTCATACTGGGGCTCCACGAAGGGCTTGTTCTCCAGGTTCTGGGTCTTCTCGTAGAGACCACGATGCATGCTAGATGTGTCGATATTGGAACGAGCTGGGAAACGGGAGAAATACAGATAATTAATGGATGATTCTCCCCAGATACTTCGGGGTGCGTTTTTGTACATACTTTCGACTACCATCGTTGCCTGCAACTGAGCTTCACCTAGCTTGTTCCTGGCCACCACCAGATACACACCCGCATCCTCGGCCCTCACTTGGGAGATGTCCAGAGCCACGTAACCGAAATCGTAGTACGTCTGGATGCGATTGGCGGCCGTGATGGAGCGTCCGTTGTGGTACCATTCAATCTGCATGCCCAGATCGCTCTGGGGCTCCACGCGTGCCTCGAAGTGAGCGCGCTGCCCCTCCAGGATCTTGGTGGTGCCCTTCATGGGCCCCAGGAAACGGGGAGCCTGGTTGATGCAGATCTCCTCCTCCTCGCGACGACCATAGCGCGAGGAGTCTTCCAGATGTTGGATCTTCTGCAGACCACCGGGATGCTGCGACTCGGAGACGATTTCGTTCTTGGAGATGACCGTCAGCTGGGCCACGGTGGTGTCCTGGCCCATGGCGTTGTAGGCGCGGCAGGTGTAGGTGCCGGCATCGTAGATGGTCAACTGCTTGATGGTCAGCGCCACGTAGCCGAAGTTGTGGTAGGTGGTGATGCGGCTGCTCGCCTCCAGGGGCTGGCCGTCCTTCAGCCACTCGACGCGCATGGTGGAGTCGCCGACGGGCTCGAGGCGCGCCTCAAAGTGCGCATGCGCGTGCTCGCGCAGATCGAGCTGGTTCTGAATCGGAGTCTTGAACTGCGGCGGGGCAATCGCCTCAGGAGCCTCCTGGACATGACGACGCTGCGATTTGCTGCGGTAGTCCTCCAGCTGCTCGGTCTTCTCGATGTAGCGCTGCTGTTCGGGTATGCCCAGGTCGGCGGTGACCTGGGAGCGCACGTGGACGCGAATGACGGACTGGCTGATGGCCTCGCCAATGCGATTGACGGCGCGCACAGTGTAGGTGCCAGAGTCTTCGGCTCTCAGGTGCAGGATGTTCAGGGAGACGTAGCCAAAGTTGAAGATGGCCGTGATCCTAGAACTTGCCGTGATGGGCAGACCGTCCTTGTACCACTCCACGCGCATCGAGGGATCGTTGACGGGCGTTACCTGGGCCTCAAAGTGCACGTTCTTGCCCTCCTCGAACTCGCCCAGATCGCGCAGTGGGCGGATGAATTGCGGAGCCTGGTTCAGCTGCTCCTCGGAGCTCTCTTGGCGCTGGTAGCGCGAATAGTCCTCCAGCTGTGAGATGTACTGCACGCTATTGGGATTCTGCGACGACTGATCGATGGACGGACGCTGGACCACTGACAGAATGGCCCGGGACTCGGCCACGCCACTCGCATTGCTCACGCGGCACATGTACTCCCCAGCATCGTGGCCCATGATGCTCAGCAGATCGAGAGCGATGAAGCCAAACTTGAAGACAGATGTGGCACGGGCACCTAGAGAATGAGGCGATTAATATGCTAGTTCTCCGGAAGTTCTCCGGTTTACTTACTGGCTGCCAGGGGACGGCCATTGAGGTACCATTCCACGACCATGGTGGGATCCCCGACGGGCTCAATGCGCGCCTCCATGTGGACGCGACCGCCTTCGGTCTGCTGCACATTCTGCAGCGGGATAATGAACTGCGGCGGCGGATACACGCGATCCTCCTCGCCAGGACGCAGATGGGGTTTGGCCCGCTCCACATGTCGCAAGTAGATGATTTCGGGGCCAGGAATGGGCCTAAAAAAACAAAAACGGAGATGATGAGTATCTTGTGATATCGCAAATCGATCTTCAATGCTCACTCTGGCTCGATCACTTTCGTGGGTCTGGGAAGATTCAAACGCCTCTGTTCCTGCGATGGCTGCTCTCTGGGCACTTCCACATAGAGTCTGGCCCGATTGGCCGTAGATCCGGCGATATTTTGAGCCGTGCACTGATACCAGCCGGCATCGGAGGCCTGGACACGCGGTATCTCCAGGCAGGTGGCCCCCCCATCAATGCCCACGAATCGCTCGGCCGTTGAGGAGATCTGAACGCCGTCCTTCTGCCAGGTGATGCGCGGCAGGGGCGTGCCAATGGCGTTGGCACTCATCGTGATGGGCTCGCCCTCGCGGACAGTCATGGTGCTGAAGCGCTGAACAAATTGCGGTGCAACAACCTGTTCCTTCTCCAGCACATTCAACTGCGCCTCGATGGCCACCTCGCCGGCCTTGTTCCGGGCTAGACACTGAACGGCGCCGCCATCCAGACGGGTCACATTCGTGATCATCAGCGAATGGCTGCCGGACTCGTTCACGAGAATCTTGTGCGAGGCGTCGTCGCGCACTTGGCGGCCGTTGATGAACCAGAAGACCTCCGGATAGGGATTGCCAGTCACCCTGCAATCAAAGCGGGTCATGCGTCCTTCAGTAACCTCGCGATCGGCAAAGGCCTTGACGAACGCCGGCGGCAGGGCCTTGCCCGCCTCCAGCTGCTCGGCCATCACGTCCACGGGTTTCGGCTCATAGGCGGACTCCGCCGCCGGCTCCACAGCCAGGACGGCAGAGGAGACTACACAGCCCTGGAAGTTCTCGGCCAGAAGAGTGTAATGGCCGCCATCCTTGGCGGTGGCGTTCTTCACGCGCAGCGTGGCCACGCCGCTCGAATAGGAGATCTCGTACTTCTGCGACGCCACCAGACGCTGGCCATTGTGGAACCACGTGAGACGGGGCTTCGGATTGGAGCCCACGCGGGCGGTGAACACGGCATCGGAGCCCTCAATGAGCTTCGAGCTGCGCGGCTTCTGCGAGATTTGTGGGGCGTGCGCAGGGCCCAGGGAGCGGTCGAGCTCTTGGGAGAGCTGGGAGTCCAGCTCGTAGCCGGCGCGCCGGGTGATGGCCTCCCGGAAGGAGACCTCGCGCAGCAGTCTATACTCAAAGGTGTCCACGCGGAACTCCTCCTCGATGGACGTGTACGAGTACCCGTTCGAGTAGATGTTCTTCTCCAGATTCTGGATGGGCTGCTGCATCGCTGGCATCGGTGCCCCCTCTGGCTGGATGTAGACACTGCAGATGGCCTCCCCGTACTGATTGCGGGCGGTGCAGGTGTACTCGCCCTCGTCCCCGGGTCCGATCTGGTTGATCAGCAGCGACACGTCGCCGGTGGCCTCGTTGTAGCTCATTCGGAACTTCTGGGACTCGAGAAGTGGTGCGCCTTTTCGGGTCCATGTCACAAATGGCTTCGGGTTGCCACGCAGCCGGCCCTCGAACAGGGCGTTGCCGCCCTGGGCGAAGCGAGCGTTCTTGAAGATCTGCTCGAACACCGGCGGCGAGATGTCGCCCTGGGCATAGACGTGTGTCAATGCGGGTGGCACGTAGTTGATGCCACCGCCAGTGATGGTGCCACCGCCAGAGTGTTGTTGCACTGCAAGAATAGTTCAGATTAGAAAATTGCTGATAGAGATAGGGTGACAGGGGGGAAATGAGAGCATAATGCAGGGGACTTATAGCAAAAATAATACACAAAAAATGATAACATCTAAGAATCGTAACTTCCAAATCTATCATCAAGTAAAACCCATAGAGAACTTCCACCTAAAAGTACTTAAACCTTATTTGAACAAATATTTACTGAAAGAATAGTTTCTTTAATCAGATAAAATGACATTTAAGTTAGTTTACTTGAAGATGGGTACCTCTGGAAAGATAAATATTAACCTGTTTCAAAGAATTTGGCCCATGAATGGAACTATTTATAGTAGGAATCAGCCATTAGTAAACAGTATCTATAAGTAGCCACCGAACTGTGGGTAGTAACCACCTGAAAGTATATCTATCTATGTATAATTGCATCTGTATGTTCTTTATATTCTCTCTATAAGAATTTGTTTATCAATTGTAGCTCTTAGAAGTGTGTCATTAACGTATAATCTACAGGTTGACGACTTCCCGAACAGCTGACTGAAAGAGCACCGTCCATTCCGAAGATAAACAGATTCCGAGACACAGCTGTCTCTCTATATCTTTCTCTCTTTTGCGTATGCTCTCCCGTATAAGAGAGAGAGAGAGAGAGAGAGAGAGAGATGAGAGAGATGTATATATATCCTATTCACTCTAACCAACAGCTGAATGACGTACCCAGAAAATGTAAACAAATTTCTTGGCATCGCACGACTCTTATACGCCTTAGATATAGATAAAGTATCTACTATATAGTATACGTATATGTATGTCAGTGCAGTCTTATGGGATTTTGGGAGATGAATAGATAAGCCTATAAATAGTTTACCGAATTTTGTTCCGAATTTCGCCCGCCTGATCATCAATTAAGATTCAAATGATGAAACACTAGTTGACACATGAATATGCGTATGAATGTGTTCCTTTTTGCCCTTCCTCCCTCCCTGCCCCGAGTGTTTGTCGGGGTTCCATTTTTATACTTGGGTCTCTTCTTGGGGAAATTTTAATGATGAAATGTCTGTACATACATATAGAATACATATTTATATTTATATAAGACGGTGTACATATCTTGAGCATATAAATGTTTGAAATTTAGAGAAATATTTATGAATCTTTTCCTGAGATTTCTTGCACTTTATTTATTGGTTTTTAGTTGTGGGAAATAAGATTTCCTTTGAATTTATTATCCAATAAACAATGCTAATTCTCTGCTTACAGATTTCTTGGTCTGGATTTGTTTATTGCTATGGATACGTTTCTGGTAAGATTTTCCCAAATGTTTACATTGCAATTACAGAATAAGTAAATCCGCAAATTCCTGAATGATTTTGCGTTTCAGATTTTCCCCTGCATTCTATTACAGCTTACAGTTCAATAATTCTTAGGAAAGATCTTAAGAAAAGGGATCTACAGTAGGCATAAAGAATATGAGAAGTAAGAAAGAAGAAAGAAAATAAATTATTAATTGTAAATAGTTGAGAATCTTTAGAAAAGATTACAACTTCACCAAGAAGTAAAAGTGATAAACTCTCCTTTAAGACTTCTCCCAGAGTACCCATGAAATCTGAGAAATATAATCTTTGTTACTACTCTTTGGGTTGTCTAAAAGTCAGTGCTAATCAGAAAGTGAACATTGAATAGATGCCATATCCCAAGATTTTGAATGTCTCAATTGTTTTCTGGGGAATGGCATGATTTCATATGATCCAATGATATGGATCCGATACGGGCAGTAGATCCCAGGCAAAAAATGAAACAAAACGAGGGGCAGATTCGGTCGGGCACATACAGATGCAGTAAAGGACATTTTCAAGGTCATTTCTGGTGAAATTACAAGCAAAATGATGGAAAGCTTTTGGCGTCTGCATCTGGCGGTATGGAATGCGTTTCAACGGGAAGAGTCCCCTAGTTTTGGAACAGTGGGGATTCTAAATCCACGGTGTGAATCCCCACTGAAACATTAAGGGTGGAATCTTCCCCTGAAATGAATGAATCCTTCGTCGAGTGGACTGACCTCGTTGCTGGGTGCTGGTGATTTGACTCCTTTGAACGTGCTGTTCGGTGCGGCTAATCCTTTGCTGCTGGTGCTGCTCCTGGCTGGAGTGCGAGTACTCCTGAGTGGAGTACTGCTGCTGCTGCTGCTGCACTTGTTGCTGCTGCTGCTGCTGGTAGGGGTTCGGATTTTGTCGTTGCATTTTGTTGCTTCGTTATATATCACTGATGTACTATCATTTGACAAATGACAACCAAATCAGAGATGCAGATGAGACTGCACTTGAAGAATGGAACACCTCTCGATCACTTTTCTCTTTTTTGATTTGCTTCTTCACTTGATATACTTTCTCTACTTTTCTATATATTTCTATCTATCTTTGATCTCGCTTCTTTATGATGCTGAAATTGAATACGCAGGGCGGGGCAGGAGCAGCAGCAAGAGCAGGGGCAAGAGATAGAGAAGAAAAATCACATTAAATTACAAAAAAAAAACCAAAAAAAAAGAAAATTGTATTCAAAATGTTTATGCGTTTTCACTTTTATTCGAGTTTCGAGAGATACAGATACAGATACACATTTGTCACTGCCACTTTTTGGCAAACATTTTTTATCGTCGTTCGGTGTTCGTTTGTATCTTTTAGTTGATTTACTTTTATGTATGCGACCTGTCACACGGTTTTTGTTTTATAGATCTCTCTCTCTCTCTCTCTGTCTCTCTTTCTCTCTCTGTCTGTCTTCTTCTTTTTACTGACTCACACACACACAATTTGATTTTCTTGAGTTTTCTTTCGATATAAATCAGATCTTAAGATCTTTTTTCTTCATATTCATATTCCTTGGGCTGTGAGGCATTTTCCCAAACTATTTTTAGCACCACTGCGGCACACGGACAGGCACACAAACAAAAAAAGCACACACACACACGCACACAGAGTCGGATCGGATCGGTGGTTCGGTGGTAGCTTCTTATTTTTCACTGGTTCTATTAATAAACGTTTTTTCTTAAAAAAAAAACCATAAAAAAAATGTGTTCGAACTCCGTTTGAGAGAATGGAGAGAGCATTATCCCTGGTCGATCAGCCTGTAATCCTTGCCAGAATCAGCCAGGATAATGTGTGTATATGTATATCTCGAGAGTATATATAGAATATCTCTTGATATCTGTGTTTGCACACGATTTCACAGTACATTCGTTATATTGGGTGCGGACCACCACCGAAAACCGAAACGAAACGAAACGTAACGTTACGATCCGATCCGATACGAATCGGAGTCCGAGTACCCACGTAGCACACACGACGAGACGACCGAAGGCACCAAATGCTCGTGTGATATTTTTAGATATTTAGCGCACTGAAAAATTCTTTCGGAATTTCTGATTTTTTTCTATTTTTTTTCTTGCTTCTTGTTCGAAAAGTGGTTTCGTAACCAGAGAAATTTTTCATCAATACTTTTGTTCCATTCACTTGGATTTGGATCCTTACTTTATGATTTCGTTATCCTTTCGATGTTCGTGTGTGCGTGTGTGTGTGTGTGTTTGCGGGTGTACCAAAAACAACAACTAAAAAAAAACAACTCTATATCGATATATCCGTACCGTATGTGTGCGCGTATATATACGATATATATGTATAGATATATGTATATGCTTTTACCAAAAAAAAATATCTATTTTCAAACTGTTTCAAGTCATAATCCCCGAGACTGAAACCAAGACACGTCGATCGTTTGTGAGGTGCGAGCGAAGAATGACAAAATCTCGTTGAGAATGCGATCAAATAGCTCTGCGCTGCACACACGACGCGACGCGACACGACACGATCTCCTAGCCGAAGCGAGGAGAGTGCCATATGCCATAGCCGAACAAGGTTCGGTGGGGTTCGGTGGGGATCGGTGGGGTTCGGGTGCTCGGTCCGCCGCTCCACATGATATATATTTTTGCACTTTCCATGCGCTTGTTGTTGCTCTCTTGGATGATGCGCTCTGCGATGCACTACACATGTCACTGCACGGCATATCATTTTGAGAGAGAGAGAGAGAGAGAGAGAGCGAGGGGGGGGAGGGCGGAAATGTAGAGAGATCTTACGGTATATCTATTGCAGATCCTTGGAGATTGTGTATCTAAACATATATTTAGATACCTAAAGAAAGATATATATTTTCAAGTTGCTTTCTCTTCCAAATTGAGAAGAATTCTGTGATTGTTCCACCCACTCCCAGACCCCAAATGATGCCCCAAGCGATATCCGAGTAAATTTTAGACTCCACTTCATTCAGCATCTTTCAAAAGTCAAAAACAGATCCACCGAAAAACCATATGCCACACAGGCATTTGGCTTTTAGTTTTCCCAACAGAGAGAGAGAGAGAGATAGAGACAGATCACTCTCCCTAGTGTTTCACTCTCTCTTGCTATCTATGCTTCTCTCTGGTGTGTTCTCCTGATGGGATTTGTTCGGATGGTGTTCGGGTTTTGAGTAAGTTGGCTAAAAATATATGGCGATTTATTTTTGACACGTATTTTTCAACATTGTCTGCAGAGCCATCCCAGAGAAATTCTAGATACAAATGTGCATACACACGGCACAGATACACATACATATCTATTGATTCCAGATACATGTAGATGTGTGTATATGTAGGTGCCAAGATAGATGCAATCCTTATGTTCTGCGAGAGGATGTATCCATCAGCTTGAATAAATAAATATTCATTGCATTCATATTATAATTAAGGATTCGATTCGTGTGGTTTCTGCCACCCTCACATGCATATTTTCCACATAATTTATTTGATTTGTCTAAAATTAAAACCACATACGATAAATATATAGATAGATCGGTAGATATATATATAGAAAATGTTGGCTCATTCCGCCGATACATATATATTCTTGATTATTCATTCTCGTGTTGTGTGTCTTAATCATCAGCATAGAGATGTTTCGGGTGACCAATTGATCGCCAATGTTGCAACTTTCTATTTCTTTTTAGCCAATTCAGAAATAACACTCGCTTTAGATACAAATTGCACCTAAAATGCTTCGCTCGGCTTTGGCTTTTTGTCCATATTTGGCCAACAGACAGACAGACGTAGCCTTTGGCTGTGCTTTGTACGGCAACCCGGTTTTCAATGGTCATGCAATATTGTTTTATTTTTTTTTATTGTTGCACTCAAATTAATTGTTAACATGGACACAGAGCGCTACTACAACTCGGACTGGCACTGGTACTGGTACTGGTGGCATGCCACAGTGGCAGTCATTAAATTACAACTAAAAGTTGTGTGTGAGATTCTACGACGAGAACTACGAGTATCTTAGAAGTAGTCAAAAGACTAGAGGCTAGAGGCGCAGCCAGGCGCAGCAGACAGAGGCAGGCAGAGTTTCGACCGACTGTCACCGCGACAGCAGATACAAATGTGTATAACCCATTAAAGTGCTAGTGAGAGATAAGCTGCAGCCAGCCAGCCGCACGCATCTCTTGGCCAGCATTTTTCACTTCTTCTCTTCTGGTTTCAGACAGTTAGGCCGGTTCTGCAAGCCAGCCAGCCAGCCAGCCAGGCAGTCAGCAGCGATGCGCCACGATCCGCCGCACTGGCAGCTGTCTCTGAGATTAACACAGCAGCACTTATCTCTCCACACCAGAACGAAAGCTGTATCTACAAGTGGCATAGAATCTGTATCTTATCTGGCAGAGAAAGAGACCGGGAGAGAGCGGGAGAAAGAGAGATGCTGATGATGGCGAAAAAATACCCATCCCATTATGTCATTTTCTGCTTCAAGAAAGAATTTCAAGGAAAAAAACATTTCACTTTGCTTTTAATTAGTATTATTAATTGTTTAGTAAACATAATTAGACAGCTGCTGGGCCTGTGGATAGGATGCTTAAATATAGTATACAAATATATATATTACTTTAGATTAGTTCAAATATTAGTAGGGATTCACGCGTTCTCTCGTGGGGGGAGGGAGTTCTGCTCTGGCATTCAATTTACTGCAAACAAGAGAAAGAATTCAAGTTCAATTAACGTCAAAGAAGAGAACATCAAAGGATGATGATCACAACAGATGCTGATGCAGATGCAGATGCAAGATGCAGATGCAGATACAAAGATGAGTTGACACTGGAGTTGACAGGCGCGTATGTATGAGAGGAATAATCATGCAACATGCAGCAAATGGGGGGACCCCAAGCAAAGCCCCCCCAATCCCATCTTAAAGTTATAAATACACGCACGCACACGCACACATATGCCTGCATTTTGTGGCAGGCATCCCAGAGATGTAATGAGTCGCATAAGCAGAGCAAAGCAGCGATGCAGCCAGCGATGCTGCCCCACAAAGAGGCAGTCGTCTTGTTTTGGCATCAAATTTCGCGACCACTGCAGTTCCGCCCTCACTCCTCAGTCTCTGCCCCCCAAGTCATAGTAGTGGCTCTGCCCCACACCCCACCCCACCCCACCCAACCCAATCCCATGCCAATCCATTCAGCAAAACCATAAAACCGAAACGAAACGAGAGAGACCGAGAGAGCGAGCTGCATGCCAAGCGGCAATTTAGGTATAAAATGTCCAAATGTGGTTGACTTTAACTCACAGCAAAGACTCCAAAGACTCACAAGACCCTGCCAAACGGCTGGCATAACTCATTTTACTCACTCTGAAGGCCCAAGAATGTATTCGAATGAACAATATTTGAATAATTCTGGGAAATCATCAACAAAACTAATCGCAAATTGTGTCTAACACTCAAAATGAAATATAAATATAAATGATAGAAAACGTTGCAGAAAATACCAAGCGTATTCTCGGAAAAGAATTGTTTACCTTGCTTTTAAGGGATTTAACTCATACTTTTAGATACACTGTACTTTACCCAAAGATATGCTTGAAATACTTGTAATGAAACCCCTCTGCAATCCCTTCCTGAATGATATTTTTGTATCCCATTAAATCTGTTTAAGCAAGAAATGTCTTGAAAACCTTTTCAAAGTCTGGAACTATCTAGAATTCCATCCTTTTTTCTTTCTCTTTTAAGGATTCTGCATTGAACTTATGTATCTCCTCTTTATCATTTATCTGATATATCTGTAGCATTTATACATAGGTCGAGTCCTATCTTCAATTGAGAAGCGTATCCGCTCAATCGACCTTCTCTGAAATGTTACCCCCTTCAATTCGTTGGCGTTTTCCTATCAATTGTTTATACAATTAGACACACGAGCCGCAGAGCCAAAGGCCCCAACCCCATCCCCAGCCCCATCCGCAGACCCCTTTGGTCTGTGTCTCCCTTTCTGGTAAATGAAAGTTGCAATGTGGTGCAGATCCGAGAGAGAGATACACTGAGAGATGCAGAGCGTCGAGCGGTGCGGTGGTGCGGTGGTGGTGCGGTGCGTGTGGTTGTAATCTATATTTAGTGATTTTACATGCGGTACCTCAAAGATATTTGAAATATGTTTGTCTATATGCGATGGTATTTCATGGCATGGGGCATAGATAGGAGCTGCTTGTTGCTGGCTGCCCCATTTTGTAGTAAGCAATTTTCCAGATTAGAAAATGTTTTAGCCAAACAAATGATTTTCGAAATGATTTACAAAATGTTCAAACTAAACTAAACGCTGACCAAAAACCACAACCGAATTTCACAAAATTTCTGCTCACCTGTTTGCTCGCGCAGCTGCGGCTCCTCGCTGAAGTCCGAGATGGACACCGTCCTGGTGCTCACATAGCTGATGGACTCGATGGTGGTCTCCCACTTTTGGAACGTGTTGATGGTGTCGCTGCGCAGGGCCCGCGTCGAGGCGGAGTGCTGATTGCCACGCAGCGGCGTGGAGGAGCGCAGCGACATGGTCGATGTGGCCGAGCCCAAGGAAGAGCTCGCCGGCGACTGGGACTGGGATTGGGATGTCGAGGAGGAGGAGAACGAAGCAGATTTGCGTAGAGGCGTCTTATTAACACCATTATCCAGGGTCTCGGGCTCCTCCTTGCGTTGATGATGATGATCCTCCTCCTCGGTTATGAGCAGACTATCCGTTTGAGTGCCCTGATCTGTGGAGAGCAAGAGAGTGGAGAGGAGAGAGTTGTGGCGCAAATTAGTAACGCGGAAATGATTGCAATCTTTTCGGTTTTTATTGCTGCACTGTGACTGCGAGTGCGAGTGCCGCTGTGGCCTGCCTCTGCTTCTGCTTCTGTGGTTTTATATTCCTGTTCAATTAGCTGAAAACAATTAAATTGTTGCGCCTATCGGTGGCTGCTGCTGCTGCTCCTTTGGCCATTAACGGAACTCGTGTTTATGCTAAAAACTTGGCCCCATTTTCATCATCAGCAAACACCATCATCATCGTGTTCTAACTTTTTGAATTGCTGCAAATTTTCAGCTCAGTGAATTTTCTATTGCCTGCCTGCCCACTGTGTATACCCCTTGAAGGAGAGGATGGAACAATATCCTATCCGACTGACCATCTTCTATGAAAATCTCTATCTAAATTTTTGTTTAAATCTTCTTTTTCTCTTTGGCAAACATTGACCAAATAGGATCTCCATGTAATCTACATTCTAGCTACATTAACTGGTGGAAAGTCAACAAAATCTGATCATAGTAACTGATATATCATATACTCATATCTGCCATAGGAATAATTGGATGTTTTTTGATGGGAATTGTATTGAAGGATCTAAAATATCATTTGATATCATTTCTGGCATGCGAAATCTTCCTCTAATTCTTAACTGTGATCATCCCTTGCCCACACGCTTTGCTCGTACGCCAACCCCTGGCTCACTCGCTTCGCTTTGCTTGCTGGTAAAGATAGGAGCCATCCATCCACCCTAGGGCGCCCAGGGTATCAGCTACTTCGTTTCCCACCATCTCCTATCGCCGCTCTGGCGGGCATTTCTTGATTATATTTGCAGCCGCATTTTTCTGTTGTTTTCTTTGCTAATTTACAGCGTGCGTATAAATAAATTTGCTGCCAAGAAGATTCTGCTTGCGGGCCAGGCCAGAACGAACCAGAAAGAACGACGAACGAGCGGCTGACTGAGTGACTGCCTGCCACTTGGTGGCAGGGTCAACGCGTGGCAGGCAGTCGTTCGGGGCAGCAGGGCAGTGCAGGGCAGGGCGAGAGACTGCGAGAGACTGCGAGAGAGAGAGAAAGAAAGCCCGCCTCGTACTGCCTGCCTGTCATCGGGGCTTATGCAACTGAAGTTGTGGTGTGGTGGTGCGACGGCAGAGCGGGACGGCGCGGGGTGGTGCGGGGCTTTCAATGTTGCGCCCAATTAAATTAAATCTATAGATATGTATATATAGACATTAAAATATTAGAATTCCGAATAGATTTCGAAGTGCTAAATGGTTGTACATTCCCGGACTCTAGCCGCCATTTGCGTAGTTCTCAGTTGATCCTACAGATCTGCCGCTGCTGCTGCTGCTTTATTACACTTTTGAATGGACCAGAACGGGTAGAACAGATAGATATGTATAGCAGCTATAGAGTCCGTGGGTTGTCTTGTCGGTGGAAAACAATTTTACGATTCTCTGGGAACTAGTTTATAATATCGAATTCTCGAATGATGTGGTGTTGGCTCTTATCCATGTATATCTATCGAAGGATGGATACGTTTATAGAGATATATATACGATATATAGCGGAAATATTATTATTTATATGCGACAAGTGCCGCCCCGGGGCCTAAAAATTAATATAAAAACTAATTGCATTAAATATATAGAGTAAACAACGTAGTTCCTAATTTACAGTATTCTCTCCCATGATGTATGTGTGTGTAAAGTGTGACCACGCCTTTCCTCTGTTGGGGCAATTGAACCATCAATAAACCACCAATAAACCACTCATGAGAGATCTAATGCCCCCTCTAATGGATCACAGAACAAAGCAGAAGGAAAACCCAGATGAAAAATCTAAGGAAAATATGAACGAAATATTTAAAGTAGCAAAGTAGGAAAAATCTGTGTAAATGTGTGTATTTTGTGTGTGTTTTTCTGTGTGTGACTCTTCTGGTCTTCTGCCGCTGAGTTCATTTTGGTATTTATAGAAAATTGCCTAATTAATTTAGAAAAACTCTCGCGAGCCAAAGAGCCCCCACACCACACCACACCACAGAATGCGAATGTTTGCATAGAGCCATTCATCACCAAAAAATTTACAATATATCTGCGGAGGAAGTGACAAGTTTTTGGGTCCCAAAACGAAAAGGGAAAGAATGTTTGTGCAAGAAAGAATTTTCCATGCAGCTAGAGTCCAAGGTCTAAAGTCCAGAAAATGGTCAAAGGATTCACAAGATTTCCCATTAAAATCCTGCCAACAACACGAGTTTTTTAGTTGAGTTTTCCCCAGTTTTCAATGCAGAAATAATTTGCATTGAAATGTTTTTAAAACCCAATCAAAATATCCCTGGAAAAGGGTTCTCGATTTTCTGCACAAGTTTTTGGCAAAATTTCTAATTCAAAAATCATTTTCATTAAACTCTCAATCATTGGGCAGGGCAGCAGCAGACTTACTTTTGGGTGGCCAGAGCTTTCCATTTTCCATTCTGCCCCAATGTTTACCCTCGATTCAGATTCAAAAACTATCATATCATATAAACACTAGAATATTTGTCCATGGGGCAGCCATGGGGTAGCCATGGGGATGGTGAAATGTACCAAAATATCGACACTGGCACAACATTTGCCACACGATATACACAGATTGTGTTTGTCCAAGCGGCGGGTGGCTGGTGCAGAGCGAAAGAAATTTTGCAAATGTGCCAAAAAGTATACAAAAAAATAAAGAATGGCCACAAAAGACACAAAAAAGAGCAGCCAGTACAAGGCCGGACACGGACACGGGCCGGGCCGTGCCGCATATGCGAAATGTTTTTCATGTTTCTCTTGTTTTATTTTATTTGATTTAATTTTTTGTTTGTTGTTTTTTGACAAAGTTTTTGGGAATATATTTTCGAATTTTATAAGCAATTTAATGAGTCATTAATATATATGGATAATCAAGAGTCGAGTCGAGCCATATGTTTGATTTCAATGAGAATTATTCGTGTTGAATCGTTAACGATGCACTGCAAATGATTCAGAAGTGTTTTTGGGTGTTTTGGGTGGGCTGCTGCCGCTGAGTAACACAACATGCAATTGGGACACTTGGACCACTGCCTAATGGCCTGAACACCGAGAGCACTTTGGCCCACAATACGAAATTGGCAGATTGGCAGGCAGGCGGGCGGGCGGACAGGCGGGCGGGCACCCACCATCATCCACTACCATTCACCATCGACCGTCCCACAACTAATCATCGACAGAAGTGTGTCATCCATCCCAAAATTAGTGGACCAGTGGGTGGCCCATCAGTGAAACGAGGGCACAGGCGGCGGCGTTCAGGTATTCCCATAGATTTCCGTGTCAGTGTCAAGGACTTGTCTGCCACAGAGAGAGAGAGAGAGAAAGGAGCAGTATGAGGAGCAGGAGGATGCCCAAATTCTGCTGGGCCCTCTTTGTGTGAACGTGGACCCATTACCTTGACTTGACAGCCACTGGCCACAGCTAACAGACCCCTCGAAGAGTGTTTATGTCTGGGGGCCGTCCGTGGCCGTCTCGTAGCGAATTTCTCGCATTTTGCGCCTCCGATTCTTGGCAAGCGATCGCGACAAAGAGGCAAAAGGAATGGCAACGGGAGATGCCAACAAAATTAGATAAATAAACGCTGCCGAAAACCCCAAATAAATCATTTATGAGCCCGAGCGAACAGAGCGAAAAGCAAACCGAAACCTCCTGAACATTTTCATTCCACACAAATCCAAACATTTGTTTAGCCCATTCCCATATCGTATCTCTGACCTGATTTCCTATAGGAATTTTGGGGGGAAATACTCGCTATGCTAGTGGCAATGAGTAATGACTAAGAAAAATTAATTTTTTAAGTTTTGTAATTCATTCACAACATCATTCGGAAGATCATTTTTCCCCCACAATTTGTACGCTAAAGCAATAATTAATCACGAATATCCCATCCGCACATCAAAGTTTATCAAAGAGAAATATTATTAATGTCCAAATCAATCTGCCAGAAGATATATCTCGGCGAAGATCTAACGGACGGCTATAGTATATCGGAATGTAAACATTTTCGAAATGTTCAATAAACTTTTCGCTTATAAGGAAAATATTTTCTAAAATCAAATATTTCTCAACAATTTTCGTTGGTCTCTGTTTTCATCAATGGAAAATATTTTCAAAATATTTCTTAAGAATTTTTTAATATAAATATCACAAAAATCTGAAAATATCAGCGATCACTTGGCGCCATCTAGCGCCTGATTTTTCCTAAAAGCTTTTTCGAAGACAGAAGAAAACAGAGCTTTTTCGAAATAGTGCACGATTTTCACTGTAGATAGCGCTTTTTAGCGATCTTTAGGGGAAAAAAGCAATGGAAACTTTAGAAAAACTTTAAAATTAAATGGGAAAAACCATCCCAGTACCGGAAAATGTTAAAAATTACAGGAAATTATTTGATGAAACTAAAAAAAAGGAAATTTTAATAAAAAGATTAGAAATTGAAATGGAAAAACCATCAAAACTACAGAAAAGCTTCAAATTTTAAGAGAAAAATGAGGAAAGAAATAGAATATAAACTCCATTCAGAAAGAATGGAAATTCAGAACATATTATAGATTTTAACTAAAAATAAAACGATTCTAACCTCTATAAATAATTGTTAAATTTTCAACAATTTCTTGAGTTTATAATCCCTTAGAAATTCTTTAGAGAATTCGATTTGAAATGAAAGACATTGTTGCAGGCTTCGTTTTAATATATTGATTTATTTTGATATTTCGACAAAAAAAAACACAAGTAATACTATAATTCCTTTTGTTATATGTGCATGCATCCTTAATAATGGTCCTTCTCGGGCCGATCCGATCCGATCTGATCCGATCTGTAGTATTGCTTTTAGGAGTCCTGTATGTATGCCACATTTTGGAACCACGAACGAACACAATTACAATACAATAGGGCGAAACTTTGGCATTGAACAAATAAGAGTAAGAGTAAATTAAATAAATAAATAAATAATGGTACGATTAGTGTGCCCCCTAATATCTAAATCCACGATTTGTGCTCGAAACATTCAGATTTCCGCTTGTGCTGGCGGCTCCCAGCGGATTCATGGCGGTGCAAACGTAGCTCCCATTGTCGTCTGCAAATGAATCAAAGTTTAGGGGAGAGACGGGTATAAACAGGGGGGGAGGGGGCGATAATGAGCCTGTGCCCCCGATTATGATGCAGGGGAGGCAAACACTCACCCGGATAGGCCTGTGGCAGTGTTAGACGGCACACGCCGTTCCGGTACTCAATGAAATGCCGACTGCCGTGCCCCAAATGCCCGCCGTTGTGGCTCCAGTTGACCTGCGGCTGCGGATGGGCCTGGACAATGCATTCGAAACGGGCCGTGCCCCCAACGCCCACTGCAATGTCTTTCAGGGGCTTCAGAGAGAGAGAGCCAGAGAGAGAGAGCGAGAAAGATTACAGAGATAGCGAACAGTGGGTGAGGGGTCAAAGGTAAATGACTCGCGCTTACCGTTATGAATAATGGCTGCCTTTGTGCCTGCTCATCGCGGCTCAAATGGGCATTGACGGGTTCCGTATTGGGCAGTTCCGGCACTGAGAGAGAGAGTGGGCGGGTGGCGGATGAAAAACCATTAGAAAATCTCTTGGTCTCTGGGCATTTTTCAAAGCGGGGCATCCATTAGTGGGATTAGCAGCATCAAACGCGAGCGGTGGGTGGCACATAAACTTACATATATATATATATTCTCTTTCACTTTTTATACAATTTTTAAACACACACAAACACAAACACAACAAATTTTCATGCAACAAACAAAAGAAACGAAAGGCAGAGCGAGCAAATAAAAAAGATAGGATTTGTATGCCTCTCTTTTTAGGATTAAGATATCATGCTTTGTTTTGGGGTTAAGGATATGCCTATATGATACTATACAGTATATACTATATGGTATATGGTATACTATATACACAGAGTTTTGTCGCGATGGCTGATCGGGGGTTAATCACAGAAATTGAGAGAAAAGAAAACTTGACAACATCGATAGCGAATGGTGTGATTTTTTGGCATTAGATCAACGCTTGATTGCTTGATTGATTGATGGAGTGCATCCTTTCATCCTGTACCTGTGCGGACGAGTTGCTGCTCGGTGGGAAGACGCGGCGCCTGGGCGTGCAACCGATCGAGATGTATGTCAAGGCTGTGGCTGCTCGGCAGACTGTAGCGCTTCTGGGGATTGTAGCGCGTGGCCAGACGTGGCACGCCAGCAGGTGCCACATGGCGACGCTGTGTTTCATTATCGGAACTATAGCCATGGCCAGGAGTGGAGCCATATACGGGTGTGGTGGAGCCATAGCCTCGAGCTGGTGTTGACCTTCCCGTGTGCTCATGTTGCACGGGTATGACCAGCTCATTGCCAGGGGCCAGCTTCAGGGGATACGGCGAGTGGCGACCACCGTTCTGGATGGGCCCATTGCCGCTGCTCCCCTGGCTGTTCCACTGGCTCTGGACGAACTTGTGGCCCTCGCCGGGAAAGAGTATACCGAATTCGTAGCCAAAATCGTATTTGAAATAGATCAAACCGGTATTGGGATCGATGCATTTGGTGCCTGATTCACAACCAGGATATTAGAAAGGGAAGTTTTGTACAGAAACAAACGAAAATACTTATAGCTACGGAACATACACATGGAATACTTTAACGATGAAACGAAATGGTTTCGGGGGATTAGTGTGCTATTTTTCAAATGGTTGTCTTCAAGCGAAACGAAAATAGAATTTCTCAAACCAATTTTTCAACTCAAATTTATCTAAACTTAAAAAATTCCAATTCAAATTCCAATTCAAAATGGAGAAAGTATCTTGTATCTACTGCTGGATTAGTCGAACAATTGTTAGGGCACTGAAGCACTTACCGTATTGGGAGACGCGCGACTCATCGCGGTAGGCCTGCGGCTGGTTGCTGCCTTCGCTGGGGGCACGCTTGAATCCTGGTCGCAGAACATGGCCATGGCCATTCCTCTGGTGCTGCTGCTGCTGCTGCACATCCCTGCTGACATCCTCGATGAACTGATGGGACTTCTGTAGGAACGTGGAGCCCATGCGCTTGCCCTGAACCTCGGCCTGCTGTTGCAGGCTGTTGCTGTTGATGTTGCTGTATCCACATCGTGGCAGGGTACCAGCCCTATCAATCTGATCCATGGACTGCTGTTGCTGTTGCTGCTGCTGTTGCTGGTGCTGCTGCTGTCCCCTCATCGTGGTGTTTCTGTTCAAGGACTGGGTGCTGTGCTGTGTGGTCACTGTGCTGCCGCCCCGTTGCTCCTTCCTCAGAGTATTCACATCCACATGGATCTTGGTGGGCATTTCGGGACCGCGATCAAACTCCATGGGGGATAGAACCCTCTCGTAGGCGCGTGGCAGGCTGCAGGAGCGTGCCGAGCTCTGGGGCGGTGCCACACGACGGTAGCCGCGGGTCAGGCCGTCGCCGTAGGGCGACCAAAGCGGCTGGATACGCGAACCCCCCTCCACCTCGCTCTCATAGTCGCTCTCCCGGAATTCGCCGGGTATGAATTTCGTGGGCGTGGCCGGTGGAGGCAGATGCGACTGCCGCGAGGGCGTGCGACTCGGGGCAGGGCTATAGGGGAAGGGCTCCAACGGTTGCTGCTGCTGCGGCTGCTGCTGCTGCTGTTGGCTGTCAAAGTGGATGATTCGCTTGGTCTGCTGCATGTTGACCACTCGCTGAGAGCTCTCCGTGGACTCGTGCATCTGCATCGAGTTCTTGGTCTCGGTGGCAACCTTCGCCAGATGCATGGGGGCACCAGCAACAGCATTGTAGTACATGGTCGGACGAGAAGGCAAGTGCTGCTGGGGCTGTGGCTGCTGCTGCTGCTGTGTGGCAGCTATAAACTTGGCTGCCACAGGCTTGGGCTTGAACACGGGCTGCTGCTGCTGTTGCTGCTGCTGCAAGAACTTTGATTGCTTCGAGCTGCTGCTCTCCGTTTTGATCTCATGGCGGATCTCCTTGCCAATGGGTTCGAATTTGGGGCGACTATCGTGGGGCATGGGCTCGAATTCCATGGGCGATGGCGTGATCACCACCACGGGGGACTTGTGCCCATTCGTGGCCACATTCGTGCGTGGCGTGGGTGTAGGCGGGAAGACCACGCGATACCCCTTGATGTCCGCATCCGACTCGTTGGTGCGGGACACAGAACGGAAACGCTCGTCCACCTCGCTGCTGTAGTCACTGAACTCTGCCGCCGGGGTCTTCCTCTGGGCAGGCACAGGACTCGGCTGCGGCAGGACTGTGACTGGCACTGGCACCGTCGACGAGTACTTGGTCTCCTGGTGGTGCGACGAGCTGCTGCTGCTCTGCTGCATGCTGTGCGAGTAGTTGCTGCTCATCTTCGAAGTGGTGAAGAAGTCCTAAGAGACGAGATTAAAAAGATGGGAATATCAACACTGATGATCGGATGCTCATGGCAGGAATACACATAGGAAATGGCATGTTAGGAAACTGTTTTTAGAGATCAGATGCAGGCAAATGCAGAACATGTTTTAGGGATTAAAACAACGAAAATGAAGGTTAAAGGGCAATGTTTAGTGGCAGATTTAGGGGGAGATATGTAAATCCCCCAAGTGCTAGCAACAACAACAACAAACAAGAACAACAACAACAACACACAGATATAGTGACAGACACAAGTACAGAGAAATATTTGTGGTATCTAAATGCGAACCTTCGCCTCTTGAGATTGCGTATGTTGTGGCTGTGGCACCTGTGGCTGTGGCACCTGTGGCTGTGCCTGTGGCGTATAGTAAATCGTCGCCGGTGGCTCTGGCTGTAGCTTCTGCGGACCCGGACCTATACCCGGACCCGTGGTTGTCGACGAAGACGACTTTGTTTCGTAGTAACTGCTCTCCGATTTCCTGTAGTTCGAATGCTCTTCGGTGTCCGCCGCATAGCCACTCGACTTGAAGGAGGTCTCCGTGGTGACCGGCTTCTGCTGCGCCCGGGGCTCTGCGTCGCTCTCGCTGCCACTGTACTTGTACCGATCGCTCTCGTAGTCGCTCTCGTACAGGCCCAGGCGTGTGGGCATCACTGGCGGCGGTGGGCGGTAGGTGCTGGCAGCTGGCGGCGTCAGGGTCGGCACCGAGTGGGGCAGCACCTTGCGAGGGCCCTGCAGGAGATTCTGTTCCAGTTTCTGCTCCATGCTCTCCACCAGCGACCGACGGCGGACCACTTCCTCCGATTTCGGGGCAAAGCAGATCTCGGGCGGAGTGCCCGGCTCCAGGTCCACATTCACCACATGGGTCACCGACTGCGGGGGGGGTATGCTCTTGGCTATCTGTTGCACGAGGAAGGGGGCATTTAGCTCCTTTGTGGGCGTGGCGGCTGGTGCCGGTGCCGAGACCCCTGTTGGTGTCCATAACTTGGACATGGCCACACCCTCGGCCGAGGGCTTGGGCGAGGGCGAACGTGGATTCTGCTGTGCGGGCGTGGCGAGGACCGCGGCAGGACGCACAATCGGCTGGCCGTACTCCACTTTGACCTCCTTCGTGAGCGTCGTCTCGTGCTGCACGCTCTGCAGGGCTCCGAGGGGTGGCGGAAACACCGGCACACCGCCCTGCGGCGGCGGCTCCTTGGGCTGCACTTCGGACAGGATCTTGATCTTCTCGTTGATCAGCGGCACCTTGGGCTCCTTGCGCTCTGTCTTCGGCTCGTAGAGGAACTCGGGGGCGTCGCCTGGTATCAGATTGAGGCTGCGCAGCTCCTCCGCGAGGCTCTGGGCGTGCGGCTGGCGCACCACCGTCTCCAGGGGCTTGAAGGCCAGCGGCTTGGGTCGCTGTGTGATGCTCTCCTCATCGATCTTCTTGAAGTAATCGAAGGACGAAGAGGACTTGTGCTCGCTCTGCTCGTATCTGGTATTGGTCTGCGTTTGCATCTGTGGCTGCTGCTGCTGCGGCTGCTGCTGTTGGCCATAAAGTGTGGCCACCACTGGCGTACAGGGCTTGGGCGGCACGGGCGGCGGGGTTTGGGTCACTCCAGTCTTGAAGCTGACTGTGAACGGGGTCTGGATCGGTATCTGTATCTGTTGTGTTGGGGCGGCAGTGTTTGTGGTGTGGATGGTGGTTGTATCGGTGGTTCTGTCGGTGGTGGTTGTATCGGTGGTGTCGGTGGCTGGTGTCTTTGGTCGCGGCGTCAGCTCGGGCAGTTCCAGATTGAAGGCCGATTTGTGCTCTAGACGCATCGTTGCCTCGGTGGTGCAACGATGCTCAGTGATCACTTTCGATTCGGACAACCCGTGCAGATCATTCGCATGGGTCACATCGCTTTGAGTGCTCTGATACGACTGTGGCTCCTGCTGCGGCTGCTTCTGGTATAGAATGTGTGGCACGATGAGTGGTTGTGGCATGGATGGAATACCCGTATGTGTGTGTGTGTGTGCGGAATGATCAAAGCGAAACCCAACGAGCGGAGGAAGGACACGAGCGACGTTGATTGAGAGATTGAGATTGAGAGAAGAAAGATTCACAAAGAAAAGGTTTTTGTTTATTAATTTGTGTTTTTCGATCAAAAAAATTCGTATGTAAACTTAACAGCATCGAAAGAAGAATAGATTTAGATTAGAATAGAGTTTAGAATAGTTTGAGAGTCGAATCAAAGTCGAATCGAATCAAAGAAGAAGTAAATGTATAGGTGATTCATTTTCAAGGATAATGCATAGATCGATGGATCGGTGGATCGGTGGTTGGTTTTTTTTTTGTTTTTTTGTTTTTTTGTTAGATATTGAGCACATGCACACTTACTTCAGTTTTGTAATCGGTCAATGCTGATGCGCTCGTGGGCGTAGGCGTGGGCGTGGTCTCGTAAACAATGGTCTTGACGACCTCCTGGAGGCGCTCCGGCGAGGGTTCCAGGATGGCGCAATCGGCAATGCTTTTGGCCTCGCCGCCGGCATTCGTGGCTCTTACCATATACTTGCCAGAGTCTGAGGTTTGTGCTGCAATTGGGGAGGAGGGGGGGATTAGGGATACACCAAAAGGGGGCGGGACTATAGTTAGCACCTTTTTCGATGATCAGACGGTAGGAGTTGCCCTGGGCAAGCAGTCGATGCGGGGATATGCCAGCATCTTGTATGGGCTTGTCGTCCTTTAGCCAGAGTACAGTGGGGTCCGGCAGTCCTGTGACCTCCACTTCCATGATCAGTTTCTCGCCCTTCTTGGCGACCTGTGCCTGCAAGCGTCTGCCAAAGACTGGTGGAAAGATGGTCTCTGCATGAAGGAAGAAACGGTGGGCGGCATGAGAGATGGAAACCACATCAGAGATCTTTTTAATATGGGAGCACTCAATGAAACATAAACATTAGCCTGCTCTTCTTTTGGTGTCATTGCAAAAAGCATAGAGATCTGTGCTGTGGTTCTGTGGTTCTGTGCATTTGTCTGTTGTTTTTGTGGTTCAAAATTTACTTGAAACAGCCGTCGACGTCCCACCCAATCAGCAGCCATAATGAATAATTCGCATAGACATCGGACATCAGGCAGGCAGTAAAAATATATATATATATATGTACATCTAGAGTACACATATATATGTATGTATGCATGTATGTATGTATAATCCCAAATACAACCCCCAGTGAAAAAACCACACAAGACGACACAAATCTGCTAAAATCTCGAGTAAATAAACGATCCCCATTTACATAATAATAATTGCAGACATCAGACATCCCCCACATCCTATAGAGCCCCAACCACAGCCCCACCCACAGCGAAGAATATTTATAAATTTCGTGTAAGAAAATCTTTTTGCATTTTGCCTTTTTTCCCGGGGATGAAAAACTATTGAAATTTCAACAAAAACAAAAGCAAAAGCAAAACACAATCGACCCCACTAAAAACTCATCAATATTTCGCAAGGGAGCTGCCTTCACGAGGCATTGACGTTTGAAGATCCATACAATGACACTTTAATGCTCTACGCTGATTGATGTGTGGCACGAACGAGCGGACAGGCGGACAGCCAGACGGGGAACATATGATATAGGGTCTATCTGGGCGGGTCGAACATGTGTATTCTATATATTATATATTTGAGTTATTTAGAACACTTTTGGCCAGTTCATTAATTCTGCGAATTGGTTTTTATAGTACACAAAAAATACATATATTATTCCTAAGGCTCCGAAAATGGAAAAGGGAAAATATAAACAGGATTGTACAGGATTTTTTCATATTTTACAGGGCATATCCTGTTTCTTTTTTCGTTTTCTGCCATAATTTTGTGCATATATTCTAAGGCTCTAGTGTTTGCATCAGTGGTACTACATAGCGGTACTATTAATTTCAAGTTCTTGGAAAATTTCAACAAAAATATTACATAGAAATCTCTATAAAGTAACCCAAAAACTATTGCATTTAAGAAATATCTAACATAATCCCTAGAAGATCCAAAATCCTATCAAAAGCATATTCTTAGACGAAGTTTTCTTTAGCTTCCCGTTTGGTTGGGTTCTAAAATTCTCAGAAATCTCAGAAATACGCTAATAAGGAAAATTTCCATCCGCAATTGATGGTCAAAATGATGGATCGTTCTAAGGAATATTTCCCATTTCTAGCTCTAAGAACAAATGGATGGCTAGCCAAATGCATCATCCTATATACCCAATAGAACCCCGAAAGAAAAGAAAAAGATCTGTATCTGTGGGTAACACTCACTTTTTACCACCAAATCGGCGGTGCTGGTCGATTGGCCCACCGCATTGGAGGCTGTCACCGCGTATCGTCCCGCATCGGCCACGCCCACCTGCTTGAGTTCGATGGTGACGCGATTGAATTTGTTGGAGATTTTCGTGTGCGGATCGTCGAACAGCTGGCCGCCGTTCTTCTCCACCTTGATCTCGGGCGAGGGATAGCCATCGTAGATGGCCTCCATGCTGACGTCGGCGCCCTGGTCCACGATCTTGCCGGTGAGGGGCGTGGTGAAGCGTGGGGCGATCTCCTTGCGCAGACGAGTGGGTGAGTCGGGTATGGTGATGGCGGGCAGGGGGGAAGGACCGCCTCCATTGGCGGCAGACTGGACGACTGTGAAGGACTTCTGCTGGAGACTGGGCGTGCTCATCTCCTTGCTCTTGTGCAGCTCCTGGTAGTGATGGCTCTCCATGATCTCGGGCCGCTGCTGGCCCAGCTGCTTCAGCGACTGATCGATGTGGGCCGACGAGTGATGCACCTCTGTCTGGGGCACATTGCCCTCGTAGGAGTTCACCTGCGACGTGGATGTGGTGGTGAATGTCTGCTTCTTGATGGTCACACGCGACGACTCGGTGTTGTGCTCCTGGGTCATGGTCTGCAGATCACTGGACGCGGGCAGGCCACTGCCGATGATGTTCAGGAAGGCCACACAGGTGGCCTTGCCCGCCTCGTTCTCGGCCACACAGCTGATCTTGCCGACGGCGTCGTGGGTGAGCTTCTGGATGGTCAGCACCTGGCGATCGCCGCTCGTGGAGACGAGGAAGTTGTGTCCGTGGACGGGCTGGTCGTTGAAGAACCAGTGGACCTTGGGCGTCGGCCTGCCCTTGACAATGCACTCGAACTTGACGACGTCGTCGATGCTGCCCTGCTTGTCGCTGAAGAGCTCCTTGAACTCGGGACAGGCATGTCGCTCCACGATCTCCACGGACGACTGACTGCTGCGACGATTCTCGGGGGCGTTCACGGACTTCACAATCAGATGAGAGAAGCACTTGGCATCGCCCGCCTGGTTGGAGACCTTCACCGTGTAGACGCCTTTGTCACCGACACTGGCATTGTTCAGGATCAGCTTGAAGATGCCGGACTCGGGATCCCCCGTGGCAGTGACTCGATCGTCCAGTTGCAGCTCCTTGTTGGTCAGGTACCACTGGGCGCGCAGCGGCTGATCGCCGCTGGCCTGCACCTCCAGGACCACCTGTTCGCCCTCATCGGCCAGCACATCGGACAGCAGACGCTCGAACTTCGGCTTCGCATCCTTGGGCAGGCTCTGCCTCTCCACTTGGGCCCTGGTGGCAGGCTCTGCCTGCAGGTTCAGCGGCGTGACCTTCAGCTCGCAGCTGCTCGATGTCTCGCCCGCCGAATTGATGGCCACCACCTTGTAGTGGCCGGCGTCCTCCTGGTACACCTCCTGGACGATCAGCGAACAGCGATCGCCCTGGAACAGCAGCTGGACGTCGGCGGACTCCTTGACGGGTCGCTCGTTGTGATACCAAATCACCTCTGGCTCCGGCTGGCCCACAATCACACAGTCCAGACGCACTGGCTTGCCCTCGAATATGGAGACATCCTTCAGCGGCAGATGGACTGCCGGCTTGATGGGCTCTATGTCGCTGGCCATCTCGGAATCGGACGTTTCGTTGGGGAGGCGACCCTTGACAATGACGTTGCAGCTAGTGTATGCCTCTCCGGCTAGATTCTTGGCGCTCAGAACGTACGATCCGGCGTCGTTGGGATAAGCTTGGGGGATTATCAGCGTTACGCGGCCGTATTCATACTGAAAGTACAGAGGAAAAGTCATTGGAAAAATCATCAGAAAATCAGAAAATCACAAAATGATGGCATGGCATTCAGTATTCACCACACCCGACCAGACACGATCCCCGATACCCCGATCCGAGCTGATCCGAACCGATCCGAACCGAGGCGATGCGAGATCCGAGGCTAACGCTTTCATTTTTGTTCTAGTTTTTGTTTCTATTTCTCTTTTTTCAGTTTTTGTTTTTTGCAATTGAATGTTTCTTCTTTTTTACACAAATTTTCAATCTTATTTATATGAGTTTTGTTGTGTGTGTGCGGATGTGCACAGCAATTGCGATCGCTCTGTGGCGCATCCGGCGGAGGCCTAAGAAGAGGCTTTTGTTTTGTTTACTCGCATTTGCTCTGCTCTTTGTTTTTGTGGCCCCAAATTGCAGGAAGCACCTGAGTACAGGTGTTCTTTTGGCAGAGAACAAAGATCGTTTTTCAATTACTAAAACTGTTTTCATTCAGTGTTTGGGACCAAAGTGAGATCATGTTGTGGCATATAAAGAGCATAAAGGCGAATGACAGAATGGCAATTAAAAGTGCGGCCAATGAAATCATTTCTCAATTTTTTCATGCCAATTTTGTTGGCTATCTGTATCTGTGTATCTGTATCTTTTGCACATTTGTATATACAATGTTGGCGCCCACAATAAACAAATTGCCTGACGCGCCCGGGATCGGGGATCGGCGTTTGGAGATCTCTCTAGAGATGGGATGGGGGACAATGGGGGGGATGGACTGACTGTGACTGCCACACTGCAGTGTGGTGAATTGAATTTGCCACGTTGCACGGCTCGTTGCAGCGGCAGCAGCAGCAGAGTATGCGACGAGTGGTAGCTGCCAAAAAGTTGCAGCTATTAGATATTATATGGCAGCTATATGTTCTGTAAATTGCATCGAAAGATAAAGTGCGTTGGCGTATTTTCAGAAATGTTTGCCTTGAATTTGCTATCTCTCTGTGGGTGTGTGTGTGTGTGTGTATTTGCCCAAAATGATGATCATTTGGCAACCAGAGGATGCTGTAGATGTCTACACTAGCTCATCATCAGCCAAGGGAGACGTCCGATCCATCTGAGATGCGTCTACGCATTCACCCACCCACCCACCACTGACGTCAGTCCGATCTCAATCTGAGAAACTAAAACACGATGATATTTTCATTTCCAAATTTTGGAAAACGCCCACTGCAGAACCACAGCATATAAAATAAATCTAATATTCTCTGGTCTCTTTTCCTTCCAGCCAAAATTTAGCCATAGCTATACATATATACCGCGAATATAGTAGATATGTATTTACGATATTCTGTGGCACTGTCTTTATGGAAATCGCCAATTGCCAGACACATGTCGAGGGGGGGGGGCTATTTGGAGGGGGGACTGTACTTGGCGGCATTTTATTTTACTTGAAATTTTGTTTACCCTTTGCTCTGCTGGGGGGTCGAATATTTTCGATCGGAAATGCTCTGGCAGGGAAATGGATGGGGAAGAAAGTTTTCCAGGGCCAAAAATGGGTCAACATTTGTCTAAAATTAAACTGGTAGACCTTTGAAAACTGGTATTTTTTGGGGGATTATCATTCTAGTATAGTGCCAGCTTGTATAAAAGTATTCCCGTCTTCTGTGTGCCAAAATGCAAAAAAAAAACGCTTTCTTCTGATATCGAAACAATATGTTTCAAAAAGATGGCATTCCAGAGAAAGTACTGTTCAAAAATACAAAGAAAGATTCCCATAAATTGTTGAAAGTACGATCCACACAACATATGAATATTTTCAAAAGAAATTCTATCAAGAAATGAATATTTCAACAAAATGGTGTATTTTTTATGGGACTTTCGACCCCGTTTAAAGAAATGTGGCAGATACGAGAACTCACCTTTGCATCGCGTGGCTGGAACGGTTTGCCATTGTGCACCCAGCAGATGTCCGGTCGGGGTATGCCACTCACGATGGCCTCCAGCTTGATCTTCTGGCCCACGCGAGCCATGGCATTGGACAGCGGAACCTTGAAGCTGGGCAGTTCCGTGGGCTCCAAAGCTGTAACGGAATAGAGCACACATTTAAGAGGTCGATCTACACATATGTTGATGGTTTCACACTTACGTTCTACAATCAGGCTGGCGGAACAGTGTTCGATTCCCGCCGGGTTGGAGGCACTGCAGGTGTACACGGCATCGTCCTCGAGGAAGACCTCCTCGAAGCGGAGCGTGGCCTCGCCGTTGTTGTAGCTGATGACGTAGTCCGGAGAGTCGTCGATGCACTTGTCGTTCTTGAACCACTGCACCGTGGGCAGGGGCACGCCCGCGACGATGCAGCCGAACTGGAAGGAGCTGCCCTCGGTGGCCTTGCCGCTCTCGAGGAACCGCAGGATGCGTGGCGGCACCAACTGCACCTCGGCGGCATTCTCGCGCACTGCCAGCGTGGCATTGGTGTCGCAAGTGCCCACCAGGTTGGAGGCACGGCAGCTGAAGCGCGCCGAGTCGGCGGCAAAGGTCTCCTCGATCACCAGGCGACAGATGCCCTTGTCGAAGCTGGTCTTGTAGTCGGCGTGGCTCAGGATGCTGATGCCGTCCTTGAACCACTCGACGGTGGGCTCCGGGGTGCCGGTGACCTCGCACTCGAACGCGAATCGATCGCCCTCCCGGGTCACGGCATCCTTGAGGGGACGCACAAACAGAGGCGAGGCGTAGCGCAGCTCCGTGAAGATGGAGTTCACCTGGATGTCCTTGCGGATGTTCTCGGTGACGATGCGCTGCTGGTCCACCTGGTCGCGCAGTGTCTGCAGGCGCGCGATCTCCTCGCGCTGAATGCGAGCCTCCTCCTCCCGCTTGGCCCGGGACTCGTCCTCGCGCTTGATCCGGATCTCCTCCTCGCGCTTGCTCTGGACACGGGCCTCCTCCTCTCGCTTGGCGATCTCCCGCAGCGTCTGGATGCGCATCTCCTCCTCGCGGGCCGCCTGTTCTCGGGCCAATTGCTCGCGGGCGGCCTGCTCCCGCACGGCCTTCAGCCGGGACTCCTCCTCGCGAACGGCCTGCTCGCGCAGCGCCAGTTCCCGGGCCACCAAGTCCCTCTGGGCCTGCTCGATGGCCGCCTGCTGCCGCTGGTGCTCCAGCCGGGACTGCTCCTCCCTGGCCAGCCGCTCCCTGGCCTCTGCCTCGCGCATGGCCTTCTCCCGCTCCGCCTGATCGCGGGAATCGCGTTCCCTCTGCTCCCGCTGTCGCTGCTCCTGGTTCAGCCGCTCCTGCACAATATTGATGTCCAGCTTCAGCTTGATGAAGGACTGGAAAATGTTCATGACATCGTTGTAGAGCGACGACACCTTGCTCATGTCGTGGGCGCACTGCGAGGCACTGTCCAGCTTCGAGCGGAGTCCCGGCTCCCGACTGGTGACATAGTTCTCGATGTCGTTGACGAGATTGGCTGCCTCCACGGAGTCGCGCAGGTACGGCACCTTGTTGGAGACGCTGCTATAGAAGTAGCTGATCTCCCGGTACTCGGCATCGATCTGGAGGAGTCTCTTGATTAGAATGGGTCTTGAACAGCGTTTGCTGTTGGCATGGGGTTACCTTTTCGACCACTTCGAAGAAGTCCGTGGCCTGGTTGAGGCTCTTTCGTTTCTGCTTCACCTGATCCTTGAAGCCCTGCCACTTGTCGTTGAGCTTGTGGAGCTCCTCCTTCACGTACTGTTCGCTTTCGGGATTCGTGATCAGCAGCTGCTGACTCGTGGAATCTGTGAACTTTTCGATGCGTTTCTCGAGCAGCTAAACGCAGGGAAAGGGAAAATGGAATGCTTAAAATATATGCAGGAAAATCCCAGCCATTAGGCAGCGTGCAGCCAAGCAGAGGATCTCCATCTACATCTTTCCATCTAAACGTATGTATGTATATTTCCCCTCAAATGCCAAAAAGCAGCAAAATACGAGACATGAAGAAAGTGCAATAAAACGTGGGGCAGCATTCTAAATGTTGTGTGTGTATCTGTATCTGTATCTCTCGTTATGCAAAGATGTATTTCAAAAGTTTTTAATTACAAACTAACGACAGCTGCCGCTGTCTATCTCTTCTTGTCCCCGTTCCCCTCCCCCTCCCCCTCCCCCTCCCCATCCGCATCTTCCGCTGACAGCTACAACATTTTCAAAGTTGCGATGCGCCCAAAGAGAGAGAGTGTTTTATTTTTTGTTCTTTATGTCATTTGGAAATTTGATGAATGTTTTTCTTTGGGTGTTCAGAACTCTGTTTTGCTCATGCATGTGTATCTATATCTATTCTACAAGTATCCATGAGATGGCTACTACCTCGAGGGTGTGGGCTGTTTGGCCCCAGCGTTGCTGATGGCGCGTCGATTTCAATTGCTTGGGCATTGAACACTATAGAAAATGGATCATTAAAAAGAGATCTTCTCTCTGTTTTGTTTTGTTTGGTTTTGTTTTCTATTCTATTCTATAAACATAACCCACCTCAACAATACACAGCACAGATCTCGCAGGAAGTTCACTCACCTCAATGGTACGTTCAAAGTACTCAAATGCCAGCGATGTAGTCTTCGCCGCCGCCAGACTATCGACGCTCTGGCCATTGATGTCGTGCAGCTGCTTGCTGACGCTGTCCAGACTCCGATCGATGTCCTCCAGATCGCTGCGGAACTGCTCGATCTTCTCGAGCCGCTCGAGGGACGACATTCTGGCACTGCACTGCGTCTCGAAGTGAATGCGCAGAATCTCCAACAGCTTCAGAATGCGATCGGTGTCGATTTCGCGTGCCCCAGGCGGCTCCAGTACGCGCACCCGATCGATCAGCAGTTCGGATTGTGTGATTAACGATCTAAATTTATCCATGCACTGATCGCGGAATTTCTCGTGCTCCGCAATGCTGCGCTCCACGCCACCCGAAGACGAGGATGGGTGCTGCTGCTGCCTCGCGAAGTACTCGTCGATCTCGTTCCGCAGCTGCGCAATGTTCTCCAGGAAGAGCAGCACGCTCTCGATGAGCGTGCGATAGTCGTACTTGATGCCGTCGAGACGGGCCTTCAGCATGCGCAGATTGTTGATCACCTGCTCGATTTTGGCCAGTGACTGCTGGTCCTTGGTCTGGATGCTCAGGGTGGTCTGAATGCGATGCTGGATCTCCTCCTGGGCCCGCTCAATGTCCTGGACCACGAAATTAAGCTTCTCTCGTATGCCCGAAAGCAGCTGCTTCGTATCCGTCGAGGGGGAACCAAACACAGGATACAGCTGGGTGTCCACTTGGGTGCTCTTGGCAACCGTCTGCTCAAAAACAGAGAGTTTGATTTTTGGGGGGGGACTATACCTAGGAGTACACATACCTCTTCATTATCACTCATGACTTTCTCTAGGAGATATTCGACTTCTCGCTTCTCTTGTATGGTCGTTGTCCAATTCTCCAAACTGCTCGTCACGTCGCACTGCCGCTTACTGAAACCGTTCAGCGTCTCTTCCACTGCCTGCGTCGAGGATTTCGTCTCGAGATATGGATCCACAATCTGTACGCGTGTGTGTATGTGTGTGTGCAGCGCCCGAAAATAGCAGAGACAAAAAATAAATGGAAAATTAGTTTTTCCTTATTTTATTTTGGTTCTTCAGCTTCTGCTGCTTCTGCTGCTACGTCAAGTGTCGCAGAGTTTCTCTCGTTTTTCTAAGAAAAAGTACAACGGCGCGTGGCACAACGCATCTGCCTTTGGCCAGGGTCTGGTGCGTTCTGGCCACAACACCACATCCACATCCAAATCCGAGTCGAGTCGAGTCGGGGAGAGTCCAGGCCATAGACCAGAGACCAGAGACCAGAGACAGACCTATCTATAGCCCTGGCAGCGCGCAAATTGCTTTGCTTTTATTTATGGACTCAACTCGCGAGGAAAACTCGAACCAGAAACAGAAACAGAGAAGGAAAACTCGAAATACAGCCAACAGCAGCAGCCAGCAAGCAGCAGCCAGCAGCCAGCAGCAGAAGCATCAGCAGCGAAATTTTCTAATTTCAAAATTTTCTTTTGCGGCTGTTGATTCTCTTTCGCTTTTCTTCCCGGTTTTATGTACTACTCGAACACTCGAACACACACACATGTGGATATGGATATGGGTTGGGGCGAAATGACGACGTTGTCGTTTTGAATAGATGTTTATGGCTAACCAAATCATATTGTTGGTAATTTATGGGCCACGAACAGCAAAAGGATGCAATCTTTGGCATGGAAATTGAAGTTTGAATGCTCTTTCGAAGATCTAATGCATCTTTTACGGCAATTGGTATAGGAATAATCAGAAGCTGCCATCTGATTGGGAATACTCTATAGGGGAAAGTGTGCACTTCTGTAGTGTATCTATAGATATTGGAATTAATCTAGGAATACGCTGAAGCTTGAAAGTTAAGTTGGAAGACTTTCCGCTGATCTTTGGAGTCGGGAAATCTTTCTTCTGAAAGCCTTTTTTAATTTACAGAAAATTAAATAAATAATAAATAATAAATAATAAATAATATTGGAGCCTCGTTTGCGGTCGGTATTCAGCGAATTCTCATTGAAATTGTTGTGGTAATCCCAATTTAGATCATGGTTATCTCTGCATTCGATTACCTTCTTTCTATCAAATGAGTTGAAATTGGAACTATCTTTTTGGACACGATGTAAATCGTTAAAGCTCTGAACCTGGAATCAATAAAACTTGGACGGAAGAGAGGAATACTCTATATAAGAGGTTCTATTCCTAGGAGATTGGAAGAGTCAAAAATGGTCTCTGCAACCGATTTACAGGTTTTTTCTTTTAAAGGATCTCAAGGAGATCTCAAGAATACTCCATACTTAAATATCGCTAAATGTTGTGGCAATGAGATGCGAGATCATTATTATAGTCAGAATTCCAGAAGATAAATGTCTCGTGGCTGGCTCCACTGCCATGTCTCTTCTTCTCCCGCTTTCTGTCTGTGTTTTACAAAGTAACTTTTGCAGCGTTTTGCGTTTTCAAGTCGTCACTCTCACTAGCTCCATCCTTTTCTATTCCATAAATGAATATGAATCTATTCCACTTTGAATACATAGAAATCTATAGAAAATAGATCCCTTTTTCATCGAAATTGAAGTTCATTCTGAAGTTCTTTTGGATCTTTTACATTTCAACTCCAAGCTTTTCCCATAGCCAGCGTACCCCTAGTCGTGGCAGATACTTTTATGCCGACGCATCTATTGTGTTATAGTACTCGCATCTATATGCAGATATTCTATACGGTTGCAGGGTGCAAATGTGGCAGCTGTCAGCAGCTGCAACGTGCAACGGGCAACGGTTCAAATGCGAAACATAGCAAAGATTCTGGCGGCAAGCGGAACATGCAAAAACTGCGCAAAGCTCTTAGAGAATTCCAAAAACCAATAAAAAAAACTCGCATAAGACTCGGATAGAGATACAATCTTAAAGATAGAAGTTTCTCCCCCTTGCACCAGCACTGGAATACCGACTTTCAAGTTGATGAATCGCTGTCCGCGGGACTTGAGTTCGCTGAAGGTCAGGATGATGTTGGACCACGTGGCCTGGAGGAACTGCAGCTTGTGCTCGTCGGGGGTTTGCTGGAGCTGGCGCTGCAGATGGTCCAGCTGACTAGAGAGCTCGTTGGCCTGCTCGAAGAACTCGATCAGCAGGGAGACGTAGTCGACGCGCTTCAGCACCAGATCCTTGAGTTCGATCCAGTGCTTGTGCAGGGACTCGGCCTTCGAGTCGACGTCGTAGCGCTGCTGTGGACTCAGCGACTCCAAGTGGACCTTGATGCTCTCGAGGAGTAGGTTGATGAGTTCTCCCTTGATCTGGAAAAGGGAAAAGGAAAGGGGATCCCCTGAGCATGGGTTTCATGGGAAAGTAGTGTCTCGGGACTCACCTCCAGGTCCTGCATTAGTTCGTGATGCTGCAGGAGGAACTGTTTCGATTGCTGCAGATTGCGACCCATGTCCACGCTCTGCTGGAGATGCAGCTGGCCGGAGGCGCGCAGCCAGGCCAGGAGCTCGTTGTGCTGCGCGAGGAACTCGCTGAGGGCGCGCTGCACCTTCTGCTGGTCCTCGCTGCTGTGCGCACAGATGCCCTCGATGTAGGCCTTGCGGTTCTCCAGCTCGTCCAGGACCCGCTTGACGCCCTGCGTCTCTGGCTGAGTGCGTCCCACCTCGTCCAGGATGCCATAGCCGAGTCGCAGCGGCTCCTCGGTGAAGCTTCGCACATCGCGCTCCACCTTGGAGAACATGGCATAGCTCTCGGGGGAATTCGGCGGCAGCTTGACGCTCGCCAGCTCCAGTTCCAGCTTCTCCAGGACACTCAGCGTGTGCTCGGCCTTGGCGAAGAACTCCCGCGACTGATGCAGCCAATGCTCGCGCTGATCCACGAGGTCCAGGTGCTCGGTGCAGCCACTGAGCACAGCGTAGGCCCTGGCACACGCCTCATCCCCCGAGAAAAGACCCGCCGACTGGACCTTCTCCTTGGCTCGAGTGATCTTCAGGGCGCGATCGCGCAGGAGCAGCGCCTGCTGCTTCCACTCTCTGTATCTGGCCAGCATCTCGTTGGCCGTGTGCTCGCACTCCCCGAGACTGTACATGGTGTTGAGGTCCATCCTGGCCTTCTGCAGAGCCGCCTCCAGGTCGACGAGCTCTCGTCCGAGCAGCCCCAGGGCCAGGCACTGCTCCATCTGTGTCTTGCGCGTCTGCCAGGCGAGCTCCAGGTCGTTCCTGCGGTCGTGCAGGGCCTCCAGCCACTGCTGCACTTGGTGCACGGCCCGTGTGGCGTCTCGCTTGATGTGCTCGGGTCGTGTGTCCAGTGTCTCCAGCTTTTCCAGCTCCTCCAGCTGCGACAGCAGCTCGTTGCCGTCCTTCAGGGCGGCCATCACACCCGTGAGCATGTCGATTCTCAGCTGCTTGAACCTGTTGAGGAACTCCTGCACATGGGGCACGTCCATCGGCTGCAGAGTCTCGCTGCAGGCCATCTCCAGCTGGTCCATGCGCCTGAAGCACTGCGTCATCTTGTCGTGGAACTGGGTGCAGAGCAGCAGAATGTGCTGCCGGTCCTGCAGTAGGTTCAGGATGTCCTGCCAGATGATGTTCAAGGTGTCGGCCATGGCATTGACTAGCTCCGAGCTGATCCTCTTGCTGGCCAACAGCTTGTCGGCCTTCTGCACGAACTCATCCATGGGTCCCGGCAGGCTCTAAAGATCGGGCTTTTCAGAAGGGGTTCTCTTGCTTGAAGGTTTCTCCTGGTACTCACCTGTAGGTTTCGTAGGGTATCGTCATGCTCTCGTTGCATGCGCACGGACTCCTCGAGATTCTCGCCCAGCGATGTGATCTTTGGCTCCAGCTCGACAACTTTGATGTAGATCTTCTCGGGACTCTGCAAGAGATTATCGAAGATGAAATCAAATGATGAAGAAAGTTTTCTCCCACAAGTTTGCTCAAGGAATTCTTTGGTTCGCCCTGTTTTTCTTTCTGTGTTGTTGTTGTTGTTGTTGTTGTTTTGAGTCACGTTCCTGTGCTCCCAGGCAGCAGAAGCGGCAGCGGCACTCGTGTGTCTGCATTTCTCATTCATGAAAACTTGTCGCCAAAAACCTGCTCAAGAGCAAAACGACAATGCTGCACAGAGCAGCTTCTAATTTTGGATAGGCACCACCAACCAGCAGCCACCGCCGCCACCAGAAGCGGCAGCAGGAGCAGCTCCACTCGTGCCAGCAGCAGCAGTCTCTTCTCTGTTCTGTTTTATTGCAATGAAGGTCAACATTGGCTGTTTATGGTAATGGCATCCGTTAGGTTTTCCTGTTGGGATGAGCATGTGTCGATACATGCAACAGAACAGAACAGAATAGAGCGCTGCTGCTGCTGCTGCTGTGCTGTGTATGTGGAAAGTGCCACATGCCACAGCACAAGAGAAGAACTTTTCTGCTGAGGTTTGCTCTTCTGGCTCAGGCTCTTGTTGGTGACTTGCGTGGGTGTCCCCCTTCCAATTTATTTGTGTCTCTTTCCCAAGGGCTTGCCATTGGCTTGGCTCTAATGATCTAATGACCGACAATCAATCAATTTACAAAACAATTTAATAACCATACGATTAAAATAAGTGTTGTGCCCCGATCCGATCCGATCGGAGATCATTTCATTCGATGGAGTCACTGACTCAATGCTACGTGAGTGAGTTTTCAATATGCAAACTGATAATTCTCATAAACTTTGAATAAATTATTGTAAAGCCAAAAGCGGGCCCGGGCCCGGCCTAGCGGGTCGGTCGGTCGGTCGGTCTACCGTCTAACTGAAATATGAACCATAAATGGTATGACATCACTATATAGTAAACAGCCCCGCGCCAGGCCAGGCCATAACGAGACGACGCGTCCGTACTTTTATGCATCACTCGTAAACCATTATGCATATGGCGAGGCGCCCCCCGTTCCCATGTGCCCCATGTGCCCCCCACTCCTGAATCCGAATCTGAATCGTATTTCAAGTGCTTTTTGTGCACGCACCGAGCCGTTAAGACTGCATTTTGAAGACATTTTGAGAAGAAGGCGCATGCGGCACTTGTGCAATCCCCAAAGCACAGGCAGAGGCACAGGCACAGGCGAGGCGGAAGTAGAAGAGACTTTTCGTTGTGATGATATATGGGGAGTGGGGCGGGGGTGTGGAAGAGTCGATGATATAATGCCCCCAGCAGCGGCAGCGGCAGCTGAAGCGGAGCTCTAACAAAACAACAGTCGAACCGATCGGCAGGAGGGAACAAGATCAAGCGGGAGGGCCGTCCACCGTCCGTCCATCGTCCAGTTTCAGAGGCGCTTAACTCCAAACACGTTTTTGGCTTTTAAATTAATACTTTGTGGCAGCGGATAGAACACGATTTCGATATGAAATTACCTTGGTTCTCCTTCTGTCCCCCCCTATGTCCCTCTCTCTGTCTGGTTCGTTCTTATCGTTTTGTATGAAATCATTGCGCATTTTTATGGAGCGCCGCAATGCCCCCAATGCCCGGCAATGCCACGCCGCTCTTTCATTACGAACCTGCCCGTTCGACCCCCAAACCATTCTGGCCACGTAATCCCTGAGTGCCCGCCCCCCGCCGCCTACCCGATCCGATCCCATCCGATCCGATCGTTGATTTAATTGGGGAATAGCAATTTTTGTGGAGGCGTTGGTTTGAATTCTGCAGGATTTATTTGCCCCGATTGGCAGCCAGATGAAAAGTGTGTTGCATGATCCTTCTGTTCTTATGGGAAACTATTTAATTTTGTATGAAAGAAAGATTCCATTTTGAGGTTTAGCGAGGTACCAGACTTCTGGCTTCTTGGTCTGATTGGAGGAGAAGCACTGCCTGACCAGAGGGTCACCCATGTGTAATGGGTCTGTCATGGGTCTGGCACTCCTCTTAGAATATGGGGTTTCCCCCTAAATGCAGCTAATCAGCACATTTAGTGTTTTTCTTTCGTATATTCTAATTAAATTTATAATTAATTTTCGATATGGAGAGTTTAGAGTTCATCGACCGAACCTTGACCCAATATTTGCATACATTTTGTGTGAAAATGAAATACGTTAAATGAACAAATGAACAACTGAACACACACTTAAATGTCGTGTCTGGCTGGCTGGCTGGCTGGCTGACTGTCTGTCCCTCAGTCCGTCTGTCTGTGTGTTTTGTGTGTGGCAAGAGAACCATTTTTATGGGTAGCTTGTGCTCTCGATTAAAGGTAAAAGCTAATTGAATACATGATTGAATACATGGCTCATTAAAGTGACATAAATCAAATGTCTGTCTGTCTGTTTATAGAGAAATGTGTACCATAAAAAGTTTATACAAATATCAGGCCAAAAACTAATAAAAGTCCCTATTAACATTAACATTTGCATGTGTGGTGTGTGTCTGTGTGTGTGTGCAAATATACTCATCCGTGGCAGCATTAATGTATTGTACAAATACGAGCCAGAGAATATGCAAATGTATTCGAGTATATTTACTTTGGGGCCTCCAGCTCTGCCTCTGCCCCTGCCTCTCACGCTCTGACGCGCCTTCCATTAAAACCCAACTTGATTTTTGTCATAAAACAAAGCACAAAAAGCAACAAATAAATGTAGTGCTTCGCTGTGCTGTGTGCTGTGCTGTGATGTTCTATTAACAAAAGGTTAGTGCTAGCTTTTTCGCTTCATTCTCAGATCATCAAATCAGCGTCATCATCCATCACATTCGCAGTCGCAGTCGCATGGCATGGCATTTGTGTGCTTCAGCGAGTGATGTCAGACTTTTGAGTTCTATAAATATTTAGCGTAATGAAAACATAAAACAACTAGAATACAAATTCTGTTCAGGTTCGGGTTTTGGCGGCTTTTGTAGGTCGCACTTTCCCAGGCCCACTCTCTCGGACGAGATACGATTATGGGGAGGCCGCCATCGAATGCAATTTAAATTTCAATTTAATTCGCAAAAAAGCGAAGAGATAATTTCTATAATTGTTTCTACAAATTGTTGGCCACGACTCTTGCTGCAGCGGCAGCAACAGAAGGAGGAGTCGACTCCGTCGCTCCGTCGCTGCACAGCGCGACTTTCATTGAACGTTTATCGGCGAATATCAGTTTTCATGTAAACATGCAATATATTTCGCGTCTCTAGCTCTGCGAAACGTGCCTCCATCGGCGGATCTGCGACTCTGTCTGTGGCTGCCGCTGCGGCTGCGCCTTCGCCTTCTCCTGTGCGGCGGTAATTACAGCAGCTGGCTGTGGCGAAATTTATGCCCCACTGGAGGCAGATCCACCTCCTCCTCGATGCGACTCGACTCGAACCAAGCCGACCCGTTTCCCGTTCGCTTATCAATCAGTGCGTGCCAAACTGTTTTGTCAGTTTTCGCTAAGTAGCAGCTGTGCACTAAAGACACTACCACTAGACACAGCAGAGCACACACATGCCCCAAGCCATGGCTTTTGGATGGACTCCAATCCGATCAGAGATCCCCATTCAAGAGAGGCGGAGGACTGCCTCTGCGTCTGCGCATAGAATACATTATTTTTTAGCGCTTCGAAATGTTGACATTCCCCACTGGCACCATCGCCAGCTCCAGCTCCAACTCCATCTCCAGCTCTTGGCCTGTCGGTTAGGGCTGGAATTTTTCAATTACTGATAAGATTTACAGCCCCATTCACGGGTGACACGACATCAAGAGAGGATGTTGGGATCTTGGATGTTGGATGTGTTTTACATTGAGAAAATAGTGACTTGCAGGGGACTGCGTCCACACTTTGCTCAGAGGATGGTTGCAAGTTGGAATGGAATGGTTTGAATTGGAAATACTCCTGAGATTTTTATGGATTTTCAGATTAATCTAAAGTTAATTATATTTTGAAGATATTTGGATATTGAGTGGGAAAAATTCAACGATTTTTGAAGATTTTTAGTTTTTAGTTCTTCAGAAACTTGAATGAAAAATGCCCATGGAAGTAGTTTTCTAATGATATAAAAGGATCGTATCATCTTCCCATTTCAATCACCCACTGGAGATCAGCTTAGACCAAATATCCCTAAGAAAAATCACGCTTTTCCACATCCCCCTAGCCCGTTGTGCTTCAGTGATTTCCTTCCAAGGAAAAATACCAAGCCACGCCCCCGCATCGTACATCTCTCTGGGAAAGAGGCCATAAATCACAGTGACAAATCACAAAAAGCAGTGACTTGATTGCAACCCTGTGACGTTGGGGTCCTGCCCCCCAGTCCCCCCTGTCCCCCTGCCCGTGTGAACACGTCTTGGCGGCACTGTGCATGTGTGTGTGTGTGTGTTTGTGTTTGTGAGAGGAATGCGCAAGCTTTTCCATGCGTAAATTTATGTGCCTGCCAGGCGTCGTAAACATTTCTTTTAGCCGCCGCACGGCTTTCTCAGCGCTCGCTCTCTCTCCCTCTCTCTCTCTCTCTCTGTCTCTGCTGTCCTCTCTTTCTTCTCTTTTGGCACTGCGCAGCTGCAGCCGTTTCACCCACGCCAGGCCCAAAGCCATGGCACATAACTCTTACAAAAAGAGACAGACAGACAGGCAGGCAGAGAGGCAGACAGACGGATGGACAGATAGACGGACACTACATACAGTGCCGTGCATAAGTACACGCTCATATGTCTAAGCAATTTATGAGTGAAAAGCTGTGTGCGACTTTTACAAATAAGAAATTGCCATAAATTCAATTAGAGTTTTTCCATCGTTTCCACATCGCTTTTCCTGGCCTTTTCCTCGATTGCAAATCAGAGCAGATCGTCGTCCCACTACCCCGCCCCCTCCCCCTCCCTCCCAAAAAAGCAGGTCGCCTGTTGCGCCCCAATTCCTTCATTATAGCAGCAGCAGCAGCAGCCACTCCTCATGGCATCCTCATGGATGCGGGCACCATTCAGGCACCAACCAACAAGTCAAATTAGTTTCGCGCATTTGATTCAATTAAAGTCTAAGGGGATGGATGGTGGATGATGGCTGGGGGATAGGTGATGGTTGGGGCGGGGGGAAAACTCATTCCGTGGCACACGCAGGAGGGAAAATCTATTTATTTAGAGAGCATCGCTAAACAAATATGTAAATCTTGTCCAGGCCTTTGATGTTTTCTTCTTGGGCATTTTTGTTCTCCTTTTAATTGGCTTTCGAGTTAATTTTTTGTTCCCCATTTTGGCCAGCATCAAGGCGGAACCATAAAACGAAACATTTTGTAACCAGGCCAAGAAGAAGTAGAAGCAGAATCCATTCCGTTCTGCCCCTTCCCCCTTGAGAGAAACACTTGTAAATATTTTCGGTGTTGCATCAACAAACATTGTAATCGAGTGAATTTTTGCGTCAGAGATTGATGTTCCTAAATGGTATACATATACATGTACACATGTGTGTGTGTGTGTGTGTATATAATGTAGCTCTGGGGTTTGGTCATCCGAAAGAAGGGGTGGGAAGGGGACTGCAGGGGGTGGACTTATGTAAATCATGTCCACATGTGGGGCCAGGGATTCGATGGGGATTTCTATGCTTCCACTGGTCAAGGCAATAAAGTTTCCAGTCAAACGATTTGCCGACAAGAAAATTCATTGAGAAATTGAAGGAATGAAAGGAATGGGAGGGGGAAAGAGGTGGGGTACTATTTCTCATTCTTAGTCTGCTGCAATCGTATGCTTCAATGGGATCTTTCCACACATCTTCAATTATCTTTAAGCATCTCAATTATGTTGCAACATTTTGTAGAATTCTTTTCCTCATGCCAGTGAAAGCTACTTTGGCGGAACGACTACACACCCTCGACCATCCATCCATCCATCCATCCATCCATCAGTCATTGGGCCGCTCATTGGTCTTATTGGAAATCGTGTGGAACTTTCACTATTTCGCCATGGCTCGAAGAACGAATTGAGATTCCGCTCTAAAGCCATGGAACTATCAATTTGGACGTAGAATGGAACTGCAGGAGAAAGCAGGATCAAAACTTTAAAAGATTCTCTCATATTTTCTACGCCACTTAACATTCAAAATCTGACGAGTAATATCTCAACTTTAGTTTGGGAGTTGGACAAAGAAACCCAAACCGAAAGTTGGATATTATTCTCTGTATAATAAACCCCTAGTCCAACCCCCACCCCCACCCCCAAAAAGGAAGGAAACTTTTGACATATTTGCATAGTTTTAAACACACACACACACACAGAGTTTTCAAGGGTGGGTGATGGGTGGGTGCTGGGTTGGGGCTGGATGGGGGTGTAGTTCCTTTAATCTTATGCAGCAGCAACATAAATTTTCAACGAGCGGGAGCATCCGGTAGAGCAGAGCCCCACCAGCAACGCCCCTCCACCACTGGAGGAACCACCGCCCACATGAAATTTATAACAATAACAGAAACTGAGCTCATCGAAATATATATTCTTTTCTCATATGTTTCTTCTTTGTACAGATTTCTCGTGTGTTCATACATTGTACATCTCTGTGTGTGTTTGTGTGTGTGTGTGTATTTATTTTTCCCCTACTTTTGTTATATCTTTTTTTTCAGTTTCAATTTTGGTTTTTTTTTTTTGCTAATTTGTTTACCTGAGAGGGACAGAGAAAGAGAGTGATATGCCCCAACCCCCTGCGCAGCCTATAGATCTGTAAAGCTTTGGGAGTCGTATTTTTGTTTTTGTTTCTTTTGGGACCCCGAATAAAACATCCAACAGGTAACGAGTAACGAATAATGTTTATTTGTTTCTTGAGGCTTTTTTTGTTTTTTTTTTGTGCGCCGACAAATCAATGGAAAATGTTGCCTGGAACCAGCGGAAATTTAGATTTTGATCTGAATTTACGTTTCTTTTTTTTTGGTTTTTTTTTTTTGGGTCGCTGAATTTGAATTTTCATGGAAATTGCCGAAAAACGTGTTGAAAGGATAGAAACAAAATGTTTTTGCATAATTTGCAGACGCGTTAGAAAACAACAAAACCCAAAGAGAGTTTTCCAAATAGATGTAACGACTAGAGGATACCCTAGGATTACTCTTGCAGATGGAAAAATGCAATGAAATATTTGCTAATTGTTAAACGATCAAAATGAAAGTTGCAACAAAAGTAGATAATAGCATTAGCTGCCACATTCTCTAAGATATACCGATAAGTTGTTCTGCTGCAAAAGTTAACCCTCTTAGAACCCATCATACCCCTGAGCATGCCGCCTACCTCTTGCTACAAAAAGTAGCAGAAATAAATTGTAAATCAAATCGAAATGTTTAACACATGGAGCGCACTCACGGGCACCACTCGAGAATCGAGAATGGGGCAGACGCGGCAAGAATTATGCATGTGTATGTATGTATGTATGGGGAAAAAGTGGCACAAAGTGTGCACACACAGAGCACACACAAATTTCAATGGCCATCGGCTGCTTGAATGAACAGAGCAAGACGGCAGGGTGAGAGGGAGGAAGCGGAGTTGGAGATCTCCAAAAAAACGAAGCCCGTTCTGCCAATAATTATTGAATAGCGGAGTGGAGTATTGGATGTTGTTTTTCATGAAACTTGTAGCGCTTCGCCTCTCCTACAATATGTTTCTCAATCTCAAGTTCAGGTCGCGCTCAAGTTCGAAACCCCCAAAAAACACAAAACCAAAAACAGAAACAAAAGTTCCATCTGTGTGTGTGTGTTGCGGTTTATTTTCTGCTCGTCGGATCCCTCCAGACAGGTAGCAGCTGGGCCTAATTGCTGAAAGTATCTCTTCGCTTGTGGCAGATACATTTCTTTTTGTCACGTTTACTATGTTTTAGTCGGCCCTCTCTTTTTGCTCCATTCTCTGTTCTCCGGTTCTCTCTGGTTCTCTGTTCTGTGTGATGTCAGACAACCTTGAACCTTTTTAATGTTGTTTTTCAAATATTTATAACTGGCATCCACAATCCACAACTTTTGCTTTCGTTGTTCTCGTCGTCGACGTCGTTTTGGGGCCGCTAATTGGCGCGGAAATTGTGCTGTTGCTGTTGGCAAGCCGGTTTAAACAATCATCGAACTGTAAACCAGTTTTGGGCATTAGACACCCATGAATTTTTCAGTGTTAAAGTCAAATGTTTGTCTTTGGGGCAGCCACCCAGAGGGGGAGGGCGGGGAACAATTTGGAGCATTCCACGGGCAAATGCTGGCATAATTATATATATTTTTCAATTAAATGATTGAATGATTGAAAAGTTTTGATTCGACATCGATGCGGCTTTCGTTTTCGCTGAGAAATTATGTTTTTGTTTGGCTGATAAGATAATTGATTGATAGCTGGATGCTGATAGGCAGCCAACGGATGTTTTTGGGTTGAATTTTCAATGAAAAATTGGTACACTTTGGGGGAGAAATGTGCAGCATATGATTACTGCAGAGGATATATAGGATATAGTATCTCAAAGATTCTCAGTATTCAAAATAGTTCTTAGTGGAATCCTTTCGGCAAAGAAAACACATCTCAACTGCTCTTCACCTTTTGAGTCTTTGATTATCCCGAAGCCATCTGGAATCTGGAAACCCAATAGTACAGTGTATCTCTGACAGTCAATAGTTCATCTAGACTTGAAATTTATGCTCCATCTTTTGAGTTTTCACAAGGGAAACAAGAACGAACGAACGAACCCTACCCCTCGAGCCGCGAGCCGCGAGCGGAAATCTATGTAGATGTCCTCTCAGATCGCTTTTCGCAATGCATTTCGCTGCATTTGAAGAGCTTTCTCTCCATCTCTCAATCTCTTCCCTGAACGTTGAAGCACCTCTCCTCCACCTCTCCTCCTGTTGCAAACACCTCTCCCATATCTAGATATATGTATCTCTATATTCCCCATTTCTTGGTCTCCTTTTTGTGTGTCTATGTGTGTGTGTGTGTTAGTGTTTTAGTGTGTGTTTCTGTAAGTACAACTCACTTGTAAGAGCGCTATCACCAGCTGGATGGGTCCGCAGCGAACGACAACGGTGCCGATGGTTGTGGCACGCAGCGAGGGGGCGGCAGCGGCGGTGGCGTTGGTGGCTGTGCCTGTGGACAGGGCCTGGCTTGGAGTTGGCGATGATGATGACATTGTTGCTGAATAATTGAAGGCGTCTATCTGCGACGGGGACGGATGGGACTGCTGTGACTGCTGTGATAGCTGTGACTGGAGCTGTAGCTGTGGCTGTGACTGCGACTGGATCTGGCGACTCGAGGAGGCAGCCGAATAGAGCGAAGACATCGATGAGTCTAGGGTTTGGCGGCGTTCCATGGCGGCTAACTGTTTTTAGTGGTGGCAGCCAGAGAGCTGGTGGCGGGTGGCGAGTGGCGGCGGGGTGGTGGCAGATGGATGGGGTCTTCGTCTGGGCTGGAGACCCGGGACTCCTCTTGTTGTCGGCTTAGCGGCTACGTGTAGTATTTTTTTTTGTATTTTGTGTATTTTTTTTCGGTTGTGTGTGTGGGCGTTTATAATCTTTCTCGTTTAGGTTGCTTCTTTCTTTTATTTGTGTCGATTCGGTTTCTCTCTCTCTCTTTCTTCTCTAGTTTATTTTTTATTGTTTTAGCTTGTTGTACATTTTGAACTCTACACGCGGAACACGAAAGACAGGACAGAGAGAGATAGATGGATAGAGAGACGCGTTTTGTTTTGTTGCTGGTTAGTTATGGGGTTTCGTTCGGGTAGGAGAGGTTTGTCGTTCGATCGTTATAGCTGGAGCTGTAGCCGTAGCTGTTCCTTCTTTTCTTTCGTTGCGAGCGCTATCAACGCCGGCGATCGTCTGACGACGGGCGGAGACTACGGGTTCGACGGTTCTACGGGTTCTGCGAGCACTACGGCTCTAAAGATCGGTACTCGCATCAAATTTGAGAAAAATAAGCATACGAAATGCGAAATGACTTCATGCTCTGCTCTGCTCTGCCCTGCTCTCTCTTTCGCGGTTTGTCTGTTTATTGTTGTACAGGCAGCACAACAATTGCTATATATATATCTATACAATCTGCTATATAGCGAGAGATATTTGCATATTGAGCCTGAGAATAATTGCCTTTGATGCGTGTGTGCACTCTCTCGCTCTCTCCATCTCCCTCTCCCCTCCCCTCCCATTGATGACAATGCTCGATTTGTGCTTATTTTTAAACACGAAAACTATTGAGTAATTTTCTGTGTGGCGAATCCGAATCCCAAAACTGTTGTTCTAGCCTAGATACGCTGCCGTATTCGCACACGGATGTGCGTCAAAAAAAGATACATTCCCGATCCGATTGATGGATGTGCCAATTGCATTGGCAGCAAACCCATCACAGATCTCATAGTCGTCACGATTGTTCCTTTCCATCTCCAAGATAGATATGACTGTTTTTGACTATAAATATTACGTATACGCCATGGAGGAGGCCTGTAGCTGTGGCTGTGGCTGCAGCCAGCTGCCGCCTCGATTAGGTAATTTTTGGTTTCTCTCAATTTTTAATAGCCGCCTGGTCGCTGGCTCTGACTGCTGGGCGTAATGTAAACTATTTTAATTGTACTTTTCCTCAATCTATAAATAAAACAAGATCCAACAGAATTCTGTGTTTGTTGTTGCGTCTGTTTTTGGGAGAAAACTTTGAAACGTTTGCACTAACAACTCGTTGGGAATATGCTTGTTTTGTTGTCCAAAGGAAACATCTTTTGGCCCGAACGAGATGTGGGCCATGACTCAATTTTTTGCATGAATTCCCCCCATGAAACACTGACGGGCCTGAGAACCTGAGAACAAATCTTTCCATCTTCGAACACAGCTAATGACTCAAAATCACGTAGATCTGCGGCATTCTGCAACTTCTGGGCATAAATTTGTTTGGCTTTTCAGCAATTTGCAAAGTGTATTTTCTTTTGAGAAATGTTTCAAAATACATTTCGCTTTTTCGACGTTTTCTATTTTGCGTATATTATTTGTTTGTACGCCTTGAGGGTCGTCCACAAACTAGATTTCTGACAGCAACAACAATAAATTTAGAACAAAATTTGTGGCTTTCAAACGACAAAAAAATAAAAACAACAACAAAAAAAGAATAAAACAAAAACTAGCGCCAAGAATTTTGAATGTCAATATACATATTCGCGGGTAAATTATGGCTTATTAAAGGTTTTTTTTTTGATTATTTTTTTTGTTCACGAGAATCTCTTAGAAGATATTCGCTTTAATTTAATTTACATAGATATGTTGTTATATTCGCAAAAGTTAGGATGATGTGATCACATCGGGAGTGAAGAGTAAAACGCGCGCGCGTGCCGCCTGCCGAACAACCGAACGACGCGAACTTCGGACCAAGTCTGACCGACCGATGGATCGCGAAGACACAGTCTGCAGCCCCCAGCGGCAGCGGCAGAGAGAGAGAGCGCCAAAGCAGAGCACCAGCAGCAGATGGAGAGCAGGCACAGCAACAGGAACAGATGGGAATATAGCCGATTCGCTCATTTGCAATCTTCTTTTACTCTCTCTCCCTCTGTGGCGTCGCTTACTCTCTGAGCACTCGCTAAGCTCAGTTTATGAAAAAAGCCGGCTCGGGCCTTGGGTGCTGCTGCGAGAGAGAGGGAACGATAGGGAGGCAGTGCTGGGAGAGAGAGGGCGCAAGAGATCGGAGGGCAGGCGACATAAATAAACAAGTGCTCTTGGCATTCGGTGCGTCGTTAATTCATGATTTCAATTTTTAATGCCCTGCGCCCGGCTTTTCAGCAATTACAATACCAACACAAAAGGTGGGGAGAGGGAGGACGATGCATAGCGAGTGAGTCTCACTTCTGGTACCCTGTAGTTCGGTAGATGCTTGAGCTGTGATTGTGTTTTATCAAAAAGGGTAGAGGCGATGCTGTGGGGAGGGAGATGGAAGGCCTTCCCTTTGCTGTTGTGCGTACAACTCTGCTGCCTATCCGTGTATACCCTTCAATGGCGGTGGTACCCAGCAACTGCAATGTGCTCAAGTGCCGCTTTGGGTACTTTAATAATATAGCAAAACAGAGAAGAAGAGAAAAGATGATAAGAGAAGAGAGAAAAAGGAACGCAACAAACTGACTGCAACGCGTCATAATATACGATAGAAGAGGGGGGTGGGAACGGCCCTGAAATGACCGACCGTACGACCGCCCGCATTCTGAGAAATACAGCCCTTCCATACCCAACATACCCCCTCCCCCGCCCCCTTCTTACATGACTGCTACTCTTTCCCTATGATTTCCCCCACTCTCCCCACTTTATTGAAGTATTTTCCGCTACTTGAGAGCATTTCAAAATGCGTGTGGCGGCAGGGGGATCCCTGAAGCCGGACTTAAGTTTCGACTTTCTGCTTGCAGCGCGTTCGTGCCACACGTTGCATGTTGCACAGCTACAGCAATCATTGGTTCTTTCGCCAGCTGCCTTTCGCCTTCTGCCTTAATCATTCTTCCTATCTCACGAAATCTGATCAAATTGTATGAAAACTATCTGAAAGATACGAGTATCATTCACTGGTCGTACATGTGTATATGGATGGTAGATGATTTCTTGTCGATCTTTTTTTTAAGTTGATTTCTTTCACTCCCAAACAACACACAACATACTTGATAATTTTATTTATTTCTTTTTAATTGAAATTAATGAGGCACTTTAGACAGTCACAGTGAACATCCCCTCCCCCCACCAGCCAGAATAGAAACCGACCGCCGCCCCTTCCAGATTGTTTCGATTCGTAACCCCTTCTGACAGCACTGCTCGGGTGTTCTTAACCCCTCTTGACAGCTCACATTTCACATAATTGAAATCACTTGAGGGACACACCACAGACCCCCTTAAACGCTTAGCGAGCGATAGGGTGATAGGGCGGGCGCAGCCACCCAGTGGGCCCACCCACTGAGACGAAATTCTCTAATGATGGGGGTTAAAAATAGTATGACAGAGCGCAAACGGGTCAATGAAGATCATTTTGTTTTACTAAGCAGCCTACAAGCATGCAATATTTTTCTCAGAGAACAGTGTTCCCAGCTAAAGTCACTGAGAAATATGTTCTCAAGAAATATAGCATACTCTTAGGCTGAACAATTAATATTCCGCCAAATAAATATTTTCCACATTTACTTACTTGAAAAACACGTTAAAAATTACTTTCAAACATTTTAAATTAGCTGAAATTTTGGAGGAAAATATTAATCACAAACATTCCAAATGATTAGTTTTATTTTTTTGGGTAAAACATTTTTAAATATTCATATTAATTGCACTATATTTGTTGTGACTAAATTGGGAAAAAAATTGGTTTTAAATAAAAAATACAAAAAAAAAGTAATAACTATAAATAAATATATTTTATATCGATAATTTATATAATTAATGGCAAAATTTTGACTTCCTGGAGAGTTTTCATCCAGCATTCATTTCGAACTAATTTTCATTTAATTCATACGCAAATTCAATTAAGTTCATCGCTGAAGCATTTTGGAATTCTCTAATTTTGCAAAAGCCTTAAACTAAATTTCAACTAAAATATGTAAAAAAAAAAACACATGGAACAAAAGGAAAGCTCATGCAAAGGAAACGTGAAAAACAAAAAAAACGAAAGGGAAAACGCATTTTAGCTCATGAGCAAAAATAAATTTAGAGAGAGAGAGAGAGAAAAATCATCAGAAAGAAGAGACGCCAACTAATTTTTCTCGTAATTAATGGCAAGCATTTTCTGGGCAGCAAATGGCGCATATTAATTGGTGGGACAGACAGATCTCAGCGGGGACTGGGGCTGGGACTGGGTGGGATCAGAGAAATCCCTTGATCGTTTGCTTCGTTATGTTCTCGTAGTATTTACTGCGCCGCCAGGAGGCTGGCGGTTTCGGTTCGTTGGGGTTAGTGGAATCTGGATCGAAAGCGGTAGCAGCAGTAGCAGCAGCGGCAGCGGAGGAGGATGCACACCTCGTGGCACTCACCTCCGGTGTGTGGGCAGTGGATGAGCGTGGACCCAGCTCTGTGGTGATGCCTGTGGCCAGGCTGAAGCCCTCCATTTCGCTGTCCGATTCGATGGCCTGGGGCAGGGGCAGAGGCAGCAGGAACTCCTGCTGTTGCTGATCCTCATCCGGCGTGGGGGTGACACTCTGACTGTGCAGCTCGGCCACACCCACCACACTGTCCTGATCCTCGCTCTTGAGGGTCTGCTGTTGCTGGGCTGAGAAGTAGCTCAATTCGGAGCTGTCAAAGGACATGTTCACCGGCGATGGCGGCAGTTCAGGGATCTCAAAGGTGCTCAGGGTGGAATCGTCAGCCTCGTCGAAGGAGTTCTTGGCGGAGCCTATGTAGGAGGCCGTTTGGAAGGAGGACGAATGCGAATTGGGTGTAAAGTTGCCCTCGGAGGCTGTGGCGAAGGACTCGTCCTCCGTAGAACGCGACTGCCAGTCCTTGAAAACAAAAGGGGATTCTTTAGTATGTTTTCTCCTATGAGAAAGTTTTTTCCGCTTACCTCGATGCTGCCCAATTTCTTGTGGCCATGTCCACCATTGGCTCCATTCGTGATGGACATCCCAGTGGAGCCAACGCCGCCTCCATGCTCATGCTGTTGGACATCCCGGATGACGGCGTCCAGGGACTCGGCCACCTCGGCAATGGCCCCCAGCTTGTGGGAGATGGCAGCGCAGGCCAGCTCATTGTTCCCCGTGGGCACAATCCTCAAAGTGGCTGCTGGCGGGGACTCCCCGGGGACTTCGCTGCCACTGGCACTACTGGTCCGTCCACTGTCCACGTGCAGGGGACTGGGGCTGCTGTCCAGCGGCAGCTCATCGGCCACGACACTGAAATCACCAGAAAGACGGGGATTATCAGGGGGGGCTGCTCCCGAATCCAGTGAGGCAGTGCGTGAGTGCGAGGGCGTGGGCTCCTCCGTTTCGTTGTCGTTGTCATTGTCGTCGGTGTAGTCGCTCTGGGGATACGTTTCACTGTCGTTTCGAATGAGGGCTTTGATCTTATCGAGACTCTTGAGGGGCTGTCGAGCCTGTTGGCCATCATCCTCCTCCTCCTCTTCGGACTCCTCAAAGATAATATCACGCTCAATGGAGGCTTTGGCTATCTTGGTCTTTACACTGGAAGTGCTCGCCGTCTCATCGTCATCGTCTTCATCCTCATCCTCCTCGGCATCTTCGCTGCTCATTTCGGGCAGCTTACTGGCCTCATTGATGGCCTCCAGCAGTTTGCTCAACTCCTGGCTGGAGCCACTGATGGGATCCCCATTGGCAAGATCCTCCTCTTCGCTGGCCAAAGGAGCGGCGGCGGCAGAGGAGTCGGCGGAGGCGGTAATTGTTTCAGATTCGGTTTCGGTTTCAGTTTCCACATCGGGCGCTTCGTCTACCACAATGCTGGGGACATCCGGTCGAGTGGGGGCTACCGTCTGGTCCTGCTCCTGCTCCGCCTCCTCCCCATCGCCCTTTGATTTGGCAAACAAATTACGAAATCGGGCAAACATATTTCACTTTCCGGATCTGGGGTTTCGTTGTCTGGGATGCTGTGGCGCCTCTGGGATGAGGGACAATTGGTTTGACGTAATGCTCGGGAACACGCGTTTGGCTCGGGGCCAGGGTGGCACAGGGGAAGCACGAGGGGGATGTGTCTCTCTCTCTCTCTGTCTCTCTGTCTCTCTGTATCTGATAATTGTAGTCTCTAATTATTCACTTTGCCAGGATTAGCATGGGAGCATCATCATCATCATCAGCGGCAGCGAAAGAGAGGGAGAGCTACCCATGAAGACACTTCTATAATTATCACTTTCCTCACTTTTGACCCACTTGCGTTGCGTGTCTTCTCCAGCCGTCCAAAAGATTGGGTTGGAATTCTCTAGATATTCTTCCCGTTTATATACTATATATACATATATTCTGTGTGGCTGAGTGTTTCATTAATTTGACAACCTGACAGTTGCTCGCGCGCCAAAAAAAAAGAAGAACTTTTTCCCGCTCCGAACAGATCCCGAAAAACGAACGATGAACCGCACTGGACCACGCACTTAAATAGACTGGTGGACTCTTTGGGTTCCTACTTAGTTCTGTTAGATCTTTTAGTCTATATATTTTAGTGGTTGTTGTAGTTTTACTTATTCTTCGGTGGTGCTGGCTGGTGCGTCGCTTCGCGTCTCTCAGTCGCTTGACATTTGTTTTATTCTGTCAAAAATGTATTTTTAAGTTTTCTTTGGGATTTGCGAGTCAATTTGGAATTGTTGTGGGGTTTGGTTTCCCTAAAAATGCTCTTTGTTTGATGAAAATGTTTTTCTGGAATACTTTATTTATTTAGTTTCTTGGATTATTGTCAATTTTCCTTAGTAATCTGCCAAAAATCTTCAATTGTTCAATTCATGGAAATCTATTCTCAAAGTCTTGCTAGAGCATTCACAATTCGTTCTCTTTGGTATTAATACGTTCCAATTTGTCATTTCTTTTAGTATTATGTCCCACAACCTTTTAGTTCTTGGTTGTGGTTTTCTCTTGTGGCATGAAATCGTGGGATTTGGAAGTGGAAATCTTTAACCTTTCCATAGTTTTATATGCAGAACGCTTTTTCCTCCCAGTTGTATGCGCTGAGCATAATGAATGAGTCGGTGGCATGCTTCAAGTCCGATGTCCAGGCACTCACGCAACTGCTGCAAAGTGGAAAAACAATTGGAGGGGAAGGGGTTCCCTTGGGAACACTCACCTTTTGCCCGTGAGGGCATCCAAGACGAACGGCTCCTTCAGTCGCTTCTTCAGCAGCCTACCCAGCCGCACCATGCGCCCCACTTCCACCAGGAGCTGCTCCCTAGCCAGCAGATGCCGCTGCAGCCGGGGCGGCAACTCCCCCAGCGAGGGTCCGCCCGGCGACAGTTCCGCCTCCGTCTCGGCCTCGGCATCGCTGCTGATGCCGCTGCTGCTGCGATTGTGCTGCTGTCGCTGCTGCTGCTGCAGCTGGGCTGAGAGCTCCTTCGTCAGCAACGGCCGGAGCTCCCTCAGCTGGCGGTAGTAGGCCTCGACGCTGCGGTGAAAGACGGCAGAGACGCGCAGGCGGGTCATCTGCTCCTGGGCAATCGACTGGAGGCTGTGCCAGGTGTGCTGCAGCTGCTGGGAGATGTGCTCGGGCTCAGACTCTGACTCGTTTCCGGTTCCAGTCGCATTTCGGTCCAGCTTGCAGCAGAGACGCAAAGTCTGGGAAGCCTCCACCAACTGGCAGCCATAGTTGTAGATGCTCTGAATGGGGAGAGAGATTGCAGGTCACTTAAATACTATTAAATCACCAAAAATAGTGAAAAATACCTTAAAAAAATACAAAAATATACCAACTTATAACCCAAAGTTTTCCTTAAATAGACCTAAAATCAAATATAGAACGAAATATTGACAATATACCAAAAAAATACTAGAAAATAAAAATACCAATTGAAATACCAAAAAAAAGATAAATCAGCAAATAGTTTCCTTCAAAATCTTAAACATCTTATATACATATAAATTAGATAAGAATGTATTGAAAATATTTAAGAAAAATACAAAGAAATACCACAGTTGACGTATGTATAAAATACCAAGACCGGCCATACTACCGTTAGTCAAAACATTCCCCAGCCCTGTACCTCCTTCTATGTATCTTTCTCTATCTCTCTGTCTCCCTCTTTCGCTCTCATTCTGCTGAAAGCTTTTCACCCAAAAAAATACATTCTCAAAAAGAAAAAGAGACTCACTCGACCGGTTTCCTCGAACCCCTGCAGCTCGTCCTTCTGCAGCTGGATCTCGTGTATGTTGCAGCCGACATGGGAGTGACACCGCAACAAGACCGCATAGAGCTCGCCCAGCCAGTCCCTGGCCCGCCGCGCGTCCTTCTCGTACGCATGGATGTGGGTCACCTGCTCCAAGGTGAGCCGCTGCAGCGCCAGCCGCTGGCCGCACACCTGACGTCTGGTGCGGCTGGCGTCGAGCTGGCGTCGCAGTCGGGCGATATCGGGGCTGTAGTCCAGCTGGAGGTCACGGCCCAGGGCGTCTTTCACCGGCATGGCCAACATGTCGCTGAGCTTCTCGCCCTCGCGCACAAGTTCGCGTTCGATGTTGCCTGTGTTCGATCGGTGTTCGATATGAAATGTTCGATGTTCGATGCTCGAACTGCTGGTTGCAGTACACTCACCCAACATGGTTTGGTTCGTCTTCAGCTGCAGCAGGAGCTGGTCCGCTTCGTGCCACTCCAGGGAGCGGCTCTCCACCTCCACCACATGGTTACCGGTGGTCAGCAGCTCCTCGAAGTGCTCCAGCAGGCGGTGATACCTCAAGGCCGTCATCAGGATGTTCCTCCTTCGCTCCAGACGCTTGGCAAAGGAGCGGCACACAAACTGCATGAAATCGCGTTGCGAGAGTAGGTCCTGCACCTGCTCGCCCTGCCGATCCTTGGAGAACGTCTCGATCTTGTACAGCAGCTCGGCATAGCAGCCGTAGGTGTCACGGCACTCGAGCTCCAGCTGATCGTGGGCGGAGCGGAGGGTCTCGCATCCGCGCACATCCCCTCCCACACTCCGCTGGCGGCCCAGCAGCTGCTCCGCCTGCTGCAGGATCCAATTCGTGACGAAGGCCACGCCCTCCTCGAGTGTGCCCCTCTCGCGTGCCTCCCGCAGAGAGCGCAGCAGCTCCAGCCAGGCGGTGCGTATCGCCGTCTGCTTCTTCTCGATTTCGTTGAGTCGCAGCTCGATGCGGGTCCGCTCACAGCACAGATCCGGCGGCAGCGGGGGACCTCTCTGCGGCGAGGGAGGGGCTGTCGTGGCTATGGCTGTGGCTTTGGCTGTGGCATGGGCGGGGGTATCGAGTGCAACAGGTGCGGCCGCTTGTGGCACCGTCGACTGCGGCGACTCGTAGACCTCGTTGAAGCGCGCCAAGATCGCGTTACCTAAACAATGGGCCGCAGAAAGAGAGAAAGAAATGTATCTTGTGGCACTCTGGGGCTCCCATTGAGGGAATCTCTATCGCTGTTCACACACAAAAGTGAAACCTCTCGTTCTGTAGATTGGATTGTGGCATGTGCCACCATTTCGTTGCGCATCAACGACTTTTGTGGCTTTAAGTGAAAGGTCACGTTTTTCCATTGTCTGTGTGTCAGACAGACCCACGCACTGGCACGAATCCCCCCCACACCTCATTCCAATCCCAGAACTCGGTTAAAGTTGTTGAAATTAAAGTCGAAACACTGTCGAACACAGTTGAAGATGATCGCAAACCGCAAACACATAACTCAAAGAAGCCAAAAAAAAAGTAAGGAATTCCATTCCCTGGAAATGTGGCATAAAGTATCAACTTTGCATTGTTTTTCAAGGACAACAACTCCTTAAAACTACTTTTGCAATCATTTCAAAGAATTTTGGCAATAATCCTTAAATATTCCCACAAAAAAGAACTCAAAGACAGCGAAAAATCCGAAAGGTTTGCCATTCCGTTGTCACATTTGAATATTATTGATCATCGCAGCATTTCTGAATCATTTTTCTTTATCTCTATGGGGGGACCTTCTGTAGGCCTCAATGTATAAGCTCTCCATCGGCAGTATTTCAATGTTATTCAGTGCCGTTAAAGCCAACCCACAAGCAAAAAAAACAAAGAAAAAACAAACGCGAAAAACGAGTTTGCCAAACGTGGAGCACATTTCTAATTGAAAAAAAAACACACTCAAAAATTCAATGATTTACTTGTCACATGTGTCTCAGCCGCTCTCTCTGTCTCTCTGTCTATCTGCCTCTCTTTCCCTCTGTCATCTCTGCCCCTTCTCTGCGTCAACCAACACGTTTCGAGGGCACTTTGAATTATGTTAATTGCTCGACGCAAAAAACAAATGACTTGAGCCACAAACTCGATTCGTAACACCACGACTCGAAATTCGATTCGGAATTGAACTCTACACATACACATGCACACACACATGCATGGGAGAACAACTCACCCATATCTATGGAGGTCTCGATGCTGCTCTGGACCCGGGCATGCAATTGGGCGCACTTCTTGAGCTCCACATCCGCTTCCGTCGGGCGCATCGCCTTGTTGGCCCGCAGCAGAGTCAGCAGCTGTTCCATGACAGCCAGGGTCTGGACATGCGATTTGGTGAATTCATCAATGGACTGCGAGAAATCGAATGGAATGTAGACTCGAACTCGAACCATGTGACATTGTGGCACTTACCTTGCGCTGTTGCAGCCACAGATCGTAGTTGAATTGCAGTGTGCCGCCCAGCTCCTCGGGCAGATTGTGCAGATCAATGTATTTGGCCAGACGCGACTTGGACAGCACCAATGGCTATGGACAGAACATGGAATTATAGTAGTTCTAGGGGTGGGGGGTAGAATGATCTGGTAACGTACCTCTCCTTTTGTCTGCGATTTGGCGCACGGCTCCACATGCTTCTCCCAGAACCCCTCCGCCCTGACTAGATACAGATCCACACTGATGTCGCCCCCAAAGAGGTTATAGATCTGGCGCACCTGCTGCCGGGTGATCCGACTGCTGCTCTCCTGGGCATTCACGATCACGCTGACGCCATTCTGCAGCACTGAAGCGCTGCAAAACAACAACAGAAACATTGATGGAAGATTGAGGTTACCATCGAGAAGAGACGCAGTTAAATGCTTCATTAGGCTGCCAGTTAAATTTCCATTTAATTAAAGACTCTTCTGGTGATCCAATGGCTTGTGCTTGGCTGATTGATCACGATCAATATATCCATAATTCATAAGGCAGGGCTGTTGTCCATCTCTCTTTCTGTTTGATTGCTGCCTCGTAAAACTTAACAATTTGCTTGTTTTTTGGGGGGAAACAAAGGAAGGGGCGTTGCTCTAAACGGCCCTTAAATGAGGCAACAGGGGGCAGCGATAATATCCATCTAATTTGGCTTTCCCTTTCTTTTATTCCATATTACACACAAATCGAAGAAAATGCAAGAAATGTAAGTACTCATTTAAATAGAAATATTTCATAGGATCTCTGGGATTGTATCCTTTCATTTAATTCTAAATTACTTCACGTGGGATACATTGGATACTTGTGCTCTAATGGGTAACCCTCAACAGCATTCATTTGCCTCGACTTGTTAATCCATCAATCACACCCCAACGAGTACGACATTTGAACAAGCCACTCCCCAAAGTCTCCGACAAAAGAGCATTCCACAGTCGACCTTTTGCCGCTTGTTACCTTGAAGACAGTTCCAGCCACCGCAGCAGAGTATCAGCTTTTACAAAACATTTACTTAGCCAAAGAACTGTGACACTTTGCATATAAATAACCAGATATTGTCAGGCCTATACCCACTCTGAGCCCATCCCTAATCAAAAGTAATGAACGAGAGAAGAAAGAAAAAAGAAACCTATATCATCTGTGGGTTATTTGCATATTTCGGCCATATGCTAATTAGTTGGTCGGCATTTCCACACATCTTCTTTTGGTTGTTGTTGTGTTCTGTAATTCCCGATATTCTCACCTGAGCGAACGCTTGAGATAGTCGAGAGTCAGCTGGAGATAGCGACGATTCCACAGCTGTAGATCGTTGAAGGCATTCACCACGAAAATGATGCGCTTCTGGCGATCGAAGCCGCCGGACAGATAGGCGCTGCGCGTCTGCAGGGCATTCAACACGTCCTCCTCCATGGGACCTTCAAGGGATTACAATCGGGTAGAGGATGATGGTGATGATGCTGCGGATCGGTTGGGATCCGTTCGGATGATGCGGCTTCTCTTTAATTGTTAATTGAAGCTTTTGTGTCTCCAGCAGGCAGCAGTCATTCCTACGATAAATGTAGGAATATAGGAAAACGCTGTTTAAGATTTTCTTTTTGTTTGCTGGAAAATTAATACAAGTCACAGTTATGTGAGGTTGTTTCTGTTGTTTTTTTGCCGCTGATGCCTCTGCTGCCGCTGCTGCACAATGCTGCACATTTCCAAATGCCGCGCGACTTTGTTGGGGAACACGTTTGACAAGTTGCAGCTGCCTGAAGTTTGCCTTTAGCCAGAGTTAGAGCCAAAGCCAGAGCCATAGCCAAAGCCAGAGCCAGTCTCTCCACATGATTTTCACTATTTTCATGTTAGTTTAAGAGTTTTTGTTGTAGTTTGCTGTCCATATACCCTAACAGAGAGGCTCTTTTTGTGGTGCGAAGAGACAGGGGCTGGGTGTGAAGAGAAAGAGCTCTTTTTTCGAAGGCCATAAGGTATGCAAGTTGATGATTCGCCATCAACAAGGTAGAAATGCCATCTAAAGATGTCCCAAATCCCACTTTGTGGTGGGAGCTGAACGACTGGATACAGCAGCTGGACATAGACAGACGTTAACTTAGAATCGGAAACCATAGAGAATATTCTCCATAGAGAACTACATACATACATCCGAAATTTGTACTCTCATCATATGCAAAAGGGTATCCCAGTATTCGTTTCCCTAATTGCTTCTGGTCTGGTCTCCCCTCTCTCTCTCTCTCTGTTTCTCCTACTGGCTCTTTGAGACTAATGGAAAAATTCCATTTTAGCGCATGAGTATTTTGACACAAATTGAAGTTAAATTTTTTCTATGCCAGAGAGACCCAGGCAGCAGGCAGCAGGCAGAGCGCTGCAGCAGCGGCAGTTTGAACTTAATTTCCCGGCTGATAAGGGGCGCGGCATACACTCAAAAGCAACACACAAACACACACACTCTCGAGAGAGAAAGAGAGAGAGAGAGGGAGAGCAGAAGAGCAGAAGAGTATGAGAGTGCAGTAATTCTTTCACTTGAATGTACGTGTACTGCAACAAGAAAAATCCTGTTTGCTTGAAAGTCCGTCTATCTTACAGTTATGCGTAAGTGGTCTCTCTCCTGCCACAGACCCCCGGAGCCTCTCTTCTTGCCCAGTCTATGTCTCCTCTCCCTCTTACAAACTTGCTCTGCTTTTTTTTATGTTCTATGCCTGGTCGAGCAATTTGCACTGCTTTGGTTCGATGGGAGTTGGGGTTGGGGTTGGGTTTGGTTTGATGGAATGGCCTGAGTAGCAACCTGTTCCTTCGGGTAGCTTTTAGGAGAGGAAGCTGTAATAATTGTCATAGCTGTAGATGGGTAGCGGTTTTTTCTCTCCCCCCCTCTTCCCCTGCCGCTACTGCAGCTTCTTCCACTTCCCCGTGCCCGCCTCTTCCGCATTGAATTTCAATTAATGGCAAAAGGCCTGCCTGCCTGCCTGCCTGGAAAAAAACCTTGCAGAAGCAACTTTCTGGCTTGAGCATGAAAATATTTTCTGGTTTCAAATGTCAGTCTAAAAATTACTTGCAAATAAATATGGAATGGCAGAGTTATGTCTATATGGGGATTCAGCAGAAAAGCAGCAAAAGAATCGCAAAAGAAGTAGAAGCACAAAACATGTGAGAATGCTGATGGAGAGGAAAGTATTCATGCTATGGGATACCCATTACTCGCATTTATTTCTAAGAAAATTCACTTAAGTTCTTAAAAGTTGACATTTGTAGATACCATAACTATTAGAAGTTGATATTCCTCGAGATGTCCTCTATATGGAAGATTCGGAAGCTAAAACAATATACCCTTAGTGTACCCTCCCAGTAGGGGGTAACACGAAAAGGGGTAGCTGGAAATTGCGACCCCCGCAGGGCACGTAATGCTCCGCTTTACGCTTACTTTGAAGCGGTAACGCGGGGCACACCTTTTAGGCTCCAACTGCGTCTACTTCTACGTTTGTGGCTGTGGCTGCTGCTTGTGGCACGTAAAAATGCTACTAAAATAGCAGCAGCAGCAACAACAATCAACCGTTTGAGTTTTTGTTTTGTTTTCTTTCAATTTGGTAAACTTTCTTGAGAACTTTTCTCTGCCTTTTCTCTCCTCTCTCCTTTCTCTTCTCCTCTCTCCTCAGACATCGACTTAGACTGCGACTGTGACTTCGAATTCGACTTTGACGTTGACGTTGATGTTGGACTCTCGGGGCAGCTTTTATTTTGTTTTATGATATGACGATAAGATCTATGCGGGACAGGCGAAAATGAACAACGGCAACGGGCTGTTAAATTAATTGAAAAGTTCAACTGGCAGGCAGCAGCAACGGCAGCAACAGCAACAGCAGCAACAACAGGTACAACAAAAAGTCATTAACATTTCTCCACAAAATTTGTTTTAACAGCTGAAAAATGTTTTTTTGGTTTCCAAATGAGTTTTGCAGTTCATTCCGCCGTATTCTTGGTGTTTATTTCTTGGGGTATTTTGTAATTTGACTTGAATTATGTTCAAAGTTTCGCTCAAATGAGTTCTCAAGAACTCTTCTTTATCGATTCTTGATTCCCGATTGCCGGCCATTCGCCAGTCTTACTTTCGAATTCCTAAACGGATTAATTTTTTATTACGAGTATCGTATCTCCACACCGCACCGCAACCGCAGAACCGCTCGCAATCATCCGCTCGACCGTCCGCACAATTCACGCGCTCAACTTGTCTGGCTCTGCGGCTGCGTGGAAAGCTTAAATGGAACTCGGTTTGAGTTGGGGCCGGCCGGGCATCGCACCTGGTTCGATCTGAAGTTCGGTTTGATCTCTCGATGTGTGTTCGGGCTGCGGCTGGAGGTCGTTCGTCCCACGGAGATCGTCGGGTTGCAGTTCGAGTTGGTCGCGTGTCAGCTGTTTTTTGTTGTTTGTCTGCATATCAATTGAAGCCGTTTGTTTTTGCTGCTCCACCACAGACTGCTGCTGCCCCCTGCCCCCTACCCCCTGCTCACTCTGCTCTGGCTGATTACTTGCACGTTTTGCCCTTTTTATGGGCCGCATAAAACCTGTTCGCATGTGTTGCAGTCGAAGACGGAGTCGGAGTTGGGGCTGGTGTTGGGGTGGGGGGCAGATGAAGTTTCTTTTCCGCCAAGTGCGCAAAATTAAAACAAAACATGCGTTTTGTCCGCTGATGGAGATATCGGAGATTCTGTGGAGGCTTCCCCTCTCTGTCTCCCCGTCTCCCAGTCTCTTTCTCTGTGCTACTCTTTTCTGCTTCTTGTTTTTATGGATATGGCCATTTCAATGGGTATTTACTTTTTTGGGGTGTATCTGACTGGACATGTGAAATATTTCAATGAAAGTGGATTGACTCACTCACAACTATCATTGGTTTTCACTTGAGCTCTTTCTAGGGTATCCCCCATTCGACTCTTCGCTCCCCAGTCGCTTTGTTGTTTTATTCATGTATCGCACAACGTGGGAACTTTTAATTGTGTTGTGCAGTGTGCCTGGGATTTCAGAAGATACTCGTACCAATACCAGGAATTGTTGTCCACTTTTCTTTTCTCTCTTTTGGTATTTTTTTCTCTCCCCCTCCTCCTCCAGCTACAACAGAAAAGATGGAGGTAAGGAAAAGTACTTGAAAATGCAAAAAGGATATTTAGTATGCTCCTCTGGCAGTGCAAATATTAAAGATTTATTTGTGTGTACCGTTTCGGGCTTCACTTCACATTCTTATGAAAATTGGTGGACGAGCAGAGCAAATATTGTGCCACCCAGAAAAAGGGTCCACTCCAGCCGCTGCAAGGGGTGACAGTGCCAGGGGGAGACGGGGGCGAGGGGCTGTGACCCTTATAAACATGTCAATCACAAGTAAATTGTAGCAGATTTAATGGGCCCATCGGCCTGGGCCCTGGCCTGTCCTGTCCTGTCCAACGGAATGTGGGTCTCGTCTCCTCTGTGGACTGAGAAATTCCAGAGGCGGAAAGCTTTTGGTTCGGGTAGAAATGCAAATGGCGGTTGTCATAGATTTGCCGCCTTTCCATTTCACTGCTTAGCAGGAATTTATGGTGCCTGTTCTGGCCTGGCCTGTTCTGGCCCTGCCCTGGCCCGGGTTCTTTGGAGGCCTAGGCGCGCGCGCGATGGATTGTTTAATGAAACTTTAAGTGCGTGCCCGTCCAGCGGGGCACGTAGCACAGCACGAAGCACGAGGGGGCAGAGGCAGGGCAGGGCAGGAAATAGTGGAGTGAAGGACCAGTGCCTGCACTCAATTGCAGTATGGCCGACCACAAAATGGCGTCGAAAGCACTTCCGCTCGAGTTAAAAACAAAAAGTCATGCAAGAAGCACAAGGCAGAACGAGGCAGCCAGGAGCAGCCAGGAGCTGGAGCTGGAGCAGGAGCAGCATCATCATCGTACGTGAAATGTAGCCTGACTTGTTTTTTTAATAACAGCCGTCCGAGAAAAACGTACCCCCCCTCCGTGAGCCCCCAGAATCCACTGCCCTCCTCGGCAATCCTCCCCTCTGACAGCTTTAGCGGCTATTAGAAAATTGCGAAAATTGCGCACACGTTTTCGCACACACCACACACACACACACACGCACACACACACACAGAGACAAGTGAGAGACGTCCAGAGACGACAAGGACGACGACGTTGCATGCCCCCGGGCAATCGAGTGCAGTTTGTGGCCTCAGATTTATTGCAGACTCGGAGTCCCGTTCGAATTTTAAAGAGTTTTTCGTTAAGTTTGGTTTATTAAGCCTTGTGCCAGGCAGCAGGCGGCAGGCAGCAGGCAGCAGGAGGCCCCTCTGCATAATTCATCTGGTTTAAGGGTTTTCCACCATTTCATTTTCCACAGAAACACACACACACACACACATACACACCACAGAGAGGAGAGTCCTGCGATCCTTGTGGCTCGTTTTAAATCATTTGGCTGGCTATCTGGCTGTCTGGCGGTAGTTTTTGGCCATTTTATGGCCAGAGCAATAGGTGTGGCCGTTGATGTTTATTGGACGGATAAGTGGACAGCCGTAGTGCTTGCATTGCATTCGATTGGATTGGGGCTTACTTTAAAAATATCCCAGTTCTTGTGGGTACTTTTGGTAATTTATGGGCGGAAAACGAGAGTTGAAGAGGCAGAAGCTTAAATTGAATTATCCTACGCTTATTTTGGCAGGAGATCAAGTTTGAAGTTTAAGCTTTAAAGTATGAACAAATTTGGGGAAATATTTCTCAGAAATATGTGTATGTAGGCTGAAGTAAGAGGGTCTAATGGAGGCCCTCAAATGTTCAGGTTTTTTCTTTAATTTTGCGTATTTTGCCATAAAAATGCCTTCACTTATGAGACTCATAATTTCCCATATCAAAATTCAAACAAAATTCAAATTAATTCTCCAATGGGAATTTGGGAAACAAAATACCAAAAAAGATTTATCAAATTTCCTTTTGGAAAACTCTCTGCATTTCCTTGAAGGCTTTAAGATGAGAAGTAGCTGAACCGAAATATCACACCCAAAAAGCCGAAACGCCCCGAAAATGTTGCTGTAATTGGAACCGAAAGAGCGTTGAGTTAACCCTTGGCCCCCATGGTTTTGCCATACCCCTCCCTGCCCCCTCCATGCCCCCCACATGGCAGTCGGTTCAGAAAAGGGGCATTTAAGTGCTCGTTCCATCCCCAGCCCCACCCCCAGCCCCTAACTCCGAACTCCGAACCCCAAACCCGAGCCCCACTTTAATTTGGCAAAAATCTAGGCATATGCCGTCAAGGCTTTATGGTTTCACCTTCAAAATGCCGAAAAATGAACGGAATGAAAGAAACCCTGCGGCGTCTCTGATTACACGCACACACACACATAGAGAAAATGTATGCCACGTGTACGTATGTGGCAACAGCAGCACCTCTCTAAAATGGCAAAATCGATAGTGTTGCCAGCAATAAAAAAATGTACAAAAAATTCAAAAATATAAAGAAAAACCGCCAAAAAAGAAAATATATGGAATGTCGTAGGGTAGGGGAGGAGGAGGGGGAAAATGCCTGCCGTTTGAAACATTAATTGATTGAATTTCCGAGGCGCAACGAAGTGAGAAGACAAAGGCAAAAGTTTTTTGGGGGGGCATAAATATTAATATGACAGCAAAATTATGCGTGGCACAAACAAATGTTTAAAATTCAAACAAGGCCCCCCCACCCAGCACCCGCCACCAGGCAGCAACCACCACCACAGAGAGACGTTTTCCCCAAAAGAAAAGCCATTCAAGGACACAGCAGGAAGGCGGCCTGAAGCGAACAACAAGGACAACGACAAGTGTTTAAATTAATAAGTATGACGGAAGGACTTGCCATTTGCCAAACCCTACCCTCCACTCCCGTCTCCACCCTCCTACACCCCACACTTTTCGTTCTCCCTTTCGTTACTAGGCGTCAGCCTAAAAGCAGGCTGTGAAAATTGTATGCGGCTTTGGGAAATTAATTTTCATTGAAGCGCCGAGCCAGAGTCAGAGAAGGAGAAGGCAAAGTATAAGCTTTTCCTGGCACTATACACACACACACATACAAACACTCGTCGTAACTTTTCCCTGACAATTGTTTGGATTTTCGGGGAATTAAATTTGCATTCATTTCATGCTGTAATTACGGGAATGGCAATTCAGTGATTCACTTGAAAACTATTTTCTAGTATTCCTAGTATTCATATTAATTCGTTTTCGATGGCAGAAGGACTTCCGAAGGACACTTTCAATTGACTTTCTGCCTGCTGCTTGCTGCTGAAGTGCCGCTTAACTTTTCGTGCTCCGGCAGATCTCCGGGAATCTATGGCACTGATGATAGCGCTAATTGTTCTAATGCGCTCAAGCAGTAAGCTGCTTAAAATTGCTCAGAAATTGCAGGAAACGGCAATGGCAATGCCAACGACAACGACAACGACAACAGCTCCTGTGGAAAAAGCACACACACACACACATACGAGTGTGGCAGAGTGTGTAACTAGGACAAGGATGGATGCCTGCCTCTGCTTAGGTATTAGCAGAGACTCTGGCTGTGACACCGCCCGGGAAAAGGTTGATAAATGCCTCACAAATTGCCATTGCAGTAGCTAATCAATAAGGGGGGAGGGTTGGGGAGGGGTGGGATTGTAAAGTACAGAATTATTTGGGAATAAGTATCCATTAAAATCCGAATTACGAAGAGATCTACAGACATAAATCTATGGCCTAAACGAATTGGGATATCGGAAAATACTCCCAAAGAAAGAAGAGAAAATCCAAAGAGAAATAATCTGTCAACCTGTCGACCCACCCACGCTGCACAGCCAACAGTAAATAATAGTCGCACAAAAATAAATATCAGAAATGTCATAATCGTTTTCGTATTGTAGGGGTATGTGTATATTAATGAGTGGAAATTTAATGGCTAATTCACAGTTTGCTGTTCGGAGAGCGATCCTTGGACGCCAGGGCCAAGCTGCACGGCTTCGGAGGTCGATGGCGGATGAGGAAGGGCACTATGTACTGGGCGCACTTCTCGGGTTCGTTGAGATGGACATGATGAGTGCCCTCCACTTCATGGAGCTCAAAGTTGGGATTGCATTTGCTTAGAATAGAGAGGGCCTCGCTGCACTTCAGATACGGCGAATCGGAGGCCTTGATGATGAGGTAGGGATTCCTTTCGATGCGACGCGCCATCTCCGCAAACAAGCCTTCGTCGAGGTAGGCGTGGTTGATGAACTTGATCCGCCCATCCCGGGAGAAGTAATACTTTTCCGGATAGAGCTGCGACCTGGTCACCTGGCGATCGAGTAAGTGATGGGCCACTTCGTGGCGAATGGACTTGAAGCTGCCCTTGGCGAGGGCACCGCACATGCTCTCCAGCGTGTAGGCGGGCGGTTCGCCGTGGCTGCCGCCCGCCAGTCGCGCGTCTTCCACCAAATGCTTCTCCATGTTGTGCGCCGACAGCCGCAGATTGTTGCCCTCGGGCTGCCTGCTCTCGGATATAAGACAGTCCAGCGATATGACCATGTCCACAGTATGAGGCGCGAGAGATGCGTAGACAAACATCAAGATAGCCCCCATGGAGTGCCCCAAAAGGGAGACCGTTTTCCAGCCATATTCTTTCATTATACGCGGAATAATGTACACGTAATCGTCGACGCTGTAGTGCATGCCAGGCTGCAGGTGGGAGGACCTTCCGTGTCCGGGCAGATCGATGCACAGCACACCCAAATAGTCGGGCAGCAGCGGTATCAGCCGGTCAAAGGTCCCCAGGTTGTCCTGCCATCCGTGGATGGCCAGAATGGGTCGCTCCGTTCGATTGCCATACCAGCGACCCGAGATGTGACCCCACGGCACTGGAATTCTCACTTCTTTAAACTGCGAAAAGCCATAGGAAGGAATCATGTTGAACAAATTTTCCACTCTTCCATTACGAAACGACCGACACTCACATAATCGAGGGACAAAGTGCCCATCTTCATAAAGTGCACGCCCAGTGGTGGACCTGTCTAAGCCAGCTTCTTATCTCCCGTGCAGTATTTTTCCTCTATAAACGTTACGCAAATTGGAATATTTTTAGGTTTTCTTTGCTATTTTCGGCGACTGTCCGCTCGGAGATCTATGCGCGGAATGATTCCGGTCTTTGCTGTCGTTTGGGAAAAGTACTGTCCGAAAGCCAGCTTCATCTGGCATCTAATGGATCCATGGGAAATGTTCTGAAGCGTAATCGCGGATGCGAAAACATAAGTCGTACGAGAAAGCGAGAAAGAGGCAGAGAGGAAGAGGGTTGCGTAGGTGCTTTTTACCATTTCTGATCTCCTGGTATCACAATCCGTATAGAAACTTGGGTTTTAGTGGATCGGATAGAAGAGGAATCATGGAATAGCATTAGAGGACAATAAAGAGCTCTAGGAAAAGAGAAAGTCATGGTTCGTATGCATATTCTAGTGGCATCTAAGTGTCGATCTCTCCAGTATCTCTACTCTATAAAAACATACGTTGAATTATTCGCGAATTAGACTATTTTTAGACTTGTTTTTGTTCTATTTTTGACGACTGTCTGCTCAACAATCTAAGTACAGTACAAATCTACATACATACATATATCTATTATTATACAAATGTATTTCTGGCACTTTTAAAGCTAATCTTTTCACAGTTTGCTCCTATGTTTGCTATGCTTGCTCCTGGCGAAGAATTTCTCCTGGGCCTGTCGGCGCTCCTTGGAGCTGAGCTGTTCCTCTCGTCCCGCCAGAGACCAGGTGGTCAGATTCGGAGGACGATGGTGTCTGATGAAGGGCACAATGTACTTGGCGCACTCCTCGGCGGCATGCAGATGGACATGATGAGTGCCGTCCGCCACTTCGTGGAACTCAAAGTGCGGATTGTTTTTGCCCAGAATGGAGATGGCCTGGTCACAGTGGGAGCCCACATAGGGCGACAGGGCACCCTTTATGATTAGGTAGGGCTTTCGGTTGAGGCGTCTCGCCATCTCCGCGGAGAGTCCCTCTTCGAGGAGGATGTGGTAGTAGAACTTGACTCGTGCATCCCGCGAGAAGAAGAACCTGTCCGGGTAAAGCTGCGACTTGGCCACCTGGCGGTAGAGCAGATGCTGTGCATGCTTCGGGGGCACGGAGTTGTAGCTGCCCTTCGCGAGGACTTTGCGCAGTTCGGGCAGCGTGTAGGCGGGCGGCTCGCGCAGGTTGCCCTCCTGCTGGCGTTCATCCTCCACCAGATGCTTCTCCATGTTCCGGCCCAGAGTTTCCAAGTCCCGCCCGCTGGCGTTGATGGGAATGGGCAGCAGTATGTCCAGTGAGATGACCATGTCCACAGTGTGCGGGGCGAGGGCCGCGTAGACGAAGGCCATAATGCCGCCCAAGGAGTGGCCCATCAGCGAGACCTTGTGCCATCCGTACTCCTTCATCACCCGCGGAATGATGAACACGTAATCGTAGACGGAGTAATGCATGCCCGGCTGCAGCCGAGCCGACCTTCCGTGTCCGGGCAGATCGATGCACAGCACACCCACGTAGTCGGGCAGTAGCGGTATCAGCCGGTCAAAGGTCCCCAGGTTGTCCAGCCATCCGTGGATGGCCAGAATGGGCCGCTCCGCTCGATTGCCATACCAGCGACCCGAGATGTGACCCCAGGGCGCCGCTATTCGCACATCCATGAACTGCAAGAGAGAAACAGATAATCAGATAATACAAATAATCGATCGATGCTGCTAATCCGTTGACTCACATTTGTCAGGGACAATGTTCCCATCGCGACCGTCGGCCTATTGAACTTTGAACAGCACGCTGACTTTAATACTTGATCCAGTAGTTGTACCCACAGTATTATCTGTGTTATTGGTATCTTGACTAAACAGGCGCAGAGGAGTGATTAGTGTTTTCCGACTCTACACATTTCTCTGAGAGGCCTTACAAGCCAATAACACAAACAGCTGTGCGCGAAATGAATCGGAATCGAAATGAAAAGCTGCAGCCGACTGCCAAAGAGCATGCTACTCGCAGAAAGCTTTCAAGAGAGCAATCAAGCTTGGGCATGAAGAGAGCAAAGCATTATCAAAGCTTTCTCCATGGGCATGCCTCTTTCAGTCGTTTGCTTGGAATGCATGCTTTTGTTTTTTTGTTTATTGTTGTTTATTCACTTTTCAAGTTTTCACTGCGATCACTTGCTTTTTTTTCCATTTAAGCCATTAGTAAACGTTTTTATTGATTTTTTGTTCATTAATTCTTGGCTTAGTAAATGTCTTTTAAGCCTGAAACACTTTTTGTTGCTGTCAGTTGGCGGTTGAAGAGAATACTGTACGAGTAGATCGAGCTTTACCTCAGCCAAATCGCAATGAGAGAGAGAGAGTGAGATAGCGCAAAAAGCTTTAACCTATATCTATCTTGCTTTTTCTCAAGCCTTAAAAGCTTTCCTTTATTTACAAATGTATATTCAAACTAAAAATTAATCTTCTGAATCGATCTGCCATCAATTTTGTGTCTAGAACAGAGGCCAACAGCGTCCAATGCAGGCAGCGCAGTCGGCACACGCATTGCGTAAAAACTTCGGGTAGCGTCGGCCTTGCGATCATTCGGCTTCACTATTCTGCTTGTGTTGCTTCGTCCCTATGCAGAAAGAGCATCATAGTTGCTGGGCAGCGCCGCGGCAGAGAAAATGGAACATTTTTCGTCATGTCTGTTTTCTGCGCCCTGAAACGCAAAAGTAGCATGCCGACCCCTGTTCTAGACTCTATAGATGACTCCGATTTCGTGGAGCAGGGGGAGGGGGAGGCCTATGTCGCCTGATGAAGGGCACTATGTACTTAGCGCATTCCTCTGCAGAGTGCAGATGGAAATGGTGGGTGCCGTCAATCGAGTGCAGCTCGAATTGGGGATTATTGTTGGCCAAGAGTGAAATCACTTCGTCCTGCTGGGGACCAATGAACCTGGATTCGGTTGCCTTGATGATCATGAAGGGCGTCGATTGGATCCGACTGGCCAGTGCCGCGGCGAGACCATTTTCATAAAAGTATGTCTGTTGCATCCACTTGACCCGGTCATCCCTGCTGGAGAGTAGCTTGCCGGGAAACGTCTTTGATCTGACCTCCGTTCTGTGGGTCAGATGATGGGCCAGGGATGGGTCCACGGACTTCTTTGTATCCTTGTAAACCAATTTGGAAAACTCCTCTCGAGTACGAACTGGAGGCTCCTCCAGCTCTTCCATCCAGTCCTGGCTCTCCAGGCTGCGGCCCAACCACTCTACGGCTCCACCAGCAGCTTTCATTGTCGGAAACAGTAGGTCCATGCAAATAACCATATCCACGGTGTCCGGTGCCAGACAGGTGTAGTGATGACACAGGAACCCCGCCAAAGAGTGTCCGATCAGCGAGACCTTTGTCCATCCGTATTCCCGCATTATCACCGGTATCACGAACACGTAATCCACTACGCTGTAGCGCATTCCCGGGGGCAGGTGCGAGGATCTGCCATGTCCGGGCAGATCGATGCACAGCACACCCACGTAGTCGGGCAGCAGCGGTATCAGCCGGTCAAAGGTCCCCAGGTTGTCCAGCCACCCGTGGATGGCCAGAATGGGCCGCTCCGTGCGATTGCCATACCAGCGACCCGAGATGTGACCCCAGGGTGCCGCTATTCGCACATCCATGTACTGCAAGAGCGAGACAGATAATGAAATCGATCCATTTACTGTTCTTATGTTGACTCACGTTTGTCAGGGTCAATGTACCCATTGCGACTATCGGCCAATTGAACTTTGAACGGCGGCGCTAACTTTGAGACTTGATCCAGTGCAGTATTATCTGTATCTGTATCTGGATCTGCAGTATCTTGACTAGGCAGACATGGCGTGAGGTTCGTTCTGAGGTCCGACAACCCAAACAGCTGTGCGCGAAATAATTCGCAATCAAAATTTGGCAGCAGTCGCGTTGCCATAGAGATTAGAGAGCGAGACAGCCACAGCCAGAGTGAGGGAGAAAACGGTGCTATCTCAAAGCTTTCTCCATGCGCCGCTAAACATTTGTTCAAACCGATTCGTGTTTCTTTTTTGTTGTTGTTTTTTTTTGCTGCTTTTTTGGAGAGTTTAAGCGCCCTGAAAAGTATGGAATCGCAGATCAAGACTATTCGGAAATTTGTGGTAAGACTTTGATCATCACCTTTCGATGATCTTTGATGGCTTGCCCTTGGGGTTCAATCATCGAATTTGCCTTTTCCAAGGCATGACCGTGCCTCCGACTACAAACAATCTGCGCCTCTCCGGTGTGGCAGAGTCAATAAACTGCCGAGAGATTTGGGGAATGTGTCGATGACTACGTGACTCTCGGAACGAGTTGGCCTGGCCTGGCCTGGCCTTCTGGTCGCACCGTTGCACACCGATACGCTGCGATGACCATGACTCGCCGTGGGGTGTCCTTTCAAGCTGCAGTGAGCACGTGCCACTCGACTCCTTTATTCCCCAGCGAAAAAAAGCAAATTGTGGTTGCATGCAACTTAAAGAGGGGGCCTGAGGGGGGAGGAGGTTGTTTGGTGTGGGTTCTTGGCCAACTTTAAGCTGCCGCTGCCAGATCGATTACTGCAAGCCCTTTTGGGATAATCCTTAAGCTGTGTCCCCGTCATCAGTTGCAAGCCCCTCTGAAGCTTCCCTTCCAGCTGTCAGCCAGAGTGCGGATTACCTTCCGCTGTCTTTATCCTTGACTAACTATAACTCCAGATGCCATCTCTGGCAACCTTCTGGAATCTCTAATTTGCTGCACGACCCGACCCCTTGTGTTGTGCATTTCCTTGTGCATTTCCATCTCTCTCGCATGTGTGTGTGCTGCAGCCATGATTTATCTTTAATTTATGTTTGAGTAATTTATCATGTCTGTGTTTGGGGTCACACACAGTCACACGCCCCTCAAGAACCTCCTCCTGCTCCTACTCCTGCTCCTTCTTGGTTGTGCAGTCAGAGACAGAGCTGCTTTCCTTTTCCTGCTTGGGAAAATGCTATGCAAATTGTCTTGAGCATTCCCCAAAGTGAAAGTGCCATTTCCCAGGCACACAAAGAGAGAGAGAGAGAGAGAGAGAGGGGGAGTGGCATCCTCTACTTCCCCCTTCGTTGATGTGTGCGTGTGTATTGGCCTTGAATCCATAATTTGCTTGTCAACGGCAGCCTCTCGTGGCATGGTTGCTGCTGCCACTGCTGTTGCTGCCCCACCAAAAATTGTGCGCACATAATTGAGTTCAAGCATTTGGAAGCCAATTATGATTTCCACATTTTCACCCAATTTTCGCCTCTCACTTCCACGCGCTGCTCCTTTTTGTCCTCCTTTCTGGGGCGTGCCTTTTCTCGCGCTTCTTGTCCCTTCTTGTCCTTTGAGGGCCTTTCTTGCCGCTTGCTTGATGTGTCTCCCCCCCTCCCCTTGGCAGGCACTTGCTTGATGTCTCCTCCAGCCTGCCCACCCACCCCCCTGTTGGCCTCCTTCTTCGTTTTTGTCCTTTCGCTTTTGCTTTTGCTCTTTTCACATCTCAATCAAGTGGGTGGGCGTCCTTGGCCCTTTCTCCTCTTGCTTCGCAGCTCCTGGTTGAACTTTAGCTTCTCCAGCCCCCCCTCCAGGCCCCCGTTGGCCTTCATTTCAGATCCAGGCTACTGCTTATGGACCTGCTTATGGAGCTTCAGGTTGTGGTCCGCTCATCGGGGTCGGAGTTGGAGTCGGAGTCGGAGTCGGGGTCCTGCTCCTGATGCCTGTCGTCTGCCTGCCGATGGTCCTTTAATTGCTTCTGCCACTTAACATATGCAAATGAAATTTAATTCTTTTCTTCCCTTAACCAGTTTTTCTTTAAGTGGGGGGCGGCAGGACGACAGGGTGGCGCTCTCACCTTTAGTTTGATAAATATTTATGATTGCCATTGATAGGTTGAACAAAGGCAAATGGGGGCTTCCCATCTCCTAGATAAACCCTTTATTTTTCTTTACCCAACCCCCACCCACTCCACTCCCCACTCCTCTGAGCCAAAGTCAGGGAAAAGCAAGGCAGGCTAAAGAAAAGAACAATAAACAATACAGTGGCAGAGAGTCGGAGGGAGGAGCCACTCAACGCAACGGAACTCGACGAACGCATGGACTCTGATGAAGCTCTCAACCTGTCAGGACGAATCGACTGGAGCTGGAGTCGGGATGCGGGTGGGGGTGGTGTGGGCTAAGTGTGTGCCATGACGCCCTAAAGGAGCTTGGAGCTTGAGCCGGGGCTCAGGCCAACAAAAGATACCGCCGGAAGTCTCGAGCTGATACGCCATGCACCTCCAAACCTTCAACAACAACAACACAAAAAACTGAAACCGGGGAAAAACCCAGAGAAATGGTTGGGAAAACTTTGCAACTACTCCACTCCCCTGGCTATTATTCTTTATGTGTTGCTATTTTTTGGCCGGATTCTTCGTCGGGGACCAAAGTGCGAGAGAGATTTAAGCTCGAACAATGACTGCAGGCAGGGAGAGGGGGCAGGGGAGAGAGCATAGGGCTTACCTTCCAGCAGAAAACCACACGCAGGAAAAAAGCATCGCATGGGTAGGAGAATGTGGAATGGAATGTGGAATGGAATTGCATTAAGAAATCATTTTCATGTGGGCGGATTTTTCCAACTCTAATTCAAACATCCACGAGTGCATGTGCGTGTGTGTGTGTGTGCTCGGTTTTTGGGCCACAATTCTTTAACTAATGAATTTGACTATTATATAAGGTGAGGGGTGTGTCCCTCCCAGCCCCTCATACCTCTACAACCCCCCCTGCTGTGTGCATTTAATTGTATTTCTTCTAATTATACAGCAGCAGCCACATTTGCATTTGAATACATTTGCATACGGAGGAGAGCTCTCTACTAGCGTGGCCAAAACACACACACACACACATTCCCATGTAAGCACACACACATGCATATGTATGTACACATATGTATACGAATCGCATAGTACTTTTGCATATTACAATTAGAAATTCCAGAAAATTACGAATGTAAACCCCAGAGAGTTGTTGCCATGAAAATTTGATGCTGCAGCCAGCCAGCCTTCTTTTTCCGCACCTTTGGCTTTTTTTAATTGAAGGTGAGGGTTTCCCGGGTTACACCTCATCCTCGTCCTCATCCTTATCCTTATCCTTTTCCGTACATAAACTTCTCGAAATTGGATTAGGCAAATGAGGGAAAAGGTGGCCAAAGAGGAATGAATCTGAATGGGAGATTTCAAGCAAGGAATGTGTGTGTGGTGGAAAAATGCTGCTGTAAACTAATTAAAATTATATACCCATATTTTTCCAGAGAGTATGCTCCGAAACGAAGGAGGGGGGAGGTGGTAGGGGTACCTATGTAAAGCTCCAGTGGTGTAACCATAGATGGGCAGCAGGTTTTAAAATGTTCCAAGAACAACAACAACAAATAATCCCCATCAGCGATACCCATCCTTAACCTCGCATCAAACTGCAACTAGCTTTCTGTCAGGCACACGACATGTATTTAGTTATTGCTTGCTCACCGCCACAGACCACAACTCATTGTTTCTATTAGTGCTGGCAAAACCCTTGAAGGCTCTTTTGAGCAGCTTCATTTTGCCTAATTATATGAGCAATAATTTAATTAAATTAGTTATCTTTCTCCTGCCACACACATATTCTCCATGATAAGTGGATCTGCATTTGTCATTTCCGAATGAAACTAAAATTATGGCCAACCCCAACGGCAAAGCAATACAAATGGTTGATTGTAATTCCACTTGGTTCCACTTCAGGAGTTCATTAATCCACTGGCTTTCCAGTCTCACGCCCCCAACCCCCACCTCCCCTATCCCGCGCCGTCCAACAGGCATTGATTTATGAATCAGAACTCCCACTACCACCCACCCAGTCACCCACCCATTGCTCTCATGTCTAAAGCACTTTGATATACTTGACTATGCAATTGTTTGGCTTGATATTTGGTTAATCAAGTGTCCAAGTGTCCACCTCTGGACTCCACCTCCTCCTCCTCCTCCGGCAGGCAGGCACGTGCCGCAAGAGCCTCCCCCCCAAAGTCCATTCCAATAAATTAATTAGCCACAAAATTTATGATTATTGCCCCAAATGATTTCCGCTTTTTCTTTTCGGACTTTTGTTTCCTTTTGATTTTTGGCTTTGGCTTTGGTTTTGTTTGTGTTTTTGCTTTTGTTTTTGTTTTGGCAGTTCATAAATAATTCGTCTAATTTATGCACTGTTATATATAGCAATGGGCAATGGCGGGAAGGCGTGGCAACACCCGAACAAGCCCCAAATCGAATGCTCAATTGCCAGGCACTCAATTTGCAAAGGGAGGCAGTGAGGTGGGGGGATTGGGGCGGGGGGAATGGAAGGTAGAGGTACGATTTCATAATTCAAATTCGTCGATTTATGAGCCAAAAACTGGCGAAATTCCCCAGGGGGTTTATCTACTTCTACTTCTGCTTCTCCTTCTCTGCTTTCTCCTCCTTCTGTTTGTACTTCGACTGCCCTCCCCTCCCCTCTCTCCTTGTAATGCTCTTGGCAATCGTAATTTACGATTTTCGACCAGGCACCGAAAACGCACTTCACTTGTGCGTAATGCCAAGACAATTGTGTGCACAAACTGCAAGGATTCTCTGGGGCAGACTCCAGGGCAGGCCAGCACAAGGCAGGAGCACTACACTCATGGCAGCCCCTCCCCTCGTGCCGCCCCCCTACCGGCAGCCCCAAGTGCATTGCTGTTACCGTATATCGGATCTTGTATGGTCATAAATTTCCGTTTTTCTGGTTAACTGCTGCTCCTGTTTTGCCGGGCCCCAAAAATCCAACTTTAGTAGCGTTCCGTTTCGTATCGTTTCGTTTCCCCCATAGACCGCCCCCCCCCGTGCCCCTGTACCCCTGTACACACCCAAAGGCAAATCCCTCCAGGGGGTGCGTCGGGCTCCCTGGCCACAGATTGAGAGAGAATTGGATTCCTCTTTCCTGCATTTTGTAATTGGAGATTGCAGTTTTCGAAAAAAGTTTACAATTCAAAAAGTTTACTATTTGATTCAGTTTTCATCTGTATCTCTGTATCTGTATCTGCTCGTGCTCTGCATCTGTGTGAATGTTTTCCGGGAATTTGCACTGGCAAAACTTTTAACATTTTTGACCAGTAATTGAACTCTGCAAAATGTCATAAAAATACACACAAAGAGAGTGAGAGAGAGCGAGGGAGAGAGAAAGAGACAAGTGGGCTTCTAATTACTCGTACAATATGTCATTTGTCCATTGTCTGTGGATGGTGGGATGCTGCTGGGATGCTGCTCGGATGCTGCTCGGATGATGCGATGAAATTTGAGGCTAGACAAACTGTAAGCCAGGCCATAAATCTATTGATGGCCTGCCTGCTGCCTGCTGCCTGCCTGAGGGAGCGAAACATTTTGTGGCACACAGGAAGGGCGAAAGAAAGGCACTTAGATGTGCAAATATTTTGCGCCCTCTTTTGATATATTCATAGTTTCAGTTTTCGGCTCTTGACTTACTGTCTTGTAGGCAAGTTTTTTAATTAAAAACAAATTCATGAATGCAATTTGCATGAAATTCAATTAAAGTTTTTATCTCTGGGCATCTCAGGGCATCTCTTGTGTTGCTCTTACAGGATGCTGGGCAAATTAATCATACGCACTGTGGTACAATCAAGATGAAATCTAAGCCTGACAAGGACAAGACATTTGATTGGAATATCCAAAGCCAAATGAATTGAGAACTCAGGAAGGTAAAAAGGGTCTACCCTCTGAATGAATGAATGAGTGAATGACTGACTAAGTGAATGGATGAATGCACAGAGCCGCAAGTATTTGAGCATCGAACGTGCCACAGTAGAGTGCAGGAAAAAAAACAGTGGCACGTACTGCAGTTGCATCCTCTTCGGCAGCTGCTGCTGCTCCTCGTTTATTTGTGTTTGCATTTGCATTTGCATTTACTTTTCCTTCACTTTTTGGCTTTCCCTTCCACTTCTTATCTCCTCTCCATGCCATTCATCCACTGCTGCTGCCTCTGCTGCCGCCGCTGCTGCTGTGTTTGCCAATGGCGATGGCCGTGTAATTTCTCTCAAAAACATCAACATCAAGAAGTAAAGAACTTTGGGTTGTTTCTCCGCTTTTCATTCTTTTTTCTCCTTCTTTCTTTTTTCGTTTTGCAAGTGTTCGTTCAGTCGTTTCGTTGGTTCGTTTATTCGTTTATTCGTTGCTTTATTTCGGTATCAATGTAAATTTTAATTTGTTTGGCAAATATTTTCTTACACGAGTGGCACGGTGGCACTGTGGCACTGCGGCACGGCCAGGAATGAGCAAAGATACGAGTATTTGGTTCGCTAATTTGGCTGGAAAAGATGTGATGTGTGGGGAGAACCCATACGGAATACATATGTACATATAGGGGGGAACTACTTGTGTCCTTCGGACGATCTTCCCGGAATAATTTCTCCTGCAGGATATTTTCCTGTTTAGTATTCAATTTTCGCTTTTGATGTGCCCCCCACGACTGAAAGTCTTCTAAGAAGAGTCGTAACCAAAGCGTAAGGTAATGCCACACCTCTTTCAATGCCCTCCCTCCCCCCTCCGACCTGTCTGCGCCACATTCAACAAATTCCTGAAAAAAGAAACAAAACAAAATGCGAAGCGAGGTGAAGCGCAACGAAGGCAAAGCCGAAAAAAGTTAGTCACTTTTTATTGTCGGAGGGAACATTTAAGTGGAGAAACGAGAATGTAAAGTTCCGGCTCTCGCAACTTGATCGGAACTAAGTAAGTGGCAAGACATTTGCACGCATGCCACAAGCAGGCGTCTCCATCTCTGTCTGTGTCTCCGTCTCCGCTTTGTTGCTTGTCAGTTTCCTTACATGTCCTGTCCTCACATGTCCTGTCCCCCGACAGACAACGATTTCTTCCCTTTTTTTTGTGTGCGTAATTTCTGCTTAGGCAGTGGGCCCTGTACTGTGCACCGTACTCGTGTGAGTACTCGTGTTCTCCGCTTGGCGACAGTTTCCAAAAGTGACGATGACAGGCACAGGATCCAACCCCAACCCCCCGTCACACTGATGTCCGCTCCTGCTGGTGCTGCTGTCAGACACGTGAGGAGGCACCGTCCAAGGGTTTTGTGTTGCCCAAAGTCTAGACGGAGGCACCCTACTGAGACCAGCCGAAGCAGTGGCAGTGGCAGTGGCAGAAGCAGGTCCTTCCCCCCAAAGAAAGTTTCATTTGTCGCCAAGAGTTCACATATTTTACAATATTTTACAGTGGCATTAAAAGTCGACTTTCAATTCATTAAACTTTAAATTTAAAGTGACACTGGGACGAAAAGGAAACGCCACTCGTTCGCAGTGCTACTCGCTACTCGTACGAGTGCGTGTGCGAGTGAGAGTGCGGGTGTACGAGTAAATTTCCACACATTTTCTTCTGCGTTTTTTTTGGTTTTGTGCTGACAAAAACTTAAATGAGCATTGTTCCTATCGCCATCTCTTTTGGCATTATTGTTCCGGGGGCTATAAAATAAATAAAATTGAAATTTTATGCAAATCACTGAAATGTTGAAAATGTGGAGAATGTTGTTGTTGCTGTTGCCGCGTGTGGTGGCATGTGAAGCGGCAAAGCCGAATGACAACGATAATGCTGGGGCAACGGAAGAAACGAAACGGAGTGGAAGGAGGGAGGGGCAGGACCGCTCCGGGATAGGAAGGAGAAAGTGGGAACCGAAAGGAATATGTTCGAAATGAGACAAGAAGTTAATTTAGGGAATCGCATTGGGAATGGATCCTTGGGGTGGACTCCGGACGAGGAGGAGGCAGGAGGCACGAGACGCGAGACACGAGTCCCGCCAAGCCATTTCAATTTGTTGAACAGATTTTTGTTTTCTGCCGCAAAAGTTTTATGGCGTTCTTTTTTTTTTGTTGACTACTTCTAGAAATTGTGAAACTCTTTTTGGGGGCGGGGAGTAGGGGTTGGGGTTGGGGTTGGGGTTGGGGTTAGGGTTTTCGATAACGAAAACTTAAAGGATCCAACAAGAAGTTGGAGTTCTTAAATCGGTCAAATACCGAACAAAGTTAGGCCCAATATCGATTCATTTTTGATGGAAATCGATTATCGATTGAAGTTCGACTCTTTGTTATCCACTTCCCGCATTGCTAGCACATTTCTTACACTCTTGAAACGCACTGTAGGGCGTTCATAAAATATAATTTCATATTCCCCCAAGATGTGTTCCCAATTTCAGCTTGAATGTTCATTTCCGGTCAAGAAAATGCTCGCATTCGGTCTACCATTTCCTCTCCTTTCACCATCTTCCTTCGTCTTAAGTTTAAATGCCAAATGAGCTTCCGTTGTGGCACTTACACACACACATGGAGACACGGACACACAGGGACACAACTTGAGTGGCAAATGAATCCCAAAGCCAAAGCCAAAGCCAAATAGAATCCTGGCTCAGCAAATGTCCATCCATTCGACTTATTACATAATTAATAATTAGAACAGATCCAGAGAGGCAGAGAGGCAGAGGACGGAGAGGCAGAGAGCAATAGAGGCAGAGAGGCCTGGGAAAGTATTTTAATAACCCATCATCACATCACATGCCCCACTCAAGTTTCCAATGCCTGCCACATGCCACGGCCACATGACACAGGAGGCAGGAGGCAGTGGTAGGAGGCAAGTGATAGTGGATGGCAACTCAAATCAATGTGAGAAACGTGCTAATTGCGGCAGCTGTGCAAATGTGTGCCTGGCTCCGGCCATTTGATAGTTGACCATCATTTTGATGGCTCAAATGGTTGATAGGATGGAGCATGGCGGCGGTTGGGGATGTGGCAGGAGGCAGGAAGCAGGCTCCAGGATATCTTTAATGTGTTCAGAGACCGCAAAAGAGGAAAAGAGACAGAGAGAGAGAGAGAGAGATGGAAAATATACTAATTGCCAAAGAGCGAGCAATGCCATGAAAGTGAGTTGAAGGAAGGAGAAACTTTTGCATAAATGGCTGCCGAAACCTCAAACTACTCAAGAGGGTGTCTCTCTCTCTATGTGTGTGTGTGTGTGTGTGTGAGAGTGCGTGGGTGAGAGTGCGTCGTAAAAAATGGCAGCAGAAGAGCACTCATAGCCGCCGTAACACGTAATGAGATACTTCAAAATGATGTTATTGCTTTATTTATAGCGCTGCATAAAAAGACAAAACCTAAAAAAAACACACGCACACACAAAAACAAAAAAAAGGATCCCCAGAAAGTGCAGAAGGAGGTGGCATAGGTTTTTGGTGGGGGGAGGGAGAGGGGGGCAACCGCTTTTTATGCCCACGTGGATGGCCATGTAGTTTCCCCCCAGCGACTCGGCGTGCGCGTCCTCCTTTCGCACTTTTACAGCTGTTTCGTTTATTAAGTTTCATCTGTCACACACACACACACGCATTCAGAGGCAGATACTCATATTACCCACACAGATACAGCAGATACAGCAGATACAGATGCAGGTACATTGTGTGTGTTGGTGTGGGGGAATGGGTGCATAAATCTTATCTTTTGGCAAATAAAACCTGCAGCCATCGCAGTTTCTCTCCCCCTCTGATTGGTGTCGTGTCTGTCTCCCCTCTCCACCCTTTCCGCTGCTCAATGCCGGCCCAAGGTGTGTGTTGTTTGAGGTGGGGCTGAGGCACAAGTCAATGGTACACTCGCTGGCAATGGCTCCACCTTAGACGCGTACACCCTTCTGCCTCTCTCCTTGGCTCCTACTCCCGCCGCGCTTTCTCTAGCTTTCTTCTGCGTTATTGCCGCCCATCCCTCTCGGATTGGCTAATAATTTTCTTGGAACTCGTTGGAGTTGAGTAATTGCCCCAAGGGGCATGGCTGCTGCTGCCACTGACATTATTTAGATAAAAATAATTCGTGTTCATAAAATTATTCATAGCCCGCCATTTGATTAAAGGACGCAGCAAAGAGCTTGACAATCATAAAGCAAGGACTACGAAGCGTACGAAAATAGAGGCAGGCGAAATGAAATAAAATTTCACTGGCTGGATACAAATGCCACAGTATGCGTGTGTGTGTGTGTGTGTGCGTGTGTTTTCTCTGGACTAATAATAGATGAGGTCTCTCATCTGCTCATCTTTCTCTGTCTCTGTCGCTCTCTCAGCTGAAAGAACAAATTTTAATTGAAAGCTAACACCAAAAAAAGAAAGGAAAGGAAATGCAATTTTCCCAATCATCAGCAGCAGCAGAAGCAGCAGCAGCAGATGGAAATGTTGTGCAATTTTCTCAATCGTCAGTTAGCAGTCAGCAGAGGATGAAAGAAGATCGTCAAAGGGTTAATTTAATGGCTTTGGGCTTTGGTCACCCCCTCGCTCGCTCTCTCTCTCACACTGACTATTTGGATGGCCTCTTCCTATTACTCTCTGTTAATGGGTCTTCTCTACCGCCTGCTCCCTGAATGCTGACTCATGAAAAATTAACACACAAATCGCATGGGGCAGACATTTAAAATGCACTTTGTTGCAGCTGCATTGCATAAAATTATTGCAGAAACAAAAATGGTCTGCGATAAGAAAGCAACAGCAACGGCAACAGCAACAGCCAAAGGAAAACTAAAAGAAAGCAGCGACATGGGGGATACCTCATAGGCATGGGATGACTCATGGGTTGCCTCGGGGATATCCTGTTGCCAGATTGCAGCTAATATCGAATGGCATTCCTTCGAGTTTTCTTTGGTCTGCGCCCAGACCACCCCTGTGCAGGGTGTACAGGGTATTTGGCAATGCCTTTCGCCCGAATGCTTTAAAGTGCATCAATTTTAATGCAAATATGCAGCAAGCAGCATTAACTTTTGCTGCGCTCTTAAAAATTTACATAATTGCTGAGAGTCAGGCGAGAGAGGGAGAGACAGAGAGAGAGAGAGAGAGAAAGGCGCCGCTCCAACACACACACACACACCTACAAACTCCCACCCATGCACGTGAGTGTGTGTGTGAAATATGCAGAGGAAAAGCAAAGGAAAACTTTAATGAAAAACGTCGAGCACTTTGCACAATTAACGATTTTTCATGATTTTTCTCCTCCTCGTTCACGCTGGTCAGGCAATTTGCATAAATCAGTGCAAAGTATCTGTGACACATGGAGAGCACGCGCTCTCCAGCTACAGCACTAGCCCCTGGCCCTGCCCCTGCTCCTGCTCCTCCATGCACTCCATTCCCCTCTGCGCTCCTCTGCTCCGCACTCCACGGTAAGTGTGACCAGGCGGCGGGGCTTTGAAAAATGTTTACACATTTGCAAATGTCTGAAGGTCAGAGAGAGGCGGAGAGGCAGAGAGGTGTGCGGTGTGCAGAGTGTTCCCGTGCAACATGATTTAGGCGTTTGTTCGCTGAGTAATTGTCGTGTGGCAGCAGTAAGGCCGTGTGGCGGTGTGGCAGCAGTAAGGCCTTGTGGCGTTGGTGGCGGGTGTGGCTCAGTGGCGCACTAGCTTTAATTTAATTTATGCACCACCGCCACAACAGGAACAGCCAACAATGCAACAACAACAACATCATCGAGAACAACTGCAACAACTGCTGGGTAACCAGCAACAGGAACAACACTAGCTATACGAACGGAAGGAAGGAAGGAGGATGGAAGGAAAGGTGAGGAGGGGGGAGGGGAGGGGTGCACCGCTCCCACCGCCGGCTTGTCAAGGGCCACTAAGTGGCCGCTTCAGCAAAATTAAATGCACTCTCCCCGCCGTCTCCAGAGAGCCGGAGTTGTTGTGTCGTCTTTACAGTTATTGCAAGGGTATGGCAGGGTATGCCTGGCTGCGAACAAAGGGGGAGAGGGGAGAGCAGATCAATGAAGATCAAGCTGCTGTTGGGTAACAAACGTCACGTTTGCGAGGCTCTCCCTCTTTGGCAAAAGACGAGAACTCGCGAGAGCCTTCGGCTGGCAATCGCGACTCGCGAGCGTTGTCTTCGGCTGAACCATCGAGAGCGAGAGAGCCAAAGTATGCACTTGAGGGGAACGATCCTAGGCGAATGCACAAGAGAGCATCCGAGAGAGTGGCATACACTTTGTTGCCCTCCAGCAGAGTGGCGCGTCAGCCTCACCACACCCCACCCCCCGTTGTCGCGCTGCTCAAATGACATTAGTGGCCATCAAATGGTCGATTCGCGGCCATTAGAATGTAATTCCATTTTGCTATTATTTGCACAGGCTGCGCATCCTCTTGCAGCTGCCTCTAAGCTGAATTTATTATTATGCCCGGGCCAATGTGTTTAGTTTTATGGCCAAAGAGACGTGAAATGTTTATGCAACAGCAGGCAGCAGACAGCACCACCAACCCCACACCCAGAAGGAAACTGCATTCTATAACAGCAGCAGCAACAGCATCCGAAGCAGAGAGTTATTTAATGCGTAATTACAGCGCAAATCTTGTTAAGAAGTCAAAGGAGAAAGGAGAAACGGGATAAGATAAACCCAAAGGAGAGGCAACGAAACGCAACGCAACGAAAAGAAAAGATAGATAGTCCTCCAGCTGGCAACACTCTGAGCTTTTCCCACAGATACCCAGAGCGATAGCGACAGCGCGCGGGGGGGAGGGGAGGGAGGTGGCGCTGAATGAGCAACGCTGAGAGGCAGCTTAGTGTTTGCTTCATTGAATTCATAAGCGTCTCGAAAAGTAAATCCGAATGAACTTTAGCCCAAGTCAAGACCGCAAAAAGAAGCAGAGCAGAAAAGAAAAGTGCAGCCAAAGAGAATCTCTCACATAAAAAGCTATGACTTGGCGGATATAACGGGTAAACCACGGATTTACCTCGACCCCAGCTCCAGCCCCAGCCCCAGGCCCAGGCACCAGCTCCTTGTCTCCTCCAAAGACAAAAGAGAACATAGCCAGATATAGAGGCAGAGAGAGAGAGAGAGAGAGGAGCAGCAGCAGCGACAACGGGTCGTCAAAAGTCAATTAACTGCAACACTTGCAGCACAACTTCAACTAATTAGCGTGCCGCTGCTCCTGCTTGCTGCTGCTGCTGCTGCTCTCCCTGCCATTCAAGGCGGGGCTGGGTAGGCGTGCGTACTACCTGTCCGCTCCCTCTGCGGGATGGCAGCGTACCCAAAAGCAGAACGCACACAAAAAACGTGTAGCATGCTTTTGGGCTTGTGGTAAATAAGAATGCACTTAACGCGGGTTTTTAGATGAGGATTCACCACGAATAGGGGCGTTGCGAGAGAGGTGGTGGGGGGGAGACGTGCACTGTGGCTTCCCCCAGAAGGGTCGGGCAGGGCGGAAACTGTAGTGTAGCGGAGTGAAGCAGCACCACGGACTTTTACGCGATGAAAACTGTGTCAGGCTCCTCGTGGGTTAATTTGGGTTAGTTGTGGAGTGCAGGTGCAGAGATGGAGATACTCAAAGCAGATTTGCATAGCTGTGGATGCACGAATAGAAGTGAGTGCCATTTCGGTTGAATCTTTCATTTGGCATTTGAATAATTCAGTAAAATAGTTGTATCTATTGGTGGAATCATACATTTTGGAGCAAGCTATCTTAATACAAGAATTGAACTTAATTTGAGACTAAATGGTATGGTATTCGGTATTCACTTCGTTCGGTGGCTCGCCCAAAACGGGACAGATCATATCTGAATCCGACAGAAGGAAGGATTCTTTATGATCGAAAGCATTCATGATTGTGCTTTCGTGCAGGGCTCTATCATGATTCATTCGTTCAGGGAAAACCTATTGTTTGAATCACTTCTTTGGAACTGTGAGTCACTCACTTCTTTGGAACGAACAACTGTCGTCTATATTTAGGTTTATCCTCGAAGTAAAGCTATATATAACTGCTCTAGTCTTTAATCATTCGTTGACTCTTGGAAAGAAATCTTTTGCTATAAATAAGCACCCTAAGCACCCTGCCTCTGTCTATTGGTGCCTTGCCCTGCCCCACCCATTCTATTCCGTTCCACAACAGGTGTCCTCTATCTCTCTCGCACCCTCTGTCTCTCTGTGGACCAAACCTCCCAAACATCATCATCATCATTATCGCAGCTGCTGTTTAATTAGGGTGTCGCTTGTTCTGGGTGCGACATTTATCTTATCTGAACCGATTGGAGAATTCGTGACAAGATGCGCTATCGGCGCTGTGCTCTGCTCTGCTGTGCTGTGCCGTGCCGTGCTATGGCATTGATAACCAATAAACCACCGCAAGACCCCGAAGCGGGGGATGCATTTTCGCTCCCATTTCCATTTCAATTTCAAATCCCCATCGGAGTAGATGTGACAGCGAGCGAGACGGGATGAAGCTGCCTTCGAAGGTGGATAACGTGTGGACACGTTTCGCGGCGATATTCTCGCTGCCCGATTTGCTCGGTATGTGCACGCGACATTCCAAGTGTTTCTCTGTCTCTGTTGCTCTCTGTTTTATGTGTGTGTGTTTGTGTGTGGTTTCTCTTCCCTAAGCATTGGCCTGCCTGTGGGCGAGTGGTTTCTCCTTGGGCTACTATACAAAGTCCGCCTATGTGTACGACAATCTGTGGCCCCACTGGTACGCCCTGGTGGGCGGGGCCGTCACCTTCGCCCTGGCCCTGGGCTGGACCCTGAGGAAGCACAAGAGGCAGAAGTACAGTTACGATCATTACTACATCATCTTCTATGGTCTGCTGTGCTCGCTGATGGGAAGCTGTTTCATGCTCACCAAACAGTTGGGTGAGTCATGCAGATATCTCTGCGATGGGAGATCCCCATCCCCCCCGCACACCCCCCTCTAATTTGATCTCCCAGCCGTTAGCTACTACTTCCACTTTGTGGGTCTGGGCGTCGTGTATCTGTCGGGTTTCAGCTACGTGAGCCTGCGGTGCGATGCCTCGGGACTACGACCCGCGGGGATCGCCTTTGCCAATGCCCTGCATGCCTGCGGCATGGCCAGTGGATTTGTGATCTTCAACGAGATGGAACCGCAGCGATGCGGACTGATTACTCTGGGAATCAACCTGCTGCTGATCTCTGTGGTATGCCTCAACGAACTGCTGCAGCACGTGGGCTGCCACAGCTACAAGGAGTCGCGGGACTTGGTCTTCAATCTGCTGAACGAGGAACGGATGGTGTTCCTGCCCCGCCAGGCGGTGCTGGCACAGTTCGTGGGACGCACGGACTATCAGCTGCTGGCCAGCAGGCAGTGGCTGGTCCTGATCCTCGGGGGACTGCTGGTGACGCTTCAGCGAAACTGCCTGCTGTTCTCCCCCACCTACCTGCAGCTGATGTGGAGTGCCACCACGGGGTATATGGAGCGGACGCAGCTCTTCACGCCGTTCGTCCTGTACGCGGGCGGCTGTGGACTCGGAGCTCTGCTGATGATGCGCTACACCCCGAAGCTTGTGTACCTCCTCTTTGGGGTCATCCAGATCACGCTGATCGTGGCCCTGCTGTGCATCTACAACGAGGAGCAGTCGGAGCACTGTTTCCTCTTCCTCTGCCTCATCTATGCCACCATGGGCGTCCTCTCCAGCCAGGCCCTCCACTGGCTGCTCGAATGCTCGCCCTTCCTCTACACGGAGCTCGCCCTGGCCACCGGCTTCGTGCTGCAGCTGGCCATCCTCGAGGGCTACAAGTACGAGGCGAATGTGGACGACACCTGGACGGCTCTGCTCGCGGGTAGCGTGGTCACGCTGGTCCTCACGTCGCTGGCCATCCCGGTGGTGCAGTGGCTGCAGCCCCACTCCGCCAGCCTCGTGGATGTCCGCAATCGACTGCTGGGCATACGCCGGCAGCCGACTGCCTCCGCCGGGGAGCAGACGCAGTTCTGGCAAACGAACCATTTCCTGGCCCACAACAAGCCGCCACAGGAGCTGCAGTCCGTGCGGCTGTCCAAGAGCCGCATCTTCCAGCAGTATCCGATTAGTGGCATCATCGACACCACCGACAATCCCAAGCAGAAGTTTTGATAATAAAGTGATTTACTCCCTCAATCCCTCATTTATTTCCATTTCCATCCATCCATTACTCATCGATGGAATGGCTTCCCTTTTGTTCGTCTTTCGGTGGAAAATGAACCATTACTTTGGCTAATTCCCTGGAAAACTAATTTCCTTTGACCACACGACGGGCAGGGGCTTCGTTCGGTTAATTATAATTCTTTTTTGCACAAAATATTTACGAGCATTATCTGCAGCTGGGATACGGCGATAAGGGATACAAATCTGTTGTAAGCCTTTCCCCGGCAAAAGATTATTAATTATTTATGAGCAGCATTACAATTTTCCATCGTCTTAGGGGGGGAGAAGCTCAAGGCTCTCTCAAGGAAACAATGTTAATGATTTTTATTGATTTTTAAGCAAATTAAATTGTGCGTAAAACCGCAAACTGAATTTATCATAAAGTCGCTTTATCAGTGGCGAGGATACTCCTTCCTCCTGTTCGTCCTCCTCCTCCTCCTCCTACTGTGTGTACCCTTACATTTTTATTGCCAAAACATTAAACATTTATATCCGCTATCAATTTCGTAACGACGGGAAAAAGCGTAATCGCATCTTTGGCTGCTTGGGAGCATTTTTCCGGTTCTACCTAATTTAATTTACGTAGAAAACTGAATACGGAGCTCCGGAGTAGGCGGCAGGCGGTAGGCGGTAGGGAGATGGAAGGTATGGGGGTGGGTGGTGGTAGCCCGTAGTCGGATCCGCAACGTGCAAAGGCAATAAAAGCGTTAAATTTGTTTATTTTTTCAAGCCTCGTGAGTCCGCAGGGGTTTCATTCTGCCCTCCACTGCCTTCCCATCCGTACCATCCCATACGGATGCGATTCGGTTTTGGGGTTCGATTTCTCTCTCTCTCTCTCGCTCTATCTCTCTCTCTCTCTCTTTCACATCTGGGTGCTTAGAGTATAGCATACCTTCCGGCACCCACTGGGAAACCCACCCACCAAGACACAGAGCGAGGGGAAGGGTAGGGGAAGCGTAGGGGAAGAGCTTTTTCCCGAACAAGGTTCTTTTGTTTTTGCCTCGCCATTGTTTTTAAGTGGATGCCGGGACATCCTTTGTTGGGGTTCATTCCCAGCCAGCCAGCCAGCCAGGAGGAGTAGAGTAGGAAGCCAGGACCCGGCAGCCAAGAGTGTGGATCCAGCAGCATTTCCGATCCCCTTATCACTAATGAAGTGGCCAATGAACTGCGTCCCGAAAGATTAAAGCGAAATTAAATGGCCAAAACCTAAACGAAAATTGATTGATCGAAAAAAGGTGCACCAACCCATCAGTGGTGCCATCACCACTCAGAACCCAGAACCCCAGAACCCAGAGCAAACCCCACCCAACGAGCCAAAGAGAGCAAAGAAAAATAAATGGGGAAAATTATTTAAACCAATTTAGGTTGCGGTTTTTGGGCGGCAGTTCAATATGTTGTGCGGTCAGGCCGAAACCACAGATAGAGATACTCGTATCGGGTGGCAAAAAGGTGTGTGTGTGCCTTCCACACATAAGGGGCATGCGGGTAGGGATGCTCACACGTATACACTCGAACAAAATTCAAACTAAATTGAAATTAAGATGGGCGAAAATTAGCTCACTAGATTAAACCTGTCGGCAACGTTGAAGACTAATAGAATGAGATTTACTCATTACACTCGGACCTGTTTGTGGGCGACAGCAAATTCTTTTCTCCAAGTGCACATTTTTCCGGCATTTGCATTTGGGTGACAATTGTGACAATTAAAAACACAACAAACCCTTGAATAAACGTTATAAAATTATGGTTTAATTAAAACTATATTTTCACACAAAATTATCGCTTGAAGCATCCAAGCACACAATCACAATCATAATCAAAATCAAATATCATTTTACACGAGTACCATTTGGGAGTACTGGTGGTAGAAATCTCTCTTTTTAAATCGAAACAAAAGTTCTCTCTTCGCGCTGCAAATCAGAGATGCCGACAGCAGCTATAGGTTACTTTTTCTCTTTCTCCGCTTGACGTTCTCGGAGTCCTCCACCGCGAGCTTGAACTCCTTGATGGCGGCGGGCAGCTCCTCCTCGCTCTGGTCGGTGTCCACCGTCCAGGTCTCCAGTTGCGGCGGCCGGTGGCGCATGATGAACGGATTGATGATGGCCGCCACGCCGGCGGCATTGTTGAGGTGCACGTGGTGGGTGCCCTGCACTTCGTGCAGCTCAAAGTGGGGATTGTTCTCGCGCAAAATGGCGATAACCTCGTCGCTCTGCTCGTCGATGAAGTTGGACTCGGAGCCCTTGATCACACAGTACGGAACATTGCGAATGGTGCGCGCCAGCTCGGCGGCAAAGGGGGGACTCGTGTGGAATTCGGTGTAGTATTTGCAGCGTCCGTCGCGGGAGAAGAAGTACTTGTCCGGGTACTTGGTGGACTTGGTCACGTTCCGCTCGAGTATGTGGTGGCAGTTCTCGAGGAGCACCGACCGATCGGAGCCCTTGTGCAGGACCTGCTCCAGCTCCGCGTAGGTGTAGGAGGGCGGCTCCTGGCGCTTGGCATTGGCGAAGCGCTCGTCCTCCACCATGTAGCCCTCGATGTTGGTGCGCAGGTAATCAATCTGCGAGGCAGGCTTGCGGTAGCGCGTCTTCACGATGTCCACACTGATGAGCAGGTCCATGCGGTGTGGATAGAGCGAGGCAAAGACGAAGCACAGCATGGCGCTCATGGAGTGGGCCATTAGCGACACCTTCTGCCAGCCGTACTCCTCCATGATGCGCAGGATCACGCACAGGTAGTCCACAAAGTGGTAGGCAATTCCCTCGGGCAGCTTCGAGGAGTAGCCATGGCCGGGCAGGTCAATGCAGAGCACGCCCAGGTGCGTGGGCAGCAGCGGCAGCAGCTCGTTCCACGTCCCTAAATTGTCCAGCCAGCCGTGGAGGGCCAGGATGGGACGTACCTGGCGATTGCCGTACCAGCGGCCGACCACATAACCCCACGGCATATCGATGCGCACATCCATGGGTTCCTGCAACGACAGCGAGAAAGCGAGAGAGAGAGTGAGATGGATGAAGGGTTAGAGAGGGGTTTGTTCTCCTTGTTAGCTGTTAATTGCCAGTGGGGAAACTGGTAGCTGGTCGACCAGTCAGTGCCTGTCGGCCTGATGTTCTCTCCTGTCCGTGACGGTGCCCGTGCCCGTGTCTGTCCTGTGCCGTCCCGTTCCGACCTGTCAGCTGGCGGCAGGAAAACCAGCCTGGTTATAGGTGGAAAATGTACCTCTGGCATTTCCTCCCCACTCGAAACCGTTTCCACCGCCTCATCTGCTGGAGCTCGGTTTGATCAATCGCTTTGTGTGAAAAAGTTGAATCGGTTGACAACTGAGCTGGGGCCCAGGTGTCAATTGATGGACAGGCGGACAGGCCCCACAGCGCATTTTCCCTTGCAACAATTTATCATCTAGTTTTTTTTTGTTTTGCGGGCAGGGGGCTGGGAGGTGTGTATGTATGTTCCCCAGGCGTATCAATCGATAGGGGTACAGTGGGGGTTCTACCGAAAGAACAATAGGTGTACCACGAGTACATGGAATGGGCACTGTGTGTGCGTCGCTTAATGGAGCTGCAGTCTAGATAATGCCGATACCGATCCGCTGCACTGAAACTATGCTTTGGTGGCAGCTTCCACTGTCTCTGTCTCTGCAATTGACTGATGTTGCACATGCAAAACTTTACCAATTTTCGACAACAAATGCTTTTTGTGTAGTTTAGCAATTTTGTTCGCTCGCTCAGCTTGAAAATTAGCGCCAAAATACTCTCAAGTATGACGAACAACAGATAGATAGAGAGAGAAGATGGGAGAGCGGAAAGCTTTGTCTGTGAAACTTTTACGGTAAGCAAAGTTTCTTGCGCCGACCGACACTTTGATGAACTCCTCTAATGAGCTCCATGGCACACAAAAGACCCACCCGCCTCCCGCTCCACTTGTGTCGTGTGGTCGAGGTTGCGTACATTCCAACGGTAGCCATTGACTTTGATTCCACTCCGGCGGCGAGGTGGATAGGCATCTTATCAGGTGAGTCCAAGGCGATAAGAATGCAATTCCGTTCAAAGGTAGAGGGGCGTGCTACGTCTGTGGATTTTCATGGGAAATCTACTCGGCCCCCGCGATAAGCTCGTATAACATTCAATAACTTTTTATGACAGTCCCTCCCATAACACACAGTTCCCGCAATCGTATACTATAATTACCTGTTCATGTTGCTCAATCTGTTTTCTATCATCGCCGCCTGCCCCGGCTCCACCCGCTGTGGTGGATGTCATTGTTTATTGGGGATATTTCGTCCGTAATAAATGACACAATCTCTCAACTAAATCCGACACACGCGTGTCATTAAGCAGACGGGAAACTTTTCTATTTTTATGCAATAACTAAATTAGTACGAGACCAAAACAAAGAGAGAGAGTGGGAAGTGGCAAGTGAACGCCACTAGCGCGTAAACAAAACTAAAGCGTGTTTGGCCCCAGAGGGCGATTAAATCCCACTCGAGTCGGACGATGTCGAGGCGCAGACACGGGGCTGAACTTTAATCAGCCATTCAGCCGGCAAGAACAACAACAACTACAGCCGCGAAGGTGAGAGCAGACACCCACCTCGCCTAGCGAAAGCAAAAGGGAGGGGAGGGAGAGTGACAGCGACAGAGAGATCGCTGGGGAGCTTTTGCTGGCATAAACATGTTCAATGGCACTTCGCTTTGAGCGGGAGAGAGGGAGATGGATAGTTTTGGGAGAGCGATAAGTATATGCCGAGAGTGTGATAGATATGAGAGAGGAGCAGTCGATGCAATGAGCGAAAGCTCTGGCACGTACCGATAGCATGAATAAACAAAAAGAACTTTGGCAAGGGCAAAACCACAAGGGGTCAAAGTATACAAAAAACTAGTATATCTGGGAATTAAGTTGAAGATCTCTATGCCTACGAGTATTACCATTTCATACTCTTATGACTAATAAAAACAATGGCCAATTTCCAATTGCCAATTGTAAATTTCCCTCGCCGATTACATTTCGAAACATTTTCATTTTGCGGTGAAGAGCGGTCATCAAATAATTGATGCAAACAAAACATGTTGCTAGAACTCAAATTACGAAACCAGAAAATAAAAAATGTACTCGATAAAAATAAGAGTAAAGAGAGATAGCGAGAGAGAGGGTGGGGGTGGGTACAATATTCATATTTTATATTTAATTTTTATGAGATTTTTCAAATGGCAAAACGCGAACGAGCGCCAAATATGAAATATTAAAATAAGAACACAAAAAGAACATATTGCCAATAAAATCCAAATGAATACGTTTTGTGTGTGTGCTCTGGAGCGTTTTTTGCCCGTTGCCGTTCAACTTCAATCGGTTCAAAAAATTAATACACGCAAGCGAATCAATAAGAATTTATTTACCTCTTTTTGTGGCGGGGTCAACCCCAATAAAAAAAGAATATGGTTTGCTGAGAGTTTCGAGCAGGCTATAACCCCCCTTCCTCTCTCCATATGCATGTATATTTATAAATCCATTTGAATCGAATAAAGCCGCCGACAACAGTTTACACAAAATAAATTTGTTTAGTTTTTGGCTAAATGGCAACTGTTTGAAAGTGGACAGCGAGTGAGAGGCGCCTCGGGCCACGGGCTTCGGCTGTGGCACACACATAAATCTTCATGGAGTGCAAAATTGAATGCATATTGCTTCGCTGCTCTCGCTCCGCCACGTTCTGCTCTGCTCTGCTTTGCTTTGCTCTGTTCTATTCTGTTTCGAGCAATAAATAACAAATTGGAATCATAAATCTGGCAAACGCTGAAAAGTATGCAAAGCCTTTTTAATTTCCAATGCAATTAAAACAGCAAAAGAAACATGGAATAGATAGAGACAGGGACAGAGGCAGAGGGAGTGAGAGAGAGAGAGAGAGAGAGAGAGAGAGAGCTGTGGCATCTTCTGGCCTTTAAAAGTGCCCCCCGGATGCTTCTGATGCTTATTGCTTCTGATGCTGCTTCAACGTTTAATCAAATGCATCTGACGCCTCGACTCGCCAAGTGGCGGGATCCTGTTAGCGCCTTCCTTGGACCTCAATTTGGTGTGGCGCCTCGAAATCAAATTACGATGCATGCACCTCTGCAGCTCTGCTATGCCACCTGCTGTGCCCTGATGCCTTGTCCTACCCTGCCCTGCCCCTGCTGTGGAACCTCCTGCTGCTGCATCCGTGTCACTAATGACATTTGAATGACATTCTCCCTGGGCCCCCCCTCGCCCCTTGCCCCTTCCTCCCACTCCTCTGCCCTCCAGACAGCTGCTGCTGCTGTGGCTATGGAGCATCGCCCAGTCAGTCAACCAAAGGTGGCTAATGACCCGAACCCAAACTGGAGCTGCCTTCCACTCTCTGCCTCTCTGTCTCTCTTCCTCTCTCTCTCTCTCTCTCTCTCTCTTGCTGCCTCTTTGGTTGATGACGCGGTGGCGATGGCGGCGCCTCCAGTGGCAGATAGATAAGCGATTTATGCCTTTTCGAAACTTAACTTTGGGACAAACTGTGGAACGTGTTCTATCTCGAAAATTGGTCTCGCGGGTCTCTTTTCCCGATCCAAAACTATCACGGAACGGAATTTGCAGCCACAACATTCTGGAAACATTCCCATAACTTAATATACCCATCGATTCGGATTCCTTGCGGAATATTTCCGAACTTACTTGTCGACAAAAGTCGGCATTTCCGAGCCAAATCGTTTACGGTTGTAATACAGACCTTTCCTTTCCCGTTTCTTACAAATTTATTCGCGCGGTTTTGCCGTCCTCCCCTCGAATATAGTACTCAGTATTTGCTGGATTTATGCCAAAGAAAAGACAGCAGCAGCAGCAGCCACGCCCAGCGACGTGTCCCCGCCTGCCGACTGCTGACTGTACACAGTGTACACCGCCGCGTCCCAATCCTCTGCAGTGGCCCTAATATTATTGCAAGATAAAGGTGTAAAACGCAAAGTAATGGCTTTGAATATGCCTGCTAAGAAGATGCCAGAAGGCAGCAGCAGCAGCAGCAGCCCAGGCAAGCAGGCAGACAGCCATGCCGGCATGGAGGTGGTCTCGCCTGCAGATACCCTGTAGATTTGAGTACTCTCTGTGCAGCATCCCTTAAGGGTGGAGGGGGATAGAAAATCGTTGCAATTATAAATTAATCTTTGTTCCTGTGGCCCCCAATCCTTTGTAGTCGGCAATCCTCAATTAGAGCCAAATGTAATCCCCCTAATTGGCTGCCAATATGAAGAGTATATGAACTTCGTTTACATGGGATTCCATCTGCCTTGCCTGGATGGATGGATGGCTGCTTTTCTCAAGATCTGGGTGGGGGGGAGCGGGGGGATGGGGGCTTTTGTCTGGCACTCAAGTGAAAAGCTTTTGTCGGCGCATGGAAATTTGACGGAAATTGTTTGGTCTGATGGATGCTGCAGATGCAGATTGAGATCCAGAACTAGAGGAGAGGGAGAGGGAAGAGAGGAGAGAGAGATGCTGCAGGTTGCTGTTGCCACTGTTTCAGCATCCTGCTGATGCTCCTGCCTTCTGCCTCCTGCCTCCTGCTGTCGTTTCCTTGTACCTTTGCCTAATGGTGTTTCTTCCCCTTGGTCGGTTGTTGGTTGTGTCAATCCTTCAGCTAAGTAAACGGACAGTTTTTAGCATTTATGGTCAGTAAAAGGCCATAAACTGGCATCGTCCTGTCGATACACAGGACCTCGCCTGTCGTGCCCTGTCCTGTCCTGCCTGTCCATAGGATGCCAATTTCAGTGGAATTTAAAGTTAATTTCGCTATATTTTCATTGTGGAGGATGTTCTTGGCGGCAGGGAGCGGCAGCAGAGATTATGCCAAGCGAAATAAATGCAAATCGCATTAGAATAAATTTTACTGCCAGGCGTCCCACTCGTCCTGGCTCTTGTCCTGGTTTTCGGGCTTCGTCCTAGCCCAAGAATGAGACTGTGACTGCTGGATAATGTCCTTAAAATGGCCAGCCAGACGAAATCCTCGGCAGCAGAAAACTTTTGGCGACAGGTAGTCCAGATATACCAGTAGCCAGGACGACGAGTGGAGTATGGAGTGTGGAGAAGGGAGGCCCCTCTATAAGGTTGAAGGAGCAATTGCCGCCCTAGAGAACACAATCAAAATCAAGTTGAACGTTGAACGTTGAACTTTTTAATGCATAATTTATTATGGGGCACGCTGCTCCTGCTGCTGCTCCTGCTGCTGCCTGGGGTTAACCGGTGAGTCACTAGTGGGTTAAAGCAACATTTTTTCGGTTTTTTGTTGTTGTTGATTTTACGCGTTATTTTTTATGCGCAACGCGAAGCAACAAAAAAAATCAGTTAGAACAATGAAAGAGAAGGCAAGAGAGAAAGAGAAGGTGCCATGCAGAGCAGATCTTCGTGTGGCAAGCAGCATATCATAAATATTTATGAAGCATGCCCCATGCCCCGTGCCCCTGCCCCGTGCCCCATGCACACTCTCGAAACACGAAGTCTGGCCAAGCACGTACCCGTACGCGGTGGCACACCTCAATACCTCCTCAAGGGGTGGGCGGCGGGGTGGAGGGGTCGATCCATGGCCTGCCATTTATGAAATTTATTTGGTTTCATCAAAAACTCATCTTAAATGCCTGCACACATGCGGCACATAAATATCGAGCAGAAATATTTTTTTCAATTGATTTGCGGCGCCACAAGAGAGGAGGAGAGGAGGAGGGGGGGAACGCTGCGAAAGGAAGCTATAGATATTTATGAAAATTTAATGGGAAAAGATTCGTAAGGAAGGAATTGTGATTGTTCCGAGAAAGCGGCTAAAGATATTGCTGAACTTGGAGTTGATGGCCTCGGTGGCGTTCTCCTGCATGGGTCTCGGGGAAGGCAGCTTGCCAGGTCGCTTGACTTCCTCCAGCAGCTGGGATATCTGCATGGAGAGCATGCTGATGACCGACACCGCCTCCTGCTGCAATGTCGGGGCACTCAGGTCATTGGAGGTCAGCGTGGCATCGGTCTTTGGCGGACGCTGGATGTAGGACGACCAATCGTCGTGCACCTCGGCGGCAGCCTAGCCATCCAGCAAGTCAATGGACCCTAGGATGCGTTTGCTTTTGCCAAAGGTTGACTTGAAATGCTCAAATTCCTCCTGAGCCAGACACAGAGACACTCGTTCCAGAGACACTCGTCACAGAGACACTCGTCACAAAGACAATCGTCACAGAAGCACTCGTCACAGAGACTCTCGTCTCAGAGAGACTCGTCACAGAGAGACTCGTCACAGAGAGACTCGTCACAGAGGCACTCGTCCCAGAGATACTCGTCACACACTCGCCACAGAGACACTCGTCACAGACTCTCGTCCAGAGACACTGTTCCCAGAGACACTCTTCCCAGAGCCACTCGTCACAGTGACACTCGTCACAGAGACTCTCGTCTCAGAGATTGAAGGATCCATGACAGTGTCATGGATCAGTGTCCTCGTGTTTTTGCCTTACCGAGCCTTGATCCTTGTTTGCCAATCATTAACTTGCGATTTCCAACTGTCCAAAGTGTCCAAACCTTTTGTTGTTTTTCTTTCCGCTGCCAAGTTACAAAAAAAGGAAAACAGAAATAAACTTTCTCCATTCTCTTTCAGCGGGTCGCTTGATTTGCGTGTTTGGCCCCAGCCAAATCGCCGCATGGCCAAAACCATGCCCACAACTATCAATTAAACTAATTAGCTTGATTTCCCCAGATGCGCGGAAGGCAACCCAAAATGGAGAACAGAAAAACCGTCGAAACTGGGACACGCCCAAAACTTTCGCCTTGGCTGAAAAATTCAATCAGCGCGTGCAGAAAAACGCAATCAAATGATTAAGTCAACAAATGAAGGCAAATTGCTGGGGCCGCATCATCTGCTGCGGCCGACACCAGCCCCACAGCCCCACTGCCCCCCTCGCCATGGACATTTGGGATGCACTGTGTGTGTGTGTGTGGTCCGCAGTGGCGGCCGCGCGCAAATCGAAACCAGAAGGCAAAAAGTCACCCGCGTCCAATGAGGATGTTCCATTGGAGGTCTTTCTTCCTTCGTAAACTTTTCGGCCAACTACTTTTTTTCCAACGTTTTTTCTCCGTCTCCTCACCAGAGAATTTTAAGCAGGTGAAAAGCAGCACAGCACCGCATCGCAGGAAAAAAAAAAGAGAGAGAGAAAAGTTTCCTTCTCCCTCCCTAATGAGTGCGGTGGCAGCTTCATTGATTAGTTGGAGGGTTTGGTCTGGCTCTGGCCCGAATACCAGCTTTTTCTCGCCATCTATCGACCCGACCATCTTTTCCTGTTGGCCAACATATTTTTGCCATTTTTATGGCAACGTTTGTTTCCCTTCCTCCGTTTCCCCTGGCTGCTGACTGCTGGCTGTTGGCTCCTGGCGTGGAGTCTGGTCCACATTCAAATTCAATTGACTGTAGCATCTATGGACGGGGCGTGGAACGTGCCACACACACACACACACACACACACACACACACACACACACACCAATACGAATATGAGTAGTGGATGTATGGATCCTTTTAGGATATTTATTCCACTCCTCTCCGATTTTTTTTTCGGTGCGATTGCCTGGCAGGAAATTTATTTATATTCAATTTGTGAATTTATGCCACTTTTTGCCAGCAATGGAAGCAGATGGAGTGGAGTGGAGATGGAGGCAGCGGCAGCGGCGACAATTTCAGAACGGGGCAAACTCGTTTTGCTGCAGTTGCATAAACGTGAACAAGGATCCAGCTCCAGCAGGGAAAGTGCACAGCAAAAAATTTCACCAAGGGCAGGAAAGTTGGGAGGTGACTCCTTGAGAAAGTGTTTTCAGGGTGTAGCTAAAGAGGGGACTTCTTTAATGGCAGTTTATCTCTCTCGGCGAGTGATCGGGGGTTGGCTCGCGGGTTAAGGTCGGTACACAGGAAAGGGTATCAAAGGAATGCCAAATGGTAGACTAAATATGAAATATCGTACATCCAGTGGGATTCCCATAGGATTTCGTTGAATACAATCCAAAGTGTACGACTTATGGCTTAAGAACATTCACTAGAATCCATTTGTTTTCTTCAGAATTGACCGTATAATATATAGAGAGATCTTGAATGTTTCTTCGAGTGTGTGTCTCCCGTCTGTTAACAACTTCTCCTTCTGTTGAAGGAAGGAAACTGCTGTACTGCTGTACTACTCGTATTTACAGCTATGCACTGCTGCATGCATTTCCCGTTTGTGGCAGTAGCGGTTGATGTGTGTGGGTTGCTGCCTGACGACTTGGACATTTTCCCGCAAAATCATAAACACATTTGGCCGTCTGTCGCCCTCCTCGAGATGATTACCTAATCTGAAGGACTAGCCAAATGGTAGGTACATATGTATATGCGTACAGTCTGACCCAAAAGAAACCCACCAGACCTGCCCGGGGGGTGGGTGGGCTACCTAGGCTGGGTAGGTACCTACCCTATCCTGGCCGCGTATATATAGTCTCTGCTCGAATGACGATCCTTCATTCAGTCGTCGTCTGTCAGCAGTGGTAGCCAACCTGCCAGCCAGCCAGCCAGTCAGCCATCGTATTCGTAGAAGTCTGTGAGTGTGTGTGTGAGTTGTGTCTGTGATAGCTATAGACCCAGTGTGCCCAAGTGCTAAAGGATGTTGTTCCTAGCGCCGCGCAAGCATCTGTTTGCCACCAACCTGATCATCCTGCTGATGATTTACGTGATGCGCAAATGCCTGCAGCTCTTCTGCATCCTCGAGAACCGCACCGCCTGCCAGAAGCCCTGTGAGGAGTGTGACTGCGACGAGCAGGAGATCCTGCTGGTGGCCGAGGAGGAGGACTCCCCATTGATGGAGAGACGCGGCGGCTTCAAGCTCATACCCGATGCCATGCACAAGAGCATGCACGGCTTTGGCTACGGCGAGGGTCACTACCAGATCTTCGTCGAGAAGAAGGAGCGCAACCTGCCCACGCACTCGCGCCTCAACGCGGCCACAGCTGAAGTGAAGCTGAATCCCAATTAGAGGACGAAGCCCCCACGCCAATGTCCCCTCCCCCGAGGGACACTGACACCAACTGGAGCCTCTGGCCACAGGATGATGTCAGGACAATGAGCCAATTGCCAGCCAGACAGCCCCACAACAGAGTCCGCAGCCATCAACCAACAACAACACCACATAATCCACCCACAGACAGACATACATACAAACACATACATACATACCACAGAGTCTTTGATTAATCATTAATATATGCAGCAGATATTTCTATTTTTTGTAACCAAACAAAAGCGCACTTTTGGCCATTAATAAAATTCATAAAAAATATACGAGAATTGTGGAAAAATCTGTGACGGCTCTGCAGCAGCAGCAGCGGCAGCGGCACTACTGTGTGATTGATGCTGCCCGATTTTCAGCCTAGTTATATGATCTCTGCAACTTTTCTGCTTGCTGGGATTTCCACTTGGACTCCCAAGTCGCGAGTCTCGTGTCCTCCGAGTCCTTGGGCTTGTCATGTCGCTGGCGGCGACTGCTGCTGCTGCCGCTTGAAAAATTATCCTCAGCCTTGGAGGCTCTCTGATCGCGTGGGTGTTGCTGCAACATTAAATGGCACCGAATTTATCACAAAGTAGCAGCAACAACAACAACGCATATGGAAAGGGAGTGGCTGTGGCAGTGGCAGTGGCAAGACAGAGCCAAGCAGCAGCAGCAACAATGTCAGGCAATATGCTCGAGTAATTTGCAAATACTCTACACACAAAAAGAGCAACTTGCGTTGGGGCATAACCATTTGGTGGCTCAAAATGTGACGGAGATTCCGTGGGGATATTTGTAATGTTAGAAGCCAAATCTAAACTCCTTTTTGGAGGAATACACAACACCTCTTCATAATACCTCTCCACCCTTTGTTTTCCCCTCTCATACTCCTATCTATCATTGCTGTCTCTGTGGCAAGAGCATCGCCTGTTCGTTGTGGAATCCTTCGGCTCATGGAGCAGCAGCAGCACTTCCATTGTTCGGCATTTGGCCAAGATAAGAAAGACAGAACTGGCTCAGCTTGAGCGCAGCAGCAATTGTTCGCAAATCTATCATCATCATCTTCTTAAGCACGTGTCTGTAATGCGTGTGCTGCCCTCTCTCTCTCTCTCTCTCTCTCACTCGCTCCCTCACTCACTCTCTGTCTCTCTCAGCCTGATGGAGACAATGTCTGGGTGGCTGTGTGTCTGTGTGGCTGTGTGCAACATTTTCTGCATTGCATTATAAATGAGGGGAAATTTTTAGTTGTAAGCTTGCATCATCACTTGAGCTGCATATAAATTATCCCAACCCCCCTGCCCCACCAAATCCTACCACCCCCCAGATCAACTCTTCTGCCCCCTGCTGCCCCCAGCTGCTGCTGCTGCTATTCCTAACGAGTTCGTTGTCATTATAATCGGGATTGTTATGGCTGTAATTCTAATTCCATATCTCTATATGATACTCGTCCTACGATGGCCGCAGGCGGTCTGGGCATGTGTGGGACGTGCTCCACCCCCTGCACTCCTTAGTGCTGCTGCTGCCGCTGCTGCTGCTGCTGCCTCGGCAGCTGTTGATGTGTAAAAATGAAATGTCAGTCGGATAAGCGCCCAAAGGCAACATCCTGGCATCCTCCACCTCCACCTCCTCCTCCTCCTCGACACACAGCATCCTGGCCATAATGAGGTACAGAGTGTGTGGCGATGGCCATGGCTTCTCATATCTATAGGGGATATACATACATATATACTTGGGGATAGCTGGACCCACCTCCTCCTGCTTATCCTTCGCCTCCTTCTCCTGCCATTCCTGAACTAGTTTTGCCCGCATAAAACGTTAAGCTCTCATGTAAATCATGTCGCTATTGTTAGTGGAGCTCTCTCTCTCTCTCTCTCGCTCTCTCTATCTTGCTGGACTCATTATAATTAACAATTTATAAAGCGTTAATCCACACACAGACACACACACACACACACAGAGGAACTTGGCTCCCATCTCCTCTATTCTCGATCCTCTATCCACCGTCCTCCGTCATCTTCTATCCCTCCCCACCCATTGACGGTAATTTGCCAAGGCAGCCAAAAGAGCATGTTCAGCAACAGCTATAGGGAAAATCCAAGCCAAACAAACAAGTCAGCAGAGGGGCAGCAGAGGGGCAGCAGAGAGGAAGGAGCATACAGCCATGGCGCAGGGGGGGACGGCGGGGGCAATGAGTGTGAGTAAGCAGCATCCATTCGGTTGTAAGCTGCTTTCATTGCTTCTCCCCACTCCCCACTCTCCCCACTCCCCTTGCTGCCCGACTAACTGCAATGTGCCCTGCCCTGCCAGCTGCCCCGCCTGCCCCTGCTGCTGCCCCTACTGTGGCACGTCGCGCGCATTAAGAAGATGAGCTGCATTTTTCATGCATGTGAAGTTGAGATTGCAGCTGCTCCCTTGCCGCTGCCACTGCCGCTGCCTTCTCCGTTTCTCCCCGTTTTCATTTTGGACTGGCTTTCAGCTGCAGTTGCCTTTCCCCCGAAACTGTTTTTCCCTCTCTTGCCACTTCCCGTGGCAGCTTCTTTTGCTGCCGCATCATCCTCATCGCTGTCATCATCCTCCCGCCGCTCATCAGCGTCATTTGTATTAATTGCCCAAGCATTTTGCTCTACGCAATGATACCGAAAATAAGAGGCGACTCCATTGCTGCATTGTGGTGGCTGCCGCAATGAAATGATGTTGCCACAACTTTTCCGCCCACACACAAGTGTATTTTGTGCGCTGTGCTTCCTCCCAGAAATGAGCGAAGAAATGCTTTCCTTAAGAGGATAATGTGGCTCATAAATGGCCACGAATTGATCCTGGATTTTGGATGTAGATCAGAGGGAGGATCATCTTTCTTCAGGCATAGATTAGGGAGAATGTTTAGGTTATATGAAAGATCTTATTGCCAGATTCTACAACAGATCTTTATATTACAAATTCTCAAAGAACTCTCAAAGACTTGCTCATATCCTCCGGTAAATGATGGCAATTCTACTCGTTTTACGAGCGCAATATACATGTCCTTTACAGAAGATTTCCTCTGTGCAATTTCCCACTCAAATACTCGCTTAATTGTCGCACATCCCAGCATTCCATTCATATGGCGTATTCTTCTTCAATTTTCCATTTCCCACATTCTTTTTTTTTTGTTTCCTTTTTTTGTGCAATCTGCGAATGCATCCGCAAACAAATTGACAATTTTGCAGTTTGCCAAACAGTTTGACAGCCACTGGCTCAATGCTAGTTAAACCGCATCGAAACGACTTTTATGGACGTTCAATTAGTGGCTCAATCAGCGAGAGAGAGAGAGAGAGAGCGTGAGAGAGGGAGACGCACAGAGCGACAGAGGAGAGCATTCAATTGAATTTTATTGAGTCTTTAATTGATGCATGCAATAATGGCATTGCTGTGGGGTGAGTGGGTGGCGGGGGGAATGGCAGGAAACAATAGCAACAATTGCTGTGAAATTTCCACCGAATTCCATTGCACATTTGCCACACCCCCACCCTACGTACTCCCACAGCAGCGATGATAATTAGCAAACGAAAGCATCCCTGTTTTGGTTGGGGAAAATGGCATGTAAATGATTTACAAAATGACAGCAAATTGCCTTCCTTCCTTCCTTCCTTGCTTACTTTCTTCCTTCCTTCCTGAATGCCTGCCTGCCTGAATGCCTGAATGCCTGACTGCCATTTGCCACTCATTTTCCACCCATATCATATCATCATTTGTGCTCGACAATTGCTTGAGGCAGCAGCACAGCCAAAAAACAAAGGAAACCATTTGAAAACCGTTCAGCACTGAATGCGAGGCAATTAAGCAGCGCTAATGAAGCGACTGACTGCCAACAAAACGAATTTTCCACCAGCCCAGCAACCAGCCCAGCAACCACCCGCATCCCCCACCCCCCCAGCAAAACATTGCATCTGCAGTCTGCAGTTTGATGCATTTAAAATGCACAAATACACAGAAAATCCCACCGACTAGTGGAGAAGCAAAAAAAAAACAAGAAAAAGCCGGAAAAATAAATGCAGAATAAAGAGTAAAGAATACAGAATAAATTTTAATCAAATTGCCAAACGAGGCGGAGAGCAGAGCCGAGCCGAGCCAGGCCAGGCAGAGCAGAGCAGATCTTGCATAATAAATAATAAATAAATATTCGAATTTAAATCAACCGAAAATGAAGCAAAATAAAACCGTAACGAAAACGAATGCGAATGCGAAAACGACTACGAATACGAATACGAAAATGAAATTATCAATGCCAGTAAATACAATAAAAATATCAATATAATATAAATGTATTCCCATTGTGCGATACACAAATATGTGCACACACACACCCACACATACATACATAAATACACTGTACACGTCTGTGTATATTGATATATATTTTTAAGCGGATTTCCAAGTCGACAAATGTGCGGCCACAAAAAAACTAAAAAAAACTAAAAAAAAAACGAAATTCGCTCTGGCTCCAATTTGGGATTTTGGGGTATAAATGAATTCGATTAAATATAAAACAAGCCACAAAATAAATACATCAATAAAGATATAAAAAACCATTAGAAATACGCACACATGTATGTCTTCAATTAAAAATTAAAAACCAATTAGGTTTGAGTCAATTTTTCTTTTTGAGAATCGTATTCGATTTTGTCATGTTTGGACTTGTTTGGGCCTTGGCCGCAAGTTGGTCCATTCCGGAACGGACAGCCAGGCGCCACATGCCTCACATTTCCCCATTTGCCTCGGGATAATGCGCATACGCCGTGTAGTCTGTCTGCTGGAGTCTGTTCCAGAGGCCAAACCAGCAAATGTTTATTACAAGCCACTCAATAAACTATCGAAAGCCTATAAATTTTCCAGGGGGGAGGGGTAAGGGTGGGGGGTGGGGGGAGTGTGGAGTCCAAACAATATAATCACATATGAACACACACACAGACACAAACACACACTGGACGCACTGACTGTGAGCAGTATGCAAACGTATCGGCCTCACATTCATACTACATTCAGCTGGGGGTGAAAACTGCTAGGGGATACTGTATGTGTCTGTGTGTGTGCTCTCTGTGTGTGTTTGTAACTTTCAATTCGTTTTGCGACTCGTTTCGGTCCATGCAAATGGATGTCGAGTCGAATGGAAGTCAAATGCCGTGTGGATTCGCGCTGTGACTCGACTCGACTGCTGCTTGGCCCCTGCCAAATGGGTCAAAATGGCAGTCAGCCAGGCGGGGCAAACCGTTTGCCAGCAGAGCACACACACACAGACACACTCAAGGGAATGCAGAAGAAGAAATAAAAAAGCGAAATTGTGCGCGCTAAATTCGAAATCAAACACAAAAAAATGCAAGTAAATAAAGCGAAATGTAAGCGAAATGTGTGCGACTGCGTGAAGCCAAAGGCAAACAGAAGGATGCCTAGCCAGGAGCCCAAAATGTTGGCTCAAAGAACCACAAACACACACACGCACACATAGAGCACACACATAGAACACACATTGCTGGCTGGATGGATGGAAAACCGCTTGGCTAAACATTTGTCCAGTGCCACGATTCCCGGTTAGCCCGGTTACCCCGGTTAGCCCGGTTACCCCGGTTAGCCCGGTTACTCCGTTTTCTGGAGGCACGTACCAATCCGATTTGCACAATTCAAATATCAGAAATTTCGGTGGGGCAAATGCATTACATATTTGCCCCTGCATCTACATACATACATATGTATGTGTAGGTATGTATGTAAGCCCCCGCAGTCATCATCATCTTCAGCATCATCCTCCGCGATCCGTGTCCGTTCGGCTGCTCTCTGGGGGAAATGTTTAAATAATTTTAATTAATTTTCTGCGGTCAGCAGCTTAAATCTTTACGGGTATCCGTGAAGGAAAACCAAGAACCGCAGACAGCAGATATGGCAGCCGTGCGGCAGCTCTCTCTCACTCAATCTCTCTCTCTCTCTCTCTCTCTGTTTCGCATTTCCCTAAAGCCCTCAACATCGCTTTCATTTTAATTAAAAATGCGCTTTTAATGCGCTTTTCCTTGACCTCCGTCTCCGCCTGGGCCTCCGCCTGCGCCTCCGCCTCTCGTTATTCCCCTTGAACGGACAAGTTCAAGGCAGAGTGCACTTAAATTACTGCAAGCCGCAACTGTTGCATGCCTCTCTGGACGAGAAACATTAAGCGTCAACAGTCGCGCCTCCAAAAGCTGCAAGCGATTACTCCGGTCAGCTGGAACAGAGGGGTGGGGGGGGGGGGGGGGGAGGATGCTGGAGGATGCATATGAAATGCAATAAACTGTGTGTGAGCAACAGCAGAGCTTGAAATATGCCACAAATGCCATTAAATGTCAAATAAAAATTCAAAACAAAGGAGAGCACACACAATACACACAATACACGATGCAGGATGCACAATGCACAATCCAGCATCCAGAATCCACAATGAAAATGAAAGACAAATGCAGGGCACACATTGCACAGATTTTCCGGACAGACTTTTCCACAGCGACAAATTGAGAGTGAACTGAGAGTCGTCGTCGTCGTCTGTGGGATATTTCAATATCAAATACCAGGAAGAAGCGAAATACCAGACGAAGATTGAATGCACTTATGGGAATGCCAAAGGAAGTGTCTAAGCTTGTACTTTGCATATTCCCTGAGAGATGGTCTGAAAGACAGATGAAGGATTTCTAATGTCACAACAGACAGACCCTCCAACATAGTTAATATACCTAGTCCCAGTCCCACTCCCAGTCCCACTCCCAGTCCCACTCCCAGTCCCCCTCCTCCGCCTACTGCCCACATGTACAATGTTGACAAGTCGGCTCTGAGGGTCATGTGTGGCTGTGTGTGTGGCTGTGTGTGTGTGGCCTTAGAGTGGAAAATTTAAGGACTGGGCGAGTACACTTCAGTGCTTTATGCAGTGAGCATTTTTCAGCCACTGCAGCTGCAGCTGCCAGCTGTACGAGTAATTCTTGCCAGAAATTAAGTTGCATATAGAAGTTTCATAGCATGCCACACAGCTTATGCAGCAGGTCCAGTTTATGAGGCAAGCATAAGGCCGTAAAACTGCTGGGCGGGGTGTTGCGGGGAAAGTGTTTTGAGTGCGGCATTAGCTCTCTCGTTATTATCACACAACTTTTATGCTACCCCTCTCTTCCCCTCCCTCCCTCTCTCTCACACACACACACATGTCCCTTTCGACGGACGAGGCACCAATAAACACATAGTTCTCTGTGGCTCTGTCCGGGCGCTTCTCGTAAATTGTGCATACGCCATGTGGCACGCTTCAGCAGACAACGCAGATAACTTAACCCTGAAGCATTTTTTATGCTCATATTTTGTTCGTTGTTCTTGTTGCTGCTGCTGCTGCTGCTGGCGCTGGTGCACTAAGAATGCAACAAAAAACTATGGCAAAAAGAAAAGAGCTTAAGAGCAATATAATGTAAGCGCATCACCAGCGGCGTATACGTAATAAGCTTGCCTCGGGTCTGGGTCCGGGTCTGGCTCTGTGTCTGGGGTAAGCAGCCATTGATTTATGTTCATTTTGTCACACAGTTGATAAGCTTATCAGGATGAAAAGGATTCCCCTAAATGGTGCTCTTTTTGGGTCAAAAATCTCAGCATTTGCGTGGGAATTTCGAATGGCAATGAAGATATGTTGAGGGAACTTGGCTGGAGTATGGGTATACCATTCCCATACACATTAGTCGCTCTAATTACCAGAGTCTGTGACTAATTCTTGTGTGGAATTCATTTCGAAACGTTGTTCAAAGGTTTTCTTTTCAATCTCTGACTTTACTTCACGATGTTTTCATTGCGGAAATTCATTTCAAATATATTTGTGTCAATACTTCTGTTATTTTTCATTTTATTTCCGCAAAAATGGATTGTACCACGTCCCAGCAAGAAGGATGGTTAAACGCGAGTCCTAATAAGGAACTAATAAAATTAGTTGTTGATTATCTGGCTGGTGTATGACGATATATAGTCTGAAACTAAAAGTTTCGAATGCAACTAAAAGCAATTAGAATTGGAAGATACTCCCCCTCCCGCCGCGCAAGACACCCCCCAAAGATAGTTCCAGCAACTAAGCAAAAACAAAGCCCAAGCTGAAGCCAAGTCAAGGCTTTTCCCTCGTTTCGAGTCAATAAATATTGAACCCCAAGCGGAAACAAGTTTCTCTGCGAAAGTGAGTTTTATTTGGCGTATAATTAGAGTAGGTTCGGCCCCAGAGATTAGCAGTCGAAATGCCAAGGGGGGGGGCAGGGGCTTGTGGCAGTGGCAGGGAGATCCCATTCAAGTTAATTTGCCCCCAATGTGGCCTGCTGTTTATGGCTGTATGAGTGTGTGAGTGTACGAGTGTGTATGGGGGCGTGGCTGCCGCAGAAGGTCGAAGTAATTGAGATTGTAATCGTTACTTATTGTGGGGGGGGTTAGGGATATACATGGCTATCTCTTGTACTTTCTCTCTGGCTCTCTGCGGGTGTGAAACTTTTCCGGGCATTAAGTTATTAAGCTGTTTGGCTGCCCTGCCCAATGGTCAGGAGATGGAGAGGGCGAGAGAGATGGAATCACATATTGAAATATGCTGTTAGGAATTAATAGCACAAGGATGGCTGCCACACACACACACACACACACACATTCTCAGGCATTCTGTGGCATCAATGGTGGTGCGGTGGGGCGGTGGGGCGGGGCAATCATCGATTGGGAATCAATGTGTGGAAGCAAGCATTTTCAATGCCATGGCACGTAATAATCACAATGAATTGCACTTGAAGAGTCAGACCCTGCTCCGACCTGCGACCCTGACTTGGCTTACGTTCCGTTCCTGAGAGTATGCAGCATTCCGTGGCATGGCATCCAAAGTGCTGCTGGAATGGGTGGGCGAGGGCGTGGCTTAACCATCCCTACCCTTAGCCCCATTGTGTGTACCGTAACCGTCCTGTTCTGTTCTGCTCTGCTCTGTTCTGTGCTTGTTCCAACCAGGGGAACGTTTTTCAATATCAGACAAATAGACAACGAATTACATTGTAAGTAGCTCACGTGCTTTGGATTATGCGTGATATGCCTGGAAATTACTTCATTAGCAGCCGCAAATGGCGCTCTGCATTCTAAACAACTCTCGACAGAGACGCACAGAGAGAGAGCAGGAGAGAGAGAGAGATAGCGATAGAGAGAAAGAGAGAGAGGGGTACAGCCAGGGATTGTCACTTTTTTATGCAAAGCAGCAGCCGCCAGCCGCCAGCCACCAGCAAAAGCAGCAGAGCACAAAATTTGCTAAACACGAATGAACGCCAAGGCAGAGGGATAACCGGAGTACCCCCAATGCAAAAAAAACAAAAAAAAAACTACAACTGGCAGCAGGAGGCGGATGTCACTGGCTGGGGCGTGGCTGTGGCTGTGGCTGGGACTGAGGCGGGAGCGGGAGCGTCGCTTAAACGGCATTTGAAATGCGCTTAATAATCAATATTTTGAGGTGATAATTGTGTGCGTGTTCTGGTTTTATTTTCCATTCAAACAATCACAGAATTAATAATGTGGTAAAGGGGGAAGGGGGGCTGTGATGGGGGGGCGGGGATTGTTGAAGGTTAAGGTCCGCCATCGGATGCTACTGATGCCGCTGCAGAATGTAACATTATGCTCTCTCGCATCTCATTTGATTCGCCTATTAACTGCCAGTGCGAATGGTGCAATCATTAATTTCATATTAAATGATGCCACCCCTTGATCGAGGGTTGTATGGGCACTGCCAACAGGACTCCATCTGTGTGCAGCTGCCATGAAGGGTAGTTCCACAGCTTACCCCATGGCAAATGCATCCAAAATGAATGATCTTGCACCTCCCCTAAGGATGAATCATCCGGCACAGGGTATGCACTCCTTTCGGATAGCGACTAAAGCTACTTCTTGCTGGTTTTTTGTGCTTTTTGCTTTCTGATCCGACTGCATTCCGGTTTCCATATCGTTTGTCATGGTCGCCGTAGCATTAAATCAAAAGCCAACCAGATTTTCCCTGTTTTTTGCCGACATTTCCAGCGACTCAATTTCGCGAGCCCGCAAAAGTGGCATTAAAAAACGCACACAAAAAAAAAGGCAGCAGCAGGAATGTTGCACAGGGAAAAATATTGAAGATAATTTGCGGCTTTGATGCAGCATTGGATTTGTGTGTAAATTAACTCAATTTACGGTTGCACACAGCCAGCAGTCAGCGCAATTTAATTAACAGGCGAAAGGGAGCGGAGAGAATGGCTGAAAGGCTTTAACTGAATGCGAATCAGGCAGGGCTTTAATTAATCTAGATTTGAGCCAAGTTCAGGACAAACTTTGGCTGCCACAAAAGAACTTTTCCGGCAATAAGCCGCAAAGAGAGTCGAATTGTTGGACAGAAAGAGGGGAAAGAGGGGAAGGAGGGGTGCAGAGTAGAGTAGCGGGGGACGAAGCGAAGTCACGTGGTGGAATTAATAAGCTTGCCACAATTTTGTATGCCACGAACATTGCAAATCTATGTAAATGTGTCGCATGTGGCGTATACTTAATGTGCCTGACATGCAATGCTTGCCACCGACTCGCAGACAAAAGGGGTGCACAGACACAGACACAGGCACAGGCACAAGCCTGTGTACCGGGGTGCAGGGGGTGTGTCAGACACAAGGAAGCAGCTGCAGGAACATTTATAACATTGTGTTAATGCGACTTATGTGACAGATCAGTTAATTACTGAGCATTTGGCACACACAAAGAGAGAGAGAGAGAGAGAGAGGGGGAGCGAAGGGGGAGAGCAGTCCAAAAAACACACTCACTTACGCCTCCACCTCCACCTCCCCTGCCATCTGCCATCTGCCCCTGCTGTGTGCTTGACTTGGAAATGCTTTTTAATGATTTTCCTCTTTGATGTTTACTTTGCCAAATGTTCCACTATGATGTGTTTGCCTAGAACAAGCTTCTGCCAGCTTACGCTCTCCACTCTCTGCTTTCTCTAAGCACTCTCTAAGCACCCCCACTATTCTAGGCATGCTACATACACATAGTATATGGTATATAGTCGTTTATATATAATTAAATCCCGCACTTGAAGTGTTTTTGACAGCATTTCCAGGACTACAAATATTTATGAAAGTGCTCGAGAGCCAATGAACTTTGCACTACTCGGAATCCAAGTGGGAATCGCATCGGGACCAGGGCAAGCCCTTCCCTCCTGCCTGCGGGCGAGAGATGAGATTAGAATGTTCTCGGAAAGTCCATGCAATTACAGGCCCAGGACCAGCCCACGAACCTGATATCCGCCTCGATGCCTCGATGCCACGTTGAACTTTAGCATTTGGGATTAACAAGACAGCAGGCGGATGTGCGAGTTAAGCTGTTCGCTCGCCCACTTATAAATCATTCTCGCTGCAGTTGGGAACTGCTTTAAAAAAGATGACAGGACCAGAATTCAGGATTCGGGATTCGGGGCACCGAGGACAGCAAAACACTTGTAACAATGTAATTTGAAACGACAGCATACCCTTGGCCCACGCAGCGTTTCCTCCCAGTCAGAGACAGACACACAGATGGGGGCGGCCCCCCCGCCCTCCCTCCCTCCCTCTCCCCAGAAAGGAAGGAATGACGAAGCTTTAAAGAACGAGAGACAACAACAGTAACAGCAAAAAGAAATGAAAGGAGAGGGAAAACCCCGGGAAAAAACGAAACAACAAACAAACAAACAAATTCAGGCAAAAGGCCAAAATCCAGTGTGCCCCGCCGTTGACGCCGCCGCCGCCGCCGGTCAACAGTCAGCAGCGGAGGAGCATTCGGGAGCGGGAAACGGGTGTGAGGAAATGTGAAAATGTGGTGGAAATGGAAGGAATTTCTGGGATAGAAGCAGAGTTCAGCAGAGCAGGCGCTACGGGCGCTAAACTCGAGCATAATCACATAATAAACATTTTCCATTCCGAAAAGCCGAAAAAAAAGGACACTCGGAGGAGAGGAGAGGATTTCAGGAGCAGGAAAGCGACAGCGGAAACGGAAACGAGAACCGAAACCGACATGATAATAAATATGGGGGAGGGCAGAAAAAGTGTAAAAAATAAAATGGCGACAGACAAATTCAAGATAAACAAAAGAGGGAATCGCACACACACACACACACATAGACACAAATTATGCATATGTAACACACACCCACAGACAGACGGACAGACAAACACACACTTACAGACAATGGCAGGGGATAGGCAATGGAGATACCCTTAATGGCCGAATTAAAACATCCCCCCAGCCTGACATCAGAATGGAAATGGAAAATCCTCTCAGTCCAGGATGCGGGTGGATGGGGAGGGGAAATCCGGTCTGCACAGCCAAGGCCAGACAGAGCCTGTCAGCCAGTAGAGGACCTTCAGTGCGTCAGTGATTCGGTCCCTCAGTCCCTCAGTCCTGTAGTCCTTTAGTCCTTTAGTCGTCACTCGCTGAGGATATGTTTCGCTCTATTTTCCAGGCATTTTCACTGATTTTTTTCACGCTTAATTTCCCACTACCGACCCATGAGCCCCCCCACTAGTATCTGCCCACCGCCCACCCACCGCGCCTGGGCGCTGCTTGCGGTTTTATGTGCCATATTATTTTTAATTTCTTTCATATTTTTCCACTGGATTTATAGACGCGCCCTGCGGCTTAAGGACATCTCGAGCATTTTTATGGGCAAAGTTTTTTGTGCTGTTCCGCTGGTGCCATGTCACACAGATTGGCAAAAGGCGCAGGCAAAGGCAGAGCCACACGACCACACGACCACATGGCCGCATGGCAAAAGGGAAATTGTTTTGGGAAATAAACTTGGGAGCATTTAATTTGATTTAAAGAGCTCTTTCGGCGCACTAGGCGTATGATGAATGTGGGCCGCATGAACGAGGCCAACGCCAAGGAAGGCCCACGCGATTTCTCTTTGGCCAGTCAATATCTGTTCTCGTTTTTTTGGCAAAGTTTTTGCTGCTGCCGCCGCCGCCTTGGGGGCCCTACATCTCCTACGTATTATTATAAGTCACAAGTTTTATGTGTGTGTGTCTTATCCCCTGTGAAATATGAGGTCCATCCACTGCTCATTTGACTAATTGCAGCTCCACTCCTGGCAGATCCTATCCGTAGTTCAGCTCTGTCTCTCTCTCTCTCTCTCTCCCTCGAGTTGTCTGCAATTCTCAAATCATTTCGGTTGGATTCGGCTGCTTCCTGCCAGCCTGCCAGCCCGCCTGCCTGCCTGCCCCATTGGAGGAGGCTTTTGAAATGCTCGCAAAACGTTGTCGAGAGGTTGGCAGTGGGGGGGGGGAGGGGAGAAATGCAATCTAAACTCGTGTCAGAAGCACTGCCTCCCTCTGCTCCCTGTCTTGGCTACAATTCCGCTTTAGGCCATGCGATGCCACGCCACGCCACGCCACGCCAAGCCAGACCCGGATCCGAGTCCGGATCTAGGGCCGGGACAGCCTCTCTGCTGTTTGCCTGCAAATCTGGAGAATGTAGCCATGTTATCCTTGACTTGCCTTCTTGCTGCCAACAAAACCCAAAAAAAAAAAAAGAATCCATTCCACTAAGCTCCTGCACTGCTGCTGCACTTTTCGAGGCGGGGCGGAACAGGGCGAGGGGCAGAGGGGCAGGGCAGAAACAAAAGTCTGGAAATTCGTTTATCGCGCCGCAAAATTGTTTTCGTTTTTGTCTACATTGCACATAATATATATTTTAGTTGCTAGTTGCTCTTGTTTGCTCACTCTTTTCACACTTCCCTTGCACCCTGTCTCCCTCTCCCTCTCTCTGTCCCTCTCTCTGTCTCTCTTTCCCCCTCTTTATCTGTTTGAAAACATTACAAACAAACAGGCGGGAGATGGGTTGGTCGAAGTTTTCAATGCCCTATCGTCTATAGACAAAGCAAACTTCATTAGAAAGTATTTTAGATTAACATTTTGTAGGTTTTGCTCGAGTTTTAATCCCCCTCCCTGCTGCTCCATGAAGGGTTTATTGAATGGATTATGATCCGATGATGTGCATAGGATTTCCCCAAGCTTTTATCCTAAAAGCAGGATCTGCTGATGCTGAAAACTTTCGCTCAACTTCCTCCAAGCATCCTTTAAGGAGCAGGTGCCAATGCTGTGGATTCCACCGTTTTTGTCGATTCTCCTCTAAGGGTATAGCAAAAATTGAGTTTGCCTCAAATTATCCTTGGTCTTTGGCGCCCTAGACCAAGAGACTCGGAGGCTAAGGCCACGCCCAAACGCCCCTAAAGCGACTGCAGCAAACAGTTTCACTTTTGATGGAGGCAGCCACAACAGAGTGGCAGAGTGGAAGCGCCAGAAATACGAGTACATGCGACTACACCAGCAGCCAAAAGTCATTTTAGACTCTTTTTTAGACTCTTTTTTTGAGTAGAGAGCGGGTTAGCGGGGCGGGGGCGGGGGGGGGGGTCTGTGTCGTGTAATTTATGAGTTTGCGCCTCAAGTTGTGGGGCCACCACACGGTAGCCGAAACAACAACATTCTTGTACAACGAGCACTACGAGAGCCGCCACATTCGTGTCCACACCAGAGAGTGGAGAGACTGGAGACTGGCAAGTGGGCAGTGGATGGTGGAGAGTGCCGAAAGGAGGAGAGGGATGCTGCAGCACTGCAGGAACGGCAGCAGCAGCAGCAGCGGCAGCGGCTTATCGTCATTGTCTGGCCTGTCCCTGGCTGGCCTTGCCCGCCGTTGTCGTTGTCTGGCAGTTTATGAAAACTGCAGCGGAAAATGTTTTTTGGGTTTTTGCCTTTCGTTTTTAGGGGCATCAACCATAGGACCAAGCGAGGACCTGCAGGCATGCAGGGCCAGTGGCAGTGGCACCCAGGAGTGCAATGTCCTTGTTTATGCGCTGACACTCTCCCATCGCCATCGCCATCGCCGTCTCCGTCTCCGGCTGTGGCGCTTGATTGAATTGTGTCCTTGTCAGTGCATGTCCTCCCTGAAACATCAGAAACAGCCTCTGAGGCAAAGGCAGAGGCCCAAGGCCCAAGGCCCGAGGCCACAAAGTTTAATTAACTTTTTCCAGCTCAATTTCTAAACATGTTTTCGGTTTATCCTCTCTCTCTCTCGCTCTCTCTCGCTCTCGATGCGTTGCGCTGTGTTTTCTTTTGCAGTAATTTAATTTAATTGCTTAGGCCCAAGGAGCAGGGCTGCGGGGCAGCGGGGCAGCGGGGGCAGCCGCAAAACTTTACAAGCAGAGATTTCTAGCACCCTTTTTGTTAACCCTTAAGCCCTCTGCCAAACTAAGCCTCTGCTTTTCTCTTTCTCTTTCTTGTTTTGTTTTTTGATTTTTGTGTTTTTTTTTTTGCTTTTTGTCGAATGACTTTAAATGGCAGCCACGTCTTTTGACAGCTGGGAGGCTCCAACGGTATTACAGCTGACAGCTGGCGTCTGATGCGGTTTATGTTAAAAGCCAAGCCCCCCCAAACCCCGAAAAGCCATGCCCCCCAATCCCCCATTTACATGAATGAGAGAAGAGAGAGTAGCGAGGAGCGAGAGGCGAGAAGAGGGAGTGCAAGTACTCGTACTCGTACGAGTATTCCAGGGCTGAGCACACACAAACACACGTAAATTTATGTTTATGTTAACAAAGTCGGAGCCATTCAAGTGGCAAGCCAAAACAAGACAACCTGTCCCCATACATCCCCATACCCATCCCCCCCAGAATGGGATGCAGTCATGTGCACAAAGCCGAAAACATTGTAACCGAGCACGCGAGTCCCAGAGATAACAGCCGACAACTGCCGCCGCTCCACACGATGACGATGACGATGACGACGCTGATGCTGATGCTGTGGCTGATGGCTGCTACACTGGCCGAAAAATGAGGGTCACTCGTCGTTTGGCTCAGCCTTTGAAGGGTGCAGATCGTTCACTAAGGTCTAGAAGTATCCTCTGCAGATCTTTCTATTAGCAATACGAGTGGGACGGGGGTTGATATGCAAAATCTGAATCAAATTTTATTGTTAACAATAGTAATTTTAGTTTATAATAGACTGACTACAACAGAAGAGCATGGAAAATGCCTAATTTACTAATAGAGAGAGAAACAACGAGAGTTACAGCGAGAGAAAGAGAGAGAGAGAGAGCAGAGCAAGCCACCAATTTGCGAACTTCTGGAGAGACTGGAGAGATCTGAGTTGTGGAATAATTTTGAAAACTCTTGTGTGTTCGCAGGAAAAAAACAAAATAAAATAATACTTTTGGAGGGAGAGATCGTTATCCGCGCTATCCTGCTTCTTCCTCGCGGTCGCTGAACTCTTCCTCCTGGCCTTCCCCTCTTTCTTTATGCTTATCATCCTTCTTGGTCTTGTCCGACGAGTAGTCGGCAAACGTCAGATTGATGTCGAACGGAGTGCGCCGGAAGATGTTGGGCGGCGTGTAGTTGTTCTGGATGGGCCAGAAGAGGCCGTCCTCGTCGGGTGCCAGCGGTGCAGTGCCATAGAGTCCGTGGAACTCGGCCAGGGTGTAGTAGAAGCGAGTGGAGGAGAGCACCAGCTCGATGCGCTGGATCTCGGGCAGGTGCTTGCGGTAGACGTCCACCGGCAGGTATTCGATGCTCTGCTCGGGCTCGGCCACGTCGGTGTCCACCGTGGTGGGTGCCACTTTGGCAAGGGGCGCAATGGTGGCCCTGCTGCCGAGCCTCGCCGATTCCCGCTCCTTCCCGTCTCCTGCCTCAGGCGGGACGGCCTGCGTCAGGCGTAGGGAGTAGGGCGTAGGCGTAGGATTAGTAACGCGGTGGGCGGAGGGGCTGTTGCTGATGCGAGGGGCGGTGGCGGCAGTACTGGCGCGTGCGGAGAGAGTATGAGAGAGAGTGCTTGAATCCTTCGGCTCCTCGTCGGATTCCGAGGAGGTCTGGAGGAGAGCCAGGCTCTCCGCTATGAGACGACAGATGGTGAAGAGCTTCTCCTTGATGATCATGTGCTGCTTCCCCATGAGATACTCGTCCGTGGGCGTCGATGTGGGGAACTTCTCGTTGAGGAAGACGCCAGGAATGCGGCGGAAGGTCAGCTCCCTGGTGTACAGCTGTGTGATGTGATCCTCGATCATGAAGACGCGGTTGTCCAGCCAGAAGTAGTCGCTGCAGCCCAACAGCTGGCGGCAGTAGCAGCCCATCATGTCCTCGCTGGCCTCCAGCATCAGCAGGGAGTAGTCGCCCATGTAGAGGAACAGCCCGCACACCGGATCCGGCGTGAAGGCCTCCTGCAGGCAGGTGTTGTGCAGCTCCAGGAGCTTTTCGCAGAATATATCGAAGTAATCTTTGACCTTGACGGGCTCCTTAGACTCCTCGGGCTCTGCCTCCTCCTCCTCCATCAGCTCTTCGTCATCGGCATCCGTAGTCGCCGCTTCTTCGCTGAAGCGAAAGGTTTGGGTCACTACCTCCTTTTCGGGGTACTTGGGCAACGGTGCGTCAGGATCCCCACCAGGATCATCTGCTTTTTCTTCGGAGTTGCCGGCGTCCACCTTGGCATTCGACATGTCCGTGATGCCCGTGGAGGCCAGGGTAATATCGTCTGGTGGCGGTGGCGATGCCTTCTCCTCCTCGACAGCCAACGCCACGGCCACCTTCTTCTCCGGCTGCGACTCCTCACTGGCCTCACTGGTCTCTTTTACCTCGGGCTCCAGGCTCCCGTTCTTGGCCAGTATGAAGATGCGCTGGTAGAACACCGACGTCTCCATGCCGGCCAGCTCGTCGTCCACGTACTCCACCAGCGACTTGTGCACCTGGAAGACGTCGGTCCGCTTCGTGGTGAAGCACGTGTGGCGCGTCAAGCGGTGGACGCGGGTCTGGCGCTGTCGGGCGGCCAGTGAGGCCTGCCGCAGGGTGCCACTCAGGGAGGACATTCCGACACAAAAAACGAGGACTGAAGCGTCAGAGGCAATCGATCCGACTGGCTCGGTTTGGCTTGGACTGGATTGCTTGTTGTTTGTTTCTGGAAATTATGATGTTGTTATGAGCAACAACACGGTTGTTATGAAATGGAAATCAATGGAAGGAAAACTCAATGCCCCCCTTGGGGACTACGGAATGACTCGGAGCTATCAGATGCGATTGAAGTTTCTCCAGATAGCTAGATAATCGCGGGGATTTCGTCCTTTATTGTCAGTGCGAATGTGACAAACATTTTAAATCAAGGCTTATCCACAAGGACATCTTGGAGAAGTCGGAACAACACATTTGATGGCTCTGACGGAAAGAAAGAGAGAGGCAGAGAGCCCAAGGAGATGGACAGATATGGTTTACGAGCAGGGGATTTCTCTCAGTGCACACACACACACACTCGTGCACACTCGTGCACACTCGTACACTGTTATTATCTAAGCAATGTACTTGGGCCGCAGAGCGCCTCAATTATTATTATCATTCGCTTGAAATCTAAGGCATTCTCTTCCCCCCACCACCCCCCCATACATCTCTCCATCGCTCTCTCTCTCTCTCTCTCTCTGTATCGCTGTCTCACTCTGTGGCGGTGGCTGGGACTTTGTTTCTGGCTCTCTTCTGGCGGCTTTGGGTTTCTGCCGCTTTTCAGCGAGTTAATTTATTCATGGCACATTTATGAGCATAGTGATTTCAGGCAGCACCTACAACAACCTTCCGTTTTCCGTTTTCCCGCTTTCCCGCTTTGCCGTTTTGCCGTTTGCCAACCGCCACCTTTCCGACAGACAGACAACAAGAACAATGTAAAGGGAAAACTTCTTCATCAGGATGATGCGACCTCGTCCTCGTCCTCGTCCTTGCCCCCTTGCTCCCCTTTCGCTCTCTGTACTCTCTGTGCTGTACGGCTCTTCTGCTGCTCTCTTGGAACAATTTGAAACACTTGGGCATACAATATGTTGAAATGATAATGAGCGAAAATTGTTTTTTGACTCCGTTCCCCAGGTGTTTGCTGTGAGGGGCGCATGGCTTCAAAGGATGTGTCTAAGCAGCACAGTTCCCCAGAGTCCTGTCTTCTGTCTGTGTCCCCCCCCCCTGGCCACCTGCCACATCTGCCACCCCTCGCATCGAGCTGACTTGAGTGCCATGGACCGTTTTGCAGTTTAGTTTATTGAGCAAAAAGTTGCGTAGCAATTTGTGGGCCAATGTTTTAATAACTAAGTGCCTTCCCTGCCCCTTCGCCTGCTCTTCTCCTCCTTCCTGTGTCGTCCTTCGGTGTCCTGGCAGATAAGATCCAGCTTTGAGTCTCGCTTTTCAGCTTAAATGCTGCTGCCGGCCGCCTTTCACTTTCCCAGACCCAGACTCAAAACAGAATTCTCTTCTCTTGATTCCCGGAACTGAGACTGGAACTCTCTCTCTCTCTCTCTCTCTCTCTGTCTCTTTTATCTCTCTTCTCTCGATTGAGTTTCACTTTCATTGCCATGCAAATATCTGAATGACGGACAGATAGATAGATGGACAGATGGACAGGCTTTCATCTGCTACTTTCTACTCCTGTCCGTCGGTTCGCCCGTTCGTCCGTTCGTCCTTTCGTCCGTCAGATATGTCGAGAAGCCACGCCCATTTGTCGTAGTTGTCGTTGGCAGCAGTCGCTGGCAGCAGCAGCGTTGATTGCATCGAAGTTCTTAGTCAATATTTGCCGATTTCAATGAAATGAGAATTTGACATGCAAGCAAACACGGCAGACAACTTTGCCAATGGGGGAACGGCATGCCCATGCCCATGCCATGGATACGGGAGTGGCATCAGGAGAGAGACAGAAGGAGACTGCCACTGCCACTGCCACTGCTTCTGCCTCTGCTTCTGCTTCTGCAGTGGCAGCTGCAACAGGAGAAAGACAAACACGACAGTCGTTTGGTGGTGCACCAGTGTTGGGGTGCTGCTTCGGTCTCGGTCTCGGGCTGGAACTGGGGACTGGGGACTGGGGGCTGGCTCTGGGTCCAAATTAATTGCGATTTGTATGCAATGACATTTTTGTGTGTGGCAAAGTGATTGATGCCACTGCCCGCTCGCCCGGCTGCGAGGCAGTCAGGTGTTTGCATTCGTTACCTTTGTTGTTCCTAGAAAAATGTCCACTCTAATGAGGCTCCCACTTTGTCCAAGGCATTGATTGGGCTTCTGAAAAAGGTTTCAGGTTTCAGGAATGCTGAACTTTAACCTCTAGCCAAGGCCTCTTTTTGCAGCAACATTTTAAAGACGAAATGGAGGGGCATCCCTGCTGCCTGCCACTTCTGTCTGATACAACACGTGTATTCGGTTTCCTCTACATCCTGCGTCCTGCATACGTACAAAATCCAATTATTTATTAAGCATACTTAAGCGAACAGACGGACGGGCAGGCTCATTGGGAGCTCATCGGGGGCTCATCGGGAGCTCATCCTGCATAATTTTTCAGTATGCTCGCAGTACTTGTGCCCCGAAAAACCCTCTAACATCACATGACAGTGCACTAATTACAAAATCTGGAAACATCCAAACAGTTTGTGCAATAAATTCAATTAAAATTTTAAATGGCCCAGCGCGCAAACAGAACTTTCTATGAAATAAAATTAATGCCAACTCAGCAGGGGGGGAGGCAGGATGGGTGGGGTGTTCAAGGGTGTTGCTGGGGAATGATTTCCAGGCAATTTTAATTTAATTCAATTATCCGAGGCATCAACGGCAGCAGTTGGGGCAACAGCAAGGGGCAACAGCAAGGGGCAACAGCAAGGGGCAACAACAAGTTGAGCATTCAATTGCCTCGATGGAATAAAAGTTCTACCAGGTGCAAGGTGCAAGTTGCAAGGTGGAGGCGAGGCGAGGTGGAATCTCTACCATTTTAATAGTTGTTTTTCACTGCGGCAGTGGAAGTGGCAGTGGCACTAGCACTGGAAGTGGGAGTGAAACTCTTTTGCCAATGCAATTAAATGCAATGACAACTAACGAGGAGTAGGGGGGGGGTGGCATGCCCCAAGCAGTTGAAAGAAAGAAGGCCGAGGCCAATCAATTAAGCCTTGGCAACGAATCTTCTTGGCCGCCCAATTGGTGCACTGCTTGAGTGGGTCGCATCTCCGCATCTCCGCCGCTGCCCGCATTTCCAATTAATGGCAGCTAATTTATTTGAGCTGGACCAAAATCAATATCAATATTGGTGGCAGGCGGCAGGCGGCAGGCAGAGGGCGGGGAAGGCGCGATTGTACATTCCTCATCATCAGCAGTAGAAACAGCAGCAGCAGCAGCAGCAGTAGAAGCAGTGGCATGCCTCAGGCCATGTGGCCAGGAATCTGATCTTTGGCGGTGGGTGGGGGGTGGGAGCTCTGTTGGAATGCCGGGGATGCTGGGCTGTTGGGCTGTTGGGCTGTGGGGGCGTCTTTTCGGCTCAATTATATTTTTATTTATGCGCCAACATTCGCGCACTTAACAAAATGGCATCCGGCCAGCCCCGGAGCATCCTTTTTCTCCTTTTGGCTCCTAGACAATGGAATTTTATTGTTTCGCCAATGTAAGCAAATTTGGTGGAAACTTTTTTTGTTGCCCCATGCAGGGGGGTGGGGGTGGGGGTGGGGGACTAGAGCATAAATAAAGTTATGTATTTGATTATGAAACTGGCGGACAGACAAGACGGGACAGTAAAGGCTCGTGGCCAATGGATTCAATTGCTTGGCAGCAATCTTTATGGAGGGGACAGACAGAATCATAAAAAAAGATGAGAACAATCCAGTGTGGTGGCGGAGGGGGGGAGGGGGGAGTGGCAGTAGGAGAAAGCTTTTTATGACCCAAAAGTTGGCTTTAAATGAAAGTGTCCAGTCAAGTGAGTGTCCTTGTCCCCGTCCCCGTCCCCGTTCATGTCCCTGGACCCATTGAATCGAATCGACAAGAGATACATCTATTTGTTCTGGCAATCGATTTCGTTCGCTGGTGATAAATATTTTCACAGGATGCCACAGGATATGCGGCACTTGAAACCCTTTTCGAAAATAATCCACTATTTGTTGAGCCCTTCGCACCTGGCCCGGGCATTGTCCTGGGCCCCAAAAATCTAGACGAAAGTGATTTTAGGAACACTTTAGTGCGTGTGTGTTTGGAGTGTCCTGACCCTTTTCTCTCTGTATCATCCACTTCTCCTGCGGCACAAATTCCAAAATGGCACTTCCGGGTGGGTGCTTAAGTTGTAGTTCTTTTGTGTCTGTCCTTGAGATGGAGAGAGGGGACCAGGAGCAGGACCAGGACCAGGAGCAGACAAACATTCCGTAAATTTTCCTTTTACGCCTCTCTCAGGCTGTCTCTTTCTTTCCCTCTCTCTCTGTTTATGAGATCATTTAAAGCCAACCATTCTTTTCCTTCCTCTAGAGATACGCCCAAGCCGAGTGAAATGTTGCACATATCTTGTGTGTCCCTCAGCCATTTTGTTGCATTTTTCTGGACTTAATTTAGCTGTTGCCTCCCGCTGCCTCCTGCTGCCTCCCTGCTGCTTTCGCCCTTGTTTCCATTCTGTCTAATTGCAATGCCAACAAGCATTGGCATTTGGAGTGCAAACAATGTGCGATATTGTGCATATAATATTGTATCCATGTGTACATTTATTATATGGAAAAACTTACAATTCCGAAAAAGGAATACAAATAAAAATACAGATACAGATACAGATGCTGAGGCAGATTCAGATTCAGATGAAGGGAGGCAGAGCCATGAAATTGCATTTTCCTTTTGGGTTCACATCCAACGACAACAAACAATGGCCAAAGCCTGATTGAAATGAAACGATACAGGGGACAGACAGACAGATAGACAGATAGACAGACAGACAGACAGGACATTTGGTTTGTGCATGTCATGCAAAGAGTGTGTGCATCTCTGTGTGTGTGTGTGTGTGTGTGTGTTGGCAAATATCAAACAATTAAATTACACGCCGAGCAGAGGCGGAGGCAGAGACGGAGGCAGAGGCAGAGTTGGAGGCAGAGGCAGAGGCACAAGCAGAGCACACGAGCACGAGTACAATGCACACAAAACTATATCCAAAGTGAACTCAATTTGCTGGCATCTAAATCATTTTTAATTTGAACAAAAACAACAAGCAGCAGCAGCAGCAAGCCCAACGAATCCCCGACAACAAAATACAAACGTTTTGTTTGCCACACGAATGTTGCAAGAGCAGCAACACTCACAAAAACAAAAAAAAAACACGAGAATTTTTGTTAGTTTTGGAAGCCGCAGAATTTGATACCCTGCCGGATGGGTCTGCTACTTTTGTGGCTTTCAGAATGGTTCTCCTAATGGTGGGAATATGCTTGGAGTTCATAAATATTCCCACAAAAGTGGGTTATAGTTTTTCGATCTGCGAAGGATTATACTCCAGTATACTCCGAAGACCTCCTTCTACTTCCACGTATGAGCCACAAGCATCAGCTACTAACCCATCATACCCATCTATCCCCCCAAAAGGGTATCATTACCAGCAAAACATATTTAACAATAACAAAATATAGCATATATCCGAGCGGAGCGGAGCGGAGTGGAGCGGTGCAAAAGAGATGGAAAGAGCGACATAGAGGGTGCATGTACAGAGGAGGGGGCAGGGAGGCATGGAAAGTGAGAAAAAGAATGTTTATGCAGCGGAGAGATAGAGAGAGAGAGAAGTCGGAAAAAACAACAACAATGAGAGCACAAGCACACACACACACACACATACATACACTCGCCCACTCGCTCGACACTACCTCTCTCTCTCTGTCTCTGTCTCCCATGCGATGTACCGTTACACGCTGCTGCACAATTATTCAAATCCACGAGCCATGACTGCACCGGAGCAGGGGGTGTGAGGGGGAGAGCAAGAGGAGAAACATGCAGGAGATGGCTGGAGGAGGAGGAGGCAGTCAGGGCGAAATGGATACCCTCTAGGAGTGGTTGGAGATGGTAACCAGCTCGGCAACCCTCTCAGCATCAAGGAGCTTCCCTCGAGTACAGGGTATTCGCCACACGAGTCTTCAGCGGAGATGGAGTTCGGCTGTGGCGAACACGGGCGGAGCAACAGGAGAGGCTGTCACCCCAAAGGATGTCCTGTGCACTCGCTGAAGCAGGTGATCTACGAGTATGTGTAGCATGTGGATTACGGGCAGATTTCGGCTTAAAGCCGAGTCCAGGATATCCCGCCAGTCGATGCACTAAATTCGCTGCCACTTCAGTTCCTAACTCGTTTTAATTTCTTCCTTTGTTTGCCGCCTCAATTTGTCACAATACTCGTAACAATGGAATTTAAATGTTGCAGGCAGCAACAGAAGTAACAAAAAACAACAAAAAATAATAAACGTTAAGGGTTTTCCTTTTGTGGAGACAGCAATTACATAAAAATTTGATTTAGAGAAGCTTTTTGTCCATTTTCGGTGCGCGTTCTAAGCCCCCAAAAGTAAATCAACGTTTGCGAAAAGGATTACCCAAATAATTTATATGGCATTCGAGGCATTTATTCGAGCTGCACAGATACAGATCCCCCGAAGAGCTCTCGGATCTGAGATCTGAGAGGGACAAAGCAACTATCAATTACCATCATCTCATCCGGGGGCTAAACGAGAAGAGCTCTCCAGAAGACCTCCTAATAAATGTGTGCCTAAGCACTCGCTCTTCTCACCTCAGCCCATGGCAGCCAAGCCGAGCCCATCCCATCTTATACCTTATCCCACTCCTCTGTCGCATCTTTTCAGACTCTTTTCGGAATGACAAAGCCCAAGCAAATGACGTGAAATATACATAAAGAGAGAGAAGAGCAGGTCATAAAAATGGCGAGGACGAAGGCTGGCTGCAAGTGTGGCATCGTTTCACTTCGCCCACTTACAAGTAATAACACTGGCCCCAGAGAGTGGCATAAAAATCAGAGGCAACGCCACGCCACACCATACCACACCACACCACCCACCCACAGCATATGGGCCATAAAAAGTATATGGTAAGCCAAAATCCAAATAAACCAACCCCCCCACCACACCAGAAACCCCATCTAAGACGACTCACTCTCGCTCTCTCTGTGTCTCTGTCTCTGGCGGAACCTGCTGGAATATATTTCACACAAAAAGCAAAGCCATCGCATAATGCGTGTGATTGATTTACCTGTTTCCACCTCTCGGGCGACCCCATCTGCAGAGCAGTTGTAAAATTGATGGGCCCCATTTGGGCAGCGGGAAACGAGAAACGAGATTGGAGATTGGAGAGACCATTGCTTTTGCGATGATTAGCAGGGGGGTACAGATACAGATACAGATACAGAGGCACATGCCACCGATGCCTGCGCTCCTACACTCCTCCCCTCCGAGTGCTTATCCTTGCCGGCCATCTTCCACAGTACATTTGGGGCTTCGCTGGGGTTGTGGCCCCGCAGAAGTTTGTTGTTTGCATGGGTTAAACTGTCGTCTGGTATCGGGGCAACACAATCAGCAAACCAGAGAGCCAGTAAGTCAGCCATCCTCTGGCTAAGACCAAAACGAAACAGGCCAGCAAAAGTTGGTTAGTTAAAAGTGTTTGTCATTGCCTGACACCTTTCGTCTTCGCCCAGCGAAAGTCTCGCGACAACAACGACAACGACACCGACAACGACAACGACTTGAACAACTCGAGACAATGAGCACCGCGAGTCGACGTGCAAAAGGGCAAAGTTTTTCCCTTTTTTCTTTTTGTTGGTCTTCTTGACTTTTGTCTTCCCTGCCTTTTGGACTTCTTCTTCTTCTTCGGCTGGTGGTCCTTGTTGCTTGTTGCCACCGCCTCTGCCTCTGCGGCCAAAAAAAGTTTGTTGCGCTCTCATGTTGATTGGTGTTAAATATTTGGCGGCGGCATTTCTCGCATCAAGTTTTGTAAATCTAATTTATTACATTGTGTGGTCCAGTTTTAAAGCCCACAAAAGAGTCAACAAATGGTATCCCCCCACACCACCACCACATGCCCCTCCACAATCTCTCTCTCTCTCTCTGTCTCTGTCTCTCTTTGTCGTTTTGTGTGGGTTGGTTTTGGTGTTAAGCCCCGCCACAGAATACCACCAGGATACCACAGATTGTGTCGAGCAGATCTCATGTGACTGTTTCCAGTAACCATATACGAGTATCTGTGTGTGTGTGTGCCCCCCATTTTCTGTGTGTGTGTGTGTCTGTGTGCGTGTGTTACGGGTTTTCTGTTTCAGCTACCAATTTGCTGCTGCTTTTACGATATGTCTTCATATCATTTACGCTTATTTTGTGGTCTGTCCCCTGGCTTTGCGCCCTAGACACACACACACACACACACACACACACACATACACTCACACTCGCATTCGTACTTGTATTCGTACTTGTATCCTCCGGCTCAGATGTGCACCCGCTAGCCATTTATCAATGTTGGCAATTCGTTGTTGCCACTTCAAGTGGCTCCCCGATAGCAGGCGGCAGGGGGCAAGGGCAGGGGGCAAGCAGCAGCTCCCCCAACGAGACGACGGGACGACGGGACGACGAGCCTTGTTGTGTGTTGTGTTGTGTTGTCATTGAAAGTGCACTTAAACTGCAATCGGGCTCGGGTTCGCGTTCGCGTTTTCATTATGCCAACCCATAAAAACGATGGGACCATGGGATCCATCCCCAAACAATCCAAAGTGAAAGAAGCGAAGCGCCTGATGCCGCAGCAAACTTTGTTATGTGTTTCTGATGGTATGTGTCTGATAGATACCCTCGACTAGAGGAGTACCCTAGAAAGGGGGAGCTAAGCAGCCCCCAGTTTGCACCCTGGACAGTGTACACCTGCGACTTCTACTTGCATGGATCTTTGAATGATCCGCCATAATCTTCCACTTTGATCAGCTATATTGCATCCCCTATCATGGTCACCCTCTTCATTATGCCACCCTATACACCCAGCCCCTTCCCCCCTCCTTAGGGTAGGTTCAATAACAACAAAAAACAACAACCCCAAAAAGGAAAGTTATCAACGTAAACAATTCAAGCACTTCAACTAGTTTCGGGCGCCTCGATAGTGCTCCAGATAATGGCTCCGAGACTGGGAGGGGGCTATGGTAGGGGATGCATAATGAAAAGTTACCAAAAGAGAGAGGGAGAGGGAGCACCAGATGGTGGTGGAGGGAGACAGAGAGAGAGAGAGAGAGAGACAGGCACGGCACCCCCATCTCATTCGCAGAGCGACAAATTTTTATGGGCAAACTTTCAATTACCCAACTTTTTTCTTGCTTGAATTACTTTTGAAATGCTTGGCTCACACACACACACACACACAAGCACACAGACACACAAACATGTACTTGTACAGCCAGGACACATGCATATGTGTATGGGTGTTTCGTTTGCTTCACTGGCTCCGTCCCTGCTTCTCTGTCTCTCTGTCTCCCTGTGTCGTCTCTTTGATGTTCTGGTGGAAAGATGGCAAGGAATTGCGGTTGCTGGCCACGGCCAATGAATCCTCCCCCCCTCCGTTTACTCACCTGACCGTCTACTCATACACCCACAGAAACAGAAGCAGCGGCAGGACTCCCGCTTCAAGGACGCACAGCCATTTATAATGCCTGTATATTATTACTTTTCACTTTTTGCCGAGCAAATTTACGAGCGTGCTTTGCAATTTTTCAACTTGTTACTTAGCGCGAGCGCCACTTAAACACTTTTAAACGTAATTTCTGACACGGCCCCCCGCACCGCACCGCCCGCACCAGCACCCCTCCGGAAAGCAATGGCAGGAAAAGGAATTGAAGCTCAGCCATGAAATATGAATCTCTAAACGGGAGCGGGGAGGGGGGGACCAAGACAATGGGAATCCCCATTCCCACATTCTCCCATTCACCGGTGGAGAAGGAGGAGGAGGAGCAGGAGCAGTGTGCTAAAGGAGCACGAGGCCATTTCAGCGCCTTGGCCATAAATCATAATCTGTTGGCATAATACATAAAATATTGATGCTAAAGAGTTCAGGAATATATCTTTGTATGTATGTGTATGTATGTATGTGTATGTATATGCAATACACACCGGGCGTACGGGTACACACACGTGCAAGCACACGGAGATGATAATAGCCACTAAACACCTACTTACCGACGGCCCGGAGTTATTAAGACCAAATGGAGTGGCCAAAAGGAGAGAGAGAGAGAGAGAGAGAGAGACAGAGAGAGAGTGCTCAATGGAGTGCTCGCCAGGAGAGCAACAAGAAGCAACAAAAAGCCGCATGGCATTTTAGTTATTTATGTCTCTATGCAGCATAGAATATCCTTCCGTAAAAGATAGGAGGAGAGGAGCAGCAGTAGAGAATAATCGGGTTTATTAGTTATGGCCCAAGCCGTAAGTCTTTTGGTAATAGCTTCCTTCTGGCACACACTTCGTATGAGTAATGTTCAAAATAAACTCGCAGGAAAACTGACAAACCGAAATGAAAAGCGGAACAAAGCCACAGAATGTTGCAATACAAAATTGGAATCACTTAAGCTCTAATCAATTTTAAATCGAGGGAATAGTTATGTACAAACGATAAATCTGATCAATTTGGAATTTAAATTTGGCGAAATCTAATCCATATAATTCAATTCCCTCACTCCCTCCCCACCAACCACCCCGCTCTGCGTTTCCCGCACGATTAACCTGCTCCATTCTATTCTAATCTGTTTTGCATTGATTCCACATGCCACATGCCACAGGGCAGAGCACAGTCGAGCTGGGCTCCCAATGGATTCGACACAAATACCTACAGCAAATCCCCAAAAGACCACAAACACAAAACAAACGACAGGAGCAAAAAAAATACTCACTGCCGCTACTGCTGCTGGGTTCTATTTTTCGAACATTTAAATTTGCATCGCCGCTTGGCGTTTTGCAGTCCAAATAAATTGACATTGCGAGAAGGCAAACAAAAATCGACGGCATGCACGAAATGTTGCAACATGCAAGGCAAATGTCACCCCCACCCACCTCCACACCCCCCCACTCTTCCTTCTCCGCCCAACTATCCTTCCAGTATTCCTGGCCAGGCGGAAGTGTCTGAATGATGGATGCTCGGCATTCTGTGGCCGGACTAAACAGAAAACAGAAAAATGCACAAAAACTAAAATGTTGAACGATTTGCGAGGTATTTAAAGTGCGCTCCAAATTTCTGGCTCTGGCTCTGGCTATGGCTATGGCTTTGGCCAGAGCGCCACTTGAGCTGTTTTTAATGAAGTCCCGGCTTCCAGTCCCCAGTCCCCAGGGCCAGTGCCCAGTCCGTGGAGCGACCCTTGGAAGATGAATCGTTGGGTCAGGCTGGGTGCTGGCTGGCCTCGAATGAATCAAACGATGATCACTTTTCCTCCACCTACCACCAGCGCCCCCTACACCCCACACTCTTGCACGTTCCATTCGATTGTGCCGTCTGGGGTGTAGGGGGGGGTCGGGGTTGGGGGTCAGCAATTAAAAACGCATAATTCATGGCCCAATGAATTTTTCAAAGCCGATGCCCCAAAAAAGGTGTGCTCTGCATATAATTAAATTTGCTAACCCAAAAGTAATTGCTGGTGGATGTGGATGATCCTGATGAAGTATACAGGCAAGGCCACAGCTGACAACTCCCTTTAATTATCCCCGCACACTCTTACACACACACAAACACATGCATATGTGGGAAAGGGGAAACACGATATGGTTGTTAGGCGAGTTGGTTTGGGCAGTGGGAGAGGGTGGGTATGGGTATAGGGAGGATAAATTGAATGTAAGCAGAGCGAGAGATTGTACAAAAACCGAACCAAGGTGAACATCAGAGAGTGAGAGAGAGAGAGGAGCCGGACAGGCGACAATGACACATGATTATGTTTAGCCAGGAACGGGCGGAAGAGAGGGAGGTGGCGCATAGAGCTGCTGCTGCCACCTTTGACCTGACCGATACCTAGTTGGGGCTGGGACACCAGCCACCCGACCACCCACCTGCAACATATTGCGGCCCATTACATTAGTCTTGGCCCTGGCCCGTGTTCGCCTTTCGCCAATGGCCATGTGGCATGACCCGGACCACCCACCTTCACCTCCTTCTCCATGTCCTTCTGCCACTGCTGCTGCTGCTCCTTGTCCCTTGTACGACAAGAGCCATTATGCATACGTATGATTAATGAGATTCGTGTTATTGTGGATCCAGACAACCACTTTTTGTGTCTGCTGCCTGCTGCTCCTGCTCCTGCCACTGCTCCTGCTCCTGCTGGCTTTATCAATCAGATGTCGACCCGCACAAAAGAAAGGCGTTGTAATCATGCTCAAAGCCCCTAATAGAATACCTCAAATCTGGCTGGGACACCAACCAAGCCCATGTCTTGCTCAGACCCCTCCAAGTGGTGGCGGATGGGAGAAGGGCCTGTCCGGGAAACCGCAACTGCATTGTGCCTGCTCTGCCCTGTCCTGCCCCTCTTGTTGTTTGTGCCACTCACAATGCCATCATTGAGCACACATTGTGCCAAAGCCACTTCAATTTGTTGCCCCGGCGACCACATCACGAATTCATGACCCTTTGGCCAAATAACCAGCAAAACCAAACCAAACCAACAAAAAAAAAAAAACAATATGCAGCGCCCGCTGGGACATGGCTTTGGGAGATTGCGCTGAGAATGGGATGGAGATCAGGGCCGGAGGGGGCTGGAGGGGGGCTGGATCTGATGGAACAAACCGACATAACCAACCATCAATCAAAACGGGGGAGTCGTCGTCGTCCACTGACAAACGGGGCGTACCGAAAATTGTCCTCTCTCCCTCCAGGACAGCAGCCTCCGAGCCGAAATTGTTTTGTCCAGGCGTGGCCATGCGGCGTATGCGTGATGTGGATCCAACCAGGTCGGTACGCTCTGCCCCTGTTCAGCTCAGCTCTGTTCTGACATCGCTATAATTATCACCTGGCCGAACAGAACGTGCTGTTCATTTTCATAAACACAATTATTTATTAATTAACTAAAACCCTGACAATTTTAGGCCCCGCGTCCGTCAAAGTCAATTGGTATTTAATTGGAGCGCGGACATCCCTTTGACGGACGGCAGCGAGAGCAGGGGCAGAGCGGGGAGAGACCGCGGCAGGACATGGAGTGCTTTCAACCAGCAAATGCACAAAATAGTCGGACATTTAATTTATGGCGGGCCGCTGACAAGCGATTTAGATTGATTGCTCTATCCACTGCATGGGAGAGGAGGGGAGGGGATCAAAGGGGGTTCCGAGGATTGCCAGTTGCGAGATTAATTAATAAACAGCACGCAGACTGCGAACTATGGACTGCGGACTGTAACTCATTTCAGAATTCGCTAGCTGCAAATTGGCTTTCCCCCCAGGCCCAAGCCCAAACCCCACCCAGGCACCCCGTAAACGTATTTTCCAGCTCGACGACATTCATTTGCCTGTCGCCAAGGTGTTTTTTGTCAGCTCTCCGCCAAATAAATGTCAAAGGACAAGCAGAACAGTCAGACAGACAGACATGAACCGACAGAACAGATGATGAGACAAACAAATCTAGAAATTAATTTCATTTCATTGGGCATTTATTTGCGTGGATGGGGGGCTGCGGGGATGCAGGGGGTTGGGGCGTGCGCGAACTTTCCCTCAGTTGACACTCAAATTAAATGTCAAATATTGCGAAATTGCCGGCGATAGGTTGGAAAATTAATTAACATTTTCTTTGCTGCGGAGCGCACTGTTTGTTGGCCAACGGTGCGTATGATTAATATGGCTAAGGATTTCATTCGGTGACTATTTTCAAAGACTGCGCCTTCGGCTTCAAGGGGCCGGGGCAGTGCCAGTGCCACTGCCAGTGGCAGGTCGCGCACGTGTTTGGCATTTTTCTGCTGGCACTTTTGAAAATTCAACAATGTGCCACGCCCCCAGGCCAAGCCGACTGTTCGCCTACTGTTCGACGGCAGCAGCCCCGAACATAAATCTCTCAAGTGTCACATAAAATTTCCGCACATGTACGGAATCAAAATGAAAAGAAATCGGCTGGAAGAGAAAGAGAGAAACAGAGAGAGAGAGAGAGGGAGAGAGAGAAAGAGAGAGAGGTCGTAGTGCAATAACTTATCAAAGTTAATAATTCTTAATGTTAGTGCATAAATAAGACTGAAACAGAGAGGGGCTGGTGGTGGGGGGCACGGGGTACAGCGACAGACATATCAGGAGTTGTCACAGCCAGCGCCCATAAAAGTATGTTTCGGAATAAATACGGCTGATGCTGATGCAAAAAAAGAAAAAAGGAGAAGAAAAACAAGAAGAAAGCAGGCATAAGGAAAGAAATTTAAAATTTATGCAAAAAGCAACAGAAGCAGGCGTCGGTGGCAGTCAGACGGGGCAAGCAGGGAGGAGGAGGAGGAGGAGCAGGACGAGGAGGAGGGAAAAAGTCAACTGACTGAAGGCTAATTTGCATAAGGAAAACGACAAACGAAACTCGAATGTAACGCTCTATCTCGCTCACATTTTTATCCCCCCACCATCCACCCGTCCACCCCTCCATCCCTCTCTCGCTTTCCATATTTTCCGGATGTGTGTGTGTGTGTGTGGGAGTGTGCTCAGTGGCCTGGCAAATATGAAACGTAAAGTGTTCATGCTGACATCGCGACATAAAGTATATATGTATGAATATGTACATACATATATGCATGTACATGTGTGTGTGTGTGTTTTGGTGTGTGTGTGTTTTTGTACAACTGTTTCCCTTTTATTTGGCAGGCCTTTTGGCTAATAGCACACCCTCTCGCCCGCTAACGCTTTTGTTGGCTGGATGGCTGTTTGTCCGAAGCAGCAGGGCAGAAATGGCAGGCCAGGCCAGGCCAGGGCAGGCTACCAATAAAGCGCACAAACGCCATTCATGCATGTGACTGTGTGTGTGTGTGCTTATGTGTGTGTGGGCAAGACTCCCCCTCCCCACTCCTCTCCAAAGGATACGTTTCGCAGTGACAATCCAAAACAGGAAAGAAAGGATTGCTTCGAAAGGGCCGAGCGCTTACATACCCTTCCCACGACGAACTATCGCATATCCTTGAGATATTGTGCGGTCGAATTTTGATCAACTGATCAGAAGGGAAATTAGTAAGGATTACGCCTGCCCTTGTGTTAATTTGTAGCCAGAAATGTCCCATGTTTACTGGTCTCCCAATGCTGCTCAAATATCTATAAAACATTCAGAATATTTTCCAAAATGCTTCCCCTTTCCGCACTTTAAACATGTATGTAATAGTACTCGAAATCATGATACCCTCCTGAAAGGGGGGCGGCACAAAAAGGTTATCCAATTGTGTCCAGACTTTGGCTTTGGCTTAGTTTTTATGTGCGATATGTTCTGGTTCTGTTTCTGGTTTTGTTGTTGATTGTCGGTTGTGCTTCTGGCCAGCATCGTTCATTTCCGGGCAGGCCGCAATGTGGTTATGAATAAGTTATGGCCATCTCAGATGATCAGATGAACTGCAAACGGGCACTCGGATAAACATTTCGGGGGCCCTTTTAATTACATCTTTAATTGGCAGAACGGCATCGAGAAGTGGGGAGTGAAGTGGATAAGGTAGGGTGGATTGTGGAGGATGGCGGACTTGGCCCCCAAAGCATTTGTTAATCACGTAATTGGCCAAAGTTTGGCATTGGCATTGGCTTAAACTTTGTCCAGGGAATCGTGAAAATGTTGCAGCTCCTCCACTCCACTCCACAGAGGAGAGGGGGAGATAAGGCGAGGGGAAACAAAGCAAACGCTTGGCCCGTATCGCGGACAAACCATCTATCTTGCGTCGTTAGAAAATTATGACTTGAGCCCGGAGCCGAAAAGGGCCAAAGGACTTGGCCAGAAAAGTTCATTGTGCCACATTTCATTTGGCTAAAAGTGCCTGTGGCATGGTCTGCTGCTCTGGCTTCTGCAAATGATGCCCGTGAGCCATCAAAACGATTGCTTCACTTTTTTTGCGATTGAATAGATGCCAGATACGTTGGGGGATACTCCGGTATACCAGTATACCCATCATATTACATAATACAATCCGTATTGCTATTCCTATTCCATCCCCGACTGGCCATGAGTGCAGTTTTAATGCTTTTAAGCTGCTAACCAGAAGGGAATACTCTGTAGCTGCTTCCCACTGATGGTTGGCTGACTGGCTGGTTGCACTCGGTTGGCTTCCAATCCTGCTCCTGCTCCTGCTCCGGCTCCGGCTCCGGCTCCTCCTCCTCCTTCAGCTCCTTCTCCGGGGCCAAAACTTGGAGGCAGTAAAGCGGAACTAGGCAAACTAGTCCATCTATCTGGCACACAATTCTCCAGCTCTCCAAGGTGATTATTTTGCAATTGTTGTGCCAATTTTTAACGCAAATTGTTGCCAGACACACACAGAGAAAAGCTTGGACGTGGATGGGAATACGGTCATAAACGTGGGAGTCGTCGGCAGGAGTCCGGGAGTCCGGGAGACGGGGAATGTGGGGAGACATTCTCGTATTTTGATTTCATTACGCCAGCAGGCGGAATATTTCCAGTTCATGATTCCGTTGCTATCCCCCATCCTAATGGCCAGATGTATAGACATTTATGTACATTATTATTCCGCTTTTACTTTCCATATTTTTATTTCTTTCTATTTTCACTTTATTCTTGCTTACACAGAGCGGAGAGACCCTCTCTGCTCCTCTCTGCTCCGTTCTGCGGGGGCTTGTTAAATGATTGACCCATGCCCCCACTCCCACTTCCACTTCCACTCTCTGCCCCCTTCCCATTGCCGGGAATTATTGTTATGGAAATCGCTTTGATTGCACGTTAGGAGCATTTAATTATATGCTCAGGGGGTGGAGGGCGGCTAGCCTATTATTTCGAACAGCTTAAATGCCATAGGTTTCCAGATTTAGACTCAGATCCGAACTGATGCGAACCGATCCGATCAGATTACATTTAATTGAAGCAGATGACTTTGGGGGGTGGGGGTGCTTTTACGAGTACGAGTACGCATTCCCAAATTCGACCTTTCCGTCACGTGGTGTTCCCTTTCATCTTGTTTTCAGTCGAATCTCCCTGCGGGGGCGGTGGGGGCCTGGCTGCCTGGCTGGCTTTCTTATATGCGCTTGACAAACTGCGTTAAAATCTCCACTGACCGGAAACTAATTTGAAAATGTTATTCATTATGCATAGCACTCGTACTCGCACTCGTTCCCCCGTTACCCCGTGCCCCCGTACCCCTGTATCCCCGTATCCATGCTGCTGCTCTCCCTTTGCTACTCTCTTATGCCCCTCCACGGACGGACTCCACTCCACTCGACTGGCACTGCTGCTGCCGCCGCTGCTGCTGCTGCTGCTGCTGCTGTTATTTTTCGCGCACTTTCGCTGTTCTGCTCTGCTCTGCTCTGTTCGCGAGTTTGTTGCAATTTTCTACGCACGGTCTGGGGCAGGCGGCATCCCCTGAGTGACTGTGGGATTGTGTGAGTGACTGAACGAGAATGAGAATGTGTACTAGTATATGTGTGTGTGTGTGTGTGTGTGTGTGTGTGACCCAAAGTTGAAGGAAAAAGTTTTGGTTTTTCGCCTTTCGTATTGCATGCCACGGCATGGCATGGCTTGGCATGGCATGGCAGGGAAAGTGCGCCAAGGACTAATGCCCAGATTTGAGTTGAGTTGAGTTGCGGCTATGAGAGAGTTTTAACCAGATTGCTGCCTTAAAGCCGAATTAGCTCGCCAACAGCTCTATGGCTCGCCAGCAGTTCCTGTGGCTGGGCTGAAAGTTGGCTTAAATAGTTTCACCAGCGAACGACAGAGAGAGAGAGAGGGGGAGAGGGAGAGGCAGGGTAGAAGATGGCAACTTTTAGAGAAACGACGAGTGGCGAAAGGCATTTCAATTTCCTTTTAGCCAGGCACCTGATAAACGCCCTAATTGAGAGCATCTTGAGAGGCGGCTCGACTGCTCGACTGCTCGAGGAGATGCTATAAATTATGAGTCGACAAATTAAGCTGGCCAAAAGCAGGACCGAGCATCAAACGGATACGGAAGTGGCTAAAAATGCAACGCCAGCGGCAGTGGCAGTGGCAGACAAAGAGAAGCGACAAAGCGGCAGCGGCAAAGGCAAACGCTGCTGGCAACCGCCACACGACCGCCATCTCAAAGGAAGGAAAACCGTGGAAACAATGACAGACCAGACCAGACAAGACCAGAAGGCAGGGGGAGGGGGGATGGACACTGGGATAGGAAACCTTAAGGGGCCAAAGCGGCAGTAGCCAAGTTTTAGAGACAAAAGTCTGGCAATGGTTTAAGGCAAAAGGAACAGAGATAAAAAAAAAGAACGGCATGCGTCGCATGGAACATGAACCAAAATGGCACCCACAAGAGCTTCCGGCAGACGTCCGCTTTAACAACTCTTTTATCCACACTCACACACACAGGAAGAAGGAGGAGGAGGACACGCACACACACACACACACACACACACACACACACATGGAAGCAGATGAGAACGCCCTGCACATTAGCCATGTTATATTATGGCGGGGGGTTGGGGTGTGGGTTGGTTTGGGTTGGGTAACGCTTTTGTCATAAACCCATTAAAAGTCAAGGACAAAATTCATGTTGCATGTTTACTCATGCACACACACTCACACACTCAAACACAGACACACACACGTACACGTACACGTACAAGCACATACATCAGAAGAGCGTAAAGAACAAGCAGTGGCAACAAAGTAGCTTTAATTAATGAAACTCATTAAAGGGATGCCAACACAAAGAGCAGCAGCAAGCCCAAGCCCCAAGCCCAAGTCAAAAAGAAACAAGAACCCGGCTGCTCGGTGCGGCTCGGTATAAAAAGCCAGACAGAAGCGCTTGCTGCGACCTGCCACAATGCGTTGCCATACATTAGCCAGGATGGCGCTTGCTGGTTTGGCTTGGCTTGGCTTTGGCTGTGGCCTCTGCTCCTGGGCCCTGAGTGGGGAGACTATGCCACAGAAGAATATAATCAGCAGCAGCAGCAGGAACAGCAGCAGGCCAGCGACGGCGGCATTATCCTGCCTCTAACTTTGGCCAACGCAAACGATGTTGCCCCACGACGACGACAGAAGGCGATGAAACGACGAGCCCATGAGCGTCCACGAGCTGCGAACTTCACGAATCTCACGAACTGCCGAATGGGAGGCCCGAGCGACAGAGAGAGAGAGAGGGAGAGAGTCTTGAGAAATAGCGTGGGCGAGCGAGAAATGTAAAAGCTGGGGAAATGGTGTGGTAAAGTTTTTCGGACAAGACTCCGAAAAGCTCTAAAAGGGGAAAGAAAGCAGTCGAAAGCACTAGAAATCAGTTACAAAGCAGTGCGAAAGCAGTGGAAGCTTAAGGAATACAAGCAGTTGACAAATAGCGATGGGGTGACACATTTCAAGCAGTGCGACGGGTCAGAGAAAATGCTTATTTCTTTTTGTTTCTAGATTGCATTTTAGTTTTCTGCTTTTCTGTGTTTCCTTTCCGTTTATTAATCATCTTTATTATATTAACTCGACTTGTTCATTAATTTCAAAAGTTTCTCCGTTTTCTGGCACAACTTTCACTCTCAAAGTAGCCATAAAATAGTGTTATACGAACTAACTACTGAGAGATATAGTTTTTTCTATACTCTGCTCGACATTCATCCCCTATAAAAGCCACAAAAATTTGTCGCTAGAGGGCTGATTTATACCTTGTGATATCCATAAATTTTATGCCATTTTCACTTCCACCCACCCCCAAGGACATGCGCCTTTCGGTTGCTGTTCAGTTTCTAGCACACCTGTATGAATTTGGCTCTCTCTCTTTCCTCTCTCTGGCTGCTCTTCCTGCTCGAGAGGCCTGCGCACACGGTGGTGAGGAGCTCGCTCTGCTGCCAGGACTAGGACAACGCAGCAGAAGCAGCAGCAGCAGCAGCGATGTCTGCAGAGGCAGCAACAGCTTTGTCCGTTTGCTTTGGCGAGAAGAGGAGCAGCAGCAGCAGGAGGAGCAGAAACAAAGAGCAGAAGCACCACCCCCATTCGGAGCGCCTGTCGTACATCCTGTCCTGTGGCAGGCAGGCCCGGCACCTGCTGCATTCCCGAACAAAGGCCATTTATTTAGAATGGTAAGCGCAAAACGGAAGCGCCAAGAAAATAGACTACAACACGCTACGGCCGTACAGGAGGGGGGTGAATTGGTTGCTGGGTTGCTGGGTAGCGGGGTAGCTGGGTTCCTGGTTGCCACAACAACTGACATGAGTCACAACAAGAGGAAACATTTGCTGGAAAATTCACAGCATTTCACAAGTAAACCCCGATCCGATCCGATAAGCAATTTATTTTAAAATCCAGCTCGAAAATGCAATTGAAATATCTGCGAACGTTGCTGGAGGGTCAGGTAAGCCACATTTATGGGGGAAAACCCAAACACATTCCCACACTTGTTGTCCCACAGGAGCAGATCCAACGCATTGCTGGCCTGGCCTGGTCGCCCAACCAACAGAAGCTGGCCATCGCGACCGCCGATCGACATATCCTGCTCTACGATGATGCCGGAGAGCGACGCGACAAGTTCAGCACGAAGCCCGCCAATCCGGCAAATGGCAAGAACTCCTATGTGATCCGTGGCCTGGCCTTCAGTCCCGATTCCACCCGTCTGGCCGTGGGACAGAGCGACTGCATCGTTTACGTGTACAAGCTGGGAGAGTCCTGGAACGATAAGAAGGTTATCTGCAATAAGTTCCCGCAGGCCAGTGCCGTCACGTCCCTCCTTTGGCTCTCCTCTGGCGCCATCATAGCAGGTGAGGATTACCTTGAACCTCTGCATGGAACCCATCGTTAATCAACCATTTATCATACGATAGGCCTCGAAGATGGAAAGATTCGTGCCCTGCACAGTAAGAGCAACAAATCGCAGAGTCTGTACGGTGGCGACAGCATCTGCATCTCTCTGGCGGCCAACACCAAGGGCACCGGCTTTCTTAGCGGCCACAACGATGGCACCATCATCCGCTACTTTCTGACGGACGAGGCCAATGAGCCTCTGGGAAGGGTGGTCCAGCATCCGGTACCGCCGTTCGCTCTGGCCTGGCCGCAGGGCGGCTTCTGTGTCGGTGGCTGCGACCAGCGGATTGTTTTCTACGACACGATGGTAAGAGTCATCTGTACATACCATTATATCATATCATAATATATTCTCCACTTTCAGGGTCGCCAGCTCCGAACATTTGACTACTCCCGAACCGAGGGAGAACGCGAGTTTACGGTGGCCGCCTGCAGTCCCAACGGGCAGGCGGTGGCCTTCGGCAGCTACGATCGCATACGCATCTATGCCTGGAGTCCACGCCAGGGAGCCTGGAGCGAGAGTGCCAGCAAGGAGGTCTCCTGCCTGTACACGCTGAGCGCCCTGCTCTGGCGTCGGGACGGTGCCCGTCTCGCTCTCGGCTCCGTCAGCGGAGCTGTCCTGCTGTTCGAGTCCGTGCTGAAGCGCACCATCTGGCAGGACAAGTTTGAGCTGATCTTTGTGGCGCCCAGCCAGCTGCTGGTGCGATCGCTGGCCGAGCCCACGCAGCAGCTGACCATCGAGTCGCAGCTCGGGCTGGAGATCGACGATGTGCGGATCATGGGCAAGGACAACTACCTGGTCGCCCGCACTGAAGAGTCCCTGATCCTCTGCGATCTGACGCGCAACCTGGCCAGCGAAGTGCCCTGGACAGCCTCCGGTCACCACGAGCGCTTCTACTTCGAGAACCCCAATGTCTGTCTCGTGTTCAATGTGGGGGAACTGAGTCTCGTGGAGTACGGCGACAATTGCATCCTGGGCTCCGTGCGCACGGAGTTTGTCAATCCACATGTGATCTCCGTGCGCCTCAATGAGCGCGGCAATGCCAGGGATAACAAGAAGCTGGCCTTCCTCCTCGACGCCAAGACCATTTGCGTGGTGGACCTGGTGAGTCGCCTTACCAGCGGCCAGATCAACCACGAGACGAAAATCGATTGGCTGGAGCTCAGCGAGACGGCCCACAAGCTTCTGTTTCGCGACAAGAAGCTGCGTCTCGTGCTAGTGGACAACTACACGGGCAAGAAGCAGACCCTCCTCAGCAACATCTCCTTTGTCCAGTGGGTGCCCCAGAGCGACGTGGTGGTGGCTCAGAGCCACACCAACCTGGCCATTTGGTACAACATCGATCTGCCGGAGCACGTGACCATGCAGACCATCCGTGGCGAGGCCATCGAAGTGGTGCGCGAGAATGTGAGTATCCTTTTCATTCGATTCACACTTTCTTATGTATTCCCGGATTTTATGTTTTCTCCCAAAGGGTCGCACTGTGGTGCGGTCGCAGGATGGCCCCAGCGAGCACAGCTACCAGTTGGACGAGGGACTTGTGGAGTTCGGCACCGCCGTCAATGACAGCGACTTTGGACGAGCCGTTCACTTTCTGGAGTCTCTTGGGACAAGCCGGCGGCCAAGGCCATGTGGCACAACCTGGCGATAATCTCCCTGGAAGACGGCAATCTGCGAGTGGCCCAGCGCTGCTATGCCGCTCTAGGAAACGTGTCCAAGGCATTCTACCTGGCCGAGATGATCCAGCAGGCGGACGCTTTCGAGGCGGCCACGGATTCGCCGGGGATCCTCTGTCCCGAGGTGCGGGCCAAGTTGGCTCTCTTGGGATCCGATCTGCGCACCGCAGAACGCATATATCTGGAGCAGGGCGACATCGAGGCGGCCCTGAGGATGTACCAGCAGCTACGGATGTGGGACGAGGCAGTGGCCCTGGCCGAGAGGCGGGGATATGCGCGATTGTCGGAGCTGAAGCAGCAGCACATGGACTTTCTGCTAAGCAGCGAGCAGCCGGAGAAGGCCGGCCAAGTGCTCGAGGATCAGGGCGAGCTGCAGCAGGCCATGGGACTGTTCCTCAAGGCGAATAAGCCGGCCAAAGCTGCTCGATTGGCGCTGAAGACACCACAGCTACTGCAGGACGAGCAGCTGATGCTACAGGTGACCGAGGGCCTGGTGCACTGTGAGCTCTACGAACTGGCCGGCGACATTGCCCATCGCCTGTCCCGGCCAGAGGCTGCTTTGGCTCTCTACCGGAAGGGAGGGGCGTATGCCAGGGCCCTGGAACTCGCACGCGTCGTGGAGCCGCAGGAAGTGACGGCCCTGGAGGAGGAGTGGGGCGACTGGCTGGTGGGCCGCAAGCAGCTGGACGCCTCCATCAACCACTACATCGAAGCGGGCGCCACGCAGAAAGCCCTGGAGGCGGCGGTGGGCGCCAAGCAATGGCGAAAGGCTGTTCAGATAGCCAAGGTCCTGGACGAGCCGGAGCTAATACAGCGCTATGCCTTAGATCTATCAAAGCACCTGGCTTTTGCCGGGGACTTGGACGGAGCCGAGGACATGCTAGTGAGAGCCAACCTGCACAAGGATGCCATCGAGTTGCTGAACCGCCACGGAAAGTGGGAGCGGGCGTACGTGATCGGGGAGAAGTACCTGAAACCGGAGCATTTGCGCGAGCTGTTCGTCCAGATGGCAGGCACCCTGGAGGAGCAGGGCAAATACCGGGATGCGGAGAAGGTTCTTATCGCTGTCAATGAGCCCGATCTGGCCATCGCCATGTACAAGCGCCGGGAGCTGTACGACTCGATGATCCGGCTTGTCGAACGCTACCACAAGGATCTGCTGGACAGCACACACCTGCATTTGGCGCGGCAGCTGGAATCGCGCGGCAAGCTGAAGAATGCTGAGGTGCACTTCATCGCCTCGGGCGACTGGAAGTCGGCCGTACACATGTACTGCTCCTCGGGCAGGTGGGAGGATGGCTATCGCGTGGCCAAGCAGAAGGGGACGGATGGGGCCAGCCAGCAGGTTGCCTACATGTGGGCCAAGTCCATGCCCCTGGAGAGCGCAGTGCGACTGCTGAGCAAACTGGGACTGCTGGACACCGCCGTGGGATTCGCCTGCGACTCGGGCCAATTCGAGTTCGCCATGGAGCTGTGCCGCTTTGCTGGCAAACCTACGGACGAGGTGCACCTGAAGATCGCCATGTCCCTCGAGGATGAGGGAAAGTTCGAGGAGGCCGAAGTGGAGTTCCTCAAGGCCCACAAGCCCAAGGAGGCGATCCTCATGTATCAGCACGCCGGCGACTGGCGAGCAGCTCTCAACGTGGCCGAACAGCATCTGCCGGATGTCGTCGGCGAAGTGCTAATCGGCCAGGCGGCGGCCGCTCTAGAGACCCGCAACTACAAGGAGTACGAGGCTCTGTTGCTGCGTGCCCAGCGGCCGGACCTCATCGTGGAGCACTATAAGCAGGAGTCCTTGTACGATGATGCACTGCGGATAGCCGAGGAGCACTACCCCTCGGCCCTCAATGACTTGAGGCGCCTGCAGGCGCAGCTGCAAAGGGGACTGGCCCAGACAGGAGAGGAATCCGTCACCGATTCCCGTGCCTATCTGCAGAGAGCGGCGGAATTCGCCAAGCGGGAACAATTTCGCAAAGCCGCCGAGTGCCTTATGCAAATAGATGCCTCCAATGCCGAAGATGCGGCCACGCTAGAGCGGGCGCTCCTGCGAGCCGCCGAGATCTGCAACCAGTTTCTGGAGGGTCAGGATGCCCAGGAACTGGCAACGGCCTTGGGGCCACGGCTGCTAGCCATCAAGCAGATTGGCCCTGCGGCGCAGCTCTATCTGGCCGCGGACATGCCCAAACAGGCGGTGGATGTCTTTATCAAAACAGAGCAGTGGAGCAAGGCGCGGCGACTGGCCAAGGAAATTGATGCCGATCTCCAGCTGCTCGCTTACGTGGAGCAGCAGCAGAAGTCGTGCCTCAAGCACGAGGGAAATATCGAGCAGCTGGCCGACATTGACATCATCTCGGCCCTGGATCTACTGGCGGAACAGGGCCAGTGGCAGCGCTGCCTGGAGAAGGCCAAGCAGCTGAATCCCTCGGTGCTGCAGAAGTACGTGGCTGTGTACGCGGCCCAGCTCATCCGCGAGGGCAACTGCAGCAACGCCTTAGGTCTGTATCTTAGCTATGGGGCGCCTCCCATCGAGGCGCACTTCAACATCTACACGAGGATCGCCCTTGATTGTCTGGCCCTGAGGGAGGAGCAGGCCGAGGGTGGTTCCCTGTGGCGACAGTTGCGAGACTTTCTCCAGCGCCTGCTACAATCGCTGAGGGCCTCTCAGGAGCAGGCCCAGACCCAGTTTACGGCCAGCGTGAACCAGTTCCTTCTGATTGCACACTACTATGCCACCAGGGCCGCCTGCAAGGAGGTGCAGGCGCTCCAACCAGTGGCGCTGCGGCTGTCTTTGGCACTGCTGCGGCACACGGATATCCTGCCGGTGGATAAGGGTTTCTACGAAGCTGGCATGGATCTGCGGCAGGCTGGAAGGGAGGCAGAGGCTTTCGTCATGCTCAACCACTATCTGGACGTGTGCGAGGCCATTGAGGAGGGCTCTGGTAACTTGGTGGATCACTCCGATTTGACCAGCACTGATTTCCCCAGCTCCGTGCCCTTGCCCGAGGACATTCACCTGAAGAACGAGCCCAGCCTACATGAGGAGGTGCGCGAATGGGTCCTGGCCGTCAGCATGGACCAGCAGGTGGATCAGCAGCTGCCCACAGACGATCGTGGCTTGTATGAGTCCAGCCTGGGCCCGAACGATGTGGCCTGCCTACTGAGCGGATTCCCAGTGCGTGGCCGTCAGCCTGTGACCTTTCAGTCATCGAGCAATCAGGTTAATCGCGACGTCTGGAGCAAGTTCTCGGTGGCCGTAAAAATGTCGCCGGGCAGTGGCATAGCCGACATCATTGGCTTCACGGAGAAGTGGCAGGGAGCCGCCAACTACGTGATGCACTAATGCCACGGGAACCCACTGGAAAGATTGGTGGAATTTTTGGCAAGTTACTCGTAATTAAATTCTGTATTCAACCGTCAATATTATATGTGGATTATAATAATCTGGGCAATAATCTTGGGGGCGTGCTGGAGTGGGATTCGGTTCGGGGACAACTACGACGATTATATGCAAATACATGGAGCTGTGTGTGTTCTTGTGTACAATTTAAGATTTTAAGATTTCTTTAAGTAGTTGCTGGTTAAGTGACTCGGACTCCACGGTAGTCGATCGATCAATCATTCGATCAATGCAGAGCGTTGAAGAGATCGCCGGCGGAGGGCAGGGGTGCCAGTCCGCCCGTGACATCTGGCAGCTGCGTCAGATCCGGCAAATTGGAGAGGTGATCGTGTATCTCCTTCTGCAGGCCCAACATCTTGGCCAGCTTCTTCTTGTGTTCCTGCAAATAGAGAAACGGAGCATTAGGCGACGACGCTTGACATTTGCTGTTTGCAACTAAACAACACTACATATTGATGATGGGATTTAATTTGAATTTTGTTTAATGCGAAGCAAACGATATATAATTTGTACAGAATCGAAAGGATAACCCAAAAAAAAAGGAACAAGGGTACGGCCATTGACTAGAGGTTTATGTGTAGCATGCTGGCAGGATAATCTGGAGGTACTGGTAGCAATATGACTTGCTCGGCGCACACGATCCTATTCGACAAGTCAGTAAAATGTCGAACGTGAACAGTTTATCGTATTTTAAGTGTTTCTTTGCTGTAATAACCTCCTATATTGCCACCAAGTTCCGCCCCTTTATAAAACCCCCAATTGAGGAAACGTACATCTAGTCGTGTCTCGGCCTGGGCCAGCAGCTCCTTCTGTTCCGCCTGAAAGTCCCGCAGCATCGCGGCCAATTTGGTGCGCTCCTCCATCTCGCCGACAGCCGAGCATTGTAATCGTTGAGCAAATCCACGGCCTCATTGACCTACAAAAAAAAGACACGTTTAGGTTTCCTCCGAGTACTCGTATATTGTATTCCATAAGACGCACTTGAGTGGCCAAGGCCTTCGCCTTGTCCTTATCCTCCAGCTTGCTGATGCAACTGATCTCTGAAATCTCCTGCGGAAGCTTCGCAATGCGTTCCCGTACCTCGGCATCGCTAGAGGCCGAGTTCTCTATGCTCGTGAGAGCCTTGATCAGCTCCTCTGGCTCGGCGGCTCACCCAGTGGTAGGTAGGGAGGAGTGTGCCCGTTTTCCGGCTCTGCAGCTGGTTCTTCTGCTGGGGCTGGAGCGCTGCTGCTCTGGTGATGGTGTCGGGGTTTTTTCGACTTTGAGTGGCGCTCCTCATGCTTACGCTTCTCTCTGCGCTCTGGCTTTCTGGCCTGCTGCCGCTGCTACCGCCGTTGCCGCCGCCGCCAGCACTACTGCTGTGATCTTTATCTCGCTCCCCTGCTTCAACGTCGTTCGGTTTGCTGCCATTTTGCTGCTTCCCGACTCTCGGTGCAGGCGGGCACGATACTCGCTTATTGCCTTGGCATCGTAGACACCGCGCTCCAGCCAAATGTTGAGGATGCGTCCCAGACTTCCCAGGAGCTTGTCGGAGCTGCACTTCTCTCCGATGTGGGCAAAACCTTTCCCAAGACATTGCTGTACTCCCTACCGTACTCGGGACCCTTCTTTTTGCTGTTCTGGATGACATCGTTAGCCAGGTACATGAAGGTCAGCTTCTTCGGTTCCGGCACTGAAATGGGACAATGATATAAGAATGTTCTGCATGTGTGGGAATGGGATTCTACTCACCACTCTCCAGCTCCCGCTGCCAGGTCTTCACAATAGTTGCACTATGCTTACGATGGTGAATCAGCCACAAGGACAGGGTCTGGATACTGAAACAGAAGAGGATATCAGAATTTGCTATACACAATTATTGCGATTATTATTTTCAATGGTGCACCTCTGCTGGCTGCTGTTGAGCTCCGCCAGTTTCTTTATTAGCGCGGTCTCTGTAAAGGCCGACATTGCAGCGGCGACTTCTGTCCAATCTGCAAACTCTTAAATATCTATAAAAGGGTTTCCTCGAAATGGGAAGAGAAAAACACGCACGTCGCACGAAAACAAAAATAATTCTCACAAAATTGACATTCTAGCTGTGGATTTATCGATCAAATATACGGTCCGACCGTCAAAATATACCGAAATATACCGTCATATTTTCAAAATATACCGATGACAGCCCACTTAACCCTCTCTGTTTAAACATGTGAACAACTTCTGTTCATCCCCGGAAAATAATACTGCTTGTAAATTCTTTATGTAAATACATCCTATCCGCCTTTTTAACTTGCGAAAGAAAAGCGACAGAACGAAAAACCAGGTGAAAGATACGACTGAACTGCGGTAGAATTCTTTAATTCAAATAGCCACTGGTCGACAATGGGTTAATCAGTCGCTGTGCATGTTCGGAAATCATATTCGTGAATTTTTTATATTCGGTCTAATGTTACCAGCTAACAAGAACCCTCAGCGTTAAAACATATAATATAATCCAATTGATTAACCGATTTCATACAAGACTAGACTTTAAGTATTCATTTTTATTAGATTGTTTACAAAATAAGGTTTAAACAAAGAAGGTCGACAAAAATGTTCCTTTTTACATGGTAACTACTCAGTTGCTACGTATCAACAATATAAGTACATATGTATTTATGGAGTAAGGGTCACCCTATTTCCGATGTTAAGATTCTGTTCTTCAAGCTGCTCTGAAAGGACATTTTCTCTTAATGGCATATTTTTGACCTATTTATGGATTAAATTAGATTCCTGTTTATACTTCTCGATCCCGATACATATTTTCAGTATCTACACAAATACCATAACCGTCCAAATTCCGTTGATATAGGAAAACAGCCAACACCAACTGTGGCGACTGCGCTGTCGTCTGATAAATTTCTTTCTACGCAGCAGCAACACACGCATACAGCGACAACCGATATATCTCTCTCACTCTTGCACTCTGCACTCATTTTCAAAAATGGCGAGCCTGTCCATTACTATATAAAGGCGAGCGAAGCCAAAGCCTGGCGACTTTATTTCTACATATATTTTGAACTGATAACATGTACTTTACTGAATATTATATGTATTATTATTTATACCGAAAGCTTTCCCTTCTGTCTCACAGCATGTATACTTCGGTTCCGAGTCCCGAGACCAAAGTAGACGTTTAAGCCGCCGCCCCGCCGTCGTTTTTTTCCTTATAGTATTGCAGTGTTGACCTTTATTAACTCACTTACTTAATGTTCTTGCCACATGCTTCCTCGACATGGGTTCATATTTAAGGACAGTTCTAGATCAGTAGGTTTCCCAGACATTTATAAAATGTCCCTTTACACTTAAATACGTCTTTTCACAATGAAAGTTTAAAATGAGTGCATCACTCGCTTTCCATTAAATAAGTGCTCCAGAGCCCGTAGAAATTCGGGCACTTCCTTAGTGCGTATACGCCGCTTCACATCCGACGGCGCAAGCTGTCGGTTCCCCTTTGCTTGGCTGGCTGTAGGTAAAATGGCGGCATTTTTCGTCTTCGCCCTTTTTTCCTTTCTTCGTCAGTTGATTTTCGGCAAGCTCGTGCTTTATGTGGTTTGAGGCAGCAAGTCCAGTAAAAAAAGAATGCAGTGTGAACGAGAAAGTAGTTTGAGACTAGTTTTGATATTTTTAGTTTATTAAATGTTTTATTTTTAATGATAATCTTCACTTCTTTTTCTGCCCCCAGCAGTGTACAAATTTGTTCTGGGTTGCTCATGATTGAGTGAGCTTACGTTCTCCCTCGTTAATAAGCGAAGCGCGCAAACCTTGTTCAAGACAAATTACTGGCCCAACACAGAGTATTACTGCAATACAGCCACACAGCAGATGGAAAAGCAGCTGGAAAGGTGGAAAATTGAACTAAAACACTTGGGTTTTTAGGCCACGGCTCTGAGCCTTTATCCAAATTGAGAGTGTGAGTCAATGTGGGTGGGAGAAGCGAAAATCATCTCGATGGCAGCTCCATGACTCGTTTATACAAGCCGTTATTTATTTACTTACTTACAAAATTCACGCCACGGCAGATCGGACAGCGGAAGCAGTTGGTTTCCTTTAGTTTGGCTGTACATGGGAAAATGGTGGCATTTAATAACCTTTTAAGTTGTCCGTATCACAGCAGTCACAAAATGTAACTTACCTAAAAAAACTCGGTATAAAGTGAAGATAGAAAAGATTAATAATGCATTCTTTATATGTCCAAACTTTATATGTCTAAACTTTAAATATACAGCAAAATTAAAAATAAAGAAAGCAAAAAAAAATTCAAAAATTAGTTTACCCAGCAACAGTCCGGAATTTCCGGATTCTTTTAAATTTTATATTTCGCAGTCCTCAATATATTTTACTGTTTTTGCTGCATATACTGTAGGTTTATTGGAACAGGGCTTAACCGATGAAAAACGAACACGTTTCTGGCACAGGGTTGTATTTGCTCATACTTGCGTTGGCGCGCTTAAAGTGCGCGCGCAGTTCGAATTCGAATCTGCAATGATTAGTTTTATCTGTTTTAGCTATGTCGCAGTAAGAGTGGCAAGCAATTAAGACTTGTTTATATGACGTAAAGTCAACTGCTTATCTGCTTAATTCAATAGGCGAATGTATGGATGCATCATCCATCAGAGCCCATCAATCAACAACCCAAAAACTTTTCACACTGATAAGCCAACGGCTCTCGTCACTCTCCACTCAGCACTCATCGACAGGTGTGTGCTCAGGAGAGGTGTGCAGCTCACTTGGTCGCAGCAGTTCAGGCGTATTGGTCGTGCGGTTCTTATAAAGAGAATACGGGTACGGGTTACGCGTACTAGTACATATCACCCGCAGCGTAGCCACTGGCGTAAGCCTCAACGAGCAACAATCGACCGCTTATCAGCCCTTGCCAAAGAGTAATTTGTGATACCTGTCCGCCTTGTATATTGGCTTGTTCCGAGCGCAGCGCGCTTAAGTGGTGTTAATTTTTCAGTAATTATTATCGTATTTATTGCCGAACGAAAGTGAAGTGCGAACGAATGCGAACCCTCCGCTCCCTCAAGTGCCGTGTGTCCGTCCGTCCGTGCGAAAGGCAATAAACGAATTACAAAGCCATAAACTTGTCTGATCACAGTGGTCGTGTTGCGGTCTTCTCGGCCAACTGCAGCTGATAATGGACATGGAACGTCTGCGTTCTGTCCGCAAGTGTGTGTGTGTGTGCTTGTGAGTGTGATTTACAAATCATTAGCACACAATCAACAACACATTAGACAAATTGCTAAATTAGCTGCTGTTTTTGCAGTAGAAAAAAAGGCAACAGAACTTTGTTTTATTCGGGAGGAGACCCAAATCCCGTGCTGAGACTCAGATAGGCGGAAAGAGAGTGAGCGAGCGATCGATCGATCGAGAGAGGTGGTACTCGTAACTGTAGCTACTCTCTCACCTGTAGACCCTCGATAAGCCCCCAGCCATTTAGTGATTTAATTGTTATTGTTGTTATTGCTTTTATATACCTCTGGCGTGTGGTGTTTAATTTTTTGATCTGATAATACCCATAGATCCGACTGGAATCCGATTGTGGATTGTGGATAGCTGCCGGGGAAAGACGAAAATGCTCAGCCCCAGACGACTACGAAAGCAATCATGAATTCCTACTTTGATTCGGCCATCGAATACAATCGAACGAACACCATTAGCCTGGCGCACTCCAACGAGCAATCGCAGAGTTCCTCCAATGAAAAGAACTGGGAATGGTCGTATCTGGTGGTAGGACATCTGCCTAATCAAACTGCCTAATTCCTGCACTATAGTTACCGACTCCATATCTTTTTAGCGCAAATGCCGCAACCTGGAGCTGGAGGAGTCGTACGACCTATACATGCGTCGCCTGCGGGTGGGCTACCTCTCGCTGTTCATCTTCATCCATCTGCAGGTGACCATCACGCACACCCTGCTGCTGCTGACGACGCCGGACATCACCTTCGTGTACGTGGATATGGCCGCCTACATAGCATCCGGCGTGGTCATCTGGCTAATCCTCTCGATTAACTTCCGCAACGAGCTGGTCAGCAAGCACGGCTGGGTGGTGTACGTCTCCTCCTGGCTGGCCGTTTGCGTAATGGTGCTGATGGACATCGGCCTGAACGTGTACCATGCCACCAACCACAACTTCATCCTGAATCCCATTTACGACGCCTACACACTTTACGCCATCTACATGTTCATGCCGGTGCCGTATCTGCTGCAGCCGTTTGTGCTCGGATCCGCCGTCACCCTGTGCTACATCATCAACTACGTATTCGTGATCACCTCCAAAGAGGACAACCAGATGCATAGCATCCTCAACGAAGCCATCTACCTGAGTTGCGTCAACCTGCTGGGCATCTTCTTCCGCCTCATGCGGGACATTGCGTTGCGCACCACATTCCTCGATCGGCGGCAGTACGTGGAGGAGAATCTCCTCTTGCGCTACGCTCGCGACCAAGAACGGAGCCTACTGCTCAGCATCCTGCCTAACCAGATCGCCGATCGTCTGCAGGAGGATGTCAAGAACCGCATCGAGCGCTCCAAGCAGCAGCACCAACAGCGATCTCACGTAGATACGCAGCGGACTACTGATAGTCAGAACCTTAAGCGATGGCGACAGCCGGATCACGGGTCAGTCAGCGTCCTTCCTTCCCTTCTTGTCAATATGACTACAACTCGTATAATCAATCCTCTCCTCTCTACAGAACCCTCTTCATTGAGCCCCACGAAGATGTCACGGTTCTGTACGCCGATGTGGTCAATTACACGCACCTGACCACCCACTCTGGATGTGAAGAAGCTGGTGGAGGCGCTGCACGATCTCTTCGTGCGCTTCGACAATTGCCAGCGAGGAGTACAATGTGCTGAGAATTAAGTTCCTGGGGGATTGCTACTACTGCGTGGCGGGGCTGGTCAGTCCCAATGCGGATCATGCCAAGTGCTGTGTGGACTTGGGCCTGCGCATGATCAAGGATATTCGCGATGTTAGGTGCGTCCAACCGCTGTACTATTGTCTCCCAACGTTTTGCTACTGACTCTCCCCTACATGCAGAGAGAAGCGGCACCTCAACATCGACATGCGCATCGGTGTGCACTCTGGCGATGTGCTGTCCGGGGTGATTGGAGCTGCGAAGTGGCAGTTCGACATCTGGTCCAAGGATGTGGACATTGCCAACAGATTGGAGGCTACTGGGGCCCACGGGTCGTGTGCATGTCAGCCAGAAGACGCTTTCTCTGCTGGACGGCGAGTATTTCTTTCGAGGACGGAACGGAGAAGGCTCGCGGAGGATCCCGTACTGCAGAAGCATGGCATTCGCACCTTCCTGATCAAGTCACTGCGCGTGAGTACGAGTTTAGGGTTTTGGGGATACTGCGATCCCACACGCCACACTTACATCGAATCGAAAGTTGTAGGCCCCCATGCACGATCCGAGACGCGTGCAGCGCGAGCGACAGGCCAAGAAGCTGAGCGAGGCCAACAAGTCGAACTTCATGCACAATTCCACCCTGCACCAGTACAACCAGGTGCGCAACCAGGCCAAGCTGGAGATGTGCCGCGAGCTGGACAAGATGGCCCATCGGTCGGATAAAGTAATGTTCTCACCCTCACGCAGTGCTTCAACTAGCCCTCAATCCAGCATTATTGGTCTCTCGTCTAGGCCTCACCAAGGTGTTCCGGCGCAGCACTCGTCTCACCCAGGACGAGATCGAGGAGGAGACCTTCCCGCCGCAACATCAGCTCGTTCTGTCTGTTCTTTCGCATCCGCACTGGGAGATGCAGTACATGCGGGAGCCGGATGTCATGCTCAAGTACAGCATTGCACTAGCCTGGGTGATTTACATTGGACTCCTTACCATCCAACTGTTGAGCAAGGAGTGAGCCTATACTCTTATACACTCTTTCCAGTATTGCCAGGGTAATCAATAGTCCTATTTCAGTGCGAGATACCACTACTGGTACATCGATGGCACCACCATTATCCTGCTCACCATGCTGCTGATCGTCCTCCTGGTACAAGAAGCTCTGGATAATGTACATGTCCGATGCGGAGGTGTCGTCCCCACGAGTCGCCTCAGCGGCTGCCTCCTTTCAACATGTCGGATGTGATGCAGCGCAACGTGGTCCTCCGCATCGTCATCTACTTTCTCATCATCTCCTCCTACTGCGCTGTGGCCGCATGCAAGTGCTGGGCTGCAGCAACGACGAGGACTACGAGGATAGCGAACCCACCATAGAAGATCGCATTCTCTGCTTCCATCCCTGGGTGAGTCTTGAGCCAATCGCTCAGGAATTCTTGTGTTACATTTTTTTCCCTCTCTGTCGCAGATCCTCACCAACTGCATGACTCTGGTCATTGGCATGTCCTTCCTCTTTACACGGATACCATTCATCATCAAGGCCTGCTTCTCCACCATCATCACGATAGCTTATGCAGCTCTGGTGATATTCGAATTTAACCACATCTACGCCAACAGCCCGTCCACCAATGTCAACTTCAACGCCAAGTACTCACACATTCTCCTGATGATCATCACACTGGGCATTTTCCACTTGATGGAGCGGCAGACGGAGTTCATCGCCAAGGTGGACTACAAGTGAGTTTGAGGATGGATGAGTCCCGTCTCAGTACTTTGACCTACCAAAACTTCTTCCTGTCCCCTTCAGCTGGAAGCGACAACTGATGAAGAAGCAGGAGGATGCCCTGATCACCAACGACACCATCAAGGTGCTGCTAACCAACATATTGCCCTCGCACGTGGGTGAGTCCTTCACGGAGGAGTAAACCTTAGAAACTTGCATTGATCTTAGGGCTTTCATTCCAGCTGACTTTTATCTGTCGACGCAGCTCCAGAACGAGCTCTACTACGAAGAGTACGACAACGTGGCCGTGATGTTTGCCTCCATCAAGAACTTTGACACGGACAAAATAGGACTACGGGTACTGAACGAGATCATCTGCGACTTTGATGATGTGGTAGGTCGCTTGGCCATCATACTGATTCATTACTCCACTAACTCTAAGTACACGATCCTTCCTTTAGCTGAACAAATATGCGCAGAGCCTGCGCGTGGAGAAGATCAAGGTGGCCAACTGGACTTACATGGCTGCCTGCGGCCTGGATGTGTCCCGCTCCGAGCAGGTTAATGCCCCCCAGATAAGGTTCCGCAACGTCTCGCTGATGCCAAACGGTCGTCGAAGTCGCTACGACGGGGCGCGCAACTCTGACTCCGACGGAATCCACCGCGTCCCCTACGGCAATGGTAGCAACATTGCCCTGGACCTTGACCTGGAGCGGGGGCAGTACGAGGGCAATGTGATAGCTAGTCCCCCGCGCACTAGCAGTGCTGGGCAGCTAGCCGGCAACAGTTGCAATGAAGTTGTCCTGGTTATGGCACGGTTCGCCCTGGATCTGATGCGGGCCATGCGCCGCTTCAATGCCGAGAACATGCAGACAGAGTACGAGGGCAGCACCGACTACGGCATGCTGAGGATCGGCATCTCACACGGCCGGGCCATGGCCGGGGTGGTGGGAATATCGAAGCCACACTACGACATCTGGGGCAACCCGGTCAACATGGCCTCGCGCATGGACTCCACGGGCGTGCCTGGCCAGATCCAGGTCACCGAAAACACTGCCATCAAGCTGCGAGAGTTCAACATACAGTGCAACTATCGGGGCATGACCTTCGTCAAGGGGCGTGGCAACATTCCCACCTACATCATAGGCACCGACAGCGAATACGAGTTCCTGCCCCATCACAAGCCCCAACAAAAAGAAGACTAGCTGAATTTAATAAATATTCGATTTTAAGCATCCATGTATATAAAAACTTACATAATAATACCCAAAAGAAAAACTAAATAAACTTTATGGCCGTGGTCCGAAGAGACTTACTCTAGTTCTTTTTTCGCTGTCTTTTTCCTCGAAAGCATTCGGTTTTGTTCAGCCTAAAAGTATGCCCTCATATTTTAAGACGGCGATCTGGCGTGCCATGCCCTTTTTGTTATCGAAATATATACCTACATATATAATTCTAAAACAGAGCTAATTTACTCATTTCATTATAACAATCGAAATGGATCCTCTAAAACCGAGTTTTAATGAGGATGTGGGAGACAGCCGCTGGCTGAGCAACGTTCGGACCTAGAATGGGTGCACTTAAAGGTAAAATTCACTGAGGAAATGGGTGCGAAATGGGCATGGGGTCAATCTATCTACTCGTAAATTGCAGGCGAAGAGCCGAGCGCTGCAAATGGAAGGCTGCGTGTGGCATTATATGAGGCGTTTGGCCGCCAGCAATGCGGCTCATCTAATAGTGCTCATAGAATTTCTGATGGCGGTTCACATTATACTGTTGATGACCGTGGTCACGGTAGGACACCATTGGCCCTCTGCACTGGATCTGAAATGAAAAGATTCTATGATTTCAGAAAGTACTTCTTTACGCATTGATTCCCTACGTGTTGGTAATGCTTCTGACGCCACTGGTCCTATTGGTTTGCCTGAAGGATGGTCTCAACGAAACTACTACGTCTACAACATGATAGCCAGCTGGGTGATGGCTTTTTTGCTAACAATTATGGGTACGAAACTGATTCAGTTCTTGGTTAGATTCATGGTTTGTCTTCCACTCAGACTCATTTGTGCCAATTTTTCATGGAAGCCACAATCCGCTGGTGGCCTGCCTACGATCAACATTGTCCTGGTTTCTGTTTACTTTTATCTGCCGGTAGCATTCTTAGAGAAAGGCAGGCCCTATATCCTGGGGCTGACCGTTTCCTGGTGTACTCTTTTTGCTCGTACAGGAGGTTGGGCGTGTTCAGTTCTACCCTCGTCTGCTATGCGATTTATCTCCTTAACCTAAATCTCGTCATGTCGTTCTTTTGCACGATGCGGATATTCCATGTACGACGCATCGTTCTCGGTCGCCATCAGCTGATCTACGAAGGCAATGTGCTCAAGGTGGGTTTCGAAGAACGAGAAAACCCTACTGGAGTCCATTATGCCAGCCAGGGTGGCCCATGCAGTGCAGGACGACATTCGCATGCGGATTGCGGATGAACGGCTGGGTGAAGAGATCCGATATTACGGTACGCTAAGCACTCCCTTCCCTGCCTTCCTGATGATCCGCCTGCCAGCAACTCGTCGTGGAACCCTATCCGATTGTGTCCATACTGGTAGCCGACATGGTGCACTACACGGACCTGACCAGCACCTTGGACGTACAGAGTCTGGTCGAGATCCTACCACGAGCTGTTCGTCAAATACGATCTGGCCGCCAAGCGGAACAACGCGCTGCGGTTGAAGTTCCTCGGGGATAATTACATTTGTGTCTCTGGCATTCCAGAATACAACCGCGATCACGCCAGCTGCTGCGTGGACCAGGCCCTCGACATGATCAGCATCATTCAGGAGGTCCGCGAGCAACGGAAGCTGGACATCGACATGCGCATCGGCGTGCACTCGGGAGAGGTGTTCGCTGGTTTCATTGGCCACATCAAGTTGCATTACGAAATCTGGTCAAGGGACGTGGAAATCACCAACCGCCTGGAAATGTGGGGTGTCCCGGGCAAGGTGCACATATCCATCGCACTCTCAGCCTTCTGAACAACGAATATGTCTACGAGGATGGCTCGGATAACGCCAAGAAGGACCCAATACTGCAGAAGGCAGAGGTCACCACGTATTTGGTCAGTGGTCGAAAGTCCGATTGATGTTGCCCGACGATCCGGCGCAGGATATAACTGGTACCACCTCGTTCCGCACGAGCTTTAGCAATATCTACGAAGAGGTTGAGACGATGACCCAGAAAACCATGGTAAACGAGATGCAGCACATGCCGGTCGGACAGTAAGCAGGCTCTTCTTTCACAACTTATCCCTTTCCTTTTTGTATTAAAGATACCCCCCGTAGACGCATCCTCGTCTGGCGAGCCCCGAAAATCCAGGGAGAGGACCTCTTCGAGGATCAACTGTTCGATTACCAAGATCTCCTTTTGTTTGCTGGACTTTCACGACGTGAGGAGGGAATGGGCCTTCAGGAAAATGCCGGACCTGCTTATAAAGTACAATCTGGTCCTTGCGCTTGTCGCTGCAATGGTGATCACCGTCATGAATACTGCAGTGGCTTTGTATGCAGAATTAGCTGAGAGATCTGATTCGATCACCATATAATCATCCACATTTGCAGCTCCATGGCCTTCTATGCGAGGCTTGTGATGCTTCTTGTTCTTGTTCTGATCTGCCTGGCCGCCTGCTTTAAGAAGTTGTGGATCCAGCACCACCTCCTGACGCCCACGACGCCAACCCTCCTTCTTCCTGACCCGTTGGCTCATCCGGATGTCGGAGCATATCGAACAGCAGTCGAAATTTGTCGGCATACCACTCTCCATATTCGTCATTCTTCTTGTCTACCTATCTCCATGGCCGGGGTGGTACGCATTGGCATCCTCCTCCACTCGCATTGACTTTAAAGATGGTCAAACCTAATGTCTCCCTCCTTTTCACAGCTATTGTGCAACAGGGTCGAGTTTGAGTTTGAATTAATCGAGTCAAATTTGGCCAACAAGGATCCTCAGATGATGTGCTTCCTTCCCTGGGTACTTACCCATTCTGTGATAATTGTGCTCAGCCTGCTGTTCTTCTTCGGTGCCATGGCGCTGGACATCAAGATTGGCCTGGGTCTGCTCATCGTCGGCTGCCACCTGTTCACCATCCACGCTCACTACGGATTCGCTTTCGAGCGATCGGACACCATAAATATGAACCTGAAGCCGGATTGGGCCCACAGCTGGTATCTGATTGCCTTCTTTATAGCCCTCTCGATCAAGCAGCGACACTCTAAGCTACATCTACAGGGCAATCTTCTTGTAAGCATCCACATCCACGTGTATTCACTATCCAAAATACCTTCCTTGCAGCATCCGAGAGCGCTACGAGGAGAAGCGAAAGCAGACAGAGAACGCAACAAAGTCCATGAAGATCATTATGGTAAACATGTTGCCCTCGCATGTGGCCGAAATCTTCCTTGAGCTACGGCGTATCGACCAGCTTTATTACCAAACTTCACGAATGTCGCCGTGAATGTTCGCCTCCATCGAGAACTACGAGGCTGACCGGGCTGGCATACGAATGCTGCACGAGATCATCTGCTACTTTGACGATCTGCTGGTGCACTTTGACAGCAAATATAAGATCGAGAAGATCAAAGTAATGGGCTGGACGTACTTGGCTGCTGTGGTCTGGACGTGGAACATTCCACTGCCAAAAGGAGCATGAATCAGAGGGAATCAGTAGATCAAGTGAGCATATCCATCCGCCTACCAACACAGGCTCTTAAACAGTTTACATTCACAGATAGTGTCATTTCCGAAAACCTTATTGATGGACGGCGTCGTTGTGGCTATGACCGAATTTGCCATCAATCTTTTGAGCATTATGAACCAGATCCAGGTGAAGGATATCTTCTATGAGCTGGATCTGCCGAAAAGCTCGCGGGGTGCTTGAAAATCGGTAAGATCGCACCCCTAATGGAATGAGGCGTTTTTCTTACCTCAGTCTCACATCGCCGTAGGCATCGCTCATGGTCCTGTAATGGCTGGAGTTGTGGGCCTCTCGAGGCCCCACTTTGACATTTGGGGAAGCACCGTTAATATGGCATCCCGCCTGACAAGCACAGGACTACAGGGGGCTATCCATGTATCCGAGGCCACTGCCCAAGTGCTGCGTCGCTCCGACATCAAGTGCGCCTATCATGGGCAACATTTACTCAGGGGCATGGGCAACCATCCCACATATCTGGTGGAACTCGATGACTTTCTGGTGTTTCAGCATAGCAAAGAAGAGAACAGAGATACATCCTCAAATAGCACTGAAAAAACAGTTTTGTTCGATGCATTCTCCGTTACCAACGATGAACCAGAAGGGGATGGAGAGGTGGAGGGTCAGGAGGAGGTGAAGGGTCAGAGAGAGTGGGAGAAGAGGAGAACCAGAGATCCTCATATAGCACAGATGAATTAGTTTCGATGGATTATTTCGATGGTATCAACGATGACACAGAAGAGGAGGAGGAGAAAGAAGAGAAGGAGGAGGAGGAGGAGGAGGAGGAAGAGGAAGGAGAGGAGGAAGACGAGGGATCCTAAGCTTTTCATTTAGTATTAATATATATTTATTAAGAATATATAACACACATAGATAATTCATATAAGCAAATGTTCTATATGAGGTTAAATACGTTAGATTTGAGCACTCGCAGACGTCTTGTCTTTTCACAACTGGTAATCTGTGTATAAGTGTGTGGATAGCTTTCCAATACACATAGTCACATTAAATATATGTATTATATGCAGATACTAGGGGGTAAAACATGCATCTCAACGAAAATAAACAGCATGAATCGTCAATAGAGCACCACATCGTATCAGGTTTCCATTTCGTTTGGGTTTTGTGCACAGTTTCGAGCATAAATATAAGCATAGCAGCTGGTTTGGGGTGTGTACCGGACGAGTAGGAGTGCCTTACTCATTGGCAGAGCCGGAGCTCAGCAGAGCTGTGTCCTCGGGTATGGGCTTGCGCTTGTACGACGGCTCTGTGGCCAGGTAAACCACAAGAGCACCAAACACCACATACAAGACTCCAATTACATTGGCCAGGATACCAGCAGGTGGCAAGGTGGAGTACGGTGGAGAAGTACTGCAGACGGGGGAGAATATATTAGACATTGCCAGACAATCCCATATTAAGGATCCACTCACATTGCAAAGATTGCCTTCTCTGTGAGGCCCATGACGGCACTGGCAATAGCCAGGACGAAGCCAAACAGACCAAAGTAGATGTGCAGCGGCATCATGGCAATCTTGTAGTTCTCTCTTATGCCCGGAGCGAGGAATGCCACGAACCCGGCCACGTACTGCAGCGCGAATATGATCACCGCGGAAAGGCCCAACCAAGAGTGCAGCGAGTACAGGTTGGGTATGGGCGGGCTGTTTAGGTTGTGCGAGTCGAAGACCGTCTTCAGGGCGATGACTGTTAGAACGAAGGCGGCCATATGGATGCCGGCGTGGGTGAGCTTCAGGGTCTTCTTGCGCGTGGTGCGGAAGCCGCGGTACACCAGAATGGCTGTAATGGGAGTGGAGTTTAGTCTGCGCTCTGCACCTCTTCCGCCTGCAGCTCTACTCACAGTTGCCATACAGATATATGAAGCCAATGGTCATGAACAGCGGATGCCAGTTAAACTCCAGCTTGGGATTGGAGCTCCCACCCAGTCCGCCAAAGTGCTGACCTATCCAGGTGCCCACCAGCACGATCATCGTCAGGCCGCACAGCTGCGTCAGTACGTACAGCACCTTGAAGTTGATCAGCGCCGGATCCATGTTGGGTTTGGTGCCGCCTAGAGGGTGAAATAGAGAGAGTGTTTCTTAAAAATAGATTTCAAGAACCCTATTTACCATATGCCTCAGCATTCCAAGCATTCTTTTGCCACGCTTTTATGCGATCATCCAAGCACACGCACGCATTCCATCCATCCCCACTATGCTTCTTAAAGCTTTTTCCATATTCGCATTGAAAAACATTTTTTGGCTTTTCCCTTCTTTTTAACTTTTAAATTATTCGGTTTTACTTTACTTCTGGCCTTTGCTGGGGGGGAAGGGGGTTCTGGAAGTGCTGATAACAACGTTGGTTGATTACAAATCAGCTGCTGTTTTTACGTAATCCATAAACAATGATTATAGCCCACAGGTTGTTTGGAATTGGCGGCATAGCCCCTGTAATATGCCACTTTCCCGACAGCCAGACAGATATTCGATCTGGGGCATCATTCTGATAAATAAATACCCCGAATGGGATCTAGACATTAGAAAAACAAAGATTAATTGAAACCCCGAGTGGTTCTTGCACTTACAATCCCCTATCTGGTTGAATTCTCCTAAAAGACTCACGTAAACATTTACGATGTTTATTCAACAATTGTTTATGCCATCGAAGTCAAAATTTGTGTCTGCCAGTAGCCTTAAAGAAAGTAAACTTTATGTTATCGCAAACGCACGAACATTTTCTGCAAATATTCATATGTTCTTGGGAGATAGCCTCTAGCACACCCTCCCTACAGCGAAACGATATCAAATGATATCGCTTTAAATAGCATCGTGGTTCGAGTATCTTGTATCTTCATAAAACTGGCAAATAAATTAAAAATTCCTCTTGAAATTTGGCAACTGTGCGGATGGATGTGTGTTTAGGAAATACTTCTATCTGCATACATACATATGTGCCTATGTATTCGAATGTACATATGTATTAGAGAGAGAGAGAGAGAGAGAGACAGAGAGAGAGTGCTCAATGGAGTGCTCGCCAGGAGAGCAACAAGAAGCAACAAAAAGCCGCATGGCATTTTAGTTATTTATGTCTCTATGCAGCATAGAATATCCTTCCGTAAAAGATAGGAGGAGAGGAGCAGCAGTAGAGAATAATCGGGTTTATTAGTTATGGCCCAAGCCGTAAGTCTTTTGGTAATAGCTTCCTTCTGGCACACACTTCGTATGAGTAATGTTCAAAATAAACTCGCAGGAAAACTGACAAACCGAAATGAAAAGCGGAACAAAGCCACAGAATGTTGCAATACAAAATTGGAATCACTTAAGCTCTAATCAATTTTAAATCGAGGGAATAGTTATGTACAAACGATAAATCTGATCAATTTGGAATTTAAATTTGGCGAAATCTAATCCATATAATTCAATTCCCTCACTCCCTCCCCACCAACCACCCGCTCTGCGTTTCCCGCACGATTAACCTGCTCCATTCTATTCTAATCTGTTTTTGCATTGATTCCACATGCCACATGCCACAGGCAGAGCACAGTCGAGCTGGGCTCCCAATGGATTCGACACAAATACCTACAGCAAATCCCCAAAAGACCACAAACACAAAACAAACGACAGGAGCAAAAAAAATACTCACTGCCGCTACTGCTGCTGGGTTCTATTTTTTCGAACATTTAAATTTGCATCGCCGCTTGGCGTTTTGCAGTCCAAATAAATTGACATTGCGAGAAGGCAAACAAAAATCGACGGCAATGCACGAAATGTTGCAACATGCAAGGCAAATGTCACCCCCACCCACCTCCACACCCCCCCACTCTTCCTTCTCCGCCCAACTATCCTTCCAGTATTCCTGGCCAGGCGGAAGTGTCTGAATGATGGATGCTCGGCATTCTGTGGCCGGACTAAACAGAAAACAGAAAAATGCACAAAAACTAAAATGTTGAACGATTTGCGAGGTATTTAAAGTGCGCTCCAAATTTCTGGCTCTGGCTCTGGCTATGGCTATGGCTTTGGCCAGAGCGCCACTTGAGCTGTTTTTAATGAAGTCCCGGCTTCCAGTCCCCAGTCCCCAGGGCCAGTGCCCAGTCCGTGGAGCGACCCTTGGAAGATGAATCGTTGGGTCAGGCTGGGTGCTGGCTGGCCTCGAATGAATCAAACGATGATCACTTTTCCTCCACCTACCACCAGCGCCCCCTACACCCCACACTCTTGCACGTTCCATTCGATTGTGCCGTCTGGGTGTAGGGGGGGTCGGGGTTGGGGGTCAGCAATTAAAAACGCATAATTCATGGCCCAATGAATTTTTCAAAGCCGATGCCCCAAAAAAGGTGTGCTCTGCATATAATTAAATTTGCTAACCCAAAAGTAATTGCTGGTGGATGTGGATGATCCTGATGAAGTATACAGGCAAGGCCACAGCTGACAACTCCCTTTAATTATCCCCGCACACTCTTACACACACACAAACACATGCATATGTGGGAAAGGGGAAACACGATATGGTTGTTAGGCGAGTTGGTTTGGGCAGTGGGAGAGGGTGGGTATGGGTATAGGGAGGATAAATTGAATGTAAGCAGAGCGAGAGATTGTACAAAAACCGAACCAAGGTGAACATCAGAGAGTGAGAGAGAGAGAGGAGCCGGACAGGCGACAATGACACATGATTATGTTTAGCCAGGAACGGGCGGAAGAGAGGGAGGTGGCGCATAGAGCTGCTGCTGCCACCTTTGACCTGACCGATACCTAGTTGGGCTGGGACACCAGCCACCCGACCACCCACCTGCAACATATTGCGGCCCATTACATTAGTCTTGGCCCTGGCCCGTGTTCGCCTTTCGCCAATGGCCATGTGGCATGACCCGGACCACCCACCTTCACCTCCTTCTCCATGTCCTTCTGCCACTGCTGCTGCTGCTCCTTGTCCCTTGTACGACAAGAGCCATTATGCATACGTATGATTAATGAGATTCGTGTTATTGTGGATCCAGACAACCACTTTTTGTGTCTGCTGCCTGCTGCTCCTGCTCCTGCCACTGCTCCTGCTCCTGCTGGCTTTATCAATCAGATGTCGACCCGCACAAAAGAAAGGCGTTGTAATCATGCTCAAAGCCCCTAATAGAATACCTCAAATCTGGCTGGGACACCAACCAAGCCCATGTCTTGCTCAGACCCCTCCAAGTGGTGGCGGATGGGAGAAGGGCCTGTCCGGGAAACCGCAACTGCATTGTGCCTGCTCTGCCCTGTCCTGCCCCTCTTGTTGTTTGTGCCACTCACAATGCCATCATTGAGCACACATTGTGCCAAAGCCACTTCAATTTGTTGCCCCGGCGACCACATCACGAATTCATGACCCTTTGGCCAAATAACCAGCAAAACCAAACCAAACCAACAAAAAAAAAAAAACAATATGCAGCGCCCGCTGGGACATGGCTTTGGGAGATTGCGCTGAGAATGGGATGGAGATCAGGGCCGGAGGGGGCTGGAGGGGGGCTGGATCTGATGGAACAAACCGACATAACCAACCATCAATCAAAACGGGGGAGTCGTCGTCGTCCACTGACAAACGGGGCGTACCGAAAATTGTCCTCTCTCCCTCCAGGACAGCAGCCTCCGAGCCGAAATTGTTTTGTCCAGGCGTGGCCATGCGGCGTATGCGTGATGTGGATCCAACCAGGTCGGTACGCTCTGCCCCTGTTCAGCTCAGCTCTGTTCTGACATCGCTATAATTATCACCTGGCCGAACAGAACGTGCTGTTCATTTTCATAAACACAATTATTTATTAATTAACTAAAACCCTGACAATTTTAGGCCCCGCGTCCGTCAAAGTCAATTGGTATTTAATTGGAGCGCGGACATCCCTTTGACGGACGGCAGCGAGAGCAGGGCAGAGCGGGGAGAGACCGCGGCAGGACATGGAGTGCTTTCAACCAGCAAATGCACAAAATAGTCGGACATTTAATTTATGGCGGGCCGCTGACAAGCGATTTAGATTGATTGCTCTATCCACTGCATGGGAGAGGAGGGGAGGGGATCAAAGGGGGTTCCGAGGATTGCCAGTTGCGAGATTAATTAATAAACAGCACGCAGACTGCGAACTATGGACTGCGGACTGTAACTCATTTCAGAATTCGCTAGCTGCAAATTGGCTTTCCCCCCAGGCCCAAGCCCAAACCCCACCCAGGCACCCCGTAAACGTATTTTCCAGCTCGACGACATTCATTTGCCTGTCGCCAAGGTGTTTTTGTCAGCTCTCCGCCAAATAAATGTCAAAGGACAAGCAGAACAGTCAGACAGACAGACATGAACCGACAGAACAGATGATGAGACAAACAAATCTAGAAATTAATTCATTTCATTGGGCATTTATTTGCGTGGATGGGGGCTGCGGGGATGCAGGGGGTTGGGGCGTGCGCGAACTTTCCCTCAGTTGACACTCAAATTAAATGTCAAATATTGCGAAATTGCCGGCGATAGGTTGGAAAATTAATTAACATTTCTTTGCTGCGGAGCGCACTGTTTGTTGGCCAACGGTGCGTATGATTAATATGGCTAAGGATTTCATTCGGTGACTATTTTCAAAGACTGCGCCTTCGGCTTCAAGGGGCCGGGCAGTGCCAGTGCCACTGCCAGTGGCAGGTCGCGCACGTGTTTGCATTTTTCTGCTGGCACTTTTGAAAATTCAACAATGTGCCACGCCCCCAGGCCAAGCCGACTGTTCGCCTACTGTTCGACGGCAGCAGCCCCGAACATAAATCTCTCAAGTGTCACATAAAATTTCCGCACATGTACGAATCAAAATGAAAAGAAATCGGCTGGAAGAGAAAGAGAGAAACAGAGAGAGAGAGAGAGGGAGAGAGAGAAAGAGAGAGAGGTCGTAGTGCAATAACTTATCAAAGTTAATAATTCTTAATGTTAGTGCATAAATAAGACTGAAACAGAGAGGGCTGGTGTGGGGGGCACGGGGTACAGCGACAGACATATCAGGAGTTGTCACAGCCAGCGCCCATAAAAGTATGTTTCGGAATAAATACGGCTGATGCTGATGCAAAAAAAGAAAAAAGGAAAGAAAACAAGAAGAAAGCAGGCATAAGGAAAGAAATTTAAAATTTATGCAAAAAGCAACAGAAGCAGGCGTCGGTGGCAGTCAGACGGGGCAAGCAGGGAGGAGGAGGAGGAGGAGCAGGACGAGGAGGAGGGAAAAAGTCAACTGACTGAAGGCTAATTTGCATAAGGAAAACGACAAACGAAACTCGAATGTAACGCTCTATCTCGCTCACATTTTTATCCCCCCACCATCCACCCGTCCACCCCTCCATCCCTCTCTCGCTTTCCATATTTTCCGGATGTGTGTGTGTGTGTGTGGGAGTGTGCTCAGTGGCCTGGCAAATATGAAACGTAAAGTGTTCATGCTGACATCGCGACATAAAGTATATATGTATGAATATGTACATACATATATGCATGTACATGTGTGTGTGTGTGTTTTGGTGTGTGTGTGTTTTTGTACAACTGTTTCCCTTTTATTTGGCAGGCCTTTTGGCTAATAGCACACCCTCTCGCCCGCTAACGCTTTGTTGGCTGGATGGCTGTTTGTCCGAAGCAGCAGGGCAGAAATGGCAGGCCAGGCCAGGCCAGGGCAGGCTACCAATAAAGCGCACAAACGCCATTCATGCATGTGACTGTGTGTGTGTGTGCTTATGTGTGTGTGGGCAAGACTCCCCCTCCCACTCCTCTCCAAAGGATACGTTTCGCAGTGACAATCCAAAAACAGGAAAGAAAGGATTGCTTCGAAAGGGCCGAGCGCTTACATACCCTTCCCACGACGAACTATCGCATATCCTTGAGATATTGTGCGGTCGAATTTTGATCAACTGATCAGAAGGGAAATTAGTAAGGATTACGGCCTGCCCTTGTGTTAATTTGTAGCCAGAAATGTCCCATGTTTACTGGTCTCCCAATGCTGCTCAAATATCTATAAAACATTCAGAATATTTCCAAAATGCTTCCCCTTTCCGCACTTTAAACATGTATGTAATAGTACTCGAAATCATGATACCCTCCTGAAAGGGGGGCGGCACAAAAAGGTTATCCAATTGTGTCCAGACTTTGGCTTTGGCTTAGTTTTTATGTGCGATATGTTCTGGTTCTGTTTCTGGTTTTGTTGTTGATTGTCGGTTGTGCTTCTGGCCAGCATCGTTCATTTCCGGGCAGGCCGCAATGTGGTTATGAATAAGTTATGGCCATCTCAGATGATCAGATGAACTGCAAACGGGCACTCGGATAAACATTTCGGGGGCCCTTTTAATTACATCTTTAATTGGCAGAACGGCATCGAGAAGTGGGGAGTGAAGTGGATAAGGTAGGGTGGATTGTGGAGGATGGCGGACTTGGCCCCCAAAGCATTTGTTAATCACGTAATTGGCCAAAGTTTGGCATTGGCATTGGCTTAAACTTTGTCCAGGGAATCGTGAAAATGTTGCAGCTCCTCCACTCCACTCCACAGAGGAGAGGGGGAGATAAGGCGAGGGGAAACAAAGCAAACGCTTGGCCCGTATCGCGGACAAACCATCTATCTTGCGTCGTTAGAAAATTATGACTTGAGCCCGGAGCCGAAAAGGGCCAAAGGACTTGGCCAGAAAAGTTCATTGTGCCACATTTCATTTGGCTAAAAGTGCCTGTGGCATGGTCTGCTGCTCTGGCTTCTGCAAATGATGCCCGTGAGCCATCAAAACGATTGCTTCACTTTTTTGCGATTGAATAGATGCCAGATACGTTGGGGATACTCCGGTATACCAGTATACCCATCATATTACATAATACAATCCGTATTGCTATTCCTATTCCATCCCCGACTGGCCATGAGTGCAGTTTTAATGCTTTTAAGCTGCTAACCAGAAGGGAATACTCTGTAGCTGCTTCCCACTGATGGTTGGCTGACTGGCTGGTTGCACTCGGTTGGCTTCCAATCCTGCTCCTGCTCCTGCTCCGGCTCCGGCTCCGGCTCCTCCTCCTCCTTCAGCTCCTTCTCCGGGGCCAAAACTTGGAGGCAGTAAAGCGGAACTAGGCAAACTAGTCCATCTATCTGGCACACAATTCTCCAGCTCTCCAAGGTGATTATTTTGCAATTGTTGTGCCAATTTTTAACGCAAATTGTTGCCAGACACACACAGAGAAAAGCTTGGACGTGGATGGGAATACGGTCATAAACGTGGGAGTCGTCGGCAGGAGTCCGGGAGTCCGGAGACGGGGAATGTGGGGAGACATTCTCGTATTTTGATTTCATTACGCCAGCAGGCGGAATATTTCCAGTTCATGATTCCGTTGCTATCCCCCATCCTAATGGCCAGATGTATAGACATTTATGTACATTATTATTCGCTTTTACTTTCCATATTTTTATTTCTTTCTATTTTCACTTTATTCTTGCTTACACAGAGCGGAGAGACCCTCTCTGCTCCTCTCTGCTCCGTTCTGCGGGGGCTTGTTAAATGATTGACCCATGCCCCCACTCCCACTTCCACTTCCACTCTCTGCCCCTTCCCATTGCCGGGAATTATTGTTATGGAAATCGCTTTGATTGCACGTTAGGAGCATTTAATTATATGCTCAGGGGGTGGAGGGCGGCTAGCCTATTATTTCGAACAGCTTAAATGCCATAGGTTTCCAGATTTAGACTCAGATCCGAACTGATGCGAACCGATCCGATCAGATTACATTTAATTGAAGCAGATGACTTTGGGGGGTGGGGGTGCTTTTACGAGTACGAGTACGCATTCCCAAATTCGACCTTTCCGTCACGTGGTGTTCCCTTTCATCTTGTTTTCAGTCGAATCTCCCTGCGGGGGCGGTGGGGGCCTGGCTGCCTGGCTGGCTTTCTTTTATGCGCTTGACAAACTGCGTTAAAATCTCCACTGACCGGAAACTAATTTGAAAATGTTATTCATTATGCATAGCACTCGTACTCGCACTCGTTCCCCCGTTACCCCGTGCCCCCGTACCCCTGTATCCCCGTATCCATGCTGCTGCTCTCCTTTGCTACTCTCTTATGCCCCTCCACGGACGGACTCCACTCCACTCGACTGGCACTGCTGCTGCCGCCGCTGCTGCTGCTGCTGCTGCTGCTGTTATTTTTCGCGCACTTTCGCTGTTCTGCTCTGCTCTGCTCTGTTCGCGAGTTTGTTGCAATTTTCTACGCACGGTCTGGGGCAGGCGGCATCCCCTGAGTGACTGTGGGATTGTGTGAGTGACTGAACGAGAATGAGAATGTGTACTAGTATATGTGTGTGTGTGTGTGTGTGTGTGTGTGTGACCCAAAGTTGAAGGAAAAAGTTTTGGTTTTTCGCCTTTCGTATTGCATGCCACGGCATGGCATGGCTTGGCATGGCATGGCAGGGAAAGTGCGCCAAGGACTAATGCCCAGATTTGAGTTGAGTTGAGTTGCGGCTATGAGAGAGTTTTAACCAGATTGCTGCCTTAAAGCCGAATTAGCTCGCCAACAGCTCTATGGCTCGCCAGCAGTTCCTGTGGCTGGGCTGAAAGTTGGCTTAAATAGTTTCACCAGCGAACGACAGAGAGAGAGAGAGGGGGAGAGGGAGAGGCAGGGTAGAAGATGGCAACTTTTAGAGAAACGACGAGTGGCGAAAGGCATTTCAATTTCCTTTTAGCCAGGCACCTGATAAACGCCCTAATTGAGAGCATCTTGAGAGGCGGCTCGACTGCTCGACTGCTCGAGGAGATGCTATAAATTATGAGTCGACAAATTAAGCTGGCCAAAAGCAGGACCGAGCATCAAACGGATACGGAAGTGGCTAAAAATGCAACGCCAGCGGCAGTGGCAGTGGCAGACAAAGAGAAGCGACAAAGCGGCAGCGGCAAAGGCAAACGCTGCTGGCAACCGCCACACGACCGCCATCTCAAAGGAAGGAAAACCGTGGAAACAATGACAGACCAGACCAGACAAGACCAGAAGGCAGGGGGAGGGGGGATGGACACTGGGATAGGAAACCTTAAGGGGCCAAAGCGGCAGTAGCCAAGTTTTAGAGACAAAAGTCTGGCAATGGTTTAAGGCAAAAGGAACAGAGATAAAAAAAAAGAACGGCATGCGTCGCATGGAACATGAACCAAAATGGCACCCACAAGAGCTTCCGGCAGACGTCCGCTTTAACAACTCTTTTATCCACACTCACACACACAGGAAGAAGGAGGAGGAGGACACGCACACACACACACACACACACACACACACACACATGGAAGCAGATGAGAACGCCCTGCACATTAGCCATGTTATATTATGGCGGGGGGTTGGGGTGTGGTTGGTTTGGGTTGGGTAACGCTTTTGTCATAAACCCATTAAAAGTCAAGGACAAAATTCATGTTGCATGTTTACTCATGCACACACACTCACACACTCAAACACAGACACACACACGTACACGTACACGTACAAGCACATACATCAGAAGAGCGTAAAGAACAAGCAGTGGCAACAAAGTAGCTTTAATTAATGAAACTCATTAAAGGGATGCCAACACAAAGAGCAGCAGCAAGCCCAAGCCCCAAGCCCAAGTCAAAAAGAAACAAGAACCCGGCTGCTCGGTGCGGCTCGGTATAAAAAGCCAGACAGAAGCGCTTGCTGCGACCTGCCACAATGCGTTGCCATACATTAGCCAGGATGGCGCTTGCTGGTTTGGCTTGGCTTGGCTTTGGCTGTGGCCTCTGCTCCTGGGCCCTGAGTGGGGAGACTATGCCACAGAAGAATATAATCAGCAGCAGCAGCAGGAACAGCAGCAGGCCAGCGACGGCGGCATTATCCTGCCTCTAACTTTGGCCAACGCAAACGATGTTGCCCCACGACGACGACAGAAGGCGATGAAACGACGAGCCCATGAGCGTCCACGAGCTGCGAACTTCACGAATCTCACGAACTGCCGAATGGGAGGCCCGAGCGACAGAGAGAGAGAGAGGGAGAGAGTCTTGAGAAATAGCGTGGGCGAGCGAGAAATGTAAAAGCTGGGGAAATGGTGTGGTAAAGTTTTTCGGACAAGACTCCGAAAAGCTCTAAAAGGGGAAAGAAAGCAGTCGAAAGCACTAGAAATCAGTTACAAAGCAGTGCGAAAGCAGTGGAAGCTTAAGGAATACAAGCAGTTGACAAATAGCGATGGGGTGACACATTTCAAGCAGTGCGACGGGTCAGAGAAAATGCTTATTTCTTTTTGTTTCTAGATTGCATTTTAGTTTTCTGCTTTTCTGTGTTTCCTTTCCGTTTATTAATCATCTTTATTATATTAACTCGACTTGTTCATTAATTTCAAAAGTTTCTCCGTTTTCTGGCACAACTTTCACTCTCAAAGTAGCCATAAAATAGTGTTATACGAACTAACTACTGAGAGATATAGTTTTTTCTATACTCTGCTCGACATTCATCCCCTATAAAAGCCACAAAAATTTGTCGCTAGAGGGCTGATTTATACCTTGTGATATCCATAAATTTTATGCCATTTTCACTTCCACCCACCCCAAGGACATGCGCCTTTCGGTTGCTGTTCAGTTTCTAGCACACCTGTATGAATTTGGCTCTCTCTCTTTCCTCTCTCTGGCTGCTCTTCCTGCTCGAGAGGCCTGCGCACACGGTGGTGAGGAGCTCGCTCTGCTGCCAGGACTAGGACAACGCAGCAGAAGCAGCAGCAGCAGCAGCGATGTCTGCAGAGGCAGCAACAGCTTTGTCCGTTTGCTTTGGCGAGAAGAGGAGCAGCAGCAGCAGGAGGAGCAGAAACAAAGAGCAGAAGCACCACCCCCATTCGGAGCGCCTGTCGTACATCCTGTCCTGTGGCAGGCAGGCCCGGCACCTGCTGCATTCCCGAACAAAGGCCATTTATTTAGAATGGTAAGCGCAAAACGGAAGCGCCAAGAAAATAGACTACAACACGCTACGGCCGTACAGGAGGGGGGTGAATTGGTTGCTGGGTTGCTGGGTAGCGGGGTAGCTGGGTTCCTGGTTGCCACAACAACTGACATGAGTCACAACAAGAGGAAACATTTGCTGGAAAATTCACAGCATTTCACAAGTAAACCCCGATCCGATCCGATAAGCAATTTATTTTAAAATCCAGCTCGAAAATGCAATTGAAATATCTGCGAACGTTGCTGGAGGGTCAGGTAAGCCACATTTATGGGGGAAAACCCAAACACATTCCCACACTTGTTGTCCCACAGGAGCAGATCCAACGCATTGCTGGCCTGGCCTGGTCGCCCAACCAACAGAAGCTGGCCATCGCGACCGCCGATCGACATATCCTGCTCTACGATGATGCCGGAGAGCGACGCGACAAGTTCAGCACGAAGCCCGCCAATCCGGCAAATGGCAAGAACTCCTATGTGATCCGTGGCCTGGCCTTCAGTCCCGATTCCACCCGTCTGGCCGTGGGACAGAGCGACTGCATCGTTTACGTGTACAAGCTGGGAGAGTCCTGGAACGATAAGAAGGTTATCTGCAATAAGTTCCCGCAGGCCAGTGCCGTCACGTCCCTCCTTTGGCTCTCCTCTGGCGCCATCATAGCAGGTGAGGATTACCTTGAACCTCTGCATGGAACCCATCGTTAATCAACCATTTATCATACGATAGGCCTCGAAGATGGAAAGATTCGTGCCCTGCACAGTAAGAGCAACAAATCGCAGAGTCTGTACGGTGGCGACAGCATCTGCATCTCTCTGGCGGCCAACACCAAGGGCACCGGCTTTCTTAGCGGCCACAACGATGGCACCATCATCCGCTACTTTCTGACGGACGAGGCCAATGAGCCTCTGGGAAGGGTGGTCCAGCATCCGGTACCGCCGTTCGCTCTGGCCTGGCCGCAGGGCGGCTTCTGTGTCGGTGGCTGCGACCAGCGGATTGTTTTCTACGACACGATGGTAAGAGTCATCTGTACATACCATTATATCATATCATAATATATTCTCCACTTTCAGGGTCGCCAGCTCCGAACATTTGACTACTCCCGAACCGAGGGAGAACGCGAGTTTACGGTGGCCGCCTGCAGTCCCAACGGGCAGGCGGTGGCCTTCGGCAGCTACGATCGCATACGCATCTATGCCTGGAGTCCACGCCAGGGAGCCTGGAGCGAGAGTGCCAGCAAGGAGGTCTCCTGCCTGTACACGCTGAGCGCCCTGCTCTGGCGTCGGGACGGTGCCCGTCTCGCTCTCGGCTCCGTCAGCGGAGCTGTCCTGCTGTTCGAGTCCGTGCTGAAGCGCACCATCTGGCAGGACAAGTTTGAGCTGATCTTTGTGGCGCCCAGCCAGCTGCTGGTGCGATCGCTGGCCGAGCCCACGCAGCAGCTGACCATCGAGTCGCAGCTCGGGCTGGAGATCGACGATGTGCGGATCATGGGCAAGGACAACTACCTGGTCGCCCGCACTGAAGAGTCCCTGATCCTCTGCGATCTGACGCGCAACCTGGCCAGCGAAGTGCCCTGGACAGCCTCCGGTCACCACGAGCGCTTCTACTTCGAGAACCCCAATGTCTGTCTCGTGTTCAATGTGGGGGAACTGAGTCTCGTGGAGTACGGCGACAATTGCATCCTGGGCTCCGTGCGCACGGAGTTTGTCAATCCACATGTGATCTCCGTGCGCCTCAATGAGCGCGGCAATGCCAGGGATAACAAGAAGCTGGCCTTCCTCCTCGACGCCAAGACCATTTGCGTGGTGGACCTGGTGAGTCGCCTTACCAGCGGCCAGATCAACCACGAGACGAAAATCGATTGGCTGGAGCTCAACGAGACGGCCCACAAGCTTCTGTTTCGCGACAAGAAGCTGCGTCTCGTGCTAGTGGACAACTACACGGGCAAGAAGCAGACCCTCCTCAGCAACATCTCCTTTGTCCAGTGGGTGCCCCAGAGCGACGTGGTGGTGGCTCAGAGCCACACCAACCTGGCCATTTGGTACAACATCGATCTGCCGGAGCACGTGACCATGCAGACCATCCGTGGCGAGGCCATCGAAGTGGTGCGCGAGAATGTGAGTATCCTTTTCATTCGATTCACACTTTCTTATGTATTCCCGGATTTTATGTTTTCTCCCAAAGGGTCGCACTGTGGTGCGGTCGCAGGATGGCCCCAGCGAGCACAGCTACCAGTTGGACGAGGGACTTGTGGAGTTCGGCACCGCCGTCAATGACAGCGACTTTGGACGAGCCGTTCACTTTCTGGAGTCTCTTGGGGACAAGCCGGCGGCCAAGGCCATGTGGCACAACCTGGCGATAATCTCCCTGGAAGACGGCAATCTGCGAGTGGCCCAGCGCTGCTATGCCGCTCTAGGAAACGTGTCCAAGGCATTCTACCTGGCCGAGATGATCCAGCAGGCGGACGCTTTCGAGGCGGCCACGGATTCGCCGGGGATCCTCTGTCCCGAGGTGCGGGCCAAGTTGGCTCTCTTGGGATCCGATCTGCGCACCGCAGAACGCATATATCTGGAGCAGGGCGACATCGAGGCGGCCCTGAGGATGTACCAGCAGCTACGGATGTGGGACGAGGCAGTGGCCCTGGCCGAGAGGCGGGGATATGCGCGATTGTCGGAGCTGAAGCAGCAGCACATGGACTTTCTGCTAAGCAGCGAGCAGCCGGAGAAGGCCGGCCAAGTGCTCGAGGATCAGGGCGAGCTGCAGCAGGCCATGGGACTGTTCCTCAAGGCGAATAAGCCGGCCAAAGCTGCTCGATTGGCGCTGAAGACACCACAGCTACTGCAGGACGAGCAGCTGATGCTACAGGTGACCGAGGGCCTGGTGCACTGTGAGCTCTACGAACTGGCCGGCGACATTGCCCATCGCCTGTCCCGGCCAGAGGCTGCTTTGGCTCTCTACCGGAAGGGAGGGGCGTATGCCAGGGCCCTGGAACTCGCACGCGTCGTGGAGCCGCAGGAAGTGACGGCCCTGGAGGAGGAGTGGGGCGACTGGCTGGTGGGCCGCAAGCAGCTGGACGCCTCCATCAACCACTACATCGAAGCGGGCGCCACGCAGAAAGCCCTGGAGGCGGCGGTGGGCGCCAAGCAATGGCGAAAGGCTGTTCAGATAGCCAAGGTCCTGGACGAGCCGGAGCTAATACAGCGCTATGCCTTAGATCTATCAAAGCACCTGGCTTTTGCCGGGGACTTGGACGGAGCCGAGGACATGCTAGTGAGAGCCAACCTGCACAAGGATGCCATCGAGTTGCTGAACCGCCACGGAAAGTGGGAGCGGGCGTACGTGATCGGGGAGAAGTACCTGAAACCGGAGCATTTGCGCGAGCTGTTCGTCCAGATGGCAGGCACCCTGGAGGAGCAGGGCAAATACCGGGATGCGGAGAAGGTTCTTATCGCTGTCAATGAGCCCGATCTGGCCATCGCCATGTACAAGCGCCGGGAGCTGTACGACTCGATGATCCGGCTTGTCGAACGCTACCACAAGGATCTGCTGGACAGCACACACCTGCATTTGGCGCGGCAGCTGGAATCGCGCGGCAAGCTGAAGAATGCTGAGGTGCACTTCATCGCCTCGGGCGACTGGAAGTCGGCCGTACACATGTACTGCTCCTCGGGCAGGTGGGAGGATGGCTATCGCGTGGCCAAGCAGAAGGGGACGGATGGGGCCAGCCAGCAGGTTGCCTACATGTGGGCCAAGTCCATGCCCCTGGAGAGCGCAGTGCGACTGCTGAGCAAACTGGGACTGCTGGACACCGCCGTGGGATTCGCCTGCGACTCGGGCCAATTCGAGTTCGCCATGGAGCTGTGCCGCTTTGCTGGCAAACCTACGGACGAGGTGCACCTGAAGATCGCCATGTCCCTCGAGGATGAGGGAAAGTTCGAGGAGGCCGAAGTGGAGTTCCTCAAGGCCCACAAGCCCAAGGAGGCGATCCTCATGTATCAGCACGCCGGCGACTGGCGAGCAGCTCTCAACGTGGCCGAACAGCATCTGCCGGATGTCGTCGGCGAAGTGCTAATCGGCCAGGCGGCGGCCGCTCTAGAGACCCGCAACTACAAGGAGTACGAGGCTCTGTTGCTGCGTGCCCAGCGGCCGGACCTCATCGTGGAGCACTATAAGCAGGAGTCCTTGTACGATGATGCACTGCGGATAGCCGAGGAGCACTACCCCTCGGCCCTCAATGACTTGAGGCGCCTGCAGGCGCAGCTGCAAAGGGGACTGGCCCAGACAGGAGAGGAATCCGTCACCGATTCCCGTGCCTATCTGCAGAGAGCGGCGGAATTCGCCAAGCGGGAACAATTTCGCAAAGCCGCCGAGTGCCTTATGCAAATAGATGCCTCCAATGCCGAAGATGCGGCCATGCTAGAGCGGGCGCTCCTGCGAGCCGCCGAGATCTGCAACCAGTTTCTGGAGGGTCAGGATGCCCAGGAACTGGCAACGGCCTTGGGGCCACGGCTGCTAGCCATCAAGCAGATTGGCCCTGCGGCGCAGCTCTATCTGGCCGCGGACATGCCCAAACAGGCGGTGGATGTCTTTATCAAAACAGAGCAGTGGAGCAAGGCGCGGCGACTGGCCAAGGAAATTGATGCCGATCTCCAGCTGCTCGCTTACGTGGAGCAGCAGCAGAAGTCGTGCCTCAAGCACGAGGGAAATATCGAGCAGCTGGCCGACATTGACATCATCTCGGCCCTGGATCTACTGGCGGAACAGGGCCAGTGGCAGCGCTGCCTGGAGAAGGCCAAGCAGCTGAATCCCTCGGTGCTGCAGAAGTACGTGGCTGTGTACGCGGCCCAGCTCATCCGCGAGGGCAACTGCAGCAACGCCTTAGGTCTGTATCTTAGCTATGGGGCGCCTCCCATCGAGGCGCACTTCAACATCTACACGAGGATCGCCCTTGATTGTCTGGCCCTGAGGGAGGAGCAGGCCGAGGGTGGTTCCCTGTGGCGACAGTTGCGAGACTTTCTCCAGCGCCTGCTACAATCGCTGAGGGCCTCTCAGGAGCAGGCCCAGACCCAGTTTACGGCCAGCGTGAACCAGTTCCTTCTGATTGCACACTACTATGCCACCAGGGCCGCCTGCAAGGAGGTGCAGGCGCTCCAACCAGTGGCGCTGCGGCTGTCTTTGGCACTGCTGCGGCACACGGATATCCTGCCGGTGGATAAGGGTTTCTACGAAGCCGGCATGGATCTGCGGCAGGCTGGAAGGGAGGCAGAGGCTTTCGTCATGCTCAACCACTATCTGGACGTGTGCGAGGCCATTGAGGAGGGCTCTGGTAACTTGGTGGATCACTCCGATTTGACCAGCACTGATTTCCCCAGCTCCGTGCCCTTGCCCGAGGACATTCACCTGAAGAACGAGCCCAGCCTACATGAGGAGGTGCGCGAATGGGTCCTGGCCGTCAGCATGGACCAGCAGGTGGATCAGCAGCTGCCCACAGACGATCGTGGCTTGTATGAGTCCAGCCTGGGCCCGAACGATGTGGCCTGCCTACTGAGCGGATTCCCAGTGCGTGGCCGTCAGCCTGTGACCTTTCAGTCATCGAGCAATCAGGTTAATCGCGACGTCTGGAGCAAGTTCTCGGTGGCCGTAAAAATGTCGCCGGGCAGTGGCATAGCCGACATCATTGGCTTCACGGAGAAGTGGCAGGGAGCCGCCAACTACGTGATGCACTAATGCCACGGGAACCCACTGGAAAGATTGGTGGAATTTTTGGCAAGTTACTCGTAATTAAATTCTGTATTCAACCGTCAATATTATATGTGGATTATAATAATCTGGGCAATAATCTTGGGGGCGTGCTGGAGTGGGATTCGGTTCGGGGACAACTACGACGATTATATGCAAATACATGGAGCTGTGTGTGTTCTTGTGTACAATTTAAGATTTTAAGATTTCTTTAAGTAGTTGCTGGTTAAGTGACTCGGACTCCACGGTAGTCGATCGATCAATCATTCGATCAATGCAGAGCGTTGAAGAGATCGCCGGCGGAGGGCAGGGGTGCCAGTCCGCCCGTGACATCTGGCAGCTGCGTCAGATCCGGCAAATTGGAGAGGTGATCGTGTATCTCCTTCTGCAGGCCCAACATCTTGGCCAGCTTCTTCTTGTGTTCCTGCAAATAGAGAAACGGAGCATTAGGCGACGACGCTTGACATTTGCTGTTTGCAACTAAACAACACTACATATTGATGATGGGATTTAATTTGAATTTTGTTTAATGCGAAGCAAACGATATATAATTTGTACAGAATCGAAAGGATAACCCAAAAAAAAAGGAACAAGGGTACGGCCATTGACTAGAGGTTTATGTGTAGCATGCTGGCAGGATAATCTGGAGGTACTGGTAGCAATATGACTTGCTCGGCGCACACGATCCTATTCGACAAGTCAGTAAAATGTCGAACGTGAACAGTTTATCGTATTTTAAGTGTTTCTTTGCTGTAATAACCTCCTATATTGCCACCAAGTTCCGCCCCTTTATAAAACCCCCAATTGAGGAAACGTACATCTAGTCGTGTCTCGGCCTGGGCCAGCAGCTCCTTCTGTTCCGCCTGAAAGTCCCGCAGCATCGCGGCCAATTTGGTGCGCTCCTCCATCTCGGCCGACAGCCGAGCATTGTAATCGTTGAGCAAATCCACGGCCTCATTGACCTACAAAAAAAAGACACGTTTAGGTTTCCTCCGAGTACTCGTATATTGTATTCCATAAGACGCACTTGAGTGGCCAAGGCCTTCGCCTTGTCCTTATCCTCCAGCTTGCTGATGCAACTGATCTCTGAAATCTCCTGCGGAAGCTTCGCAATGCGTTCCCGTACCTCGGCATCGCTAGAGGCCGAGTTCTCTATGCTCGTGAGAGCCTTGATCAGCTCCTCTGGCTCGGGCGGCTCACCCAGTGGTAGGTAGGGAGGAGTGTGCCCGTTTTCCGGCTCTGCAGCTGGTTCTTCTGCTGGGGCTGGAGCGCTGCTGCTCTGGTGATGGTGTCGGGGTTTTTTCGACTTTGAGTGGCGCTCCTCATGCTTACGCTTCTCTCTGCGCTCTGGCTTTTCTGGCCTGCTGCCGCTGCTACCGCCGTTGCCGCCGCCGCCAGCACTACTGCTGTGATCTTTATCTCGCTCCCCTGCTTCAACGTCGTTCGGTTTGCTGCCATTTTTGCTGCTTCCCGACTCTCGGTGCAGGCGGGCACGATACTCGCTTATTGCCTTGGCATCGTAGACACCGCGCTCCAGCCAAATGTTGAGGATGCGTCCCAGACTTCCCAGGAGCTTGTCGGAGCTGCACTTCTCTCCGATGTGGGCAAAAACCTTTCCCAAGACATTGCTGTACTCCCTACCGTACTCGGGACCCTTCTTTTTGCTGTTCTGGATGACATCGTTAGCCAGGTACATGAAGGTCAGCTTCTTCGGTTCCGGCACTGAAATGGGACAATGATATAAGAATGTTCTGCATGTGTGGGAATGGGATTCTACTCACCACTCTCCAGCTCCCGCTGCCAGGTCTTCACAATAGTTGCACTATGCTTACGATGGTGAATCAGCCACAAGGACAGGGTCTGGATACTGAAACAGAAGAGGATATCAGAATTTGCTATACACAATTATTGCGATTATTATTTTCAATGGTGCACCTCTGCTGGCTGCTGTTGAGCTCCGCCAGTTTCTTTATTAGCGCGGTCTCTGTAAAGGCCGACATTGCAGCGGCGACTTCTGTCCAATCTGCAAACTCTTAAATATCTATAAAAGGGTTTCCTCGAAATGGGAAGAGAAAAACACGCACGTCGCACGAAAACAAAAATAATTCTCACAAAATTGACATTCTAGCTGTGGATTTATCGATCAAATATACGGTCCGACCGTCAAAAATATACCGAAATATACCGTCATATTTTCAAAATATACCGATGACAGCCCACTTAACCCTCTCTGTTTAAACATGTGAACAACTTCTGTTCATCCCCGGAAAATAATACTGCTTGTAAATTCTTTATGTAAATACATCCTATCCGCCTTTTTAACTTGCGAAAGAAAAGGCGACAGAACGAAAAAACCAGGTGAAAGATACGACTGAACTGCGGTAGAATTCTTTAATTCAAATAGCCACTGGTCGACAATGGGTTAATCAGTCGCTGTGCATGTTCGGAAATCATATTCGTGAATTTTTATATTCGGTCTAATGTTACCAGCTAACAAGAACCCTCAGCGTTAAACATATAATATAATCCAATTGATTAACCGATTTCATACAAGACTAGACTTTAAGTATTCATTTTTATTAGATTGTTTACAAAATAAGGTTTAAACAAAGAAGGTCGACAAAAATGTTCCTTTTTACATGGTAACTACTCAGTTGCTACGTATCAACAATATAAGTACATATGTATTTATGGAGTAAGGGTCACCCTATTTCCGATGTTAAGATTCTGTTCTTCAAGCTGCTCTGAAAGGACATTTTCTCTTAATGGCATATTTTTGACCTATTTATGGATTAAATTAGATTCCTGTTTATACTTCTCGATCCCGATACATATTTTCAGTATCTACACAAATACCATAACCGTCCAAATTCCGTTGATATAGGAAAACAGCCAACACCAACTGTGGCGACTGCGCTGTCGTCTGATAAATTTCTTTCTACGCAGCAGCAACACACGCATACAGCGACAACCGATATATCTCTCTCACTCTTGCACTCTGCACTCATTTTCAAAAATGGCGAGCCTGTCCATTACTATATAAAGGCGAGCGAAGCCAAAGCCTGGCGACTTTATTTCTACATATATTTTGAACTGATAACATGTACTTTACTGAATATTATATGTATTATTATTTATACCGAAAGCTTTCCCTTCTGTCTCACAGCATGTATACTTCGGTTCCGAGTCCCGAGACCAAAGTAGACGTTTAAGCCGCCGCCCCGCCGTCGTTTTTTTCCTTATAGTATTGCAGTGTTGACCTTTATTAACTCACTTACTTAATGTTCTTGCCACATGCTTCCTCGACATGGGTTCATATTTAAGGACAGTTCTAGATCAGTAGGTTTCCCAGACATTTATAAAATGTCCCTTTACACTTAAATACGTCTTTTCACAATGAAAGTTTAAAATGAGTGCATCACTCGCTTTCCATTAAATAAGTGCTCCAGAGCCCGTAGAAATTCGGGCACTTCCTTAGTGCGTATACGCCGCTTCACATCCGACGGCGCAAGCTGTCGGTTCCCCTTTGCTTGGCTGGCTGTAGGTAAAATGGCGGCATTTTTCGTCTTCGCCCTTTTTTCCTTTCTTCGTCAGTTGATTTTCGGCAAGCTCGTGCTTTATGTGGTTTGAGGCAGCAAGTCCAGTAAAAAAAGAATGCAGTGTGAACGAGAAAGTAGTTTGAGACTAGTTTTGATATTTTTAGTTTATTAAATGTTTTATTTTTAATGATAATCTTCACTTCTTTTTCTGCCCCCAGCAGTGTACAAATTTGTTCTGGGTTGCTCATGATTGAGTGAGCTTACGTTCTCCCTCGTTAATAAGCGAAGCGCGCAAACCTTGTTCAAGACAAATTACTGGCCCAACACAGAGTATTACTGCAATACAGCCACACAGCAGATGGAAAAGCAGCTGGAAAGGTGGAAAATTGAACTAAAACACTTGGGTTTTTAGGCCACGGCTCTGAGCCTTTATCCAAATTGAGAGTGTGAGTCAATGTGGGTGGGAGAAGCGAAAATCATCTCGATGGCAGCTCCATGACTCGTTTATACAAGCCGTTATTTATTTACTTACTTACAAAATTCACGCCACGGCAGATCGGACAGCGGAAGCAGTTGGTTTCCTTTAGTTTGGCTGTACATGGGAAAATGGTGGCATTTAATAACCTTTTAAGTTGTCCGTATCACAGCAGTCACAAAATGTAACTTACCTAAAAAAACTCGGTATAAAGTGAAGATAGAAAAGATTAATAATGCATTCTTTATATGTCCAAACTTTATATGTCTAAACTTTAAATATACAGCAAAATTAAAAATAAAGAAAGCAAAAAAAAATTCAAAAATTAGTTTACCCAGCAACAGTCCGGAATTTCCGGATTCTTTTAAATTTTATATTTCGCAGTCCTCAATATATTTTACTGTTTTTGCTGCATATACTGTAGGTTTATTGGAACAGGGCTTAACCGATGAAAAACGAACACGTTTCTGGCACAGGGTTGTATTTGCTCATACTTGCGTTGGCGCGCTTAAAGTGCGCGCGCAGTTCGAATTCGAATCTGCAATGATTAGTTTTATCTGTTTGAGCTATGTCGCAGTAAGAGTGGCAAGCAATTAAGACTTGTTTATATGACGTAAAGTCAACTGCTTATCTGCTTAATTCAATAGGCGAATGTATGGATGCATCATCCATCAGAGCCCATCAATCAACAACCCAAAAACTTTTCACACTGATAAGCCAACGGCTCTCGTCACTCTCCACTCAGCACTCATCGACAGGTGTGTGCTCAGGAGAGGTGTGCAGCTCACTTGGTCGCAGCAGTTCAGGCGTATTGGTCGTGCGGTTCTTATAAAGAGAATGCGGGTACGGGTTACGCGTACTAGTACAAATCACCCGCAGCGTAGCCACTGGCGTAAGCCTCAACGAGCAACAATCGACCGCTTATCAGCCCTTGCCAAAGAGTAATTTGTGATACCTGTCCGCCTTGTATATTGGCTTGTTCCGAGCGCAGCGCGCTTAAGTGGTGTTAATTTTTCAGTAATTATTATCGTATTTATTGCCGAACGAAAGTGAAGTGCGAACGAATGCGAACCCTCCGCTCCCTCAAGTGCCGTGTGTCCGTCCGTCCGTGCGAAAGGCAATAAACGAATTACAAAGCCATAAACTTGTCTGATCACAGTGGTCGTGTTGCGGTCTTCTCGGCCAACTGCAGCTGATAATGGACATGGAACGTCTGCGTTCTGTCCGCAAGTGTGTGTGTGTGTGCTTGTGAGTGTGATTTACAAATCATTAGCACACAATCAACAACACATTAGACAAATTGCTAAATTAGCTGCTGTTTTTGCAGTAGAAAAAAAGGCAACAGAACTTTGTTTTATTCGGGAGGAGACCCAAATCCCGTGCTGAGACTCAGATAGGCGGAAAGAGAGTGAGCGAGCGATCGATCGATCGAGAGAGGTGGTACTCGTAACTGTAGCTACTCTCTCACCTGTAGACCCTCGATAAGCCCCCAGCCATTTAGTGATTTAATTGTTATTGTTGTTATTGCTTTTATATACCTCTGGCGTGTGGTGTTTAATTTTTTGATCTGATAATACCCATAGATCCGACTGGAATCCGATTGTGGATTGTGGATAGCTGCCGGGGAAAGACGAAAATGCTCAGCCCCAGACGACTACGAAAGCAATCATGAATTCCTACTTTGATTCGGCCATCGAATACAATCGAACGAACACCATTAGCCTGGCGCACTCCAACGAGCAATCGCAGAGTTCCTCCAATGAAAAGAACTGGGAATGGTCGTATCTGGTGGTAGGACATCTGCCTAATCAAACTGCCTAATTCCTGCACTATAGTTACCGACTCCATATCTTTTTAGCGCAAATGCCGCAACCTGGAGCTGGAGGAGTCGTACGACCTATACATGCGTCGCCTGCGGGTGGGCTACCTCTCGCTGTTCATCTTCATCCATCTGCAGGTGACCATCACGCACACCCTGCTGCTGCTGACGACGCCGGACATCACCTTCGTGTACGTGGATATGGCCGCCTACATAGCATCCGGCGTGGTCATCTGGCTAATCCTCTCGATTAACTTCCGCAACGAGCTGGTCAGCAAGCACGGCTGGGTGGTGTACGTCTCCTCCTGGCTGGCCGTTTGCGTAATGGTGCTGATGGACATCGGCCTGAACGTGTACCATGCCACCAACCACAACTTCATCCTGAATCCCATTTACGACGCCTACACACTTTACGCCATCTACATGTTCATGCCGGTGCCGTATCTGCTGCAGCCGTTTGTGCTCGGATCCGCCGTCACCCTGTGCTACATCATCAACTACGTATTCGTGATCACCTCCAAAGAGGACAACCAGATGCATAGCATCCTCAACGAAGCCATCTACCTGAGTTGCGTCAACCTGCTGGGCATCTTCTTCCGCCTCATGCGGGACATTGCGTTGCGCACCACATTCCTCGATCGGCGGCAGTACGTGGAGGAGAATCTCCTCTTGCGCTACGCTCGCGACCAAGAACGGAGCCTACTGCTCAGCATCCTGCCTAACCAGATCGCCGATCGTCTGCAGGAGGATGTCAAGAACCGCATCGAGCGCTCCAAGCAGCAGCACCAACAGCGATCTCACGTAGATACGCAGCGGACTACTGATAGTCAGAACCTTAAGCGATGGCGACAGCCGGATCACGGGTCAGTCAGCGTCCTTCCTTCCCTTCTTGTCAATATGACTACAACTCGTATAATCAATCCTCTCCTCTCTACAGAACCCTCTTCATTGAGCCCCACGAAGATGTCACGGTTCTGTACGCCGATGTGGTCAATTACACGCACCTGACCACCACTCTGGATGTGAAGAAGCTGGTGGAGGCGCTGCACGATCTCTTCGTGCGCTTCGACATTGCCAGCGAGGAGTACAATGTGCTGAGAATTAAGTTCCTGGGGGATTGCTACTACTGCGTGGCGGGGCTGGTCAGTCCCAATGCGGATCATGCCAAGTGCTGTGTGGACTTGGGCCTGCGCATGATCAAGGATATTCGCGATGTTAGGTGCGTCCAACGCTGTACTATTGTCTCCCAACGTTTTGCTACTGACTCTCCCCTACATGCAGAGAGAAGCGGCACCTCAACATCGACATGCGCATCGGTGTGCACTCTGGCGATGTGCTGTCCGGGGTGATTGGAGCTGCGAAGTGGCAGTTCGACATCTGGTCCAAGGATGTGGACATTGCCAACAGATTGGAGGCTACTGGGGCCACGGGTCGTGTGCATGTCAGCCAGAAGACGCTTTCTCTGCTGGACGGCGAGTATTTCTTCGAGGACGGAACGGAGAAGGCTCGCGAGGATCCCGTACTGCAGAAGCATGGCATTCGCACCTTCCTGATCAAGTCACTGCGCGTGAGTACGAGTTTAGGGTTTTGGGGATACTGCGATCCCACACGCACACTTACATCGAATCGAAAGTTGTAGGCCCCCATGCACGATCCGAGACGCGTGCAGCGCGAGCGACAGGCCAAGAAGCTGAGCGAGGCCAACAAGTCGAACTTCATGCACAATTCCACCCTGCACCAGTACAACCAGGTGCGCAACCAGGCCAAGCTGGAGATGTGCCGCGAGCTGGACAAGATGCCCATCGGTCGGATAAAGTATGTTCTCACCCTCACGCCAGTGCTTCAACTAGCCCCTCATCCAGCATTATTGGTCTCTCGTCTAGGCTCACCAAGGTGTTCCGGCGCAGCACTCGTCTCACCCAGGACGAGATCGAGGAGGAGACCTTCCGCCGCAACATCAGCTCGTTCTGTCTGTTCTTTCGCATCCGCAACTGGGAGATGCAGTACATGCGGGAGCCGGATGTCATGCTCAAGTACAGCATTGCACTAGCCTGGGTGATTTACATTGGACTCCTTACCATCCAACTGTTGAGCAAGGAGTGAGCTATACTCTTATACACTCTTTCCAGTATTGCCAGGGTAATCAATAGTCCTATTTCAGTGCGAGATACCACTACTGGTACATCGATGGCACCACCATTATCCTGCTCACCATGCTGCTGATCGTCTCCTGGTACAAGAAGCTCTGGATAATGTACATGTCCGATGCGGAGGTGTCCGTCCCCACGAGTCGCCTCAGCGGCTGCCTCTTCAACATGTCGGATGTGATGCAGCGCAACGTGGTCCTCCGCATCGTCATCTACTTTCTCATCATCTTCTCCTACTGCGCTGTGGCCGCCATGCAAGTGCTGGGCTGCAGCAACGACGAGGACTACGAGGATAGCGAACCCACCATAGAAGATCGCATTCTCTGCTTCCATCCCTGGGTGAGTCTTGAGCCAATCGCTCAGGAATTCTTGTGTTACATTTTTTTCCCTCTCTGTCGCAGATCCTCACCAACTGCATGACTCTGGTCATTGGCATGTCCTTCCTCTTTACACGGATACCATTCATCATCAAGGCCTGCTTCTCCACCATCATCACGATAGCTTATGCAGCTCTGGTGATATTCGAATTTAACCACATCTACGCCAACAGCCCGTCCACCAATGTCAACTTCAACGCCAAGTACTCACACATTCTCCTGATGATCATCACACTGGGCATTTTCCACTTGATGGAGCGGCAGACGGAGTTCATCGCCAAGGTGGACTACAAGTGAGTTTGAGGATGGATGAGTCCCGTCTCAGTACTTTGACCTACCAAAACTTCTTCCTGTCCCCTTCAGCTGGAAGCGACAACTGATGAAGAAGCAGGAGGATGCCCTGATCACCAACGACACCATCAAGGTGCTGCTAACCAACATATTGCCCTCGCACGTGGGTGAGTCCTTCACGGAGGAGTAAACCTTAGAAACTTGCATTGATCTTAGGGCTTTCATTCCAGCTGACTTTTATCTGTCGACGCAGCTCCAGAACGAGCTCTACTACGAAGAGTACGACAACGTGGCCGTGATGTTTGCCTCCATCAAGAACTTTGACACGGACAAAATAGGACTACGGGTACTGAACGAGATCATCTGCGACTTTGATGATGTGGTAGGTCGCTTGGCCATCATACTGATTCATTACTCCACTAACTCTAAGTACACGATCCTTCCTTTAGCTGAACAAATATGCGCAGAGCCTGCGCGTGGAGAAGATCAAGGTGGCCAACTGGACTTACATGGCTGCCTGCGGCCTGGATGTGTCCCGCTCCGAGCAGGTTAATGCCCCCCAGATAAGGTTCCGCAACGTCTCGCTGATGCCAAACGGTCGTCGAAGTCGCTACGACGGGGCGCGCAACTCTGACTCCGACGGAATCCACCGCGTCCCCTACGGCAATGGTAGCAACATTGCCCTGGACCTTGACCTGGAGCGGGGGCAGTACGAGGGCAATGTGATAGCTAGTCCCCCGCGCACTAGCAGTGCTGGGCAGCTAGCCGGCAACAGTTGCAATGAAGTTGTCCTGGTTATGGCACGGTTCGCCCTGGATCTGATGCGGGCCATGCGCCGCTTCAATGCCGAGAACATGCAGACAGAGTACGAGGGCAGCACCGACTACGGCATGCTGAGGATCGGCATCTCACACGGCCGGGCCATGGCCGGGGTGGTGGGAATATCGAAGCCACACTACGACATCTGGGGCAACCCGGTCAACATGGCCTCGCGCATGGACTCCACGGGCGTGCCTGGCCAGATCCAGGTCACCGAAAACACTGCCATCAAGCTGCGAGAGTTCAACATACAGTGCAACTATCGGGGCATGACCTTCGTCAAGGGGCGTGGCAACATTCCCACCTACATCATAGGCACCGACAGCGAATACGAGTTCCTGCCCCATCACAAGCCCCAACAAAAAGAAGACTAGCTGAATTTAATAAATATTCGATTTTAAGCATCCATGTATATAAAAACTTACATAATAATACCCAAAAGAAAAACTAAATAAACTTTATGGGCCGTGGTCCGAAGAGACTTACTCTAGTTCTTTTTTCGCTGTCTTTTTCCTCGAAAGCATTCGGTTTTGTTCAGCCTAAAAGTATGCCTCATATTTTAAGACGGCGATCTGGGCGTGCCATGCCCTTTTTGTTATCGGAAATATATACCTACATATATAATTCTAAAACAGAGCTAATTTACTCATTTCATTATAACAATCGAAATGGATCCTCTAAAACCGAGTTTTAATGAGGATGTGGGAGACAGCCGCTGGCTGAGCAACGTTCGGACCCTAGAATGGGTGCACTTAAAGGTAAATTCACTGAGGAAATGGGTGCGAAATGGGCATGGGTCAATCTATCTACTCGTAAATTGCAGGCGAAGAGCCGAGCGCTGCAAATGGAAGGCTGCGTGTGGCATTATATGAGGCGTTTGGCCGCCAGCAATGCGGCTCATCTAATAGTGCTCATAGAATTTCTGATGGCGGTTCACATTATACTGTTGATGACCGTGGTCACGGTAGGACACCATTGGCCCTCTGCACTGGATCTGAAATGAAAAGATTCTATGATTTCAGAAAGTACTTCTTTACGCATTGATTCCCTACGTGTTGGTAATGCTTCTGACGCCACTGGTCCTATTGGTTTGCCTGAAGGATGGTCTCAAACGAAACTACTACGTCTACAACATGATAGCCAGCTGGGTGATGGCTTTTTTGCTAACAATTATGGGTACGAAACTGATTCAGTTCTTGGTTAGATTCATGGTTTGTCTTCCACTCAGACTCATTTGTGCCAATTTTTCATGGAAGCCACAATCCGCTGGTGGCCTGCTACGATCACATTGTCCTGGTTTCTGTTTACTTTTATCTGCCGGTAGCATTCTTAGAGAAAGGCAGGCCCTATATCCTGGGGCTGACCGTTTCCCTGGTGTACTCTTTTTGCTCGTACAGGAGGTTGGGCGTGTTCAGTTCTACCCTCGTCTGCTATGCGATTTATCTCCTTAACCTAAATCTCGTCATGTCGTTCTTTTGCACGATGCGGATATTCCATGTACGACGCATCGTTCTCGGTCGCCATCAGCTGATCTACGAAGGCAATGTGCTCAAGGTGGTTTCGAAGAACGAGAAAACCCTACTGGAGTCCATTATGCCAGCCAGGGTGGCCCATGCAGTGCAGGACGACATTCGCATGCGGATTGCGGATGAACGGCTGGGTGAAGAGATCCCGATATTACGGTACGCTAAGCACTCCCTTCCCTGCCCTTCCTGATGATCCGCCTGCAGCAAACTCGTCGTGGAACCCTATCCGATTGTGTCCATACTGGTAGCCGACATGGTGCACTACACGGACCTGACCAGCACCTTGGACGTACAGAGTCTGGTCGAGATCCTACACGAGCTGTTCGTCAAATACGATCTGGCCGCCAAGCGGAACAACGCGCTGCGGTTGAAGTTCCTCGGGGATAATTACATTTGTGTCTCTGGCATTCCAGAATACAACCGCGATCACGCCAGCTGCTGCGTGGACCAGGCCCTCGACATGATCAGCATCATTCAGGAGGTCCGCGAGCAACGGAAGCTGGACATCGACATGCGCATCGGCGTGCACTCGGGAGAGGTGTTCGCTGGTTTCATTGGCCACATCAAGTTGCATTACGAAATCTGGTCAAGGGACGTGGAAATCACCAACCGCCTGGAAATGTGGGGTGTCCCGGGCAAGGTGCACATATCCAATCGCACTCTCAGCCTTCTGAACAACGAATATGTCTACGAGGATGGCTCGGATAACGCCAAGAAGGACCCAATACTGCAGAAGGCAGAGGTCACCACGTATTTGGTCAGTGGTCGAAAGTCCGATTTGATGTTGCCCGACGATCCGGCGCAGGATATAACTGGTACCACCTCGTTCCGCACGAGCTTTAGCAATATCTACGAAGAGGTTGAGACGATGACCCAGAAAACCATGGTAAACGAGATGCAGCACATGCCGGTCGGACAGTAAGCAGGCTCTTCTTTCACAACTTATCCCTTTCCTTTCTGTAATAAAGATACCCCCCGTAGACGCATCCTCGTCTGGCGAGCCCCGAAAATCCAGGGAGAGGACCTCTTCGAGGATCAACTGTTCGATTACCAGATCTCCTTTTGTTTGCTGGACTTTCACGACGTGAGGAGGGAATGGGCCTTCAGGAAAATGCCGGACCTGCTTATAAAGTACAATCTGGTCCTTGCGCTTGTCGCTGCAATGGTGATCACCGTCATGAATACTGCAGTGGCTTTGTATGCAGAATTAGCTGAGAGATCTGATTCGATCACCATATAATCATCCACATTTGCAGCTCCATGGCCTTCTATGCGAGGCTTGTGATGCTTCTTGTTCTTGTTCTGATCTGCCTGGCCGCCTGCTTTAAGAAGTTGTGGATCCAGCACCACCTCCTGACGCCCACGACGCAACCCTCCTTCTTCCTGACCCGTTGGCTCATCCGGATGTCGGAGCATATCGAACAGCAGTCGAAATTTGTCGGCATACCACTCTCCATATTCGTCATTCTTCTTGTCTACCTAATCTCCATGGCCGGGGTGGTACGCATTGGCATCCTCCTCCACTCGCATTGACTTTAAAGATGGTCAAACCTAATGTCTCCCTCCTTTTCACAGCTATTGTGCAACAGGGTCGAGTTTGAGTTTGAATTAATCGAGTCAAATTTGGCCAACAAGGATCCTCAGATGATGTGCTTCCTTCCCTGGGTACTTACCCATTCTGTGATAATTGTGCTCAGCCTGCTGTTCTTCTTCGGTGCCATGGCGCTGGACATCAAGATTGGCCTGGGTCTGCTCATCGTCGGCTGCCACCTGTTCACCATCCACGCTCACTACGGATTCGCTTTCGAGCGATCGGACACCATAAATATGAACCTGAAGCCGGATTGGGCCCACAGCTGGTATCTGATTGCCTTCTTTATAGCCCTCTCGATCAAGCAGCGACACTCTAGCTACATCTACAGGGCAATCTTCTTGTAAGCATCCACATCCACGTGTATTCACTATCCAAAATACCTTCCTTGCAGCATCCGAGAGCGCTACGAGGAGAAGCGAAAGCAGACAGAGAACGCAACAAAGTCCATGAAGATCATTATGGTAAACATGTTGCCCTCGCATGTGGCCGAAATCTTCCTTGAGCTACGGCGTATCGACCAGCTTTATTACCAAAACTTCACGAATGTCGCCGTGATGTTCGCCTCCATCGAGAACTACGAGGCTGACCGGGCTGGCATACGAATGCTGCACGAGATCATCTGCTACTTTGACGATCTGCTGGTGCACTTTGACAGCAAATATAAGATCGAGAAGATCAAAGTAATGGGCTGGACGTACTTGGCTGCCTGTGGTCTGGACGTGGAACATTCCACTGCCAAAAAGGAGCATGAATCAGAGGGAATCAGTAGATCAAGTGAGCATATCCATCCGCCTACCAACACAGGCTCTTAAACAGTTTACATTCACAGATAGTGTCATTTCCGAAAACTTATTGATGGACGGCGTCGTTGTGGCTATGACCGAATTTGCCATCAATCTTTTGAGCATTATGAACCAGATCCAGGTGAAGGATATCTTCTATGAGCTGGATCTGCCGAAAAGCTCGCGGGGGTGCTTGAAAATCGGTAAGATCGCACCCCTAATGGAATGAGGCGTTTTTCTTACCTCAGTCTCACATCGCCGTAGGCATCGCTCATGGTCCTGTAATGGCTGGAGTTGTGGGCCTCTCGAGGCCCCACTTTGACATTTGGGGAAGCACCGTTAATATGGCATCCCGCCTGACAAGCACAGGACTACAGGGGGCTATCCATGTATCCGAGGCCACTGCCCAAGTGCTGCGTCGCTCCGACATCAAGTGCGCCTATCATGGGCAACATTTACTCAGGGGCATGGGCAACCATCCCACATATCTGGTGGAACTCGATGACTTTCTGGTGTTTCAGCATAGCAAAGAAGAGAACAGAGATACATCCTCAAATAGCACTGAAAAAACAGTTTTGTTCGATGCATTCTCCGTTACCAACGATGAACCAGAAGGGGATGGAGAGGTGGAGGGTCAGGAGGAGGTGAAGGGTCAGAGAGAGTGGGAGAAAGAGGAGAACCAGAGATCCTCATATAGCACAGATGAATTAGTTTCGATGGATTATTTCGATGGTATCAACGATGACACAGAAGAGGAGGAGGAGAAAGAAGAGAAGGAGGAGGAGGAGGAGGAGGAGGAAGAGGAAGGAGAGGAGGAAGACGAGGGATCCTAAGCTTTTCATTTAGTATTAATATATATTTATTAAGAATATATAACACACATAGATAATTCATATAAGCAAATGTTCTATATGAGGTTAAATACGTTAGATTTGAGCACTCGCAGACGTCTTGTCTTTTCACAACTGGTAATCTGTGTATAAGTGTGTGGATAGCTTTCCAATACACATAGTCACATTAAATATATGTATTATATGCAGATACTAGGGGGTAAAACATGCATCTCAACGAAAATAAACAGCATGAATCGTCAATAGAGCACCACATCGTATCAGGTTTCCATTTCGTTTGGGTTTTGTGCACAGTTTCGAGCATAAATATAAGCATAGCAGCTGGTTTGGGGTGTGTACCGGACGAGTAGGAGTGCCTTACTCATTGGCAGAGCCGGAGCTCAGCAGAGCTGTGTCCTCGGGTATGGGCTTGCGCTTGTACGACGGCTCTGTGGCCAGGTAAACCACAAGAGCACCAAACACCACATACAAGACTCCAATTACATTGGCCAGGATACCAGCAGGTGGCAAGGTGGAGTACGGTGGAGAAGTACTGCAGACGGGGGAGAATATATTAGACATTGCCAGACAATCCCATATTAAGGATCCACTCACATTGCAAAGATTGCCTTCTCTGTGAGGCCCATGACGGCACTGGCAATAGCCAGGACGAAGCCAAACAGACCAAAGTAGATGTGCAGCGGCATCATGGCAATCTTGTAGTTCTCTCTTATGCCCGGAGCGAGGAATGCCACGAACCCGGCCACGTACTGCAGCGCGAATATGATCACCGCGGAAAGGCCCAACCAAGAGTGCAGCGAGTACAGGTTGGGTATGGGCGGGCTGTTTAGGTTGTGCGAGTCGAAGACCGTCTTCAGGGCGATGACTGTTAGAACGAAGGCGGCCATATGGATGCCGGCGTGGGTGAGCTTCAGGGTCTTCTTGCGCGTGGTGCGGAAGCCGCGGTACACCAGAATGGCTGTAATGGGAGTGGAGTTTAGTCTGCGCTCTGCACCTCTTCCGCCTGCAGCTCTACTCACAGTTGCCATACAGATATATGAAGCCAATGGTCATGAACAGCGGATGCCAGTTAAACTCCAGCTTGGGATTGGAGCTCCCACCCAGTCCGCCAAAGTGCTGACCTATCCAGGTGCCCACCAGCACGATCATCGTCAGGCCGCACAGCTGCGTCAGTACGTACAGCACCTTGAAGTTGATCAGCGCCGGATCCATGTTGGGTTTGGTGCCGCCTAGAGGGTGAAATAGAGAGAGTGTTTCTTAAAAATAGATTTCAAGAACCCTATTTACCATATGCCTCAGCATTCCAAGCATTCTTTTGCCACGCTTTTATGCGATCATCCAAGCACACGCACGCATTCCATCCATCCCCACTATGCTTCTTAAAGCTTTTTCCATATTCGCATTGAAAAACATTTTTTGGCTTTTCCCTTCTTTTTAACTTTTAAATTATTCGGTTTTACTTTACTTCTGGCCTTTGCTGGGGGGGGAAGGGGGTTCTGGAAGTGCTGATAACAACGTTGGTTGATTACAAATCAGCTGCTGTTTTTACGTAATCCATAAACAATGATTATAGCCCACAGGTTGTTTGGAATTGGCGGCATAGCCCCTGTAATATGCCACTTTCCCCGACAGCCAGACAGATATTCGATCTGGGGCATCATTCTGATAAATAAATACCCCGAATGGGATCTAGACATTAGAAAAACAAAGATTAATTGAAACCCCGAGTGGTTCTTGCACTTACAATCCCCTATCTGGTTGAATTCTCCTAAAAGACTCACGTAAACATTTACGATGTTTATTCAACAATTGTTTATGCCATCGAAGTCAAAATTTGTGTCTGCCAGTAGCCTTAAAGAAAGTAAACTTTATGTTATCGCAAACGCACGAACATTTTCTGCAAATATTCATATGTTCTTGGGAGATAGCCTCTAGCACACCCTCCCTACAGCGAAACGATATCAAATGATATCGCTTTAAATAGCATCGTGGTTCGAGTATCTTGTATCTTCATAAAACTGGCAAATAAATTAAAAATTCCTCTTGAAATTTGGCAACTGTGCGGATGGATGTGTGTTTAGGAAATACTTCTATCTGCATACATACATATGTGCCTATGTATTCGAATGTACATATGTATTCATGCAGCTCGATAAGGGCCTTTTATCAGAAGATGTTGAACTCTGTCATTCTCGTATGCAAATGACAACTCAATCAAAAGTGAGGATAATTGTTAGATGTAAACTGCCGTAAATTGCCCCTTGCTGCTGTATGGGGCAGAGGCATTACGCTGTTGCACATGCCACGCGTGTCCCCCAGTTATCCAATAAATTTGAATACGATGCTCCAGATTTCAGTTTTATTTTTGTTGGTTTCGGTTTTGGCCTTTCGGACAGAAGTGAAATTAATTGGCATATTAATTAATGATTATGATTGTTAATTATGACGGTTAAGTGGGCGTGCCAGGGCGTCTGTCTGGGCTGAGCAGCAAACCGTTGCAACAGATCGTGCGCAAAATTTGAAAGAAACAATCTACATACTTGTAAAAGATGAAAAGTAAAACCTCCCCGCCGATGACGACTTTGGAAAAGCGTACAAAAAATGTTGAAGACAGCAAAAGTAAAATAAATAAAGCGAGTTAAAGAAAAGCAAAGAGATGTATGTATGTACATATATATATAGGTATACATAAATCGTATATGTTGTGCGAGTACGAGTACGAGTATGTCTGTTGAAAAACTAAAGTGAAATTCAACTTGAAGTCGAGTCGTGCTCATCGTCATCATGATGATCATGATCGTGGCGGGTGCATGTTGGGAGGTGTGCCAATGGCAATGCAGTTTTTAACGGTCTCTCTCTCTCTCTATGTGTTTGTCTGTGCGTTTTGTTATAACTTTTACTAAACTAAACTCTTGTGGTTGTTGCTGGCAGTGGCACTGGCACTAGCACTGCCACTGGCAGGTTGTTGATTTTACTTTGCACTAATCAAACTTGCAGCCGAATTGCAAAGCCATTCACTGTCTGCACCTGTCTGCCCCTGACTCTGGCCTGGCCTGGTCTCGTCTGGTCTGGTCTGGCCTGCTGCTGGTTGTTGTACCTTTTCCGCTGGCTGCCAATTCAATGCCTCCAATGGTTGTTGCTGGCTGCACTTGTTCTGCTGCCACAGCGGCCACAGCGGTCACAGCGGCCACTTCCACGGTAGTCATCTGCTGGGGAGCCTTCTCCACCACAGCCGCCGCCCCCAACGTCGCCTTCTCTCCTCCCCCATTCGTCACGGAGATCACGGTAGTGGCTGTCGTTCCAGTGGTCGTCCCGGAGGATGTTAGCTGCTCCTCTGGCGTGGCGGCTACTGGCTCCACTTTGGCTTCATTGGCGGGCACCGCCGCCTGCTCTATGTCCGAATCCTTTGACATAGCTGTTGGACTCTGGCGTGGGTGGACTCTGGATTGGTGGTATGTGGTTTGTGGTTCGGGGGGGGCACTGATTAATCAATAGTTCAACAAATGGCATGCAACGCCGTGAACCGTTAGTTAATTGCCACAAAACACAACACTACTACAGCAACTTTACAACAGCACTACTAAAAAAATACAGCACTATGGTACTACAATACTGGGATCAGCGACACGACCTACGGTACGATACGATACGATACGACGAGGAGTGTATACAACCGAACGCCTCAACGTGCAATGCGCAAGTGAATTTAAAGTTTTCCAGCCGCCGCCCGCCGGAGCTTAAAAAACAGCAGCGAAACCAACTTCGGCGCGCCGAAGTTTGTATACCCTTGACGACGATTCGACGACTCTTCTAATGGGCTTTTTGTTAGGCTGCAAGCAGCCCCTAACTATCTATGTTTTTTCCCATGACCACTTTATGATAGTGTAGTCCGAGTTACTTTACCTTTCCTCTACAGCGAATCAGATTGCGGAGATGCTTCCTTCAGTGTTCTATGCTATGTGCCCTATGGCATCTACATACCCTTGTACACCAGAAGAGCTTTTACTGTCTGGCCCGCCTGGCAAAATGTGTTGCTATTGGTGCTATTAAAGCGTAGCTAATTGTTTAGTTTGTGCTAGTGCGGATTTAAATGGATATGAGAGGGTGGCGGGAGCATGCGGGTGAGGGTAAATGAGTGTGGGGGGGAAAAACTCTGGTTAGTATGCCACACCAGACCAGATATGGCTGTTCGAAAGGGGGTGAAGGGTGGTGGTGGTGGTGGTGGGGGGCACCTTTTGCATTCCTTTTACTCTATTGATGCCCCGTCCGTCACTGAGCTGCATTTCAATTGCGACTTTGACTATAATGTTCTTTGCATAATAATGTGATATACATCTAAAGTTCCATCTTTAATACGAGTACACACAAACCGCGTCCGCGTCCGCGGGCCACTGGCTGATGTCTGATGATGGGGCACTTACCCAGGGAGAACAACATTGCGTATGCTTATTACTTTCTTCTCGTTTCAGATAATACTTTTGGTGTAAATTTATGAACTCTTCTTATCTTTTTAGCACTCTACTCCATAAAGATTTGAAGCTGTCGGCGAACAATGGCAAATGTACGATTTTTTCTGCTGCGACACTCTTTACTTGTTGAACGAATTGCGTTCTGATGACTGTCGCTGCCATATGGGAGGAAAAACAGTGAAAATGTCTGCAAAGGCTGCTGCGTGGGCGGCGGCACCCTACACCCGCTGTTGAGCCCTCCCTTCCATGTTGGCAGGCTGCAAGCCACAATAATAGAGCTTTTGTTTGAAAGCTCAAGCATTCAACACTCATGCAAGCACACACGCAAACGCTTTCTAACAGTAATACAACACACACACACAGCAATACAGCTACTCTTGCCAACCACTTGTTGGATATGAAAGATACCGAAAGACAACGTTCTACTTTCGTACATTTAGTAATTAAACGTGGCTAAAAAAATATATGGAGAACAGTACTTACAGTTCAAACTTTTTCAGCGTCCAATATGTACTTAACTTAGGCTAACTTTGTAAACGTTTTGCTGGACCACACGCGACAAAAGAATCAAAACAACACTAGATGATGCTGCCAAAAAACAATAAACAAAAAAACAAACTCGTGTGCATCCACAGTGGCTACGTCAACGTCATGAATTCATTGACCGGCTATTTACTTTATCGAATCAAGTGCAAGGTCAGGTGGCTTTCACTCTCAAAGGGTCTCGAATTACAAATCGATCCACTCATGGTCTAAATGCTCGCACAAGTGCCTTCTTTTGTTTCTGCTGTTCACTCATTTGGAAAAAAGCGGGACACAGACAGACTAGGGCTGGAACGCAGGCAAAAAGCGGGGGTTTGAGAAAGACTTAACATTTAATCGAAAAATGGTTACATGATGAGTTTTCGAGTTCTCATTTAATTAAAATTAAAAAGTCTGAAAAGATAAATTAACATTTCCCAATCAGACATTTAAGAAGGTATATTTTCCAGCCCTGATTTGACAAGTCAGAATTAATGTAGCCCTTGGTTTCTGGTATTTTGTGCAGCATCGGTGTTGCTATTTTAGCACATTTAAAGCTATATTTGAAATATCTGTTATGATAAGTGGAATTGCTGAAATTTCCAAAATGCTTCCACTCCGATTCCCACTGGCCCCATCGTCCATTTTCATTTTTACACATTCTTTTTCGGTTTTAGCTATTTCTGGCATATATGTATATTTTTTTTGTAATCTTGTTGTATTGACTCTGAAAACACTGCAGCGAAGAAAACACACTAACGCCTCTTGGCTAACAGAAATCGCATCGCCTTCAACAACAACAAAGCAAAAGTGTACAAATTTTTGTACGATTTCTCACATAAATAGTTATAAATAAATGCACATATAATGCTCTCCAACCTGCTGGTAACCAAACAAAAGGTGGTCCTCATAATAGGTGAGCCCCAACCAACAAATGAAGTGTGCCAAGTGCATAAGCAGTGCCGCCGCATTCCCTTTTCGTTTCCCTCGTTGCAGATGAACTAAATCGGGAGCGCATTGCCCTTAGGTTCATTGACAGCCTGCTGCAAGAGCAGGGGCAGGAGGCGGGCACTATCAAAACGTTGCCAATTGGCAATCTGAGGCACGTTTCCAGCTACGAGGCGCTTCTGAATGAGTGCGGCAACAACAACAACAATAACAACAACAACCAGTCTGGCGATGCCGAGGATTTTAAATCCGCTCCTGCCACGGTTACGGGGAGCAGCAGCACAAAAACCGAATACAATATCATACTGCCCACACTGGCGGACCTTCTGTGCTACCAGACACCCGCGTACATCTTCAGCTTCATCAACCGGCTGCGTCGCTCGGAGCACGTGAGACGCGTCTTCGTCTGGGCCTCGCCCCAGCACTTGCAGCATCACCATGCGCAGTACATCCTCGCCGGCTGCGAGTATCTGGCCGAGCTGATTCTCCGCCTGGAGTCGGAGACTCTGCTATCTTTGATATCGCGCAAGCCCGGCGGCGGGGTGTCCAACAAACGCTACGCGTGCCGGGTCACCAAAACGGAGTTTCAAGTGACGCCTCTGGACGGTCCAGCAACAGCTGGTTCGCCCAAGCAGCCATCGCCGGAGGCTGATCAGACAGCAGAGCCGGCCAGCAGCACCTTCAAAATAGAACTGGACGAGGATGAAGTAGTGGCGCGTAACGCTCTCACATTGCCATACGAACGGTGAGGCATCATCGGAGTTATATCTATCTTTCAAGTAAACCATATTTCCATTTCAGCACCAGCGAGCCTGCTGAGGGCAACATCATTTACACACCCGATGCCGATGATGACTTCGATGACGAGGATCCCGATGAGGATCTGTGCATCTAATGTGCGCTCCAGCAGCAAACGGCAGTACAAATAGCCTTGGCTTTAAGTCTATTTAAGTCTAAACCTACTTAACACATAGAATACCTGCAAGGAGCAAGGTCCGGTCCAGAATTCCGCTCCCAAAAAACAAAACAGATGAAGATGAGGATTACGATGAACCAACCCACTGTTCTGGTGCTGGTTACACAAACTGTTGCCGAAATACCGATTGACCGACCCGAACACTTTAGTACATGTAGAATTGCTCATTTATTTTGGATAACTTGTTGGCGTTGCATATTGATATGTGAATCAAAAAAATTGAAGAAACTTTACATGAATACACAGAGCTTAAAGAGTTTAATAGTGTCGATCCTATCTTATGACTTAGTTGCGGAATTTGATCTAGCTAAACCTTAATTATACCTCGAATTTTTGGTTGCAAGCTCCCTACGCTACGAGTTGGTGGATGGGGAAGAGAGTCTCTGTCTCTGTCCTTTCCAGTGCGCTGCGGCATATTCACAAAGCAGGCGACCTTTGTTTCGTCATTAACCTAATCTAATGGCTATTTAATATTGCAAAATGCTCTAAAAAGCGAAAACAGAAGGCTGGATCCGCACTTGGAATGGGCTGCTGTTTCTCCAAGGCGAGGATCCGCGTCAAGATGGCGATTAGTTTAACGTTTACACAATTATCACAAACTTTGTGAAGAAAAAACATTGTGAACCCTACTGGTAGGTGGTGCATTGAGCATAAGAATTGAGTAATTCTTTGAGTTTGAACCTGAATGTACAGATTCTTCCTTGCACTTTGAGATATACACACACAGAGACATGAAAAGTTATTTACACTAGAAAATTAATAACAAAATGGATAAATGGCAATACAATGGACCTAATAAACGTAGAGTGGGTGTAGTAGCTGCCTTTTCCTCATTTGAGTAGGGCATCCACATCGCTCTTGGGATCGGCGGTCAGCGAGCTCCAGGGGGAGTCGCTGCACAGTGGCAGCGACAGTTCTGTGCCGTCATCCACTACACAGCTTTCCCTGAGCTGAAAGAATTTACCCACCAGGACGTCAATCCACCTGTGCAACGACTGTCCGGTGAGTTTTCCGTTGGCCACGGCTTCCTCGCGCAGGGAGAACTGCTCGTCGTCGGTGTGGAGATGCTGCTGCCACTCCACTGGCAGCTCAAAATCGTCCGGCAGGGCCACGCCCAGACCACCGTTTCGTTTCTCCGCCTCTGATGTGGTCTCCAGGGGCTCACCATTCCCATAGGCCATGGGTGAAATCAGGAATTTCAGCTGTGCATAGATGGAGCTGCGTCCAATCAGCTTCGCTGTCCATACCCCAGGTGTGATGGGATGACTGAGCAGGGTTTTTGAGTGATTGATTACATCGATGGACGAGTCCTCCACATGCAGCTCATTAAAGTCCTGCAGGCGACCCAGGGGATCGATCCACAGCAGCGTGAGGTTGTACGAGTGCGAGGCAGCACCGGAGTCCGTCGATCCCTGATACGTGTAGCTGAGTACCAAGTCACTCTGTGGGCCCAATAGCTTCCCAAAGTTGCGGGCCACCTGCTCCTTCTGGTCAAAGTCCGTGGAGACCTCGAAGTTGCGTAGTTTCTTGCTAAAACGAGCATTTCGCGACAGCTTTCCGTGCTGGACGGGTCGTACTCGCGTTTCCAATTGCACATCCTGCCCGGTGGCTCTCCTGGCCCTATAGCGCACTAGGAATCCCTTGTACTGATCCCGGTGGAGGTAGTGCGTGAGCTCTAGTAACTCTAGAGGATCGACCCTGGCCTGACTGCCAGCCAGGCGCATTAGGCTGTCGCCCACAGATCTGGCGAGGTCATCTGCAGATCCGTGCACATCCTCGTGATGGTAGAGCGACTGCCAGTACCCATGAAGGTTTAGATATTCGCTGGTATAGGGCCCAAACAGCCACTCCTCCAGCTGCAGGAGCACTGCCTGGTTGATAATCGGCTCGAATTTGCGGGCAAAGAACAGAGATTTCTGTTCCGTAGCCAGCAACCGGGGCCAGTCGTCGGGCACGAAGTCGTTAGGGCTGCAGCCACACCAGTCAACCACGTGCTTGTACTGACACTTGCATCCCTGCTTCCTCTTCCAGTTGGTCACATGGAGGTTGTTGTCCACATAAGTGTGACAGTGGTGGGTGTTCCGTAGGACCGTGTGGAAGAACGATTCCGCTGGGAGCAGCGTGTGTCGGAATAGCTTAAGTAGTTCTTGCAGCAGATCATCCTCCTTCTTGGGATGCGTCACATAGGCAACAAAAGGCCGGGAGAGGGCCACCCAATCGCTTCCTCCGTCCACCTGAATGCCGGCGGGCAGCTTGCGGTCTCCGATCCTCCACATGTGCGTGTCACACTCCACAAAGGTCCTGTCCAGTCCCTGTTTCTGGATGAACTTTTGCGTCTCACGTCCATGGCCCTTCACAAAGTTCATGCCCCGATTGGCACTCAAGAAATCGACCAGTTTGTCCTGCGTCTTTACGGGAAAATCGCTCTCGCTTAAGTTTATGACGAAATCCCATTGCCACTTCGACCTGAGCAGATCCTGCATGCACTGGAGCAGCATGGTCAACAGTGATGCACCGCCCCAAATGGTGGAGAAGCGTTTGCGGGCCAAGCGGATGTTGGGGAACTTCTGTTCCAGCTCCAGTAGTTTGCGGTACAGATAATCCTGTCGCTGAAAAGAGAAAACAAACCCCACCCCATTCATTTGAGTATTTAAGAACTATTCAGGCCAACCTTCAGCTACAGCAACAAATTTCCAGCATTAAATTGTGCAAATTGGCAGAATCGAATCGTCGAGCGAGCGAGCGAGCAAGAGCACGTTTTAATTACTGGAATCCGGTCATTGACTTTGAACTCGGACTTACCTCGTCCACATGTATGTAGTAGACATGCTCGGGTGCATACAGAGCTTTCAGCAGTCGATGCACCTGACGCAGCGCCCTGCCATTGATAGTCAGCAGAAATGCAATCCGCACGCGCTTGGCCCCCGTCGGAGGGGTACTCGCCGCCAGTTGGGCAGTGAATTCTGCAAGAAATTACGCTTATCAATGTTGAATCCAGTAAAAATACTGTCAATCGATTCTACTCACTGGCAATGCCCGTTTCGTAGATGTTCATCGCATAGAAGCCGCCGCAGATTTCCTTGGCATTACCCAGACATTTGATATTGCAACTGGAGTCGGGCAGCTTGGCGGCCTTGGGCGGAGTATCGAAGCCGCAGAAGCACTCGCGACCATACTGCACACCGGCATAGGGATAGCCGCTCTGCAGGCAGAGCTCCAGGCAGAGATTGGGGGAATTGGAGCTTTTGAAGCTGGTGTAGTAGCCGCCGAGAAGGCGACGATCCTTCTCATCACGATAGCAGCCGAGCGACACGTTGGCCGTGTGGTTGCCCGAGGGGCAGCTGCTTTTCAGCTGGATGGCATAGAAGCGACCCGCCTGTATGGAGCAGGCGATTTGTGCGATATGTTGGCGGCAGTCTTTCGTTTTGGCGCGCTGCAGCGCCGATATTGCTTCCTTGGCTTGGATATCACATTCGGGCTGAAAGCCCAGTTGATTGGCGGTTAGCCTAGCAGGACGAGGGAGGCTCTCTGGCGGCTCTGCTATCACCGGATTCGAGGCCAGATCACGCTGCGAGCGCTGCGCGGTGTCCACGTCCAGTCCGGAGCCGCTGCCACCGGCTATATCCACGGACTTGTAGGCCAGGAAAAGTTGGATGCCAATGATGAGGAGTAGGATGATGAAAAAAGCCCGATATCGGCGCAGCAAGCGTGCGGACACCGATTGCTCCATGACTACTGAAGTCGCCTACTGCTCCTTCGCGTGGTGTCGTACGAGTTGTGTGCGTTGCTATTTCTTTCCGTTTGACTGTGGCCACGATGCGGCGGCATGATACACTGCTTATTGCTGGATGTCGGTGCATTTAGATATGTACATTTGACTAATTAATGGCATTTTTCCTTAATAAAAACGCCCCCGCAACCCGCAGCCATGCAATATTTATCGTGTTTTCCTTCCACTATACCACAGTGTGCTGTTAGGCGCAGAGCTTGCACTGTTAATTCCAGCGCGGGTGCTGTTAGGCGCAACCGCGGCATGTATGCTAGTCTGTTAATTCTTTCAAGGAACAAGCACATACAAATTATATTTGATTGAATTGAGGCTCGAAAACTATAATTAGGAGGTAATATGGTCGATCCGAATCGGAAAATCAATCGTCTGCCCGAAAAGGATCTGAACTTCCTGGAGGAATGCGAAGCGGAGTTTGGCTCGCGGTACACAGAAGACGATGACGAGTTTATGGCACACTGCAGCAAGCCAGTGGCCGGGCCGCCAATTGTCGAGAACTGGGTGAGCGGCGGTGGCGGAGGAGGAGGCGGCGGTGGTGGCGGCGGCGGAGGATACTCTGGTAACAATCGATACAATGGCAATCGCAGAGGTGGCGGAGATCGGGGCTGGCAAAGACGTGACGGAGGCGGCGGATATCATCACAATAACCATGATAGGGGGGGATACAGAGGTACGTTCATTCGAGAAGTTGTTTTTTTTGTATATATATTGTTAACATAAACATGTCGACATATATTACTTTTAGACAATCAAAATCGCAATCGAAACAGATACGATCCATACCAGCGCAGAGATCGTGGCCATCATCATGGAGGCGGTAGTAGAGATGGCGGCGGGGGATATGAACGCAGCGGCGGCGGGGGATATGAGCGCAGCGGTGGCAGTGGGGATGACCGTCACCATGGTGGTGGTGGTGGCCATAAACGTTTCTTTGATCAACGATCCTCGCGCAACGATACGCAGGGCAGAGATCAGCCACCTATCAAGGTTAGACGGGACTATGGTAACTTTGTGCCTGCATCCAAGGATTAGCAATCGAAATTAGAATAAGTTCAATGTTTCATGTTTGATCAATTATACATATATTGAATGCATTTTGCTTAACGACATAATGATAAAAGATACCTGTATGCATCCATCCTATATCCCCTTTTACACGGCTGACTCTGATAGATCGGTGACATCGTTTTCGGGTGCTGCAGCTGCTGCTACCGCTGCTGCCGACATGCCCACACCCATCGCACTGAGCAGATTGGACACCGGGCCTGCGCCACCCGCCTGCGATTTGTAGCTGTCCATCATGTTCTTCAGCGTATTAACATTAATATTGATGGGCTCAAAGTCCTCAATGTCATCGAAATCATCCTCATCTGCCTTGTTGGTCGCTGTCTTGCCCTGGAAGGACTTGCCAATGGTGGTCTGCGACAATTCCCGATCCATTTTCTTCATATACGCCTGGATGCTGCGATCCAGCGGGAAGCCGGTGCTTGAACTGGACAGTGCATCGAAATTCCGCTCGATATCGTCATCATCCGCATAGTCACTCATCTCTGAGTTGGAGTCCCAGTTGTCCTCTGGGATAACAAAGTCCAGGAAGTTCCTCACGTGCGTGCTGTCCGCCTCCTCCGATTGAAGCAGAGAGTTGCGGTTACAGGCCTTACGCATGGATTGATTCTTTCTGAGCTGCGTTCCATTAGACGTGGATGCTTTTGGTGGCCGTGGCGGCGGCTCGTCATCATCGGAGTCCAAGTCGGGCTCCACGTATTCGCCGTGTTCAATGCCCTCAAAGTTTGACTGCCGGTCCAGGAAGTCGCTCAGTTGTTTTGTGAATTCTTCGGCGTCCATATCGCCATTTGGTTTGTAGAGTTTGTTCGGTCCGTAGCGATCCTGGAGCAGAGAATCGAGATCGTCGGCAGTAATACTGAGCCAATCATCCTTATCGCTTGGCAGAAGATTGTTTTGCTCATCGCGTAGGGCCACTGAAGCCGTGTCGGACGGGTGCAGCATCAGCGCCAGAACCTCGGCTCCCACGCGCATGTTAGTGCGGAAACGATCCTGATTTCCCTTGAAGTACTCTTTAGCCTTGCTAAGCAAATCTGTGTGCTCCGCACTGCCCTCAATGTTGTCCCGGAAGTAACCTTTGCCCTCGAGACTCCTCAGATACGCCCGCCAGGCAGGCAGATCCTCCAGTTTTGGATCTCCTGCCCGCTGCGCTTGTGTGGCAAGGATTTCCAGGCCACACGACAATTTAACGCCTAGAATCTGTTCCTTGTAAGTCTCTGGCTGGCTTACTTCGTCGGCGATCTTCCAGCCGAGTCGCCTTTCCGGCGTGTACTGGTTGTGCATCACCATGGCGTACAGACAGCGGGTGAATCGGACATTTGTGCGGACACGAGTTGCCTCCGGTGGGAAAAACTTCATGGTTCTCAGTGCCTTGATGTCCTCGTGGTCGCGATCACAGAACGCCCTCACCGCTGATGCCACCAGCTGGGGGTGGGCTTTCAGCAGCTGCGCTGCACTGTGTGGCAACTCCACGATCTGGCGATGGATGGCATAGTGGGGCATGGCAATCAGGAACTCCTTGAGCCGGGTCTTAATTACGTTCTGAACTTCGGTGGAGCAGCGATACAGGGTGGGATTGAGACGTATACGCTGTAAGGCACTGGGCACGGGCATGGGCTTATCAGGGTTGGTGGTTGGCGAGTTCTGGAGCAGCTGGAGGGCACCGTTGACTAAGTAGGCACGTTGTTCACAGGTGTCGGGAGAGGCCCAGTCGGGCAGGACATCGGCAGCCTCGATTAGCACGAATTCCCCATCGGAATCGCAGACCCGGGCAATGTATTCACCACGGGCCTGCGATATTTCCAACAGAAGGTACACAATAAACCATTCGTCGCCAATATTGTCGCCGTAGTGGGTAACCCCGTGTAAATGGGGCGGCAGATTCTCTGAAGAGAAAGAAGCACATTCGGATTGATATTAGTTTCTATTTATAGAATTCAATGGGCAGGGGCCTGTCATACCATCTTCGTCGTCTTCCGCTACATTGGTTTCATCATTTAGAAGGCGTTCCAAGGGACTGCCAGTTCGCACTTGCAGTTGAAACTCATCCTTGTGCCAAATGTAGCTTCGCTGAACGACCAGCTCTTTGACAATCTCCATGATCTCCGTTTTAATTTGCATTAACTTCTCCTTCACTTGCGACTCTTCCGTGAGATCCTCGGGCATCTTCGGGAATATATAATACTCCACGTAGTCATCCTCGCGCACAAATTCCAAATTTCCCGGCTTCCTGTGCTTGGGGACTGGCTTTGTGTTCTTTGTAGTCATCTCTAGCCTGTCAAGTCTAGTCTGTTGCTGCTGCTGCACCCAATGTGCCTGCTGTTCCTTTGTGTTGTGACTCAGATTGTAGGCAACGCGTGTGCCGATGGATGTGTATATCCTTAGCGACTGATGGGGCGCTGTCCACTGTCTGTCCCCTAAGGCAAATGGTGATGCGGTGATTACCGAATAAGTAATTGTTGGCAGTTATTGTCTCAATTCCCTTTTTTTTTCAAGTCGATTTCTTTATTTATTCGAAAAAGGAAAAGTTGTTGAAAAAAACGAGCTTAACCCACTTAAGCACCCAATATTTAAACATGTGAACAACCTTTTTACATGGTAACTACACAGTTGCTACGTATCAACAATATACGTACATATGTATTTATGGAGTAAGGGTCACCCTATTTCCGATGTTAAAATTCTGTTTTCCAAGCTGCTCTGAAAGGACATTTTCTCTTAATAGCATGTTTTTGACCTATTTATGGATTAAATTAGATTCCTGTTTATACTTCTCGATCCCCATACATATTTTCAGTATCTACACAAATACCATAACCGTCCAAATTCCGTTGATATAGTTTAAAAATTGATTCTATTCAATACTGAATATACAAAAAAGTACATTGTAGCCTGGATGACAAGAATTACATTAATCCCCTTCGGCCTAACAAGCCATGAAGGAAGCTTATAAAATTTCCCGCTGGGAAATTGTTGAGGAAAATGTACCAACGACAACAGGAAAAACGGTCCTAAATGGAACGCATGCAAGGTAAGATTGAGTAGGTAATCCAGAAGATTCGTTTGGTTTTTCGTGGTTTAGTCCACGTGGACCAGTCCATTACCTGGTCTCCGCAGCCTAGTCACGGACTAGACAACGTTGATGCAATGCCTGCCGACACATCAACCCCAATGACATGCAATGCAAAAATGGTATAGGATTTTACATGGGGTCGGGCTAGTCTGCGGGTCAGTGCTGGACCGGCCGGGCTAGTCAGATAGCTAGGCGTGGCCTAGTCCGCAGAACTGCTGGGTATGGATATATGCATACATACATATGTATATAAGCCGACATGTGTGTGATTTTCGAAACGACGAAATGGAGGCTAATGGCGTTTTTGTTAAAATAATAATAAAACATGTCTTTAATAATATAAATGAATGCAAGAACCATTTCTTTCTACCTACTTTCTTTTTCAAACAAACATCCAATCAACTCAAGCTTTGCTCCGATCAACTCATGTGTAAGAACCCGAAAACTGCACTTTTAGTTTTCTCGTATCTTAAAAATTGTGGATGCTACAGATTTTAGTCCTTTGTGTGGGCGAAATGGGGCTAGGCGAAATTTTGAAATACATTTGTAACAGTTCGAATTCACAGAGGTCTGCATACAACATTTGGTTGGCGCTAATGAAGACGGACCGACAGACGGACGGGCGGGCAGACATGGCTGATCATGAATATCAGTACATACATACTTTATGGGGCCGGGAACGCTTCCTTCTGGGTGTTACACACAACCGTTATCCACACAAATCTAATATACCCCTATACTCTTCGAGTACCGGGTATAAAGATGTTGTGAACTCCTCAAATCCTCAGACGGGAGCACCTTCAAATAAAAACTAAACGTTTTGGTTGGAAAAGTAAAACGAAAAAGTGAAAGCCGGAGCCGAATATTCGAATGGAAACGATAAAATGCAAAAAAAACGATTGGAAACCAACATATCGGGATTTAGGAAAATTTCAATAATTCGATTCGATAATATTTGAATTTGAAATTGGTTTGTTTTACTTCAAGTGATTGTGTGTTCATAGAAATTAAGGCAAATATTATGCATGCAAACCATTTCTAAGTGCCCTACATTGAGTATCTCTGCCTGTATCTGTTTCTAAAGCAATTATAGTATTATTTACCTATTAAACAAACACTTCTCGCGACCAAAGATAGAAGATAGGGTTTAGAAGTTGTCACATTTGTTTTTTTGAGGTAAATATGGATCATTTACTCATCATTGCGGCATTCCAGTTCCAGTTTCAATTCCAGTTTTCGGTAGTTGTTGCTGCTGTGATTGGGTGGTACTTTGCCCAACTTCTGTTAACTTTCGAAAGTTGATAGGCAAACAAAAACACACATCGAATCGCAGATATAAAGAAGTCTCTCTGCTTGCTATCTTAAGGCCTGATATTTCTGTGTTCCTCTTTTATTGCTGCCACTTGGGGCCCTATCTGCACAGACAACCCGAGAGACTCATTGAAGCTAGACGCGCACACGTGAAAGAGTCAAGAGCAAACGTCATCATGTTCCACAGAAAATTACTTTCGAGCCTGGTAAAATCTCTTCAGTCTTCAACATTGAGAGCTTTCCTAATCATATTTTGTATTCCAGCTCCTGCTCAATCTTCTGGCTCTGCTGACTGCTGCCACAGTGGTAACCACACGACGCGTTCAACCCCGGGAGGCGAATTCCTGCGAGGGCCGTCAGACGCCTGGACCCATCTGCGAGTCCTGCGAGCTTCTGGCCACCTGCGTCCGCCATTCGAATGGTTGGGTGAACATTCCCGTGGAGTCGTGTGATGTGGCCAATGGCTACTACTGCAATGCCCGACAGGGCAGCTGCACCAACGACACGGGACCCTGCCATCCGTTTGGCATCGAGGGGAACTTCCAGTGCACGTCGCAGGGCATCTTTCCGGATCCGTACGACTGCCAGAAGTATCACATGTGCTACTTTGTGGGCGCCACCCTGGTGGCTGCTGCCGTCGACTGTGGCAACGACAAGGCCTTCGATGCCAGCACCGGACAGTGCACTCTCACGCTCCAAGATCCCGTGTGTCTGCAGACCCAGTACCACTGTCCCCATGCCGGCTACGTGGCTCCATGGCCCACCAACTCTAACATCTTCTACGTCTGCAAGTCGACGGTGAATCAGAATCTGAACGACACGACCGTCATCTATCCCTCGCTCCATCGCTGCAACGACGGCGAGACCTTTGTGGACTTTGTCTGCCGCTCGACCACCAATACGCTGCCCCAAAATCCATCGCAGCCAGATGAGACCGTCGATCCCAATGACAATGACTTCTCGGTGATGCCCCAAAGCTGCCAGCATGTGGGTCTCATGGCGGACATGGATGACTGCAGGAAGTACTACTACTGCTCGGCCTTGAATGGCAGCCTCCGACACATGCAGTGTCCCGACGGCACCTACTACCGACCCGAGCAGTCGTCCTGTGTCTTGGGCACATGTTGAGCCATGAAGGTAGTTGGGTACTTTTGTCTTGTATTTGCCTGAGACGGTTGTAATTGGCAAAAAACAATAAAGATGGAATTTAAGTGTATCTAACCTCAGATAAGAGTGTGTCTCAATACTGTTTTGAATGTAGATGAAGCCAAGGCCGTAGGTATCTTGAACTGAAGAAGAACTTCATCATTATTCTCCCGAAGTTCTCCAGGTTTATCATTTTTCAATTAACTGTGACACACTCTCGCCAGCGATGATCAGGCGCTATATAAGACCTTGCCAAACGAGTCCCGCATCACAGTCGTCAAGATGAGGCCATCCTTTCAACTACTATTTCTGCTCATGGGGCAGTGCCTGGCGAGCACATCGGCAGTGCATCCGTTCGATATGGGAGCTAGAGCAGCGGACAATCCGTGTCAGGATTTGCGTGTGGCCGGCTTCACCTGCGTGGACTGCTCCACATTGGGCTACTGCCTGCACGATGGCAACGGCCAGTGGCAGACGGAAACGGTGATGACGTGCCAGTCGGAGCACAGTTTCTTCTGCACGGACGAGGGCTCCTTTGGCTGCACGTGGCAGTCCAAGTGCCACGTCCCGAAGCGCGGCAAGTTCTACTGCCAGCAGCCGGGAATGTTCCCGGATCCGTACGACTGCCGCAAGTACCACGAGTGCAGCGCCCAGAACGGGGACACCCCGCACCAGTGTGCGAATGGAGTTGCGTACTCCACACTCACCGACAGCTGCACCCTGCCGAAGGACAGCGACCAGTGCTCGGACGTCCAGTACACCTGCAGTCGTCAGGGAGAGACGGGCGCCTGGCCGGCGGACAGCCGATTCTACTATGTCTGCCAAAAGGATACGACCGCCACGGATGTCACCTTCTTCCCCCTATTGATGCGTTGCTCCGAGGGATATGTCTTCAATGGTTACAGCTGTGTGGCTCCCGCCAGGAGTTTGATGCCCACAATGGCCAGGATGGCCAGGTCCTGCTCGAATTATGCCATCTCTAAGTGTCCCGATTACACGGCCAGCAACGAGTACTGCCTGTGCATCAATGGAGTGCTGGAGACGCAGCAGTGCCCCGAAGGCTCGTACTTTGATACCCAGAAACTGGTGTGTCGCGCAGGAACCATTAGTCCCGAGGTAGAAGTGCCTTCTGATTCGGGGGCCACCACTGGGTCCAACATCTGTCAGCGCGCGGGAATGGTTGCCGATTTGGCCGATTGCTCGGCATTCTATCATTGCGATGCCGTTGGGGCAACGATGAAGCGCTCCCAGTGCCCCACCGGAATGGTTTTCAGTCTCACGAAATTCACCTGCGAGGCAGGAACTTGTTGAACAAACAAAGGTTTTACTCTCCCAAATAACAAAAAACAGTACGAGCAGATTCTTAACCATAAATAAAAAGCAGTCTGCAGTCTGCATCAGCAATCATGCAATCAATTTCGATGATCAGTCATCGCACTCCTTCACCACTGGATGTAGGACAATGGAGGCACCATTGCATCCAGTCCGATCCGAGATGAAGTCATGGAAATTACTTTCCAGCGCCCACATGAAGCGCTTGTGTCCGGGCAGCACTTGGGTGGACAGGCGGCAGTCGCCGCCGCGTTGCACCTCCTGCAGATTGGAGGCCTTGAAGCAGGTCTCCGAGTCCCACAGATAAATGTCGTTCTCCCCCTTGTAGCGGAAGAACAGGGATGTGCCGCCATCGGCTCCCAGGAGCACTGCCTGCTTGCCGTACGGCTTGGGTCCCACATCGATGATGGAGCCCGCTCCCTGGCCCACACGCAAGTACTCGCCCTTGATCGAGTACAATCGCGAGGAGCTCAGGTAGCTGAAGAACAGCGTGGAGGTGCCATCCGTCTTGGAGGTGAGCGCCACGTACAGTACATCGCTGGTGGGGGCCGTGGCCTTTGGCAGGACAATGCGATAGGACTTGTTCCCAGTGATGTCATAGACGAGAATGCTGCGAGCACCAGCATCGGCCACATAGCTATTGGGATTACATGGATTCAGGTTCAGATTATATTCCTTAAGGATATTCCAAAAGTATTGCCAAACTCACACAAACGGTTTGTTATCCTTCGAGTAATCCACGACTATGAACTGCAGGCGACTCTCGGAGGTCACCAGATCGCTCAGATCGATGCTCTTCACCACCTTGTGATTGGCCGTATTGATGGCCACTATTTTTGGCGCACAGCGACGGATCGGCTGCTCCAGCGTGTTGACGATGCCCACATCCAGTGCCCAGAGCAGACCCTGCCAATAGTCAATCAAAAATGTCTCTTTAAATTCTCATCATTGGAATGCCTTCATCGTTCGCTGAATGACAATCAAATAAATCATATTTCTGGTGCATTTTACAAATAAATATGTAAATAGATAAATTCGTAGGCCAGGCCTGCCAATTGTTGCTATTGTTTGCCAGCTATTGCTGTTCTTATTGTTGTTTTACATCTGCTCATCTCGCATTTCAATTGTTGTTATTATTCTTATTGTTGATTGCAACACTTCGCACACATTTCAATTGTTGTTGAATGCTGCTGCTGCTGTTGTTGTTGTTGTTTTTTGTTTGGCTTTTGTGACTTTTGTGTAAATAAAATAATGAAATATTTTTGCATAAACGAAAAGCTGAAGCGAGAATTGCAATTGCAATTCTGTGGATGGCATTTAAATGAGATGAGAATTGAATACATAAGGAAATACAGAAATCAACGAATACCCTGGATAAGGGCATTAGATCAAGGGATGGTAGGAAACGATGCTTCAAAGTATTTGATGGATCATTCCCATGGCAGCCATGGGATAAATAACCTCTTTAAGTATAGTAAATCTAATCTGATTTTAGAACTTCAACTCTGGCAATGCAGGGTATACATTAATCGACCACATCTCTCACTCTCCTTGCCATAATTTAAGCATTTAAAAAAAAGCACTACAAATTTAAAGCTGTCAACAATTTTAGCTGCAGCAGCAGCAGTGGCAGCGGCAATAGCAGATTGTTTGTTAATTGAAATCGCAAAAAGAGCTTTGGCCAATGGCTCATCAAAATGGCTGGCGGCTGGCGCTTGGCCCTGGCCCTGGACCTGGAGCTGGCCCTGGCTGTGGCACTTGCTCTGGCTCTGGCATAATACTTCAAAAATTAATTCCCAGAACTTTTTTGCATCGCATTTACATGGTGCTTCAGCTGCAGTTCGCAGTTGGCAGTTTGTAGTTTACAGGACAGCGACGACGGGGGGCGGGTGGGGCGACCTTTTGCCCTTTTATAATATTCCATTTACACTGCAGTTCCATTTTTTGTTGTATCGCGGAGGGGTTTTTGTCATTCCTTGGCGTTTATTTCTTTGCGTTGACTTTTTCGGCACCGATTGCCCGACATGAATTTTATTCGAAGCTTTTCGTGTTGTCGACCCGTTTATTTGATTAAAAAAGCAATTTTCGCTGAAGAGAGGCGATAAAAAAATATGGAATCTAAGGGGAGTCCGAGACTCAACAGGTACCCTGTACTCGCATCGGACAGCCAGAATGGGAGGATGAATAATAAAGCAGCAGGAGTTGGTTTGGTTTCACAAAGAAGAAAAGTTATTTTCCTTCTTCTGCTGGCAGGCCTATATACCCCTTGATACCCTCTTCCTTAGCCCACAAAAAATGCATGAAGCACACACATTTTTAAAGCCATCAGCGAGGCGCACAAAGTGTCAACGTGGCAATGCTGAATTAATGAAACAAATGGCAGTTTTCGATGAGATGAGATGCGATGGGAGACGCTCTTCAGTGTCACCTCTCCGCTTGCTCCACTGGCAAACTGGAACATTGTAAATTGCACTCACATTCTGATCGACAGCCACATCCACGACGGACTGCAGCGCCTGGCAGTTGCCCTCCTCCTGTATGGCCCAGCACGGATAGGGTGCGATTTTGGTGAGGCACTCGCCCTTCTTCAGGTTCACCTTGCCCAGGGTGAAGGGCACACCCTGCTTGTAGCGCGGCAGTGCCACAAAGGCCGAGTCCCTTTGGAGCTGGGCTCGCGTCACGATCACATTGCGGGGCACATAGCGCCCGGACTGCACGTAGATGTTCTTGGTGGAGTCGCAGGGCCAGTGGAGGTTGCTGCCACTCAGCTGGAAGGTGAGCTCCGCCAGCGGATTCTTGTCGCACTTGCTGGTGCCAATCGAGTTGGAGGCACTGCCGCTGGAGGACTCGTCGCCCCCCGCGGAACTGTAGCCGGCATGCACCATCGAGGAGAGCAGGAGGATGGTGGGTACCACCAGCAGTAGATGCTGCAGCAGCTGGGAGGCCATATTTCAGTATCGGTTAACACGTCAAGCCGTCTTTTGGCCAAGTTCGAGCGGCGAGCCACAGTGAAGATGAAAACTGTCTGAACTGTCTGAAGAGGGGCTTCTGCGTTCTGCTTTTAAATATAAATGCTGCAGATCTGCATGCGTCGTTCGTGTTGGTGCGTGTTCTGTGGCAAGGCCGCTGGCTGCTTGGTAAACATGGGGGGAAACATGTGTCTGCACGTCTGGCCGCATCATACGCCCGGAAATTGAATAGACCACACATGCATCTAGCATCCAGCACCCTCTCCGCCCCCCCCTCGGACACCCTCTCTCTCTACTGGCTGGGTTTCTATGCAATGCGGAAGCTGGCATTGGTTTCAAATTTAAAATTGTTGAAAATTGTGTATGTGGCTGTGGCCGGCTTTTTGTCTGGCCATCAATCGATCGATTTATGCACTACCCTCTCTCTCTCTCTCTCTCTATCCATTTAAAGTTCAGGACTCATGTGGAAACTATTGCCAAAGTGCTGCCTGTATGACCTGCATCTTTGGAACGAGAAAGTTTCGATTTCAGAGAAAAGAAACATCTGTTTGCGGCTCGGCAGTTATCAGTTGGGCAAGAGACAGGGGGATGGGGGGTGACAGTTGAGACTTGTTCTGTGATAAGATTTCCCAAGAATCGGAATCAAAGAAGGCAAAAGAATCAATGGAGAGGCAAAAGACTCAATGGAAAAGCATGAATCACACACAAGCCCACACACACAGAGAATGAAGCTGCAAATGATTGACATTCCCATTGAGGCACGTAGCAAAGATACAAAAATAATTTCTCCCACACATCAGATCCTTGGGCACTCCTCTGCCCCCTGTTCCACAGGAGTGTGGAATGAACTGGAAACACTAAACTACTGTCGTGCCATTCAACTCCAGTCCCAGTCCGAGCTCTGCAAATTGATAAACAATCTGCCAGATATCGATGCCACTCCGCCGCAGCCACATACTCCGAGATACTTTTTATCTCGAATTCGGTTTCGGATTCGGTTTTGAAATACATCTCAGTGTCGCCAGCTTTCAAGTTGGGGGTATAGCTCAGGGGTAGAGCATTCGACTGCAGATCGAGAGGTCCCCGGTTCAAATCCGGGTGCCCCCTGGTACACAACTTTTTTCGCTGTGTTTTTGCTGCTACCCTGGGATTAGGGCACCCATTAAAGGTGTCCATGCCTCCTGGGACAATGACCTATCCTCTCTTAAAGAAGACGTGGTCATGCCATTCATGGAACAGCTCCCCCATCCCCGAACGCCCACGCATCAAATAATAGCAAATAAAACGCGTTGACATATGCGGGGGGCGGGGGGCGGGGGGCAGGAGGCGCCACCCATTGTTCATCCTTCGCCTTTGTCTGTGCCTCGTGGAGTGGCAGTGTCCGTCGCTGTCGCCGTCGCCGTCGCCGCCAGCACGTGCATTGAATTATGACCTGCCCCTCCATTAAATTTCGCACACAAAAATTTAATCTTCGACAAAAAAGCAGAGTGTCGTCCGCCGGCTGGTCAATATTTTCATAAACGAAAGAATAACACAAATGTTGAACCCTTTTCGGACGGGGTCAAAGATTGGGCTTCCGTGTCGCTGGATATGGGAAAGAGAGAGACAGAGAGATAGTGGAGAGGGAGATAGAGAGAGAGGGGGAGAGCTGTCTCGGATGCTCTGTCCATTACTCCAAATTACATGCAGATTGAATTTGTGTGAAATTCGTTTTAATAAACTGCCATAAGTTGCCGCTGCCACTGTCTCTGCCGCTGCCCCTCTGCTGTTGCCGTTGCCCCTCTGCTGTTGCCGCTGCCCCTCTGCTCTTCTCTGTTTCCTTAGATGGTCATTTCCAAATTTTTGGCACTCCTCCTGCTACACAAGTGTGTGTGGGTGTCTCTCTGTGTGTGTGGCTATGTGGGCGGATTGTCTGCCAATCTGGCGGACATACTCTGTCTCCCTCTTTCTGATGCTTTTAAAGCTTTTTTTCTCTGTCTAACGGTGCCATCAGCCAGCAGCCATCAGCCGAATGTTGAAGCCAAAGCTGAAGCCAGAGCTGTAGATAAATATTTATGCGTTTCAATATAAATAATAACAGCAAAAATATCAAAGAAATATCAAAGAAATTTAAACTTGTGCGAAAAGCAAGGCAAAGCAATAAATACTCTATAGAGAATAGAAAAGAATGAACAAAATAATGAAGAAAATGCTATCCGAATGATTTGATTAGAAGGAATCATCTAATGTTTCCGCGATTACAGTTTTCAAATAAAAAATATACTTATATATCTATGGCATACAACAAATCTAACTAACTAATTCAATTCACCCTCGAGTGAAGTGTATTCTCGCATCCGAAATCTCCCCTCTCCAAATCGACAGCCGAAATGCAGGGCATTTGCTCGAAAAAATGTTATTCTACTTGTTGTATTCGCCAGATGCGTAAATATAAATAAAAGAATGTTTAAAATGTTGTCATTCAAGAGAGGGAGAGAGAGAGCGAATCTCAATCATAAATACGAAAACATAAACAAAATAAATAAGTATTCAATATGAATGGCTAAGCATCCACAAATGCACTTCCATGAACAAACAGAGAAAAACGAATTTCAATTAACCAAAGAATTCATTGTAATTTATGGCACAAATCGAGTGACGAATAAGCAGAAATCTGCAAAAATCCAAAGAGATTCAGAGAAGCATTCAACTGCATTCAACTGGATTCGACTCGATTGGATGTGCGGGTTAATACCCTTCTCAATTTGATGCCGTTTTAATAGCCAGCTGGCTAAAACTTTAAGTCCGCTCCATCATTTGCATATATTCTGTGATTAATGGGGGTCATTCCCCGAAAAGTTGAACGATTCTCTTGGCAACTTCGGCTTAAGCTTCACGAAAGTTTACTTAAGTTCTTCTAATTCTTGTATACCCCTCCCCCCACCCCCCTCCACACACACACACACACACACACAAAATATAGCATAAACTTTCGTATGGCGGTAATTTATGTGATTTTCGTCGCTGAAATCGCTTGACTTTGCATAAATACTCGGAAAATTAAATAAAAGTCGCGGCCCATTTACCAAAGAAATTCAAACGTGACCACAGACAATATTTATTGTTCTTTTTGTAGTTGGGATAGTCGGGGTATACGCAAGGGTATGCTGTATTTGTGGGGCGTATGTGACAGGCAGGAGAAAGTTGATTTAGGAAACATTTGTACATACATATATACCTGACCAGAATCTATCCCGTCTGTATCGTAGGTCTCTTTAAGGTTACTTTATGTGTGTTTTTCTGTAATACGAAGTACAGATTCATTATAAAAAGTGTAGCTAGAAATTGTAAGGAATACTTACGTAAATATTATCTACTAAGACCCCACAATCAGTCGCTATAGGCAGTTCCCAGTAAATGGTTTTTCTCCTGCATATGTATATATTTTTCTTTCTTTTATTTAGATTTTGTTTTCTGTGTAATGTTTTCCTTGCTTCGCCAAAAGCGAAGGTATCTCATGGTCTGTAGAGAATTCATTTTATTTGTCTTGTTTTTCCATTTTTTTTCTCCAACGCCAGAGGCAGCAGCGAAACAATGGCCGGACAAATTATTGGCTTATTTGCGTTTTCAATTGGAATTTTACGAGCATTGGCATATATAAAAGTTCATCCATCGACTGTGGGGGAAGCAGAGAGGGCGTGAGGCTGAGGGTGAGGTAAGGAGAGTTTTAAAGAAGAATTTTGTTGGCGTTTGCATATATGTATCTTAGTGGGCTCCCTTGGTTCTCCCGCTCTCATGACGTATACGCCTCGTTAAACCGGCAATAAAAAGACCTGTCAACTAATGTGCTTGTGTGTGTGTGTGTGGCCTAAAGGTGCCAACTGGCAGGGTGGTTGGGTGGTAGGTGGGAGCTAATGGGGGTCAGTGGTAGAGGCTATCTCTTATCGCCCCAGAAACCCCCCCACTGGGTGTGGGGTTTACATAAATTATGTGTCAGATGAGCGGCTATCCCGGAAATGCTTGTCATCAATTCTTTTTCTGTTTTTTTCTGCTTTTTTTTCGCTTTTCTTGCGGGTAATTTTGTGGAGCCATGTGGGGTAGCTGACTGCTTGCTGCTTGCTGCTGCTTACTGCTGCTGGTGGCATATAAATCATTGAGCTATTGAGGGGGAATGCGGGTCTTTGGCTGACAATTTGACATGCCAAACACGTTGGAGCCATGGGCCATGTCTGTGTGGCATGGCATGATTCCGGGTTGAATGGTTGAATGGGACAAAGAGACAGAGAGAGAGAGAGAGCGAGAGAGCTTAAACCCTATTCAGAGGGTAATTACGTGTATGGTTGTGTTGAGGCAAGGAGACCGCTCTCCACTCCACTCCACACTCCACTCCACACTCCACACTCCACTCGACAATCGAGGCATGCAGTCATCCTGCGGCTTGGAAAATTACAGCTCGTTAAATCTCAGAGTGCGAGAGGGCCAATTTCGCCAAGATTGTGCATGTGCACATAATCAATTAGCTAAAAATACTGCCGGCAATCAGGACAATCACAGACGATGGGCGACCGCCGACGACGACACTTGTGGGGCTTTGTCGGAGCCATCAAACAGTAATTGCAATCACTTCATTGGCTGCCCAGCGCAGCTGGAGGACATCCTCCTTGAAGGACATTCGCCCACCAGTGCTACGGCTGCTCCTTTGACCAGGGGAGGGGGCGAATTTCTAAACTATTTCAATTATTTCCATGCTCCACCACTATCCACAGAAGCCAGCAATCATTCTCCGGCAGAAACAGATTTCTTTCCACTTTGCGTTGTGTAAACTTTCGGCCAAGGTTCTGCGCTGTTTTTTGTTGTTGCTTTTTTGCCAGTTTTGAAATTGTGAAACTGAGAATCGGCGGCGAAGCACGTTGCACGATGCCTTGCCCCGTTTCTGGTAGTGGAACTATGGTTATAAAAGCACGACACTTAATGGAGTCTGAGAGCATAGTCGCGCACGTCGTCTGCAGTCAGCACCAATAGCCAATAGCCCCAGCATCACACCACAGAATGGCAATCAAGACGAGGCTCCCTTGGCTGTCCGCACTGCTCGTCCTTTGGGCGGCAGATCTGTGCCACTCGCAGGGGACAAAGTACGGTCTGTGGACACCGGATCGTGCCCACTCCGACGCCCAGCCCATCCAGTGGACGGGCGGACAGTTTGAGTTCCCCTGCGCCAGCACCAAGTCGCTCTTCAAGAGCTCGGGCAAGTTCATCTCCAAGAATGTGATTGCCACGCGGGCACAGCTCATTGGCGACACCATCTACCTGGCGCTGCCGCGCTACAGGAAGGGTGTGCCCGCCACGCTGGTCAAGACGAGCGTGAAGCCGGGCACCTGCTCTACAACCTTCAAGCCGTATCCCTGCTGGGACCTGCAGGAGGAGGGCAACTGCAAGGCTCTCCAGTCCGTTGTGGATCTGGTGGTGGACCAGAACGAGGTGCTGTGGGTCCTGGACACGGGCATTGTCAACACCCTCGAAACCCCCGTCCGCAAGTGCGCTCCCAAGGTGGTGGCCATGTCCGTGAAGACGGGCAAGGTCCTCAAGACAGTCTCCCTGGAGGGCCTCACGTCGAGCAGCTCTCGGCTGCAGTATCTGGTTGTGGACTATGCCCCCGACGGGGGCTGCTTTGTGTACGTCAGCGATGCCGCCAATCGTGCCATCATCGTCTACAATCTGCAAGCGGATCGCGGCTTCCGTGTGGTGCTGCCAAAGGCCGTCTCTGCCGGCTGTCGTTCGAGGGATGTCCTCTACATTGCCCTCATCCGCAGGGACTGTGGCACCACCGAGCTGTACTTTACCTACTTGAGCACCAGCAAGCTGTTCTCCTTGAAATCTGAGTATCTTCGTAGTGGCGTTGCCGATGGACGTATCTTAGGTGAGTCTCCCATCTTTCTCCCTCTCTGTCTCTTTCCTGTACTCTATCCCTGTACTTAGATCTTGGCAAGAAACCCACTCGCATGGTCATCATTGGCACCGACAATGGTTCGGCGATATTCTTCCGGAATGAAGGCGACGCCGAGGTGTATCGCTGGGACACAAATTCCACCTTTGCGGAGGCCAACTTTAAGCCTGTGTACAGGAGCCAAACGTGTCAGTTGGTGACACATGCGGTGCCCGATTATAAACGGAATACGATGCGTGTGCTGCAGAGCAATTTCCCCGACTATATGCAGAATCGTGTGGGCTGTGGTGCCATACAGCAATTGGGTCTCATGCAGGGATGTTGGTAGAGCATTTATAGATACAGGCACCATATTTGCACACAAAGATACACGGACACAGACATACCAGTACACACACACACAACTAGACCCACCCACACACATACAGAATAGCATCTCCCGCCCCCATGGCCATGGCTTTATAGCAAATAGAAAGCCACTGGAAAATGCAGTTTGCAATGCGCCGGAGAATGAGAATTGAAATCCCTTCTTTTTTCGGGCGCTCTTGAATGCAGTTGCTTGTTTTTTCTTGTACATAAACTAAAGGACTTTTGGTCACTGTTTTTCGTTGTTGTTATCTAAGTTAAGCAAATAAACACACACACACAGGGAGGGAGAGAGAGAGAGAGAGGAGCAAAGTAAATAAATATCCAAGGAATACTCGTATTTGTATTTGGCTTTTCAGTTTGGGGGGAGGAGGCTGGAGGGGGTCTGGTCTGCAGTTTATTCAACTTTTGTGCGAGGCGACCATTAGCTTCAGTTTCAGTTACAGTTTGGATTAAGCTTCGATTCAATTCGTTTTGATTCGCTTCGATTGACCATGGAATACGATACTCGCATTCGTGGAGGTCAAGACTCTTCCACATATAATTAGCTTGATGGCAGTATTTGCTCAAAGGCAAATGTCTTTAAATGCTTACAGTTTACTGACAAAATATAAGAGAAATTCGATAGAGAGAAATAAGTTAGAAAAGAGTTCAGAAGAAACCAAACATAGAGCATGTCTTTGACCTATGAAAAGTATGAATAAGAAATGAATATCTCTATTGACCTCTATAATATATATCTCTCTCTCTGTCATATATTAGAGAATGATCTTCTATAATGGATCGTTCCTCTAGAAAAAGTCTTAACTTGACCTTAACTGCCCTTGGATTCCAAAAACTTTCATAGTCTTCCTACGTTACCTTGAAAAAACTCTTATATTTCCCCATGTTCCACGGCAGGAGAAAAAAGGAAAGGAGGAGGCTGCCTCATCACTGGATCTGTCCGATCTGTCACCAGAGGTAGGTACAATGCCAAGCAAATTGCCAATTGCCTCCTCCCTCACAGGAGGACAAGGATTGGGTTCCCTTCCCTGATTGCATTGCTCCATTTCCATATCGTTTTTCCCGCAATGGCAACTTACACTCTTACTGCCACTTGCTGCAACCATTCATTCCTTTGGTAATTCCGCAATGAAGTTGGCAGCGTAATTGCCCCGGAGATGCGAGTCGCGCGACTCGACTCCTCTGTCGGCGCTGTTCATCTTTAACGCTTCCACTAATTGGGAAGTTGGCTGATAAATGGCACGACACCGACACGGAAACGGGACACGGACACAGACACTGGCACAGACACGGGCACGGCATCCCCCCTCCCTCCCTGCCTCCCTCCCACTGAGTTCTCAGTTTCTCCACTTGTGTGTCAGCGTTGCAGTGGCTTCCGATTCAGTTTTGGGGAAACAGCCGAAAGGCGTCGATAGAGTTGTTTCCTCAATAAAAAATCAATTAATCAGCAGCTCTTGTTTTCCCTCTCTTCCCCCTATCTCTCCTCTCTGTGGCCCTCTTCCTGCGACCTTTGTCCTTTGGACATTTCGTTATGGCTTCGTGGCGTGTTAATTACGCCCGATCTCGCAGCCGGGTGGGCCACAATGTTGCAAAGAACGCATTTTTCACACTCAGCGGAGGGAGGACTGTAGTGGGTAGGGTCGGTCCAAGGGTCCAAAGGTCTCCACTGAGCAATCACAACTGGGAATACGGCAGACACACTAAAGTTCCTGCTCCAAAAATACATATCACATGCTAAAAGTAGATATTTCGTTGATATTCCGTGATTATAAATACTTATCGACTATGGCATACCCACCATAACCGCTGTAGTAGTTGTGTGTCTCTCTTTTTGTTGCATGCATTCCACAAATACAATACACCCTTTAACCCCGAAAGTACCAGGGGAGATATGTACACAGATAGATAGATAGATAGAACCTCTACTGTTCTCTCTCCGTCTCTCTGGGACTGGAAGCAGCTGCTGGCTGCGACGATAAGCTTGTCTCTCGCTTGATTTACAAACGCAAAACTGCGTGGGCGTGGGCGTGGCACCCAAAAAAGTTCCCATCAAAAAAAGAGAACACAAGTGTCCGGTCAAAAAACCGAATTTCGATTGCAGCTGCAGAAAAAAAGGGGAAGAAAATAATTTGCAAATATTTTGCTTAATTAGGTATTTTTTTAAGTACGAAAAAAGGGCTGGTGGGGGGAATTATTATGGAGAGTTTTGGGGAGGGCTTTATAACTTTTTGATTGAATTAAAATGCGAAATAAATGAGGAGACGACACTCTCCAGAGTTCAATAAACATGACTCGCATTTCATTAGTGAACAAAACATACCCATAATTACATCTGGAGACTGTTTTTATGCGAAATAATTAAAGAGTAAATAAAATATGAAAAAATGCAGAACAGAAAAACTCTAATACCCATAATTGTAAAAGTAAAAGTATGAAAATAATGTTTTGGTTTGTTTTTATTGATTTGTCAAATGAAATCACCTTTAAATAACTTTTCCCCAGAGGTCAACGATCACCAGAAGCGAACAATGCTGAACAGAAAAGAAAAGTTTTTCTTTCGCAAAGGAAAGTGTTTTCCCCAAAGGCTGGCTGGCTGGCTGGCGGGCTGCCCTTTGATGTGACAAAATCGGATAAATAAAATAAAATTACACATAAATTTGTTAAAAAGAAAATCGTTTCGTTTGCAAAAACCGCAGACAGTCCCTCTCTCTCTCTCTCTCTGTCTAAGAAACGGGAAAAGCAAAAGTAAAAGTTGCAAGCAAACATGGCATCAAGGACGTCAAAGGAGCAGCTGACAGGAGATGACAGCAGCAGCGGCACAGGAGAAGGACTGACAAATGATTTTCCGCTGCAAAGGGTTTTCCAGCAAACACATACTGTAATTAAATTAATGCCAAAAGCCACGGCCAGAAGCCGTGGAAAGCCGTGCGCATATTTTAATTTTTCCTGCACTTTGAGCAGGAGGAGCAGGAGGAGCAGCAGGCGTTTTCCTGCACTTTGAGGAGCAGGAGCTCAAAGACAAAGCGAAGTCCATTTGGGGACCTCACTGGAGGCGTCTCTTTCTCCTCTCAAGGCTGTCATGAAAATCATGAAAAGTTACACAGCTTAAACAGCGGTACAGAAAACTCAATTTAAGTGAAAATATTCCCCCTCCGCCCCCCATCTAGTGCCACATTTCCCCCGACACTCGAACGTTGTCCAAATGCTACTCAATCTGACAGTTGGATACACTTTTAAGGCCTTATCCCTGTGGCTGAATCAACTTCAATCCGCACGAGAGATTGACAGCACCAGCAGCCAGAGAGAGTACTCTCTCTTCTTGGCCACACACTCCTTTCCAATCTGCTCGCAGAAAGGCGACTGGGACTTGGGACTGTCAGAAAACGTAGGCTGTCAGCCCCAGGACTCCCCCGCGGGGGGAGGGACTACTGCGATGTGGGGAATGCGGGGAAGTTCATCCATAGGTTAGGTGTAGGGGATGTTTATCCTGCGGTCTGGTGGCAGCAGGGAAGACACTACACTTTGGCGCCCACTTGAAATGGGTTTTGACACAAGCAGGGGAGGTGGTGGGGAGGGGAGGGGAATGGCAACATTTTAGAGAATGCTTTGATTTCTTTTGTGCTCGAAAGCTGAACAAAACATTCGAAGCACTTTTCTGGTTAATCGAAAGGCTCCAAAGGAATTGGAATAGGAATAGGAGAATGCCAAATGGAACCATGAAAATGTTGTGCAAATAAATTTGTTAACAAAATATAGCAAAACACGACAGAGCAGAGCAGAACAGAACAGAACAGAGCGGGGAGAACACTTTAAAGATGAAAATAGGTAGCCGAGATCGCACTCTGTGGCGCACTTTGTGGAGGCTCTTTAAAAGTCTTTGAAGTTAATGGCTCCGGAGATACATATGTATGTATGTATGGATATACTCCGTATACCAGTCGTCTAAGTGCAAATACACCTCCCATTCCACCGCATTTCCCTTTCGTTTCCATGTGAATTGGTTAGAGATTATAGCGCTCCTGGGGCTTACGCTTCCCTCTGGCTGTCTATGCTACGATTTTTGGGGCTGTGTCCGCTGTCAAGTCAGCATTTCCCAAACCCCAAACAGACACATATACACACACATCCGTTTGGCCATTTCCTGTCTCTTCCACTTCCACTCCCTCTCTCCCTCCCTGTACTTGTGGCCATTACCCGCGCTAACACGCATTTCCATTGAGAGTCGGAGCCGAGCCTCATGGCTGGACAGCCATCGGCTTGGATATTGTTGTTCTCTGGGGCAGCTTTAATGCAAAGTAGCTAACCATCTGACAGCCACACAATACACACATATGCATGTGTGTGTGTGTGTATGTGAGGCATGTGAAATGTGGGTGTGGAAAATGTCTAAAGCATTTGGTCGGCAAAGACAGAGAGACAGCCGCAAAAGTGACTGCCAAACGACTTCCGACTTCCGCCTTTCAGGCTTACTTTTCAATGGGTCACGTGCAAAGGCGAATCTTCCAATCCCCCAAACTTTGCATTTTCCCCGGGCCGCGGGGATAATCAAATTTCCCTTTTGTTAGACTGCAAAATCGATGCAATTGAAAAATAATTGAACATCCCTCGAATGTACGAATGTACGAATGTTCGTATGCTTATTGAATGTCATTTCAAAATTCATGGAGCTGCGAGGATATGAGTGTGTGGCAGGAGTAGGGAGTCGGGAGGAAGGGTATTTATGGGCGGCGAAGGAGGAGGCGTATACCCTGCATCTCTAATGGGAGGGTTTGCCCCCCCATTCCACAGGAATTTCCACATTGTCAACATTCTCCATTCCCCACTCCCATTCCTCGAATTTCCCATTCTTTGCACGTTGTTGGCGCTGCTGCTGCCGCTGCTGCTGCGTTGGCTCCTGGGGAAAAGGGAGAAGCTATTGATTTGGTTTTAACGGCACTTAGAGGCACATAATTGAGGGCTCCTCCCGTACTACCCCCTACCGCCTCGTGGGGGGGAGAGGTGTGAGATTGAAATGTCAGATTCTTGTAGGAAATGTGACATAAATTGAAGGATGATTTTTTATTGGGCGGGGAAAAGAGAGATTATGTGTTTTCCTTTGCGGTTGCTGGCATTTTCGGTAGTGCCACCTCCTGGGGGCACGTCAATCAAGCACAAGTATGAAAACAGTGGCTTAAATGTGGCTTCAATTTTCGTTTACTTTGAATTTTAAATAAAATAAACCTTAAAAAGTATCAAATATATAAAATAATGTGCAGAAAATGTAAGACTATAATATTTTCCGCTTTAATTGGATTTGATTCTTTAAAGACTACCCATAAAATCCTTCATTTAGTTTTCTTCTCAATTTTATGCACGATAAATTCACTTTTGTTTAATTTTCTTTGGGAATTTTCCCTCTCCATTTCGAACTCTATCAATCTCCATACTCGTTTCGACATTTTCGTGTGAAAATCTCTGGAAAAAGTGACGAAAATCCTGCCATAAATTGTAGCTTAACTTAATCAACATATGCTGAAAAAAAGATATAGCCATGGGGAGGGGGAGAGAAAGTAAATTGAAATGCAAACATAAATTTCCACAAATAAATCCTCATTTGTGGCTCTCTCCCCCTCTCTCTCACACACACATAAATCTCCAACAACGTAGCACTTGAAAAATGCACAAAAATAAAGAGAAAATAAATAAATTCAAATCCCTCAACAGAAGATACGATACGAGTTTTACGACCACTCGAACGGGTACTTTTAGATACATTTTCATCCCCACCAACCCCTTGCCCCCTGCCTAGAGGGAGGGTCTATTAAAATTCCGTTGTAGTTGGCTTAAATAAACAACAAAACAGAAAAAAACGAGGGAAAGTGAGGAAAAGTAGGTTTATCATTGGATGATTTATTGCCCATACGTCCCGCAACCAACCCAAAAAAAAAAAAAGGTTAAACTGCCATATGTTGGGGGGGCGGGGGTTGGGGTTCTACCATAAATTTGACCAGCAGAAATGTTGTTGTGGCATAAATAGACTCCGAATATGAGGCGAGTGGCAGACAGACAACTTTTTGGCGCGCTCAGGACCAGAGACGGCCCCAAACCAGTGGGGCTTCCATTAGGGGTTTTTCATTCATAAGAATCCGCCTCGAATGGGATCCACGGCGAGTGTCTTTGCAAAGGCAGTGGCCAAAGACAATGCTGCACAGGAGCTCTCTCTTCGCGCTCTCTTAGAGTGTTCTCTTCGTTTTGTGGTCGCTCTCTTTGGCAAAGTCTGCAAAGTCCTCAACAAGTCCACCGACCAGCTGTTGCTGCCGCCCATATGCTGTGGATGCTGTGTGGATGCCATTCGCAGTGGATGCTGTTCTGCACCAGTTGCTTCATTCCGGTGTGGAACCCGGCGCGAAGCGACCAAACAGCTGATCGACTCCACCGCCGACGCCACAAAGCTGGCAACACTTTCGACAGGCGCGCAGGAAATTCCGAGCAACGAAAGTGCCACACCGGGCCCCGTGCCCCGTTCGCCGTGCCCCAAGCAGCGACAATCGTCAGCTGCCGCCACAGCGGCATAAGTTTTTCGCAGTTTTTCAGTTGCTTTTCCATAGCTGCGCCGCACGCACGCTTTTCTCGGAATTTTCTCGACATTTTTTGGTTACTTGGAAATTCACTGTTGCTTTTCCACCGTGTTTTTTGTCTGAGTGAAAGTAAAGAGGCGCCACTGACTGCCACAAATGGATGCAAAATGCAATTCCAGGCCGAAACAATGTATGTTTCGAAATGTTCCAAATAACTAAGATTTATTCGATTCAAAATCGAAAGCATTCAATGGCCTAAAAGTGAATTTTGATGCTCTCTAAATTTCGGACATCTTCGGACAGATTTCGGTAAGTGGAATATCATTTTCTTTTGGTCAATGAACCTGGGGAAAGGAGACCATTTGACCATTTCTTTCGCAATCTAACATCTGCTGCTGCTGCTGCTGCTTGGCTGCTGCCTGTGGGGACCCAAAGTTATATTTCATTTATGTCCCAGAGAATCAGGCAGAAAAAGGTTTATCCGATTAGCATAATGTCCATAATGGTTCTGGTTCTCCATTGGGAAAACACTGCTGCTGCTGCTGCTGCTTAATGTTCTGCAAATTGTATCTGTGCGTAATCTTCAAGATTGATGTAGGTCCTACCTCTGCCAAGGAATAATTGTGAAACAAGCATGAGCAGCAAAAAAGTTAACAAAAGATTAAGGAACGGTTGAGGAGTCTAATAAATTTGAAATGAGTTTAAGGACTCGCCCTGCCTTGGTTTTTAATTTTTAAAGCAAATATTTATGAGGGAACAACAGACTTGCGACTGAGAGAGAGCCTTCGCTGGCCAAAGTTAATGAATAATTGAAACTATTTTCTTAATTGATATTCAGAGAATCCCATCCTGTCACCCATTCAGCCAGTCAGCCCTTTCTCTTCCCTGCCCTGCTCCTTTCTCCGCTCCTTTCTCATCTCTGATTTCGGAAAAACTTTTGCAATTAATTCCAGCAAAAGAGCGTAAGCCACCCGCCGTTAAGTGTCTTAAGAAAACTTTACAGATCTTTGCCTTGTCATACTTTTGGTATAACTTTTGGCTCCCACTTTCTTTCTTGGCCATAAATTTGGTGTAGCATTTTTATGATCTATCTATGTATGTGTATACATATGTATGGCCACAGACAGAAGTGCAATTGGAAGGCCGACAACTAGCGACTGGGGAGCAGTTTTGCAACACACAAACTGAGAATAACCTGAGAGATACAGCCACAAAGAGCACATCTTGTCTAAATCTATATGCTCCTGTCAATAAAAAGAGAATTGAAATGGCTATGCAGATGGAGATGGAAATGGAAATACCACAAAAGCTAACAAGAATTATTTCATTCGAGTCGTAAAAAGAGTGTTACACTGTGGGGACCGCTAATAAAATTTGAATTTTCCAGTGATAATGCGAGAAAAACAAGGAAACCCCACCACAGCCACAGCCATGAGGGGCAGGAAACAAACAGTAAAGTACATCTCCACGAAGTGCTCTAACAAATGCGAAACAAACCGAAGAACTGGCGATATATTTGCATTTTGTGCTCTAGTCTACTTTTTTTGGGTTTTTTCTTTGGAAGTTTTCTTGTTTCTCGTTTGCTGCCACGCTTTTTATGGGGTAACAATAAATAAAAGTCAACTATAGAACTACATTCAAGAGCACTCTCTGCAACTATAGAACTGTAAAGGGAGGGGCGGAGTGGAGAGGGGTAAGGGTGAGAGGTGAGGGTAAGGACTTGGAGCCACACAATGAACAAAGGGTTTAGGTTGCAGAAATATTTACACAGGCCAAAAGGCAGCGCCACAATAGTCACCAGAATTGCGGTTTCGTCTGAGGGAAACTTTTCCAATTATACCCTGGCACTATGCAGAATTCTAGGGTATATTGTAGTCGTTTAGATGTAGGTAACAGTGGTAGGTAGATCTAAGGATCCAATGGATTGCAGTAGCCCAGAAGTAAAACAAAGACATTTTCTTGTTTATTTTCTCAATTTTTTTAACTTGTTTTTTTTTTTTTGGTATTTTTCCAATAATTTCTCGTATATTCTTCAGTATTTTTTCTGGTATTTATTCTAGTATGTTTTTATAGTCTTATCTAAAATATATTTTTGGTACTTTCTGAATATTATTTAATTTTTCTAGTATTTTTCAGTATTTTTCAGTATTTTTCCCAGTATTTTTTTGGAATTGTGTCTAATATGTATTCTGTGCTCTACCTATAGTTTTTTCTAATCGTTTGTTAGTTATTTTCTGTAATAATTTCTAGTATTTTCGGATGTTCTCAAGTAATTTGTTGGCATTTATTTTAACAGGCATTTTCAGATATTTCCTCGAATACCAAATACCGAATTCCGACTACTAGGTATCCACTAGCCAAAATATCATTGCATTTCCCTGTAAGGAAATTGCGTTCGCAAGCAGGAGGCAAACAAAAGTCGTCGCGTCAATAAGAGGGGCAAGACAATGCATAAAGCTTGCAATTTATGAATGCCACTGCCACAGCCACAGCGAACAAGAGATGTCAGCGGCAGTGGCAGGGGCAGGGCCAGGAAGCGTAGTAGTGGCGCAGCCACGGGGGCAGGGTTAACAGCTTGCAACAATTAGAAGCATGTGCCCGAGAGCTGCCCGATGATGGCACAGCGGCCATAATGTGAGTGAATTTATGTGCCTGGCCGCTGGCTTTAATTGCCAGTCGAATTGTTGACACATTTACTCGCAGATTTCGCCCGGCCAGACCATAAATTGTGGCGCCTAATGGCGTCGCATGTATGCGCTGGCAATTTCGGGGCGACGCTGTCATACCCATCACTGCATGTCAGTGTCAAAAGTCAATAGCCGTAGCAGTAGCAATCCGCAATCCGCAATCAACAATCCACAATAGCCAATCCCCCATCCCGAATCCCGAATCCCGATTCTCTATGCCACATTCAATTCCACTTTCCATTCCCGCCTTGAGGCGGCGGCGGCCTCCGTTGAACTTCTGGGTCGCCAGAAGACCCCGAAATAAGTTGCAGGCAGGCAGCTAATTAATTTTTCGTGCTGCCTGCCAGTTGCCAGTTGCCAGCTGCCAGAGTCAGGATCAGGAGGACTCTCTGTGGCAGAGTCTCTCGCCGACGACTGCTGGTGCCACCAGATGAGACAGTAATTGTCCATTGTGGCAGCCACTGACTGGAAGAGTGGTTTTCCTCTCCACGTGCCGCCTGCCGCCGAATCGACTGTCGTTGTGGCTTAGACAAACTTTCGGTTACATGTTCCTTGGGTCTGGGATCGGTCTTGGGTCTTGGGTCTTGGGTTCGGTTTCGGTTTTGAGTATCATTTAAATTAATTGCCAGGGGAGAACGAAGGAAAAGCCCTCGAAGAAAATACTTGGCGAAACATTTAATTTGATGAGCCTTCAATTAATTGGCTGGCGAATGAACTTAGACTAGGGTTTTGCCAGGGTTTTTCCTGATATTTAACGCATTGCGCATACGGCACACATGTGACAACCCCCCACCCCCAACCACCAACCCCCACCCCGGTGGCATTAAGAAAAGCATCATAATTCCTTATAATAATGTTATTTTTGTTTAACTTTAAATGTGAAACTGCTCCTGCTTCCCCCCGCTACTGCTGCTACTCCTGCTGCTGCCTGCAAAGGGCAAAAGTTGAGCAGTTGACTGCCGCACACATGTCGCATGTGGCATTTGCCCCATACACCCCCATGCATCCCACACACACAAATTTGCTAAGGAAGTGAGGACATTTTACAGCCTGTTTTGTAAAGTTTGTGCCTGGGAAAAAGTTTTGCATTTCCCTCAGTAAATAATGAAAAGAGTTCACTCCGACATTGAGTTTATATTGAAATGATTTTGGGGCACGAAGAGCAGGTCAAACATTTAGGCCAGGCATTCCCTGGGTGCCTTTTGCCACAGATTTATGCTCATTTCCTTGGGACGCTCCACCAAAGCGAAAGGGAAAGCGAAAACGAAAGGCCTGTGCGTCTGCCCCAAGGCTTGATAAAAAAGTGGAGGCTACCATAAGTCCTCCATTCATCAGGCATCCACTGAGAGGCAGGGCCCAAGGCGTCACGTGGTGCCCCCCGCCCCCGCCCAAACACAGAGGCAGAAGAATGAGGAAGGTGTTGCCCCCAAAACACAGGGCTTAAGTATGGGGGGGGAATGCCTGTGCCTGTGCCTGCCCCAAACCCCGGAGGACAAATGTGGAGAGCCCAGAGCACAAGCGGAGGGCAAAGGGCAGGCGGCACCCATAAACGGATCAATATTTTATGTACGAGGAGGCCAAGCGGGCGAACAGTTCAAATAAATCATGGGGGTGCATGGGGGTGCAGGCAGTAGTGGCAAAAGGGTTGCGGCTTACAGCGAGCAGCGTACATATGTGCCTCTTCGAGTGCATCGACGAGAAGAGGATTCTCTGCGTAATGTATGTTGCATGCAACGCTTCTCCGACAGAGATCCAAGGTCAGAACCAGAACGAGAACGAGACCGAGAATCCAAGAGCCCAAGAACCCGACAAGCCTCATCATAATCGCAAAAGTTTTCCACACAGAGACATAGTTTTCCACTGGTTTTCCGCATGCATGATGCTGTATTTATATCACTTCCGCTCCGCTTTCTCCCCCCTCTACGCAGCAGATGGCTGCCGTTGCAGCTCCTCCTCCTCCTCTCTCTCTCTCTCTCTGTTGGGAAAGTAGCATTTTCATAGCATAAATCTAGTCAAATATTACGCATACGCCAGCAAGGAAGAGCAGTTGCTGGTTGCATGCTGGTTGCAATCTGTCAGGAGTGTCTGTCTGCAGTTGTGGGCTGGAAAATCTCATCTCGGCCATAAATGATGATTGCATTTAAATATAATTTACGATGATGCATTCGCTCCAACCAAAAAGTTAGTTGCCTGTCCTTGAGGACAGGACGTTCGTTTTTAACGAAATTAAATGCTACCTCAATTATGGGACTTTGTGCTGTGAATCTTCCACATCAGCAGGGATTCACTCGGAGAAGAGCAATCGCCAAAGGCGAAATTCGGGCACAAATTCGATTAGAACCAAACCAAAGACAAATCGTATGCAATTACTTTGATGAAGGATCTACAACTATTGCCATTGCCAAGACTTTGAAAACGAAACAGTATCGAAGCCAAGAAGTGGAGAACTCGATAACCCGAGTGTGCGCTGGTCGGGGGAGGTCTTTAAGCTCAAGTGCTTTGTTTGGCCAGCAATCGAGCAGCGAGCAGCGAGAGACAGAAGCGCTGCCGAGCCAGAGCCAGAAGAGGGCCAGAACAGAGACAAGACCATGGCCAGAACAGAGCAGAGCAGAGAACTACAAGTCAGAACAAAAGCCAAAGGCAAACGGCAATAGACAAAAGACGCGACGACAGACAGCGGGCCCTTAAAAGATTATAAAGAAAAGAAACAACGCTCCTCAGAGCGTGGCAGCGTGGCAGGGCGTGGGAGGAGGCGCGTGTGGCAGTCAGACAGTCCAGACACAAAAACTGTTGCTCCACCATGGCCCATGAAACTCGAACACAATCTCGTGGATATGGATATAGATATAGATACATATAGACATCGCATAAGTGGAATGTCACATCGGTGAGGAGAATGGCCCTCATTATTCGTTGAGATTTCTGTCAATTGCATGCTGCCGCTGCCGCTGCCACTGCCGCTGCTACTGTCTCAGAAACGACAAAGTTACGATTCAACATTTAACATTCAGCATTATATGCCACAAGTTTATGTCCTGTCCAGACTTTAGGGCATAGCCTTAAAGTCCGCTCCAAGTATTGACAGGACCTTCTGTCTGAGTTATGAGTTTTTTGCTCCTGCAACACTCACACATACACACACACACGCACACAGGCGCAGTCAGAGACAAGGAAAAAGTTTCATGGGGATTGTTAACACGTTGCTGCTCCCATAATATTATTGGGAGCTTCAGTCTTCAGTCTCTAATTTGCATACGTGAGTGCTTATCAGGAAAAGCAAAGCTGCCACACAGCAGCAGTCACAGACAGGCAACAATTTGTCTTCCCATTTTGCATGCAACAAAAGAAATGGCAATTGCAACGTGTAGACAACGAGACCGAAGCGGAAAGCCAGATAGACAGATGGCAAGCCAACGATATGAATAGAAGATGTATTGCAGAAGGATGCCAGACAGAAGGATGAAAGTGCTGCCGCTGCTCCCCCCGCATGAGATAAACAGGAAACGCTAAGGACACATTACCTGCTGTTGACATTTGCTTCCAGACATCGAGAGACGTGAGGCCTTGGCTGCTGCAGAAGATCTAAGAGAAGCCTGCTGTTTGTTGTGCCCCTTTTTCCCTGGGAGCACACACAGCTGGCAGAGCACACAGGAGAGCAGTACGAGTCGAGTCGGACAGATGTTCCTTGACTTGAAATGTTGAAAAATTTAATTTGGAAGTTACCTGAATTGCAGATTGTATCCTACTCTCTGTGTTCCTACTCTCTGGTTTTCTCCTAACAAGAGCCTTGAGGGATACTTTGTTTAGTCATCATTCCACCTCTTCCATTCGATGGCCAAACGACCCGCATGTCATGCCAGTCATCGATGTTCTGGGCCTTGTTCTGGCCAACCGACACCCTTAATTCATTCATTTATTCATTCATCGTTTTGTGTGTGCCCGCACCTTTGCCTCTGTAATCGATTGCCACAGCAGCAGCAGCCAAAGCAGCAGCAGCAGCAGCAGCCGCAGCTCTCTCGAACGTTTCAATTGCATTGAGGTAATGGCATTAGTGGCCTCAAACTTTCGATCCAATCAACAGTAGCCAAAGCCACTTGCCCCTGCCACTACCACTAGCTCCCTCTGCAGCTGTTGCTCCTTTTTTAGGCCCCCCAATCATTCGGTTTTTCCCAGAGTCATGCTCGAAATGGACCAGGACTCCTCCCTCTGGTTTTCCCCTGTCAAATCTTCATCAAACTTCCACTCGGAGGCTGGCAATTTATGAAATCCCAAGCCGCCCAAAACCCAATTTCAGGCAGGTGAAAAACATTGGCCATTTTCCGCTCTCAGAGAGAGAGAGAGAGAGTGGGAGGGAGGGGGAGAGATGCTATACCATGCAGCCGCATGAAAATGCATGTCAATGGCCCAGTTTTTGGGGCGTGGGCCGGTGCAGAGGGCGTGGCAATTCTGACTGACAGTCACGGGCACTTACTTAGTGCTCAAACATTTGCTTTCGGCTTTCAGATGATGCTAAAAGTTTCTCAAATACCCTGTAATTGTGACTGAAGGAAGGGTGTTTCAAGGGAGAAACTCTTATGTACTAAATATAAATATACTAATTATAAGATTACCTGTGTGTATTGCATAGAAATGGAGCTGGAAAACAAAATAAATATCAACATAAATACGGAAATTACCATCCAATACTATATATAAATAGGTATAAGGAAAGGCCAAAAGTTTTAAAGGGTATCCCTTAGTTGAAACGCTGTCCACAGAGTCATTTTACTTGTATTCTTGTAGGTTTCTTCTGCGAAAGGAAAACACTTTGCCCGGTCTGGAAATCGACTTTTCCGAGCAGAGGAGCAGCCACTCGTCGCTCACTCTCTGTCTCTTATTATCTCAGAGTCCCTCTCCGCCTGCCAGTCTGCCAGTCTTGGCTCTCCTTGTCCCTGAGTCTCTCCATCTTACAGTTACCCTGTGTGTGTGTGTGTGTGTGTGTGTGTGTTTGTGTTACATGTCTCAAGCGTCCTAAAGTGCGTTACAGTTACCGGGCCACTCTTGGCCTTGTCTTAGTGCCACCTATGAACAGTGCCACAGTGGCACCTCTTAAGCCTCTTGCACCACTTACAGCAGCACAGCAGTGGCAGTAGCAGTGCCCCATAATGCAGCAAATGCTATTCTGTGCCACATTCAACCTCATTCTCATTCTCATTCTGATTCACATTCACATTCATAGAAAAAACTACTCAAAGTTCTGTGTAATGTTGCCAAGTTCCTTCTTCCGTTGCCCAAATACTTGACCCAAATTGTGTGTGTTTCTTTTTTTTTTGAAGATAGAAAGAGAGTGAGAGAGAGGGAGGGAGGGAGAGAGAAGATTGTGTGTCGAGTCTTTGAGGGAAGGACTTTAATTTAATTAAAACATTTTCCCTTTTGAAATGTGGCTTATCTGGTGGCAGGTGCGATGAAAGAAAACAGCTTAAGAATTCAAGTGGTGCTGCTGGTGCTGCAGGCAAAGGAGCGCCCAAGGATGTGGAGCAGACAAAGAGAGAACACTGAAAGGAAAGTACCAGTGGCCGCCCATTCAGATAAGTTTCAGTTTTAGTCGAGTCCTCCTCCGCTCCTTTCGATTGTCACAGGCCCGAGGTAACCGAGCATTTTGTCGACAGCTTTTGTCGGCCTTCTGTTCTGCTCTTTGGGGCCAGCCCTTTTGGCCAAGAGTTGTGCAAATTTTGGCAACTCTCTTGCCATTGTATTCCCCTTTGATTGAATATACATTTGCCACCAGAAAAACAAAGGAAGAGCCCTTCTCTCGGATCCTTTGTTTCATTTGCATACTCGTGCATCATAGTGGAGGTGCAACTTCAATCAGTTGGTGGGAAATACATTTAAATGCCCCACTTTTGCGCACATAAAAGGCAGCCATGGAATTACTTCGGTGCAGAAGCCTGCCATAAGCCATAAAATACGGAATACGGGCAAAACCTCAAGAGCCAGCCGCACAAACACCTCTCGGGAAACAGCAGCAGTAGCAGCAGTGGCAGTGGCAGTGGCAGCATCCCCTGGGGAGAAAACTTAATTGCAGCATGTAGTACGCTTTGCCATTCCATTGTGTATGCGTGTGTGTGTGTGAGTGTGTGTGCCTGGATAACACTGCGTATGAGCAATACTCGTATAAAAAGTCAACAAGTTAAAGGCGAGACAGGAAAACAGAGAGCTCTGCAGAGTGGCTTTTACTGCGGCGAGGGAGGGGGAGAGGGAGCACTTCCCTCTCCCAGCATTTAGCATTTTTCTCTCCCGTTAATTCCAATAATGTTGTCACCCGAGAAGAAGTAATGGCTGGCCCACGCACTTGTGTGTGTGTGTGCCGCCATAAAAGATATGCTTCTTATTTTTTGCACTGGGGAAAAACTAACAAAAATGCAATTTATGTGGCGCCTTCTGTTCGTGACACAAGCAAACACCACCCCAAACAGAGGGCCTGCCCCAAAAAGTGGCACACAAAGAGTGTTGTTGTTGCCACCGCCATCACTCGCATCTCATGAGAAAATGCGATTTAAAATCCATTTAAAAATAGGCAAAAGCGAAAGCCGGCGAAAGCCTTACAAACTTCATACCCAAAAATGTATATAAATAAACATAAATAAGGCTCAAGGTCGTTTGGGGTGGGCGGACGGTTACGGGTGTGGCTGCCACAAATATAATGGCGTTAACGTTAACAATTTTTGTAATTTTCTAATGAATATTATTCGCACACACGCGGCGAAAGGCATACACACAGAACGAGGCAAAAGCAGCCGCCCAAGTGTGGAGGTGGTGTGTGGGGGGCGGGGCAGTCAGACTCCTCAAAGTATGCCGCATAAACTAAGGTACGAAAGGCACGACTAAGCCATACCCTGGATACCCAGCTTCAGGTGAGCTTCAGGTGGCATCTGTGAACTCACGAATATGCCCTTTGATCTCTCTGCTTACTACAGAGTATAATTAACATTATAACACACACACACACATACAAACACCTACACATCTGATTAGTATTAGTATGTGTATTAGTATGGATGGCACGGCACTGGCTGCGGCGTTAAATGGAGCGTGGCATGAGTTTTAATGCCCCAATTGGTGGCATGCCACGGTGGATGGGAAACTCCACGGATCAACAGCCGCAGGTGAAGCACTGAAGCATTATGACTAAACCCGAGGATGTTGATGCCAAATGAAAAGTTATCCGCCCTCACTCACACACACACACACACACACACACAGAGTGCCAAGCCTCATTGGGAAAATTCCGCTTTACATTTTTTGTTGTTGTTTTTTGTGTTAAAGTATTGAAGAGCTGCTGCAGGCATTTGGAATAATTTGCTGGTTATTTGTGCTGCTTCCCAATGGCAAATGAAAATCTCTTCACCTGAAAAGCTCTCCCCCCTCTACTCCTCTTGCCACTGCATTTCGCAACTCCCATAGAACTCCTGAATTCGCATTGAAAGGTATTCCCGTTGAACAATTCCCTGCAGACAAAATTCTCCTAGAAATAATTTTTAATTACAAACTCGAAAATTTCCTGATCATTTTAGCACCACAAACTTTTTTGCGCAAATTAATGAATAATTTGCCAACAAACATTCCAAAGGATTCCACATTCCACATAGATAGATTACAAAGAGAGAGAGAGAGACAGAGAGAGTTTTCCCTGGACAAAGGGTGGCAGGGGGGTCCGGAGTGTGTGGGCTTTTAGCATGCGAGTTCCCACATGCGAGTTCCCCCATGCGAGTTCTCCCATGCAAGTTCTCCCATACAATTTCTCCTATACAAATTCTTCCATGCAAATTCTCCCATGCAAATTCTTCCATGCAAGTTATTCAATGAGGGTTCTCCCATGCAAGTTCTCCCATGCAAGTACTTCCATGCGAGTCCTCCCAAGCCCGTTCTCCCATGCGAGTTTTCCCATGCGAGTACATCTAATTTTAAAGAATTATAATCCCATCTTTGGCATGTACACAAAATTATACGAATGTATGGAAAGATGCGAAATTTATTCATTAATTTCGTGTGGCAACAACAACTAAGAGCAGACACGAGCTGCTGGTTGCAATGTGGTCTTTGTTTTTGGTTGTTGTTGTTTTTCTGGAAATTCATTTATTTTGTTTTATGACATTGCACTTAAAATGTTTCCTTGACTATGGAAAATTGATGGCATTTCACACTTCACTTTCTCCACATTATTCACATTTTCCACATTTTCTAGATGGTCGCCTCGTCCGACATTTTCGCTTAATTCAAAATCTGAATCTTCAATAAAATAGACAATTGAAATTGAAAATGATCATAGTTGTAAGATTTTTGGTGGCCCAGTGGAAAACTGAAAAATTAAGCTCTCAAGCATTTTCCTGCGGCTTTTCCTCGACTGCTAAAACATCCCATAAATCATTCAATAAGTATCCCATTTTTCTCGCTGTGATGCTGTCTGGAAAATTCACTTAAAGCCATTATTTGCTTTTGCTTTTTCCTTTTTGGCCTTAAACTAAATTTTGTTTTTTTTTTGTGGCTTTTCCCTTCGCATCTTGCTGGCCAATTGTCTGGCCTGGCTTTCTGTCCCCCCGCGGCCGCTCCTCCATCATTTGATGGCGCTTTAATAGAATGAAAATTCTGCGAGAAATAAAAACCGATGAACCGCGAAAAGCGAAGACAGACAGCAGAGCAGAGCAGAGCAGCCGCCACCCGCCGCAGTAGCAGGTACTTGATAATAAATTGAAAAATAATATTGAGCAGACTTTTGGCAAAAGTATTTTCCTCACGATTCTCCCCCTCCCCCTCCCCGCCCCGTCCAAGGCTTCCCCAGGCGGACGTGCTTCCAACAAGTGCCAGGGATTTGTAGCCACAGTAATATCATTGATTCAGGCAGACGAGGGCGAACTCTTTCTCCAAGCCTTTTGCTGGTTTTTCCTGCTTGAAAATTTGGTTTACTTTTTCGAGAGGGCCAGCAACGGATATTATTTTCCTTTTGCCTGACAGCCACCACTGGGGACGGGGACTGGCCTGGCAGCCGCCTCCCCATCGATTCCGAAGCTGCGATAAGCTGCTCTCAAATGTTTATTTGATGGCAGGAAAATCAGTAAGAGGGAGAAACGAGAAACGAGTTGCTAACATGGTTTTGTCTTCCGTTGCCACAGAGTTTCCTTCTAGATTCGATTTGTGGGGCAAAGCAAAGGCGGAAGCTTATGGCAGGGCAGAAATGAAATTATTATCAAGTATTTCTAGTGATTTGTATGGGATTGCAAGTGCCTTTTGCCAGTGGATTATCCCCCATCTTAAGGCGCACAAATTAACAGCCAATTAGCAGAGTATTTTTCATGGAATCTAATAAAAAAAATTAAAGCCCATTAGGAAGTGATTAAAGCCAAATGAATCAGTCAGTCATTCAAGGAAAAAACTCTAATAAAAATCGAAATCGAAATGTGTATAATCCGCTTATAAGGTGAAAAGTTTTACGATTGACTTTTAATGGAAATGCTTCATTAGACACACATATTTTTTGTTGTTAAAATCCAAAAAAAAGAGCAAAATTCATTTGAGGTGCGAAAAATTGGTTTTATTGCCGCTGCTATCTATATATAATAATTTATTGATATTTTATAGAGATACAAATACAAACAAATGGAGAAAACAAAGGAAAAATCATGCCATAGCCAGGGGCTTATGCTGCTAATCAACTGCCTAGCGACAGGGACAGGGACAGAGGGGGGCGTGGGGTGGGCGTTGGGTGGAGTACGCCTACTGCCACGAATCGCATTCTGTAATAAACATGTCCATTGCCAATAAACCATCGATGGGCCTCCTCCCAGACACAATACAATAAACAATAAACACAATAAACAAGCAACGATAAGCTCCACAGATTAATAATATCATGCCAGGGCATCAGCGTGAGCCGTGCGAGCCTCATGGCTATACTAGAGAATCCAAACAAATTAAAACCAGAAAAAAAACAAGCCACTGGCGAGACATTAGATACCCCTTAATCGACAACACAATGGAAACTACACCAACAGTTAACCAACTATGTATAAACAACCGATTGGCCGCTATGTAGTGTGTAACCAGAAAAGTGTGTCTAAAAATGGTAAAAAAGTGATCCGATCTTAGCGATGCAATATTTGTTCATCTTTCTATGGAAAATGGTATGAAAGTTGTCAAAAATCCATGCTTTCTATATGGTATATAGCAATAACTATCGATTTTATTCCCTGACTTTCTGTCAGAGCCATCATGCCCGTCCGTCGTTCCCTCCAGGGTGTAATATGAAAAGCAAACAGGAAAAACTGCCGACTCACATGAGAGCTGCTAAATTGAAATGAATTGCTGAAGCAGCAGTGGCAGCAGCAGTGGCAGCAGCAGTGGCAGTGGCCATATGCCTATGACTGGCAGTGTAGGCGTAGACGTGGAGGCGGTAACAAGTGTCGGCGCCAAATGATGATATAATCGAAGCTAATGGCATTTCATCTCGCTAATACGTACATATGTATGTGTGTACACATATTTGCTTGTGTTTTAATGTTGGAAATTTCATTCCAATCATCTGATTCGAAGGATGCCATTCTCCAGGGTACACAGCCCGCAGTACATCAATCATAAAAGGCTCTTCCATTTAGCAGGTTGCGTTCTATTAGGCCACTTTGCCAGCGATAAGCGCAATTTATGGCAGGCAATGATTATTTAATGCGAAAATCCACTTTTCATTAGAAAAGCCACAGCCGGAACCGGAACAGGACAATGGCATTGGAGGGGGCGGCGGGGTAGCCAACCTCAGGGCCATTATAATGCATTGTCAAGGCTTTTAATTAGCGAGAAAAAGAGGTTTTTCCGAGAGGGAAAACTAATCAAAATAAAATAATGCACAGAACAAAAGGAAAAGCCAATTTTTTTGGGCTAAAATGGCGCTCGAGTTGGTGCTGCAATGAACCTTGACCCGTGCACTGAAAAGTGCCAGGGGAGGGGATTTCCGAGCCGCGAGTGGCTCCCACTTCCGCGTCAAGGAGGGGATGATATTCGGTCAACAAGCGCGGGCTTTGCGGCCTTCCGTTTGGGAGCCATGCCCCGCTCTGGCCCCCACGCCCTCATGGTACTGGGTACTGGGTATATTTGCATGGGCAGCAGCAGGCAAAGCGTTTTGTGAATGCTTAATTACAAAATGGCTGTCATGTTTGGGTTCCAGACTTTCGCGCCGCTTTAACCGTCAAACAAATATTTGTAGAATAGCGCCAGGGCGCCATAACCATTGACATTTCGCTCTGCGGTCTGTTGACACACGCCTGGCCCACACGAGAACTCAGACGAGCACGCACATGCAACATGCCACAAGCCACAGATCAGGGCCGAAAGTGCGAGGAGGCGCGGCGTTAAATCAATGAGCAAATAGAAAATGAACGCGAAGAGCCAACAAAAGTTACAAAAGAAATTAACTTTTCCTCGAATATGCATTAAATAAGGAAATATCATCGCAAATTGCAAACAGCAGAGACGAAAATCCAGGAAAAAGGAATGCCAGCAAATAGCTGCAAATATGACAGATACAAGATACATTGCCCTGATGTTGCCCTCGAGGAACCAACAGAAGAAGCAAGAAAACTCCTCATGTGTCGAAGTTCAAGGGAAATCATCCTCATTTGTGTCAAAAGAGAACAAGGCAAAACATCCTCATTTGTGTCAGAAACGGAAAGAAAGAAAAGACACTTCCTTGAGGTATAAAGATACAAGTACTTCCTGAGTCTGAGTCTGAGTCTGAATGAAGACTGTCCCATCCTTAGGCCCTTCAATCATATCACTCTCCCCCTCTCTCTCTCTCTCCCTCTCTCTGTCTCTCTCGTTTCGACAGCTGTCCATCAAACATTCAATGAACGACTGAATTACACATCTCATTGGGTAAAGACACTCAATAATGGACTCACAGTGCAGGACTTTCGGCAGAATTACCTGCCAGACTCCTCCTAAGCTCGCAAAGCGTCTTTAAAGACAGAAAACCGGCAACAAAATGTGTAAGCCACATAGAGAGAGAATTGTGGTTAAAACTTGAACAAAACAAAAGAAGAAAAAACAAAAAAGTGAAACAAAAAATATGTGAAGGAAGTGAGGAAAAGTGCCAAAAACAAGCATTTGATGTTGAAAATGCCACAAAAAAAGTTAACACAAAAATGGGGAAAAATTGTAACACAAGTTGGGTGCAAGGGGGTTGCGAGGGGGTTGCGAGGGGTCAGAGACCACAACAATTAGAGGCAGCAGCAACCGACGTAACCGAAAAAAAAAAACGAAAAGCCGAAGCGAAGCGAAGAGAGAAAAAGTCAAGAAAATTGTCAGGAAAATTGCTAGCGAAAAGTAGAAAATGGGGGGGAAATTAGAAAATCATCCTACGGGCAGGCAGCATCAAAGTTCCTCCTCCTGCCACAAGCCACAGGATTAGGAGTAGGAGTAGAAATAGGAGTAGGAGCAGGAGTAGCTGGTACATAATATAGGAATAATTCCTGCAACAAAGCGGAAAAATTGTTTCAGTTTTTCTTTCTTTATTTTTCTTCCTTTTTTCATTTGTTTTGTTGTTTTTTTGGGCCCATAAACCGCAAGTCATATTCGATTTTGTTGCTGATTGTATTTGGATTGTTGAACGGCAGAAAGAGAAGGCGGGGGGTGGGGGTTAAAGACGATAAAGAAAGCAGAAAATCGAAGTAAAAGATACCTTAGAGATCAATGATCACAGATCAATGGGGAATCAATTAGGGAAGAAGCCTGATACCCTGTAGATGCATCGTCTCTGAGGGATACCCAATGAAAGATCAATGAAAGATTAGCATCAACGAATACTATATAGCATGGAATGGATATATAGTAATCTGAACAAACGATTCCGAAATCTACATACGTCTTTAAGTCAAAAGTATACTCTGGATAGAGTTTCGATTGAGGAACCATGAGATAATCATTGATTTTTCATTGAAATATTTCCATACATTTGCTATTTTCCATGCTGCTCTTTGAGTCCATCAAACCCTCTAACAGTTCTCCTTCCAGGGTGTTTACGGGTACGTTATTTATGACTTTGGATGCGATTTTGATTGCCAGCTTCCCAAATATTGCTCTCGTACGCTGCGCAGCGTGTGTCCAGTCCAGCCATGTCTCCACGTCTCCATCCTCCATCCGCAAGTCAAGAGTTCAATTATTTCGCTTAAATGTTTCGCCTGGCCGCTCCCCGCACTCTCGCCCGATCCTTCGTCCTTGTTGATTGCTCTGGTCTCATCTGTTTCTCCCCTGCCCCTGTCCCTTCTTCGCATAGAGAGAGAAAGTACACTTTTCGCTAAGTAGAACCACAAATATTCTTCTGTGTGCCACATGCCACATGAGACTGCTGCTGCTGCTGCTGGTGCTGTTGCTGGTGCCCGGTGCTGCCTCCTCTCTGAGCGGATTTCCGACCCAGAAAAACTCACACGAAAAACTGAAACTGAAACTGAAATGGAGACCCCCCAACAGGCACCGACAAGCGGCAGGGCAGCAGGGCGGCTGGGCAGTGCGTGGCACGTTTACCTTCGGCATAATTTCCCTCCTCCTCTTGCTCCTCTCTCTCTCTCTCTCTCTCTCTTCGCATTCCCTAATGATTCTCCCTGCCCGGAAAATGCTGAAAATGTGTGCCAAAGCTTTTCATTTTCGTACATTTTCCAGTGCCTTCCTCCTCTGGCACTAACCGCACACATGAGAAGTGGTCTCTCTCTCTCTCTCTCGTACTCATGGGCAGCGAAGGGCAGCCAGCAGCCAGCCAGCCAGCCAGCCAACAACATATGAGGGCTGCTTACCCGAGAAAAACACACATGGAAAACCTGGCACTCACTCGTACATTTCCCTCAGATGTATGCTCATTAGATGGACCCCCAAAAATCAACCCCCCCGCCCTGCCCTCACACCCCCCAAAAGCCACAAAGGAAAACAGAAAGCAGACTGTGCAGCCATTTTTGTAGTGCTGTCTGTCTGCCACACTGCCTGCCTGCCTCCCTGCCTGCCCCGAGGACATGCCACAGAGATTTGGCCTGCAATTTGAGTTCTGGGAATGGAAAAGGCAATTCCCACTGCCATTCCATTGGCTAGTGGCCAAAACTGTGACTGGAAATTACAAATTTTGTGTATTACTTCTGCTGGTTTCAACAAATCGACCTCCTAATCTCGTTCATCTTTTTAAAGTCTTCGCTTAGCCGAAAACTGGAAATACCATAGATAATAATCTGTTGCATTTGCATTGATGTTAATTTACTTCTGTAAATGTGAGTTGATGATCCTTTGTTTCATTTCTAAGACCCCGTCCCTTGATGAAGCTCTCATTCCTTTAGTTTTGGATCATTTGGGAACTGTTATGCTGTTAATGCGATTCAAACACCAATCGAGGGGCAATTACGGGTATTAATCAGCCATTTGAGGGAACGATGCCAGCCATTGAAACCATTCAAAGCATGTGGCAAGTGTCAAATAGGGCGTGGCCACAAATTGTAATTAAAATGAGACGCCAGTGGCGCCAGGGGGCGGGGGGTGGATTACCATTAAGAGGGGAGGCTCTAAGGCATTAATAATAGAGAGGGAGGAGGAGAAGGAGAGGGAGGAGGAGGAGGCGGAGCAGGAGGAGCCGAGGAGGGGAGCAAATGACAGCCTTCGCCAATGGCTTCATTACATCGTTTAAATGCCTGTTGTGTTGTCTATTAAGCGGCCACGAGTGCCACTGCCCCCACTGCCCCCACTGCTGCACCCTCTTAAGTGCGTGGCAGTGGCAGATGTCACATGGAGGGAGGGCGGTCGGTGGCGTTGCCTGCCTGCCCCACAAGCAAGCAGCAAGTGACCTGTGTAACAAAGATTCTGTTCTGTTCTGTTCTGTTCTGCTGTTTCTGTCATCGTCAACAAGTCGCCCGAGTGAGGCGGGGCAGAGCCACGTTACGTGACTTGCGGCACAACTTTAAGGGACATTCATCCCACTAGTTTCGTACCGAAACTTTTGGTAATGTGCGGCATACGTTGCGTATTAGTTACATTAGTGGGAAAAGCCACAGCAAAAAAAACGTCTACTATATTTGTGTGTCTGTGTCTGTGTGTGTTTTCCACGAAAATGAAGTCCAATTCAATTATGTGTGCTGGGAAATTGGGCAAATATTTCCAGATACTTGAGGCTCTCCTCTGCTTAAAGCGGAAACCCATTCTTCCTCGCTCTCTGCTATATATTAATTATTCCCTCGAATAAAACTTATATCCCATTTGGCCGCCCACCCCCAAAGATTAGCCCACTTTTACCCCAGTCAAGAGAAAACTTTCCACAAGCCTGAGCTAAGACTCATATTTGAGGAAAATCTTCGAGCCAAAATCGTTACTCTGTAACGATTTAATCACTATAAAGGCACACTCTCTCTCTCACTCTCTCTCCATCTCTCTTTGTCTCTCTCTTTGTAATGCTCTGAAGGCAGCATCTGGTGTCTGGCGGAGATTTTGCGGCTCACTAAATCGTCTAACAAGATGAAAATGAATGGAAAAATGTTGCAAACTGAATTTATGCCATAGTATTTTCTTGATAATCTCTCACTTTATGGCTGACAAAATATCTTGTTTGGTTTTCGGTTTGGAACACAATGGAATTTTCAATGCCTACAGGGATTTCAGGAGAAAACACCTAGTGAAAATATGTGAGCCCAACAATGGGAAAAATCAGTCCAGAGTGTGGGGAAAAGCCATGGCAAAAAGTGTCAGTTGGTCAGGAAAATTCTCCGAGTGCCTGCAAAATGCTGAACAAGCCATAAAACCAGTCGGAAGGACAAACAATACTTTTAATTAAATGTTGGACATATTTTAGCCATGACTTCAAGTTTTGGCTTCCGGTTCAGGGCAGAAGCCTCTGTCTAACCCCGTCCTGCCCTCTCCTGTGTCCTGCCCTGTCCTTGTCTCTCCTTCGTTTTGTTGCACTTTCATCTGGGGCATATTTTCTCATTTGTCTAATGGAATTAAGAGACAACAGGTTTAAAGGTCATCATCGTGCACATTCCAAGGCGAGCAGTAAGCAGTCTCACATTCAAGGAGAGCAGATGGGCAGGAAGGGCAGGCTGGGCATCTCCTGGAGCTGCAGTGGGGGCTGGGATGGGCTCTGATTGAAAGGAAATTAATCCACTCCTTCTGCCTTCTGAAAATGTTGCATATTTCCCACTCTTGTTCTCTATCTCTTCACAAGATAAATTGAAGATTCCAGCGGGAAAATGGAACCAAAACCAAGTGAAAATCCCACATATTTACCCTGCTTCATTCTATTACCATTTTGTGGGGTCAAAGGTTCATTAAATTCATCCATTTTGCGGGTGCTCTCGTGCCATGAACTTCAACTTGAATGTTGTTTGCATTTCCGTTTGCATGTGGCATGCAACATTATAAAAGTAGGTGTTCTGCCACTGCCACTAAAGTGTATGCTTTCTGTTTGTTTCATTACAGGATACACCCAATACCGAATACGCAATCGCCAATCGACACGCTGCTGGAATATTTAAACATCGAAAATATCGAAAATTCCACGAAATAAGAGAACAACGCAATTTTAATGAGACGACAGAGCCGCTGGCTGCCGCATGTCGCCTGCCACATAGACAACATCTAAAAGGAGAGGGAGAGCAGCAGCAGGAGGAGGGGCGGGCAGGAGGCGCCTCTCTAGCAGCACTCAGCACTCGACCCGACCCTCGGTGAGCGGTCAAGTCAATCAACAGAGGACCAATCCACCAGCCACCAGCTACCAGCCACCAGCTACCAGCCACCAGCTCCTGGTCTCATCATTCATTGAACAACAACAACAACATCATCATCATCATCATAGTCATCATCATTATCATGGTCACGAACATGTCGCAGCCGCATTATTGCGGCACGGCCATCGATGATTTTCACACAAAGTAAGTGGGAAGTCGCTGGGCCTTTGCTTTTTCCAGGGGCCAAAAGGCAAGCGCGAAATCGACAAGGACACAAGTGCTGCTATGGGGATGCGTGCTGATGCCTGGCTCGGGGGATGTCTGCATATTAATTACTTTTTGATACCCTCTACCTCTGGGCAGCACTCGCAGAAGGAAGCTGCTTCAAAGGCTTCATCAAATGGTCATAGCCGTCGGTCTGTCATATAATATATTGGTATTACCCAGCTGGAAAACCGAGTGAATATTCATGTATTGCTAATGGAATACCAATAATCACTAGGGTAGTCTCCAATTAGAGGGTATCTGCGGGTCGTAATGTAGGCTCTTTTGTTAGCAAATGCAATTTGCATAATGATTTGACAGGCAGTCTCTCTGAGCCTCTGTGGCCATAATATAATCATGTGTGTAATGGCCATGGCCCCTGGCAAAAGGTGTGCGAATCGCTTCGCCGAATCGATTCTCTAATCAGAATTTCCCCTCTCCCCCACCACTCACCACTCCCCCAACTCTCTCCCTCTGTCTTTTCAGCTACAAATATTTCCATGGCTACTTCTCGCTGATTGTCTGCCTTCTGGGAACCATAGCCAACACTCTGAACATCATTGTTTTGACCCGGCGCGAGATGCGCTCCCCGACGAACGCCATACTCACGGGTCTCGCTGTGGCAGATCTCGCGGTGATGATCGAGTACATACCCTATACGATCCACGACTACATTCTGAGTGCCCGCCTGCCGCGGGAGCGGCAGCTGAGCTACGAGTGGGCCTGCTTCATCAAGTTCCACTCGGTGTTCCCCCAGGTGCTGCACACGATCTCCATTTGGCTGACTGTCACCCTGGCGGTGTGGCGCTACATTGCCGTCAGCTACCCGCAGAGGAATCGCATCTGGTGTGGCATGCGGACCACGCTCATCACCATTGCCACGGCCTATGTGGTGTGTGTGCTGGTGGTGTCGCCGTGGCTGTACCTCGTCACGGCCATTGCGAAGTTCCTGGAGACCCTCGATGCGAACGGCAAGACGATCCACTCGGTGCCACTGAGCCAGTACATTTTGGACTACAATCGGGAGGAGGACGCCGTCACCATGCAGGTGATGTCCAGCACGACGCCGGAGATCTCTTGGATGCAGCACAGGGGATACGGCAATGCGTCCCTCACCACAGTGGGGCCTCTGACAACGACGACGACCACGATGGCGGGCGACCTTTCCGGGGAGCGTAATGTGACCGTTTTCAAGCTCTACCATAGCGCCCTCGCGCTGCACGATCGCCAGCTGAGGAATGCCACATTCCTCATCTACAGTGTGCTCATCAAGCTGATACCCTGCTTCGCCCTGACGGTGCTCTCCGTGCGGCTCATCGGCGCCCTGCTGGAGGCCAAGCGACGGCGCAAGGTCCTGGCCTGCCACGCGGCCAGCGACATGCAACCAATTGTCAATGGCAAGGTCGTCACGTCGGCCACGGCCACGCCCAAGAGCTGCAAGCTGCTCGAGAAGGAGAAGCAAACGGATCGCACCACCCGCATGCTGCTGGCGGTGCTGCTCCTCTTTCTGATTACCGAATTTCCCCAGGGTATCATGGGTCTGCTGAACGCCCTCCTGGGCGACGCCTTCTTCCTGCAGTGCTACCTGAAGTTGAGTGAGTTTTTCCTACGCTCAGGTCGGGGGTTTCCCTCTCTAATGGCAGTGTTTTCTTTGGTTTTCCTCCTCGCTTTTCCAGGTGACCTGATGGACATTCTGGCCCTGATCAACTCCAGCATCAACTTCATTCTGTACTGCTCGATGAGCCGACAGTTCCGCACCACCTTCACCCTGCTCTTCCGGCCCCGCTGGCTGGACAAATGGCTGCCGCTGTCGCAGCACGACGTCGACGGCCGCCATGGCGGACAGCGCGAGGGGGGCGGCAGACAGCGACTGCTCCACACGGACGCTGTGAGCAAGAGCATGGCCATCGATCTGGTGGGTCTCACGACGCAGGTGACAAATGTGTAGCACGAGAGCAGCGGCCGCGCAAACACTGCATCGGCCATGCCAGTAAGGGGAGTGGCAGGGGGAGTGGCATCATCAGTGGCTGATGATGGATGTGGTGTGGATGCCACCAATGACATCAGTATGGTGGAAATGTTGAACAGGGAACAGTCCCAGTACCAGTCCAGTACTCCTGCGGCCAAAGGGACTGCCGCCACCTCACGCCGGCGCCAGTGCCGCGCCAGTGGCAGTGGCAAGTGCATTTGGCCCTCCACCGAGTGGCTGCGGAGGCTGAGAGCCAACCGCACGCTCACTGCTGCGGGGTCGAGCGAGGAGCATCTGCAGCAGGAACAGGAGCAGCAGCAGCAGCAGCAGCGACGCAGCAGTGTCCTGTTGATGGTCCTGCTGCAGAGTTCAGCCACCGACGAGATGAAGGCCAAGGCGGTGCTCGTCAACGAGGAGCAGCAGCAGCAGCGCGAGAGCCAGCCACAAATCCATCCGCAGGACGAGGTGGAAGATGCCATCGATGCTCTGTGGCTGTAAACAGCCACCCACTCCCCCCCTCCCCTCTTAGTTTAACTAATGCTTAATTAATAACTATTGTTTAGATAAAGACCAAGACAAAAAATGGTTTTCTACTGCTGCTTCCATGGCCTCCCCCGGCATTGCGGTGGCGGATCGAGAGCCCCTTTCTGCGGCTGCCTTGCCCTTGGGCGGGGGGAAGCAGCATACTAAACACATTTTGTGGCGCCACTTGATAAGGTGATACTTAGGATTAAGAGTGACCCTCAACCCCCTCCCCCTAAGACCCTGTCTCTAAGTATAGTTGTCTAAGTGCAAAGCGCATCGTTTAGTTATAGTCTAACTATGGGAGTGATTGGAATGATTGCTAGACTAAGATCTAAGAATCCAAAAACAAATCCAAAATATATATCTTTTCTTGTGGAAAATAAAGTCAAGGAAAAGCAAAATGCTCTCTTTTTTATCTCTTAATTCTCTTCCCTGTTTTGGCATTAAATTCCCGCTGTTAAATTCTCAATTAAATTTCATTTCCTGTTTTAAGGTGCTGCTGCTGCTGCTGCTGCTGTTCTCCTGTGATTGACATTCAAACATCAGGCAGACATTCGTTCCACTCGCTTGCCTCGCGGCGTATCTTTTATCCCGCATTCCGCTGCCACTCTGTTGCCACTCGGTTGCCATTGCTGCTGGCATTCTGCTGGCATTAAGGCCAAAATGAAATAAACGACAAATGACACTAAAAACTGAATGAAAAACAAATGGCAGCAGCCTTTGGAGACCGTTGATTAATTGTAAGTTTAATCAAACGGTGGGGGAGGGTGCGGGGGCGGAGGGCGGTCATGGCAATGCGTACTTGACAAAGCGAAGTGCCAGCAAAAGATACAAGAACAAGTGCCAGAATGATCGATATACGAATAGAAGATACCCAGCAGGATGAGTAGAAGGGAACTACGAGTATCCCCAGACAACATTTAGGGATTGTAGATAGATTGTAGATAGATAGATGTAGATAGATTGTAGATTGTAGAACATTGGCAAAACCTGTATGTACTCTTATGGCCCCCTATACTCCCTAACCATTATAGGGGAACTCCAAGGTAGCTGCCATTTCTATGTTCCATTCAAAGCGTAGTTCTATATCCCTAAGGCTAGAGGGTCTTTCAGCATCGATCCAATTACTTTTTACCTTTGTATATGCCTTCAGGGTTATACTGAGGGATACCAGAGGTATTATTACACGGGAACTGCATCAGGTATCCATTTAAAATGATAAAATACTTGAATACCCAATGTTTCCATGGTAAATATATAGAGCCGATTACAACCCTATTAGTGGAGTCCTACAACACATAAATACTGGATACCTTAGGCCTCTCTCTTGCCCAAATTGATTGCTAAAGCTCTCCTTAAACTTTTTACAGGGTATACGAAAGGCACACCCATACAGATGACCCAATTCGTAGCCTGCTAATGGCCAGCACTTCGGCATTTGTTCAAAGGTTCGATGGATACTTAAAATATGATGTATCTTCATGGCTTTTAATGCACAAACAGAAGATACTTGCCCCAAAAAAGATGCCTCAATCGATTAACATAACCACCCAAGGGAGCGGGGGAGGGAAGTACGGAGAAGGAGCAGACTTTTGCTCTTCGGAAATTAGAAAATTGAAAGTGTTCCATCAGTCACTGCGAAGCGAAAGACTGTCACTGTGTTGCCCCCCCCTGCCGCGGCGAAGGCGGCGACTGTCATACATTTTTGATAAAGGACTTTCTCCAGGCCAAGGCGTGGGCGTGGGCGTGGGTGTAGGCGTGGACGTGGGCGCAGATGGGCATTAAATTTTGCCCTCCAAGACATTGTCTTGCATAATTTCTACTTTCTTTTCGGACGGAAATTATGAATTTGAGGCCTGCATTAATTTGTGGATTTTGTCGTAAATGCATATTTTCCGATTAATTTAATGCGAAATTAATAGATATAAAAAAAAGGAAAACATGTAAAAAAATAGACATATTTATTATGCAAATGATGGAAAAAAAAACATGGGAGGGAGGGAGGAGAGGGTGTCAAAATTAATGGAGTGCTTGTGTGTGTTTAAGGATGAAAATTATAAAATAAATCAGTGGAAATAATGGATTTGTCAGCGCCAGAAAAAAACCACCCGCACACACACAAACACACACACACAAATAAATCAAATGAAATGCAAGTGGAAACGGGAATTGAAGTATTTGCTAATTATGAACACATAATATAGTGGCTGAAAAGCCAATGCCAATTAAGTTAACCAAATGGATTATAAAGTTTCCATGAAATCGAAAGTGAATGGGGAAAGCCATGGAAATGGGACATGGTTCCAGCCCATGTTGCACTCTTTTTGTGGCAGCATCCAGCACAAGTTAAGAAAAATCCATTTCCACATCTTTAAAGGCGAAAACCCGCTCAAGAGGTGAGTATCCCCTCCCAAAATGAGTAACGATAAACAAAATGAAAGCCAGTACAACCGCCCCCCGCCCCCTGCCCCCGCGAAGGACGCACATGGAAAATGGCACCACACAAGCAGCCACAAACCGCAACATCCATCACTCTGCGCCATCAGCCAAACGACCGCTGAAACAGAACAGTTTATGGTTTGGGCCACAAACTACACGGGCGACCGACACAGTTCTCCCCTCCAAAAGGGAAGCCCTGAGGACATACAGTGATTGCTGGAGTTATTTTAAAGCAAATCAATTATGAAACACTTCCCAAATGAAACTATGGCTATAAATATCGATTGCCAGCTCACATTTCCCTGTGAAAACAGGGAAAACCTCAACTAAATATGCAAAGGGTCACCCTCGCAAATGTAAAACTCAAGTGAAAATCCCCCAAAAATCCATTTCCCCATTCGTTTGTCCTTTTTGCTGTTTAAATATGGAAAATATTAGCTTTCCCTCTCCTATTTCCCGCACTTGTTTCCGCTAAATCATCATCAGTAGTAGCCCCCCCCACCCCACGGCTGGCGGGCATTTTCAGGGCATTTTCCGAAATGCAATTGTTACAAATTTCATTGAATTAAGCACCACACCAGACCAGACCAGACCACACCACATCAAGGTCGTAGCCTAGAACTTGGTGGCGGGGGTGGGAGGAGCAGCCTTGGCTGTGAAAATTTTCGACTGTTTAACAAGTGGCGCCACACAGCCACAGCTGGCAGCTGGCAGCTGGCAGCTGGCAGAGCAGGCAGCAAAGGCCAAAAAAGGAATTAGCATAATTGTTGGGTCCGAACGGGAGAGAGGAGAAAATTCAAATGAAGGGGAGGCCATGGCCAGCCCCCACCCTCCTCTAATTACCCTGTAATTTATGCCTGCCCCGTTGCCTGGCGTCGCGTCGATGTGTGAACATTTTTGCCGAGCAATTTCATGTCAAAACTTTTGATTGATTTACGCTACGCTCTGGCACGCTCCTCCTCTCTCTCTCTCTCTCTCTCTCTCTCTCTCTCTGCCAATCAATGAACTTTCCACTGTCTTTTCAATGGATTTTCCTGTTGTCTCATTGATGGTTCATTAATGAACAAAAAACTTGAATTTGATTACAGAAATTTTCGTTTGCAAGTTTCAAGGAATTTTCCTGACAGGCTCTGCGCAAGAGTTCTACACATTTTCCCCCGACTTTTCCGCCATTTGCGAGTATTCGTGCTGTCATGTAGGCATTTTCCATGGCGTTTGTCATCTAGGAAATTTCCTTGGCGTATACGCAACGTTTGCCCAGAATATTTATGTCATATCGTTAGCCAAAATCCATTGACAGCTGCGCCTCTCGACGACTTCGCACGCAACACGCGCTCATTGTTTATAGGCCAATGTGTTTCCCCCAGGGAAAACATATTTCAAAGGGAGTCGGGGCTGATACTTGGCCATAAATTGCACAACTTACAATGAAAACTAACAGAAGTCCTTGCCACGACTATGCATGATTGATTGATGGATGGATGGATGGATGGATGGAATGCCTGCCAGACATCTTTCAAGCAAATTCCTGGAATTAAAGAACATTCAAATTGTTTTGCTTCAGTGAATCAAAGGTCTCTGCTTGGGTGAACGTTTTTCATTCGAAAATTGCTACACAATGCTGGGGAAATTTTAACCAGAAAAGGGCTAGACTTTTACGGCGATATTTGAACCAAAAAAGTCGCCGAGTTTCAATGGAAATGTACTCCTGTAAACGGGCTTACATTAGGTGGAAATTTGCTCCTCTAAACATTCTCCTTTTTAGATGGAAATTTGCTCCTATAAACAGACTTTCTTAAGGTGGAAATTCGCTCCTGTAAACATTCTTTTCTTAGGTGGAAATTCGCTCCTATAAACAGACTTTCTTTAGGTGGAAATTCGCTCCTGTAAACTGTCTTTCTTTACGTAGGAATTTGCACTTGAATATAGCTCCACTTTGTAGAAATTTTTACCTGTAAATTGCTTAAAGGCGGAGAAATTTCTACCCGTGAAAACTTAGACATCATTCGAGTGGGAAAACTTCATCCACTTTTATCTTGGTTTACCTGGAACGTCGCAGATTGAAACCCGAATCCTTACCGTCTCCTCTTCCCCTCCCAAATGATAACCCAATTTTCCCAATTTATCAAATGCGCAACAAAAACACAAAAACCCAAATCGCAATAGATTTTCGCCTGCCCCCGCCCCCATCCCCCTTCGTGCCGCACAATGAAAAAGAAAAACAAAAACAATGTCAAGTCATTTGTCAACAGAACAAAAAAGTGATAAATGTTTTAATTATGGGCCGCCGCCCCAGGACACCCCCACACCCCCACACCCCACGCACCCCACGCACCCCACGCACCCCACGCACCCCACGCACCCCCCGCCTTGCCCCATGCCAACCAAAAATATTAAATTGCGCGACATTTTTCGTTGTCAAGGTGCTGGCGGGAAATGGGGTTTTCCGCCCAATGCCAAAGGTTGCCGGAAAAGTCCAATGGGCTGAGGATCGAATGGAAAATCGAAGGATAATTTGCACATAAAATTCCAGAAATTAACGGAAATTATTGAGGGGCAAAAGATCTGCTGAACTTAGGATTCCCTTTGACAAGGCGAAGCAGATGGAAATCTGCAACACGTGGCGTATACGCAACGGCAAAGCCTTAAATTATTCAATGTAAGTCGCCCATCGCCCCAACAGATTTATGCTCTGATGCCTTGCAGCTTTTGGCATATATATATGTACATATATATATATATATATATATTTTGTGAAATTGTGAAATATTTATTTGTGCAAAAATTAGGGCCAAAAGGCAGAGGTAAAACAAAAAGAAATCAGGGTCAAAAGCAGATTCAAAGCCAAAAAACAGTGAGAGAGCCAGCCGGAGATGCACGTGCCATCATTCGTAATTGATTGATTGATTGATTGATTGATTGGCAAGCAAACAGAAGGCAACAGCTGACAAGAGGAGCGAGCGGCAAACGGCAGACAGCATTTCTTACAACATTATCACTGGGAAATCTCTCGCTGCTTTCCAGTTCGTTGGCCTGCACTTCTTTAAGCCAAAAATCTGTACTTAAGCCCTGGCTTAAAGCCTTCTCTGTGTCCAGTGACCCCAAAAATTGTTGCTTAAAGAAAACTTTCGAGTTTTTCCCCGAAAGTTTCAGCCGCCGCTTAATTGCTTTTCAATAACAAAGCGAAAAAAACTAATAGGAAAGAATGTGTTACAACGATGGATGGGGCATGTGGCATGGGCCATGGGGCCATGTGATATCCTTTGCAAGCACGCAATGTGCCCCAAAACCTCATTAAAGCTCTATGCTGCCGTGTTGCAACAACTCTTTTTCCCCCTCCCCTTCCCTCTGCTGTTGCTGCCACTGCTTCTGCTGCTTCTGTTGCTGCCACTGCTACTGCTGTTGCGTGTTGTGTTGTCATTTCGGATGTGGGGCGGGGCGTGACCACCAGCCGTCGTTCAACAATTGTGAAGGAGTAAGCGACCGTTCGACTACGACTACAACTACGAATATTGCGAAAATGGTTACAACTTTTCATTCCACTTCCCCCCCGCCCACTTTTCCTTGCTTTATGCTTGAATAAATTGCGTGTGTGTGTGTGTGGGTGTGTGTGTACTGTTGCTGCATCAATTGGCTCAAAGGTGTCTACGGGTAAGAAAAGCAAAGGAAAACTTCTAACCAAAAGTAGGAAATGGAGCAACTGTTTGGGGGAGTTTTCGAGCGAGAGAAATAGAGTATACCCTGGAAAGTGAAAGACAGCTTTGTACCCTGTAAAAGAAGGAAAATTAAGAGCAAGAAAGAGCAAGAATGGAGACAAAAGTCTCTATCCAACTGTCCATCTTTCAATCCATCGATATGTAAATCCATCAAAGTATCAACTGGTTTGCATCTAGGGTACCTAATGCTTCGGTACAGCAAAAATACTTTGTCTTGTTGTCCTTTGTTTTATGTTTGGTTTAGCAATTTCCGAAACTGATTAAAGAATCGCTTCCTCTGCCCCGTGCCCCATGCCCCATGCACTCAGCATGTACTTTTCCGAGTAACTGTGTCTCTGTATGTGTGTCTCTGTGTGTGTGTGTGTAGGTGTGTTGTTAAAAGAGTTGTTGCTCTGCATTTTGTACGACATTAATGCGGTGGCATTGTCGGTGGCGGTGCCGTTCGCTGCAATTGTTTGTCTCCTTGAACCAAATTTTTTACTTTTTCCAACAGTCAGCAGGTGGCAGGTGGAAAAGCCTGTTACCACCCACCAAAGCCACCGACGACGACCCACATGGAGCCGCAGAAGCAACGAACCCACCGAGCCACACAGAACGGCAACGGCCCATCGACCCCATTGTGTCAGAACACTTTGTGAGAGGCTCCAGTGCTCCACTAACCCCACACACACACACACACACACATACACATTCTCGCACTTCGAAAATTGAGTAACGCAGAATACTTCCTCTCCCTCTCTCCCCCACTCTCTCTCTCTCTCTCTCTCTCTCTGTCTCTGTCTCTTTTGTAACAGAAATCCATGTTAACTCGATTGAGTAGCCCCAAATTCTGTTTGCAAGAGGAAGAGGCTCTGGTCTCCATCCACGTGCCACTCCCCCACTCTCTCCCACTCTCTGTCTCTGTCACTCTGTTACTGGAAAGCGAAATGACAGGGCGAAATAAATTTACATGTTTTAACTACAATTTTGTGTATAATTTTCAAGTTGTTGCGAACAGCACACACAAAACTGTTGCAGAATTTCAAATAACCCAAACGGAACGGAACAGAAACCTAACCAGAAATGGTTACAGTCCTGCCCGGCATCGTATTACACCTCCACCTCCACCGATCCCATATTGACTTTCATTCCAGCGCCCCCCGCCCCCACCCCGATGTATTTTGCATGCAAATTAAGACAACAGAACGACAGCGACAGCTACAGCTACAGCGACGGTTCGAGTGAGAGGAGCAGCATCTGTGGCAGGCGGCATTCTGTTGCTGCTGTTGCTGTTGCCTGTCGTCGACTGACATTTTAATAGAATTAACTGCTCCACAAACGAAGTGAGTCCTGGCCCCGGGACAACAGCTTTCCTTATTGTTTTAGATGGCCATGTCATTAGATTTGATGGCCACAGCTCCTGGTGTAGCTTTTAAGGCTTTACATGGGATACACACAGCTACAACAACTGTGACAAACTAGCATATTTCATAACTGAAATTCACTCAACAGGAATTCCATTTATCCGATGGAAATATTTAATTGTATTTGTGTCGTCCAGGCAGGTGCCATGACCCAAAGCCAACGCTTAGCCCCTGGCAGAGTCCTGGCAGAGTCCTGTCCGGATTCTGTGAAGCCCCAACAATGGCGAGGCGAGAAAGGGATAGTTTTCAATGGCAGCAGCAAACACCATTAGAGCTGACTTTCAGCGTCATGGACTGTCGACAGACAGTGCGTTTCATAGCCACAGCAGCAGCAGGCGGACGGCATAATCTATTTATCATTTATAACAAATAATTTATGCATTTTTTTCTGCCTTTCTTTTTTGGCAATTTTTCGCTTGAAAAATGTTTCGGCAATAAAAGTCGTGTATGTTTTATGTAAATATTTTGCAACCGCAGTCTGTGGCTCGTAAATTTGTGCCACAGATGCCGACAGAAGACATTCAAAAATGAGGAATGATATGTACTGCATATATCAGATATATCTACAATAAATATTTGAATAACATGCATTGATTCTAATGGAAAAGAAAACGAATCGAATCGCATCTCGTGGCAACGACTTGGAGATGCTCTGAAAAGAAAAGAAATAAAAAGAAAGAGTGAATGAAAGTACTGAAATTCATAGAAATTGCATCACTTTATTTTATCTCCTTAATTTTAGATACATTTCTCTTACCAGCAAGCTTAATGATCAACCCAAAATAATATTCAAATTTCAATAAATAAATAACGAACAAAGCAATAATCTTCAATTATGTTACACACACACACACACACACACACACAAATGCGACTGCCTCTTACTTTCTGAATCCAATTCTGAGATTATCGCGTTTGCAAATCGGCGCAATGTTGCATAAACAGCTTATAACCGCAGTGGCAGTGGCTGGCAACACAAAAAAACACTTGGGAAATCTAAATACAAGACACACACAAACACACACACCCATGCACACATACATATATATATATATGTATATAGAACCACAGGGATGAAGATTGGGAGGATGAGGATTAGAAGGTTCTGTAACCGCAAGATATTACCGCCCCCCTTGTCTCCCCGCGGTGCCCAAAAGTACCATCCATTCCATTCATTCGCGACATGTGAGGCACGGCACACAAAATGCGAATGTTTATATGCGGCTCGTGTTTTGGTTTCTCGCCCCCCCACTCTCCCCCTCTCTCTCTTCCCCTCTTTCTCTCCCCACTTTTCCTGTGTTTCTGTGTTCCTGTTTTTGTTTTTGTATTGCCTTTAAACCCGCCCGAAATTGGGTGTGGGGGAAAGGGGCAAAAAAGGGAGGGCAGTGGAGGGATTGGCTGTGTGGGGAGTGTGTAAATATTATTTTAAATTGATAGCAATTGAATGAGCAATAACGTAATAGGGAGTAAATGTTGATAACAGAAACAAGGGACGATGCCTGCGAGTCTGGGTGTCTGGGTGCCAGGGTTATTGATCAAATGCTTTGTTTTTCCTGAAGTGAGAGAAAAAAAGCGAGGAAAACATACAGGAAGAAAGGTAAGGTCCACAGGAAGAGGGGGAAACCCTACAGGAAGAGGGGAGAAAACCTACAGGAAGAGGGGGGAAACCTACACGAAGAGGGGAGAAAACCCATAGGAAGAGGGGGGAAAACCTACAGGAAGAGAGGCGAAAACCTACAGCATAAAGAGGAAATTGAATGATAAATTGAATTAATTGGATAAATTGATTGAAAAGGGTTTAAATGGTATTTGAAATACGTTGTCCCATCTGATTTCGAGGAGGAGCAAGTAACTGGGAAAGAGAAATTCTGAAAGGTAAAGACACCTTGATATGAGGGATAGCCCTTTAGGTAATTCTCTTTGAGATATCGAAAGGGTAACCATCCCTAACCGTCCCCAAATGGAAAACATCCAATCTACTTTCATTGGGTTAACACTGACTCTTAATTGTATACGCCATACATATATTCCACCCATAACTCGTTCCGCCTTCGCCCGACTCTAATATATTCGTATTATCATCTTTCTTTGGATTCTTAGAGGATTCTTAAACCTTCCCCCAAAAGAAATCCCCTCAAAGAAGCTTTCTTTCTTTCATCTCTAACAATCCCTTGGCTGAGACAAAGAACTCTCCCAGCCCCGTCAAAAAGAGTTCAAACAATGGCACTCGCACCCGCAATTGCTGCCCCCGGATATATGACCCGTACTCTTCATCCATTTTCCTTCTGTTGTGGACAATCGCGCGCTTAATGACCCTGAAATTGATGCGAATTAGTTTTTCTTCTCTATAGGGTATACACTACATAGTACTTTATACATTTTTCTTCTTCTGTTTTTCTGCATTTTTTCTTCTCAGTTTCTCAGTTTTTCTGTGTTTTTTTTTTGGATTTGTGCCGCAGTTTGAATGCTCCGTTGGCTTTGTGACAAATGACACAAAAGGTTTTCGGGCTCTCTCCCTCTCTCTCTCACTCTGTCTCTCCCTCTCTGTCTCTCTCCCATCCAAGGAGCCCGGCAGTGGCCTAAAGCCCTTCTCTCATTTGACTTTGGGATTTAATTAAATTAAAAACTCAATCTGTCTGGGGTTCGTGATTCGTGGGACCAGTTGTCAGGTTATTAGTTGCTATGCTTCACCCCTCCAGGCATCGGGGATCGGGGATTGGCTATGGCTGGAGGGGGGGATGGGGGGAAGGGTGATTGAGGCTTAAGAGCCACCCAAACCGATGGCTGATTCTAATTATTCCAAGTAATGAAAAAAGCATTGAACTTCTTGAAGTGTTTTCCCGTGTTTTTCACTCTCTTTTTGGGTGTGGATGAACTTTAAGGAAAAGGCACCGAAATACCGAAATTCATTCCCCAATTAGCTGCAAATAAATGAGACACTTTTTCCTGTGAGTATAAATCAAGTGTTTGTGAATGTATTCACGCTTGTTTCGAGCATTAATCACATGTGTGTTTGAGTATTCGAGGCATCTTTAATAGGTATTCATGGGGGTTATTAGTGTGATAAATGTGAATGATTTAAGCTGCTTAAGTGCTTCGGCCCTAAACCTGTTACTAATCTTAGTACCTCTTCTTTGCCAGGGTTAATCAGGCAGCCCATACGTGGCTCTGCGATGTCTTTGGGAGGGAAAGAAGATCAAAATCCCTGTGAATGGCAAAAGATCTTTGGCTGGAAAATGTAACCTTGAGCCTTGGCTAATATTCAGCCCTTGGGTGAGTGCAGCAGGGAGACCCGCTACCCTCCGTTCCCCTCCGTTCCCTTTCGTTCCCTTTCGTTCCCCTTCGTTCGCTTAAGTGCAGATTAATCAGAGTTAATGGCGCTCTCTCTACCCATCTCTCTCTGCCTCTGTTTCTGTCTCTTTCTTCCTCTCTGGCATATTAAATCCAAAGAATAAACAACAAAAGAACAACAATTAATGCAAACAATGTGAATGCGTAGAAGAAAAGCGAGAAAAGCGAAGGAAAATTGCTTCAGAAATATGTGCGAAATGAATTCGAGAGGGAGAATCCGCACAAAAGGCAACTTTTATTCATAAGCAGGCATTAATATTCATACGCACACACACACGCATGCACACACACACACTCATGGCTATACACGCGAACGCATACGAAATCGGTCGCATTGATGCGGAAAATTACAATTTTCATCTGCGGCCAAACGATTCTTCATTGTTTTCCCAGTAAAAAAGCATAAGGAAAAAGGGAAAAGAAAAGCGTGTGTGTGGTCAGCGGAATGGCGAGGAAATGCCTGGGATACGCCTGGATCTGTATTATCTAGGTTCAGTGAACATTTCCTGGAACACTCCACGCCCAAAGGAGTCCTGAGAGGTATCGCCGTCCCGCACTCTTGAAACTTTTCGTGGAATCTCCACTCCGCCGCTCAGTGTTTTCACCGCACTTGCAATTTAATTCAAATTAATTACAAGCACACTCGCAGGCATATGAATACAACCACCCACCCACCTACAGCCACCGAGCACCGCAGCAACAGCTCATCATCGACGCTGCAGCGGTGGTCGGTGGTTCACTCGGTTCACTCGGTCGGTCATAATCCGTGGAAACAGCAAGGGTTATGCAAATGTTGCAGCCACCGAACCACTGAACCATCGTTCATCGAGAGCGCGGCCCGTAATTAATGTTGCAAGCGCCGCAACAAATTGATTTAAAAGTTGGTGGCGCCCACTCGAAGCCTTTATCTCTGCATTTTCCAACCTATATTTTCTCCATTTTCCATTCCAGTTGCCTTTTCCAGAGACTTTTCGAATAAAAGATGCCCTCTATGGGGAGAACATCTATGGCATGGACTGTGCCTCAGTTCGAGCATGCCCCTTTGCTCGCTGGGAGAGATGGGTACGCTTTTGGTTCATGCACATGTGGCATGGTCGGGGCATTCGCTGAAAAAGTGATCTACGGTTGCAAAAAGTTGTTGCACGGCACCGCTTACGGCGCTTCGTCATGCCCGGCGGTGGCCCGGGCCAGGAGAGGACCCTTCTAAAGTAATGCCACAGCCACACGCGCACGCATCGTGGCACAGATTGAAAAAAGAGAGAGCAGACGTGGAAATAGTTGCAACATTCGCACACCAACACCATAGATAACCCAGAGAGGGACGGACGGGAGAGCGGGCGGGCGTGCAGGACACCTGCCATCCCGCCATTGGGGGTCCTCCGCCCTCCACCCCCCCATCCATCGGCAAACGGAAATGAAAGTTTTTCGCTCCTGTGGTCAGGTGCCAGGACAAAGGTCGTTGTGGGACCCAAAACTTTTTCCGCTAGAAATCGACGGCAATCGGAAGCCCAGAACTAGAATCAAATCTGAATACGAGAGGAGATGGCACCGAGATGAACAGATGAACAGATGCGTGATGGCGTCAGATGTGTGGCTCGAGGCCTTGGGCAAGGGTTTTGGTTCGGGTTCGAGTTAAAGCCTTTATCCTTTATCCTTGGGTTAGATTTGGCTAAGCTGCAACCAGAGATTAGGGCATGCGGGAGTGGGGTAGTTTATGAAATATGATGACAGCAGGACCCCAAGGATATAATGTTATAGCATTTTCCGACAAGATTGCGCACCATTTACACTCTCCATGTTGTTTGGGGCAATCTTTTTTAATGGGTTTCTCCCGGAACAAGTACCGGGTACTTGTACTGCCACTACGTAGCGTCGCTGGGACGTTGGGGGGCCGTAAAAGCTGCCAACTGCCACGCCTTCGCTTACGCTTACGCCGTAAACTTGCGTGTAAACAAAACGATTACAAAAAGCAACGATTCCGGGCTTCAAGGAGGAGCAGCACACGCCTTTAAATATAAAATTCAATATCTAGAGATCTCTTCTCGAGCGCAACAAATGAAAATTTAATGAGAACTGAAGGAATACAGACGAAAACTCCAACCGAATCAGCATCCAGCATCCAATCAACCATCACGAAGGGCCAACAGCAACGGCTACAGCAGCAGCCTGCCAAAATATTTACACGAGCCTCATCAAGGACTTTTTTTTCTTCAATCAACAGAATACAAATTCCATGGCGGCCGCTCGCCCGCTAAAAAGGATCCAGTCTGCAGTTCCGTCCACTCTCCAGTCCAGTGGCAAGTATTTAAGCGAGCGTTTGGCTTAATGGATTTCCTGCTTTTGACCATAAAACTATTACTATTCTGTTTGCTTTCCCTCTCCCCTTCTCGCTCTCGCTATCACTCTCGTTTGAGCAGCACCATGGCCAAAACTATATACAGACCAATATGCGTATGCAAAAAGCTTAACTTTATGGTTTATTATATCAGTATTTTGGTATACCCTTTGCAGAGGGTAGCTTCACTTTGCGGGGGCACTTCACATGTGGTATGCAAAGGAGTAAGTATTCTTGGCATGAAGTATAAGTGTCGCAGTGTAAGAGGAGGAGTATAAGAGTGCAAATGTTAGATTAGTAGTGGAAGATTCAGCGTATACAAGTAATAGCATACGATTAGGATTATCAAATTAGCAGTAGGAGAATCTAAGTAAAAGAGTCAAAGTATAAGAGTTTGAGTATAGAAGTGGGAGTGTAAGAATCAAGGTATAATTAAAAAGCAAACTTGTTGCAGTATAAGTCAGGCTACTCATATTTACACGAGTATAATACGAAAATGCGTCGTAGTAAAGTCGGGCTTAAGCTGTAAGTATAAGATGGAGTATAAGTGAGAACACATTTGTATAAGGAAAAGACGCAATGTAAGACGGAATGTAAGACAATGCAAGGCATATTAAGCAAGGCAGCTGCATAGGGAGCCGATCTGCTTCTTAAGTGTCAAATGACAGAAGAGAGAGAGAGAGAGAGAGAGAGAGAGAGAGAGAGAGAGAGAGAGCGAAAGAGTAATGCGTCGCTCACAACTGTTTACAACAGACTGAAACTTAAGAAGCAAGCAAAGAGAGCGAGCGAGCCGATGCTGCTACCTTCTTTAGTACGCCTTAAGACAATGTATAAAACGTAGCAAATGCTATAGTTCATGTCGCAGTATATGTATGTAGATAAGAGTATACATATCTAAGAGTATACGTCGCAGAATAAGTGTGAGTATAAGACCGATTCTAAGACGGAGTATACGTGAAATAACAAGTTAGAAGTATAAGTCAAAACTACCATTACGCCGACCTTTTCTCCATTTCGTACTCAATCAACAATCGCATTCGTAAGGATAAGGGTATCAAGTGCTTCGGTATGCCCGTTCCATGCCCGTTTTACGATAGCCTTTTGTTTACCTTGGGGCTCTTGTTTCACTGCCACATGTGGCACTCTCACTTTATTAATCATAACTTCCAGCCAAGAGAATTCTTGAAATTTCGGTAAACAATACAACTTTCGGCCAGAGAAAGGGAGAAAGAGAAAGTGCGGAGTGGAGTGGGGAAAAGGAGAGTTAATTAAAGTTTTTCCATCAATTTGGTTGTTTGGAGCACATTTCCAGACTCTTGGCTCACATTTTGTGTTTCTGTTTCTGTTTGGCTGTGAATTGATTTCTCAGAATGGTATTTTTAAATGTCAGCCAACAGCAGAACCACGTGGGGCACGTTCCGGGGATTTGCCCAGGCGAATGGTGTTGACCTTTCGACATGCTTCATTTTGATGGTCACTTTCTCTCTCTTTTTGGGAATGTCTGCACCCTGAGGCATCGCCATTTTCATTTACTTTAATTGTCGTGGGTTTCCCTGCAATTAATAAAGGATTTACAGCATCCCCTTGCACCAACTGTGATGACCCCTTGGAGAGGAGAGGAGAGGAGAGGTCAAATGATCTGCCATTTAATCGTAAATTATTCAGAATTACAGCGTCTACGTGATATGCGATGTGTGTGAGAAGTGAAAAGCAGTCAGAAGGAGACCAAATCCAGACACTAATTGGCCAGAATAAAGTCCACATTCGTTGGCCCGACGCTGGGCGAGAAATGTCAGGGAATTATGTGTCTGTGGAGGAGGTCGGAGGAGGTCGGAGGAGGTCGCCTCATTATGCAAATTGCAGCCGAATGAGTGCAACAAATACGAGTACCCTCTGGCTGCTGCTGCTGCTTCGTACTCTGATTAGAGATATTAAAATGTTATTTATAGTAAATTGCATGTGGCATGCCAGTTCTCTGGAAATTTCCATAATTGCCACAGATGGTGGGCTGGCGGGGGCGTGGCATAAGACTCACTTTTGTCGCTGAACACTATAATTAGCCATAATTTTCAGTGTCTAACAGTTTCCATGATTTAAGTGAAAATATTTCATGCTTGCGATAGTGGAAAATGTGCAAAATGATTTATGGAAGGAATGGGAAAGGAAACCAAAGGACAGGCTGTGCCCCACCCTCGCCCGCTGCTGAATGAAAGGTCAGTTTTCCGGAAACTATGGCCAGGAAACTACAGCCTAAACCTACCCAAAAACTAGGGGAAAGGACACCCCTTTTTGGCCCCAAAATATACATTTATCTTAATTTAAAGAAAAAGAAGGAAAAAGGTTCATTCGTTAAATGCTTTGATGATTTTTGTTATTTTTCCTGCCTGCTTTGCCAGAGATAAAAAATATAATACTCACAAAGCAAAGTACGAGCAATCCCTTGAATGAGACAGACAACAGACAGACAGACAGACGGACGGATGAATGGAGCGATGGCTGGATGGACATTCCATAAATTTGACAGTTGGCCATTAATTTTGTGGGGTTTTTTTTGTTTTTTTGTGGGGGTCTTATACTGTCTGTGATTACCTTTTTAGGGGCGAAGGGGGGGGCTGGGTTTTAATGAGGATTCACTTCACAAAGCCTGGGCCTGAGCCTTAGCCTGGGTCTGGGCCAGCTTTTGTCAAATATTAAAATCATTCGCTGAAAAAATGATATTTTAATGCAAATATTTGGTCAAAACATTCAAGTGAAGGATTTTTCCTGGCTTTTCATGCTTTGTCATGCCTTTTCCCGCTTTTCCAGGCATCATTTTTGGGGATTTGTGAAAGAAAAAGAAAGATTTGCCCATGGAAACATTTGTCATTCTTGTTCAATGGCTTGCATGATGATTATCCTTTTTTTTGTCAGTCAGCCAGTAGTCCCCCTGCATTACGGAGGATTTACAGGCAGGGGCAGGGGGCAGGGACGGGGTCCAGCATTTGCATATATATTAACTTTCTCTTTGTGTTCGCTGAAGTCTTTGAACTGCACTCTGGAGTGTACAGCTTGCTTTTAGCTTCGATTTGGATTGCATTTCAATTTAAAATTGATAGCCAGGGATGGCAAGAAAGACAGCGACTCTGACTCTGACTTGGCTAAGAGCATAGATTTTCCAGGAATCAAAGCTCCATTTCCTGTTCTATGATTGAGTGATTGGGGCGGCAGTGGGAGTGGCTGAAAGAAGTGCGTAAAGAATCTCAAAGGAAATGCCACTCTTGCCTCGAACTTTGATGCTTGGTTGCCTTTCAGATGGAAGAGTGCTTTCTGCTGCTGCTTCATTGAATGATGTACTACTGCCTGTCAATCTGTCAATCTATCTTTCATCTTCCACCCTTGCACTTTCCAGCTACCATCTACCATCCACAGGTGAAAATTGTGCCCCAGCCCCCACACATGTGTTTATGGTTTTCCTCTTAAATCCCTGCGTTGATCTGAAAAGCTGTGGAAAACAGTTGTGTGGCTGCGTTCAACTTTTAAATCACTTAATGGCCTTGGGAAAACTTTCCCAAAAAAAGAAAAACACCCACGCACAGGACTGCCGCCCACCAGGAGCACCAGGCGTGGCAGGAGTGGCACGAGTATTTGGCTTTTGATTTAATTGAGGCTGAAAACTTTCGTCCCTTTTTTTATTTGGATTCTGTAATTAGTTGAAAGTCTATCTGTCTGTATGTCTGTCTGTCTGTCTGTCTCTCTGTCTGTGTGCTTTTATGAGGTTTTAATATTTGGGTTGGTCGATTAAAGAGCTTTCTACATGGAGGGGGGGGAGGTGACGTACGCCTAGAATAATCCCCATCTAAACTAGGAAAACGCTAAAATTTAATGAAAAACAGCCCCTGAATTGGCACATGAAATGGAACAAATGGAAATGATTAACGAAATGAGTGCAAATGAGTGGAAAACACTGCAAATGATTGCCTTTAATTGTGGAAAATATCGGGAAATTCAAAGCAAAATAAGCCATGGGGAAAACGGGAAACAGCAGTTGCATCGCTTATTTTAAATCTCTTGCCAAAAAAGTTACTAAATAATTTGTTGACCTTTTTCCAGCCAAAGCAAACACAAGGGTTCAAAAGGAGGGCCGAAAGGGTCCTCTCTCTCTGGGGGGATGCGTGATATTGTAAACTTGTTAACCCATCAAATCCTCGAAGCCTCGAAACTATGTATGGATTCTCCGTCAGAGAAGAAACCAACAAAAAGGAAGGAAAGCAAGGAAGGAAGGAAGGAAAGGCAACAGGCAGGAAGCAGGAAGCACGAAGCAGACATGTTAGCACGCACTCAAGATGCGGCCATAAATATGAGCTATCCTTGGAGAGGCTGAAGGATAACCCACCCTTGCCACCCCCTCCTCTTCGGAATGTATTGATGTGCATATTAAATATTTACAACTCAGGGAAAAGTGCGGGGCGGGGGGGGACAGCAAGGAAATCGTACAGCTGCCATATGGCTCTAACAATCACAATCAAATCAGGAGCCAGGAGCCGAAGGACACCAGCAGCCAGCAGCAGTGGGAGGGAAGGAGACGGCAAACAGAACTTCAACGAGCAACCGAATGGAATGACAAATGTTATGAGCCTCTCAATTACGAGCAGGAGGACGATTCCTTCTACCCATTAATAAGTTAACGCGCTGACGAATGCGCTGGAAACAGTAAATATATACACACACACACACACACACACATGTACATGTATATCCGTGTAGCTATGTATAGGACAAGGAAGATGGAGCGGACTTAATGCCAAATTAAAATGTTTACGTGACTTCATTACAGATTTGCCTCATTTTTGCAACTGTAGGCAGGCAACACCCTTCCCCACCCCCCCAGCAAAGAGAAGGTGTCTGCTCCATACCAAAATCCACAAAGATTGGCCAAGGGGGGGGTTGGGGGGTTTTCTTCCATGCCAACTCCCACAAACAATTCGCCTTCGTCTTCGCCTTCGTCTTCGCCTTCGAAGGTTTCTATAGTATTCCATGGGCAGCGCGTAGCTTCTCTCTGGGTGTGGATACCCCGTGCTCAGAGAAAGTGTTGGATAGTCTGGGATTGTGACAAGTGACATGTTGCTTTGCCCAGTTCCACAATTAAGGGGTATCGCATAGTCCATATAGTCGATTCTGTGTGTTATTTTCGTTGGGGGATTTACCACTCGACTGAGTCCTTGACTTGTTGCCGACTTTCTGGGTTAATTACTTCGCTGGAATTGCCTTCCACGAATCCAAGACAGGATTATGGATGAGTTCCAATAAAATATGACTAAATTAGGGCATCAACTGGGGCGTGGCGGGGTAGTGTATGCGAGAGCAAAGTTCATTAGCAGCAAGCCACACGAACATCTGCTGCTATTTGATCGAGTTAATGCACTCGAAATGGCCAAAACCGAGTGAAATGTGGCAGCTTAGCAGAAGCATCAGAAGCACACTCAAGGCCAACTGCAATGCCAAAATCCTCGATTGGCGCAAATACCATCATAAATTTCCATTAATTTCTAGAGAATTTGCATGTTCGATTGAGCGTTAAGTTCATCAAACATTTAATCACATTTGTGGCCTAATCTTTTGATTAAAATCTCAAGCGAGAGAAGGAGAAAGGGAGGGAGGGAGGGCGGTAGGTAGACGAGAATAGAATGGAAACCACAAAGCCGCCTCAAACATTAATCATACGCCATGTGTGGCTGCCATTGACAGATCAAGCGAAACAACAAAAGAGGTAGACCTTCAAGGGAAGGGGCACCCCCTTCCCCCTCCCACTTATGGATACATCAAACAATTACTGCCACTCATTGAATCGTTTCCTCGAGGGCGTGTACCCACCAAGAAATCAAAGCCAAAAGACTTCACTCATTAATAAACATAAGGGGAAGGGCGAGGATGATGTTTTCTACAGGGAAAACCCAAGGCGAAAAGCCCATTAATTTATGGCCACAAATCGTGTCAAGCTCTGTGTGGCTGCCACAAGCCTTTCCCTTCATTTTTATATAAAATATTTAACGAAAAGAAAAAACAAGCCACAAAAATCCCATAGATTGCTGCTTAAGAAAGTGTCGCATCCGCATCCCGAATGAGCCTGGAAATGTTGCGCCACACGCCATAAAAAGGGATCATCATCAGCCATTCAGGGAGTCGGGCGGCTTTCGGGGCTGTAGCCAGTCAATTGGCTTATGATTTATGTTAACCATTAGAGCGGTCCTCGGTCGAGGAGCGGTTCACTCGAGCCCTCAGCTCTGGGCAGGCTCACTGGCTCTTTCCCTCTTTGTTGACCCGTGTCGCAGCTGTCGAGCGAAGTGCTTCAATTTGTGGCAAAGAAAATTTAAAGTGTAGAATACATTTAGGGGGGGAAAACCTTTCCAAATGGGATGGAATATATTCCCAAGATTTTCGAAGAGAATCTCATCGATTTGCTTTCAGAAGATTCCCAATAAATAGCTACAGCTTCAGCACAGTTGAGGGTCAAAGTCAGTGGATTTTCCGCACTTAATTGCAGTTCAACTGTGAAAATTCCCTTTAATAGCACACACTTTTCCTGGAGCTCTTTTCCTGCCGGATCAGTTTGCTCAATTATAATCCTTGCAATGCCATAAAAACGCTGCCATCGGGCAGGAACTTTTCCGCTACATTTTCCCCCTTCCATTCTTCTGCTGCCACCAGGAAGTACATTTTCCTGGCAATTTTCTTAGTTTTCCTCCCACTTTTTGTTTGTGCCTTAAGCTCATCATTATTTGCGTGTGGCATAAGATTTGATTGCAACAGAGAAAAATGGGCAACAGATAAAAAGACATTTCAACCCACCTCATCCCACCCCCACCCCCAGCACAAAAGCCCCAAGGCAGAAATATATGCAAATTTTAAGAGAGAGAGAAAGATAGAGAGAGAAAGAGATAGAGAGAGCTGAAAAGTTTGTTTCGTGGGAAAAAGTATGCAATCGAAAAGTTGAGTATTATACAAATTGCGGCAGAAAGTATGCCACCCCCTACCGACCCACTACCACCCCATGAAGCAGAGCAGGAGACAAGTAGACGCTGAGGCGTATGATTAATATGGCCATGGGGTGGGGGAAGGGGGAAGGTGGGAGGGTATACACATGTCACACTCCAGGACACTCCAAGGAAAGGAAAAGGAAACTCCTGGCACATTAACAGCGCAGAGCCGGTGGAAATGAACCCTTTGCACACCGTATAATTAACTTTTTGCCACCCCCCACCGCAAGAGGAAACCCCATGACAGGCAGCTACAGTTTTCAGGGGTTTCCTGCCAGCAGGTGTCGAATTTCACGCCGGAAGTCTATCTGCGAGACATTCCCTCACCTCAAAGATATGCCGCCACCTGTAGATCCAAGCCAAGGAATCACTCACTGGAAATTCAAGCGACTTTAAAGCGAAGTTCAAGCAGAAGTATCTGGTATCTGGTATCTGCCGATCGATCCAAAATGAATTCCAAATTAATTTCCATTTATGGCGCATTTTCGCATTGCCGGATGTCGCCGCCTCTCTGTCTCTCTCTCTCTCTATCTCGTCGCACACTTGACGCACACTTCCGAGTGTGCCGCAGGCGTGGCATCAAAAAGATACAAATATATTGCCAGCTTATTGTTTACAGCACACCCACACACACACAAAGAGAGAGAAAGAAATTTAATTTCGATTGTTTGACCCATGGGAAAACCCCTGTAACTAAATTAAGCATCGTCAGTTTTAGGAGAGAAAAACGTGCCAGATTCCTAGGAAAATGGGCGCCATTAACTACTCTTAAGAGGTGGCTGGGGGCGGGGCTTGGGGCGCGTGACTTCGGGGCAAAAGTTTTCATTACTAACTTCATTTTTTTTGGGTTTCCATTTCCGGGAACCAGCAGAGTGCCCGGAACTATTGACATTTCATGGAGAATTCCTTTTGAACAGGAAATGGAAAATGACTTTTCATTTAATAGAACTTACGAACACAGAATTCCGTGTGGAAAATTTCGATTTAAAGTGGAGCTAACTTTGGATCCATAGATCTTTAGCTAGAATATGCACCTTCTGGCAGTAATTCGATTTATGTTTGCCTCAAAATGAAAATGAAAATGAATGACATTTCCCTGTTCCAAAGGCTGCTGTGGGTGGGTGGGTGGACGGGGTGTTACATTCAGAGTTTATTCGAGGCTTATTTATGCAATTTATTAATAATTCAGTGGCAGAACAGCTTCTGTTTGCCACTCTCCTGCTCGTTGCTTCTGCTGCTGCTGCTGCTGCTTGTGGCACATCATACACGTCGCATGCGTATTGTGTGCAGACATTTTTAGAAGCTTAAATATTGGTGCAAGGGGCGGGGAAGGGGGGCTATGATTCAGGGATTTGTGGCCTTGAAGTGACAGCAATTGCATTCATTTTGATTATGGCATTATGATAAATGTATTTTCATATGGGAAACGAATGATTCTCTGGGCAGAATCCTCTCCTGGAGGACTCTTAAATACTTGCAGATGGAATGAAAGACTAACTTTAATTTCCTAGCAGAAACATTTCATTTGGCAAATGTCCCACTGCATTACTCATACGCCCAGTGGTCGCCCCACGATTAAATTACGAGCCATTTAAATTATTCATTAGCTGCTGCTGCTGCTGTTTTTTAATTAATAAGCGCAACGCCTGGGCGACTAAAAAAGACAAATTACTACACAGTAGTAGCACTGCAATGGCTGTGTGGCAGCCACACACAGCAGGTGGCAAAGCAGCTGGATAAAGGTGGGGAAAATTGAAGAAAAACACTCGGGGTCTCTGGCTTTTCGGCTCTTGAAAAATGAGGCAGCAGCAGTGGCTTTGCCGACCATTACGCAGATTTCTCCAAGGAAAGAAAAACTGACCCCGCCATCGAATTGCTGCGGCGGATGTGGGTCAATGCGTGTGTGGCAAGAACGACAGTTATCGGGTGAAAGGAGATTGCTGTTTAAACGACCAGCATAAAACTAGAACTTTATGCACCTTGAAAGTCCTTAAATTTAACTTCTTCATTGATTCGATCACCACGTGACACAACTACCCTCTCCACCCTCTTCCTGCATAACCACAGATTGATTTCGATAGTCAAACGACCCTTTGGGGTCATTGACACGTAACGGACTTCATCCTCGTTTTCGGACAGCCTCATCCTGTGGCCAGGCCGCAAAAGTATAGTCGTATCCATGTCTCTCCATTGAAATTAATCAACTGAACGATTCCGTTTTATTGTTACTATGTTCCGTGACCCAATTTACACCACACACACACACACACACACCATACGCAGTGCGGCATTTCCTCAAAAGAAAAAACACAAGAAGGAAACTTGCAAATGACACCAAATTTCACTTAGTAGAGGGGCAAACGCAAACGGGGGAAAACGCAGGAAAAACTCTGGGTAAACCAGCAAACATGACAAACGAAGCAGCAGCAGCTGTTTGAATGGCTGCCAAGGGGGGAGCTGGCGCGAGGGGAGGCGTAAAATGAGGTCTGGTTAATGAGCTTTTGTTTGAGGGTTCACTCTGTGGGAAAACAAGAAGAGGGTTCCCTTCTGCAGCGGCAAGGAAAAGACACTCAAGTTTTGGGCTGCGGGAAAACTCTCTCATCGTTTGAGGAGGAGTATGTTGATTTTTTCAAGCAGAACAATAGCCCAGAGACCTGAAGATGATGATGATGTCTCAATGGTAAAGGATATTCTCAGAGATATTCGGTATTGTTTTCCTATGAGCAAATACAGCAAAGAAGGATTCATGTCCACTTATAGCTATGCAAAGATTCCACTTATTTTGAAGAATTTTCTCTGGATAAAATGAATCTTTTCTCTACAGATAAAAACAGTTTTCTTAGGGGTAGTTAGGGGTGGTTTTTCCTGTATTTTCTGTGTAGATTTCTGGGATATAAAGAAAGACCAACTGTGGGGCAGCAATGTGGTCCCAACATTCAAGAAAGTCTCTGTGGAAAGTTCCTAAGGAAAAACCTTTACCCTTTTCACTGCTGATCATACAGACCTCACACCCCTTACCCTCACCAATACTAATGCCTTGATATCCTTTCATAAGCTTTTAGAAGAGAACTCTCCACTCTCTGCTTACTATGCGATCGGTTCAACAGTCTTTCTACACATAATCCTTATAGCGAACACCCTTTTTCAGTTAGTGTTTCAGTTTGTGGGATTTTAGGGTACCAGCCAAGTCGTATCTTCCCCTATTTTCTCTATTACTTTACGCACTTGAAGTGCCGTCTTCTGTTTTGGTGGCTCCAACCAAATTTGTTGACATTGCGGAGGCTGCGGAGGGTCCGGGGAGGTTTTCACAAAGTCCGCACGGCCTGGCACGGCACGGCATGGCACGGCTCTGCCACTCTCCTTTGTGGTAGCCTAGGCTCCACTTCCGTTTCCTGTTGGCCCCTGCCGCCTCTGCTGCTGCTGCTGTCCATCTTGCGGTACTCGTGCATAAATTAGTTGGCTCTGCTTCCGCGTGGCAGCGACGGCGACGGCGACTGCTGTTCATCTAATAAATTTAAATCCCAAAAAATCCTCCTCCTCCGCAACGCGCATTAAAGTAAATTTACTAAAGCGGAAAAGCGGAAAAAGCCGAAAAAGCTGGAAAAGCAAACGACGGGTCAGCAGCAGCAGCACGTTGCGGCCATCAACTGTGGAATTTACTGTCGGCTTGTGTGTTGCGTACATTTATTTTTTACATAATTCTTTTTTTATCATTTTTAATTTGACAAATGGGAGTGTGGTGGGGGGGGACACCCAACCCTACTCTGGCAGTGGTTTGGCCTGTCTGTGACAACTCCCTGGGTCCTGCCTTCTCGCTTTGTTCTGTTTGTTTTACTTTTGGAGATTTTCCATAATTTTATGGCCCACACACACACACACACAGAGACCGGGAAAATGCCAGAGCCAACGCCAACGCCAACGCCTTCGCATACAAATGCAAATCGAAATGGAACGAAATGGCCAATGGACTTATTGCTGCCACTGTATTACTCTTGTTTGTAAATTATTTGTGCCGTCGCCTGTCGGATATTGCCATAAACCAGATCCAATCGAGGGACAGAGGGACATGCCCAAGCCCCAAACCCAATACCCACACCCCACACCCCACAATTCCATTTCATACGATTTATATGACATTTGTTTACAGGAAACGCTGACTGGAGGCGTGGCCGAAGCCTCCCACAGGAGCGGCGGCAGTGGGAGGTGTTAAAGCCATGGAATATCTGAAAAAATACATGCGTACATAAATATATCTGCATTTACTTATGAATAAATCACCTGAGGGGGTGGGGGGAAACCTAAGAGGAATCAAAGTTGCACGAACGGTGTACACCTGCCTTTTTGGCCCAACTCAAGCCACTGTCAAAATCCCTTTTGAGTACGCTCCTGGGACCCGGAGACCCTGAACCGCTGGGACCCAAAGACCATGATGGCCCCTCCCTCCCCTCCCTCCCTTCGTTCGTTCGTTAGCTTTCAGTTTTTGTGCTGACACATTTTCTCTCGATTTCTTTTGCACAAAAATGTTCCCTCCCAAGCGGAAAAAAGCGGAAATGTTTAGGCATTCAATTGACGTTCTGTTTGTATACAAAATAATGCACTTCTTTTCGCCCTCCCCTCCCCCCACCTCTCTGTACGTGTGTGTGTGTGTATCTTTGCTCGCAAATCGTGGGCCTAATGACAGCTTGTAAGATCCACATTTATATAAATGGACTACAAAAAGAGAGCAGGAAGAAAGGAAAGTAATGGAAAGGAGTATTTTTGCAGGCTGGCGTTCTCATTTTTCATTTCTGAATTGTTTCATTTATTGTTCATTTGCCACGATTCATTTGGGTCGAGAGAGCGAGAGAGAGTGGGAGATAAGGTGCATGCCTTGGCATCATTAGACACTTTTCCTTTGGTTCATACATATATGAATCCATTCCTTAAGAATCGGGTCATTCGATGCTCCTGTTTTTGGCCGTATATTCCGCATATTGATTGGCATTTTGGGGGTGTGTATGCTAGCCACGATATGCAAATACATACACACATACACGGGTACATATGTGGTGAGGCTGTCAGCACAATGCCCACACATTCGATGGGATGGGATGGGGTGGGCTGGGGTGTGGGGGAGTAGGGGCTTGGTAGCCAATGAAATGAAACAGCCTAATAAATATTTATTCGAGAAATTTCAATGGGAATGAACTCAACTTCAAACATACCCTTTAAAGCTAGTAGATATTTACTCTAAAAGAGATCTCAAAAATGAGAAATCGGTGAAAGAAATTCCAGATTATATTTGCTGGAAAGTAACTCCCCAAGAAAACAAAAAAAAAACCTAATTTACTTGCAGAAAATATTTGGTGTATTTTGCATTCCCCTTTTATTTATATTTCTTACTTCGCCGCTCCATCAAGTGCTCTGATTCTCAAAAGCACCAAAAAGTATTTCTGTGCAGTGGGCCCAGCCTTAACTCATTTACCATTCGTTCGCCCCATCAAGTTGTAAGGGTGCGAGAAGGATGGATTGTGTGCTGCCTCAGACATGTACATATATGTATAGGCATGTATATGGGACTGGGCCACTTCTTTCGGAGGCGACTGTGATAAGTGCACATGTTGCACAGCCAGGCATGTGGTCAGGGAAGCCACTGTGAAGCTTATCGCAAGCCCTACTTGCATGCACACGCATGCTGACCGTGCTGGTAAAAGCTTTCCAAGATCAAAGCTCGGGGGACTTGCACTTTGAGCTTGCAATTATTCTTCTGCAAGCCACGGCCAAGTGAATACCTATATTACTTTTAAACTCTCTTATAGTTTTGCGCTTGTTCTGTTGCCTTACCCAAATTTAAATCTATCGCCTACAGTCATTTGAGTCATCAGGCCTACTGACACCGATGGACTAGTAATACAAAGAGGTCGTAAGTACGGCATGAGGGACGCAACAATAAACTATAGCGCAAACCAGAACACACCGGTTCTCCAACAGAATGGGGGTATGTCGCATCTCAGTCCGTTCCCGTATTGTCTGGTAGTTCCCATTTCTCCGTCTACGATTTTGATATTGTAACGCAGGTGTCTAGGCCGCACTGAATCCACGCCAATCTCCCTGAACTAGGCCGTCCAACTAGTAGACAGGCCGAAACGACTCCGACCGTGTCCGTTACAAAGTATAGAGATTTCCATATGTATATGTACATATGTATATACACTCCCACATTCTACATATGTATATGTACGCCCCCTTGGTAATGTATTCCGAATTCGCAATCCCCAGCAAGTACTCAGCAAATACTCGGGGCGTTTGGTGCATGCATTTATTTTCATTTCGTGCATTTTGCTTCTAAATTCCTAACGCCCCATAAAATATTCTTCATATGGCAGTAGTAGCGTACCCTATCCTATCCCTACCCCTACCCCTACCCCTGTACCCCCAATGCATTTTCATTCTGGCATCTCCATTTCTCTCACTCCACTTGGCTGACTTTCAATATTTTTGCATACGCTTTGGTTTGGTTTGATTTGGTTTTTGCTTTGCCAACAAAATTCTATTTTTTTCTCTTTTGTTTTCCTATTTGTTTTTATTATTTATTGCTGCAGATATGCGCCGATAAATTGTTTCATTTAATTGAAGCCAAAAAAAAAAAAGATGCCAAGCCAAGCAATGGAATGGATTTCATTGTTTTACCACTTTTTATGGAAATACTCGGCAGTTTTTGGGAATTTTCAGCAGATTTTCAATTAGTTAGATGTTAGCCATAGTTAGCCATGCATACATATACAGGTAGACTTTACCATAAAGCATTTTGGACAACACATCTAATCGGAAATTTCATATTTCCCAACTTAATTTCCCTCCCTCTCGTCTCACTGATCATTTTTGGGCACAGAATTTCCATCCGATTTCCGTTGCTCCACTAATTATGCAGCTTGCAACTGCAACTTTTCCGCCTGGCACTTTGCCTTTATTAGAATGCAACATTATGGAATATTTTCGTCTCGTTTTTCGTTTCTGGTTTTCCGCCAGGCGGAAACACTAACGAGAAAAGTCTGATGGTTGAATTTTTGGCAGCTAAGCCAACGCTTGCCTGCTTCCGGCCACATCCTTGGACCTTGAGCCGGGGGCCTGGGGCCGTGCCGGTCTGGCTGCAACATCTTCATCTTCAGAGAATCATTTGGGCTGATTAATCGTAATTCTTGCGGCCTTGCATTGCCTAATTGCTGGAGGCGCAACCTTTTTGGTAGACACTGTGCGAGAGCATTACAAATTCAATTTACGAAAAGAAGGGCTGACCTTGAGTACTATGTAGTACCAGTACCAGTAGGTGGGACCGACCGCCTGTGGGGGCCGACAGACAACGTCTTAAAGGATTAAATACAAGTGGCAAAGAGGCAAAGAGAAGAGAGGAGAAAGTGATTTCCATTTGCCCAATGGAACATGGCAGGCGACACTTTCACTTTCACCGCCGCTCTGCCCGCACTCTCTGACATTTTTTGTTCGCCTCATTTGCATAAAGGGAACACAGGCCATAAATTCATGCCGCAGACGGTACGTTCGGACGCGTCTGAGACGACGCCGCCGTCGCTTCTTCTTTGACGCCTTAAAAACATCTTAGTTCGGTGTTTGGCTTGGGCCTGACAAATGGCCAGCGATTGGAGGACTAGGTGTGCGAGAGTAAGTGGCATTAAAGGTTAGAGATTGGTCCCCAGGGATGCTCTTCAGATGCTGCAGATTCACCATTGATTAAAGGCGGCCCCTGGAATGTATCCAAGATTAAAAGGAGATCCAAAAATGTTTTCCACTTAGTCGCTTTTCATTAACTTTAAGCCTTCAACAGTCTTCAGTGTCTAATGTCTAATTCCCAAAGTTCCAGCCTTAAATTTCAACTGATTTGTGGCTTATTTGAAGGTTCCCCCGCACCTGAAAACACTCCACTCACTATTCATTAGTTTAATCGTGTTCTAATCCCTGAATTACAGCTCTTAAAGTAATGATTTATTTGCTGTCCAACCTTCGGCGTTCCACATACGCTGCCACGTGTTCTTTGGTGCATAAATTAGCTTAAGCCATTACCCGTGCCACCAGTTGGGGCTTCAGCTGCTGCTTCAGGGACCAGCGACCAGCGACCTGGGACCTGGGACCTATTTGCCAAGCGTGTGTTTTTCTACGACTCCTCCTCATGCACTCATTCATTCGCATTCATTCATGCATTCACAGACGACTGACTGCCTAAAAGCGCCATCTGTTGTCGCCACTCGCAATGACCTTAACCTCGACGAAAAAAAACAGAACAGAACAGAACAGAACAAAGAAGCGAAAGAAAGCCACGAAAGGAAAGGCGCCAGTGAAAGCGAAAGAGAAGTAGCGTAGCAAAACATCAAAACATAAACAAAACGGAGCAACAGCTGGCTGGGCTGCTCAAACAGCTGATGGGCTGCACAAACAGCTGATTGGCTGTACAAACAGCTGTTCCGCCGCCTGACGCCTGCGCATAGCAGAAGACGCCCTAAGAGAGTCCGAATGCCAATTTAAGAGAGCTGCTTTGCAGAATCCTTTTGTCTTTGTTTGTCTTTGTTTGCGTTTGCTTGTGGAATGTGTGGGTCAATGCGTTCCACAGACAGGCCAGTCAGCAGCGGCAGCAATGGCTCCAGGACAACCGACAACGGCTACTGCCGCCCGCTGCCATTCGCCATAGCCATTCACAGGCTTTGCTTTACTTTGCCTGCGTTTGTTTGTGGAACGTGTTGGCGAATGCGTTCCACATAGAGACCAAGTCCAGTCAGCAGTAGCGGCAGTAACGGCTCCAAAAGTTACGCGCCCAAAACCAAGCGACGCCACGCGACGCCACGCGACGATGCGACGACCATTTGGCGCCCGCTGCCACAGTCGCAGTCACAGTCTTCTATGCCCCTCGGTGGCGTTCGCATCGGTGTTCGCTTGCTCGCTCGCTCGCCTCGCTCTGTGGACCAATCTGAGACCGATCCGAGAAGGGATTGCACCGACGAGTGCGTTTGTGTGTTTTTTTTTGCTATCCGCCAGTCAGTTGTGTTTTGCATTCCAAACGCTGCGGCTGTCGATCGGTGTCGGAATTTTTTTGCCCTTCATTCGAGTCAAAAGTGCAGTGAAACCCAAAAACACGAACACGAAATCCAAGCCACAAATCAAATGAAAATTAAATACTTTGATGCGATGCTTGCAATTAATTTTGAATAATTCCAACGACTAATTCTGTGGCAGTTGCAGTTGCAGTAAGTGTCCAAAAAGCTATTGAATTATTTGTGGGGGGCAATAAATAACTCTTTAACCTTTGACCTAATATCTGTGTCTGTCTCCACTGCAGTGTCGAGTGCCGGGGGGCATTCTTGTGTGAAACGTTGCACGGCAGATCTCTCTGCGAATTTAGAGCTCAAATAAATCGGCTTTTCCTCTGTCAAATCTCATCAGACTTTGAGCCTCAAATCAGACAACAATTGTCGCCGCTTTTCCAGGAAATTTATCTGGGTAAATGCCTGCGCCAATAGCAGATTGCTTTTCTTTATTTTCCCTTTGCTTGGGCCACAAAATTAATGGAGTGTTGGGGCATTTCACTGCTCAACACTTTTCCTATCCCTTTTCGGCACTCTTTAAGCGAAATGTTTGAAAATGTTCCACTTTAGGTGCACGAAAGTCTCGGGAGTCTCGGAACAAAGACCTCTTGTAAAGGGTCATCTATTTTTAAGCCCGTCCACGCTCGTCCACGCTCTCTGTCACGGACAGGCAGCCCTTCAAGTGCTCTTTTGGCCATCCCTTTGGCAGTCCCCATTGTCCCGCCGAGAAGCAAGTGATTTCTCTATCGAAAGATAAAGAAAGCCACCCGCAAAAAAGTTGAATTTCCCTTTCGACATGAAACAATGCAAACAATCGCACGATACAACTACGAGAGAGCGCTCAAAGGGCCATGGGCACGTGACAAGAGAGAGCAAACTTGAAGCAGTCGAAAGATACATTTTTATAGATTTTAGATGCACCATCGTGCCACAAATAAGCGCCTTATGCGGGCTAAAGGATTCCAATCAATCTCTATGCCGAATCCGTATCCGTGTAACCCGCTTTCAAATATAGTATTTTCCTGGTAACCAAATGCCATTCATAGAACAGATCCGCATGCATCCGCATGAATCTATAACCTTTCCCCAGAGCCCTCGTCATAGCCATAGCAACAAGCCAGAAACTCAGTCATCTATCACTTTATTAGTGACAGGAAAACCACACAACAACAACAACTAAAAAGCGAGAAACTTAATTAAAAAGACTAGGAAATCCCTTATCAGTACCCTTTCAATATGTTCCTCATCTTCTCTCGGAGAGATTTTGGATGTCTGCACAAAGTTCTGGTGGAACTTTAATGACGTTTTATTGGCATCAAAGTTTCAGTTTTCAATTTTTGGCTTGACTTTCGCCGTTCGCCGTTCGCCGTTCGGCCTTTCGCTTTCCGTTTCCCTTAATGGCACGAAAGATTTTAATCAAAACTCAGTTAAAACTTTTGCCCCCGCAAACTTCGTGGTGGAAACTGTTTTTTGGGCAACGGAAAACTTGCTGTCATCTGCAAGTAATTCTGCCATCTATAAATTATAAATTACGATGGGTTTTATGCCTGTCAGTAAACAATACGAAGACGGGGAAATGGAAAACGGAAAATGGGTGATGGGTGATGAAAACTGATTTGCATAACGTGTGTGACTCCTAAGCCGCTATGCCTCTATGCCTCTGTGCCTCTGCGGATGCCTGTGCGTATGCGTAATAATGATCGAAATCAACTCTCGACGATTTGCCTTATTGACTTGGATATTACTTTATTTATTTTCTGTTTTCTGTTTTTGGCGCAGGCAAATTTCACTTCGATTTCCCTTCGATTTTCATTCAATTTCCTTCCAATTGGGGTGCGTGGGGGGTGCGTGTGTGTGGGGGGAAAAACTGTTTTGTTTTGTTTTGTTTTATGCACGCACAAAATATTTCCTTTTTTTTCGATAGGGAGGGGGGGGCGGGTGCGTGTGTTTGCGTTTCGTAATTTGAGTTGATTTGTGATAAGCGTGTGGGCTGCTGCCGCTGCTGCTGCTGCTGCTCCTCCATTCGATTGTTTTTTTCCGATCCCCATGCCCCTCCCTGTCCCCTACTTATGGGTGTGCCCTTCAGGCGCCTAGTTCTAGGCAATGGCTTTCATTTTTTATGCTCGTTTTTGTGTCGAGATTGCGGCAAGGGTCGCCATCGTCGTCCTCGTCGTCCTCGTCCTCGTTGCGTCGGGTACTTGTGCCTCTGATTTGTATGAAAATGATATCCCAACCAGCAATATTCCCCCTGCACGTAATGCCAATTATGTAGAAATTACTTTATGATTTTCCCTTTTTTTTCTTTTGCATTTGCTTTTGGGGTCGTTGGGGCGAGGGGAGAGCAAGGGTCGTGCTTTAATGCAGAGAGAGAGAGAGAGAGAGAGAGAGAGGAATTTCTAAACATTTAAACGATTCCTTCTATATATATATTCAATATTCCATATTGTAGAAACCAAAAAAATGTCACTCCTCACTTTCGCATGCATTTTTCGCATTTTTTGTTTGCAACTGTGCAACTGCCACTTTCCCACTTTGCCACTGCTCTATCGCCCACAAAATTGCCTCAAGCGCTGGACCAACTGAACCACTGCAAAAAGCATAGAAAAGTTGACTCCTGTTTCGGACTTTCCCCTCCGCCCCCTCCCTCCAACAATTTATTAAACAAAAACAGAAAAAACGGCAAGCGGGAGAAAAGTTTTGGCGCAAAACGCAAACAAAACGAGAAGCGCATAAAAATTGTCACACAAAAATGCCAACACTTGAGGCGCTTTGCAGGGAGAGGGGGGGCGGAGGGGGAGTTGCGGCATCAACAACTGAAAGAAGTAGATTCCAAACAACACAAAAAGCGGACGCAACGGAACGGTATATTCGCGATAATAAATTCAAAAAAAAAGGAAAGAAAAATAAGAAAAAGAATCAGCAAAAGAATCAGAATCAGGGGAGACGACTCTTGCATAATTTATGAGAGAGAGAGAGGGAGAGAGAGGAAGGGAGAGAGAAATTCCCCAAAAGGGAAGCCGTGGAAAGCGAAATGCAAATAAACGATGGCAAAACTGTGATTATGATTTGCAACATTTGGCTGGCTGCCACTGCGCCACAGCGACGCTGCGACACTTTTGGGATGCCACGTTCTTGCCACCGCCTGCCACGTTCTTTCGGCTGCCACTAATTGTTAAATGCTGTAAAACCGTTCATGGAAAAGACGAATGATGGCCAAGGACATGACCATGGCACCTTAATGAAGGCATCGTCAGTCGAGGAGCATTCATAGCAGCAGCAGCAGCAGCAGGAGGAGAGGGATGGCTCTGCGGCTGTGGCAACATTTGGCAACAGCAAATGGCCATTAAATGCCCTTCGGAATGTGTCCAATGAATTTAACAGTAGACCCCAAAGTATTTTTGTCAGCCTCATCACAGTTTTATGAGTGAACAGCATCACCAGGTGTTGCCCTACATGGATATTACGCCCCACCCATCCCAGAGGCAACCCAGAGGCATCCCAGAGATAATTCCAGCTCCACCTTAAAGAGAATTCCGTTCGAGCACATAGGACATTCCATACAAAGCGCTCTCCCTCACCAGGTCTTGGCAGCAGCTCGGGGAGAGCCATCTACTTCTCAGAAATTATATTCCACTCCAGCGAAATGATGGTGTCAACGGTGACGCTGTAATAGTGGAACATTATGACAGGGTTAAAGGGTTGGTCCCTTCGCACCCCCTCCGCCCCCATTGAATTTCTCGCAGCAACTGCCGACATCTGTCGCATGGCAACCCCCCATCCTAAAGGAGGCTTAAACTGCTTTTGGATAACCATTAATGTCACTCCAGCGGTGGTGACCACAACCTGGCAACCAAGCACGTCTTCAGGGACAGAGAGAGAGCGGGAGAGAGAGAGATTGTGGGGGGCGAGTGGTGGGGTGTTGGTGTATCCCAAGGAAAAGACATGAAAACGGAATCCATTTAAATTACATTTCAATGTGTTATCCTTCGAGAGAGGAGGCCATTCCGGAGGCACGTAATAGACAACATTCTGAGTGCACACAACGGATCCTGCCTCCCGCCTGCCTCCTGCCTCCCGCCTGCCTCCTGCCTGCCCGCCTCTGTCATTTATTTATTGCCTCCGCCAATTGCAGCAATCAAAATCGAAAGCAACTGCAAAGGGAAAGTTCTATCCGCTTTTCTGGCACACACACACACACACACACACACACACACACTTATGTATATGGCATGCGGGTGCGTGTCTTTGGGGGCCAAGAAGTTAAGGCAAACAAATCATTGGGGCCCCCATAGACATCCATGGCTCATTGAATGAGCTTTCAAGTGGCAGCAGGACAGACCAAGACAGAGCAGGGCAGGACGAAGAGGGGGGAGGCAATTTTTTAATAGCGCGAATAACGCGTTCGTATCACAGCAACTGCCAGACACTTTGGCATAATTGGGTCATAAACTCATCAAAACTAGTTCAAGGATCGAACCGGCGATGGCGATGGCTGATGACCTTTTCCTCGCCTTGGGTTGAGAGTGCGTGTGCCGCCGCCTCGGCAAAGTGCATTCAGAATCGCTTGGCGCATAATTTAAGATATCTTTGTAAGCCATAAAAAGCCATAGGTCTAGAGTGGAGGATACCTCGTAAAAGATAGTTTTCCCAAGTATCTCAGAGTGAACGTAAAGAACGTCCATCCATCATCTGGAGGATTAAAGTTTCTATCATTCTGCTGTCATCTTTTGGCAATAGTTTTCCTATCTTGTTCGCCATAAATTTCGTGATATTTTCATTAAGTTTTTTTCCCTGTTCTCCCCTTAAGTTTCTTTCGGCTATGACTTTGACCTTCTTTCCATTTCGATTCTTTTCCAAATAACAGTAAAACACTTTAACGATTGCTTTGCCATTACTTTTACTGCCAGAAGAAACAAACTTTGACTCTAATTGGCAGACCCCCCGCTACCCAGCGACCCACCCCCCGAAATCACTCATCCACTGAAGGTAATTGGAGTCGCCCCCTTTCGACTCGTCCTTCGGCTAATTGTGTTTTAATGGGCATATCGTAGCGATATATAGTATATACATATATATATGTATGTATATATGTAATTAGCAAACAAAATTATCCAATTTATGCACACTCATACTTTCAGTTTCAGTTTCGGTTTCCCTTCTTGTTTCACATTATTCTGTTGTTTGTTTGTTTGTTTGTCTGGCTGTCTGTTTGCTGGTCTTTTGGGCGGTGGAGAATTATGAAAGTTTGTCACGTTTATCGGGCGAATGGGCTATAAATACTATTAGGGAAATTATGTATGTCCTCGCAGAGATAACGAAGCGATACAGGGTGCAGTTTTTGGCACAGATAGCTTAGCCCACGTTCTTTATCGATTCCTAAATTAAAGCCAAGAGCAAAAGATTGCCAGTCTTTTTCCTCCATATGTGTGCATAGTTTTCTCAAGTATTTCCTGGAATTTGTGCCCTAAGCTCTGTGACAATTTTCGAACTCCGAGAACTTCCACTTGCAACTTCCGGCAACAGCAGCAATCCCTTACACACTTCTCTCTCTCTCTCTCTCTTAGCCAACAAATTTCTCAGTTTCTGTCAAGAGATCTCTCTCTCTCTCTCTCTCTCTTTCTGCCGTAAGTGCGAAAACATGTTTCAATCTGTCTCCTGCTTGGTCAACAACCAAACAACTTTAAGCCTTTTGCAACAGAACAATTTGTACCAACTAATGGACACCCTGTGCGCGAGAGAGAGAGGGGGGAGAGTGGGGGAGAGTGGGAGGAGGCTATACTCGTACTATACTAAAATACTTAAGTATTCCCTCACTCACTCATCCACTCACATAATTCAATTAGCCTTCTTCTTCGTTCTTAATTACAACGAGAGAAAAACAGGCACAGGGGAAAGCACCAGGGGAAAGCACCAGGGGAAAGTGGCTGGTAGTGGGCGATGGGAGAGGGGACTGGGACTGGGAGGCGTGGACTGGGGGGTCACACGCCCCAACATTGCAGTTCATTGTAATTTTCTGTGGCTGTAGCTAAAATGCGTAAAATAATTAAAACAACATAAATAATGTTATTACACACACAGAAAGAGATAGGAGAACGAGATTTAGGGTGGGGAGGGGGGACGGTTGAGGGTGTCCTAAATTGACCGCCCATTGTCCTTGCGTGCCACCACCCGTTGTCCTTGCCATTTGGGGGGCGGTCTAAGTAGATTTCAAATTATTCCATTAGTGTTGATGACATTTGGCGAGCGAGAGGCACAGAGCTGTTGACTCGGCGCTAGTCCTAGAGCCTCCCATGCCCCCCCCACCCCCTCCATGCCTTCTCTGATGATGATATGTGATGTGCTAATGCCTTCGTCTGTCCATCCATTCGTCCTGCTCTCCTTTGGTCTGTCTGTCTGTCCGTCTGTCTGGGAAAATTAGCCAAAGAACTTAATTAACCAGAGGGTAACCGTCCCCGTCACCCTGTCCCCCTGTCCCCCTGCCTGCCCGCTCTGCCTGTCCTTGTCGTCTGCTCTCTGGTGTCGCCGGAAACGTAGTCCGATTCTGGTTGGGAAATATCATTCAATTTGTCAACACTTTATCGCCCCAACGACCGGCGACATTCGATCCGATTCCCCATAGTCATCATCATCAGCATCAGCAGCATCAAGGACCTACTGTAGTAGGAACTGGAACTGGGATTCTATCTCTTGTCTAACCTAACTAAAAATTAAATGCAAATTGCATGCACGAAGGCGCCAGACTATGTGATTTATGCGGGCAGTTCCAGCTATCGTAGGAATACACATACATAAACAAACAGAACAGAACGGCAGCAGAGCAACTCCCCCAAATGAAGTCTCATCAATCAGAGAGAGAAGCGACACACACACACACACACAAACGAAGAGGAAACAAAGACCTGTGAGAGGAGAGGTGACAGAGGAGAGGTATTGCATGACGAGGAGAAGGTGCCATAAGATGAGTAGCTAAGGCCAATCTTTAATGTTGTGAGGGACGAGGGGAAGGGGAAGGTAGGGGATGGGGATGAGGATGGTAGATTAATGACAGTAGATTCTGTTAGTGACACTGTCATAATGAAGAACATTACGGCATCCTGTTCGAAGAGAGCGTGCGATAAATATGATACTTGATGGCAGGAGAAAGCAAAAAGCAATCCCTGGCTACAATGGGATGTACAAAATTAACCTGTAAACAAGTGAAAGTGCTTAAAAAAGGTGCTCGGGGGCGGCAATTTATTGGCTGAAAACGAACTCTGAGGACTCTCTAAGGGGAGGTACCAGCTTCCAGGATCTTCGGTCTCTCTTTTTGTGTGCCATCCATTTTATGGGGATATATTTGATACATTTTGTCATAATTTGTTGCGCTCTCTTTTGCCGCATGAAAAGTCACAAAAAGATAAGCAGCTTTCCCCTCAATTGATTAAAGCCGACAAACGGCAGTATTCGGTAATGTTTTAAAGCGCTTAGCGATGCCCCCCACCGCCCCCCGCCCCCACACACTCGACTGCTCCCTTGCTAAGTAAATAGAGTCCCACCGCCCCCAAGTGTGTCCCCCACTCCACTCTCTCTCGGTTGGTATCTCTGGGATAAAGATAATAAATTAACTATGGCCGACACGTAGGGACATAAACTTCCAACTGCTTTTCACGTCTGCACAGGGGGGACCCCCGGACGGGTCCGTACTCTGTGTGCGATGAAAATTTTGTCAAGTGGTCAGCAGAAAGTGTCCTTCCCCTCACCCTCGCCCTCACCCTAAGAATGAAAACCCGAAACAACGACAACGACAGCGACAAGAACCCCAACCGAGTGAGTGCTCATACAAAATTAACATTCTAAAACAGCATTCCCACCAACCCCCCCGCCCCTGCTGCTGCTCCTCCCCCTCCCCCTCAGACCCCAAGGAAATGGCTACGAAAGTGGGGCCCCGGCCTCATACACTCGCTTGACCTTCGTTTCTGGCATTCATTCAAGACTGAAACTGAGGCTTGAGCCCGACCGCCCCCCCGTCCGCCCGTCCGCCTCCTGCTTGAGCTATTTACAGCTGACTTGGCAGTATGCCTTTCCCCGCCACTCCCCCCTCCGCCCCTCCATCATCTGACTACCGCCCTTCCTTCCTTCCTGCCTTCATTCTTTTCTTCTGTGTGTTTTTTTTTTGTGCAAGTATCCGCAGGCTTTTAATTTTTTTACAGCTGCCTAAAAAAGAGGAGCAAAAAAGTGCCTATAAAATGGCTATAAAGGGGCGGGGGCGGGGGAGCGGGAGGGGTGAGCGAAACCCTACACCCCTACACACTGTCTGGGCTCTTGCCATTATTCATATTTTGACAGTCCGGGGGCCCACGCGGCGGCGTATGCGTTTTATTTGCTTTCATGATGAACTTTCCCTGCATATTTTACGTGGGAGCCCGAGCCCCAGTCCGGGCCCCAGTCCGGGTCCGGGCCCACCGAAAACTGTTTGCTCTCCCTTTGGAAAACGAGCAGCTAATGCGCGTGAAAATACTCTTGGCAGACTGTTCAGTACGGTTCAGTACGGTACGGTTCAGTTGGGTTTGGTTTGGTACGGCTCTGTTTGTTTGAGTTGTTTGCTTGATCTTTTTTCTGTTTGCCTGGAAAGAGTTGGCAGTGGCAGGAGTGGCATAGAGTGGCGTGGAGTGGAGTATGGAGTATGGAGCATGGAGCAGGGGCTTCTCTGTTGACTGAGCCTGTTCCTAGTTCCTTCCTCTGGGGGCAACACAAATAAGTACTGCCACAAACAAAAGTTGGGGGAGTGGGAAAAGCTGCCGTTTATCATAATCCCTGAGCCATGATAATGCCATAAGATGATGCCAAAATGAAGAGGTTCAACTTGCAGGAACATGCCATTAGAATTAACTATTTATTTAATATTTACCTATTGCATAGTTTTACGGAAAAATCCTTTCAATTCACTGAAAATATAAGAGACAATTTTTGATATAATTTTTATAGACAATTTTTTATTCATTTTGCGATTTTACACTCGGAGAAAAAGCACTCATATTTCAATTAAATATTCAGTCTTTGAGTACAAAAAAAATAAAATTAAATATTATATATTTTAAAGTATTTTTGATAAGGCAAAAGTTGTTCTAAATAGAAAACAATTAAAAATATATATATATAATATTAGATTTGTGGAAAACATATATAATCTGATAATAAATATTTTAAATAAATAAATAAATATTAAAATATTTTAAATATATTTATATTAAAATTAAAAAAAATATCCATTCTCTGTCTAAACATTTTGGCATTTCTGTTTTTACTTCTACACTTTAAAGAAAATCACAGCAAATGTTTTATTAATGGGGCGAAATCCCATTTAAACGGAACTTTTCAAAGCCAAAAATGAATTTCTCGATTGAAATCTGCTGCCAAAAAAACATCATCAAATCTGAGAAGTCATCAAATGGCGACAGAGTTGAGTGGCAGCAACGATTTCCATTCAAAAATTCAATTCAGAATTCAATCGAGTAACTTTTATTTGAAATTTCTGTTTATGTTTTCGGTTTGACCCTTTTTTGGGCTTGAACTCTCTGCTGCCTCAGCCGCAACCTCTGTCTGTCTGTCGGTCGAACATGCCCCGTGGGACATGTGGCAAACAGTGGGCGCCTGCAACCTGTTTAACCCCAAAGTTTGGGTATAGTTCGACCCAATAGAAACATCTGTGCCAAAGTTACAGAAGATACAAATTTGCATCTCAAAAAATGAGGGACATGTGTCTGTGCCTGGAATTTGATAAGGCCACGCCCACACACACAGACAGAGGCAGAGGCGTACACAAGTAACGTATCGGCAGTGGTGTTGCATAATTGAGGGGGCCTGCCACATCGTCATCATCTCCATCGTCGTCGTCGTTTTGGACAGTGGCACAATGAAGACCAGGACTAAACATTGATTTATGCAGAAAGTGTCATAAATTTGAATATAAATAAACAAAAGGGTGTTCCCATAAATAAACATGCGAGCCGAGCCGAGCCGAACGCCTCTTCCTTTGAGGCCTACAACTGATAGATGGCCCAAAGCAGAGTCTCTCTCCCCCTCCCCCACTCTCTGCGTGGCAGCCACATCTCTGAGGTGTTTGGACCCCTTTTTGTGGGGTCTCTTCTCAGGTTATCAGGTTGCTCCACTGTCTCTCGGCCTCCCTGAACCTCTTGTCAGTTGCATAACCGCTGTGTCTCCGTTAGCCGTTAGTCACATCCCCTGCAGGTGTTTCCCTCTGCCTGAGACCCGTATTTCCTCAGTTGTTTCTCTATCCCCCGACAGAGCGACAGTCGGACAGGCCGACAGTCCATTTAAAATGTTTATTTAATGGCGACATTTTCTGGTTAATTCTCGTTCAATTTATGTGCGCATTTCGGAAAAGGGCCTGCCACGTGTTGCAAATGTTGCACATAAATTAAGTCTCGAGAAAGTCTCGGTATTAAGTCGGTGTCTTGTGTCTTTGCTTGTGGCAAGTGGTAGTTCTTTTCTCTTCTGATTACAGGGGACTGGGGAAAATTCTTCAGAGTCGAGGAAGCGGCTAGGCAGAGTTTTCCCCTTGGTTTTTCCAGTTCTGAAAACTGATATTCGTCTGTGCCATCATCTGATGCACTGCCCTTTCGTTGTAGCCGCACAATCCCTTCATTTAGTAGCAGCTACGAGTAATAGTTGCCCCTCACGCAGGTTCCCAGGCAATGACTTGGATTATGATTGCAGTTGGCCTTGGGACATGGCCAGTGGCCAGTGGCAGTTATGCCTATGCTTATGCTTGTGTGGCATGCCTAATGCTACTTTAACATTGGCCTTCACCAGAGTATTGCCTGTGCCCTGACGATAATCTTATTTGCCTTTTGGTCAGGGGCCAATTACTGGCTGGAGAGAAGAACATGTCATTGGACATTGGACATGTATTCCATTTCGCGTTTGTCTATTTTTGTGTGTGTTCTTTGCTGAATGAAATTAACACAGCATCAAACTTATAAGCAGCCTCCCCAGAGAGACAGACAGAGAGAGAGAGAGAGCACACACACACACACACATGGGATACAAATGAGTGTATCCATAACCACAAAGGAGGCTGAGAAGGAGAAGGAACCACAGCGGGCGGTTCCATGCCATATCCATGGCAAAAACATGAACAGCGGGGCAGCTACTGGTATGCCCCGTCTGCCACTGCCACTGCCCCTGCCCCTGACTCTGCCTCTGCGTCTGCTACTTATGCCAAAGTGATCTCCCTGCAAATACAGAGATATACATGTATATCCTCGCATTTGTATGTGCAAATTCCTTCATTCAGCTGCTGTTGCCTCAGGGGGGAAGGCGGAGGGAGGCTGGTGGCTGGTGTGTCAGGAAAATGCAATCAAATTACTTTGATGTTTCCATTAATGTCGTTTACTTTAACGCTGAATGAAGGAATCACTGAATAAATGAAGGAATCAACAGACGAACGAAGGGACGAAGAGCGAACGAATGAAGCGAATGATAATGGAGGCGAATCATCAAGGAATCATCTGTTTGTGCAGTTCTCCAGGCCTGATTCTTCTCTCTCTCTCTCTCTAACTCTCTCTCTCAATGTCTCCCTCGAACATTTGTTGTTGGGAAATCAGGGCCACAAACAATGTCCTGCCTGGCATTTTTATTGGGAGGGAACCGCCCCACCCAGAGCAGAGCCACATGGCCCCAAAGGCAATTCATTTGAGTTATTATCCTGGATATATCGATATCCAGCCGCAGCAGCAGCATCCGCAAAGCACAGCCACGCCTCCAAGGACCTCTGTCGTGTCTCTGTCCTCGTCTCTCTCTGTCGTCGTGTCTGCCTCTCTGGCTTTTAATGTGTGCAGTCAAGCTCTATGTTTCTGTGGCATTTGCATCCGCCATCTCCTACCCTCATCCCCCGCCATCCCCTGTGTAAAGTGTCATTTCCGTTTCGGTTTTTATGACATTTCCTGTCATGTCCTGTCATTTTTCGTTATATTTCTTACAATTTTCCATTGTTTTCCTCACTGGAGCTGCAAGAAAAACGCATTTCCTCTAGCTGCCACTCCCCCACTCTCCCCTCTCGCTCTCGCTCTTTCTCTCTGTGGCGTCGAAAGAGATTTTCTCACCCGAAAGGGTTTTTAGGGGAAAAATGGGGCAAACATTTGCCAAACGTTGCTTGAATATTCCTCCATTATAATAACCATTTTCGCCATTTTCCTTGGGAAAGCATGTGCTAATGGTATTTGCAACACAGCCGGTCGAGAGACATTTTGCTGTTTGCCTTAGGATTTCCCATTTACATTTTCGCCCCATTTTCATGATTTTTGCCACAGCAAACAAAAAATTTACTTAACTTTCGAGATTTGAGAAAATTTTATAATTACTCTTCTGCTTCTGCTTCTTCTTCTTCGTCGTAGTATTTACATGAATTTTCATTAGATTTTTCACACCTTTTCCAAACATGACCCTGAACCCCTTCAACGCTGCCATTGGGGTCGCTGTGGGAGGCGGGACGGGACGGGGGGCTGCTGACTGTTGCTTCTGCCCCAATGATTCTGTTTAATGACAGACGAAGACGAGACTCTTCAAGGCCTTCTCGCTGCCTTTTCTTCGCCCTCCTCCCCACTCTCCTTGTGCGCTCTTCCCACCTTCCTCTGCTGCCTATTAATCCATTCAATAATCACCTCTAGTCGTTGGCTCCATTCAGAGTCCTCGGGGCTAGCAAAATGTAAAAGGCATTCGCTGGCTGAGGGCGGAAACAAGATATTTTGAATAGAATGCCCAAAAACAGGGTATATTTTAGATAGAAGGTGAGGCTAGACCTCTAAGCAGCTACAAGCTACAGCTATAGCTGGCACCCCTACCTTATCTGGCATATACCATGGCGGAGGGAGACCTCTTAAAGACCAGCAACACCTCAATTGTTATTGCTCTTCGACTGGCCAACAAGACGTCTGCTGGCTGCCTGGCTGCCCCCCTGCTTGCCTATTGTGGCGGAAGAGACGGCCAATAGTTGCTTGAAGAAGAGTGACGGCCCAGAGGGGGGAGGGGGGCCATAACAGCTGCTGATTATATGGCGGGCAAAGTGGCAATGCCTCGTCTCAGTGTCAATGTCAGCGACTTGAGACTTTGAGTACAAGAAAACTCATTTTGGGGGAGTTAATTTTCATGCTACAACGAAAGGTGCTTATTTTTTGGGGATCAAATGGACATATGTACCCCGCTCTGCCTCCCCCTACCCCCCGAAATGGATTGGATATCAATTACCGAAAAAGCAATAGCCATACAAATTGCTCGGACAATCGAAATGTACATCGGAATGGAGCGTTCGTTTGGGTTTGCTGGCTTCTCTGGCTTTTTGCCACTCAATTAACAAGAGCATTGTTTTGTGTGCCACAACAGCAACTTGCAACAGCACACTTGCCACAACGTAGAGCAGACTAGTAGTTTCTGGGGCAGCCACAAAGTTTTGGGGGGGCGGGCAGAGAGTGACAGAGAACGCCACAGAGGCCACAAAATATGCATCACATTCTGCATTCTGCATGGGCTATCTGTGCATATCCGGCGTACCCCCCCTCGCCCTCCCCTTGCCACCCCCCTCTTTGAGCATGAACTCATGTGTAATTGCATTGATAAGTGACAACTTTTGTGTGTGTGTTTGTGGTCTGAAATGTTGCATCCTTCGTTGCAACAATAGAATTAATTACGAGAGAAATGAAGGATATTCCAGGGATGCATTTAATTCCATTTTACAATTTTCACACATTCTCTCTCTCTGTCTCTCTCTCTCTATCTCTATCTGCATTTTGCCAGCTTAAATCTTTAGTTATTTTGGGATTTTGCTGCTCAAAAATGCTTCAAAGATGCGATTAAATCTACACATTTATGTGGTGGATGAGGGGTGAGGGCGGTGTGGGGGGGAAATTGATTTGTCTGTCCTGGGAAAAGTCGTATCTGTATCTGCTGCTTTGCATACTTAAAACTCGACTCTTTTGTGTCTTAAATTAGACTCTGTTTCACCTACGAATCTCTCGTCTACGGGCGGGCGACTCCCTTTGAATCCCTTTTGTGTGTTTCCATTACCATTTCCAGCGTGGGCAGCAGCCGCAGCGGCAGCATCTTCGTTTTACTTGTAGGAATACAACATGATATATAAATTCCAACCAGACAGATAGACAGATAGACCGACAGACAGACAGACCGAAAGACGAGACATTAGGCGACAGACTAGAAGTAAAATCAAAGAGAGGCCACTGCCAGAGTCGACTGGAAGGATGCCCTCTACTTGCGAGAAGTTTGAGAGTAAATAGAGATTGATTCTCCCTTTATGGCTTCCAAAGTTCCCTGGTGAAATACCGAAGGGCGCTACGATGGAGTGTCAATGAGTTTCTACTCTCCTACTTCGATAATTTGATGTTCTACGAACTGTGATCATCACTTCTTTACCTTCATCCATAGAGAAGGGGGAAAGCCCATACTCTTTGTATGGAATCTTAAACTGATTTGAATATTGGTAGCCATATCCATAGGGGATAGTTTCCATGGTAACCAATGGAAGAGCTACAAAAAGGTTAAATTTTTACCCAATTTTAATCTTATTAAGGACTTATGTGGCTCCTTTTCTTAGATTTTGGTGCCATAAATGATCTATTCAAAGTCTTGAGGGCCTTTAAGAAGCTGTCTTCTGCAAAGGGAAGTAATGATGTTCTTGGTGCTCTATCTCCCATATGCATTATCGAAAGATCGAAGGTATAAGTGGGGAGTATGATCCATTTTGTTGGATAAACGTGTATACCCTGCTGCCTGATAAATACCCCGTAAAAAAATAGATATTTCAGCATATTTTCGTGCGAAATTCCAAAGAAAATGTATTTTGTTCTAAGGAATGGGTCGCAAAGGGGCGGGGGGGGGCGGAACGGGGGGGAACAGGCCAAAGCAATTTGCCAAAAGCAACAATGACAACTGGCTGACATTTGAATTATGCTTACACATCGGCTGGGCGTACGCGTCGCGTCGCGTCTCGTATGCGTATTCCAAGGTCGCAGTGGGAGGAGCCCAAGGGAAGGAGGAGAAGCGGGAGGACTACGATGAGCAAAGGCCAACTGTGCGTATGAGTAATGTATTGTCATACAACAGGTAGAGGGGAGTGACAGGTCCCAGTGATACTGTCGCAACTTCCCCCTTTCTCTCTCTCTCCCCCTCTCTCCCCGTCTAATTACTTCGAAGAAAACTGATGTTTCCAGCCAAAAAAGAAAGAAAGAAAAACTTCTGTTTCCAGAGCGGAAGAAGAACAAAAACGAAAAGAAAAAACAAACTTTCGACAGGAAATTTGTTGGGAAGTCAAAAGGACTTCTTCGCTCTTTGCTGACATCCTGACACAAATATTTGTGCTAGATTCTTGTATGAAAATGCGTTTATGTATTTATGTTTGTTTGTTTGTGTGTGTGTGTGGGGGTGCCCTCTGGTTACCCCGTCCCGACCGCTCAGTTGTCCGTCTATTACGCTCATGACTGGCAGGTTTCCTGCTCGTAGCAAAGCGTGTGCGTGTGTGGCATGTGTGCGTGTGTGTGCGTTGTATTTTTAAGTGGCATCAACATCAAGTCATCGTCGCGACAAAATGTGTCCCATTCAGAGATTCGGCGGTGGCGGGGGGCCGTCGGGTGGTGGCCTAATGCATTTTCTTGGCCTTGGCCCCTAGCTGATGATGCCACACACCGCACGTTGCATGCACACACGAGTATATGCGTTGCAAGCAATGATAATGAGGCTGCCACTGCCGCTTGCACCAGAAAATTTAATCTCTTTATGGTAGGAAGGAAGGGTTTCCTGCCCGCCCATTAAATTTCCCCTCGCTTTAAGCTACTCTCGCAGATTGATGGCAACGGGAAAGTGGAAACGCTTTCCACTTGGCTAACGAAAACACTTAATTTTTTTTGCAACAAATTTGATCAGCATTTGGCAGGCTCCCCCCCAGCCCCCTCTCCCCTAAGCCGCAAAGCCGCAAGAGAAACCACAGCAACGAGGACGCCAAGGACCACAACTTCATTTTCGCAGCTGTCCATCTTCTCAGTGGGCAAGGAAGAGACAAGACGAGCCAGAGAGAGAGCGAGAGAGAAGAGAGAGAGAAGAGAGTTCCCCCGGCTCATATCTTCACTTGTTCGGTGTTCCATTTAGAAATAAATTGAAAATAATTCAGAAATACACAATAAACAATCAGGGAATCGGTAAATCAATGCCCTCGCCCAGCCATGCACTGAGAGAAATGGGGCAGCATCCAATGCGAATTTTTTTCGACTGTTTACCAGAAAAATGCAAATAGAAGAAGCGAACCACAGGGCACAAAACAAACACAAATCGTATATAAATAAACAGGGTAGCAGCAGGTTAGGGTAGCAGCGGGATAGCAGCAGGTGAAAAGCAGGGAAGCAGCGGGATGTGGAAGGGTAACAATGCCAGAATAACATTCCATCAATAATCAATACCTTAAGTAAATATAATTTTGAAAACCCCGCAAATCGAAGGACGAAGCATGAAGCATGAGGCAGGAAGAAGGCGGCAGGCTGGTGGCAATACAAATACACATCTCTTCCAGGACTCACAAACGCTTTTCGCAGTGTCCCAGTGCGTCCCAGGAGGTCCCCCAGGTCTTTGGCCCAGGCAGGATGATGGGATATGCTGCTACCCACGTTCCACGAAGTAACTGACGAATGGTTGAAGGGATGGATGGATGGATGGACGATGGTTCTTGCCTACCTCGTTCCCTGTATTATTGGTGGCGCCTCTGCCGCCGCCTCTTGTTGCTGTGGACAATATGGCCGTGACATCAGCGGGTTCTCATCATGAGAGGGCAGGCTGGAGGGGGGGATTCTTATCGTCTCGGTTGATGCGGAAATCAGTTTTGATTTCAATTTTTTGCTCTCTTTCGCTCGCTCTCTCTCTCTCTTTCTCTCGTTGGCTGCCCTCCACCTGTGCTTTGCATCACATTATGCGACGACCCCTGTTTGCTTTTTCTGTGGTCACTGGAGTGTAGGCCGGGAAAATGTTGGCCGGGAAAATGTTATTCAAGTCTCTCCCTTTCGATTAGAAGGCTTTTCATGCGCAAAATTAAGTTCTCTAAGGGTCTCTCGCTCTCTCTCTCTCTGTCTCTCTCGCTTGTGGCAATCTGTTGAAGCTGTCATCAGAGATTGAAGCCACAAATTGTGGCACTGGGATAATATTTCCTCTGGTCGCATTGTTGTGTAAAAATTATATAAGCATACATTTGCGGGCGAAACGTCAAGCTGTCACTCAATTCATTTCATTTCATTCATTCATTCATTCGTTCATTAATCATTTCATTTGTCATCTGTTCTCTGGAGAGAAGAGCCAAAAGAAAGCAGGAAGAGCAGAGGGAGAGGGAGAGAGAGTGAGCGAGAGGGAGAGTGAGATATTATACAATTAAAACGAAAATGATTTCCGATTTCCCGTTGATTTCCCCCAATCGAATGGCAATCGCATTCGCATGCTGTTTGGCATTAAATGTACCCTCGATTATCATTGTGTGCCACAGTATGTGTGTGTGTGAGAAAGAGAGAAATAGAGATGTATGGCGGCAATTAATTTATATAATCGAATTATGGTTGGACAAGCCCCGGCAACAGCAGGATTTTAATTAATTTTTTTTCTTTTTTTTTGCCACAGCTACTGCTGCTCTCTCCCTCTCTCTCTCTCTGTCTCTCTCTAGCAATTCCATCCATTAATCCATCAAAACAGCTGCTCCATCAATCAATTAACTTCTGCGTTTTCTTGGGAATAAATGCATTTCCTATAACAATAATAATAATAATAATAAATTGGTTCCTTAATTGATTCCTGCGATACCTTCTACTCTCTCTCGTTCGCTCTCTCCCTTGTAGCTTATTTTCCAACTAATTTCCATATTAAATACAAATTGAATTCCCCCCACCCCGCCCCTTGGCCAAATTTCCACAGCATTTCCCTTTGCTAAATTTCATTTAATTTGCTAAAACGGCCCCCGAAGCCCCAGAAGATACTAATTTTAAACGTTTGCCTCATTTACATCCCAAAAAAAAGACGTGGGAAAAGACGAAGGGAAAACGGAAGGGAAATTTGCAAATCAAATTACGTACGAGGGTATCGCGAGGCTTCCTTCGGCAGACAGACAGGCACGAAACGACACACACATTAGCTGAAGGCATTTATTTTCCAATTCTCTACTTTATCTATCTCCCTCTCTCTCTGTCTCTGTCTCTCTCTCTCCGTGAAGTGTCTTGCCACATCGTATGCATATTTAAGCAGTGTGTTGGCTTTGCGGTCTTTGCGCCTCATGGAACGTGTTAATTGCAGCCACATTCTGTGTCTCCAGCGGCTGCTGCCGCTCCCGGCTTTCCTGGCGACTCCTGCTGGCTTCCTCCTTGCTGTCCTCCCCCCCTTGCCATCCGCCACTTGCAGCCTGCCTAACAAATGCAATTAAAATCTTTGCTCAAAGAAGGAATTGGTGCAGCCACACTGGGACGGACAGCGAGGCCAGAGAGAAACGTTGTGGCATACCAGTTAGAGAATTAGAGAAAGAGAAAAACGATAGATAGTCAGCAGCAGCAGCAGCAGCTCATGACAGATAACATATTGCAACACGCGGACGAGCGACCAGAGCTGCTGCGACCACAAGAGCGAGAGAAATATGGGATGGACAAAGGGAAAGATACAGCAACAGCAACAACAACGACAGAACCCAGAGATTTCCACACAAAAACAAAAAAGGAAAAGGAAAAGGCAGGAAAAGCGGACAGCATTTATCTATGTTCCGTGCTTGGGCAAGGCTGCCCAGCATCCCGGCAGCATCCCAGCACCATCGGACCCACAAAAACGAATCTAATTTGCAGCAAAGGCCACGAAGGCACTAAAAATACCCTGCAGATACATTTTGGATTCCAGTCTGCTTCCTACGCTTCGTCCGCGAGTAATGTCCGTCTGTCTGCCAGTCAGCTGTGGCCAGTTCTTCTCCCTCCCTCTCCCCCCCTTGCAGTGCCTCCAGACCTATCCGTGCGGCTAATTCAGTTTATTCATCAGCGTCATGTTCGTGTGGCATGTGGAAGGATGAGTCCGGATGCGGATGCGGTTTCTATCTTTCACTCCTATGATGGTACTTTTTTGTGTGCTATTTTTTGGTGAATTATTAAAGAAATCTCTCGTTTCGATCAATTTTCTTCATTGTTATGGGTAGGCGATGAGGGAGGTTTAGAAGAGTACTAGGAGTTGAGAGCTCTACCAGAGCATCATCATCATCAAAGCGAGGGAAACGACATCCCAAAGTGAAGTGCAGTAAGCAATGCCATCAGTTGAGCACTCGCAGTACCGATGCAGCCATTGCGTGGGTCTAGCGATAAGAATAGAATACAAAATTGTCCCTCATACATCCCCCATTGTAAAGCCTGCAATCAAGTGCCTTTATAGGGTACCAAAGCAGCCTAAAACACACCATAAGCTCATTGGGAAGGGGCATAAACAGTGTGGGGCATGGTCTGCTTTGCAGACTCTCTAATATTTCATGCTTTTCTTTTCCGAAACAGTTTAGACTCCTGCCCCTCCCCCGTTGCAGCTAATTAAGTTGCAACAGCAGCAGCAGCAGGCGCTGAAATTTGAGTGAAGAGAAACAGAAAGAGAAAAGAAGAGAAAAAGGGAATCCCTGTGGCAGGATGCGGATGTGGGATGAATGAATGAAAAGCAGTAGCAGTGGCAGCAGCAGCAGCAGCAGTTCCGCTAATCGGCTTAGGGCCATCCAGCTGCAGTAGCAGAAGTTTACAACACGGGGCGGGGCATGCCTCGTCTTGTTGCATCGTTTGGGGCACATGATATTTAATCACTTGTGACCCCCCAAGCACTCGGGGGGCGTGCATACATCCAACAAATTACAACTCGCATTAATTAAACGACATGTTGCACGGACTATATATAATTGTCTCTCACACTCACTCACCCTCTCCCCTCTCTCTCTCTCTCTCTCTCTCTCTTTGCAGGACACTCGCCGCAGGCCCCCTGCTGGTTATAGTTTTCCACGTAAATTAATTGTTAATGCAACATTTTCTATGCATCGTCCACGTCGGCTGCTCCTCTCGCCGCTGCTGTCCTTGGCAGCCACCCCGTGCCCCAGCATGCCACATGCAACAGCAACAGCAACAAATGCATTGAGTGACAGCCTGAAATCATCACAATAGACACACAACAACAGCAACAACGAAAACAGCAGCAGCAGCAGCAGCACAGCAGCAATTGCAACAAAATCTGAGGCAACAACGACAACGACTACAGTAGCTGCAACCATGTCGAGTGGCAACAATGAAACTGCGCCGCTCTACTGCGGCAGCGGCATGGATAATTTCCATACAAGGTAAGGACAGGACACTCTTGCCTCCGGGGGCAATGTCAAAGTCAATGCCAGGCTGCGAATGCAAGCCACCAACACACACACACACACACAGACACAGGGGGCACCAATCAGGGGGAGGGGGGACAACAAGCAATACAGAAATGGAAAGGAAAGTCTCTGAATTACCCTTTCATTTCCATTTCCTGTGAATTTTGTATGCGATTTTCATTTGATTTCGGCTTAAGTAGTATCCTGAATATCCTGAAGAAATTCACATAGAGAATTTCGAATGATGATAACGGGAATGTTAAAGTTTTATTGAAATACACAGAATTACATATTGTTACGTTTTCCCAGAAGAGCAGAGTTTTCTCATACAAAAACAAAGGCCAGAGTATAGGAAAGGTGAAAGAAAGAGAACAACAGAGCAAAGGGAGACGTACAAAAAGCAGATCCTAGGAGCAAGGAGACCCTCAAGAAGCAGATCCTAGAAGAAGAAGGAGATCCTAGCAAATGGAGTGTAAGAGGGAGATAAGGGAGAGTCAGAGGGAGGAGCGTCTAGCAGAAGGAGAGTAAGAGTATTAGATGAAGAATAGCCAGAAGAAGAAGGAGATTCGCAAGCAGAAGAGTCGGAGGAAAAAGCAGACAGAAGAAGAATGGGGAAAGCAATCTCAAAGAATCAAGAAACTAAGAAAGTGTCTGTCTCTGCTCTCTCTCTCTTTTGGTTACTTTCAAGGCCTCTTCCAAGGCCTTTGGTTCAGAATCATCATACCCATCAATCAATCATCTTCGCCAGGGTACAAACAATACCCAGGCCACCGCATCCCCCGAGCCTCTGCCCCCGCTCTCGGAACGATGACAACAATGTGGAACAAATCGTTCAGAAATCGATTAGCACTTCCCCTTGATTCAGGCAGGGACACTGGAGGAAGGGGAGCTGGAAAGGCGGGAGAGCGGAGGAAGCGCTTCAATTTTGATTTCGACATATAATTTCTGTTGTTGTTGCTGGACGATTAACCGAGGAGGGAATACAAAAAAGAAGAGAGAAAAAAACACAAAACAGATTTGTCAACAGGCAAGGTCAGGGGCAACAACAGCAACAACGACAACGACAGCAACAGCAATTTAATGAACGAGAAATCAATTTAATTGATAAGCAATTTCCTTCAAGTAATTCCGAAATGTCCAAAATGTCCACTCGAATGTCTGCTGCACCCATAAAAGAATAACAGCAACAAAAAAAGAGGAAAAATCCAAATTTATGGCACTGCCGCATGGCAGAAGGTCGTAAAAAAGAGAGAGAGATGGAGAGAGAGGGGAGAGAGGGGGATAGAGGAGTAACAGTGGTGAAACTTCATCAAGGATTCAGCGAGTCGGGGCGAGCCTTCTCTGAAAATTGTATAAATGAATCCCTCGAATCCTTGAGGCTAATAAATATCCCTGGTCATTCATTCATTTACCTTTTGGGGGGATGAACTTTCACTTTGGCTGCCACTTCATTCATACTTTGGTTACACAGAATGTTGCACCTCCTCTTCGCCCCTTTCCCGCGCACTGCTTTTCGTTTTAATTAGAGATCCAATGTCTGTGCGCCTCACAATGTTAATGGCCACAAAGTGGCTTGCCACAGCATCCCCGCACTGCCATTGAATGCGGTTTCTATATAATTAAGGGATGCCTACGATACCAGAGAGAGGGATGGGGATGGGGTGCAAATGTCGTATTTCTCTCTGTGGTTCTGGCAGCAACAATTAGATGTGTATCCAACACTTGGACGAGGACTACGACTAGGACTACCACTAGGACGAGGGACTTACTTTATTTGTGTCAAAGACGTGCCAAATTGCTAGCGACAGGTCCCCTGGAGGAGGAGGGCGTGTCACTTGACGCTGTCACGCCCCAGACAGACATGCCATGCCACACACAGCCTCCTACGAGTCCACCTACGAGCCTCCCCCCAGCCACCCCCCAATTGTTGGTCTCCAAGCGCCACTCAAGCGGCACAAACGCACCAAAATACAACAAGTCAAAATCAAACGGCAGGCAGTCAAAGGAGTCGCACACATCGAAAGCCTTGAAGCAAGTCAGAGGTCAGGTGCAACCCGTTCTCCATCCAATTGATGGCTGACGTGACGTATACGCAATTTACAAAAAGGAGCCATCAAAAAGAGGTCTTTCTGCCACACACAACAACAGCCAAAAAAACCGCAAGAAAACACGCACAAAGCAAGCAATTAACATAAATAATAAAGAACAGTCGATGGCGGCAGACGACCTTTTGTTGCCAAAAAAAAAAAGAAAACGAAAAACCGAAAAACGGAAAAACCGAAGAAAAAAACAACAACAAAATATAAAAGAAAACCCAAGAACCGAAAAATGCTTCTCTCGCTTTCATTTGCTTTCACTGAAGCCACACTCACACACACACACACATATGTATAAAGTCACGCCGTGTCAAGATCCATTGCAAATATTTACTCTTTATTTATTATTTAAACATTTCAAACCGAAAAATCGCCAACAATAAACATAAAAAGTCAACTAAACACACACACAATTCCCATATACTTTTATTCAGAAAATAATGTATAAAACTAATTTAAGCAATCGACATATAATATCACATCACTTCGGGTGACGGTGACGCTTATTTGTCTTTAGGATAAACTTGTCGAAAAAGAACAAAATCAGTTTTCTCGAAGGCCGGAACGATAAAGAATAACAGGATGCTGGTTAAGCGCAAAACACAGGCTTGATTTGATTATGGCATCAGCTTTTTATGCTTTGTCTACCTGCAATCGCCCGAGAGACTTATTTCACCTTGTGGGATGCTGCTGATCTCCCCTGCCCCTGCCCCATCTCCTGCCCCAATTAGGAGACTTTTTGTCTCTGACTTTCTTAAATCAGCTGTTCAATAGTCTCTTCCTCTTTTTCATGTGGTTTTCCTCTGGCAATCTTGTAAAGCCGAAACATTTGCAGCCAGCAGTCGGAACGCAATTCAAATTCTCCCATTCGATATCGTATGATTATCCAGTTGAATTAGTATTTACTTCGGTACAACAACTACGTTTGCAATGGCCTATCCATGGATCCTATTATAGACCACGTTCAGACCAAGTTTATATTGCAAAGCCTAGTATTCAGTTCCGAAAACACGTTTGCTAGCGCTATACAAGCGGCCGAGGGAATATCATCAAATGCTTGAATCGGAACGACCCTAGCAGAAGCATTTAGCTAGAACACATTTTGTATTGGTTTCATGCAAATATCAACCCCGATACTGTTTGCCAACACTATCTTTGGATGCGAGTGCGTAGCTTAAAACCAGAGCCTGCGTTCAAGTTCCTTTGATGAATCGCCCCATACCGAAGGCTAAGCCAGATAAGCTGTTTTGTTCCCATTGAGGACTGTAGCATTTGGAAGAGTCTATGTCGTAGCGTCTTTTTGTGTTAGTGTGACCATATATTCTTTTACTAATAATCCCTAAATTCATCGTAAAACACGTGGTAGTTGTGGTTGCAAGAAGGCTTTTTGTGCATCAAATTAGAATTGTCAATTGTGCAGTGTCACAGCGGAGATATTTCTAAGTGAAATTGGATTGGTGATTGGTGCCTAAGTACAGTACAGTACAGATTCACGACAAACTGAAACTGCAACTGCAACAAAATGACACGTGGGCAGCATTGGGATCGCTGGGAGCAGAAATTCGAACGGGCTGTGGAGGACGTATGCACGGTTCGCATACTAATACTGGGCGATCCAGGTGAGAGTCGACGAGGCGATGATATCACCTGGTATTGCTAAAACAAACCATCCCCCTAGGTGTTGGAAAGACCTCTTTGACAAACTTGCTGGCCAGTAGCCCGATCACGCCGACACGTTCCTCCAGGACCGTGTCCGACAGCAAATGGTCCGTCCAAGTGCGTGTTCATGAGTGCCTCCAAAAAAGGACACCCGAATGGACGTTGCTCTTCTCATCGGACGAGTCATTGGACGGCCACCATTTGATGTTCCAGAGAGCACCGCCAGACCGCTCTGAAGTGACGTATTTCGTCGAGTTCTACGATAGGAACAGCTCAGAGGGCGAGTGTCGTGTGGACAGGGATCCCCTGTACAGGAAAATGGACGGCATCGTCTTGGTGTACAACATGAAGGACATGCGATCGCAGGACCATTTGCACGACTGGATGTACGGTCCGCTGTGCGAGATGAGCCGACAGAGCAGACACAAGCATCTGCTGAATCTCCATCCTGTGCCCATCCTACTCGTGGGCACCATGTTGGACAGGCTGCCGCTGCCCAAGTGGAGACCATCTCGCTCTGGCAAGATTGCCCATCAGTTGGGCGCCGAGGAGATGCTCATCAATTGCCTGGATCCGCACTCGTTCGATAGAAAGACCCGCAATGGGAGAATAGTGAACAATTTCTTGAACAAAGCCGTCGGCTGGATGCATAGCAGCAAGTGATTGCATTACACACATGTTTATGTTTCATAATATAACTACATCTACATCTACATACACATACACATGTAGCTGGTTCCTAGCCAGCGGGCTCTTCTCCAGGTCTAGGCAATTGGTTTTCTTGGCAGAGAGAGGCGGACGGGACTGCCAACTGGTGGCAATTACGAACGCATTTGGGATTTTTTTGTACATTTGCTCGCCGAAGCGCTATGAGCATATTTTCCATCATTCTACATTCTTCGCTTCAAGCACATATGGAGAGAAAAGTCAACGGGCGGCAGACAGACGGACAAACAAGAAACCGAAAACCCACAAAAAAAAACAACCCAAGACTCGAAAAATGTGGAAAATGTTTAATTTTCCAAATGCGTCTCTGGCGTTCACTCTTTTTGCTCTATGCCTCCGAGGAAGAGCGAGGAAAGGGAGGGGCGGGGCGGGGCAGGAGTATTCCCTGAACAATAAAACAAAATACATGCTCCACCGTCGTCGTCGTCGTCGTTTGACGTGTGTGGCATGTGGGCATAGAACGGCTTCTCTCGCATGTTAGATGGACAGAAACGGCTGCCTCCAGAGGGAGGCTGTTGCAAGTGTCAGAGGAGCGGGCTCGAATGTTGCAAGGTGGCACAAAAGGCCTACGTGAGTCATGGCGACATTGAAACAACTTTTGACAGCCACCAAAATGCACGGTGTACGGGTCACGGGGGGACACGGGGGGGCACAAACCCTCGTCTCGTTTCGATCTGTTTTTTCTCTGCTGGTGCCACACAACTCTTTGAGAATTTACAACTCCATTCATCAAATTCACAAGAAAACTTCTGACGCTGCAAGAAGCAGAAACATTCCCGTGTTTTTCCCCACAGCCTCTCCCCATAGCCATCCCCCCTCTCTCGCCCTCTCCCTTACGCTCTGTCCGTGGCTCCAAGAATGTGCCTTGGCTTCGTCTAATTTATTGCCTTTGATAATCCATGTTGATGAATGGCGGGCGATGGCAACGACAACGGCGACAACAGCAAATGAAGTCCTGGAATCCTGTTGGCAAAACTCTGCCAAAGGAGAGCCCGCAAGGGAGGGGGGACAGGACTGAAAGTTATTGGCCTAGAAATCAAGCAAAGTCAGGGCAATAGGCAATCAACGGACGGATGGTCGAAACTCGTGATACACTTTCAACAGCAGTGCAGAGCAGAGCAGTGGCAGGGCACACAGGGAACACACAGTAGCAATAGAAAGCAAGTCCTCGCTATGCTATCGCTATGCTCTTCTAAAGGCGAAAGTATGTACTATATTTGCATTTCCTACAAGCAACAAACATAAACATATAGATTCTCTCGTAGTTGCCCCATAGTTTGCCCTTCCCTGCTGCACAAACAATGGAGAAGAGCTCTCTCCTCTCCTCTCCCCTCTCTGCACTTAAATTTATTGAGTCCTCTCGAACAAATTAAAATGAACTGGCAAATATTTGCCCTGGGAAATTTGTGTGGCACATGGCCATAGCACCATAGCACCGACCTCCTGCAGTTTTTTGGTCTTACAATAGAATGAATGAAGTTTTTCTTGAATTTCTCCACTCTCCATAAACTTGTCAGTCGTTTCGGGGTGGCCGTTTTTGGTTTGGTTTTTCTCGGTTTTGCTCTGGAATTAAGAGTGAAAGGAGGGGAGCGTTTTTGCACGGAAAGCAATAAACAATTTAACCAATGTCCTGACAGGAGACACAGGACACACCTGCAGCAGCAGCAGCAGCAAACGGAAAACACCTGTCACTCACTCACTCAGTCTCGGAGAGTGTGACTGCCACATTGGGGGTGGGGGGGAGGAGGAAGTAAGTTTATTAAACATTTTTGTGGCTCATCTCCCAAAGTTAAATGCAGTGTCGCAGGGGGCTGCTACTGCTTCTGCTCTGCTCCTCTGCTGCTCTGCTGTAACGTATGCCAGGTTTTGGCTTTGGATTTTCATAATAAATTCTATGCTAAGTCTAATTTGTGCATGCAACAGAGGCAGAGCTGCGGCAGCAGAAGCCCTACTAGAAGATGCAACACAGCCCAGCCAGCCATACGGCAATTGCGGTGCTTGTGGCAACAGCAGCAGGAAAGCAAAAAACAAACAAAGAAAAACTCATGGCGTTGGCGTTGGCTGTGGCTCTGCAGGGCCAAAAGGCAAAAGAACTAAACCATAATGAAAGTGTCGAGAAAGCACCTTTTGCCCTGTACTGTACCATTTTTTGTGGTAATTATCAATATTTTGAGAGGCAGTTTTCAGTATTGTTGGGATTTTCAGTATTTATTGGCCTTTTTTTTGGGAATTGAACTTTTTTAGTTTAGTTTAAACATGGCTAATATTAGTTTTCGGTATTGTCTGATTTTCTAGTATTTTCGAGTAATTTTTTGACCCAAGTATTTCTTAATATAAGTAAATTTTTAGTAGTATTTGAAAGTATTTTTGAATATATTTTTTTTAGTTTTTTGCAATTTTAAAAATACATTTTTCAGTATTTTTTAAAGTATTTTTTTCTAGTATTTCCCACTATTTGCTAGTATTAATATTAAGCAGTATTTTTCTGTATATTACTAGCATATTTTGGGGCATATTTTTTAGTAGCTTTTTGAGTTTTTTCTGGTATTTTTTTAGTATTTTGGTGTAATCTCTGCTAGAACGATTTCTGTGCACTTTTCACGCTCGCTAGAATTTGTTGGCTCACCCGAAAAACTTTTTGAGCCGCAGCTTTTGAGCTGTTTGGTGTTGGTCCTCCTTCGCACTCTACCACTTTCTCTCTTTCTCTCTGTCTGTTTACTGTTTTCGTTTTCTGTAGCCACAAAGACAAAAAGAGAAAGAGAGAAAGAGAGAGAGAGACGCCAGAAGCCCGACGACAAACTAAACAAAGGCAGCGGCAGGCGGCAGGCAGCAAAGGCAGTAAACTGTTTATCCCCAACGTGGGCGGAGCCAGCCAGCCGCCCACAGCCGCGTCCATTGTGGGAGTACGAATAAGCCAGAGCCTTGGGCTTTAGCCACTTTATTGCCTGTCGACTGCTGCGCCTCCTCCTGCTCCTTCTGCCGCTCTCCCTGCTGTTCTGCTACGGAAATGTGGGATTTTTTGGATGGTTTTATTGCTGGGATCTGAGGCCAAAAGTTAGGGCTAACTGGAGCATAATAACTCGAATATAATTTGGATTACATTTTCCTTTCCCCTTTTCTCTCTCCCTTTCTCTGTCTTTGCAGCTACAAGAACATGCATGGCTATGTCTCCCTGGTGGTCTGCATCCTGGGAACGATAGCAAACACTCTCAACATCATTGTGCTCACCCGCAAGGAGATGCGCTCCCCGACGAACGCCATACTGACGGGTCTCGCGGTGGCAGATCTCGCGGTGATGCTCGAGTACATACCGTATACGATCCACGACTACATCCTGACCGACAGCCTGCCGCGGGAGCAGAAGCTGAGCTACGGCTGGGCCTGCTTCATCAATTTCCACTCGATCTTCGCCCAGGTCCTGCACACCATCTCCATTTGGCTGACGGTCACGCTGGCGGTGTGGCGCTACATAGCGGTGGGATATCCCCAGAAGAATCGCGTCTGGTGCGGCATGCGGACGACTATCATCACGATCTTCACGGCGTATGTGGTGTGTGTGTTGGTGGTGTCCCCGTCGCTGTATCTCATCACGGCCATAACCGAGTGGATGGACCAATTGGATGCGATGGGAAAGGTCATCAACTCGATACCCATGACGCAGTACGTGATCGACTATCGGAACGAGATTGGAATGAGCGTCAAGGTGGCAGCACTGAATGCCACGCCCCAGAGCCTGAATCTGAATCTCAACGAAACCTTGTGGCTGAATGGCACCGCAGTGACGCCTGCACCCACTCCCGTGGCACCGCCCACTCCCGCCTCTTTGGTGGTGCGCAATGTCACCGTCTACCGGCTCTACCACAGCGATCTGGCCCTGCACAATGCCTCCCTGCAGAATGCCACCTTCTTGATCTACAGCGTGGTCATCAAGTTGATACCCTGCATTGCTCTGACGATCCTCTCTGTGCGTCTGATCCTGGCGCTCCTGGAGGCCAAGCAGCGCAGGAAGAAGCTCACCAGCAAACCCCCCACACCCGCTGTGCCGGCGGCCAACAATGGAAGCAGCACTGGAAAGCCGCTGGTGAATGGAAAGCCCGCTGAACGACCGCGCAAGAACAGCAAGCTCCTCGAGAAGGAGAAGCAAACGGATCGCACCACCCGCATGCTGCTGGCGGTGCTGCTACTCTTTCTGATTACCGAATTCCCACAGGGTATCATGGGTCTGCTGAACGCCCTCCTGGGAGACGCCTTCTTCCTGCAGTGCTATCTGAGATTAAGTGAGTTTTTCCTCCATGGGCTCCCCCCTCCTCTAATTGTATTTCCCTTTGTTCTGCTCCCCTCTTTCCAGGCGATTTAATGGACATTCTGGCCCTAATAAACTCCAGCATCAACTTCATTCTGTACTGTTCGATGAGCAAGCAATTTCGTACGACATTTACGCTTCTGTTCCGCCCGAAATTCCTCGACAATTGGCTGCCAGTGGCCCAGGATGAGGTGGCCGCCACACGAGCGGAGCGCTCGGCCGTGGCCCCGGCGCTGCAGCAGCGGCAGATTGTGACTGCGCCCGGCGCCACCACCACGACGAGCACCACCCAAGTGACGAACCTGTAGCATAGAAATCCCAGCCGAATGTTGGGTCGCCTCTTGAGTCTTCTGAAGCGGCGAAGAGACGCGGCCGAGAGTGGAGAAAGAGAAGCGGTAGCCGGTAGGGGATCCTTGGAGGGGGAGGCCATGGCCCTGCAGTTCCACGCGATTGTCGTGGTGGTGGACAAGGCCAGTGGCGCCACGGATCATCGCTTGTGCAGCGCGGAGGAGGAGCAAACAATGACGTAGGGCGCCCTCAAGCTGTGAGGTACAACTAGATCAAATCTAGAGGATGCTTTTTCCTAGCTATTACTGTAAAATATATAAGATTTCTATCTAGTTTCAAGCTTAAAAGGAAAACCCATTTGTTAGGCAATAAGTAAGAACGAGACCCTTGAAACCCCATCTCAAGACCCTTGAGAGATCATAATAAAAAACTGTAATAAAACGCAGAGCAAATCACTCATACGCTTGGCTTGCTCCACCATCGGAAATTCAAGTGTTTTGGCCCATAAATCAAATTAGAAAATTGCCCTGCTGCATTTTCATCGTCATAGTATTTTTCATAGTTTTCCCCACTCGGAAAAACAAAAAAACGTATGCGAAATGCATTAAGTGTGTGCTCTACAGAACTACGAATTTTTTGGCAACGATTTCCATGGAATACCGAAGGAAGAGATGAAATGGAATAAATGTCTGATATATTTCATAGAATACGCATTCGGATGTACGTGTGTACGTGTGTGTGTGTGTGTGTGTGTGTGTGTGTGATAGCAGACGGGTGGACGGGTGGGGCACTAATTTGAGGAGTTCTTCAGCTCTTCATTTTGGAAGCAGAGGCTGTGAAACGTTAAGTGAATAGGTTTCCTTTTACCCTGGACGGGAAATGTATGTAGATTTTCCCTTAAATCCGAAAACGTTGCAGAAAATTGAGGAACATTTTTGTAGATTTAATTTGTTGCACGACACAACTTTTGCTTGGAGTCCGCAGCTGCATTAAACGGGGAATCCCCCATCGCCCATCAAATGACACGCATAAACAATGATGATTGATGATTGAAGTATTTGTGCAGCAAACTGAGCCCCTCACAAATACTTCGAATCATTGAATACATAAATAAATCAAAGAACCACAAAAAAGAATTACACGAAAAAGTAAAACAAAAAACAAATAAAATAATACATAAAATTAAAATAAATAAAATATAGACATTAAATGATGGGAGAGATAGTGTGAGAGAGAGAGAGAGCGATTCGCATAAATATAGAAATTAAATTACATTTATATTGTTGCCACAGTGTTTGCTAAAAGTAAGCATACATATTGAATAAATATTGATATTAATTTGTTGTTTGTTAAATGTATATTTAAGTGTGATTTAAACTACTAAAAAAAAGCATAATTAAGTGTTTTTTTTACATACTTATAACAAATAGCAGCAGCAGCAGCAGAATAAGCTACCAGTCATAAATGTAAAGCCGGTCGCTTCTCGGAGAGGTTTTAATGTTTAGACAAATGAAAAACTAAATATTAAATATATGTAATTAAATTAAACAGCAGCCGGAAAGTGTGTTTCATTCCAGGGAAAACAAGGGAAAACCAGGGGAAACCAGGGAAAGGAAAAGCGAAAGGATGCTCCTGCTCCTGCTCATTCATTGCAGACAAGTTTTTCCAATTATTTTTCATTTAAGCAGCAGCAGAACGAAAAGCCAGCAGCCAGCCAATAGAGAACATAACTTTATGGGCGGGCCAACATATTTGAGCAAAAAGTTTAATTTACATTGGCCCCGCCCCCCACCCCCAAAAAAACAAAAAAAAAAAACAGCAAAAAAGGAGAAAATATGGTAGGAGAAACCGCAACGGGGAAAAGTTAAGACGAAGAGAGAGAGAGAGACAGAGAGGGAGAGTGAAATGGAATTCAAAACAATAAGCATGAGAAATGGGCCACAACCAAAGTTATGGTCGAAACAACAGTCTCGAAACTGGAGGGGGACTGGAGGGGGAGGCGTCTTGAAAGTGGGAGGAAAAGTACAAATATTCACAAAAGGGCAGCCAAGCAGGAGGGAGGAGCAGGAGAAGGCTTCACCACAGAGAGAGAGAGAGAGAGAGAGAGAGAGAGAGAGTGGGAACAAGTTGTGTGTCTGCCGCAACTTTTGGTCTTCAAAGTAATAGAAAATATTGCTACTCCGTTCTCGCGATGCCACTGACATCCTAGCCCTGATAATCCATGGACGAAATGGTTGTCTGTAAGGACAAGGGTGGGGTGGGAGGCTTGCGGTCAAAATCCGCGAAAACGGACTTGAAACACTCCATTTGGCATTTCCCATTGTGTTCTTGTACCTTTTCTTCTACTACTTTTCTGGCAAGGAATCTCTCTCTGATCTCTTAGAGTTTCCAGCGAATAATAATCATTTCTAGCCAACCATTTTAACCTTTCCACCCAATAATAATCACTTCTGAACCTCTTTTTCCGTATAATAATTATCTTTAAACCTGCCTCTCATTCTCATTCTCACTCTCTGTCTCTTCTCTCTTATTGCCTTTCTCTGGTTTCTCTTCTCATGATTTTCTCGAGACTTATTGAATTATTAACCCATTCGAAGGAAGGAGAAAGGTCGTTTGCCCCCTTTTAATCTCCTAATTAACTCAATTGACGCCTGCCTCTGCCTTTGGGTTTACCTTTAAGTGGAGTTCGAGGGGCATGGTCCTCCCACTCCTTACACCCCTCCCCCCACTCTTTGGAGCAACAATATTTTCTCCATTTTCCTGTACTTTTTCCCCTACCCCTTGATATTTGTAATTAATGCCCTCCCGCGTTTTGACAGTTACAATTGCATGCTCGTACTTCCACTGCCCCCTGCCCTTCCCCCTGCCACTTCCTCTGCTCCATTCGACTGTTAATTCTGGCTGTTAATTTTATCCGTTGCTCAATTAAATATGAATTCCCCAGCAAAACTTTTGGCCTTTGAATAACCAAAAATCTCTGGCTCCTTCTCTCTCGAATGGCCATAAAACGCAGCAGCGGGGAGCAACAGCCGGAGCAGCAGACGGTGGCGGGTAGCGGGGGCGGGTCGGCGGGAGGCCAAAGACGGAGTAGGCTGTGGGCTGTAGGGGGTAGGCGGTAGGCTGTAGACCGAAGGCTCGCTCTCATAAACACATTTTATCGAAAGCAGTTAAGGCACAAAAAAATGGGTAAAACTTTGGCAATTATTGGAACGTGCTGCGACTTCAGAGCGGAACGAAGGATTCAGGCGAAGGATTCGGAGGCCTAAAAGTGCAAGGAATATGGTATATGCTATTTAGACTAAGTGGTATCCTGTACTCTAAAGAAGAACTCCATAGCTTTGAAAACTGGCGCAGAAATCTATAAAACTCGAAAACTGAGTGGAAATCACAAGAGAATTCTGTTCAAGAATATATAAATATTCTTCTGCGTACTACATCCCTTCCTGAAATCCATCCCTGTCAGTTACAGGGTATCAAAACTATCTAATAAGAGTATGTGTGTTACGTTTCATAGAGAAAACGAAAGTACCAGCTGTTGTCTCTCACAAAATGTCTTTAATTTAACTTTCTGCACAGACATTCAGAGATTTCTATGCGGTTGCTGGCTATTCCTTTCCCTTAGACTTACATATACATATATGTATATCCCTTTGTCCATAGAGCATCACAGTATCACAGGTCCATGTTCCCCTTGCCATTCCTTTTCCACAGACAATCCTCCGCCAGATACATTTCTGCATCTAAATTATCTCTAAGATACTGCACTGCAAATCATTTATTAAAGACAACATAATTATGATTCGTTTTTCACTCTACGCCTTTGTTGAATGCGGACGAGGGCCCTTTTGGCCCTCTTCTTGGCTTCTGCTTCCTGGTGGCCGCTTCAAAACTTTTCATATGAAATTGATTGAAAAACTTTACACACAGAGAGAGAGAGAGAGAGAGGGTGAGAGGGCGAGAAAAACTGCTGTTCTGTGCTGCTCTTCAAAGGGTTGATGATGGAGATGATGAGGAGACCTTCAACGCGTTGGGAAAACTCTGCACGCGAGGCATGCGGGACATGAGGCGCCTCTGCCCCCGCCTCTTCCACCATGTGAAACGAGATTCCACTTCCTCTTCCTTTACAAACTCGAAGCCTGTGCCTGGCTCCTGGAAGGGCCAGAAAGTCTCTGGTCCTGGTCCTGGCCCGTTGGCAACCGAATGCCATGGCAACGCGTGTGGGCCCTCTCGCTTTTCCTCTCTTTTTTTGTAATTTTTTTGCCGGTTGCCGGAACGTGGCGCAAGTGGAGACGCTTAAGCGGGGGGAGCGGTGGGGTTCTAGGAGCCCCCTTGTCCTGCCATTTGCATAATGGATTTGTCTACAATTAGCCACGGCAGCTGCGCCACTGCCACACTGACATGACTTCCAGAGCTCAGTGTGTCCACACAGCTCTATAACCAGACCCTGGGGGGCTGCCTGCAGCAGCAGCACCAACAGCAGCAGCAGTATTTTCATTCCGTGCCACATATCTCATATGCGTCCAGGGAAAAGTCCTTCAGCACTAATACCTGCCGCTGCCTGCCTGCCTGCTGCCTTGCAACCTAATTGCAGGGCAGGGCAGGGCAGAACAGGACGGGGCACCACAGGGGAGGGGGGAAAAGGGCTTTAAAATGCTGCTCGCTACAAAAGTCAACCCACTTAACCGGCGAACACATCTCATCCCTCATCGTGGGTATCCTGATAGCAGCAGCAGCAGCAGCGGCATCAGAGTCTAGCCATCTAATGAGCCTCTCATTAACGTAATTACGTGATTTTGTTGGCTCTGGCAGTGGCAATAACTGTGGCAAGAATCCATCCTCTGCTTGCCACCGCCTATGGTTCTGGCTCTGATTCTGGTTCTGGTTCTGGTTGTGTGTGCGTGGGGGTGCCACACGCTTCATTTGCTTCACTTGCCTCATTGCCACATCAAAAGGATAATCTCTGTGTGTGCACGAGAAGCGCTAAGCAGATTGTTTGCTTCGTTTGCCTGTTTGTTGAGTGGGAAACTAATATGCCAAATGTTCAAATGCTGTGCTCCGAATGTGCTCACAATATTCCGCATCACTTCAAAGGTTCAATTCCTGGAGCAGAAGATACACACACGATACTCACAAGAAGATACACCTTTCATGGTCTTCATGGGCCCATCCCACATGGTTTGAGAACCATTTTTTCATTTTGAAAAGGCTAATGATTGAAGCTGCGCTCTGAACAACAGATCTCTAGGTATCTTAACCCATATATGCTCCGTATTTCCAAGATGAATGATGTTGAGTCGCTGGAAAAACGTACGATAAGCAAATGGAAAACCGTAAGCAAAAGCCAGGTTCAAAAAATGCTAGAAAAATACTATAAAAATACTAAAAATACTATAAAATACTAAAAATAGAAATATACCAGAAAATACTAACAAAATACAGAAAATACTATAAAACAAGTTAATTTAAAAACATTTTAAATTACTTGATAAATATTAGAAAATAAATAAATTAAAATAAAAAAAAGAAATAAATAAATTCCCTTTCTGGTTTGTGGAATTTTGAGGATTTTATGCCGAAGATTGAGCACCAAATCAACGAAATTACTCATCAATAAGACAATAACTAAACTGAATAGTTTGAGTACTCAAACTTCCACTTCTTCAATCCATAATCGTTCTCTCAAGCCATATATGTCCAACCTTTATCAAGCATAATCCACACAAATCACTTAATGGAGTAGAAACCTAAATCAAAGTAGACTTTGAGGTGATTTCTGGAGAAAGTTCTTAATTAGAATCACTAACTTACTAATCATCTTCATAGATTGTGTGTACATTTAACAGCCAGATTAATTAGCAATCAAATAACTGCCGCACAGGCTGCTGCTGCCATAGACTGCTTTTTGCTGCTGCTGCTGCCTCTGCTTCTGTCTCTGCCTCTGCTGCTGCCACAGACACACGTGGCTGTGACTGTGGCTCCGATTTAGTTGCAATTAAAGTTAATGGCAGGACATTCGACCATTGAACGAAACCTGAGGACCAGCCTAATGTCCTGTCTAAATAATTCAGGAATAAACCAGCTTAATGTTTCGGTCTGCCGTTCTGGTCTGCCGTTCTGGTCTGTCGTTCGCCTGGCTTCGCTTCGCTTCGAACTTCTGTTCCAAATTGAAAATTACATACATTGGGATATTCAATCTTTGTCAAATTACGGCTACAGTGGCAGGCAACAGCCTGTGGCAACAGCAGTGGCAACATCTGTCCTAAAAGCCAGGCTTACATATAATTGGTTTTTACCACCCGCCACAGCACCAGCACCAGCACCACAGCAGCTGCAGGACGATTTTTCACTGTAAATGTTGCTCCTGCCGCTGCTCCTACTGCTCCTCCTCCTGCTTCTTCTCCTACTCCTCCTACTCCTTCTCCTACTCCTCCTGCTGCTGCTGCGCTTTTCATGTTACTGTCAATTGTCGGGCAACTGAGATTTCCTTTCGGTCAACAGATTTGCGCACCTCTCTCCCTGTCACTGTCTCTGTCTCTGCCTCTCTCTGGCTCCCTCTGTCTCTGGTCTGGCTTTAATGTCACGCTCTAATGGCTTAAACGGAGTGAGTCCTGTTCCCCGATGCATTAGTTTTGGCCACGAAATGTGAAATGTGCTCTGGCGCTTTGAAGTTCAACTTTTGGCTTTATTTTTTCTGGAAAATATGAATGTTTTTTTGCTGATTTGAGATTTGGGATTTCGCATTGGGATTTGGATTTTTTTGAGTAGAAAATAACTTGAAAGTGATGTCAAGTGTGTGTGTGGGGTATTAGGGGATTGCATAAGCAAATATTGGCAGAGATCTTCTGTGCAGGGTATATTCTATTCGAGGTATATTTATTTCTTCTATATATTCTTTAATTATGGTTTTTTCCTCTTTTTTACACCTTTAAGGCTCGGATATTTCCCACTAATTTCCCCCCCGACGCGAATGCCTTTTCATTAGCCTCATTCTGGGGCTGCTCCTCGAAATTTGTGTTTGATGTAAATAATTAACAAGCCATAAGTCAGGGAATGGGCAGCCAGGGGAACGGGCAACGGGGTGGAAGGAAGCCTCAATCCCCAAACCAAATGCCGAAATTGTTTCCGGCCTTTTCGACCATGTGGCATGGACTAGTGGCAGTGGCTTTGGCAGTGGCACAAAAACACAAAAAACGCAGCCATTAGCTTTTGGTAATTGACTGAAGGTTAACGTTATTCCCCGCGCTGCTCCCCTTTTCCCCTGTGCTGCTACAACAACAAAACACATAAATTAGTCAAAAAATGTTGCAAGCGATGGCGGCATCTCTCAAGGAATTTCCCTTCTGGAAGAAGGAAAAACTATGGAAACACTTTGGCCCCACTTTGGCTCTCTGAATTTTTCCCCCCAAGTCAAACCCTTGCCAGAGTTTCCCGATGAAGCAGCGGCAGCGATGAATAATACATTTTCATGCTTTAAAATTGTTTGCAGCAGCGGCAGCAGCGGGAGAAAACTCTGAGTATTAAATAATAAATTAATGCAATTTTCCAACAATTAGCAGATGCCATGAATTTTGTGTTTAATATTTGATTCGAAGATTGGCAGGACATTTTCCGATTTCTGACTTCGTATTTTCGTATTCATTTCGAATAAAAATTCAATTCAATTTAAACGCTTTTCCCATGGAAATTCCCGACTGCGACATCGCAATGCTGCGACATTCGCTGTGTGTGTGTGTGTGTGTGGCACATTTGGAAATAATTGCTGCAACCAACGCAACCAATGTAATGCGATATATACATAATCTGTATCTGTATCTGTATTCAGTTTTTCCCTGATATTTGATAGGCCAAAGAGAGAAGTAAATCGAGGCAAATCATATGAAAGATTGATTCAATTACGGAAACAGAAAACAATAGAAATGGAAACAAAACGCCGAATGAAAATGCCGGAAAAAGGTACAAAGAAAACTGAAAGGAAAGCCACTTGCCACAACGAAGGAGACGCTGCCACAAAAGCAGACAATTTTCAAGTGGATTGTCAAGTTGATTGGATTATTGTTGGGGCCATTCTCTTGGACATTGACGATAGTTTATGCTCAAGGAATATAAATAGTTTTCTCTACATTGATTCCTATGTTTTGTGGCACCATTTGACAGCACAAATGGCACAACAAAAGCTGGCAAAGCGGCCAGAAGAGATTCAACCCATCTTTTACTCGAAAGTTTCGGCTGGAGCTGCCTCTTGAGCACTTCGTTCCTCAATTTGCATATAAGCTGTGTCGTGCAACAAGCTGTGGGGGGGAGGGGGACGTGTCTAACAACAAAGTTAAGCCACACCCCTTCCCCCCGCCGGTGCCGCCGCCAGCAGGCAACGTCATTTTTAACACCTGTCAAAAAGCTGAAGCAAGAAATCTCTGCATGCCACACTCTCCTCCCCTTGGAGCGCTGTTAAACGTCTGCTCGTTGTAGTTCACATGGCTGCCTGCCACTTGTGGTGGCATGTGAAACTTTAAATGGTACCCCGAATACCCCGAAGCTTGAGTCATCTCTAGCCGGAAATTCCCTTAATTAATCAGATTCCGGACTACAAGTAAACAGGAAAATAAAAGAAATTACGGAAAAAATACACGAAAAATACGAGACAAGAATCCGCAAACTTTCTCCGAAGAAAATGAACAAAAAAGTGAGTATCTTTCTCTCTACTCCCTCGAAAGTCCAAAGGGTGCGTGCCACAGTGCGTATGTGTAACAATTAGTGAAAGTCCCAAAGGACATTGTCAGCAGTCCATGGGCCAATGCGCAGCATCCTTTCCACCAGCCACAAGGAAAATCCAAAGGCAAAGCCTTCGAATTTTCACTTAACTCCAAAGTGGCATTAGAGTAGATTTTCCTAGCACCCAGAAGGACTCTTCCCGGTGGCAGCATCTCATTCGGCGGCATTGCATATTACGCCGCATACATGCCGTGTGGTGTGTCGCGTGTCGCGTGCCGCATGCGCTGCCGCTGGAGGATGCGGGCAATTTGCCAAAATATGAAAGAAAATTTCATAAAAAAAAGACAAGAAAAAACCACAGAACATTTTCAACAAAAAAGAGAGGGAAAAACGAAAGAAAAATGAAAGAAAAACGAACCCTTTTTTCCTATGGTTGGGGGGCAACATGCAAATTTCGGAGCTGCTGGTGAAATGACAATTTGCTGGGGTTTGTGGCACTCTTTCCCGGGAGAAGAAGGGTCGGTCGCACTTTTCTGGTTGCACATTTCGAAATGGAAATCAGCCCAAGGGATTGCTGATAAATGCATGATCTTTCAACTCATCTGAATCATTATATATTGACAATCATTTCCGTATCGCGGGTCCTCGGAACAGAGGCAAACCCATGTTTGACTGGAGAGTTTGAGCTTTTTTATTTGAAATGAAAGTCGGATGATTCTCAGGCAAATGTTTTGCTCAGAGATCAAAGAGATTCAAGATCAAACGTTGAGATTTTCTTCATGTATTCCTTTGTCTCATAACTTGTGTAGAGCATTCCCCATTCTCATTTCCCTAGAATCAATTTTCCTGCAATTTCCTTTATATTTTCGGATAACCTTGGGATTACACAGTAGCCAAAGGAGGAGCCAAAAAGGAGCCAAGCAATATGCAAACAAAAATGAGAAAATCTTTGCCGATTGTAGCCGATTTAGCTATGCCACTCCCCCTCCCCCTGGCCGTTCTATCGCCTTAAGTTGTCATGGGATTTGCTCCGCTTTCTTTCGCTGCTGCACTTTGGGTTTCCCAGTGTTAAAAGTTGCACTTAGCCCTCGGAAAAACGACCCGTAGATAACATTTTTTATTTCTCTGTGTCGTTTGTGTATGTGTCGGTGTGTGTCTGTCTGTGTGTGTCTGTCTGTGTGTGTGTGTGTGTCATCCACGGAAAAATTTAACAATTAAAACCAAAAACAAGAAACATTTTGACGGCTTGCTGCTCAACGAAGGCCAGCGCCCACCTCGGGGGAGCTGCTGGAACGGTTCAAAAGGGTGGCAACGGTGTCGTGCCAGCGCGTCGGCGTCGACGTCTCCAGGCCGCTGTCGCTCTCGGCCACATCATGGGAGACCACAGACTGGGCGTCCTCGTAGTCACAGTCAGAGTTCTTGTCGTTGTCTGCGGCATCCAATGATGCAGTCGAGCCCCAGACGCTCATTATCTTGCCCTTCGAGTGGCGCCAGAACGAGGAGAGGCGCTCGCGGCCGAAGGCCTGCAGGAAGGCGTCGATCAGGTCGCGAGACTTGGCCTCCCAGCGGGCCAGGAGACTGCACTTCACCAGCTTGCCGCGGTCCTTGAGCTCGTCCATTTTGTTCTGGAGACGGAACTTCTTCTCGGAGAGAAAGGAGACGTTCAGCTCCTTGGCGGTGTAGCCGCGCGCCAGATTGCGGCGCACAAACAGATCGTAGTCCTTGACGATGCGTGCCACAATGTCCGAGGTGGAGACACCCGGCGTGCGCTCGGTGGCCACAAACATGCCGCGCTCCTTCAGATGGCCATAGATATCGTCGACGCCCCCGGCAGCGCCATAGGGTATATCATCGTGGGCGACAAAGTCAATTTTGTGCTCATTCAAAAAATCATCGGTCAGGGTCCAGGGAGCATTTGCTACAATCTGGAGGAGGCGATGATTGATCGGTGATTGGTCCCAATTGGGGGGGCGCCACACTCACCTCGTCCACGTAGCGGCAATGACGCACTGCCTCGTAGCGCTCAAAGCCATTCATCACAGTGCGACCCTTCATTTTGAGGGTCAGTTCGTTGTTGCAAACGCCCACAATCAGGTAGACATTCGGAAACATGTTCTTCGCCTGCATCAGCTGGCGGGCATGGCCCTGATGGAACAGATCGTAGATCCCGTCCGCATAGACGCGCACGGGACGCGTCGACTGACCCGCACGGGCCATCTCGTAGGTGAAGCGCTGTGTGTAGTCGCAGGCCTTCAGCTCCTCCAAGGCCTTGGCATCACTGGCGAATGGACACGGCTGCGAATACGGCTTGGGGGGGAAGTGGAAGTGGCAGTGGGTGTGGGGGAGTGGATTGGGAACTGCTTCGCTTACATATTTATCCAAGTTCACATCGTACAGGGACATCACTGGGTAGTGGTGTTCTCCATCCATTTCCATCAGTTCATCAATGGAAGGCGTCGAGCACCCTGATACCGATCCCGATGTGGATCCCGATGTTGATCCCGATGCTGATCCTGATCCGGATTCTGCTCCCGACAATACCAAAGTTTCGAGTTCTATTACTTGATCCATTATTCTTTTTTTGTTATTTTGCCCTTTTCCCTTTTTTTTTATTTTTTTATATATAATACGAAATATATTTATATATAAATATATATATATATATAAATATATTTTACGAAAAATAAAAATATATAATTTTCATCGAGCTACAATAAAATCGAACCGATCAACCCGCTTCCAAGTATATGACTGAATAATAATCGGCATACATAGAAAGTTCTGACTTTTCCACCCACACACACAAATTCTTGGCACACTACGATTGGGGATTTCAGGAGATTTTCAAGTTTCGATTGGAAACTAGGTGCCTCCCCAGTGATCATCTCTAACATCTCTCGAACGTCGGTTAACAGCAGTAACAGCAGTACCAGAAATAGCAGCAGAACAACAGCGGTAACCAGATAAGCAGATCAACAGCAGTAACAACAGCGCCAGCTGAACAACAGCTGAACGTGGAGAACAGCAAATAAGCAGGTTAACAGCAGTAACAGCTTTAACAGCAGTACCGACAGAACAACAGCAGATCGATATGAACAGCAGATTAACATGGGATAAGCAGCAACTGCAGAAGGAGAACAGACAGCAGCTCAGCAGCAGCAGCCGAAATCAGCCGTGACATCGAACCCAAACTATTCTTACTATTACCTGTCATTCGCGATTTAATAATATTAATAAACAATACTTAAATAATATATTACACACATATTGCTCTACATATTCTCGTACTTCCTTCCCCCTCTCTCTCTCTCTCTCTCTCATTTCGTTTTTTATTCGCTCTTTTCTCTGGTCGCTTTTTAAGTGCCTGCTGCAAAGGTAGATGGTTTGTAGGTTAAGGGTTTTGGGGCTGGCGGTGGGGTTTGGGTGGGCTTAAGCCATATGCTCTTGGCTTCTTATTGCATAAGGCCCTGGGGGGGGCGGCAGTGTAACAGAAAAAGGCTAATGGGCTAATGGACTGTAAGCGGTGCTGCAGCAGATGGGGAATCACACCAAAAGCAGCTCTTAGCCAGAGGCTGTACAGACCTTTGAAGCGGCTTTTGCAAGACATTTTTCACGACTCCTCCACTCAGTGAATCAACGAAGTTTTGCAATGATGTCGAACTAAAAATTAAATCAGATTTTCTTATGAAAAACACAATATTTCCGTAGAAGTCGCACTATTTTCCTGATAAAACAGAGTCCTGTCATATTTTAGATACCGACAGTAACAAGACACCGCAGCAGCAGCCGCAGTAGCCGCCTAATGGAATACCCCACCATGGCCAAAGGGGGGGAGGGAGAGTCCCCCCTCTTAATGGAAGAGCCGCAAAAACAGGAGCGGAACAACAATAAACACCGAAGAGAGAACATTTATTAGAAAATTTAGCATATAGCAACTTCCGCTTTAATTCTCTTTTTTTCTACTGGAGTATTTGTTGCTTTTGCCATTTTATCATTGTTCCCCTGGTTCCCCCTGGTCCTCCCACTGCTCGCCATTCATCATTCCCTATTCTTGCTATTCCCCGTTCCATGCCATTATTCTTCCTGTTGTTTTTACCGTTACCTGTTAGAGCCTCCTCCACCCCCACCCCCCAATACATCGCCCTGCATGTGTGTTGTGTGTTGTCGGCGGATGCACACACCCGAAATGTAATTTTCACCTGAAAACTGAATTCAGGGCGAGCGCGGGAAGGGGAAGGGGAAGGAGGAAGGCAAGAGCACACACCCGAAAAATATCATCAAATTTTAAATACGTGGGTTGATGTTTATATTTGTGGTCTTTGGGTCCTGTCCAGAAGCGCATTTTCCTATGCACAAAGGATATTGCATGGCCGACCGTTGCTATAGGACCGCAGCCTTTTGTGGCATTTGGCCTAGCTTTACCGGTCTAAACCGACATGGGACTTCAATTCTTGATTCTATATCCTACATATATCCCTGATACCTGTGTGTAGATGCTAGTCACAGATTTTGAAGCACCAAGATCCTATTTGTTGGGTATTTCTCTAACACCAATCAACAGTAGCCTCACTTTCTGTGTGTCTATTACCCAATTACGTCATACTATTACGTCATACTATTACGTCATACTATTACAACATACTATTACGTCATACTATTACGTCATTCTATTACGTAATACTATTACGTCATACTGTTACGTAATAATATTACGTCTTTTTATTACGTCATACTATTACGTCATACTATTACGTCATACTATTACTTCATACTATTACGTAATGCTATTATCCAAAGCCTTCCCCAATATCACGGAACCTAACGTGACGATCTTGGCCAAGTATTTCTGTCTGTTGGTTCCAAATAAGACCAGAAATTTAAATAGCACCCCTCGTACCCTTGCGAAACACACAGAGCAGAATACACAGCGATGATCTGTGCAACACATCGAATCACACAAACACATACACGCACAGCCATCAGGGTAGAGGGGGGGTAGGTGTAGGGAACCCATCAGGGTAGGAATAGGAATAGGGGTAGGGGATGTGGGTGTACATTTCTGTACTTAATTTGTTAGCTTTGGCGCTAAGTTGCTTAATTTATTTGTACATTTTTTTTTTTGTTTGGCGGCATTCTCCAATTTCCATTTGCAGCAGGGGGGAAATTTGCTGTTGGCTTTAATGTTGTTTCGAATGCACCCTACTGCCAATTGTTGGGGCAGGGCATATTGGTAGGTGCCTTTGTTTAGACCAAAAAGGATTCAGTGAGTGGTGGAAATATTCAGCAGATGAGTTTTCTATTTATATAAGAGTTTACATTGATTAAAAGACTTACATCTATAATTAGAAGACTGTAAAGTATTCTAAGCCTCAATAATTCTATTGGCTAACCCTCACAATCTTCCTTAGAAAAGTTATGTAACTATTTAGCTGAAGAAACCAGAAACAAAGAAAACAACGGGGGAAAACTCTATGAAACAAAGCGAGAAAGAGAAATACGACACAGAAATCCTTACTCCATTTACCTGCCATAACATTTCCATCTTGGCCTCAATTTCCACCCTCTTAGCCACTTCAATTACCCCAAAAGCAGATTCGCCGAAGATTCACAGTGATCCTCCTCCCCAACCCAAACGGGAGAGGTGGGAGGCAGGGGGCTGGCTTGGGAAAACTCATGGGAAAACAAAACAAGCCGCTGCGTGAGGGAACCGCACCAATTTGTTGTTGTTGGGGGGGCATAATTCTGCATAAATTCGCATCGATTCCCAGCGATTGCCAGCGATTCGCAGCGACTTGTAGTTGTTGTCCGAAATAGGACCTGTGGGGCGCCATAAATAATGATTGCATTTTCGGATTTAAACAATGTGCGGAATGAGGCGGCAACTTATTAACATAAACCACTTCGACACTTCGACACTCCGCCACTAGGCAGATAATCGCAGGACATCCTGGCAGAACAAATCGAGAAATACCAAGCAACAGCGACGCTAATGAAAACGAGGAAGGAGCAGGAGAAAGGTAAACGAATCCTTGAACTTCGCTCGAATGCTGCTGCTGCGAAGAAAGTGGAGGAAGTAACCATAAAAGTTGCTTAGTGCCGGCAGTTGGTCGCGAGATTTACGGCTGGACATGCAAAGACACGGACTCCGCAGCTCCACTTCCTCTTTGCTCCTCTGCGTGTCAGTGGATCCCAACGATTTGCTGCCTGCCTTGCAATTCGCTTCTCGAATGTCGTTTTCCCACTCTCCCCACTTTCCCCCGAAAGTTGAGAACAAAAGGAAAAGTAAATGAAAATCGTTGCAACGCTTCGCCCTCGGACTGCAATGTTCTGGCTAGTACTTGCCCTCTGGATGGTTGCATGTTTGGATGGGGCATCGTTTTCCAAGGAGAGCCAAGAGGAAGTCCGACTCCGTCTCCGTCGCAACGGTCGTTGGTCTTTGGGCCAACTCAAGTGTCAAGATGTCAGGGGGTGTCATCGCGCTGGGCCTTAATTAAATCTGTCGCGTGGCGCTTACCTTTCTCTCACGAAAAACTATCGTAATACACGCGGCGTATACTTAATATCAATTAACTTTTACTGGCGCTGGCAGCAGCTGGACATCGCTCTGTAATTACAATTTTCCGCTAATTGGGTAACCGAAAAACTTGGCCAAAACATTGCTCATCCACAAACTGCAAGGGAAAACTTCTAGGAAGCTGGGGCTCCGGCTCCAAAGTTGTGGAAAATGCAGCGGAAAACTTAAGCCCAAGACCCTGACTGCACATCCTACTTATAAGGATGTCTGTGTGTCCTTGAAAATCAATTGAAAATTAATTAACCATCAATGGAAGAGGAAAGAAAAACGTGAACTTGTAATGCCTGGCGGCATATTTTCCATCAATTATGTTGGAAAATCAAAGCCGAAGATGAAAGGGAAAATTCTCTAATGGAAAATCAACGAAAATTAAGATAAACTCAATGAGCTTCGAGTATTTTAATCAATCTTACGTGTCAGCTTACTAACTGGCACGCTTACAAATTAATTGCGAGTATCCTTCAGATTGTATTACACTTTCGAATCCCCCCCAGCCCCCCTGAAGACCACCCCTCGGGGTCGTCTGCTGCCACTTTGTTGTATTTAAAGTGCTATTAATTTACATAAAATTCACATAAAATGCATTCGCAGAGAGACTGTCAAAGCGAAAGAGACTCTCAGACAGGCAGAGCGAGGATTAACATTCAGATTCTGTTCATTGAATCATTCAGTCAGTCATTCAGTCATTCATTCATTAAGTATTCAAAATTAAGCCAAAAAATTCCATTTGCATTTGCCCTAAATGGACAGCAGGGAAATGGGGAAACTATGCACAGGAAAATCTGAATATTTGCTCAACTAAATAAACCAAGGAAAAAGCAAAGACAGAGATAGAGTTAGAGAGGGAGAGAGAGTGCTTAGAGTGCTTAGAGTGAGAGAGAGGGAATGAGAGACTTTCGCCTCATACTTTCTTGTGTGGCAATCAATTCCGAATCAAAAGTGTAAATAGCTTCCGCATTCTGTTATCCCCCGCTCCAATTAATTTTCCATTTGGCAAGGAAATGGATTTGATGTTATGACAATTTGAGAATTTTAAGAAGGCTTAAAAAAAGGAGTGAAAAAAGTAGTGAACAAAGGGGAAAAGAAAGGAAAAAAGGAGTGAAAAAAAGAGTGAGAAAAGTAGTAAGAAAAGTAGTAAAGAAGTAGTGAAAAAAGAGAATAACTTTGACGTATAGCTGGAACCTATATCTCTCCCTTTTCGCTGGACTCATATCTCTCCCCTTGGAGGGGGGAGGGGTTGGGGGCTTTCCAGCTGAAAAGTCACTGGGAAATGTACATCCAGCGATGGGCAATAATTAGCAGGCTTCTTTTCGTTGTTTGCCAATTAATTGTAGAATATGCTAATTGCTAATAGAAGTCCAACGGATTGGCATCCATCCTCATCCTCATTCGCAGTCGCACTCGGAGTCGCTCTCTAGGCGCTGTTTTTCTTTCATTTTCATGGCTTATCATTTTCTTGGTATTTGCACAGGACCAAGGACTAAGGACCAAGGACCAAACAAGGATTTGCTGGCCATTAAAATCTAAATTAAATGCTTTGATTTTCATCGGTCAGTGGCCATAAATTTAATGACTTGCCTTCTGGCCTCAGATTTACGTTATTTATGACGCCCTCTGCCCCTGCCCCTCCCTCCCTGCCCCTCTCCCCGCTCCTTGGAATCTCAGTTTCTGAATCTGATTCTGATTTCAGGGCGGGGTTCTTTTAATTAGATTATTTGCTGGTGGGGGGAGGGGCAGCATTTTATGACACATTTAATGAACAGGCAGCGAGCCAGCGAATCAGCGAGCGAGGCATCTGATCGATGGACATCCTACTGTCCCCCAGCCCCTCCTAAAAACACCAAAACGAATCAATTAGAGTCCCCACTGGAACCCCACTGCATCCGCCGGCCGCGATACTAACAAAATTATGGCCGCCTGTTGGTCGGTCGGGCTCTGACGATGACGAAAATCATGTGGCATGTTGTGGGGCTGCACGTGGCAGTCCCTGATGATGATGATGATGATGTGGCAAACCCCATTCATTGTGCGGCATTGCCAATAATCTGGCAGGCAGAGAGACCCCCCCTCTGCGTGTCCCAAAAGCTGATTAAAAGCGCGGCAAATGGAAAGCAAAGTTTTTTTTCGGGTAAACCAGAGGGAAATGTTGCAGGAAATGCTGGACCGATTAGGAGTAGGAAATGTGGGGCGTAAGCCCCATGAAAACTTCGACTATACATTGCAATTTCCTTTCTATGGAAAATCCCCTACTTGCAGGCAGAAAATGTGGACAAAAAATAGCTCAAAAAATGTTTACCAGATCGATTTACCAATTTATTTATGGAAAACCCATGGAAAAACCCTTCAGTGTTCCATCATAATCATAGGTAAACATATTCCAGGCAAAGCACTTGTAATTTTCCATGTTTACTCTCTTTGAGTTGGCAACAGTTTTGGCTGTTGTTTTGGCTGTTGTTGTCGCTGTCATCGATCATTTTAAGTGGGGTTTTTGGCCAACATTTGCCATTAATTAGGCCAAAGTTTTGCCGGCATAAAAAAATACGAAAAACTGTACTGTCGAAATAACAAATGAGACAAGCGGCTAGACAAGCGACAAGAAACGTGGGTTGTCTCTAATGATGATGATGGTTGGTCCGTCCACCCCCTCCCTCCCTCCGTCCGTCTCTGCTCTACTCTGCTCTGCTCTGGCCTTGAAAAAAACAAATGCCGCGACACAAAAAAGTGTCGCCAAATATTTATTTGGCCAAGAAAGAAAACAAACACAAAAAAGAGAAAGGAGAAAGGAAAATGAAGCTGAAACTGAAAAAAGGGTTCCAGCTCCAGGACCAAAAATTATGACTGTAAATTGCGGGACACAGCAGATTAAAGGATCACTGCAATACCATTGAATTCCGAGTTGAAAAAAAGTAGAAATATTCAGTAAAATCTGCAAATAACTTTCGGAAATAACTCTGAATAATTCTCTTAAAAAAAAATGCATACTAAAAGTTTATCCTGTTGATAAAATACACATCTACATAAATAGGACACATTTTTCGCACTTTTTATGGCATATTTTAATTCATTGATTCATAGCAATTCCCTTGAATAACTGAATTTATTCATTATTCATTTAGTTGCACTAAAAATTCTCTTTAATTGTTGTGAAAATTAAAACGAGTGCTAATCAATGCGAATGCGATTGCGAATACTCTGATCTAATTATGATTTTAATTCGAGTTTTAATTGATTCGCGATAACTACCGAAACAAAAGACCTTTTGCCGTGTAGTGAATTATTAATTATATTTAACATTTAATCGGGCAACAACAACAGCCCCTAACGAGCCCTTTGTTTGGGCCGCGGACGGCCCTTAATATTTAATATTTTATGCAAACGAATCGAATTAAGGCGCAGAATATCCGCACGGAGGCAGCGATCCCTTTGCAATAATTATTGCACATTACGAGGGGACAAAGTTCAAAGTCGAATTGGGAAATACTCTTATAGAAAAGTCTCGAACTCCTATCAGATTACAGGGTATTGCTGTGTCTCACACACTCACACGGAGATGATAAACGTTTAATTACATGCCAAATGACGCCCCAAATAGAGGCGCGGCGACGCTGTTCCCTCTGCTGCTGCTGGTGTGGCAGATGGATGCAGGCAGGCAGGCAGGATTATGATGATGATGCCTCACACAGTTGTTGCAAATTTAATTACTAAAGTAAATGTTTGAAAGATGTGCTCTGCCGGCTGTGTGGCAGCATCATTAACTTTCCCCTGACTATCTCACTCTCTCTCTCTTTCTCCCTCTCTGTTGGCACACAATAGTCCTCTCTCCAGCTTTTACTTTGGCACACAAAAGTCCCTTCTCTTTCTCTTACTTTTACACACACACTCACACACACTCACAGGGCCTCGTAGTGCCTTGTAGCTGGTGCTGCCTCTTTCGCTCCCTCAAGTGTCATGTAATCGACTGCATTGTCCTGCAGGCAGAAGCGACAAAACGCCACAGATCCACAGAGAGGCACTCAGCGTTGCAGGAGGCGAGGAGTCCACTCCTATGGCTTGGCCCTTTCGGCTACATCTTTCATATATTATTTTTCAATTAATGGATGGCCAGCAGACATTACTCTGTCGAGAAGGCCGTTGATGCCTTCGCCTTCTGCTTGTTCTTTTCAATTTGTATTTTAAATATCAATTATGCAAATAGTGCACATTTTCCTTATTTACCCATTTTCATAATCCACAATACATATGTATATGTATATGTAGATGTATGCCTGTATATGTAGCTAAATGTGTAGATATAGCCGCAAACTACATGGGAAAACAATTTGCATTTGTAAACACTTGTTGGAACTGAGTTTCCATTGTTCGCTGGACAAAAGGGAGACAGAGAGACAGACAGACAGAGAGAGAGACAGAGAGAGAGAGCATGACGTCAACGAGGGCAGGGGGGGCGGGGTGGCTCTCCTTGGGGATTAACATCTTTATAATTTTACTCTCCAGAAAAGTTTTCCAGTCTCGCTAAACTTTTTCTCAACATGGAAAATTGGCTTTTACATCTAATAAATCAATCCAGAAAGTAGGAGAATTTCGTTCATATATCGTACGAAATGGAAACTCATCTGTTAACATTTTCTATTGATTTGTATGCAATTTATTGCTGGGTGATATATCAATCGGAAACTTTTCAGGTTTGGCAATTTTTAGATTTTACTTCGAAGCAAATTCCAGAAGGTAATTTCCACAGGCTTTCCTGGCAACTCCTTCGTGATGGGCCCTGGCAGGGACACTTTTCATTAGCTAATGCCAGCGGAGAGAAAGCAATTAAGCGAGTGATTCGCCGCCAACACCCCCGAGAACTAATAATCCCAACAATTCCACACAATTTGCGTTCCATTTGGCTTCCATTTACAAGCCGAAGGTCGCACAAAAGGGGGGGCGGGAGGCGCGTGAAATCAAGTAAATTATTGTTTTTGAACCCACGCACTCGCGTCTGGAGCCCGCCTGCAATTCCCCGCAAATAAATTCAAAATAAGCCCCGCACTTAACCATTTAGCTGGAGATTCGCAGATTCGCATTCACGGGAGTGGCGGGGAGTGGAGTGGAGTGGCATCTGCTAGGCTTATTTCCCCAGCAGCAGCAGCAGCTGCCACACCTTCGGATTTCGATATTCGACATTTCTTGGCGAGGACTTCAAAGGCGTTAGACAGCAGCTGCTCCCAGCTCCCAGCTCCCAGCTCCCTGCTCTGCATTGGCCTTTAATAATGAGGAGTTCCAGGAGCTCCTCCTCAGGAGAAGCGGAGCGAGTCCTAAGCCATTCTTGAGAATTCTCCGAAGCATTCGAGAATAGGTCTAACATCCTACACAATCGCATAAATATGCTCCCTCCCCCGTCCCCCTCCCCCTCTACCGCTCTATGTATATCCTAAGTACATATATTATGTACACTGACAGACATTATGTGGGCGTGGTGGATACACAAGGGCGTCATACTGTCGAAAAGTATTGCCCCCGACGCTCGCCTCGCCTCTCCTCGTCTCGTCACATCTCGTCTCTTGTTTTCTTGATTTTGCCAGCTTTTCCGCAGCTGTTGACATTTGACTGCGTTTCGGGTTACAGCATTTGCGATGCGATGGCCCCTGTGTTTTTTGGGGTCAGAATGATTCGAAACCACTTGTGTGTCCTTTGGCCCTCACCCTTAACGCCTCTTTAGAGCCACGTCGCCGCCTCCCCTTTCCTCTGCGACATGGACTCTCCTTGGCCCTACCTCTTGGGCACGGCTAGGTCCACTCTCTGGACTTGTTTTTGCTAATGAAGCAACAGCATTGGCCGACAACGAGGAGCTATGACAAACAAGGGTTAAGGCAACAAGTTCTCATTCGAAAACTACGCAAATGAATGAATGAAACCCCAGAGAGAGAGAAAGCCCAAGCTTAAAGAGCGATATGTAGAACAGAGTGTAGAATATAAAGTAGATGTGCAGATCTACATTTGATTACATAAATATATACACAGATCGACATAAGGGTTGCCAATTTTTGGCCAAATCATGCTTAAAACTTTTTCTTTCACAGTTTAACGATAAAAATGGAAAAATGCAATTACCACACGTAAATGTCCTTGTCATGATTTTCAACAATTTTTTAAAGTGACTTGGAAAAAGTTCTTTAAAGATTGGTTTCAGCGGTTGCAAAAATTTACCCATAATTATGGAAAATATTTTTGAAAGCATTAAAATCTTTTTGAAAGGCGAAAATCAACTTAAAAGCCAGCCTACACCGTTTCTACAGAATATGTACATGGACTCTACATGGATCCCCAGACCAGAGGATCCTTTTCTACATATAAACTACATAGTACATACATACATATGTACATACGAGTATGTAGTAGACCTCCTCAGACCAGAGGATCCTTTTCTACATGGAATATACATGTAAATACATTCATACGTACATACGAGTAAGTAGTAAGTACACATCTACCATGTACTCTACATGAGTATCACCCCAGGCGAAAATACGCTTAAATCAGTAATAAATCTTTTTTCATGGCTCAAAATTCCGAAACAAAAATTAAAACAAATTGTAAAGCATTTAACACGTTTTCCACACCACCAAAAAAAATTGTTAGAAAATGCATAAACCGTGGGGGGGGGGGGAAATGTAACTCTTTTTTTCACGCGCATCAAAATTGAGTTTAATGAAAAATGTATTACATTTTCTCTAGAAGGCAATTTAGTCATCAAATTGGATGAGTGGAAAAATTCACGGGGTTTCGTGTGAGTTGTTTAATTGCCATGGAAACAGACAGACCGACAGACAGAGAGACAGACAGACACCTGCAACACAAAGAGTGATGCCTGGTGGGGTTTGTGGCAAGGGTCGGTGACCATTTTCATTAGGCTGTGCCATTCCGGCACTCGTGGGAGGGCAGATGCCATCTGCCATTTGCCATTTGCCATTTGAGGCGGAGAATGTGTCCTGTTCGAAATGTCTGTTGCACTTCATTTCCAATTAACCGCACTGCCACTTGCGAGGTCTTGTTGCCACTTGTTGTTGTTGTTGTTGTTGCTGCTGCTGTGATTGCTGTTTCCACTGATGTCACAGGGTGGGGTGGGGTGTTGTGTGTCGTGTGGCAGGGACGACACTTGTGCGAATTAAAAAGAAACAAAAAAAAAATCAAATGAAATGTGAGGGAATTTGTTGCAAGGGGGAGACACACATTTCGCACATTTGTGGCACGTGGCAAGTGGCTAGACCGAAAGCTGATTTAGATTTATGTTGTATGTTAAGTGTGTGTGTGTGCGGGGCAAATCGTGGGGAGACAGAGTTTTCCCGCGGTTGCCCCAAGCGATAGAGGGAGTGAGGAGAGCCTGCTCTGGGCGCCTGAAATGAATAATGAATGAATAATTCAGATTGAAAGGTGAATAAAAATTAATGAGAGAGAGCAACAACAAAGAAGGGAGATGCGTCTTCTGGCTATTTATCTTGGGTGTACTCGCATATTCTCTATATCCTTTAGATATCCGTATAATCTGCATATTTCCACAGCATTTTATATGCATGAGAAAACTCTAACGCCCCCTCGGCGGCCTCCCCCATGAATGGCTGGCTGGCTGGCAGCCTCTTCATTGTATGGAGGAGAAATCTCTGTATTATCTGTCTGTAACAACAATTTTTCTACGAGTAGATTTGTCATGCATCAAATATTGTTTTGTCCATTTTCCATTTTCCATTTCCCATATGCCAGGCGTTGTCCCTCCCCCACACACACAGACATGGACACACAGACAAGAAATCTTTTCTCTGGCTATTCTCTGGCTATTTTGTGTGGCTTTATTAAAAAGTTTACAATGCAACACATTTCTTTGCTTTTCTCTGCCACATGCCACACACACACACACATACATATGTACATACATATCATGGCTACATTTTTGATGGCTTTTCCCTTACTTTTGGCCTACTTATGGTACACACACGCTGGACAGACGGACGGAGAGAGAGAGTACTCTTTGCATTTGGGGGAAAGTTTATCCTTCGAGAGTCCCATAAGGGATTGTTTTGGTGCATTGGCGGGGCGTGGGGTCAACAGATGTTGCCGAAAGTTCTGAGCCTCAGATGGACAGATGGAATACCTAACTTAAGGAGGTAATGCATGTAGATACCCTTAAATATCCTCACAATCCAGTGTATAATTCAGGCACAAGTTTCAATCCAAGAGATTTATTAAGTTGCACGCAAATGACTTAAGCCCCCCCACATGAACCCCTAATTGTATGAGGGAGACAAAGTTCTCTATGTGTGTGGCACGTGGCGGGCAGGCAGGCAGTTCGTCAAGCGTCAAAGTGTTGCGACTTGTCGAAACTTAAGTTTGTGGTTCTGTCATTAGTTGCAAAATGTTGTCATGGCTCTGGCTTTCTCCCACCACCTACCACCATACACCATATTGTTGCCAAGTTGTAAGCCTAAGTGTTTCCCCATAAATGACATTCAGAAACCAAGCCAAAGAACTTTACGCGTTAAATGAAAACATTTCCTTAACTGAAAAGCAGTTTTCCCTGTGTTAAAGCAGAACTTAATTAGCACAACAATTCCAAGTAATTCAAAAGAAAATTCAGATATAAGGAACAAGCTGGAAATAAAATAAAATATATTAAATGACACGACTTACCGTACATTTACCGTACATTTCGTTGAAGAGAGGGCGCTGCTGCTGATATTCTCTCTTTTGATTTTCTCTTCTAGAGCATTGTTCCTATGGAGGCAAAGAGAAACCACTCAAATGTCTTACATACTCGTATTTACGCTCTTCGCATTGTTCTATCGGTACATTTGATTGGTTTTATCACTCGAATTGGAATTGGACAATTCACTCACTTTTTGCTTAGATTTCCTTGCATTTGACTTCATTTTCGCCTTCCACTGACACTGATGCTTGTTACTCCTTGCCGTCCTAACGACCATCCTCCACTTTCACTCACTTTTTGCGCATATATTTTGCTGCATTTCATCTCACTTTTTGGGCATTATTGGCATCTTTTTTTTACAGACAAAAAAAAACACTCATTTGCCATTCCTTTGGCTTTGCTATTGCGGTACTTTTGATTGTTTTTCGCACTCGCACTTGATCTCACTTTAACACTTTCACTCACTTTTTGCCCATATTGCCATGCATTTGATTTCACTTGCACTCACTTTTCCACATTGCTCTGCTTGCCGCTTATTTCTCCTTGTCGTCCTAATGACCATCCTGCACTTTCACTTTCACTTACACTTTAATCACTCACTTGCACACACTATTAGCTCACACACTTATTTCGTACACTTTCATAGCCGCACTGGGAACTGGGGGAACTGAAAGCTTTGATTTATGTAACTGCAGCTGCGTAGGCAGCTTAAAGAAGCTTTCGAAGAATGAGAGATCGAGAGCGAAAGAACTTGGTGAGAGAGGGCTGCGCCGCAGCAGAGCAGCGTGGGGGGCCCAAAGCTCTTCTTAGAAGTCGGCCGTCTCAGATCTTACGCAGAAAACGAGAGCTAAAGTTTGTGCAGGTGATCACAGATAACGAATGTAGGTCAAGGGCTCTCACACTCTCTCACTCAGTTTATCTTTCGATATTAGCGCTCTTTGCGCACCCTGACTGCAACTGAACATCTAAGAGCGGATTTGCTTTTGTAAAGTGTGTGTGCTGTTTCTGTGGCGTACGCTCTAGAATCGTAGGGGGAGACGGAGAGTGCGAAGATTACCGCATCAGCATAGATGTGATCCTCTCTTCTTACTGCATCTGATGTAAGGGCAATGCCCTAAAGCGGGGCGAAAAGTAAAGAGAGCAGCAGATCTGCGCTAAAAACTGCATTGCTATTGTAAAGTGTGTGCTGTTGTTTTGACACACGCTCTAGAAACGAATGGGGGGAGACGGAGAGTGCGTAGATGACTTCATCAGCATAAAAAAGGTAAGATTACTTTGAAGAGTTCTTATCTTTCATCCTCTCTTCGTACGGCATGTGATGTAAGTGCAATGCCCTAAAGCGGGGCGAAAAGTTAAGAGCGCAGCAGAGCTGCGCTAAGAGCGGATTTGCTTGTGCAAACTGTGTGTGTGTTTTGTTTTGGCGTACGCTCTAGCATCGTAGGGGGAGAAGGAGAGTGCGTGTGTGTTTGGTGTTTGTATTTGTTGTTTTTTTCCTTGGCACATGCATCGTTATTGTTGCTGCCGGCCAATGCTTTGCATGGGTGGAATGGGAGACGGGGAGTGTATGGATGACGTAGGTATGTCAGGTTGACCATAGAAAACATATTTTAATGAGAAAAGTTATATTTGATCCTCTCTTCATTGCAGGTAATGAAAATAGTGAAATTCCCCGAAGCCCGCCACGCGCTCTCGTTTCGCGTGTTATTTTGATCGAATAGCAGGCTGGATGTGTGTTTAATTTAAGAGTACCTTTCCCTTGAAGCAGGGCAACAAATTAAGAGCGCATCTTTGCGGGCAGGTTCTAAGAGCGGCCTTTGACATAGGGATTTGTTTTTGTTGTTGTTGTTTCTTTGGCTTCTGACTGTGGGTGGTGGGGGGGGATGAGGGCGGTATTTGGAGATGTTCAATTTAAGAGTATGAATAAGACCCGAAAGAGAGTTGGAGGTCCACCTTGAATAATTTCATCATTGCCGCTGCTTAATTTTCCTAGACTGTTCATGTGAATGATGTAGTATACATATGTTTATGTATGTTTACTCGTATATGTGTATACACTCTTAGTCCCGGTGCCATTTGTAATTAATCTAATCGCATTATCCTTTTGATTTCATGGGCACACAGCTGTGCACAGAGCCCCAGCCCACTGCTTTAATTATAATGATGATGACGATGATTATGATGAAATTTGAATCTAATGAAATGTAAACAAAAACAAATCAACGAAAAACGGGAATACCCTACCCAAAAATCAGCGCCAACGGGAAAGAACAACTGTTGAACCAGCAGCAAAATCTCAACGGACGAACGAAGGAACGACTCGACTGACAATTAATCAATGTCCAAACATATTAAACGAAGTAATGCTGTGCTCCTGCCACAAGTGTCCTCTTGGCGGCAATGAGGGGCGGAGGACGCACTCAAGTGGAGATCTATTGACAGAAGGACGTTGAAGGATGTGAAGGGAATGTCAATCATACGCCATGTGGGCCAAAACAGCAGCAACAGGGCCGCCCGACAGAAGGCTTCACTTTACTTTCTCTCTCCCTCTCTCGCTCTCTCTCTCTCTCGTTCTTCTAAATTGAAAGTCAGTATGTTGCTGGAAAAGCCTAATCACAAAGAAAGAACTCAAAAGTTTGCCACACCCACACAAATACCAGCAGAGCGAGAGAGAGAGAGAGAGAGAGAGGGAGAGATTTTCCTTTCAAAGTCAAAGCCTGTCTGTTGTCTGTTGTAGCTGTATTTGTCGCTGGCGACAAATAGAAAAGTTTCCCCGAATGTTTGGTAACTTAAATTGTTTTGTGGTTTTTTTGACAAGGCTAAGACCTACACCCACACCCACACACACACACACAAGACTATGGAAATGTTAGCCAAATTAAACACTTAAGGGGAGTCCTGTACAAATAATGAAATGAAAATCATATAATTTGCATTATGTCAAAGTTGAAAGTGGCCCGAAACATTCTCTGTTTTCCCCAAAAAGCAGAGCGCGTGCTCAAGTATTACGATGAAATTGAAAACTTTTGGGCGCGTGTTGGAGTGACCAACCGCCCCCCTACAACACCCCCACCCCAACGGGGGGGATAGTGCAGAGATTTCCACCATTTATAACTTTGTTGAAAGTTCATTGAACGAAAATGTTAAATGAAAATCGTTGGAAACGGATGAGATGATCGAAAAGAGAATGCCTGATGCCTGCCTGCTGATGAATGATGGCAAAATTCCAATGCCAAATGCCAAGTCGGAAAAGTCAAGACTTCATTACGCCTGTCCTGGGGGGAAAATAGTTTTAATTGGATTTCCAACGATGTGAATATGCATTTTGCCATCCTGTTACTGCCTCTTCTTGTGTGTCCTGCTGCTGGCTGCTGCTGTCCTGTTACCCCATAAATAAAATCTCACATAATTCACAGGAAAATTCCCCACCGACCAGCCCCCCTCCCCGCACCTAGTATGCAGTTTTATTGCTCCATTAGACATCTAGAAAGAACACCATACATTACAGCAACAAATTGATGACTTTTTCTTAAGGGGACCTAAGCGGATTTTCAGCTCAGAATTGTTTTCCCATTAGGTTTTCCTTCGGCCAGACAGACTAAAGTTTTTCGGGCTTTCACTTTCACATTTATTTTTGATTTTTAAATATTTATCCACCTACAATATTTAATTTAATTTAAGAAATATTTGTGAGTGATTTGGAAATATTTAAAATTTCAATTAGAAATCCCCCAGCGACATGTGTGGCTCGACAAAAACGTTGCGACTGGCTTTAATTAACATTCTCATTATAATAAATGTTAACAAATCCTTGGGGTCTGTCCCCCCGCCTCTTTTTCCGTGGAAAGGCTGGGCCCCTGGGGAACATTAAACAAATCTGGAGACTGGAGTTAAGCCGAAAGTTATTTTTGCGCATTAAGCAAAGGATAAACAGAGTCGGGGAGAGAGTCCTCTCCATATACATATACATATGTACATATGGACATGTGTATGTATCAGCCCACAGCTCTTGGCAAACTCTTGTCAACATCCAAAAGCATTCTTTATGCTTCTCATTTTTAGCATTTCGCCTCATTTTGTTGTTGTGAAAATTAACAACTTCATATGTCAGCAGTGATATCTTCATGCCCCACACACACACAAACACACACACACACCTCGCATAAAAAGTGTATCCCCGTTGTCACAGCTTTATCATTCGTGCCACACACCCACACACACACATGGGACTGGGACTGGGGTCTTTAAGCGAAGCTCATTTGCATGAATTGCTTTAGCTGGCTGCTGGGTGGCTGGATGGCTGGATGGCTGGTACTTTCCCGCTTGAAGCTGTTATCAAGCGGCAACCAACACTCCATAAATTGTCTAAAATTAGCCATAAACAAAAGCAAACTGAAAAACAGCTTTGTTGCAACAATCTCTCAAGAGTGTAGCAACCTGCCAGCAGCCCTTGACACCCTCTCTTAAGCTCGTTATGCTCTATTATAGTAGTACACACCCCGCCATGGCAACCTCCACATCATCATCATCATCAGCATCTTCAACATCATCATCATCCGCATCCTCCGCATCCTCCGCAGCCTCATGAAAACAGAGAAAGAGAGAAAGCTGGGAAAATATGTCTGTTGTTTTTGTGGCCCGTCGTGGAGTGGAATGGAGTGGCCTTTTGATTTCCGTTGCCATAATTTATTATTATCCCAACGCAAAATAAAATAATTTGTATAAAAGCCATTGCCCAGGGAGATGGTAGATGGGAGATGGTAAATGGTAGATGGCAAGAAAGGAAACCGAAACTGGGCGAGTCCTAAAAACAAAGCAACCCAAATAGCAAAATAGCAAAAGAAAAAACAACCTCAGAAAATACAGGAACAAAAAAAATAGAATAACGAATAGGTGCAAAAAACGGATGTGGGCTCTGGCCTCAGGAAGATCGTTGAATGCCCTTTGGATACTTTTTTTTTTTAGGTAAATATTTAGTTTTACAATAAACATCAGGGCAGTCATATTTATTTATTTAAGTATTCAAGAGCTGGCTGTAAATTTGCAAAGTTTTTGAGCTAAAAGAAATCTGAAAAAATCTTCAAAAATTGCGTTTATTTTTCTGCTGTAACAAACCTTTTACCTGCACTTATATGCCCCTAATTTGTATAGGGAAGTTCTTCTGCCAACCTCAGCCCAAAAGAGTATCCCCATTGTATTTATTTCTCTTTTGGGGTTTTTAACCTCTTGGGCGAGTTTCCTGCGTTGGGTTTTCCTTGTGGTTTTTTTTCTTTTTTTCCTGTCAACCACAAGAGCAACAACAATAGACAGTGTTCACACAGTTTAAAGACCAACGCGCATTCGAGTTCCCCCTTCCCCTTTCCCCTCCTGCTGCTGCTGCTGTGCTGTGCTCTGTGTGGGGTTAAAGTTCGAGGAAGTTCGTGGAGCTGTTACTTTTTTTATGGCCTACTGTGCCGCTGACGGGGCGCCTGATTGAGCGTAAAGTTGTAAAACTTAAGGAGTGCTAAGTGCCCACGGTCCTGCTGCGCCGCCTGGGTCCTGTCCTGTCCTGTTCTGTCCCACGATTATGGCCAATAAAGCACGCATGTCGGCGCCACAACTCCGGGAGGAGCGACTGTGCTAAAAAATTAAATATGCCTTGGCCGAGGTCTCCGGCTCAGGCTCAGGCTCGCTCTCCACTCGACGACTTTCCACTACGGTTTAATATCCTTCTCTGAGGTGTGTTCACCGGACAATGTCCGGTTGGATGGTCACAGTGGGACACAGTGGGCTGCGCGGTGGGTGGTATAAATTTATTAGTTTCTGGCTGGGTGGAGAAAGGACCAACAAGATGGCAGAGATTAACCTCAACTTACGAGCCACTTGTTCCGGGTTCTGGGAAATCACTTTTTTCTACATGATCCCAATAATCGGAGGGGTCTGGGGGGGGAGGCGGGTGGAATGCGGGATGGGGAGATCAGTTGGTTACTTAAAAAAAGAGAAATCGGTTTATTGCCAAGAAGGGAAGTGGTTCAAGGCTAATTGCCATGGAATTTCGCTGTGATTTGTTGCCCCACAATGTGAAACGAGTGGCAGGTGGACAAATTTCTCATTCTGCCTCTCCTCCTCTTTTATTCCTTCACTGGCAATGATATATGTATGCAGTAGTGTTGGTTATTAGTGGATTCAAATAATAGCAATAATAATTCAACAAATAAATAATAATACTTGGGAGAAGTGAATATAATCTTCAAGATTAAGCTCATTATTCATGCCGACGCCGTCCGCTGTGGTGAGGACCATCCACGCTCACTCGGCTCTCTCCCTCTCGCAGAAAGACAAGCGCTGGAAAGAGATGAGGGCGGGGCCTAAGAGGGCCACCACCATTAGTAAAATGTAATGCTTATGTCTCCTTTAGAGTAATGCCATATCTGTCTAATAGACTAGATAGGTGTGGAATACGTTGGCATAATCAAAACACTTCGCATTTCGAACGAAATATAATGGCTCCCTGTCCACCCAAACTGTTTCCCAATCAAAAGAAGCTGCATATGCGTATGTAAATGAAATATGTAAATTGTCAAAAAACAAAACCGTGGTCTGTTTTGTGTGGCGGTAACGGCAATGCAATAAATACCAAATCAATACACGCATACCACCGCCACCACTGCAGTATTACACTACCAAAAAAAAGGCAACAAATGAACACAAATAGAGGACATTTTTGGATTTTTGGGAGTCGCAGCGCTTGATACCCTCTCGAATTGGTCGTATACTTCAAGTTAAGGTGCCGGTTAGTTGTCGTTCCGAAAAAGTGGACGATCAAATAGACTTGTCGAAAAACAGGTCGGTAATTTGTCGAAACGAAACACAGGATTGCTTTGATTATTGCATCAGCTGTTTAAGCTTTGTTTACTGTGAAGGTCCTTCTCGTATTATTATATTAGCTGTCTATGACTCTTCTCCTTCATCTTTTTGTCGAGCCGAAAGAGTCTTAACCGGTCACCGGTTAAGAGTTAACTCTCACATAAGCTCTTCATTCTTTCCGATTTCGGACACTTTCGGCCCGATAAATCTTAACCCGAACTCTCTTCTGAGGGTTATTAACGTCAAGACTTTTACTACAAATTGTTTCTTTTATATTGATGGAGAATAACATCGCATGTGCTGTATGTTCTTCCTCTCCAACAAATCATAATACTCTTTCGAAAGGGTATAATTAATGGAAAATGCAGTCAAATTATTTGAAAATGCGAGGAGAAGCAGCACCGCAACACAATGGCAGCGGCAAAAATATGCCATTGGTGTTGTTGTGGCAGTATATTTTTTTCGGTTGTCAACTAGAGAGTCAGGGACCTAGTGGCGCCTCTGGAAGCCACACAAAATACACGCGCCCAGCCGCACACACACACACACACGCACATATCGAATAGTCAGGCTGGCGTCTGGAATATAAGCACACTTTTTATGCAAAACGAATCCAAAATCCAATTATAAGCCAAAAGCATGCATATGTTCGGGCGTGGGTTTCAAAAAAAAAAAAAAAAGGAATAGAGAATCTAGTATTAGGAAAGGGGGACGAACTGCACTAGCCGCACACACACACTGCAGAGAGGCCAGTCCATGATGAAATCATACTTTTATAATGAAATTACTTATAAGGCGACATCGTCCGCTGTGCTGAGAACCATCCACGCTCTGTTGGCTCTCAGAGAGAAGCTTACAAGAGATGGCACGTTTGTATGCCTACTGACAAACGGATGGTCCTCGAAAGAGAGCAGATGTGGTGACGACACAGCAACTACTAATTCAATTCACCTCGATCCAGTCCAGAGAATTCGAGTCATTCTAATGGGTCAATATACCTTTGCGCTCTGTAGAGTAGCGGGGGTATTAGAAAACATTTCCAATTACCATTTAATTTGGTTTTTTTTTGTGTTATGCTTCTAATTGGCATCCTTTTGTAGGAAGAACGAATTTTATCACACAATTTCAGTGGAGTTTGCAACTGCCTTGTGGCAATAAAGAGAAAAGATCATTAAAAAGCCAGAACGATGCGCGTAAGCTGGGAATGGAAATCAAATTAATTATAGTCGTTTCTTTTTTTCCGGGCAGCTTATAAAGATTATGTGTTGCCTGTTTTACCCTTTGCATTACTCCACTTCTTCCTTTGTTGCCCTCTCCTTCGTTCCCTGCTCCTTCTCGTGGCTCTTTTCTGTGTTTTTTTTTTTGGTCTGGCTCTTAAGGCATTTTCTCTTTTATTTTTTGTCTTTTCAAGTGGGGTTCACATTTTTTTTGGGTTTTTCCTACTAATTTTCTTTAATTGTTAAACCCTTTTCTCTGAGCTCCTCTCGAACCAAATTGCAGACATTTTTTGTGAAGTTTAAAGTTAAATTTATTAATTAATTTTAAATCATTTATATTTATTATGTATACATATATAATTTTTACAAGTTCGTAAAGCTAGCTCGAAAAGGTTTTGTTTAAATGTATTGTATGTTTCGTTTATCGTTAATCGTTTCCTAATTTTCATCTATTTTCTTTTCTTTTCTGAATTTGGTTTTGGTTTCGATTTTTAAAAGGGAAATTTTCGCATGTTCTTTAGACATTCTCAAGAGGGATTTGGGGGGCTTTCCATCTAATATATGGGCCATATAAGATGGCAATTTTGTTTTCGTTTTACTCTACACTATATATCGGGTTTGTCTACTTATTAAAAGTGGAGTCTCAGTGGAGTAGATGTTTAGACGTTGCTTTTCTCGTATCCCTAGATACAGCTTAAAATCTACAATCGACACACGGTCAATTTGGGGGGAAAGGGGGGTTTGGGGCGATTGGGACCAACAACAATTGTAGCTAAAACATAAAAACTAACCACAACAGAAGCTTATCTTATCCAAAAGCGTATGTATGTATGTGTGTGTGCTTGTGTGTGTGTAGTGGGGTAATAGAAGGAGCGCAAAGCAGGGGGGAAAAAAATGTATATTTCACTTGTAGATTTGTTAGTCAGCTCTTTTCATCGACAAAGATGTACATAACGTTGAGGCGGCACAGGAGCATTTGAGGCGGATTAGAGGAGCTCTTCGTTGGCATCTGCCCGCGGTGGCAGTGGCCGTGGCAGTTCTTGGCGTCTCCTCATGCGCGCAAAGACCCCCGCATGATCCGGCTCCTCGTCAATGGCCCCATACAAATCGGCATACTCCTCGGGCACCATTGCCATGTCGACGCCAAGAATGTTGGCCACCAGCTCCTTCTCCTTCTCCCTGCGCTCCTTCAGTTCGCGGGCCTTCTGCTCCTCCTCCTGCTGCTGCTGTTGCTGCTTCTTGCGATTCTCATAGTTGACCAGACGCTGCCCCACCAAGTACTTGTCCACCTTAATCGACAGATAGAGCTTCTTCAGCTGCTTGATCTGGAAGAGAACGAAACAGATGGTGCCCACCGCGGCGAAGCTGACGGGATATACCAGCCGATAGATGTACTGCCGCGTGTAGCGGTCCACAAAGAAGATCGGCAACACCATCTGGGCCATTACATAGGGTATGGCCAGCGCCAGGCCAAAGGTGGTCACCACCGGCCCGGCCAAGTCTCGCATCACGAACTTCAGGTCGAAGTCGCGCAGTCCGTCCGTGTAGGCACGCTCCAGGGCGCGCCGCAGATGCCACTCGGGCCCCATGAGGGTCAGGGCAATAGCTATCTTTGTGTAGAGCATGCCCAGGGCCCAGTCCTGCCACAAGAAGTGTATCGGTGTCTTGCGCAGGGGCACACGCAGCGGTATCACCACCACCAGCTCCAGGAGCAGTCCGAAAAGTAGCGGCACAAGCACAAAGATGCCCACCAACGTGATCACGGGCAGAGCATACTGCAGGGTGACGGTCGCCCACTGCTTCAGCTTGTTGACAATCGCCGTGCGACCTTGGGGCAGGAGGGTCGCCACTACAGCCACTCCGCGCAGCACAATCCAGCAAAGGTAGCCCCCGATCTCGGCGGTGTACAGCTCGTGGGCGCGCAGCAGTCGCTCGTTCTTCCTTGCCGCCTCGGGATCCACAACGGGCAGTGCTCCTCCATCTGCCGCGGCAAGAGCAGCAGCTCCCTTCTCGGCGGGCTGTCCCGTCCAGAGCACCATCAGGCGGCGACCAATGTAGACGGGCACCGTCAGCGTCAGTATGGCGGCGCACACAATCGACAGGCACATCAGCGTCAGAAGTGCGCACAGGCGGAAGGCAAACAGAGTGGGCTTCTCGTACGGCTGGAAGCCCACGGGCGCATCCCGCTGCATGATCGCCTGATGGGCGGCGGCCAGGTTTCGCGGTAGATGTATGGGAAACGGATCGGCAGGTGGCGGCGGCGGTGGTGGCGGTGGGGCCTGTGGCGCCACATCTGGATTGGCATTTTCGACGGCTCCGTCCACGCCTGCGCCCGCGCCGTCGCCCTCGGCCTCGCCTTCGGCAGCGGCTGGCGTCTCGGGCTCTGGAGCCGGCAGGAGGTAGCTGCGTATCCCCAGAAGCCAGGACACGGCCGTGCACCAGATGCGTAGCACACCCTTCAGCCAGATGCGTGTTTGGGTCTGCTCAAAGAAACCAGGCAAGACAATCTGTGGAATGGATTGCAGAGGATTAAGTGGCATTCCAAGAAGGAGAGGCAACGACTCACCTGCAGGAGCAACAGCTGTAGACTCAAGTCATTCACCTCCGCATCACCACTCAGGGCGTAGGGCAAGAAATTCGGCCAGGCCACCTGTAGTATCCGGATGGGCAGCCAGAGCATTAGCAGCACCGCAAAGCCGAAGATCATGGCCGAGGCCACCAGTCGCCGGATGTGCCGCACAATGGGCACATGGATCATCTCCTGAATGGGACTGAAGTCGGGATCGTTGACATTTCGGAAGATCCAGAGCACGCCCGGGCGCAGAACCTCGCGCAGCAGAGAGATGAACGCAGCAAAGTAGTAGACATAGACCATACCGAACATCCAATGAATGAAGAGCGAGGTGCCCGGGGCCGCCTTGAAGCTCGCCTTGCGATCCTTCAGGCTGGCGTCGAGCAGCGGCAGCGAGCAGATGTCCAGCCACCAGCCGCAGACGAGCGGCAGCACGCCAATCTCCACCACAGAGAGCAGGGAGACCTTCACCACAATGTAGCACAGGCCGATGAACCAGCAGACGCGACGCATGCGAAAGATGCGGGCCAGAAAGTGCAGCACGACGAGCGTCAGTCCGATGCAGCAGTAGCCAAAGAGGGTCGTGATCAGGCCGTGGAAGTGCAGCAGTGGCTTCTCCGGCTGCAGCAGGTCCATGGAGCTCAGTATGAAGTTGCCCACGCAATACGGACAGAAGGCAAACGTAAAGATGAACATCGTGTTGAGGGAGATGATCCAGAAGACGTGCTCCAGAAAGACTAGCGATCCGTCCAGTCCCAACAGACGCTCCCAGGTCAGCTCCTCGGCGGCCCGATCCCACTCCATGGGGTTCCAGTTCTGTTCATCGGCCTCTGCCTCTGCCGGATTCCCTGCGGCAGCTGGAGCTGGATTTCCCGCATCGTCGGCTGCTCCCTGGACATCGCCTTCGTTGTCGGCCGCGGCCGGTGCTGCATTGTCCATGGGGGGCACATCCTGCGGGGCCTCGCCATTGTTGTTGTCATCTTGTGCGGCAGCGCCAGCATCAGCAGCAGCATCTTCCGCATCTGCCGCATCTACCGCATCGGCCGGCGGGGCAGCCGCGGGCGCTGCAGCGGCTGCAGCAGCAGCGGGTTGTGCGGCCGCCGGGGCATCGTCGCGTTCCAGCCAATCGGGTCCGCCGCCATGAAGGATCTGCTCCCTCAACCAGACGAGGCCAATGAAGGAGAGCAGCGTACAGGTGACAACGAAGCAGCCACGAAAGGCATCCGATGGCAGATTATCCATGGAGAAGAAGTCGAACGGCAGCGAGAGGATCATTTCAAATGAGTTGGCCCTAAAGAGATAGCGATAGGTGCGGTAGGCGGACAGTGGCACCAATCCGAACCAGGCGAGGCCCACCAGCGAGTAGTGTAGCCAGCAGCGGGCGCCCTCCAGCACCGCGGACATGAGCCCGACGAGCACATCCTTCACGGGCAGCACGCGCGGCATATCCGGGGCGTAGATGGGCTGGAAGCTGAAGCGGTGGCCGCACAGCTCGCAGTACTCCTTGTGGGAGTAGCGCATCCACTGCATCAGGCAGTCCTGGTGGATGTACTTGATGCTGCCCGTGCAGATGCATGGATAGAAGAGCGGACGATCGGGCTGCGCCTCGCAGCGGCACACGCGACATATGTCGCCCTGCGACAGATCGTCCATCGTTTGTCCTAGGTGTCTAGTCTAGTATTCCTGCCGACAAGTGCCAACGGCCATTTGCGCAGCGCAGTTTAACGAGGGGGTCGCTCGCTAATTGGGGCTTCCACTCGACGACGACAGCAACGACGACGACGACAGAGACAATGCGATGCGATATTGCAGCTAATTTTTGTAGCTATAGTTTCACCTGGCAATGGCGATGGTCACCTGACCAGCGAGAATTTTGGGAGCTGAACTAATATCTTAATTTAGTTGAAAACTCAATGGTTGTCTGATATTACGACAAACAAAAATATTTCACAAAAAAAATGTCGCTGCCACTGTGCAGGTGTGTACACACTTTTGAATCTAAGGAAAATGCTAAATTTAGAGATGCTCGAAATATCACGCAAACGGTGACACGACAGAACGGGAAAACCTGTCTCTAAAAAAACGTACGATTTAGAAAATATTGTGGTAAAAAACTGAGCAAAATTTAGAATAATTAAAAATGACTTATTGTATGTACATATGTAACTTCAAATTGACATATTTGGCTTCATAGAAAATCGTTGACATACATAGAAATATTATAAATATATTCAGTCTACTCATACTAATCCTACAATTCACATCTTTTGAAAATATAACTTAAATTTAAAATTATTCGTGTAAAATGATTACACCGTGACTTTGAAGTAACAACTAGAGTCATCTCCAATGCTGTAGTGTGCACACACCTACAAAATACTAAGTGAATCCTGTGGCAGCGCCACGCAAATCAGCTGGCAAGCAGTCGTATTTCTTCTATTGTTTTCGAGTATTTTTCAGTAGTTACGGTCCGCCGTTTACCAGCACTGTCTTACAGGTTCGTACGAAATTGGTTCAGACATACATTTTTCGTAACATCAGATTTCTTCTCAAACCGCAAAAAAAGCAAATCAAATACAAAATGCAGCGCCAATTGCTAAATACCCTGGGACGCGGAACGCGTCAACTCATCTATGGACAGCAGATGCGTCCACTGTCAGTATCGTCGCAGCGGCGGGAGATCTTTAAAGTGCAGAGCACCGAGGATTTCGACAAAAAGGTGAAGAACAGCCAGACACCCGTGATTGTGGACTTTTTCGCAACGTGAGTGTGTTACCATCTCCCTGAAAATACGTACTAAATCTACCCTCCGTCCCTTCATCAGTTGGTGCAATCCCTGCAAGCTGCTGACGCCGCGCATTGAGAATATTGTGGGCGAAAATGCAGGCTCCATTAAGTTGGCCAAAGTTGATATCGATGAGCACAGCGAACTGGCCCTCGACTACGACGTTGGGGCCGTGCCCGTTCTTGTGGTCATGCAGAATGGCAAGGAGATCAAGCGCATGGTTGGACTCCAGGACGAGGACAAGATTCGTGCATGGGTCGCATCCGCTGTCAAGGAATCCAAGAACTAGGACGCATCGACATCGAAGATGTTACAATAATGGAGCTGAGCTTTAAGTTACTTCAAAACTTCTTTGGACTTTCGAAATAAATGTTTAATACACCGTTGCAACAACAAATATCTTAAATCCTAAGACTACAAATTACGTCCTAAATAGAGTACCAGCCGGGCGTGCCGGGACGCTTCTTGTTGCGATCGAGGAACTTGCGGAAACCGTCCTTGGACTCATCCATTGATTTCTCTTCCTTTTCCTGCTTTTCGGCCTTCTTCTCGAACAGTTCGGGAAAGGTAAACACCTCTGTTTTGGGCTGCAAGAAGGGAAAACATTCATTATCAAGTAATACCACCCCCCACCTCATTGGGATGCGGGGCCACAACTTGCACCTACCAGCGTTACATAAGCATATTTGACATCGTCTTTCTTTGTGACATAGCCATAGGTCTGGTCCCGCCTCGTCTCGCCGAGGGCAATACGTGTGCGCACTTCTATCACTGGGAGCTTGTAAATCTTCTCCAGATAGCTCCTCACGTCGTGGATCGTCATTTCCGTGGACACCGAAAACGTGACCACATTGGGCGGCTGCTCCTCCTCCGGCCGCACTATTTTCATCCAGAAGTTGGGCAGGAATACTCGCAGCTGGGGATTGCCGCGTTGATAGATGGGGTACCAGCGCGTCGACATGGTTTGAATGTTGATGTTTGTTTTTATTCAATAAAATGCAAATTAAAATAAAATTGAATTCCCCAAAAATGCACTAAATAATGCCAAAAAGCGTGCCGGTGCACACACGTGGTACCCAACACTGTGTCGTCTAAACAGCTGACCATGAATTCACCACTTGCATGAACTATATGGTGAACACATGAGTTAAAACTTGCTGGAAAATGGTTAAAATCAAGAAAAAGGAGCCGAAGAAGAAGCCTCTCACCCGCAAGGAGCAGCGCAAACAGAAGCAGGAGGTCAAGAAAGCCCACAAGAGGCTCTACCATGCGGGCAAAACAAACGGCACTCAGCGCGTGGTCGCTGCCGCGGCAGCGCAGTCGTCAAATATCAAAGAAAAAAAGAAGAAGAAGAGGAAGGCAAAAGTGAATCCCGAAGAGATTCCCATGGAGCAGCTGCTCTCTGGGGAAGTGGATGCGGATGATGACGAATCCATTGCCTCGGATTTCAGCGATGCCGAAGTGGATGCCCTCTTGCCGGCCAGCAGGAAGGTGGAGACGTACGCACCGCTGGGAAAGCAGCCAAAGACGCAGCGCGGTGCCATCCAGCGCCAGGACGAGATGGAGGTGCGCAAACGGGAGCTGCGACAGCAGAAGGAGCTGGAGGGCAAGGCCCGCAAGCAGCGGGTGAAGCAGCTGAAGGTCGACAACGAGGAGGAGGACCGGGAGATCGCCAAGCTGGAGAAGAAGCTGAAGCTCAACAAAAGCAAGGACAAGAATCGTTTGGTCCGCAAGATGTTCAACGATGGATTGGACTATTTGCTGGACTTTTGCCTTGACGATGATGAGGAGAAGAAAAAGTGGGAGGAAAAGCAGGAGAGGAAGCGCCAGATGAAAGAGCAGCAGGAGAAGGAAGAGGCGGGCATGTGGAGTGACGAGGACGAAGATGAAGATGGCGAAATGGACATGTCAGAAGGCGACAATGAGTCGGAAGAGGCAGGGGACAGCGGAATGGACGATTCCGAAGAGGAACACAGCGAAGAAGAGGATGAAGACCAGCAGGAGGCTGAGCAGAAACCCAAATGTAAGTATCTCCAAGTAGATCCCACCTCCATTAATCTCTCATTTCCTGCCCCTGCAGTCAAGGAGGACATCTATGGCCGAAAACGCGATGCCGAGGGCAACATACTGGAGGCCCCAACCGCGTACTTACCACCCCATCTGCGTGCCAAAAATGCCGTAGCCAGTGGTGGCATAGACGAAGCGCAGGCTCAAATCCAGGAACGCCTGCTCAAACAATGCAAGGGTCTGATGAACCGTTTGTCCGAGGCCAATCTCCACAAGATAGCCGCTAGCATTGAGGCCCTCTACATGAAAAACTCCCGCTACAACATGAACGAAACGCTCTCGAAGCTGCTGCAGGAGTCACTGCTGGGAAAGACGCGCACCCAGGAGCGCATGGTCCAAGAGCATATGGTGCTGCTGGCGTATTTGCACGCGCAAATCGGCAGCGAGATTGGCGCAAACTTTCTGCAGATCTTTGTGGAGCTCTTTGATGGACAGCTGAGGGATCTGGACAGCCTAGAAGTAGAGGACAAGCAGCTGAACAACATCGTGCTGGTCCTCTGCTACATGTACATCTTCAAGATCTACGAGTGGAATCTCCTGATGGAGCTGATCGGCCGCCTAGCCGACAATCTGTGCGAGAAAACGGTCGAATGTCTGCTGTTGATCTTCCAGTCGATTGGGTTCCGCCTGCGCAAGGATAATCCGTTGGCCTTCAAGACCATGATGCAGAATGTTCAGTCGAAAATCGCCGCCGCACCGCTAGAACTCAAAGAGAATCCCCGCCTGCGCTTCATGGTGGACATACTGAATGCCGTGAAGAACAACAACATGAGCAAGCTGCCCCAGTACGATCCCGAGCTGGCAGAGAATCTACGCAAGCGCCTGAAGGCCATGCTGAAGAACGACCGCTATGTTGTGACCCTCAACATTACACTGCAGGATCTGCTGAGCGCTGACAAGCTGGGCAAGTGGTGGATTGTGGGCTCTGCCTGGATCGGGAACCTCAATGACAAAGGCACGGCACCAAAACAGGAACCACAACAACAGTCACAACCCTCTTCGGGACTTTCCCATAAGCTGCTGGAGCTGGCCAAAAACCAGCAAATGAATACGCCCGAGCGAAAGGATATCTTTTGCATCCTCATGAGTGCCGCAGACTACATGGAATCCTTTGAGAAGATCCTGCACTTGTCGCTGAAGGATCAGCGTGCGGTGGCCTATGTGATCATACATTGTGCCCTCCACGAGCGCCACCATAATCCCTACTATTCGTTTTTGGCCCTCAAATTCTGTCAGTACAACCGAAAGTACCAACTGGCGTTCCAATTTGCCGCCTGGGATCGCATCAACGACATTGAGTATCTCTCGAAGACCAATATCCGTAATTTTGCCTCCTTTCTGCAGCACTTGATACTCTCCGCGGGACTGCAGTTGTCTGTTCTGAAGGTCGTGGACTTTATGCATCTGGAGAAGCTTAGCTTCTTCTTTATGCGCGACATCATGGTGAAACTGCTGCTCGCCAGCGACGAGCGCGAGCTGCAGCAGTCGTTCGAGCGGATTGCCAAGAACACCAAGCTGCAGCAGTTCAAGCAGAGCATTCGTCTGTTCATGAAGCATTTTCTGCTGCAAGAGGAGCAGCTGTCGAAGCTCAAGCTGGAGGACGAGCAGAAGGAGCTGCTGCAGAGGCGCGTGGATCAAATGGATAAGCTCTTGGCCTACGTCGACTTGTAATGTATAGAAAATAGAACGAGACTTTTTGTTTATTATTAAATTCTAGAGAATAAACATTAACAATAGTTATAACACTCAATCAAAACTCTGGAGCAGGTCACGGGCTCGCCTATAGCGTGTGGATTCTATCAGTTTCTGGCGTTCCGCCTCATCCTCCAGCTTTTCACCCTCTTTGTCCAGTTTTTCGATGACTTCTTCAGCTAGTTTGCCGATTTTTGTGCGAGCTGCACCCTGGGAACTGGCCAAATACTCTAGGGCAATGTCCCAAAGCTCAGCAGCAAGCTTCTCTTCATCGAAGGCCGTCTGCTGGATGGATATCTGACGTAGCTTCACGAATTTCCACTCCGCCCGAGAGTTTTTCCACTGCAGAAGGTACTCCTCATTGCGTTTGGCCTCCTTGTTGGAGTTCTGATCCTTTTGGGCCTCGAGGCGCTGCTGATGCTTCTGTTTCTTCTTCTGGCGCACGGTGACAATGGCTTTGGTGTTCTCGGGCTTGGAAGCCTCCTGGAGTTGTGCATCTGTGGGAAGGCTATCCTCGTTTTCCTCATCATCGTCCTCGTCGCTCTTGCTGCGTTTCTCTTTTTTGGCAGCCGCCTCCTCACGCAACTTGCGTTTCGCTGCCTTCCGGGGACTAATCTCTGGGTTATCCTCTTCCTCTTCCGGGGCAATTGGTGCCTGTTTAATGCGCTTTTGCCTGACCAAGGCTTCATCTCCCTTTAGCTTACGCTTGCCTGAAAAGAGATTTGTCAAGTGAATGGATATTTCCCTGGACAGCAATGAACCCTCTTACCTGCTGTTGGCGCTTGTTCCACCATTTCTGGGTCCACAATCAAACTTTTGCTGGCCACCTCGTCGTCGCTGCTGTTATTTGTGGCAGCTGCTGCTTTTTCGTGTTTTCGCTTCTTGCCCTTGGGCTTTGGTTTGGTCTCCACCTCAGAACGGGCCATTTTTTGCTTTAATTTGAGATTTCTTGCCTGAGAAATTCAAATAAATTCTCACGTTTTAACCAAAATGCGTTTTTCCAAGGGCTACCAAAACTATTAATCAGTGCTGTAAAATACCAGTCCTAACACTTGACATTTTGTTTAGTATGCCTTGGCACCACAGTCATATGTTTGACCGGCAAATTTCACAACACTAACGCTGCCCAAACAAATTATTACAAAATAAATATCAGAATTCCCTAAGATTTATTGGTTTAATTAAATGAATATTTATCCGAAATCGCTTTAATACACTATTCTCTGTACTGTTGTGCCTATGCCGAGCCACCGTCGCAGTTTTACGCGGTATGCGGCTTAAAATTTAACCCGAATCCAAACGAAATTCCAGTTGGAACAATCCGCGGCGCGCAAATTCGTTAACCCGCGTGCCATAATAAGTCTGTGTGTGCTATAGTTATTAATAATGCAAATGATGTAATTAAGTGTTTAGTATAGGGTTTAATAGGTTCTCAGGTATAGGGATTCAATCAATCAACCATTTTTATAGGTAAGTTTTTTGCTTCAAGTTTTGCTGGCGGCACATACGATTTTTGCGGCAACAACAAAACGTGGTTTAGGGCTCCTCCTCCTCCCTTCCCTCCCCTCATCTTCGTTGCCTTCCAGCAACCGGTAAATGCAACTGTTTATCGCTGCATCCGCGTGTGTGTGTGTAAAGTGCGTATGTAAAAAGTTCATTACCAATGGAAAGAAATTTTGGAAATGGAAGGAAATTCTGGAGTTGGATAAGGAAATGGAAGGATATATTTTAATGGAAAGGATTCTATCAAAACAGCTGTTAATGCCCGACATGGATTTTCCAGCTGGCTGTCAAATGTCAAGGTGAGTGTGCGCCACAGCGTTAAACATACACTTGTACATATGTATGTAAGTTAATTTCCCATGATTTTTCCCGCCCGAACACACGCACAATTTTCTTTTTCATACTAAGGGACGCCGGCGCGCCATGCACCCACTACTACAACTAGTATCTTCCTCTCACTCTATCAATTCTATAAACATTTTCATCTGCTTTGAGTCGGTTTTCTGTTTTCTGTTGGCAAAAATAGCATTTTCCCTTACGCTTTTCCTTCCCCCCCTCCCCGCCCGTCGTCGAGTGTTTTTGTCTCTGTTCTGAGTGGAAAAGCTCTCTTATTCTTTGGCTATTTGGTTGTGATTCCGTTACGGATTGGTCTTCTGTTCAGTTTTGCTTTAGTTGTCTTCCCGTGCGCCTCGCAATCAACCGTCTACCACCGCCGTCGTCTCCCGTCGTCGCCCCGGGGGCATTCTCGTTTTCCGTTTCGTGCACTTTTTTTTGGTGGATTTTTCAAATATTTTTGATCTTCTTTTTGTTGTTGTTGGGAAAATCGCCTTCAAAGGAAGCGAGTTCAAAAGGTTTTATCTTCAAGGAAACTGTCGTCGGTCTGTCTGGCGGTCGGTCTGTGCGCATTTCGTACCGCTAATTGGATTTGTCTACGGAAACGTGCAAACAGCGGCCGGGACCTGTCACAACACAACAACAACAGAAAATCGACTCCAAACTCTGTGATAACTTCACCCGGCGACGGGGTTACGTTACGTTACGGCGTACCCCCCGTACGCCGCAAGTCGGGTGCCGCCCCCCCCGATTGTCCGCCGTGCGACGGAGTGTTGTGTGTTTTGTGCCGCAGTAATCAATAGTTGCTGTTGTTTCGCGCGTTTTACTTTCTAACATACTTTCGACCCTATCCCAACCCTATAACTTAACCCTCCCCCTGTCAACCGTCCACACCTTAACCCCCCCTGTCAGGGCCCCCGTGTTTGCGCGTCGTCGTCGTGTTTCTGTGACAACGTGAGCGGCCTAAACAAAAGCCACAAAGAAAGGTGGAAATCGCAACAGAAGAGCGACTAACTTTCAGTTCTGGAATGATAAAAGCAGCTCCACATCCCACATATATAAATGCCCAACAGTACGCGCCATAAGTGTAAGTACAACAGCTGTCTGTGTAAACATCCGTTTCTGTTCCGAAGATTACATCAGTAGAGGAGAGATAGAGATCCCTCTCCAAAAAACAAGAGAGGTGTGGCGGAATGAATCAGTTTTCGTATTCCCATTTGTATCTGTATCTATTCCATTTCCATTTGCTTCGAATCTTTTACATATTTTTGTATCTATTTGGCAGCCGGATCTATCTATTTATCTACCTATCCATGTGTGTATGTTTATGTATGCATGTGTGTGTGTGTGCTTTTCCAATAGTTTTTCTCTCTATCTCTAAAATTGGATCATCTTCTTGGCAATTAAGGCCTCCCACCACAAAATAAGTCCAACTAAAATCATTTGTTGCCTTCAAATATGACTGAAGACTGAAGAAGGAATGCCCTAAATCATTTCGTGCGAACGTTTTTATGCTGCCGAGGCAAACGGAGGATGGTATATCATTTTGAGAGCCCTGAATGTGTCAAAAAGTGATGGCTTCTAGATGGAATGCTAACATAAATGTTGTTTTCTAGGAGAAGACAAGACATGTCATCGGTGCTGTGGGTCTTATATCTTTCTTTACAGCCAAAATATCCACCAGAACTCTGCTTCTAGCACCAGAACTTCCTTGAAATAATACTCCAACTTTTAGCAGATCTACCACAAAAAAAAATCTCAAAACATTTTCTGGCTTTTATGATAATTTCCCGTACCTTTTTTTCCTCTAGTTTTTGTATCTTTTGCGTTCTTTTTGCCGCACTCATAAAATGTATCTTTTGAGCACAAATGTCAAATATTGCTTTTTAAGGGTCACCGGCTAAATATTCTCGGGCTCTCTGCCTATTTATTTTTCAATGTTGCATGCCACATAAAAAGTTGGCCACAAGCTTTTTGCTTTTGTTTGCCAAAAGCCGCCCTTTGGCACTGCATTTCTTTTGAGTGTTTTTCCTGCATTTCCCCTCCAACCCCACCCCAATCCACAGAGAGAGAACAGAGCTTTAACCCACACTTTAGATACATATAGAAGTCCATTCAGAGAAACGCAATTTTCTTTTATGCATCTTTTCCAGACGATTTGTAATGGCTTTTTGATTTATTCCCAGCATTTGTTTTATTTTGATTTTTGGCCAATTCTAGAGGCAGATCTCTTTATTTCCATTCCCCATTCCCCATTGACGTCAAATTGTTTATGCAGGCCACAGGGCCGACATTTAGTTGATGGCCGACTGACTGGTGTATATATGTTCCCTATAGATACACAGATATCTGTGCTGTACGGCTACTGTTTGGATGATACTGTAATTTCTATATAGGGAAATCATTCGTGCCGCCGAAATCATTCGACATTCAAGTCAGGTCTCAACATCGAACTTTGCCAAATACCGCGCGACTCTCCAGTCGACTCGACTCGAGGGCGTCACAGATTTGCGCGTTCCAAACGCCATTGAAATATTAATGCAATCGTACGTTTCTGTTTTTTAAACACATTATATAGCCATATTCCATATATTTTTTAGCTTAAATGGCGTCGCCTCGACACGCGCACTTCCGTCAACCCAAAAAAATACTATGTTTTCCCAGTGAAAAACACCAAAAATAACAATTCATTTGGCGACATGGGAGAGCAAGTGTTAAAGAAGTGACAGATTGTTCTTCGGTTGGAAGAAACACGTACCTACACACGCGTGCACTCGATAGCTATATAATATCAGGGTCTTTTTACGATATGTCTCGCAATTGTTGTCTCATTAAAATATGAAAAATTGTTCGGTCGAGACGGGGACGGCTATAACGAGACTTTTGCACAGATTAATGGCATCTGTAGAGGCCTATTATATTATTTTTCGGGGTTTATAAACGTTCGTCGAGAGAGAGGGTTAATGATCTTTGGGGAATACTTTTTGGGGAAACAAAAGAAAGGAAGAAATTTCCATGTATTTTTTACTATTTTACGGGAAATATTCTTTACATTATGCTGCCCTATAAATGGTACCAAAAAACCCCCCAAAGATCTTTCTTTTAATGCAGAATTTCTTTGGTTTTTGTTATAAAATTACCTTGAACCATAATAATCCTTAAAACAATATTTTTCACATATATTTTTAGCCAACATTTGTGCCTTTTTTTTTTGGATTTAAAGTTTACTTCACTTAAATCGTTGTATCTATTTTTCAGTTATTAAAAGCAGCTTCCAACCTTCTCGCAAAACCCTTTAAAAAAATTGCCAATAATTCATTTTTATTTGAATCTTTAATCTCTTTAGATTCCCCAAGATTCTTCATTCCCTGAGAACAACAACAATTTTCAACAATTTCTTGAGTTCTTTTTCCAAATAGAATAATATATATACTATATGCTCATATATGTTTGTGAGTCTCTAAATAAATGTTTTCGTGGAACGTAACGTAGAGTCCGCGTCCGAGTCCCATCCAGACATTAATTAACATTAAGCAGACATATGTGCAGATGCATATACAAGGAAAAAAGCTACAAAACAGATTTAGATACACTTGAAAAAAACAACAAAAGGAAAAGCATATTTTAAACGTTGGAAAACCAGAAATAGTTTGAATATCTGACGACATCGGAGAGAGGGACAAAATATTGCAAAAAATCGAATGGAAATACTTTCAGTGGATGACCCTGAAATGCGTGCTTGGAACTGGGTCAATACGAGAAAGGGGGCATGTGCGTTGACTCTGTTTCTGGCCAGCAATGAGGTCAAAACAAAAGATAGGCTAACCCAGCAATCAAACGAGCTGGCCACCCGCTAGGCTGCTGTCATGGCAACGAACTTGACGGCGGGGTGGGGGAGCCAGAGCTCCTTGATTGCTGATAAACAATTCAATTAATTCAATTGCCAGGGACAACGATAAACAGGCCCCCGCGTGTCAATGCGTTTTCTATTGCGTACGCCGTTTCCCTGCCAGAGTTTTCCCTTAGAGAAACGCTTTTCTTGTGCTGCGGCTGCGTGAAAGTGAAAGTCGCATGTGTGTGCGTCCAATTTAATGTACAATTTTCCTGCATTTTCTGTGTCTGCTCATTAATCTTTTCTTTTTCCCCTTTTTTCGCATTTCGCATTGCGATAATGTTTTGATTGTCTTTTGCTCGCATGTCCAGCGATCAATCGCTGATTGATTCGATTTGCCTGCCTGCCTGCCTGGCCTGGCCAAGCAGAAATGTGTTTCTGCGGTTGCCACAAATTGAAATTACGATAATTAGCATTTCACGTATCAAATTTGATTAAAAAAACATGAAAATGTCTCTTGGAAAGACAAACACAAATATGTATCTTTTGCTATGCTTCCATTTCGATGATCTGTATCTGTAACTTAATGATCTTTCCTGGTCTGGTCTGGTCTGGTGGCTGAAGTTCTTGGTGGTCTTTTGTTGGTTTTTACGATGATTATGATAAATGGTCTTGTGTTGATGGCTTTGCTGATTGATTTTCGGAAGAGTGTTTTGCTCAATGATTGAGTTTCGAGAGTTTTCGTCTATGATCTGGTTTAGTTTCAGGTTTTGGTGGCTATTTTGGGATAACTATAACCATCTTGAAAGAGCTGAAAACTAAATTGTTGAACTGTTTATTTGCTGTTTTAAGTTTCACAATTACCAGTACATTCATACATATATACTTTAAAGAACAGTATACTATAGACTATATACTCTCTATATACTTTAAAGAACTGTCTCTTTAGACTTTTCTGTATATTTCTTTCTATATTCTTCAATTTCCTATATTTCCTATTCCACTTCCTCTAAAAATTGCATAATTTCATCTAATTCTCCCTTAAATTATAAACCTTGCCTCTTCTATTTATGGAATTTATTATGCTATAATTTCTATACATATTTCTATCTCAATTGGAAGTTTTTTCTGTGAAGTTTCATGAATTATTTCCTTAAAACTTAAAAATGATATTGTATTCAGAAGTTCTGGGATGCATTCACTTTAGGGAATTGTGTTTCATTGATTTCTCCCACAATTATAGATCTTTTACTTTAATTCCTATAGATTTTCCCCTCGAAATGCTCATGCTTCAAGGAACCAACGTGTCTTCCATTATAGCTGGCTCGTACTTCGTAATTCCCTTAGATTTCTCCCTCAATCTGCCCTGATCTTTTCTTCCTTCTGTGTGTGTTTGCTTTTTTTATAGGTACCATAATTCCCATCGATTTCTCCTACAATTTGCCATCTTATAGGCAATATGTATATACATATGTATGTATCTCCTCCTGCACCACGTGAAGCGAGCGATCAATCTGTCGTCTGTCGTCGGTCGTTCAATGATACGAATACGAATATGTGTGTGTGTGTGTCTGTGGCGACAACTTCGGTTTTTGCGGGTTTGAGGTTTCTTTTGCTTTGTTTTTGGTATAATTACGGATTGTCTGTAACCCAATTCTTGAGCAATTCTCTGGCATTTCATTCAAGTTCACATGCTGAAACACGTTTCTCCATTGCTGGCGCTGGCCGCGTGGGTTGGAAAATTGTTTCGCGCCTTGTTTTTTGGTCACAAATCGAATTTGCATACCGCTTCAAGAGCCCTGAGCACTGAGCACTCAGCTCTCTGGAACATGAGTCTGTGTCTGTGTGTGTGTGTGTGTGTCTCATGTAATTTGATTGAAGGAATGAAGGAATGGTTATTATGATATTTGCATACAAGCTTTGCAATTAATTTGCTGCGAATGGCACACCTTTACCTTTGGCTTAAGGATTGGCCCAGCCAGGCATTCCTGCTTCTCTGCTGCTCGGCTACTCCTCCCGAGGGTCGGTCTGTCCGTCATAGAGAATTACCATAAAGCAAATAGTCAGACGGATTTGAGATTTCTTTAACCTGAAACGTGCCTTTTTTGTGGCAAACAAGAAAACCCATCGGACCCAACCGATGGCTGGCACGTGAGCATTTTATAAATGAATTGACATACAACACAGCACAGGGAAAACATCTACATCTACATCTACGCACCTAGAAAAGAGCCGCAGAAAGATTTCATAAAAACAACACATCAGAAAAATTAAAATAAAAACCAAAAAAACAACTTAAAAAACTTGGAATTTTCATGTTGTTTCTATTCGTTTATTTTCTTCAGTTTCTTTTCTGAAATATCAAAACGTACTTTTGTATCCGATGCGTGTGTTTCGGTCTGCGAATTATGTGTGGGGTGTAGGCACACCTTTTGGAGGGAAATAAGACGACTAGCGGTTGCTCTACAAAATCAGAAAATAACGTTTAAAAAACTCTAAATACTAGACAAAGAACTAAAAGCAGTTTAAGTTCTAGAAATACTAAAAAATGTCCTAGAGATATTAGACAAAATACCAGAAAATCCAGATAGTACCAGACAAAATAAAACTACCCGAAAGCCCTTTAAATGCTACCAGATAATACTTGAAAGCAAACAAGAAAAAGTACTATGAAGAAATGCTGGTAAAAATGCTATACAATATCAGACATTCAAAATATACCAAATAATATGCTAGAAAGTTACCAGAGAATACTTGGAAATAAAACCAGAAAAGACAGAAAAAAGATTTTAAAATACTATACAGAAATACTAGATAAAACGAGAGAAATTTCTATTAAATACCAGAAATGGAAGATAGAATAATTGAAAAGAAAACAAGAAAATACTAAAGAAGAATGCAAGAATATATGTACATAATATACTATACATAAATATAAGTGAAATTAGAAGAAAACACTATAAAGCACAAGAAATAATAGAAAATCCCAAACAAAATACCAGAAAATTCTATGAAATATCAGAAAATATAGTAGAAAATACTACACAGAAAAATCTCATCAATTTCATTTCAATATAAACTCTCGCATGTCTTTGAATTTTCATTGAACAAGGGTACTTCCAGCTATAAGTAAGAGTATCTCAAGGGTTTCCTAGCCATAAACCATCATAACTTGAGATCTGAACGTGTGCTCTCCCACAGTTGGGTGTCGGAAGAGGGGGATTTTGTTGTTGTTGTTGTGGTTGTTGTTTAGATGGAATCTACTATCCATGACGAAACCACAGCTCTGGATCTGGATGTGGATGTGGATCTGGCTCTGGCTGTGCCTCTGTCTGTGGCTGTGAGCTATATTTAGTAGGTGGATTGCACATTGATTGTCTTCTAGTAACAGAGAGCGAGAGAGAGAGAGACTGAGTGCGATGCCTGATTAAATTTATGCACACACCATCGCCCATCGAATGAGGGCTGGCACTGCCACTGGGACTGGCACTTTTCCACTACTCGTGTGATTTATGCCGACCGACACACTGGGCTGGGCGTGGCTCCAAGAATTTCTTAATGGTCAAAACCAAAGCGCATTACGTGACCAACTGGAAAAAAGCAAGCAACAAAGTACTGCCACTCGCGCATTGCGTTGCGTTGCGAAAGCGAAAAACGAAAGTGCCAAAGACCAGGCCCAAGCCCCAGAGCCCAGAGTCAGAGCCAGTCCAAGAGCCAGAGCCAGAGCCAGAGACAGAGCTTGTTTTCTGCTGTATCTGCTCCTGGCAAATGGGCCGCCCCGTCTTTTCTCCTTCGATTGTCGCATTGCATCATCTTGCACATCTCTCATATTTCCCCGGCCAGTCGTAAATACCAAATATAATTGTTTAACTGTCCATAAAAAATGAAGATGTGCTGTAAAAAGGAGACCCTTCTTGTCGTGGTCCATTGAACTGCGACTCAAAGAGATATTTTTGACCAAATGAATTTCACACCAATGTGTTGGCCGGCTGGCAGCAGTATCTCTTGGATTGCTCATCCATCAATGGAGTGCAGAGAGAGAGGTGAGCGGGGAAAGATGTTGCGCCACCACAGCCAGCAGCCACCAGCCAGCAGCCACCAGCCAGCAGCCAGCAACAGGTCGTCGTCCGTCAGGCAGGTGTCGAAGATGTCTTTCTTTTCGGGGGTGGATCGAGCGACCCTCCACTGCTGATGGATGGTATTTTCCCAGAGAATTATGTGTGGCAGCCTGGGAAAACAAGGAAGTTGGAAGTTGGGTAGTTTGCATCGTAGTTTGAGGGATAATTGGGATTAGGGCATGATTGGCGGTTGATGAATGAACAAGAAGGGAAATCTTTGGGAATCTCTGGGAACAGGAAAGGGATCGCAAAGGGTCCTTAAAGTCGGCAGTAAGTTATAAAAAGGATTAGAAAAGCATTTGACGATCTTGTAAACCAATTAAACTTGATCTTTGTGGCTCCAAGGAGACCCTAAAGTATCTTTTCTATGAAACCTTAAATGATATTAAAAACCTATGAAGATATACGAAGAAATATGTGGTAGTACCTTTACCGCATATGATCTGCAAACTGTTAGAAAACTCCGCACTTAAAGTATCTTCAAAGACAAACCAAATGTATCTGTATCTGTGTGCAGTCGTAGTATCTTTTACCCGCACATTCCATGAGCATTAATTGTCTTTTGGTTAGCCACAAATCTGTCGCGAAACCTCAATTGAGAAAACTTGATTTATGACTTGGAATTGCAGCTACACTTTGTAACTCGTAGCTACATTTTCGCCGCGTATCTTTTACCTGGCTTTTCTTCTACTATGTCGATTGCTCTATTTGGGGGAAAATTGCATGTCAACGGAAATTGCTTAATCATTTTCCACGCATATCTCTCGACTTTTTACCACTCCACTCTTCTGTCTCTCTTTTTCTCTGCGTGTAATCTATCGCCTTGTGAAATGGTTTTTCTTTTTGCCAAATGACTAATCCACAGAAAACTCTCGTGTCTTTTCTTCTCTCCTGCAGGTAAGTTTTCCATTTCCCGCAATAAAAAGGAAATCATTGCGTAAGTCAATAAAAGTGTGGAAAATTGTTTGCTTAGGACTTCCCCTGGGCCATTCTGCGTTACGGTTTTTATGAGGAAGTTCCTGTAGGATGCACCCATCAGCCATTAGCCATCAGCCATTAGCCATCAGCCATTAGCCATCAGCCATTAGCATGTGCAACCCGCAACCCAAATGAGAAGTGAATCATATAATGGATTTTCCCAATCAATTTTCGAATATGATTACGAAATGGCGAGACCATGGAAATTATTGGCTCATTTGAGATAGGGCGAGAAACAGAGAGACCACAAAGCACTGGTGACCCCATGAGATACTCCGCTGAAGAGGCACCCTCTTCAGTCTCGGTTGCAGCCACAGTTTGAGCCTGCCTGCACCTCGCTCGTCCCTGGTCTCCTTCTCATTAGCGTGGGCCTCATCTCTCCTTTACCTGATGACCTCTTGTCGCGCCTAACGATCTTTAGCCCAAACTGAAAACCGAAAACAGCAAACCATTCAAAAGAAACCCCAGTCTCCAGACAGTCGTCTTGCCTCATGCCTCATGCCACTTGTCTGTTGTATGCATCTCTATCTTGTGTTGTTTCGTTGTTATTGATAGTTGTACAACATTCGGAGACGTGTGTGCGTCGAGTATCTTTTTTGCTGCCGCTGCTGCTCATATTCATTGTATCTCTGGGATGTCGGTATCTTAAACATGTCTGTTGATGTTTGTGTGGTGCCTTTTGCTCATTTGCAAATCTCCTATCTGGTGGGTTAATGCCTCCTCTCTCTCCAGAGGGATGTCAATTAGCTGAAGGCCTCACCAAATGACCGTCTGAAGACCTGCCCGATGCTTCAACTTTGAACAGAAGTGCGTGATGATCAATGAACCTCCTTGTTTTCCCAGCTGAACGAACGTTTTTCGCTTGCCAAGTGAAAGTGAAAATGTTACGGGGAAATGGCTGAGAAAAATGTATGGGTGTTTGGGGAAGAACTCTAGAGAGAAGATAAAGATTAACGAAGATGGAATTTTAGAGATTTTTTGGAACACTTTAGAAAGAGCAATAAACACAGCATCTTAGAGTTTTTGGTTTTTGAGAATAAATATAGAGGCGATAATGGAGAACTCTATGGAGAACTAAGGAAGGAAACCCCTGGCAGATACTCGCAAATTCTTGAACTGTTTTGGAAGAACTATGAAGAACTATAAAAGAGATGTAGGAGAAGAATAGACCACTCCTTAAGTGTCCTATTTCTAGTTATAAAAAAGGGTTTCCTTTTCCTATCCAAATAGGATCTTACACACAGAAAACTACTTCAAGAATATCATAAATATCAACCAGTGGAAGTTTTTTTTCCTCGCATTTCCTTCTCCTGCAATGATGCCACCCACTCGAAACTAATTGAAGATTTCATATCTCTGAATCTGAATCTCTGGCTTTTATGGGCTTCGAAATGGCATCTCCAATCTGGAATCTGCAATCTGGAATCTGCAATCAGTCGTGCAGTTCCAGTCGGTTCCAGTCCGTTGAGTCGTCGTTTACTAGATTCTAAAAGCCAGAAAGCAGACAATTTATGATACAAATTAAATGCATGAAAATTATGATGAATGCGAAATGAAATTTATGTTGATGACATACCCCCATGTGCCCATGTGCCCATGCGCCATCAGCAGACAGCAGCATCCCAAGGCTCCAATACTCGTACTCCCTCCACAGACAACAGATTTCTACTTCATGGATGGTCTCCTCTCCTCCTGCTTTGAGGGCTCTCTACTGTTCCGTTCCCTCTGCTTTCAGGGCTCTCTCACTTCTCTCTCTCGCTCCTTCCCTCTGTGCTTTTGGGGGCAGCTCTTTATGCTTTGGGGCAGCCTCCAATCAAGACCCAGACGATCCACAGACAACAAACAGTCCAGTCGTCGGCTGGCAGTCGCGTTGAGGAGCCAAGTCTGTAAGCCAAGTCTTTTGGGTTGTTTATGTCTGGCTCTATCTCTGGGTCTCTGTCTCTGAGTCTCTGAGTCTCCGTCTCTGTCTCTGGGTCTCTGGTTTGGGCCTGGTCCTACCTGGTCCTCCCCTGCCCCCCTCTCCACTGGGGCAACGGAGGAAGGCCTGCCTCTAGCCGAAAGTTGTTGCGTATTTAAAATGGAAATTGCAAGTTTTTTTCGCTCTTTCGTTCCTCTCTCGCCAGCTCTGGTTTGTGCGGCGCTTTTGTTTCACTTTCGTTTGCTTGATTGCAGGTTGTTGTTTTTGTTTTGTTTTTGTTGTTTCGTTTTCTGATTCGATGCATTTATCACGGGGTGCCACACATTTATGCCACAAGATGCCAGAAGATCAGGCAGGCATGGCCAAGAGCCAGCCGCGCCACAACAAATTGGCCAAATCGAAGCGCCTGAGATTCAATTTCATTTTCATTTACAGAAAGAGAAAGAGAGATAGAGAGACAGGGACAGGGACAGGCAGAGAGACAGAGAGAAGGAAATGTGATTTGGGTTTCTGGCTTTTCTTTGACTAGCTTTTCAGTTGGGATATTTTTGGGTGAAAATTAGGAAGATTTCCCCACTTTTTTTCCCTTCTTTTTCTTCTAATATTTGAATGAAATTTCCTTAATTTTTCCATCATACTTTTCGTCTCGATTTTGGTGGAAATGTTATCCTTTTCCCTTACGTTTTTTGATTATATTTTGCCTCGATTTTCCCTCATTGAAAGTTTCCCATTTTTGCACCACTTTGATCCATCCGCAGTCTTGCCTTCTCTCTCTTTCGCACTCTCGTTGACAGGTTATGAAATATCTTGCATCTTACATCTTGCAACAACCTTTTGCCGCACAACAAAATTTCCTGTTTTTCTTTATTTCATTTACGCACTTCTCCCCCTCCCGCTTGTCCTCCCCCTCCCCCTGCTACTACCGCTACTCCTCCCTCTTTTTCGCATTTCGCATGGGTTTCGGTGGGTCTGTCGGCCGATCGGCGGGTCGGTATTAATTATTATGGGGGCCTCTTGTTTTTTTCCCTTTTGCGGATTGTTTTCTTGTATGCCGCTGCGAACCTGTTGCAATGCGTTCCACAAGCCAGAGAGATAGAGAGAGAGATATGCGGATGAGTGTGGGGTTTGGGGGTTTTGAAGTTCGGATTAGGTTGGGCCTTGGATTGGGGCGGTGGCTGCTTGTGCCTTAGATGGAGGTAAAAGTTTGGCGGTTGTAGGGGGAAACCGCTTTTGGGCGAACTTTGGGATTGAGTTTTAGAAGAAAGTGTTATTTTTAGATCGTTTCTTTGCTCTACTTTTAAGCGGAAACTAATTCTCTGGTTCTCTCAAACCAAAGAATTACATCATAAGAGTATACCTTCCCCCTTCCGGGCTAACCCTCAACAGCCATCCCATTAATTCCGGCTTCTAATCCCAATCTCCAAATATCTCTTGAAGTAGAAGCCCCAAAACGATGTCATAGGCCTCTCCCTTGGGTTCCCATCACCTATTTAATTCATTTAGCTTCCATTAAGACCAATTTCTGTTCCACTTTCCTTTCGTATTCCGGAATAATCAACAAATTAAGTAAATTCCAAGTGGGCGCCTTCCCACTGGCAGCCCCTGGTACTCCCCCATTCCTCTGGTACTCTCCACCACCCCCTGGCACCCCCTGCTATATCGCGTAAATAATCCAAATTCCGAATGTCAAAGCCAATTTCAGGCCCCAATAGAATCTTTCGAGCAAGCATGTTGCGCGGCTGGCAGAAATATTTCCATGCGATGCAACATGTTCGAGTATGAGCTGGTTGCAGTCCACAGCACAGGCCAATCCAATCCACACGAAAGTGAAAGAGAAAGAGAGCGAGAGAGAGAGCGACTTAACATTTCTGGAATCCACTTAACATATGCCATCCTAACAGAGTTAGGTAGCTGTTAGCTAACAGCGAGCAGTGTTAACACTATTTGAGGTGACTGAAATTTACTGAGGCAATATTTTATAAAATATTGTGGCAGATACTAATTGATTGAAAAGAGAGATTAATGATTTTTCAAAAACAAAATTAATGAGTTTCATATGTTGTATATATTGAGAATGAGCTGTGTTTAATATTAGGAATTTCTTTTACGAGTAGCATTGGGGTTTTATCTGCCGCCTGCTCTGAAATAATTCCAAATTTCACCTCCATTCCATCTCTCAAAGTTGTACCCCTCTATTATAGTCCTTGCGCTAAGATGTTCCCACCTATCAGTATTTTACCTTGCGTATGGATTTCCAGCAGCATGCCATGTTGTCTAGCATGCGGCTGGAAACAACATGTTAAACGCCAACGGATTCCTCAACTGATATTTTGAAAATTCATTTCGCGCCCTCCACTCCAACGAAATGGTCGAGAAGTTGGAAAAATAAAATCAAATCCAAATAAAACCCAAACTAAAATGCACTAAAGCACCCGACGATAACCATTAACAAACCGACCGAACTGTAAATAAATGTATAAATAAATGTAACAACAAATAATCTAAAGAAAGCGCCTGTGTGTGTGCCACCAAGTAACAGCAAGTGTCGATTGTGCCTCCAGTTTAGCATAGAATGTGCCTCAATTATCCATAGATTGCGCCTTACGTTCCGATGGATTGTTGTGCCGCGTCGCCGCTGCTGCCGCTACTGCTTTCAAAAAATCCATTTGTTTGATCGATTTTGTGTGTTAAGGAATTCTTTTCATGTGAAATATATAAGTGAACAAATACGAGTATATGCAGTGCCCATAGTGCGAGGGTCAACAACAGCGACAAGAAAAAGTGTGCTGCCAACCAAGCAACCCTCTGCCAATGTGGAAGCCAACCCCAAGGAAAACCGCATAGCACTTCCTTTTTCGTTTTAACCAACTTTTACGTTACGTTTTTGTACGTGCCGATGACTAATTGCGTTTATATAGCCCGACTATATAAAGACTGTACAATAAGACAAGGCCGAAACCGAAGAGCAACCCCTTAACCAACCAAAACCAAAATATAAACTATCCTTATTTCAAAGTGCTGGAAATTGCTTCGCTTTCAAGTGAAGTTTTTGAGATTTTCATAGCAAAAAGAACCAAGATTTTTCCTACGTTTTACCTTTGTTTTGGTTTGGCATTGCACGATAGACTCGATAGGAATTCGAGCAATCAAAAGTGAACTGCATTCGAAGTAGAGCAAAACGATAAAAAGCAGCATCATTCAGATGCAGTTGCTGGTGCCGCTGCTGCAGTTGTTGCCACAGGAGTCTGCTGCATAATTAGCATTCGAAACGGAACAAGAGCCACACAGCTACACAGATACACAGTACCAGATACAGATACAGTCGCTGCTGCTGCAAAATGTATCTCATACAGGTGAGAAAATACACGATACGGAAAAGGAGAAGGAGATGGAGAACCGCTAGCCCATAGATCACACAACAATCAACGCTCTAACGTGCTACCCTCTGGAGTAGGCACAAGAAGAAGTGTTTGCTCGCACTTATCACATGCTTGAGGCTGAGAGACTTGTGCACCAGCACCCCAAGAGGCACCCCAAGGGGCACCCCAAGAGGAGAGGGAGAGGGAGAGGAAAAACAATGAAAGATCTTCATTTATAAGCGCTTTTTAATTGTCTTGCCAGCGGAGATTTCTTCTCTGTGGAGAGTATCTTTTGCTTCTCTCGGAAGAGAGTGCGAAGCGAATCTTTCTTCTTTCTCTGAAAAGACTGGAGCGTGCCGCCTCTCTGTGGCGTGTATAATTGTGTTTAATTTGTAGCTAATTTATCTTTCCACTTGCTGGCCCCGCGGGCCACACAATCATCACAGATACAAAGATACACAGACACAGGCAGATACAGATACAGATACTTGCAGAATGAGCGGTTTACTGGAGCAGATCAGCATCAGGTGGCAGTGGCAGCTCATTACTGAACTTTGAACTTGAAAACGGAGCCACGCTGCTGCCGAGATGATTAAAACTGGTAATGGGATTATGTGGCAGGGCCTTCGGTTGGGGCAAAGGGGCAGGAAAAGTGGCACAAAAGTGGAGTAGAACGATGGTTGGAGAAGCGAATGAAAGAAGAGATTACAGTGGAGGCTTCTACAGATATTCAGGGGGGGACAATGATATCCCATCAATTTGGTATTCAAATTTTCCTGCTGAGTTTCTTTGGGATCTATAAGACCTTGGTATACCTTTTGGTTTTCCACATTTCAAAGGAAAGTAGGCCCTGTCTATAGTTTCAGCATTGATTCACCTAAAAGTGTTTGAAATTCGTATCAAAAAATGCCCCAAATCGGCGGCAAGAATGCCGCAAAGGACCTTAAAGTTCACGCTGTCCTGTGTGGCATGCTGGATTGCGTGAACTCTGGCGTGTCCCCCGAAACAGCTCGCGTTTGCATCGAGCTGGTGCGCCATGGCGTTGAGCCCAAGAAACTGGCGGAAATGATCAGGACACTGAAGCAGGAAGCGCGGCTGATGAAGATCGAGTCGGGGATTGTTAAGACAATGGAAAATATGAAAATAAAGAGCGATTTTTACACAATTACCAGCAAAAGATTGAACAAAGGATTGACCAGCAACTCATTGAACTGCAAATCGACTTTGGGATTGAAGTTAGCCACCAACAAAGAATCGGCCAACAGCTCAAGCAAGCCAGATTCAATATTCGACAAAGAATTTAAGTTGGAGAACGATTGGAAAAGCGAAATTGAACAGATTCTTGGGGAAATGATTTAATATAATTAAATTCAGTTAATATCTATTTAGATATATTCTTTTGGATTTGGGTTTGGTATGGGATTGGGCTGATACGAAAGTGCTATGCCAAAAGGAAAGGTTCTTCTGCGCTGTAGATAGATCTAGGGATAGCTCTAGGGATAGCTCTGTGGATAGATCTAGGGATAGATCTAGGGATTGATCTAGGGATAGATCTAAGAATAGATCTAGGGATATATCTGTGCATAGATCTATGGATAGATCTGCGGAGAGATCTTTGGATAGATCTGTGGATAGATCTAGGGATAGATCTGCGGATAGATCTTTGGTACACCCTTCGTGGTGATTCTGTTTTTTCTGTTGTTTTCGGAGTTGATGGGGGTTTACTCTTTCCTTGTATAGTTTTAATGGTAAAGTAAAGTTGGGAAAACTTTGTGGAAAATATGTTTTAAAGTTCAGCAGAGTTTAAGTAGTTCTTCGATGCGGGCTTGCCACTAATTTAAACAAACAAAGTCAATGATTGTGCTGTGTGCCGTGTGCTGCGGGTGCAGCGAAACTCTTTGCCTTTCCACACAGCACAGAGATACAAAGAGTTTTTGGATTTCGGTGGATAAAGTGGGTCAGGCGCCTGCTGCAGCCAAGAGCGGTTCATGCAATTATAAAGCGGCATATCTACAGGTTGCATACCACACGGCCATGCAACCCAGAGGCTCAGGCTGAGGCAGAGACTAAGACTTGGACTCTGGGGTCCATTGTGTTTTGTGGCAGCTAACGGCTTGGACCAGCAGCAGGTGTCTCCTCTAGTTCATTGTGTGTTTTGTTTGAAAATGTGGCTTACCTTCAACGAACGTTTTTTTTTTGGTTTGGTTTGGGTTTTGGCTTTGACGGCAGGAAGCTGCCGCTATCTTTGGGGTCTGTGGGTCCGTTCTAGAAACTAGTTTTCATTTTGGCTAGAACCAACGACCGAGCGAGCGACCGAACGAAACGAACGCCTAATGATCAATGCATTTAATCAAAGTAAATTACAGAAAATACCAAAATGAAAAGAATGCACAGCCAGAGCCAGAGCCACAGAAGAAACTATTTAACGGTGGTCCATTCTCCACACAAAAGTTGGCTTAATGAAGTGAAAATCGTAGTGGGTTTTGATTCTTTGTGTTGTTTTTTAGTTGGAGAATCTTCTAATCTGCGATGAAAGCTGCGTATAGAAAAGCTATTCTTTGATTGGAGATGATTCTTAGATGGATTTCTATCACAATGAAAGCTGGCATCTAGCACTTTTAGTGCATATTTTTTCAGTTGCGATCTTCTAATCAATTTCTAACTCTCAAAACCCGATCCGTTTGCCCATTTACCCACCTGAGCGTATCTTCTCTGCTCTCTTCTGTATTCTAATCAGCATTCTACAGCATCTCTCTGCGGATCTACTCAAGCATTCAGCCATTCAGCCAATGGATGACTTTCATTCAGTCTCGCGAGCCTAAAAACCGCAAACCCAAATGCATTTTCAAGGCTTCGCGTATCGGTTTACGCCCGCCCGTCTCTCTCTTTCTCTCGGGCTCTACCTCTCCCTGCCCCCTCTCTGCCACAAATATTCTTCTCGGGCACCAAAAAGGGTCCCGTACCGTACCGCTCTCAATGGCTCTACGAGTCTTACAATTAACCCAATTTTCGCATTTGGTAAATGATTTGCACAAAACGGTCGCTCCATCTCTCGAATGATGATTTTTGAAAGTATCTTTTGGGCCTGTTGTCAAAATAATACTTGAACGTAAATCAAGACCACAATGAGAGCAGAAAATTGTATGAAATTTTGGTTTTGGCCAACGCCAACACTCGTTTCCAGAGACCCCCACCTGCAATTAGTATTTTGGGAGAAAAAAGAGGTGGGTGTACCATCTCCCTTTCCCCCTTTCCTTGGCTCTTGGTTGTCTCTTTCCCTTCCCGTCTGTTGCTGTCTCTTTTCGGCGGATCGTGTGAAACTATCCATGGTTCAATGTTAAGTCTCCTTTTACAATTAAATGATAAATTGTATAACCAATTCGGTGGGGTAGCTTGGGGCACCATTGTGAAAGGTTTCTCCCTCTCCTTCGCTCGGTTTCTTCGCTGCGACAGGTGACGACACTCTTCAGGTGTCAAGTGCACAGAAATTCGTTAACCAAAAATGGTTTAATTCCATTAAATAAACGAGACATTACTCAATTATTGTTGTTATTCACTCAACTTTGATTCATGTTTTGGCTTAAACAACAAATTAAACGGTGAAAAGATGTGGCCATAGCTGTACGATCTATTAAGGTTGAAGAGAATAATGTCTTGAGAGGAAGATGTTGCTAAAAGGCTGCTTAATGCTTGAAGAATATCTTCAACTAAGATTGAAGCATGCCGAATACTTAAATGAAAATCTGTTTCCATTTTCGGCTCATTTCAAAGCTCCAAGTCTTAATTGAAGCTTCTAAAATCTTGGGTTTTCTTTGACCTTTCCATGCATTCTAACAGCAAATCTTGATCTGCATTCCCTCTTAGCTACCGGCCTTGTCAAAAGATACATTCCACAGTATATGTGTATGTACCTTTCCATCGCATAAACCTGCCTCTGCCTCTGCCCCTCTCTCTCTCTCAGAGGCAAAAAGCCAATCCCCTTAACATGCCCCATCATTCTTATTCTTTTCATTATAAAATGCCGCATCACTCGGCCCCGCTAATCTCGGCTAACCAATCTGCCCCTGCCCCATGCCCCTGCCCCTCGATCGTGAGGGTATTACTCAATTTTCATTGTTCAGATTTCAAATATGCGACGAGACGATGTGGAAGATGCCACACGAGAACAGCAGACACCAGAAACAATAGCAACAGTTGACACATTGACAAATGATCTGTGGGGCAGGCAGGCAGCAGGCAGGCAGGCACCACTTTCGATAAGATTCCCCCTGTCGATGCCACAAAATGCTGAGAGTCATACATCAACGCAGCAGACGGCAGACGACAGCCAGCGATTGGACCCCAAAAATGCGACATATTTTCCAGAATTATTATTATATTTTTGGTTTTTTATTGGAAACTTACTGAAACGAGATCCACTGCGACTACTATGTTGATATTGATATGGATTCGGATTCGGATGCTCTAGATTTTCCATCACGAAATGTGATTAGAGTGATGCTCAAGTGTCGTCTGGGCCATGATATCATTTTAGGATTGGAACTTGAGTTCGTTGCCATTTGATCTTTTTCTGCTGACCAACGGCTAAGCCCTGAGGAATTTGCTTGATTCTTTTTTAAGGCTCGGCTCGGGTCTGTCTCCTCTTTTATTTACGGTTTAGGTTTACGCTTGCCTCTACACTCCCCTTTTTGGCTCAGTGTACGATTCCGCTCCTTTTTATTTATGTTATAGGATCTCTCCCTGTTCCTATCTCTTTTCTCTCCTTTTGGGTGTATTGTTTATTAAGGCATTGACCATATAATTCCTTATTATTCCGCATTCCTTTCCGACATTCCCTGGACATGAAATATGTATCAATTTAATTACCTTTAAGCCCCGAACACGCACGAAACACGCAATTAAACTGCATGGAAACCCTTTGAACCTTTTGAAACAGTTCACATTTTGGGTTGGGGTTTACGAGGTTGAAGCGAAACAAAAGGCCGATCGGGACGACACACCTTTGAAGGGTAAAGAACTACCTGGAGGAGAGAAAGAAGCAGCGCATTCTGTGGCAGTTCCTTGAAAAGAAAGAATAAAAAAGTGTCTGCTATGCCACTTGATGTCCCTGTGTGCCCGATTCCTACCTGTTTTCCCTACTGGTTTTCTTTTATTCTTGGGGGAAACTTCAGGTAAAGGCCACTCGCTGATCAATTTTTCTTTGGGGAGCGCATTTCCTTTGGGGCAGGCCACTCCCCAACGGCATTTTCTTTGGGGTTGCATCTTTCCCTCGGTTAAATGCATTTCATAGATGATTTACCTTTTGACGAGGGGGCCCCATTTCATGGCCTATCAATTGTTTGGAGCGGCAAAACCTTTTCTTTTTTTTTTCGTTATCTTCAATTTGAATATTTTAAGAGGTTGAAGTTCAATGCCGCCAAAGGGCGTGGCTCCCTCAACCATAACGAGGAGTCGTGTCGGATCTATTTAGGTGTTTTATCGGAGGCGTTATTCCCATAAACACAGGCCTTTCGAGGGTTGAGGAACCCCGAGAGTTTCGGTTTCCAATCGGAACCAATCAGCCGGTTAAGGCGTATAATATTTCCAAGTTTAAATGGAAATGGAAACGCTAGAGGAAAACTTGTTTCGGTTTTCTGGCCGTGAGTCGAGCGAGGCGAGCAATAAACGATAGAGCGGAGAGGAGTGGAGTGTGTGTTTCTATTTCTATTTCTATTTCTATTTTATCTACATTTAATTTAATCGATGCAAATACTCGCCCCGCGAGAGAGTCATGAACAAGGCCTGCCCCCAATGCCAGTACCAAGTCTCCAAGTCTACGACTCCCCAATGGAATGACCTTCGAATGTTGGCTAAGAAACAGTCAAGCTAATGGCCATAATTAAGTTCGATTAAAGCACTCCCGAGCACTGTACACTCCACACTCCACTCTCTGCTGTGGCTTGTGCCGCACGTGTTTGAGGTTTCAAAAATATATAAAAAATTCCATTTCATATGCTGATTTTTTGATGCCCCATGTCCATGGAGCCATGACACATGTCAGTGGTAGGAGTAGGAGAGATCGGCGGAGGTAGGAGAGAGAGAGAGATGGAGATTGGAGGTAGAGAGTGGAAGGCAGAGCCGGAGATCGGCAGGGCAGGGGCCGCCTCTATCTACAGGGAATATCTCCCTGTCTCCCTGTCTCTCTCTGTCTCCCTGCCCCTCTCTGACATTGATGAAATGGTCGTTTTTATGTATGGGCCCATGTTTTCGTACCATAAAGCATTGTGTAATTGTTGTAGATTTTATGTACCCCAGTCATAGGGGGAGGGGAGGGGAGGGGGGGTGGGCTGTCGCTGTCTCCCATTTTGAATGGCATTTCAAATGGTTTGGCATTTTTGTGATTTGTTTTCTTTGTTCCCGCCAGATAAAAAGGGAAAATATGTTTTCATCTGCAACGAATATTCGAGGTAATTAACAGACAAAACCTACGACCAATAATTGCAAAACGATAAGCGCTATAGAGTTCTGTTTCCCCCCCCCCCCCAAGTGTTTTTTTTCATAGTTTTTATTTACTCGAATTTTCCCGTGTGGCCATAATGAAATTTATTACGTGATTCGTATAAGAAAAGCGAGTAAATCTTTTGCGTTTAAGTGGGGGAAAATGCTGGAAAATTGAAAAGAAAATGAAAATGTTGCATGTGTGTGTGTGTGTGTGTGTGGTCTAGCGTGTGATGCAAGAAATGGGAAGCCGAAAAAACAGATTGATATCTAAAGAGGGGACATCAACTAGAAGTCTGATCTAGAACATGTTGCGCCTGAAAGATATACTATGTATAAATACTATGTATATACTAGGTATGCTATATACTATGTATATATACTATGTACAAAGAAAGATATATATATGCATTCTGACTACTGTTTTTCTTTTAAGCTAAAGAGCTCCCTTTTTTCTCACTTTATAGTCAGTTTATACTGTTCGCCCTATGAATACCCCTCGTCTTCCTTCATTTTCTTGGAATTTCATGGAAGAAACTTAACCCCATCCTTTATAGCAAATGTTCACTGTAATTGAGGCCTGCTTTTACTGTGAATTATTTGTGCAGACTTTGTTGTTCCAATATTCTGCCTTCTTCCTTGTGTAGCATTTTGCATCTGCTTCTATAGCATATTCCCACTGTACTTGTGGCTGGCTTTTCCTATGGAAACACACAGATCCCCCCAGACCATGCCACACCACAGCAGACCCGTGTTGCTGCCACTTTTATTGCATTTTTCGCTGCCTCACCGCGAATTGTTCGTAAACATTTTCTGTTATGATACCATTTCGAATCTTTCAATAGAAAAATGAGCCACAATGAAGCAATAGTCGGGTCGGTTGGTCGCTGCATTACAATTACATAAAGAAAACAATTTATGTATTTTGATTTCTTTATTTTCTTGGGGTTTTCTTCGAGTTTTTATTTCGTTTTCTTGAATCCCCGCCCCCACTATGACTGCTGTTCCCTTAAACCCCACCCCACCCCACTGCACTCCCCTCTGCTGCCTGTTTATAGACCTCTAGACCTCCGATACGTTTGTTGTCTCTAGTAATTCCAAAATCCAATTAAGTTCAATAACAATTAAGCGAACGAGAAAAAAGGTTACAAGAAACAAAAAGCCCAAACAAAATCAAACATCTATCGGTCTGTCTCTGTCTCTGTCTCTCTCTGTCTTTTAATTAGTTGAACTTTATTTTGGCTTAGCCCTTAGTTTATTGCTCTTCACTCGCCCGTACATACACACATGGCTGCGACTGTCTGTGGCTCAATTTAATTGGAAGCCCTTTAAGGGCAAGTTCGATGATGTATCTGTGTGTCTTTTGATGACAAATCGATGTCAGAAAAAGGGGTGCAGGGGTGCAGGGCTGGAGGGCTAGAGGGGGAACCCACAAAATCAATAAGTGCGTGCGGGGTGTTGTGGCTGTGTGTTGACTGTTTGGACTGTTTGTTGGCTTTCTGCTGCTGCCGCTGCCGCTTTCATAAAGAAGAATGTCAAGAGGCCACAATAATTGCAACTAATCCAGAATGAAGGCTTGAACCGAGAACCTTGGGCCATAAAATCTAGACCACCTGTCAGAGCCTGTCTGTCTGTCTGCCTGTCGTCCGATCCACTTTTGTATCTGTATCTGTTTCGGTTGCTGCTTGTGTGAATCTGTTCACAGTTTGTTTGGCATCCATTGACTGTGAAGATTGCTAGAGTGCACCCAGTCGCAGTCCCAGTCGCAGTCCCAGTCGCAGTCCCAGTATCCAGTACCCACATGGTGCAACCCAGTAATCAACTATTTCCATTCAATTATGCTTTCGAAGCGGTGGCTTTTGCCTGTCCAGCGGATATGTAAAATGCCTGCTTCCGCAAGGATGTTGACCACAAAAAGCCACCGCTCTCTCCCGCTCTCCCTCCCTCTCCCTCGCTATCTCTTTGTTGCATGAAATTACTTGTAATTTTTATGGGTTTATGGTTTTATGGTGATACCAGAGAGCATGCCAATCTGTGGTTTCCTCTCTCGATCTCTCTGTCTGCTTTAAACTTGGCCTTGCCCTCAGATCACACACTGAAATCAGGTTCCCACCAACCAAAACCAAACCTCAACAAGTGATTCATTCATTAGACATGCAAATCATTCAGGTATACATCTCTCTTTATATATATATAGATATGTGCCGGCATTATCTTATATATAATTCCCATATATTTTCTATAATTTTTGGCACATTTTGTGGCCTGCCAAAAGCTGATTCTCTCTGGCTTTTGGCCACACACTCATTTGGTTCTTTACTTTTTGCAGTGTCTGTTTGAAAAACTAAAGAAAAATGTTCCGTCTGTCTGCAAAAGTAAAGAAAATTGAATAGGAAATATGCTGCAAAAAGAAAAGAAGAATTTGTTAAAATAAACATTGAAAAAATCCGAAATTTTAGGCACATACATAAATGGTACATAGAGAATGATTCCGAAGAAGGAAATGGAAAGATGTTGAGGTACTAAAAAAGTGATTGAAACAGCGATAAAGTAAATGTCATTGGTCATTGTTTGGCCAACAAATTGAAGATCTTTAAGCAGACCGAAAGACTAGTGTAATTCTCAGTTATTCACTGATAGTTCCTGGTCACTTTATCGTTCACTCTCAGTCACAAGATCTCCACTGAAAACGCACCTCCAAAATACACTGCACTACAGCATGTCCAACATTTGGCTGCTGCTCAATTTGTGTACTCTCTTGTATGTATGTACATATAATCGTCTTGATTATAAACAATCTGATGATGTGAATCTTTTTCTCGTTTCTGGTTGATTTTTTTTTGGGCCATGGCAAAAACTATTTTGTTTAGAGAAGATATTACGGAAATAGCAGAGGCAGAGGCAGAGCACGCAAATGCACACGTTTTCTGCTGTTCCAACAGAATTCACGAATTGTGGTATAATTTTTAAACAATTGCCTTAAGCAAATCCATAATTAATTCCACCCCAAATGACATTGGGAAGCGGAGAGCTCCATAACTCTTTTGTCCCCCTCCCTGGAGCTGTTGCGTGGCGGGAGGCCTGGGTCAAGGTCTCGGATCTCGGGTCTGGGAGTATTCAGGTCTTTCTTTCGACCGAGATTGAGACGTGTTAATGGCTTGTTAATCTGACTTCAGCAACAAGGAAAAACAAACAGTAAACAGCACACAAACAAGTTAAAACGACTTCAAAGCGTGCAAAAAACACACACAGAAAAAAACACAAAAAAACACAAAAGTAAAATGCATTCTCTTGGAGTAAAAATGTTCCGCTCTGTTGGAACTGTAACAAAAATCGCTTTGTATGAGGGATGGGATGGCATGGGATGGGTGGGATCGTGCGAGTGTTTATCTTTAATGGAGTTTTCTTCGTCTCTGTAGGGCCTCGCAGATCATAAAAATTATACGACTTGACGTCAAAGTAAAATAAACTTTGCCTCAAGATTTCTCAAAGACTTCGACTATAAGGAAACTTCTTCCAGCGAGACTGAGACAGAGATGCTTCAGAGGAATTTACACGCACACACACACACGAATATGTCAGGGTGCTAATTGAAGAACAAAATTGAGGCAAAAAATCAATTCAATTCACTGTAACTGAACTTTCAGTTCAATCTTGGGCGTAAAAGTGCTAATTGGGGGGGAGGAAATCACCGATCCGATCCGATACGATCGAATCCCCCCCACAAAATCCAACAAGAAAGGGTATTCATTCTTTTTTTTAACAATGAGAATGTTTGAGATTTGAATCAACAATAGTATTTTAGGGGTTTTACAGTATTTTTTCAAGGGTTTTTAAATTATCTTTTTTTATAAAGAATTAAATCTAGTATTTTGATGGTTTTTACATAGTTTCTAGCATTTTTTTTATTGTTTATTGTTTATTTTCCTATATTTTGGGTATATTATCTTGTATTTTATAGTTTATTTATAGTATAGGATTTTCTGGTATTTTCTGGTTTATATTCTAGTATTTTCTGATATATGTATGTTTTAGTATTTTCTGTTACATACATATATATTCTAGTACTTTCTGGTATATATATTCTAGTATTTTCTGTTATATTTTTCAGTAGTTTCTAGTATATATACTAGTATTTTCTGATATATGTATATTCTAGTACTTTCTGGTTTATATTCTAGTATGTTCAGATATATATTCCAGTATTTTCTGGTATATATATTCTAGTATTTCTACGGTATAGTTCTAGTCGTTTTCTGGTATATTTTTATGTCTTGTAATGCTGGTTTTGACAGAGAATCTCTTATAGACTTCAAAGTTCGATCCGAGCTTGTCCCTTTGAGCTTTCAGCTATCGGTTAATCGTTTTTTATCGCCTCAACCCCAATCGATTGAGCCATCATTTATTGAATGAACCTGTTTCCATTTCATTCAAACCAAAAAAGAAACCCAAAAATCCCACGACACCATATCGAATAACATAATGCTTACGCAAATCCCTTCAACAGTTTCGCGTAATTATGCAAATCTCCCCCCTCTCCCTCTTTGTTTGTCTTTTATCTTTCTTTTATCAAAAGCCAACTAAATGGTACAAATTAGTTGCTCTTCCATGTCAATCCCTCGAACACAAAAGGTCTTATAATATGACAAATAATTTTCAAATAATAAATTCAAATGGATATATTTACCACCTGCTTGCTTGTTAGGGAAAAGAGGAGAATGGAGTCGAGTCGAGCGGCTTATGAAACGCACATTTGGGAGCAATTAAAAATCGATTTACATGCGAGAGTATCAAATGCTGATCTCTTAGCGTCTCAGCGTCTTAGCACTGCCCTCTGGCGTCTCGATTTTGGGTGAAAATTAATGACTTCCAGTGAAAGTTGTTTTTGTATAACAAACACCAGACCGCACCGCACATCGCATCGCATGGCATGAAAAGTGTAAACCAATATACACGCGTACCACACTGGGGCACATACAGAGAGGCAGCCAGAGGCACTCAGAGGCAGAGCCCAAGATCTTTTTGGTCAAAAAGTGTGTGTTTCTCGAGAAAAGGTCATTGGCCGCCAGCAGCATTTGAAAATGAAAGCGATGGGGCTTCGTTTTTCGGTTAGGCTTATGCGTGCGGGGTATGCAAAATATGTGTGGCAGGGTGTACGCAGAATTTCTATATTTTATATTACACGAACAAAGTGCTTTTTATGGTGGCTTTCAAAAAGGTGTTTTCTGTTTGCTGTTTTCATGGTCTGTTAAGGTTTTGTTTTCTTTTCTTTTGGAACTTACAGAATCATAAAATGTTTGCCAAAATTATGGCGTTAGCAAAGTTTGGTATCACTTTTTGGCTTTAATTGAAGTGAAAATTTAGGGGGAAATATTTTAAACCCCCCGCCCCCTGTCGATTTTCCAACCCTTTCCCGAAACTCGTATTAGCATAACAAATTTTCACATACATCATTTTCGGTGGCTTTTAAGTAGAAACGAAAAAACGAACAGCCCGAAACACTATGCATAATTATGCGAGGGAAAAACTGAATTTACTTCCTGGTTCGAAAATATGTGACTCCTTCCCCCCCCCCTCCCCCCCTCTGGGGTGCTGTTCACTCACGCAAGGCATTGCATTACAGCAGCCGCCACAACAATAGGAACAGCAGAGCACAACAATATCACGCACTCGTCAATAGGCCGTGCCACAGCAGGCAGCAAGCAGCAGTTAGAAGGGAGCTGCCACAACAGTAGACACCCCCACCCTGCACCCTGCACCACCGTCCAGACAGAAATGCAACACGTGCTGTGCATAAATAATAATGAAAAACGATACGAAAAGAACTCTTTGTGGAGGAGTGGGGATGGAGGTTGGGTCTTTCCCAAAGTTTTCCGGGGAATGGCAGAGGAGTTCTGTCATTGACCCTTCCCACTGACAAGAGAAATTAGTAAAGATTATGCATGCTTCGGTGGAGAGAGACAGACAGAGACAGAGACAGCGAAGACAGAGACAGTCGCTTGTGCCTGTCGGGAGATTAGAAGTGAGAGAACCCACCAAACTTCAGTGGAGCCCCCGAGCCAAGCGAAACCACTTGTTGCCGCTGCTGTCAGAAATGTTTCTTCATTTCAGCCTCTTTTGCATAATATGTGCGATAATCTGTGCCTCTGACACAGATATTTCGCTGGAATTTCAGCTTCCTCTGGAGTGTGTGGACTGTGTGGAGTGTGGAGATGGACTTTCGCAAGCGGATGTGGCGCGCAGCAAAAACTTTGCCACATTTTATAAATAAATTAGCAGACAAATGCCGAGAGATATATCTTTGAGATACATATGTTTCGCTTTGAAGTTTGCTTGAAATCTTAACAGAATTAAAAGTCATTAAACTTGCAATTAAATTGCCTGATATATATTTCTTTTCTTTTGTTTTTTTTTGTTGGCAAAATCGAGTTACAGTTCATTAACTTTTTCAATTGCTCGCGCAGCTGCCAAAAAAAAGAAGAAAAAAACGTGAATAAGCCAATTAAAATTAATTTTTATTCGAAATACAGAGAGGGAAAACATGTTTTCCGCGAGAATTTAATCAGCCAAGGTTGCAGTTGCAGTGGCAGCTGGTGGGCTTTCAGGCTTTCAGGTGAGGAAAAGCCTCCCGAGAAACTCTGACCCATATATCCCCTGCCTGCTTCACTCGGAATCACCTCTAAATATACAGTATCTACAAAATGTCTATCTATAATTAGAATTCACCCACTTACGAGGTGGCCTGCACTTTAGTTTTTTGCCTTCGTGGCACAAACATCTTCCGCATAGCACTCGAACGGGATGGGATGCTGCTGCTTCGGTTTTCTGTGTTTTCCAAGCTGTCTAAATATTTTCTCTTTATTCTGTTCTTTTCCACCTCAAGTTAATTGCATTAGTAAATGTCGGTGAAATGATTCATTCTGGCATATTTATTTGACTAAAGTAGAGCAATCTTCGATCAGCACAGCAGAGCCGCCCCAGTGCTATTTTCGGCCATAACATTCATAACCCCAGAAGTTGCTTTTCGAGGCAGAACCAAAATGAATCTTGACATTAATGATGTTGTTAATCGAGCAGCAGACAGACACAGACCCACATACACTCGTCCCTGTCCCTGTCCCTGTCCCACTCCCAGTCTCAGTTCCACACAAAAAAGGTGACACATTTCTCCTGCAGGGGAGAGGAGGAATTTTTTTTGGTATCTGTATTTATCTAGTAACTTAGCGATTACAGGTGTTTTTTTTTTAGAATTTATGGTATTTCAAAGTATTCTTTTTTCTAGTAATTTCTAATTCTAATCTTGTCTGATATTTTTGGTATTTAATCCAGTGTTTTCTGGTATTTGTTTTAGGGTTTTTTCTTGTATTATTTTTAAGTATTCTGTGGTAATTTTCAGCAGATTGCACAGTATATTTTAAGCTGTTTTCTGGTACTTTTTCTTGTATGAAATTTTAGTATTTTCTGCCAACTTTTCATAGTTCTATTTCTGGTATGAAACCACCTTCACCTAAAGAGTTTTTCCCATATAATTGATACACATAGCGTTTTCCAATCTTAATTAAAGTGCCTAAAAGTTCATTAACTTTACCTTCGGTCCCCCCTCCTACTCATTCCTAATACACTTTTAATGATCTTAAATCACAGAAAACCAAAGGGAAAAAATCAATTTAAATTCAATTTTGTGTTTACTTAATTGAGATTTGTGCCTTAGGGAACAGTCCTACAGTCCAGCAGCCCTACATCATATCACGCCCATGTAAAGTTCTTCTCTGTGTCTGTGTCTCTGTCTCTCTCTCTCTTAGACCCACCCCACTGTGGGCCTGTCGCTCTCTTAAGTTCTTCGGGGCGCTCTCTTACGCCCCAGAGGGAGGGAGCTTCTTGCGTGGAGCTTTTGGGGGGAATCGCATCGCCTCGCATCGCATTGGATCGATCCGATCTGTGCGCACACAGTTTTTCCTTTGCGACTTTCAGTCAAGAAAAAGCCCGTGCTCGTGTCGGATTGAATCGGTTCGAAGGCGGAATCGGAACGTATCGCAGAACGGACCGCAGAACGGATTGTATTTTTTGAGTTATAGCCATATAGGATCGCACACATAATTCCCGTACTGTTTCGCAGACCCGTTTTTATTTATAAGTTTTCGCTCCTTCTGTTTTTTTTTCGTGTTTTTTCGCCATTTGAGTTTTGGGGAATCCAAATGCCTTTTGTGTGGATCTTTTTTTTCGCGCAGCCTGGAGTTGCGTGTGATTATTTATAGATAGTTTCCCCCGGCATACGTTTGATATACGTTTCTATTGTTGTTTCGGCTTACGCCATAGATTTTTGGACGTGGTTGCGGTCCGTGCGTATGAGTGATTTTCAGCCTCTATATAGGTCTTTTTTCCCCTCAAACTTTTTTACTGGCAAACTGCCCGACATTACGCAGCTGTTTAGGAGACCCATAAATTCCCATTACCCACAGCGAAACAGGCGAAACAGTTCTCATGTAATTCACATAAATATAGTTCACATATAAACGTAAACTATAATTTGACTCTAAGCAGATTCCGAATCACGTTTCAAAATATATTTACGTAAATCACGGGCTGACGAGACCGCACGACACGATGACATGTGTTTGATGGGAAGTTTTCGTTGAAGGCGTACAAGTTCTTGGAATATGTTCGGTTTTTTATGAGAGTTTGAAGAGCCCTCCAGAGAGTGGGGGCAGCTCTGTATTGGGAAACACTGCAATGGGACAGTCCAGATCTTCATCGATAGATATTCAAGTGATGTTTCAACAGAGTAATCTTTCGAGTTTAGCAACAGCACAGAAATGATCTCCCAGATAGGAATGATCTTTCAATTGGCCATAAATTCCATCTGGCACAGATCGTTCTTCAATTGGCCATAACTACCACATGGAGTGGATTATAATCAGTCATTCAGTATCATCCATTTCGATGACAAATTAAAGTGCGGACCAACCCTTTGCAGATGTAAACCATATCGAATGTCCGGCCACAGCAGATGCAAACCATATCGAATGTCATGCAACAACAAACAATAGGCTCCTCTTCTTATGCTTATGCTTATGCCTATGCCTTCCTCGTGTTGTTCTGTTTATATTCCACTCCACGCCACGCCAGAGACAAGTGTTGCCCTTTTACGTTGTTCGATATTCCTCCTATATATTCTCTTCAGATGTCCGATGATATTTTCAATGGCGTCAGCAACGGAAATGATGCATCCAGAGATCTACAGATCCACCCCACGCATCCCCCCGCCGAATTGTAGAGAGAGCTTTTCTGTATAAACAAATATCATTATGATATTCCCCCCCCCGCCCCTCCCCCACACACACTCCTCCCTTAAACAGAAACAGACCCAAATTCGACATTTCACACGCAATTTGGTTTATTTTTGTTTAATATCCGCAAAAAACAAAAAAAAAAAGATACAAAATTGGTGGCATGAAATGGAAATTGAAATTGAAATTGAATTGTGGGTTGCTCTCTGCGAGTGGGCTGAAAAATTAATTAAATTAATTAGCCAAAAAAAAAGAAATATATAACTGAATTGCAGATAAGATTAAAGAGGGTTTTGTGGCACAATCGAATGATGGAACGAGCCACAATCGAATGTTGGAAAGAGCTTTGATGGATCATAAAATAGAGCCCGCAAATGTCTTCCAAGAATGCCTGAAACATCCAACAATTACCCGTAGATAAGACCAGTCTTTAGTCATCTTTCCAAGTACACAGACTTTGCTAAATACGTACCTAAATTGTGCTGATAATTATGATCATTACAATGAGGTTCTTCCGCTCTGAATTGAAATCAGCGTGGGAGCCGTATGCTAATTTCATGACATAAAAAGTACGGGCAAAAAAGCCACACGGGTGGAGGATTGTTGGGGAGTGAAGAATCTATCTCATACTGAATCTTATGTGCAGAGATATTTCCCAAGATTTCCCATAAGATTCCCATTCAAATGATTCGAGAACAGGGACCCTCGGTCAGGCCTTCTGTAGGCTAAAGATCTCCAGTTAGAAGCTCCTTAAAGGTCAACAAAGTTGCGCTTTAAGATAAACACCCCACAGGGATCTCTTCTCAGGTGGAAAACGTTTAAAGACTGCAAAAGATCTCCAGGCAGAAGACTTTTGAGAACAAAGACCTTTAGAGACTCTGATCGATGCCCACTTTGCAAATGTTTAGATTCGCTTTTAGATGAAAGAAAGAAGCCCCATAGGAATACTCTTTAATGCTGAGAAAGAACCCCATTTCGAAGTCTCTCAGAGATCATCTCCTTAAAGACCCTAAAGCCAACGACCCTGTGGGCCTAAGCTTCAGTTAAGATCTCATATATTTCTAGTATTTCGAGTTTGTGTAAGGGAGTGACGTGGGGTCGTTAAAAGCACACACAGACGAATACAAATACAACTATCTTTCAGATACATTCGCCGCAAGAGATCGTTAAAGTCTCGCGGACTATTTGTTCGGGGCCTTATCTCGCGAAAGGCCTTTGAGACACAATCTTATCTTGGGTTTCCAATGAAACTCACTCGCCGGCCTCCCCGGCTCCCTGGCTCCCCTTAAGTGCAAATAAAACATAATGCTTACACATAAATTATCTACGATTTCGCTTAAAGTTTGCAACAAAAGCAAAACTAATCTTTGGACTGCCTTTCTTTGCAGACTGTTCAGACCACCTGGCGGCCACAGTTGCCGCTGCCCAAGGAGCTTCAGCTAACGGATGAACGGCACAGCGACACGAAAGTGATATCCACCAAAGCGGACATCCACTATCACCAGAACTACGACGAGCACTATCATCAGCCAGCAGTAGCCGCAGCAGCAGAAGGGGAGCAGGAGGAGCAGCAGCAGCAGGAGGAGCAGCAGATGGATCGATTGAGGGGCAATCATGGCGGCGGGAGTATAGGAGGCTCCTCCCAGCAGTTGTCCCACAAACAGAAATGGTCCTTCGGCCGGCTGTTCCGAGGCAAGAAGAAGGATGCCGCGGAGTGCAGTCCATCGTCCAGCGAGGAGGATCGCAAGGCCGGATTTGTGCCCTCGCAACGACAGTCGACCGGCAGTGGCAAGCCCAAGGGAAAGCCCGGAAAGTCTTCCTCGAGAGCCAGCAGCAGATACGAGGAACAGGCGCCGCCACCACCACCCCCCCATCGTCCCCAGTCCATAGATCACGAGTTCTTCCTGCCAGTGGAGACGATACAGCAACAGCCGGAGCCGTACTACCAGAATCAGCCCGGATCCGGATACTACCATCGATCGATGAGTAACTCCCTGGACAGACGAGGGCTCATGCAACAGCAGCACCCCCAGCAGCACTTCCATCCCCAGATGGGGGCTAAATCCCGCTCGGCTCAAAGGAAACCACCGGGGGCACATCACTCCAGTGCGGAGGAGGAGCTGATCTCACTGAACTCTTCGACCTTCTCCAAGTACCGCAGCGACGAGAGCATCCACAGTGGTGGCCAGGCCTTGATGCAGTCCCAGTCCCAGGCGCAATCGCAGTCGCAGAACAGTCGCCGCAGTCGTGCGGCACGCAACGAGCGCTACTACAAGCGCCTTTCGCGCGACGGAGAGCAGAGCCATGGCGGAGTGCCGCCGCTGCCCAACTCCCAGCGATACAAGACGCAGCCCCTGCCGCTGTCCATCTACCAGCCGAACGCCGCCTACGTGCAGTGGCAGCCACAGCAAAAGCCTCTGCAGAACACCATCCAGAACGATGGCAAGCGGAGCATCAGCTACGACAGTCACATCCATTTGCAGAACGTGAATGGCAGGATGCAGAGCAAGCCCCTACCCCCGCCCCCGCCGCCCAGAGACCCGCTGAGGCGTGTGCATGCCGTGGGCTCCAGTTCGGGGGATCTGCGTCCCGTTTCCTATGCCTTCGACCACAGCGGCAGGTGTGTCTCCGACGACAGGATATGGCAGCCGGCGCCCCACTATCAGTCCGTGCACTCACTGAACTCTCAGCCCAGCTCCTCGATAGCCAGTGCTCCTCCGAGCCAACAGCAGCAGCAGCCGCAGCACCATCGGCGCTTCATCACTCGCTCGGAGAGGAATGCGAATCCTGGCAAGCAGTCGCTGCCGAATGGCATTGATTTTCACTATGTGGCAGATGCCACCCCGCGCTCTCGCAAGCCCATACACATGATGGAGGCAGACAAGCAGGAGACGCCACCCTCCAGTGGCATACTCAGGACCTCGAAGAGTGGTCTCCCCACAGCTGCGGCAGCGGCTGCCCCGCAGCCCACCGCGAAGCCCCGCTCCATTTCGAGCTCCCGATTGAGTGAACTGCGTGGCGGCTACCCCGTGCCCATGTACTCGGAGGTGCTGAAGCCCAAGAGGACCCAAGCGCCTCTGACGGCGCCCACAAGCAATCCGCTGCAAGATCAGGACAATGTCGTGTGTGGCAGTCTGCAGATCAAGCCCAACTATGTGGAGATCAGGCATCGAGATGTCCAGAAGACCAACTCCATGCCGCATCATTATCAGCGCAGGTCCGGCGAGGATTTGCCCAACAAATACGAGGAGTATGTGGCCGAGAAGCGAGAGCAGCACCAACAGGCCCCGCCGCCCGTCTATCCCGAAAGGAAGCAGAGTCTGCCCGCGGCGGCGCCTCTGTACTTCCCGCGGAAGAAGCCCGCCAACCTGGAGGAGGCCATCAACGAGTTGGAGGCCATTTACAAGAGTCTGGGGCTCACAGAGCCGCAGGAGACCAAGGCGGAGATGCTGCCGGAGACACCTGCCACGCCCAAGATGCGCGTGCCCACGCCCAGTGACTTCGAGAAGTTCGCCCTGGCCCATGCGGACGAGTACGACGACGAGGACTCCCCGACAGGAGAGCCAGATCTGGTGCGGGATGATGTGGCGTACAGGAACCTGCAGCTGGCGAATCTCCAGCATCGGTCGTCCGAGAGGCAGCCACCATTCGGCATACCCGTGGGCCCCATTGTGCCTGCCCCCCAGTCGGACTACCTGCACGTGGAGCCCGTTCGAGTGGTCAAGAAGAAGAGCACCTCGCCGGACATCGTGAAGGACGACCTGGCAGTGCGTGCCCTGCGCAAGGATCCCCCGGGACCCAAGTCGAGCTTCCACTATCCCATGCAGAAGAAACAGCGGGCCACCAGGACACAATCGGCGAACATCTACAACCTGATCCATCGCGATGCAGCGAAACCCTCGGGCGGGGATCTCAGGAGCTACATGGAGCTCACCAAAAGCATTGAGCGTGCGGGCAGCATGTCGAATCTTCAGGCAGAGGCCACCAACGACATACCAGCCACACTGGACCTCCTGCGGAAGCTCAAGGCCCAGGACGAGGAGATGGAAGCGGTGCAGAAGAAGGCCCATGCCATACCCTTCCGCCATCCCAGTCAAGGCGGAGCCATTGCCCATCTGCCAGAGCGTTTGAACATCAAGGAAGAGCCGCCAAAGGCGCCGCCTGTGGCAGCGCCCAGGAAGAGCCTGACACCCGAACCGCTCCTAGAGGATGCCCTCAACAAGATCGCGCAGGATGCCCAAGCGAGCAGCATCAAATTGAGCCAGGAACTCCACGAACTCCGCCGAGAGGCACTGATTACAGCCGCCAGGCCCAAACTGAATGCCGAGCAGCAGAAACTCGAAGATGAGCTCCAGGAGATCGATGCCGTGTCCAAGGCGGCCAAGAGATGCGGCCAAATGCTGCTGGACAATCTGCCCGATGCGGGACAGGAGGAGGAATACCAGATGCAACCCCAGAGGAAGCTCCACAAGGAGGGAAAACTTATACGCGCCATCGACGAGGTCTCCGAGGCGGCCAATGCCGTCTGCGAGAAGATCCTGAAGGACATTGTGACGACCGAACCGCCCGTGATTGTCCATGAGGCACGGCAGGTGAAACAGCCCACAGGCGGAGCTACAGGGTCGGGATCAGCATCAGGATCAGGGGGAGCTCAGGGGAAGCACCTGGTGATGCCCGCTCTCATCAAGAAACTGGATCCCATTCAATCGGAGAAGATGGAGCACATCGCCCGCCGCTGCATGCGGCAGCTGAGCGAGTTGGCCGAGGCCCAGCCGGACTACGATAATCTGCCGGCTGCCTGTAATATAAACGCTGCACCAGCTACCATCGCTGACGCTGCCGGGGCTGATGCCACTCTCATTTCTACCGTTCCAGAGACGCTCGAGGAGATTGACAAAATAATGCAGGAGTGTGAGCGTCAGGCGAAGGGCAGCACAGCCACGACCACCACAGGATCAGGATCCACCACCGACGATCAGCGCACCACTGCCCCCAGCATTACGAGTGGCAGCCACAGCAACAGCAACAGCCACAGCCACAGTGGAGGAGGTAGCAGCTGTCCGCCAAATGTGAGCACCACAGCGAGCTCCTTCAGCAGCAGCAGCGATTGCCTGGCCAAGTCGTCGAGCCCCTCGAACGCCAGTCGCCTGCTGTCCTCGAGCATTACCTCATTCAATCCGTACTCCTCGAGCGACTACATCAAGTCGCAGAGCAGCGACTATCATGCACCCAGCACCGATCCCATCAAGACATTCAGCACCACATCGTACGATGTGCAGTCCACCACAGCGAATAACACCACCAACAGCACCATGAGCACTAACAGTAACACGAATACGATCAGCAGTTGCACCACAAACCCACGGGAGACAAACCCAGAGACGACCGCCTCGTGCTCGGTGTCGCCACAGCCGCTGCAGCTGACGCCCGTGCGCGGCACCTCCTCGTCGCCGTCGCAGTACAACTCCAGCGAGGAGCTGGCTGCCATTTTCGGCATCGAAGAGCAGCCCAAGCAAAGGAAGCATCGACAGCAGCAGCAGCACACAGGTAAAGGAGATGCCCAAGGATCGCCCGCCGCCAGTGCCTCCACAGCATCCGCCTCCGCCTGCGCCTCCGCCACTACTAATGCTCCCGCTATGCCCCCAGCAACAGCTACTACCTCCTCCTCCGCTACTAATCGAGTTTTGAATGTTGCAAGCGATGTTACTACTAGCCCCACCTCCTCAAACACATCCTCTAATGATAGTGCTAGCAGTTGTAGTAGTATTTGTAATTATAAGCTAGAAACGATACCAGAACACGACCAGGATCAAGAGCATGAAGAGGACACCGCCTTGAAGTTATCGCCCAACTTTAACCGCATCTATGCAAGCAAAATCCGCATTGTGATGGACGAAGAGGAGCCCTTGGTCCTGGAAGAGGAGGTCAAGGTGCTGGAAGAGGAGTCGGCTCTTTCAGAGGCACCTGTGGCGGTGGAAACCCACTTTGACTCATTGAGTTCCCTGGAGGAAGAGGTCTCCTCCAATCCTGATTCGGGGAATGTAAGTCTCACCGACTATCCATTGGGGGGGAATCACAACCAGCATGCCAATGCCTCACTGGAACTGCACACAACCTACAACAGTCGCTATGAGGTGCGAGAGCACTACGTTTCAGAGGTGTCCATCAGTGCCTCAGAGGAATCCTCCACCGATGACGAGGAGCAAACGGATACGGAAAAAACAGAAAGAGCTAGGGATCTGGATGCCTTTCCACCTCTGCCCACAGAAGAAGAGCTTCTGGAGAGCCTGAGAGAGGAACTAGAACATAACGAAATAGGTTCCCAAAATGTAGATCTTTCCGAAGAGTTTGGTGGCGAAACAGAGCAGAGATTGAAGGAGGATGCTCTCTCAGATGATAGTCTTGGGGAAGATATTGAAATTGAGTTAGAAATTAGTTTAAGCGACTTGACGGATAACGAAGAATCAGAAGGGAGTCTGGAAAGTGATGCCAAACTTGACGAAACTGTTAGTCTTAGCGAAGAGGTTTATAAACTGGCCAGTGAGACTTTAAAGATACAGGAAAATCCACTTGACGAAAGGAGTGCAGACGAAGAACTTAACGAAGATAATCTTAACAAGGAACAATACAAACTTAACGAAACTTTACAAAACGAATGTAGATTCGAGTCAGAAGAGGTAGAACTTAGCTTGAAAGATACTGAAGAAAGCGAAACCGAATTTAACGAAACTCTGGACGAATGCGACTCTGTCAGGCAGTTCCCACGCCGCAAGAGCATCGTTTACGAGACCCCTGCACTCAACCTAAGCATTTCCGAAGTGAAACTCAATTATGAAACCAAAGTGGGAGAAGAAATGGAAGCAGAGCACCAGACAATACCAGTAACCGATGAAGCCAACCAATCGATCGACAACGACAACAGCAACGACAACGACAGCGATGATGATATACCAATTAACGATACTTCAGCACGTAATGAGGAGGCACCGCAGGAGAAGCAGGGCAAGAGCAGTGGCGATGTAAGTGAGACGCGCAAAGGACTTCCGGCGGCAGTTGTGGAGGAGGAGGCGGACGAGGAGCTGCCGACCACCAGCTCCAAGGCGCTCTCTGTCTTTGGCGAAGTACGCACTGTGGCACCAGCGGCAGCAGCAGCAGATGCAGCGGCAGTTGGTGGCGCCGCGGCACGAGGCGGTTGGACAACACTTGAGCACGTATTTGTCGCCTGCACCGTGGGCCTGATTACACCCAACGACTTGCTCACTTTGTGCCTCATTGTAATTGGTGTGATTATCATTATTGCAATTGCTCTCGCTGCCTGAGAGATGTGATCATTTCCACACACACACACACACACACACATGCACACACAGACAGAGATTGGCTGTGTGTCTGCCACACGTTACTGTTGTTTGTTGTTATTGCAATTATGGAGAAATTATGGAAATAATCTTTGAATTTTTGTATTAATTTTTACATGCTATATGCCACACAAAGTGCACTTACAAAATTTCCATTTATTATAAATATCTAAAGGATTATGTTTAATTTTAGTTGAACCAAAAGTATTCTCAATTTCTAAGATAAGTTGTACCACTGTACAACCACTGTATTCTTTTCCATTCGTCAAGCAGCAGCTCCTCCTTAACAGTGGCAAAACAGATAATGTTTATATATATATATACCTATTTTTTTAACAGCAATTTCCTTTGTTTTCTTACTTAATTAATTGTTAATTTTGACTGCAACTTGTGCCAATGATATTTTTTTTATATGTTTACCATTAATTATGCTCTTAATTAATTAATTAATGAATTAATATAACCACATTATGTACACTCTCCATTCTCAAATGTTTAAGCATCTGAAACGCAAAAGAAATGCGATATAATGACTAATCATTAAATCTATTCTCTCTATAAATCTCTTTGTATATTTTCAGCTCAAAATTTAATAGTTTAAGGTATTTTTTTTTTGTCAACGAAACATTTACGTAGAATTCATTTTTCGCTATAATTTTTAATGTTTATAAATATATGATTTAACCAGAGAGACAAACGGATGCGCGGAAGCCATGATGCAAATATATTATTATTAATAAAAATGTTACAAAAACCAAAAACAATATTTACTCCAAAGATTTTATTCGTGTTTTTCTGTTCTTTTGTTTATTATTTTTTTTTTTTTGTTGTAGCTTAACCCCCTTTTTCAGGCTAACAAAAATCGTTCCTTCATTGACTAACATTTCCGGTAATAAAAATATAAAAACAAAGCTCAAGAACCGTTTTATTGTTGTTGTTTGCTAAAAGTTTGTGCCGCCAGCCACACAATACACAAATATTGAATGCTATTATTTATGTGTTTATTTTCGTTTAACAATTTATTGATATATTTATTATATTTGATTGCGTTTTAAAATAATTTAAATGAATAACTGCTTTAACTTTCGCTGAACTCCGACTGGGGGAGCCAGTGTAACATTGATATGCAAGCTGTGGGGATGTCTTGTGGTTGCTGTCTTGGCTAAAGCTTCAAAAGTTTTTTGTGGTGCATTGACGCCATCTATGTGTGGGGAGCAGCAAAGCTTTGAGGAGGTGGCAGAATTGGGTTATTTGTCCGTTTTAATTATTAACTTTTAAATTTAAAAAAATGCTGGTAGTATTTTTAGAGCAGTTTGATAGACTTCATTATTATGCCATTCTTAAGGTCCTTTAGTTAAAGCTCTTAAGATAATGCCTTCTATCAGAGCGTACAAATAGTACTCCATATGATGCATTGCTTTTTGTTTATTCCGCTATTAAGGATGAACTTATGCATGAAAATCACTAAATTATCAACAAAATCGTATGAAATCCATCACTTTTGGAGCAAGTATAAAGTTTTCCAAACATTTCCACGCCTAATTGTTGGATAAAATCGAATCCACCAATAATTTATGATATTTGTATAAACTTTTACCCAACAAAGCCGCCTATCACATTCACCCACACAACAAAAACTGCGTCTAGACATGGAAAAATGTTTATTTTTTGTTGTTGTTGGAAAAAACTTGTTGGAAAAGTTCAACATATCGAGAGCTCCATCAAAACAAATACAGAGCCATATTGATGGATTGAAGGATGGATGGAACGGATGGATGTGCCTCGTATTTACCGTCGATTGGGATTCTGTTTACAGTTTGTCTGCCCGCCCGAGGGCGAAACCTTACCAAAACGACAGACAAAGAACATTCATTCGTTCATTCATTCAATTCCTGCGAAAAAAAAGTGACGAAAAGGTGCAAAAAGAAAAAAGAGCAAGAGCTTAAAGCCAAAAGACGACACAAAAAAGAAAAGAAAAAAAGGGAAAGTCTTGGCCTCATAATGGCGCCTCCTGAATGCTGTCTTCGTGTTGTGGCACTGGCACTTGCCGGAGTCCGTCCTGTGTTCATGTTGTGGCATAAAAAGGACATTCAACTGCAGGTCGCTTGCCCTGATTAAGGAGCCTCTTCGAGAGAGAAAAACAGGCTTATTGTTTGCTTACTTCTTGCTCTTTTTTTTACACTTTTTTCCCTATAATTATGTTGCGACTTTCTTGCCTAATGAGGCGTACGCTTTCCGACAGGGACATTTTTGCAGATTTTTGAATGGGGGAGGGGGAAACCCAAGCTACAATTCTCCTTTTGTATCTTTCTTGCAGGATTAAACTCCCACATTCCCTCCTCCTCTCAAAGCTTTCCCTGCTTTTGACTTTCTTTTGTCCTATGAGTTTTTCGATGCTCCGTTGGGACTTTTGCCAAGACGGCTATAAGTCCGTCAATCTCTGTAGAGTGCCACAATCTAATTGAAAATTGGCCCAAACGGAAGTGACTCTTTAATGGGAAATCCGTTTCAGGCTAAGGAAATTTCCTGTCGCACACACAAAGAAGAGTTCATTTACCTTCCGAAGTCGGAGAGCATTGCTCTCGGAGGGACCTCACACACATACCACTCTCTTGGAGGCTAACTAGCAATAAAAATGTCACCCGGCTTTAATTTGTTTTCTGTCTGCGAAGGCACGAAGGCACACCAAGGACCTCAAAATGTGTGGGGAACAGAGTCGAGTCAGAGACTGAGAGAGGCGAGGCGGGGCGAGGCGAGGGGAGGCTAAGCTAGGCGTCTATGTGCCATAAATAAACCAAACGAAACCACATGTGTGGCAGCAACTTTTTGCTGCATGTTCTCCATGCAGGCCGCCTATTCCTCCCCTATATCTCCTGAAATAATCATAACTCACTTAACCCCATTAAATGTTCTAGGAACCCTATCCCGCCTGCCCATCCCGCCTGCCGCCTCCTGCTTGACGCCTTCCAGGAAAGTGAGGAACCACTTTAACCCGGGAGCCGAGCCCTTCTGTGTTTCTGTGCCAGAAGAAGGAACGGAACCCTCCTTCAAAGCGGGGGCTACGAATGCCTCCCCCTAGCACTTGACTTCACTTCACTTCATGCTCCTAGCGCCCAGGGCCCAGAGGATGGCCGTATTATGTTCCAGCGGCTGCTGCTCCATTGACAATGCTCTAATATCCTCCCTCCCTCCACCCTCTCTAGCTTCGTTCATTCGATGGATAATTAATATCACAAAAGGGTGGTGAAACCCCTCCCCCTCCCCCCATTGTTTTTTTTTGGAGCAGCAGCTACGCACAACAGATGTGTGCGAATATTCTGTGGTATCTCTCGGTCGGTCGAGTGCCGGACTGGGCTTGCGTTTGCTTTGCCGCGCAGCCTGTTGTGGTTGCACTTTCCCGAGAACGACCTACCGACCTGCATGACCCGTACCTTGCTACCTTCGTGCATTGCATTGCACAATGTACTCCACTCATCTGTGGGAGTTGCACTAATCAAATGGGGGCAGGCCAGGCCAGGCCACACAAATTGACAAGCATAATTTAAAAGCAAACAGAGGGAGCGCAACAGAGGGAGGCGTTGGGGGTGGAGGCAGCTGTTTTGGGGGGGGGGTTCCAGGCGGCAACTTGTTCAATTCTGCTGAGGGCTGTTCCGTAGTTGTTGTTTTATTGACTGCATGCGGAGGGGGAGGTGGGTGGGGGGAGATAGTGGGAGTTGGAGTTGGAGAGACCACAGACCAGAGACGGGTCCTTTCTACTGCGCAGATACAAACAAATTAATGTTCTTGGGAGAGGATACTCATTTTGGGGAGAGCAGAAGAGGCGAATTAAAGCGATTTGCAAGAGAGAGATAGAGAGAGAATGCATGGCATTGCCAGGCAGGAAAAAAAACTTTGGAAATTTTCCAAAATATTTATAAAAAGTTTAAGCGTTGATAAAGTCTTAAAAAATTCTAAAAGTTACTTAACAACTTTAAACTCTAAAAAATGCATTCTAGAAAAGAGAGGTAAAGAGATAAAGAGAGAAAGAGAAAGAAAAGACAGGGCATTGCCAAGTGCAAAAATGATTTTCGAACATTTTCTAGAAAAACATCTATAGATCAATATCCCCAAATCGAATCTTAAAGATGTCCTCATAACAAAACACAAAAATATTCTGAAATATAAAGAAAATTTTTTGAAAATACTTTAGAAAATAACCCAAAAAAGATATTCGAATAAGGATCCTTAGGAATATATTTCAAAAAACAGATATTCAACTGTTTCTGGCAGTGCATGGATGGCATTGCTATCTCCTGGCTGCCTCTCTTTTGGCTCCTTTACGCTCTTGCACTCTCTTGGCCGCTTGGCCAATTCGCCGTTTGTAAAACCGGCTAAAACATCAGCTGTTTCCTCAATGCTCAGGACTTTTGTGTGCCGCTGTAGTCGCTTTTGTTACAGCCAAATGGTGGCGAAAAACACACGCACACGAAACCTGTCTCTGTCTCTGCCACTGCCGCTTCGTCTGCCGCTTCGTCTGCCCCTGCTTCGGTCTCTGCCATGGCCTAAGCCTGTTCTGGCCCGGTCTACTGGTCCCTGACTGTGGTCGTCTGACTCTGCTGTGCTGGCCCGAACCCCAAGGCTCCATCACACATCTCAGTGTGCGCTGAGTTCTCCAACGAATCGGAAGTGGTGTGGCGGCAGTACGTGTCCGCGCCGTATCGCATCGCATCGCATCCTTCAACTCTGAAATTTACGTAAAATGTACGCGTACGCATAAGGGAAAGGCCCCCCGCAATAAAAGAAACCTCAACACAAACAAAAAGTTATTAGTGCAAAAAGATATTAAGCAAACAGCACATCCCGGAAAAACAAAGGAAAGCCCTCACGAATATACACGAATATACGAGAATATGAATATGAATATATGAGAAACGAAACAAAAACGGAAGAATCCAATGTGCAAAACAAGGTGCGTTTTCTTTTGAGTGTTTGTTTTTTTGTTTTGTGGCTCCAGAGGGGTTTTCCCCTACGAGGAGAGCATGGTGTTGGGGGGTGGGGGGTTGGTGGTTTAATGCACGTGTCCACGCTTCAGGGGCCTCTGGAAAATGTATTTACTTTTTTTTTTTTGGTCAGCAACAGTTAAGCGGAAAACTTTTTGAAGTTCTTATGGTTTTTCGACAGGAGAGGATGGGGATGGGTGATGGGGGGGATGGTGGATGGGGATGGGTATTGCCCAATATCTGGTTTGTGTTCTGTGTGTTGACAGCCTCTGGTTGGAGACGCCTCCTGCGTGTCTGGGCCCTCCAACTGTCCTACCAACCGATCCATCTTTCCCCCACTGCCTCAATGGGGCAGCATCGCCCTCGCCTTGGATTATTCTCTGCTCGTATTGCTGCCACAGTGTTGGTCCATTTGCTGTGCCCTTTTTTGCAGACCGAGGGTATCCTAGGCAAGGCAGAAAAGGTACTTAAATATATTTTCTACCTATCTGTGATACACGATCCTAAACGATCATAAAGTAGCTGTCATGGAAACGAGAATCAATCGATCATTCGATCGCTGAAAATCCCAATTGAATTTGCCATTTTCTCTATAAAATAGAGCACTTTCACTCTATCAACTGTCGAAGTATCGCCTCTATATATCATAATGCATGTATTGGCCTTAGAAATGATCGATCCTTAGGGAATATCAAAGGTATTATTTAAATACAAATTGTAAAAACAATTTAGTTTTCTCCAGAGAATTCCTTTAATAAACACGAAAACGATTCCCTATCGGTTCTCTATAGTCGATATATGTATGTACATATGTGTGAGTTAAGGGGTACCTTAAGGTACTTTTAAGGGGTATCAAAAGCTTCGTAGCCCCTCAAGCCATTTGTATGTAATTTCATACGCATTTGAGGATAATTTTGTGCAATTCATTTCACTTAATGCGTAATTCATGTCGCTTATACACATGACCATGACCACGCCTCTCACACAACCGCCTTCACGCCCCCACCCCCTCGCCCCCCTGCACCCTCTGGATGCCCCGTCTTACCATCATTTTGCATTGCCTCTCTTTGGGCACCGCCTTTGTCCTGTTCTTTTCTGTCTGTCTGACATTTGTTTGCCAATTTTCATTGTTGCTGCTGCCTGCCCCCCGCCCTGTGCCCCGTGCCCCTGCCCCTCATGGCTCTCCTGCCTTTGTTAGTGCGTTGAACCCGCTTGACTTTTCTCCTTGCCACCGCCAGCAGCTGCTGCCACGCATTTTGGTGGCTCAAGTTCATTCTTATGGCTGCTGCTTTTTTGTTTTTGTTTTCGGAATGCAGCAACTCTCTCAGACATGGATGCCATCAGCATCTTGATGCAACATTTACATGGAGCGCAGGAATTTTCACTAGTTTTCCACCGAGTCATTGTATGGCTAAGGACTTTTCTCTGCTTTTTCTATGTACATGCCCCTCAAAGTGTTTCCCAACTCTCTCTCTCTCGCGCTTGGATGAGCTCTGTTGAAGGAGCAAAAGAAGGCTAAAGGGTTTTCCCCTCCCTCCCCACCATGACAAAGGAAATGTTTTCCTTCGAGCAAAATTTTGAAGGGAAATTGCATGAGTTTCTATGGGGGGGCAGGGGGACATTTTTGAGAACTTTAAGCTAATATTTTCGTGTGCCGGAAAGAGACGGCAGGAGAGAGTAATCCGTTGAGGGCTACGGCCCATATAATTTGTGTGGCATGGCATTTCCGTTCGCTTTCATTCAACCTCCTTTTAAATCGCATTTCGGTGTCTCTCCTCCTACTTCTGCTGCCTCTACGCTTTCTACCTCACTTCTTCTGCCTTGTTTCTCCCTTTCATCCTTTGTTTCATGCGACACCTACAAAGGCCCCCCCCAGGTAACGTCTGGTCTGTACCCTTTAACATTTACAGATACTCCTCTCTCGTGTATCCTTCAGATACGTGAGTGATTCAACATAATTATGTTTCATCATCGAAGCGAAGCAGAGCAGCAGTTGAGGCAGCAGATGAGGCATCAGCCAGGCCAAGAAGAGGGGCAGGGCCGAGCAGGGCACCACCACAATGCCTACCTATGCATCTTCCACCTCTTCCGCCGACCCCAGCCCTACCTCTTCTTCTTGTTCCCATTTTAACCCACATTATAACGGTTATTTGTGCACGTATCCACGAAATAACAGTTAAAGCATTTCAACATTTCATGCGGCACGTAAATTGCATCCACGGATTGTTTCAGCGGTTTCCAGCAATTCGCTGTGGTTCGATCATTGGAGGACCAGAAACTGGTGAACCAACAGAGAGAGAGAGGGGAGAAAGGGAGCGAGAAAGAGACCGAGTCAAAGTACTTTCTGTCACAGTAAAGTACGCTTAGATATGTATTTCCCCATATAGTTTCGTTTTCCCAGTAGTAGGCATTCCGTTTATACATGAATAAAGTACATGTTTTCAATATTTGGATTTTCTTCAAAAGCAAAACATTTCGTAGAACACGTCGCCAGTGGCCTACAATGGCCCATACATATTTCTAAAGTATTATTTCTGAACATCACAAAACCGAAGGGAAATCAAGTCTCGTTCTGAAGGTAAACTTACGCGCAATTGGTGCCTCCTCCACCGCCCCCGCCCCCACTCCCAAAAAAGGTTTTCAAAATCTGCATAATTCTGCTAGTTTATTTTTGAAAACTTTTCGGGTTGCCCCCCAAAACTCTCGACTAATTTGCATTTTCACCCTGAGCGGAAGACGAAGTGTTATTAACTTAAGAACGATTGATGTGATCATATAATACCCGCAACTCGTTGGGTCCGAGGGGGGACTGCGGTTGCCCCCACCCACTCGACAGGGTTAAGTGACAGAGTCATTTGCTTAAAATTCAGTTATAACTTTTGACAGTTGAGGGTACAGAACTCAGCTTTAAAAATGGTTTTGGAATAGATTTAAAGGGATTTTAAGAGACTCGTTTGGAGTATAAGTGCATATTCCTTGTGTGATTTTAAGGTACAGCAAAAGACTGATTGCCGTGACCTAGTTTTCCGTTTTCTTATAAATAAATTTTGTAAAAATAATCACAGCATTTCAAAGATTACTTTCAGGAGTGACTAAGGCATCGGACCATCAGTCTCTGCCTCTTCCATCATTATGCATGCGCCTCCCCTCCCTCCCTCCCTCCGTTCGATCACTCATGCTAAGAGTGAAATATGATATAGCCTTCCGTTTAGCATCCAGACGGACGACGCACATTCATCAGAGGCGCCAACAGTAATCCAAGTCCTCGCTCCAACCATCCATCCATCCAACCATCCATCCAATCCATCCTCTGGGCACTGATTTCATGGCGATGTCACGTGACTTTTTGGGGCAATAAAAAACGTTCCTTAATTAAAAGCCCCCAAAGCTCCAAAAGGGAGAAGAGCCAGCCGGTTCCAGGGGGTAAACGGGGAGGGGAGCGGGGTGTGCTGTGGGTTAAAGGGAAGTCATAAAAAGTCAGCAAGCGCAAAAAGTCATAAACAATAAGAAACAAACAAAGAGCTAAAACGCTGGCAAATAGCGATTGAAATGTTGGCAAATAAAAAATAAATAAACGTTGAGCAAAAGCAAAGCAAAACAAAAACAAAATTTGAGAAGAAAAATGTTTGATTTCGATGGAACGAAGCATTAGATACACTCAAAGATCGATTGTTGCTATGGAAGATGCTGAATAACTAACTTTCTTTAAACAAAAATATCTTAGAAAAAACAATCTCTAAAGACATTTTACCTATATTTTTTATGTTAAGCGATTACGATTATAAAGCCTTTCTTGTAAGATCTAAGTTTACAGAAATATAGTATGGTTAGGACTTCGATTTATAGGGAAAATGTTATAGAAAATGGAGGGAAAAGCGGAGCGAAACGAAGCACATGTACCTCTATGAGTCTTACAGATTACATATGTATATGTTTTAAGGGTCTATATATATTTTATTTATATATTTTATTTAGTATTTACAAATGTTCAACCCTCTGCTGTGAAAGCTCTGATACCCTGTACAAATGTAGAGCAAAACGGAAACTGTTCAAGAAGCTTAGGTGCCACTCAAAGACACACGCCCATCCAGGCGCCCATCTAGTCACCGTTGTCAGCTCTCTCTCACTCCCACTAACTAGTGCCACCGCTCACCCTCCCCCTCCCCCTATACTAACTAGCTGCCCCTTGAATGCTCCTCCTCCTCGCCGTCTTCGCTTTGAGAAAATTTTTGCAAAAGTTTTTTAGTTAAAGCTTGTTGCTGCCACTGCCACTGCTACTGCTGCCACTGCTGCCCCCTTGGCTGTCTGGCAAATTAATTAGTTAATTATGCTTTGTCTCTCGATTTTTTGTATTTTGAGGCACGTGCCACACAGGCACAAGCAAGCGCCTGCCTCTACGTGACTTCATCATTCGTTGCAACACGAAAATGTATCTGTATTCATTTGCTTCGTGGCGTCGCCTATTAACATGCTATGATTTATGGTTTGTGTTTTGTGTTTTCTGTCATGGAAAAATAACTTAAATTTTCATTCATTTTCTTTACAGGTGAGTCACGACGAGTCTTGATAACTCCCGGCCAATTGTCTGCCAATTTTCCAACTTGTCTGCGTTTTATTTTATATTTTTTGGCTTTTATTTGGTGAGTTTTAAGCTGCGAATACGAATACGGGTAAGGGTACGATTTCCGTTTTTTATGTACGTTCATTGAAAATCCATTGGCATTGCCAAGTCGTATAAATGTTTATGGCGCGCTGAAAAATATATAAAACGAAGGAAAATTTAAAGAAAAATATTTGCCAGACGCACTTGGGGATGGGGGGAATGTGGGATGGGGGAGGGGGCCATAAAATTCACTTGCATTTAAAGTAAAGGCGAAAGGTGATATTAAAAATGCAAGGTGGGGTGGCTGAAAACGGGTTCTTGCTGGAGGAAAAGCTTCTAGCACTAGGAGTATACTGCCATAAAACAAAGAAAGAATATCTAATGCTATCATTTTCATAGAATATTTGATGATTTTCAGAGGTTTGTAGCCCAGCTATAATGTTTTTATCGATGCATATTGTAAATTAAAGCTGGACAAAGTCTCCTACAAGGTCTCCCTCTTTTCTCTCATTTTTCGCACTCTTTTTCCCTGGGTATGCATCATTATCTCTGAAAAATACTTGATTGAAGCACTACTCGTATTTCAAACGATGTGCTTCCTTTTCTTCTATATTTTTCTCTCTATTTCTGCTGCGTTTTGCCTTGCATTCGGCTTACCTGGTCATCTGCATCCAATTTGAATGCAATCTCATCTTAAACTTTTTCCTCGCCATCCGTTAAACTTCGCCATCCTCATCCGACAGTCATTGAGAAGACGACGACGATGAGTCCCCAGCGAATCTTCAATGCAGAGCAGAGCAGAGCCGCCTGCGCAAAAATAAATAACAAAAAATAACATAAAAATAGTACGAAAAAATACACAAGTGGAAAAGAAAGAGAGAGAGAGAGAGAATTCTGTGTTGCATCTCCTGTTGGTATCTCCTGGCGTATTCCTACGCAATAAATATTTCTGAAAATGTGTAGTGTTTGTGTTTATACATATTTAACCACTTTTATGGTGAATCCCCCCCGAGACAGGGAGACAGGGAGAGAGAGAGACAGAGAGATGTAGTTTTCCAGTAGCAGTTGCCATTCAATGGCTAATGGCATTGAACCTGCACTCGAAACTGGGCTTGGACTGATCTATTGGACTGGTTGGACGTTGGCTTGTTGGCAGAAGAGGAGCAGAGGAGTAGCCACATTGGCATTGCCATTGCCATTGCCATTTGGAGCAGATGCGAAACGGTTCATTAAGCAATTTTCTATGGCATTTCCGCGCAAGCTTTTCATCATCAGCATCATCACGGGATGGGAGTTGATCATGAGGCGCAATTCTTGTGCATTCGCATTGGTTTCTAACGGCACCTGCATTGTGGCATTGCATTGGCTGGACTTTCCTTATTGGCATTGATCATCATTCCGACTCTAGATTCTTGATTTCTTCGATCTGATTCGATTCGATCCGATTCGCAGCGTATTCAGTCATTAAGGTCTGGGCGCCGATATGCGAGGAAATTATAGGAAATTAGTGTTAAGGGGGCGGCGATACCCACATATTTGATGGAGAGGTGTGTACAGAGTACTCGTAGCACCTTCACATCATGTTTTTTGCAATCTTTTTGATCACTCGAAAGATATGTATGTGGAACATGCACCATTAATGGGTTAATTAGTGCAAACGAACAAAGGAGCCAGAGGCAAAGAAACAACTACAGATGTTATCGACCAGAAGGATACCCAGTACATAGTGTAGTGCCCCCTCTTTTGATTACTTGGAAAAAAAAGAAGAAAAACTCCATGATTTAATTACAATTTTGAGCACTTTTAGCCTTGGAAATCATAGTATATATGTATGTATGTATGTATCATATATAGAGTCTGTGACAGATGTATGTACATCTGTATGTATACCACATATACCCTTGAACTCCATTGAGTACCGTAGGTATCAGCAACATTTGGCATTGAGTTGTTCCCTTATCTCCACTCCCCATCTTTCTCGCCCTCTCTCTCTCTCTCTATCGCTCTCTTGTACTTGTGCTCTTGCACTTTTCCACTCTATCCCTCTCGTGTATTTGCCTGCAGCATTGACAAACTTTTGCGCCCTTTCCCTTTTCAGCAATTGTCGTAACTGTTGTTGTTGGCTTGCTCTGCTGTTCTGTTTGCTGCATTGCCAACACCCACACACACACACACACACACACGCACGCATACACATGCAGAGACCTGCTGGAGCTATCGGTGCGCACGATCAGCGCCGATCGTTGTCGTCGTGTCTCTGTGGCGCTCGTCGGGCCGCCGGGCCGCCACTTTTGGCGCTTGCCAACTTCCTCCAACTCTGGCTCGAGTCAGTCTTTTGTTTGGGCCTACTCGCGTCGGTTCGTGTTCCTATGTTGTGTTTCCCTCTGGAGAGTGGAGTTCTGTTCTGTTCCGTACCGTACCGTACCGTACCGTCCCATACCGTTCCGACTATAGTTCCCGTACCGCTCCGCCCCCCGGGCGATTGTTTTTTTCGTCTGCAGTGCCAGTATGTTTCCATTTATTTTTTGGTGTTTTTTTTTTCATGTTCACTCACTCACACTCGTATGGGCTATCTGTGGTAAGCTGCAGCTACAGGAACGGTAAATTGAAAGCTCTAATTCGGGCACACTTGACCGACAAAGGGAGAGAGATAGACAGAGAGAGAGAGCCACAACCTGAGCCTGAGCCAGAGCAAGAGAACTAAGCCTCTGACCTGCTCTGTTTGTCACATCACATCATCAGACACCACACTCGATCTTACTCTCCCAATCTTCACCTCTCTCTCATTCTATTTATCTGTATGACGACTGACTCTCTTTGGGGCTGTCTGGCTTGTGTTTCGCAGTTATATTTATAGCCGGTCTGGTCTGTCGGCGGCGGCTTATCACAAGTTGGGCTGCTATTTTTAGACGCCAGAAGCTACTTTAAATATAAATGGACACATTCCTCATGTGCGCCTTCATGTGCACTTTTATTGCACGAATTTGTTTTAATTTAATTGAATTCAATGCTCCGAAAAAAGCGTCTAGCGTTTCACGCACAGCAGACGGTACAAGAGAGCGATATGTTTGGAGAGGGAGAGGCAGCGAAAGAGAGAGAAAAAGTGAGTGCAAGCAGCAGGTGCTTTGCTTTGAAAGCTTCAATTTGTTGTTGCTGTTGTTCTGTGGATTCTTTCTGTGGACTGTGGTGTTGCAATACCCTTTTGGGAGAAGGGTATTATGATTTTGAGTAGAGCTTTGCAAATGCAATTGAGGGGTAGCAAGGGGCTCAAATAGAGAGACTTCCTTTCTGCTTCACTTTTGTTGTTGCTTCGTTCTTGTGCGGTACTTTTTGTTGTTGCTTTGTTCTTGTGCGGTACTTTTGTTGTTGTTGTTGTTGTTGTTGTTGTTGTTGTTGTTGTTGTTGTTGAAGCATTGAGCCGTGCGTTTTGTTAGGCTCCGCCCTTTTGTTGGTTAGTTTATTGTTGTTTAGACGCTGGCTTTTGTTGCTGTTTATATTGTTGTTGTTGCTGCTGTTGTTGTTGTTGTTGTTGTTGTTGGGGTCGCCATGGCAATGCCAACTTTCGAACTTTCAACTGCATTGAGTCGTCGTCGATTGCAATTTAATTTTCGAAAGTTTTCCATCGATTTCCATGGCTTCTTCTGATTAGAAAATGTTTTGGTTTCTAAACCACTTTTACATGGGAGGCTCGCCTCGCCTCGCCTTTGTGTTAGAACTAGTTTTCTTTCTCGTTTAAGAAAAGATTGAAAATCCAACAAGAAAACTCGAAATATTCCCCTAAATTGATTAACCATAATATTTATCTTCCCAAATTGCATTCATTCACATTTTTCCATCGGATCAGCAGAAAACGTTTCCATGCAATTTTCATGGCCGCACACACATTGCATTACATTGTTTTCCATTTGCCAGAATTGCAAATCAAATTTTCCACAACAATGTTGCCCCCCCACAAGTGCCCCCTCAGAGCTCATTATGTGGTGGTGGTGGCGGGGGGGTTGGGTGGTTGGGCGGTAGGTTCATTAGAATTTATGCGCTCCATTACAACAATGGGTATGTTGGTTGTTGCTGCTATTTTGTGGCTGTGTGCTGGCTGTTGCTGGGTGACTTTTGTGCGGCCCCCAAGCGCGTTAATTGTCCAACATCTGCCACTCGCAGAGAGCCAGAGAGCCAGAGCCAGAGCCAGAGACGCCGCAGAGTTTTGTGCAGCCATCAGCAAAATGCCATTAAATGTTTACTAACTCTTTTCCTATCGCGTATCTGTGTACATATGTATCTGCACCTGTAACTGTATCTGTATCTGTTGCTGTTTCTGTTTCGGTTTGTTGGTGTACTTTTTCTATAAATTGTTTCGGTTTCTGTGGCAGCTTTGATGAAACGCAGTGCTGCTCTGCTTAATTATTCCCCACAGCCAATCCACAGCCATAATTAACCGAAATACATTTAGTTTCCCTTTTTATTTAATGCCTGTAATTAGAAAATCTTCCTGTAAAAGCTTTCTCCCCCCCCCCCTCTAGAAAGTATAACCAACATGCATATAGTATATAGTATACAGTATAGTACATATGTATGTGACCTTTTTAGCCATGGCCACAACTGAAAGTTTCATGGAACAAATGCAGACACAAAAGGTCAACTGTCGCTCTTGACTTTCCAGAGTAGAGTAGAGCAGAGCAGAGTTCTTCTGCATATAATCTCCATCTCCCACAAGAATAAGAACCGCAAGAAGAACCTTGAAGGCAACTCCCACTCCCACTCCCACTGCCACTGCCTCCCTCCCCTGCCACGACAGCGGCATAATCTGTATCCCATTGCCATGACGACGTTTTAGCCTTGCCGTCCACACCCCACCATCCTCCCCTCGCCTCCCCTCCTTCATCCCCCGTCGACTTCTGTTGGATTTTATGACAAACAAAAATTTATTCATTTTTATTACTTTCTTTGTGCTTACGCTTAATAAATCTCTGTCTCTCTCCCTCGCTCCCCCGCTCTGGCTTTTCTATCCCATTTTACCCACTTAATTGCGGCATTTTCCTCAAGTAAAAGTTGAGCATTTTCCCCGTGTCGAACAGTTGGGGGCAGAATGAATCATAGCATGGAAATTTGTGTATGACAACGTTACGTATGAGTAATGCCCACCCTCCCCACACCCGCCTAAAGGATCCACAGATTGACAGGCAGTTAACGCAAGAGCCGTCGCTGCTTGTAATTTCATATTCATTGATTAATTTTCGAACTGGTATTAAAGTTGAGTGCAGGAGGGAGGAGGGAGGATGGCGGGGAGGGGCTTTATCCCCTTTAAACTCGATCGATATATCCGTAAATAGCATTTTCCAAACAAAACTCGCGACTTTTTAAGCGTCATTGGGGAAAAATGAAGAGAAGGATGGGAGGGGCAGGCCGTTACTGTCGCGTCGTGTGAGTGGAGTGTCTCTTCCTTCCGCTGGAGGCTTCCTTCCTTCCTTCCTTTGCCTTTTCCTGGGACTGGGGCTGGGGCTGGGACTGTCGCTCGCTGATGATTGTAACAAATGTCAGGCAGGGACTGCCTGCGTCAATGGTGGGGATCTCTCCCCAGTCGCCTCTGTGTCTCCTGTTGTTCGAAGGCAGGGCATGCCACAGATAAATGTGCCATAAGCACTTAAGGCCTATTGAGGATTGATGGAGCAGAGAAGCAGAAGGGCTCCATCCCGGTTGCTGGTTGCCGACAGGCAGGGCAGGTGATGGAACTCCAAGCCCAAAACACATTTCGTTGACAGTTTCTCCATGGCGGGGCAGGGGGCTGCCTCTGGTGGGTGCACTCATCCATGGCTTTTGTTGTCATTCGATATACATATACCGAAAACATAGATACTTTCCCGCTTGGCTTGCTTTGGGCGGCTCTTTGTGGCAGTGGCCTCCATAGAGACAGTATTTTTGACAGTGATTGCCAGAGAAACGAACCCAGAGAGGGGCGGGAAAGGGCTGATGGGGGATGTCCAAGGGTTGTTAATGAGCTTTGGGGCTTGACAGCTGAATGGCTGAGTAACCGAATGAATGGCAATGGGATTACGAACTGATGGAATGATGAAGTTCCATGATGATGGATCGAATGAAGGCTCAAAGATGAAGTGCGAATCATCACTTGATGGGATTCTGTAATCTGTATCCAACATTTCAGCACCCAAAAGACTGCCCCAAAGACCGGCCCTACATATGTCCTCCGATATTTTATCCTTTCTTATGGCCTAAAGCGAGAACTGGGGCTCTTGGGCTCTCGGGGCTCTCCAGGCACTTAGCCATAATTGAATTCCATAGCCACTGCGCTTCTTCCCAGCACCAAAACTATTTGGCACAGTGACTTCCGTTGCTACACCACCACCACCACCAGCACCACGGGACAGTGGATAGCTATGGAGATGGAGGGTGGTAGGGCCACCCCTTTAAGTGCATTGAAAGCATAACTTTCACATTGCATTCTCTGTACTGCCCCCCACAGCCCTTCTTTGGCCACCCTACTGTTTGTTTGGTCTTCTTTTTGTGGCACAGTTGGCAAACTTTCAACTTAATAGACGCGACATTGGACACATCAAAAATGGAACGCCCCCTCCTGGCACATAGAAGGTGCAATGATGATGATGATACCAGCAGGGGCGAGGGGGTGGGGGGAAGTTCTACTCCCATTTCCAGGTTCCAAACTGTCGCCACACAAATAACAAGGAAAAGTCGAGGAAAAACCTATCTAACATCAATAAACGCAAAATGGAGGCGCCGCCATTTCCGTTTGCCCTGCCCCTGCCCCTCCCCATTGCTCCCTCTCTTTCTTTTTCTTTGGGGTGGAAGTGGCACACACCTATTTGCCTAAATTTCCATCGATTGAAGCTAGTTTTTCCAGCGGGGGGAAAATTATGGCCACAATTAAGCTCACTCTCTTTCTCGCTCTCTCTCCCACTTCTGATTAGCACTCATGAGCTTTCTCCCACCTCCAACCTGGCGATGTTTTCTCTCGGCTAATTCTTGTGATTTATCGAGAAAATAGCTGACAATATTTCTAAGAGTATCTGTGGATTCGTCGTTGTATCTGTAACTCTTGCATTCAGTTTGATCATTATATCAGAGGGCTTGTTAATTAATTTATAAACAATCTCTTTTGATGTTATTTTGCATTCCATAATCATCCACAGACATCTTCATATGTATGTATCTTCCATCATCTTCCATCGGCAACGAATATCATTATGCATTTCCATTCCATTCAAATTTCCACTCACAATTATTCAAGCATATTCGTAATGAAATGAACGCTGCTTGCATTGAATTTGAATATTTGCATATCACTGTAGACGGGCGGACAGACAGGCAGACACAGAGGCAGACAGGCAGACAGACAGACAGGCGGGCAGACAGACAGACAGCCGCCTGTTGCCTAAAGCTAGTGATGAAAGCCACACAAAACCAACCAAAGTAACCTCCCTTTGGTGGTGAGTATATACCAAAATATATCGAACAGATCTGCCAACATCGAGCTCCGATATTCCTTTATTTTCTACCCCTTTTCTGCTTAAAGTTTCTAATTACTGTTTTCTGTCTGATATCCGTTTATATGTCTCATATTTGAACCGCTGCTTAGGTAGTTTTTCGGATCATCTTTACTCGGCTTTTTGTATAAAATTTTCTGTATACCTTAAGGTTCCGTTCCGCTTATTTGTTTTTGATTGCCGTTCTTTGGTTTTGTTTATTGTTTATGGATTTTGATTTTCGGATACATTTCTGTGGGCGATTGTTTTCCATATTTCTTGAATATTCCATGATTTTGATTCTCAGCAATATTCCTATGGGATATGGTTTAGTTCTTATAGGAAAATCTTTATCTTTTCTTATATCCTTAAGCCATAAGTAAAAGTGTTTTCCTAAGCCAAAGTTGAGACTTTAATGGAAGTTGTTTGTTGGTGACTTTCGTCACTTTCGTGGGGAGATTTTTCTGAATTGATTTGTGGTTCACTTCGTCGCCTCTCCGCCTTCTCTTCTCCCTCTCTCGCTTTATTGTTTTCCCAGTGGCTCTTGTCTCCCGTCTCCCGTCTCTGTCCTCTGTCTTTGTTTGTCGTTTGTCTTTGGCTTTGTCTGGGGGTTGGGTGGTGCAGGGGGGGGGAGGTCTGCGGTCTGTTGCATAACCGATTTGATTTCAGAGATTTGTTTTTTGTTTTTTTAACGCTTCTCGTAATTGGAACAATTTGCATATAAATTTTTGATTATTGATCAATCAATTATGCATCGGCGAGGCAGGGAGGTGGCAGCATGGTGTGGCATGCGACAGCAGAGGAAATAATGGATTGGGTTACGCATCGCGTGGGAAAACTGTTGCATTCAATGAAGAAAGCTTTTCCCCGGGGAAAAGTGCGAGTGCGAATGAAGTGATGTCAGTAAGTCAATTATCGTGTGATTTAACTGACATTTAAAATGCAATTCTCGAACAATTAAATTTGAATTTTCATCACCAATAGCCACCCCCCACCCCCCATAGACGGAGGGCCTGAAAATGGCATCATTCATGAATCACAGAGCGACAGAGAGACAGAGACAGAGAGTCATTCGCTATCGCTGCTGCAGGGCCATTAAATTTGTATTTCAGCTGAAATTGCCAACAGATTTTGTGTCCCCCACCCCCTTTGGGATCCCTAATGATGCCTCTCCCGTGGCATCAATGTCGAGTCATCATAAAGCAGGCTTCACCTGCACTCAAGGGCCGCCCCCCCACCGCCACCGCCACGTAATTTGTGCAACGTGCATTGACGCCTGAGATTTCAATTGAAAAGCAGCAACAAAGCGCAAGAAAAGCAGAAAAATAAGAAAGAAAAATCACAAATAAATGTCAGACTATTGGCACACACACATACATGCATGCATATATATATATATAAGGTACATATGTGTGTGTGTGTGAATGTGTGAAGGTAAACTTGACCCTAATACTTACGTTGCAAAACCCCAAAGGGAACAAAAGAAAACAACAAAAAACAACGCTGGAAAAACCTTCGTTAGATAAGCACTCGAAGTGGAAAAAGAAAGACAGAAGAATCGGGAAAAGAGAGTGCCGAAAGTGTACTTGCAACTTGCCCCAGAAGAGTCTCCAAGTTCAACCTTCAACCTCTGTAGTTTGTAGATCTTTTCTGCCATCTACAATGGTTACTTGTGGCTGTTTTTGGTCATCCCCTCTGATCGTTTCCTATGTGATAATGATTTATTGCTTATTCCACACTTTGTGGCTTATGCAAAAAACTACGTTAAAATCCATTTACCAACGCCTACAAAATGGCTTAATCCCTGGCGACTTAAATATTAAAATCCGACAATTGATTTCCGGCGGCGCCCACCACAGAAATTACACAGAAAATATATATACAAAAAATTGTTTATTCATTGAACAAAAACGCTGAAAACTTTGGCTTTTCTTCGCTTTTTTTTGTTTTGTTTTTCTGCTGTTGTTGTTTTAACGATTAAATATCAGCTGCTGCTGCTGCTGGCGTCAGCCGATGGCCTCATCAACGTCACCCGCAGAACAGCATCCGCATCATCAGCATTATCGCATCGCATCGTATCGCATCTCATCAGTGGAGCAATGGAGCAGTGGACGACGACGACGACGGCAGCGACGACGACGACAATGAAGTTATCAGTAAAAGTGTTTTTTTTCTTGGTAAAACGATTCCAGTACAGTGGGGCCTTTCTGGGGAAGGAAACAACTGCTATGAGAATGAAATTCAAAGCTAATTGCTGGGAAACTCTATAGACGGTTTCCAGGTAAAAGTTGGTCTAACAGACAACAGATTTGGCAGCTATTCAAATAGGAAACTTCCAGGTAATCCAAGAGCTTCTACCAGTGACTTCTAAGAGCCTTACCTTCAGCAGCATTTCCTGGGCTTTCCCAGGGGTAAAAGCCTTTCCCTCTCCTCTCCACTTTTGTGAGGTTCCTGCCATTATTTCAACAGCTATTTCTCGTGGCAGATATCCTGTTGCCCGCCCTGCCACGCCACGCCATGCCACGCCACCACCAGCCTGTTGCTCTAGAAAGTTTCTACTACATTTTCGCTGTATGCTTTTCTCTGTAATTCTCTCTCTCTTTCTCTCTGTCTGTGTCTCTTTCTCCCTGTGTGTGCCATGCCTTGCCATGCGCCACAAATTAAATATAATTTAATTGTGATTAAATGGCGCTCTCTGGGCAATTAAATTATGCTTTAACATTATTGTTGATCAAGTTATTTCTTTGCTCAAGTGACGGCTGGCTCCTCCAGTGACTGCTCCAGTGGCTGCTCGAGTTCTCCAGTTCTCTGGTTCTCTAGTGGCTTCTGTGTCTTCTCTGTTTCTAATGTCTGTCGTGGCATGCGTTGTTTTTTTGCTGCTTTCTGCTGCTGGCTTCTTGCATTTTCTAGTATTTTCTTACTGTCTGTCCCTGCTCCCCCCTGCTCCCCCCTTCTGTAATCTCTTGCCATTCCGTTTTTGTAATCCCATTGCTCATTTCATTTCTTGGTAATTGTCAACACGCTAATTGCAGCGATGCCAAAGTGCGAACAATGCATAGAGAATGACAGCTTCTAGAGGATGACGACTACGATGATGATGGAGCATCCAATGATTTCCCGACAACTGCCTTCACTTGATGGATGGAAGCCACGGCCAAGTGCTGCCTCCGGCTAACCCATCTATCTTTCTGTTGCTGCCGCTGCTGCTGCTGCTGTTGCAACCTCAGGCGCTAAATGCACAAATATTGTAATGCCACCGCGACCTTGCTGCTGGTTCCATTCCACTTTTCCCCACTACTTTTCCACTTTCTCCTCCCACTCGCTGGAAATGTCGCCTGTATCCTGCTGCATCCCTCTCGGCTTGCCTCTTGACTCTGTTTTTGTAGTAAACTGGTTAAAATGGGGCGTAACTAATAGATTGACATGGTTATACTACAGGTTCTGCCACCTCTGTGGCCCGGCTGATTCCACCTCTCGTTTTATCGCTTTTCGATGGTGCCACCCGCTGGCCGGCATGGCCTCGCCCCCCTGCAATTGGTGGCTGGCTGGTTCTGCTGTTGCAAGCTGTAACTGGTGGTAAAAGTAGGTTGCATTTAATCCACTTTCATTGCTAAATAATGCGTGGCGTGGAACCAACAGCCACCATCCACCATCCTACTATGCACCATCCACTGTGCACCATCCTCTTCCTCCTTCTGTCTGACTGTCAAACTTTTGAGTCTTGTGGCATGGCTTTTGGCTCTTTTTGCATGGATTCACTGGGGATTTTGGCAGAACTAAGAACTGCGAAATACTGGGAACTGGGAGCTTGGGACTGGAGTTGAAGTTTCTTTTGTGGCTGGTGGCTGGCCATAACTGAATTATAGAGCAGACGATGCATTATTCAATGGCCCTGGCCTTCGCCCAGAGGTTTCCCATGGAAATCAATCATACGCCACATGTGGCACGTATCCTGCATATTAATAAACACAATTACTCGCATTGGCATTAAATCAGGCAGCAATGAAACATCAGCTGTCGCCTCGCATCACAAGAGAATGACAGATGAGGCAGGGCCCAGGGGGGGGGGCATGGGGCAACAATGAAAACGAGAGGAAGTTCCACACTGTGTGGAATATATAATCTGGGGAATTATTAATTAATTAATTAACTGTGCGAATACGTGGACAATGCCGAATGCTGGACAAACGTTTCAATATCATTTCAATACATTTTCCATGTTGAATATTCCCCACTTTAATGCTCTACAGGGTAGCTCTGGGGTATGTTTCAGCGATTGAAATGCAGGAGACATTTCTTTGGACTTCGTTTATATAAGAAAACTGAGAGGAAGCCCTAATATCTAATAGCTACTATCTACATTGATCCAAAGAGAGATCTCTGGTATTCCCCCTTATAAAGGGTATCTTTTAGTCGCAATCCTCTACCATCAACACTTGACTTCCTCCTTCTACAACTCTCTCTCTCCCTCCCCCTCTCTCCCCCTCTCTGTCTTTTTTTTGCATCATAAATGTTCAACCAACAGCAAGCGACAGATAACGAGAGACAACAAAACGAAACAAGTTGCCGCATTTGGCCATGACTCTGCCACCCCCTCACCCTGCCCCCTCTCGCTGGTGGGGGGAGGTGGTGTGCCGTCGCGCGAGTTCAATAAATGTGTATTTTGTTGTACGTATACAAATTGTAGGGGGTGTAATAATGGGAACAACAGAGCAGTGCGGGAGGAGAGTGCAACAACACTCATTACGGAAATGAGCGGGCGTCCAAGAACCTGAATCGCAATCAGCAATCGCAATGAGTGTGAGAGAGAGAGAGAGAGGGAGAAAACGATCTAACGAGCTGTAGTTGCTGCTGCTGCTGCTGTTGTGGCACGGGGCACAAAGTGCGATACAAAAAAACATTATAATTTTAGCTAATAAATCAAGATGCAACACGGAGACGCCTAGACGATGTCTGTCGTTGATTCTGCTTTCAATTTGTCGCCTCTCTCTCTCTGTTTCTGTCTCTTTCTCTTGTTTGTTCCATTCCAGGCACACGGCGGAGCGGAAGTAAGTGTTTTCTTTCCTGTCGAGCTGCGAGAAATGAGAACTCAATTAGATTATAAGATACTTTCCAATGGCTGGCAGATGTACATAACTGAGAGATGGACAGAGAAGTGAGCCTTTAGGAGGGCAAGATTGCGCATACGCCTCGATGGCCGGCTTTCAGTAGTTTTTCCCTTGAGATTGCCATCAAAATTGATTGAATAATTGGGCCGAAGGCAGGGGAAATCGTCCATAAGAAAAGCAAACCCCCGCCCTTATGTACATGCAAATGCCAGTCCAAAAGGCAGGTCAAAGTTGAAGCCCCACAAACGCTTGACACTTGACATATGCCACTAAAGCAAACAGCAGTCCCCTCGCCCCCCCCACTCTGCCCACATGTTGGAAAATGTGGCACGTAGGGTGTGGAAATTCGATGCCTTTCTGTTTTGTTTCGGGCTTTTAGCCACGCATTTTTCCTCTAAATAGAGATGTATCTTTTGGGATGGATTCGGTGGATGTATCTGCGTATTGATGGCAAACAGGTTGCTGCGCCCCCACCCTCGCCACAGCAGCAGAGCAGCGTAGCTGTCCGCCAATTATGGCACGCACTCATTAGTGGATGTGTGTGTGTGTGTATGCCCCAACCCCCTGGCCCACATGGTGGCATCATTTACCGTTGCCCAACCTCATAAACCAGATAATGCCACTGCAGCCACTGCTGCCGCAATTCTGTTCTTGTGGCTGTCACTCTCTCTCCCTCGCTCTCTCGCTCTCTCTGTCTCTCTCTGGTGCTGGGGATGCACCTCTGCTGCTGCCTGCCGTTTAATGAGCTTTGTGCTTCGTATCGTAGTTGCTGCCCATTTTTACCCCCATGGTGCCCCAGTCCATGCCCCTTCCTACTGCTGCATGATCCAATTGGATTGGGGATTCGGATTGAATGGGATTGCTTTTGCTGCTGCTGGCTTGGTGACATGCTCTACCATCTGCAGTCACGGTGCAATGCTGCTGTTGCAACTGCAGAGGAGTACGCTGCCGTGAACAGTGGAACGGATAGATAGATATTTTTAAGCACAGAAACCGAAATCTTCATTCCTCATAGGAAACTCTTTTCCATTTAATATCTGTGTATCTTTCAACTATTAAGTTACCTTCGAGTTGTTCTACCTCCCACTTAATGACCCCCTAAATCGTTTTCACTGTGCCACACACACACACTACACAAGGCTGCAACTGCAACAGACACATCTATCCATCGATCTGCTGCTGATTGCTGCCGCCTCTGCTGTCTGCCACTCAACACATGCTTTTGCCACCAACAGCTGAGAGAAAAGTATCTTCCTTTAGCCCCCCTCCCCCCTGTCTCTCTCTTTCTCCTTGGAGTCATCTTAGTTTTTCACGCCTTGTGGCATGCGGTACCGTTGCAGCAGCAGCAGCAAGCACGTTTTCCCGCTTTGTTTTGGCTATTTTGTTTTGGTTTTCAGCTTCTTCCACAAACACACTGATGCAGATACAGATACATGCCTCACACAGATACGCAGAGACCTCGAGAGAGCGCACACAGACACTCGAAGAAACAACAACCGCTAGGGCAGGGTATGTTGAATGGAAGGGTGAGAGTGGCGGGAATATTTGGGGCATGGAAGAATCGAATTCAATGAAAAACACTCATAACACAACTTGTGTCCTCGTACTCGCACTCATAGTATATTCACATGGATTCACAGGCCATCTACCCCTCATTCGAATGATTTGAATCGCTTCAAGAAAGAGAGAGAGCCGTTGTGAGCCGCTTTAACCGTTTGAGCCCCACCTTCTCGCGTAATGTACCCTGCTCTGTCTCGGTTTTTGTTTTAATTCTTTTGCTTCGCAGCCCGCAAGATAAAAGAATGAGTAGCCCCGCCGTCGCACACACACACAAAGCCACACAGAGCCACACAGATACACAGCTACACACACAGATGCACTGCCGTCAGCAGTCCACGTCCGCGTCCGCTGGCATGGCATGGCCTGAGTTCTAGATACATTTCGTATCTCGTCTAGGCGCTTGGGCCGTTCGCTCAGTCGCAAAAACGTTTAACGCCGAGACGGAACGCCAGAAGCAACGGCAACGGCAACGGCAAACCAGGCGGCGGCCACAACAGAACGCAACGACGCTAAATTACACACAAAAAGATACAAAAAATAAAATAAAAGATATATTATTTTTTTTTGTTTTGTGAGAAACTGAAACAGCAGCAGACGACACGTCGTCGAGTGTGTCGTGTGGTGTGCCGTGGTGTGGCATGGTGTGCCGTGTGGCGTGGTGTCTGTGTGTAGCGTGAAAAGCGCTTTTCTATTTCAAGCCTCAAGTGCAGGCCCCCAAGAAGTGCCTGACAGCCTCCTGCCGCCTGCCTCCCGCCGCCTGCCCCCTCAGAGTCGTTGTCTTCGTCTCTGGGGTTTTTTGGTTGCAGCTAAAGACACTTGACGCGTGTGGTGGACTGTGCCTTACTTTTCACGAAATAATAAGAAAATTTACAAGAAAATAAGAAAATTCGCACTGAAAACGAAAACCGATCCCAAGACAAAAGAAATACTCGAGGGGAGAACTGCTGGCGAAATGCTGGCCATCAAGGAGTGCCTGATACGGGAAGGTGTCTTGAATCTAGATAGCCACAGCCACAGCCACAGCCATAGCCCCATCGGTGGCGGTGTCGGTGGCGGTGGCGTTGGCGGATACCACCAACAGTTGCAGCAGTTGCAACAGCAGTACCAGCTGCATGGCAGCAAGAGCAGCAGCAATATGGATATGCCCGGATATCGCAGTTAGTATTTCCCATATCGTATCTACAAATGTCATAAAAGCCAACTGTTGGACATGGTCGAAACATGAGTGTACAAGCCATACAAGCCACAGATAGCGCCAGCTCTGTATCTGTATCTGTATCTCTCTTTGGTGATATCTTGTGTCCCACAGAGATAGCTGCATTCTACAACATATTTGATACCCCCAATATACACTGGAAGCTACCTTAATCTATGGCTCCTATCTGTAAACTGTAATCTGTAATCGGAAACAAAATGCTGGGGTTATTTTTGGATGGTGGCGTCGCTATCTTTGGTATTTCCTATACACAAGAAAGTTTTACTGTTACTTTAACTCGTCTATTGATCGGGGTTTTCTTTGTTTTTTCCCCAAGAATCGTTCTATAACCCATAGACGAAGCCTCGTACCTCTATGTATCTGTATCTGTATGTCTTTTGCGTTGTATCTTTGTCTGTATCGAGGCCTTTTAGTCGCAGTTTTGGGGCTGCATGCGGCATGCCGCCTCCTCCTTTGTCTTTCAGCTGTAGGTTCTTTTATTTACATTTGATTGTTTTTTTTCTGGGTAAAAGAAGATACAAATGTATCTCTTCTCGGGGCCCCAAAGCGCGTAATCTCTGGCACCAAATGTTATTTGATGTATTGTCTCCGCATTTTCATTTCCATTGTAAAGGGCTTAAGTGCTAAATAGAGGCACGAATCGAATCGAATCGAATGGAGGGACAGACGGACGGACAACCTGCTTATAAAGTTGTTCCCCCAAATCAAAGGTCACATTTGTGTATGCAAAGAAGAGGGGCAGGGGGCAGGGGCCGGGGCCGGGGATTAATGCTGATGACAATCAATAAAATAATTTACTCTCTTTTATTGTTGTTGGTTTACGGGAGACTTAGGACTGATTTGTGCCTTAAATGATTTATGGCTTGGACCGGGGGGAACCACTAAATCTAGTTGAGAAATTGGTCATTAAATTTCAGCTTGGTAGATGCAAATGACCTTTGATCCTGGCGATAGCTGGGGGAAAAACTGAACCAATTTCCAAGATATTTGCTTGAATTCAATTTCGGACAGTGCTTGAAGCTATTTGGAAATGTTTAGATGAATGGCTCCATAAAGCTAAGGATTTGATTGCATGAGGAGAGCGATTATAAGCCTCTCAGTGGGTAATCCTCCTTCCTGAGTTTTGAGCGCATTTCCAGCATTTCCTTCGCTTAGCAGCAGTCCACAGAGCAGCCCACACACAAGAGAGAGAGAACCAGGCATCGGATGAACTCCACTTGACCCAATTTCCTCAAGTTCTCAGCTGCTGCTGCAGCAATCACACCAGCAGACTGTTCCTCCCACACTCACACGCACACATGCCCACACACACAAACACACACACACAACCACATCCATCAAGCATCCAGCCATCATCAACAGGCAGGCAGGCAGGCACCCACCCAGGTTTCATTTACCGAAATTGCACAATTTTTATGTGTGCTTCTGTTTGTGGAAATTGCACAAGAATCTCTCTCGCTCCCGCTCTCTCTCTCGCTCTCTCTCTTGCTCTCTCTCTCGCTCTCTTGCTGAAAAGTTTGCCATTTTATGGATGGATATCGTCGATAAGAGGTTTCCCTGCTCCCAGATGATAATTAAATGCGTGTTTATTGCTTGCGAAACGCAGAAAAACTCGAGTGAACTTAAGTTGTTCCCCCCCCAAATAATAAAAAAGTTAAGTAATTAATGCTGTGTCCCCAGCCCCCTCCCTCCCCCTCCCCCCCAGAGCAGAGCAGACCAGATCCGATCTGACTGCGTGCCACTCAGCGTGGGCAGCCGTGCCCTTGCATTTAAAAATAATACACACAGAACAACGTTGCAACATTGCTGCCCGCCCGCCCGCCTGCCCGCCTGCCTGCCCACCACCTCGTCCACCTTCGCCTCCACTTTGGTAGCTGCTGCTCCCTGCCACTTCTGTGGCTGTTGCAAGCTGTAAACAACGAAACGGCTGGCACTTTTGTTAAATGCAGTGTGTTTTTTCCTTCAATATTGATTTAACTTTTGGCAGTGTTTTTCTTATGCGAGTACGGGAATACCCTTGATGGGGTTGCAAGAGGAGGAGACGATTGATCCTCCGAGCTATGGAGAAATATCGGATGGGATGGCATCCCTTTTTCTTCTCTTTCCGTCTCCACAACCCCTGCCAAAGTATCTTCAATCGCAGAACTATATCTATCATGCACATATCATATAAAGAAAGAGTACCCTCTGGAGCTTAAGCTTTAAAGAAAAGACTGTCTTTGGTTGCCTTCCTTGTTTTGCTGTTGCTGCTGCCACTCATTGGCTTTTCCTCATTTCGTTTCGTTTCGCGTCTCGTGTTTTCGCCTTAACAATATGATATTTCAGGCAGCAAGTTTAAGCCAGGCGTCTCTCTCTCTCTGTCTCTCTCTCTGTCTCTCTTCTGTGTGTGTCTTATTAATTATGCAACCTGTGGGGACTGCGGCCACAACCAGAGCCCCAGCCACAGACAGAGCCAGAGCCAGAGACCAAGAGCCAATCGATCAATCAGCCGCCTCTGGTCTGGTCTGGTCTATGGCTGTGGCAGAGAAACAGAAGCGGCAAGCAACGAAACGAAGCCGCAAAAATGCCGTAGTGCTGCAGTTGCAATTGTTATTGCTGCACTTTAGTTACAACTCCGCTCAATAATTATGTAGTTAGAGCAGCAAAGTCCACCCCCACCCCCAAGCACCCAACCACCGCCCGTTCACCCACCCAAGCAAATCTTTTGCTTGCACAAAATCTTTTTACAAATTGGGTTTTTATTTTGTCGTAAGGCAAATTGCCAGCATTTTCGGTGGTTTATTTGCTTTGGATATTTGCCATCTAATTCAGATACGTAGATACATCTGTAGATACTATAGGCACAGATGCCTCCCTCCGGATACGGAGGCTCCCACGCTGCTGCCCGGCAAGATTGTTTTTCATTTCAGCTTATGAACAAAATAAAGCCATTGCAAATTATTACACAAAATGCATTTTCCGACCGCCTGCCCTCCTGGTTTTCCCCCTGAATTTTCCACATTTTTTGTGGTAGAGTTTTCCCGATGAAATCAATTTTTCCAGGGTGTATCCCGCCCACCCCCAAAAGAAAAACAATAGAACCTGTATTTGTTTTCAATTATTTTCATATGTGTTTTTTTCCGCTCGAAAAGTGTTTTTCATTTTGTTTTGAGTTCAACGAAACAAGAATTCATGCATTTTCCAATCCCGGTAACAACTATCCAAATCAAATCACAAACTATTTCATCTAGATTCTATTTGGGAGATACTACTCGTGTATCTGCATCTTTGTGGGACATTTTTCGTTGCTGATTGAATGAATTATTTATACAATTTATGCCTCATGGCAGGCAGGCAGAAGCCAGCACGTTTCCTCACTCCCACACAAGGAAAACCGAAGACTGTTCTATTTTCTAGAGAATTTTCTATTGAATTTTGGCCAATTATTTATCGTATACTTCGATACTCTCTGATGGACATTTTCGGTGAATCTCATTGAACATTCGAATCATTAGAGAAGCATTAGAGTACCAGCCACAACCCATTGAATCAATTAAGAGAACCGCAGAAAGAACCACAAAGAACAAATATGTCTGTTAGGGGTCTCCGCTTCCCTCTGGCGCTTGCTCTTTTTTTCTTCTTTTATTTTTTGTTTTTTGTTTAATTTTAATTGCTTTAAAGTCTGTCTGCTATCGAGAGCGCGTGGGTTGGTATGACCCCGAAGGCAGAGACAGAGACACAGAGACAAGCCCTTTAACCGATGATTGGAATTAGTGGGTAGTCGGGGGAGATATTCGTGGTGGTGGTGCTCCCCCCTGTGTGTGCGTGTTGGCTGTTTATAAAATTAAAACAATGACAAATACTCGGTCGCCCCCACAACCCCCACAGATCCCCAGCAGACTGTGCCTCGGATTCTCCACACTTTGGTTCGCTTTTTGCTTCTCTAATTGAATAAAAAACATGCTTTTCCGAAGATGTTGCACTGGAGCGAGTTCCAGAACTCCCTGATTGCCCCTCGTTGATTGCATTATATTTCTATGGGTTTTTGCCGATCTACAAATTGACTTTTGCTTTGTTTGTGTTTGCGTTTGCTCTTCAATCCAGAAGATACATATACATACTCCTCGAATACTGTATATGCATGATAAGATATGGATCTTGGCGACTTGGAAACTTGGAAACTGGGACTTCTATTTGCCGTTCTCGATGATGTGCTAACTGTCTAAATATTTGATATTTCACTGGTCATTCGTAATTGCTGAACAAATATTGGATGTGTAGGAGACAGAGAGTGCAGATCTTTTGAGATATTTTTCTCTCTCTCTCATCTCTCCCTCTCTCTCTCCCTCTCTCTCTCTCTCTCCCTCTCTCTCTCTCTCTCTCTTTCTCTCTCTCTGTTCTCTTATTTATCTGTTAATTGCATTTACAGATTTATTTTTTCTTTACCGCCGTCTGTCATCATAAATTAGATACAATAAATTCATTGAGATTTTGCACATTTGTTTAACATTTGGCCAGCAACAACAAAAACAACAAAAAATATATAGAAATGAAATTCAATTTTTCGTCTTTTGGCATATGAAATTTGTGCGCAGCAGCCTGTCAAAAACAAAAATTGTTTATGGATTATATTTTGGGATTACTTTGAGAATTTGTGTAACCAAAAAAGAATATTGTAACGACATGAAGGAACAGCTAGAGTTAGAGCTTACCGTATAAAAAGATCTTTGAATCACTTGGGAGATCTATCGATCCTATGCCAGATCTATGTAGGGCTCTTGTGGAAATTATAGTGTTCCGATTGGGATAGACATTGACAGATATGATATGATTTTTAGAGGATAATCTTTGGTAATGCCGAATATTAATGGGATTCTTTGTGAGAATAACGGACCTAATGCCATATACATATACATACATATACATATATCGGAGAAAATGCTTCCAAATTGAACAAATTAGGCAAAATGTAATCCCAAAACTATAATATTGTATCGTTCATATGGTTAGAACGATGTGATATCGATTCTGATTAAGAATATGCGAGTATCATAAAATATACATGTATATTCCATAAATGATATCAGAGCATATGTTTCTAAGCCGGTATCTACATCTCCCGTATCTACATCTGCAGTATCTACATCAGAGATGATTTAGATACCCTTTGGAGAGGGTAAGCTGCCGCGGCAATGCAGTGGAAAATGCAGTGAAAATCTTCTTTTGGGACTCGCACTCATATGATTAATTTGGTTTAGCCTGGGGGGCTGGGGGAGCCCTCCCCCTAGAGAGCATAACTAATCGCTGTGCTGTGCTGCTGCCTTGGTGCCTTGCATTTGCATTACAGTCAGCGCCAAAAGTGTATGGCCACCAAAAAAAGGGGGAAAACTAAGAGAAAAGTCAAGCACTCTCATTGCCACAGCAGATGCTTCGCTTCGTCGTCGCTCGTACTCGTCTCGTACTCGTGGGAGGGCTATAAAAAGCGGGCAACCCTCACCTCACCTTGACATCATTGAGTGGGTGGGATGTCGTCGGGGTGGGTGGGGGCTGGGGTTGGGGGGTGGTGTAGAACGAATAGGTGCACGAAACGGGTGCACAGGTGCAAGATTTAATTGCTGCCAAGATTTTTCCTTTTTCTCGTTTCTTCTTTTTTTCATGCAGCAAAAAGTGAATTAGAAAAGCAAAGAAAAACGTTCCCATGTGCACACGTGTGTGTGTGATGGGGATCGAGGAGAAGGGGGGGAAGTTTCGCATTAATTTTCATTTACTCACAGTTTTTCCTTTCGTTTCGCTTTGCAGAAATCGTAGCGGCCTCAAGTGACTTATCCACAGCCTCAGCCACTGCCAAAACTAGCTGCCACAAGCCACAAGAGAAGTCGTCGAGTGCGTCTTCTGCTGCCACCAAGGGACGAACCTCCGAGGACTCCAGCGGCGCCTCCAAATCGGGCGGATATCGGGGACAGCATCCGCACTTTCATCACCACACAACGCCCGCATACTACACGGATCACCAGCTAAAGATCCACACGCCACAGGCCACGGATGTGGGTGCCCTGAATGAGAATTACCAGAGTGTGTATGCCACGCCCAGCTGCAACACTCAGCTGGTGGAGCAGCGCAGATCCTTTCCCAAGAGTGCAACAGCCACGGCAACGGCCACACGTGCCACGTTTTTTCGTGGCGACGCTGCATCGACACAAGACGCCACAAGACGCCGTCAGCGGCCGGGCAGCGAGGGCAGTCGCTACTTCAAATACTCTGCAGGATCTGTGAGCCCTACAAAAGGTGAAGAAACGTGCAGCCACCCCCCCCTGACCTCGAGTCAGTCCCCATCCCTCATAGGTCCCGCCACCAGTCGCACCACCAATAGAAATAGTTGTAGTGCCGCCAACAGCCATCCCCCCGTAGAGACAGCTAATCCTGGTAGTCCCAGTAGTCCCGGTAGCCCCGGTAGTCCAGCTCCTGCTCCCGCTCCGACCGTAGTGAATGCCACAAGTGGAGGCCGCAACAGTCGCCACAAGCAGCGCTTCCACCAGCGCTCGAAGCGGGCGGTGCGCGTGCGCAGCGAGTCCCGTCCCATCAGCGCCCTCTACGACATAATATGCAAGGAGAAGAACCAGGACGAAGGGGACAGCACCACCAGCAGCAGCAGCAGCAGCAGCAGCGGCCACAGCAGCAGCAACGAAAAGGCGAGAGAGAGGGAGAAGAAGAAGGAGGACAAGAACCCAAAGGTGCTGCAATCCACAACCGACAAGCTGGCGACCTTTTGGCCTGTGCAACACTGTGTCCACACCCCCCCAGCACCAATGCAGAAGGAGCTGTCTCCTAGTGGTGCCCCCCCTGGCAATAGTCTAATGCAACAGCGCAGCGGCGGCGGCCTGCAGCCGGAGATCAAGAGCAGCGCGGACTCATTGCATGCCCTGCACTCTAGTCGCAAAATTACGAATCTGGCAGCAGCCGCCGCCAAGGCCGCGTCGCTGCCGCCGCAGGGAGTTGAGGGGCAGCCCAAGCCACAGCCGGCCCACTGCGTGGTGGCTCCACATCGTTATAATCGCTTGGCAAAGAGCCTGGAGCCCTCGGCCAAGACAGCACCACCCCCGTCGGCGGATGTCCGCAACTACGATGCGGGCAGTCCCTACAACACAGATAAACTGTTCGTGGCCCCACCAGCTGTCTCAAGGCTGGACGTGAAGGACTTCAAGCGTCGCCTGATCAATCAGGGCGACGGCCATGAGGATGACGACATGTCCGAGGGGCAGCAATTCGATCAGGGTGAGGTCTTCCACACTCTCGAACGCTGGCAGAAGGAGCTGACGTCGGCCAGCGACAAGATTCAGTTGGTGAATGGTGCTGCCACAGTCACAGCGACAGCCACAGCCAATGGTCATCATCCACTACATTTAGAACACGATCATCAGTCGAAAATGCATCATCAATCATTGCCATCAGTAGAACCGCCAGTGACCCCCAAGCATCAGCATCAGAATCAGCATCAGTCGTCTCCTCAACACCAGCACCAGGCCACCAATGCACGAAGGTAAGCAGCCAGCCCCACAGCCCCTCCCCCTCTCTTCCAACATCCTTCTCTCTGTCTACAAAGTATCTACTATATGTATCCATAGTGTATCCCATACTTATCCCCAAATGTATCTCTTGTATTGTCTTTTCGTTTCGGTATTCCCTCCCATGCACTCTCTCACTCGTTCGCGCTCTCTCTCTCTCAGAGTGTCTTAGCAGTTGGGGATGAGTTCTTACTTCACACATGTACTCTCTCCCACTGCCACTCCACGTGTGCCGTTCGACACCCAGCAAAAGCCATTGCTAATTCGATTGTCTAACAATATCAATGATTGGAATTATATTTGTGGTTCATTCAGGAACTGCTCCCACTCTCCCTTCATCTCTCTCTCCCTCTGTCTATCTCTTTCTCCGAAAATAATCTGGTTAATAATCTCTCTCTGTTGACGCTGTTTTCGGCCCTACATAATCCTGGGCTTACAATCAAAAACAAATTGCATTCATTTGTTGGCCACCTTTTTCTTGTAAGAGGAGTTTTCATATTGATATCTTCAGTGGCTTCAAAGGCTTCAGAGGTTATACAATCGACAGCAGCGACGCAGACGGCGTCTCTCTTTAAGCCAGACCAGGCCAAGCCAGGCCCCTAAACAAATCGAATGGTTCGAATGGAGAGAGCTTGTTAACAAACAAAATCCATGTATTGTTCCACCTTTTTTTGACTCTTTGGCTTTGGCTTTGCCTTTGGCTCTGGCTTTAATGCTTGTGTGTTACGTCGTCGTTGGTCCATTGTTTTCGGGATGGGATGGTATGGTATGGAACTGCTATGGATCGTATCGGACAGAGACTCGACCCCGGGGTGACATCTTCCCTGTCTCTCGCGCTGCGACAAAACAATCGCATCAATGCGTGGAAATGCAATTCGCAGCGGCAGACGGTCGACTGTTCCATCAATTATAATGTGATATATCAAAAGTTGGTGTCTCTGCTGTGACCCCCAGAGCCCAGACCAGACCGCTGAGACGAACCCAAGCGACCCCCCAACTCCAGCCTCAACTCCAGCTTCAACTCCAACTCCAGCTGCAAGTCGTAGAAAGCACCTGTTTTACAGCCGAAAATGAAAACCGAAAACCGAAACGGGAGACCATCGATCCAAGCGACAAGTTTTTCCAACCCCCCCACCCCACCACACTGCCAACCCCAACTCCAGCCACAGCCCCAACTCCAACCCAATGGATACTGTCAGGCTTTCGCTACAAAAATGCTTCATAAAAGCGAGAAAAATACATAAAAGAAATGAAAAGTAGAAGAAACGGAGAGCGGAGAGCGGAGAGAAGCCGCGGCAGCAGCAGTAAAAAGAAAACTGCATTCATTGTAGAATTCTGTTCATGGAACGCCACACCGAAAGAGACAAATTTGAATATGCCACAAATTAAGTCTCGGAATTTATCGAACGATGGACGGAACGGTGCAACGATACACCACAGCGATGTGGTGTCAACACAGTCATCCGATGATCACCTGCTGTGCAGAGTGCTGCCACCTCGATGGCCATTTGTTTTACGAGGCAACCAGCCAGCCAGCCAGCCAGCCAGTCCATGGGCCCCGTCTCTCTGTCCTGGCCCAGATTGTCTCTCTCCCTCTCTCTCTGTCTTTCTAGTTTCTAGTCCTGATTTCGCTTTCTTTCAGCAGCAGCAGCTGTATGCCCCGCAGACTCCCAAAACCCAAAAAAAGTATCCACAAAACTGGTTACACGGCGACCGCGACTCTCCTCAAGTCGCATCATCACTTTTCCTTTTTCTGTGTGCAAGTTTTTCCTTGCGACAACGGGTTGGAAAGTTCTCGGTGATCAGTGATCATCATCATCGTTATCATCATCCAGCCGTCGGCTGCAGCGCAGTTCCTCTCAATTTATATAAATTTATGGAAATTTCCATGTGGCAGAAGACACAGAAAGAGAATCTCAGTCTCGGAAGCGTTGTGCTCATGCAAAATGATTAACACACAGAGCACACAAAGACTAAAGACTAGGGGCATACCCCTTTGCCAAGAAATGCTCTAACCTGAAAATTAATCTCAGATCTGGCTTACATTCATTCCAATTATCTTGACGACGACAAGTTCCCCCAGACGGCTACAGCTTTAATTGGCCTTTGGGTTTTGCTGGCCTAGAAATGATGCCAGAAAAATCCAGCGAGACAGCCTCCTTATGGGTTAATCCCTTGACCCACTTCCTTCAGGATCTGTCACTCCTTCGGGAGGCATTTCCTTATATTTACTTTGGCCATAATCATGCCCTACCTCTACAAGGGCATGTGCATGCCAAAAAGATATTGTATCTTTGTGTCTGTCTGGATGTCTGTCGCACTGTGTCTACGTCTCGTGCCATCATAAAGCAGCACAAAGCAAAAAGTGACATTGATGCGTCGCGACATTTAAATGTTGCTGCCGCTGCCACTGCCACTGCCGCCTGCTGTCTACCTGACAAACGGACAGCAGAACGAATGGACAGATGAACGTACATACATACATACGTACGGACAGCAGACAGACAGACAAACGTACGGAAAGATGGATGGACAATGGACAGACAGGAGGACAGATGGAGGAGTCGGTCGTCTTGTATTGCGCTTGATTGAATGTCGCCGAGCCGGACAGACAGACGGACGGACGGAAAGACAGCCGGACAGACGGACATGCTGCAAAATATTTCACTCTCTCGCGCTAAGCAAAATGCAACGTCAGAGGCAGCGATGCCAGATGAGGAAGCGAACTGAGCGGCGGCCCAGCGTCTGCTCTGCTGAATGGATATCTTTTACATGGCCAATGTATCTTTGAGATACATTTGTGGCCTACACTGGAAGAAAATAAAGAGGCTTCTTACGAGCACACTCCATGGCCAAATTGTAAATTGGAAGAGGATATAGATTACAGATACTATCCATAAAGTATCTTTGAAGTTCATGGCTTTGAAATGTATCTTTGTCCGTTATTCGTTATTGATAAAAGTATCTTTTTTACATATAGGCATGTGCTGCAGTGTGCATACTTCCGGAATGTATCTTTCCAGAAAAAGATACATATGCACATATTTTGTGTGCGGTGTAGAACCTCCTGCCTTTTGCGCATGCGTGCAATCTATAACAATAAAAAACTTGTTACGCTTTGTTCTTTGAGAGAGATACAACAAGCAAAGTATCTGTCAGATACAGAGATACTCCACAGGCGGCGGCGGCGGCGACGGCTACCTGGTGCCGCCAACCCAACAGATGTGCGAATTTCGAGATATTTTTCTCGTTTCGTTTTCGGTTTTTAGGTTTTTCGGTTTTTGAGTGATTTCCGTGTCTGTGTGTGTGTGTGTGTGTGTGTGTGTGAGTGAGTGACTTTGTTGCTGGAATTTACCTTTACCTTTACGCTTGCGTTTACCTTTCCGTTTGGGATCTTTGTATCTCAAAGATACCCAAAACAAACAGAAAGACAACAACAGACGAACGGAGCAGCGCTCAGAGTCGCGTATCTTTATATCTGTAGCTGTAGCTGTAGCTGTATCTGTATTGTCTGTGTGTTTGCGCCTGTGTCTGTTGGGTTTCCACTGTCTTTGCTGGAGTGCCCCTCGGCAGTTGTTGAGCGTGTCTGCTGAGTGCCGCATCTAGCGGATCCACCAAGAGTGTCTGGCGCGAACGAAAAGATACAGAATACTTACCGCCTGCCGTGTGCCGCGCGTGTGTGCCGCTCTCTTCCGTGTAACTAATTTTTGTTTTTTATTTTGTTGATTAACTGAAATGGATACAAACGCTTCTTGTTTCTTGCCACTGAACGAACTAATGTGCCTCCTCCCTCTTTCGCCCTCCCTCGCCCCTCTGCAGATTCATAACGCGCACCACACGTTCCCACAGTCGCCAGGGATCCACCGGTGGCCATCACTCATCGCCACCGCCACCGCTGCCGCTGGCATCCTCAGCCTCCGCGGGCGCCCTCGGACCATCCATCACCGCCGCCGCCGGCTACCACAGCGACTCCTCCTACAGTTCGCCCTCCCCCACCAGGCGACGACACGCACCCTCGATTGAAGCACCATCCACAGACCACCAGTCCTCTGCGAATGGCAATAGTTCTGCATACGAAACGGCAGCCACAACTGTGATGACACACGGCCCAGCAGTGAAGGCGCCTCCTCAGCATCAGCCGCAGCAGCAGCAGCCGCCACTTGCCCCCGTTGAAGTTCCTAAGGCGGAGTCCAAGCCACAACCTCCAACCGAGACGTCCATCGTTGCCGCCACAGCCGCAGCCGCAGTCGGAGTCGCAGTCGCCTCTGCCGGCAACTCAGGTGAGTCGACAACTCCTTCAGTGGCATGCAACGGACATGTCTCTGTCCGTCTGTCTCTCTCTCTCTCCCTCTATCTCTCTGTTTTGTGTTGTTTGTGTGTCGTGTTGCCTGTTTAACGTTTCAAGTTTCCCCTGTCCTTGTGCCGTGTCCTTGATGTTCTTTTCATTCATTTTGAGTGTGCGTCCTTGCTGCTTACCGATCTGCGCCTTCTCCTGAGATGCCGATGATGCTTCTGCCTAACACTCGCGGCTTCAGATACATCTTCCACCCGTAAATAACGCTGCTTCTATAGCTTTATTCATTCATCTTTTAGGTTCACTCAAAAGATACTCTCAATGAAGTACACCCCTCCGTCGTTGCCATTCATCATATTATGTATTTGAGAGCTTTGAGGATCCCCCTTCTATGGTTTCCTTTAGCGTTCTATCTCGGGAGATCCCACTTCCATTGTTCGCTTAGGGATCTTCCTCTTATTCCCCATACAGAGATCTCTCGAAGATCGCCCGCCTATTTCGTTTGCTCATTTGAAGTTCTCTTTCTCCCTTTTGGTTCTCTAATAGATCTCTATTTGTATTGCCCCTGCTCCTTTCCGTAGATCCCCCATCGATCTATGCAATTCCCTAACCCTTCCAGCAGATCATTTGATGATTATTCTCATGGCAGATCACTGATCCTTCATTGTATGCCTTTTCTGCTGCACATGAGAGGGGCCACTACATATGATCCTAAGCAATTATCCCTTTTTCGATTAGATCATTAAGTGATCAGAAGAATGGTCTTAAACCTTTTGGTCTTTCGATCCCCGAACTCTAGCAAGATCTGCCCAAGCCTCCAAATTGTTTTCCACCCTCTCAGTTGGTGTCTTTCTGCTGATCCTCTCGAGGATCCACCTATCCTGCTGCCTGTTCCCTTGCCAATTTGGCGGCCTCGCACTTTCCCCTTCTGCCCGTCTAGCCCCAGGCGATTATGAAGCCAATTACAATATCATTAATGGATTCTTGTTGTGGCCTGGCCGCTAAAAACTTTCCCACTGAAATATGTTTGGTAATTAGCCCGCCCCATGCCTCATGCCCCATGCCTCAACGCAGCAGCCATTTCAGCCCTGAACCGCATTCATTTCTGCACAGAAAATTAGTTAAACGAAAACACCGAAAAACTTCCATCATCAAGACAAGAAGAGGCCCGAGAGACCCGAGACTTTGTCTCGTTTTTACTTTTAGTTTTTTGTTTTTTTTTGGTTTTTTGTTTTTTTTTTGTGTTATTTTGCGCTACACTTAAAAGCAATTTAAACGAAATTAGATTTTTGTCGGCTTGCCAATCAAGCGTCGAGTTGGCTAGACACAAAATGTTAATTTGTATCTGTATCTGTGTATCTATCGCTCGGAGAGACCTTCGAGCATTTACTCGTAAATCCAATTGCAATTGGGACTCGAATCAATTTCCAAATCGCTTTCGACTGTCAGAAAAACGTCTAAATATTCAAAACAAAAAAATTATATAAAATTTGCACAATTTTTAACGATATTATGACTTTGATAGTTTCTCAACAGTTTTTCTGCTCCTTTTTTACGCGTTTGTGTGTGTGTGTGTGTGTATAAATGAATAAAATTGTTTGTCATTAAATAAGATTGAGATCCCCAAAACCTCCAAGCCCAAACCCCAGCAGAGACTTCACGCAACTTTTAGGCAAATGAAAGATGCCATAAAATTGCTAATAGATCTACAGAAAAAAAGAAGCAAAACCCAAAACTCAAAACCCAAACAACGATGGATCCCATCGGATCCAACGAGCGGTGTGTGCCCAATTTTTTTTGTTATTTTTTTATATTTTTTATGGCTTATCAATTCGGGATTTCATTCATTCATCGATCGTTGGATTCGTTTGAAATCAGGTTTATTATCACAAAAAAAAACAGAAAAAAGGTTTTCATAGATATTTTTGACAGACCCCAGACCCGGAACATCTCCGGCTCTTTCTCTGTGGCTCGAACCGGGTGTTGGATTTGTTGAGAAAGTCTTTCCATGCCATGCCCAAAGATTGTGGGAATCGATCTGCCCAGAAACTGTCAAAGATCAGTGACATAGATTCCAGCCAAAAGGGCTGCAGAACGATGAATGCCCCAAAAAGCTGCATAAAGATCATTGGAACATATCTCTAGATCCATAGCAGGATCTATGGATGATATGGTTATGGGAATGCCGATCAAAGAGCTTCGAATGAGGAGGATCTAATGAGCTCTTCAGGGGTACTGTATCCCATTACCATTCTGTAAATGTCGCATATTCCTGTCTGAATGCACTCGTTCTTCTGTGAATGAATGTTCTTCCAAAGGGTTAAGGAGATCGACTGAAGGGTGGAGTATGGCTAAGGGTAAGGGCTTAATCTCTTTCTTCCCCCAATTTGAATGCCACACACAGAACGAGACGAGACGAGAAATCTGTCCCATAAATAAACAACAAACAGCAGAGCACAGCACAGCTTCGATCAGCTTCCCTTCGATCGATGATCGATCTGTTTGGGATCTTTCATTTCCCTGTCAATTGTTGTTTTCCAGGCCTTTTGTTTTCTTTGTTTCTTTTGTTGGTGTCTTGCGGTATTGGTATTGATTTCAATATTTACCAATTTGGCAATTTCTGTTCATGGAATTAATTTGATTTTTGTTCGTGGCGGGGCGGTGGTGGCAGCCCTCCCGGATGGCGGATCTAAAAGGCGAATGCTCTCGCCGAGTGCCCTGGAAAGTTTAGAGAGCGTTCAGTGATCTTTGACAGGCAGGCAGACAGACGGACGGAATGGATGACAGACAGACTGACTGACTGACAGTCAGAAGGCAATGAACGGAGGACGGGATGATCATTATTTGCTGGCCCGCTGCTGGCCCGCTGCTGCTGCTGCTGCTGGTAAAAGATGATTCGCTGAAATTTCGCGGCGCCCTCTCTTCTGTCTTCTGTCTTTCGGTCTTTGGAGATTACGAAAGCGTTTTCGTTCGCTGGATTACATAAGCCACACAACAACAAAACGACAATGGGGAGGAGGGTTGAGGGGTTCAAATGAGGTTGCTTTCACATCGAGTGTAGAGGATTCTTGGGATTCTTTTCGAGATATGCAAAATTCCATAGAAAATACATACATTTCCATTGCCCTCTGGGGTCTGGGGACTGGGACATTCCCATGGGATTCTTGTTTATTTTGTTTGCTGAATGAAATTCAATCTTTGGACCATATTTTGGTCGGCATTAAATCTAATAGTTTTTTCTGCCTCATTTGATGATCATTTGTCAGAGTTCCAGTCATACATACATACGTACATATATCATCATTAAGTGATGTTTGCTAATGAACCTTTGATCACCTCTCCCGCTCTCTCGGTTGCCCTTAGGCCCCAATCCATTGACCAGAAATGATAGATTTCTTTTGGCTTTAATGCTTTTCTTTTGTCACACAAAACTTTCGCAAGTATTTTCCATCACTTTTTTACCACTTTTTCCTCTCGTCTCGTCTGTCGATTCATTTCCGAAACTCGAACACGGAGACCTTTGATGCGGTTTTAACGATTTGCTTTTCCATAGCTAACGATTTGATTGGAATTATATCGAGTGGCACATAGCGAATAAGAGAAAATATCGATTATGAAGTGTTTTCCTGCTTTTAGGCTTTTCCCTTGTTTTTCCTGATCTTTCTCTTGGTCGAAATCGAAGGGTTTTTGCTGCCATAGAAGCGATCTTCAGGCATATCAAAACTTGTGTGTAGGCCTCTGGCTGCTAGCTTTCCTTCGGTTTTCTCCCCTGTAACTTCTTGTCATCGATCAATCCTTTTGGATATCAAACATTATGCAATCGAAAACACAACAACAGCAACAACAACAACAGAAACAACAACAACATCTGCAGATTACAACAGAAATCCCACATGCTTTAATGTCTCCACGCATTTACCCCCTAACACAAAACAAAAAACACACATGCAACATGCAACAGCAGCAGCAACAGCAGCAGCAGCAACAGCAGCAGCAGCAACAAGCAGCAGCAGCAGCCGCAACAGCAGGGGAAAAGCTCCCACCAAATGCAACATTAATTGCGCTTACATACACAACAACAACTGTAACTGCAACTGCAACTGCAACAGCAGCAGCAAAGGCCAGTGCCACAGCAGCAACAGCCACAGCAACAACAACACTAATCTGCAAGTGCCACAGAAACGAGGCAACAACACCACGCCCATGCCGCCCCTAGCTAATGCCAACAAAGCGCCGTTAATTGTGCTGAAAGCAGCAGCAGCAGCATCAGCAGCGACATCAGCAATAGGAGGAGCTGCCACAGCTGCTGCCTCCGCCTCCGCTTCCGCCTCTGCCGCGAGTTCTCCTGTAAAACGTCGCAAGAATCCCCCCCCAATCTCTCCCTTGAGCTTAGGCTTGGAGGCGGCAGGAGGCGTTGGCGGCGGCGGCGGTGCCGGCAGCTGCTGCTCTTCGTCCACATCCACATCGCCCCAATCCTCGCCAGCGGTGCGTCAAACCAAAGCCAGTCGCCTGCGTGCCGCAGCGCTCGGTGAGTGTCCTCCCCATCCCCCCACCGTCTCTCCATCTCCCTCCATGAGTATGCCACACACCTGATATCAGATTGGTTCAAGGGTTTTTCTTTCTTTCCTCAAAAATATATCTAACATCCTTCTATCCTTCTGCTATCCTTCGTTTTTTGTTGTTCAGTGTGTGTGTGTGCAAAACGAACGTAAACCAAAGCGCCTTTTCATCACATTTCCAATTTCCCATTGTTTTCCCTCTCCCCCGCTCTCTGCCTGGCCACTCCGCAGACAAGAAGAAGGAGGAGGAGCACCAGCGTCAGCGCTACAGCTCTCCCTGCTCCCCAAGGAACACAGGTGGGCCCTCGCCGAGTCGTCGCCTCAGCAGCTCCGAGATTTCGCCAAAATCTTCCGTCGTCAGTGGCTTCCACTCGGAGCCAGCAGCAGCTGGACCGTCCAAGCCGCGATCCTCGTCCCAGCCGGCGGACACGCCACCCACACAGCGCAAGCAGAACCTGGTGGCCGTCGGCAGTGGCCTCTCCATGAAGCAGAACCTCAGCGAACTCCACTTCACGGCCTCGTCCGACTGCGCCCTCAAGATGCGGCCGCGCAGCAGCACGCTGAGCACCGAGCAAACGGACACGCAAAACGGGGCACGTGATCTCCTGAATCTGGCCAACTTGCAACTGAGTCCCGTGCAAAAGCACAAGCGAACGGTGAGATCAATATTGTGTGTACATATGTGGCATGCCCCAAAACTAATCTTCCGTACCTTCTTTTAGCCGGAGAGTTCCCCTCGTCGTCTGGGAGATCGCGATAAGTCGGCGAAACGCAAATCAAATTTGAATCGCTCATTGACAGAGGAAGCCACCAAGGATGGCGGTAAGTGGAGTGGCACACAGATGGATGCGGCCACAGCAGCAACGGTGGATGGGAGGCCAGCATCAGCATCATTGAGGAGCGCCCCGCTCCAAATTTGGGTTCTTTTTTCGTTGTGCCTTCAAGCTTGAGTGCATCGAATGGAAATGCCCAAAACTGCACTTCTCTGCCGTCAGTCAATCTTCGAGCGTCATGTGGCATCCACCACACTGCGGTTACACCCTGCAACAGTTCCATTTCCATCATTTTGTGCTCCGCAAGGAGAGCTTTTCCTCAGACTCTGCCTCTGCCTCCGCCTCCTCCATTTCCATACGAAAAACCTCTGTAAAATATGTTAAGATCCGCCACCAAATGCTGTTGTTGCCCCACCGTCCACAAATGCTGTTATGCCCACCGTTATGCACGTGTCCGCCCAAGTGTCCTGTGAAATTTGAACCCCCCCGATTGCTGTCGACACTGCAACTAATCCTTTGATCCTCTCTTGCAGATGAGGCAGATGCCACGAGTCGCCGCCGACGCCGTCGCGAACTGGGCATGGCCCGTCCTTTGGTCCCTGGAGACGACGAGGCCCTCAGGGATCTGCTCTCCCATTCGCCGGTGAAGAGCTCCTGCAGCGAATCGACTAGTGCCTCCAAATCGGAACCAGTGCGTCCGCCGGCATTCAACTATCCCGGACAGCGGCGTCCCGAGGTGGCCGTGCGCACGATGACGGCTGTGCTGCCCCCGCCACGACCACTGCATGTCCTGCAGCCGGTCGCCAAGAGTGTGTCGCAGAAATTCAATGAGCGAACTCGCGCGGATCTGGCGGATATCAAGAAGATCGTGGATAAGTCGGAGGAGGTGCAACAGCCGCAGCCGCAGCAGCAGCAGGAGCCAGAGGAGATGGCAAGTCAGAAAATGTGCGCTGCAGCAATTATGCGACGCAAGAGCACGGATGAGGCAGGAGCCACAGGAGGAGCAGGAGGTACTGGAGCCACCGGCGCACAGAGCTCTCCGCCAGCACCAAATCAGATTGTTTCCATACTAAAGAAGAAGGAGCAGGCCTTCGGGGACTGCAATTCGAGTGCCTCGAGCAATGCCTCCCCAGTGACGTTCTCCTCGAGTGTGATGGATCCACCGCTGGCGGGGACCGCCCGCAGCAAGCGTCAGGGCATCCTGAAGAAGCGCTCCAGCCTGGACGAGTCGCGTTACTACTCGCGCTCCCATTCCCCGGATGAGAGGAGCATACTGATCAAATCCGCCAGGCGAAACTCGCTCGAGGAAGCTGGCACGGGACTGAGTCCCGCCCAGAGCCATGGGATCCTGAAGCAGAGCAGCTACGACAGCAGCAAGAGCGATGGCTGCCCCTCGGCGACAGAGAGTCAGCCGCATAGCATCCTCAAGAAGAAGGACTCGCTGTCGACGCCCTCGGATGGGGGATGCCACAAGCATGTGTCCATCTCTCAGGCCGTGACACTGGCAGCCGCTGAACTGGCGGCCCATCACGACGGCAGCTTCGGGCTGGAGGATGCGTCAGGGGACGGAGATGGCCACGAGATCAGACCCATTCTGAAGCAGGAGAGCACCTCCAGCGAGGAGGCAGTGCGTCCCCCGAAGCCCATACTGAAGAAGAAGTCGTTCGGGGAGGCCGATGAGCACGAGGCGATTCGACCGATCCTGAAGTCCTCCCGCAAGAGCAGTCGCGAGGAGTTCGATCTAAGCGGACTGGATCACGACGGAGGCACCGATTCGCCCATTCATCCCATACTGAAAACGGATTCACCCTCCAAGCGGCGCTCCCTGGGCTCCGCCCACGACCAGGACTCTCCAAATCTCTTAAAGCGTCGCACACGTTCGCTGGAGCGTCAGGATGCATCGCCCGTCATGGACTTAGCTGCGGCACTCGATGCCATCTCCGTATCACAGGCAGCCGCTGCTCCGCCCAGCAGCACTCCCGTCGATTTTGTCACCAATCCGGCGAGCATATCCGTGGCGGAGAGGATTAAGCGCATGGAGATGCTCGCGACATCGTCCTCCCGCCTGGCGGGTGGCATCAACAGCAGCTGGGAGTCGCCGCTACAGGAGACACCAGCAGAGGCTGAAGAGGGACGCCCCGTGCCACGACTGCTGAAGCCCAGTGTCCTGCGAAGGGACCTACAGAGAGAGCGCTACAAGACGCAGCCGATTACGAGCGAGGAGAAGAGTTTGTAAGTCCAACAGATAGAATATTTGTGTGTGCTAGTGTATGTGTAATCCCACATTTCGTATACGCATCGTGCGGCTGGCAGGCTGTCAAGCTGTCACACGATGTGTCGACGCTTCACGCTTCGATGGCCCAAAGAATTCCAGCAGCAGCAGCGGCATGGAATCATGGCTATTTTTGGTCCGAATGTGCGACATTCTTTTTTCTGGCTGCCACTCGACTGGCCTAAGCTTCAGCCTATAAATATTTATCCCTCTCACTCTCTCTCTCTCGCTTTTACATGGAAATTTGTAAAGTTATTGCCCCCTGATTCAGGGTCACGCAGATGCCCCCTGTCCAGTCCCCCTGTCCAGTCATTGCTCTGGTATAATTGTACACATTTTCTGTTTTCTGTTTAATTGTGTTTTTGTGGCCACACATCGCTGATCCCTTAGATGGCGATTTATTTCCCATATTTTCCGGAATATCTCCCCCACAAATTGCCACAAATAACCCAATGAAATCCCTCCAGGGCCTGACCCCAATTCGTATATGCCATCATACTCGTATATTCATTTGCCGTAAATTCACTTTTCTTTGCCTTTTCTGTTATTTTTTTTGTATTTTTATTACCTCTTACCTATTTTTTGTCACTTAAGCAGCTTATTGCTTGCCTAATTACCTGTGCAGGTACATACCCCCTGTTTACCCCTCTCTCCCTCTCTATCTATCTGTGCAACAATTGAGGCCAACAAGAACACGCGAGTGCCAGCCAACAAAAAATAAAAGCGAAATAAAGGTTAGTAATGGTTTGGTGATTAGAGAGGGTCGATTGGCTTACGGGGTGCGGGGCGGGGGTACACGAGAGAGCGTTAGGAAGGGAGTACCGAGAGAGCAATTTTGGAGAACGAAAAGGGGGGAGTGCTGGAGAATAGCAGAAGGATCTGGAAGAAAGAAAAAATGCAGAAGGGTATGCGTTTTGGTGATCTTTCAATGATCAAACCAGGCTCCTCTAATTCCATTCATAGAATATCGATAGAACTGGAATTCTATTCTACCCTCGATGACATTATAGATTTATCATATTACGATTTATTATAGTATTCGATTCATAAAGTTAGCTTTAGCTTTTAAAGATCACCATAGGTTCTAAAGGTTTATTTGAAGATTTGAAGATTGCCATTCGTAGAAACCATTCGAAGGTGCATATACATAGGTGATAGATCTTGAACCGCCCTCGCATGGATCACTTGATGGATGCTGCAAAGGCAATTTAAAGTCTGTGTAGATCTCAATCCAAAAGAAAACATATAATTTCCATAAAAGATCTACCGATCTCTGTACTTAATATGGAACGATCTCAAATGGAACAGTTATCAGTGGCTGTTCCCCCCATCATTCTCCACCCATTTAGTGGCTCTTCCCCCCCATCATTCTCCACCCATTTAGTGGCTCTTCCCCCCATCATTCTCCACCCATTTAGTGGCTCTTCCTGCCCAGCAGTCTCCACCTATTAGTCCCGCTGTCTTCCGACTGTCGTCCAAACAAATTCTCACCTCCGACGACTGTTAATTTCTGCGAATTTTGCCAAGGGTTTGGCTCTGGCCAATGTCAAGCGTCGTAAACCTAGTTTTTAGCCACTAAAAGCATTTTGGAATCAGTAAAAACAAAATGACTAGAATAGATACCCCGCACTTCCCCCCTCAACTCTACAAGGTTCTCATTTTAACTGTGTTTTTATGTCAGTATTTTATGTGCACTGCTGCTCCACGAGTGAGTGTTCCATAGAGTTCTGTTGAGTTCTGTTGAGTTCTGGTGAGTTCTTCTTGTTTCTGTTGTTGTTTTTTCGGGGCTTTTGTTCCGCCCGGCACGGCACTCCCTTTCCTAAAAAAACACTCACACACTGACAAGAACAGAACAATAAGTTCTTTTGGAATCCCTACCCCCCCCTGCTCCCCTGCCCCTACTAGCCCCTCCCATCCCTTCCCTTCCGCAGTGCTTTTGTTTTTCACACTCTCCACTCGCCGCCGCTGCTGCTGCCGCCTGTCACATTTGCATTCAGCAAACGGTATTGTCAATATCTTTTCGCACACATTGGCGGCTTTGTGGCATGTAATTTATGCTGCCCATATAGCCATACCGTCGCCATATAGCCCCCATACATATATGCCCCATAGAACAGAGCAGCCCCCCCACAACAACACAACCCCCCAAAACCAAACACAAAACGTTGCTTGCATTTCAGTTGCTTGCAGCGCTCGAACGCGTTCAGAAGATACTCGTATCTGGGGGTTCCGTTCCGTTCTTTTCTGTTCTCTTCTCTCCAGTTGGGGGTGTGCGTCATAACCTTCCATATATCCATCCGAGCGAGCACGAGGTGTACGAGCAATCTTTCGGGAAGCAATCAGCCCACCAATCACCTAGATTGAACAGGATTCGCATCCTAAAACGACAGCATAAAGGGTTCGTCCTTGGTTCTTGTGTTTCATGTTGTTGTTGCAGCGACGTCAGAGTGAAAAAATGTTTGAGGCGTATATCAGAAAACGGTAAATGGAAAAGCCCTTCACCACAAACAAAAATCGAAGGAAAAACTGTCCAAAATCTAAAAAATGTAATGGAAAAAAGTGACCAAAGTCAATCGAAAAACACTCACAAAAATCAAAGGAAAAACCAGTAAAAAATTAAAAGAAAAACCAGTCAAAAATCAAAAGAAAAACCTTTCAATAATTGCCGGCATTCGGACATGTTCCAAACGTTTTTTGTGGTTTGCCAGAGAGCGGGCAAACATTTGTGGTCCGATTAAATAGATATAGTGACGATAGTAGCTATGGCATGTCCAATTCAATGTCATGTATCTGTATCATTCGTAATCTTTCGATAAGATAAGAACCGAACAATCGAAAAAACTTAGTCAGCATGGAGGGACGGGACTTTAACCCTGGACTCTATCACTATGTGGAATCTATACCCATCTAGAACTCATTTTATGGTGGCTAAAACATTAGCTAAGAAGGCTTACCTAAAGAAATGATCAGGGTGAAATGTTTTAGATGGTGTCAGGTTAATCTTTTCCTATAGCCAGTAAGGATTATATCATAGAATCATAGGTACTCGTAGATAACTTCAAGAGAGCCTCATACAAAGAAATGATTATTTCCCATAAGAATTGCCTGTTATAGCAATTCAAGTATCAGGGATCATCAGAAGTGTTTTTTGATAGATAATTGAAAGGCCTAAAGAACCGCCTCACCATTACATTCCATAAGGGTTTTGGGTGGGATTTTCACAAGTACCTTTTCACAGATAACTCTTCAAGGTTCCAAGAGTCAACGGCTAAATACAGCCATGGACTCTCAGTGGCAATAGTTACCCTTTCTGAGACGATCTTTAACCCCCATGGCAGCAGCAGCAGCCTTTGACATCCTCTATCTATAGGCATTACAGGCTATACGGCAATATACTATATATCTGCCAAAAATCGTACCATATTTTTCCATAAATAGCTTTTCCATGTCGCACTTCTTCAACGTCAGTCGGTGGCCCATTCACAAAGCGAAATGTTCCTAAAAATAAATAAATATTCAGGAAAAAGAGCAGCAAATGTTCTCCACACCAAGCGGCTAGCAGCTAGCGGCTAGCGGCTTCTCCTCTCTTTTTTCTTGGGCAAAGAGTCACCGCAAAGGAAAATCAGAGAAAATCCACTAGAGAAAAGGAAGGAAAATACCAGACCAAAATAAATATGAAGCGCAGCAATGAGAAGAAAACGAGGAAAACCCAAAGAAAAGGAAAGAGAAAAACAAAAGCTGAAAATAATTTAAATTTGCTGGCAGCAGCGATGTCGACAGCGCCGCCACTCTGCACCACTGTGCAGCACCACCCAACCACTCCACGCCGCACCACTCAGCCGCTGGCCGGATCCGGCGGTCCGCTTCGCTCTGCTCTGTGTTCTGCTCTGCTCTTCCGCTGCTGCGACGATCGCCAGCGGCAGCGGCAGAGGCGGCGGCGTTGGCGGCGTCTCGCATTTGTTTTTACAATTTTTTCGCTCAGTCGCTCGCGATCGCTTTTTCAATTTTCACGTACGCCGCCGTCGAACACAGCGCTAAAATAAAATTTATATCGTTTTTTTTTTCGAATGGAAAATACAAAGAGAGAAAGAGTGAGAGGAAGGGAAATTGAGAGTGAAAACGTGTGATTGAAACAGGGAGAAAATTGTGATTGTAGATCGTGAAAATCTACAAGAAATAGTGATTCAATCACTAGAAAAAGAGTGTTGAAAACTCCAATAGTCCCTTCAAAAGTACCAGAATTAATAGTGATCGAAACGTTTCTCAAACGAGTGATAGAAAAGCTTACACGTGATTGAATCTCTGGAAAAGAAGAAGAGTATAAATAGTGCTCCAAACGTATGTCAAAAGCGAGGTTAAATAATGATCGAAGTTCTGAAAAAAATAAGAGCATATAATCACAGAATCGTGTAAAAATATAGTGATCGAATTTATCAACAACAAAAAGAGAGTATAAACAGTAATCAAAGTTCTCATGAAAAGAAGAGAAGAGAGTAAATAGTGGGATAGGTGAATAGGTGGAAAAGAAATCGAAACTATTATTTATAACTGATAAACGAAATCGCTGCACGGTTCTGTTCGGTGCGGTGCGGTACGGTACGGTACGGTGCGGTCCGGTGGGTTTCCTTATCAGAAGGAAGGTGGAAGGTGCGAGTAGAAGCAAGAACAAGGTAGAATGAAATAGTATATGTGTGTGTGTACATTTGTATATCTGTTCAAAGAAAAACCACGTTCTCACACCATCAAAACGTCTTTGCCAGTTGCCGATTGACGGTCAAAACTCAATCGAGCGACATTCCCCGCGACATTTACCACCGCGTGTTCTGTACACTGAAAAAAGGTTTGGGGAATCTATCATATCATATGAATAGAATTCACTGAAAATTATATGGAAATGTTAGGCATGGAAAGCACTAAATAAATTATGGAGTGGCGGCATCCGAATGGAAAATCTCTGTCGTAATGTGCTATAAATAAATGTAAACTTCATGGAAGCACAGATTTCATTTTCAATTGCCAAAATATGCAAAAAGCAGCTGCTAAGAGTGCGAAAATGTTTATTTAAATCACAAAAATGGCAACAATGACGATTTGTGCAAAATATTATATACATACGAGTATATGTACATTCATGTTTTATTTATGTATTTTCGGCTAAAAGATACATTTTTTAGCTTACGTTTTTCGCTCATTTCGGTGATTAGATCATTCGGACAATCATCATTCCGTTTTTGTCTGCAACTGTTTGCCCTAATCACGGCCCATAAATATTATTTAAAAATTCGAATGCTCTTACTCTCCGGCGCTGGCTCTCTGCCGCTCTCTTTTGTTCGCTCTTTTTGGTTGGTTTCTCTCTCTGCTCTCTCCCAATCCAATTAGCTTAGTTTTTCTATTTATTTTAGTTGTTTATTTATAGGTTTTCCTCCGCTTTTCCCCCCTCCGGGGTTGCCTGGAAAATGCAAACAAATGTTGAACAAGTTGTAGGTGAAACGACTAAAAATAGAAGGGAATGCGGTAGAAGAAATGCAGAATATACGTATCTTTCTTTCTGGTTTTGGAATGCGGCAAGAAACCAGAGATAATGTTGTGAAATTTTTGGATTTCTTTAGCGGTGTCTTTACACCTTATCATCAATTCAATTACCTTTCACTGTTGGCTTTTCTTTGGCTAATTCTGTGGGCCATCGTTGAGCGCATCAACTTTTACCTTCACTTCGGGTTGCTTGATGAGAGGAGATTCCCTCGAGGGTCCGAGCGGTTTCACCATCCACCGTTCGACCGACCATTCGACCATTCTACGAGTATTCCATTCCACGGCGGCTATAGCCATAATTAACTTGACCAAAATTGCCCATAATTATGGCCAAAATGCTGTTCGCGAGCATTGTTCGCTGACGGAGACAGATTCACACAATATTTATGCCATTTGCTCATTTGTTATGTAAATGTTTTGTCACGAGAGTACAGCAACGATTCCCCTTCCACTCCACTTTTGCAGCTTTAAAGCCAGCTCCACGTTCTTTGACATCTCGTCGTCGGGCTCGTCGGCCTTCAAGCCCACCAAACCGCTGGACATTCGCTTGACTCACACAGCCCTGCAACAGCAGCAGCAGCAGCCACTAATATCCCCGATAACTGGACAACCACTGAGCCACGTGCCGGCACCACTGCTGCTCTCCTCATCGACAAATTCGGGGGCAGGCGCCTCCTTCCGTTTGGCCCGCAGCTCCACCCAGCCCCTGCAGTCCCCACGCGTCGTGCACTTGGCCTCACAGGGTGGTGCCACTGCAGCATATCCAGCCGCGTCATCTGCGTCATCGCTGCTGATGGCACGCCAGCATTCAATCAACGACAGCGTCAATCTCAGCGAACAGTTGACCCTCTCCGCGGGCACGGACAGTGAGCACATCTTCGAGATGTCCGGACTGGAGGAGGACTCGGCCATACAGTCGCTGAGCGACGATGTGTCCGCCTCTGCATCTGCCGCCGTAACCACAACGCCAGCCAGTGGCCTGGCACGCAGCAATAGTGTGCGGGCCAGGGCCAATATGTTCCAGCAATTGCAGCAGGAACAGTCGCGCAACCGTCGCACTGAAGCACCAGCAGCATCGTCATCATCATCATCATTGGCAGGAGAGCAGTCAACGCCACGGGCAACGGGTGAGTACGGGTGCGGGGTCATCATTACGGAGGGAGTGTACATATCATCGCCAAGTGGGTTGTGGCAGAAATTAGCATGAAGCAATAAAACAAATGGGGAGACCAGACCGCTAGGTTGAACAGCCAGCCAGGGCATAGCCATAGCCATAGCCAGGGCTGTGCAGGCCACTGTGCGAACTCTGTTGTGGCCCATGAGGCAATGGCAGCGAACCATGGCAAGAAGGCCAAGACCACCACAGAAACCAGAAGCCAGAAGCCAGAATGATGGGATTACAGTAGACTAGGAAACAGTAGAGTAGGGTAGAGCAGAGTCTTTTGGACTGAACAATCACTTGGCAGAGGTGGTTTTCTTTTAAGGAAAGGCCAAGAGACCTCAGGTTACCCGTCTATCAGTATATCCCTTTCTTGAGGAGAGTACCGTACCCCCCAAATGTCCAGCTCTATGCTCCATCGGTCTATGACACCTTTATTTTGTAAGTTTGTTTGCCAGATGTGTGTTTTCCGTTTTGTTGGCAAGCCTCTCATGGTTGTTGGCCAAGTTAATAAGCTGTAAAATGTGTGTCACCTGCCTTGCCACACACCACACACACAGCACACAGCACACAGCACACTCTTCACTCTACACTCACCTGTCGCATGTCTCTCTCTGGCAATCTAGTGGCTAATTGGAGCTCGCGTGGCTGATTGTGCAACACATTTATTGTGACCAGGCAGGGGGTGGGGGGGTCACACTCCAGATTAGCAGTAGCCTTTCATCATCACCGAAAGGGGGCCAAAAGTAGTCATTGAAACTTATGTCAGTCAGTACACAGCAATCGACTAGTCAGACTTACAAAAGCGATCAAAAATATTACAATAGAAATAAAATAAAACAAAATATATACAATGAAAATAAATTTCAAGATAAATCTGCAAATCCTCGCAGAGCCCACACAGGGAAAGGATATATTAGTGAACGTCTCATTCGTTTCAGGAACCAATCAACGGCAGCCTTCGCCTGCGGCAATATTGCCACCAAATGATGAACCAATGACGCCAAATAATACACTGGATGAGGAATTTGGTAAGTTTACCCTTTCTTGGGACTAATCCGATATGAAAGAGGAGAATCTGAAGAATGCGAAGATCCTCCTCTGTTCATTTGTGCAACATTTATTGCACATTGCCCATCATTTGTTTGCCTCGAAATCTTATCGTTTCTTGCACGAAAAAGCTCATGTTTTTTGGAATGAAAATTCATTTATACACGCATACATCCACATACATATATATTTATTGTTCTTGTTGTTCTTGTTGTTGTTGCTTAATGTTGTCTTGTTTTTTTTTTCTATATACAAACAAACATACATACATATATATATATACTCGTACTATAATTTGATTGGCGCGCCCGCGAGACTAATTTTAATGATTAACTGGAAACAAATTTGAGCGAACCGCAAAAATTGCGAAAATTGCGCAATTGCCACACAAAAAAATGGAAAAATGAAACGAAGAAAGAAAACGAAAACGAAAAACTGCACAGAAAAACCTGCAGTCGAAAAGAGAATCGCAAAAACCAATTTTCCATGGTTTTCCATGCATGTGCATCCATCATACATACAATTTTCCATTGCATTTTCCTTCCATTTTCATTTATATTTACATTTTCATTTTCATTATTTTCTGCCCGTTTTTATGGAGTATTTTTTTTTGTTTTTTTCGTCTTTTGGTTTTTAACAAATGAATTAACTTCTTGTTATAATTGTTGCTGTTGCTCTTATTGTTGTTGTTGCCGCATGAGAAAATCATTAACAAGTGTTTGAATTTAATTTTGTTTATATAATTTATGATTCGCGTTTTTCTTTGCCACATTTCCACAATTTCCACAATTTTCCCGATGCGATACCTGCAGCCAACCGCCTTGCGGTTCGGCTCGGTCCGGTTCGCTTTGGTTTGGTTTCGTTCGTGGTCTTTAGTGAACTTAATTAAGCGTTCATAATTTGTATGGCATTCACTTACAACATTTTTGTGGACTCCTCCTTTTCGGAGTTTCGAGTGGAATCCAAGGGGAAGTCCAGTCTTCCTTCCTCCTTCTAGTCGTGTGTGTGTGTGTGTGTGTTACACTGACACACTTGTGGAATGTTGTTTTGCCGCTCGTTTTGTAACCTCCTTTTCTTCCCATCCCATCCAATCCACTTATCGGTTAGGAGGGACTTTACGACTGCAGATTGGGGCGCCTCTGATGACAATGGGAGTGGCGTGGGGGGCCACCACCTAACTCTCCTTCTTTGTAGTCTCGTGTCGTAAAATTTGATGATTGATAAGGTGGGAATAACGTTGACGTTGACCTTGTCTTGGCACACGATAATGCTCTATAATTGGCATAGAGAAAAAAAGAAGAATTTTTGTAGCAATATTTCATTTGATTTACCATCTAATTGGAGCATAATCTATAAGGAATTTAGTATGCTTTAAGAGCTTTAAGAGTAGGTCTACTTTGCCAAACTTCATTAAAAACGATTTTCATAGCGAAATTTCCAAGAATATTCATTAGTAACCAAAAATGATTGATTATTCTCTTAATTATTATTTATTTCCTTATCTTTTCTGTAATTAAAAGCAGGGTTTTCCATATAAAGCTTTTGCTCTTCCTCTTGCTTTGGTTCTATTGTAGAAACTCTGACGCATTCCTTACGATATTGCAGTCCCAAGAGGGCGTCCAGCATCCAATCTCCGACTTTCGGTTCTAGAACGGTTTCCACATAATTTCCCTCAACACGCCTGTTGGGGCCGCTGTCGTGCCCCACACACACATTCCACAAAGAAAGTTCATATCAATTGAAGAACAAATATCGAAAGTTGGCAAATGAAATGGAAAGAGAGGAGAGAGACAAACATTTATAGGTACTACACACCATAGAGGTGGCTAGACAGTGGACAAAAGAGTGAAGTAAATTATAGAAATTGCTATATAAATGCCGCAGACAGACGAAACTTTCTATGGGGGGTGTGGGGGTGGGGGTGGCAGTGGATGGGGCAGAAATCTTTTGTGATTGCTAGGTCTCTTTAGTTTAGTGGTTGATAAAGATACGACCAGCGGCAGCAACAAATACTTGTGTATGATATCCGTATAAAAAAGAGAGGAAAAGTACATGTTATCGGCAACAGCAACAACAGCAACAGCAGCAGCAACATTTTGTGTCGAGACTTGAGTGGGCGCCGCCGCTTGCCCCAAAGTTGGATAAAAACTCAATGCGCACATCGTCTTTGACTTTTGTAAGTCGCCACAAGTCGCGGCGCAACCACGAGGCGGCAGTCGGCAGTCGGCAACTTGCAACAACAACAACTACAATAAACATATATCATATAGTAAAGATTAAAGATTTAACGAGCAAATGAGAGATGCGTAAGAGTAGAAAAACTAATGTCTAATCCCCAACATAAAACAAAACCCATATGTATCTTCGATCGCAGAGCCCTCATCGTTGTCGCTGGCCGACCGCTTGGCCTTCTTCAGCAGCCTCTGCGACGGCAGTGCGGGCAGTGCCAGTGGCGGCGGTCGATACCGCAGCCGCACCAGCAGCTACTCGCGCAGTCCGCCCATTGACCACAATACGCCGCGGAACAGCAGCTGCAGTCTGACGCCCACGCGCATGGACTGCTCGCCCATACCGTACCAGGAGCATGATCAGGATCAACAGCAGCCATCAAGTCTAACGCTGGAGGTCATCATGGAGCCAGAGCCAGAGCTGAAGTCGTCCTCTCTGTCGCCGTCGCAGCACAATGGCTTCCACGAGCTGACCCGTTCGGCCACGGAGCCGTGCCACACCGCCAGCACCAACACCGCACCGACGTCCCTCCGGGGTGTCCGCCTGCGAACAGTGGGCAAACTTGTCCTACCAGACACATTCCGTGGCGGAGATCGCAACAACAACAACACTAATGGGAACGTCAGCGTCAACAAGAACAGCTATACTGCGGCTGCGGAACAGCTGAAGATCGTGGAGGCAATACCAATCCCAGTGACGGTCCGTACTATTGGGAAGATCAAGTCGCCCTTCATCGAACAGCAGCACCAGTCCATGCCGACGGTGACGGCTACAGCGAAGCCTTTGAAGTTGGACTACAAGCATACAAATGGAGCGGGCGGCGACAGTGGCTCCGATTCCGGGAAAGAGAACTACGCCTCTAATCAGCAGCAGCCCCAGCCGCAGAAGATCGAAGAACTGACGCTCCAGAATGTTCTGGACATGCGAAAGAAGATCACGCGTCTGTTCCAGGGCCAGGCTCTGGCTCAGGAGAAGCAAGTGCCAGCACAGGCCGTCAATCGCCGACACACCACAGAGATCACCAGCTCCTCGATGGGTACGGCTCCGACACGAAGCCCCAACGTGGATGAGCGTTACGCCAAGTACTTTGGCGTCGAGGAGACCTACGTCTCCACAACAACTGTGTACAAGACGCAGTCGATGCCACCACGGATTGTGACCAAGGTGGAGGCCACCAACGAGCATGTCCGTCTGCCGGGTGCGGAGACCAAAACCCTTACGCAGAAACGTCGCGAGATGCTGAAGCGGACGCGTCCCATATCCCTGGACACATCCCCGAGCGGATCCATCAGTCCCACGGCGACGCCCAGTCCGAAGCGTGCGCACTCGCCCAACAATCGTGGCAAGGCCAGCATATCCTGCATCGAGGACATCGAGGTCACGGCTCAGGAGCTTAATGACGCCGGCAAGGCCTTCAAGCGTCTGTGCGGCGAGATATTGGACTGAAAAATTGTTAAATTTTGGCCAAGTATTCAAAATTCTCCCAATTTTTCCCCGATAACCAAATACCCAATCAAAATTTCACATTTTCTTTTTCTTGTGCTCTCTTGCTCTCCCTCTCCTCCCATCTCTCTATGCGTTCGTGTGGATTGTAGCGCCTCAGTGTGATAGATGCGCTAGGTCCCCCCATCCCCTCCCCTTCCGCCAAACTATTTGCTCTATAGAAATTTGTTTTATTATCTAAGAAACCCAACAACAAACGAAAAACGAAACTAAAGCAAATTGTCAAACGAAAACGAAGTATATATTTATCAATAAAAATGAAATAAAATGTTAATCATAGGAAAATGTATTTAATCCGCCCTCTCCAACCCCCCAACCCCCAGCAGGCCCATAAATGTCCCATAAATATCAACCATCTGCCAGTTATCGATTGAATATTATCGTCGATCGATGAAACCTGCTTTCGTGCATGCAAACAATTTTTTTTTTTTTTATATATAAATTTAAAAGAGCGAATTGTACCTTAAACGGCATTATATTATATTCTATTTTATTCTATTCTATGGTTATGTATTACATTTATTATTATTATGATTATTATTGTATGTACATTTAATCGATTGAAGTTGTTAAACCAAGAAAATAAATCCATGAATTGTGCTAAAGAATAACATAACGAGAGAAATGGAGAATACACTAAATCCAGACGGAGTAAGTACCAAGAAAATCCTTCGCTTGCGGAATGTGCATGAATAATATCTGGTTTATATATGTAAGTTTTGCCTGCCTTTCGTTTGAATGGAATGATTTGCTATGATTATCCTTGTTTCGATGGGCACACACACACATCCTTGGCCAATGGTTCTATCTTCGAGTCGGAAACTAATTTCGATCCTCCTTTCGTTTCGCAGGCAAACCCTCCGAACCGTTGAAGGGCATCCTCAAGAGCAAGGCCCTGCCTGGGCCCATGGGTCGTGGCCTCATGCCAGTGGATCTCAATGCAGAGCTGAAGAATCGCCTGAAACGCTCCACCCATGCCACCGTCTCGAATCTCCGCAAGTCGGCGACCACAGCCGATGCCCCACGTGGCGACGAGGTGGACAATCCGCAGAGGAACCTGGCCCAGATACTGCGCAATGTGTCCAAGGAGAATGCCGCCACCACAGCACCAAAGCACGATGATGCCGTCAATCTGGTGCGGAATCTCGCCACGCTGGGACAGCCTCGGGCCGCCTCGGCCGGCGAGGATGCGACGGCCGGCAATTGTGCCTCGGCATCGGAGGGCGAGAGTTCTGGGGGTCGCGAAATCGAGGCGATTATCAAGAACAGCGCTGTGGCACGTCGCCGTCGCCAGCAGCAACAGCAGCAACAGCAACAGCAGCAGCAGCAGCCACAGCTGCCAGATGGGTGAGTCCATGTCCATCATCGTCATCCGCTACAATTCCCACGTGCTGTGCGCTGTGTGTTCGTGCATTAACCAATTACTAAACGCAACCCGCTCCCCCCAAAAACGAAGAAAAGAAAGCCCCCAAAGAGCCCAAGAGATTTGTAAGTGGGATTGAACCCGTTGACCCGATTTTTGTGGATCATGGTTTATATATGAATATATTTGTATACACATAACGTTTAGACAGACAAGACAGCGTCTCATACATGCATCAAATGTGTGTGCTTCTCAAGACTGGTTCCAATAAAGAAACTAAAACATTTACAATTACCTAATTAATAATGCGAATAAAGCAACAACAAACAAAAAACGGATAAAACTTGTACATTTAAAAAATAGTTAGAGACAACGTTCATTTTCGTAAATGTTCTGGCATTCCCCCCCTACACACACACCCCCCACACACACCCAAACACCCACACACACACACACTTTTGTGTTTGTTTTGTGCGAAACTTTTGGCTTTTGATTAAACAGAACTCTGTTTCCACCACAACTTTTCCCATGCAAATCGAAAATCGAAATTAAAAACGTAAACGTAAACGAAAATGAAAACAGTTTCCTAGTCAAAGTGAAGCCGATAGCCAGGAGCTATTATTGGCCACTTAGCCAGCTGCCACACCAACAGAAACAGCAACAGCAACAGCAACTGCAAAACCAACAACAACAACAACAAATACGACTACGAGCCCCAACAACGACAACAACAACAACAACTACCAGAACAGCTAAAGCAACCGAAAATGCTGCAACCGAAACCTTTTTACAACAACTTTGTTCAACAACAGAAACACTTTGTATAAAATAACTATATGTATATGTAGCTATCGATTAGAAATTAAGTTCAAATCTGCATTGCTTACAGCCGTTTTTTGAGCAAAACACTAATATACCTATACCTATATACATATTACGAAAATATACTATATATTTTATTGAAAATTTGTTCAAAACCGAATATTATATATATGCCACACCATATATTTTTACGAGATGCCAAAAAGAAAAGAGCACAGAAAAAAAAACCACAAAACAACCAACAAAAATACAAATAAAACGAATAATTAATAAAGTTGAGAGAAATCCTATTTAATTGTAGTTTCGCTTGGCCACTAACTGTCGTTTGTCGCTAATTTAATAACAAATACTAAAAGCATGTGCACATATTACATTCAAATTTGAATCTGAATTCAAAGTTAAACGGTGTCCACGTTCCATTTTCGTATTTCCATACTCAGTGGCGCCAATATCATTGGGGTGTGTGGTTTTAGAACTACGTATTCTACATTACATTAACATGTAACCCGAGTCGTTTTCAGTAGCGCCATTCACAGGTGTAGTGGTGAGTTATCGTACTACAGCCACATGGGCGCGAACGGTGGAAATTTATGAAACACCGATACGGCAAGGTATAACTTCAGAAGGGAAGGGTAAAAACTAGCGTGTGTTTTTCAAAAGATAAAATACCTTATTGATCCAAACCGGCAGACACTTGTTCATATAGATAGGAATGCATGTTGTCATGCTCCCAGTATAAATATCTGTAATGATAAGAGGACTTTTACTCCCATGCGCGTAACCAAATAGAGCAAAAATCCCTTGCCATCTTCCGTCGAGAGAGAATTTCCCTCAAAATCAGCTCATTCTTTTTGCGCAAAAATGAGTGAAAGAGCGTGACTACCCTGGGCATTCGAAAAGTATGGACAACGGGTAAATTCAGCCAAGGGAAATTTCACGGCTCGCACGATTTTCACCCTACCCAAAAAAATCCCCGATAGGGGCGCATGCGCCCCTCAAAGCCTATTAGTCAGCTGGGTGGATTTTACCTTGCAGGTCTTGCATTTTCTGGGCCGTTTTGCCTGTTGTCCATACCCGATTTTTCCGAAGAACCTCAGCAATTTCCCAGGGAAAAATATTATAAGCTTCCCAGGACGGCGAGGATTTTTTACGGCGGGCGGATTTGAAATGAGCAAGGGAGTTACTAAAATAATGGATAAATTGCTGAAATCAAAGTAAACTGTTTCATGGGATATTAGTTATTCGATTATGTTATCTTTTTACTATAATTTATGGGTTTCCTTCCAAGGAGTAGCCGCAACACTTAATAGCCCAAATTATAGTGAACAAATAAAACAATAGCCTCCAAAACAACTATCTTCGACACGAGCGTTACAGAGCGTTGCCCACCAGCCATTTTAAAATTGTTAAATCTATTATTTGCGGCCATAAACCGCTATATGATGCGTGAGCTAACAAAACGTTTTCACGTTATGTTAGGCAATGGGGTTGGATTTTACCTTGCATGCGTTGAATTTTTTGGGCCGTTTTGGCTGTTGTCCATACCCTCTTTTTCCTTAAGGGAGCATTTTAAAACATACCCTTCTACGGAAGAGCATATGGGGATTGATAAAATGTTTGTCCAACGAACGGAATAACCGATTTTATAGCCATTTTTATATACTTACAAGGTATGCACAAATAATCTCCAAATAATCTCAACGAAAATGTAGTTTATAGTCTTCTGAATGATACCAAAAATGTGGGTCGGGATCGAGATGTATAAATGGGAATCTAATTAAATGCATGAACAATTTCAATACGAGGCATATTCATCACTACTTAGGCTTTAAAGCAGCTTGAAAAGCAGTATTTTAACATTTATTCTGAAATAGGGTATACGACAGGCCATAGTCCGTAAATATGTTGTCGATGTGTAGTTACTGTGTAGTTGCCATGTAAAAATAGGGACTGATTTGCCGACCTATCTCGTTTAAACCTTATTTTAGACAGAATACAATAAATTGGGTTTTTAAAATTTATCGATCTTAAAAAAAATTTTTTTATCTATTAGTTAAAATTATTTGTTATTTGTTGAGGGTCCTAGTTAGCTAGTAATATTATACAGAACATCAAAAGCGAGGAATACGATTTTCGTTGGTATTTTTGCGGTATATTTTTCAAATGCGACCGTTCCTTCTGGGTATTTTTCTGACGGTCGGGCGGTATATTTTATCGGTAATTCCGCGGTCACACTATTCCCAAAGTATCCGCAGAAAAAAAAATTTTCAAATAGAGCGCGGTCGCGTCGCGCATTGTTAACAAAAAATATCTTGACGCCGATTTGTTTGAACCGAGCGTGAGGCGCGCGTAGTGTCGAATGTAAAATTAAGTAAATTTTTATTTATTATTAGGTATTGTCTGAATAAGTATTCACGTGTTTGACTTTTTTTTATTAAAACAAACAAAATTGAGCCGGTCGTGCTTGTGTTGTGGACGTTTTCAAAGTTTGGTTTCGTATTTTTCATATGTGCATGTGTATGTGTTGTTTGTTTACTTTGTAATATCGCGCGCATTTTTGTGCCGGTTGCAAAATTACTCGAAGGCGGATTGTGAATTGCATTATGGAAATTGAGAAGGCAGGCCTTATTGATAAATTCGTCATTGCCTGAAGCTGCAGCTGCAATAGCCTTCGCTTCCAATTATTCGAACAATTGCCGCCAATTGAAACTGAAAGTGCAAGTGCAAATACAGAACGCAGTGGCGTGATCAGCGGGGAGTCTTGGAGAAGCTGAATATATATGTACATACATATAGCAGCCATAAAAGGTTCGTTTCGCACAGATTATACATATTTATGACCATTGTCCACTCCACGGAAGGGTGGGGAAGGGAGGGGAAGTTCGCTCTCAAAGCAGTTTCATCTGCCTCAGTCCGTCTCCCTCTAGCTCGCACGCTTACCTGCTCTGCTGCATTGCTGCGGAATTGCAAAGAGAAACAACAACAACGAAGCAGAATGAGCCGAAAAAAACTGTAAATTGCTGCTTCGCTTCCATTGAAAGATTTTTGCTGATTCTCCCTTCCTCTCCCATTTCCTTCCGCTCGCTCTCTGCGTTGTAGTTTTGATACACTTTTAATACCCTTCAGAGGGAGAGAAAAAGAGAGTGCAATGCTTTTGGGAACAAAGAGAAGGCGGAATCTTTGACCCAATAGAGCCATAGCTCAATATATCATATTATTGATCAGCAGCGACAAGCGCAACGATAACCGATCGCCAAAATCCACCGACCATCGAAAAGGGTATGCAAAGGTGCGACCTCCACGTTTGGTGTTTTTTGTTGGTGTTGCTGGTTACTTGCACTTGCAGGGTCGCCCAATAGTCCGTCTCTTTCTGACTCTAACTCTTATTTTCGTGTCTGACTCGCTTGAAGAGCACTTTCAAGCAGGCTTTTGTTTGTTTATCGTTTTGCTGATTTAAATTATGAAGTATTTAAAAGTTGGATTGGATTTCCGAGTTCAAGGTCCCAGCATTCGAATCCACGGATTTAGGCCAGTATTTGCATAAGTTTTCAACAAAATCGAATCACAAAATCAATCAAATCTCAGACAACAATTGGAAACAAACCTCAAGCTCCCTCCAGCAATTGGTTTGCAATTTTGTACAATAATTTACCGATTATTAATGCTATCAATCGTTTGTGGGGCTAGATTGCATAATGGCCCTGGAACCAGTCGCGAGATATCTCGCCAAAATCCATCCACAATCCATAAAAACTAATGAATAAACAAAAGCAAAGTCAATCCAATCCAATCCAACATTTCGCGGAGAATGCCTTTCGTTTTCAATGAATTTGCATAATTTGTTGCTCGCTTTTATTTGTGGTTTCTTCTTTCTTCTGTTATTTGGTGTCCATTGCCTTTCGGCTAATTTCTCGTTGGCAGTGGCAAATAAAATTAGTTGGGAATTTGATTAACGAGCCGAGCCATTGGGGGAGGGAGCCAATTAAATGAAAACGAGCTGATCAGCATGCAAAACGCTGCCACGCCTCTGGGCTGCATTTTGCATTTCCCTCAATCGAAATTAGTATAATAAAATATTAGTTTAAAGGAGTTTCATAGCTTCATTAGCTTGGAACTCCAGTCTTCGAGTCTCGATAAGAATCTGTTTGCTTTAGTCGATTATAAGATAAGGTAGAAATTCCCTCTATTTACAAATCAATTTGGGGTCTATAAATTATATTCTAAACTCTAAAATATATGCACATATATTGCCTGAAGTTTGAAGCAGATAGCGTGCAAGTAGTAGAAGTACGTACTCTTCTCTGCTGATTTCCCGATTTGGAATGGTAAACAAAAACAAAATCCCAGACAAGATTGTCCATAAATAGTAGAAAGACAGGCGGATCGGATCGGGTCGGGTCGAAGTGGCCTGCTTATCGCTTTTTGATTTTTATGATACTTCTGAGTGGCACTCTCTCGGAGGGTTAATTTCCTTCCATTGCATAGGAAAAGTGTTAACCAAATGTGCATTCACTCTCTGTTGGGAAACAGGGAGAGGGGTACAGACATAGACTCAGAAAGAGATAGATATGATAGGAAAAACGTGAGTCCCTCAATGCTAATGAGCCAAAGCAAACAAAAAACAATGCGAGAGGAGGAGGAGTAGGGGGGGAGGAGGAACAAAGAAAAACTGAAACAAAGTTCTGTGGAATCGGAGCGGCTGTAAGGGGAACGGGGATTTGGTAGAGAGGTCTCGCCCCGCCTCGCCCCATTATAGCCCATAGACCGCCGCCTGATGAGAGTTGGGTTTCCGTTTCGATTTCGATGTCGGTTCGGTTCGGTTCGGGACTGGTTGCTGCCATTAATTGAAATATGCCGCCCGGAGTGGAGACCCCTCCCCCGCCCCAACCCAGTCGCGGCCGCTGCTGCTGCTTCGTGATCGAATGATGCATTATCAAACGGAAAGCTTTGCGGCTGATCTACTCCACCCCCGCACGCTGTGGGGCCAGGCCCCCCCTCCACCATTCTACTCAAACATTTCCATTTAAAGGCATGTTATTTGATGCTGCTGCACTTCGTGATACAAATCCCCCATCCACCCATCCATCCAGCCATTCATACATCTATTCCGAATGCATTTCCCAGATTACACAACCCATTAAAACTCACATACGAACATATGTACAGATGCACTTCCAAAGGCACTGGATGATCCACATTAATTATGTTTTCGCTTTGCTGCCCCGCCCTGCCGCACAAAAAGTTCTTGGCTATAAATATGATTTTATTGGGAAATCTTCTGCATCTGTGGATGCATCCCATCCCATCCCATTCCATTGCAATCCATAAATGAAGTTATATTCCCTCTCGCACCATTTACGGGGTTTATTTTATTCTCCTTTTACATCATACTAGAGGTGTTTTTTCTTTTTTCAAGATATTTCAGATATTACACAATCTCTAGGCTGTGCTCTGCTCTGCCTCTGCCTCTCTGTAGTACATTGACTTCTCCCGCTCCCTCTCCCTCTCCCCCTGTCTTTCTTTTGGCTTGTTTCTTATACCTTTTTGGTTACGGGTTTGCACAGCTGTTTTCTGTTTTCTGTTTCTGCGTTTCGTTTTCTGTGAGTCTCAATTTCCTCAAAGTGGCATTTAGGCGCAGGGGGAGGGGGAGGTGTCTGAATAGACAGACACCCGCTGGCCACAGCTCTTACTCTCATTCGTACATTATTTAATTGGGCCTACAACCGCGAGAGATCAACCCTTTGATTGAGCTCTCGGCATTATGAAAGACCAAAAACACATCACACATCTCCCACACACACCGCACACCACCAACCACACACCACACACCAATCGCCGCTCATTAAACATCGTCTCTTTCGACGGTTTGGGCTTCTCCGTTTCTGGCCATAACGCAATCAACGGGCTAATTTATGGCGGCTCATATGAAACCAAGCCAACGAATTTGAAAGCTCCTCAAAAGTCTCAAGATCTTTTCGCAATTGGAATAAAACTAGGCAAACCGAAAGAAAACAAAAACGAACAAAAAACACTTGCAGGAAATGATGAAATCTTTGAAATTGGTTTAGTGGATATCTCCCATTTAATTAGTTTTTAATGAGAAGTAATTGCCAGAACAGTTGGGTGTCCAATGAGTCATGGTGGGAGGATTTCCAAAGAGCTCTCTCTGGAGAAATTAGAAGGGAGATGGGAATGGGGTGGGGTTGGGCTTGGGCTTGGGCTTGGCAGGGGAAGACAGTCTCATGAGAGTTTTATGTCACAGGAGTTCTATTCGGTTTATGTTTAGTTTTCATATACACATCTAAATTTCAGTCTTACAAGTATTGATTTTCAGTGCAACTTCCTTTAAATTCTATCCAAATATCGTACGGACATATATACATACATAAATATATCCAGTTTAATGGTGAGTCATATTTTTGGCCATTCTCCGCTTCCTTTTAATGCCTGAAATAGAAACAGAAACAGTAATAGCCATAAATTTAGCAGCCATTTTTTATGGCCAAAAGCGAAAACGTGAGTCGCTGTTTGACTCATCTCTCCCAAGGAGTGGGGTGGGGGGAATAGTGGAGTGCCGGGCCTGGCTCTAGGATCCCAACACAAAGCCGTAACGAGATGCACTTAAACAGTCACTGTCACTAGTCTGACGCCTAGACTTAGTCGCGAGTCCGTTCTCCTCTTGGTCGCGAGTCCCTTTAGTCCTCTCTCGCGACATTGACTTTGACACTTGGCGAAAGTCAGCAAACCCCTCCACAGGATAATGCAAATCCTCGCGACTGCATTTGTGGAGTATTTGCACTTTTGTCTGGCTGCTGCTCATCTGGCATCGTGCGGCATGTGGCATCTGGCATCGGAGTTGACAACTCATTAGCTGCACAGACTGCTGCAGGAGAGGATGAGGCACAGACTCCTCCTTCAGAATGCAGATGAAGAGGTGGACAGTCGCTTCTCCTGACTCCCGTCTGTGGCTATCCCCCGTCCGTACAATGAACTCATTTCGGACAAAGTTCTCTGGCTGGTGGCTGCCGCTGCTGCTGTGGCATCCTTGTATTTGCTACTTTTGTTGTTGTCTGACAAGCGCTCATAAATCTGCAGCTGCAACTGCCCCATGCCTCCACATGCCTCATGCAAAGTGGAGAGAGAGAGAGAGAGCAGTCCTGTCCTGTCTTCCTCCCTCCATCTGTGCACTGTGGAGCTCTTTGTGCCGTGCTGCCTGGCCTGCCTGCCTGCCTGCTGGCTCTTTGCCTTCCTTTGTCTGTCTCTCTGTCTGTCGTCTGTCTATCTGTCTGTCTGCCCCGCGTCATAGATATCATCATTGGGCATTTATTATTTCAGTTTTCCAGTCTTCGGGGCTTATGCATCTTCGGTGTGCCCCCCTCCCCAGCTCCATCTTGCAGCCTCATCTTGCAGTGCCTCCTCCCATCTTGCAGCTCCATCTACGTCGCCGTCTCCTTTCCTGTGTGGTGTCTGTGGTTATTCAATTTCCTTTGTCTTGTCTGTGGAGCTTCCTTGATATATTCAGGGCATGCCAAGCCCGCTGACATTTCCCTCCGTTTTCCGTTCCGTTTTTCCCCCAACTATCGATTTCCCCCGTGGCAAACAATAAAATGTTTGCCTTTCGATAAATGGAATGGCATTGTTTGGGCCATGGGGTTGTCAATGGATATCCCATGGATCTGCCCACCCCCCAACCCGCCAGCAATCATCCCATCTTTGCCAGCGACGTCGACTGTCGTCTGTCAATCAATGGACACCTGTTGCACTGTGGCGTTGCAAGTACCTAGACACGTGACATTTAGAATCCACAGAATGGGATGACAGATCCGATGATCTGTGATGGATGATAGATGTGGATGTCTGAGGAATGTCCGGCCTCCAATCGTGCCATGCATCGTGCAACCGGCAACCCAAATTCTACCAGAGGTGCACCCACAGGAAGGAAGTTCTTCACTGCCGCTGCTACTGCCACTTCCACTGCCACAGCCACTTCCTGTGTCACTCTTTCGATGTGGTGTTTGCCCCTCCGGCCTCTTGGCCATCTCTTGGCCTCGGCCTGCCTCTGTCATATATTGTTAATCGATTATTAATGACTTTGGCGCAATTAAGTAACAAACAAAGCAAAAATCGCTTCATCAAAGCAGCGAGCGAGCGAGCAACATGCCATTTTAGCCATTAACAGGCCAGGCCAATAGGCGGGGCGGCAGCTCCTATCCTCAAACATGGCCAGCAAGAGAGCGCAAAAAGGGGGGCAGGCTCCGGCTCCTGCCGTCAAACATGGCCAAGACGACAGTCACAGGGGGAGAGAGAGGCTTTGGGGGTACAAGTCACCAACCGGCTCCTCCATCGGAGTAAAAGTTACCAGAAAAAGGCAGCAAGTGCAGGCAGACACACGGCGCAGGCGCTGGCGTCCTCCTTCGATGGCAAAGATCTTAAGAAAAATCAACATGCAAAAAACCGAAAAACCGCCTTAAAATGTGAAAATGCGAATGACCTGAATACACAGACACACAACGACACACACACACAGACAGACTCGCCCAAACACTCACAGATACACACACAGAGGCAGACAGACAGACAGACAGGCACTGAAATTGATAGCACACACAAGTCGGGCAACCAGGGGCCAACAAGGGGGCGCATGCGCAACACACACGCAACGGCCAAAAAGCCTTAAAAGGCAGGCAACGGCAACAACAACAACAACAACAGCAACAACAACACCAGCAAAAGCAACAACAACAACAACATCGATCGACGACCGACCGACCGACGGACCAGCGACGATTTCCTTTTCTGCGCTTTTTTTCGTAATTTTTTTGTATTTTAAGCTGCAGGCAAACTAGTTTTACGTACAGCTTGCTTAAATACCCTGTAAATAGGGGAGGGACAATGCGAGAGAATATACGAACTGCTGAAAAGGAGTGCGGAGTACATTCGTATAAAATGAAATAAAAACAGAAAGAAGGAAATATTAAACTTAATCTTTGGTACTCTATCCATGAGATGAACTTTGTAAATACCCTGTAAACTGCTGCAGATACAAAAGTAAAAGTAGTTTTGGGCTCTACCCTGTTCATGTGACGACAGGGTACCCAACCAATTCGATCACTCAATATGGAAATCTGTAAATTGTTGTCCACATTTTTTGTGTTTCTTTGTTTCTGTTTTTGGGTGACATTCAACGCCACATCGCACTTGCAACTTTTGCCTTAATTGGCCACACTGTCAGGCCTCTTCGGCGTCGCGCCTCCGCTCTGCCCGCCCACCCGCCCGCCCTCCTTTGGCTGCCTCCTCCTTTTGGACACACTGTCTGTCGGCCATAGCCATAGGCCTAGGCACGTCCTCCTTTTTGGTTTTCCATTTAATTTATGCGCTAAATATTTGCAAATATTTATTGACCATTTTTCTACACTCTTTCCCGCTCTCTCGCTCTCTCTCTCTCTCTCTCTCGGTCTCTGCTCTCCCGACACTCTCTCACGTTTTAATAACACATTTCCCCAATTTTGCCGTCTGTCGTCTCCACCAAATGAAAATGAAAAGTTCACGAGGAGAAGGAAAACTCGTTTGGTTATGCATAATATTCCGCGGAGGAGGTGCCTGCCTGCCTGCCTGCCTGACGATCATCTGTTGACAAGCCTCAGATTTCATGCTTTCCATGCCATGCCATGCCATGCCACGCATGGATGGGTATTAGATCCAGAATCGGAGCCAGAGGCAGAGACGACAGTCTCGCGGTGGCACAACCAAATTCAAAGCCGAAGCTCAATGAAGCGCGTAAATTGTGGTGTTGAGCTCAGAGAGGGGTAGGAGGAGGATGAGGAGGAGTTCTCCCTGTGGGTCAGATGTACGTGCCAGAACCCAGGAATTACCAGATCTAACGATGCATGGAGCATTATGCCCCTCTCCCCAAATGAATCATTCTTTATCCCCGACTTTTGGTCAAATCAATTAAAGATTTTAATGGGAAAAGCCAGACAGAGAGAGAGAGAGCGAGAGAGAGAATAGAGTGTAGAAGAAGCTCTGTAGTTTGCTAATTAATCACCTTAACTTTTATCACTTTTTTCATATATGTATTATCTCTGTAGAAACTGAATCCACTCCTCCCTCTGCACTCTGCCACATTCCACATTCCATATGGGGGTTTCTCTAACAATTAAACAGTAAGAAGAAGAAGCGGAGAGCCCACATCGTAAACACCTTGCCACAAGTTGCATTTTAATTAGTATTCGCAGGCAGGCAGGCAACAGAAAAATCCAAATAAATTAAAAAATCAAGAAGGCCGACGGCCACTCCCTCCTGTGGCATTTTAACAGCATTTTTGCTTTCCACCAATAAAACGCATTCGAGTCGAGATTGGCTGCAATAGAGCATTCCATTCCAGGAATTACAAATAAGTAGAATAGCCGTGCCCCATGCCCCATGCTCCATGCCACCGCCAATTGCTGTGATAAATGAGGCACTTGCTGCTCAGCTGCAAACAGGTGTTTTCCATGTATGGTCTCGGGTCTTTGTCTTGGTCTTGGTCTTTCAGGCCCTACAGAGACAGAGACATGGCTAGAAGCAGAACCCGCCTTAAATGGCAGAACACACACAATCCATAAAAGCCAAAACGTGTTTGCCAGACCAGAAAAGCAGTCTGTGGAACCTCAGAGAGTGCGGCAGTGGCAGCGGCAGCGGCATAGCTTCAATGGTTCTTCTGGTTCCACTTTGATTTTCCATTGCCCATAAATGCTGGATTGTTTCTGCCGCGGATCTCTGCGATCTTTGCTGAATTATGGCTTATATGGTGGCCTCAAATGGCACTCCCCTTCACGCCACGCCACTCCACTGCACTCCACTTCACTCCACTCCATTGCCATGAACATTAATCAAAAGTATTTCCGTGTGTGTGCCGAAGGTGCTGAAAACGGAAGAGTGCCCCAAAGACCTTTCTTCTGCAGAGGTAGATGCAGATCCAATCCCAACTCCAACCCAATCCAATCCATCAATCACGAAGTCTTCGAGTGGCAGCCGGCAGACAGCGAGAGCTGTTTAAACTATGGGTTAACAGAGATTAACTGCCCCTTGGCGCTAACCGAAATGGAAAATGGGAAATGCAAAATGCGAAATGGCTAATTCTCTCGTTTTTGGCGAAACTTGAAACTGCTGCAACCCTCGTGCAACCCTCTGGGGGTTAATTCATTTGCCCACCAAAAGGGTTGCAAATACGCGTATCCTGTTTCGAATGTTTGCCCAAGGATTGTCCTTTCCTTTTTGTGTGCAACCTGTTCTCTCTCTCGCTGTCTCCAGTGTCACTCGTGTCTCTCTCTGGCTTTAATGTTTGCTTTAATGACGGCGAATCCTTTTCAGACCCGAGCGTAACATTAGTTTAACAAGTTTAAAAGCTGCTTAAACTGATCCTCCACATTGAAGGGTGGCCCCTCGGTGGGCGGCTCCGTGGTGGGTGCCTCCGTGGTCGTTGTGGTCGTGGTGGTGGTCGTCGAGGTGCTCGTCGAGGAGGTGCTGGTCGTGGGCACGGGCATGGGCTTGGGCTTCACCCGGCCGTCCAGACAGGCCTGCAGATAGTTGTAGTTGGTGGCCGTGGCCTCCACGTAGCGCCGCTCGGACTTGTGGATGCACTGCTCGTGGGAGAGCTCCACGACACGATAGCGCTCCTGCAGCAGACTGGCAGACTCCGAGGCATTGCCCGAGATGCTGTACGTGGCAACGGTGTTGTTGGAGCCCTGAAAAGCGAGAGGACGTTCCGGTCAGAGGGGAAACTCAAGAGGGAGCCCGCACGCCGAGCACTCACCACAGTGGCGTGACAGTTGAAGGAGTCAAGGGTGCCGTTGATGCTGTTGCACTTCCTCAGGTCCGCACACACTCGTCCCGCCGACCATTCGATGCTCCTGCGAGTGGGTATGAAGTCGGTGTCGATGCCCTTGCGCGAGTTCTGCGCCTCCTTGGCACAGCTGCTGTAGTTGGCGCTGTAGATCTCTGCGATCTGATTGGACTCGCCGATGTAGCCGCCGAAGCAGGCCACCGAGGCCAGGGGATCTTGCCGCGTCACCCGCGAGTTGAGGAACAGGTGCGTGAGGCCGTCCTGCGTGGGCAGACCCACATACGGGGGCAGTGGCCGGCTGACGGCCTCCGCAGCGGGAGCCAGGAGCAGGGCAGCTCCGCAGAGCAGCAGCACCAGCAGCAGCATCCGTGGGAGCGGGGGGGAGACGACACCGGCAACAGCAGACATATTTTCACCGGTAGCAGGAGAAGAATAGCACTCTACTGATCTAGTTTTGGCGCATTAGCTCGTTTTATATGCGGCCCGATCTGGCCACCGGATGACGGGCGATGATAAGGCTCCGCAGACCCCCCGTCCCCCGCCCCTCTGCTCCCTGTGTGTTATGTGATTTCCTTTTCGCGATGTGCTAATGGCTTATCTGCATGCTGTTTTGCTTTGCAATAACTGCCTTCCTTTTGCCGCATTATCTTTGGACTCCCTCGAAAGATAAACCGTAGATAAACATTGGAACGAAGCATTGGACAAATCTTAAGATCTAAGCAGAAGATCTTCCATCTAAGCGCATAGCCTTCCATGGAATGTACTTTATTTTTATGGGCCGGAAACCTGAACATTAATGCAATTGCAGCCTCCCTGAAGAGAGTCCTCCCTTGTCGTCGTCGAACGGTGTGAATTTGGGGGGCTTTAGGTAGCCATTAAATATTGTCCTAGGGTAAACGCACCCACAACTCACACTACCACCCCCACCCCACCCACAGTCTTAGATAGCGGGACTGCTGCCATATATATTCCGTTTGTTTGAGGGTCTAATTTTATAATATCTCTGTAAATATTGGTTGAATCTTTCGTTGAGAGCGCCGCCTCCGGGGGAAATGAGTCGCATTGCGCCCCCGCCCTCGAGTGGCGGGGGATGTAATAAAACATTTTTGAGGGTGGGCATGGGATGACTAAGCCCCACTTGTATATATACTGGATGTACTATAAGTAAACATGTTTTTATTACCTTTAATTGTACATCATTAAACAAGAACTTAAATGGTGTTAAAAGTCATACTTGATATCATCACGAAACCCCGAAAACCTGCACCTACATAAACCCCCCTTACGTCTATCCCCTAGCATGGCCCCCCTGCAATTCATTGGGGGCTTCTTCGTGGCTTCAGGCCCAAGTGGATGCCACAGGACGAACGGAGGATGAAGTTCATCATGAACTTGACCTCCGGTCCCCTGGGGAGCAGTTCGTAGTGCCGCAGAACCTTGCTGATCAGCGTCTTCATCTCGAGCATGGCAAACTTCTGGCCAATGCAGTTCTTGGGGCCCGCACTGAACGGCACATACGCGAACGCCTCCCCACTCCGGTCGGCGGAGTCCGCATCCAGGAATCTCTCCGGTTTGAAGGCCAGTGGATCGGGGAAGAACTCCGCCTCGCGATGGGCATAAAAGAGGACCAGATAGATGCTCGTGTTGGCGGGAATCGTCTGGCCGCCGATCTGTAAGTCTTTCGTGGTGTATCTGCCGATGGCCGGCACGGCTGGGTACAGTCGCATTGTCTCCCTGACCACGGCGTCGAGGTACTTGAGTTCCTGCAGCTGCGATTGGGTGACGGGCGTCGACGGATCCTTGCCCAGAATCTGTTCGAGTTCCTGGCAGATCCTCGCCTGCACTTGGGGATGCCTCGCAATGGCGTACAGGGCAAAGGAGACGCCACTGCTGGTGGTGTCATCGCCCTCGAACATGAAAGTGTCCACCTCCTCGCGTATCTCGGCATCGCTCAAGGGCTGACCATCGATGGTGGCCTGCAGGAGGATGTCCAGCAGAGCCATTTTCGATTTGAGACCCACCACTGGATCACCGAGACCTGTGCGGAATTCGATAGTGATTCAAAGGGGATTCAATAGTCTGATCTGGCACTTACTTAGAGGCTTGTAGCTGCCGTCGGCCTTCTCCTGCTCCACTGTGGCGCGTCGCTCGCGTATGACCCTGTCGGTGAATTCATGCATGACGCGGATGTCCTCCAGCAGCTTGCTGTGCGTCCAGGGGCAGGTCAGGGGGAAGAGCCAGTCGTACCGCTGCAACAGCGTGAACATGCGATCGGTTTGGACATACACGACACTACGGATCGGGAACAGGGAATACTTTGAGTGAGGAAACATCCAAAAAGGGGCTACGAAGCGTACCTCTTGAGTGCCTGCACGTAGGGGAACTTGGGATCGCTTTGGGCATTCACCTGCACCCCCATGGCGGCCTCTAAACGACACAGCAAGGACACATCCAACCATTAGTCCGCAAGGAATGCGTAGATCAGTGCTCTACCAACCTGTTATCACATCCAGGGCTGCCAGGGAGACGATTCGCTGTATTTCCACCGCCGTCTCGCCGTCGGCGAGCTCCCGGAGCTTCTCCACCATCACCGCACTCTGCCTGTCCATGATGTCCACGTAGTGTTCGAGCATGTTGAAGTGGAAGGCACCCGTGAAGACCTTGCGCCGTGCGTGCCACTTTTTGCCCACACTCACGAGCAGGCCGTCGTTGAGCAGGGGACGCAGGAACTTGTAGAGCTGCCCCTTCGCCAGCAGCGTTGTGCTGCCCAGAATGGTCTCAAAGTACTTCAGATCCTTGGTGTAGATCATCGATTCGCCCAGGATCCACATGCGAAATGTTTTGCCATGCAATCGAAAGCATTCCCCCACCCAATCGATGATGTCTACAAAGGAACTGTTATCTCTTGTCCTTCTTCCTCTGCACTCTGCACTTACTCTCCGCCCCCAGGCGTATGGCGTGAGCGGTGCCCACCACAGGCAGCGTCAGGGGGCCCGAGATCTTGGACCTCGCGAATGTTGCCACACGCTGGCGCTTGCGCCCATAGTCCCAGATGAGGAGCAGTGCCAGAGCTCCAAAGGCGAGGGTCAGCAGCAGCACCATAACAACAAGCTGATAATCTGTGAATCTGTGAATCCGTGAATCAGAGCTATGGAGCAAGGTCAGAGCCAGAGCCAGTGCCTGTGCCTGTGCCAGTGCCTGGGCCGCTCGTGCTTTGTGTTGTGTTTGCCGTCGAGTCTCGCGATCAACTGTCTCCTTCCATCCGCTGCTGTTTGATTATAGCATAATTCCGATCGACCGCTTGACCAGTCAAGCGCCGCTTTAGACTATTTCTGAATCAGAGTCTCTCTCTCTGTCTCTGTCTCTCTCTCATTTCTGATCGGACATACATATATTGTAGTAGTATATTTCTAAGTAAAACTCGTTTTGCCAGCGAAAAACATTGTAAACATTCGTGTTTGGAATTTTTTGTTTTAGTTTGTTTAATAGCTTCAAAGTGCTCAATTTTTGCATATAAAACGAGCGCAGCCAGGGCCGCGGCTCTACATTTATACGCGATACTCAGTTACACCGCAAGAGGGCGCCCACTGCAAGAGGTAGAGTGTGTGTGTGTGTGAAGGAGAGGGGAGGGAGTGAGTGTCCTCAGATTGAAGTTTCATTTGTTATTTCGGGCTATATTAATAATCCGATCTGATCCAGATTCGGCATTCTTCTAGATATGAGCATTATCTTTGAATATCTGTTTCTGCTTGCTTCTGGGTACACACCACAAACCTAATATACCCGCTATACTCTTTGAGTGTCGGGTATGAAAAATTCTAGCATTAATCCGCGAACCAGTATCAGTACTAGTCGCTTATATGTACATATATGTATGTATGTGTATATAGTTATCGTTGTATATATTCGTTTTCATATGAAATAATTAAAATGCAACACTGTTGTGAGTTGCGAGTTTTTTAGAAGAGAGATCAAGAGATCAAGGCCAGCAGCAGAGGTGTTTAAGTTCAATTAACAGACTAACCCTCGAACCTGCCTGCCTGCCTGGCAGCAGCGATGCCGCCGCGATGACGTGCAGCGCTGCTGTGGCAGTAGCAACGCATCTGCCATCTCAGACGCAAGCACTTGCCTCTCCAGATTCAGCTCCAGCAGAAGCTCTTCAGAATAAACAGCTGTGACAACCGGAGCGACTCGAGGCGACACGACATGGGGCAGGCGATGGGCGACTGGCGGCTGGCGGCAGTTGAATGGACTTGCGACACAGCGATTGCCGGAGCAGCAGTAGTTCTTGTAGCTGCTGCTGCTGGTGCTGCCTGTTACCTCGTTGAACTTCACAGCAGAGTTCATTGGAGTTGAAGCAAAGTTCCGCCCCGCCATTCCACTCCCCCCTGCCCCTGCCCCCTCAGGCAGACAAGAAGTACATTCACTTTGGCGGTCAATTAGGGCGCACTCGAATGACATCCGCACATGCTTTTCATTGTTACGGCGGGGCTCTGCTCAGCTCTGCTCTGCTTTGTTTCTGGCTAAGACAACGAACCAGGCTAAGAACCCGCCCAAGAGAACCAGCCGAAACAAGTTATCAAAATGTCAAAAAAACAAAAAAAACAACAATCCAGAGACAGACAGCCAGACGGAAGGGACGCGACTTCTATGACGCTCAACAGAACGGAAAACAGAAAACGTAAAACGGTAAACGGGAGCGTCATCATATCTATAAGAAGGAGAAAAGAGAGAGAGAGAGACGTGAGACGTGAGACACGGAGAAATGATAGAAAACGTTGAGTCACGTTGTTCCCAGGGAAAGAATCAAAACCAAAAAAAAAAAAAGCAAAAAATAGAAGAAGAATTTGAAAGAATTTTATGGTATTTATTTCGAACTGCAGGTAATTATGCGGGACCCCCCGAAATGGAAAAACCCAGTACCAGTACCGCCACCTCCCCCCCTCCCACTCTTCGGATATCAATCAATAAGCACCACGCCCCAGGACGCCCAACAACTGGAGGAAACCCAGTAACAGGCACGTATCAGCCGAAATGCAACCCCATAGGGGAGCAGAGAGAGGGAGAGAGAGAGAGCTTTCCCCTTTCTCCGCCATGTGCAGCCAAGGCTAAACAAAACAGCAGATCCCCATCCCCATCGAGCCATCGAGTCGTCGCGTCTGAGGTTGGGAGCTGGACGGGAGGGGGGGTGGGGGTTTTTGTTTCTTGGTTTCCTTTGTTTGTTTTGCCGAAAAAATACGCATGTTTCCTGCTTCCGCTGCAGTCTCTCGTATCTCTCTCGAGTCTGTCGTCTAGCCGAGTGAGTCAGTCAACTTTTGCTGAAACCATGTGCCACTCAGCCTTCATCCCATTTCTAACCTCTCCTCCTCATCGACAGTGAATCCTCCTCCTCCTCCTCATCGGAACGACGGAACAAAGAAGAGAGTTTTGTTTTGACGCGTATTTCCATTCCGCTTTTTCGGGTTGTCCCGGCAACCCGGCAACCGGCGAAAATGCTAAGAAAAACATGTCTGGTATGCACCGAATGGGAGGGGGGCGAGGGGTACGTGGAAGGGTGGAGGCCACTTCAACTCCATGGGGTTGCAGACAGCACGTGTCTGGAGTACTGCGCCTGCCCGTAAAATAACACAAAATCAGCTGACTAACTGACTGACTGAACGAACGAATGAATGAATGTTGAGGGGGGACACAGTACTCACAATATCAAGTACATATGTACGAGTCGTGGATGTCGTGGTTGTGGCTAAATTTGAACATTTTAGAGATCTATTAACAATCGCCGACACCTTGAACCATGAACCTTGAACTTGAGGTGGACTTTCAGCCCCAGACGTGGCAACATTCGCCAAAAAACCGAACAAAACTTAAATGCTGGCAACTATTATACATATTTCTACCAAAAACCTTTGCTGCTTGGGGGACAATGGGAGAAGGTCAGTGACTAATGAAATCTCGAGGGGCCACGGAAAAAAGCAACCTCTAGAGAGTGCGGCTGAAACGACAATTATATTATCCCTTAAAACGATGCTTTCAGGCCTCAGGTTCCAGGAAAGGCCTAAAATTCATTTGAATATCTTTTGCACACCTGAATTTGATGCAGTTCCATGCGATTCTCAGAGCAAGCTCGTAAAAAGCAGTATTTTTCATGAAAAATGTATTTTTGTTATTAACTGTATTACTTATTTCTGGTAATTTGATGCGTGTTCTCTTTTATGATCTCTGTTCAGCATTAATGACTAGTATTTGTGGTATTTATTTAGTCGTAATACACATACAAATATACCCTTCAAACTCTTTGAATACCGTGTAAAACAGTTCAAAACCAGAGTGAATCCCAGCCAAGTTGTAAGCCCATGTTGACGTTGTAATTTTGCATCATTACCACCGCCGGCCGTCGGGCCCCCCTCCCGCCTGCTCGAACCACCCCTCGGTGGAAGTGCGGCGTGGGAAAGTCAAGAGAGTTGGAGCCGCTGGCCTCCAAAACTTGAATCTCGACTGCGATCTGCGATCTACGATCTACGATCTGTGGCATCTCCACAGCGATCCCTGCCATCTCTGGCATCTCTCTCTCTCTCTCTCTCCATCTCCCTCTTTCTCGTGTGCTCCATTGTTTGAAATCTTCATTAGACTCTTTCATTGCTCACTCATTAAATTGTTTGGCACCTTTGTGAGTAATTGTCCCTCGAAGCATTTCCCTTTCTCCCTCTGTTTTGTAGCCCAAAATTGCAGGCACTTGAGGGGTTTGGCGTGCCAAAGCAAATCTCTTGTCTGTGGGGCACAATGGTGGTGTAGTGGGGGATTGCATAAGTCGATTTATTGCTTACTTGGGGCACATTTCCTCTTCTCCTTCCCCCTGGTATTCCTGTTTCCCTGAGATTCACCTGAGAGTCTCCATGCGCCTGCCACAGCTACTGGGCTACTGCCATGCGATCCGATCCGAACCGCTCGACTTTTATTTGCGGTTTGCCCATCAGCACAGACGACGCTTCTGTAGAGGCAGAGGGGGGGCATACTCGTATATCACATATGCTTAAATATTGTTAGCTCCGAGAGATGTGTGTGCATTTAGTATGTACGTAAGTATGTATGCTATTTTGCTTGAGTTGCGGCTGTAACCTTCCCCGCGACTCGAACACCGCTCGAACCTTGATTTATTATTATTATTTCCACCAAGTACTTGACAGATAGAGAGAGAGAGAGACAGAGCGAGAGGGCAATGCCAATGACAGTGCGACCCTCCCAGAAGTATTTCGCATTTTGCATTCGCATTTTGCATAAATTTTCAACACCTCAAATGTATCTGTGGATTTACGAGTGCTACAACTCCATTAGGCTGGCAGATGGAGATGCCGTGCCAGGTGCTCATAAAGCCATCTCTTGAGAGACTCCGAGACCCGTCCACGACCCATCGCGATGTGGCGTGCAATCATTTATGCCGCGCCAAATAGTTTATAAAACAATTCATTTTGTTATATCATTAAGCGGTTCGGCTGCCGCACACTCTGCCGCATTGCTCCGCACACACACACACACCAGCACACACACCTACAGAGGAGGTGATCGCGTGATCACTCTCAGTCTCAGTCTCCGTTTCGCATTCACTTTTCTTTTGTTTCTATTTTGGCCAAAAGAAATGTTAATTACGGCATCGCATCAGAGATCAGAGAAAGATTCAATTACAAAACACGGGTGCGAGATACTTGGTGTCCATTGGTAATGCTCTCCAAGGAAGCTATGGAAACATCCGTCCAGTTCGGGGGCCCTTCTGTGGGGACACACCCATGGCATGGCTTGGCTGGGTTGCCACACCTCGGAGTGGTGGCGGCACTCAAACTAATTGCTTGCTAAACGGTTTCAGAAAGGGCAATTACTGCATTAAAACTATCAAATCAAACAAAAAGCCAAAGCCAAAGCCCAGGAGGAGCAGCAATTCGCGTGTCTGCACTTTGACCTATGTGGGGGAGTCCCATGCTCGTATCGTATCGTATCGCATCTATCTCTGGGTCATAGATATTCCCCAGACGGAGCTCAGTCCACGCCAGTCGCCACTTTGTCTGAATTTTGTCCATTATCCCATTATTCCATTAGGCAAGCTTTTACTTTGATTTCTTTGGTTTCAACTTTGAACTTTAGCTTCGGGAGGGTATGATTTTCCTTGGAGTTTTCCTCTGAAACAAGATCACAAAACGCAAAAGGTGTGACCCGGCCAGGCAGTCGCGATGAGATTTCCAGGTAGCTGTTGTGTCTGGCTTAAACACCTGGCCACCCTCTGCTTTTGACCATTTTGCGATGCCTGCTGCCTGCTGTCCGCGGGTCCGCGGCTCTTCGGCTCTGTCTCTGTCTTTCTGTCAAAATTTTCCCCAATTAATGAGCAATTTAGCTGTCAGCGGGTCTCGCCTCGTTTGTTTTACATACCTGCCAAAAACTATGGAAAAAACAAAATCAACACCAGCAAACCAACGAAAATGCAAACGAAGCCTCTGCCAGGTGCCTCTGCCGCTGCCCGCTGCCCGCTGCCACTGCTTGTTTCGTCTGAAATCGGATTTGGATTCGGATTCAGACTCAGTTTCAGTTTCGGATCTGCACTGTGGAGTGGACCTATGCTTGGGACCTGCAGCAGAGGCACAACCGGCAGTGGCAGCAGCAGCAGCAGCAAAAAGTCTGCGCTCATTCGTCTTTCTTTGGTCGTCGCGTGCAGTCCGGTGCTTTTCCCTTCTCGTCCAGTGCTTGCAAAACCACGTGCGCGGTGATTGTAAAACCACTTGCATGGGCTGCCAAACCGCACTTAAGCCAGTTCTTGTCAAACACCCACGTGCTCAGTGCTTGTCAAAGTGTAAGTGCGCTTCGTTTTTCTTTTTTTCTTTCGTTTTTTGCATTGCCAAACATTGAAAACAGTGAAACTTGTTTCTTAGCGGTTCTTAAATGTTGGCCGTCGCTCAAAAAAGAGTCAGACAACCCGTAACATATACTCGTATTCGTATTCGTATTCGCATTCGCATTCTCGTACCATATTCTCGTATGAGTGCCAAAGCCAGGCCCATTTCTGTTCCCCCTCCCCGCCCCCAACTCCTTGACTCACGCTGTGAGATAACGATGCTTTTGGGACGGGGCGAGGGGGAGGGGGCGGGCGAGACAGATACAAAGATACTCCATCCAGAATCCAGAATATACCGATACATGTCTGTTGGCTGGTGACTAATGCGAGATTCATTTGGCGCGACTTTTGTGAAAAATCTCATAACGGTGCCGCTTACAAAGGGGGCAGCAACAGCAGCAGCAGCACCAACAGCAGCAGCAACAACAGCAGCCGCCGATGGATTGAATCTGTGGCGAGACAAAGAACGATCTCTGATGAGGAGCGGCCGAGATGATCAATGGAAGTGCTGAAAGAATATGGAATAGATTCCACAAAGTTCTGCCACTGATAGATTGAAATGATTGATTTACTGAGAGAATGGCATGGCTATGCTATGCTACTGTTCAGAAATCTGTCCATAACCATACATATTTCAAATGTCAGAGGATTATCTCTCCCTCTCCTTCTGTCTCTCGCTGGAGCCAAACCCCCATCCCAGATCCAAGCAAGCGGCTTGGCCCCTCATTAACCGCCTGTGGGGCTGACTTGCTGGCTGGCAATGAAAATAAGACCTAGCCATAACAATAACCCATCCAGCACAGCAGCCGCCATTCGGAGAAGGAAATTCCATTACCATCTATAGGAAAAACTGTACTGTTGCCTTGCCCAGCGTTGCCCGTTAGTAAATGTGGCCATCCAATGGATACTCCTAGTATGGATAGGGGTAGGGGGTAGGTGCAGCGGTATGGGTCCCCCTATTAAAGGAGAAAGTTTTCTTTTGGCTTTGACTTTGGCGCAAAAACTAAAATCTCAGCAGAAATAAATGGCTGCTGCCTGTCGATCGGATGTGCATTCTACTGGAGGAGGGGGGGAGATCCAATAAGGCAGCAGACCTCCCCTCTCTCTCTCTCTCTCTCTCTTTCTCCATCTTCTTATTAGTGGCCTGGAAAATGCCATGTCACGAATTTTCTACTAATGGGGGAAGAAGGGGAATCGGAGAGCCCCATTGAGGAAAACGCACGTTTTCAATGCAGTGCAGTCCGTGCAGCAGCAGCATGCTTGTGGTGTGCATCTTGCAGATACGCGCCTCTTAATTGCCACACTTATGCAGCACACTCCTCTAATGATTTATCATCTCTAACCCTCCGTCTCTGTCTCTGTCTCTTGCAGCAATCCCCTCATTGCAAAAAGTAAAAGTCACTCGGGCATATCAGCAACAACAGCAGCAGCAGCACCTCTGCCACCCAGCATTGGCGGCGGCATTGTTGGCCCCCAGTTGCCCCCAATTGGCAGCGGTTTCGTCAAGTTGCGTCATGTAACAAAGGAGGACGAGGAGAGACAGCAGGAGCCCAGCACATCATCAGCGTCAGAATCGGCGAAGGAATCACCAGTGCAATCATTGCTGCAATCAGCGGCAGATAAGCAGCAGACAGCAGCCGCAGTGACTGAGGAGGAACAAACAGAAGATCCATCGACCCATCCCACTGCCTTGCCCCAGTTTCTCCAAGGCGTGCGTCGCTCATCGACCCAGGTGAGAACCCACCCCACTCCACTCTTTCCACTCTTTGCCATATCTTTCATTTCATTTTATCATTCAATCCTGATCTTTCCTTTCTTTCGTTCCCTTACATTCCTTTCCTTCACCCAGGTCATGGGTCCCGATCAGCGCTCACTTCCCAAGACCACCTCCATTGCGGAGCGTCTGGCGGCGCTGCAGAAGAGCGGCGAGGATGACTGGCGGAAGCGCATCTCGAAGCGCGACGAAGTCGATGATATACGCCGCGAAAACTTTGTAAACGTGAGTTCATTTCCATTTCCATTTTCGTTCGGTTTTTTCTCTGGGTTAAGCTGCCGCTGCGGCTGCGGCTGCACATGCGCCTGCGCATGCGCATGCGTGCCTCTGTGGACCGCAACGGATCCTATCCGAGCTCTCGATCTCTCGATCTCACGATCTGGATCCCCATTTCAATTGCGTGAAAAGTGTTTCCTTATTGTTAATCATTTTGTTTATTAACGTTTTGCTGCACATTTGACTCGACTTCTCCTCCGTTCCGCTCGTTTCTGTCTCAGCAATGCACCCATTCGCTTGTTGCCTGTTGCTTGTGGCATGCCAACAGAGCGGATCGTTAAAGCTGACGGCAATGACATAATAACGCGAAAAGTGCAAGTGATATTGAAAGAGTGAAGCGGATGAAGGAGCGGGTGCCACCGAGGGGGTGTGTTGTTTGTGGGGTGACTGTTATACGAGCGCGGGTGCGGGTGCAGGTGCGGGTGCATTTGGACTGACTCACAAAAAGATTTATGATTTCAAAGATAAGGTGCGTTCTGCGTGCCTTCCTTCGTACAACATTTCGTAAACAATCTGAGACGATTCACTTAGTTCTCGCAGTTCATTGTCAGTCAAAGAGCTTTCTCGAAAGCAGAATGAATAACAAAAAATAACAACTGGTGTTTCCTGCTGCTAGATATGGGCATTCGGTTCGGTTTTCTCCTATCTTCGAAATTGTAGCGAAATTTTGAAGCAACAGTTTGATATCAAAGAAATCTGGATACAAAAGTGGGTTGCTCTAGTTCTCATATATCCTGATATGTAGGAGTTTATTGGAACGGACGGACAGACGGACAAAGACAAATTTGGCGCAATCGACTTGGCGATTCTAGTCCTGATGGGCGGCCAACCTTTTGCTGGAAACTTTGGCGGAGAATGAGTGGGAGGGGAGAGGAAGTTTTGGCAACACATTTCAGCCATTTGAATACCGCGCCAACTTTTCGACTTGATTTTTCATTTTACACCCAAAAGTATGCTACGAATTCGAATAATCAGGTTCCATTATTTGCCGCCACATGGCGCCACTTATTTTGTGCTGCAACAAAACGACGCCAGCTGGCAGTGACTTGGCTGCCAAACAGTTCAGAAAACATCCGTCGCATGCGTCTTTCTGGCGTTTGGGGGCCTCATATTTTAGGATCCAATCAAAATTGGGACTTGGAGTACCGAATATTATGGAGTACCGAATCTTTTCGATTTACTAATTGCAAATTTTCATGAAATATTACTTTCATTCGAATGAAAACGAAAACGCACAGCTGTGTGATGTCACCACCGGCGTGAACCTAGCTTTTGCGCCGTTAAGTTTCACTGTCATGTGCCATGTGTCCAAAAATATCACCCGTCTATTATCTTATTATGGGCAGGGCCGCATATCAGAGCGGCACTTGCATCGCTGGCGAAACAAGTAGCCGGAATCCAGCGTCGGATGCCGTTTGGACTGTCAATTAGCCGTCGCCGCTAGCTCTGGGCCATAAATGAAGTTTAGTGAACTTTTCCCTCCCCCTTTCTCTCTCTTGCTTTGCGCCTGATTAAACGGTTACTTCTGGTCCATAATTATGCGGGTCTTCTGCCTGCCTTCCGCCGGCGCAGACTCCCTCCCCCCGAATTGCACAAAGTAATCACATTTAATTACGTTTGAAAGACCCCTCCCCCCCCCTCGCCGCCTGCCACATGTGGGGCTTACTCATCATCGGCCTCCTCCCAGGGTGGCAGCTGTGGGTTGCAGCTGGAGGAGAAAGAGAGAGAGAGCGAGATAGAGAGAGAGAAATGTTGTGAGGAAATCATGTCAAAGCGATCTTCTGACCCACACACCATTCCAAAATACTCTCCGGCGGGGGCAAATGAGTTTTGAAGTGTTGTTGCCAGCGAATTACATGCCACTTGGAGCGGAGTGGAGTGGCGCGGAGTCTTGCTTCCCCATTTTAGATGTCGGTTCGTTACGTTTTCGGAGGGCGGCACACACGCTCTTCAAGAGCGCCCCTCAACCGGAGCCGTACAGTGGGACAAGGTCAATGGTGCGACGTCAAATGATAGACTATTTTACCATTTCCCACTGTTCTACCCTCATTTTGTGCGCTGCGGCGAGACATCATTTTGACGTCCATTAGAATACAATTTATTAATAATTAAGATGACTTTCTGCTTCTGTATTCCTCTTTGGCGCATCGCATCTTTTGCTCTCTGCTTCGCTCTCTGCTCTGCTCTGCTCTGCTCCGATGGTTGGAAAAGTCTGCGATTTTCATGCGCTGTTTGGCAGAGAGCCCAAAAAGCTGAATCAGGGTGGCGTATGAGCAATTAGTCGGGCCATCCCATCCCATCTCGTTTCTGCTGTTCTAACGATATGTCCCCAGACGTGTGGCTGTGTGTCTGTCTGTGTGTGCGTATGTGTCTGTGTGTGTCAAAACATTCGCGTAAAAAGGTCTCTTATAATTTAGCACAATTTATCAAGCCACGATCGGCTGCAGCATGAAAATGCGCATAATAATGAAGGGCAGAGAGAGAGAGAGAGAGAGAGAGAGAGAGAGACACAGTAAGAGGGAGGGAGAGAGGTCCAAGGAGGAGTCGTTGCATCCCAGTTAAATATAGACACGGAACTCCTCTTCGTGGAGCCTGCTGCCCACTCCCTGTGGCTCCGCCGCTTCCCTCTGTGTCCTGTGTTGCTGCCAACTTCCATTTTGCCATAATTTTCCCTCAAAAACTTGCCTTGTGGGCTGCGTGGCAGCACCGCAGACAGAGCAGACAGAGCAGAGCATCGTAGTCGAGTCGGGCGTAGTCGTTGCTGCAACAATTACAAAACTGAGCAAAGAGAAGGAGCCTGCCATGAAGGTTGTCTTTAGGTTTGGGCTCGAGCTCTGTTTCTAACTAGCAGATGTTGTTGTTGTTGTTGCTGTTGTTACTGGAGCCACGGAGCAGAGCTCCCTCTCTCTCTGGCTGGCTCTAGGTCCAGCATTTGATCTCTGTCTTGATCTTGAACGTGCTCATCTTCTGGGGCCCCAACCCAACCCAACGCAAGCCAACCCAACAAGCTTCCAGCTGCCGCCCTTGCTTCATGCCCCATGCCGCAGACTGTTGTAAATTGTTTTGTAAATTTGATATACTTGCAATTTTTTGTTTGGCTTTTTGCTCTGCCTGTCCTCTGGTTACTTCATTATTCTTATTGTTGCTGCTGCTGCTGCTGCTGCTGTACTTGTTCATTAGTCCATGCCACATGCCCCGGCAGGCGGCAGGCGGCAGTCAGCAGTCCAGTGACAACAACAGTAGCCCCAAGTTGTTCCATAAACTTCTAAAATCAACTGCTGCCATATCGCTGTCTCCCCCCCACATTCGCCTTCCCCCTTCTCGGCTTCCTTCGCGTGTACAGATGTATCTGTATCTGTATCTTTGTGCTGCTTGTATCTACAAGCTGCAAGTATGCGGCGGTGCTGGGCTGGGCTGGTGCCTGCCTGCTGCTTATTGCTGATTATTTTTATTGCCTTCTGTGTGATTCATTTATTTTCCTTTGGCTGCCCCTCCGATAAGGTGGCCATGTCGTCTAGTAAAAACCTCTTTCATTTCGCTTTTTCTTGTCCGGAGTATCTTGTATCTCCCTTCTTGTTTTTTTGTCAGCCTGGCTGCCTGTCAGCACTTGTACTTCTGGCTTATTGAATTTTTAGACAATTACCTCATTGTGTTGCTCTCTCCTCTGCTCTGCTCTGCACTGCTCTACTCTCCCCATGATCATGATCATGATCATGACCATGAACCTCTGCGCATAGATTTATTTTTAGTTGGGATTTAATTAAATTCGCATTAGGCCTGCATTCGGATGCTGTGATTCATCTGAGGAATTTCTGGGGCCTGGCCACCGAGATATACATATATAATGTGTGTATGTTGTACCCTTTTTTTTGCCTCCAAAACTTCCCTTTTCTTACTTGCAGTTGCAGCTCTCTCTCTCCCTCGCTCTCTCTGCAGTTCCTTTGCCTCTTGCTGCCTCCTTTGTTCTCCTCTGTCCCTGTCCACACAATGATCTTGTTTATTACGCTTAGTTTAATTTCAAAAAAGCCTTTTCTGCCCTGCCTCCTTCTGCCCCCTCCTCCTCCCTGGCACTTGGGAGAGCAGCAGTCGCAGCCTCCACTTCGTCATGGAATCGGCCTACCTCTCTCTCGCGTGGCTCTCTCTCTCTCTCTCTCTCGTGAGGCTCGCTCTCCCTTGGGCCGGCTTTGAGCCAGCTTTGGTGAGTCTCGCGAACTGTAACTTACGATCCATTCCAAGTCTCGGTTTCGTGCCGATCGGTTCGGCGTTCGCGTTACTTTCCTTTCCACTTGATCTTTTTTTCTTTTTATTTATTGTTATTGTTAGTGCTCTATGCATTTGCGAGTATAACGCTCTGCTCTGCCGCCGCTGCTGCTGCCTGCTGCCTGCCGTTGCAGCAATTGACATTAAAATTGATAAGCGGCAAAACTAAAAATAGAGTCCCAGCCGCCTCTAGCCGCCTCGAAAACCCGCTCTTTCCACCGATCCGATCTCTTAGTTTCTCACTTGCCCGGCCCGGCCTGGCCCGGCCTAGCCTGCCTCTCAGTGCGGCTCAGTTGCATAAAAAGTAATGTGAATTGAATTTCCTGAATTGCATAAACATCAACTGTCAAATGCAACAGCAGCAGCAGGAAGCGAATGGCAATATTTATTCATAGTTTTTCTAGCATTCGCTTCGCAGTGCAAACAAAAAAAAGTGACAAATCCAAAAAAAATATATTTTTGAATACGAAATGTGTTACAAGGCTGGCCATTCCACTTGTCCAACATCATTCGCCACAGATACACCGAGACACCTATCCACGATCCACCCACCCGATCATAGCAGCACCTCCGCGAAAGAAAGAAAAAAGCAGCTTTCTCAAAAGTACGACTGCCAAAAAATCAAAATAAAAAAACGAAATAAAATAATAATCATCAAATGTGACCGCAATCCGCCTGGCCAATGGCCATTACAAAACGTCAAAACAGAACCAAAGAACCAGAACACCCGAGAGACCCACGCAAATCGTTCAAAAATAACTCATTTTCATTTTACTTGGGCCTAAAAGTGCTTTGAAAGGCGGCGAGCGGGCGGGGTGGGGTGGGGCGGGACGCATCTGTTTTTGCCCCAACAATGTGCATATACGAGATTTAGATGGAAAACTTATAGATACCCCACAAATATATTAGATGGAAAATCTTACAGCAAGATGCCACAAATTTCTACAGTGGCGGCAAAGTCAACAATTAGCAATTCCCCAATCCCTCACCTCACCTCTCCCCCCATTCCCCCAATTCCCATAAATCTCAAAAGGGGCAGCCAGTCATTTGTTTTTGTTGCTCTTGCTATGATTGTTGTAATTGCTATGATTGTTGCTGTTTCTCGTGTTCTATATTCGCTTTATTTACATACGTGAGCTGTTTGCATATGTCGCAGTCGCAGTCACAGCCACAGCCACAGTCGTCTGCCGTCTGTCCTCTGGCTGTCGGTGGAGCAACACAGCTGATAAACCCAGCAAATAAACGATGATGAGAAATTGTATAAAATGTGGAAAGCCATGCAAATATTTAGAAAAATATACATACAAACGTATGGGGGAAATGTACTCGTTTTATAGAACACCCGAACAACACCTTTTCCTTCTCTTGGAGGATTTAGTTGGCCGCAATTTAAGCAAAATTGGAGAAACGTTTTTCAAAGTAATTTCCATCAATCCAAATTCCTTTGCCGCCTTCCTTTTGCGATCATCAAAGAACTTCATTGAAATGAAAGTTGCACATCTTCTTTCTCCCTCTCGCTCTCACACCCGCAACTCCTTATCAGCAGAGCAGCAGAAGAGCAGGGGAGAGTGCACAGCAAACAACTTGACCCAAGGGACCCAAGGAACGGCCAAACGGAACAGCGAAGCAAATACGAAGAGAATTCTGCGCAAGTGCAGCCCAGAGGCAGGCCGCTGAGGGCCAGAGCGAGAGGCCAACAACTGAGCCGAAGCCGAAGCACAGCATCATAAGGCACAGAGAGAACAAAAAGAGAGAAAGATGGCGAGAGAGAGAGAGAGAGTGCTTAGCACACAGAGAACAATCAAATGAGAGAGAGACTAAATGAGAGAGGCGTAAAGCAAACGCGCGGCGCTCGCCTTGCGTTTCGTAAACTTATTGGGGAGCAGAGCAGTTGGGGGCCGCAGCGTCGCCGTCACCGCATAGTTCATAACGGGGATCCAAAGAGAACGAACGACCGACCGCGAAGGCGCAACGGAATACAAAAACGCGTCCACTTGCGAAAATACAAAAAATAAACGCCGCACTAAAAATTGCAAAATATATGATCGCTCGGGGCGGGAAGGGGGGATTGTATCGTCGTATCGGGTGTCAACGGGGCGATAAAAATACACGAAAATCCAAAACATAAATACGCGTGATAATGCAAACCGAATGGCAAAGTGCAGCGGACAGCACTTGACGTAAGGTGTGTGTGGGGGTGCGGAGAGTGGAGGAGTGGGATTGCCAGGACACATAATTGCAGGGCAAAACCTTGCAAAATTGAAAACATTTTGCAACGTTTTCCCTTTTTTTTTGAAGTTAAAGAATGCCAGAAAGATCTATAATAAACAAATATATTTAACCGATCCCTGTGTAGAGAGTGGATGTGATGTCATAAAATATTACTTTTGCCGCTTATCGAATCAAAAACAAAAACTGCACCACAGAAAAACGATATCAAAGCACGAAATAAGCGAAAAATTGAACCAATAAACCAGTCGAACGCGATACTAATTTGTGATAACGACATCCGATGGATACGACGGCTACCACGATGGACGTCACTACGTGGTCGGACTACATGGTCTACCTGGAGACGGCCTGGGAGTGGGCGGGATGGCTGCCCTATCTGCTGGTCACCTACGTGATCCTCACGCTGCTGCCCAAGTCCCTGCTGCGGATGAAGCGCTTCGCGGACGAGAACTACGAGACGAATCGTCACAAGTATCACCGCTGCTACGGCCCCGAGCTGTGCTGCCACGTCCAGGCCCAGGAGGCGGCGGCCTCCAAGCAGAAGCAGAAGGCGCGGAAGCCCGTCACACGCGTCTACCCCAAGCGGCAGACGTCCACCACAGCGGCGAAGGAGCAGCCCCCCGTGCCGGCGCCAGTGAAGCGGAGCAATGTCACCAAGATCGCTCGCATGTTCGAGACGGGTGCCACGCGGCAGGTGAGCAGGGTCTCGTCCACCCTGCCCGAGATCCGGATGTTTGGGGCCAGCGATGACTCGCACGACTCCACGCCCTGCGCCTCCCGAAAGACGAGCATCGCCACCCAGCTTTCGGCGCAGCTGCAGAACATCGAGGAGGCGATGGCACTGTGGCAGGAACTGGAGGAGGAGCCCGCCAAGAAGTCCTCCCCCTCACACAGCGACTGGGAGCCGATGACCGTGCCCGTGGTTCGACGCACTCGTGGCACCTCTGCCACGCCCTCGACTGCCTCGCCGCTGAGCAGTTCACCGGAGCCTGCGTCTCCGGTGCTGCTGCGGCAGCCGCCGTCACTGTGCCTCAAGTCCAGCATGGAGGACATCTTCCAGGTGATTGCCAGGAGCGCAGAGGAGCCGCACGCGTTCTATGCGGACTGCAACAGCCTGTCGCCCGTCACCAGCATCGACGACATCCTCTCGGAGCGCAGATTCTCGCGGCCATTGTCCGCCTACTCCATCACGGACCTGCTGAACGAGGAGCAGGCCTCCTGCGTGGAAGAGGCCACCTATGTGAACGACACCAGATGAGATGAGCAGGAGGAAGTGGATCTTCCAGTATCAAAGATTGGATGAATAATCAGATTTTAGTGCCATCTCCTCGCCCCACAATGGCCCATGAGTCAGAATCGGAATCGGAATCGGGTCACCCGGAAGACTTTAACCCCGTCCTAATCATACCCCCGATCGCGTAGCATCGCCTTTGTTCCGCCACTGCGCTGTGACTCACAAATGCGGTGGGGAGGGAGGGATGGAAGGAGGGGGGCCTTGCCACGCCTTCCAATAATAGTTTCCTATAGTTTATATACATATATCCCCCTCCTTCCTCCTTGCCCCGTCCCCCGTCCTACGTGTTCCTTCCATATGCATTTTGTTTGTTTAATCGATGAAAACTTAAGCAAATCAAAGTCGAAGTCGAAGCAGTCGATTCCCTGTACTTATCTAACCGTCAGTTCCGTCAGTTAATTGTCAGTTAACTTTTGTCTCATCTTGTCTCTGGGGTAGAATATATAGCATATAGCATAGCGATGCATCTCATACGAAATATACGATATATCAGATATAGCAGATTAAATATGTATTAAATATGTGTGGATATGAGTATGAAAAGAATTTGTAGTATTATGTGTACGATTAAGTGTGTGTATCCTAAACAAATGGATCTGTATCAAATGCAAGAAAAATACACATCGAAGCAATAATTGCATATATATATATACAATTATATGTATGTATCCTTATCTGTATCTGTTTTTATTAAAAATATATGTAAACAAATAAAGAAACAAGCGATTCTCTTTCGTGTAAACAGCTGCAGCAGAAGGGTTCTCGCGAAAATTAATATATAATATTTTGTTGATTATTTTCATTTGATGTACGAACGAGCATTCAGCAAACAGTTTTAGCCGCCGATTCCACACCTGCCCCAGCTGTTCGACAATTTGTTTCTGAGTGTATTTCTCTGTGTGCAAACTGTTGGCATCGGAAAGAAGGTGGCATGGTCATGGCATCATCGAAGCGTGTCTTCAAGAGGAGCGTTTCAGTCGTCTAATCTATGCACACAATTTGTCAAATAAATTGACGCAAATCAAAATGTTGGATGAACGTTCCATTAATTATAAATCGCCAGCGAGATGCTGCGAGACAGAGAAAATAAAATGAAACGAAACGATTGCTGATGTGAGGTAATTCCTTTGCTGTGGCTTTTTTGATTGATTCGCTGGCAAACCAAAGGCAACGGAGCGCAGATGAATAATAAAGAAAGAGAGACGGAGGCTGAGGCTAAGCTGAGAGATCTATGGCATACCCTACGGTGAAAGGTGTGGGGCATTTAGGCAGAGTAGAGGCCATTGAACTGTGTGGAACATTGCAACACTTGTTGCAATCATCTGTGGGCTGGGGCATGGCACAGAAAGAACGACAATGGAAAACCACAACTGACAGTGGCTGGGCTTATCAGTCCAGACTCTGTCTGTGGCACTCGAGAGTGGAATAAGCCTAAGCCACTCCCCAATCAAAATGGAACAAAGAACTGCCCTGCCCCGCCGATGGATGGCGGCTGGCAACGGCATATACATATGTACGTATTGTATATATTTCCAGTTTACAATTGAGGCTACACTTGAACTTGACCAAAAGCCACCTTAACTTGGCCTAATTGATTCGTATTCGATATGGTTTGGTATGGCATGGGATTTTTGGGTATTGCAAAACAACAAATTAATATATCGTACATATTCATATGCTAATTTTAACATTTTCAGTAGTTTCAACAGATACTACCAAAATACTACAGAAAACCAAAAAAATATTCAAATGTCACGCAAATACGCAAATGACAAATACAGCGATAAACAGTCAGACAGTCAATGAAATATAATAAATTGGCATTTATTGGATGATATTTATACCCTGTGGCTGAGGCGGTTCTTCGGTTAAGGTAGGTTCCTCTTTTGGGGCGCTCCTTCGCAGAAGAATCTCTTGCCTTTTCGGCAGAACCAGCATTCGGATTGGGTTCCCATTCCATCGGACATTCGAATCGAATTGGCGTCGCTTCGGTTCGCTTTTTGTTTTCCCTGTTCATTAGCCCCTTGGTTGTTACCCATATTTCGTGTATGCGTTTGTTTTTATCAATTTATATTGGGTGATTCATGATTGATTCATGGTGGCTTGTGGCTAAGAGAGACAGAGAGAGCGAGAGACAGAGAGATTGATGGCATGACACACGTTGAAATTCAAGAGAATTCCACTGAAGGCGAGAGCTAAGAGGGTGCCCAAGGCTGTCTCTTTGGCAATGGGAGCTGCCAGCGATAATAATTAATAAATATAGTGCACAATTATGTGATAATAGAATTGCAATACGCGGTGGGGAGGGGGGCGCTCAGGGGAGGGAAGCCAGTGGCGTAGGTGATAAAGGCGATACAAGAAAAGGGTCAAAGTTGGATAAACACAAACATTCCTAAATATTGCATAATTGAAGATAAAACGTATGCTATTTACTACCTTTAGACACGATAAGAAGTGACTGAACTTCAACCAAAGACACAGATACAGATACATGAGTTTCAGATAAGATACACGCGAGATATTGCGAGGGTATAGCCACTTATCATACATCACAGCATAAATACATTTTATGCGCAAACACATGCGACTTCCAGTTCGCTTTCTTCCGTATTGACAGCCTATGAATTATAGTACTTATTGCAAAACGAATGCAAACCAAACAAAGCGAGCGTTGGGGAGGGGCCCCTTATCTAATCTTACGCTCTCTCACCTACGAGTGCACTAGCTCTCGCTCTCTCTCTCTCTGTGTTCGGGGGCTCCAGCCAGGTGCGCAATTAGCCGAACGGCAAACGCCAAGCGTTTACCAGTCGCCAAATTGGCATTGTGTTGGGTGCAAGCCCCTCCAGATACAGATACATTTGCTGCGCATCCATTCGATTGATCTGTCGCCAGTTTGCTTTGTCATTACGGGCCCTGGTCTCTAATGGAGCGTACTTAACGTTAAAGCGTTTGAGGCTTGGTTTGCTTTTGGTTTGGTTTGAGGTGTGTGCCTCCCATCTCCATCCCCATCCCCACACACACCACCGATCCAGCTGCTGGGTATTGATTAGCAAACAAATAAACACTGCCAATAGCTGAAAATGGAAAAAGTTAAGCTGGTAAGAGTGTTTTCCCTAAATGTAAAGCCGAAAACAGAAGCAGAAGCAAGTGATGATTGAGTCATCGCAGAGTGTGGGGTAACCCGGTTCCCCGATAAGGCCACCTGCGACGCGACTGTTGACCATATTTGTGGGGCCCATTATACATACATATTTCTGTTTGTTAATTTCTTTATAAATGCGCATATTCGCAATTAAAAAGTTGGAAATTTTGGCGCTTAGAGCGTGGGTGTAGCGTTGACGTTTTTGAAAGTGAATCTAATCACGATCAAATGTCCGAATCTCTCTTGCAGGAATCGCTCTCTCTGGCCCACTCGCTGTCGGACAAGCCGCTGCCACCCTCGCCACTGATCCCCACCAGCCTCGAGGGCGGCAAGGTCTCCGATCGCTTGGGCAAACTTAAATCCAACGCGGAAAACTGGAAACAGCGCATCGGTAAGGCGGAATGAGTGTCTGTCAAAGTGATATCCATCCAAGTTTTTCATCTTTTTTGGCCGGCAGAGCAAACCGATGCCAAGAAGTTCACAGTCGCTGGACGACTGCAGAAGAAGGCCCAGTCCCCCGTGGAGCTGCAGTTCGAGCGCTCCACCAACGATGCGGCCAAGAAGTGCCCCATGCTGGAGGTGCGCAGTGCCAATCAGCCGCAGTTGGGTCTGGCCAAGAGCCCCTCCATGATGGTGTCCGGCAGTGGCACCGCCCTGAACAGTGAAAAGACTACGATGCGCAGCCTCAGCGTCAATCCCGAAGAGGAGACCTCCACATTGAGTCGCTCGAACAGCAGCAGCTCCAATTCGGATGGGGAGCACAGCTCCCCGCAGAATGCCAAACAGAACAAGGAGCTGGCCAACAATAAGAGCGCCGCAGCGCCCACAAATGTGGGATCGAGGATTCAGGTGCCACGGCTGGACGACAAGGAGACCTTCGAGAACTTCTTTGCCACACAGCCCAAAGCCGCACAGCAGAAGGAGAGCGCGACGGAGGTGGACATCAGTGCCTTCGATGACATAAAGCCCACAGAGCGGTAAGTTCTTCCCCCCCTACAGAATTCAGCATCGGAATGTATGTATTTTCCTTAGTTTGGTGAGCAAACGACACGTGCAGGGACCCAAGGGCCGTCGTGCCACCCGCAATCCTCTCAAGAGTCTGGCGTCGCGCAACGACATCACATCGGAGTACACGGAGTTGCGCACAGGAGTGGCCGAGCGGGAGTTGCGACGCCTCAAGATAGAGTCATGTGAGTGGTGTGGCCCTTCCAACACGATCACAATCACGAGAGTTCCCCGCTAATCCTTTCCTCTGCCTATCCACAGTCGGAATGCATGGAAATCTGGCTGCCGAAGCCATAGCCGGACTGGCCTCCATAGAGGACTTCAAGTCGGTGGCCCTGCGGTCATCCTCACTGCCACTGCAGCAGATGTGGCTGCCCCACAAGCCGGTGATGCTGCTACATGTTAAGGGGCGCACCCATGTCCAGACCCGTCTGGTGGCTCCCCTTCACACCTCACTGAACCGCGGCGATTGCTTCATTCTAGTCTCGGGCTCCCAGCTCTTCCGCTATGTGGGCTCCTTCGCGAACGTCATTGAGATCTCGCGCAGCAAGAAGATCTGCGCCGCCATCGTGGAGAACAAGGATCTGGGCTGCACGGCCAGCCAGGAGGTGATCCTCAGTGATGGCAAGTACATGAACGAGCGCCAGTGGCGCCAGTTCTGGACGCTGCTCGGCAAGCCAGAGGAGGAGCAGTACGAGATTCCCGAATGCGGCCATGCGGACGAGGACGATGTGTTCGAGAGCAGTCTGATCGAGACGAACAAGATCTACGAGTTCCAGGACGACGCCCTCATCCCTCTCGACAAGTACTGGGGCTGCATTCCGAAGGTGGACATGCTGGACACCCGCAAGGTGCTCGTCTTTGACTTTGGCAGCGAGCTGTACGTGTGGAACGGCAAGAATGCCCCGTCGGATGCCAAGAGGGCAGCCATGCGACTGGCTCAGGAGCACTTTGTGGCCAAGGACTCGGCAGACTATGCCCAGTGCTACCTGAATCCACTCAACTACGTCTCGATTGTGGGCCGCCGGGAGAGCACCACGTACGCCAAGCGATGCGCCGAACGACCCGACTGGTGCGTCCTCGGGAAGATTACCCAGAACATGGAGACGGCGCTGTTCAAGGAGAAGTTCAGCGACTGGCCAGAGCTGGAGCGAGAGGACCTGGAAAAGGACTACCTGTCGAACGGCGTCCTGATGGTGCGTGCCCTCAACGGAGCCACCCTGCACAAGGGCGAGCCCTACCAGGAGCCCAATCTGGTGCTGGAGCAGTCGAACCTCGGACGTGGCAACTTTTACTACGACAACGACACGATGCGCCATTTCGATGTCATCACTAAGTCCACCGACAAGTGGCAGATACACGAGTTCAACTTCGATGCGGCCAATGCTGGCGCGGATTTCGGCCACTTCTACTCCGCCGAGAGCTACATTGTCCGCTGGATCTACCAGATCTCGGTAACCGTGCGAGAGCTGACCGGAAAAGTCTCTAACAGGAGCACCGTAGGTCGCGATCGCTGCGTCTACTTCACATGGCAGGGAGAGCACTCGAGTCCCAATGAGAAGGGTGCCGCCGCTCTCTTGACTGTCGAACTGGACAAGGAGAAGGGCGCCCAGCTGCTAGTGGCCCAAGGGGACGAGAGCACGGCCTTCGTTCGTCTGTTCCGCCAGCTATGGCAGCACCGCGGTCGCAAGGAGGAGTGCCTGAAGAAACGCAACCAGTGGCGACTCTACCAGCTGCAGGGCAATGTCTCCGAGGAGACGCTGCTGAAGGAAGTGGACTGCCAGTCGCAACAACTGCGATCCCGCAGCTCCATGCTTTTGATCCACGGCAGCAAGGGACTCGTACTCGTCTGGCATGGCTCAAAGAGCGCCCCACACTCGCGGAGTGTCGCTCTGGAGGCTGCCCAGGAGGTAATCAAGCAAATGCCCAAGGATCTCTTTAGTTGCGAGGTGTCGGCCACCCTCGCAGAGCTGGAGGAGGGAGCCGAAAGCGAGGACTGCAAGAATGCCTTGGGATTGGAAGAGAAGCGCACGGACTATGGCAGCCTACTGGAGGCCACTAAATCCTACGACTACCAGCTCAGGGTCTTTAACTTATCCAGTACCCAGGGAGTGTTCAAAGCATTGGAGCTAATCGACCCGTTGCGTTGCCAGGACAAGCACAGTCCATATCCTTTCAGCCAGGCCCAACTCTACAACGCCCGTCAGCCGACCATCTTCCTGTTGGATGATGAAGATGCGCTCTGGCTCTGGTTGGGATGGTGGCCCCTTGAGGATGTGAAGAGTATGTTCTCGATAATTGTAATACTCTGATCAAGGCATTAATTTTTTATCCTCGTTCCAGTAAACAAAGATGATAGGAGTAGCCCCACCAATGACAATCGGGCTGGTGCTAATCGCTGGATCTCAGAGAGACGCGCTGCCCTTGAGACGGCCGTCGACTATTGGCGTGCCAAGCACGGCGAGAACGGGAAGGAAGCCTTCCATGGCATCAAGGGTCAGGTGGTGTGGGCTGGCCTGGAACCACTGGCCTTCAGAGCCCTCTTTCCGGAATGGACTGTGCGTACTGATGTCAGGGAAATCAATGAAGAGGTAAGTCGTCTAAAGACTTCGTCATAAAACTATGCTTAACTAATTTTTGTGGTCTGATCCCTTAGGATGGCCGCACGGATGATATCATCGAAATCAGCACAATGCTGGCACAAATGACACAGACAGAGTATCCCTTGGAGGTGCTCAAGGGGCGGCCACTTCCCGAGGGAGTGGAGCCCACCCGACTGGAGGTCTACTTGAATGCCGAGGACTTCCAGGTGGCCCTGGGCTGCAGCCGGGCGGAGTTCGAGCAGCTGCCCATCTGGAAGCAGACCAAGCTGAAGAAGGAGCGGGGCCTGTTCTAGGAGAGAGGCACAATGCAACCATATAGACTTGAACACAATCACAAACCACACACACACACACACTTTTCTAAGCACACTTTTGTATGCGGCGATGCTTTTGCAACGGGCACAGACATAACTTACTATATACCATAGTATATACATATATCTATACAAGTATCATATACACACGTGCGCATATCCCTATGTACTCTCTATATTTTACAAACACACACACGCTATATACGATATATATTCGTACGATTTATAACCTTTTCTATGTATGTATATGCAAGTAGGCGACACTGCACGATTCTTATGCAAGTGCACGATGCTAGGCAATAAAGTCCAAATCGCTTCATTCGTCAACCAACTGTTCGGAGTCAATCGATTTTACCTGTACATAATATTAAGTTGATTATTTAAAATTATTTTATTTACTGTATTATTGTTTGAACGATTTAACGAAATTGCATTTGTTCAACCTCCGCAAAACACCAAAAAGAAGAAAAAAAGCATCGAGCTCTCGTTACTTCATTGTTTAAATTTCGAAATCATTTTAATGCTAGCTTTATTCTCATAATTTAATATCTACGGCCTATGTATTTGCGTTTTATTATGTTAAAAACGATTGCGTACATTTAATCATTATTTTTTTTTGTATTAAATAACACTTTAATATTTTAGATTTTTCTGTATTGTTTTATCGGTTTTATCTTTGATCCTTGGTGAGAATGTCCATAAAGATGATTAGTTCGGTTACAGAAAACCGTGGAACCGTGGGTGGGGATTTTTGAGATATATGTATGACTGGAAACAATATCGTCTTGGTCCTTGAAAAGGACTCCATCGGATCAAGGATTGTCTTCCGATCACAGGAAGCTGTCGCTCGGCTAGATCGGCCCACCAATAACGGAGAAAACCACAAAACAAAATATGCATTGTTGTTGTTGTCATTTTGTTGTACAATAAATGGTTGTTGTTGTACAACAAATGGTTGTTGTTGTACAACAAATGGTTGTTGTTGTACAACAACAACTTTCAACTTGCGACCGTTCAAATGGCAGAAAACGAGAATTTCAGATCTGGGATACCAGGCGAACAGAAATCAGCAGCAAGCAACTCAAAAAAAAATGAAAATTAAAAAAGTGGTGCATACTTTTGGGGGCAAAAACCCAGCGACCTTCTGCGATTTCTGTTCGCCTGGTACTCAGATTTGAAATTTCTTCGTTTGCGCCGATTGACGACAAATTTAATTTGAATTTTTCATTGCACTATATCTCGGCTATTTATGGGTCGATCGGGGCGTGGCATACCTTTTTGTGATCGGGAGAGTCCTGCCAACCGATTGGCATCACAAAAAAGGACATCAGCAAAAGATGGCTGTTTTTGATTTCTTAGTGTCCAGTGGCGCCCCTACTGGCGATTATTTGAACTACAGTTGCTTTCTGCTGATTTCTTGCCTTCCGTTCGCCTAGTGTCACAGATCTGCAACTGTCATTTTCTACGCATTTGACGTCCGTCTGAATACGCATTTTTTTCTTGAATTTATCTTGCCTATTTATGGGCCGATCGGGGCGTGATCGAGAGAGTCCTGTTAACTTATTGGCGTTAGAAAAAGGACATTCATTCCCTTACGATTTTTGCCAAAAATCATTGAATCGCAACCAAAAATCGGCCTCATTCTCGTTGTCGATATTTTGATGCCAATCGACAGTCTGGATCCTTGCACTCCTGGGAAAGTTGCAATCCTTCGCCGATCTGGCCCTGTTTAGCCGAGATATAGCACCAGGAACTAATCTAAGTAGATAGTTTCAGCCCAGTATGCATAAAAGTATGCTTCTATGTAGTTTATTTTAAAATTTAACTTTTCAGATTAGAGTGGGTCAATTTCTATGAATCAAGAAAAATTCACCAAGCAGTTGTCAAAATTATAAACTTCTACGAATTTTTGGAAGGTTTGCGTTAGATACCATGGCTCCAAAATCAATTTGTGGCTTCCGTTTTTTAAACAGAAGTTTTTCGTATTTTGTACAGTGCATCAGCCCTAAATATTACTTTGGAAAATGTCCAATTGATTCTGAATGTAGATGATGAAGAGAGAAACATGCAGCTGGCTATCCACGATGCATATCCCAGTATGTTCCTGAAAAAAGCAGATATCACTGGACAGTGCCAGTCAAAACACTGATATATGTAGATCAAAAGAGGATGGAGTTTGCTTTTGAGATATGTACTTGTTTATAATTTAGCTTAAACTATTTTCTATGCTTATACTGTAAATTTTGGGACAATCCGTGAAGTGTCTGCGTCTTAAATGCAAGTTCTATTGAATTAACTATTGTTAAATTTAGAATCCAACGCAATCCCCTGACCTGGTTCGATGCCTAAGATTGAGCGCTGATCTCGCGGACCAGTCGAGCGACGAGCTCACAGCACGCCTTTTGTCTGTTCTTGGCGACGGCCATGACCTCTTCGTGGTTGGCCTCGTCGTCCTTTTTGTCGCTGTACTCGGTGGAGCACTTGTTAGTGATCAGGCTGAAAGCGAACACCTTCATGTCGCAGTGACGGGCAGTGATGACCTCGTGCACCGTGGACATGCCCACAGCGTCGACACCCATCATGCGGAGGGCCTTCAGCTCGGCAATGGTCTCGTAGGTGGGTCCACCCAGGCAGGAGTAAACGCCCACATGCATGTTCGACTCGATTCCCATGTTCTTGCCGATCTCGATGGCCTTGTTAATGAGTTCCTTGTTGTAGGAGTTCACAAGGGCGGGAAAGCGAGGCCCGAAGCGAGGATCGTTGGGTCCCTGCAGCGGCGAATTGCCGGCAAAGCCCAGCATGTTGACGTGATCATGCATCAGCATGATGTCGCCCACCGCAAACTTGGGGTTGATGCCGCCAGCCGCATTGGTGGCGAACAGATACTCCACTCCGCACAGCTTCATCACGCGCACCGGCATAGAGCACTTGGCCAGGGGATAGCCCTCGTAGAAGTGGAAACGTCCCTGCATGGCCATCACGATGGCGCCCTCCAGAGTGCCGACGACTAGCTTGCCGGCATGACCCTCCACCGTGGACACCGGGAAGTTGGGGATCTTCTCGTACTCGAAAATCTTGGCATCCTGAATGATGTCGGCCAGCGAGCCGAGTCCCGATCCGCAAATAATGCCGATCTTAGGGCGCATGCCAGCGCCCTTTACAATGAAGTCGGCGATTTCCTGGATAACCTCATATGGATACCTGTCAAGAGGCGAATGTGGTGATTAGTAAACGGCCAATGGATGGAATGGAGTTTTAATAAATGATGAGGACAATTTAATTATGAGGATAAAGTTCTGACAAAGTTACAACTTTCAAACGATTAGAGACAGAGAGAAAGAAATGAATGAGTACATGTTAGAGAGAGGCGGCTCCTCTGCTCACTTCGACAATAGACAATGGACTGGGGAAAGATAGAGGTTCATAGGTATGTATGTATCCTCCTCGCCCAGATTACAGATGAATCGAATTACTATCGGAACAGATATTAATTATGCGAGACATTGACATAGACATTCAATCAGTTTGATGATGCGAGAACACAACAAAGACTCGAAATGTGGAACCAGAGACGGCACAATGAATATTTTAGGTAGAGAATTTGGACTACAAACGTGTCTTCGTTGAGCACCCGCAAAGCCCTCAGCTCTTCGGGCGTGAGGGAACATTGAATTCTTCCATTATTGCTGCAATTTTGAAAAGAAAACGATGAGTTTTATTGTTTCGTTAAAATGCCAAAAGCTTAATAATACAATTCATATATGTAGTACATTTATGAAGCTGAAAACGAATGTCAACAGATTGGTAAGATAAGAGCAAGACCACCCCTGCCGTACCCCCAAGTGAAGCTTATCAATATTCCTTCAGGTGTTTTTCCTAAGAAATTAAAAGATTGTGACAAATATTTATCTTAATTGCCGAGAATTTGTTCAGTAATTATCGGGTGAGCTGGAGCCCACAATTAAATTTGATTGCTGCCATAATTAACTTGGTTTTCTCGAGGTTAAGCGCGTTCGAGCTTGAGCTATGTAAACTTGAGATCAGATAGAGGGATTCATTCCGGTTGGGATGTTCCTTTCCAGCCAAAACTGAGTCCGTAGACCCCCACGTGTTGTCATCGGCCATCGCGTTTCATCATTCATAGTAGCTACATAATAAGTTTTCCCACTGATAAGGAGCGGATGATGATGCCATTATCAATATTGTATTACAGGGGGAGAAAACAAAAACAAGCCATCAAATGTAAGCATTAAGTGCGTCATTAAGATGACAAAAACAGGCAACGCACCACACAGAAGTTTGCATAACTTGAACACTAATTAAACGTTGGGTATAAGACGAGTATAGGACGAGTATAATCCAGATACTCGTTAATAAAATGGACTTTTATGGAAATTTGAACAGAACACGCGACTCGCCGCTAGTTTCGAAAACTTTTCGCCGCTTCATACATATTCAGCAGACGAGTGTTTCGAAACAAGTTTCAAAATTAATCAACAAACATGTTGGGGGGAGCTGGAGACCAGTCCCCTTCTTTATCGAACAATTTGCCAATTGCTGGTATCTGTTGCCTTGAAACTAGCAGCAGATAATGGCAGGCAGGCTGGCTGGCGCAGGCCTATGTCAAGTTCAGGGAACACACCCGCTTTTAACAGCCAATCAGCGAGAGCTTATTCAATTGTTAACTGGGCCAAAAAGCTTGCATAAGCTGCCGGCAATCACGATCGTTTATCAACAAGTGGCACCTGAGCGTGTTGTTGGAACGGGAACGGTCTGGAATGGTCTGGCCTGGACAGCCCACCGATAGACAAGACCACACCGCTTTGGTCGGAGCCTAATCGTATGCAGATTGAAGATGTTTCGAATGAGTTTTTAATGACTTGCCCATGACCAGCAAATCACGCTGATAAGCCCCCACCAGGGGCCAAGCTACTGGAATACTGGACTACTGGAATGTCTTAATTTATACTCAAAAACGAAAAAAAAACAACAACGCGATCTGGTCTGAGCTAATTTCTTGATATCAGCGGCAAGATCAAGGACAGGACAGGCACTGTCGTGCCTTCCTATGTGGCATTTGAATTTGATTGGCTAAACGTAAATAACTTTCGAGGGTATAGGTATAGAGACTTTCGGACTTACAGCAGACTCTCCGGAGTGCTTACAACGGTAATCAATGGTTCGGGCGCGTTGATATTAGTCTTATCCCCGGCCTTCCCTTTTGGATTCGAACAGCAATCTTTAGAACACATTTTACGAGTGAGAGCAGTAGAGCTTGACCGAAATGTAATTTTGGATTTGAACTACAACCAAATGAAGTAAGTATATGTCAAAGTCTACTTTCTCTGTCCCGACTTTCCCGATAGAAAGTGCCTTTTACGATCCCCTAGATTGGTTGTAGAGGTGGTGTGCAGATTTGGTGCAAACTTACAGCAAACTCTGCGGCGTGGGTACCACCTTCTCGGGAGCACTGGGGCCCTTCTTCTTATTTTCCAGGCACGCATTGGCGGCTTTTTGGGAACTACCTGGTCCTCCGCAACAGTCGCGCGAACACATTCTGCTTGTGGGTAAGTGTATTAAGCCAAAGGCCAGACGATTGCAACCCAACGAATTTTCAGGAGAATTTTGTTGAGTTTTTTGTAATATTGTATGCCGAAACGTGTGCTCGAGGCAAATGATATTTCTGAACAATACAGACATTAGGCAAGGAGAATTGTATAGCAGGGCCTGCTCTGGCAATAGCTGAAAATCCAAAGGCTTATCGATTCGGCCCGTAAAAGCAGGTCACTGACAGGTTCAAAGCATAGGAAAGGTGGACAGGTGCTAACCACAGAGCGGGAGGTGGAGCAGTGGCAGGAGTCGGGGAAGGAGAAGCAAGTGCTCTGGTCTGAAGAATGGTGGCCCCAGAAAGCATTAAGCTTTGGCTAGCTACGCAATGTGCCGACAATTATTGGAACTTTCAATTATAGTTGATTGAACTTAACGAGTTGGTGGCGTGAGTGATGGCTCACGAACCATCTTTCGCCGCTCGGGACTCGACTCCAGAGGAATGCCGTCCGCCAGTACTTACGTTTGGTTCTCCTGCGCCAAGTCGTCGGCCTGCCTGTCGCCGTTGGCGCTGGCGTTGCCGTTGCCATTGCTGTGGCCGTTCCGATGATTGCCATTGCTGGTGGCCACATCGCCTTTGGAATTGTACCCCGTCATTGTGTGTGGATGTGAAGGCTTTTGTGTCTGCTGCAATTATATAAGTCTGCCCGCCTGTTGACCTTCTGTCCGCGCTGCTGTTGCGTTGCTCCGGTTGCTGCTTCTACTGGTTATGTAAATATTTCGCGTTGCAAATTAATTTCAACTGCGGACTGCGGGTGTTTTTGGTTTTCTCCCAAATGAATAAAAAAAAAACAGCAAATTCCAAACTAATTTAAAAATCAGGAACTGGAATCTTTTTATACTCTCGTTACGGTAGACAAGCTGAAAGTAAAATGGGTGCTATTTTCGCGGCCCGAATCGGTTATCGGCTATTGGTGACTGCTCGAGCGATATTTCTTGAATGAACGGTTCAGCCGACTGGAGGGGACCTTATAAACGAGACGGGCCACGAAGCCAAAGCCGAAGCCGAAGACGAAGCCGAACCACAGCGACTGGTGCCGCACGCGTCGCTGTCAACGTCTCTGCCGAAGAGTACGGGCATCCTCTATAGAAAAGAATCTGTTGGGATCGCTTGAGCTGCTGCTGCTGATACGCCGCTGTCGCTGCTTGATTGTTCAGCATTTAATTTATATATACTATTGTATTGTATTGCCGGAATTGTTGCTTTGCTTTTAACTAAATTGAATTGAGCGAATTTAAATATTTCATCAAAGTACGGGCATTCGTAGCCAAGAAAGAATAACACTTTAAGTGTTTAATGTTTGATTAGGGGTTCGTTTGCTGATGGTTCCGTAATATCCACACACAGACGATAAGAGTCTGAGCTGTTTGCTATGGACTCATCGATATCGCCATTGCTTTTTGCAATCTAGAACCGAGTCATCTTGTACAACTCAACCGAAAGTGAATGCAATTTTGCAACTAAGAAATAGGGGAATTCACACATCAAAGACTGCCTTGGAATCGAACGTATGTTCTGTTAAACAATGAAAGAGTAATAAAACCGCCTATTTTGTCCACTCAAACAAAAAGCCAGCCCCAGCACAAGCCCCAGCCCCAGCACAAGCCCCAGCTCCAGCCCCAATTCAGTTAGAACTTTTGATCTTCAAACATAATATTAATCATGATTGAGTTATTTTTAAACATTATTTTCGAAACATGCCACTTGCCGAGAGCCCTATAATATTTTTATTCGCCTGCTTAACCTTTCGCAATGCTTATCATTTAGCCAGACGGAAAGTTTTCCTAGATCATCAGTTTCTAGGGCTGCTACCAGACACCGCCACCGCCACCGACACTGCCCCAGACAAGCGAAAGCGCATGCTGTAATACAGAATTCGATTTGAATCACCCGGCAACGGATGCAGCAAACCCAATCATCCCACAATCGCACAGATAAGAAATCAGTCCCAGGAAACTATAGCCCTTGAGGCACCTCAATAGTGATTGTAGCCGACTATTCTATTCTACGCTTTCCTTCACAAATTGTATGATGACAAAACGAGATCGATTTCTCTCCCCATTGATGGCTTTTCTAGCATCCAGTGATCCAGTGATAAGGAAGAAGCATTATTGTCTTATCGCTTCGTGTGGGGTACGGTACCGCGTATTGTTGTGATCTAAGCCACAGTGCCAGTGACCCCAGGCATTGCCTTACACAGGACCGACAGAGACAACTCTTGATTCAGTAAACAACTTTATGGGCAATTACTAGGCGCGGAATGCAACCATTATCAGAAAATGAAAATGCAAAAAATGGTCGTATTTTGACTGGACATACCAGCAGACGCTTACATAAGCCGCTGACTAGCCAAACGGTTCAAGTGGGTCTCAAAAAATAAAAAACAAACTCAATCTCCAAGTTGTTAGCCCTTCGGAAGCAATCTACTTGTTCCAAAACAGCCCTTCGGTTGCCAAGTCTTGTTATTGAAAATATATATTCAATTTTCGCCACATTTTTGCTTACGTCAAAAGTGTAAAATTTAATCACTTTAAGATTATTTTATAAATGAAAAAAAACCCGAAAGTCGAGCCTTGAATACTCTACCTTTTTGAGCAACTCTATTGAGTTTTTCCATCTGTCTCGCTCTGAAAAACAACACACACTTTGGGAAGCACTTAAGCGTTGACCTCTGCACAAAACGATGCAGATGCAGGCCACGAAAGAGATGTGGAAAATTCCACGATGATAAGAAAAAACCAAAACTCCAATGAAAATATGTTCCATTCATGTTTCTCTGGAAGATTCCAAGAGGTAGCTCATTTCGCTGTAGCTGTAGATGTATCTGTATCTGTTGGTGGCATCTTGCGCTGCAGCTATAGGAAAACAGGAAATCTCAAAGATATTGACCTGCGCACACAGCAAACACCAAAGTTGGAATCTTCCTCTGGCTAGCGGCATCATTGATCAGATCAACGTCTGCGGGGCATGGCACGGCAAGGCATGGCACACAAACAACCAACAACCCATTTGAAACCGACCGCTCCGTGTGCCTATTGATGTGCAACGCAGGCAGATAACAGATTAAAGATAGAGTAAACAACTATGTGTATTTCACGTCATATTTAGATTTATTTTGGAGTATATTTATTAGCATTGTTTTTGTGATTTATTATATTCCGTATTCCATGATTTGTAATGATTTTTCTTTGCGAATCCCATTTCGATTCGGTTCGCCTCACTTTCGCTAATTGCAATTTGTTCTTGAATAAGAATTTCATAGTCGCGGTAATTGCAAGGATGTTTAGTGGAAAGCTGTTTCGAAATGAACATTTACAATACTTGGGAATATAATTGGATGCATTAGAACGGTTTGCTGATTTCCGATAGCACATATGTTCGGATTTAATATTATGGCAGCGCATACTATAGTCTCAGGCACACAAACTATACATATATGTAGGTATAACTCAGGAGTAGAAAACCAAAAGAAACTCAGGAATCGGGAATCGGGAAGAGAACAAACCAAAGTTATAAGCAATGATATTTTGTTTGGAAAAATAAATTCTTGTGAAAAAGGTTGAAAGATTTATATAGAAACACCATTGACAGACTCCCCCAATGGATGAGACCCCCACACTATGCATCGAGGCCACAAAACCGGAACAACTTTGCTTGCAAAAATGTTTACCAAATGAAGAGACAAATAAATACATATAATATTTAGAAAATGTTTCGAAATCTACAAGCAAAACTGAATAAATCTTGAATATCTAATGGGTAATATAATTTTCTTGAATAAGGCATTTGCGGGGCATTTAAATGTTTCAACGTATTCGTGACAAAGGACAACAGGACGACGGGCATGGGGCCCGGAATGGTGGCAGGGTCTTCGGGCACAGCACCCCATCCATTTATCTGGATGTTTTCTTTATTTGGCAAATTCTGTCCTCTGTTCGGCAATTCTGGTTTTGGGACGGTTTTTCGCAATGAAAAAGGCACGAATGTGTTCCGTAGGTGTTTTTTACATTTCGTTTGTGTTATATGCGACTGGCTGCCCCTACTCTTTGAGAATTTCGAGGCATCAGCTAAAAATTACTCTTTTTTTATCATTTTAATTGTTTAAACTTTACGAATTTTCAACTGGTTTGATTATTATATATTTTGGTTTTGTTTTGTGGTGTAAAAAACTCTTACAAACAATTACCCAAAAATAAACTTCAACTGAAAAACATTCTCAAAAAAATAACAATATACTTATTTATATATTGTTGTTAATACGTTTTGCGGCGTGGCACGGCACGCGTGCGCCCTGGCGCGGGGAACTGGTTTTCGCACGAACTGGGTTCCCCGTGATTAGCGGAAGTGCTGACAACACGACGCCTCGTGCCGCGCCTACAACTCGAATTCGATTTCATTTCATTTCATAATTATTTATTTATGATTTTTTTCGTATTATTATTTTGTTGTAAGTTAATAACGGTTGATTTTTCTTTAGGTTTTTCTTTGGTGGCACTGTTTAGAGGCGAGCTTTTCAAAAGCTATATTAAGGACTTGCGACGAGACGAGTGAATGCACATGCGGTGAATATGCGCTGCCGGCCGTGGGCTTCCAAGGGGCACCTCCGTGGAGGCGGCGCCCGCCTGGCCCCGGCCGGGGTCTTAAAAGTCAAATAGAGAGACAGATTGATAGAGAGAGAGAGAGAGAGATATTGAAAGTGAGTATTCGTACTATATACGTATGTCGATAAGTATTATATATGCTAATTGTGTAATCAAAAATAAGGACTAGTTGCTAAATTTTGGTTTCTCCTCGATAAAATCAAAGTTGTAATGGCTGTGGCTGGCCATCGAAAAGGGGCTGGGGCACACCCTAGAGGGAGTGGAAGTTGAGGAAAATGTAGGCGGTCGGTTAACCTCCATATGTATCTAGATTTATTGCAACATTTCGAAATTAAAAGATAAATAAAACTACGTACATAACACAATTACACAAAAAGTTAAATACAAAATACAAATACTAAACGCTCTTTAAATATTTATAAAAATTACAAAAAAAAAATGAAAAAAAAAACAATAAAGAAAATAGGTACAGTCACACACTCACACAAAACATAGGTACTACTAGGCTAACGAATAGATATCGCTCTTGTTTGAAACTGTTGTCTTCCTAAATTTGTTGTTTTCTTTTTTTCGGCTGCTTAACAAACATTTGGGGTGGACATTTTGCATTGATTTGGCTGCTTAAACTGCACAGAAAGTAGGTCCCATCCCTCAAGACTGGAGACTCTCTTTCGGTATAACAGTTTTGTGGCTGTTATACTTGAAGAGCAGTCAGTCATTCCGTGTTTGGCCTGGCCACTTTCTGTACGGCAAAACACACACATTTTTGATAGCTTCTTCACTACTTAAGTACTTAAATGACTTTCAGGCATAGCATACAGTAAAATACTTTAGCATTAATTTTAGGGATTGGATATACAGATATATAGATAGTTGCACACACATACACATAGTACATAGATCAATAGATGTCTTGACAAATATAATGCACATACACATAGAGGGTATGCCTATATCTCTAAGGTCTAGAGTCGAATAATATTATTGATGAAAAAACAAAACAAAAATGTAGACACACTGTTAACTTAAACGATATTACAATAGTTTTATTATATGTATGTATGTATATTTAATGGGAGCTATAATTATTATTAATCATACATATATCGTACTTTTATTTGAAGCTGGCTGTTATGCCACGTTTCGTTTCAAGTCTGTTCAGCGAATTCCTTATCTCTTGCTTGCATTTCGTTTGCATTCAATTCAAAAATGGTTCTTTTTTGGTTTTTGGTTGGCTTTTAAAAAACGAATTCCTTTTGTTTTTGTTTTGTTTTTCTTTTCATATTTAAATTAATCATAAAAATCAGTCAGTCCAACGCCATTTAATAGTTAGTTTTACTTCTTAGCTTCTTCTTTTGGTTGTGATCTCTTGGAACTCGTCTGAAGGATGTTCGAGTGCATTTTTGGGGTGGTTGGTGGTTGGACCCTTGGGAAATGGGTTGCTTGCCTGTTCTGCTACTCTCCTATCGCTCCTGACACTCCACTCGACTCCACTCCACTCCACTCTAGGCTGCTTTCCTTTGCATATCCTTTTCTTTTAGAATAAATTACGACTAAATTCCATTAGGTTTCGATAGGTTTAAAATGTAGTACGTATGTATAATAGATGTGTATGCATGTGTGTTGTAAAAAAAAAATATTATATTATCGTATCCGTATATTTTTAGGTATATATGTATAACTGTTGGATATCATATCATATATACGTGTATTTTGTGGGTGTGTTGTGTGTATGCATAGACTACAAATATACTGCGTATGCTTTTGGTTTTTGGCTACTTTTTGATGCTTATACAACTAGAGAATTCAACTACTACTTCTTTTTGGCCAGCTTCTTCTCGGCCTTGCGTATGGCCTTCTCGCGCTCGCGACGCTCCCGCTCCATGTCCTTGCGCTCCTTCTCGATGTTCGCCTTCAGATCCTTCAAGCGCTTCTTAAGCCTGTGCTTGTCATCGCCGCACACACCCAGCGTCTTGAAGTCCTTCGAGTCGAGGGTGAGCAGTGCCCCGCCCTCTACATTGTGCTCCTTAAAGACGGGTATATACCGCTCCAGCTCGATGCCCATCAGCCAGTGCCCCACCTGCCAGAGGATATCAAGAATTAGCTCGTGCAAATCATATGTTTTTCTCCGAGTATTACCTGATCTTTGGTCCATTCGTGAACCGGTCCACCCTTGTAATTGTAGCCAGCGGCTGCCACCTTGCGGTCAGAGAAACTGGAGCTGGAGCCGGACAGATCCAGGGTGCGGCTGGGGGAGTATCCTGGCGAGGAGCATCCCGAAGACATGCTGGTGGGCGAGGGCGGTCCAGTGGCATGCGCCGATTGTGGTAGGTGCTGCAGTGACTGCTGCTGTTGCAGCTGCTGCTGCTGCTGCTGTTGCTGGTGGTGCTGCTGTTGCCAGGGCACTGTGCCGGGTGGGGAGAGTGATTGTGGAACAACTTGTTTAACTTTAAATGGAGTTTACAGTGGAGTCGGGGTTAGACAAAGAAAGATAGAGAAAAGTCGGGGTTAGTAAATCGTAGCACCGCAAATTTGTTGTTTTCTAGTGGATGCTTCGCAGAGCAGATGAATGCGAATGCGAATGCACTTTTCAATGGTTAGGCACACGAACATTCAAAAGATACACAGATACAGAGAGAGAGAGATAGAGCGCAGAGATTAGAGATATTTAGTGAGCACACAGTATATGTATGGGGGGCAGGGAAGGATCGAGGCAATGGTTAAAGTATAACAGGTTCATAACTTTCGGATAATAGTATCGTATAGTATGGTTCACAACAGAATACAACTTTCGATTAGTAGTTTGCTTTGAGAAACAGTTAACAATATGTACAACAGATCTGTGTATGAAATGAGATGATTGGCATGAGATACGGAGTACGAGTACGCTTGTCGTTTCTTGGGATTGATTGATTGGATTGATTTCTACTGGGGGGTTAGTTCTGGAGAGTCTACGGATTCTAGCTAAAGTTACTAGATTCAGAGTTGCAGATGATTACTCTGTTTGGTTATAGTTTGGGTTATACCTTTGGGCTGTGCTTCGTTCACCGCCTGGCGGATCTCGTTGATCAGCGTCTTGCAGTTGATGGCCGCCAATGATGCGCTCTGACTCTTGTTTATCTCCGTGTAATCGTCGCTGGAATGTCGCGAGGATCCATCGCCGAGCCGCCTGCAATGCAATCGAGCACACGAGTATAACAGTTTTGTGTGCAACATTTTGTGTGTTCTTTGTTTGTGTGTTCTTTTTTTTGTGTATCTGAAACCCACCTCTCGCGATCGGTCAACGCCTGATTGAGCTGATCGGTGAAGCTTGCCCCCGGGAGCGGCACTTTGCTCCCTCCATTGGGCGCCACCCGCCTTCGACTCGGATACATCCAGTTCTCCGCCGGTTCGTTCTCCGAGAGCTTGTCGTTGGAGCCCAGTATCGAGTCGTACGAGCTGTTGAGATCACGATTGCTGCTGCTGCTCGCGGGCCCCGTGCCGAATGTCGTCATGCTGCCGCGGTGGAAGTCATTGAGCCCTAGGCCGCCGCCATTGTCCGCCGGAGAGCCCAGAGCATTCTTGAAGATGCTGGGAATGCTCCCCGAGACGGGGACACTCGCGACGATCGCCTGCTGCTGTTGCTGCTGCTTGCTGGGATCCTTGTGCACTTGAGCGTACAGCTGATTGATCTGCGCCTCGCGCGTCGTCGACTGGTTCGAGGAGCTGGACGAGGAAGATGTCGAGTTGAGGAGTATGGCTGTGGTGGTGCCCAAATGGCCGTTGGACGAGCCGACTGCTGTCGTCGTCACAGTGGCCATGGCTGGCGGATGATGCTGCAGCAGATTGTTGACGTTGGCCAGCAGATGAGAGTTTCCGTTGGAGAGACTAGTGATGGTGGTGTCGTGGGAGGACGATGTGATGGCTCCAGCCAGATTCAGGGCCGAGCCCTCTGCCTCCTCTTCATCCTCCACCTCGTCGTCGTCGGTGTCGTCCAGGGTGCAGTCGGAGCTGCGGCTGTTGCTGCGGCTGCGCTTCATCAGGTTCCCGTTCGAGAGCTGGCCGAGATCAGCAGTGCCGCTGTTGCTGTTGCCGTTGCCGTTGCCGTTCGCTCCATTCGCTGATGGCAGCTGGCGATTCGCTAGACCACCACGGGAGGCTTTTGTTTAGATACCCATTTTCGATTTCGTAGTGCGAATTTTTTGTTGTGATTTTGTATTTGATTTTGTTTTTGAATTTCATATTTATTTTATTTATTTTTTTGGAAAAAATGAGGGCGCAGCGTGTAGGCGTGGCAGTCAGACAAAATACAACGAGCGAGCGAATGAACGACACAAAACGGAATAGAAAACACATAAGCAAAACAGCAACGATAACGATAACGAGTACGGTAACGGTAACGAGAACGAGAGATCGGTAACGATAACGAGACGGCACACATAGCAACAACAGATCGAAACGAGAGAAAGAGAAAGAGAGAGAGAAAGTGTAAGCGAACGAGTATGTAGAGCAACCAAAAAGAGCAATAAAAAGAAGGCGAGAAAAATGGAAGAATGGAAAGAGAACCACAATTAGCACACAATGAGACAATGAGAGAGCAGCGCAAAAGAGCAAAATATACTGTGATAGAGTGTGAACAGAATTGAATAATGACAGATGCTTTCAGCCCAAGGTGCAGCCTCAAGGCACAAAAAACAAATTAGAGGTGAGAGGATAATGGAGAATCATGGATCAGGACTCACCCAGATCGATCTTCGTCTTGTTCACAGAGTTATCGAGCAGCTCGTGCTGCGGCACGGCAGCGTCCAGCTCATCCTTGACAGGGACCTTGCGCTCCACGGTGGCCGTCTTCACGCCATCCCCATCCGGCGACAGATCTGAGATCTCCGTGTCCGACAGCTCCGTTTCGAGCTTGTGGAAGAGCGGCTTGGGCGGTGCCTTGCGCATCATTTGAGGAGTTAGCTTCAGTGTGGCACTGTCGTATGGCAGGCCCACGGGGAATCCAGCCTTCCGCTGCGTCTCCTGCAGCTCGTGCTCCAGATTGATCACTCGATCCTTGAGCTTCTTCACCAGAGCATTGTACTCGTTGTCGTTCTCGCGCATCAGCTGCTGATAGAACTCCTCGCGATGGCACGTGTCCAGCTCCCGCTGCTGGTACTCCCGCACCAGCCGCTTCGCCTTGTTGTATTTCTTGTCGAGGGCCATGTACTGGCCCTGCGACTGCTGCAGCATATTCTGCAGATTGGCGGCCTCCTTGCGGATGTTGCCCAGCTCTCGCTCGCTCTGGCGCAGCCTCTCGCTCAGCAGCTCATTCTCATTGCCCGTCGTCTCGAGCTTCACGAGCTGCGGGAAGGAATGATGGGCATATTAGTGGCATGTTTTATTCCAAGGAGCGACGTAATTGTGCAAATGGATGAGAGATGGAGAGATGGTTTATGGAAATCAAAAGGGTTAACGAAATCAAAAACCAACCTTTCGTTTAAGATTCTGTATAATCTCTTCTTTAACCAGGCAACCCATTTCGCTCTAAAAAAAATTATAAGAAATCAAAATCATAGGAATTACAATTTAACTACAAATTAATAATAATAATAGCCCCCAAATTTTAAAAGGAAAAGTAAAGATTATAGAACACAGAGGTGCTGCTTGCTCTAACGCAGAGAATGAGTACTGTTCGTGAGCCACGCCTACTTTCGTGGAAGGAAGACAAAGAGATTGGTGTTGGTGATCGTCCCCAAAACAGTTCATTCCATAAGATTGAGTATCATCTATGTACACATGTGTTCTATAATCTTCACTAAAACATACAAAATACAACTAAAAGGAACAAAATATATCGGAAAAATGTGCTCTACAATTTTGTTGTTTGTATCTAAAATTTTGTTATCAATGATATTTTGTATCAAATCCAATTACCGCTTTGTGCTGCATTTCAATATCCCACACAAAAATTTTGAAATTCAGCAAAAGGAGGAGAGAAAAAGAGAACACAAGTTTAGCAAAGGCTTCTTCCGTAATAGAGAGAGACAGAGAGAGGGAGCCGCGCTCGCTCTCTCTCTCTCATTCATGTGGCTTACCTCCTGTAGCAGCCGCTTGAGCGACTCTACCTCCTGCGAGTGCGTGGCCTCCACCTCCATGGGATGCTCCACTTGAACGGGACTCGAGGGCCCCTCGCACACACTTGAATTCGCAGAGACGGGCTGCGTGGAGTCCTCGGAGTAGTCGAGTGTGCGCCGAAGGTACTCCTCCTGTTGGCTGTAAAACAAAGAGCTATGGACATTGAGTAATCGTGCGCAGAGAGGGAGAGGCAATCCAAGCTCTAATTACCGCTTTAAGCGCTCCTCCTTCTCGCGATCGGCCTGCAAACTCAGTCGTATGAGCTGTGCTACCTCTGAGTTTTCCGGATCGCGTTCGCGTCCAATTTGGAATTTGACTAGACCGGAAGTATTCCGTAGAACAGAGGCTGCATATGCCTGTGTAACGCCCACAAGACTCTTGCCGTCCACCTCAATAATCTGATCGTTGACCTGCAAACAACAAAGAGCAAAAATTAGTCAATTAATCATCTCTGGAGGGAGACCTTCTTTTAGCCAAAAGCCTCACCTGAATGCGGCCGTCTCTGGCTGCCGCTCCGTTATCGGTTATAGTTTTCACAAAGATGCCCAATTTCTCAAGACCCGCATCGGCGCCAACGCCCATGCCAATTATGCTGAGACCCAAACCCTCGGGACCTTTCATCAATTCCACGGGGAAGACATGCATCTTCTCCACGCGCTTCTCCAGCTCGTATTCCGCCGAAGCGGCCACAGGATCGACATCTTCATTCCTGCGATCGTAGTCGTTCACCGAGAATGTGGAATACACATGGATGGGGCCAGAGCTGAAGCGTACTTTGGGATTCTTGCGCACAGTTATGGGCGGATAAGAGCAGTCGTCGTCATCGAAGTCTAGGAGACCTGCAAGATGATTGATGAGAATGAAAAACATTTGGAAAACTCTAACTAGGAGTTAGTTTACCGGGAACTTCCATCCAGAAGTTGCCATCTTCGAAGTAATGGACACCCGCTTCGACGAGCACCTCCTTGCTCCGCACAGGAGGATACTCCGGTATGTAGTACTGACTGTCGTCGAGTTCTGTTACGCCCGTGCTCAGAACGGTTGAATTGGTGGCAGGTTCGGCTTGGTCCAGGGAGTACGTCGAGTTGTGTTTGCTCGAGATGATGCTGTCGTCGATGGTGGTCGTCTGATTGAGCGTCGCGTCCGACTGGGTCGACTCCACCGACACAATCGACTCGTGCAGGGACTCTCCGCCCGACGTCACATAGGTGTGGTTCAGATCGGAATGTTTGTAGCCGTTCTCTAGATCTGCTGCTGCTGCCGCTGATGCTGCTGTTCCCACGGAGGTGATTAATAGATTCTCTAGACTCCGTTTGGGCGCCTCGAGCACATCCCTTAGCCACTCGGGCTCGTCGTCGTTGTCGTGCCGTGTGTTGGCAGTGGCGGTGGTTGCTGTGGTGGCCGTCGACGGTGTGGTGGTTGTGGTCTCTGTCTCTGTGCTGTCCGCCTTGACGAAGGTGGCATTCAGTGCAGCAGAGGCCTGGCCATAGCCGACAATGTCCACGGCTTCAACGTCATCAGAGTCCTCCTCCCCATCGCCATTGGCATTGGCATCGGCGTCGTATTCCTCGTAGGGCTCCTCCTCCTCATCCTCCTCCTGCTGGTAGCGGGGCTGCTGTGGCTGCTGTTGCTCCTCCTCGTAGGGCGGCTCCTCCTCCTCCTCCTCGACAATCGCTGGGACTGCTGCAATTTGTATATCCTGTTGCTGTTCCCCGTTGGCTACTGATTGCAATGGCTCCTCGATGAGATTCTTGATGCTGGTCGGCGATGTTGCTGTGGCAACAACGGCAGCAACGGCCACACCCACGCTGGGGGCAGCAGCGTTGAGTATTTGTTCGACTTCCTTTGCCTGCTCGTCGGACAGCAGCGATTGTTGTCTGAGCGACGCAACAACAAAAGAGAAGAGCAAATTGAAATGGTTTAGCAGAAGTTTCCTTGGGGGTGTGGGGTGGGGTGTTGGTGGGGGGCAAGTCTAGAGATGCAAGAAAGATCTAAGGACCAACCTGATTTTGCTTTCCAAAATGCTACGCAGGACAGACACAGGCACAGGCACAGGACGACAACAACAATGCAAATGTTACAATAAATAAATGGAAAGAAAAACAGGCAAAAATTGAAATAAATAAATGCACATAAAACAGGTGACAAAAGAGAGAGATAAACAGTGAGAGAGAGCGAGAGAGAGAATGAAATAAATGAGGATGAAACATTGAATATACAAAATACATACGAAACAGTAACAATAATAATGATAACAATAATGATAAATAATAGTAACAATAATACGAATTAAAGTTTATATATGTAAAGTAAAGTATGCATACGCTTAAAGATTTATCAACTCGAATGCCAAATGTGCGTGTAAATAAAATAAAAGTGCATATTTAATAACAGTAATTAAGTGGCAGAGCCAGCGGCGGCGGCAGCAGCAGCAGCGGCAAGAAGGCGTCGCATCGACAAGAGTTGCAAGTGCAAAGTGCAATTAAAATGTAATGCAGTTTTAATTTACACTCTCCAACAGGAGTTGGAATGGGAGTGCACAAAATGATTTCCAATTCAAGTTCGGTTTACGGTTTCAATTTGCGGACGAGTTTCGGCATTCATTTGAAACCATCTTTGGCCATAACATCACCCCCACCCCTCACCCCAACATATGCGCAACATGGGAGAGATCTGACAGATCTGACAGGCACTGATCATGGACCCACAATGTTCTGGTTCCAACTTTTGATGTTAGATCATCTAAACAACAGTAGAACAAAGTAGCGACTGCCAGCTAGAGGTTTCATCTCATTACGAACTTCAGTTTAAGCTTCATTTTGTGGCACTATCTGAACTCCATTCGTATTTATGCACAGCCATTAGAAAACCCAAAAATGTCTACAAAAAGAACCCATACCCGTGCCCTCTGCATTCTGGTAAAAAAAACTTCAATCAGGTCTTTCCTTTCTTAGCCCCTTCCCGTGATCTGCCCAAGAGCCACATTCCCTTTTTTGTATAACTCTTTTCAAGGTGTATCTCCGCTCTATCGAATCCCATTTTCAAGAGATCAAACTACGACTATGTAAGTGTGCAAGCGTGTGCGTTGCACGTTGCAATCTGCAGTGGCACATCTGTTGTCGCTTACATATCGTCCCCGTGACTTAATCGCAGGTGTAATAAAATCTGTGAGCAGGTAAAATGCAGTCAGAGCCACACAGCAGCAGAGCAGCAGAGCGGCAGAGGAGAGGAGAGGAGTATGCGATGCCAAATTAAACATGCACGCTTACACGAGCACGTACCAGGGGGAGGGGCATGGGGCAGGCAGGCGGATCTCCCATGAACGTGTGTGTGAGTGTGTGGAGAGAGTAGGGTACAAAAGTTATGTCGCATACGCCGCGTTGCACACGCAATGACATCGGAATGAACGGAACGGAACAGGACCGAAAGCTGAGCATCACACAGCGGGGCAGGAATACACGTAGAGCCCCAGTGACAGAGGCGAAAAAGAGGATATCATAGGAGGCAGTGGAACAAGACAGAGGACACCACCAGTCGGTGGCAGCACCAGCGCGAGCGAGAGAGAGGGAGAGGGGGAGAGCGAACATGGACACCAACAGCAGGCAGTGGCAGACAGTTGTCAGAGTTAGCTTTTGGGTGCATTTAACGTTTAAGTGTTTTGTCACTCTCACTTGTGCGTGACGTCACGTGGAAGGTGCAAGGATACACAGTACACAGTACCTGTTCCCCTCTCTCTCTGTCTCTCTCTTCCCCTCTCTGTCTCTCTGTGTCTCTAGCAGAGCAATGTGTTTGTTAATTACTGCCAACAGTTGCCAGCGACAGAGGCGAGAGAAGAGAAGACCAGCGACAACATTGCTAATCATTGAGATACTCTTCCCAAAAGAGGAAGAGACAGAGGTACAGTTACAAGGATAAAGAGAGGGAGAGAAAAAAGGATCACTTTGGATCCACTTTTGGCAAGAGTCTAATCTATCATTGCCTTTGGTTGAATCCCTCATAGGAAATATGTAATATAAATGGCAGCACTTTCTTTTGGCTTGAGAAATCCTCATCAGCTTTGGCAAACTTCCACTGAAAATCGAGGTACTTTCTCTGCAAATAGTGTATCAGAAAGGATAGCGACTTGGTTGTGTTGCAAGTGGTTGATTATGTTGTTGATAATGAGAGCCAAGTGGCAGACAGGCAGCCAGGCGGGCAGGCAGCAGCAAACAGCAGTTGGGCGGCCCAAAGAGTGCCACACCCTGCTCCTCCGCCCATCCCCCTCCTTCAGGTGTGCCTGTGCCATGCATTTAAATGAGTTTTCCCAGCAGCATCGCCCATTTATATAATTGCAATTACAATTGGCATTCATTTTCACACCAGTCCGTACCGTACCCCGAGAGACTACGGCGTAATAATTAGCTCTCCTTTTTTTTCTTTGCGTTTTTTATTGGTAACTCTGGAATCCTAAACATCCGCCGCGGCGATGCATTGAAAATCAATTGGTTTATTTCTATAATCCCCGTCGACAATCCTCTCGACGGGGATCGCCCATAAAATCCAATTAAATAATTAGCCAGCGATTTTGCAATGGAAAATCTCTATAGATTTTCACTCGAAACCGAAAGCAACAACAACAAAGCGGAAAAACCAAATATTGAGAGGGAAAACCCATTGAAATGCCATTTAGGCAAACACCAAATTGGTCGCAAAATGGGTGAAAATTGCCAAACGTATGTGTGGTAGAGCGAGAGAAAGAGAGAGAGAGAGAGCCCTCTAAGCGGCTTATGGAGGGGAGATGGGAGGCAGAGGTCGCCCCCACTTGGACGCTGATCCCCGCGGCAATTCAAAACTCTTTCTCTCTCTCTCTCTCTCTCCCTCTCTCGTTCTCCCGGTGGACAGACAAAAAAAAGCAAAAACAATTAGCATAAAGTTATAGTTTTATAATTAAAATAAAAATAACACGGTCCCGTTTTTTAATTGCTAGCAAAATGTGGGGCATACCTACTCCTACTCTCTGCCTGCAGGCCACAACGCCGCATGCCGCATACCACACACCCGACACACCTTCTGCGGCCCTCGGGGGACCCCGCAGTTGCATGCATAACAAAATATTACGCATACGCAGCGGGTGACGTGAGAAAACAGTCAGCGATGACAAAGTTTCGTTTGGTAAAACAGCGAAAAAAAATAATTATGAGGGAAAAACGCGAAGGGGGGCAACAAAGCGACAAAGCAGCAACAACAACAACAACGACAGCCACCCGCTTCGAATGGGCATCAACTTTAACGATATTTAAATGCAACAGCAACATACGCGGCAAATATTCCGCGGAAAAGTGTTTTGGGGCAAATGTGTTTGAGAGACAAATGCAATTATGCAGCATGGCGCGAGGGGGGTGGGCAGGGCAGGCCAGAGGGGGTGTGGCGCACTCCAACGCTTTCTTTTCGTTGCCTATTTATTGGAGCACGAGCAGAAAAGAAATAAATGTGATTAAAGTCAGGGAAAGGCACATAAAACAAAGGTCGCCATTTAAGATACTCTTTATTTGGGAAGGAAGAACTAGGAGTAGGAGTATCTCTAGCAGCAAAAGCCAACAATTGGCCCAAAGTCAAAGTCTTTGCACTAATCGTAGTACCAAAAGATACCCTGCCAAAGCCATTGGCTGCTTCTTGGAATTATAGCCAGATAATGGCACTATTTACTTGGCACTTGGGCAGGACCTTCTTCCCCTTTTCTCTCCCCTGTTCTTCTGATTAGAAAAAGTCAACAAAAGTCAAAGCCCCGACCATCACAGTCCATGGGCATATGGAAATGCCATAAAGCGGCCCACACATAATAGTAGGGTAATATTTGCCCAGATGTGGCAGGGCCTTGTGGCTTTGTCTAAGGGGTGGGGGGTGCCACAGTGCGTTTGTGCGTCTGTGTCTGTGTGTGTGTGTGTGGACAACAAAAAACAAGGTCAGTCTGCTTATTGTTTCGTCATATATTTTTAATTAATTTAAATAACAACAGCCACAAGGAAACCACAATGCCAAAGCAAAAAGAGCTCCCACTCACTCACTCACTCACTCACACACTCTCTTTCTCTCTCCCCCTCTCTGTCTCTGGAAAACTCACTCAAGAGCAGCACACACTCTCTCTCGCTCTCTCGCTCGCTCGCTGTGTCTCTCTTTGAGTGAGTTTTCGCCTGGTGGCCCTGGCCCCACACAATGACGTCATGTGTCCTACGTCCACGACAATGTCCTTCCTTCGTTGTGTTTTGTGATAAATTTAACAGAATTTATGTTTAGTCATTCGTGAGGCAGGGCAGGGCAGGGCAGAGCTTTAGCTTTCGGTTTATTAATAGCTCTTTCGCTTGGTTTAAATTGGGGGAACACGCCCGGATGGTCTATCATTCTCGGGGAGTCGACTCGAGTCGAGTCGAGTCGAGTGGAGTGGCGAGTCTCTGCCTGCTTGCTGTCTGCTGTGTGTGTTTATGTGTGTGTGTGTGGCAAAAGTTTTGGCCTGGTTTTAAGCGTGGAACCAAGTCAAGGTGAAACATGACGATGATAATGCACTTGCTAGAGCAGCAGCAGGAGCAGCAGGAGCACGAGCAGGATTAGGAGCAGGGCATCCGCCACATATGTATTTATGGTTTATCTGCTTAAAATTGCCACAATTTTACAATTTTCAAGGCATCTCGTAATCATATGCAACGCAGGGAAATTTGAATGCAGCAAATTCAAAAGAGAGAGGGAGAGAGAGAGAGAGGGGGGCGGGGGCGGGGACGAGGGCGTACGAAAACAATGAAAATTGAAAATACAATTTTATCATGTCAGACACGTACGAGTACGAGAACGGAACAACAGCAGCATTCAACATTCAACTATCCTGCCTGCCTGCCGCCTGCTCCCTGCCGCCTGCTGCCTGCTGCCTGCTCCCTGCCGCCTGCTCCCTGCCTGCCGCCTGCTGCTGGTGGCAACAGCAACATTTTCTCAGTGGAAAATCCAAATCGGGAATCGTGAATCGAGAATCCTGAATCGAGAATCCTGAATCGAGAATCGTGAAGCAGAAACAACAATCAAGCATGAAAACAATATTTACTGCGTGCGCACCAAAGTATGCGACGAGAAAAAGTGGCAACGCATCCCAATGGCAGGATATACCCGACTCTGCAGATACCCTGTAAGCCAAGAGTTCATTTGGCAATAGTCCCACAGCTAAACAATCGAAAAGCAGGATCAATCTTTCGGTATTTGAATAGATATTTCTATTTCTACTCCATCTATAGAATTGTGTATCCACAATAGATCTCAAGTCAGTCTGCCACTCGTTCCCAGTGGCCATACACTTGTGGGATCTACAAAGAGTTTGACTTCCGAAAAGCTCCCAGAAATGGGTGTTAGAATCACAAGAGTACGCACATCTAATTCGAATTTGGTCTCGCTTATCCCGCAATGAAATCTCCACTATTGATGCGGAAATACAGAACATCCTCTTGTCAACCCTTTGACTGGCAGGGTATCACAAATCAGAAGGGACAAAGGAGTGTAGGGGTGTAGGGGGGCGGGGCAGCCAGCATTGACAATGTTACGAAATGACAACTTGGCAACAAAATTATATTTCAGGGAATTGGTTGCGGGGGGGTGGGTGGGTTGTGGGGGGGTTGCCTGTGCGTGAGAGATGCGGTGGCCCGCATCTGAACAAGAAAATTGAAACAACAATGTGATGAAGATGAGAGAGAGAGAGCGGTTCAGCATTGCGTATGAGCAATGTTCAATTGAAAACTCATTCGATTCAAGTGACACAACAGTGTGTGGCACGGTGGTTGGGTGGGGCAGAGCTCATGCACAGAGCAAACAGCACACACCCATCAACCGATGATAAACTCTTTTTCAAACAATCATCTCCTCGAGCCAGCCCAGAAAAATAGCAAGCAGAGATTATGATGGGGAAATTGGGGTAATTAAATGCCTGAGCAAACGGGGAGAGAGAGAGAGAAAGAGAGAACAGAGGAGGGGTTGCTCATTCCCATTCCCATTCGCAGTTTCTCCAGCTTCTTCAGAGCACACTCCAAGCCCATTCAAAACTATTTCTGGTAAAAACTGGCAAACAGTTTCAAATACAATTTCGGGGGCAACAATAAATAGCCCACACAACCCACGCCCCACCCCCCAGAGGAGCAGAGAAATTCCATAACTTGCTACTAAAATGCAAAAACTTGTTCATGAACTGCACAGAGAGAGAGAGGGAGAGAAGAGTGGAGGAGTGGATCCTTTTCGCATTTCATCCTATTTCCCATTTGCCAGGCAATCAACGTGTGACGACGCTACCAAGTACTTTCTCACACAGCAGGTGGCAGGTGCCGTAGACAGACAGCAGATAGATACATAGATGCTGCCACACGCCATGCTGCACTCCCTTGCCATTCGCTGTTTATCTTTCCACACCTACTACCTACCTACAAAGTATCTTTATCTTGTATCCCACTTTCATCTTTATCTTTTGAATTAGCAAAAACTTCAATGCAACTATAAATTCAAGTATTTGCCTCACAAACTGAAACTTATGCGCGCCCCATGCCACACGCCTCCTCCATTGCGTAAACAGAAAGCCCCAACATCATCGTCAACAACGACCGAACGAACGAACAAACACACACAAATGAAAGTGCTAAAGGTGTGTGTGTGTGTGTGTGCCCCATTTGCTGTTGCACAGGCGGGCGTAGCATTAGTGGACCCCGAAGCGCGTTGAAAGAATCGCTGAATGCCAGTAATGGGAGAAGGAATGGCACCACTCCATTGTCCCTGTGGCAAGCCGATGTGGCAAATACCCTTTATCCCTCTGTGCGCTTCGGTGTGGCATGCCCCATCAAAAAGTCCATGCGATTAGGTTGCCACACATTTGGAGCTGTTAGTGTATCTCAAGAACTATTGAAATAAATACCAACAAATGGGCCAAAGCGTCATTCGTGCTCCATTTCCAAAGTTGCCTTCAAAAACTTTTGCTGGTTGCACTTGCAGCGCACTTCCGCCCCCCACTCCCCACCCCCCACCTCCCATTTTTTGCCACTTTTTTGTTGCTGCAATTGAGAGGGCCAAAAGCAGAAACAGTACCAGAAAGAGGACGGCTCATGGCGAGGCGTGGCATGGCGTGGCGTGGCAGGACAGGGCGTGCGATAAGCCAAGCACACAAATAAGATTACAGCGCTGGCAACCTCTGACCACCCCCCACCCACCCGCCTACCAGGACGGGGGGCAAGGCAACAAATACTCGTAAAAGCCAAAAGAAGAATTATTCGCGCTAAAAACTTTTTATTTTTAAATGCAGTCAAAGGCAAAAGTTCAGTTCAAAACTAACCAAAAATCCCCATTCCCACCCCCCTCCCCATCCCTAACCCTAACCCAATCTCAATCCCCTGAATCCCCAACAAAAAATTGCTGGAAAAATGAAATGAATGAAAATGAAGATGTAATGAAAATGGAGGGAAAATCTAAGGAAACCGAAATGAAAATATTCGAGTAAAAATGTCAAGAAAATAGAGGAAAAAATGAAGAACCGCCAGAAACAAAACAAAACAAAATATTGAGCAAGTGTGAATAGGAAAATATGTTTCAAAAAGTTCCAGAAGGAAAAGGGCAACGTTTCGAGAGCAGAAAGAGGCCAGCGGAAAAGGCCAAGTTAACTGGGAAAATGTCCAGCGGCAAGAGTCATCCAAAAAGCCAAAAAGCAACAAAAAAAGAAAACATAAATAAGGCAAAAGTCAGCAGCAGCAGCAGTCGCCATCGCCATCGCACTCGCGGCTAAGGAGAGTTAATCCTGCAATCACTGCAGCTGGCTCTGACTCTGGCTGAAAGGCTTTCACACAAAAGAGCGAGTCCCCTCTTTGCAGGATACAAAAATAAGGCAGCCCACAGGCAGTCCTTCGAGATAAGAGAGGGAGCGAGACGGGGAGAGCTACTCTGGGCAATTACACAGGCCAAATGCCGAACAAACTGTCCCACAATTGACCCGCAAATTGGCCAGAAAACGTCAGGCGGCAGCGACAGCGACTCCTGCCTGCCTGCCCCTTCTGCCACACTCTGGTGCAACGCATTCAAATGGGAGACCAAGCCTCGTGTCAAGGACAAACGTTTTGGGGACAGCTGGAAGGCTGCCAAAAAAAAAGACCCCCCTCCTTTTTTTCGGCTCCTGTTGAGCCTCGAAACTTTTTGGGGTGGGCGGTGGGGGGGCCTGAAAGATAAATGAGATAAATCCCACTCCCACTCCCAGTTTTGCTCTCTTTTTTGGTGGCGACTTTTGGCCAAGGACAACAAGGACATCATCCAGTGTCCTGTTCTGTCCTGTCCTGCTGCTGCTGCTGCAATTTATGCAAATTCTAGCCCGCAATTCAAAGAGAGAGACAGACAGACCAGTAGAGAGGGAAAGCGAGAGAGAGAGAGAGGGGTAGAGGCAGAGGCGGGAGAGAGGGGTAGGGGCAGAGGCAGAGGCAGGAGAGAGTGTTAGGCAATTGCCACTTGCTATGTGTGTGATTTGCCTGCCTGGACTTGTGCCTGGCTGCCTTCGGCAGTCTTTCTTTCGTCCTGCAAATGAATTTCAATTTGCATTTCCATTCCAACTCGAACTCAAACTCAAGTGAAAGCAGAGGCCCCCAGAGGCGTAACGAGCACCGCAAACCTACCCCCGCCCCTACCTCACACCCCTGCGACTCCTTGGACTCCTTCGAATGCCAGTGTCTGCTGTTGGAGTGCAAGTTTTTCAATTAGTCAACACAGGACTTGCACTTTTCTCTCATCGGCAGGCAGGCAGGCAGGCAGGAGGCAGGCGGCAGGCAAATTACTATTCAGTTCTTCCAGTTCTTGCCGCATGCCAAAAAAAGAGAGGAGAGCCGCCCCTCGAAAGGGGTGACCGCGTGATTAGATCGCATTTGAACCCCTCGCAAATTATGTGAATTAGGGGCAACCCGGAGGCACCATCTACCCCATCTACTCGTACAAGTAATAATCATGAAAACTTGTGCCCCTTTTTTTTGGAAGGGCGATGAATATTTTCATTTTGCACTTTGGTTAAGACAGGGGAATAAAACCCCCCCAACTTATCCCCAGTTTTGGTTTCAAAATGATTCTGCGCTTCCATCCACGCCTCTTGAAAAGTAGTTTCAGCGTATCCAGATACAGTATATTGTATCTATTTATGACCTATCTATTCTATCTATCCATTTCCCAGACATGTTCTTCCAGAGATCTGTAACTTATGAAGATCTTTAAGGTTTTCCATCTTTTCTTATATTCTATCTATCCATCTATCTATACATGTATGTTTATTCATGGCTTTCCTTCAATCCATATCCCTATATCTTCCAATCTTTGGGATAGCATGCAAGCATAGCAGCCATAACCAAGACCACATGTTTTCTAATAGAACTCTAATCTCTTAAGCCTTTGATATGCGTTTCCTCTCTAATCTGTCATCTATACGATTGCCTTTTTCTGCCTGCCTATTCTCTGACTTTCCTGATCTCGAATTATTTCATTTCCTGTTGGAAACAGAAACAGACAAATAGTCATAGAAAAAGACAGAGAAATACACCTAGAGATTCAGTCATTGAAACGAGACAGAGACAGAGGGGAACAGAGAGAGAGAGAGAGAGAGAGAGAGAGAGAGAGAGAGAGAGAGAGAGAGAGAGAGAGAGAGAGAAGATGCTCGTACTCGTAGTCGTAGTCATCGGAGTGGATGTACAATTAAACTAAGCACAGAAACCACTTCCACAATGCACTTACAGACGCCACTATTCCCCCCACCACCAAAACATTCCTTTTTACCCGTACCCCCCAATACCTCTCCCCTACCTCCCCTCCTCCTCCTCTGTGTAGTGGCAGCAAAGTCGTTGCCGCAATTTAAATAAGCTTAAAAGCGCAACGAAGACTAAAAGCAAACTTGACTGAAATGCATTGCATTTCTCTTAGCCCCTAAAAAAGCCAAACCAAAAAACTCATGAAAGAGAGTGCAGAGAGGGGAGAGAAGGGAGAGAAGGGAGAGAAAGAGGGGAGGAAGGGAAGGGGAAGGGGAGGAGCAGAAGCCTTGCTCAGGGTGTCAGCATATTGAATGCCAAATGAGCGATTAGCACTTGTCGTCGCCCCGTTGAAGCTTTTCGGTCGGTCTGCCATGTCTGCCACGCTGTCGACCATAATGAAGGAGAGACAGAGATGGAGAGAGAGACAGAAGGAGGTCCTGGTAAAGGCGAGCAAGGATGGGTGGGGTGGTGGGATGATAGCGTGGTTGAGATTCTGTTTGTTGGTTCGTTTTTTTGTGTCCCCCGATTTGCGCTTCAAATTACCAGACGACGGAAATGTAATTTGAATAAACTACGAAACTAAATGAGTTAATGGAAAGCCAAAGCAAAGAAAAACTCGTTAAAATAATGAAGAAAGAGAGAGAGGGAGAGACGGAGAGAGTGACAGAGACAGAGAGGTACAGAACTGCAATCCAATTAATTGCGATTAACCTCTAATCGTAATAGGAATATGTTGCTATGGCTGCTGGCTGGCTGTTGGCTGCTTTGCTGCTTGCAACCGCAAACATGCCACAGAATGCAATGCAATATCGCCCACCCACTACCCAAAACCCAAAACCATAAAAGGCAAGGAGGCAAGGAGGCAAGGAGCCCAGGAGGCAAGGACGGCCATTTCGCAATCTCAAAATCCGAACGAGTGAGTCTGAAGCAAACAAATCATCATCTAAGCAGTTAAACAGCTAAGCAGATGGAGAGAGACGGGAGAGAGAGAGGGAGAGGCCTCAAAATCCATTAATATACCATATGTAGCAAGGACACCGCACCACTGGACAACCGCAGGACATGGCCACTAAAACTGTGGCCCACTAACGAGGCTCGTGTGTGCGTGCCGTTATTGCCATTGCCAGTGCCATCCACCGATACGATGCGATACCGGATACCGACAGGACAGTTGTCTAATTAAAGGCCAACAAGCGGCCAGGACTCTCAACCGATAATGGCCATAAGGAACAGGACTCCACTTCGCATTTGCACATCTCCAATTCCATTTCCATCTGCCGCATGGAATGTGTGTGGAAAAAGGATAACCACCTTTCATCATCATTCGCATTCGCAATCGCAGGGAAATGTGCAAACGAGCAATGTCATCAGCAGCAAACACACACACACAGGAAAACCCCACACCCCCGCCCCCACCACGCCTCCGCCTCCACGACAGGGGGACGGGGGGACGGACATGCCCGGACATTAAATATTGATAATAATTTTATTATTTTTTTTGTTGCACCTACCAAAAGGAATGATGCCTGCCACACGGACTGGTGCGACACTTGCGTCCTCCTGCCGTCTGGGTGAAGAATCCCTTGCACTTGCAGCAGCCGTTTTCCTTCTCCTTGATTTTAATTAAAACTTATTTCCGTGCAAAAACTGAGTTTTTCCGCCTCAGCACGATGAAAATGTTAATTAAAACGATGTTCCGCTGCCGCCAGAGAGATTTTCCTCACACATTATTTTCGTAAATGGATTTTCAGCGCTACGGCCACGGCGTTTGGCGCGCACTTTCTGCGACGGAAAAGTGGCTTTTCCTTCTCGCTTTTCGCCTCTCTGTTTGGGTTCGAGCCATGCGACAGGCTGAGCGGGCAGCGAGCATGTGATTCGAGTCGCGTGATTGCAACACCAGAATGTTGGGGCAGGACGAGACTGCACTGCACACGGGGCACGAGCACGAGCACGCACTCAGCACTCAACACTCAGCACAGCACAGCACAGAGAGAGCGCCAGAGAGAGAGCGAGAACGAGTGAAAAGTTCTGTGGGGAAATGAGTGGAAAGTGAAGGCGACAGAGTCGAAAAGTGCTTTTGGCAAATGAGTGGGAAAAGTGAGAGCAAACGAGAGCGAACGACTCAACTCAGTGTGGCTTTCATCAGATTTTGGATTCAAGTCGAGTTTTTGAGTCTCTTTTGAGTCGATTTAAACCAGAGTTTGCCCTGATTTGAGGCAGCGGGGGGAATACTCCCCTTAAAAGCACACATTTCCCCCCATTTCGCAGGATTTATCCCTGCTTTAGAGCTGCGAGTTTACTTCAATATTTGAGCCAGGATTATCCCTCATTTGAGTCGCATAAATTGGGAGTTTTCTTGTTTCGACTCTGATTTCTCACTCCACAACGGACACAACTATCATAAATAAAATGCCAAAATGCTTTCGCTAATTGACGTATGAAGCACACACACAAACACACCGACAGGCGACACCTACACATGTATATACATACATATATGTGTATGTATTGGAGGCAAAGGAAAACCCATAGCTCTGTTCTTTGCCGCGACTAAAACGAAATTGGTTATTTGCGTGCGAAACGGTTTGAAAAATACCTCGCAGAAAGGCGGACAGGGGGGGCAGCAAGGGGCTTCAAGGGGCACCAAGGGGCACCAAGGGGCACCAAGGGGCACCAAGGGGCACCAAGGAGCACACCGGGAGATGGTAATTCCCCGGTAATATGTTCATGATAAATTGCCCTCCGAATGGAGGAAAAAAAGACCAAGGAAAATGAGTTGAAATGTGCTGAAATAGCTATGTATTTGGGTGGTATATAAGCAATATACGATATAACGATTAAACGAAGGAAATAGTTCCAGGAAGAAGGGGAACTAGTTTCAGGGTGAAGTGTTCCAGCTAAAAGTCATATATATTTATTTAGCAGGCGAAGCAGAGGAACAACACTGGCCAGGTGGAAAATCGTTTGAAAACTGCATTTTAATACATAGAAAGGAGTACAAGAGGGGGGTGGGGGGCATGCGGTTTGGGTTTGGGGTTTTGCCGCACAATAAATCAATGGCAAGTCAATGTTGCACGCTTCTTTCTGCACAAACTGAAGCATAAATCGACTTAAAGCAGTGCCCCAATCCCAAGCCCCACCCCCGGGCCACCTTGTGAACCTTTGAACCTGCAGCACCAAACCAGCAGCAGTAGACACCTGCAACTGCAACTGCATCTGCACCTGGGATCTGGGGAGAGTATGCCATAGATAGGATAGATAGGGGTTCAAAGGTGGCAAAGAGACCCGAAACCAGGAGCAAGGGAGTGCAGCAGAGGAGCCGTAGGAGTCGCAGAGGTTTCGATTAGCATGGCTGGCGGGCAGGGGGGCAGGCACTGCCACACAACACGTCATTAAACAAATTGATGTACGGCGTAATCGTAGCAACTGGGGGTTACGGCAAAGGGTGGCTAGTAGTGGCTGCAGGGCAGGGATTCATTGTTCCAGTGCGCCACAAAAGTTGCAACAAGCAATTGAGGAAAGTTTGAGTCGGTTTTTGGCAGCAGCTTAAAGTGCCAGCCAACCAGCTTCAACCAGGAGGCAGTCCAGTCCGCCTTTCTCTCCCCCTCGCCCCCCCTCTCTCTGTGGAGTTTCCTTTGAGTCAGGTACAACTTCCGGGGCTGCAGCCTAGCATCCTCCTGACAAGCGACAGATTAGCTTACAATTACAACAAAAGTGAGGCATGCTGCATGCTGCTGAAAGGTGGGAAAGCTCTGCTGATGAATAGAGCGGAGATGGATGTCTATGGGCAGTGGCTAGGGTAGGGGTGGGGTCCCATATCTACAGAATATGGAAGAGGAGCAAGTAAACATTGGCAGTTCATGAAGTTCACAGGGAAAGGTCTTACGGACGCTTTATTTGGCATTCTTAAGTTGTGCTGAAAGAAATAGCATGCTTAAGATCTAACTAAAAGAAAGGCAATCCCATCTTGGGGATTCATGCTGAAATCATGCCTAAGATTTAACTACAGGAAAACACAGAGGTACACAAGGAAGCCTTCTTCTGGCTGGGCAGCCAGGACTCACCTTGAGCTCAACAATCGCTCGGCCTCGGCGGCGGTCATGTCGTCGGGCAGGCTGTCCTCTCGGGGAATGGCCGCAGCAGGTGCCGCAGGCGGAGCAGCAGCTGCAGAGGAACCACCGCCCATCAGGGAGGGAGGAATGGCTGTGGCCACACTGTGATTGACATGCACTTTGATCACCTCGTCGACCACATCGTCCATCAGCTCGACACTATCGAGGCTATCGGTGCCGGGAATCATTCCCAAGTGATTGAGTATATCCTCCTCGTCCTCGCCGGCACTGGTGTCCGCGTACTCCAGGTCCTCGTGCATCTCCAGGGAAATGCCATTGCCCTGGGCGGGTGCCCGTCGCTCGGGCAGAACGGGTGCCTCCTCCTCCTGCTGCTGCTGCTGCTGCTTGTGCATCTCCCGAACCTCCACATACTCGACGGTCAGGTGCTCATCCTCCTCCTCTTCCTCCTCGTCTTCGTCGAGATCCAGTTCTTCCTCTTCGTGCGCATCGATGGAGGCTATGGGGGCTATCCCCTTGACCAATGCTGTGCGAGCGGGGGAAATGGGAGGCGTCGACTTGGCACTGCCTCCACCTCCACCGCTGTGCTCCTGGTTATTCCTCCGTCTTATGGGCGACACCACGCCCACTGGCGGCGAGTTGTATGCCACGCGATGCAGTGGAGAGCCATCCGCAGACGGAGACTGCAGCAGGCCGCGTGGCGGGGCCGCTGGCGTCCCCTCCTGGAGATCGGTCTTGATGATCGCATAGACAGTGCTCGTCTCCTGGGCGAAGCCATTGGCTCCATGGAACTTCCGCTGCATATCGGTGACCTTGGCCGTGTCATAGAGCTCTGCCTCGGATCCGTAGACCTCCCGGGTCTCGCTGCCATCGGGATTGAGGCGATAGCCCACATCCACGTAGTGCAGGCTGTGGGGATGCTGTTGCTCGTCGAGTGACTCGACCTGGTGGCCCTTGGCCTTCAGTTCCCCCTCATCCTGGTTGCTGGCCGTCGAGATGATGCTGGGGGGACGCTGTCCGAGACCAGCGGCTGGCATTTGGAGGATGATGCTGCTCCGTTTGTTGGCCACACGCTGAGGCGAAGAGGAGTTGCTGCCGCCAACGATGGTGGCGGGGCTGTTGCTGGAATGTTGCTGCTGTTGCTGCTGCTGCTGCTGCGAGGCGGCCGTTGTTGATTCATCCACAGATTTGCGACCTGCAAAGAGAAAACAGAAATAATGTCCGTTAGAAGATGTTAAAAGCTTCCTCTTCCTCCCCCACATGACTCATTCGCCCATCCGCAATACAAATATAAACAACCAATTGCATGTCATGTGCATGACCCTTCTTCTTCGCCATTTAAAACCCTTCAGATACAGAATATAGCAACTTTTATTTGAATTTGAAATCAGTGAAGAATCTGCAACTCGTAAAATCTATTGCTCTCTCGCTCCCTCAAGTGGACATCATTTTGTCCAAGTCCTTCTTCATACTGAGCAACAGATACTTTCGCAGCGCCCTGGGATCCCCTCCGAGCATATACCGCTTGTAGTCGGAGTGGTGGCTTCGGTATTGGCTGACAAACAGACAGTATCGCTGTACTTCGCCCTCCAAGTAGGCGTTGTATCCCTCGGATGCTTCACCGCGCAGCTCGCGACGAATGCTGTCCATGAGGATGGCCATGTCGCGCTGCCGATTTGGCTGTGGAGATGCTTCGGTGTCCGCGCTGGAAACCTCAGCGGAGGTCTCCTCGGAAGTCACCTCGGAGCTTTGGGGGGACCATCGATCCATCTGGGTGCCACGCGTCTTCTGCTGAGTTTCCTCCTGGATTGTCCCCTTAATACGATGGTCCCTCTCCCCTCTGCCCTCTCTGAGAATTGCTTTGACGTACATATTCGACTTATTCGATGCCGTTTTATAGGATGATGAACTCTCTGGGAATTCCATGCCCATTGCATGGGATTGTGAAGGACTTGCATGGCGAATTTGACTAACGGAGTACGGTGGTGTGTCATTGAAGGATACTCCTACCATTTGAGGTGCTGGACACTCCTGGGAGGCCTCTCCGGGGATGCATCTCCGCTTCAGAATCGAACGTATGGGCGTTGCAGAAGCCGGAGGAGGAATATTCTCTCCTCCCACTGCTGATGGGAAGAGCTCTTCTTCTTCTATGTCTCCCCCGATGAAGCGAGGCGGGGCCCCGAAGGCATCGAATTGTACTTTATGGGGTGTGTTGTGGGCGCCCGTCTGGCGCCCCACATGGACCGGAAACGAGTAGACTGAAGGTTCGTTGAGCGATTCCGTCCGATCCAGGAAACGCTGAAATTCAGGCTGTGGCTTGAACTGTAGATGTTCCTGGTATTTCTGATATTGCTGTTGGAATCTCTGAGGTTCCTCAGGCTGTGGCCGGAACTGTAGATGTTCCTGGTATTTCTGATATTGCTGTTGGAATCTCTGAGGTTCCTCAGGCTGTGGCCGGAACTGTAGATGTTTCTGGTATTCCTGATATTGTTGGAATCTCTGAGGTTCTTCAGGATGTGGCCGGAACTGTAGATGCTCCTGGTATTCCTGATCTTGCTGTGGCCGGAACAGTGGATGTTCCCGGTATTTCTGATATTGTTGGAATCTCTGAGGTTCCTCAGGCTGATCTTGTTGTTGGAATCTCTGAGGTTCTTCAGGCTGTGGCCGGAACTGTAGATGTTCCTGGTATTCCTGATCTTGTTGTTGGAATCTCTGAGGTTCCTTAGGCTGTGGCCGGAACTGTAGATGTTCCTGGTATTCCTGATCTTGTTGTTGGAATCTCTGAGGTTCCTTAGGCTGTGGCCGGAACTGTAGATGTTCCTGGTATTCCTTATCTTGTTGTTGGAATCTCTGAGGTTCCTTAGGCTGTGGCCGGAACAGTGGATGTTCCTGGTATTTCTGATCTTGCTGTTGGAATCTCTGAGGTTCTTCCATGAATCGCTGAGGTCCATGCATCATTACTTCCCGTGGCTGTTGGCTGACGCCCTGAGGACGTCGCGATTCCATTGGCCGCTCCCTAAGCGGCTCAAACGATCGCTGTGGTCCCGCCATCGCGGCAGACGGTTGCAACACCGCAGCAGAGTCGGATGCCTGATTCGAGGTCTCCCAAAGGTCCATCCTCTTGAGCTGCTCGGGGGGCTTCTGCTGAAATATCTCGTGGAGGCGCCTCTGGTTGAGGCACACACTCAGTCTACTCATGTAGGCGTTGCGGAGGCGTCCTTCACTCACCGTGTTGCACGTCATGGTGGACAGTTTGCTGAGCCACTGCCAGGCGCGTCGGTACTCCCTGGAGCCCCTCTCGAACGCCTCCCCCGGCTGGGGGCTGCTTTCGAGCATCGCAAAGAAGTTATTGAACAGGAGACTCTTCTTGGTGTCCTGGACGACCGTCGCCTTGCGCGCCTGGTCCGGCTCCTGGTCATCAGGCTGTGTCGAAGTCTGTGGCATTCTGTTTCCCTGACTCGCAAGACCACCGCTTGGTCTTGGAGCCCTCCGTGTGTCGTCCTCCTTCTCCTTGCGCGAGTCCCTGGAATTTGGCTGTCGATGTGACATGTACTCGTCGTCGTCGTCGTCACTGTCGTCCAGCGGGGGGTATGCCCAACGGCCACCAACTTTCTTTGAAGAGAACATTGCTTAAGGTCGGTCCTACAGATCTCAACTGTTTCCGATTCGTTATGTGTGTTTTGTTTTGCCTTACTGAAATTCTGTATGTTTCTATATTAACTGAGACGCAAAATATATGACTGTTTTCAGATATCAGATAAGTCAGTGACATAGTGTTTCCAGAGATATCGGAAGTGCTACTGGGATCTCTCCAGACCTGAGCAAACATAGTTCTCCAGGGGAAAGTTCTCTCTTTCGGCGAGGCGCTGATTCATGGCCTGATGTTTTGACACTTTCAATGAATTGCTTAATTAATTGTCTCTCCTCCATTTGCCTCCTCCATTTGCACATACATTTTCCTAATTTATTTATTTATACACAGAAACAAGCATATTGAATATTTTTAATGGATCAGAGAGCTAATCTCCCATTTGTTCTCTCCCTTTCTTTCTTTCAGGGATTTGTGTTCTGTTCTGTTCTCTGGTCTGTTCCTATTTTCGTCTTTCGACTTTTGTTTGCTTTGTGGCCGAGCAACGTTAAAGCTGTCAACGCAGTGGCATAAATATAGATTCTATATGGTATCTGTGAGATCTCTGGCTGGATACTAGAAGAGGAGGAGCAGGAGGAGGAATGGCATCCATCTAGAGGGTCTTCTCCTTTCCTCTACTCTCCTGTACTCTCTTTTCGTTCTTTGCATCGGAATCCATTTGAAGTTTTGATATCTTGCCAGAAGGATAATTGGGCATTTCTTTTTGATAGTTTTACTGGGTTTATTAATGGGTTACCACTTCCATTCCCCTACTAACCTCGACAGGCCTGACAAAGTTTCCGCAAACTGAGACACATTTTCCTTTCACTTCACTTGACTGCACTCGTTTTTCTTTCTATTGTTTTCGAATGCACATATTGTCAGCACTTATTGTTATATTTGATTGATCTTTAGAGATATAGTAACCATTATGCATTGGGCAAACCTAATCCCCCCACCCTTACGGGAATTTCCTCTTCCCAAACTGGAATCACTTCCCTCTTCCCTTTTCCGCCCCAGAAACCCATTAGGAACGACACTGAAAATGGTGGAAAAGCGCGAAATGATACGCCCTCAAGGAATGATCTTGCCATCATCGCTCTCGAGATACAAAAGGCTGTGAGAATGTGCGAAGTTGAAGTATCGCTAGTCCAAACACGGCACTGCGCAATCGCCAGACCGGATCCACTCTCCACCGGACTCACTATGGGATTTGGCCTTCCTACAAGAGTCACCGCCCCTCCCTAGCTCCCTGCTGCTGCCTTTTGGCCTGGTCAAGTGCTGTACTGCACCCTGGCGTATACTTAATGCCAATTAGAGATGCGTGCGCTTTTAATTAAGAGCAGCAATGAATGCTTAATGGGAGAGACAGGGACAGGGACAGATAAGCAGATAGAGGGAGAGGGAGGGGAAGGCGGGGGAGTATCATTTCTGGCCAAGGCCGATGCGGCGTATGTGTAATGTTCTGTTTTCGGTTCAAGTAAATAAACTTGGCTGAAAATTCAAGCCAAAACCGAAGGTCATTCGTTCAGGCAACCAATAAGAGAGAGGGAGAGAGCCAGAGAGGGAGAGAGAGAGAGAGAGACACACACGAGAGAGCAAGAGGAAATCACAGACAGATGGAGAGAGCCGAAGAGAGGTAATAGAGATCAACAAAGACAGCGCGCCATAAACAACAAAAACTCAATTGAAATCGATGAAAAATCAAACGAGGGGTTGCAAGCAGGGGTGGCAGGAGGGGGGAGGGGGGCATCCACATCACATCACACTTTTGTTCGTAACTTTTCCGTCGATTTTTCTCCCATTCTGCGTTCCCCCTGTTCCCCCCCTGTCCCGTGTGTGTTTTTGTTTAATGAGATGCGAAAATTAACGAAAAACTCGGCCAAAAATACATTTTCAGTGCAAAAAACAAAAACAGAACAAAAGACAATTAATGGGAAAAGTAACAAATGGCAAATCAAACGAGAAAGAGAGAGGGAGAGGGAGAGAGAGTGAGGGAGAGGGCGAGTGAGGGAGAGAGTAGGGTAGCGCGAGCGAGAGAAAGACAAATTTGCGTAAAAGTTTGAAATAAATCAATGATTTATAAATAAATTGGAACAAGTGCAGGGGGAAATTTCACGGAGTAATTGAAGGAGAAGGAAAAGGGCCATCGAACGAGTCGAAAGGGTTTCCTCGCTCCAAGCTGCAAGCTCCAAAAGAGGCTCACCAAAAAGGCAGACAAATGGGGCAAGAGAGCAGAGAACGAGACAGCTGGGGGGCGGGAGAGCACACAGGAAGAGGCTGCATTTAGCAGGAGTTTCCTTTGCATGAAAATATTTAAATAATTGCTGGCAAAACCACAACAAAGAGTGACCAAAATTAGACAAAAGATAAAGCGAGCAAAGAGCAAGATAAAGACAGAGACAGCAGAACGGAGAATGGAGAAAAGTGCAAGAAGGAGAAAGAGCAGCCCCCCAAAATGTCAAGACAAACCAAAAGCGGGGCCCAACGCTGAGTAGCGAAGCTTTAGATACCCTTTTTTGCCTCACATCGATCGGTAGAGAGTCGGCCAGAGGAAAAACAGAGGAAAACGTTCAGCAGTTTTCGTTCCCTTGGGCCACTATATGGCCATAGATATGTTCTCTATGGTCTACCCTTTTCTGTTGCCTATTCAAGGGTATCCAAACGGAAGTTGTTGTCAAAATGTGCCAAAACCAAAGGCCAAAAGCTGGCAAGCAAAGCGAGGGAGGCAGAGAGAGAGAGAGAGAGAGAGAGAGAGAGAGAGAGAGAGAGAGAGAGAGAAGCAGCTGCATGCCGCATGTAGCAGCAGATTTAGCAAAAGTCATTTGACTCTGTCTTTGCTGCTTGGGTTCCTTGGTCTTTGGCCTTCCTTTGTGGGCCTGCCTGTCGGTTAGTTAAGTCAACTTTCAAATACCCCCAACACACCCCCCAAAAAAAGTCCTGACAATGCAGATGCGAATATTCATGCTCACACACGTATGCACATAATGAAAACAGCAACGCAGCAACAAAAGATTACTCCCATCTCTCCCTCCCTCTCTCTTTAAAAACCTAAGCAAAACCAGCAAAAAATAAACCATTTTTCCGATACAACAATGTATACAAATATCCATGCATATATCATTCAGATCGGAAATAGCAGTTAGCTGAACAAATACATCATTTTACAGTTAGGGAAATCCCCTTGAAACTTATTTGCCCACAAATGTTGAAACTGAAGCGCCTTTTGTCCCTACTATAAACAATCTAACATTTTATGGAATTAATTGAATTTATTTTCGTGTTATTCCTTTAATTAATTGACAATATCTCACAGACTTTTCGCACAATGGTCGATGGTCGAAATAGGGGGAAAAAAACAAACAACATCTCCATGGAATGCACAGGGACAAAACCATGGCAGACGGACAGATACAGATACAAAAACAGACACGAGTATCTTGCAAACTCTCAAGGGTTCGGGGGGAGGGGCAGGATACTGGGCTGAGAGGAGGCTGAGTTGCTGTAAGAAAGAAACTGCAAACACATGACAATTGCAAACATTTTTGTCCGTCTCTCTGTGTGAGTGTGTGTGGTGGATCTTCTTCTCTTGTTTCTGTTTTTGTGGCATACAGTTTCAAATTTGAAAATAAACTAGGGGGGAACAGAGGGGGGTTTGGGGTGGCAGAGAACGACACCAACGAAAAGTGTCAGACAAATATCTAAGAAAATGGTAAGAATATCTTCTAGACAATGCCCGAGCAACACAACAATGTCTGATGTGCTGCCGCCTGTTGCCATGCCACAAGAACAACAACAACAACAGCAGCGAAACTCTGCCACTCTGCCACACATGGGAATGCATTTTTTGAATATTTTCCTGCGACTCACTCGCGTGCGTACTCGTACTCGCAGGAGTTCGCTGAACTGCAGCCCAAGATCCACGAACGAACAAAGACACCGCAAAAGATACTTTTGGTTACATACTTTTGAAGATCCTACAACAAACAAAGATCCAAAGATTTACCTATATACATTTATTGGAATGTTATGCATAAGTATTTCTCATTTACATATTTCTCGATGTTTTGCTATCGATGGGTGGGTGGGTGTACGGGACGATCCTCTGTGATTGTCTTTTCTTCTATATTTTGCATGAAGGATTTCGCACATATTTTCCCTCGTTATTCCCTCCAGTCTCTGTCTCTGTCCCTGTCTTTCCCACTGTTTTCCCTCTATAACTTCGCTTTCCTGCTTTGGTTTTTCTTTTCCTTCATCACTCATTCTCTTTCATTCTCCTCCTCCTTCATCTTTCATTTCCAATGTTTTCTGCGTTATTTCACTTTATTTATCCTTATTTTCTACTTTATTTCTACCTATGTGATCTCTCATTTAATTCTGTAAATCTTTTCCCTTTATTCACACTCCTTTCTTCACATGTTCCGCTCTCTGTTCTCCCCATTTTCCCTGTGTATTCTCCACACTTTCCTTCCCATTTCATGGCAGGCAGGATGTCCTTCCCAAGCGATTCTCCGCACTCGCGCGCCTTTATTTAGCAATAGAATTTCGAAACACACTTATGGAATGAGATTCTGCTTACCCACACCACACCACTTGTGCAGTGTCTTTTCACTCTTTTAATCACAGAGTCGACAGCTGAATGAATGCTAAAAACAACACCTTGCAGGGCGGCCAATCACATTAGAACTGAAAGCCAGCCCCTCCAGAGCCCCACCAGAGCCTCGGCGGAGACAAAGCCAGACCTCACCGAAACATTCAAGACATTTCCAGACCCAGACCCAGAAGCGACACCGAAACCAGAGCCCCGAACAGGGGGCTGGGCTGGGGCTGGGGCGGGGCGGGAGAGAGAGGATAGGTCTGTTTCTGTTATCACTAGACCCTGAAAAATCTGTGTGGCACCTCACGTGCCCCTCGAAAAAGACGAGAACAAACCCTCTAGAATTCTAGAATCACGACCCAAGCGAATGGTTACTATATGGAATCTTTTTTGTAGCTATAATTTGTTTTGATTCTTTTCGTTTTTCGTTCAGGGTTCAACAAATTGTTTGGGTTTTTGCTGGGTTTACACTTTTGATAGATACTGAGAGATTTACTATATAGATTCGCATTCGGTTTTTTTATTTCTTTTGGTAAACGTTTCCGAATAATACGAAAATTCAGGCCCGCTTATCAATGGAAACGCCACCGTAACGCGACATCAACTGAAAAGATCCGATCCGAAGCGGAGAAAAGTTTTTCAGCATCCCCCAATAGAAAGAGAAAAACCCCAGAGGCAAAGAGAGAAAGAGAGAGAGAACGATCTCTCTTTTGGCAAATTGCCCGTTGCGTGGCTTGTTGGGGCCAGACATGTGGCAGCCAGCCCCCAAAGTTCCGTTTGTCATGCACCACACACACACACACGCACACAGCACAGAGCACAGGGTGCTCCAGGCGGCACTCCCCCTGCTGCTGGCTCCTCGTGCGAGGGCCGCCGCGCCACTTGTCAGGCTGCCAGATTGCAAAATCCGCCAAAAACTAACACACCGAAAGCCAAAAGCCAAAAACCAGAAACTAAATGTTGGGAAAGGCCAGAAATATTCTCTCTCTGTGTTTCGCTAGCAACGTAGGGGCGTAGGGGCGTAGGGGTGTGCCACAGAGGGGTGGTGCAGGGGCATACATCACTCAAGAGGCGAGACAAATTTCGGGCTAGTGATAGTCGGGGGAAGGCGTTTGTGTCTTCATCTAATTATAAAATGGGAAATTAACTGAAAATAGTTTCTTCGCATTTCTTCTTCAGAGATTTCAACGAGAGAACTTCGCTTCGGAAATGGAAATGGGCTTTCTTTTTCTTACTTTTTGGAGCAAACGCCTGTCCGAGTGGTATATAAAAATACAATTTTTATGGGACAAAAGTTCAGAGCCAGCGGCAGCGAAAGGTAAATCAATTTTACTTTTAAATGGCGAGAGAAAATGTCTTTTTCTTACGAAAATGTGGCATCATCAGCGTTTTGACGTGAAAACATTTTTCGTGCTCATTTTCGCAATGGACGTCATCAGTGAGCGGGGGAAATCTTGAAAAGAAATCAAGCGAACAGCTAGACAACAGACAGATGACCAAAAGAGTGAAGAATGGGGGGTAGGGGCGGTCGACATTCAGAGGAAAAACTAGCCACAAGATAGAGTGTGAGGGGAAGGGGTAGGGGGAGAAAACTACAGATAGATGGACAGTGGAGGCTGCTCGTTCTTGGGTGGCCAATGCGACACTTGGACAAAACTATGCGGACAACAAAGCAGACAGACAGACAGACAGATGGAGGGAGAAGCAGGGGGGGAGGGGGGTAGAAATGTTGCGAAATTGTCGGCAAGTGGCTGTCAAAACCCACGCATCTGTCATTGAAAAATGCTGGCGCGCGGTCGGGGTCGGGGTTGGAGCGTGGTGGAGGCCAACGAACTCTCGAGGCAGAAGCTAACCAAAGAAAAACGTGCAATCAAATCGCTTTTTTCTGAATGAAAATTATTTGAAAATAAGTTGGCACTGGCGACATCTGTTGGTAGTTAGCCGAAGTACAAGTGAAAGCTGTTCGGTAAGCTTTTAACTTTTTCAGGAGCTTTATAAGACGATACAGAAACTCACTGAAAGCTCATTGGAAGCGATTTTCAACGATGTGGCAGCGCACTGTCAGCTTAAAGCTTACGCTCAACGATTTACAGCGAAGTGGCAACGCTCTGCTAGCGGTGGACCAGATTTAAAAAAGGGCCAGGCCATATTCCATAAGCCATAACTGAGAAACTAGACAGAGGATAGCGATTTGCGAATTGGCGCCGGTTTTGGTGGTTAATTGGTTCACCAACACGCTCTCAGCTCTGCTCAGCTCTCTAGTCAAGCTTCTGCTCTCTACTTATGTGAAGAGCACAGAAGGGAAGTCTGACAAGGGTTAAGTAAATTTGTATTAGCTCCGTCTAAGAGGGCCTCGATAAGATTTTGACTAAAAGCGACAAAGCTTAAAAGCTGGATAGGAGTGAATATTAGAATAAAAATATTAGAAGAATGGCTTTTTCACAGGGGCTAAAAGACTTTGCTAATGCACTGTGATTTTCCAGTGTGTTTACTCCCTCTCTGTCTCTCCTGGGTCCCTGCGGACTGCACATCCCCGAGTTTTCTCCAGATTCCCACCTCCCAATGAATTGTCAATATTTCAGAGAGTTTTAATTTGTGATAAATAATACCTTCCGTTTGGGATTAACCATCGAAAAGCGTAGTGATCAAATATTTGTCGACCTCAGCACATTCACACTCACACCCACACTCTCCACTCGAACAGCACACCCCCACCCACCCCCATCCCTTCCGTTATAGCCCCCCCAACATCATGTCTCTTTTTCTTTTTTTTTCTGTTGATTTTGATATAAAGTGGAGCACCAGAAGAGGCAGCGGCAGCGTCCACATAATTTATAGCCAAACACAGACACACACAAGCACACAACACACATTTGGGGTCTCCTCTGCTCCCCATTGGGCCCGTCCCCCCGCACTCTCATAAGAGTAGTAGTTTTCGTCGTAGTGGATGAATAGTATTTTCCGTTTTCCGTTGTGTTATTTTTAAACTCTTGGATGTGACAGTCGGACGGGACGACAGGCGAACCATTCAAAAATTGTGCCATGCAGCACCGAAGCCGAGGCCTTCGGTTGGGGCTCCGGATCCCGTCTCTGGCTACGGATACGGCTACGGCTCCCCCTTCTTTTCCTCTTTCCGTCAGCCTATTCCCCATTCATGTGTTCCTGTCATGTCTCAACTTTTGACAGTGCCCGTGCCCGTGATGCATGGTGCATGTAAAGGGTATAGAGTACAGGGTACAGGGTACAAGAGAGTACGAGGTACGAATCCGAATGGCGCTTAGCATATGACGACGAGTGTGCTGTGGCTGTGTCAGCGCTTTGAAAAGAGCACAGAAAACAACAGCCGAAGAATAGTAAGTAAAATATGCGAGACGTTGCAAGAAAAACAGCAACAAAAAGTAGCCAGAGGCTCACGCAAGAAGGGGGTTGCATAGGTTAACAGCTATCGAATCTTAAGGGTACAAGGAGAAACAGAAGGCAAAAGGATATAAAGTATGCAGGGGAGAGATAGAGATATATGAGAGGCATCAAATATTCAAATATATTTCAGGGAAAAGTGCAAAAATTTATGAAAATACATAGAGGAAGGCTTTGAATAAGTGGATTAGCCCTTTTAGCCCTCTTTTTTTTAGCAGCATTCCCAGTTTCGGTTTAATTTATACTTGCATCATTCTATCCTCACTGCCTTCCTCTGAACCGAGCCTACACCAACATCCATCCATCTAGCCAGCCAGCCATCCATCCATCCCCCCAAACAGATAATCCAATCGACTGGAGTTCATTCCCTTACGACTTGTCCCTCTCCCCCAGTGCCTCTTTCCCGCCACCATTCAACAGGGAAATCAATAAATCAAGGTGAGCCACGCCCCCACACTTCAGACACACTGCCATTTATGAATTAAAAACAGAGCCTCTCTATTCATCCACTCATCCACTGCTCGGCCGCAGATAAGCACAGCAATGCAATCATCAGCAGCAGCAGCCGAAGCAGCAGCAGCAGAAGCAGCAGCAGCAGCAGCAGGCTCTGGAATTGAGAGTTGTCTATGGAAGGCGGGAGGGGAAGGCGGAAGCCGGGGTCTCTGCAATTTCAATTTTGTAATCAGCCATAGAAATCGGCAGAGGAGAGGCAGAATGCAAAAGGAAGGCAGAGCAGAGCAGGGCAAAAGGGAAGAGCAGAAAATAGAGCTGATCCGAGCAGCAGACCAGAGGAGAACATAGAAAAGTGTAAGACAGAGAGAGAGAGACGGAGAGAGGAGCAACGCATCATTGAATTCTTAATCTGGCATTAATACAATTTTATGTATGGAGAGTCGATGGAGCGAGGGAGGGAGGGAGGTAGGGGAGGCAGAGCAAGGAGATGAAGAAGAGTAGAGTAACTGAAAGGAGGGGAGAGGAGTGGGGGATCAAGAGAGCGGGAATCCCAACAAAAATCCGCAAACGACGACGACGACGACGACGACGACGAGCCTCGGACCATGAAGATGGGACAACGAGACGACAGATTGTGAGCATTGCACTCCGTAGCTCCAGAACTGCATTCAGAGGAGGAAGAGAGGCAGGCGGACAGGGGGGAAAGGTTCGCTTGGAATGTCGTCGAGCCGTTGTCGCTGTCGCTGTTGCTGTTGCTGACAGAGAGAGAGGTAGAGCTCTCTGTCTGCCAGAGAGAGGCAGACAGAGAGCTCTACCTCTCTCTCTCTCTCTCCCGCTGTCTTGTTGGGGGGCTGCTTTTGATATGCCTGCTGGTTGACTTGACCCATATTGGAATTTGCAGGCACAAAGTAAGCGGCAGAGGAGAACGCCAGGGGAGTAAGAGTAGCAGTTGGAGTAAGAGTAGGAGGCGGAGGAGATGGGGCGGTGGTGGTGGTGGTGACGGTGGTATACAAGTCACGATTTGTACGCCGCTTAGAAAAACTTGTAATGAATGTGGGATGCAATGAAATAGAATGGTAGAATGGCAAGGGGGCAGGGCAGGGGCAGGGCAAGCCAGGAGGCCACTCCACTCACTGCACAATGAAGTCGAGACCTGGCGGGAGGAGGGGGAGGGGCGGGAGGTCTGGAAGGTGTTTGAACTCGAGCACAAACAAAGTTCAAAAGTTCTTCCTGGGCTCCAAATGAAGCAAGTTTTCGAGAATGACCTGGGAATGCACTTGGGCTCTCTGGCTCTCCGAAAAATTATAAAAGCTAGCAATTATATTATAACAAAGGAAGGAAGGAAGCCACGAAAGGAAGTTGGAGGAGGTGGAGAAATGAAGGAAGGAAGTGCATCCTGAATGAAGCAATTCCAAAGGTAAGAATGGCCATATAACAAAAGCTAATCCAAAGGCATATCCAATGCCAACCAAACCCAAAGGAAGACCCTCCATAAATGAGGTCGGTGGAGAAAACTCACCTTCATTTTCGCTGCGTCGCCGCCTGGGAACACTGTTGTTGTAGTTGTTGTTGTGATAGTGCTCCAGCAGTTCCGACTTCTCTGTGGACTCGTTCTCCTGCTTCTCGTCCTCCGTGTGGACCGGGGAGGAGGGGCCCGAGGAGGCGCTGGCCACCGGCGAGCAGGAGGCCGCCGAATTGGTGCTGCCACTGAGGCCGTTGCCGTTGCCGTGTCCTGTGCCGGCTGCATCCAGGGAGCCCCGCTTGGCCGCCTGCATGATGTAGGCGCTGCTCGAGGCGCTGCTGGTCGTCGGCGACGTGCAGGAGGAGGGCGTGGAGCAGTTGGTGGCGAGATTGGGCGTCTGATCCTCAATCAAATCGATGGACTTCTTGCGCGGCTTCTCGGGCGGAACGGGTGCCGCCTGGGTGTTCTGTTGCTGCTGCTGCTGCTGCTCCTGGAGCAGGGATCTCTGCATGGCCGCCGTCACGGCCGCTGACTTGGCGGGCGGCGGTGGGGGCGACGGTTCCACGGCGCTCTTTGTGGGCGACGAGCGCACTCGCTCCGCATTGAATTTCACCGGACTGACGTTCTTTGGCTTCACCGCGGGAATGGGCGGCAGTGGCGGCGACTTCACGGGACTCCCGATCTTGCCGCTCCGAGGCTTGATCTCCGGCGGCGTCTGATTGGGGGCATGCCGCATGGGAGGATTCGGACTGACGTTCGGTGGCTCCATCGCCGGCTTGGTCGTGGCCTTCTCCCCACTGTCCATGATCAGTCCCGTGCCCGGGACCGTGCGTATGATGTCGCACCGGTTCAGATCGCTGTGGGTGCGCGTCGTCTTGGTCTTGGTGAAGTGCGATGTCCACTTCTTCTGCTTCTCGATGAGCTCCCGCGAGTTGAACTTCCGCTCCGGCTTCTCCGGCTTGTCGGCCGCGGAGCTGGCAAAGAGTGCGCTCACCGATCCTCCAGTGGCTGGTGTCGGGGTCACCTCCTCGCCGCCACCAGTGGCCTTCAGGCGCGAGAGATTGTGCTGCGGATACTTCACCGCCGACGTGGGTGGCGTCTGGGAGGATGGTTCCACTATGAACTTGCTGTTGCTCAGCCGCTGCTCTGGCGATCCGTTTTGGGCAGCCACCGAGGCGTTGTTGTTGTTGTGAATGAGTGACACGCCCGAGGGGAATGGCGTGCGCCGCTTGGGCGGCGACTGCGAACGATCCGAAGAGCGGGACGATGACCTGTCCGATCCGTCGCACAGATTGTCCTCCCGGGAGCCGCTCCTCAGCAGCCTGGAGCTCACATTCGAATTGGACTCCACGCCAAGCTTCTCGAACAGAGCCCGGGCATTGTTGAATCTCGCCGAGTGGGATGGGGCGCCTCCGCCGCCGGCTGTTGCAGCTGCGTGTGCGGCTGCCACGGCTGTCAGCTGCTCCACCGGCTGGATCTCGATGGGTTTCCGCTGGAAGATATTCGCGATTTGGCTCACCTTACCCACGGCAGCCGGCGCGGGGGCATGGTGCATGGGCTTCTCCATTCTGCAACTGCAACAAACACACAAAAAAACGAAGGGAACAACTATTATTGATTATATTAGATAATATTACGGTTATCTTGGTGACTAAACTGGATGACTAAACTGATAAGAGCCGCGCCCCAAATGATCAAATCGATGCGACTACCTTTTTACGATTATTGTGGTTTGTGGTTTGTTGTCTGTGGGGTTTTTTGTGGTTTTTGTGGGTTACCTTTGCCATTTTTATTTTTCTCCCATCGATTTGACAGACACTTTCGCAGAGCACACACAGTTTTCACCTTTACTTTTTTCTCCCCGCCCCCTCCCGAGTGCTATCTTGCATACAACTTTATGATTTTTCCTTTGTTGTTGTTTTTTGTTTATTATTTTTTCTGCACATCAAACACAATTAACGCTCCATTGATGGATGGATGATGGACCCTTCACCTACGGCTGGCTGGCTATGCGACGGGTGGTGTGTGCGTTATGCAGTGTGTGAAAGTCTTCGAAAAAGTGAACAAATTAGTTGTTTTATTTGTGCTTTCGGGCCAGCAAAGAGCGGAAGAGACAGAGAGAGAGAGAAGGGCATTGCCAGTTGGAGGGGCTTTCTTCAGCGAAACTAAGAGAGAGGGACACAGACTGAGAGAGAGAGAGCGAGATATGTATGGGGTGAGGTAAAATGTCGGTGCGACATTGAAAGCAACATTTGCACTGGTATTCGTTTCATCCGCTGATAGGGTAATGCTCTAACTGTTATCGACTTTTGGTACGGTACGAGTATTGATTCACGCTCGTTGGGCTATGTTGACTTTTCGATGTACCCTACAATCGATTTGAGGATTGGGTTGCTAGCACTTTTCAAGCAGTTAACGAAGTGTAAAGCATTCACAATGTATAACAGTAACAATGTATAATAGTTACAATGTACAACATTTTCAAAGTATATAAGAATTATAATGTATAACAGTTACCATGTATAATCGTTACGCTATATACCAGTTACCATGTATAACAGTTACAATGTATAACAGTTGCAACGTATAACAATTAAAATGTATAACAGTTACAGTATATTTAAATTTATAATATATAACAGTTACAATGTATAACAGTTACAATGTACAACGGATACAATGTACAACAGTTGCAAGGTATAACAGTTGCAAGGTATAACAGTTACAATATATAACAGTTACAATGTATAGCAGTTGCAAGGTATAACAATTACAATGTATAACAGTTGCAAGGTATAACAGTTAAAATGTATAACAGTTACTGTATTACAGTTGCAAGGTAACAGTTTCAAGGTATAACAGGTACCACGTCTAACAATTACAATGTATAACAGTTACACTGTACATATAACAGATATAATGTATTACAGTTGTCAGGTAACACAGTTACAAAGTGTAGGCTAGCAGTATAACAGTATACAAGTACAGTTTCCGTCCAAATCCTGCATGTGTGCGCATTCCTGCTACACTCGTAGTACAGTTGAATCAGATCAATCAGCTGTATTTAGTTGGCCACTTCCACAGTTAGGAATTACAATGCAATTATGGTGATATCGAACCAATGAGTCTGGTATACTGCGCCAAGTAACGCCCCAGGCTGGAAAGGAACCACCCCGCTACCAATCTGAAAGTATGCATACCATGAAGTCGGTCATAAGTACGATCGATCCCCTTTGCCGAGTAGCAAGGTGTACATATATACATACATATATACGTATGTACATATTGACATATACTCGTAGAACAGTAATATATTTTCGTGCTACGTCGAGTGTTACACTAATCATTTGAATCATTAGTGCTGTATATTTAGCTCAAGTGATTATGAATCCCTGCACAAAGAAAGCCCCATGGAACCATCCACAGAAATAGCTTCCCCCACAATATTTCCATATATTCCACTCACTTGTATGTATGTATATATATGTATGATGGTATGTATATGGTATTTACCGTATGTACATACTTTCGATGTGTCAGAGGGGCGCAAAAAAGCGCAGTTTGTGGCGGAACAGAGACAGAAGTATCTAGCGAAGTTATCGCAATGTCAATAAGAAAGACCGAACCCAGAAACTAGAAGAGGTAAACAAATGCACAGATAGTGTGGTATATATATACATATTTACAGTACATATATACTCTAGTATGCCCGAGTATCTGTTTGCTCAAAATTAGAGAAATTAGAGAAAGGAAAAGAGCGGCGAACGCACGCCCCAAACTCGCGACAAAGGTCGGAATGCGACAGAGCAGACCATAGACAATGGCTGGGGGCCATCCCAAAAAGTCGCTACCCCTCACGACTGTACGACAGTGTGCACAGTGCAAAGATCAGCATCTTGTATGACAGTTTACAGAGTCAAAAGAGCACGAGACACGTCTGTGGAAGTGGATGTGGCCCATGAAGCTGTAGATGTAGATGTAAATGCGGGTGGAGAGGTTCGGTACAGAAGTCAAAGCAAAGCACGAGATACTACGCTTACCGGGAATACCTATCTAATCTAATCCGAAATGCACAGAGCAATTCATGTGACCGTGAATAGGGAGATAATGACGGAGATAAAGAATAAAGTGAGATTAAAGAGCGGCAGATAAAGATTAAAATGAGACAAAATTAGCCGGTGATCTGGTTGCCTTTGTTATACAAGAACTACTTGCATCATCCTCATCATCATCAAGCGGCAGAGTTACATAGTTGTGTGTCACGGGGGATAAATGGCAACGTAAAAGCATCGCTTCAAATATCACGTATGCGCCATGTTCACCCCCTCCCCTGGGAGGGAGGGCCGAGCATAGTACAGCACTCGTGAATATTTGAAGAGTTGGCAGATTTATTTGTCTGCCTCGCAGATATTGATTTAATGACACGGTTTATCCGACAGTCCACTCCACCCCACCCATTCGGCCCCTCATTACGAATTGATGCCACACAAAATGGACAGCCAACGGACGACGGACGACAGCAAGGACATCTGAATGGACGGACGGATGGACAGCTCTGCTCAAGTGGGCAGTCCTTATGTATGGCTTTTGTGTGTGTGGCTCGGGTAGGAGTCGGCGGTCGGCGGACGGTGGTCGGTGGTCGATTGCCACCGCTTTGGATGAGTATTAATAGTAGCCTGAGTATCCCAAGAGTCCTTTGTCCGTTGTCCTTGGCTCTCTCTGCATTCTCAATTTAATGGTTCATGGATATTGCATTTTCAAGTGGTTAAATGACATTTATTATAATCTTTGTTGATTTATATGATACAATTGTTTATTATTGGCATGCAGAATTCTTAATGGAATTACTTTTATTCGTTACATTCCCCGAGGTACGATCACCTAAAGGACCCCCAGATACTCCTTTGGATTCCCTTACATACAGCAGTAGTTATCCGTATAACATATTGCCTCGATAAGCCACCAATTCTCTATTCACCACTCTCTAGTATGAACTCCATTCAATCCTAACCGTTGTATAACAGTTACAATTATCATTAGCATAAAGCTCAGCCCCATCAAATGGGGGCTATAATCTTCGCGCCGCACACTAAATGGCCCCGATCATGGCGATAACGATCATAACGATAACTGAAACGATAACGATCATCATTAGCGCCTTGCAAATGACAACAAAAACTAGTTTACAGTGTCTCTAATTTTTGCATAAATGTTAATTGCAAAGTCGAAGGCGAGGCGAGGCGGGGGGAGGGGTAGTTCGAGAATAGAGGAGGCACAAATGTTAAATTGCTCTCGTTAGCATTAGAGACCCCATGCCTCCATGCACCATGCCCCGTGCAACACGTGCAGCAGAGGCGACACACGATCCAGCAGGAGAGGGAGAAGGAGGAGGAGGTGGCGAGGGGGAAGGCAACGCCATGTGTGTTATAATTGCGTCAACATTCAGTCGGTCTCTCTTGAGCGTGAAACGCGAAAACAATGTCAACAATGATATGATGGCCCCATTGTAAATGGCATTGAGAGGCGAGGAGGTGCGGAGACCAATGCGGGGTGTGGGGTGTGGGGTGGAGTGGAGAACACAAAAGATTGCCAGCAATTAGAGATTGTAGCCACCTACCTGCCTGCCCACCTACCTACCTACCTGCCTGGTCTATTCAGCCAACGAAGTGCTGTTAATGCTGTGAAAAGAAGAAGGCCCCCCCCCCTCTGGGAGGTCTAATAGTTTCCCATGGAAAAAAAACGTAGGCGCCAGGAAAAATGATTTCTTAATGAAGATATGGTATAAGTGGAAGCTGCCACGCTGAGCAGAGCAGAGCAGAGCAGACCAGACAATGTTGTTGCGGGGTCAGCTTCCTTCTACCATGTGGCTTCTGTTTCTGCTTCTGCTTTTAAGATCAAAGATAATGTTGTGCTCCACAATGTGACAAGAAGTCGCTATTCAGGTCTCCCTCCAATCACTGGTCGAAATTTCAACTTACAATTCTTTGGAGCCCCTTTTGAGAGTTTTGAAACACGAGTGCATCGTCACGCACACGACATGTATCTTGTTTTTGTACCATTCTATTTGGAAGCATTCGCTTGTGCCTCTCAAATCGAGCGTCATGTGAGAGCAAGGTCGGGTCCACCGCTTCTCTAGAGTCCCCATCTCTAGATGGAGTTTAAACCTAAATCTCTGGCCTCCCTTCTAATCTCTAGACCAACATTTCAATTATAATTCCATAATTTCCGTAGAAACCTTGGACTTTAAACCTTTAAAAGGAAGCTCTTTTAGTGGTTCTCTAGTTGATATTTTTATAAAGTTTCATAACATTTATTTCTTTGATTTACAATCTCAGAACCTGCCTTTACAGCCAGGGTCGTGACAACTGTCGTGGCTTAGGCAGAGGTACAGGCGCAGGCAGCACTATTCCGCCTTTCCGCGTAGGCCCCAGATCCCCGCCATTCACTTATTGTGTGCTCTGTGGCTGCCACAATTCAAGATGTGTGCTTTGATACGAATACGAAAACAAGTTGTCGTTTGTTCTCGAATGTAGTTCTTGGGGTTTGTTTCTGCGGTTCGTTCTCCTCCTCCGCTCCGCCGCTGCCTCGTTGGGGTTCTTTTTCTTGTTACGACAAATTATGCCAATTAAACGGTGGGAAAACAAGTTAGCGACAGAGACTCAGTCTGCACACGCGTCTAGCCCCCGCTCGAGTGGGTCGTAGACCGAGCTGTGGGGAGACTTGAATCTGGATCTGGATCTGAATCGGAGTTGGGGACTGCAGTCTGCTGTCTGCAAACGAGTCTTCAAAGTGCCTCGAGTGCCTGCGATGAATCCGAAGGCGCTCCCAATCGAGAAAGATGATGAGATGCGCTGTTGCTGTGGCATATTTGGTGCCTGAATCGATCGGCACGCAACAATCCATTTGCATAATCGAATTGATTGACTTTTATAAGCCTGACAAATGAGCCTTGCCGCCGCCACATGGCATGCCACATGCCGCAAGCGGGACACCAAAGTGCCCACATGTATGTGTGTGAATCAGTGGCTTGGAATGAGAGCAACGCCGCGAGTATTTTTAGATCCAGGATGGGGGTTTGTCACTCTCGAATGATGCCGATATTTGCATATTTCACCATCAGGTAGCAACAGTTCCACTCAAAGGATTAACTCAAGAAAGGACCAGAAGGAAGCACTAATGATGCTTTTTGGAGTGCTGAATAGTCGGGGAGTATCTGTCTATATATCTATTGTCTGCATGCCATTCTTGAAGGATGCTTCGAGTACTCGATGGGGCACAGAACAACTTCAATCCAACTTCTTTGAGTCGGTTTTCCATTAGAAAGATTCCAAGGAGTGAGACTTGATTTAGAAACTCTCCCTTGACCCGCAATGACAGCAACATCAAGGTCTTCAACAAGATCTTCGGTCATGGCTGTAGTATGTGTCCTTCCCAGCAGATGGTTATCCTATTACATTCATATATGTACTTTAAGGGCAACCCTCGCGAGTCGCGACTACTGCACATAAAACCCAAAACACATGGCGCCACGAAGGGAGCAGCTCGACGACTCTTCAGGGCCAGTCGTGTGCTGCTCCTGCTCCCAGCTCCTCCTGTGTTTGCATTATCCCCCGAATGGGGCTCATGTGCGCATAATTAAGGAGTCGCCCCCTAGCATGAGGCCAGGAGCTGCCACAACTTTTCCCCAGCTCTGCCCCAGCCACTGGTCTCATTTTCGGGGCTCCTGTCCTCCTGGCCGAAAGGATTTGCCGTGTGTGTGTGCGCGTGTTTGCTTTTTATGGCCCAAATGGGAGAGATGAGCATCTACTAAAAACCCATTTGTGCGGTAATGTTTCCACGAATTTCCACGAAATAACTACGGAAATGTCACTCCATTTTCCCAGCTTAAACATGGGATTGCTGGAGAATGAAAACCTCTTCTATTCCGAATGAAATCTGCCTTTTTTATTTTATTTTATTTTATTTGTACTCAGAAGTTGACTCCCTTTTTGTATCCTCACCTCTTGTTTGTGCAACTCTGGGATGTTCCTTGGTGTGTCCTTGGCTTCGCCTCCTGTACCTGTACGCTCTCTTCGGACTCGTTTGTTGTGTGATTTAGACCTGGCCAACAGCTAGAGGCGGCAGTAGACTAGGCAGACTCCTCCCCAAATAGTTGTCATTTTTTCTGAGGTGTTTTTGGTATTCGGAGATCCGCCTCCTCCTCCTCCTCCTCCTCCTGATCTTTCTGCACTTCCTTCTGTGTGTGTGGCAAGCAGCAGCACTGTGGACGCTGTTGCTGCTTCTGTGGCTGTTGTGTCGTCAACCCACCGCTGGCCTCATCCGTGTCAGCATTTTTGTCTCTGTGTGTGTGTTGTCTTTGCGCAAGATGAAAATGCAAATTTCTGCAAAAGAAAAAACAAAATACAAAAAGAGAAAAACGGTGAGCGCCTGCAGTAAAAAAATATCTCTTAAGCTCTGCTACGTTTTTTGGGGTTCAGTGAACCATGGAGCCGTCTCCCATCACCCGTCACCCGTCCAGAGGCAAAAGAATTGCCACACATTTTATAGAGCCCTGCCCCGGGGCTGCCCTGGGGCCCCCCCAATGGCACATGCACGCTCCCAAAGGTAAAATGTTGCAAACGGAAGCAATTAATTTCACTTGCAACAACATTGCCAGCAGCAGCAGTGGCCAGCGGTGGCAGTGGCAGGCGGCAGGCAGTAGCAGAGTCAAAGCCTAATCGAGTGTGGCCCCACCAACGGCGGAGAGAAAGTCTTTTTCTCCCCAAAAAACAGAAGAAAAAACATGGTAAAAATTGATAATCAAAGAGCGTACGTCGGTCAACAGTAGCCCCCGCGGGCTATCCATACCATCATCATCATAATCATCATTTGCAGGGTGTGTTATTAATGCAAGGTGGTAATCAAAAGTGTCGCGTCACTTTCAATCGCTCTTTCACCGCCTCTCCCTCTCCTCGATCGTGTCACTCTTTGCTTCTTTCTTTCTCTCTCTTTCTCCCCCCCCCCCCCCCCCCCCCCCCTTTGTGAAGCAATTCATTTAACGCATTGTAATTGTCTAATTTATTTGTTTTTCCAACAATTTCACTCGCTTCACAGTGCGTGAGAAGTGTGTGCGTTCGTCCATTCAAACGCACAGAAATGTACAAAATGTCAACTGGAACTGGAACTGAAGCGGCTTTCAGTGACTCGGCTTGGGGCAGGTCGTGGGGCAAGCTTATACCGGAATCAAATACATATGCACGTACATATGTGTGTACATAACACAACGCTTTGGAAAAAGAAAGCCGAGTGTACATTCATTTCTTGAATGAAATCGCCAGTGATTGAAGAAGATTGAAGAAGAGTTTCTTGAGAGATTCAAGTAGAAAATGGTTGTATTTTTACACTAATTTACTCATAACCTCACTTTTTCCTTTTGTAACCTCACTTTTTGTTTTTGTAACCTCACTTTTGAATTAATTTCACACTTTTTCCTTAGAATTTGTACTTTGTAGAAGAACGACCACTTCTTTGGAGAAATGGGAATATTCTAGTGGAGCTAACCCCCCAAGAAAACGCTATACCAAGGGAGTATTTACAGCATTTTTGGCAACAAGCACAGAGCTCATGTCGATAATTTACCAGATAATTCGAGGGGACAAATCCGCATGTCGTACACAGAACAAGGTCACTTGATTTGGTCTCCCAGTTACCATAATCAGAGTCCCCCCCCCATTCCAGTGGTGTATAATTATGGAAATTGCTGGTCTTGCTTGACATTTGCATTGCATAAACTAGATGCCAGATGGGATGAAAGTGCCAATAAATTGGCATTCGAATCGGGCTGTGTGAAGGCTTCCTCCTGTCAATCGAGCCACTCAATTATAATCAATCAGAGATTTCTCATATCATTAGCCTGCTGTTGCTGCTGCTGTTGCGACGTTCGCATTTCTAATGCCATAGCCGCTTGGACACTTAACGGTGTCTGTTTGGGCCATGGTGCTTATCGATTTGGACGGAACTGATTGGAAGGCTTAAGCGATGATGCTTCAGCTGTATGTCGTATTAGAGATATGATAAGTTCGGGATTTCGAGGGGATTTATTTTTGCTTTGGCTGAAGGCCGCGCAGCGCTCTTTTCTTTTGTTGTTCACTTTTACCTTTACATGTATTTTGTATGTTTTTGTTGCTGTTTTTGTTTCTGTTTTTGTTTTTTTGGTTTAAAATTAAAGATTTCTTGTGTAAATTACATTGAAGCTCGCTTGTCGTGTAGTTTTTGTTTTCTTGTTGTTTTTAGTTGTACGATTAAGGTGTTTGTTTTTGCTGTTGCTTTACTTTATTGCCTGCCTCTCTGCCACTCATCTCATGGCTGCTGTGGCTGCTTTTTATGGGTATGGAAAAAACCAAGAAGAAGAAGTAAACTACTTTTTCATGACCTTTTATGGGGGCATAAGCAGCAGCAGAAGCCTAAATCCCGAGACACAGATGAGCAGCAGCAGCCATGTAATGTCTGGAATTGGATTGGTTCTTGCTTCGTTTAGAGGTTGTTTCCCCAAAGAGAAGTTCCAGTTTCAGTTCGATACAGAGAGACAGAGAGGGACAGAGAAGGAGAGACTGTTGTTTTGCCTTATTTAGCCAAGTTAGGTGGGATGTGCGATGTCTGGACCATGTGGGAAAATATTCTTGCTTGCTGATTAAAGAATAAAGTACACCTTAAAGTGTTTTTTTATATTCAAGATTAGAGTGGTTCACTCCAGGAGAAAGCCCAAGAAGAAGGAATGTACTCCCTATTTTTCTTATATAAATTGCCTGCCACACACATACCAACATCATCAAGCGATTAGCCGCTTAGCCGCACATATTAGTGCGGGTATTTGGTAAATCAAAGCCACATGCCGCACTTTTGCGTGCCACAACAACACAATGAAGAAGTTCAGCAATCAGTGGAGCATGCAAGTGTTACACTAAACGGCATACGCCTTCAATTTTAATTGCCCGAATGGAATGGCTTGGCTTGGTGTGGCATGGAATCCGTCATGGGATAATGGATAATTATGGCCAACAAGTGGATAATCTTGCAATAATAATTACAATTACAATCACAATTACAATTACGCTTGGAATGGGAAATGAAAAATGGGGAGTGGGGAGTGGGGAATGGGAATTCCAATTAAAGTAATTGAAGAAAATCCCGTAAGAAATGTGCGGCCATAATTTATAGATATGTATGGTATCTATAGATATCTATGGTATATAGAACCATTCAGGCAATACAAAATGTATCTTTTCTCATCCTAAAGGGTTTTTCCTACATTTTCCTTTCCATTTTCCTGCTCCTGTACTCCTTTTCGCTGCCCTTCATTTGCTTCGTAGTCCTTGCTCCTCTTTCATTATTTATTGCCTTTTCCAAGGTCTCTTCTTGGGTGGCAGCGGCAGGGGGTAGCAGCTATGTCTTCTGCTGCATGTTGCATGTCAATTTTAATCGCAAATTCAAGGCTTGTGCTGAGGCACGTGGGGCGGTACGTCTATTGATAAGATATAACATTCTGATTGCTACTTATAATATTTGTACCTATTTGTATGTACATGTGTCTATATCTCTGATTATGATGGATTCAATCGGTGGTTGTGGTCTTATCATTAGAGATAGCTCTCTCGCGCAACACTGAAAGTGGCCACAAATCCGCCAAGAGCGGAGCCAAAGACGGAACTGGAGACAGCGCTACAGCGGGACAGGGTTAACCAGTTTTCTCAGAAGAGAGAGAGAGAGAGAGAGCGAAGTTGAATGAAATGTTGCACAAATATTGACCATAATAAATAAATGGTCTTCAAATGCACTTGCCACTCCGCTCTTGGACTCCATTTCCATCTTGCTGTTCCACCTCTTCCATCCTTTTCCCCCCTTTCCCCTCCATCTACCTCGCTCTCTTTCTGTCTCTGTCGCGTCTGGAATGGAGTGGAATGGAATGGAATGGATTGTGGCAATGAACTTGACATTAATAGGGTTTCCTCCAACTGCCGCCTAGCGTGACTCTGTCTGTGTTACCTGTCTCTTTTCCACTCCTTTTAGACGCTGTTTCTTCTTCATCGAAACAATTTTCTCATGCCCCCCCCCCCCCCCCTGCCCCCCGCCCCATCAAAGGCGACACAGCTCAATTTTCCGAGTGCGAATGCGAATGCGAATCATGGCGAACAGCATAGAGAATTTATAATTCCGCAGAAAGATGCAACATCCCAGCGAAAGAATAAACAACAGAAAGAAAGAGACTGCATCCTACAGAGAGAGAGAAAGAGCAGGAGAGAGAGCAGGAGAGAGTGTGCAGAACCAGAAAGAGACAGAGAGAGAGAGAGAGAGCGCGCAAGCCATAAAAACAAAAAGCAGAAAAGGCAATGGCCCCCGTAGATGGCTCGATGGATGGCTGGATGGATGGCTGGCTGGATGGATGGATGGCTGGCAGAGTTTTCCTTCCTTCGTGGAAAATCAGAGCCACAGGCAAGGCGGAACTCCTGTTTGCAGCTAACTCTTACAACGGACTCCTAGGTCCGGCTTTCATGGGTTTGGTTTCGCCACCGAAAGTGGCAGGAAATCAAATGAAAATGTCAACTGAAAATTAAATCAACTTTTCTGGGGGACAGCAGGATAGACAGGAGTGCCAAAAAACAGTTTGACAATGCAGGAAGCAGCATCCCGAAAAGGCACCTCCGGGATAAAGGATAAAGGCAGAGCAGAGCAAAAAGCCCCCCAAAAAGCCACAAGCCAACAGAAACTACATCCGAATTCAGGAATAAAAGGAAACAGATTCAAAATGCATCTTTGGGGCGACCAGATAGAAGCCAGACCCCACTCGGAAACAGCACCTCCTCCGGCTTCCCCTCCTCCTCCTGCGGTACAGTACATACCCAAAGTTAATTTGAGGGATAGAACCGACAACCGAACGCCTCCATCACAAAAAAGGGTCTACAAAAAGGGGATTAAACCCTCCCACCCACCACTTCCCCCCTTCACTACACAGCCAAAAGTGTGGAAACATAATTTAATTTTTTGGGTCGACAGCAGCCAGAAAAAACCGCAATAAAAGTATAAACAACTGTTTTGATTGCTAAATTTAATCTTTGAGAGAAAAAAGACAAGAAAAAGAAATGAAAAATAAAACAGAAATTAAAATGCCATCAAATAAAACAACAACAAAAACAACAACGACGAGAAATAAAACGAAAATAATGAAAAATGTGGAGGCATGACCGAAAGTCTTGACACTGCGATGATGCCCCAGCCCCCCCACCCCCTTGGCCGCTCCTGCGTGCCGTGCTCCACCTCGACCTCCGTGACGTTTGTGACAAATGACGACAAATGCGTGGCAGACAGTTGGTCGCCACAAAGAGGTGTTGGGCGGGGGTGGGGGTGGCACTTCTTGCCTCCGATGAAAGAAACAAAGATTACCCTCTACAGCACACACACACACACACAAGTGAGAGCGTGACAAACGAAAACTAAATAATAAATAATAAATAATTTCGAAAAACAAATACGAAAACCCGAAGTTAAATTAAAGCGTGGCGGAATGGAATTTAACGCTTTTTTCTCGCAGATTTTTTCCTCAGGTGTTTCTCTCTCTTGGCCACAATATATTCCCATTTAATTGTGCTCTTTGTTAGGGCTGAGACCCGCCTTCTTATCTCCGCCCAGAAATGTGTGTGACAAATGCAACATTTAGTAATTTCCTATGGAGATCGTGAGAGATAGTGGATCTCCCACTACTGAAGCTCTTCTTCAATGCGGAACACGCATTCGATTCTGCTAATGGCTGTGGCTATTGCTCTTCCGAAGTGTATTCTTATCAGAGAAAAGCTTAGATAAGGAAGGTCGCAAGAGACAAAGAGACAAGCGTGGAGCAGAGCACAGGATGAATTGTGTAAGCAACAGTTTATCTTGAAACGAAGAGCAAAACGTTTTCCCTTACATCACAATCCCATTGGCTTTCCCTCGTATCATTGGCTTACAAATCACCAGCCACCCACCCACCCACATCCCATATTTACAGACGGATTCCCTCCACACAAATCGGTGAGCGGTAATCGCTTTTCCATCCATCCAGCAGTTCGTTCAAGCATCTCCATTTACACAAGGCCCCCTGAAACCCCATCTGAAGCTCAAACTAAGTGGAGTCTATCCCCCACTATCCCCCCTGTCCCCCTTGTCCCGTATCAAGGTTCAACATTTGTGCGACTTTGAACTTTTAAGGCTTTTTACCTTTTGGAATATTTCATAATAGTATCCCAGGTGCAGCAGTGGGAGGGGAGGAGGTTGCCTCTCGTATGTATATTTGCCTTCCCCTTGGCTTTCCTTCTGCATTTCAGCCATATTTTCTCCCTCCCTCTGCCCCTTTCACAGGGAAAACCAATCCAACAAATCCGCTTAGAGTGTTTCAATTGCAGGGCGGAGTAGTTGTTTCCCTCTCACCCTGTCTCTCTCTCTCTCTCTATTGCTCTCTCTCTGTCTCTCGCCAGCCAAGAGTCAAGTGCAGTCGAAACATTTAAGAAAAACGCAAAAAGCAAAAGCGCTGTTGGATTTCCCAAGCTTCCACACACAATACACACACTCGACTCGACTGGACTCCACACTCTGCACCACGCCACGCCACCCTACCCCTTCCCCTTCCTCTTACCCTTCCCCCCCTGCCTTCCTTGTTGGAAATTGCACTGGAAACGGCAGCATTTTCCTCACTTATGCAATTCTCGTGATAGTCACGATGTCTAGAACTGAACTTGGAACGAAATTTGCAACTTGAATTACCCCCTGCTCCACTCTCCCCCTCCTCTGAGGTCTGTGTGTTATCTGCGGCCGATTCACACCAATTATAAATCAATTTATGCATTATACGAGTAGCAATCTCAGTCTCAGACATGTGGATGGATGTCTTATCAAAGTTCTAATTCAATTCAGCTTCATTCTGCCTTTCACTGATTGCTTTTTACATCATTATTCCATCATCATTTCATTTGATTTAATTTGATTTTAGTTTCAGTTTTAGTCTCGTTTTCTCTATTGTTTTTGCCACTTGAAGAGGAGTGCATATGACAGACAGTCCTCTCGTCTCTGATTTCGAAAATGTCATTTATGCACATTTATTTATTTGCGATTGTCATCCGCCTTTTGTTTCGCTTTGTTTTGTTTATTTGTTTGCTTTTAATTGGATCCTGAGCTTCGGGCAAACAAACAGAACAAACACTCGACGCGACGCGACAGACGGGTGGGACAGGGGGGACAGGGGAGACAGGAGACGAGCGACGCGACATTCATTCAACGCTGATTGAATAGTCACTCAGTTGTCTGGCCAAATAATATACTATATACATATGCAATATACATATATGGCACTGTACATATGTAAGAGTGCATTATAAAAGGTTCATTTTTGGATGTGGAGCACTCGAAAAGCTGCTGCTGCACAGGGAGGGGGGAGGCACACACAAACCGAAGTTCAAGGAACTTTTAAACGAATTGTTCTTGATTTCAATGGAATTGACGCTGGTTTATGTGGGTGGCTCAATGATGAAATTTAAACACAAATTAAATGATATTTTTATGAATTATATTCAATCAAATGATTTTGTGTATCTTATGCAGGAAAATGTTCCTCCGAACACCCCAACCAATTCCAAGTTCGATTTGTGCTCTTTTGAATTGGCATTTTCCCTCCTCTAGCCCCCTGCCTGCCCAGCCTCCTGGAGGTAGTATTTCATGTCTTCTTTTACGAGTGAATCCTCTTCTGACATTCTCAAATGTTCCAATATTCATTTCGCCCTGCAGCAGCATTCTGCGATAATGAGCATGAGCTTCTCTCCACATCTGGTGGCAGCCATCAGCCTTCAGTCCTCCCCATCCATTGGGGGGATTCCTGCTGTCACATTGCTAGTCCTCCAAATCTGTCTGCTGCTGCTGCAGGCTTCAGGCCTTAGGCAAATTATTGATTTATGGCCACGCGTCGCCTGTCATGCCACAAGATACGAGCCACACGGGTGCAAGAGGCACAAGTTGCACTGGAGTTGCATTGAAACTGCAACTGGCAGAAGGGGCAGCCGTGACGGGGGGAATGGGAGGCAGAAGGGGCAGCCGTGACGGGGAGAACGGGCGGCAGAAGGTAGAAGGCGTGACAAATACAAAGGCAGCAAAGGAGAAGGAGGAAGAAAAGAGGTGGCAAAGAAACAAGGGACAAAAGCAGAAGAAAAGTAAGTGAAAAGAGGAGACAGACAGAATACAGAACCGCGAATAAAAGCAAAAAGAATCAAAAGTTGAGTCAACTTTTAGTGGGAAAAACACTTCTCTCGCTCTCGCTCTTTCTTTCTCTCTCTCTGTCTGAGTTTTCACTTCACACTTGCCCCCCACCCCTCGTCCGACCTCTCTGCTGTGTTCTCAGGGCTCTGTCTTCGTCTTAGGGCTTACTGTACATTTCCGTGAAGCTGCAAATGCAACGGAAGGAAGCCCGCAAGGCGAAGCAACCCTTAGAAATGCAATCCTGCCATAAGCTTAAAGCCAACAAGGATGCATAACCAAGGAGACAGAGAGGGAGAGAGCGAGAGAGGGAGAGAGAGCGGGGGAGGGGAAGAAAAAACACCGGTAAATGCAAGGAAATCGAATGAAAGAGCCAGAAAGAAGCAGTAAAACAGAGAGAGAGAGACAACAGAGTGCTGCAACAAAACTTTAAAAACCTTCACTTCCCCTCCCCCCACCACCACCCCCTCTTCGTCCGCCACTCAGTCAGTTTCCTCTCTCTACGCTTATCCGATAAATTGTCCAAAACTTATTTCCCTTTTTAGTTTTTCTTTCTGCTCTTTTTTACAAATAAATCACACAAAAAAACCACAGGGGAGAAATTCAATAAACGAAAAGTTTCAGCCACCCTGCAACCCCTCGGAGTCCCCTACGCACACCCCTTCCTCCCCACTCTGTACACATGAGCGAACACTCCTCGCTTCCTGCCCCCAGCCCCCTGCCCCACCAAAGCCAATAAATGGAGTCCGAAAATTCAACATTTTCCAAGCTCAAAAATTGACAGGGGAATTTGTATGTTTATTTTTAATCTGGCTAATATACACGTTTTCGGGATGGGGGCTTATGGGGGTGCTCTGCTAATTCTGACCCCAACAAAATGGGGTCAACTGGAAAAAGGGAGCCGAGGGTTGGGTCAGAGTCAAGCAGGAGGGCGAGGACGAGGGACTGTCCCAAATTAGCTTAATTAAGCAGCCATAAAGTTATAAACAGAAAGACAGACAGCAGGCAGCAGACAGCAGACACATTGCGTGATGAAAGGAGAGGATGGGTTGTGGGGGGGAGGGGAAGATACCTTCGCTGAGAACAAACCTTGAAGGTGACAATGGATGGTGCAATTTACATTGTTAACTCCGCGAGTGGGCGGTGGCATGAGGCAAACGAATGGTTCAAGTCATGCAACTGCCATTCTTTTGCCTCATTCTGTTATTGCCTCATTTCGTGGTGCAAATTCTGCATTTGGATTACACAATTCCAAGCAGTAGCACCAGCAGCACCAGCAGCTCATTGTCTCACAGAGAGAGCGAGACAGAGAGAGCGAGACAGAGAGAGAGAGAGGGTTAAGAGCTCTCTTTGAGATGTGGCTTAAACAAATGTATGTTAATGCCCAAGCGACACATAATGCCTGCCTGCAGGCGCTTATCGATCGGAGGCGGAGAGTCTGAGTGGCTGAGAGAAGGAGGAGGAGGGGGAGGAGTGTGTGCCCCGAGTGGAGTGGTGCCGCCTCAAGTGGTGCACCACCCAACCCCACACAAGTGGCAACCAGCCGGCTGCTGCATGGTGCATGGTGTGCGGTTTATGTTATGTGATTTGAAAGCTCTCTGGCTGCTGCCGCTGCTGCTGCTACTTCATGTTTTACTCCAATGTTTTACTCCGTTTTTTCCTTTGTTTTGCGCCCGTGGGCCACGAAAAAAAAAACATTTCAAGTTGTTCAAAACGGGGAGTTTTTCTAGTGGACAAAAGTGCCCCCAAAAGTGGTTGCACGACGACCATGTGGCCATGTTACAAGAGAGAGCGAGAGGGAGAGAGAATGCCTGTGGGAGGAGTGACCGCAGCTGTGGCTCTAAGTATCTTTTGCTGTATTACTATTTAGTTAGTAAGAATACAGTATAATAATTGCATCAAAATTCCAAAGATTCGATTAATTTCATTCGCTATTCTCTAGTCTTTCCTCCTCCAATCAAGAGGGAGGGAGGCAGGGGGGGTTCATTGAACCCCTGAGCAAAGATCAAATTAAAACTAAACCGCAAATGGTCCCATTAAAGTCTCGCTAATATCGCTTTTCTTTAGACAATATACCAAAAAAAAGCCCCGAAATGGCCTTAGGCCCATGAATCGGGGAATCGGGGAATCGTGATCATTGATCACCCGAAAGACCACGAAAGCCACGCAACGCACAATTTCGAGATTCCTTATATGGGGAAGCCACAACCAGAAGCAACAGCTACCAGCTGGAAAGAGATAAGAGATGAATAAATAAGAGCGACATTTTGCGCACATGTGTGAGAGAGATGGCTGGTGGTCGGGGGGGTGGCTGGGTGGGCAAACGGCAACAGTTATTATACATATACATATGTATGTATGTATGCAGCCTATTGCCATTACTATTGTTTCCAGTTTATGGGTTTCCATTGAAAAGTTAAACGAAAATGCCAGGCCAAGTCCCAAGATCAGAGGCGAGCAACCCCAAAGAAAGAGAGCGAGAGAGAGACAGTTAGAGAGAGAGCGAGTCAAGTCGTGTGCTAAACTTGCGCCAAATCAGGTGACGCAACAGTGGATAAAGCGGAGAGTGAGAGAGAGGGAGAGATATCGGATCATTGCCTAAACTTGATTTCAACAGCTGCGCGTGGGCCACCGAAAACGGAGACAAAACCACCCATTCAGAATGGTATACATTCTGCCCTCGCCACTATTGGATACCCTATTAATGGACACCCTATTATTAGATACCATATTATTGGATACCTTATTATTGGATATACCATGGTATGTGAATAGAATAAATTCTGAACATAAGAATAAATAAGGACTTGTTTCCTTTTCTTGGAATCCCATCGAATCGAATGCAATTCTTTCTTGCTAAGAATTCAATGAATTCGCTGCTCGTTACATATTGCCCCAAAGACCACATCACACCCCAACAATGGGTACAAAACATAAACAAGAGCTTTGGCGAGAGAGATCTGCAATCTCGATTTCGTTTGAAATAGCGAACCGGGGCAAGGGGATCGGTGATCGGGGGACCAAAAGCCGAAGCCGAAGCCAAACCGAGCGGATCTGTGACCTAAACAACTATTTACGAATATTTTGTTGTTGCTTGCCGCCGCTGCCGCTGCCGCCGCCGCCTGCATTGCAAAAGCTTTTCCATAAATAATGCGAAAAATGTGAAACAATAAATCCAAGGCGCAGCGCATGAAAATGGGCATGGAATCTATTAGCATATAAAGTCGAGATTTGGCTCGGAAATTAACGCATTTAAATGTTCAATCTGTCAACCGAATAGGACTCGATTTTATGTCTTTTCGTTAATTAAGAATAATTTCCTCAATAATTTCTGTGCTGTATGTGTGTGTCGTGTGTGTGTGTGTGCGCGCATTTGACTAATTAATGTTATGTAAATGAAGCGAACGTGGGCGAAAGTTTTATGTCTGGAATGAAACGCGGAACAAATGCTGAGTGGATTTTACGAGTTTTAAAGTCAGCGACAAATTAACGATGGGATTATTGTGTGCCAGCATCTAGAAACTCAAAGATTCAAAGGAAAAAACTATAAATAAACAGAGGAAAAATATATCAAAGGAGACAGAGACCAAGGCAGGCGAATGACTCCCTCTCGCCGCATATTGTTCTATTCCCAGAACCATCTTCCTTATGGAGGAAATGTCTCTCTCGCTCGAACATGAGTGGATGCATTATGAATTCCCTTGCACCTGCTCTTGCAAGGAATCAGGCTTACGGTGTCCATGTCTCGTACCCAACAGCTTTCGACACTAAGCCATGAAAATTAATTGGAGAAAAGTGATCGATCCGCCCCTGGCAAACACTCACATCACTAGCACTCGACCCTGCACTCTGCCGTCAAATCCCCCCTTCATGTGGCTTCCTTTCTTGGATCAGTCCCCACTTGTACTCACCCACACCCCAACTCGCTCTCCCTCGCTCTCTGATTTCAAGCGAAAATGCAACTGTTTCTGCAAGACAAAGAAGGCAGCAGCAGCAGTGGCAGCGGCAGGAGAAGAAGGAGATGCAGATGGAGATGGAAAAAACAAGGAGCAGCAGCAGCAGAACAAAAACAAAGTAAAGTCATTGCAAGAGGGGGAGGCACAAAGGGAGAAGGTGGAGTAAGAGGGGCAGCAGAGTAAAGTCATTGAAATAATATACCGCTTTTGTAACCAGAAATTCCGCAACTAAAAATAAACAAATGAGAAGAAGCTCAAGCGCACGCGACGCGTCCCACACACCAGGGCGGGTGAGACGGGGGGGACGGCGGGTGAAATGTTATCCAAGAGAAGCAACAAAAGAAGGAGACGAAGCAGCGCATTGAAAGAACAGCAAAAGAACAAGAACAATGTGTTGTGGCCTCCGTAGCAATGAAAACAGAGTTGCCAGCAATATTTCTTTTATTGAGGAAATAGTACAAACGGAATCGAATGATGTGTGGGGAGGGGGAGGGCAGCAGAGTAGAGCGGAGTGGAGTGAAGATATTTGCATATTGGCATAAATGGCGGCCATTGCAAAACAATTACGGATAAAAAGCAACGATAAATGAGAGCCCAGACAGGCGATAGCAACAACAACAGCAACACCAACAACAACGATAGGCGACTTATCACAGAGAACGAACCCACTCGCCGCATATAGCATACATATACAGAACCTAAGACAACAGCAAAGAAAAATAAAAGTCATTTGCCCCTTGTTTTGCTTGATTTATTTGCACTGTTCTCGCCCAAGGTATATTAATATGCAGAGTCTGACGATCTCAGATTTCACTCGCATAATATTTACACATATCAAAGATCGTGAATACGAACCTCACCCAATGTTCATACACCTTGTGCTAACCCGATCTACGTTCTCTTCTGCTGCAGTTTACCGATCAGCAACGGTTCTTTGCCATGGTATTTCCTGCTCACTTGCACCTACACAGAAAACACACACACACACACACTGAAACAAACACACGCTCACAAGGGCCTCCAAAAGCCTTGCACCGAAACCCGTTTTGGCGTTTTTTGCGAGTTATTAAAAGCCATAAAAAAAGGAGCCAATGCCAGATGGAGTGCCGTTTAACTGTTAAATGCGCTTGTGGTCAGGTTTGCCAGGTGTTTCGGTCTTTTGGCCAGCTGTTGGTTGGCCTTTTTCTGTTGGTTTTTGTTGGTTAAAGAGTGAAATATTGCAAATTAGAATTTTGGTGTTTTACATCTTTGCTTCTGCGCATTGCGGGGACACGGACAGACGAACACATTCACACACACACGCACTAACACACACGAACTTAGCCAAATACATATATGTATGCCACCCCCTTTCTCGTTGCACACTCCTCAGTCGCTGCGATGCACTAAAATGCCGCTACCCGGTGATTGCCGGGAAACGACGACGGCGGCGTCGTTGTCGGCTTTTGCTTGCTATTTATTTTTATCATATTTCTGCTCAAAATTCAACAATAAGATTGGTGTTGCAACCTCTCCCCCTGTCACATTCACCACTCTACCTCTACCTCTCCTCCTCCTTCCTCTTCCTGCTTATTGTTTTTGTTTGTATGTGTTTTTTGCGTATCACTTTATGTGTTCTGTTCTTTCGACTCCGGCGCAGCTTCGTTTTAGCTCTCTCTCTCTTTCTCGCTCTCACTCTATTATACAGCAGCCAGCCAGCAGCCCTAAGCCACCTTTTTCTCCTCGTTCCTTTTTTATTAAATTTCTTTGCGCAAAAGGAGTGGCGTCCAGGATTTTTGCTATTCCCACTATCGCACACGCACACCCACCAACACAAACACACACACACACAAGCATATGCAAAAGATGAGAATGGAAGTGTCGGCGTCTCTACGAGTGCGTTTTCCTTATTCCCCTCTGCCACGCCAATATTATATTTTGTACATAATTTTTCCGGCACTTTTTGTGATTTACAAATACAAATGGTTTCACACTTTTTGGGTGGGGGTCTGTTAAAGGGCCTATTCGCCATTACCTTGCTGCAATAGTTAACTGCTTTTGCGTACCCACAAATCCTTGTTCATTAAAACAACGGCTGTTTCATGATATTTCGAATATTGATATATATTTCAAAGGACTTTCTGAATTAAAAAAAAACACAAACACAAGCCCGGAACATATGTAGCAATCATTTGTTTCTTATATCGCGTTTTTTACCTTTGGCCAAAACGCCCGAGCGACCGGCTCAAAAAAAAAAGTTAAAAGCTGCTCTCTATATACTTATTTACTTTCTTCGTCGACGACGCGCGCAGTTCGGTTCAAAAAAATTATTTTATTTCTTAACATGCGCGACGCGACCGCGCTCGATTTGAAATTTTTTTTTTCTGCGGATACTTTGGGAACAGTGTGACCGCGGAATTACCGATAAAATATACCGCCCGACCGTCAGAAAAATAACCAGAAAGAACGGTCGCATTTGAAAAATATACCGCAAAAATACCAACGAAAATCGTATTTCTCGCTTTTGATGTTCTGTATAATATTACTAGCTAACTAGGACCCTCAACAAATAACAAATAACTTTAACTAATAGATAAAACAATTTTTTATAAGATTGATAAATTTTAAAAACCCAATTTATTGTATTCTGTCTAAAATAAGGTTTAAACGAGATAGGTCAGCAAATCAGTCCCTATTTTTATTTTTTTGTCGTATACCCTATTTCAGAATAAATGTTACCCACATTTTTGGTATCATTCAGAAGACTATAAACTAAATTTTCGTTGAGATTATTTGGAGATTATTTGTGCATACCTTGTAAGTATATAAAAATGGCTATAAAATCGGTTATTCCGTTCGTTGGACAAACATTTTATCAATCCCCATATGCTCTTCCGTAGAAGGGTAGGTTTTAAAATGCTCCCTTAAGGAAAAAGAGAGTATGGACAACAGCCAAAACGGCCTAAAAATATTCAACGCATGCAAGGTAAAATCCAACCCCATTGCCTAACATAACTTGAAAACGTTTTGTTAGCTCACGCATCATATAGCGGTTTAATGCCGCAAATAATAGATTTAACAATTTTACAATGGCTAGTGGGCAACGCTCTGTAACGCTCGTGTCGAAGATAGTTGTTTTGGGAGATATTGGAGGAGATAGATATTTATCCATTATTTTAGTAACTCCCTTGTTCATTTCAAATCCGCGCGCAGTCAAAAATCCTCGCCGTCCTGGGAAGTTTATAATATTCTTCCCTGGGAAATTGCTGAGGCTCTTCGGAAAATGTCGGGTATGGACAACAGGCTAAACGGCCCAGAAAATGCAAGGCCTGCAAGGTAAAATCCACCCAGCTGCGCCCCTCAAAGCCTATCGGGGATTTTTTTGGGTAGGGTGAAAATCGTGCGAGCCGTGAAATTTCCCTTGGCTGAATTTACCCGTTATCCATACCTTTTTTTGGCTCAACCCAAAAATAGTAGTGTCGATCCCAAACACAGTAGTGTCGAGCCCAAAAAGTAGTAGAAGTAGTAGTAGACGCGCTCTTTTACTCTCTTTTTACGCTCTTTCCCTCATTTTTGCGTGTCAAGTATGAGCTGATTACGTGGGAAATTCTCTCTGCACTGCAGATGGTGTGGGATTTTTGCTCTATTTGGCTACGCGTTTACGAGCAAAGCGAGAGAGTGTTTTTGCATGGAAACTACACGGTGTAGTATTCATATCGAGTATGGGCATACCCTATTTCTGAATTAATGTTGATAAACTGCTCTCCAGCTGCATTCAAAACTAAGTAATAATAACTTTGTGCCCCTGACACCCTATTTGGGTAAACATTTCGTTGAGATAGCTTACCACTTTGGAGATTATTTTTGCATACCTACTAAACATAAGAAGTTCATAGAAGTGGTAATTGTAATGCACAAACATTTCAGCAACACAATTATACCCAACTTTTCCAAATACCCTGTCCTCATGGTATGTCATGTAAGAACTAGGCTAGGTGAGGTTAGTGCGCGCCTTGCAATTTCCCTTAGCCCAGGGTTCGATAACCAAAGAATGCTGTTATCGGACTCAAATTACGCGCTTTCACTTATTTTTGCGTGTCAAGTACGAGCGATAACAGAAATTGTATTGAAACCCGCAAAAGCAGTACTACTTTGTAGTTCTTCTTGTATATTCCATCTCATTACTTAAAAAACAAATAGCGATTATATCTATCACCTGAACTGCGCTAAAATTCTTCAAGAAGCATAATATTCGTGGAAAGCTTTGAATACCCACTGGTCTACAATGGGTTAAACGATCTCTTCCATGGTCAGAAATCAATTTTTCAATTATGATATTCGGTTCAATATTACTAGTTAACTAGGACCTTCAGCCCTGAAAACATAATTTTATCCGTTTTCATGGATCAATTTCCTTTTAATTGAATTTAAAGTACTTTTATTGTGCCCAAAATAGGGTTAAAGGGATGTTCTTAAATCCCACAAAGAAAAATATACCGAAATATGCTGGAATATGCCAAAATATATTGATGATACCAAAATAAAGCTTTAAGCCTATTACTCCGATTCAAAAACTTGATTTAAAGCTAAGCGTGCCATATACAAGAACTTGCGGCCGAGTGTGACCAGGTGTGAATGCCCTGCGATAACACAGTAGAGAAATAAAATCCGTTAAAAATTAAAATTTTGTGTCAAAGCAAGCGGGAATGTATTATTTGTGGGCGCTGTGGCGCTGGAGAACGAAAATATTTTTGTATCCCCTAAGTATCATAAAAATTGCCTCTTCTCGACAGCCTTTATTAATTTCATCGTCGTCGCAAAATTTATCGTCGTCGCAAAATTCTCCTTATTGCTTGTTTACTTTTTGTTTTTTGCACTGTGTTGCTATCGTACTCACACATATTCATGCAAACCCCGGCTATCGAAATTATCGGCTTTGTGATAGATGGCCACTAATTTTGTATTCCCTATGTTATTTAATATTCCTTTAAAAATTAAATGTATTATTTTGATGAAATATCCTTAGCCTGTTTTCCAGACTCCTTCTCAATAATAGGCAAGGAAACCAAAATTGTGATAACGCAAGTATTAAAGCTGTATGTTATGAAACTCCGATATTTCCAAGATTATTTTATCGATAGTTGGAACTTTGATTTGAAATTTAAATGTTTTCATATGAGATATAAATATTTATTTGAAAACGGCACGGCTACGTTATCGCTGCACACTGTACCGTTTTCAGATCGAAAGTCGGGTTAATTATTGGTACAATCTTGTTATCGTTATCCGTTTCACGGAATTTGAATGTAAAACGGCATGTGTTTGTGTGTAATGTAATGCAAAATTTAAAACGGCATGTCTTTTCCTGCACGTTCATGACCCCTTGCCTATCTCTTTTCTTCTTCAAAATTTATGAATGAAATACACAGCCACACGCATACTCGTTTACATGTTGCGCCCAGCGTCGGCGCCGCCGGCAGCGTAAACAGAAGTGTAGACAGGAAAACGTTTCGGGTATATGTATGTTGTTTAGCATGTGCGCTACTTTCGGTTACATCTGAATGATTCATTTTACATATGTATATGTAATGGTTAGAATTGCCATTTTAGGGATATAACGAAAATGAATTGCACTATAATGCTTGTTTTCTATAATCTGTCTGTCATCTCATTTCGATTGCTGCCTACTATTTCCAAGCATATGCCCTAACGTTTCTGCTGTAGCGCACATTAGGTGGCAGTTTTGACTGGCAGACACAGGTAACGGGAAAACTTCATAGAAATTCACCAAGAAGGCAGTGAAATGTAAAATTGCGTCGATCTTCTCTATTACAACGAAGTTTTCCGTATATCGAATTCCCATTGCGATTCGGTATATGCGATCCTTTGACGTATTATTAGGTTCGGTCTCCGCCTCTCTGGTCTCTTATCTCCTCCTCCACCCCACTATACAATATTCCAGCCATGTCTGTGTCTGTTTTTTGGCCCGGAGCTACATTTTGAATGGAAAATACAGTTTCCCTCGAGCTTTGATCGCTTTAATTTATCACATTTATTTTTATTAACTTTTATTTAATTACAATATGGGTGCATACATTTTGTCTGGCTATGTTCCGTACTATCGTGGGCTGAATCATACTATAACTCTACAATTTTATATGTATATGTATTCCATTTTTGGATCTCACTTATCTACGGCCTTTCAATGGGAAGTTTACACATAAATACACATAAAATATTATATTATACGATAGTTCACGTGGGTGTTTCCCTTAATCTATTTACATACATACTCGTACTTGTATTCGTATTCGTATAAATTTCTCGGCTAAAAGAGGGAGAGGAAAAAAAACCGTGACGAGATTTGTACAACAATTTGAATATTTAATTTCTCTATGGGATTTACATATATGTTTTTAAATGGTCTACTAATGCTACAAAAAATTAGCCTAAAATGGGTATTATGTTGTATATTATGATAGAATTGAACAGGGTTTAGTAGGATCATTGGCATCATTCGGTTGGGGATCTAAATTTCTTAGACACACACACGCACACATACATAAAAAACAAAAAAAAACACCATCTTAAGTTTAACGACTAGAACTGTGCTGAGATATAATGCAAGAAATACATTTATTTGATCTACGACTTTAAGGATTGTTGTGTGTTTTTAAAATTCTACTAAGTAGCTTCCAGTGCCGATAAATCCATTAATTAATGATCCACACAATCCATAATCTGCAAGCACAACTGTACTTTCAAGCATAAAAATCGTTCCAAAAATAAATTCGTCAGACAGTTTCTTCGTTCAGTTGTGAGATCGACTTAGACCCAATTACTGCGCGTCGTTGGCTATAACGCATCGTTGTGACTCTTCGATATGGTCGTTTCAATCTGATCGATCCGTCGAAATGATGGCATATAGCTGGAACTGGCCTGGGTCACAATCGAATTGTTAGAGGAACTCTGAAAGAAAATATTATATGTAGATCCTATATTTATTTCCTTATACGTATGGTATAGTTTACCTTCTTCTGGCGATAGGAACGTCCTCGCACACGCGTGGTATTACGCCGCACGGGATTCACATGAGTTGACTTCTGGGATAGACGAACCGAACTGAAAGTGCTGCCCCGATGTCCACGACGAATCTGTGGCGATGGTGTACCAGTCGCTAAAATATTCAAAGGTTAATGGAGTGGATGATGAAATATTTTCGAAGAAAACTCACGAGTTCCGGCTATGGCTGTGCTCCGCTTGCTGGCCTGTAGCATGCCAAAGACCACGGCACTGAAGGAGCCATGATGCGAGGTCTGGCGCTGTAGATTCGGTGTTTGGGCCAGGGGTATGCCCGCTGGCAGGCGGACAGGTGAAATCAGCTGGCTCTCCGTGATGCCCTTGGGATGCACATAGAAGGTGGTCATCATGCCCTTGCCCTTTACATTGATTTCACCGCGTTTCTAGGGGGATGGAGAGAAGGTACTCTTTTAGAAATGACCAGAGGTAAGGGTGTCCTACGTACCACACACGTATAGCCCCTAGAGCAGAGCAGTTCCGCTGTGTTGGCCGACACCTGGACACGCCAATTCTCGCCCGTGGAGTCCATGCGAGAGGCCACGTTCACCGTGTTGCCCCAGATATCGTAGACCGGCTTCCGGGCACCAATCACACCGCTGACCAGCGGACCACTGCAGATGCCCACGCGCAGCTGGAAGTTGTTGAAGGCATCACCATTGATCTCCTCCAGCTTCTGTTTCATGGCAAAGGCAAACTCCACCAGGTCACACACGCTATCCTCGGAGGTCTCTCCGCGCGCACGCAGACTCTCGTGATTGAGACCGGCGGCAGCCATGTAGGTGGCACCCACTGTCTTGATTTTCTCCACAGAAGCGAAGCGTGGCTCCTCCAGCAATTCATCAAAGTCGCCTGAAACAGAGAATCGTGGGGAGAGATTCCATTAGAAAGATGGAATCGTGGAAGCGGGGCCAAATCATTTAATCAATCAACTCACAGATAATCTCGTTCAGGATGCGTATGCAGGCCTTGCCATTGTCAATGTCCTCGGAGTAGAAGTCCTGGAAGTTCGGTATGGAGGCGAACATCACTCCGCACAGGTTGTGCATCTTCGAATAGAGCTCGTCCGTATGCTCGTCGGAAAGGTAGTAGGCGGCCACATGGTCCGGCAAAATGTTCTGCAAGCCGGCAGAACGGCAGTTTAATTAATGAGCCACAAATGGCACAGGTAGAAAGGGGGAGGGGCGGGGAGGGGTTGTTGGGATGGGGAGAGATGTTACCTTAATTAATGTGTCATTAAGCGCACGATTAGATTTCATGTTGGTCAGTTCACGCTCCGCTTGTTCCTTCCATATAAAGTCCAGACGTGAGGTGACCTACGGAATGGCAATGGCAATGGCGAATGGTAAATGAGAAACAGTGGGATGGAAATCCTTAGCTGCTAAGCTGCTTAGCTCCTTAGCTCCTTAGCTCACCTCCACCAGTCGAGCATGATAGCAGACCATTATGAGGAACGAGATGAGCAGTATCAGCATCTGTACGCCCAGCGGCATGCCCAGCTTGGACAGATCCCCCAGATTGAAGACATCGCCCGTGCTGAACTTGAGCACAATCAGGGTGGTGTAGAACCCAACCATGCCCAGTGCCATCAGCGCCTTGACCAGGTAGTAGAGCTTCAGAGCAGTCGCCAGCGACACGAGACAGAGGACCCAGGTGAACACCAGATACTCGGGATGGGCACACTCCCCCTCGATGTCGCTGCTCCTGCCATAGAGATCCACATAGCTGAAGTTGTTCAGCGATACACTGTGCCCGTTGCTGGTCAGGGTGTAGGGGCGGTGCGACTGCTCGAATTGCTCCAGCGGCGACGTGAGGTTCAGGGCATTGGCCAGGGTGTTCCGCATCAGCTCTTCGGTGGGGGCATTCGTAATGTTCTCATTCATTAGGGCATCCACCAGGGAGGCCGCCGAGGTGGCGGACGCTCCTCCACTGCTGGGCGTGCTGATGGTGATGTTGTGATGAATGGTCGCCGATAGATAGACGTTCAGTTTGTACTCCTTCTCCGCCACCGAGGCGTTCGTGGAGTAGAGGGCTCGCCGCAGCAGTCGCGCGTGCTCGTCCGCAGTGCCAATGTAGGTGGAGGAGGGACAAATGACCAAGCCAATGGCACTGAGCATGCACATGGAGATGATGACCCCGCAGATGAACAGCGTGCGACGCTGCCGCTGATGCACCAATTTGGCAGAGTTCGCCTTCAGGCAACGCGGGAGACCTGCAAATCGAAGATCGTGGAAGGGATTGCACATATATTTGGCAGGGCTTATATCTCACCTGGAAACTCTTCGGCCATGACCAGGACACAGCAGAAGGTGAGGATCACTGTGCCCACCGACAGACAGATAATTAGACGGATGCATCGCGGAATAATGATGACCTGGCACAGTACCATAAATATCCAAATGACAAACACACAGAGCATGTTCGAGCTAGACGGGAGGACCGGACAGGCAGCACAGGAGAAAGAGCAAAGAGCAAAAAGCAAAAATCAATTAGCAACAGTTCATTAATTAAATGAGGCCTGGAATGGACTGAGCAGGGTGGGGGACTATTGTTTGCTTTCAATTAGCCTGGAACACCCGCATCCGTTCGTATCCGTTCCGTGTATGCCCCATACGCACCGGAACATATCCTCGCGCAGCTGACAGAATTTCTGCTCCTGGCTTTTGTCCTTGAACTTCAGGGTCCAGGGATTCAAGTACTCCCTGCGGATTTCCTTATTCGAATTGATTTGAATATTCTGCTCTATGAATTCGTCAATCTATATTCAGGGATTGAGAGGATTAGATAGAGTTCTTATCACAGGATATCACGGGCTATACGCACCTCCTCATCCAGAACTGTGACGGATACACGATGCTCCTGCTTGGCATCCACGAGTATGGAATCGGCTCGATTGAGGCCCTCCTCGGGACTGTTTAACTATGGAAAGGCGTTAGATTCGCAGAACTCTGCCAGAGATACGACGAGATACTCACATTCTTGAACGGAATCTCGGGTATCCAATCAGTGGTGGACTCATCCTCGATGATCAACCCCTTGCCCTCGATGGCCTCCGCCAGATTCTGGATACTGGCACCATTCCGGGGCCGCAACTGCTGCTCCAGCGGTGCGGACATCATTGCCGTAGGGGAGGATACCGTGGACATTCCGGACGGTGCCCCGGCCACACTGTTGGCCCCCGTGCCGGCTCCTGCACCGCCATTCCTCAGGCGGCGACTGTCCATGGCCACGCCCTCGACCACATTGGGTAGCGAGTTCAGGGATATGTTCTTCTTCTGCTGCTGCTGCAGCAGCTGGGAGGGCTGCTGGGCGGGCACCGCAATGGTGGCTGCATACTCCAGGCTCCGGCCATCGATGCTCGCCCCATCACCGCCGCCCATCGTTGTGGTGCCGATGGTGCCGCCGCCAATGCTGCCACTGCCGCTGGCCGATATGGACTTGGGCAGGGCGTGTGTCGGAATGGGCGTGGGCGTCGGATTGGGGGAGCCGGCACCAGCGCCCGAAGTGGAGGCAGCAGCCACACTCCCAGCCAGGTGGGCGCTGCTGCGTGTGCCAAAGCGACGCTTGGGACTGTGTGGCACGAAGGAGGGAAGAAAGGAGAAAGGAAGAAAGGACGTTAATGCGTTAAGGGTTAACGATGGGTGGGGGGTGGAACTTACCGCAGTGGCTCTGTGCGCTTGATGAGAAAGGTCTTGACGTTTAGCATTTTCAGATGATTGTCCCGACTGCCGCCATTTCCCGGCTCCACCTCGTAAGAGTCATTGAGGCACTTGAGCGTCGCCTCCGAGATGTGAACGCGCCTGCAGAGGAGAGCAGAGCAGAAGAGAGTAGAGGAGGAGGAGGAGGAGGAGGAAAGAGGAGCGATTTTCCAAATGTAGTTTGGCCAAAATTAAATTCAAATATTTGCATACGCTTTCTATGAATGTGCGTGATGATTTTCCAACAACTCCAACACCCCCCAGCCCCCAGCCCCCAACCCCTTCAATTCCTTCCTCAATTTTCTTTCTATACAAAATTTTCCTTTGTGTTTTCTGTGTGGGCGTGTGCCTCCTCCAATGGACCGACCCCCCCACATAATTGGGTCTGGTCTCAGGACTGCTTTAGGTTCGCTTTGGGTTTGGTTTGGTTGGGTTTGGTTTGGTTCTTTAGTTCTGTTGCTGGCTACTGGTTACTGCGGCCTAGGCCACAATTACATCAAAGCATTTTGCATTAAATTGAGCTTTTCATTTGGGAGGCTTTTCATTTTCTGTTTCTGCTTCTGTGTTTCTGTTTCAGTTTCTGGCTTGCGGTTGCTCGAATTCCCCTCTGGTTACTGGTTACTGGTTGCTGGTTCCTGCTCTCTGGCCTCTCGTTTTTCTGTGTGTTTCCATTCTATTATTTGGTTTCTTGTGTCTAAACACGCCAAGCTTGCAAAATTGCTAACCAATTGTTCGCAGAGCAGCCAGAGTACCCCCCAAATTGGCCAATTAAAACTGCGGCCAGCCCGAGATTTGGCCAAGGGAGTGTGAGTACGTTTTTCAGCTTTCGGGGCATAGTTCTTTTGGCTTGGCTTGGCTTGGCTTGGGGATGGCAAGAACTATACCCAGAATCAATATGCTAAAGTTGGCAAGAATTTGTTGAAGAATTTAATAAAGCAACTGCAGTGGATCTCATGCTAATGAATGAAATTCCTTTTCCTTTGAAAGATGATGTGTAATTCTCTTTATGAAGGACATATGCATATGTACATATGTATGTATGTATGTGTATACCCCTGTTTATTGGGCAGATGATATGTATTGCCATTGCCACCCCTCTCCTTAAAAGCCAGCCCAATTCCGATGGCAGCTCACGGAGATGTTTGGTTTACGGTTTCCGTTTCCGTTGCCACCCACGCAGGCACCCCCGCAGGCACCCTTCCGCCCAAACAGAATGGCTGAGCGACAGAACGTGACTGGCTGTACTTACCCGGGTATGCCGCCGGATTCCATGTGATTTGCAATGATAACATCATTAGACCACACGTCAAAATGCCATTTCTTGTTGCCGAGGACACCGCACATCACCGAGCCGCTGTGGATGCCGATACGCATGTTTAGGTCCACCTGCAATGCAATGCAATGGGAGGGATGAACATCAGAGCTCTTCAAATATGCAAGACCAGACCCGACCCGACCAGGCAGTGGGTCATTCATTCAGTCAGTCAGTCATTCATTTAGTCAGTTGGTCAGGTCAGTCAATCGTGAGAATGGCGCAGCAATTATGTCGGGCCGAGCAATTATGCGACTGCAGGCTGCATAAATCCCCAAGAAGCGGGATGGTGGTGGTGTGGTGGGGAATCCCCAACGTTTTCTGCGGCAAACCAAAGCCAAACAAAAATCAATTAAATTTCTCTGTGTGGCACTTTGTCGTATGAAATTTTAACTCTCGTTGTCGCATTTTTGGCCAGGCCGCCAGTTTGCCATTGCCACTGCCCGTTCCGTTGCCTTTTGCTCTGTTGAGATTTGCATACAAATGAATTGTCAACACATCCTCCACAGAGCTCTCGGTATGCTGATGGTTCTGCTGCTCCTCTAGGCCGGGCTCGGAGACAGGACACAGGACTGTGCAACAAAAAATAAAACAGAAACCCTCACGCTTCAGAAAAAAACAACAAAAAATCAACTTAAAAAAACTGCAAAAAAATGGCTATTAAATTTGTCAAAAAAAGACGTGCTTAAAAGATGTCTGTTGACATTCTCTAGCAGTTCCTCGTTTCCTTTCCTTCACACACAACAAATTTAAATAAATGGCTTTAAGAGCGCCACTCCACTGGGTCCCCCCACCCCCACTTACGTGAGTGTGCAAGCGCACATCCTTAATGGCCTTTATCATGTGCAGACCAGTTTCCACGCTGCACACAGCGTGATCCGGTCGCGTCTTCCAGTTGTCGCTCTCGAACTGCGACACGCAGTAGTAACAATCGCCCAGCAGCTTCACACGCAGGCAGTGATTGTCCTGCGAAAAGTTGGGAGAGTGGAAATTGTTCAATAAAGCAAGTCATTGAATGCAGGACATGCACGGAGAACACAGAGCAGAGCCCCCATCCTTAAGCCAGAACATACCTCCGCTATGCGATCGAATCTGGCAAAAAGGTCGTTCAATATTTTCACCAACTGCTGGGCCGACGTCTTGCTGGCCAACTCGGTGAAGCCCTGTAAAGACCAGACAAAAATGCAAATTTAGGAAATAAAATACATATTTTTTGTGGTCTCCTGCCTTGCATTCACTTACCTTGATGTCGGCAAAGAGTATGCTCACATTATCCATGGGGTAGACATACAATTTGTTGAACTGCGTCTCCACGGTGGGATCGGTGCCCTTGTACATTTCGCTGCGTATTTGGTTGTTCACGATGTTTGGGAGGACTGCAAAGAGGACAGGGATTGAATGTAATCAAAACTCAAGGGCCAGAAACACTCGAAAAACACTCTACAGTTCAGTCTTTGAGTTCTTCACTGGGCAGAGTAAATCATATATCAAAGATTGTCTAAAATATTCCACACATGCGGCAATCCAAATATGTAAATCCTCTTCCAGCCTTAATTTAGGATTTTGGGATTTGAACTCACTTGAATCCAAGAGCTTCTGGGTGCGCTGCAGCTCCTTTTCGGACTCCTTCTTGTGCTCCATTGCCTTGTGGGTCTCGATGAAGGCCAGACGCTGTCCGCGATCCGTCAGATACTTGGTGTACATCCCGGCCACATTGATGGCCGTATAGAGAATGAAGTTGGCAAAGATCTGAAATAGAACGCAGTCCGCATCGATGCTGGCCTGCGGACACACACACACACACACACGCACACGCACAAAAAAAGATACAGGATGAGGATAGAACATGAGACTAGGAGGCCCGGGCAAAACGGTCTCGGTTGACATTTCTGTCCCATTTACCTCGCCGTGCTGCAGCTTGATGATGGTAATTACGGCCAGGTGGCAGCTGGCCGTGATGGTGCCGCCCACCACGCACCATTTGAGGGGCAGCGGCAGCATGGCATACGGCACAAAGATGACGAACAGAATGTACCAGACCAGGTACTCGCGATCGGCAAAGCCCACGCCCTGGCCAACGAATCCTGGAAAAGCGACAGGCAACATTGGTTGTAAAACATTTATGACATGCGGCCGACCCGGCCCAGGCCCGGGCCCGAAAAAGGATTAGTGATTTTGACGGCCTCTGCAGGTGACGGCATGATTTACGAGCCCCACCATTTCCATTCCCCCCCCACTCACCCTGGATGTTGAAGAGCACCCACGTACAGACCGCGGCCCAGTGCAAATAATTGTTGGCAAAGCAACGCCAGTAGCCCAAAAAACAGATGGCCATATTGGCAATTCCACAGCAGATGGACCACGTGATGGCCGTGGCCATTGATTCGTACTGCAAAAGGATTTTAATGAAAGACCAGGGGGCCAGGCCAAAGGTTAATGCGAAACGAACCGTTCCATCGTCGTTGTCCGGGGGTCCCTGCTGCCTGCGACGCAGCATCCAGACGAGGGCCAGCACTATCTTCAGCACAAAGTCCACCACATTGACGATGATCAGCGACTTCTGGCGCTGCCGGTGGGTGTACGTCAGGTAGCTGCGCTCCAGGGAGCTCTGCTTGAAGGAGTTGGTCAGCGAGGGGCAGAGTATGCCCTTGACCACGTTGCCGCTCTTGAAGGCCGAGTAGGTCTCGTTGTTCAGCGGTCGCTGGGGTCCCCCACCAGCAATGCTGGAGATGGAGGCTCCCGATTCCAGTTCGTGATCTGCGAGAGGAAAGCGTTTTATCTCTGAACTCTGAACAGAATCAGCTTAAATCCGACACAAAAGCAAAAACAACAACAACAAAAAAAACCTTTCCGCTTGTTGCTTACCAAAATTGCTGTTGCCAAAGATGCTGCAGCTTTCGGTGCGCCGCTTGGGGCCGTATGCTCGTTTCGCCTCTACAATGCGTACCGATTGCACCCGGAGTGGGGTCTGCTTGACCATGCCCCCCTTGAGGCCACCGCCGCCACCACCGCCGCCACCACCGCCGCCAGCTCCGGCTAGCATGGCCTGCTGCTTCTTGCGCAAATTGGATAAAATTGATGTGGTCGAGGCACGCAGCGAGGGGGGCAGGTCGCCATTGTCGTCCGTCTGGGCACCGTCGCCGGGCAGTCGTGGGATTTTCGACATGTCCGGCGGTGCCACCGAAGCCATGGCTGAAGCTAGAGTGGCTATCGTTGTCGTTGTTGTTGTTGTCGTGGTGCTGCTGCTGCCGATGCTGCTGCTGGTGGCTGTGGTGGTTGCATCCTGCTGTTTTTGTTTTAGTTTCGCATTTAATTAGCTCTAAGTGCGTAGGCACATATTGACTTACCTCCGAGGAGGATGTAGCTGCTGCTGCTACTGCTGCTAGTCCTGTGACAGTGGCTCCCACTTGTCCCATTGCGGTGGTCGGGGAAGTGGCTGTGGCCGTAATCTGCTCATCATCTGTGGTTTGCGCTGCGGGATTACTTAGCCCCAGACCATTGCCATCGTCGTCGTCATCGCCCTCCAGTTTCAGGTCGTCAATTTGTGCCAAGGCAATGGCGCCCTTCTTGGCGGCGCGTCGCAGCACCACCTTGTCCTCCTGCTCCTCTGGATCGGTTGGCGAAGGCGCCTTCTTCTCCATGTCCATCTCCCCCTTGACGGCGACCGCCTCTTTCTTGTCCCCATCGGCGGCACGTTGCGTGAGCTCTGGCGGGGCGGAATGTGTCAGAGTGTTGCTCTGTCGGCGCTGTTGCAGGGCGCACAAAGGTGTGGCGCTCAGTTGTCGCAGATGCACTTCATCCGACACCAGCTTGTCGTCGTCCATGTTCGGCTGCTGCTGCTGCTCCTCCTCCGCGCTTCTGCAAGAATAAAGGTTGGGGCCGTTCCTTAAATTTCAATTTTCTCTTTTGATGTTATGTGTCTGCATTCTAATGAGGGCAAACATTCCCTTTTCACCCTGCCCCCCAAGCCCCCAGCCCCCTGCTTTCGAAAACTGGGAATCTGTGTGGATTGTAAATTAATTTGCCGAGGTCTGAGGAATGTCGAAGGGAAGGTATGGGGTATGGGGGTGAATTCTGCCATAAACCCTTGAATATTTCTTTGATTTTGTGGATAAAAGTGGGGACCATTCGACCACGTCAGTATTTTGCTCTGAGTGTGACGGATTATCCAATATATGTATCTTTGAGTAAGAAGAATGTCATTCTAAAAGAAAGAGCATTCAATATTCTCTGTTTCACACTCTCGTTCTTGTTTATTTGTCTGTTGTTTCAGCTCTTGGTCCCTCGCTCCCGATGCGGACACGCGCGCCCTGTCACACCGGATATGGTACGTATGCTTTATAGCAGATTACTTGAACCTAAATTCCCCGATGCGATGCCGATGCCGCAGCGGAAATACACAAAATGGCGGTATGGGATGGGGCAGGGGACATTGTACTAACGGGAAAGTGGCGCGCGTTGATGTCGTTGTCATTATTCAAATTAGAATTTAGCCACTCACACACACGACTGCACACAGACTCACACACACGCAGCTATAGGCGCGTGCTGGCGCGCATTGCTATGCACAGAACATAGCATACTTTTCAGGGCAGGCAGGAGAGCCTCCAAAGGAAAGGAAAACTACAACTTCAAGTCCAGCCAAAGAATCATGGCCCATCAAATCGCTGTGAAACCTTAGCCACATACATACATATGTATGTATATGTATATGTATTGTGTGTATCGATTGTTCCTTTCACTTAAGCTTTAATTGAATTTTGTGTAATATTTTTGCATTTTCCCATACAATTTTACTTCATTGACTTTCGCTTTTTCCTCGTTAGGCTTTCATTATGTGGCAGTTATTATCAAATTGATGTTAAATCTTATCTGCTGCAAAAGAGACGTGAGTTTATTTTGGGATTGCTTCGTGCCAGACAGCGTGGATCATATTTACTGTCCCAATCACCACCCACCCTATGGAGCGCACTTTTCACAATTGTGCTCTCTCTCTCTCTCTCCCTCTATCTCCCTCTCTCTCTCTCTCTGTGTAGTTATCGGCTAACTTTATCTATTGACGATTCTCGAACGTATTATCAGTTATTATTTTGCCATCTAAAGAGCAAATGATGCATAATTCTACAGCCCTTACAATGTTTTGATTAATGTTTAAATGCAGAGAGAGAAAGAGAGAGAGAGAGAATTTGAATTCGAATTAGTTGTGCTGATGAAATATGAGGCAATTTTTCTGGAACTTACCCCACCTTACCCCCCCTCGCATACACAATACGCAGCTAAACTAATATTTTTCACAACAAGGGATCGCAGTCTGTCGAGATTTTAGCACCTTTAAATGATTCAATCACCCATGCGACATTTAGCAGATGGGAATGGAAATGGAGACGGAGATGGAGATGGAGATGGATTTCTGTTTACACACCTGTAAGTTTTGGTCCAATAAAACGATATCACATGCCTGAATTCAAAGTGATCACGTTCCGTTTCATTGATTAGCACTTTTGCTGCTCACAGCTGGGTATTGAAATTGAAATTGGAGTGGATTCGATTGGACAATGTTGCAATGGGCTTACGGCTTGAGTTTTACCCATGGACAGCACTCCGCGGATATGTGAACAGTATACTGGGATGGTGAGTAATAATCCCACAGATAAACGGAGAGTACACGACGCACACGAATCCGGTCGAATCGAGTCGAGTTTATCGCCAGCGATGGGACGAGAGATAAACTTCTAATATAATTATCGCCTATATAAATGTGTTGATAATGGCGCAACAATATTCAAAATATAAAATCGATAAATCGAACTGTGGGCCAGGGGATGGGAACGGGCAGCGGGGCATCCATCTCCTTTGCCAACATATTTTCACTCGCGTTTCACTCGCACAATTTTGCACACTCTAAAATGGTTTCACTTTTGCCGGGAGAGGGGTACTACGGGGGTTCTACGTCATCTTTTGGTATATGGTATGTATTACTGATGTCGTTTCGATCTATAACCAATGCACATATGTTGTGTCTGCTCAACTGGTTTTTATTTTCAGTTCAGTGACGCTTTCATTGAATATATATTTCGCGTCTTTCCCATGGAACTGGCATTTGACAACTGAGCGAAACAAAAATTGCCATCGTCTGGATATAAATATGATACTCCAGAGCTTCATTTTCGGGGGGGTACGAATTCGATTCTCTCCGTTCTCTCTCTCTCCCTTTATCTCTCTCTTTCTGCTGTCTCTCTGTGTATTTCTGCCTCTCTGGGACGCTAAGTGAAATCTGTTTTGGTCAACATTGTTGCTGATATGGTAATTGACGAGAGTTTGGTTGGTTGACTGGCCCACGATAATGACAGTCGGCGATAATGATGATGACTCTCCCAATGATAATCAGCTATTGATGGCTATATTTGTGAGGATTTGTCAATAGGAGAGAATGGGATGGAAAGAATCTCTTTTGAGGGAAAACAAAGGCTTCAGCCAGTTTCCCTGCCTGGGGGCAAGTGCAGTAGATCGGATCCGTCTCTGGTTTTACGAAATTTCCTGTCAAGACTTGCCCTGGGATATGACATGTCAGAGGCCCTGTCTGCACTGCTGGCTGGCCATTGGGGCTTAGTTTCAAGTCGCCAATCAGACCCGGGGCCAACCGACCCCACCCCACTCCACCCACTTTAGAGCACCACAGGGACAGGACAGAACAGGAAAGCATAGGCGGCAGGGGGGGAGGCGGCAGAGTGAGCCCTTTTTATGAGCTTTTGTTGGCTTGTTGTTGAATTTATGGCCATAAGAAACTTGTTAAAGCACATTATTGGGTGTGTAACAAGTGTGCGGGTGCGGGTGTATCCGTATCCGTATCCGTTTCTGTGCCTGCGACTGTGTGTGTGTGTGCGTGTGTGTGTACGTATCTGTGTCTGTGGCTTTGTTTGGTTTGTGTGTTCTTCGACTTTAGAACCCTGAGCAACGAGACACGAGGAAGAGAGGCAACCAGCAACCAGCTGCTTAGCTAAGTAGATTAAAGTCATATTTACACGTACACGTACACATCTCTCTCCTCCCCCGATCCCCCGTTATCCATGTGTGTGTGTGTGTGTGTGTCTGTGTTTGTGCTCTGCGTTAAGTGGCAGCAATTAACACTTGACATATTTATGCTTAACCCAGTGGGGCCCCCAAGCGGGCAGGGGCAGGGGCAAGGGCGTAGGCGAGGGCGTGGGCGTGGGCGGGGGCGGGTGCCATGCATTATAGTCATGCTCCCAGAAGCAGAAACATCAGCGCGCTATAACTAACCACTTGACAAGGCTGAAGATATCGATATGGCAACCGATGTCTTTGGGCAAGCTGCTTATTTTATTTATTAAGCGTTTAAGCCCTTCCAAGTGGGCGTGTCCATGGCCAGGGGCATGGGTGGTGGCTATGAGCACAGCTGGCACGATGCGTCGGGCATAAAGGTTGCCATGGCTTGTGTTCATGTGTGTGTGTGTGTGTGTGTGTATGTGTGTGTCGGGTAAATATTTAGAGATAATTAGTGGAAGATTGACGCAAGATGATTGCCAAGGGGATGGCTATAAGTACTACTACTAACACTACTACATTTCTTGATTGGTTTGGGTCATAAAAATTAACCCAAAAATATTCCCCAAAGGTTGTCCCATAAATTCCATTAAAATAAACAATGATTATGGGATCATTGATAATTAATTTGCGGCACGAGCCAAAGCCACGAAGGAGTGCCATCACAGCAACAGCAGCAGCAGCAGCAGGTGTCCCCTTAACCTCCACATCAACCCAGTCAATGACAGTGCACTACTGGCTATAACCATGAGTATGGGACGGGATACCTCTGGTTATGGCCATGTCTATGGCTACTTCATTTCGCTAAGAGTTCAAGCACATAAAATACCCCTCAAGGCGCTCCTCTCTCCACTCTCCTCTGTCCTGCCTCCTGTCTCCAGTCAGTCTCCTGGCTTCTATCTCGGCCGCAGGACCCTCTTGATATCACCTAACTTTTGTCTGAGTACGAGTGTGTCTGTTGGATTTGGGTTAATGTTGTACACTGGTCAACATGGGTGTGCAGAGACAGAGAGACTGAGAAAGAGCGCGCAACAAAGCAGAAAATAGAAAAAATTACTCAGCGGCTCAGCACGGCTCTGAGGAGTGAAGAAACCCATAAAAAAAGGGACAATACCAGAGAAGGGTGTACCGTACCGCACCCAAAGGAGCGTGCAGTATATATGTGCTAGATATATATATATCTGTATATATGTAGGATCAATCAGAGCTGGAATGGAAACTGTGGGCTCTGAAAAATAACATTATTTTCATAATGTTCTCGTGGTCCAACTCCAACTCCTGCTCCTGCTCGTCCTTGTTACGCATTATTATGCACAAAATGCGCTTACGCCGGACTCTCCTCCGATGTCTTTGATGTCCTTTTCTCGCTCTTTTGCTGTCGAACGCAAAAAGGACTTGCGGCTCAAATCAAAGCGTTTTATTTGACGGCTGCTTCTGATTTGGGTAAACACATCACACGACGGGGGGTCGCTCGACCGACGAGCAATCAGAGTCTCTCTCTGTCCCAAGGAGGAGCCCCAAAAGGAACAAAAAAAAGGCAATAAGCCGTATAAGTGGCCACTTTTTAAAGCAGCAATCAAGTTACCAAGTATTTGCCAGCCAGCCAGGCATCCGTCCAGCCACCATCGCATTCGAAAGCCATTAAAATTGACAAATTGTGAGCCCGGACCCTGAACTCGAACCACAAATCCTCCTCTCCTCCTTTCCTGATATTGTATTCAGAGAAGAGCATTTCACATTTACCAGCGAAATCTTAAAAGGAAACACGAAATCAGAAGTGGGATTGCGATTGGGGATTGGGGATGGCCATGAGAATGGGGAAAGTGTATTCCTCATAAAAAGTTTCCAGGACATGGCTATTTATGTTTTACGGTTAACTAATTAGCTTCCCCGCTGCATAGACATTCTTTCGGGCTGCAGCAAAAGTTTTCTCCCATTAAAACTCGCGTAAGGACCAGACCCAAGCACAGGCCCTGCTTCTGCTCCTGCTTCTGCTCCTGCTCCTGCTATGGCTTCATTGTCGGTGTGCCTTTGAGGAGGGTATTACGACATTGATGAGATACTTGCCACGGCAAAAGGGGGGGCATAAGGAAGACAGTATGTTCGCGTGATATATTCTTCATCTTTTTAGCCACAAAAGGACTCAAAGTTCAGGCGGATGTCATGGTGGATGATCGTTTTTGAAGAGTATCCACAGTTTCGGTTGCCGAAAGTATAATTTCTCTTGTTGCTTGTCATTAAAATTCACATTTTATGGCCTGGTGTTTTGCTATGCGGAGATCCGCTTGGCTTTTACCTAGTTTCTGTTGTTGCTCCATCTCTCTCTCTCTCTCTCTCTCTTTCCCTGTCTCTGTCTCTGCGTCTGATTTTGTCGCTTGTTGTTTACTTGAAGTAAAAAATTTGCATAGAAAAAGAAATTTGCATAACATTAAACAGACATTTGAAGTCTTTGCTGACATCTACAGCTGCTGGCTGTCACCCCCACCCTCCCCCCATCCACTCCCTCCCCACCCCATTGAGAGGCATAAATGGTTCGACCAGGCCGAAAAGGGTGCCGCCAAAATTATATTAAGTTTATGGCCAAAAAGTTAAGGTGGCAGAAGAGTCCTGGAGAGTCTTTTAAAGGAAATTACAACTGTTTTACAGCTTCTGTCTTTAAATTTAATGGGAATGTAATTCTTTTAATGGTTCAAGGACTCAACATTGAAGAGTTCTGGCCTCCCCCCCACACATAAAGCCGCCGACAAATTGATTGTCTATGCATTATTATGTAATTTAAAATGCATAATTCGATTAAGTCACGAGCGAGCAGCAGCACAGTCCTTTGCAGAGCTCCTTTATGGTTTTAATACCTGGTACTCGCCGACAGCAGGGCTATATGGTGTCCGCCAACATGTATGTGACAGACCAAAGGATGCGTTTGCCAGGCCATATCTAAAGGATCATCAGCAGTCGAAACAAATCGAGCAAGAAACTTCTTGGCATTTTCTTTAAACTCATAATGATTGAGGATATTTCAAGTTAGTTGCCAAAAAATTGGGTATGTCTTCGTCGGAATGCCACCAATCGCACTTTAACCTATTTTTTATTGTTGCAAAGTGAATTATCAGAGAGCACGCGGCGTATACGCAATTTCACAGTCCATTTGCATAGTCGTCTTGTAGTTGCCCTTTCATCGCAATTGCCTTTCATTTCGTTGCCTTTTAAAGGATTGCGTGAGTCCTTAAAGCGAGTCCATTGGTCGCTGGGAAAGGGGAGGGGGAATTAGAGTCGACTCGCAGTTGGGCTGCGGTGGGGAAATGGAGACAGCAGCTTTGTCAGACGCGTCGTCTGTTGCCATTTATAAAGCATAATTGAAATATGAGATTGACATTGAATAGCCGCCGCCTTTGTAGTGGCTGTTGTTGGTGTTTGCCGCCCTTTTGTTGCCTGTGTTCAGTGTGTTGCCCCAAATGGCATTGTGTTCGATAACACATTGTCCGACCGGGGGTGGCCGCAGTCCCATTTAATTGATTATTGTAAATATATCCAAGCATAGAAACCAATACCGATGGCCTCTTTAACATGGTACATTCTCTATTTAGTCTGAAAGGGTCTGGAATTCACATTCTCCAGAGTGGGTTCCTAATCGAAAAGTTTCAAGAATGCATTGCATCCGTAGATCCCACATCCCATCCCATCAATCCACAACATTGTGCCACACACTTAACCAAAACTGTCAGCACTCACCTGAGGCAAATGCGCTCCTCCTCCTCCTCCAGTTCGACACTCATTGTGCGAGCCTTTACCTTTTGCTCCACCCACCAGACTCCAACCTGCAACCACCTCCAACCTCCTCCTCCAACCTCCACCTGCTGTTTGGGCTCCTCGTCAAGTGGGAGTTTTAACTGCCAGCGGCAGAGGCAGTAACAGCGACAGAATCCTTGAGGTTGACAGGAGGTTTTGCACTCCTCCTGCTCCTGCTCCTTTTCCTGCTCCTGCTCTCTCGATGGGGCTTTAAGCCGCCTTAAAGCGTTCTAAGCTGTTGTCAATTTGCCTAATGCTGCCACAAAACGGGGCAAAAGACAGAGTCCATTGGCGACAAATGTGGCATGGCATGGCAAGGCATGGCGCCGACGTTCAGGGAAAACGAAGCCACTGCCAATCCAATCCAATCCGGAATCTGTAAACAGATAAGCAACAAATCGCATTTAGCATTCTCAATAAAGCTCGAGACTCTTCTCTTCGCTTAAATTTCATGCAAAGAATAAGGAGAGTCTCCTGCCACAGCCACTGCCACTGCCACAGCTATTGCCACAACCACGCTTGGGTCGTCTACGTCTCCGTCTCCGTGCCAGCCATTCACATTTAACAATGGCAGTATATAATTTAATAAATAGTTGCAGTTGACAGATTTCAAGTGGATATGGCTGCGACGGGGCAGGGGCAGGGGCAAGGGCAAGTGGCAAGTGGGGGGCACTACATGTCAGGCAATGGCTCTATAGAGCTGTAGCATATAGTATGGCATAGTAGAGTATATATGTACCTATAGAGATGGTGACAAGTGCAAAAGTGTGCACAAGAAGGTGGCATAAAAAACAAGTGAAAAAGAAACAAAAGCAATAGAGCGAAACTAGTTATGCAGCGACGACTGGATGCTCTTTCTAAAATGGAAATGACAAGGCAATGCTGAGCGAGATTGGATTTGGAATTTATAGATTTAGTTATTTGTCTGAGAGCACATCCCACTTTGATTGCTGTAGTCAAAGGACGATCCCTGCCAAATCGAACATCAAAATTCGAATGCCCCAAAGAGAGGAAAACAAAATGAGCCTGGCAGAATCTATATATGTACATATGTACTATACACATAGTATATATATATATCTTTATATGCCACTGTTACTTTGCCATTTAAACTGTCGCCCCGCTCCGTTTTGGGACCGAGTGTCTGTTGTGGTTCCCCTTGCCTCGCCCCACAGCAAACACTAGAAATGTCAAATGTTTTTGCTCAACATGTGCGACCCACAGGAAGAGGCATCATCAGCAGCAGCAGCAGCAGCAGTGGGAGGAGAAGGATGGACCATTCAGAGGCTGCTTTTTATGTGCCGCCCATTACAAGTGGGACCAGTAGCTGCAGCAGCAGGGCAGAGCACAGGCACTCGTAGCAGTCACATGGCGCATGCCACATGCAACATGCAACATCAAGTCAAATTCAATCAGGGCCTGCAACTTGATGGCTACTTGGCCATGCTGTCTGCGGTTCGCTGCCTGCCCCACAATTGGATGAAGCCAAGGCGAACACGGTAATGCGGCTGCGGCTGTGGCTGCTGCTGCTGCTTCTGCTGCTGCTGGTTATTATTGAGTCATAAAATACAATTTAATGCCATTTAACTGGATGCACTTAAGCGTCATCGCGCACAGGGTGTCTGTAAGTCCGTTGAGTCGCGCTCGAGGGGCAATTTCTCATCATAAATATGTGACAGATCCCCCTGCCGCCACCCTGCAGCCCTGCCACCCTGCCACACAGCCACCCTGCCATCCCGCCTGATCCCATATGCAGAGTATGTTTTATTGCCATCGTCGCATATTTATCGTGCACATGTTTTTTATGTCCCCTGCAATGATTTATATGCATCCTGTTGCTTCGCAAGGAGCGGGAGATACTTCTGAGGATATTCCGGGAATTTCCGCTCCTTTCATTTCATTTCGTTTCGTTTCGTATCGTATCGTTCCTCTGCGTTCTATTTTTTGCGTCTGACAATGTAACCAGTTTATGCCGTTGCCAGCCAAGTTTCCGCTTGGTCTAACGTGTTGCTGGGTGGCTTTGCCCCTCCCAGTCCGCTACTCCCCTTTGCAGTCTCGATTTCCTGTCATTGCTGTGGCTGTTCTTTCAACGCATTTGTGGGTGGTGGGGGGTGGGGGGTGAATAGCCAGCCAATGGAACCGTTGCTGAGTCGTTCTTTAAAATTTGCTTAAAAACATGTACATAAATGTCCTCGCAAAGGAACGCAAAACTTTCAGCGACAATGGGGCGACGCAGCAGGTGCAAGTCCAGGAATAGGACACTCCGCCACGCCACTCCGCCCGGCTGGTCCTTTGTGTATCTCCTACACAGACAGACACAGAAGAGTTTATGGCACTTGGATCACGCAGTGCGACGGGGCAGGACGGGGACTCAACGTCAGGGCCAACAAATTGACTGTAAATATTCTTACGATTGTTTACTTGTCTTGCAGCAGAGTTGTAAAAATTTTGCGAGCTGCGTCAAAATGTCAGGCATGTCCCGGCAGCCGATTTATGTCGCATTCAGCAAACACTTTGTTGGTATCCTGTTTGCTGTCCGCCCGGCCAGACCAGGCCCGGCCAGGCCAGGGGCACACCAAAACATTTTGTGCCATCGCGCGCCGCTGAAAATAATTAAGTTTTTTGATTCATGTCGACACCAGAGAGACAAAGGCGACTCAACTACTCGTCAGGCTGCAGGAGGCGGGGGCAGAGGTAGCGCAAGAGGTAAGAGGAGCAACCAAGGACATGCACAGGGACATGCCAAAGGATTGCAGCTGGCAATTTGCCTCATGCTGTTTCCTCCTACTGCTGCTCTGGCTAGTGGTCTTTCTTCTGCTCCTGCACCTTTTGTTGTTTGCCACATTCTCGCATTAAGCCAGCGATTTATGTTGCATGAAAGGAGCGGTAAACAAACAAACGGACCGCAGCATACCCAACACGAATCCGCCAATCGGAATTGGCCTCTGGCGCGGCTTATCCTGGCCCCCGGCTGCCAGCCCCGGGCTGCCAGCCCCGGGCTGCCAGCCCTGGCTGCAGTTACAGCTCCGATTCCAGCTACTGGAGTAGTTTCCGGGCAATTATGCGCTTCTTAAAAACAAATTAATGACCCGGTGCGAACAAGAGATGTTTGGGGCCACAGACCCGGCGACCATTCACCATTTTCCATTTGCCATTTTCCAGAGAAGGCCACCAGAGCAGACACTCCCGTGCAGGCGAACTCTCGGACCTTTTTAATTAATTATTGTAAGCGCCATGAGTTGGCATAGTTGGGTGTGAAGTACTCTCCGGATAAGCCCCATCGAGGAAGGGGTTAACGAAGTGAACCAACTGTTTACGATCGCCACGGGAGTGCTGGTAAAGATATCTATTTAATTTCATTTTAATTAGGTCTATTAGCAGTGCAAATATTTCGTTTCGTTTTGTTTTGCATGCATTTTCATGTCACATTTTTGATTGGTTTGAAATTGAAATTATAAGGCAAACATTTCTAAATGTAATTTCGGTTAAAAGATGCGTTTCATTTCATTTTCGATTGACTAGGAAATCCAATTAGGAACATTTTTCAGTGTTTGCATTGAACAAACATAAATAAGGCAGGCATTTCGACCAATAATACTTCAGGTTATTCTTTTCTTTTTTATTTCTTAGAAATTCAATTTAAAATATTATTTTTGCTCATAAAATGTGGGTATATTTCCAACTAATTCAAATGATTAAAACTTATAATGTTCTCTTCTTATTTAGTTGCACAATTTCGTCTTTAAGCATTGGAAAACCAATTACTTTTTACTCGTTTGAAATGAATTCTAATCTAAAAGGTTTAAAATGTTCTTGATATCATCACAAATTCAAATTGAAATAATTACTTTTGCGGCTGTCAGTTTTCGCATTTAGCAACCATTTCCACAGCATTATTTGACTTGATTTAACTAACGGAATCCGATTTCGATTCCGATTCCGATCCAACGGTCCACACTGCGTATGCATAATCGGATGCACAAACTGTTGCCTACTTTCAGGCTTTACATTTTAGATTTCCGCCCAGGCGACGATTTTAATGACCTTTGAAAGCGATAAATAAATATTTTTGTGTGCGTGTGGGGGGGGGGGGAGGGAAATAGTAAACATTATTTATTATTCAATGCGTTTCAATATTAATTTGATGCATCGTAGCTGTCAGCGATGAAATTGAGGCCTTAATTGAATTGTTGGCGAAAATGTATGAAAAGCATGCCACGTGCATAAATTGAATCGTTTGCTGGGAGATTCTGGGAGAGAGTGAGCGACTAACGGCCCAAGAGCCCGGATGGGTGTCGCCCGGGATTGTGTGTGTTTACGCTTTTGGCAGCACATATTTTTTCCCCATTTACCACTGGCCATTTATTTTAATTTTCCCACAAAATGTCTGCTAATCATGGCATTCGCTCGTTTACATTATGCGGTTGTGTTTTCCTCCTTTTCCTCTTTGCCTGCGTCTCTGTTCTGTTCTGCTCCTCTGTTTTGTTTTGTTTTGTTTTGTTGCTGTTGCTGTTGCTGCTGCTGCTGTTCTGCTGTGGCATGCATTAGCTGTGACTGCATATTGCATGACTTGCCATAGAAATGCTTTTACAGGTGCCCCGAGCATTGGTATTTTCAGGGATTTGGCATTTCATGATTCGTATCCTCCCACTGGTACATACGTAAGTCTGTTCATGTCACCAAATAGCGTTAAAAGATTTCTGTTTGCAGATACAACGAATAAGTTTCCCAGAGAGTTCCCACAACGCTCCAATAATCATTGTTTGAAAATTCACACATAAAATATTTGTGAGTCGACTTCTGTCAAACGACTCAATAAAATGCCACTGCAATAAAATTCGAAGCCCAACAAAATTATTTACCCGACAGCAAAAAAAGAAAGTGTTGCCTTTTTATGGGCCACTGAAAAGCTCAAAGGGGAGTTTTACACCTGCCAGTATGCATATACATATACCTCGTATTAAACTTTAATTCAACAACAAAGCTGTAAAAATGGAAACGAAAAGGCCACAACATCAAACGCACAAATGCACTAAGCCAACATTGTACGAGTATCTCTCTCTCGAGCCGCCCTTCTTTGCAACCCCTTTAGATCCCCCTGAAATTTCAGCTTCCCCTCTGTTGTTGCCGCTTTGCAATGCAGAATATTTTTAAATAAAGTAAATTTCTCGCTTTGGCCAAAGGCAAACTTTAGAGACGTCAAACGACAAATTCGAAAAATGTTACATAAATTAAACGATGGAAAGAAGTCAGTGGAAAGGCCATAGAAGGGGTGTACTTACAGACTGTACAGGCGAAGAGCTAACTGGAAGGTGGGGGGCCGGGGAGGGGTTCCCAGGGATAACTGACTTTGAGTGACGTTGAAGCGTGCCTTAAATTATGATTAAACAGGGAATTAAATGGTTTGTGTTTAGCCTTAATGTCTACATGGCCATCCGACACAGCCAGCACGGGCCGCTTCCCCGCGCACCGCTCCCGCCAGCCATTGCCTGTTGGAAAATTAATGAAAACTCGCACAGAGTTTCAATTATGTTTTTCCCCTCTCTGCTCCCTCTCTCTCTCTCTCTCCCTCTGCGTGTTGGCTGTCTCTTTTGCGCTGCTGTTGTTTGGACAATGACAAACTACTTGCATGTGTGTGTCTCTCATTTTCCATTTTTGTTTTGTTTTTTCCCCCTTTTTTTGTTTGTATACTTTTCTTTTTGCTATGAAAATTATTATCTTCCCATTAATTTTGTACCATCGCAGTCCAGCCCAGTCCCAGCCCCGCTCCGCCCCGCCCCGCCCAGCCCACGTGCCACCTTTAAGCGAGAAATTTAATACAAAATTAACTCTTTCTTGTGTGTATTTAATTTTTCAATTATTATGTCTTTATGGCTGTTTGTCTTGGCAGCAGTTGCCCATTTTATTTTATGGTTTTTTCATCTTGTATATTTGGCTCAGACCCATTTCGGGTGTGTGTGTGTGTGTGTTTTATCAAAGCCGCAGCCCCCGCAAGAGGGGCAGGGCACCGAGCACCAGAAGATGGGCAAATAAACGAGCAAACCAGGAAGATATGGTACCCATGGGGCACACAGGTCTCGGGGGGATCTTAATTTTCCACAGTTTGCACTGTTCTCTATGAAAGTGTGGGACAATTGTTGCAAGGCTCGTTTGAGCTGTTGAACGGCCGTGGAGTAAGTGTCGATGGCCCGTGAGATCGAGACTTGCCACCAACCATGTGGAATATCAGCACCCCTTGCGGTCGACGCTCTTGCTCCCGCGCTGTCAAGTGCTGAGGATCAAAGGCCCATAATTATGATCAAAAGGAGGCTCTGTGTTCTAGGCGACCAACCTTCAACCTCTGGCGCCGCCATTCTTGATTTAAGCAGGAATGCCACCTTGGATGTTGTCCGGCTGTGGATGCGCCCTGATCGTAGCACCTGTCCGGCTGAGGCTTGCAGCACCATAGCCCAGCGTTTGCTTAGGAGGCTGGAGACTCCACCTGGGTCTGGCCCCCGACGATGGAAGACACAGCACAGCGAAATCGAAACAAAACCGCACACTTCCGAGCTCAACGGGAGAGCATATCCGGAGAAAAAAAAATGTATTTGAATTTATTTGAGAAAAAAAATGATAAAATTTCCCAAATTTCGGCTAGATATAAGAGTAAAGTTTAAGTAGATTTAAGAAAAAATTAGAGCTCCGTGCGGTGTATTTGTATTGTGTGTAGTAAAATGTGTTACACCCAGGCTCTCTGAGCCGAAACTGAGAATTCCCAGTAGATCTGGCATAACATGGCCCTGACAACCCCCTTCTGGGCCTACTTGATCTGCCAATTTGTTATAGTCAGGCAGAAATCATTTACCTTTTAGTCGTTTACCTTTTAGCCCCCAGTTTCCGTTCAGTGTAAACTGGAGGCTGCAGGCCAATCTTGTTATGCGCGGATATCTGGCAAAAAACGCAGTCCATCTCCCCAACTGCCGCGGCCGCAGGCCACGTGCCACGTGCCGCGCGCCGCACGACTCAAATAACTGAACCGCTGGCTGTCATCGAATTGTAACAGTTAAATTATTGAAGAACATTCCAATTGTTGCAACTTCTAGAGTTTCTTTCAAACAATAATTTTGCACTTCGGCGAATACGCAGTTACATAAACACAAGGACAGGGACAGAGTAGTCCTGGGTAATAAGGAATAAGAAATAAGGAGTAAATTATGGGAAATGCAGCTTGAGGCATTCCCTTGGCTGAGAGAATTTCTCAGAAACGGTTAGTGAAGAAAATATATGGAAAACTTACGCTAGTTCTAAGAAAAGTTGTTACCATTGGGGCCAATAATGTCAAAAGAATTCTCATATTAAATATAGTTTTTTCTTATCGATGTAATGGTCCTTAATTGTGGCATTCTCAGAACTAATAACTAAGAAAACGATGCTCTTCTTAAGGTAGAAGAAAGCATTGAAAACTACTCATGATTCTGGGAAAAAATGGTAACCCCTTGGAGAATCACTAGTGAGGGGCAAAGTTGCAGCTTGGGGAACATTTTGGCTCAAGGTGTTTTCATATACAAATACTCGTTAGAAGAAAACATCTCCCCAAAGCCAGATTAGCCGGATAGACACGATTTCCAATATCCCCCCACCCCTCCGTACCATGCCATAAACTGAACGAAAGCTACAAAAACTTTGTCGACTTGTCGTCTGCCCCTGCAATTGCAGTCAAAGTTTCATATTTGTCTATGCCCCCACCCACCGTCCACCATCCACCATCCACTGTTTTGTTGTTGTTTTTTGTTTTGTTTTTATTGTTTGCCACTTGAGCGGACTCCCTTCGATGCCATGCCCATGCTGGCCATGCCCCTCGTGCCTCCTGCAACTACGCTGCGCTGTCGCCACTTTGTGCCGAAAGGCAAATAAACAGCCAAACTGAACCGAATAAAGTGAATTTTTATCAGCTCTACAAGTAAATAGACAACAAGATATTCTTGGCAGAATGCCCCCCGCCCCCTGCCCCCTGCCCCCGAACTACTTCTTTTTTCGGGGGAGGTACGTATAGTACGTATACGACTATTCGAGTATACGACTATACGAGTATAGTCGTGCTCGTTTACGCTTGCTTTGCTGCTCGAAAATGGAGCATTTTAATGGTCTGCATATGAATGGATTTTCCTCTAGCTGTGGACCATTAAAACGGATAGAGAACCCAGCAGCGGCAAAGGCTGCCAAAGAAAGGGGGATGTGGGGAAACTTAAACAGAGAAGAAAGCAGATCCAATTATTATATCTACATGCATGCATATATCTTTATATAGTCGGGGAAATGTCTTTACTGATTTGTCTCTGTTGTACGAGTACTCGTAGTTTCTCGCTTGACTGGCGCACTCAGTGACGTGACTCATATGACATGACACTATGCTCAAAATGGATTTTATATGCGGTGCCTTTTAAGGCACCCAAAAGCCATTACAATCCGCCAGATTGATCAGTGACGGCCAAGGCCCCACTGGACTGAAATGAACTGGCAACTGCAATGGCAGAATGCAACTGAAGGCAGTTGGAGGCAGTTGGAGGCAGTTGGAGGGGGGGGGCAACAGTTTCTCAATGAAATTTTGAATGAAATCGAATTAGGGAAGATTCGGTTATTAATTTGTCTCAATTCGTCTGACAGCGCCGCCTGAATCAGTAATTTTTCCCGCTGCCAAATAGCCCGGGCACATCTATAAATGTATTTTTACAATTTGTTTATATTTCGTCTATGATTTTCGGGTGATTTTATCGCCTTCAGGCGGCTTAAGTGATTCCGGGGATGGCGCATTCCAGAGAAAGTTGAATGCTCTCTCTCTCTCCCTCTCTCTCTGTCTGTCTGTCTGTCGGAGAAGGAGGAGGAGGCGGAGGGTAAGCATAAGGAGGAGCAGCAGGACTGCAGTTGATGGAGCAACTTCACGACTGCCAAAAACCGCGAGCCAGGAGAAACTTTTTCCAGTTGTTGCAGGTTTTGGTGGTTTTTGCATTGTTTGGTTTTTCTCCTTTTTTTCGTTGTTTTGTTTCTTGTTTTTCTCCGTTTTCGATTGCAGCATAGCCTTGGCAGCAATTCGACAGACATAAACAAAAGAGGTGGGGATAAAATCCGAAACACACACAGCAGTTAAAGGGAAATTCCGTTAACAAAACAGGAACACTCTTTCGAGTCTTAGTTCTTTCGTTAAAGAATATAAAGTATAAATGTTCGACTGCAAAGACATCTCTCTCTCTCTTTATGTGGTTTTTAAACCATGTCCTTGATCCATATATTCCAAGTACTTCCTGTACTCTGCGTTTCCTTTTGGGCAACTGTATGATTGAATGAATCTTTCCCTTCGAGTACCTTCTATAGTTATCTCTAGGCATCGGCTACTATATATCCGTCAGAGGTTCAGTACAAAGTGGCTTCTCCAAGGCACTATACCCCGTTCCGTCAAGTGCATTACGTAGTCAAAGCAAACTGCAATTGTTACGCGGCTGGCCATTGCATCCACAAGTTGTGAGCGCGGCTGAAACTAGGCTACAATGTTTGAGCCACAGCCAAAAAGTACCAGCAGCAGCAGCAGCAGCAGAATCAAAACAAGAACAATTAGCACAGCCCAAAACTGCCGAACCATAAGTTTTCCTTGGCAACAGACACACCAAAGCACCGAAACACTGAAACACCGAAACACAGGAGGCAGTTCAGGTCTGTTGCTGTCTGGGGAGCGGTTAACCAAGTCAAGTCAAGTACGAGTACGAGTACGAGTCCCGGCCAGGCCCCAACTTTTGGCAGAGTTTCGCCTAGTCTAGTCGAAACTGAGGCTGAAACTAAATTAAATGCGGCTGAGGGGACAATTATTCTGTCATTTATCTGATGCGAGTGGGGAAAAAAAGTATCCAGCAACTTTAGCTGATCCTCCCTATGTCCCTGTGTATATCTTTGTGTGTTACTTTGAGCTCCTGCTTAGCGACACGTGGAGCGGAGCTCCTCCACTGGCTCGGTGATGGCAAAGTTTCCTGTCTTCTAGGTGCAGTGAACAGTATATTAAGTATACGACATGGCATCCACTCCCCGGCGGATACTTTACTTTTATTTACTTGTCGCTGGGCATATTAAATTCCTGCCCCTCGCCGCGATGCTACCCACTCTCCCCTCTCTCTCTCCAGTCTTCTTAAACAGCCTAAAGTTGAATGAATGAATTTTACTTTCAAGGTCTTTCCCATCGAATTGCTTTCCTGAGGGCGACGCCATCGCCGATGCCGATGCCGTTGCCGCCGCCACGCGAATTGAATTAAATTGTGTGATTGAAGCATAAATAAATTCATTAAATTTTGCTTATTTTTTTTTGCCCACTAGAAAACAGAAATCCCATAACAGATTCCAAGTAAATTTTTGTCCGTCAAAGTTTTTGTTAGATTTTTCTTCCGCCTTGAGGCATTGGCATTTGTTCAACAGGTTTTTATCCACTACCTTTGCCGGAACTGGACCTTCGACCGCCTTGAATGCGTCTTATTGATTCAATCATAAAAATAACTGCAGAATGTTTCGGATTCCTCTTCATATTTTCACAGTACTGGCATCTGTGTATCCTCGTTCCTCGGTCCTCTGTCTGTGTTTGCCCCTGGCTTCGGCATCGGCTTTGGCTCTGGCTCTGGCATTGGCATTGGCTACTCAGTAATGCATCTTGTGTATTGTACATCTCGATGTCAAGGCTGAGTCTGAGCCCGTCTGGTGGCCGTGCCTGGATCATTATGTGTACATTTCAATTGCCATTGGCCTGACGGATTGACAATGAGGCTGGCTGGAAAGAAAGGCACAGGCAGATTACTCTCCAATTGATTGGATGGAATTCGCTCAGAGGCAAGTTTTCAAAAGCGAGAGCTGAGAACTATCCAACAGACTTAGCTCCCTCACGTTCCCTCGTTCACAAGCAGCTCCAATTAACTAGCTATTACCAGCGGGTCCTAGTCCTAGTCCTAGTCCTCTTGACTCTGAATGCTCTCATATACGAGTCCGGTCTGGCATGGAGCTTCCCTCATTTAATATGCATCATTCTGCCGTTGGCTTCATCAACGGGTCTCCGGTTTTACCTTTTTGGGACTAAGTAATCCGGGCACTTGCCACCGGCTCTGCCGCATAATGCGTCAAATTACTAATTAAGAACTGCAGTAGTCGCAACTTTTTCCCTTCTGTTGGCCCGATTAGTCGCCCTGTCATTAGGGTGACCCTCACACCAGAGAAACGGTTTCTGCTTGCGTGTTCAGACATGACCAGGCGCACATTTGATTATGACAAACAGGCGCACACTGACATACCGACACACACACACACACACACACACACACACACACACACACACACACACACACATACCAATTAGCCAAAGGCGTGTCCTTAAAGGCTGAAAAGTAGACTATGTTTTGTGTTGTGTGGACTTTGGCCACATACCACTCGTATTTGGGCCAAAATTGAACGGCCTGCCACAATTTGTGTCACGTCACAGTCGTAGTTGCTGCTACTCCAGTCCAGCGGCAGAAAACCAATTAGGAGCTTAAAGATAGGGCCACATTGAGAGAAGGATTAAATATAGACCGCCACAGTGGGAGGCTGTACAGGCCTATTTTTAGGGTCAACGCGGGGTCAAGCACATGGCACACCTAGCCAGACCAGACCAGACCAGACCACACCAGACACGGCCAGGTGTCCATCAGGGTCTAATCAACCCTCGATTCGTGCATATTTACAACCTCAAATGTATTTGCGTCTACGAAGCCGAAACGAAAGAGTTGCCGGTGTGGGCGGTGGTGGGGGTGGGTGTGTGTGTAGTCGCTGGTTTTTTGGAAAACTCAGCGAAGCTGCAATAATGCGAATTGATTTTCATTTCCAGCTGTAGACAACTCCATATCCTGGCAAACCACCTCCGACAACCCACCAACAACAGGACACATCCATCTCCTGCACATCCTGCCATTCCCATTTCTATTCCCAATCCCCTTCAATTTTCGCATCTAATGAAATATACTGAAAACTTGAGAGAAAATTTCGAATTTTACGCCTAAATACTTGGGGAAATTGTTGATTTGATTTTGGCCGCGTGAAAACTTTTTAATTAATTGCCCTCAACTTTGCAGTGGCTCCAATTTTTTGTTGTAGCCGGATGTGCGATCTTGGCCGGACTGAGACTGGGAAATGTGGCCAAAATGGGCCTTGCCAAATGTCAAAACGTGACCCGAAAGTTGTGGTTGATTTCCCGGATACGGACGGGACGTGACAGTAATAGGTCATGCCCGATGCCCGATGCCCGATCCCCGAGTCAATTCGTTTCAATTCGATTCTTGGGCCTGCCCGGCCCCAGAATCAAAAGTTTACTTTATTTGATTTTGATTTGATATTTTGTTTGTGGCCACATAAATTTACCTTCACTTTTGCGGTGTTCAAAATTGTTTTCACTGCCAAAACTTTTATGTGTTATTTGTTTCCAATTTAGCAAATGAGGTTTCCAGCGTTCAAGTGATTAACTGCGTTAATTTGCTATCAATTTCAAGCGGTTTGGTGTCTAATAATCTGAAAACTATACAACTTTTCACTTTTTTTTTTAAATATATTTAAACTTTACAAATACTGTTTTTACTGTATTCTTGTGTTAAATTGTCTGTTGATCAATTTGCAGCCATGATTTTAATTGGAAATTAATTTGATTTATGAAAACGCTTCACTCTTCAGGCACTTGTCGCACAATTTCCCGCCGGGAATCACTTTTGAGAATTCAATTTTCGGCTTGCCATCGCCTTAATGTAATTAAATAAAAAAAAAAACTCTTTTCAATTAATTGCATTTCAACTAATTACACGCATTTAGCACCTTGGCTGACTTTCAAACAGGACGCGGAGTGCGCGCCCAAATCGGTAATAGGACTGCCCAGAGGACTGCTCGTTCCGGTATGTGCCGATGACAATGCGGCGTATACGCAACTTCCTGCCGCACAGCGTCGCGTTCATTCGGCAACTGAACGGTCGCTCGCTCGGTGCCGACACAACGAAAACTGGCGGCAACGAGACTTTGGAAGCAACAAGCGCGCACGCTGCAAGCCCACAAGCGAACCTCGGGGCGCCTCCGATATTGGTTTAACGCTCCTCGCCTCGCCATCGCCATCGCCTTCGCCCTCTTCCGCCTCTCCTGTTAGCCGTGACGTCATCGGGCGGATGGGGGGTGTTGTGTTGGCTCAGTGTTAGATGCGTAATTAAAATGTCTGCATAATTAAATATGGGAGATTTGGTTTTTATCTATTTGACATATTTATTTATCGCATGGACCGAAAATCCGACGTGGACCTACCTGCGGCAACCAACCACCTGTTTGCTTAAAAGTCTGTTAAGGGAAGCTTTCGGCTAGCTTTATGCAGCTTTTTCTTTTCTTTAAAGTAGTTGGTTGTGTAAGCTTTTAACATATGTACATATATTCTTGTCATTCCGTAGACGTGGCTTCTTCGATTTGCGATGTGCTCGATGTACTACCACTCAATGAAAAAGAGTTCGCTTAACGGTACTGACTCCTCCAATCGATCGTTCATCTGACTCGGAACTTAGATAATTCAAAAATTGTAAGTCTGCCTGCAGAAGCTTAAAAATAGTTTCATCAATTTGGTTTTTTTATTTTATGTGAAAAATAAAGAAATTGAATTAAAAAGTAAAATACAGTATTTACATAATACATGGGAACACACAGATGGATAAACAGATCTCTTTTTTACTTTAGACCGTTTCGATTTTGAATTTCCAACGGACTAAAAGCTGTCTAACATAGATAGCTTACGTATTAAAAGCTTTTAACGTTGCTTAAGCTGCTTTAGCTTTAGCTAAAGCTTTTAAGCTGCTTAACGTTGAGAAGAGAGAGAGAGAGAAATATGATGATGAAATTTGGGAGAGTATGACATGATAAAGAAAGAGAGAGAGAGAGAGAGAGAGAGTATGTGTAAATGAGAGGCAGAAAGTGAAAGTGGAATGTGTCGCGCTCTATATTCTGTATTGTATGGTTAGTGGCAAGGCATACTAAACAAGGTAGTCGCTCTACTTCTTGTTTCAGTGTCAAGATGCAAAACATCGATGCTACCATCGATCCATCGATGTTTTTTCCATTTTTTTAAACATAGGTTGTTTATGGCGAAACATCGATGTTTAGTCTTAACGTCTTGTTCCGTTTCTATGAAAATAAAAACTAATGTTTCTTAACAAAAATCAAGACTTATTTTAAGGTGTGTATATGTATGTACTCTAGGAATTTTTTCTTTTTATTGTTTAAGTTTCTGAAGGAAGTTAGGAACTATTTTAATCAAAATGATCCCAAATGAAAATGATCTCAAGCGAAAATGATCTCAAATGAAAATGATCACCAATGATAATGATCTCAAATCAAAATGATCTTTAATAAAACAGTTTTTTTTCATATCTTTAATAATATATAATAGTTTATAATATTTTTACAGATTTATTTTAACTGTTACCTCGTAAAACATCGATGTTTAATCGATGGTTTCTCTAAAAACATCGAAAACATCGATGTCTCCAAACATTGATGTTTTTCCACCTCTACTAGGCAGACTGAACGTATGTTAAGTATGCCATGGTTACCGGTTCAAATTAGAGAGAGAGAGAGAGAGAAATATGATGATGAAATTTGGGGGAGTATGTCATGATGAAGAAAGAGAGGCAGAGAGTGAAATGTGAAAAAGAGAGAGACAGAGAGAGGGCAACAAGTTCTAACACGCCGGTTTGTTTCTTAATTTCTTCAGTACTTAGCCTAGCGTATGTGAATCAACTCATATCAGTCTTTTTTGCTATCAAAATATATTATAAAGATGAAGAAGTAATTGTGATTCCCCCTATAGGCCGGCAAATGTATAGAATGAATGAAGATGATGCAATAGGACGCACGTGGAAATCAGCCACTCTTTGAACAGCGAGCAAGAGAGCCAAAAAGAGAATGAGCAAGTGGCAGACAAATGCGACAGCTGCTAGACTTTATAAAGCAACCCAACAGAGAGCATTCATATTCATTCTCGTAGCGTCGTAGCGTCGTAGCGTTAACTCGCGAATAAACAGAGCAAAATGTGCGGAATCTTCTCAATATTTTCACGGGATGCAAAGCCCATTGGCACCCAGGTGCTGCATGGCAGCAAGCACAGTCTGCGCGAGATGGCCTACCGGCAGAGCGGTAAGCAGCGGCATCGTGGCCCCGACTCCACTGGCGTCCATGTGATCCCAGAGGATGGCGTGGCCATGGTCCACGAACGTCTGCGCATTGTGGGCGTGGAGCTGGGTGACCAGCCGTTTGTTTCCAGCGATGGGGACGTGGTGCTGGTGGCCAACGGAGAGATCTACAACTACCTGGAGCTGTCGGAGGAGATAGCGAAGCGGCGTGGCAGCTACAAGCCGAAGAGTGACTGTCACGTTATCCTGGAGCTGTACCAGGACTATAAGGAGGAACTGCTGAGCCACATCACGGGAATGTTCGCCTTCGCCCTGTACGACAGACGCACGAAGCAAGTGCTCCTTGCCAGGGATCCCTTTGGCATCATTCCCATGTACATCGGCTGGGATGAGGCCGGCAACGTGTGGGTGGCCTCCGAAATGAAGTGCTTGGTGGACACGTGCAGCAAAGTCGAGACGTTTCCCCCGGGCGAAGCCCACTTCGGTCGTGTGGGAGAGATGCGAACCTTCCGGCACTTTAAGCAATCCTGGATCGAGGAGATTCCCCACACACCCTGCGACCTTGAGCTACTCCGTTCCAGCCTGGAGTCGGCGGTGCGCACACATCTCCACTGCGATGTCAACTTTGGGGCTCTGCTGTCGGGGGGCGTGGACTCCAGCCTGATTGCCGCTATCGCCACGAAGATCATGCAGGAGAAGGACCCCTACTATAAGCTGAAGACCTTCTCTGTGGGTCTGCGCGATGCTCCCGACTTTAAGGCGGCTCGCCACGTGGCCAAGTACATCCAAAGTGACCACAAGGAGATCGTCTTCGAGATTGATGAGGCCCTGGACGGGATCCGCGACATTATCTATCACCTGGAGACCTATGACGTCACCACCGTGCGCTGCAGCTTGCCAATGCTGCTGCTGGCCCGCTACATCAAGAGCACCGGCATCAAGATGATCCTCTCCGGCGAGGGGGCGGACGAGCTCTTCGGCGGATACCTGTACTTCCACAAGGCCCCCGACTACGAGCAGTTCCACAAGGAGCTAGTGAAGCGCGTGCAGCAGCTGCATCTCTCCGATTGCCTGCGCGCTAACAAGGTGGCCATGGCCAAGGGCGTGGAGCTACGCGTCCCCTTCCTGGACACGGGATTTGTCAACCATGTGATGCAGATCCGTCCCGAGGACAAGATTCCTGGAGAGCTCAACGCGTTTCCCGGAGCCTTAGATCCCTTGAGACGCATGGAGAAGTACGTGTTGCGGGCTGCCTTCACCGAAAACTATCTGCCGGAAGACGTGCTGTGGCGCCAGAAGGAGCAGTTTTCCGACGGCGTCGGCTATGACTGGATTGACAGCATCCGCCGTGTGGCCACCAGTCACGTGGGGGACGAGGAGTTCGCCCAGGCTGCACTTAGATTCCCCTTCAACACGCCCACCACAAAGGAGGCGTTCTACTATCGCTGCATCTTCGAGGAGCAGTTCCCGGGTGAGTCGGCGGCCCGCACGGTGGTTAGGTGGGTGCCACGCCTGGATTGGGGCTGCCCGGAGGATCCCTCGGGCCGAGCACAAGCTGTCCATCAGGTCAATAAAGACTGATTTAGTTTATATTACATTTAATTAAGTAAAAAAAGCAACAACAGCATTTTATTGAAGCACAATGCATCGAATCTAGTATACCCATATTACTACACTATATAGTACACATAAAAGCGTACGTGTGTTTAAATAAATCGTATTACTTAATTGTAATTGAAGAGGCTTCCATTTCATTTAAATATTTATGCAGCTGTCGTCTGTTGGCTTGAAAATGCGCTGACACATCCACACGCGAAGGCGAAGTAATTGGTAATTGGATGCGCCCACTGCCTGTTGCCAGGCATTTATTTACATTAATTTAGAAAACGTCAATCAGGCACATTCTAGAGCAGAGGCCGGCGGCGACATATGCACTGAGCATGGGAAAAGGCCACAGAGCAGCGCAGTCGGCACACACATAGTGTAAAAACTTCGTGCAGCGTCGGCCCTAAGCACACGCGGCTTCGTTTTTCTTATCTGCTGTCTCAGCATCTCTTGTCTGCGCACACAAACGCACTAAAAACATGTGAGTGCTGCGCGCCGACCCAAGGTATACTAATAAAGGTAGTCGTATCGGCTCGCTCGCTCTCTTGTTTTACTTCTTTCGATTCAGTCTGTTGTGAACATTCCTCCTTTGAGACTCTTTCGTATAACGCATTTGTGAGAGTCTCTCTCACTCTCTCTCTTCTGTCATTTTGCACTTAAGAACAGTGTTGCCATTTTGGCTTATTTTAAGCTAGATCTGGATTATTTCAAAATGAAATAGCTTGGAAAGTGGTTAAAATGCTTATAGCTTGAAATCTAGCTTATTTCAAAATTCAAAAAGCTTATTTTGGCTTTAAAAAAATTTCTACATAAAGATTTTTTGTAGAGATTATAAAGTATTTTTATGATAATTTAAAGGGGCAAATCAAACTAAAATAATATTTCTCGGTGACTTTTGGTATTTTGTGCAATTTTGTACCTAAATTTATGGTTATATTTCGTTATTAACCTTTGGTCATACTACAGCGATATTGAGCGTTATTAAGTTTGACAAAATGCCGAAAGTTACTTATAAACAAAATTTTCGCGAATTGTGGACTACTTTTGATGAATTTAAGGAGTGGCTGCGCAAAGTCCCAACAGACCCCACAAAACCCTATTGCTCCTTTTGTAAAGCGACACTTGGGGCTAAACTATGCGAACTGCGGCAGCATGCCGCTACCAAAAAACATGTCGCGTGCATGCAAGACAATACGCAAACAAACAAAATTCAATTTGTTCCAAAGTCATTTAAAACAGAGGAACAAGAGGTTGCATTGTGTTTATATATTGCCAAGCACTCAGCCATAGCACCGGTGGATCATTTATCTCAGCTATGCGTCGATCAATTTAGGTCATGCAGCGCTGCATTAAATATAAAGTTAAAACGGACAAAGTGCACTCAAATAATAAATAACATATTGGGTGTCCACTTCAAGGAGGATTTACGGATGGATATCGGAACATCAAAATTTAGTTTGCTTGTGGATGAGTCCACCGATATAAGTGTGACGAAGTTACTGGGTAAATATAAAATAAGTTATAAGCATTTGTATTAGTTTATATATGTCATGTTTACATGTAATGTTTGTGTATTTTTTAATATTTAGGCGTCGTTATAAACTACTTTAGTGTGAATAAGAAGTGTTTGGTTACGACCTTCTTAAGTTTGATACCTATTGAGGCTGGTGACGCAGTTACTATTGCAGAGGCTGTTAAAATGGAGCTGCGTAATTTAAACCTTGATGTTGTCAATTTAATTGGGATCGGGACAGACAATGCTAATGTAATGACTGGCACTAGACACAGCGTTTACACAGAATTGAAGAAAAGCGTGCCCTCTCTTATATTAATAAAGTGTGTGTGTCACTCAATACAATTGGCTGTAGGCCATTCAACGAAAAAAAATTTTCCAAACCATTTGGAATTTCTCATTGCCGACACGTACTCCTGGTTTGCTCACAGTTCTCACCGGCAAACGACATACAACAAAGTATATGAGTGTATAAATAATGGGAAGGTACATATGGTAGTTTGGTGTAGTTTCATTGTCAATCGTGTTCGTCCAAACAAAATATTTATATGTATTAACGTTTAATTTTCATGCTTGTGCCAATGTTTTGTAAGTAGACTAATCCGTTTGGTTTGTATAACATTGTGTTTCAGTATTGTGATATGTTTTTGCATTTATTCAGGAACCCTTAAAAATTCCAAGAGTTTCTGATACAAGGTGGCTTTCCATTGGAACTGCAGTTTCGAGGATCGAGGAGCAGTGGGACGCACTCAAGTTGCACTTTGAATTAGCCGCGACAAACGAAAGCTGTCACAAGGCACAAATTTTGCGTGCATTGTATGAGGAAGACAAAAATAAGGTCTACTTAATATTTTTAAAGCCCATACTAAAAGATATGCAAAATTTAAATAAACTGTTTCAAGGCGAAAATGTGGACTCGACGAAGCTCCTTAATGAAATCATAACTGTAATAAATTCGCTTAAGTCAATGATAATTCCACCAGACGTGGATATTGACATTATGAAGGACGATTTGGAGAAAGTCTCGAGACCAGATTTGTTTATGGAATACGCTTTCGAAGCTGAAATAAAAAATCCAAAATATTTTATGCACATTAGTGACATAAGACAACATTGCAAAGATTTTATAATGACATTAATCATCCAACTAAGAGAGAGGTAAGCTTAAATTTGATTTAATAAAAATATAATAAATATACATCTTTAATCCCCGGTTTAATTTCAGACTTCCTAACAATATTGATATTCTGAAGAAAATGGATGTTCTTGCCGTACAAAATATGCTACGTGCGAATAAGAACCCGACTGAGATAATTCCTTTATTGAAATTTTTAAATTACTTAAATATTGAAGAAATTGTTGCTCAATTTGCAAAAATTCATTTCATAAATTGGGAGGAAAAGGAAAATACTTCCCAGTTTTGGGCCGAGGTCCTTAATTATAAGGATGCTGGCGGAAACAACACTTTTCGGCAGCTAGCATTATTTGCTATACACATTCTATCGCTTCCTTGGTCGAATGCTGCTGTTGAACGCGTATTTAGCCAAGTCAACATCGTTAAAAGTAAATTGCGAAATCAATTAAATGTTAAAGGCTTGAACGCAATTTTACGTATAAGGTTTGTTTTTGAAATGATTGGCTATTTAGTGTATACTTAATATATTCCTTTTAATTTTACAGATATGGATTACGCCGTCATGGCAAATGTTGTGTTAATTATAAAGTACCTGTAAAGTACTTATCTTTAATTAAAGGCTCTGACAAATATGAAGAAACAAATAATGAAATTGATGACATAATTTCATTAATATAATTTGATATATATCAATAGAATAAAATGTATATTAAATGTTATGCACCAAGTGTTTTTATAGTTAGCTTATTTTTTAAGCTTTTTTTTTTAAATATTTAGCCTATTCTAGCTTATTTTTTCTTTAAATCTAGCTTATGGTGACTCTAAATTTCTGGCAACACTGCTTAAGAATACCTTCTTTGCTGCTCTCTATGCGGCTACCTTTGTTAGTATACCTTGCGCCGACCCCTGTTCTAGAGTGTATGTGAGCAGCACACGTTTTGCATAATCTATAATTAGAATTGCTTTAGTCGAATTGTTACAACAACACAAGAAATTACATGCAATATTACTTAAATGCTAAAACAATCCCTTAAACTAATTTGTTCAACAACTGTGGTCTCCGATTCACTCATTAAATATTATACAGTAATAAAAATCTGAAATCAATATCATTTTTAAACGAGAAGGAACGTTATACCCGGTACTCAGTCATACATATACATATGTATATGATCTTGCGATTTATGCAATTTTTTATATGTTCGCAAAAGCGACGAACTAAATTTGGGGCAAAAAATAATATTTCAAAAAATGAAGTCAAATAATTTTTGGAATATTATACATTTTTTCCAATTTTGTTTGCATATGCTTTTTACATATGCTTCTACATTTCTACATGTATAACTACATATTTGAGACGTACAAGTGTTTTCGACAGAGAGAGAGGGAATGAGAAGCGCTTGGCAGGCATTGCGTAGCCACTGAAATTTAATTTGTTTCTTCTGGCCATAATATTGATCCGACCTGATCCATATTCGGCAATTTGGTAGATATAGTAATTTACCATGATTCTGCGTTTTCATTTATCTTAAAAATTGTGGATTCCACAGATTTTCGTCTTTTGTGGGGGCAGAAAGGGGCGTGGCAAAATTTTTAAATACACTTGTGCTGGTTTGATATCACAGGAGTTTGGATAGAAAGTTTGGTTGCTCTAGCTCTTATAGTCTCTGAGATCTAGGCGTCAAAAAATACGAATGAGCAGAGCAGATGGGGTCGGGTGTGAGAGAGAGCGAGAGGGAATGATGACTTTCGAAAGGGTTTTCTTTATTTTAACTATAATAATGATCTGATCTGATCCAGATTCAATACTCTGATAGAAATGGTCTTTCTCTATAATTCTGCGTATTTAGTTTTTTTGTATCTTCAAAATTGTGTATGCCACAGACTTTCGTCCTTTGTGGGGGACGGAAGGGGGCGGTGCGAAATTTTGAAATACACTTTGAGTAGTGTGATAACACAGGAGAATACAAAACTTGGTTACTCTAGCTTTAATAGTCTATGAGATATAGGCGCTAATGAAGACAGACGGACGGTGGGACCGACGGACAGACAGACATGGCTATATCGACTCGGCTATTGATGCTGATCAAGAATTTTTATACTTTATGGGGTCGGAAACGCTTCCTTCTGGGCGTTACGCACAACCGTTATCCCCACAAATCTTATATACCCCTATACTCTTCGAGTAGCGGGTATAAAAACAATTTAATGGCAAATATATCTGGTTATTACAATTTTTAATTTTTGAATTTCAACTATTTTCATTATTGCTGGTCACACTCGATTTACCAGCAGCAACATGTCAATGCACTTAACAGCACCATGTTATGTTTACTGTTAACACCAACCTAGATTTGAAAATTTCAAAATAAACGGCGATAAGTAGTGCTCATGGCAATGCGCTGGATTTTACCTATACCGGTTACCCAATCTATTACCGATAAAAAATATTTATAAAACGGCCAGTTTGAATTAGGTGCATTTTTTGCGACATTGGACAACTTTAAAATGTTGCGAACCATTTACTCGTATACGCGTGCCAAAATAGAGAGAACATCCCATAGTACCGTTTGGCCAAGAACAGCTGCTTGGAATTAGTGTGCCCGCAGTTTTAAAACCAATTAATAACGAATACAAGAAAAACGCTTCTTACAACAACACAACTAACCAACCAAAACTAAGCTGAGCTGCTGAGCTGAGTGGGAACCAAAAAAAAATTACTTCACTAAATTGGTGCCCGTGTCTCGGGAGAGCTGCAAGAAAAAATAAAAAGAAATTGGGCTGCAAGAAAGTTGCTGTGTGGTGCGGTGCAATAGTGAAGTGCAGTTTGACACTGTGCTGTGTGTGTGTGAGTTGTTTGTGTGTGAATTAGAAAGAGAGGAGGCTGTTTCAATTTTGGAAACGTCTGTAGATTTGTGTGTGTGTGACAATTGATTTAGAACGTAACAAAAAAAATATATATTTGTAAAGTAACGAAAAACATGTCGAATGTGGAATCCTCGAGTTCCGCGGCCCAGCAGCCCCCCACATCCACTCTGCCAATGCTGGGGGACAATCAGGTGATGCAGGCCTCCACCTCAGCCAGCTCCACCTCAAGCAGCACCAGCAGCAGCAGTGGCAATGGCAATGGCGGGGGCGGGGGCGGTGGCAACAACGTAGTGGGAGTGCCACTCGACACTCAGATCAGCGGTGAGCCGCCGTCCAAGAAACCATGTCTCGATGCAGCCTCCTCCAGCAGCTCGGGGGGAGCTCTGTCAAGCGCTGCCGCGGCATCGGGAACACACGAGAAGCTGGCATACCGCATCTCCACAGCCCTCTGCTGTGCCGTTTGCCTGGATTTGCCCAAAACGGCCATGTACCAGGTGAGTGCAGCGTGGAGGCCCGAATTCTTTTCTTTTTCCCCCAAAATTTTAGCTATAGAAAAACTACAACAAAGGGCCTGTTTTTTTTTCTATCTGTTTTCGTGTGTGTGCGAGAGTGACTGTGCATGTGTGTACCATTCTGTATACAAACAAATCGCCAGCTGTAAGAGGAAACCCACCCACTCCCTCCGTCGCCCCCAGAATGCACTACTATCACAGCTGTGCTAGAGCGAGACCGATAGCACACTATCTGCTGCGTGTATTTATTTGCTCTCGTTCTCGCTTGCTTCTACGACTGTTACGTCGCCGCTGCCTTGCACTCGCCTTGAAAACAACAAACAGCAATGCCAGGCATCCGTTGCAACTGTTTCCCCCCTCCACACACACGTTTTTGGTTATTTCTTACTGCTGCGCATATCAGAATTAAAGAGAGAGAGGCCCCACTGTTCGCTTACGTAGCATACATACACACACACCCATCCATATCGTTCTCGCTCGCACTCTGTGTCTAATGCACTTTATTGCGTTTTAGAGACGGGCGACAGAACCAACCCCTGCCTTGCACTTAATTCCAATTCCGCGTTGCATTCGACACTCTGGGCCACTGTGGGCTGGCTCTGCTCCCCTCCCCCTGACACCGCCCCACCCCGCTGACATTTGCGCAGTAACTTTTACTGCAAAACTTTTCTGTATTGCGTCACAGAAGCGCCCAAATGGGAATAGGAATAGGAATTGCTGCCTGGCTTTCCCGTAGAATCTATGATGTGGTCTTGCTTCGATTTGGCCTATTTTTAGCAGCAGCTGCCCCGCCACGACCCATCAACAAAATTGCTTGCAACGCTTTTAATTTGAATAAGTTTGTGTGCGTGTGTTGTGTGTCTCTTTCAGCTTCCTCTCTATTCATTCTGCTTTTAAGGCCATTCTTTTTCATTCATGCGATAGTAGCTTATTCTCTTCTGATTGATTAAATTATTTGTTCAAATATTTAGAATTTAGATCTTTTCACGTAATGCGTGGTTGACTGTTTTCTCTCTTTCGTCAAAGCCAGCCACACATGCATTAATTCATATGTGGGTACATACATACATACATATGCACATGTGCAATGAGATACGATAACTGCGTCATTGAAACGTCTTTACGGTGGGCCTTAAATGGCATTCATACATACATAAGTGATTTTACCGAATAAAATCCTTCGGTGAAAATAGTTTAGCAATGCCAACAAGAAATGTGTCTGCGTTGTCAAGCCCCCTGCCCACTGTACTGGTAAAACGTGACCAAGCCTACAGGCAAATGAATCATATGCCGTCCAAAGGTCTCTCTCCGCTTCGATTAGGGAGGAAGAACAACCCAACCCGCATAATTAAGCAAATTAATTCTTACATACATATATGCCTGACCTCTGAAATTATAGAAAGTTGGACAGAAACCCTCGTTATTTTCCTCTTTTGCATTTCTATATCTTTTGATTGACATTTGTAAGAATGGTGTGTGTGTGTGTGTGTTTGTGGATACTACTCACATAGGTATGTACACAAAAGTTTGTGGTGTGCGTGTGTGCACGTTCTCTGTTATTGTTTTGCTTTAGCTGCGCTGTTTTGACACATTCGTTGTCTCTCTCTTGCACACTGCATGGGCCAAATCAGCTGTTCGGCCCCTGGGGAAAAGACATGGATTCCGGGATTCGTATTTTGACAAACAACGCAGTTTTGAAAAGCTGAAAGGAAACGCTTTTGGGGGGATTGTTTTTGTATGTAAAGCAATCAGAATGCTGTTGCAGGTTGTTCTTTCTCTTGCTGTTAGATCTATAGACGTGTAATCTAGAATAAACCCGTTTTACCAGTTTCCCTGCCACATGTGCATGTGTGTTTTCATAGGGAGGCCGACAGGGTGAGAGAGAGAGAGAGAGAGAGAGAGAGAGAGCGAGAAAGGTAAAACATATACCTGTAAAAGAGAATGCTCGCACTGGTGTGTGTGATCTCTGCAGCGTGTTTTCGTGCTACCTACATGCCTACCTACCTACCTACCCCGCTTTCTTCATCCACTTGCCCCCTTCCATCATCCTCGTGGCTTATTATCTACAAAAACATCATCAGCTGGGTTCTGTTGTGTCTGCATCGGTGAAAGAGAGTGAGAGAGAGCAGAGCCCGAGCCGAGCCGAGCTGGGGAGCGAGATGCATGATAGAGTAAACACGACGACGGGACGGGGGATAAAACGGGTTAAGATTCTTCTTTTGTGGAGATTGTTCTATCAAAATAACAATCGAATCGGATCGTATTGAAGGCTGCTGGTGCTGCAGTTGCTCTAGGTCATAAATTACCCCTCTCTGCGGACTTTTCGGAGTTCGTTCAACTTGCAGGCGACACTGAATCCGAAATTGCCATGTGGATGGAATGGGATGGATGCCATTCCCTTTCCAGATGCATCTCCATATATCTATTTGTGTATGTGTGAGTGTCTGTATACATGACCAAACGAAACGAACAATCACCGTAATGTTACTTATCGCTTGAAAGTCTCCCCCTATCTCTCTCTCACTCTGTCTCTGGAATGGTCGCATATGTCGCCTCCTCTGACGGCGGCTGATTCCTGAAATAGAAATTCCAAAATGAAGGAGGCCCGCATACCGCATACCACCAGACCAAAATAACTTACGAACCGTACAGAAGTAATGATATGAGGGCTGACAACGTGGTTCCTCCGACGATAATACTCTATTGACTTTAAATGACGTCCGGTCCCGTACGGTCCCTTATCTGAATATTCACCCAAAAAACTAACCTAACAATATCCATCAATTTCTCCTCGAAAACCATTTTCAACTCCAAAAGAAAACACTACATCAACTACAGATACAGATACAAATACAGAACTACACAGACACAGATTCAAATACAGATACAGATACAGCGATTCCAGCTCCATTTATGTGGCTCCTATTGGACACAATATACACGAATAAAACGATAAAGAATTGTGACCTTTTATCGGGAATCTATTTTTATAATTTTTGACTAGACTTTAACACCCTCTAACTATCGCTGCTAATAATTAATCCTAGTTAAGTCGATCTCCTAACATTTGTAAGCAAAATACAAAGAAAAGTAAACAAAACAAAAAAAAAAAAAATAAAATGCAAAACCAAAGTAAAAGATTGTAAATGTAAATGCTAAGTACTTAGAACCAGACTCCATCGTAGTATTAAAGTAATACTCTAAAATGTATACAAAAAAAACCAAAACAAAAAAACAAACAAAAAAAACGATAAAGATGGGAAAACCTAAAAAAAAAGAGAAAATACTGATTTCAATAAATTTGCAGAGGAAAGTGCAAACTGGAAAATGCAATATAAAACCAAATCAAACATAGCGTTTTTATTTCAATCGGAATCGGAATCTCGGAATGAAACCCAACGAATGAAACACAAGACCAACGGGGTCTCTGTGTAATATATATTCTCTCTCTATACCTCCTCCTTTACCAGCCCTCCCTCAAAACAGATCACATTTATCTATCCGAGATCCACTCCATCTTACCACGAAATGCCCCATTACGTTCCATTATCCCCGCCCCCAACATCCCGCCACCCCACCACACAAACACACTCACTTTTCATCCCCACATAAAGGCCGTATTTTGACTAATAGCAAACTTTTCTTCTTTTTTCTTTAATTGCAGGTTAATTTTCATTCCACTTTTGCTTTAGTTTTTCAATCTACTCGTACATATATACATATATATAAATATATCCATATATCCATATACTGCCCAACAATTGCCTTGATAAGAGATCATGCTAACACCACAATCTTTCTCTCCTCTGATCTGTTCAATTGCAGTGCCAGATGGGCCACCTGATGTGCGCCGCTTGCTTCACTCACCTTCTGGCGGATGGACGGTATGAATATACACACATACATATGAACATGAACCATGAACACATAGCCATTACTCCTCTCTTACTCATCCAATTTGGCATATCCTTTTATCATTCTGCAGCCTACGCGATCAGATTGCCACGTGCCCGAATTGCCGCGTAGAGATATCAAAGAGCACTGCATCACGTAACCTGGCCGTAGAGAAGGCCGCCTCCGAGTTGCCCAGCGAATGTCAGGTATTGTGTCACACACATCTCTCCTTAAACTCGATCTCTAATATTTCGTATCTTCCACAGTTTTGCAACAAAGAATTCCCATATAAATCTCTTGAACGCCATGAACAGCACGAGTGCCAGGAGCGTCCCACTAAATGCAAATATCATCGCATTGGCTGCCAGTGGCGCGGTCCCTACCATGAGAGTGAGTGTCAGACAGTATTTTATGGAAAGCCAATCCCCTAATTCTGTAATCCTCCAATTCTATTGTGCTATTCAGCAACCGAACACGAACGCAATTGCTCGCACCCCAAGAAGTCCGGCTACGAGGTGATGGCCGCCCTCGAAGCCCACGATCTGAAGATCAAAGAGGAGAAGAAGATGTTCAACACACTGATCGATTTGCTCAGCTATGAGAAGATCATCTTTAATGGTGAGAGGGAAATACTTGACTCTAGAGTCAGAACCAGTACTTAATAATTTCTTTCCTGCAGATCTGCAAATGAAACCCTATCGCACGGACGAGTACGTGCACAAGCTGTTCTATGAGACTGCCCGGTTCTCGGCCTTCAATCAGCAGTGGGTGGTGAAGGCGCGCATAAACAATAGCCAGCGCGATCCGCACCAGTCGAACGAGCGCACCATCACCTATCAGCTGATCCTGAAGACCAAGACCAGCACGCCCATGAGCATACATTTCTTTGCCCTCAAGGGCCCATTCTCCGACATGAAGGTGTCGACACAGATCTACAAGCACGAGTTCACAGAAACGGTAGGCTCCACTCTACACAATGCGCACATTCTCGAATATTGTCAATGCTAATGCTTGAATTTATCTTTTCTTATGTACATATATAGAACACTGAGAGCGATTATTATGTGCTGCCGCTGCCCGATGGCATTGGGGGCAGCGGTTCAAGCGAATGCAATCGCATGCTGGCCAACAAAGGCATTAATTTTCGGTAGGCAGTCCTTTACGTACATCTCACATACTTATTCCATCTAATTCGTATCTTGTGTTGCAGGCTGCTTATGTTTCTGCTAAACAAATAGAACAGAGACGATGAAAATGCGCAGAGAGAACCATATTCAAATTAGTATAAGTTCGTTGTTTCAACTCTAATGTGCAAAAACCTAGACTAGTTGATATATTTTTTCTTCTATTGTATATGTATACATCCCTTTTAAACCCATCCTACTCCCAAGCACACAAAAAACGACATATATATTTGCAATCACGATCAGAATCACAGTGTAACACGTTAGGTTGTAACCTAAATTTAGTGAATAACTAAGATTAGGATCAAAGTCCAAAAACTGCTTTCAAAATTATTGTAAATGGGAGAAGAAAGGCAGGCCCCTTTTGGGCAATATCTGTTTTTTTTTTTGTTTTGTGTTTGCTTGTGCAGGCGGAGCCCGAGAATAGATTGATTGATTGGTGTGTTTGACTAGCGTTTAATGATCTCACAGTAAGGAGCCAGCACACCCGCTAATAAAACAATAACCATAAAGTAGATGTAACACTCTAAGAAGAAACAAAAACACCAAGCTAAACAGATTTACGAGTAGACCATTATTTGATGTAGTCTAGCCCTAGAAACAGCCGCGAGACACCGTTCTCCATTTAAAGTTTGAACACCCAGACTTTAGTCTGCACTACACTACAGAACACAACACACATTCAATCTTTTCGAAATATAATTGCGTTATGTTGACCGTCTACGTTTTAAAATTAATTGCTTGCAACTTACATTCGTATGTGTAATATTTATATGCAGTGTCGTTAATGATAAATGATAAAATTATACCTAATGCATATACATTAATGATAATTCTTAATTAATAAATAAATCGAAAGTGCAAGGCAAGGTCTTTCCTCTGGGATCAGGCACTTTGGTGGATACGTATTCCAGTCTATTCATCGTCTTCTTCCATTGTTTGGTACTTGTTGCGCACCAGGGATCTGATCACGCCACGGGGGTCCTTCTTGAAGTTCTTGTCCTTCACGAGCTTCTCAAAGGACTTTGCGCGGTTCACCATATCAGCGCGCTTCTTTTTGATCTTCTGCTTCACGCTCAGTGGTGCCTCGGGCTCGGTAAGCGCCGCCTGGTCGGTGGCATCCTTCGACTTGCTCTTCACCAGCTTGTAGAGGTCCGAGAGCGAGGGCAGGGCATCACGCAGTGGCTTCAAGTCCCCAACGACGGTTTTCTTCTCGCCCTTCTTGCTAGACTGGTCATTCTTGCGCTCCTTCCGTGAGTCGGCGAAGCGCTGCAGCAGCTTCTTGTGTTTGAGTGCTGATTTTTCCTTCTTCGTTGTGGTCTTCTTGGGCGTGAGGGTCTTGTGCAGCAGTCGCTCCGACTTGTTCAGCTGCGCCTGCACATTCTGTGCCTTCTGCTTGGCCACGCCCACAGCTCCTTTGGCCTTGGCTCGTATATTTTTCTTGGTTTTTGCCATTTTGCGTTCAGGTGAATTAAAAACAAAATCAAAACAAATGAAACGTGCTTGCGGCGGATAACAGTGTGACCGCATACCGCGTATACATGCCGATACCGATAACGATAGTTGGTATCGGAAAACAGCTGGATTGGCGGCAGTGTTGCCAGAAATTTAGAGTCACCATAAGCTAGATTTAAAGAAAAAATAAGCTAGAATAGGCTAAATATTTAAAAAAAAAAGCTTAAAAAATAAGCTAACTATAAAAACACTTGGTGCATAACATTTAATATACATTTTATTCTATTGATATATATCAAATTATATTAATGAAATTATGTCATCAATTTCATTATTTGTTTCTTCATATTTGTCAGAGCCTTTAATTAAAGATAAGTACTTTACAGGTACTTTATAATTAACACAACATTTGCCATGACGGCGTAATCCATATCTGTAAAATTAAAAGGAATATATTAAGTATACACTAAATAGCCAATCATTTCAAAAACAAACCTTATACGTAAAATTGCGTTCAAGCCTTTAACATTTAATTGATTTCGCAATTTACTTTTAACGATGTTGACTTGGCTAAATACGCGTTCAACAGCAGCATTCGACCAAGGAAGCGATAGAATGTGTATAGCAAATAATGCTAGCTGCCGAAAAGTGTTGTTTCCGCCAGCATCCTTATAATTAAGGACCTCGGCCCAAAACTGGGAAGTATTTTCCTTTTCCTCCCAATTTATGAAATGAATTTTTGCAAATTGAGCAACAATTTCTTCAATATTTAAGTAATTTAAAAATTTCAATAAAGGAATTATCTCAGTCGGGTTCTTATTCGCACGTAGCATATTTTGTACGGCAAGAACATCCATTTTCTTCAGAATATCAATATTGTTAGGAAGTCTGAAATTAAACCGGGGATTAAAGATGTATATTTATTATATTTTTATTAAATCAAATTTAAGCTTACCTCTCTCTTAGTTGGATGATTAATGTCATTATAAAATCTTTGCAATGTTGTCTTATGTCACTAATGTGCATAAAATATTTTGGATTTTTTATTTCAGCTTCGAAAGCGTATCCCATAAACAAATCTGGTCTCGAGACTTTCTCCAAATCGTCCTTCATAATGTCAATATCCACGTCTGGTGGAATTATCATTGACTTAAGCGAATTTATTACAGTTATGATTTCATTAAGGAGCTTCGTCGAGTCCACATTTTCGCCTTGAAACAGTTTATTTAAATTTTGCATATCTTTTAGTATGGGCTTTAAAAATATTAAGTAGACCTTATTTTTGTCTTCCTCATACAATGCACGCAAAATTTGTGCCTTGTGACAGCTTTCGTTTGTCGCGGCTAATTCAAAGTGCAACTTGAGTGCGTCCCACTGCTCCTCGATCCTCGAAACTGCAGTTCCAATGGAAAGCCACCTTGTATCAGAAACTCTTGGAATTTTTAAGGGTTCCTGAATAAATGCAAAAACATATCAGAATACTGAAACACAATGTTATACAAACCAAACGGATTAGTCTACTTACAAAACATTGGCACAAGCATGAAAATTAAACGTTAATACATATAAATATTTTGTTTGGACGAACACGATTGACAATGAAACTACACCAAACTACCATATGTACCTTCCCATTATTTATACACTCATATACTTTGTTGTATGTCGTTTGCCGGTGAGAACTGTGAGCAAACCAGGAGTACGTGTCGGCAATGAGAAATTCCAAATGGTTTGGAAAATTTTTTTTCGTTGAATGGCCTACAGCCAATTGTATTGAGTGACACACACACTTTATTAATATAAGAGAGGGCACGCTTTTCTTCAATTCTGTGTAAACGCTGTGTCTAGTGCCAGTCATTACATTAGCATTGTCTGTCCCGATCCCAATTAAATTGACAACATCAAGGTTTAAATTACGCAGCTCCATTTTAACAGCCTCTGCAATAGTAACTGCGTCACCAGCCTCAATAGGTATCAAACTTAAGAAGGTCGTAACCAAACACTTCTTATTCACACTAAAGTAGTTTATAACGACGCCTAAATATTAAAAAATACACAAACATTACATGTAAACATGACATATATAAACTAATACAAATGCTTATAACTTATTTTATATTTACCCAGTAACTTCGTCACACTTATATCGGTGGACTCATCCACAAGCAAACTAAATTTTGATGTTCCGATATCCATCCGTAAATCCTCCTTGAAGTGGACACCCAATATGTTATTTATTATTTGAGTGCACTTTGTCCGTTTTAACTTTATATTTAATGCAGCGCTGCATGACCTAAATTGATCGACGCATAGCTGAGATAAATGATCCACCGGTGCTATGGCTGAGTGCTTGGCAATATATAAACACAATGCAACCTCTTGTTCCTCTGTTTTAAATGACTTTGGAACAAATTGAATTTTGTTTGTTTGCGTATTGTCTTGCATGCACGCGACATGTTTTTTGGTAGCGGCATGCTGCCGCAGTTCGCATAGTTTAGCCCCAAGTGTCGCTTTACAAAAGGAGCAATAGGCTTTTGTGGGGTCTGTTGGGACTTTGCGCAGCCACTCCTTAAATTCATCAAAAGTAGTCCACAATTCGCGAAAATTTTGTTTATAAGTAACTTTCGGCATTTTGTCAAACTTAATAACGCTCAATATCGCTGTAGTATGACCAAAGGTTAATAACGAAATATAACCATAAATTTAGGTACAAAATTGCACAAAATACCAAAAGTCACCGAGAAATATTATTTTAGTTTGATTTGCCCCTTTAAATTATCATAAAAATACTTTATAATCTCTACAAAAAATCTTTATGTAGAAATTTTTTTAAAGCCAAAATAAGCTTTTTGAATTTTGAAATAAGCTAGATTTCAAGCTATAAGCATTTTAACCACTTTCCAAGCTATTTCATTTTGAAATAATCCAGATCTAGCTTAAAATAAGCCAAAATGGCAACACTGATTGGCGGCCTCATAATTTACAAACAATTTTGTTGAATTGAATTGGCCAATTTTATTTTAGCAAAATGGACTACGATTTTAAGATGAAAACGCAAATGGAGCGGACCAAGGTGGAGGACCTGTTTAATTACGAAGGCTGCAAGGTGGGCCGCGGCACTTACGGCCACGTGTACAAAGCCAAGTGGAAGGAGACGAGGTGAAGAACGCTGTTCGGAGAAAGAATTTAATTTCAAACATTAAATATTGTTTGTCTTTTACAGCGATGGCAAGGAGTACGCCCTTAAGCAGATCGACGGCACCGGTCTGTCCATGTCTGCGTGTCGAGAGATCGCTCTGCTGCGGGAGCTGAAGCACCAGAACGTGATTACTCTTATACGAGTATTCCTCTCACACAACGATCGAAAAGTGTTCCTGCTCATCGACTATGCCGAGCACGATCTGTGGCACATCATCAAGTTCCACCGTGCGGCCAAGGCCACCAAAAAACAGGTGGTTGTGCCTCGGGGCATGGTCAAAAGCCTGCTGTACCAGATTCTGGATGGCATACACTATCTGCACAGCAACTGGGTGCTACATCGTGATCTTAAACCAGCCAACATTCTGGTGATGGGCGACGGCAATGAGCGGGGCCGCGTTAAGATAGCCGACATGGGCTTTGCCCGACTTTTCAATGCTCCTCTGAAGCCACTGGCCGACCTGGACCCCGTTGTGGTGACATTCTGGTACCGCGCCCCAGAGTTGCTACTGGGCGCCCGCCACTACACGAAGGCCATAGACATCTGGGCCATTGGGTGCATCTTTGCCGAACTGCTAACCTCTGAGCCGATATTCCACTGCCGCCAGGAGGACATCAAGACCAGCAATCCATACCATCATGATCAGCTGGACCGCATTTTCAACGTGATGGGCTTTCCGCAGGACAAGGACTGGGAGGACATCAAGAAGATGCCCGAGCATCACACCCTGACCAAGGACTTTAAGCGCTCCACCTACTCGACCTGTTCACTAGCCAAGTACATGGAGCGGCACAAGATCAAGCCCGACAGCAAGGCTTTCCATCTGCTGCAGAAGCTGCTGCTTATGGACCCCAACAAGCGCATCACTTCCGAGCAGGCCATGCTGGATCAGTATTTCCAAGAGGAGCCACTGCCGACGCAGGACGTCTTTGCGGGCTGCCCCATTCCGTATCCGAAGCGCGAGTTTCTCACCGATGACGACCAGGAGGACAAGTCGGACAACAAGAGACAACAACAGCAGCAACAGCAACAACAACAGCAGCAGCAACAACAACAGCAGCAACAACAGCAGCAGCAGCAACAGCAAATGAATCCCAACGAACCGAACGCCAAGCGGGTGCGTCTGTCCGGAGCCGGAAACCAGCAGGACTTCCACCATCAGCAACAGCAGCAGCAACAGCAACAGCAGCAACAACAGCAGCAGCAACAGCAACAGATGATGTTCAACCAGCAACAGAATTTCCAGCAGCGCTTCAACTGAGAGACTGAGAGCACCGAAAAAGCATTTCAACAACCACATCTACATATATTTACTAGCCCCTAAGTAATTTAATATCTTTAGTGTATAACAAATATAACTTAAAGACCAAAAGTTAAATATGGATCACAGTCCACAAAAGCCTAGTACCATTCACTGAAGCGGTCTATGGCCCGGCTCCACTTGTCCATGCGCTCAATAACCTTCGCGTAGACCTTGGGACGCGGCTCGAACACACGTTCCACCTTGCGAAAACACTTGAGATCGTCGAAATCTTTCCAGATGCCATGATTGATGCCCGCCATGAATGTGGCCCCCATGATGCTGGACTCTGTATTCTCGGCACGCTCCACCTTCAGGCCACTGAGATCAGCCAGGAACTGACAGACAAAGTCATTTCGAGAGACGCCGCCACTCACTCTGTTGGGGGGAAAATGTATTCTTAGTGAAAGGACAAAATGGGAGCATAGATGGACGACCTTACCTAATGATTTTGAGCTTTTGAGAGATTTCCTTTTCGGTGGCATCGATCAGTTGGACCAGCCTAAAGACAATGCTCTCGAGCAAGGCCCGCACCATATGGGCCTTGGTAGTGGACGGTGTTAGGCCTATGAAACCGCTGGCGGAGCGGTAATCGTTCACAGGAGGCTATAAAAGAGTCAGCATGAAGTGTTTGCCTATGAGTTCATCGTCCCTGTGCTGCACTGCGCACTCACCCCCAGACCACTGAAAGCGGGCATAAAGAACACATCGTTGGTATCCGGCACGGACTCTGCAATCAATGCCGTTTCGTCTGGCTTCTTGAACAGCTCGCAGGACTGTGCCCAGGTCACCACAGTGCCAAAGTCATGCGAAGCCCCCTCGATGCAGTAGACGGTGCCTTGGTTCTTGGACTTGTTCTTGATTTGCCAGGCCACCAGAGGATACATTCCGCTGGTTGCGGCACGGCATTCGGAGCCCGTGTTCAAATTAAGAAAAGCCCCGGTACCCATGGTCACCTTCACGTCGTTCCTTTTAAAGCATTGAGAGCCCCACATGGACGCCGCCTGGTCACTGAGCGAAGCGGCAATGGGTATGCTGGTGTTCTTCCAATCCGACCCAAAGGCGGCTGGATGGACGCGCCCAAAGCCCTTGTAGCCGTTGTCCACCACGCGAGGCAGGATCTTTGTCTAGAATTGGAAGTCCATGGGTATTAATATAGTTTCAAAATTCCTTTAACCTCGCACTCACATCAAATCCAAAAAGCCAGCTAATGAGTGGCGACCAGCTGAGCGTGAAGGGATCGTACAGACCAGTGGCTGTGCTCGAAGTTATATCGGTGATATGCTCGACATTAGTGTCGTGGCCATTGCCAGAGCGCAGCTTGTGGAGTATCCAAGAGTCTAGCAGCTCCACGCGAGCCTTGTTTTCGCGCAGAGCCTGCTTCAGGCACTGGTTGTTGACCATTTCGTAGAGCAGTCGCGGCGTCACCTGGCCATTCATCAGTTTGAGCACACTTCCGGCCAGGAAGCGAGGGTTCCTGGTGACTAAATACAGGGCATATGAGATCCCATTCATTGAGCGCTTGGTCCAGCTGCTGTTCCATTCATCCACCAGCTCGTCGGCCCGCAAATCCTTCCAGGTAATGAAATTGTGATAGTACTCCCCGGTCTTGTGGTTCCAGGTAAGGAATGTACAGCGCTGCGTCGAGATGGTCAGGCAGGTGATTTGAGCGGGCGTCAACTTGGCATCTGAAACGAGCACCGCACAACAGGAATTAGAATGTTGGTTGGGGGGGAGAAAGGGGAGGAAAACACTTGCCTCGTATCGCCAGAGTTATCACATTCACAATCTTGCGCCACAAGCTCTCTGGTTCAATTTCGAAAAAGCCTGGCTTCGGATTTAATAGTTCCACCTAACAGCACACACAGCCAGCACATTTTCATTAAATTTCGCCATCACTTAACGAACGATCAATTAACTTACCGCATCCGCCGCAGACCCCTTGACCAGGCACTTCTCGTCGAGCACAAAGCAGCGGACACAAGTTGTGCCAACGTCTAGTGCGGCTATATAAGCTGGGGCATCATCAGATGTGGAGGTCGACATGTTTTTCAGTGCACGCTCCGTATTTTACTGAAATTCAGTAGCCGTTACCAGCGGTCTCCCCAAGCTGGTTGATTGGCTTATCCATTTTGTTGTTTCTGGGGCGTCTCATAGCTCGCGGACTGGCATCAAGTTTTTCTTATCAAATGCTCGAGTGTTTGGATTCATTTCCAGCTGATAACCAGTTGTGGATCAGTGTTGGCAAATGCAAATATGGAATAAAAAAAAACACTAGAAAATAATAGCTCAATCGCTAGAGCTAAAACAGCTAGATTTAGCTTGTTGATATATGCAAGCCCTTGAATTATCTTATATTTCCAATGGAACTAATGTATCGAAAACTATTATAAAAATACCATACTTAAACTATAAAAAAGTATAGCAAACGAGGAATTTACACTGCAACAAAAAGCCACAGCGACTGAAGAGCACCTCTGATCAGTGTTGATTAGCGCACGAAAGCCCACTACTGGCGCAAAATAATAAGCTTTTGAAATCAATGAATGTCATTATCAATCAATAAACACTATTTCGATAAGAATTGCATCTTCGTAGAACTAGATTATGATTGTTATCATTCCCGGGCTGATAAGACTCTAAAATTGGACCGCAATCAGGTCAGGTCGCGAAGGTGTGCGCCATCAACTATTACTCATGTTTGATGTGTCCGCTTCCTAATCTTTGTGCGTTTCGTTTTAGAACTTTATTTTCTGTACACATCGACACATGCATATACATAGATTAGATACGAATACAAGGTATATGGGGACTACTACTCATTCTATATACAATATAAATATGCGCATAGATAAACCTTTATCTAAAATAGTCGCTTGTACTAGTAGGTCGGACAATAAAATACAATCAACATTTGTTAAACACATCGATTTACACATATATAGACTACACAGGGTCAAAGCACTCAGAAGCCTCCATCTCGCTACGTTCGCCATCTCTCCGCCTCCTTTAGGTACTGGTTTCTTTCTCTTTAGAGATATGTATGTCTACGACTAAAATTGTAATCAAACGGATGGGCACCGGCTTACATATCCGTTGGGAGAATGTCGGGTATCAGATATTGGCATAGATCAACATCATCGTTGACAAACTTCACCTTCTTGGCGGTGTTGTCGTCGAGCAGCACACGAATGGCCGGCCAAACGGTGGAGAAGAGTCCCGGCGAATTAATTATCAAGCACACGCCAAGACGCTCCGGGAAGTGCTTGCCCAGTAGCCAGATGAGGTTCTGGACCAGCTGGTAGTCCATGCACGACGTGCTGAACTCGGCCAGATCAAAGACGATGCACAGGCGGTCGGTGACCTCCTCGAAGCACTTCTTGCACGCCTCCTCCAGGTTGTAAACAATGAAACGGGTCAGCTCATCGATGTCACGGGTGGATGATCCATGGTTCTTGGCCGGAATATAGATGACTGGACGGCCGATGCAGTCGCGATGGCGCAGCAGACGAGCCTTGTTCTCCAGCTGGCTGCGGTCCATTTCAGCCAGTTTTTCCACGCCATATGTCTCACGCCACTTGTTCGTCTTCAGTATGGCCTGTGTGGGTGGTAAAACATACGTAAGCCGTTTGCCGGGGTGGGCTCAGGTGACATCTTACCTGGAATGCGTCATCTGTGGTCTTGAATGCGCGCAAATAACGCCTGAGGGAGAAATCATTGTGGTATTGCTTGGGATCCGCTTCTACAATCAGTTTCATACGCTCCTTAAGGTCCTTCAGGTCCTGTTCGTTAACTGGCGCCAGCTCCTCGGACGACATATTGAAACACTTGACGCTGCTTTTGCGGATTAAAGCTGTATTTCTTTGGTATTCAAGAGCCTCTTTCTTGGTATGGAATGTGCTGACACAGAACAATTGTCGGTTTTATCACTTTTTTCCAACGAATTGTTTACAGGAGCACAAAATAAAAATATTTTTCACATTCACTGGTGAGATGAGTGAACAAACTTAACCCACTTAACCACCCTCTTTTTAAACAAGTGAACAGCTTGGGTTGAAATGCGGAAATAAGTACTGTTCGTAATCTCTTCTTGTAGATCCATTCTATCCTATCCATCCTATTTACTAACAAAAAAAACCACGAAATCTTTCACCTGAACTGCGTTTAAAGTCTACAAGCTTCATAATATTCGTGTGTGCATTTTAAATAGCCATTGGTCGACAATGGGTTAATCAGTTTATTCCATGATCAGAACTCAAATTTCTCGATTTTTATATTCGGTCTAGAATTGCTAGCCAGCTAGGACCCTCAGCCTTGAACACATAAGTGTGTCCGATTGATGAGCTAATTTTCTACAAGATTTGCTTATTTTCAAGACTCCCTTACATTGAATTGTTTGTAAAATAAGGTTTAAACAAGAAAGGTCGACAATTTACGTTGAAAATTCCTCCAGAGCGGAAGTCCCACCACGAAAAAGAGTGAAAGAGCAATTGCCCAGGGCTGGAATAAAAACTGTTGGAGTGACAGTTATTTTTTGAATTGTATATGGTTAGGTTAGGTTAGGTTAAGGCGGCTGTCAAGCTCCACAGGAGCCAGTCACACTTGGGCCGGTTTTGGCCCGTTGTAATACCGCGGGAGGTGTTCCCCTTATCCATCTCATAAGACCCGAACATATCAGCAGTTATCCCATCCTGACGCTCTTACGAAGTTTGCAATCTTTCTGGAACAGATTTTGTACATTTCTGAAATGTCTGAGACATAGAGCATGCCCAGGTATTGTAGCCTTCTCCTACTGAGAGCCGGACAGGAGCAGAACAGGTGTTCCACCGTTTCCCCCTCCTCCTCGTCTCTACAGCTACGGCAGAAATCATTGTATGGGGCTCCCAGCCTGTTGGCATGGGAGCCTATCAGCCAGTGCCCCGTGAGGGAGCGGATGACAACGCTGCACCTTTTCCTGCCGAGCTTACAAAGCTCTAGTGTGCGTTTCCTGTCAATGGTAGGCCATGTTTGCCTGGATATGCGACATAGTGGTGCTGACCGCCACGCATTGTCTGCTCGTCGCTTATATAGCTCTTTTATAATAAGCCTACAGGTGGCCATTGGCATGCAAATATCCTCCTTCTCTTGGAGAAGGGGTATTGTGGTACCAGATCTGGCCAGCTCGTCTGCCTTGCAGTTGACCTCAATGTCCCGGTGACCCGGGACCCAAATAAGGCTGATGGCAAATTGTTGGGCCATCTCGTGAAGAGATTTGCGGCAATTTGCCACTGTGGCCGAGTTCGAGGAAATCGCATGAAGTGATTTGATCGCAGCTTGGCTGTCGCTGTAAATGTTTACAGTTGTTGTTGCCGTTGTGGCTGATTGCAAGAGCTTCAGTGCTTCCATGATCGCAGTGACTTCCGCTTGGAACACACTGCAGTGATCTGGGAGCCTAAAGGAGTGCCTGATTTCGAGTTGTTCGGAGTAAATCCCTCCTCCAACTTTGTTATCCAGCTTCGAGCCATCTGTAAAGATGCTTATGGCCGTGTCCTGGCCTGGTGGTCCCTCAAGCCACTCGTCTCTGCTAGGGATGATTACATTGAAGGGGGTACCAGTGTGTTCCCTTGGAACGCAGTAGTCCGTCTTCGTTGGGACGGTACAACTGATAAGTATAGATGAGTGACCCCTGGTATGTGTCGTCCATTGTCCGGAGTCTCTCAGACGTATCGCTGCAATTTCTGCCCTCTCTTTTCCCTCAAGTTCGAGGCTTTGGAGATTTAGGATGGCGTTTAGTGCAACGTTCGGGGTGGTGCGTAATGCTACACTAATGCATAAAGCTGCGGTACACTGAACCTTGCCAAGTTGTTTGGTTGGTCCATCGTGGCTGTTTGGCCTCCCCTTTGGGTTAGCGCCGGCTTGATGGTTGTGCACCCAGGGAAGTGGGTTTCAAGCAGTTTTGCTCTTCGTGTTTCTTTTTTGTATTGGGCGAGACTGACTTTGTAGTCTGCCCAATGTTTCTCCTCGTTAGCGCTTTTGGCTCTGTTGAAGAGAGTCCTACAGCTCTTACGTAGGTTGTCGATTTGTTTCGACCACCAGGGGGGTTTCTTTTTACCCCTTGTCTTGTGTGGCAGGCGAGCCGCCGTGAAAGCCTTATTGCATGCATCCGTGAACCTGTACACTATACGATCTAAATCGTCTTGAGTGTCTGGGCTCATTGGTGCCTTGTTGGGGAGTAGTTCCTTCAAATCCGAGCTATATTTAACCCAGTTGGTTTTCCTGGGGTTAGTGTAGTCGGTGGGTTTGGGACTCTCGAAGGATAAAATCGTTTCGATGTACCTGTGGTCGGAGAAGGAATGGTCCTCTAGGACTCTCCATTTTTCCACTTTGTCTGACAGATTGTGAGACACTGGAGTGAGGTCAATAACCTCCTGTCGGTTTTTTATAATAAATGTATATAATAAATTGTATATACATGCTTATAATTTTTATTAATAACTGCCATAATGTTGAAAAATGTTAACAATATAGGTATTTTGTAGAAGCATGCCAACTACAAAATTGAGAAAAGAATGCACAACTTTCTTTCACTGGCTTTCGTTTCGTCCTTCCAGCCCTAAGTACCAATAACAAATATTTACTACACATACAAATGCAGAGATTCCTATAAAGAGATTATATTGCTCATGTGAGTGAAATTCATCCTGTGATTCTGTTCTTCACTTGGGCACCATCACACGCGCTATGCCCGGCAGAACCTCGGCCTGCAGCGGACCAAATTCGACGCGTTCGCCATCGATGGTGATGATGCCGTGATTGTCGTGTGGCTCCAGGCGAAAGGCCCGCACCGGCAACACCTTCACATACTCGTTGTTCACCTCGGGCAGGTGCGTGCCCGTGCTCATGTTGTACAGGAAGCTGAGGAGTTGGGGGCGACTGATGCCGCCGCGTATGAGGATCAGATAAATGGTGCCGTCGTTCATTTGGGCCTTGGGCGCAAAATGGCAATCGATGCCCAGGTGTGTCTGATAGACGGCATGCATCATGATGAACTCCCCCTCCTCGACAAGCCATCCTTCGTCCTCCGGTAGCGGCTCGTCCAGCTCCGGCAGGCTGCTCGTCGGCCCAAAGTTATGCTGGCGATTCTCCAGGGCGATTGCCGCCTGAGCGGCAATGTCGCTCTCGTCCGCCAAACTGTGATAGATGCTCTCCGATATGGAATAGTAATAGCTGCGCCGGGACCCGCCCGAAAGCCAGCTGTCACAGCGGGAGCGGAACGATTGATTGATAGACGTCTCCAGCGAGATAACATCCGCAAATTCATGCGGCAGGTACTCGGTGGAATGATGGAAGCTCGGGTTGTTGTTGGTTGTGTTGGACAGTTTGTCGATATGAGTGTTGCAGCTCCTACTGGCCTGCATCTTCAGCTGTGGGGTGTGCTGGGTATCCCCCTCTTGTTCCGACGGCTGCTGCTGCTGCGGCAAGGTCAGCAGGTAACTGATCTTGCCGTTGTAGGTGCGAAGATTTGCCAGGCGGTACAGGGTCCAGATGGTGAAACGCTGATAGCCAAGTACACGAATGCGCTCGCTCTCAATGTCCACGTCCGAAATGAAGCCCCAGCCGATGGATAAGAAGGAGTACAGGGAGCGACTCTGCAGCTGTACTCTGACCACATCCATCGGGGAGCTGCAGCCGCTGATGACGGTCAAGGCGGCCCCCAGCACAGGCTTGCTAAAGTACGGTTCGCTGGTGGAAATACATATATAATAGTTTATAACAATGGAAACGCTAATGGAGACTCTAAACCTTCCACTCACTTGTATCCATGGGCAATGGACCTGGCCAAGCCGTTGCCGGAACCGCACGGAATGATGCCGAGCGCTATGTTGGGCAGCACCTTGGCCCAGTCCTCGCGTTGCAGCAGTCCGTTGATTATCTCATGGAAAAGTCCATCGCCGCCAACGGCAACAACGCAGCACCATGCGTCTAGGCACCGGGTGCTCATAAATTCAATGGCAAAATTGGAATGCTTCGTTACGTACAGATCGTACGGCACCTCGGCCTCGTTCAGCACAGGCGTGACATGCATGTTAAAAACTTCGCGGGCATTTCCCGAGCCAGATTTTGGATTCAGCATGACAAGAACACGGCGTCGCCTATCCTCCTCGTTCCGCACCACGAAGATGCTCTCCAGCGTGCGGTGCAGCTGCCAGCGCAGAGCGCGGTACCAGCGATCCGCCTCGCGCATATTGTCCTCGAAGGTGTCGAAGGACCGAAAGCGCAGTGTGAGGACAGTGCGCTCCCTGTGGAACTCACTTCGCAGGCTCTTCTTCTTCAGGACATAGGCGAACACATAAAGATAGGCGCTCACATCGCCGTCGCAAGGATACTCCTCCTTACTGGCTGCACTGCACTTGCTGGGCGTGGCCCCACTGCGGTTGACCGAGGCAGCGGGGGAATTGGGATTGCCGTTGCTGCAGGCGCACGCACTGGTCACGGCCAGACGGCGGGTCTTTTTCAGACGCATGCAACGCGCCCCAACAATGTCGCATATTTTCACAGTCTGCTCCTTGACAATGGTGCCGCTGGGCGATTCTCGCTGCAGTGTAAAGCCGTTGATGTCCAGCCGTACCCGAAACACGTACTTCCTCCCCTTTCGCTGGCTGGTGTAGAAGGTGTCGCTCACATCGTGGTGGCGTTCGGGCAAGGCCGCCCCAGCTGTGGGTGTGGAGCACGCTGTGCTGGTGCTGCTCTTCTCATAAGATTCGTTCATAGTTGCTTGAGATTCGAATGCTTTGCAGCATTTTAATTTTCGTTTTTCGTTGTCTGTTCTTATCCTTAGCACTTAACCCACCTAACCCCCCCTTTTATTTAAACAGATGTGAAACTTGGGTTAAACAGGGAAAATAGCACTGCTTGTAAATTCTTATGTAGAAACCTTTCTCTTCACTTTACAAAAATGACCTCGATATCTTTCGCTTAAATTTTGCGCTTAAATTTTTCAAGTTTCACAATATTCGTGTGTGTATTTTAATATCAACTGGTCTACATTGGGTTAATCGTTCTTTGTCCCTAATCGGATATCACATTTCTCGATTTTGACATCCGACTAAATATTACTAGCTAGCTAGGACCCTCACAACTGAACACATAGTTTAACCGACATCAGATTGGTTAATTTGAAGGGCTCGATTTTATTGGATTGTTTGTGAAATAACCAAAAAACGTCAACAAAAAATAAGAGAAAATCCTAACAAACGCCTACCGATACTATCGACTGCGCGCCAAAGTGGTTTTGCTTGAAAGCAAATAAATGAAGAAGCAAAGCATGTAAAGATTTCTTTTATAACACTGTGATAGTCAAAAAAAAAGACATGACCAAACTCGACGGTTTCCCCCTATTTCGGATCCTACGAATCGAACTGCATCATTAGTTTTTTGAGTTACAATCATGGTTTCATACAAAATTTTTCGTTGAAGTTTTTCATCAAAGTGGCCCATTGTAAGAGAAAGGCACATTTTTCTTCGGTCTCTAACTTTTGTAATGTAGACTTTTTTGGTATACTTTCTTTACGGCAAAGCTTCTCAGAATTAATCCGTCTTTAAGTTCTTAGAAGACTGTAAGCCCCAAAATCAATGTTTTGGGTGTCCTTATAGCCAATATGTCGAAAAAACTGAAATATAACCCATTTTTTTAAAATATTTTTTCCCTCACGTTTCGTCAATATTTTAATTTACCGTTTGATACTTATACATTAAGTGACATCTTGTAATAGTAAGAAACTTAAGCAAAGACAACGTTTGGAGCAAACTAACCATGAGAAAAACAAACTTAACAAAATTTTATTTTTTAAAAAAAGCTACTCTAACTATTTTTGTGTGCTGTTTTATTTTATTTGTATCTTTTAAGTGTTATTATTAAGTATCATAAATCTGTACACAATATTTAAATTAGATTTAATAAGTCTCATATACCAATGTCCAACACAAATCAGCAAGCAACGAGTCAAGCTTTTTGCCGCTGTACCAATGCTCAAGGGGAGCGGCGACTTGGTGAAATCTTTCTCCATGCTCATCGGATTCAGTCGGAACTTGCTGATCAAAATGGTCCTTGTGATGGTGAAGAAAGTGAACTTTTAAGGACATATTCACACAAGGACACAAGGACATATTCAAATTAAGTACTGCAATAAATGCTTAAATTTTGACTCTTAGGCAAGCTTACATCAGATAAGATGTTATCAGCTGCATTAAACGGTTCTTTCAAACGGTACTTGTTATTTCTTATCAGTGCAGTGGTTAAAAGCTTGACTCGTTGCTTGCTGATTTGTGTTGGACATTGGTAGATGAGACTTATTAAATTTAATTTAAATATTGTGTACAGATTTATGATACTTAATAATAACACTTAAAAGATACAAATAAAATAAAACAGCACACAAACATAGTTAGAGTAGCTTTTTTTAAAAATAAAAATTTCGTTAAGTTTGTTTTTCTCATGGTTAGTTTGCTCCAAACGTTGTCTTTGCTTAAGTTTCTTACTATTACAAGATGTCACTTAATGTATAAGTATCAAAGGGTAAATTAAAATATTGACGAAACGTGAGGGAAAAAATATTTTAAAAAAATGGGTTATATTTCAGTTTTTTCGACATATTGGCTATAAGGACACCCAAAACATTGATTTTGGGGCTTACAGTCTTCTAAGAACTTAAAGACGGATTAATTCTGAGAAGCTTTGCCAAAGAAAGTATACAAAAAAAGTCTACATTACAAAAGTTAGAGACCGAAGAAAAATGTGCCTTTCTCTTACAATGGGCCTTTTTGATGAAAAACTTCAATGAAAAATTTTGTATGAAACCATGATTGTAACTCAAAAAACTAATGATGCAGTTCGATTCGTAGGACCCGAAATAGGGGGAAACCGTCGAGTTTGGTCATGTTTTTTTTTTTTTTTAAACTATCACAGTGTAATTGTTTAGTATCGTCAGTGAATTTAAATGATATTTTTGTGTAAGCTAGAATTAACACGACACTAAAGTTCCTTCTTTAAGCATCAAATCAAATTTACTTTTGAGTTGACTTCAAATTCCTACAATAACAACCACAAACTTCTAAAAACTACAAATATATTTCGATATACGAATTTACGGGCTGCACATCGATATTGACTGTCGTTGCAGAACTGCCATCATTAGTTCACTGTTAAGTTATGGACGCTCTCTCTGTTAAATTCAATCAACTGTTAAAGTAAACGTGGTGGTGAGGAAAAGAGCGAAGAATTAATTTTGTGAATTTGTTGTGTGAAACAAAATTGCAAAGTGAAGTTGGTGTTTTATGTAATAGACGTGCTCATTTTTGTAACTGGGACGTCATGACTAACAGCCTGGAGTTGGAGATACCGCTCAAGGTCGCGCGTCACCAAATCGAGCGCGTTGGCTTAGCCTATTTCAACGCACGCCGCAAAATCGCGCCAGGTGGTGTCGAGCGTAGCGAATCCGATGAGAAGTTGGAGGGCGTCGGCGAGGAAGTGGACATCAGCTACCTCAAGTCCCTTGATCCCAAGGAGTGGAAGGATCAAGACCACTACAGTGTCCTCGGTCTGGGCAAATTGAGGTAAGGCTCCGCCTCCGCTCCCCATCTTGGCCTGGCTGCCTTTGTTTGTGTGCGCGTGGGTTTGAGCGTGCGTGTGTGTGTGTTGGTCTGTCTGTTGAGCACGTGTCTGACTGACGGAGTGTGTGTGTGCGTCTTTTCCTTTTTTGCAGATTCGAAGCCAGCGATGATGACATTCGTCGGGCCTACAGACGCATGGTGCTGCAGCACCATCCGGATAAGCGAAAAGCCAAGGGTGAGGTGGTGATCAACGACGAGGACTATTTCACGTGCATAACAAAGGCCTACGAGATATTGGGTTCGTACCATAATTGGTTATTTCTATATTTCTATGTATTTTGATTTAATCACATCCATTTATTTCCATCTATTAGGGACTTCTAAGCCGCGACGCAGCTTTGATTCAGTAGATCCCGAATTCGACGACTCGCTACCCACACAGACAGAAATCGACAATGACTATTTCGCCGTTTTCAACAAAATGTTCAAGCTGAATGGACGCTGGAGCGAGAGGCCACAGGTGCCAGTCTTTGGCGAGGTAGACGCCAAACGCGAGGAGGTTGAGCGCTTCTATAACTTCTGGTACGACTTCAAATCATGGCGTGAATTCAGCTACCTGGATGAGGAGGACAAGGAGAAGGGTCAGGATCGGGACGAGCGTCGCTGGATCGAGAAGGAGAACAAGGCCGCACGCATCAAGCGGAAAAAGGAGGAGATGAGTCGCATTCGAGATCTCGTCAATCTGGCGTACAACAACGACAAGCGTATACAGCGTTTCAAGCAGGAGGAGAAGGATCGCAAGGCGGCAGCCAAGCGGGCCAAAATGGATGCCGTCCAGGCTCAAAAGGCTGAGCAGGAGAAGGCCGTACGCGAGGCGGCCCTGGCCAAAGAGCGCGCCGACAAGGCCGAACAGAAGCGCATCGAGCAAATTCGTATTGAACGCGAGCAGCAGAAGAAGTTGCTCAAAAAGGAGCGGAAAACGCTGCGGGACAAGGTGAAGGATTGCAAATACTATGCCAAAAACGACAAGGATCAGCTGAAGCACATGGAGGGCACAGAGAAAATATGCGAAACGTTCAACCTAGCCGAGCTGCAGGCTCTGAACAAGGCCATGGAGTCGAAGGGTCGCGAATTCTTTGTGGCTGCCCTTCAGACGGCCGAACAGAAAATCGCCGCCGAACTGGAGGAAATCAACCAGACGCAAGCGAAGAAGTTGGCAACCGCCAACGCCGCTACACCTAAAGCTGGCGTCAAGGAGGTGAAGAAGGGCGAACTCTGGAGCAACGAAAATGTTCAGTTACTCATCAAGGCGGTGAATCTGTTTCCGGCTGGTACTGCCCAGCGGTGGGACGTAATCGCAACGTTTATCAATCAGCACAGTGGATCGGGAGGGGGCCAGGTCCTGGCCAGAGATGTCCTCAACAAGGCCAAGGCCCTGCAGAACACCGATCACTCCAAGAGCAGCCTCAAAACACAGGCCAACGATGCCGCCTTTGCCAGCTTCGAGAAGTCCAAGAAGGAAGTGCAAGTCTCAAACGACATTACCATTGGCGAGGAGGCGCCCTCGCAGGAGAGCAAGGAGAACGTCAAGCAGAATGGTGGTGCCCATCCCAATCAGGTGAACAATCAGAAGCCGAAGCAGAATGGCGTAGCGACACCAGCCGCAGCAGCAGCAGCCCCAGCAACAGGAGCAGGAGCAGCGCCACCGGCAGCTCCCATGACCAATGGCACAGGCGGTGCAGGAGGTGCTGGTAGTGCATCCAAGACCTGGACCAAGGAGGAGCAGGCACTGCTTGAGCAGGCCATCAAATCGTATCCGACCACGACACCCGATCGCTGGGACTGCATTGCAGCGTGCATACCCAATCGCAGTAAAAAGGATTGCCTGCGACGCGTCAAGGAGCTTGTCGAGCTGGTCAACTCAAAGAAGGAGGCGCAGGCGGCGGTCAAATAAGAGCGAACCACCACACACTACACTACTCCTCTTCTAGCTGCTGTGTCCCATATAAATTTTATTTAAATAAAACATAAAAAGTTTTTGAACGTTTAGCGAAAAGTTACATCCAAAGATTCTTCTCCATTTGACTAGCTACACATTTTCCACAGGTGTATGTAAAGATATATATACTACTATACGTATGTATATGCCGACTGGATTGCGTCGGAAACCGATCTTATGTCTGCTCTGCTACGCTGCGTCCCCCACTCATTTTCAGATCGAACGCCTGCGGATTGGCCAGGGGATCCAGATCGGCAAAGAGGTCCAGCCATGGATTGTTGGTCGACTGAGATTTGCTAGCAGCTGGAGCTGCAGCTGCCGCCGCCGGCGCTGGGCCACTGGCGGCTGGCTTAGCGGCTGTGGTAGTGGTTTGCATTGGCTTCTGCTGTTGCTGTTGCTGCTGCAGCGGCAGCGGCTGCGGCTGATTGAACATGCGGGCCCAGAACTTGCTGTTGGTGCTGCTAGTTTGATTGGCATCCATCAGATGGGAATCCTGCTCCTCCACGGGAGCATCGATCAGCGGACTATCCTCCTTCTCCAGCTGCTTGGAGAGTTCTATGAGCAGGGACTCATTGTCACCGCAGAAGGGAGCTGGCTCCGACTGGGACTTCTTTCCCTTGGTCGGCTTCAACGCCGAGTCGGGCTTGTCTTGATATTCACTCTGGAAAAGCATACAAATTCAGTTGAATGAAGCCACGGGCGACTGGAAACACACACTCACAGCAAAGAACAGGGACTGATCCTTATCCACGGCTTCAATTGGCGGCACATCCTCGCTGGGCCCCTCATTTTGGGACAGTTCCTTCAGCACACAGAAGTCGTACTTGGGCTTGGCAGCTAGCGCATTGGATATCGTCTGGAATGTGGAGGCGGCTTTCTGGGCGAAGCTCTTCAGCTCCGCCACGTAGGCGACCAAAGCATGCGAATACATATTGCAGCGGGCGGCGGCCAGCAAATCAATCTGGAAAATGAAAGAAAATTAACTAAAGCTGTAAAGCGGCTGGCATCTCTGTTCTATACCTTTTGGATGGAGTCCAAGGAGTAGCCATCGAAATTATGTTTGGCCACGCGCACATGAGCCTGGGCAGTGCGGAACTTTTCCAGGCCCTTGCCCGTGTCGGGGTCCAGCTCCTGGCTGGCCGACTTCATCCAGCACAGGGCGGCTCTGTACTCCGTTCGCTCCTTCTCCATGGTTTGCAGCGTGAGCTCCGTGTCCTTGACGGCGCGACAGCGAAACACGTCCACCTCGTGCTGCAGTCGCAGCAATGGCACCCGAACACACATCCTCTGCTGTCCTGCAAAGGACATGGCCTTCGCTGTGTGGTTGATGCTGTTGCCCGTCGTCTTGCTCCGCTTGCCCGCCTCCTTGAGGAAGCGCCCAAAGACACACTCCTCCTGCGATAAGATGCAGAGGCGCTCCTGGTACTGGTCGATTATCTTGCAGAGCTCCAGACTGGTGTCCGATATTGATTTGAAAACCTCAATCTTGGCGTCCAGCTCCGCGTCCGAGGAAATTATGTGCTTGTCCTCCTTGGAGCCCAACTTGCGCTGGACCGCCTTCTTGGTGATCCAAAATTGGTGTTGCACCTCAGATTTTAGCATATTTTCGGGGGTGCTCAGGCTGCTGCGTACGTTAAAAAAAAGTGGAACAAGTGAATGGAAAAAACGAGTAAAGCAGCGACGTCGGCAGCGCTGCCTTCGGGTTGCGTTTATATTTCTCGATTTCAATATTCGGTCTAGAATTACTAGACAGCTAGAACCCTCAGCATAGAACAAATGATTTTATCCGATAAACTAGTTCATTTTTTACAGGATTGGGTTATTTTAAGTACTCCCTTTTAAAAGATTATTTATTTATATAGTAAAAAGAAAAAAGGCCAAAAAACGGAATTAATTATGTTACATGGCAACTACACAGGGATGAAATTTTCACGACGCCATTGTGAAAAACTGCCGCGTATTTTTCATACCTTTTGGTCACACTAGCTGTTCGAATATGATTATGAAAAGCTTTTGAAAAGTGGGTTAAAAGAACAATAAAGGCAATTTAATAATGTTCCTTGCATGTAATTCCCATTTAACAAAGCAAATGGGCTTTTTTCTAGACCATTTTGGAATGCGACATAACAGTACATTGAATATTAAAAATATATCAAGGGAGAGAGAACTGACAGTTAGAATGTTAGGAGAGCGAGAAGAAGAAACAGAGAAACTGGCATTGGTCACACTAATTACGGGATTTTTTAGTCAAATTTGTTACCGCGGTAACCGCTCTTCTGCATCCATTTCTCTCTTTCTCCCATTTCTCTCACTGTTTTGGCGCTTGGCGCTGCGCTGCGCTGCATTCAACGGGGATCCAGAATACGTTTAGTTTCATTTCGTTTCGCGTCTTCAATTTGTATTCTAGCCAAGACAAATATTTACGCAAGTGCTAAAGTCCGTGGCCGTCGCGTAGTGTTTTTTTGAGAGTGTGTGTGTGTTGGCCTGGCCGGACTTGTAAGCCGGTGGACAAGTGGACAAGGGGGCTAAAGTTCGAGTGGAGTCCGAATCGAGTTGCACTGCAATTGCAATTGCAATTGAAAGCGACACATATTTTGCGGTTTTGCTAATTTGCTGGACAGGTATGTACAGATGTATACGTTCATGTGAGTGAGCTTACACACTCGTAAGCTGCACACAGATGCAGGCGCAGGCAGAGTTACAGTTACTTTCAATCCATGGGATGCTGTGGACACTACAATCCACACACATATGGATGTACATACATATGTACGCAATGGTTGCAGCAGCAAGAAGAAAGTGAACAAGTGTGTGCAAAAGTTAGTTTTTCTTGCAACCAAAAACGGGTTGCAGGCTGCTGCTTGCCACCTGCAGAAGCCGGGGAACATATGCGTGGGTGTGCGTGCATGTGCATGTGAGAGTGCCCCAGCAATGTATATAAATTGATTGTGTGCCATGCCATGCCGTGCCCCCAACTCTCGGTGGCACTAAGATAATGCCACTCTCCTTCCGTCTTTTAACACCAACGGCGCGTGACTGGTGGGGCTAGGGTGGTCGGGGAGGGGAGGGGGCTACCTACCACTTGGGGCAAGCCGCTCGCGCAATTAGATTCGGTTTCTGCGTCTCCCCCCCCCACACACACACACACACCGCTGAACAAATATACTCGTAAAATACCAAAAAGAACTCGAATTGAAAGAAAGACAGAAAAAGGTCACGGCACTTGCTGGCCCGAGCTTTGATGGGGCGCACAGCCAAAAAACAAAAAAAATAATAAAAGCTGCGGCTCCAAAGGCCGGCTCGTTACCAGCTCTCAAAGCCCCCTTCAACGCCTTCAAAGCCGTGCTCCGCCTTGGGTAAACAATGCAACCGCATTCTGTCCCCCTCCCTGCCTCCACTGCACCGCACTGGACTGTACCTGCCTTATGGAAAACCTTACTACTCGTCTATTTGTTATTGAAAAATGAAGATTTCTCTGCAATTGCACTTGAATGCTGCATCCACAGTGACACACTTGAAGCTGTATGTGTGTGCGTGTGTGTGTGTGTGTTTGCCACACACTCGTCATCATCATCATCGATAATGCGGGGTCGGTTGTCGTTACTGCAATCAGAACAGAGAGCAGATCAGACAGAGATCATCTTTATCTACATTTGTGTGCATGCGTATGCCCTATTTTGCCTACCAATTGCACTTCTAACCCGTACACAAACAGTGGGTACTCGATTTTAACGAACAGAGGATTTAAGAGTGGCTGCCAGTAACCCTAGAAGGGTTACGGTTTATTGTATTTCGCCTTTAAATTATTGGAGTATTTTAAAAATTTCCATTTCACCACAAGTTTAACCAGGATCTATAAAGCCATCCACATTTTTGGATGGAAAATCGGAAGGTATCCCCTGGGCACCGTCTGGGAATCCTTTTTTCCATATTTTAGTGCATAGGATTTCTTCTCCTTCTATCAATCCGTAGGAATCATTTCCGGATTCAACCCTTCGATTGTCTTTGTTAATTTTTAATATTAAGAAAACTCCAAAAAGTACATACAACATTTTTTTATAGAAAAAAAGCGTATAATTTTTCAAATTATAAGAGTTAAGGGTTCAGGAGTAAAATTAACGATCCTTTTTTAGGACTAAAGCTAAGGTTCAAATCGAGTTTCGTAATTCCCTGTAAAAGAAGGTAACACTTAAGCAAGTTTTCCATTAATTTGAGTAGTTTTAATCTACATTTTCAATAGATTTCAATATGAGTAGGTTTCCATAGTTAGTCATCATCTGCAGCTCCTAATCTTACTGGTTTATCAATCTTAACATAGAACTTAGAATCAAGCAAAGATTTTTATGGCTTAGGCCTCTGCCTATCTAAAGTTTCTTGTTGATTCTCCAATGACCATTTTAAAGCAGAAGATACCAGAAGAATATCCCAAGAAGATGCACAAAAACTCTGAGGCGAAACTGTGAGGCAAGCACGGGATTGGATTTATGAGTGAACTCAATGCCCCGAGGATACCCAATCTGCATGAAGAAAAGACAAAAACAAAACAGACGAAAAAAAACTATCAAAAGTTTTCTGTTTCAGCTGGTCTTTGCATATTTTCTCACAGTTCCCGCGGTGCAATAATAATAACAAGAAAAAAATGTGACAATTTTTACAAATACCTGCATACAGAAGAAATACCCGTACCCGTGCCCGTGCCCGTACATAATTTTGTTTGCCACTGTTTCTGTTTCTGTTGTTGGTGTTGTTTTTCTTTGCAAAATTTGTATCGAGTTACTTTGGTTGCATTGCTGCTGCTGCTGTTGCTGCTGCTGCCACTTGGTTGCTCTCATTTGCATGCTGAGACGTTGCTCTCGTTGCTGTGGCTTGTACGGCATACCCTCACCTTCGAGGGGTACTCAGACTATGGCACCCTGTCCGCCACCATGCCCCTGCTTAGGTCCGTTTTTTGCAGTGTATCTGTAGGCAGGGGATCAGGGCCAGCCTGGCTTGTCTTGGCTCTCAAGTGTCCTGAGTATTCGTAAGGGTATCTGGTGCTTCGGTTCGGGGGGCGGGGATGGAAGGCTATCTCTTTCCTGACTTGTTTCTCCACTGATTATTTCTTGTGTCGTTGCCGCTCGGCGTTGCAGCAACTAAATTGGCCTTAATTGGTTGCCTTTTTGTTGCCAATTTTGTTGTTGTTGCTGTTGTTGCCCTGCTCTGACCATATTTCTGTTGTCTTTCTTGTCTGTTATCGGTCGTTGCCGGCCGGGCCGGGCCGGGCCAGGCCGGCTGGAAGCACTCTGGCCACTTGTGGCATGCCAGCCCATAGAGTGCCGCGTGTGGAGTGCATTTAGTAGTTGTCTGTGCCATGCCCTTTCTGTTTCCAGCGTAATTGCTATGCAATTTGATTCGCCTAAAGATCTGGAGGGAAAATATGAAAAGCGTACTCGTTTTTGAACTCTAAAATGTATCTTATTCTTGTAGATTTGATATGTTCCAGGATTCAGGGAGAAGAGGAGCAGACAGACAGCTGAAGAAGGACACCTACGGATAGAAAGACGTAGAAGGATTCCTGTGGAGAAGGAGTATAATTCTAATGGATTCCAGATACGATTCCTACGGATTGATAGAAGGCCAATCCCATGGATTAAAGTATTCCCAGACGTTGCCCAGGGATACCTTCAGCGTTTTCCATCCAGAAATATAGTCAAATATAATGGACTTGGGCAAATAAAGGCGATTGCCTGCCGGCAGGGCATTCGTTGTTCGGCGTGTGGCCATAAATCTGTTTTATTTCCCAATTTTTATTTACTTTGTCAGTGTCTGGTCGCCTTTTTGTGTGCATTTTTAATGCGCTTGGCCCGGCTTATTTGATTTAATTAGCCAACCAGCCAGCCAGGCAGCAGACAGCCAGCCAGGCAGCAGTAAGCCACGGTTTTATTATTGTTTGCAAATTGTGGGAAAAAAGTGCATTGGGCTTTGCATTTCATAGGCACCCAAAAGGTATGGTGAGGCATTTTTTTGGTGTCTGAAATTATGCAATCGAAGCTCTCCAGTGCAGTGCCTCTGGAACGAGCCAATAAATCAAAATGCCATTCTCAAGACTGCGATGCAAGTGCTGCATGCCACAGCAGCCACGGCAGCCGCAGCAGCCACACAATGAGTGGGTGGGGGGGAGGGCCCCGGACCCCGGACCCCGGCTGCACAGTATTCAGAGCATGTCAATGTGGGCCTCTGGTAATGTTAGCCCCCAGCTCCCCCCAGTCCCACACACCCAAGCAACTTCCTTCATCCATGTCCGTGTCGGTGTCCGTGTCGCACATGGGATCTGAGTACAACATTTACCGTTGGCCAGCTGCTGTTGCAGCTCTCAGATTCTAGCCACTTGTGCCACATGTGTGCCTGCCAGCCACCCATTGCACAATCGGTGCAAATGTGCACCGTTCCTGTCCTCCAAGCAGTCCATGCAGTCCATGCTGTTGTCAATAAGCCAACAAAACCTCGTTTATTGAGTCGTCGTCGTCGCCGTCTAGTTGGTTAACCTGTCGAGGCGGCCCACACGCCGCCGAGGCCAAGAGTGGCCCGGAGACCGGAGGCCAGAGGCCCGAGCCCCCCTTAAAAGCAACCAAGTGGCGGCCATTCATTCTGGCCTGTCATACCCAGTAGTCAAAGGGATCGGATCTCTACACTATACACTCTACACGCTGCATCTACATCTACAGGTGTGACATGAGCCCCGAATAATACGGGGAGTATCCAAAGTTCTGTGGCACTTCAAAAGCTGAAGGAGGTCCCCTTTCTGTCGAAAGGTTTTTGGGTATCTGCCTAGTCGATAGACCCACTTTCAAGCGCCAATACGCCATTTCCTGTGTTCCATTGCAAGTGTTACATTTTCCTGATTAAGTTTCAATTTTGAATGGAAATGTTCTTTAAAGCGAATGTGGTGTGTGTGTCTGTGTGTGTGGTGTGGTGTGAGGTGGGGGTCAGCTGCTGCAGGTGGGCTGCTGCAAGGCGGCCCATGGATTGACCCAATTGAGTGCCACATGGCAGAGCAGGCCCAGGCGGCGCCTCCTACATGGACGGCCGCTGCTCCGCTGCTCGACTGACCCACAAAAGAGCCTTCGGGCGGCCTGGTTGTGGCGGACAGACACTGGGACGAGACTTAAATATAGCTATCAGTTTTTAAGTGGCAGCCCGCTGCCAGCCGCCTGCCGCCTGGGCAAATTTATTGAATCTCATTTGAGCGAACAGCGAGCAGCGAGCAGCTTTCTATACTTTCTCGGCGGCCAAACAGAGATTTGTTTATTGGCGGAAGAAGTGGAAAAGTATACCAGGCACTGGCCACAGGCACAGCTACGAGCAGGGGCAGGGGCGGGGGCAGGGGCGGGGGCACAGGCGTCGTCTTGTGCAAATTAATTTATCTTAGAGACATTTCAAAGGCATCTCACGGATGCGCTGCTGATGCTTCTGCTGCTGCTGCTGCGTTTGTTGCGGTTTTTGCGGTCATTCAAATATTTACATTTCATTCGGTATCGATATGGTGTGCCCCTCCCTCTGCCTCTCCCTCCCACTCCATCATCATCATGCCATCCGCCTCATTGACTTCTTCTTTTATTTAATTTCATTTTATTTGATTTTATTGCATTGCATTGGCCACAAAGTGCGTTTTAATTAACCCACGAGGCGACCTGGCCAATTACTTTTGCCTGCTTCTGCCTAGGATTGGGACGATGGTAGGGGATGGGAGGGGGGACTGAGTGGGGGGATGGGTGGCTGGGATGGGGTATTCGCAATGACTTTCACTTTTAACCGGCGGAGGGTTTGGTGGAGTGGAGGGGTTAATGAGGATGCTGCCACATTGCTGCACATTTCGTGCCGCTTCATTGTGATTATCTTGTTGAAAAAGATTCAAACTGTGGCAGGCAGCAGGCTGGCAGCAGCAGCAACAGCAGCAGACGCTTTCATGTAATTTATTTGTTTATTGTCTTGGCCCAAGCGGCATACAGGGCATGGCCTTAACAGCACAGACACACTCGAAACCACACGAATCCCATCCCGTGGCAGCCACCACCCACCCACCACCCCAGGAGGCACTCAACCTAAACCTTCAACACGATAGCCCTGCCATGGCGATGGCGATGGCGATGGCGATGGGATGGTTAATGGAGCAGATGACTCGTGATCGTAGGTGCACCGAAATGGAGTTCCAAATGTGTTAACGTCTTGGCGATATTTTAAGGACAATTTTAGATACAAAAGACAGAAGCGCTTCCCTACGAGGGGAATATTAGAGACTCGCATGGGGGTTCCTCAGAAGTAACTCTTTCAATCGTCTCCAGTATTTCTGATGCCTGATCGTGATCGGTGGCGCTGGCCACTGATCTTGCCACTTCATCACGTGTCCATCTCTAGAGCGGGAGTGAGTCTGCTTCTGTTGCTGCTGCTTCTGCTGCTGCTGCTGTTACACTTGCACTTGCACCATTTGCTACCTGTTGTGGCTGTTGTTGTTACTTGTTTACCTATCGTGGAAACGTTCATCGTCGGTCCAGCCAGCCAGCCATCCGTCTGTTTGTCGCTCCGTTAGCTCGTTAGAGCTGAAGATGAACAAGTTTTTCCTCTAGACTCATTTCTTCGAGCAGCCAGGAAGCCAGCGATTTCTCATCTTTGTTGTTGCTGCTGCAGTAGTTGTTGAAATTGCAGTTGCACTTAGTGCTTTCCCTTAGTGCAACACCCCCAACCCAAGCACGGCTTAATTAGCTTAGGAGAAGAATGAAGAGAGAGAGAGAGAGAGAGAGAGAGAGGGCTTCTCTGGCATTTGACGGGAGATCTCTGGAATTCGAAAGATCTTCGAAGCGTTTCGCTTTTTTTGTGTTTCGCTTTCGTTCTCACCAGCGTGCAAATTTCCCGTCAATGGGTTTTCCCAATGTGAATGAGATTTTCCTCGAGTAATTTCTCAACAGATCAGAAAGAAAGTTAGTTCCTAGCGGGTTTCGATCCTCGCGAAAAAAGCACAAAATAAAAAACAGATCACAGAGCGATAGAGCGATAGAGAGAGACCGATAGATAGAAAGAGAGCAAGAAAGAGAAAGAGTTAACATGCATTTCCTGGAAATAACGTTTCCTCTGCCACAGACACAGACACAGTTGCTGCCACAGACAGAGACCACAGTCAAAGTTGCAATCCGTCCCGTCCGTTGCACGCTTCGTTAGCTTTCAACTTGTTTTGTGTGGCATCTTTGAGAAAAGTCGCTGGGATTGCTTGCACCTGAAGTTCTAATCCAAAGGCCAACTCTGGCAAGTTTATGTGACTCATGCGATTCTCATGGGATGGAGAGTCATCTGGAGGGGATGACCAAAGGACTATATGGAATACCTAAGGGTTGCTGCGCAGAAACTTCATTGGGAAAACGATTTGTTATAGGAATATAGAAATCAATGTAAATCGATATTAATCTACTTGCTGCAGTTGGTTTATTCTACTTGGAATTGCATTCACCTTTTGATCTGTGGCATCAACTGGCATCTAACTGGTGGCTGAGTCATGCGAATCGTAACTCAGAACTGGCCAAGAGAGAACCCGTCCCGAGTCCCCATCATCATCGGCATCGTCATCATCGTGATCGTTCTGTTTGGTCTTGGAGTTAAGTCGAGTTATGTTGTTTGTGGCAAACTCGATTTCAGTTTGTTGTCTTCTTTTCTTTTCGTTTGTTTTCGGTGCCACATGCCCCTCCGCCTGCCCCTGCCCCTGCCTATACCTCGTTGACTGCTGCTGCTCTTCTCTTCTCACATGATTAAGCCAGATTGCTTTCAGCCAGCATCGCATCTCTCTCTCTGGCCGCAGTCTGCAGTCTTTTGCCAGTGTGCAGTGTGCAGTATGCAGTTGTTGTTTTGCCTATTTATAGTTGGACTTTGACCAGGGGGTGAAGAACGAATGAGCCACGAATGACGCAGCAGCATTCACTCGAGAGGAGTTCAAGCCTGTGGCCTGCGGCGAAGAGGTCGCTCCACTCGCACACACTCGAGATCTGCTATTCTTGCGACTGGCAGGCAGTCTATTGCTATTGCATTTTGCTATTTTGCTATTGCGAAATGCAAATATCAACAAATGAGCAAAGCAAAGTCTCTGCAGTCTTTGCGTTTGGCATCAAAGTGGGCAAACAAAGATCGCAGCAGAAGAGCAGAAGAGATGTTACCTTGGAGGCGGTCCACATACCCACACCCAACCCGCCCCCACGCACCCCCCGTCGAGTGTGCCTTCTCTCTGATGAACGGTTGACCCAGTCGAGTGGATTTCGGCATCCCTCCGCGGAGATTCTCTGCCTCAATTGATGCTAATTGCTAATTGCATAATAATTCAATTTGGCTTCTGACTACAGACTGCAGACGGTCTTCCGCATCGCCAGTGGAGTGGCATTCTCCTCTCCTCGCCAAATGCAAATCTCTCGTTCGCTCTCGCTCTTTGCTGCAGCTCTTTAATTAAAGCCAAATGGAGGAGGATTTGGCCATTGCAGAAAAACAGCAAACCCCCAGATTGGAAAAGGAAGGCGTTTGGATTATGAGCAGCCCGTGTGTATTACTCATACGCCCCTTATCTGGTCACGCCTCGGACACGAATCAATGGCCAAAAGTAACGCCTTCCCCCCCGCCGCCCCGCTCTGTTTTTGCTTTATGTGGGGTATTCGCCCTGCGTCATGCCACATGACTGGTGGATTTTCTTTTCTAGTTTGTAGGATGAATCTTCAGCCAGGGAAATATGCGCTGAAATTGTAATTTTATTAGAGAGTGAAAAGAAAGAATACTCTCCTCTCTCTCTCTGTACTCTCTAATGCCATTTTCCCTGACTATCTATAGTTTTAGGGTATTCCATTCGTCGCTTTTGTGCGTTTTCTTTCGTGTCTCGTTTTTTGTTTTCCTTTTTTCCTTGGCTTGTTAATTTTCACTTTGTCCGGCATAAAACTGAAAGAGAACTGAAGGGGTTGGCCTGAGCTCCCCCCTCCGCTCCGCTCCAACCCTGTTTCTTTTTTCAAGTTCAGGGCTAGAAGCGAACGACCAACAACAAGGCGACGCGACGCGACGCCTGAGAGCTGCAATTTTTGAATTAGCCAAATTACTATTATTTGCTGCAACACACACACAGGCAGACACACAGCCATAGAAACATAGATATAAAGATATAGATACGAGTACACGTACACGTGCATGCATGTGTTGTGTCTGTCTGGCTGGCTGTCCGCCGTGTCTGTCTGTCTGTCGTGTCTGTCTGGTGTCTCGCCTTGGCCCTGTCCTCTGGCCTGCTGTGGTCCCTACGACTATTTTGGCTCTGAATTTCTGAATGATTTAATGTCCTTTTTGGCAGAACCACACCCCAAAATGCAGAAGCAGAAGCAGAACCCTCCCCCCCTTCCCCGCCCTTCCTCCTGCCTGCACTGCTGCAAAAATGTTTGTTGTCTAGACTGCGGCAAATGAACTTTATTTGGCTTTTTTTCTATTTCTCGTTTCTCATTTATTTTTCGGCGAAAAGTGAGTTTTCCGGGGATGGTCGTAGGTTCCCGAAAATCGTATGGGCGGTTCACTGGGGGCTGGTGGCACAAGCACGTCTGTCCGTCAGTTAGTCAGGGGCTTAAGGACCTCGTTCCGCCTCGTTTCGTTATGCTTTTATCCCCCCCTCTGCGCCCACTGCCCTGCCCTTCCCTTCCCTTCCCCCTCCAATTCAATTTATTCGTAATGCCGCGACATTTTGCACTTTGCTTTGGCTTCGGGTTTGCGTGACTCCCAAAGTCTGGAGGCACCACCAAGCAGCCAAGCAGCAAGCAACAAAAAATTAGCCAAATGATAAAGTTTTTTTTTTACTTGTTTTTTATTTCAATTTTAATTCAAAGCGGATTTTGGCATTACCTTGGCGGCGGCAGCGACTGCGGCGGGGTCTTTGTTTTTTTTTTGCGCTTGCCACAGAGAGGGCCCGGGGGGTTGGGGGCTGGGGGCTGGGGAGATCGGTTCAATGGAGTTCAGTTTTTGTGATATTTGCGTGTGCCACACAGAGGAAAAATGAAAGAAACTTTGAGCGTTTTTAATGCTGCACAACGATGCGCATTGCCGATAAGGTGGTGCTCCCTCTCTGGGAAAGGGTTGCCATTGCATAACACCATCAATCTTTTGACCAGACGAGCGCCAGCACCAGCACCAGCACCAGCGCCAGCGCCAGGAATAGGAAGGTGGATAGGCTCTGCCGCAGGCCATATATCATTCACAGTGTCTGGGTCTGCCTTGGCGTCTGCGTCTCTCCCGCTTAACAACATGCAACAGCAATTAAAGTCCATGAATTGACAACAAAACAACCGCCATATCTGCAGAAACCATTGTGATTCCCTCCCAGAGAGGGAGAGACAGAGAGAGGGAGACACAATTGGTCTTTTATCTTCTACCAGGTTTTCAGGGTGAGGCCTGGTCAAAATGTTGGCCAAATCTTTGCGTATCGTTTGCTGCCATGATTTGTCATTATTTATTATTTCTGAATAGTTTTATTCGCTTTTTTCTTTTGCAAATGAGAAAGTTTTTTGGGCATAGCCTTGTACATGACCAAGAAATATCCCAAGGGGGATTGACAGGGGGATTAGTACAATACAAAACCAGACAATACAGTGATTTGATTGATTTATTGTGCGGTAAGTATGGGAAAGGCTCTGGCTCATCATCCACTCACGGGTTTTGTGTTACTGAGGCACTTTTAAGGCAAATCTAAAGTCCTCCAAGGTCCCCAAGAACGCACAGGTTTTATTCTTAATTTAGAAACATTTTGGGCTGTAGTTTTTGTAGTAGAACCCTTTGGGTTCTTTGCAGACTCATACACCTTTGAGAACTAATCATGGATCAATGGAGGCTGTAGAGGAGCCTTTGGGAAAAACCTTTGGTAACTAATCATGGATCAATGGGGGCTTAAAGGAGAGAGTGGTGGCTGTAGCGGAGCCTGGCTTAACCACTCGAGAGACACTTGAAATCACGCTTTAATTTCAAATTACATTTCAACAGGTGCACCGCTTATCCGCATCTCTATGAAAACAAAACAAAACGAAACCAAATGAAGTAAAATAAAATATAAATTATAAATTGCTTACAAATTGCGATTAAGGTCGAGTTGGAGTCGTGTTTTCAGCTGCTGCTTGACCTGATTAAAGCTGCAGCTTCATACATACATACATACTATATATGTATATCGCTCAGCGTTTGCGTTGACCCTTCCTCTATGGAGGCGCCGCCATCTGCACCCCCCGCTGCCAGTCGGAATCAAATTACGAAACGGAAACAGCAGCAAACGAATTTCGGTGCAAAATTAATGGCCACGTAATTGGCAGCGAAGATGATGACGATGCTGTAAGCAGGAAAATGCACTCCCAGCCAAATGGTTCTCGATTCTCGATTCTGCAACTTCCACACCGGCTTCAGCTGCAGCTCCAGCTGCAGGTCCAAGTGCAATTGCCACTGCCAGCAGAAAACTGCTGCCACAGCTCTGCGACTTCATATCGAGCTCATAAATTTTGTGGCTGCTGCTTCTGCTGCTGCTTGGTGGGCCTTGGCCATAACGGTCTTGGTCGGAGAGCTGCAACCTGCTGGGATTTTGCTTTGTTAGCTGTTTTTTACTGTTTCTGCCACTTGGTTCAGTGTTTTGTGAATGAATTATACAGATATTCTGTGTCCAAAAAATGGTGTAAATCATTTCAAAACGGAATTCCGTTCCGTAATTAATTTGCAAGGTATTTTACCTGAAAATTGCGTTTACAATTTATGGGCATGAATCATTTGAGAATATTTATGAATTATTTAAGATTATGGCATTGCTAGTGCTATTGCTGCTGCTGAGTCACCTTAGAGTATCTTTGAAATGTTCTTTACAGATGTTTGACAACCACAAATGAAAGAATTTGTTTAGGAAATTCCCATATATGATTGATCCTCTTTATAGGTGAGTTTATCATCTGAAATTCGAGTGATTTTCCACAGAACGGATAGAAAAAGAAAAGATATTGCATCTGCCATCGCCTATTCTCTGCTCACTTTCGCTTGAAAATCCAACAAGAAAGCAATAAAAGTTGTACAAAAAAAGCAAAGAGAAAAATAACGCCTTGGGGCTCTCGAATGCAGATGCATCCTATGCATTGATCCCCCCAACCCCCCCGCCCCGCCATGGACCACGATGGACCACGCCCACGCAACTGATTCCATCAAAATGCGCATAAATTTGTGCCACGGCGGCGGACTGCGGACGGTGGATACGCGGTGTGGTGTGCGGTGGTGTGGGGTGGTGCAAGTGAGACGTTTGTGTGGCGCCCACTGTCAGCCATGTGGGTGGCCGAAGACGGCAGATGGGAGAGAGAGAGCAAAGACAATTTGCATCTATCTGCGGGTGTGTGTGTGTGGCTTCTTTCTTTCTTTGGATACCCCCTACAGAAGGGGTATACTGTGGGGCATATTTGGGTACTGTCTGATGCTATATCTCGGTGGAAAATCTTCATGTTTGACCTGCAGAAACGCTACATCTTCCAGGGTATCCCCAGCTTCGTTCCGCTGATCCTTTCAAGTGGAGTGCCAGTGGCAGTGGCCAGTTCCCTGTGTGTTTGGGCATTGATTTCTAAAACAAGAAAAATTTGCATTTAATTGGCATAGTCTTTGGCCAATGGAGGGGGTGCGACAAATTGTATTTATTCTACTTTGAAGTGCTCGATTCGCCCCACCCCCCCCCACTACATTCTCCCTCTTGCTGCCTGATTGGGGCCTGGGAAAGATGTGCTACAGACCACCCCCTCCCCACCCATCAATCACCACAGATCTCTTTGCATTCGGTTGTTGTTTGTTGTTTGTTTGTGATGTTATTTTATCTGCGACACGATGACGTTTTCAAAAATTGAATTGAATGAAGGAAAAAAAGCGATGAGTGAAAGTACATTTTCGTATGCAGTTGTTGTCATTTCTTTTGCTTCGTTGTAATGTGTGTAATGTCAGCAGCAGCAGCAGCAGCAACAACAACAACAACAACAAAAACGACGACTAGCAACATCGGCTATAGTTCCAGCTTCTCATGGCTCCCCGGCTGTCGTCTGTTCGTCGTTTCTGATTGTCCGGCGATAGCCAATTGAGATTTTCATTTGTCAGTCAAAAAAGCACACAGCCGAACAGACACCGAGTCGAAGCCTGGGATACCCTGGATACCCGTCTTATATACATATACATATGTATGCCTCTAACTGACTAAAGCATAGTCTGTGTAAAGGATTAACAGCAATGAGAATCAAAGAGTTGCAGTTAGCTTTACAAATGTCGAGTACGATTATCCTTTAATGGCTCCGCCTTGCATACCAAACAAAGGAAGCATCAGTATGCTCCCTCTGTCTCTCTCTATCAAGGGTATCAAAAGGAAAAGGAAAGAAGCTTCAGTAAAAGAGAGACGAACAACGACAAAAGCCGAAGACACTGTGACGACGACGACGCTGACGACGACGCTGACGACGACGCTGACGACGACGCGTCTGTCAATGACATAGAAAGAGAGTTTAAGAGCTTCGCTTCAGCCATGAGACATGATATGTACTTGTTGCTGTTGCTGTTGTTGCTGTTGTTGTTGCTATTGCGGCCGCAGTCTGATTAGACTTTTGTTGTTGCGTTGGGATCTGCGTTTCACTTTCGCTCTCGCGCGGTTTTCGGTTTCGATATCGTCTCCGTCTCCTCCAGATTTCCCTCCCAATTCCCCCCGATCCAACTCGGACCCCAATCGCTGGGCACGTGCTCGCCCCCGGCTGATTTGTTGGGTGTTCCGCCTCTCTTTTACGGGAATTTATGATATCGAAATACGGAAATGCATCAATCGCTTACTCATTTTACAGAGAATATTTCAGATACACGTATCTACATATTTCTCAAGAACTTTTGGGCAAATGCTTAAGATGAACATCGCGATAGATCTAGCAAGGCAAGGTCCTACATCTATAATATGCCTGCATCTTGGAAACTATAAAAGAACCAAAGAATCATTCAGATCAGATCATTTTCAGACGCTTCTTTGGATTCCCGAGGGTTCCCGAGTACCTATGTATACTATGTAGAGTCTCCTTCTGTTATTTGGAGACTTTTGTCTTCCCGAGGGTTCCCGAGTACCTGTATGTACTATGCAGAGTCTCCTTCTGTTATTTGGAGACTTTTGTCTCTGGCTCTCTCTCTGTTCCGTTCTCTGTGCGTTGTTTTGGTCAAGCTCCGTTGAACCTTTTGGCTGCCTTAGAGACTTTGACCTCAGTAAATACGTTTTTAATGATTCCAAGACTTGTCCTTCAAAAATTAATTACGCCCTTTACTTTTGCATTGCATTAGCTTTACCTTTACCCCCTGCGCATGTCCCCTGGCCATGTCCCCTGGCCATGCCCCACCTGTGCAGCCGAAAACCTCACCTTTTTGGAGGCCTGAACTTTACACTCCACGCATAAATCTCGCCAGTGCTGAACCGAACTGAACTGAAGCCTAAAATGTAGAGCCGCCTAATTACGTTGGCAATCTTTTAATTGTGGGCCCACAGATATAATTTTTTGTTTGGAAAATGGAGACAAGAGCGACCCCAAAAGCAGAGTTTTCCACAGGTCTCTCTCTCTCCCTCTCGGGGGAGGGCTACGTCTGTGTCTGACTCTGGGTCTACGTCCATTTATTACGAACGGTTCTTGTCGCTAATAACAATAACAATGCCGCCTTGCCGAATGCCAAAGAACAAAATTAAGTAAAAAGACACAAATGCTAAATAAAAAATGAAAAACGAAAAAAACAAACCTCAACAAATGTAACTGGGTCAAGTGGTTGTTGTTTCTGCTGTTTCTGTCGCTCGAATACAAAATAATTGTGGAAAATCTCAAGATCTTTTTATCTGCGGTTTTATTTTGTTGTTTCGGTTTGTTGTTTGTTGTTTTTTTTGTTTTTTGTTTCTTTCGGTTTGTTTGTTTTTTGTTCGTTTAATGGGCCTGAGGTTCAGAGACTGACTGACTGGCTGGCTGGCATACGTACCTCCGTACTGTAGATAGTGTATGGGGAACTGGGCCGAGTTTCAATTAAGTTTTCGGCTTGGAGCACGCTCAACGCCCTCCCCCATACCATCATCCCATCATCCACGATGATGAGGTCTCTCTCTCTCTCTCTCTTTCTGTGGCCACCTTACGCACACTCGAGAATCTCTCGGGGGAAAGGCTTGAGAATGGAGTCTGAGACGGGCCAGGCCAATTAGGGTATTACGACAATTACGAGTCAACGAAAATGTCTGTTAATTATGCTGGACAGAATTATGTGTACTTAGATGGGCAGTTTTTTGGGAAGGTAGGGAGAAGGAAGTGCTTCCGTCAGTCCCTAATGATGATGGCTCAAGAATCAGTATAGCCTCTTCGTTTTGCTTACTTTCTACTTTTTCCTATAAAAGTTCTTCAACTATGATATATTATATCCAAGTAGAGGGAATCGCTTATTACTTATAGAGGTTTTAAGCAATTAATAGCTGTTTGAAGGGGAATAATATGGAAGAGTTCTTCAATCTAAAACGGTCTTCTTTGATCTGATCTCTTGATGGAATATTCGAAATAATTTGCAGGCACTGTCTGTCTTTCGGTCTGTCTGTCTGCCTGTCTTTCGGTCGGCCTGTCTGTCTGGGGATCCTGTCCTGATCTCCAATAAAAACATTCATCAGCATCATCATAATTATTCGGATGGCAATAATTACTTGGCCAATAAATAATGATGGTTATTGTGATTATAAACCATCTTTAATCTTCACCGAGCACTGTCCAGCAACGATTAGCTTTGTTTTGGGGAGAAAGAAAAAAAAACGAAAAATGGGAAAGGTGATTTCGTGCGACCATCCTCCGAGCAGCAGCAGCAGCAGCAGCAGCAGCAGCAGCGGAGGCAGCGGCAGGTCCCGAGGTCTGATCCATTGTACGATTGTGCGATTGTCCGACTGGGGGGTGTAGTGGTGGCAAAGGGGATGGTGGATGGTGGATGGGGGATGGAGAGTCAATAAAAATTATTTCGCGAAAGTTGTCGCACAGTCGCAGTCGGCATGGCCAGGCGCACACATTTTCATTAAGTTGTATTTTTGTAGTTTATTTTCTCTATGTTTTTATTAGATTGTCTGCGGCAGTCGCTGCTGCTGCTGCTGCTGCTGCTGCCACATTTCGCAGGCCATAATTCAACTAATTAAATGCACATGAAAAATTCAGCACTCGAAATGGCAAATGGCAAAACTTGAGACAAAATGGTAAGAGGGGGCTGTGTGGTGTGGTGTGTGGCATGCCAAAGCCAAAAACCGAAAAACTTTTGAATGAAAACGCACTGAGATATATTTCAATTTGAAATGTACATCAAATGAAATTACTGAATTTTGAGCAGAGTGAAAGAAAAGTAAGAGTTTTTCCCCCTCCCCCTCCCATCCCCCTCTACCCCTCGCCTTGTTGGCTTTTCGTGTGGTCTGGGAATGGAATGGGAAATGCCTGGCCTCCTTGGGTTAGTCATGGGAAAACCGACGGCCAACCGATCGATCACTGGATTTAGCCTTAATGATTCCGATATTAACTCATTTTGTGGCCATTAGCTACACTTATTGATGATATTTTGTTTGCCAAAATTCCGATCATTCCGCAGAAGATCTTCGAGGTATTTTGAGGATTAGTCATGGGAAATTAAACCCAAAAAGTTGCCAATCGCAGAGGTGGAGGTAGCGATGCAAATTTGTCTGTCTCGTAATGGAAATGGGGAAATGGAATTTCCCCACATGTCTCACAAACCCCCACATGATCTCGAGACAAATTAATGCTCACCTGATTAATGTTCAATCCACCGAAGAAACCAAGCCATGCTAATGGAATTATCCAGATTAGCCTCCGCCTGGCTTTCTGGCCTTTGCTGGCTCTCATATGGGGGCATATTTTGATGCTTATTAACCATACGAAAAGGTAACCAAAGAGTCCACGAGTCCACTGGAAATGGGCTTTTCCAATCAATTAGGTCTGACCTCCAGTTGCCCTTGGGGGGGTCCACGTCCACGTCCCCATCCACATCTCCGTCCACATTCACGTCCACTTCCCCTGGCCACTCTCCTTCCAGTTTCTTTCTTTATCGTTGGCCCGTGATCGCCGACACGATATTGCCCTAGGTTTGGGCTACCGTTTCGGAGTGCCGGCACAAACCCGAAAAAAACATCAAAAACAACACCAAAAAACAACAAGCCTGGAACTTGGGCGCAACTTTCACTAATTTTCAATGCGATCAAACTTGATTTGTAAATTGCGACAGCAGGACGGGACAGGACAGGACAGGACGCACTCCACTCCACAAAATACATATTTCTCACCCATTCTCGGACTCGGCGACACCTCGCCACCGCCCAATAACCAATATCCAATCTGCCCCAATCAGCCGGAGCCGCCGCTGACAATTTCCCACTTCAGTTTTTCCCCACTAATTGGCATGGACAGACAGACACATGGGAATGGCAGCCACCCATCCCCGAACATTCTTCCCGTTTTGATACCCTTTTTGATTGGTTGGATCAGTTTAAGATCCAGCATCCAGTCTCTAAAGAGAAAAAGCTTCCCAAAGATATTCCGAGCAATGGAAATTGATTTCATATATATATACATATATGTATTATAGTTCTTCCAATGTTGTACAGGGTATATCTGCAGGGGGGTTGGGCTTCACACTTTGTCCAGACTTCCGACTTCCTTTTGGGGGCCTCTTTCCGCTACAGTTTATCGTTTTATTATGGCCAATGCAAATGGCAAAATTAGCGAAAAGACTGCACTTATAATTATAATATACATATATCGCATCGTATCGTATGGGGGGCCGCCCTGCTCTGCCGTAATCCATAATAGACTTGTTTTTTCGCTTGGCCAAACCCCCTTGCCCCTCGCATCACCCCTCTATATTGAATGTTTCGCTTAAGTTGGCCAAATCTCTGGTGTTTTATTTTCATTTAATTACTGGCTCTGTGGCTCTGTCGCTCTGTCGTGGTTGGTGTCTTGCCCGCCGGAGCATTAATTGGCTTGTTTTGCTAGATAATGATTATTGGTTTTTACGACTCTTTGATTATGCGATGATCACGATCATGATCATCATCATGATGATGATGATGATGATGCATCGGAAAAAGTAGAGCCGGACAGCGGGAAAGTGCTGGCATGGCCTGGCCTGGCCGTCGCTATGGCTCTTTTCCGCCGAGGTGTTGAGCATTTTGCTGGAGTTGATGGCCTGTCAGTCAGTCAGGCAGGCATCTCTCTCTCTCTCTCCCTCTTTGAACTGTCTGTCCGGGCAGACATTGCACTCTTGATGTGGCGGCGGCGGCGGCTGTTTCTTTGGCTGCTGTTTCAGGCGCTTGGGTGCTGTTGCTGTTGCTGTCTTAATTATGTAATATGCGAGCATTGGAAGACAATTTAAATGGCCGGCACGGCAGTTTTGTAGAAAAACCAAACACGAACGAACTTCAGCAGTGGCCCAGAAATGCCAGAAACGCCGGGAAAGGCGTTCCATCATCAAACAGAGACCCAAACAGCAAGTCGACCATTGTAATGCCCTCAAATAGGGAAGGCAAAAGAAATCAAAGCTGCCCCAGGAGTACATTTCCCTGCAGTACCAATTCGTATGATTCATTTAGTTAGTGGCACTAAAGGCAGCATGTCGGTGCATGTTCGAATTGAGCGCAGTGCACCGTTTCCTTATCTCTTGATCTAAGACCTTTGCGCCTCTTACGCATCATACGTGCACTCCCGCTCTCAGCAGTTCTCGAAAGTTCTCTCAGCAACTCCTACACCACAACAGGATGAAAATATACAAGGTGGTCGATCCGCAAGCTCTCTCTCGGATCTTACTGCGCCCGCTTTGACGCCATGTTTGCTGACAGAGAGAGAAGAACAAAGAGAGCGCGTTACGTTTGCAGACCACCTTGCATTCATGTTCGTCATCTTTCACACTGGCCGCTCTCTCAACCACAACCATTAGGCTTCCCTCTCGCTCTCAGCAAATATGGACCCCCAAGGAATAACGAACGGTATTCTACTGTGCTGCTTTAACGACTACTGAATCCCGTTATTTGACGGAGATTTGACTAATAAATAAATAACAGCAATAAATGCACTAGAAAATACGAATTTTTTTTAAATAATTAAAGACAATTCCAGATTGTTATAAATGTTTAATAACCATAATTCCATTGATTAAATTTATAGTAATTTCTCATGCGCCAACAGAAACTCGCTATGGCCCAGCCCCAGTGCCAATGCCAGTGCCAGTGCAGGGTATTCTTCCACCGTAATTATATGCACTTGATCCGCTGGAGAACCGAGTGACTGAGTGAGTGAATGAGATGCAGCATGCAGCGGACAGCATGCAGCAAAATGTGCAACGTGCAACTGAAGTGGACACCAAGTGGACAACAAATTATGAGTGATTATGCAAGGCATAAAAGCTGAAAATCGATTGCATTGCCACAGAGCCACCAGCCACCAGCCACCAGAGAGAGCCCATGGGCCATGGTTGTTTGGGTTGGTTGGGTTGGCTGCTCCTCCTTGAAGCTCTTGACCCCATTTCGGATTTCGGTCGTATTCGTATTCGGATTGGGATTTCGGATTCCGATTCAGAGATGGGTCTTTGCAATGCTTCAGAAACTTTTCGGACGCCCCCGAAAGTTGCGCTGCGTTTTAATTGCTTCATAATTAAGCGGCAATTACATAAAAAACGAAAAACAAAATCCAAAAACCAAAAACCAAAACAAAACCAAATTAAATGATTACCGCAGAGCGAACCGAGAAGAAGTAGTCGCAGAAGAAATGGGGAAAAAGAGGAAGAAGACGAGCGCATGGCTAAGCATAAGAAAGATGGAAAGAAAGTGAGAAGAGAGCCACTAAAGGGGGTTTCCGCTTGCCAAGCCACACTCATCCCCCCTCCCACTCCCCGCTCCAATTCGCAGCCGAAGCATAAACGATTAGTTACATTCGCTTAACAAAATGTTGGATAATTATTTGTAATTATTATAATTCAACTAAATACCTTGTGTGTGCGGGCGGTTGCATCAGCACCCAGGCTGCAATTTGCACCACTAACCCACACACACGCACACACACGCGAGCACACACACATTTGGCAGCACTTTTCATGCAACATGCTGGCACCACTGGCACAGAGAAAGAGAGACGCCACTGCCACCGCCACCGCCACACTTGGTTGGTTAATTTATGTCATGATTCCGCACATAAATTCCAAAGGAATTTTCCTATAAATTACTGGGGCTTTTCCCTGTCGGCCTTTGCCTCTGCCTCTCTGCCCCTCTGCCCCAGCCATTTCTCCGTGTCTCTTTTAGTGTGTGTTTTTAGTTGGCAAAGATGTCAACGATTTCGTTGGTTTGTTTTTCGGTTTTTATTCTTCTTTCTTCTGCCATCATTACGAAATGAGTTGGCTTTCTTCCTCTGCTGCGTCTCTTGCTTCTCTACCTTTGGCTTTTCCTCGTGCCACGCGATGCAGCTGCACACACACACACAAACACACTAATGAAATGCTCTAAATGCCTAGCACCCCCACCACACGATTTTCCCGGACGAAACGGCGACGGTGATCCCTGTGACATCTTCCCATGGGGAGGCCTTCCAAAAAACATATACGGAATATTCTGTATATATCCTATACCCTATATCAAAGACTATACTCACTTTTTCTGAATCCAAAAGCTATCTGGATAAATCTGAAGAAGAAAATTACATTTTTTTGAGCAGATGCAACAGATATAAGTGAAGCCTTAGTCCCTGTATGAGAGATGGATGAAAACATTACCCAATCTTTATTTATAACGCATCGATAGGGAATAGAGTATATTCCCAACGGCGTTCCCAAGTAGAATTTTTCCTACTTCGCGTGCAAAGGGAACTGGGAAAAGTAGGGGCTGTGGGTTGGGGGTTGGGGGTTGTTGGCTGGGCTGCACCAATAAATTTAGCTCATATCGCGGAGTGACAGTAATGTGTCATCGCGGCAGCCAGAAATCTTTTTCCTAATGAAGTGGGAGTTTTGTGGGCGTGTATTTTTATTTCTTAAATGAGAAATGAGTTTGTCTTTCCGCCGAGGTGTCAGAATCTATTTGATCTGATCTATTTTGCGGTAACGATGCAATGATGATTATTTCCAGCATTTTATATGTATCTCCCCGAATGCCAGAATTTATTCAGCGTAAATATTGATCGATCAATGGAATTAAAGGGCATGAGAATGGTTTCAAATGTGTACACAATTTATGCTAGAATAAATCTGCTAAAAAAGTGATGAGTCCAGACATATTTGTAAGATTTTCCTCGGGCTAGCTGCCCAGAGACAGAACCGTCAGAGAAGGGAAGTTTGCTTATAACGAAAATGTATAAAATCATAGAATAATGCCAAAATGTAGTTCTATTTGCAAGAAATCCTTGCCAAGGCAGCCGTTGAACCTTTTAAATACAGTCTTTGGTGTGCCCAGACTTGTAATGTTAAAAAATCCACAAAAAGGAAATCGATTCGCGGGAGAAGAGTCGCTGCAAAGCTTCGAGGATTTGCTTGGACATCATCGACATTATCGACAAGCTGCAGGATCTCCTCACCTGCTGCTGGTGTATCAGGAGGCTGCCTATGCGCCGTGCAACAAAGAGTGGCTAGGAAAAGCACTCAAGGGAAATGGCAGCCCGGTATACCAACTGGAAGTTGGTACGGAAACGGAAGCATCGAAACGCCGCGACCTTCTATCTACGCTCTTCCAGAGGGTCCTTTCTGTTTGGCCAACTGATCGCAAGCTTCGGCAGAGACAGACACAGAGCCAGAAACCGAGGTGTTAATCAATTTTTCACACACACAGAGACAGGCTGGGAGATACGAGTAGGCATATGCAAATGAGTCTGGAAAATGTCTCTCAATTATGCAGAGTCTCGTTTGGGATTGTTTTCATTTGTGAGTTTCGCTCGTGTGCATAATTTAAAATAATGACGGCACATGAAACTTAATGCGTCTGCCCCGAAACAGATCGATCGAGCGTCACGGCACGCCAGAGCCATAGCCAGAGCCACACCATGCCACGACACGGCACGGCCAGCAGGTGCCCAGGGGGCTCTGTGAGGCAGGTGATGTTGATGCCGATGCCGATGCTGATGCTGATGAGGCATGATGCTCAACGTTTGATGGTTGAGGACAAGAGGCAGCAGGCCAACAACACACGCAGCACCCAGATTACACGCACTGATTGGAGGTGGCAGATCCACTGTTAAACAGGTGTCACTCTCACTTTTCGGCGTGAAATATGCATACTGTATATGTATGCCCCATCGATACACCCAACCTGTACGAGTATACGAGTATTGTATCTGACAATTAGCTAACGTACACACCACAGACGACACCCCAGCATACATATGTCCATGTGTATATGCAATTATCGCATCCTCCCAGCTTCATCCCCATCCACACTACCATTAACATTAACATTACCATTCCCATCTGCATCCCTGTCTCCTGGCCATAATCTGTGATTTGTGATTTGTGATCTGTGATCGGTGATTGCCACCGCCACCGCCATGGCCAAAAGTGTCGACTACTGTCACCGCGCAATATATGTAAGCTTTTTTCTCCCCCATTTCATGTATACCCTTTCAGGGGAAGCAAGTCCATGGTATAACCAAAATTGTGGGGCATCCACAAGAATCATAAATGCAAAACATATCTATCTGTTTCCAAAAGCCAGATGATAGCCAGAATGTCGTAAATAGATGTGTCATTTGGCTCTTCCAAAACAATTAAGCTTAAGGCAACGAAGGGGAAGATCCTTAAATGTTTTGGATCAACTTTGAAACCCTAAAGAAACATCTTTTAAAAGCCTGTACTGTACTGCCAAAAGAGTATCTGAAACTTCGGCCCCCGAGGCTAGAGCCTTTCTTTCTGGTTTTTTGTTGCTGCTGTTGCTGTTGTCACTTTCCTTTTGCAATGCAAATTTCTCGTGCCGTCTATTAATTGCTAATGGCAGTCGACAGGAGAAATAACAGTTAAGAAAAACGCCAAGGAAAACCAGCCATAAAAATCGTCAACCAAATGCAGTGGCACTTGGCAGTGGCAGTGGCAGTGTGGCAAGGCTTCTCTCCTCCTCCACGATCAGCCTCGACTTTGGGTCCAGTATCTGTCTCTCTCTCTCTCTATCTTTCTACCAAACTGTGAATGATTTTTGGATGGGGCTCTGGCCCACACTCCTGTTGGAGTCCTGTCTGTGTGTGTTTGTGTGTGTGTGTGTGAGTGTGCAACGAAAATAAAACTTTCTTTGCATAGAGGCCAGGCTGCTGGCTCTCCGCGACGACCGACTCCCTCTCTTATGGCTTATCAGCGATCTTTAGACGTTGGCACGTTTCGTTCATTGCCTTGAATGTGGTTGTTGCTATTGGCTATGGCTATGGCTATTGCTGGTGCGCTGTTGACGTGTTGCCAAATAGCCATATTCAAGTTTTTATTGTGCTTCATATTAGATTGCCACGGCCAATGCATAAATCTGCTATTGAATGCGAATCCCGCATCGGAATCCGATCAACGAGTCTTTCCAAGAAAGTCCCCAACCCAACAGCAGCAGAAGGCCACGAGAGTAATTTTATTCGAGGCTGAACCGTGGATGGCATCGGTTCTGCATATTGCACACACACTCGTGCATATTTTTGGAATAAGTTGAGGGAATTTATTGAAAACGGTGTGCAATATTGAATCGTTAAGATTTACGATTACATATTTATGATTGTATTTAGACATGGTTCCTCTTTTTTATGATGTGTGTTTGAACATTTATATGGGGAGGTCTTCTTATCTTCAGACATTATTGAAGGTATTTCAATTGTATGTACGGGAATTTTTGGGGGAAATTCATTGGCTTTCTAGTGGAACTATTTTGCTTCTTAAAGTTGATCTTAACACTGGAAAATAACCATAAACATAATAATACCAGCTAAAAAAGAACATTGAAAAACTAGAAGGCTACTCTCATTCGTCCCACGGCTCACTCGCTACTTTCGTGCGTCAAGCTCCTGGTTACTCGCTACCTTCGTGTGTTAAGCCCCTCGTCAAACTAAAGAATTAAAAATAAATAAAGAAATAAAGAATTAGGTATAGCCAATTCAGAGTGTCAAAGATGGCTGCCAAGTCGTCGGAATTCCGTCATTCAAAGGGCATGAGAAAGTGGCAAAGCTACGGGAACCGATGATTAAATTCCGTTGGTATGGTTTGCCTGGAAAGTTCTCAGATTCCAGTCTTCCCTTGAGTCACCCAGAGCGGTTCCCCAAATGGGACCACGGCCCCAAAAAGTCAACAGCATAAATTCAGGCAAAAACTCAGCGATCTTCTATCTTCTGCACTGCTAGGTGCTCCCTTTCCTCCCCCTCCCCACCTTCTTCTCTCTCGTTCTAATAAGCCAAACAATAAATCATCATTGGGTCTTATATTTTTAGTAGATTTTTGCTGTTGTTTTTGCTTTGTTTTTTGGTTTTTTTGCCTAAACTCTGCTGACTCACGATCCCCAAAGAGCTTCGGGGCCCCATGTACATTCTGGATGGCCATTCCCATGCCCAAGACTGGAACGAAACGGCGCTTTAGTTTTGTGTGTTCTCTTCCCTGTCTGTCCTGCTCTCTCCCGGTCCATTGCGAATCTCTCCCTCTGCAGCACTTCTTGGGTTTCTTTCATCTTCTGCTCAGGCTAACAAATTCTGGCAGGCAAAAAAAAGGCAGAAAAAAGCTTAAGAGAGAGAACGAGAGAGTGCGAGAGAGAGCGAGAAAGAGGCAGGGAGCAAAAACAGGCTTGGGCACATTGCTGGACATCACGCAAGCAGCAGGCAGGAGTCGGAGCTGGAGGAAGGAGAAAGTCTCCACAAAGGGCAGGCGGCGGCGGCGGCTCCAGAATCTCCAAATCTCTTTGCCAAAACGAAACACACACGAGGTTCTGTATTTTATTTCTTTTTTGTTAAGAGATTTGTTATATGGCTTACATTAGTGGGTGCCGTGCCGTGCCATGCCTCTACCCGCCACACTCCACCCCCCACCCTCTCCTTTGCACTGTTCATTGTGTGGTAAGCGGAGCAGCGGCACCAGAATTGACATTTCCTTTTACAACATCCAAAAAAGAAGACAAAATCAGATGGCCGAGGCTGTTCATACCCTAGAAAATGCCCAGAAATCGTTGCCAATTTACATTGGAATTACATACAGTGGCTCAAAGCCGAAACAATGCAGTGTCAAATAAACTGTTTAACTGTGGTACAGATTTTAAACTAGAGGAAAAACAAAATGTTTAAATGCACCAAAGCTTCTAGAAACTAGGAATCCGACTTGATTTCCGTTTTGGCGTTTAAAGATTTTTTGTTTTTCCTTAGTTTAAAATCTGTACCACAGTTAAACAGTTTATTTGACACTGCATAGTTTCGGCTTTGAGCCACTGTATCTGTTCCATATCGCAATGGTAGTACTGTTATGGAAGGGTATAAGCGAGTGCTGTGTGAAGAAGGGGGGGATGGGGTGGGGGATCAGTGCAAAATGAAAACGATAAATCAGCAACAACCATCGGCTGTGTGTTCCATGTGATTGTCACGCTTGAAGGACTTTTCTCGTTGGAAAGCAGCAACAAAAGCGAAAATGAATTTGTTGCTGCAGCTGTTAACAGCATTTGTTGGCAATGTTGCCGCTGCCGCTGCCACTGCCACTACTGCTGCTGGTTGCTGCCGCTGTTTTTTATGAAGTAGGTTACTGTGTTTGTTGAGTAATTGAGTTTAGTCGCTTTTTTTTTATTCACACACACACGAATTTCCATTGTTGCTGGTTTTGTTGTTTAGGAAGCTGTCGTACATGCAACTAACAGCGGAAAACAGTTTTTTTTCTTGTGCACAGTATCTTGCATGTGCACAGTACACAGTCTTCTCCTGCTCTCCTCCGCCACAGTGGAGCCTGGGAGCTACATAACCTAACCTTAAATGTCAATGATTCCCTGATTCCCCTGCCCGCCATCGCCTTGCCATCGTTGGCTAATAAATGAATTGCAACCTAAATGCTTGACCCGCACTGTGCTTCCTATTCCATTTCTCACTCTATTCCCCGTTTCCACACCCGAACCGAACCGAACCGTCCCGAACCACTGGCTTCCTTCTCTGCAGTCACGTTCCAGCTTCCAGTCCGTCTGCTCTCCCCTCTCCTACCCTCCCCGCCAATCGCTCTCTTTCGACTGTCTGCCTGTGATCTAATTACTGTATTTGCTGTCCGTTTTGACTGCTGCCTCCTGCTCTGCTCTCCTTTGGCTTTTTATTTCGTCTCCTGCTGCCGCTCTCCAGCTCTCCTCTCTCGCGCCTTTGCTTGGCCTGTTTGATGCATTCGTCGTCGTCGTGCTCTGCCTGTCCAAGGTGTATTTTGTGCCAGGTGAGGGGAGTAGCCTATTTTATTCTTAGCTACTTTCGTGGTCTCACCTTATATGTAGTAGGCCTTGTGCCTTGTTCCAACCTCCTCCAACCCGCTTTCCTTGGAGCAGTGCAGTAATTTGAATCGTTGCAGTCGCAGTCGGAGTCTCTGCCGTTATTCTATTATGACATCATCCGCTGCCATTGACAGTTTCGAATCGTTTAATAAATTCATCATTGATCGACAGAGTTCTCATCGAAGATATGAGAAGCCATCTCCTTCTCCATCTCCATCTCAATCTCTGTTTTTTCTGTGGCTTTTTGGCTCCCGTCCGTTCCCATTTTCATTAAACGAATTTCCGTGACTGGTGTATAAATATATTGAAATCCATAAGGAAATCGATGCCGATGCATCAATTTTCACTTTCCACGGATACAAGACACTTACGAGTAAATACTTACTTATATAAAGGCGGAGTGGAGTGCGGGAGGGGGGGCGGGGGGCTGGGCACCCGCTGCTGTTGCAAAAAGAAATCCTTGTACGTGAGGTTTGTCTTGGAGGTCACGTGGGAAACACCAGCGCAAAAGCCGAAAAAAAAAACTTAACTGCTTGAGATTTCACATCAGGAGGGGCAGCAGAGAGGCAGCGGGGGGAGTAGCAGAGATTGAGATCCCAAATAAAGTACAGTGAAAGCCCATGAAGAGCCCATGAATCCTAAATACCAATATAATCGATGCTTTCTTCGCCAGAGAGTTTTCACTGTAATCACTAAAAAGAAACCCACTAAAATACAAGGCGAGGGTTATGTAAGGGAGGAGGGGGGGCAGAGAGAGCCTTGTGTATTAATTATTATTTATTAATTATTATTCAAACATTGTAAGACAATCTTTGCAGATCTCCCCCCACCAGCCCCTCTCTCGCTCTCTCGATCTCTCGCTGTCTCTCTGCCTCGTTTCCTTTGTTATCCCGTTTATTGCACACTGCGTGGATTTCGCAATTCGAGATGAAAGTTTTGTCGCATACATTAACCGATTACATCACAGAGTGAGACAGAGACGGAGACAGATACAGAGCGAGAGAGAGAGATAAAAGAGAGGGTGGATGGATACGGGGGGGAGGGGCGGTGAATGATACCCAACTGAGGCAGTCAGTCATTCAGTCAGTCAGTACAACAGTCAGTTCAGTTGGTCAAACGTGTTTACATAAAGCTAAATATAGACACGGACAAATGTACAAAACAGGACGAACAGACACAGACACAGGCGCTGGCGATGGCCGGACTGGAGCCGGAGCAGGATGGCGAATGGGAGAATCCGGGGGAGTGCGGGATGTGGCTGTAGCTTGGATGGAAAGCCAGTCAAATGGTCTTGTTAATTTCCATTTTTCTATGCAAATTCCGACTTCCTCGAAACACACACACACACGTACACACTGACAGTCCAAAATGGCAATAAATGCAACAAAGAAAACAAAAATTTGACTTGCCATAAAAATTGTAAATCCAAAAGAGATGGCGATACCCCAGGGAGGAAGAGAGTGCTGCTGCCGCTGCCGCTGCTGCTGCCGCTGCAGTGGGCGTCTGTTAGGCAACCTCTGTGGGGGCATGGAAAATATGCCACAGACACATGACACACACAGAGACGGACAGTCAGACAGACAGACAGAGACAGCAACAGCCAGGGAGAAAAGTCAACGTGCAAAAATAACAAACAACTGTCAAATGTCTGACAAACGAGACAAGGAAAGAGACACACACAACTTGCAACAAATGCAACAGCAATAACAAGAGGAAAACAACCCCAATCCCAGACCCAACCCCACTGTAGTGCGGTCAACTATGGAGGAGAGCGAGGAGCGAACAGAAATAAAGAGAGAGCTTTGGAGGCTTGGGCTTTCGAGACCCTTGCAGATAAATCAAAACTACGCCCATCCTTACAATCGAAACTTAAACTATCTCCAATTTCAGTCTATAATTTCTCTCCGCCCTTCCATCTCTCCATCAAGCATCCTCTTCTCTTCTCAGTATTTTCGGTTCTTTTTGGCTAGTTCTTTGTTCATGGTCTTTGAGGTGATGAACGTGTACAAATATCTGATCCTTGATCCAATGCTTGTTGCGTGTTTGTGCCTGTTGCACCAATCAGGCGAGGTCCTTCAGCTGATATCGTAATGGATGACATTGACCCATTATCCATCCATTATCTATCTCCATCAATCGTTGATGCTCTGGAAATCAGAGTAAATGCGTCTCTCCAGACGGTCATTGGTTTGGATTCAGTAGAAGGATTCGATTATACAAATTTGTTGTCCATCTCTTTCCTTAAGCTTTAAGGGCATCATCCCACATGTTCTTCCCAAAAGCTTTGAGCTTTCCGAGTACTTGCTTCCAAGGAAGCTTCCTGTTCAAACAGACAGGATGAAGTAGATCAAGAGAGAGAGAGAATGGATGAATGGATAATCTTTTGATGGCCACAACTTCCCGTAACAGTTAATACCCGTCTTGGGTTTTGATTTAATTTGATATCCCCGAGGAAATCCAATCATTATCACTTTACGCCTCGTGTTAAACAATTTTCAGTTGATTTTATTACGTTTTTATGCGTTTTATTTGACTTCTTTCTCCATTCGAGAGAGAGAGTGAGCAGAGGAGAGGAGAAGCAGATGCCGAGGCAGAGCAATCAATGTGAATGCATGCTCCAGCGGCAGCGAGAGTGGAGCTACAGTTATAGCAGAGTGCGCGTGCAGAGAGGGAGAGGGAGAGCGGGCAGATGCGACAGTCAGAGCGAAAAGTATGCAGACGAAAGAATGCTGAAATTGAAGAAGCGCGCGAGCTGCAGTGGAGACTTGCATAACAAACTGTTTTGTCTGTCTGTCTGTCTGTCTGTATGTGTGTGTGCGAGTGCGAGCACCTCCAATGTATTGCTCTGCTGGCGCTGCTGCTGAAGTCTGCTGTGGTGCTGCTGCCGCTGCTGCTGCTGCTGTTATCAAACGGTTATTGTCAGTGGCTTCTGTTTGGCGTTGGCATACCCTTTTTTGGGCTGGGCATATTAGCACACTGTTTAAAGTTGTAACATGGGACAACTCTGTTAATAAAATATTAGTGGTATTCCAGCAACTACTTTTGTTTTGATATGCGTAGTTTTCAATGATCATTTTGGGCAAAATATAATCTCTTTATTTCCATAAAATATTTGCCACCTTTTTTTGCAGTGTATTTAATATTCGTGGCCTTGCTGCAGCCACCAATGCTGTTTGTTATTGCATCGTCTGCCGCAATGTCTCCGCCTGGCAGACATCGTCTCCGTCGTCTGAATCTCCGTCTACGTCTACGTCTCCGTCTCCGTCGTGGTCTGGGCCTTCCGTGGCATGCGGTTGTCTACTTATGAGATGCCTGCCTGCCGCCACATCCAGCGAGCACATGGGGCATGGCATGGCATGGCATGTCATTTCTTGGCTTCGTCGAGCATCTGTGGCATTTCTCAAATTTGCTTTTGTGTATAGGTACCCTATAGCCCCCCACCCATTGATATTTCCCCACAATCTGCAATCCGCAATCCGCAATCCGCAATCCACAATCCCATCCTCATTTTACTTTTTGTGCTGCAGATTTATAATTGCCAAATGACGATCGGTGTGAACCGAAGACAGCGACGACAGCGAATGCAAATCGCTGAATACATCACGTCCCCATCACGTATACGAGCTGTTGGCCAGGTGGTGAGAATCCAGCAGCACCAGAAGCAACAGCAGCAGCCAGTGATTGACTCTGATTGGGAATCCAATCCGCGGTCGGGAAAACTATAAATTATTTGAACGCTTCAACTTACGGGGAGTCGAAGCTTATGCTCTTTTTTTTTGTTTCTTTCCCTTGCCGCCTCAAAATGCAGCTCATTATTTGGTTAAAAAAAAAACGCGGCCTGTCAAAATTGTATAGGGGGAAAAAGCTGGGCTAGCAAAAAAAAAGGAAAGAAATGAAAAACACAAAGAAAATACAATGGCAGACAACAAGCCAGAGCCAAAGAGCCAAAGAGCCAGAGCCAAAGAGCCAGAGCCATAGTCAGAGCCAGAGTTAGAGTTAGAGCCTGAACAACAGAGTTAGTCGTTTGGTCTATTAGTAGAGCCCCCCAGAGCTAGCGGGTGCCCCCCACCGCCCCCCCGGCCACCCTCCTCCGACAGGCGGCAGCAGCAGCAGCAGCAAACGACGACGACTGCCGCATAATGAAAGCGAAAATTTAAATTTTTTGATACAATTTGCAATTTGGTTTTCCTCCTCCTCGGTTTTTTGTTGTTGTTTTTGGTTTTTTTCCTACTCCTACTCCTACTCCATCATTCAGCGGGTGGCGGTGGCAGCAGCCCCAGAGAGGGAGAGAGAGGGAGAGACAGAGAGAGACTCCAGTCGACAACTCGACAAAGAAAACAATTCATCATGTTGTACATAGAGGAACCTTCCTCCAGTGGAGCTGCGGCTTCAATTTATGCGGCGCTTAAATCGATTGCTTTGCCACATTGCAGCAATTGGAGGAGGCTCTCTCTGCACCCCCCGCACCCTCTGCTCCCCCAAGCTGTGTGCCGCGCGAGAGATCTCGTTGTTGTCGTTGAACCGTAAAACTGAAATATGAAGCGGGGGAAATGGGTGGTTGGGTGGCTGGATGGTTGGGGCAAGTGGGTGATGGTTGGTCGGTCCGCTGATGGTGATGCTTTGCGGGTGGACAGAGCCTGGGACTGGTACTGGTACTGGGACTGCCGTTGAGTGACCGCACGGACCGCGAACCGCGGCGAACCAGGCGAACCGCAAAGATTGGACCACGGAACAGGCTCTTGCTTCATTAAGCTATTCATCCATCCATCCAGCCATCCATCCATCTATCCATTCCATTCCATTCGATGCGATTCCATTCGATTCCATGCCCCATCCATTCGGTCCACTGCTGCTCTCCGATCGTGTTGTTTTATTTCGCTCTTAAATCTGCCGCTAACTAGATGTCGCAATTGAAAGTGAGCTGTCAAATATTGTCTGTCCCCTGTCCTGTCCCGTCCTGTCTTGTCTGTCCTGTCCCGTCCTGTCTGTCCTGGCTATGTGGGGGTGTACACTACACTGCAGTGGAGCCTCATTATAATGAAGGAAAGGATTTGAGATCGCTTGTTGCATCGGTTATGGGAATCAAGGCGGAAGTGTAGGAGATTTCCAGAAGAGAATCTGTTAGGGGAGAGTTCTAAGAGAGCAACAGCATTTGGAATACTTAAAGAATATGGAACGGGTTCTTCTGAATGGGAACTTTCCAAGGAAATATCACAATCTCTGTGTGTCTTCCCGTTACTGAATATTTAGACAGAGGAAGCTGCTGTATCTGATCGTAAAAAAACCGCAAAATAACCTTCTTTGATCTGAGATTTCACCTATTTATGAATCAAAGATCAAGTTCAACGGGTAAAAAACCAAAAAAAAAGATCAAGTTCAACCAAAGAGAATGGGAGGCACTCTTGAATGTCTGGGCTTGGATATTTTTGGCACGCGGGACCGATCCTCAATCAAAGTTCAAGGTGATTGGATCCCAACGCCTCAAGGACATGGTCAAAACGCAGTTCCGGGCTTCGCATTGAGGGGCTGTACAAGAGACACTCGACAAGACCCCAACTCAAATTTTGTTGGTGATCATGTGCAAATTTAATTACTGACTCAATGGTCTCCAGTGGTACCCCATGGCACCGCTCCTAAGGCCTGCGGCTAGACAGGCCATCGACAAAACAAAGGTAACAAGCCACAAAGGGAAAGCTCTCACGACTGCCAGAAGATGCTGATACCCTAGAAACACCTCAAACGAAACGAGCATCTCAGAAGTGGTTTCAGAACTGTGGCATTGTCTTACGCAGATCCCAAGATACCTTTCCCCCTTGTAGGGTATGCATATGTACAATCGAAAACTAGAGACTGAAATCTCTGACTGGCAACACGACAAATCTTGGCTCTTGGATTGAGCACGGTCCGGCCACGGCTGCTGCTGCGGCTGCTGCTCATAATTGTTAATAATAATTTATGCTAATTTTTTATTTAGCACCTTTTCAGCTTACGCTTAAGGTTTCACCGATTTATAATGTTTTCTGATTTGTAAGACAAACACCACAGAGCCACGCTGGCCGCTGGCTGCTGGCGAATTCTGTTTGGAATGTGGCCAGCACTTTTTTTTGGCCAGAAGAAACGTGTTTTCTAACAAAGGCCGCGGCTTAATGGGTCGACAAATACAAGCCGGTAATAAATAAATAATAAAAGAAAATCCCCAAAAAGATGTATCTATGTGTTTGTGTGTATCTTTGTGTGCGACACTTGATCTGTGGTTGGGAATCGCCTCGGGATGGCCTGTGTGTGTGTGTGTGTATGTGGGCGATGATCTCACCGGTAGAGCCATCTAATTGGCTCCAAACCTCCAGCCGAAAGCCCGGAATAGTTTTGGCCCTACCGCCACCAAAGTATCTGTATCTTGGCCGCTTTCTGTTGACCGAATTCGGAAGATGAATGTGCCACAAATGCATGTAGAGCGACCCAGACAGAAAGATACTGAGATTCAAATTCAAAATAAATCTCCAGCCCGTCGTCAGGGCCATAAAAATCAAGTTATCTCGTAATTTGATTAAATTCGTAATTGTTTATGCAAATTTCACGCGCGTCTGACGCACAGATACAAAGATACAAGGCGAATGACAAAAACGAAATTGCACTGCCACTTAATTTCCATGGAAAATATTCTATGTATATGCGGAAACCTCAATGCATTCGCATTAGCATTTGCATTAGAATTTTGATTGAACGGCATACATGGCGCAGCGTATGTGCAATTATGGCTGGCACTGTCTCAGTGACATTTCCTAGACCGAAGAGAACGACTGCCCCTAGACGGGAGCCCCTCTATATGTAGGTTCTCTTGGCCCAAAAGGGCCCAGGGGGGGTACCGACCATGCCCCAACCTCTCATCATTTCTGGATCTTTTTTTTAATTTTTAATTAACCCATTTATAGTCATTTGTACATCCGGCAATTCGGCCAATTCGTGGAGGAAATGACTACCAAATGCCGCTACCAAGATTGAAAATGCCAAAAGCCCCCAGAAAATGTATCTCAGCCATTGCGAAAAAAAACAAAGCAAAAATCACAGATACTCGTACAGTAAACACTCAGATATGAGAACGTCTCTTAGGAAGACGAATCTCCTTGAGGAAAATTTTTGTTCTAGCTTTTATTCCTTTTGGAGAGATCGTCGTTGGAGATCTTCTGAAGCTTTGACCTTGTGAAATATCATACATTCTGAAAAACCTAATTTCATATATGTAGTATTCCCTCCAGATCTCGTTTTGCTTCAAATTAAACTAATCGAGAGATCCCTGTAGAACCGCAAAAACAAAAAAACGAAAAAAAAAGCAGTTGCCGCCACACGGCTTACGGTTAATGGTAATGATATGACTCTGATGATGTTATTAGGAGCAATACGAGACTCTCAGACGACAGCAGCAGCAGCAGCGGCAGATCGGAGCAGCCCAGTCTGAGTCTCAGTCTAACTTCAGTTGTGTTTTTTTCTTGGTTTTTTTGGTACCCTCCTAATTGATTTTATAAGCAAGGTTTTAATGCCGCTTCTCTGCTTTTTGTCGTTTCAGGTGCGCAAAGTCTCCAAACTCTCCCAAAGCTCTCTTCTTCGCTTTGAACGTGTGCGAAATGCTGCCAGCAGCGGCAGCGGCAGAGGCAGCAGCAACAGCAACAGCAGCAACGAATGCAAATGCCACTTGCGCAGCCGAAACGGCGCTCGTGTTCGGGCTCGTGCTCGTGTGAGAGTGGAGAGTGGGAGCAACCGAGCGACCGACCCCACCAGGCAGGTCGGCTGGTCGGCTGGTTGGCTGGTTGGCTGGCGCCGCGAGTGGAGTCTTTTTTTGTCGCTCGATTCGTACGGTTCGTGTCTGCTCTGCTGCCTCGCAAAGAAACTGTTTTTTTTCTTACGTGGAGTGCCCTGCGCGCATGCGTCGCGCTCGAAGCTGTGTAAACGCCAGTCAAATGTGTCTCTGAAATAAAGAAGCCAGCTCAAAGCTCATCGAAAAACCCCCCCAAAGGAGCCAGAGAACCAGCAAATTTCCAGATCAAGGAAAAAAGTGTGCGAAAAAATAAACGCAAAACTTCCAAGTTGCAAGTTAGTTTTTTTTTAAGTTCAATGTGAATACGGGTTTCGTTCTTATCGCGCATTCGACGGCGTTCGAGTTCGAGTTCGCGTCTTGTCTGGCTCTTTCGTTCCCTGCTCCACGCTCTGGCCGCTTCTTCTTTTTTTTTGTAAACTTTTTTTTATACTCCATGCCTGTGCTCTTCTGACCATTAAAAGTGACGCTCGCCTCGCCCCGTAATGGACCTTTGAAACAGACACACACACGAACGCACTCCACCACCAGCACCAGCACCAGCAGCACCTCCTCCCGGCCCGCCCCAGAGGCCTCTTCTTCGACGTTGCGTTTCGCGTTATTTTTAGACGATAAAAAAGATTGGAAAAAGCAAAGTCGAAACCCCCCCACTCGGCCGCAGGAGGAGAAGAACAGACACAGGAACAGCCACGAAATGGGCACCAAGTCACCCGGTGGTCCACAGCGTTGTCGTCTGATCTTGCAACGCTGCCTGGCCATACAGCTGACCAAGCCGGGCCACACGGCCCCCGAGGACTTTTGGATGTACGACTCGGGATATATGATATTTCAGGTGAGTTTTTCGGATTGTACAGCACAACAAAAACAAAAACAGAAACAGAAACAGAAAGAAAAGAAGGGAACGAAACGAAACGGAATGGAACTGGTTTGGAACGAGAGGAGGAACTGGTTCCTGGGTTGAGCCACAAAAAGTGCGTGAGGATGGGCCAGAAATGGCAAGCGGGATGGCCAGAGAGGGGGCAGTGGCGGCAGTGGAGTATGACTCCCTCGGCTCAAGGTCGCTTGGGGTGTAGCTGCGCTCCTTTATGTATGGCTGTGTGTGCCCGCTTCCCATGACAATAAATGGCTCGGAACGGTGCTTCTCTCCCGGGCGTCATCCAGACTAGACCCACCTGAACCTCCCACCAGGCGAGGGGACACAGCAACTTGCAGCAGTTGCAAAATTTGCCACTGGGATTGCATTTGAACTTCCTTTCGGACTTTTGGCCCAAAGAAGTTTCTCCCATTTCGGCCAGGAAGTAGTCATCCGCATACACAAAAATAATGGGTTCATGGAACCTCAGATCAGATCGAAGTCGTTCACAGATACCGAGTGTATCTGTATCTGTATCTGAGAACACGTTTGGTGGCAAAAATAAAAACACAAAAGCCGAAAAAAGAATTAAAATTTTAAATGAATTTTCTGTCCTTTTGTTGCTGCTTCCGATGTTGTTCGCTTTTGTTGCACACACAAATTACCCACTAAAATGACGTCACTGTCCGGCGGAGCGGGGGACAAGTTCAAGTTTAAAGGTGTTAATTGATGTGCCACTAATGAGAGTGGACAAAGGTGTGCGTGTGTGTGTGTGGTGTTGGGTTGAAGGTTGAACGCTGAACGTTTGCAAGGCAATTTGGGGCAAACATATTGGAGATTTGTAGACTAGAAGCATCTAAAGATACCCTTCTATACCCTAAAGATAGCCATTGATTGCTGGCCACAGTTCTAGTTGTATCTTCCATTGTGCAGGGCATTGTATCTGTATCTTCATGCCCCACTTGGGCAGGGACACCTTTCGTTTCGAATCACTTAATTTACTCACAATTGCTGGCTAATTTCAGTTTAATTGTTGGCCTGCCCAAAACACACACAAAAGGCACTTCAAAGGCAGAGCCGCAGTTTTTCCGTCTGGTTTTTCGAGTGTGTGTTTTGCGTGTTGTTTTTGCCATTTAGTTTGCATTTTGCATACGTAAAAAGTGTCGCATAAAACACTCGCTCGTTGGGCTGTTGGGCTGTTGCCTGCCTTTTCATGGCTCGCATAAATTACGCGAGACAATTGTCGGTCGCTCACTTACATCTCTGAGTATCTGAGTAGCTGAGTATCTGTGTGTCTCAGTGCCGTTCCGTTCCGGAGTGGAGTCTCTCGGCAGTGAGTTTCCGACTGGGCTAATTAATAATACGTGCCTCGGCAGCGGCAGCGATAAGAACCGAATGAAGCGTGCCCTGAATAGAGCCACAGCCACAGCCATGGAGTCATCGAGTGAAGCAGAGATGATAATTTAGGGCAGCCCAAGAAAAGTGCCTCAAATAATTAAAGAACAGAATGAATCAATGGTTGAGTGAATGAATGAATGCGGTGCAGGGGGGGAGCGGGGCGTGGCGGAGCGGGGCTGGGCAGGGGGGGAGTGGAATGAATCAACCGCTGAGTGATGCTAAAAAGGGGGGAATGGATTCGGAACTATTTGATTTAGTAATTTTCTGGAAGTTCTGGAAATGGAAACGGAGAAGAGAAGCTCGCTCAATGGAGTGTGAATTTATGTAGATTGAGGTGCTGCCATTGGCAGTGGCATGCCCCAGGGAAGGTTCCCCAAGCAGCTCAGAGACCATATCGAATATATGTGCAAGAGTTTCCGGTGCGGCGCGAGTTTTAGGGCGTGCCATAACCGAAAAACTACATACTCTTCAGTGCGGTGCGGGTGCGGGGGAATGCTTATGAAACCTTGAGAAAAAACTGAGAAAAACCGAGAGAAAAACGTACAGGAAATACTAAAGAAAAACAATGGATTATATGGATGTTATATACATTTTAATAAACCCCATAAAATATTAAAACAAAGGCGAATCGTAAAGCTCTGGATGTTATACAACTGATTGCTACCATCAAAAGGGGAGTAGAGGGTGGCAGGACCTCTGAACTATAGAAAAGAAGGGTTTGTTTTAAAGAACTTAAGAGAAGATAGAGAGAGAGAGGGATAGATACAGAGATACAAAGATAGATGGATGGATAGGTGTTGCTCGATGATAGATATAAAGATAGCTAAATAGAAATATGGAGGAACCAGGGGGAAACAGGAACCTTAGGACTACAAGTCCTCAATTAAGTCAATGGAAAACCTTCTTCACACCCCTAAGAGTCTTAGAGGAAATTCCATTTCCATGTCCCACCTCTGAAAGATCTCCATTACAGTAAAAATACTTAAAGTATAGCTCTCCAAAGACCTTCAATAGCCACACTCTCTGCTGTCTGTCGGATGTTTAAAGACTTCCTTAACCCATAGAAATATATCTTTATTTCTATAAGCCAAAGACATTCCATATACAGAAACTTGTTTGAATATCTAATTGGAAAGACAAGAACAAATGTTTCTACAGGTCGAACAGATCCGCTGAAAGCCCACAACCATCAAAAATCCCCCACCAAAAGTCCCATTAAAGTTTCTCTCATTTTAAAGGCTATAATACAATAGATGGAAAAAGCCAAAGCCAAAGCAAAGGCTCTAAATGTCACTCAGTGGCAGGGGTAAAAACTGATTTAAGACCTAGTGCCCCCCTCCCCCCTGTTCACCCTGTTCACCCTGCCAAGTGCCAGTACCCGAGTCCGATTTTCTGGGCATTTAAAATGTTTTTATTATTTTGTGCAAATTTGTCAGGGGACACGGCGTTGCGACTCCTCAACCCAAGCAACTCGAGCGAGTCTCTACTCGCCTCTCCACTCGTCTCTCGCCTCCCCACTCGTCGCCCCACTCGCCTCTCGCCTCCCCACTCGCCTCTCGTCTCTCCACTCGTCTCTCCACTCGCCTCTCGCCCCTCCACTCGTCTCTCCACTCGCCCCTCCACTCGCCTCTCGCCCCTCCACTCGTCTCCCCACTCGTCTCTCCACTCGCCTCTCCAATCGCCTCTCCACTCGCCTCTCCACTCGACTCGCAACTCTGATCTCGAGCTCAGGCCCCGAGCTGATCTCTGAACCGCTTTCAGACCATGTTTAGTGTCTGCCTGCACGCAAATGACTTCACCTAAAAAACAAAAAAACATCAATTTTAGTCGTCGTTTTTTAGTCGATTTTCCCACCCCTTGCCCCCACCCCACTGGCCCCCCCACCCCCCTTTGGCTTGAGCCAAATTAATAAGCTTGCAACAAGTTTGTTTGTGAAATAGCTCAAACGGATGCGAAACGATTGCGTCATGTGGTGGGAGACCCAGAGGGGGGTGTGGGGCAGGGTGTGGGAGCCAGAGACGCCTGAGAACCGCAGCTCCATAAACTAAACAGAGAACTGGCTCGGGAGCTATGGAGCTCTGGGGCTCTGGGGCTCTGTAAATACGAGTATCTCATGCGAAATGGAAAGTTTTTGTCGGGGCTAGAACGAAGGTGAACCTGTGTGCGGGACGGCACGAATGCGGCACGGGTTGAAGGAATCCAATCCTCGATAGCCGCATGGGAAACGGGAAATCGAAGGTTGCTTTATGAGATATTTCTAGATACTTTAGAGATGGGAGACCGGGGATAACTGGGAGACTGCTACTCCAGTAAAACGTCTCCTGCCAAGAGAAGAGGCTCCATTCAGGTCTCCAAGAGAAGTTCTGATAACAGTTCTGATTGTTCTGATTGTTCGTCTTGCACAAGTTCCACTGTAGCCACACTGGAGCGTGCCAGTCATTCATGTAGTTATCAGTGGCGAAAAGGCGAAAGGCGGTTTCTGTATCGAGAATACAGGCATCCCCCCTCCCCCTCCCCCTCCCTGTCCCCTGTCCGTCGTAATCGGAAAAGTTCTGGTTGAGGCTGGGCTCACTTTACGCCCAGAGACTGTTACGGACGGCCACGATGGTGCCGCGATGGTGGTGCCACTGCAAGGTGCAACTTCCATCCGATTGAGGCAATCAAAATGGAGTGGATGGCAGGGGGGTGGGAGGGGGAGGTAAACCCAATTGGCTTTATCGAACGAGAGGCAGAAAAGAAAAGAAAAGAAAAGAGAGATTTCAATTGTTGTGCCCGGTGCCCCCTGCCCCCCCTCATGATCATCATCTTCAATTGCTTTGATTGGGATTTTAATGAAATCGAATCAATCGCATCGAATCGATCGGATGGTGCAACATTTAAACGCAAATTTATTTTTAGGGGGGCAAAAGTGTGGCTTTAATTGATTGGCGGCGTGCGCGCGCTCCGCCTGATGATTGATTGTTGAATTACTTTGATGGCAATCATCATCATTGATGGACTAATTTGATTGACAAACATTGCACCAACTGTTTGTCGTTTTATTTGCTTTGTTTGCTTATCTGCCACACTCTTGGCGTTGCATAACAGCTGTGGGCTGTGGGCTCTGGGACGCCAAGGTCGTCCGTGGTGTCCATCGCCACTGGCCGTTCGCCGGCCACTCGCTGGCCGTCCAGCTGCGGCAACTCGAGTTCAAGTTGGGGCTCTTGGAGACGTATTTTCGGTCACGCCAGGCAACGCGACGACACTGAACCAAAAAACAGAGAAAAAACAGAGAAAAAACAGAGTAAAACTTGGTTTGAAGTATTTTATGGCTGCGCTCACAATTTACTGTGGGAGAGAGACAGAGACACACAGAGGGGGAGCAGCTAAGCCACACTGGAAGAGAGATGGAAAGGGTGCAAGCGCTAGGCGCTGGACTCCATCAATTACCGATAATTCCCATAATATTTACTAGATTACCGATGCCAATTCCCACACCAAATGGTTAATGTCTCTCTCTTGCTCTCTCCCAATGTGGCTTAGCATTGTTTTCATGGTTAAGTAATTAACTAATTACCGATATGCTCGTAATGATACGATATAATGATGTACCAGACCTCAAATCATCTTCAAAATTGAGTAATTAAAATCTTTGCGTCTAATGGATAGTATGCCCTGCCCTGCCCCCTGCCCTGCCCCTCCCTCCCATGGAAATTTCTCATTAGCAACACTGACAGCCGAGACAGAGACAGAGACCACTCTACCTCTCTCTCTCGCTCGCTCTGTCAAAATGATTGCGTGATTTACCAGATTGATTGAATGACAAGCTAGCAGGAAGAATACGGAAATATAATCCGTATATAAATTGCGTGCTAAATGCCAGGGAACATTCACAGATACACGTACTACATGCTACATAGCGGCTAGGGGCAGGGGGCAGGGGGCAGGGGGCCAGAGGTGCTTCTGCCTATTAACTTTGGCTTTCGAGTGAATGACTGACACCAGAGACGAGTACAAAGGGCCCCCAAATCACATTTCACATTTCAGCAAGTGCCAGCGAAGCTTCAACGCCGAAATACAAAAGGCAGCCACACAACAAAGCCCTCAGCCCCCTGCCCCTTGCCCCACCCCCAAGCAGGTGCAGGCGGGCAGCGGGGAGCGGAGCTGTCGCTCTGCAGCTCTACATTTGATTCTGTTCCCACACAGACAACCCCCCCCTGACACCGCGCCGTCAATCTCTAATAGACTTTTCACGCTTTGGTTTTGAAATTGAGGTGCTGATGTTTTAAATGGATACCTACATATGTACATATATATATAAATATATATATTTATACCTATAACTTGTGGTGTGAGGATCGAATGATCTGAAAATGAGCCAAAGCTAGGCTTAGGAACAGAAAGAGAGCTCTCAGAATAGAGAGAGGAATAAAGATTCAATTCTTACTGCTAAGCCACACTGGAAGACAGAGTACAAATACAGATATGAGTAGAACTGAAAAACTGAAATGATGGAGAGATAAACAGGGAGATCGAGAATCAAAACTCAAGCTACACTGGGAGAGAGGCAAAGCATACGAATATACCCGATAGGCAGCTAGCTATGCGCATAGATCTGGAGAGTGCGAGGGAGAGAGCTACAAAGTGGAAGAGGTCTTCTCTGAAAACTAAACTTTTGCTGCTAAGCCACACTGGGACAGAGCAAGAGATAGAAAGAGAGCTAGAGAGAGCGCACCAGCGACAGAGTCAGACAGCGATACTGGGTATCCTTCGCTTCGATAAACATTCTCGTCCTGCCAAAAGTTCGCTCTTTATTTTTGTTCCCAATTCGTTTTGCTTCGTTTTATTTTATGGCGAAGTTTTCGCAATTGCAAAACTTTCGGCCGAGGAAAAGGGAAGCAAAAGGCACCAGGAGCAGATACTATTTATGCGAAAGAGTTGAAAGGACTTTTCGCCGGAGTTTTTCCGGTTGAAAGTTAGTTTCTGCGAGGGATAATCGGGGCGGCGGATATTTGTAATTAATTGCTGGCAGAAATGGCGACCGCAGTGGGGCTGCCAAATGGCGAGACAGATGCGATTCCTTGCTGTGATTCCAGGACACTATCCGTGCGATCTCCCATCCCATCCAAACCCAAACCCAATCCCAGCCCAGCCCAATCCCAATCCCATCCCTGCCCATTCCTCGTGTTGTATACTGTTTTGTTGGCAGTCAGCACTCCTGCCAGTTTTTGTTGTTCCGCTTTTTTGGTCAGGGCAGGGGACAGGGGCGGGGGGCGGGGGGAAAAACTAATAAAACAAATCGCATGTTTAGCCAAAAAGAGTAGATTGCTGGTCATTGAACCGACAGAGCAGAGCCCACAGAGTCAGAGTCCTGGCAACCATCCCCCCGATATATCTGACCAAAGTCATGGCCTAAGGGCTCGTGGCTCGTGGCTCGTTCCACCCCCCCCCCAGCAAGGCAAATCCAATTGGAATTTTAAGTGCAGTGCAAATCCACAGTCGAAGAAACGCCTTCGAAGGAGTCCCCTCTCCAAGTGGGCGTTGGTCCTGCAATTTGTGTCCTTATCAGCGATGGCTGCGCATTGATTGGACCGCTGTTTCGTCCTGCCTTTATGCTTGCAGGCGCTTCCGACAGGCGCGTAGGTTTTATGGTCTCTTCCCCCCAGAGGCCATTGATCCAGGATTGCCAGTGCCAGGACACCCACTTGACCAGACGAATAAACAATGATGACAGGACAACACTGGGGATGCGCATGGGGAGAGCCGCGTGCCCTTGTGTACGCATAATAGACGTGGGAGTCGATAATAATTAAGAAACTGAGATTTCATTAAAGGAAAACATAATTGTAGCCCTGAAAATGGTCCAGAATAATCCAAGATAATTATTGGGAAAACTATCGATTTTCCCTTGAACATAGGAATTACAGAGAATTCCAGTTGGAGAATGGCAGGGGGATTATGGAATAATGAAAGTCCTCACAAAATGTACATCTTCATTGGGGATTTTATTTGAGGTTATAGAAAAAATAGAGAGCTTCGCAGTAATCCTTCAAGCAGGAGCTGTATTTCAACGGTAAACATTTCTGGCAATTACGGAGTAGTACGATACAGGAAATAGAGTTCATTGACAGCGGCAAGTTGTATGTAGTAATCAGGTGACGTCTTCACCACAACTGCTCTCTTTCGAGGACCATCTGCCTGTCAGCAGTATGCTCTAGTCTTTTTATCCCTGAGAGCCGAGAGAGCGAGGAAGAGAGAGTGGATGGTCCTCACCACAGCGGACGGCGTCACCTCTTGGACCTGTCAGTAGCCTGTCATTTGTCTCGAGAGAGTAACTTCATTTTCTCCGCCCATTCGGAAGAGCAATGCCACACAGTTGTCGAAGTGAAATGTCTACCTGCGGAATGATTTCGTTTTCCCACTCGGACCGGACGGACGGGCGGACAGACGGGCGGACTCGCTTCTCATTTGGCGAAAAGTAAATGCCGCTTTTAAAGTCAAATGAAGGGTCGGGAGTGGAGATGGAGGCAAAAGTAGCAGCAATAATAATGCCGAAAGGGGGGCAGAAGAGGAGGGGGGTGGGAGCGAACAAAATACAAAGCCAAAAAACGTTTTGACTTGTGCTTAAGAGCAGCGGCAGCGGCAGCAACTGAGCGGGGCAACTGGCGGGGCAACTGGCGGGGCAACTGGCGGGGCAACTGGCGGGGCAACTGGCGGGGCAACTGGCGGGGCTGTGCAACCTGATGTTCGTTAGTGGAAAGGTCAAGGATTATTATACTTCATCATAACTCTATTAAGCTCCGAAGTCCGCAACAGCAGCTTACTGTCTTACTGTGCCTGCCACATGCCGCATGCCCCAAACCGCTTGCCCCTCTGCATTCACTGCGCATTTGTTTGTATATTGTTATTATCTTTTTATGCGGCACACACGAGAGATCTACAACAGCAGAGAGCCAGTGGCAGTGGTAGGCCGTGTGTACACTCCTCTCCCCTGCCCTCCCCTCTGCCACACATGCCACACACTCTCTCTGCCTCTGCCACTGCGACTGCGACTCTCGTGATAGTTTCGTCTTTCTTGAGCATTACATTTTGTGTTTTTTTCATTTTTGTGGGAGTTTTACTGTTTAGTTTTCTATTACACGAAATTGAGTAAAAGTCCCAAAACGAAAGCCACCCCACGAACGACAGACGGACGGACGGACAGAGGGACGGACGGACGCGCGGGGGGTTGGGCGGGCGGAGGGGCAAACGACTTTGGAGAGGCAGAGGCGGCCCAAGGCAAAGAAACTACAGCTTTCGGCGCGACTTTTTTGTACGCGGCAAGCATTTGATTTGATTATTGAAGAGTTTTGCATTAACTTCCGAGAAACGAGACCGAAAAGAGGGAGAGAGCGACTCTCCCCCCCACCGTTTCGATGGGTGCTTCCCTGTTCCGCTTGGATCGGTGGATGGATGCTGTCTCTGTCTCTGTCTTTGGCATTTTGTCTCGTGTCTGCAGGAATGATGCGGCACAAATTGCAGAGCAGAATAAATGAGAGGAGGAGTACAGAGAGAGAGGGAGACAGAGAGAGAGCTACACAAAGAGAAAATGCAGTAGTACTCTAGTTTAAAGCCACCCCACCAATATCCTCTAAAGGAACACAGCAGCTGGATAAAGAGAGAGAGAGAGAGAGAGAGAGAGAAAAAGGGAGAGAACACTTCAACACTTCAACACTTCAACACTCATCTTCACTCATGAACGACAGTCAATCAGAAAAGTGTACAACCGAATCGATTAGGGATTCGGGATTCGCTACGTTCAGTTCGAGCGGATCAGCGATTCGGCTTTCTCAAACGAGTAGATTTGGATCATTTTAACCAAAACGAAATAAATGAATCCCCTTGGATTTTGTGGTAGAGTGATTCGGAGTGATTCGGAGTGATTCGAATCTCACTGAAGGCAGGATTCGTAATATTCGAACGCATTGAAGTGACAGGAGTATCCATATGTAGCTGTGGTCTTATGAATACGGTGCATTCAGGCAGATCTCATACGATTACAATGGAACCCCCGCACTCTCTCCAGCCTACAGCCCCCCTCTCCCCCTACAGCCCCCCTCTCCCCCTACTGTATGAGCCAGGAGAGAAGTAAATGCTATACAGGCCGCAGGACTAAGACGGAAAGCTGAACGATAAGCAGATTTCAGCTGTCTGAGAGCCTTAACGGAGCCCCTTTTCTCGCAGTGCATGTGGAACACAAGCGCCATCTGGCGGGGCGGGGCGGCGCGTGACAGCCAAAGCCAAAGCCTCATCGCTGAGCTGCTGGCGACGACAACGGGACGGACAGGGCAATGACGAGTTAATTTCTTCGCCTTCTCATGCATTAATTGAGTAGCCGCAGGGCGGGCAGGGGGGTGGGGTAGTGTGTGCAGCGTAGAGTCATCCAACTTATATAAGAGTGCATGGGCACGGGCCTCTGTCGCTGAGGCGACATTAAGAAACCCCCAAGAGGAGTGACCACCACAAGAAATGTTGGCAAATGGCAAAATGGCTGTTCGGCCGCTTAGATTTCCAGTAATTTCATAGCATCGAACCATTTGGTTCCCTATGCCATTCCCTATGGCATCCCATCCCATCCCATACCATTCCATCCCATACCATTCCATCCATCCCATCCATCGACAAAAAGGTCAAATCTTCAAACTGGATTCATTGGATTCATTAGCGACACAGAAAGCCACAAAGCGTGAAACTCCGGCGGCTACAGAGGCTAAAAAAGATACAGATACCGAGATACAGACAGAGACAGAGACGGGGAGAGAGACAGAGAGAGAGAGAGAGAGACAGAGACAGAGACAGAGAGAGAGCGAGAGACAAAGAGAGATTTGCACTTTAGACCCAAAAGTTGCATTTCCTTAACCCCTCCACTCCACTCCACTCCACTGTCCTCCCCCCAACACTCTGTGGCCTCTTTGTGGCCTCCTCCATCTACCATCTACCATCCTCCCCTCCTGCTGCTGCTCCTCCCCCTCCTGCTGCTCCCCCTTCTGCTCCCCCTCCCCCTCCTGGCCATTGTCCGCTTTGGGCATTGCTTTGACTCTCGACCCTTTTTGTCCGTGTTTACATCAAAAACGTGCCTCAAGTGTTCCTGTCACTGCACAAATTGGACATTTATTTGTTGCCCCATCGACAGTGCCCCACACCGCTGCCCTACCCCCGCCCCCCTCCCCCTCTGCTTTCGGGATGCATGTACATATTGCCATTTCCATGGAAGAACGTGTTAAGGATTTCGATATGGACTTGAGAGTGGGAATGGGAACGGGAATGGGAACGGGAACGGGAATGGGAACGGGAATGGAGGTGTAGCCAAGCCAAATGCTGCCACACCGAGATGCAATGAGGCAGCGGATTTTGTGGCGCCACCCCTCCTCGTATGCTTCGCAGCCAGCATTCAGGAGGGGCGTGTTTTCGATCCGCTTTGGCTAATTGATGGTTTTGCCAGCCATCAGGCTGCAGCAGGCAGCAGCGGCAGCTGCACTCCGCCCACAGATGGATAACTCACTCCTTGAGCAGACACTCTGCCTGCCACCTGCCACTTGCCACACAATTATGCCACTCGCGGCACTGCAATTTGTCAATTAGCTGATGAGGATGAGGAGATGGCTCCCCCATACCGGGGAGCATGATGCCGCCCCTTCTAATGAGTCCTTCTCTCCTTCCTCTTTGCAGAACTTCCTGGCGGCCAATGCCCAGTGCTGGTGGAACGGCCCCCTGACGGCGGCGACACGTGCCCTCAAGTATGCGGGACATGTGGCGCCCGGCATGCTGCTGGTCACCGCCGAGCCCTGCGCCCTGGAGGTGCTGCGCGGCGCCTTTGCGCGGAGCGTCCTCAAGCCGCCGGCCACGTACATGATCAGCTCTGTGGGTGAGTACGAGTTTCAGTTTCAGTTGTAGCCATCCTGGAGATACACTTCTCGACCCGAACAAAACAAAATGGAGAGCATTTCCCTTAGTTTTTAACCCCCCTCCCTTTCGGCATACAAAATTCCACTCAAAATTGATTGAGATCTGAACCATGGCAGGATGCAGTACTGGGGAGAGCAGGTGTCCTGTGGGTGGCTCGTCGGTGGTGGATCTGCAATGCCCCCTGGAGACCAAGTCGGATGACTTTCAGCGATGGAAGGACATTGTGATGGTGCGCTGGATCATGTACGAGGAGCAGCGCAACTACAACATGCGCTGCCAGGCTGTGCCCGCGAGCGGCACTCCCACCATCTGGCGCATCCTGTCGAATGTCCAGCGGGAGCTGGAGGAGAAGCTGCAGATGCAGAGAATACTGGGCCGCTGCAGGCGCTTCCCCTCGCCCATGGCCCTCATGGACAGCGAGCGGACGGCGAGTGGAGAGCTCCGGGAGCTGGAGGTGGTACGTGCCGTACTCTGTGGCACGAAAGAGTGCAGCCCGGCGGCATGCGTGCCAGACAAGGGTCATCAGCAGCAGCAGCAGCGGCAGCAGCAGTTGCAAAACAAACCCCTGACACCTCGCCGCGAAGCTGAGTTCAAATGGCAGTCATTGCCACCGTCGGAGCTCTTCACAAGCTTTCACTCCGTGGCGACCGAGTGTCCGTCTCCGTGCCAGCCGGAAAGCCAATCGAAGCCCATCAAACAGTCGCCGTGCAAGAATGATTTCCGGAAGAAAACGCAGCAGCAGCACGAGGTGAATCCCAAGTGGACCCAAAATGGCGGCCAATTCCAGGATGATCCTGCGGCGAAGAGCCACAGGAACAGCCACAGTTGTCCGGCCAATAAGATGCGGAAGCTCAACGAGACGGGATTGAGTGTGCCGGCCGAGGTCTTGCTGCAGCTCGCCGAGGAGCTGCCACCGAATGCCACCTGGACTGTACCGAAAAGGCAGCCCGTCACGGGCAGGGGCAGGGGCAGAGGCAGCCCACAACGTCCCCGTCGCATCACCGAGGAGCCTGGCTATGCGCTTCGCGATCCGCTGCTGATGTATGTGAACGAGAAGTTCCATTTGGATACCAATTCCTGGATGGGCGGCTCCGTTGAACGGAAGGAGAGTATCACCAGCTTTTACAGCGCTCTAGACGTGTCAGACGAATCCGCGTCACAGCCAGAGACAGAAGCCATTCTGGGATGTTGCGGCACCTGCCTCCGCCATTCTGAGCATTGTAAAAAGTGGGAATAAATCAAAGGTTCAACCCGCCTCCACTCTCGTCTATGGGAAGGGGTCTGGGGTCGGTCTCCCCGCACTGCACCTCATCAAATATTGATGCCGCTGTCTGTGTCTGTGTCTGGGTCCGCTGTGCCTCGTTAGCTGTCAATTAAGTGGACACCTGTGCAGTTAATGCAATGCTGCCACTGCCACAGCCACTGCCACTGCCACACTGTGCCCATGTCCTCCCCTCACTCGCCATTTCACACTTTCACAGTCCTGTTCGGAGGCTGTGGCCAAAAAATCGCCACAACTCTACCGGCGATTTGATAAATGGACAGCCAGTCGGCCAGCCGGCACGGAGATCGGCAGTGGTAGTCGCTGCTGTCGTCATTGTCGGTCGGCCTTTGGCGAACTCTGTTTCGGGAATTAATAAGTTTCGATTTGTGGCTGCCACTCGTGGCCATATATAATCCGTGGCGGCCACAAGGGGGCGCTCCATTTGGCCTTTGTCGGTTGAGGCTCTGTGGCATGGCCTGGCATTCATTCAATTGAGGAAATATTGCTGCTGTCTGCCCAAACAAAGAGGCGCACTCAAAACACCACACCAAGCCACACACATGGGGCATGCCACGGAACGGGGAGTGTTGCAACTCTGTGTGTGTGTGTGTGGCGGGCATGTTGCATTTGGCAGGCAGGCAGAATCCGCAGCACTTCATGTTTGCTAATTAACGTCTGCAATGGCGTAGAACCCATTAACTATTAATTACCATAAACATGACAATTCCATCCGCAAACAAGAGGAGGCCAGGCCTCCTCCTCCTCCCATGGGATCTATGTCTGTTTGCCACACGGACCGCTGCACTCGGACACTCCAATATGCCATGACTAACTCGAAAATTGGTTGCACTGCTTGCATTTCAAATTTTAAGCTTAGCCTCTGAACTGCTTTGAACAACCAATTGAAGATGTTGCTAGTAGCTACACAGATGTTGCTAGACAATGTTGCTAGATAGCTCCTCGCTCCTTAAGCTTAATCTTCCTTAAATACATGTGTATGTGACCGTACATGTGTATAAACCGTAAATTACACAATGCAGAGAGGCGTAGAGAGCCATGGCAATGCAAGCAGTATGAAAATATGTTGCTAAACATTACAGCAGATAAAAGGCAACCAAGCGTGCAAGCAGCAATATTCATGGTCCTTGGCTACAGACCATAACATCTTTAAGTTCTTAAATGTCTTTAAATCTTTAATTACATTTAAAAACAAAACAAACAAAAATAAACGGTACAAAAAAAAACAAAAACCTGGGCATGGGTATCAGACATTAAATGAAATTAATTTTTATTGACTGGCGGCGGCAGACACCTATATAATTTGAGATGGTTGTTATTCACGATAAATAAAGTTTAAAGCTGTAAAAGGTGGTAAAATGCCAGGGTTCCCCATTAACAAGCAGTGCCAGCAAGCATCCTCCACAAGCAGTGCAAGCAGGCATCCTCAACAAGCAGTGCAAGTAGGCATCCTCAACAAGCAGTGCACAAGAATGTTGCTAGCCCAAAGAAAAAACTCCCACCGGCACTGGCAACTGGCACTGGCGCTATGCGGATCAAATGGAAAAACTATTGCAGACCGAAGAAATGTGTGGAAATAAAAGCAACAATAACTATGGCAATGGCAATAACTATTGCAATAACAATAGCAACAAAAGCGAAATAACAAAATAAATAACACCATCATTGCATGGAAAACAATCAATCAGGCGGCAATTTCTCGCTCAATTAGACAACAAACATGCCAAATAAATGCAACAGCAACAGCAACAACAACAAAATGAAGCGAAAGAAACTGAAGAGCAAATTAAATTCAGTTTCGTGTTAAAGAGCCAAGTGTTGGCCAAGAGGGTGGACAGGGGGCGGGGAGGGGATTGCAGAGTGAGGAGTGAGGATTGCCTGTGCTGCTGCTGCCAATTTGACAACGGAATATCAGTAAAGTGAAGGAAGTAAGCAGTGGCGTGGTGGAGTGGTGGGAAACCGAGAAGAAGGCAGTGAAGAAACAGCAGACAAATGGCAAATGCAAAATAGCTGGAAAGCGAGAAAATTATACAGTTCCCAGATGGAAAAGACAGAAAGAGACAGACAGAGAGAGAGCGAGTGAGTGAGTGAGTGAGTGAGAGAGTGCTGTCTGTCTGTCTGTCTGATTGCCGAGTGAAAAATAAAGAGCCGCAAATCAATTTCATCACGATTTCTCGTCGATCGGTCGGTCGGTCGGTCGATCGGAGATGTTGCTGAAAGTGAAATGTGGCCATGACAGTGCCGCGGCTCCCGGCTCTACCAATGGGGTCCCCCCCTCCGACCGTCCGTCCGTCTGATAATTGTAACTTAATATTCGAAGCCATTAACAAATCGCAAATCGCAAATCTGTAGAAATCAGCCACATCAACAGAGTGCCTCGAAGAAATGTGCAAGATGGGGGGGATGGGGGGGCATGCCAGCAACATGTTGTCTTAACTGCATGTCCGAGACATATGCTGCCACAGTTCGAGACACATGTTGCTGCTTTCAGAGGGTACTGGCACTGACTTTAAAGCAGTTTAACATCCATTCTACCGTTAGAATTTGATGTGTGGAGAGGCAATTCTGGAGAAAAGGTCAACCAACCCAGAAGTGTGTGTGGGGGTGTGAGAGATGGAAATTCTTCAAAGCGTAACCAAGTTCGCCAAAAAAAAAAGAGTAGAATAGAATAAAGATCAAAAGACAAGAGTCACTGTCATTGAGGTGTCTGTCTGTGTGTCTGTCCGTGTGTGTGTCTTTTGCAAGTTCATCTCCTCAATCGCATGGTCGCTTGAGCACAAACCAAAAAAACCCTCCCCCCTCCCCCCGCATCAAAAGACCGTTGCCAAAGCGATTATTGTAATTCTATTGTTCTACTTCTTCTACTTCTCCCTCCCCCCCTCCCCTGGTTCCTTCTTTCTCTTTCGTCATCTTCTTGGCTGGTCACACTGATTACTCCTGAATGGGCCCTCTCCCCGCCCCCCCGTAATGAGGTCAACCCCACTTTGACTTCAAGTTTTTGGTTACGCTCCGCAGATTTCTCCCTCATTTTGATGGGAAAGTGTTCCGTTCTCTCTGGGAAGAGTCGTCTTTCAACGCCTCTTCCATTGTTGTTGTGGCTGGAGAAGACAGAGACTAATCGGAGAAAAGAGACAGCGAAAAGACACACGGGAGTAATGCCTAATACGCACCAAAAATGGAAGACAATTTCGCCAAAATGCGACACGACACGATTCTGATAACTGGCATTAGCCATTCATTCCCATGACACCCATTCCCATCATCATCTTCCAAACCCCGCCACGGGGTTGCACAATTCTCTGGCTGGCAGGCAGGCTACCCAGGTTCAGGTCCACTAACCCTAAACTCATTGACCTTTAACACGGCAGCAGCAGCAGCCAGCAGCAGCAGCAACAATGAGCAAAAAGTTGCAACAGGAACAGCCAAAAGTGTCGCCAAAAGTTTTGCGGTCTTTCGCATACCCTTGGCCAAGAAGGGTATAACGATTTTGAGAGGACTTGAAGGAGTCTTCCGGCTACCATAAGGAACTAGAACTCGATCCATTACGGATCCAATACGGATTGATGGAAGGATCACTGAAGAAGTCGAGCATCCTAAAAGGGGGCCACAGGGTATATCCATTTTCGTTGAGATTCCTGGCCTGTTTCTTGGCCGTCTTGGCCGTCGTGTTGCTCCTTATTTGCCAGGCGGCCCACTGTCGGACTGGGCTGTGCTGCGCTGGCATTTTGTTGGTGTTGCAACCACGTAAATGTCAATTTGCATTTCGTTTGCTTTGCCACCGAACCAGCGTCGTGAGGCGTTGCATAAACAGCAGCAGCAGCAGCACTCGGGGGAGAGGCACCACCACCTCCTGCTTCTTGGAGGAGAGAGAGAGAGAGACCTTGTTTTCAATTTGCTGCTGATCTGCAAAATATTTTTATTAACAGACGGAAACAATTAGCGTCGTTGACCCCCAACGCAAACGCAGCAGCGGCAGCGGCAGCAGCAGCGACAGGCGTATCGGTTTTCCTGCAACACTGCCACTGCGACTGCGTGGCCTTTGCAACCACCCTCCTGCCTCCAGCCTCCTGCCTTCTGCCTCCTGATGGAACCCCCAAAGAGAAAAAGGAAAAACTTAAATGGGAAATTGAAAACGCGGTGAAAACGTTTCAGACACAAAATCGTGATTGCCTTCGTTTTGGCCGCTAGACATTTTTGTTTTTTTTTGCCTTTTTTTACTCTGGAAGTGCTCTACATGCCCCCACCACAGGGGGGGTGCAGGAGGGGAGGTGGGGTGTGGTGGAAAAGCTATATGTTGACTTCTTATGTAAAATGGAATTCCAGGGAAAGCTGCCAATATGGCAAGGAGATGGGGAACGGATAGAAAAGGGCAGGAATTCGAGAGAGAGAGAAAGAGAAAGAGAGGGGGAGATGCTATCTGCAATCTGTAGAAGAATTCTCCCAGGGATGCCTCACTTGGAATGTCCAGGCACTCTCTGGATCCTCCTTGGAAAAACGATTGATTGATTGGCAATCGGTGGGCAAGTGAGTGAAAATGAAAGCCCGCAGATGACAAACTTCTGCCATAAGCTGGCAAAAAGAAACGTTCAGCTATTTCCACGGCCACCTCATCTGCATCTTGGCTCAAACGGTGTCGGCCCGGTTAAGAGCGGCGAGCGGGGACCGAGGCCTGTAAATGATAATAAATATGGAAAAGACGTGAAAACGATTGCCGCGATTTTCCCACCAACGCTTTAGATGTCTGTCTGTCTGTCCATCTCCACCCCGCCCCGCCCCGCCTCCTGCTGGCCATCCATCCGTCTTAAGTAGAGTGAAAGTGTTGCGTTTTGGTTTTCCAAAAAGGCTGCTGTGGCGAGCTGCGAGCTCTAGGCTTTAGTTTATGTTATTGTTGCTATTGCTATGGCCATGGCTATGGCTGTGGCTCTGGCTGTGGCTGTTGCAAATGTTGCAAATGCTGCAAATGCTGCAAATGCTGCTTTTGTTGCCCGGCGGACACATATCCTTGTGTTCAATCAAACCCAAAAGCGACGTCAACGCGCAGCGGACTCTCCGTGGAGCTCTCTAGGATTTGCTGGGTAGTGGGAGGGGAGGGGGGGACTGTGGCCTGGCGTCGGAGTCAAGTGTTTTGTAGCTTGAAGGTTGTTTTGTTTTTTTCTGTGTTTTTCGTCTGCCTCCCACTGGAAGGCAAAAGACACAGGCCCCCCCACCCCCCTCCACTCTCTGTGTGTCTGTGTGCAACATGCGGCAAACATTTTTAGCGCTTGTAGTTGCCATGAATTTTTATGCAAATGAAAAATGTTTCTGGCGATTTCCCCCTCCCTGTGCCTCTGTCCCTGCCCCTGCCCCCGCGATCTGAGCCTCTGAGCTGCTGCTGATCCGCCGCTGTGGCTGTGGCTGTGGCCATTACTGTGATGCAATTGCCGCAAGTAACAATAATCTTGATGTATGATTTTTTTTCTCCTTAGTCTTTAGCTGCTTTTTTTTGCTTTTGTTTTTCCATCTCGTCTCTCGTCTCGTCTCTCTCTCTCTCTCTTAGAAAAGGCAAAACGTTCAAAAATATAAAGAGGAAATCTTGTGCGCCTATCGTGTTGTTGGCACATTTTCGCGTTATCCCCCCCCTCTACCCCCCTCCCCCTCTGCTGTCTCTCTAAATTTTCGCGTTTGATCTCATAACCGCCAGCGATGCAACAAGCAACAAGCAACAAAAAACAATGAAGCAAACGCAGAGCATCATAAACTTTTAACGCTGTCCATTTCGAAATAATCAATAATTTTTGGCCATTGAAGGCAATTTATTATTGTTTTTGTTGTTGCTCGAAGCCAATGGGGAATGAGAGGAGCAAATAAATTAACACTTCCTTAAACGATAAACACTAAGAGGACTCCCCCCATCTCCCCATCTCCCACCTCGCACTATGCATCTATCTGTATCTGTATCTGTGTGTGTATGTATCTTTGAGGGGGGGGGCCAGAGAAATGCATTTGGAAATCGAAATGAAATCCCAAATACTCGTCCCAGAGAGTCCGCTCCGAGTGCGGGGGCGTCACGAGTTTGCTTTTCGTTTCGTTGATTAATTTTAATTGCGACGGGGTGGCAACGCCCGCAGGCTAACGGCAACAAATTGCACTCGCATTTGCAGGAGGGATGCAGGAGGGTGGCAGGAGGGAGGCAGGAGGGAAACAGAGACTGGGGAGAGCCTTGATCTTGGATTGTGTGGATGAAGCCTCGGCGAGGGGGACAAATTGTCATTTTTCATTGACTTGGAAATCATTTTGAAAGATATATTTAAAAAATCACAAAATAATTATTATGGTTTATTAATTATTAATAATTATTAGTATGGATAATTATTAACATTCAATTATTATTAGACTATTATCTTTTAGAGCAGTTTATTGGTATATTTAGTACTTCTGTGTGGCTTTTGTAAGTTGGTTTTCGGTCTCTAATATTTTCTTTTATTTCTTTGGTATTTAAAAAGTATTTAAAACACAAAACCTCCTATTAGTTTCTGTATTTGTTTTGTTTTGGCAAACACTTGGGGCCCTGCATACTGCGCTCATTCGAAAGTGCTGATTGCTGCCGATTGGCCGAAAAAAAGCTCCCTCTTGTCATGCCCTCAAATTCAAACACGATTCGAATGAAAAAGAAGAAACTATGGGCCGAAAGGATTGGATCTGGATATGAGTTCGATTGAAAATCTAAACTGAATTCTTATAGAATCTCTCATAAGATCAGATAAATAAGATCATTAGGTGGCAACATGTAACCAGAAATGGAGACAAAAATAAACAGAAAACTAGTCAAAGTTTGGGCGTGACATATAGCAAAGATATATACACATATATATGTATATGTAGATGGTAATAGATACATAGATTTTGATGTATATGTAGATGGTAATAGATACATACATATGTACATTTAAATGAGCTGCAAGAACTTCTCCACTGATGGGTATGCTTTCAAGGTTTCTACTTCTTCTGAATGCATAAATATGTACATACATACATAGAAGTATGTAAATATCTCTGAATCTCTGACCTTCCCCACAGACAAACAGACAAACAGACAGACGGTCGGCAGTTGCCTTTGTGGCATGTATGAAAATATGTGGGGGCGGTCGTTGAGTTCCAGTGGCAGTGCCAAATGGTGGGCATGTCATCGATGGGTCCATTGACCGGTTCATCATCATCGGTTTATGACGCCCGCCATCTGCTTGGCCCCGACAGAGCAGCAGAGCAGCGGAGCAGCAGAATGCACTCCTCCAAAGAGGAGCAGCAGTCGTAAAATATATCGACATGTGCTTCTGCTTCTGCTTCTGCTGTGGACGGACTGTGGGGCTGTGGCACTGTGGCACTGTGGGCTGTGTGGCCCTGGCCATCTCTCATATTTGTGTTTATCTGGGCCCCACATTTGGCTACTGCTTGGGCAAACAATTTATGAGCCAGGGCGTTCGTGGCTGCCAAATTGCCGAATGGCAAAATGGGAGGAGTGTGGTGTGGGGTGTGTGGTGTGCGGCGAGTGCTAGAGAATGTGCCACAGATGATAACCGAAAGGCAAATAAATTGTGGATGAAGAGAGAGAGCGAGCGAGAGAGTGCATCCAAGTGGCGAACAACAAATGGTTGCAGTTGCAGTTGCAGATGGAGATTGAGTGCGATTCCCAGTGACGCCACACACACACATACAAATGAAGCAAGCCCCTCCCCTCCGCCCCTCTGCGAAAGATTAATCGCTGGACAAATTTGCGATGTGAAAGTAAGAGAGAGAGAGAGAGAGAGAGCGGGAGGGGGTAAGCGGCAGTGGCAGTGGCAGCTGGCTAGCGAGAGGGGAAAGGCGGATTTGTGGCGACTGTTGTTGCAAGTTGGCTGGCTGGCTGGCTGGCTGGCTGGCTCGCCTGTCGCCTATCTGCCACTAATTGTCCTTGACGATGGAGCATCCCACATGGCATTTTGTCTTTGGCGATTGCTTGGCGCAAATTGCTGCCGGGTAGTGCCACAAGGGGCACAAGCTGCAAGCAACGGAAAGTGAAAACTTGAAAAATTGATTATGCAACGTGCCGCAAGGACGTTTGTGGCCAAGAGGCACACAGCCACAGTCAGAGCCAGAGCCAGAGCCTGGGCAACCGGAGGTCGTCACACACTTGGTCTGATTTTTCAGCCCTCCCAAACCCCCCCATCCCACCTCTCTCCCTCTCTCTATCTCTATCTTTATCTCTGCCCCTCCCACTCGCACTCTCCCTCTGCCACCGCCTCTGTTATTGCAATTTTGAGGCATGCCACACGTTGCCTCGGGGGCGTTGCTGCTGCTGCTGCCGCATGGTGTCGTGTTTGTCGTTTGTTTTTGCCCATTTATTTAGAGGTTAAGCTGCAAGTAGGAAGCGTCTTTTGGCGGAGGCGCGCACCAATGATGCACCACCAAAGAGCGAGAGAGACAGCAACAGCAACACTCCTCGCTGAATACTCTGGGGGGCGGGAGGGGGCAGGGGAGTAGAACTTTCTGTATGCCTCATGCCACAGGCCGCACTCTACAGCGTATGCCCCTCTTCGGTTCGTTTTCCCTCTGGATCTTTCCGATTGCCGCGAGGGGCGCCTCAGTGTGCATTTTTAATTAAGTATACGCCGTGTTGACGATGCCCCTGGCCATATAAGGGGGCTGCCTGCAGCAGCTGGAGGAGGAGGAGGCAAGTCAGATGCCAGCGAATCGATGCGGCATGACCTCCTACTCGAGAGGGAGAGGTCACCGACGATGACGATGATGATGGCAAAAAGCAAATCTTAATTCGGTTTAATTACCCCATTCGGCCATTCGAATTGTGGCCAAAATGCCAAGCGAGCCAAGGCAAACGGAGAGTGGCTATAGCACTGTGGCTCTATGGCTATGCCAGTCTCCCTGGTGGCCACCCAAAATGCCATCACAACAGCAAAACTACGAGTTTCGTTGGAAAAATGCGATCAAGTTTCGATGCCCCAAAAGGGGAGCATCTGGTAGCTGGTTTTGTGGCAGTGATTAGCCTTATTTGTGGCCTGTTGCGCTGCACTGTAGCACTGACCATCAAAATCTCTGTGCCCCTCGCCCCCCATTCATTGGATCACTTTTGTTGTTGTTGCAGGTGACATTGACGATTGCATTGTGACGCCAACGGTTCAGGGACAGTTCACGCCGCTGCCAGAGGCACTCTGCGACGTGATCATGGACCTCACCGCCGAGGGACAGTCGGCCACCGTGGAGCATGTGCGGGGCAAGCTGGGCGCCCGTTTTCCCCACATGACGACCCCCGCCACGGAGGTGATCTACGACACGCTGGCCCAGCTGATGCAGGAGCAGAAGATCTACCAGACGTCCAAGGGCTACTTTATCTTCACGCCAGAGTGAGTGTCCTGTCCTGTCCTGTCCTCTGTCCTGTCCCACCAACTAATCCCTGTACTCCTTCTACTCCTATTATCCAGACGTCGTCGCAGTCGGTCCCGACCGCGCAGCAATCACCATCAGATGAACGGCGGCAGCCTAGCCTACGCCCAGCTGGAGGAGGAGGAGCAGCAGCACAGCGACGATGTGGTGCCCCAGGAGGCGCGCACCATGCTCATGTCCAATTCGGAGGCACTGCACTCGCTCTACGGCGAGATATCCACGGAGCGGGACGGCGACCTCACCCACCAGTGCATCCAAACGAATCTGGCGGATGTGATTTGCGGTGGTGAGTCTTCAATCAGCTGCATCTCAGTTTCAGCTGCAATTTTAAATCAATCAATGATTGAATCCATCACCAGGCAACCCCAACGACAAGATCATTTACCCAAGGGCAGCCAAGCGACGCAGCGCCTCGTTTCCGACGCCGCGCAGCTTGGAGCGACGGCACAGTTTGCGGCTCTTTGGATCGTCGAAGCGCCTGCAACGCTGCGCCTCCACACGGAGTCTCTCCAAGACGTACGCCCAAACGCTGAACACCACGGACAGCAGCAGCTCGGAATACCAAAGCACAGATTCGTCATCACCCAGTGAGTCCGCAATAGCCATTCATTCATCCACAAGCGATCCAGACTAATGCTAATGTTCCACAGAAAAAGGATCTTTGCTCTCACGGCTGTTCCGACGCAGTGGCAGAGCCAAGCAGCGTCAGATCGAGACATATTCCGCACAGTTCCCGCCCGCTGAGTGGTTCAACACGCGAGCCGTCCACCTTCATAGCGTGGGCACCCAAACGGCCGAGCATGTAAGCATTCCATTCCATTTCTATGCTCCTTCTTTTGGACACTTTCTAATCGCATTCCCCTTCCTGTTGAAGGACATGCCTGTGGCCCACACCCTGTCCAATTCGACCTTCTACGATGGCTCGGAGCTGAGCCAGCGTTCGTCGACGCTGCCACGTCGCCATCGCCGTCACATGTCCAGCGAGTCGACCTTCTTGATATCCTCACGCGACTGTTCGCCCATCCGCCGCCGCTCGCCGGTTTACTGCAGCGGCTCGCTACCTCGCTCCACGCAGTCCATACCGGCGACCACAGTCACGACGACAGCCGCCAAGATGAACCACTCCTCGGCCACGCTCTCGCGCCTGGGCCACCCGGTGGGTCACGGCCATGCGGCCGCGCCCCCGAAGACAGCACAAAAGTCGGTGATTGGAAAGCACATCTTTGAGAGCTCGCCGTCGCGCTCCGCCACACTGAAGGCGGCGGCGGCCAAGCGCCAGACGGACGGACTGGTCATCAATAGCTGCACGGACAACAAGGCCACGTACAGGAGTCTGCAGAGCAGCGGTCCCTCCAGCCTGGAGTCGTGCAAGACGTCGTCGATGTTTGCGAGCGGCCCCTCGAGCATCGACAGCATCGGCAAGGTCTCGTTCAGCCAGAAGACCAGCGGCCATTCTAGTCTCGATTCGCAGTGTTCCACCAACACCGCCGTGGTGGCGCCCCCTTCAACGGGCGGCAGCAGTGGCATCGGTGGCGGCGGCAGTGGCAGCAGTGGCGGCAGCACTCGCTCCATTCTGCTGCTGAATGGTTCGCCGCGGGGCACGCCGCGTCACCAGGCGATGCGGGCCCGGGTGGCCGAGGCCCAGGCCCAGGCTCAGGCCCAGAGGCAGAGGGCCAGCACACCCAACCGTATACTGGAGGAGCTGAGCTATCCCCACGCCCACGCCCACACCCACACTCACAACGGAGTGCCCAACTCGAGTAGCAACAACTCGATTACGCTGCAGGTCACGACCACGTCGAGCGGGGGCGGCCAGAGCATACCCAGCACTAAGATCTTTGTGCAGAACTCGCCAGTGAGAAGTGTGATCACCCTGGAGAACGGCAAGATGCTGGAGAACTCGAATGTGTTCATCATCAACAACGAAACGATGACGAACGAGAGGGGGGAGATCATCAAGAAGACGCTGTCCAAGCAGACCTCATCCCCAGCTGCAGCGACTGCTCCAGCGGCTGCACCAGTGGCCACCTCCACGCCAGTCCGGACAGCAGCACAACAACAGCAGCAGCACCAGCACCAGCAGCCGGAGTCTGTGTCCAACGAGCAGCCCCTCAGCGAAACGGAGGCCAACTCGGAGACCTGTGACTCCATTTCCTTCATCAGCGAGAGCTGCTCGCCGGACAACACGTGCCCCGTCGACATGCCAGAGATCCCGGAGGTCCCGATCTACGACGGCGGCAAGTACGCGAAGAACACCAACAATGATGCCACAATGAACAACAGCCGGAAGCTCTGTCTCCAGCTGGCGAATGGGATCGCCTACAAGAACAATGTCCTGAAGAACGAGTCGCAGCCGAACTCGCCCAGCGCCGAGCAGCAGCAGCCCCTGAAGCTGGCGGCTCTGGCGAAGCAGGACTTTGAGATCGCCGGATCCGTGGGCAATCTGCACTTTTACGAGAAGAGCTCCAAGGATCTGGCCCCGGCGCAGAGCAACCACAATCTGATGATGAACAGCAGCACCGATCTGAAGCACCTCTGCTACGAGTCCGTGTGCCAGCTGCAGAAGGGCTCGATGAACGGCGATGAGATGGCGCTGGCCCACTTGCTGCGCAAGTCGAACAATCCGAATCCTCTGGGCAGCGAGCCTAATCTGGCGCTGAAGGATCTGGCCAACGACAAGGCCATGGACAAGGAGGGGATCGACCGACGTCTCAGTCTGACGAAGGAGTCCCTGGAGCAGGGCATGTCCATGGGCATGGGCATGGGCATGGGCAGTGTCTTGGCTGGCGGCAACGAGGAGCTCTACAATTTTCCCAGCCTCACCGACCTGTCGTTCAACTTTACGTCGCTGGCGGCGCGCAAGATCCTGCAGGGCGTCAGCCTCAACAGCATCGATACCCTGGTGGAGCTGAACATGGCGGCGGCGGCGGCAGCGGCAGCCGCAAACAATGCAAAGGAGAAGCAGCAAAATAACCAAACAGCGGCGGCCGCAACGGCAGCTTCGGTCTGCACCGACTTTGGGATGGTCTAGGCGTCTCTAGACTGTAGTGGCCCCAGAGGACAGGAGTGCAGGAGTGCAGTAGTGGAGAGCAGAGCAGCCTCTTAGTATAATCGAACGAAAAATCTTAGCATCTACGAGATAGTAGGGGGATAGGAGGAGCGACAGTAGGGATATCTACTATCTGCATTTGGCATTTGGCAACTTTTGTGTAATTTATTACGATTGATTTCCCCATTTGATAGCAGCAATTTTTGTAATGTATGTTTTTTTTTATGTATGTTTTTTGTAGGGTTCTATCGGATGCAACTTTTATTTACAGTGCCAAAATACGTTTAGTTTAATTATAATTCGTATTATTTCATACCACATACATACATATACACATACATATATCCTTCGAAGGACCGCCAAGCGGCTTCCGGCTACAGCCCGATTCCGATTCGTTATGTAAAGATATAGTACGCGCAGATACCCGTACGATCAGCAAATATTACGTTCGATGCTTTAGTGTTTTTTTTTTTGTTTATTACACATTTATTCAATGCAATTGTTTATAAATACTAACAACGCCCCAAATGCTATCCTATCTTATACATAGTACGATATACCATACACACCCACACACACAAACACACATACAGAGCGAAACACACACAAAAAACGAGATATACGCAGAGAAATGTGTACTACGACGACCATAGAATTTAGCACTTAACGAAAATACAATAATTTTTTGTACAAGGCCTTAATTAGTAAAGTCAGCAATAATACAACATAAGTTGAAATCACTAATAAAATAAACATATAATATAAAAGCTGTGCTTTTATAGGCTTTTTACACTTGGTGCGTTACCTATCGATATCGGAGAAGACGCAGAGAAGCAGGTTTGCCGTTTACACTACAGATTCTTTGCTTCTTTGCGTCTTGGGAAGAGGAAGACAAATTTTGTAAACGAAGTAAGTAATGTTCGAAAATCAACGAAATATGTCAAAAAAGGAGCTAATTCTTTTATCTGCGGTGGCGCAAAATGAAGCGATTCTGTTGAAGTGCATGGAAGTGTCTGGGCTATCCTCAGAAAAGTTGCAATTCGTCGTGCAACTGCAACGTCCTCCTTGCGTTTGGACTCTTGTAGGTAAAGAGCAGACAATGTTCGCTCTTTTCAATTAAATAATATATTCTTTAGTGCAATAGCCACGATATGGTTCATTTCGGGAGATAGATGTTATGGAGAACTCCGATGCCTTTTTTAAGGAACATTTCTGCATGGAAAGGACTACTTCAACATTCTCGACTGGACTGGACTGCAGCCCAATCAAAAGTAGAAAGACATTCCTTTTCGTCTGAGAATCCCTCTGGAGAAGAGAGCATAGCATAGCCCTTTATTGCCTAGGATCGCCTGCGGAATATCGCACGGGAGTCTATTTGGTGTGCCAAGGGCCATTGTCTGCCGCATATTACTGGAGATTTGTCGCGAGGTAGTTGCTCAACTCGCTGACAAGTATCTGCCAGCACACTTTCTTACCCTAAAAAGATCACGGAAACAGTGAAAGGATTCAAAGATATGGGATTTGCAGCAAACAATTTGAAATCAACTATATTGTTGAAATGTTTTTTTTAATAATAAAATTAGTTTAAACAATTTGTGCTAACCATTACATGAATGTTGGCTCCTTTTTACTCAGTTAAAAATTGTACGCGGCAAAATTTAAATTTGAATCTGCTGTTTTTTTGTTGTTATTAGTGCTGATAGTTCCGTTGATTAGGCAGAAAAGTACGAAAATTGCTGTTATGCGCACAGAAATACCAAAACGCAGTTGCGTCGGAAAACGTCCTATGCTAGGGTCCTATGCTATGTGTAAACGGCAACTTAATCGAAATTTCAAATTTAACGGCTGCTCCCGGGCTGCAACGTGGCGCCCTCACTGGCACTACATGGAACTACATGTTTCTACATGGTTTTGACCTGCTAAATGTATGCTACATTCTACATGTATATTTTTTATATTGTAGTGTTGCAAAATTACCAATTTGTTTACGCTTTTTAACACCAGTCCCGATTGCTTTCGCGCCATTTTTAACGGGGCAGTGCAGTGCCTAAGTGGTTTCAAGGAAACTATATCATATATTATATGTAGCTATTTCGAGCAGCTACGATCTCTGTTCACCTAGTAGATCAAGGTAGTTCTAGAATTTATGCAAATGTTAAGCGTTTCCATTGAAAATACCATTATAAATTGTTGTCTTTGCCCCACAAAAAGCACTGTAAATTTGTATAAATTTGTTTATTGGTTTTGCTTTCAAATAATAATTACAATAATAATAATAACGGTACTAAAACGTACTACACCCTACAACGAAAGAAATCTATTATAATATATTGTGGGGTTTTGTTTTTTTTTAGATAAGATGCCAGAGATATTGGGATTACAAAAAAAGATATATGTATTTAATTTGATTTTCTTACTTTTAGGGACAAATACGGAGAAATTTTGCCAAATAAATGTGGAATTGGTTTACTATTATAGTGTTTAGTGTAGTATGTCCATAATCGATCAGTCTCCGACACAAAACGGGTTTCTCTCACCCACAACTTAGACGTCGTGTGTCTACATTTCTTCTTGCTTATCTTATCGCGAAATATTTAGCGCCTGCTACTTTCTGGTTTCTGCTTTCCGATTTCTTTCGTCGCTTTTCGCTACACATAAATATTTATCTACAGCTGTTTGCGGGGAACACTGTCCCATCGTCGTATCCTACCGCCGCCTCCAAGCGCGTATCTCAATGCTGAAGCGGGCGGCTTAAAAATGTGTCTTAAACTTACGTAATACAAACTAAATTTAGGCCTTAACTTAATTAATAACGAGTTGGTAGTAGGTAGATCTATTCCCATCTAATTTGGCAGCATCTCCGCCAGCTGGCTGGTGAGGCTGGCCGGCAGTTTGTCCGGGAACTTGATGTCAAAATTCACTATCAGGTCGCCGCGACGCGATGGTTCCTTGGGGAAGGGCAGGCCGCGGCCATTGATGCGACGCGTGGTGGTGGGTTTGATTATTTCGTTGGCTGGGTTCACAGGTATGCGGTCGCCGTGCAGTGTTGGAACGCTCACCGCTGCCCCGCAGAGGGCCTGCTTCAGGCTTACCTGAGCGGTATACCGCAGATCGCTGCCCTCGCGCTTGAACTGGCTGTGCGGCTTGTCACGTATGATGAATATGATGTCTGCTGGCACTTTGTTGGGCGCCTGGTCCCCCTCCTTGGGGAAGGTGATCTTTGTGCCCGCCTTCCAGCCCGGCTTCACAGTGATGCTGAGCACCTTTTCCTCCTTTCGCGCATTGCCCGTCTGCGTAATGGACATGCGCGAAATCTTCATCTTCTTGGTGCAGCCCTTGTCGACCTCCTCTAGCGTCACATACAGGTCATGCTCGATAGGGGGATCCTGCTGCTGCTGGCGCTTCCGACTCGGAGCCTGGGCGTTGAACGACTGAGAGCGGAAGGCTCCAGCATTGGGATTGAAGCCACCGAACATATCTTCGGCGCCCATGTTCAGGAAAACCTCATTTGTATTGCCGCCAGGAACGCCCCCGACTCCACCGAACATGTTGTCGCCGCCTCCGAAGAACACGCCGAAGGGATCCGCTGCACCAAAGAACTGTGCGAATGTGGCACGTGGATCGCCGTGGAACTGATACTGGAATCCGCCGTCGGGCTGGCTCTTGCCATCTGGTCCGGGCATGCCGCCCTTCAGGCCCTCCTCGCCATACTGGTCAAAGATGTCGCGTTTCTTCTTATCCGACAGGACCTCGTACGCCTCGGCGATTTCCTTGAAGCGTTCCTCCGCCTGTGGACTCTTGTTCTTGTCCGGATGGTATTTCAGTGCCAGCTTGCGATAGGCCTTCTTGATTTCATCGTCGTTGGCCTTCCTGTCAATGCCCAGAATCTTGTAGAAGTCTTTGGCCATCTTGCTCAGTCTCTCTAAAGCTGTAAGCAAACAGAGAATACAGAGAATATTATAGTACATGTGAACTGATTAGCTCTTCGCTTCGATTGTGTTTTTCAACGCCACTCGCATTATAGAAATTGCTAGAACACCGAGTTGTGCAACGACACAGCCCCAGTGCTTGGGCCTGATGTGTTGTCATTTTCCCCTCCACGAGTGACGCGTTTGCATGTGCCCGCCCCTGTGCATGTCTCCAATATAATAATCTCCCACACACCACACAACAGCACACACATCACACACATTATATTGGGCAGGCATGGGGAATGCCATGCAAATATGCTAATTTCGAGTAGCAACTCAATTACTCCACCAACTTACCTTAAACGCTGTTTGCTCTTTGCTATAACTATTTTTCACTTCACTTTACAATTTTCTTTTGTCTTTTTGTTCGCGTTTGTATTATTTCACTGTGTATTAGACGTTCTTGAAAATAATAGATGACGTTCTCAATCAATTTTCTTTTTTTTTTTTTCTCTTGTTGCTGTGTTAGCACACACCCTTGTTGCTTGGTTGCTTGACAAAATTTTTTTGTTTGAGGCACGATTTTACAGGGGTTTATATAGACTTTTGTCGGTCTGCTCATCGAATTTTCTCGATGTTTCTCGCAGCTTTGAGAAATTAACCCACTCAAGCCCCCTACATTTAAACAGCAGGGCAGCGTGGGTAGAAACGCAGAAAATAATAAATTTTGTAACTTACACTTATATATTCATACTTTGTCTTTACTTTAACATAAAAATTGCCGTAATATCTTTCTCTTTAAATGCGCTAAAATAGTTAAAATATCATAATTTCCATGCAGAATATTTGAATACCCACTGGTTGACCATGGGTTAATCGATCGGAAATAATATTCCTAAATTATTATGTTCGCTTGAACATTACTACCCACCAAATAGTTTAATCCCTAAACACATAGTTTTATCAGATTGATGCCTTAATTATCTAGCAGATTGGTTTATTTAAATGACTCCATTTTATTGAATTGTTTATAAAATAAGGAAAAATATGAGCAAATCGAAACATACGGTTACCGAAACTATCGACTGCGCGCCAAAGTGGAATCGTTTGAGAGTAAATGAGCGACGATACAAGGTTAGGAATGCATCTAGTGAAATAAATTATGCAAGGTAGCACGATTTGAGAGAACGAAAATTAAAAATAAAAAAAGAATCGTGCTTATGGAAGATAATGTACACTACGTTCTTTATTGTCGAGGGAAACACCAACCGTCTGCACGTCGAAACATCTCGATGTTTCTCGTAGCTTAGAGTTGCTGTCGAATAACAGTGTTGCATCCGCCGATAAGAAGGCGGGAATTCTCGAAATATTTTTCCAAATTATTTTATTTGTCTATATTGATAAGCTACATTAAATTTTTATAGTACCAAATTCCTTTTTTATATTTTTTGTGTGTTATTCGTTTGGTTTCGGGCCTTATGATGTTTTTATTATGCAGTATGTACTATCGATATAGTATAAAAGAGGGTATGTACTTTATAGGTGCAGACACAACAGTGAGCACTTTGGTCCCTTAAAAAAATTCCAATGGTTCCTACCTAGTTTTTTGACCTTGCTTGGACTGTGAGATGTATTGATACTTTTTGGTTGTAATGCGGCCACACTTAGGGGTGGTAAGATGCATGCGATCATTCTTCTTCTAAGCGCCAAAACTTAAATCAGTAATGTTCAGATTTATCTATCCATCTGGTAATTTAGGAGTGAGCTAAGAGCGAAAGAAAACGAGAAAGGGAGAGGCTTTGACCTAAATTATTGCTCTGTGAGCATGTACTTAACTATGCTCTTACTAGGCCACAAACTTTCGTTTTCACTATGTCAAAAGATTCACTTATATTCCCTCAGCAAAGATGCGCTCTTAAATTCTTGCCCTGCTTCAGGGCATGATGAAATTATGCAGGGTGGTCCGCTAATTCTCTTTCAGGTCGTATTCGTACTCTTAAATGGAACACACATCCAGCTTGCAGTTGTATTTGCTGTATTTGATAAAAATATTACCCGAAAAGAGAGCGCGTATTGGCAGAAAACAACAATAGCGATGCATATGCCAAACAAAAAAACACTAGCAAACCCTCACACAATTCAAAAGCAAAGCCGCTGACAGCGAAGCTGCTGCGCTCTTAACTTTTCGCCCCCGCTCCAGGGCATTGCACTTACATCAGATGCAGAAGGAAGAGAGGATCACAAATAAGAGCTTATCCAAATAATCTACCTTTTCTATGCTGATGTGGTTATCTACGCACTCTCCGTCTCCCCCTACGTTTCTAGGGCGTACGCCAAAAGAACAGCACAAATCCGTGCAATAAATCGTTTTCAAGTTTAATTCGAGTCGGTTAACCGTTGGGCAACATTAAAAACCAAAATATCTATAAACGCAATTCAAATTTTAATCGCTACACCCATTAACAAAAACAAGAACGCAACGCAACAAAAGGAAACAGCATATAATATTCAACACTACAGAAAATTGCGAACCGGTGAGGTGAGTGTTTCTTTATTTTGGATAACTTTTTATACAGTTATTTTAAAATATATATTTGTTCTATATTTATATTTTCAATAATTATATTTTCTTATACATATTTTCCCTTTTATCCTACTTTTCTAATAAATTTAATCTGTTGTGTTAGTTTTTAATGGTTTTCTGATAATAGATTAGCATCTTTGTCTGTGATTACGGAGACTGCCTTTAGGGAATTCTATCCTGTTCTAGTAAATTCTCAATTCTCAAAATTTACTCTTTAAATGGTGTGATACATTTCTGCATATTCGGATTCTGTTACTATTTTACACAGGCCAATAATTCATAATTTAAACGATTTGAATGCCACTTTAACTTATTTTTTCCATATTCATGTTATTTGAATTTGATTTGCTGCGCTCTATCGATACCTACACGATTATTATCGACTTTAATGCGGTTCTACTTGGGGATGGCAAGAAATTTAAAGTGTGTAACTAGCGAATGTTCTCGATGTTACTAGCGAATGTTCTCGATGTTACTGGGCGCCAAATTCAAATTAAAATTCAAAATCAAAAAAGTTTCAAGTATTTGAAGTTATTAGTTTTTCGTTCGGCTATTGTTTGTGGGATGTAATTAAGTAGCCAAAGTGTTGAGGCGGGTGTTGTATTCTGGGGAGAAGAGAGCTCCGATAAGAGGAGTTTGCAAAAGCTTTGATTTGCACCTGCCCTTCAGTAGTCGGTCCTAAGTAGCCGGTAAGAGGACCAACTTTGTTCCCATTTTCGCCCAAAAGCCTCTGTCCAACTATGTTTTCATTAGTACACAAGTTTGTCTTTTGCTTCTTCAGTGTACGTAATATTTTATTAAGTGCTTGAAGTTTGCTTAAAATACACACGAAAATCCCCTCCCCTAGGATGTGAAGTGAACTGAAGTGAAGCAGAACCTCGCTCTGTTGCACCCCGCTCCCCTTTGGCCGTGGACAGCGCTTGTTGAAAACGTTTCGTGCTTCTTTGACAGTTTGGCAAACACCCTCTCAACACTCCCACGCCCACTGCCACTGCCATTGCCACTGCCACTGCCTCCCCCCTCTCTCTAGAGCCATTTTCTAATGTCTCTGTTTGGAAAATTTGTCGTTTGCTCTGGGCAAATGTTTATTTATGTATTTCTTTCGCTTCTGCCACCCCCTGCCACCCCCTTCCGGCGGAAGGTGTGGAGGTGTTAAATGGCGGCGACTTTAACCCTGACAAATATTTCCTGCGGTAAACTTTTTGCTGTCTTTTTTTTGGTTTGTTTTTTACTTTTGTTTAATTTGTTTTGGTTTTTGCATTTTATCGCTCACTTAATTGACTGGGAGGAGGGGCAGGGACGGGGAGGCAGGTGATGAATCGAGGGGACAATGTCACAGTCACAAATATTCTGCCATTCACCGATTCCATTCCGATGCCGATGTCGTTGCCAGGGGGTTATGGGCTATAAAAAGTCGGATCGACGCACACACGCACACAGCCACACAGCCACACATCCACACGGCTATCGCTCATACATTTCCATTCATTAGACAGGAGACGGGAGACAGGGGATAGATGGTTGTTGGACAATAACTATGCCCATGGCCATAGTTGCCACGCCTCCATCCAGGCAATTTGTAACGCCTTTTGCTGTCGGAACGGTGAATGGTATCCATAAAAGTCTCTCGCCCAGTCGCACAGTCGCCCAGTCTCCAAATTTCGGCAAATTGTCCCCGTTTATTTCGCCTGATAATGTCTCAATAAAATCTGTTTCGGGCGGCCAGAGATACTATATCTTTAAGGATAGGTATAGGTATAGGTGTGTGTGTGTGCCTGTGTGTGTTCGTGTGCGTGTCTGTTATGAGCCTTGTGTACAGAAATATCTGAAATATCCCATGTTTTGGCCAAACTATTTTGTAATTACTAAAGTTGTAAATTTTTATGATATCTTTGAACCAGAACCCCCCCATGCGATTTAGCGATAGGAAGTCCTATTGAAGGACATACAAAATTCAAGTGAATTCTGCTTTCCATGAAATAGTTTTCCATTCGTTTATGATTAGAGCATCATCTGGTCTTAATTGCTTTTCAGTAGAACATTTCCAGCAGCCATCATTTGAATAGGGGTCCTCGGTTCTCCTCGGTCCTATTGGAGACATCTTTTTGTTTAGTGGGAAATATTCTTTGGGTTGGATTCAAATATTATTCTGCAAATGTGCTTGGGCGTCTGTTTTTCCTGGTAAACTTTTTGTCCGTGCAATTGTTGCATGGCTGCTCTTTGAAGATTCAGTTACTTCTGAAGATTTCTTGTGCCACAACCCTCAAACGGAAGGTACTTTTGGCCATGTTTGCTCCTCCTGAGGCTCCCTCTTACAAAGATTGGGGATCTGCGTGCGCGGCGCGGCTTTAACTTTTTAGGAGGCATGCAGCAGGCAGCATCAAGGCGAAATAGTTTGCTGCACTTTTCTGGGCTGGCGCTGGGCTGCAATAAATAAAGTTTTAATTGCCCGATGCCCAGAGCCAGCATTCCATTGCTGGCATCCAAAGATCATAATTTAAGATACGCTTTGCTTTGGCCACCATTTCAATTAGCCACCGAGCATGATGGCATGATATGATGGTCAGGAATTATGGCAATTAAGCTGGAGTCCTGGCCTCGAGCTCATCAAAATTCTAGACAGGGCTCCCTCAGTGCTCCCCCCAGTGCTCTCCCAGTGCTCCCCCCAGTCCTCCCCCAGTGTTCGTGTCTAGACAGGCGAAGAGTTAGTTGCCCAATAATTGCCGCAATGATAAAAGTTGAGTGATTTGGTTCAGGTCTTGTGGCCCCCTTTACGTGACTTTCCAGCCTGAGACCGAGACCGAGACCGAGAGACTCCTCCTGGCGTTAATCGAAAGTCGTAAATTTCAGATAATCAATTTATGGCTCGACACCTAATTTGCAGGCAAACAATGCGACAAATTCGGTTTTCAATTTCCATGCGGCGGCTGTGCGTAGTGTGTGCGGAATTTGCTTCTACATTGCAGGATTAAATTCCTTTGCCAGTGGCAGTGGCAGCAGCGGCAGTGGCAACGGCAGACAAACAAAATGGAAAATCTCAAACACTCCTTTTGTCCTTGTCGTTCCGGTTGGGAGGATGTCTTTCCTTCTAATTTCCTTTTATCGAATTTACGATTTGTTGGGTTGGTCATGTCATCAGCTTGAAAACGAGGACGACGACGACGACGACGACAAGGATGCGATGTGGCTGCCTAACCCAAGAGTCCTGCGGGGGTGTCGTGTGGATACGGAATCTGTTTTTCCCTTTTTTTTTCTGTGTGTCCATATTTTTGTTGCTGTTTTGCTGCCGTTTGTTCGGTGTTTTTGTGTTTTGTGCTGCTGCATCAATCTTTGATTTGCAAATTATTTTGCATTCCCCAGAAACGATTTGTGTGTTTTATAGTGCCATGATTCCTGAAAAGGGGGGGGAGGGAAGGGTGGAGAAGGGAAGGGAAGGTTTGTGTGTGTTTTTTTTGGGTCTGCTGCTCGGACAAATTGTCGCACATCGAGGAGCAACCAGAACGTGTGGCTGAAATCTGGGGCTTCAGTTTAAAGAGCAATCACAGGAAATGGCTTTCAAGGGGGGCAGGGGGGAGGGGAGGATTTCCTGGGATTTATTGAAGTGTAGGGATTTATGAAAATTTAAACTTAAATTTTATTTGCTGCTATAAACATTTCTACGAGAATGGAGAGAGATGGGAGACGAGAGTCTAGAGCCAGAGGTGTAAGAGAGGGAGTGAGGAGCGGCAGAGGAGAGGCAGAGGAGAGGCAGAGGAGCGGCAGAGGAGAGGCAGAGGAGCGGCAGAGGAGCGGCAGAGGAGCGGCAGAGGAGAGGCAGAGGAGAGGCGGAGGAGCGACAGAGGAGAGGCAGAGGAGAGGCAGAGGAGCGGCAGAGGAGCGTCAGTGGAGAGGCAGCGGAGTGGCAGAGGAGAGGCAGAGCAGCGGCCCGTGGCAACACATTTAATGAAAATATTTGCCCAACCAAACACAATGTAAATAGTTCAATAAATTCACAAAACAAATATGAATGAGTGACATGCAGATTCGTTTGATTCGTTGATTGGAATTCGACTTTTGGTGGCTCTCTCCATTTTGTAGTTTTACCTCGAAATACATATAGAGAATTCAAGTTATAGAAGCTTCACTGTACACATGTTCTCTGGCAACTTTTCAACTACTTATAAGGATAAACGTGAAACGGTAGGTGGCTTCCCATAAATAGACATTTTCATGCAAGGTACGTGACCCAGTGGTTGGGGGCTGGGGGTTGACTACTACGATTACCGCTCAAGTTCTTAAGTTTTGCAGCAAAAAAAAGGAACAACTTGTCTATTGTCTTGTTTTTCCTGGACATGCACATGCACACACATACACACACACACACATGCAGGGGATGGCCTCGTAAACAGATGCAGCCGACATCATTGTCTGTTTGTTGTATGGGGAGTTCCCTCGCCAGAATTCACAATTCAGATTCGGAGTTTCCCTCCCCCTCCCCCACCCCCCAGTTGCATGTTGTAAATGTCAGAGGAGCACGGGAGACAGACAGGGTGGTAAAAACAAGAAAAAAAGTACATAGAAAGGTTATGCGGGCGCCACATGACATTTGGCAGGCACTCCCTGTGTGGGTATGGATCCTGCGGCGACAGGCGGAAGATTTCTCATATTTGAATGCCCATAAATAATACAGCGGAGAGACGAGAGATAAAGCCAAGAGTTATTGGAAATGGCAATGGCTTCTGGCTTTGTTTTTCACACAGAACTTCCAAATTGAACGATGGATGGATGGATGGGTGGATGGATGAATCGATTGACTCCTCGCCGACTTTATTGACATTTATGATTGGGATAATGAGGTTTCAAGTGATGAATCCCTGCGAGCAAAGTCCCTTGAGCTGCTTAAGCTTCGCTTTAAAGCTCAGAGAGGAATTCTTTCATGTTAGCAGCTGCATGGGCCGCGGGGTGTGGAGTGGTCTGGAGTGGAGCCTGACAGCCGCCAAGATTGGGGCACGTTTCCGTCTCTATGTGACCGCATTTGGCAATTGTTTCGCCCCGTAGCTCGACTACGGCTAGGGGGAGTACGGAGTAGGGAGTACGGCTCCCAGATTGCAGTGCGAGTCGAAATAAATGTTTATAATTCAACGGAAATGCTCGGCTAAGCCAAAGCCAAAGCCAAAGAAAACAGCACGAAAGTACACCCCCACCACAATGGCTGCCGTTTACAGTTACGTTACAGCTGTGCTTATGCATGTGTGTGCGCATGTGTGTGTGGTGATTGTTGCGCTTTGTGTGTGTGTCGGGATGAGGAAACATGGCAACTGGCCGGGATATGCCGTGCCCTGCACTCGGACCACACTTAAGTGAATTGTCTTCAAGTTGAAAATAAATTTTCTGCCAGGAATAGCCCCTCAAAAAGAGGGGTGCCCCCACCCCCCCTCAACCACCTCCCCCCACGATATGAGAGCCACTTGGGAATGCAAATGAAAGTGGGCTTCGGGCCGGGTGTCCGTCCGTTGTGACAGCTCCCCTGTTCCGGATAGGATTGGGTGGGATTCTGTTGTTGGATGTACTACCGTGACGTAAATCCGCAAAAAACCCGCTGGCAATACTCATACTGGGAGCAGGGCACACATAAAAACCAGAGAACAGAAAGACTCCCGAACATGGGCTTCATCATCCGTCATTCCATGACATGGCCGGAGATGGAGATGGCGCTCGGCTTTACAACTGTTGACAGCAGGACCACGACCAGCAGCAGCAGCAGCAGCATCAGTGTCGGCAGGGGGACTCCGCTAAGCTGATTTGTTTAAGCGCCGAGCTTTCCACTCAATGAAAGTTTCCGAAGTTGCCAACAAAGAGCACGCGGTGTCAATGACTTGGTCGCGTGGTCCTCGTCCTGCCTCTGGTCTTCGGCTAATGAATCTGGACAGGGTCGACGCTGTCTCCCAGCCGAAGCGCTTAAGTCAATTTGATGTTGGCTCAGAGAGAGCGAGAGACACGACAGGAGAACGGAACGCCACAGGATGGTACTCGGTGGCTGGGGGCAGGATCCAGGCAAAACAAAGTTCAGCGTGTCCGTGCGCGTGTTTCCGCTTAAAAGTTTCTTCTGTTTTCACAACTGATGTCGTCGGCAAAAGGCAAAAAGAGTCGCCTGAAATCCTGGACTGTGGCGGTGGCGATGGCGGTGGCTAATTGCGATTTAATGACGATGACAATTTGATAAGAGGATTTGCTGCATTGTCCATCCGCCCCACGCCACAGCACACCACAGCAGACCATTCGACCACCAAAAACAGCAATCGACTGTTGTCTGGCGAGCATTCCCCTGACTCTGAATGGCTCTCTAAATGGAATCAGCCATTGCGAAGACAATGCAATCACATGAGCATTTTACGGGACACTGAACAAAAAGAAAACTTCTATAAAGAGTCACACAGTCAGCAGCAACAGGAGGAGGAGCAGGAGGAGCAGCAGGATGAGCAGCTCGAAGCAGGATGCTGGATGCCACGTCCGAGGCGCCACAAAGCTCTGCAGCCAGACAATGGCGCTGTAAAATAACTGGAAAAATTGAACATGAATTGAAATAAAGGCGATTGTAATTGAAATTGAAAGCCCGAGAAATCTCGTCGGTGTTTCTGATTCTGTCATCAAAGGAATTCCATTTCGGAAGAGAAAGCAGCAGCTTTTTAATTTGAGTTTTGTTTATTTACAAAATATTCTCGTTGGTTTGAAAAATTCCAAATCCAATGCCACAACAGAGCCATCAATTAAATGAAATACATTTCACCTTTTCACCTTCCCGAGCTGAGACATTCGAACTGTGAAAATTGTGAAAATATTTCGATATTTTCCTTGGCTTAACCAGCAAAGCATTTCTAAAGTGATTCATGGAAAACAAAACAGCAAACAGCAAATCAACTTCCATAGAAATGAGTGAACAATTTGCATTGCATTTGTCCTTTCCCACTCTCCCACATTCCCCACCCTCCCACCTGTCCAATCTGTCGATTTTTTTCACACTTTAAGTCTTGACTTTGGGGATTGGAAATTTGGAACTGTCAATAGCATTCATTTAACCATTTAGCCAGGGCGGGCGGGGCACGGGGGGTGTCCAGTTTTCCCCATAGGTTTCTGCGCTTTGATGTGGGTACTCGCTTATACATACATACATTTATAATTATTATTGGCATTTTCCACAAGCGAACCCAACCCAAATATTTAACCCATTTTACCCTGCCACCCCCCCAGCCCACGCTTCGTTTTGACCCTTTTTTGAGGCCCCATGATAGCGGTCAAAATCGCCTCTCTTTTTTTTGGCTGTGTGTCAAATGAGTTCCGATAAAAACACCGAATAAAAATAAGAATTTGTTCAGCCATCAAAGATCGAAATGGTTTGTGGGAAAAAGTTTCGTCTGTCACTTTCGCGCTTTCAATTAATGCGACAAATGTGTTTGTTTTTTGTGTCTTTCGGGATGTTCCGCCCCACTTTAGCCCTAACAATACGTGACTCGTCCTCGTCCTGGTCCCCAGCGAGCAGAGAGCGTCCAATGACTTGGCCAAAGTGGCTTTGTTAGGCCATTTTAAAACGCTTCTTAAAGACACAACTTAGACAGTTTCTGTATCCGACTTGGAATCAATTAATATGTGTGTTTTGGGGTTGGTTGCTTGGCGGGCGATTGCCGATAAGCCAGCTTCGTCGTTGGCTTCTGCGTCCACACACAAGTGTTAGCCGGCGATAGAGGAGACCACTTTGAAAAATTTAATGTCCACAAACTGTCATAAACTGAAAATGCACAGCGGGGTGTGTGGGGGCGGGTCTGGGATGGGCGGTGCTGTCGATGGGGAGGAGGCAGCAGCTAAAGCTGTCAGCCGAAGAATTTAAGTTTCGACAGGAGCTTCTAGGAGCTCTGCTCCGGCTCTGCTTCTGCTCTGCTCTGGGGACAACTGCGTGCTGTGTGCACTGAAAGAAAACGGGCTGTTGTTTCCTCTTTAGTGTTACAGACAAAAGACAAGACAAACAAAAACGGGTGCGTTTCCTCTCCTTTTCTCCCAGTGTAGAGGCGACCGCAGGCTGTAAGCGAGTCGAACATTCAGATACATGAGTACATATGTACACATATATGCTCGTATATATCAATATATGAATGATACACACACACACACATGAATAACCCGTTGGTCTTGCTTGCTCACCGACATATCATCGTACACTCAGAGCAGAGCAGAGAAGAGCGGAGCGGGGCAGAGCGGAGCAGAGCCATCTTGATGGCAGGTTGGTGGATGGAGGGGGTGCGGTAGGGGGACTCTCTGGGCGGGGACGGGGAGGCGGCTGTCATTTTCTGCGCCTGCAGCTTTCATTAGTTCAATCTCAATGTTGTGTTTTGTGTCTTATCCTCGGCCCTGATCCTGTGCCCCGCTCCCATTTGTCTTCTATTTGCTCTCTGCTCTCTCCCTATGCTTGAATTTATTTTTTTTTAATTTTAAGCGCACTGTCACCTGTCTGTGTGCAGCTGTGTGTGTGTGTGTGTGTGTGGCAACATGCTGCTGATTAAATGGGACGCAGCTGCAGCAGGTGTCCTGCATTAGAAATGCTCGCACCACCCGCTGGCTGTCCTGCCTGTCCTGGCACTGACTGTAAGTAACGAAATGCAAATTAAAATTGCTTTCTCGTGTTTTGTCGGGAATCGAATGGACAAATTAAATGCGATACCGACTAACACCATCGATGACACCATGGATGTTGAAAGGAAGAGTCCTTAAAGCTCTTTCTACGCTTTAACATCGGCACACCAGCAGCACGTGCGTATGGCTGCGCTGGGCTGGGACGTAAGTACGGACGGAATGTCCGGAACTTGCGCCTATTGTCGGGCAGCGGCCACTTACATAAGATTCCAAAGGGGATGGAATGGGAATGGGGATGGGAATGGTAATGGGGATGGGGGTGTGGCTATGGCAACAGCTCCTGGCAGTCCAATCGTATGCAAACTTTATTAATTACGCGCCCCAATGACCAGAAGACCAGAAGTCCAGTATTGTCGGTCGGTTGGTGGGTCTTGGCTCTGATTTCCCGCGAAACTTTTGCCGTTTACTATTTTTTTTCCAAATGGAGTCGTTCCCCCCCTACCCTACCCCACCCCCAAAATACCACTGCAATTTGCAGGCAAACGAGCGAAAATCAAACAGAAAATCCAACTTTTTTTAATTAAAAATTCAGCACTTTTCATTTTCATTTGGGAGAGAAAACAAAATCAAATAAAACAAGCTAAACAATGCTGAACCACTTGAGAGGATAAATGCGATTTGATTCCCCACCTGGTTTATCCATTGGGAGTACCCCTAATATAAGCTAAATGAATTTCAAATCGGGTTGGCAGCCCCCTCCATCCCCATTCAGTGCAACCCTGCTACCGCATCGCGTCACTTGCAAAAATTTGTGTTCTAAAATAGAATGAAAGTAGATTTAAAGTCGAGTGAAAGCAAGAAAGGTGAGTGGTGACACGGCACTTTTTACACACTAACTCTTTGAGATGTCCAAAAGGTTTCGCTTGAAAAATGTCGCAGCAAGCCGCTAGCTCGGAGTTGACGCCGCCAGAGCTATCGGAAATCGGTTTGTGCACCACCAAACGAATGTCCAAGCTGCAGGAGGAAAAGGCGCAGGCACAGGCGCAGGCGGCCGTGCCCCACATCGATGGGGGCAACGATGACGAGCTCTTTGTGAAGCGACCCACTTTCCGCAAGCGCAGGGCCTCGGCGATGCCCACCTCATCCCAGCCGGGGGAAGCAGCCGGGCTGACAGTAGCCGGGCTCAACGATGCGTTCGAGAAGGGGCCGGAGGGCTTCGGCTGCTTCGGTCACTTCATGAGTCACCGGCCAGCGCAGCGCTGGATGTGGTGCGAGTTCGCGCAGTCGTTCCTCGACGAGCCCATCGCGGCCAGCGCCTTCTACGACCTGGACAAGCTGATCAAGGACCTGGGCTGTCTGATTGGCACGCGCACCATGCCACGCCGCAGCTGGCAGCTGGTGCGTCTGCCGATCGGCAAGCCGCGACGCTTCTCGAAGGCCTTCATAGCCGCCGACGTGGAGGAGTGGGACCACCTGCGCAACCTTGTGCGCCAGATGCAGCAGGGCACCTTCGACAGGAAGAAGCACGAGTCAGACTTGCCGCTGCTGCCCAGTCGAGTGCCGATGCCGCTGGCGATGGACGCCAGGGTGACCGCCTACATCCCGACCGGAGTAGCCCACGGGGTGGTCGTCAGCCACCAGCCCAAGGACAACACGTACATCGTGAAGCTGAGCGTCCAGGGAGCGCCGGCCGGCAAGGAGCAGTGTCTGCGTCTGCACGACAAGAAGCTGCAGGGGGAAATGGGCTGCGAGAGCCTGCCGCTGCCCATAATGATGGCCGTCGCCGACGACAAGCCCGGCTTGGAGGGCGCTGGCTCCAAGGCGAAGGAGAAGAGTGCCACTTTCTCGAATGCCGGCTACAGCAAGTCGCTGCTGGAGTCCGTGGTGTCGCTGACGAAGCTCATGAGCATCAAGCAGAAGGCCATCGACGCCTTCACAGCCCTGACCAAGGACTTTGAGGGTCTCAAGGCTCAGCTCTGCGGTCGCCGTGACCCGAAGATGACCGCCGAGCGCGACGAGCAGCAGCGCTGCTTTGCCGCCCACATGATCACACTGCATCGCGTCAACGGGGATCTGCTGAAGCCGCTGCGCATCCTCCATCAGTACCTGGACGAGTACAAGGAAATGGAGACCCAGAAGGCCAAGACGATGTCGGCCCGCGAACGCTTTCAGAAGTGCCGCCTGCAGGCCGATCTCGATCTGAAGGCGGTCGAGATTCGGCTAGGCATCCTGCTCCAATCGGACGCCACACGCGACCTGATTCGCACTCTCCACACGGTCCTGTACCTGTGCGGGGCACTGAGCGGCGTGAACAGTTCCGACATACGCACCATTATCGACGACATTTTCACCAGCACCATGGAGAACATGCCGCCCGAGCTGTGCGCCATCTGCAAGGAGATGATCGCCCAAGCCACGCCCCTGTGCGAGGAATTCGGGCGCCGAATAGTCGCCAATCAGCCGCCTCGAGGGGAGGAACAACCGCCAGCAGGAAGTACTGCCAGGCCATATGCAGCACAGCGAAAGCCGCAACGCCAGTCTAAACCAAAGCCAAAGCCAACGCCAAAAGTACAGCCACAGCCAAAAGTACAGCCACAGCCAAAAGTACAGCCACAGGTAATGAATTTAAAGAATTTCGAAATGGCTGGAGGCATTCCCATGGCTATGCCTGTGGCTATGAGTATGCCTCCGCCTCCGCCTCCGCCTCCGCCTAAAGCCTATGGACTCCATCAACCCAAACATAAGCCGCAAGCATCTTTGGTGACCAACCAAATGCCCCAGCAGCAGCAGCAGCAGCAGCAGCAGCAGCAGCAGCAGCAGCAGCAGCAGCAGCAGCACAATGCCGTCTTCGAGGATGTGATGGGGCCACTGCTGGACAATCTCTTGGACGGGTAGACGCCTAACAGTTGCCTCTGTATACAGAAATAAAGCCTTGCCCCAATTTATGGCATAATTAAAAGCCAAGTGCCAAGTGCACTGGAAGCCCTTTTCCTTGAGTGCCATTTAAAGTCTTTCTCTATCGATCTACGGGGGTGCGGGTGTGGGTGGGGCACAATTGACAGATTGCCCAAAAAATACGAGTGGCTGTCTGACAATGGCTTCTTCAAGGAGGAGCCTCCAAAGGAGTCCCCAGTCTAAGCCTGGGGGAGGCAAAGTTGCACTCAGCTGCAGCATGCACATAAATTCGAATTTAAAGTGTTTTCTATTTTTTAATTAGCAAATAGATGGAGTGCTTGGCGCTCGTAAATTGTCCCAGTCCAAGTCCGGGCACAGTTTTCGCCGCCCACTCGTTGGGCGCCCATAAAGACATCATTAATATGCCTCCAGCTGCACTGCGTCCACCCACCGCCCCCCTCCCCTCGTTTGGAAGCGAAAAGAAAAATGATCAGAAAAAGACCTGAACGGAACGATGTGTGTGTGTCTGTGTGTGGGTGGGAGGGACACTGTCTTGTCTCGCTCCCTCCCCCTGGACAGTGTCCAGTGTGTCCACAGGGAGATGGCCGACTCGACTCGACTCGTAAATATTTATAATGCATTGCAGATGTGCAGGGGCGTCGCCTGCCCTGCTCTTCCTGTTCGAGCGAGCAGCCAGAAATCGCAGGAAGCGCCAGGAAGGTCCAGTGAACAAATCTAACAAATGGCAGCAAATAAATTGCCAGGATTGCCAGTACTTCCCAGGAGGACATCTCTATCTGAGGCTCCTTCGGATACACAAGTGGGCCCACACGCGTGCTAAATGGTTACCAATATGCCCCCCCCTTGCCACAGCCAAATAATGCATTCCAGATGACTTAAGTTTTTTCCCCATTCTGGGTCCTGGCTCTGGGTCTGTCTCTTGTTTCGGTTGACACTTGATCATTAATTATATTTGCGCGTGGCGGGGCATCGTTTTGTGCGGGAATTGAATCGATATATAAGATACACCAACACACATATACATAACTACTTAAGTACACATACAATATACACACACATACACACATTCATGTGTACGATATAGCCCTGAAAGCAATCATATAAAAACGCCAACTTAATTGATTAACGATGGGGCTGTGCGGGAGTTGCCTGGGTCCTGGCCATGTCCCTAATCCAAATAGCAAAGAAACTTTCGCCCCGCACCACCATTTGCTTTATTAAATTGTCATCTACTATATGGCGGGAGGTTCGTTCGTTCGTTCGTCTTTGGTGGTTCTTTGGTGGTTCTTTGGGGTTCTGGGTTTCGGGTTCTAGTTAAATCATTCAAAGGCGGAATTGGGTCACCAAGTGGCCTGCTGATTAAACTGCTACCGAGTGGGACGTACTCGTGTTCCAGCTCCATCTCCTGCTCCCTTATCCTGTCCACGCTGCTGCGGCTGCGGCGGCTGCGGCTGCTGCTGTGTTTCCAAGGGCTAAGCATTTATCGCGCTGGTTTCTGCGAATGCTACACTCAATGGCGCGTGGCCGCCGCCTCATCGACGATGATCGACGAGGATTGATACCTGGAATGATGCCATCATTAGATGATTAAACGGAACAGAAAGGATACCTATCCCTACTTTTATAGGATAGTTTTTCTTTCCTAAAAGTGAGTATGGATTTTGTATACGCAGGCGAGGGTCAAGGTTGAGGGTTTCTAGCAGTTTTAATGGCAATCATATGGTTTTATTCCCAGACTTTAGTTGGGTATTTTTTTAGCCAAGGGTCAAGGATTTTTGCAATATATATTTTTTCTTTATAATTTGCAGGCATTTAGCCCCCTCCCCCCCACTGGTGTTGCATATTAAATGTAAAATTGATATTCTCGTCGGCTTCCTGGAGGAGCACAAACACACAGAAACTGAAGCATTTTGTGGGCCTGTAAATCAAGCAAGGAGCGCGTGTATGCGTGAATGAGTGTGTGTTTGTGTTCGCGTGTGTTGTGTGTGTGTGTGTGGATGGGTGTGTAAGATGATTTATGAAACGAGCAGCAGTTTGCGGCGGCTGCCGCCGGACACCGGACTTTGGACTTTGGTCAGCGGGACACAAATGCAAATGTGCAACAAAAAGTGAGAGCCACACACACACAAACACACACACACACAGCAAACAAGAGCAGCGGAAGAGTCGGAACAGCCGGAACAGCCGGAACAGCCGGAAAAGCCGGAAAAGCCGGAACACCCGGCGGCATTGATGGCACAAAGCGGAAATAATGGCTTGAGTTTGGTTTTGGTTTTTGGTTGTTGGTTTTTGGTTTGGTTATTTTTTCGCTCACGTTATAAATTACAATGATTGACGCTGCCTTAATTATTCTTGATATATGTATATGTATGTGTGTGTGTGTGTGTTTGTTTAACTGATATGCAGCCCCGTGCCATGTCCTTTTATTTTATGTGTATTAAATATTTAACTTTTGCCGGAGGCGGACCGAGAGCAATTAGGCGGCTTCAAGAACTGCTGGCCACAGCAGGACATGCACGAGGGAGCTCAAGGATACGCTGTGTGTCTAAAAGGTGTACAGAAAGTGGATTACCGGAGGGCATTATAAAAAATACTTGGAATATTCCACAAAAGATTAGCAGGAAAGGAGCTTAATGCATAATCCTGCCAGGCATTCGAGGATATCAAACATAGTTACAATTTAGTAGAAAAGGAAAGGCAGTGAGATACTCGGAGTCTGTTTAAAGGGCGCATTCGCATGGACAATCAGAGGCCCGAGCCGACATATGCAATAGCCTTGCCACACAATCGCATCTCTCGCCTTCAGCGTGGATATATGCAAATCGTTTATTTATTCAACTGCCCCCAGTCTTAGGGGGCGGCTGGTGGAGGGGTGTGGCATTTGTCTGCACTGTATAAAAGTATATGATGTCCCCCAACCCTTGCCCCGTCCCAATGTTCATGCTTGTCTGCCGTCAGATCTGCTGGCGTATCTCGAATGAGTTTTTGGGGGACATTTGCAGACACAAATTATAATGTGCTATAATTTGGTTTAATGTACGCACATTGAAACCCCCCCCTGCCCCCAACCGCAGCAACAACAACAAAACAAAAGTCCTTTATTGCCCCCAAGGCTGCTGCTGCTCCTGCTCCTGCCACTGAACCCTCTACTCTTGCTGCTCCTGTCCCTTGTCCCTTCGACTGCTGTGGCTGCTACTGCTGTGGCATTGCTCATACGCAGCGTGAGCCGGAAGCGGGGGCCTGCAGCTGAAGCCGAAGCTGGAGGCCATGGCCGGAAAGGGAGCTCCGTTGAGCTTGTATTTGGCATTTATGCGATTTCATGCGGTTGACCAAGGTGCACTGATTGTCGTCGCAGCAGCAGCTGAAACTTTGAGTATTTTAAAGAGGGACAAATCCATATGCATATACAGCCAGAAAAAGCCAAATCCACTTATGTGTATGTGTGTGTGTCTGTGTATTTACGGATTGAATAACAATCAGAGACAACTTGTTGTCCGGCTAAGCCTTCTAGTGTCCTCCTGGCCTGCATAACCACTCTAAAATCGAAGGGTCCTGGTAGTGGTAATCGTTGTGTCATTCCATTCCCGTATTTATAGAATTATCCTTAGAAATACAGCAGTACATCCTTTTGTTTTGTGATTCATGGAACAAAGCAACAAGAAGAACCTTTCAATTGTGCTAATCTTGTGGAATGCAACTCGACAGACCCCGTTGGCCCCCCCCTGCCCTTAGCACTGAATGTCCATTCAGTCAGTCAGCACTCGTAGGGATTATACGTACTAGAGACGGAGAGCTTATGGAGGGGGTATAGCCAGTCAAGGGGGGCTGTGCTCTCCTATTCACAGACAAAAACCCAGAGGGAAAAGCAGGCGGCGGGCCATACATTTCCCACAAATAATTGCGCCCTGTGACCCCCAGCTGATGATGCTATCTGTGGATGATTTATACGCAGATATCGGATAATTTAAAGTTTGCCACTGTTGCCTGGTGGCATGGAGAGGGGCAGGGCATGGGCGACGCCATTCGGAAGCAACTGTCGATGCCCCGAGCTCAAGCCCCACCCCCCCCACACCGCCCAACCCGGCAGCAGAGTGGATTGTGGCGACCGGCCACTGATTAGCATATAAATCAAGTGGATTTTAGCCTTCTTTCTGGACAGACCGACCGACCCACCGTCTCGAGGTATTAATTAGGGGGAAAACAACAGCCCCCGTGGCCACACCCCCCCCCACTGGCTCTCAGAGGGTGGCCCAAGAAATTAACTTCGTCTTGTAAAACTTAATAAAAAAGTTTCAGTTTCTTGGTTCGTTTTTCCGTTTTTCGTTCATTCGTTTTTCTGCTTTCTGGGGTTCGGAAAAAAGTTTGGTCAAACTTTGTGCTTAAAATTCCATTTGGATACCATGACCTCTCCTCGATGGCTAGTGGAGTGGCATTTGCTTGTTTGCTCTCTCTCTCTCTCTCTGTCTCTGTATTGTTTGGAATTGAGAATGCATTCCATGTGAGTGTGCCACGTGCCCCAACCCAACCCAAACGCCCCCCAAACGATCTCAGCCCATCCCATCCAGTGCCATCCATCAGTGTAGCACTGGGATACTCGAACAAATTGAGGGCCTAGACAAGCTGGGGAAAACTGGGAAAAATGTAAAGCGTTTTCCACTTGAGGAAATTGAGTTAGGCTGCATATAAACAGAGGAACACACACACATATACACACACACGTGCCATAGGTACATTTCTTTACAGGCGACAAAAATTTCTAAAGGGATTCCCTGAAATTCGAATATTTGCTCTCTGATTCCACTGACAGTGGAAATTGTTGTAAAAGTCACCATAAACATTTTAATATTGAATATTTAATACTAAAATATTTAAATTAAATATATTTCATATTTTGTTTAAATATAAACGAGTATTTCCCAGTCTTTTGTTATATTCTAAAACCAATTATATTTTATTGAAATAAAATACTTAGACATCTTCCTGTGAGTGAGTGAGAAAATGATGTGCTGGGGGGGTTGTAAGGGATCTCCAGTCTCCAGTCTTTTGACTTCCTTTGTATTCGATTTATGGAGATGCCGAACTTCGTTTTTCCCCTCACAAAAATTACCATATCGTGCAGCGAGGGACGCGGGTGGTGCGGGGGGTGGCGCGGAAATTTCTAAAATCGCGTTTCCTGCGCCAGAACTTCCTCACTGCCTCGCTTGCTGGTTGGTTTTTTTGCTGCTTGGCTGCCGCCGGAGGCCAGCAGCAGCTTATCCTCGACTCGGCTCGGTCTCGAGTTCCTCTCCTCCGTCCTGGTTGCTGGCCAATTTGTGTTGATTTTCCGTGACTTTTCGGCGAGAAGATTTGACCGGGGGCCATTCAGCAGAAATCCGTTAAATTGCGGCAGATTTCAAAGCCCGTAGAAGTGAAGGTGAAGCTGGTGGGCTGGCAGGCGGCGGGTGGCGGGCGGCGGGTGGGCATAAGATTTAATGAATTTATGTCAAGGTGCGACGGAATGTTGCTACGGCTACGGCTACGGCTACGGCTGCTACTCCTGGACTGGACACTGGACAAGTGTCGGATTTGGTGGCTCGCAGGCGACAGTGCCTGTCAACAATAAAGCCTGAATGCCATTTTAATTGGCGCATCGGGGCGTTGGCGTTGGCAGTTGACAGCCGGCGGCGACTGCGGCGTCAGCGGCGGCCTGCTCGAGAAGGCGCAAATACTTGGCCGAGAAGCAGCTTCCCCCGGGAATGGGGGGTGAAATGATGGAGATGGGATGGAGATGCTCCCCTTGGCCTTCTCTCTCGTTGCGCTCAATTAAAAGTTGTCCGCGTAAACGAACCCCAACCCGAATCGCAGCTCTGGTCCCCTAGACCATGCCCTGTCTTGGTTTCCGGTCTTGGCCAAAAGTAGCAAAATGCGCAAAACTTTTGGCGAATTAAATGCAGCGGAGAGTGGCAGTTCGTGGCGTTCCTGGGGACAGCTCAAAGGTCACGGGGTCCTGGGACAAACTTTCAAGCAGCTTCAGGGGGAAATTTGAAGCTGAAGCTTTAGCATGCCCTGAATTTATAGGATATTTATTCATTCGATCATCAGCTCACATCGATTCGGATACCAAATACAGGATCGAGAATGAATTTCGCTTTGTCGCAGCGCGTGCTGCGGCTGGGCGGCTTCCAGGTGCTGGAGCCGAACATCTTCAATGTCCGCCAGTTGCTGAAGACCTTCGATACGATCATCTATGCTGCGGACGGGGTGCTGTGGCGCCACGAGGCAGCACTCAAAGGAGCTGCCGATACGTTCAACGCCCTCCGGGCCATGGGCAAGAAGGCGTTCATTTGCACCAACAACTCGGAGGCCTCGTGTCTGGCTCTGAGCAAGAAGGCCAACAGCTTGGGCTTCCTGGTGGCCGAACACGAGATCCTCTCCTCGGCGCAGGCTCTGGCCCGCTTCATGCAGGAGCGCAAATTCAATCGCAAGGTCTACATTGTGGGTGGCGAGGGCATCAAGGAAGAGCTGGGGCTGGTCGGCATCCAGAGTCTACCGCTGGACATGCCATCTACCCCCATGCAGGAGCACTCCATGGTGCAGCAGGTGAATAAAATGGAAATCGATCCGAATGTGGGCGCTGTGGCCGTCGGCATGGACGAGGACCTCGATGTGCTGAAGCTGACCAAAGCCAGCATCTATCTGCGGGACAGAAAGACCCTCTTCTTGGCCACCAATCGCGACTGTGCTTTTCCAGTGGTCGCCGATCGCCGAGTGCCCGGAGCGGGTGTCATGGTGGCCGCCATTCAGGCGGTGGCCAAGCGGGCGCCCTACACCTGCGGCAAGCCCTGCCCCTATGTCTGCTCCCACCTGATACGCCAGGGTGTCATCCAGCCAGATCGTACCCTGATGGTGGGCGATACGTGAGTTCTCCTCCTCCCTTTTTCATCCCCACGAACTTGCATTGAACTCCATCCCCTCCAGCATGTACACGGATATGCAGTTTGGGTACAACTGCGGCTTCCACACCCTCCTGGTGGGCACTGGTGTCAGCACGCTCAAGGACGTTCGCCAGGCACAGACCTCCAAGCAGCCAACTGCATACCAGCAGATACCAGACTTGTATCTGCCACAGCTCTCGGACTTGCTGCCATTCCTGCACTCGCGAAACTGCTAAGAAATGAAACACTTGACATGACATTTTGTTTGGCAAAAATATGCATAAATTAATTTCTAATCACTACACAAACTTCCATCAACAGACAGCAGACAGCAGGCTATTTCTGAAGTACTTTTGGTTGTGTAAAGTAATTAAATTTATGTGGCTCTGAAGAGGCTTCCAAACCGCATAGGGGGTGCATTTTTGTGGGGGATCCTGAGGGGCCCTAGTCAGTCGCTCGACCATTTGGAAAGCCACCTGCATTCGTGCAAACTTAATGAATCCTTCGGGGGTTTCCTTCGGGTTTTGTTTTCCGAGAAAACTCACAATCAAGTACTTGCTCTGTGGAATGTCAACTATTGTGAGTGTGAGTTTGATGTTGCTTAGAAAAAACAAAAAAAAAAATATATTAAAAAACCATATACGAGTATCTATAGACTGAGAGCCATGTTCAGGCGCACATGCACAGACCTGACCAAAATAAACAAGGACAAGGTGCGCCAGTGGCTGAGCACGATCGAGTCGGTGATATTCGACGCCGATGGCGTGCTGTGGCACCTGAATCTGCCGATCGACGGGTCCGTGGAGGCCTTCAACATGGTCAAGGACTCGGGCAGGCAGACGTTTCTGGCGACCAACCACTCGGGCCTGTGCACCAATGAGCTGGCCACGAAGGCCACGCAGTTCGGCTACCAGATCCAGGAGGCGCACATAATGAGCTCGGCCGTGTCCGTGGCCAAGTTCCTCAGCGGCAAGGGGTTCAAGAAGAAGGCGTTCATTGTCGGGGAGCCGGCCATTCTCGACGAGCTGGCCAAGGAGAACATCTGCTGCTTCTCGGCGGGCAAGGAGCGGCTGGTCAAGCCCATGGACGAGTTTGCCAAGGAAATGGACCTGGATCCCGAGGTGGGGGCCGTGATCATCGGCAAGGACGAGGGCTTCAATGTGGCGAAGATCATCAGGGCCAGTTCGTACCTGCAGGACAAGAAGGTCCTCTTTCTGGGCACCTGTCTGGACACCGCCTATCCGGTGGCCAAGAACCGGGTAATTGTGGGCGCCGGTGCCATGGTGGCCGCCGTGAAGGCCATCGCTGGCCGCCAGCCACTTATCATGGGCAAACCGAATCCCATGATGGTCGATCCGCTGCTGCAGTGCGGCGTCCTCAAGCCGCAATCCACGCTGATGGTTGGCGATACGTGAGTGCCCCCTGTGCTTCGCTCTCTCTTACCTTTACTCTAATCTGCTCCCATCTGCCAGTCTCTTCACGGATATTCTGTTTGCCAACAATTGCGGCTTCCAGTCGCTGTTCGTGGGCACTGGAGTCAGCACCCTGAAGGACGTGCGGCAGATTATCACTGGCGAGGAACCCACCAAGATGGACATGGTGCCAGACACCTATTTGCCCACACTGGGACACCTGCGGGAGTTTCTCTGCTAGATCGAAGCAAACAGTAGATACAAAATACATTCATATAGATACACAGATACATAGACACCCCCCCCGTTTAATGATGCTTTAATAAATTCAAGATTAATATGAATCCAAGCCGCAAACAGCGATGCATCCATCCATTTTTTGTTGTGCTATCTGATACTGATTGACTCAACTGTTACTTTTGACACATGCCGACACTCGAACACACAAACATCTAGTCATTAATTCACACAAAACACAAAATACAAAATATAAAAATTGAAATTGTGCGTTCCAAGGGTCATCCTGGAAATGGAAGCCCCCCCCCCTGTCTCCAGATGGTATATAGGTGAGCACCAGGCATGAATCCTGTTTCGAATTGGATCCGTTATGTAGCTCAAGGTCTTTCCCAAGGAATGCTGGATTCTGAAATGTCCAAAAACCGAAAACGAAATCACCGAAGGATCACAGGCGGCCATCTCTCTGGCGCCCTGGCGACTCTCCTTCTGCTGTTTGTGCTCTGGCTGCAGCTGTGTGCCGCCGCCACGAGAGTGCGCCAGGAAGAGCCGCAATGGCGCGTGGGCTACACGGGCGACGGCACCACGCACGAGCAGCTGGGGCAGGTTCATTTCACCGCCCCTAAACTTTCCAGATACCATCCGCATTCGAACTATACGACGAGAACAAACGACACGAGATCGTTGGATGGTTTCTTGAAATGGTCGCGAGGTCTCTACGACTCCTTCTTTCCACACGATGATACGATGACTGTGCCGCGGGGTAAGCGGGTGAACCGACTTGGTTTTCGGCAAGGACTTGTATAAGTTTAACGATCGCTGCAGGCTATCTTCGGTTTGTGGGAACGGACAATATGAGAATGGGTGCGAGGGTGGAGAACAACGATTGGGCGCTTTGGTTCTCCGCCTACTGGCTGTTCTGGTTTTGGGTGATCCTGATCGTCGCCATCATCGTCCTGATGCCCTGTCTGGGGTGAGTAGAGCCACGGCTGGCTGCGCCTGGCCAGAGCATTAATGTTTTATTAGTGGCTGCACGTGAATCATCATCAGCGTTTTGTATTGCTGCTTCAGATGGCATCGCTGCAGGCAGGGGTGTCCGCCCTGCGATGAGGCTGCCAACAGGAGGCGACGCTGTGTGTGCGGCACCTGCCTCCTGCTGATGATCATAGTTATCGGGTAGGTAATGGCGATGCTCTTTGTGCCGGGAGAGACTTCTTCTTTTCACTGTTCCCTCTCTCTCAGTCTGTGCATGGCTCTGGCCCTCTACTCGAACAGCTTGCTGGATCGCGGCCTGGCCAAGACCAAGACGACCATGGAAACGAGCAGCTTGGACACCTGTAACTTCCTCCTTGATGTTAAGCGCCATGTTAACCATTTGCTTCGTACAAATTATGAAGAGCTAGCGACGCATCTGGCCAATATGATCATGAGTATGACCTTAGACATCACCCCACACCTGCATATCACCTCAATCCTCATCCCCAATCTAGCTGCACCGAAGCATATAGCCGCAGACCTGAACGATGCTTCCAATGCCAATTCGTTGAGGGAACTCGACCGGATATTCACCAATCTCGAGCGGATAATCTCCAGATCGCATCAGGGCGAAAAGTATGAGTGGAAGATCAAGTCGTCCAGCTTGGAGTATAAAGAAGGTACCAGGTGCTAGTACCAGTTCCAGTCCCCCTTCCATTCCATGCAATGTTTTCCCTTCTCCCTTTGCAGCCCTGCGGGGAGTGAAGCGCGACGTTAACTTTGCCTCAACGGTCCTCTGTGGCACCAGGGAGTGCATCAAGTTTCTGGGGCGCAGCAATATCGAGTTCATCGACACATCCAGGTGTCTGCATCCGGACAAGGTGTGTGCCTTTTTGTCCAATTCGAGATTGACTCAATCCTATCCTGTAGAAATCCGTATCTGTATGCAGATTCCCTCTATGAAACGCATGCGAAAGCGCATGGAGGAGCTCTATGTGCATGCGGATAGACCAAAGGAGGCTCTGGAACGGCTGCACGAGATAAGCGAACTGATAAAGGAGGAAATGGAACGGGTCGCCTCGCCCATGAGGCGTGACATCAAGCACGGACTGAAGGTGTTTGCCGAGGAGGCAAAGCGACTCGATGAGATCCTCGAGGTGGTCATCAGTGACATTCACTTGAACACACTCCGTTCCTCGAAGGCGTTCGACGATCTCTACGACAGGTTCAACACGACACGCTACTATATCGTGGTGTACATCGCTGTCATGGTGTTTGTGGTAAGGATCTCTGTTCTGTGTAGAGTGGTGTGGCTCCCCAGCTCTTTCGATATTCCTTAGATACTGGTTATCCTGATAATGGCCTTGGTCTTTGGTGTCTTCGGCGAGCCTGTCACGGGGGCTAGGTACTCCCCTTTCAGCCGGAAGAATGGTTCGTACTTGTTGTTATTGTGAGTGCCGATCGGTTATGCGATAACTCTGCCTGATATCCTTCACTGAGAGTCCTCTATGTCCTCTATGGTTACCACCCTGCAGTGCCATGATTCTGATATGCAGCGTGATATCCCTCATGTTTATGATCGGCCTGTTCTACTTCCTGATCGGCGCTGTGGCATACAAGGGCGCATGCGCACCACTTTCCCCAAACGAGAGGCCCGCCAGTCCCGTCCCGTTTCTCGCGAAACGACCCTCGGATCCCCTCAGAATGTCGAGTATTATCCGCAAGTGCCAAGGCAACAATGTAATCTTCAGGTATCTGCGTGACGAGCGAATCTACGACGTGGACGATCTGCAGCGAATACAAGTGATGACCCCCATGCGCACCGAAGTGACCCTTTTCCAAGACCTCGATCTATCCGCATTCTTTTTGCTAACCAAAGAGGACAAAGAGGCGTTCACCGCGGCGACAGAGGACGAGTTTGCCGTTGTCCATCCCGATCTGTGGTACGACAACCTGTGCTATCAGTATGCGCCACTGGACATCAAGGGCCTGGCCCAGGGGATTCGGAAATTGGGTCGATCCCTGCCGTGGGGTGGCTATTATGCTGCAAAGGCGGCCTTCGAGAACGAATACCAAAACCTGAAGGCATTCCATAGGAAATATCAAGATGTTCTCACCGACAACACCAGGAAGATGTTGAGGCTAGTCGAGGAGATCGATAAGGCAATTCTATACGAGCGCTACAACTTCGGCGACTCCATCAAGATCCTGGTGGAAAACATTCTGACTACCGAGAAGTTTGTACAGCAGCAGGGCAAGAAATATATAAGCAATATTGGCAAAAATCTAACCGAAGTGGTCCAGGAAGAGATAGACAGATACGTCAGGATGATTGTCCGCGAGGCAAACACCAATGTGGGCCGGTGCCAGCCCCTGACCTACATATACGAGCGCAGCATGGATGCGGTGTGCGACGACATGGTGGACCCCATAGTAAGTGCCATTTGATTTTGTTTTTATTTCATCACGGAATCAAGGAATGTGTGTGTGTAGGTTGGCTATTGGATCGGCACACTGGTGTCCGCCTTCCTGCTGATGATCGTCCTCTGTGTTGGCCATCGTCTGCAGTGCCTGTACAAGCAGATTCAGGTGAAGCCGTACGTGGTGCCGTCCAAGATGACAGTCAAAGTAGCCGAGGGCTGTCCGTATTGCTCTGCTCGAGAGAGGAGGCTGGCAGCTGGCGATTTGGTATACTGTCCTTGCTGTCTTCAGCAGAATGGCGCTGCAGCAGCAGGAGCAGCAACAGCAACAGCAGCAGGGGCAGGAACGGCGATTTTTGACGTGGAACAGACGATTGGAGAAACGACGAATCAACCCATGCCCCTGCCCGCCTTGCAAATCAAGGATTCAGAATCCAGTATAGACGGAAAGGATAAGTTGGATTAGAAACGGAGTATCGAGTGTTCCGACTGTACTCTAACAGCCCGATCAAAGCCTGCTCAGTGTGTGAGTATCTGAGAACAAGGACTTTTCGCCGCAGCGACAGCGACCCTGGGAAAAGTTTTCGATGGACTTTAATTACGAGTACATTTCTCGCTGACATGCTGTAGCCGGTTCGAAGGCAAATAATTAATTGGCCAACACCATGGCAGGGTCAACACTTTGTCCTTCGAATAATGTCACAAAAAACCAAACAAAACTCGTGTCATTTGTCAAAGGTCAAAAGAGAGAGAGAGAGAGCGGCGAGGCGAAGCGAAGCGAGGAATCCAAAACGATAATCCCGCGCAGCACTAAAAACGCATCGAGGCTTCAGCTTCGCCTAGCAAAAAATACTTTCCCTGGCTCGGAGCTGCTTGCTGTTGACACTATCAAGGGGTCTGATTTATTATCGTCCATTGTCCAGGCTCCTCCCCCTCCTCCTCCATTGTTTCTGGGAGCGATCGGTGCAAAGCCAAATCGGTGTATCCATGGGAGACGCCTTCTGGTAGGCGTCTTTCAGCTTTCATTGGGCTTCCGTGTTAATCCGCTTCCCCTTGTCCCCTAATTATTTGTGGTTATCGCTAATCCGAGTCTACATCCGGTGGGATTATGGGCACAGCCTCGCCCTGGGCTCACGTGCGTTAGCCGTAATTCACTTAGGAACAAGGATGCTTTCCTACTCTGCCAGTGTGTGTGTGTTATTGTTATGGTTATTATTTAAATTCCTTTGTGTGACTTGTGCATTATTATTATCGGGGCTCCTGCCGACTAAAGCCGACATCCTGGCAACGTGCTCAGCCTGCGTAAGCGTAAAGGTGCGAGCTCCTGGTGGGGATGTTTCTTTACGGCCTGTCACTGTCTTGGCACTGCCTTGGCACTGCCTGGGCAATTATCTGACAGGAGCCCGCCCTGAAGGTCGCGTCGCCCTAATTGAATGGCAAGTGGCCGTCCAAAGTGCTCGTTATCATTTCTAAAAACTCTCTGCTCAGAGGGGGCGGGGCTACCCCAACTATTATTTAAAAATCTGTGAAAATCGTCGCCGCGATTTGGGCCATTGGAAAGCTTTCAGACAAATGAAAACAATTGTGGATTTCTCATCATCATTTATTTGCTCAATTCTTGAAATTATGGTAGTTATGACGACTGTTTTCGGTTACGTATTCGATACAACTATACAATATTAAAGCTAATCTAATGCTAAATAAATAGTAGGTGTATTTATTTAATTTATTTAATTGAGAAGCATACAAAATGGGGATCCAAAAGCCGTTTGGTTTATCTTTTCCTTTATTTGATTTGCAATGAATGGCATAACATTTGGCGGGGCAGGAGGGTGGGGCAGGGGCAGAGGAAGGGGAAGGGTGGGTCTGGTGGCTGTGAATCCCCATTTCCTGGACTTATTTTCAATGGAAAACCGGTACACATTTGCTTTGCTTTGGGATCGTTTATGCTTTGCATAGACACGCGTATTTTTTTTAGAAATATTTACAGGAAACTCTTAAATACATTTTATACAATAGCAAAAAAAAATTATTTATTTGACTTTATTTTGATTTGTTTTCTTTTTTTGTAAGTGTGTGTGTGTGTGTTTTAATTCGTTTTTGTTTGAACACCTGAAAATGTCTTTTTGTTTCTTCTTTGGTATTGGTTTTTGTTGTTATTTGTTGTTATGGTTTTATTTATTTGTTAATGCAGTTGTTGCTGCTTAAATTGAGCTACTTACGGAACTTACAGGCGGAACTTACAGGCTGGGAGCTGGGAGTTGGGAGCTGAGACTTTGAACTTTTGAGCAGCGTTTTAGAAACTTTTTCGACTTTCCGACAAGTTGACAGATTGCCCCCCTCCCCCCTCCCCGTCCGCTAACCCCAAAACACTTTCGCCTCGCCTCGCCTATGTGTGTTTGGAAAAGTTTTTGGCAAACAAAAAAGCAGGGCGAAAAAAAAAGGAAAATCATCCATCAAGTTTGGCTGAGAAATGAAATGCTTTCCAAAAGGATATTTAATTAAAGGCACCCAAAACTTGATAATAAATAAGGAAGGGCAAGGCAAAGTTCTGTCAGCGAAATGGGAGGGGCGGGGCGGGGCGGGACGACAACGATATTGCGAATGACTCGGACAAAAGTTTAGCTGTCTAATTCAGTGCAAAATTGAATGAAATTCGATTGATTGAGCAGTTATTTGCAGGACAAGAACAAGAACAAGACAAGAACAGGACAAGAACAGGACAAGAACAGGACAAGAAGATACTACTACAGTGGGGCCTGCTACTGGGGGGAAACTACTACTCGTGGTGTACCTGTGCTTTGAAATCGAGTGCTAGTTAGTTGGAGGAGGAGTTGAAGTAGAATAAGTTGCAAGAGGAGTAGTAGTCGGTAGATAAGGAGTAGTTGTAGTTGTAGTTGTAGTTGTAGGAAACACTTAACGCTTATCACAAAGTAACGCAACGCTTGGAGCGCATAGTTAGATGGCTTCTCTACAGATACGGATATAGATATAGATACAGATACAGATACATATACATACATATTATATTACTTTATATTCGTTTGGATAAAGCCTGATCTCTTTGGATGTATGACTAGTGGACTGATCCCCCCGCTCCCTCAGAAGCCCGAGGAGACGTGCCCCAGCTTCTTGCTGTCCTGCAGCGTCCAGTCGTAGCCAATGGCCGTGTTGTTGTTAGTCGCCGAATTGGTGTTCGTCGACACGGAACGCTGCATCTCGCGGGCCGGAAAGTAGACGACCGGCCCCGGAGACGGGGCCCGATTCCGCTTGATCTTGACCAGGCCGGGTGAGCCGGACACCTGTGTGAGTCGGACATTGTTGAGCTGCGAGCTGCTGCCGCCCCCGCCGATGCAGCCACCGCCGCCGGGACCTGTTGCCACCAGGTACGTGGTGGTGGTGCTCCGCTGTGTGCCGTGGCGCGAGAAGCGGCCGGACGACCGGTGATTGATGGTGCCGTCGCCGTTGTTCGATATGGAGCTCTCGTAGTGTATAAGATCCGGCTGGTCACGACTCAGGCGCCGCTTGAAAAAAATGAGTAAAAAAATGCGCTTGAACTTCTCCCCGAAGATGATGTAGATGAGGAAGTTGACGCTGCTGTTGATCGTGATCAGCAGGTTGGAGAGCTTCGTCAGCTTGTGGTCGATCAGGTTGTAGAACGCCTCCGAGATGTTGAGCACCAGCGGCAGAAAGTTGAGCATGAAGAACACCACCACCACGCAGAGGAGCATGGTGGCCAGGCCGATCTCCCGCTTCTCGGAGCGCGACAGCCGCTGGCGCTCCCGGTTCGCACGCTTCACCTGCCTGTAGATCAGGCAGTTGAGTATGGCCAGGGTGAGGAAGGGTATGATGTAGTTGATGATCAGGTAGCACCAGTGTATGTATATGTTAATGTACGCCTGGTTGCGGCGCAGCCGCGACGGCCGCACGCAGTGCAGCACCACGTCCGACTGGGGCAGCGGATAGGTGACCGTCAGCACCTCCCAGAAGCGTGGCATGTTGTACGCCAGGGCGAAGCACACGCACACAATGAAGTAGATCTTGGCACGGCCGTAGGTGCAGAGGGCGCGGGCGCGCAGCGGATGGCAGACGGCCACATACCGCTCCAGGGTCACCGTAAAGGTCATGTAGATGCTCGACGTCTGGGCGATCATGGCAATGGGGAAGACCACCGGCGATATGAACGGATACACGTTGTTGTAGTAGCCGAAAAAGTGCCCCGTGTACGGGTAGATCGAGGGAATGCCGAACAGCAGGATCGAGGTGAGGATCAGCACCGTGTCGCAGCGGGCCAGACCCGTCAGCAGGTAGTTGATGCTGGAGCGCATCTGCGGACGCGACAGGATGATCATCGAGATGACATTGCCGAGGATGCCCAGGAGGCCCACGATGTTGATCAGGACGCCGCACACCCAGAACTCGATGCGGTTGTTCTCCAGCAGCGGGTTGTACACCTCCTCGCAGGTGCGCGTCCAGTTGGGCTCCGCATCGAAGTCCGCATCGTCGTAGTGCGGATAGAGGAGGTCCGTCTGCAGGTCCGTGTGGTTGGGGCTGTGCGTCGTGTAGTTGCCGCTCAGCGTCGGCAGCCACTGCTGCACCACCTGCTCGTACAGCGTGGTGGGCACCGTGCTGCCCAGAATGTCGGCCATCTCATAGTGCACTGCCTCCTCGTGACCCCTGGCCGTTGCTGTGGCCGTGGCCGTGGCACTGGCCAGAAACTCATCCTCGCTAATGGGCCCCCAGTCGTAGTCGGTTGGCGGTGGGGGCATCACACCCGGTGCGGGCAGCTCCAGACGCAGCAACAGCCGAGCGGCGGCACCGCTCATTACGTGGGTGGGTGGTCGTTGCCGGCGGCGGCGGCGGCCTACTCTCGCTCTCTCCGCTGTGGGGCAGTCTTCCTGGGGTCCTCGCTACTAGAGTGGCGTCGCGGCCTGCGATTTGGGTAACATTTATGCAGCTGCCAGCAAACTTTCGCCCTAACATCAATCCTGCGGCCACAAGTCTCTGTGCTATGGCCTGTTGTTGTTGTTCCACCGGTCCCAGTCGGCCACAGGGGGGTCACACACAGCCTTCCACCTGGCCCCGGTTCCAGGCCACACGTTGCTGACAGTTTAAGCTGCAACATAGGAAGAGAAACGAGCATGAGAAATGGAAGGTCGATTAGTTCAGTTCGGTTCAGGGCCAGAAAGGTGGAGCTTAGCGACTATCGATTTCCAAGAAATAAGGACTGTAAATTCTGCTCTCACGCCACATGCTACCTGCCACATGCCACATGAGAGCATATGGATTGGGGTGTCAATTGCTCTCGGCTTTTGGCTGTTGCCTGTTGGCTTTTGTCCGTGTTTAACTGGAAAATGCCTTGAGCCTGGAGGAGGGCCATTCTTGCAGGTAATTTGTGGCAATTATGTTTTAATGAGTCGAAGGTTGTTGGGTTTCACAATGACTTTTGTAATTGCTCATCCACGTCATCCCTCCTCCATTCGTCGTAATCGGAGATAGTACTGAGAACCAGCACCATGACCCCACACCTGACCTCAGTTTCAGGCGAAATGCAGTGGCTAATAATAAGACAGATTGCGATATTTGACGAAAGGAGCTTAAGGCTTAAGCCTAAGACTATTTGATGATTGAATAGATTGATTGATTCCTTAATTAATTCATTTATACCTCTGTTGATTGGCCAATTAATAAAATAATTGACTCCATACGGAAGCGGATACCGAATTCATACATTTCAGGATTATATTTAAGAATAAAGAATAAGAGAAAAACAAACCACTTATAAATACCAAAGAAGTGAAAAGCACTATCTCGTATATGTATGTATGTGTGTGTTCACACATCATTTATCTATCAATATCATTGCTATGTACACCAATTATCTGCCTGTCAATCTAATCGTCTTCCGCCCACACGTTGCCCACTGTGTACATAAGACTATTTGTGTAACTATCAGTATTTCTGGTACAGCCAGTGGGTAGATATCCACAAGCTGCAATCTAAATTATGCCACAAAATTAAACCAAAAGATGGCAAATTAGCTGGAAAACACACACACAGATACAGCACACACACCCACACAGTTTCCTGTTTAAAATGACCTCGAAAGTGGCTTTGGTAATTACGAGTAAATGGCACGGGCATCCTTTAACTGCAGGACCTGTGCTACAGGTCACACCCTAATGATTTAATTCACTTTATTGCCAGCTCCATTCGGTGTTCAACCTTTATCGCAACGAATGGCCCAACAAGTGGTAGCTTCAGTGGCATGGGGCACCAAATCAGTTAAGGCTTCGATACCATACCCATACCCACGCCCATGCCCATGCCCATGCCCCACTCGGACATTATCGTGCCACGTGTAAATGTCAGAGAATGCCCACACTCCGCGAGTCACATTAAGTGTCACATTTTTGACACATCAATCAAGCTTAAGTGGCCAACACCCCGACCAGACCCGACCCCACGCAACGATCCATCCGACTGACAAACAAAGATACGGATTCGAACCACAGTCCTCTGACTGTTTGGCTGTGTGGGGAGGATGAGAGACAGGCACTGGACAGGCACCGGACAGCGACAGGGAGCTCCCCGAGGACCTCGGGCCTTATGGCTTATCAAGTGACCAAACAAATCAGAGCACAATATATGCAAGCATATCGAGTAATAGCTGAATGGTGCTATACACTGGGAGAAACAGCAAGGATTTGAATGCTTGATTTAGTAGATCGATGGACAAATGTGAAGCATCCGAAGCATCCTCAAGCTTTCTCCCGCCTTTCTCCTGTCGGCATAAACATTTATTATCCTCTTCAGCGTCAATGCATAATGAATTCAATATCCGATTCTAATGCCCGAATCTGATACTGATTGCGATTACGCTCTGATGTAATTTATGGCCAAGCTAAGCAAAACAAAGGACCGCAATTGTATTTGTGGTTTTGTCCATTTATCCAGACCCCAACCTTGCCCAACCACAGGATGCTGTTTAGAAAGAGAGACAGAGAGAGCGAGGTAGAGGGTGGATAACACGTGGCCCAGGTCCCACGTGACGTATGCGTGTTATTGGCGACATTTGCATTTGTTATCTGTGCAGCGGCAGTAAATTACAATGTGTCCGGCCGCACAGGTTGGCACGGCCCTGGCACGGCACTGCCACGGTGCCAGGTTGCATGTTAAGTGGTTAGCGATTTGCGGTCATTGGCCAGCAGAAACACGCAACCCACGACTGCAGGTGAACCACCCAAGAGTGGTCCCTGGGTCCCTGGACTCCAGGACTTCAACTCCTAATGCGATTATCTCAATTAGAGGCGGGCATTGAAACGCTCTTTTGGACCAACTGTCCCGGCAATTATAGCGGCAATTAGTTTTAATGTTTGTGACCCTTTTGCCACACTTGACGACCAGCACGTGTCCCCATTCGAGTCACACCAGTCGCCAACCACTTCGCCCCCGGCTCGCACATTCATTTTTTATAGCCCTGACATTGGTAAATCGCCCACACGACCAGTCCAGCAGTCCCCGAAATTGCTTTTTTCCCCGGCCCAAAACGGGGCTGCCACCCCCCTCTGCCTGGCCAACAGTTTTTCCTTATTGCGGCAATGCGTTCGCTTTTTCAACCGTTTTGATTGGACTCTTTCAGAGGGTATTTCGACTTTGAAAAGCAGCCTGCGAGTCCCCCAGACAAAAGATAGATATGCCAGCGGAAAACTGGATCTGTAAGGGCATCCAAAGTTGCGGCTTTCCTTTCTGGCTGTTTTGTTTTTTTGTTGGTGACATTTCCATGCTTTTTTCGCTGCTGCACTTTCTTTTGGCTAGACTTTTTCCCTGTCACAGCACCAGCAAGGATCAAATGGGGCTCAGACGACTTTGATATGTTCTTTCTTGCGGCCTACAATCGGGGCATATACTATATGCCGTGTTGCACTGTAATGTGTGGGCGGCTCACCGTTTAACGTTTAGCATTTCGAATGTTGCACGTCCTGTGGCCAATAGCCGGAGGCGGCGCATGCCATTGAATAGTTGGACATACCCGTACATACCCGTTCGCCTGCCCAGGCCCCAGTGCTCTTGACTGGTGGCTGTCCATTAACACAGCGCGGATTACATGGCTCAAATGTCGAAACTCCATTGAAATTTGGAATGGTACTCGAATTCAACACCAACTCAAAACGAAAAAAAACCAGACTGTGGATATGCTTTTAAAACCATCAAAAACAACCCACAGCTGCAGCAGTTAAGGGTTAAACGGTTCGCATACAGGGTATTCATAGAACGCAAGGGGTATGTGTATGTGGAATCTGTGCCATAGGTAGATCATTGAGTCCCCCCAGTTGTTGTCTATATGAGCACCTGGATATACATGTATTTATAAGTGGATTAAAGGCTAAATTCAGTTGTATGATTATACATATTGGATGTCTCCTATGTACTTTATAAAAGAGACATTTGGGTCAAGTTTCAGGGGGGATATAGGGACTATACAATCTAGAGACAATACAATACCAAGACATCCCATAGACAGGGTTTTAATTATTACTTTTTCACCCTTGCAGAGTCCCTTCCCGCGGCCCCCCTGTGACCCACTCTGCCTTGGACAATATACACAGTTATTGGCGACCAAGTCGGTCCGAAAAGTCCAACAATAGCAAATACAAACACATATTTCAGAGATGCCAGAGATGCTTTCTGTTTAGATAGTTCCCGGTTATCATGTACCTTCCTTCAGCTTGTTGTTGTTGCTGTTGTTGTTGAAACAATTAAAGGTAATGCTGCGAATTAAATGGAATGCCACTTACAGCATAATCAACGGCAGGATTTGGGGATTTTGGCTGCGAAGACGCAGCATGTGGGAGCGACAAATAGTTTTCAATTAATGTTTCATTCCCCGAAAATGCCATTAAGCTTAATTATTTAGAAAGCAATTTTAATGTGGAATTTTCTCCTGGGTGTTTGTGCGGCTTTTGCTTTTCGCGCTGCTTCGGCTGGGATTTATGGAGAGTGCATTTTTGCTGTTGTTGCTGCTGGATGTTTGTCCAACCAGGCGCCGACTTGTCCAGATGTCGTCGCCCCATCCTGCTGCCCCCTCCCTCCGTCTGCCTTTTTGGCATCTTCTGGGCTGTGTTTCCGCTTGCCCCTACCCACTCTCCTCTCCGTTTTGCCTTATTTCTTTTCTCTTTTGCATTGTATTTCAGTTTGAAAAGGGATATGTGTGTGGGGGTTGGCATATTATTGATTGCACTGCAGCTGGCAACAATAAATTAAGAAATCTATAAATTATAATTCACATTTTCACACTATTGTACATGAGCCTACATGTATGTATATATGTATATATTGGTTGGTATATATTTCCCTATATATTTTCTTTGGCATTTGTTTCTGAAATTTATTTAATTAAGCAGCTTAAGTATATTAACTTATTCCATTGTGATTCCATGTGCCAGCGGAATTTCTGCCTATATGTATTTAGATATAGATTTTCGATATTCAGCGGCACTCGAAAACGATGGCAGCGGCAGCGGCAGAGGCAAAGACAAAGAGAGAGCGAGAGAGAGAGAGATCGAACATGCGGTATGTTCGTTCGAGAGCATATAAAGCCAGATAAAACATAGTCGTATAAAAGTCGGAGGAATCTTGTTGGCGGACGGACCCAAATGAAAACACACAAAATTATAATTATTATATGGTCGTGAAGGGGGGGATGGGCGGGGTGAGGGGTGAGGGGTGGGCAGCAGCAGAGACAGTGAGAGAGAAAAGCAAGCTCTTTGCGATTTATTTTTAGTTGACAGTTTCAAGGCTTTCGCTTTGCGCGGAACGTAACGGAACATAACGAAAACGAAAAGAAATGCGACTTTTGCCAGGGACCAGAGCCAGAGACTAGGGGATGGGGATGGGGATGGGCATGGGGATATAGGAATGGCATGGAATGGCATAGATGTCCGTCTGGGACTGGGACTCAGTTACAGTAGTTCCTGTTTGCTTCGTTTCGAGCGCGTCTGTCATTTACATATTTCTGTTGCAATTTAGCTTTTAATGAGCGCATCCAGAATTCAGCAGCAGCAGCAGCAACAGCAAGCAGCTCCCCAGCAACCAGCTAACAGCAAGCAGCAACTAGCAACCAGCTAACAGCCGGCTACCATTTTCTCTAATTGTTGGAATTGTTCAAGCAATTGTTGATTGCTCACTGGTTCCAGGTGTGCCACTGGTAAGAGCCAGCTGATTTATGGCCTGAAAGCGGTGCTGCTCTATGCCTTCTCTGCCTCTGCTCGTCTTTGCCATTCAATAGCCCTGAGATGCTGCTCCTGCTGCTGCGTTTAGGGTAAATAATCGCTGCATTGTTGCCTACAACACGGCGTATACTTAATTACTCCGACATTAAGTGGCAAACAGAAATGAAAAGGCAGTTTGGGATTCAAGACAAGGCCAAGACCAAAACCAAATAGATGTGGCTGCCACATCCCTGGTCTGATGTCTGCATTTACCCCCCAAAGGGGTCGCAGGGGGTGCCTACCTGGCATGCAAATTAACCAAGAATTCAGTTAATTAATATGCAGTTCTGTGGCCAAGAGCACCTTTATATCAGAGTGCATGTGCATAAATTCAAAGGCAGCACCTGGCACCTGGCACCTGCTGCTGGCCGACATTTGGGGGCCCAAAAGTTTTTGCTGCCTGCACACCCACACTCGTATATGCTAAATATTCTTAGAAAATGGAAAATGAAAGGAACTGTCTTGGCTTTATGGAAAAACTTGACCATATTTGTGCAAGAAAACCAAACCAAACCAAACCAAGAAAAACCTAAACGTAAAACCTAAAGCCATGCAATTTACTTAAGTGTTTGCTTTAACTCGAACTCTGTTTATTTATGATTTATTTTCCATGTATTTATTTACAGATAATTCCGCCTAAACTGGGAACGGCGTCTCGAATGGCATCTCCCCTGCTCGGAGGAGGAAGGAGCCAAATCGAATTTCCCAGAAAATGCCTTTGCCTGTCGCTTTGTCGTTAGGTGCGAATTTGAATTCTGTTTGCTAAAATTTAAATACCAAAAAAATGCCTAGGCAACGGGCACGCCCTTCTCGAAATTATCCTTGGAAAGTGTTTGAAAATTGATGTTAAATAATGCAGAAACTCAGATACATTTGCCAGACAAAAGCACTTAAAGGCGGCTGTGAATGGCTCTTTTATTTACTCTCACGAATGGAATAAAATATGGCACGGTGAGTACAAATAAATGACTTAACTGTTGTGCGTTAAATAAGTAATTTGGTTGTTGTTTTGCTTGCTTTTTTATTTGGAAATTTTTCAATTATTGTCTCGTAGTACACTCTGCGGCCCCCTAATGCTAATCAAATGATAAACGAGCTGCAGTCTTGCCTTGAAATTGGCTAATTGCATGGACAGCAGCCTAATGGAATGCATTAGGCCATACATTTGGGGTGAACAGGAACGGGGGATATCGATATGCCAGGCAATCCCAAATACTGGATCGGTACTGGACTAGGATGATCAAAGAACCCCCTATTTATGATGCACATTTCACACATATAATAGATACTTTTCTTCAATCGTTTGCTCAAAGTTTCTTGGCTAAATCTGTTGTTCTGTTGTTCCATTGTTGAGGCTAATACGCTGTCAAGGAAATGTGCATCTACTGATGTCAGAGGCCACAATTGCATCCAACAGATGACCCGGAGTCCTACTTCGTTTCCTCTTATCAATGAGGCCAATAAAAATGTGAAAAACGTCTGTGGAGAAATGCTGTCAACAGGCCACATCCATCCAGCCATAAATTAATCTTTTTAATATCCAACATTTCTGAGGCTTATCGACAAGAAAATCGTGATGAGGATTGCCCTGTCACATATACAGCCCGCCAGACCCAAGGCCTTCTTCATGGATGATAATAAAAAACGACAGACAGACACTTGACAATTTTCCTTTCTTAAGGAAATGTGATTTTTATGACATGTTTTCTGCTGCTGTTGTTGCTCTTGTTGTTGCTGTTTCCGTTTTCATGTGTGTTTTCTGTAATAATCTTATTAAGATTTATTTGCTTACCTTGGGAATTTAATTTGCTGTGCGTGCGAGCGCAAGGAGTATCGCCCCAAAAAGGGAATCGCGCGATTCGTACTCCCAGAAATCCTCAACTCATTTGCATATACAATGCGTGTCTCCAGGCGGCGGTGGGCGGTGGGGTGCGGGTGGGGGTTGAGGTTTGCGGGGTTCACGAGACACGAGACACGAGGTGTCCGACACTCAATGCCAAGGGCTGTGTTTTTTTTTCTTTGCGGCTCGATGTCTCGATGGGGTTAATTATATTTTATACACACATACACACATATGTATGTGTGTACATACGTCACTCGGGCAGGAATGATCAATGGTGCGATTCGATTCTGGGTTTCGGTGTTTTTTTGGGGCTAATTTAACAATTTGTTTTCACATTTCACTGGGAATTCGTTTCGGGGGAAGCTTTTTATTTGTATTGTGCTCTCGCTCGCTCGCTCTCGCTGCCACTCTGGGGCGGAATATACTTAATATATTTATTTATAAATCGTCGATACACTCCCCGGCTACACTAGAACAAAAATGTCGATCTGCGTGGATAATGGCAACCATTAAGCCATTTATCGGGGGGTATGAGTATTTCTTCTTCTTCACAAAAGAGAGTTCCATGGGGGCTGATATCACTGCACTTTCACTCTCAGTGGGTCACTTTCCCTTTCTATATGTCTCACTTATAAAAAAATATATAGTATGTGTCTCTCTCTCGCTCTCTTCTCCCTTCTTGATCTCTCTCTCTCGCTCTGCTGATATTTTTAAACGCAACGCCTAAGAGCGCCTCGAATTTGAATCGTTTTTGAATCCGTCTCCGTATCCGTACCGATTCGGAGTCCCGTCGGAGCGCAAAACACGTTGAATGCTGAAAGCCAACTGTGTCCCCGCCAGCCGAACAGTGAAATTCCGTCAGATTTTCCGGCAGCTCTTCGGGCAACAATGTTGCCTCTCGGGGCCAGCAGCAGCAGCAGCTGGTGCTGGCAACATTGTTGCCAACGAGCATGCGCCCCCGCCCCATGTTGCCCCACAGCTGTTCCCCGAGCTCCACGTTCATTCATAAACACGTCTGGCGCCACGATTACTGCAACCTGCATGTTGCTGCAACACTTGGAGCTGGCAGCTGGGAGGCAGGGGAATGCTAGTGGGTGGGTGGGGGTATGGGTATGGGTAGGGGGTGTTGTCTGGTGGGGCAATAGTGAAAGCCGGCGGACTATTTATAAGGCAAGTAAATGCCACGGGCCGAACAATCAAGTTTTATACTCTCTATAATGACCAGAGGCGCAGCGCAGCGCCGACCCACTTTGAGCAATTGAAGAACGCCGGCCCCCGGACCGGCCCGCAGATACTTATTTCGGCTCGATTCGATTGGATTTGAATGAGGCAGGGAGGTGCCTTCCGGGTGCCTGGTGCTGGATGCCGGTTGCTGCGGAAATATGCACAACTAAACATGGAGCCACTCATGGGAGTGGGCGTGGGAGTGGGAGATTGGGGGATGGGGTAGGTTTGTGTGTGTTGCAAGGTAAGTGTGAAATGTTCTGGCACGCGCTTGAGGCAAGTAATTCAAGGTATATTTTTGTGTTCTCTGGCTGCCGTCGGAAATGCTCCAAGGAAAAGTTCAGAGGGAGAGAGAGAGAGAGAGTTCCAAATCCATCGAAAGTATGAAAGGCTTGCACGCCACATAGTTCTGCGGCTTTCCAAGGCTCTCCAAGGTTCTAAAGTCATTAGCGATGTTTCATTTAATTGATTTTGATGCCACACAATACTTTGACTTGAAGAGCAATAAAATAAAGGACATTAAAGTGAAGGAAACAGTTTGGTGCATGGCTATAATCGGTTTTACATAAGCCAAACGGCTCCAGGAACTGAAGATCGGAGTTCTGGAAATTCTTTGCCTCTTTGTGGTTAAGTAATTACTGGAAAAAGTGGTTTTTCGTGGGAATATTATCCTTTGCGGATGCACCTCTTCCTCTTCTCAAGGGAAACTTCTTCGTATTTTTCTCCTCACTTATGCAATATTTAAAATCCGGAAAATCATTGGGCGAACGATCTGACTGAGACATCCGGCATCCGGCTTCATCAGCTCTGCTTTCATTCGGTATCAGCAGTGGGAGGAGAAGCCCTGTCCGTGCCCCTCCCCCTGTGCTCCTCCCTGTGCCCCTCCCTGTGCCCCCTCCTTGTGCCCCTGGCTGTGCCGTTCCAGTGTGTTGGTTTTAATTCAATTGAAGCTGCCATTGACGCAATATCTCCCCCCCCCCCCCACATATGTATACATTCCGTTTTCGGCTTTTCTTTGGGCTTTCGGCTTTACTACCCCCCTTCCCCTCCCCCCCACACACTCACACACACACGTGGCATGTGCGTTAGCAGTTCCGGCAAGGCAAAGCCCGAGAAAGGCAAGGCGCCACAGAGACAACGCCAAGGATTACTCCTTGCTGATTTATTTTTTGCGGTTCCTTTGCGGCTTCTCTCTCGACAGAGAGTTTCGTGAAAATTCGTATATATTTTTAATATTTTCATCTCTCAATCGAACAACTGTCAGTCAGTTCGAAGATGTAAGATGTATCCCCCCCACCCACCTCCGTTTGCGGTTGCAATCATTTCTGAAAGTGTTGCTGTTGTCTGTCCGAACAATTGCATGAGTTTCCATTTACTTCCTTTGAGAAAAGTTTTCACCACCGCAGAAGGATGCTGACTGCGCTGACTAGGAGGGTGTCCGGGGAGACGACTCCCTTTCAGATTAATCACCGAGACCTTTCCACTTGACTGGGGCTGCTCCCAGCTGCTCCCAGCTGGACTCACTTGAATCGCGCAATTACACAACTGAATCTGTTGCGAGGAGAGACGAGGAGACCAGAAACAGAAACAGAATCAGAATCAGAATAAGAACCAGAAGCAGGAGTGTGGAATGTGCAGCAGTCCGGGGTACTGCCATGCCATCCAATTTATTGGCAGCTGACCGCCGGCAAGCGGTTGCTTCAGTGGAATGGCATTTGCCCGACGAACAGGATATACGGGACGTATACGTAACATGAGCCAAAAGCCGAAGCCAAAGCCGACGCCGACGCTGGCTGAGTTATTTGTCCCACTTGGATTCAGACCGTAGACCGTTGAGCCCTTGTCCTGTCTGTCGCTGTCTGCGAAAATTGACTTAAACGCAAATTCCCATAATATTTTCCATTTCCATTTTCGGTTGGATAAAACTGCAAGCCGGAAAATGCAGCAGCAGGCGCAGCAGCAGCCGGAGCAGCAGATGTCTCAGTGCTGCGACAGCATAGCACAGCACTTTTAATATTTGCCTTTTGTTCTTCTTCGCACTGAAGCTGGAGCTGAAGCAGCTCTTGGGAAAATCTCGACACTCTCCTCCAGCTGGAGGACCCCTCGGCCCCCCTCCTCCCGAATGGCGTGTCAAGTGGAAGGAGCAGCCGTTGCTATGCGCATTTTGAGGACGGAGAATGCACGGATGTCATGGCAATGTGTGCGATGGCTTTCCACAGTGCTGGGATAGGTGAAAATGGCAATTGATGTGTCATGGATTTGTCATGGATTTGTCGTTAGACTAAATGGAATTTCTTGCAAATTCCAGAGTCTATTTATTTTTGAATCAATTTCAGTTTTTGCGGAGGAGCCTCCCAGCTTTTATTCGCTGGCATTTCCAGTTATCCCTTGCCAATAATGATTGGGGGAGAGTGTCAGCCAGTCAGTATTTTAAGCCATTTATAAACACTCCGCTAATGGGCGCTAATGAACAGAAGGGGAGGTCGGCTCCTCCTAATCCTTAAGGAATTTGCTTGGGCATATCCCCCAACCCCAAGCCCTTTCGAAAATTAACAAGATTTAGTGTTGAGTAAATTAAAGCAAGTGAAAATCGGATTACAAATGCGATTTCCCTTCCTCTAGTTTGCCTTGGAGGCAGATGTCTGGCAGATGTCCTTTTCCCCCCCTAATTAAAGTTCCAGTCGCAGTAAATGCTCTCCATTCATATCGCATTTTGTATTGATTGAAGGGGCTACCAGCTAGCTACCAGCTAGCAGCTACAGCTACCCTCTTTTTCCAAGAAATTGAGTGTTCAAATACCTATTTGATTGATAATTTCTTTTCAATTTATTCCGGCCACGCCCTGGAGCCGCGCCGCCTGGTGCAATGCCATGGCCTGGCCCCTGCCAAGTGTTCCATCATTGTCGCCACTCTGCCACAGCCACAGCCACAGCCATTGCCACAGCCACCGCCATTGCCACTGACTCAGCCGTAACCGAAGCCAAGCCGCAGTGACCTTTCCGCATGGTTGCCCCTCGACTTGGTGTTCGGTGGGCTTCGGTTTCAGTTTTGAGTCTCAGTTTCATCCTTAGACTCCGCTGTGGAGTGGATGTAATAAATTCCAATTGAAATACAATAAAAAGAAACTTGGCACATCAACAGAAGTTGGACCAAAAAAAGAGAGACAGAGAGGGGGAGGGGGAGGGAGAGGGAGAGAGAGAGAAAAGAAATACAAGCATAAAGGATCTGTGGGCGAGCGGCACCATAATTAAATGTAAATTTTGTCCATACATCTATCGCGGGGTCGACCCCCCCGACTGCCCCCATCATAAACAATAATGCAGCAAATAAATAACGTATTTGCAGTTATAAATCCCCGCCCCGCCCTGCCATTGTGCAGGAAATTTACATAATGAGGACTCCCGGGTATTGGGTGGGGGGTTGGCAGGGGGCGGGAGCAACTGCGTCATTGTTTGCAATGCGTCTGAAAAGTTTTTTGCTGCCTCCACAGCTTGGCTTTGGCTTCCATTTTAGTTTTATCATGACGCCGCCATCGCTCCTTGGCTCCTTGGCTCCCCCCCTCTAGTACCCCCCGACATTAGCACTAATATGCATAAGTATGGTTTGGTATGTCTGAAGGTATATATAATTTGTATGTTTATTATACGTACATTCGCGCACATCCCACGCCAACCAATTCCGACCATAATAAAGGCAGTTGCCGAGGACGAGGGCGAGGGCAAGGACTAGGCCCGATGATTACCCTGGCATTTTACAGACGGATCTGCTAGTGTTGATTTCCATTTTTGGAATCTCCAAAGCATTCGCCAACCAAACGTTTAGTTGTTTTTGTAATCAATTTTCAGCCTTTGCCCATATCAAATCAACGAACCGCCCCCACTGGGTTCGGCGAATTCCGGGGTAAACCAATAACGAGTGCTTAGTGCCTCGTGCCACGTGCCACATTCAAATTGCAAAACGGTGCTTGACCCAAACACGAAAAAAATAAAAAATACAACCTGAAATTGCCCCTGGACCTTCCCCATCCGTCGTCAGGCAGTGTGGGATCGGGGCTTACTGTCGACACCTACCGCCCACCTACAGCCTACAACCAACACCCTACACCTACAATCCCGCCCACAATGGCCAGTGGGCGTCGAGTCGGCTCTTATCAACCGGCCAAATGACAGTTTTATGATTTCGGCTGCTGCTTATCAACTCCAGCGATGTCAGTGATGGCTGATGCCGCTGTTGCCGCTGCTGCCGCTGCTTTGTCAGTGCATTATGTTGCGACCTCTGGTGGCTAATCAAAAAGAGCTTACTACCTTGTTGTGACCAAATCCTTTGGGACACTCCCACGGGGCCACAGCGGAGATGCCAGGAGATGCCGGGAGATAGCAGGAGGAGCTACAACAAAAGCAGGAAACGGATGCGAGCCAGTGGCGCTGTCGTTGGCGTGCTCGGTTACTCGGCGCGTGCGTGTCCTTTGACGTCCGCCAAGTTGGCCATAAATCAGCCACAACTTTTGACGGAAATTCAAGACCTCTGGAGCCCGGTGCGGTTCGGCTACTAAGGCTACCAGCGAAGCCACTGAGTAGAACGGCAGCCAGGCGGAAAGGACTTCAAGGCGGCAAACGGCAAACTGAAATGAGCTGGAAAAGACAGATTTAAACCGTTTTCCCAGGAAGCTTGCGGGGGAGTACTCGGTGTGTACTTAAAGGTTGCACAAACGAGACCAATTCGCAACCAATCGTTCCAATGATTGCCAGATGATGTATCAGATAGGGATACGATCTTCGAACCCTGCTTGCCGCGTACACTGCTGTGGGCCGTTTAGGGATGGTGTAAAGCCCCCGCACGCTTGTCTTCTCACGCAAGTGAGGCTAGCCTACCCCTCCCTCTCTCTCTTTGGGGTCTTGTTTCTGCTTCAATAATGAATAAGAGTGAGAAAATTGGTAAAACTAGGCGTATCTCTGAGTGTTTTCATAAAGAAACGAGTCAAAACTATGGGGAAAACCAAGACCCAAATCGATTATAAAGCGTACAATTGTATTGCAGTCTCCCCACACCTTAAGGGACTGAACCTCAGCTTTTTTGTTTAAATATAATAATATTTATATTATTATGTGTACAATTCAATTTGAATATTTTCAGTTATTTTCTTTTGTTTTCTTTTTTGTATTATGTTATTTTTATGAATTATCTTTGTACGGCTCTTTTCATTGCAAATCAACAACTTTTTGGGCAGAAAATGTAGCACAAAACACGGCATCCTTGGCATCCTTAGGATCACAAAGCACAGAACTTGCTCCGGGAAAGAAAAGAAACAAAACAAGAAGGAAATCAATAATTTATATGAATGTTTTCTGGGCATTTGTAACATATGTCTGTAGGTAGGAGTATCCATGGGGATCCCCCTCCCCCTCCGCACATGTCGTCAGTGCTCGTGTGAGTGTTGTAAGCCAGAAAATATGCACATAAATAAATAAACCTCGAGTGTTGGCCCACAGACAGTCAGACAGACAGACAGAGTTCAAGCGGAATTTGACCAATTGGCCAGTGTTTGTGTCCAGCTTCCTTAGTTCTATTCTTACTTTAGCTTGGCCTTTGCTCACCTTTGTGTTGCATTGTTGTGTGTGTGTGTGGACTGTGATTTAACAAACCCCGAAAAAGAAAACCCAAAAGACCGAAACCGTTTTCGAGCAGAGCAATCAGCACCTACTCCTACGTCCACAGAGCCAGAGACAGAGACAGGCACAGACAGGGTCACGGACTGAAGGGCTTACAGCCACAGCCACACAGTGATTCACCCACTGGGGGGACATCCCGAACGGGCTCAGAATTTGGCCCTCTGAGTTGGCAGTTGGAAGTGGAAAAAAAACAGCCAGCGGATGCTGTGCGCAACGAGCCGAGTCACAACATTTGCATAACAAATTCTGAATTCCATTCAAAAGAGCTCCCCGGTGCGCCGTACGCCTCCGGCGGCATTGCTGGAAACATGTTTATTTTAGATCATTTCATTCGGATTATTTACCATTCAGCAGCGTCGCCCTCATAATTACGGATATGTGTCAAAAATATATCCAAAACTCAACCATTTGTGCTCCATCATTCAATCATTGGTTGCCGCATTCCACGGCAAAATGTGACAATTTTAAGCCGGGCGATAGGTAATGTGAGACCACCCCCAATGAGGCGAGAAATCAATGGAATTGTGCGGTGGGTGGCTGATTGGGTGCGAGTGTGGTGTGCGGTGTGTGGTGTGCGGTGCGTGGTGTGCGGTGTGTATGTATGAGTTGAGGTCTGGCTGTGTTCATCTTGTCGTAAAATCAAATCATGGGCTACCAACGGGACAAAGTACCAATTTGCAGTGGAACGAGAGGCAGCAGAACGAGAGGCAGTGGAACGAGAGGCAGTAGAACGAGAGGCAGTGGAACGAGACGCAGCTGAGTTTAATTGAGGAGAAAAATAGCAAATATAAAGAGATAAACACCCATAGTTGAATGATATTTAAACACAAAAATAAGAATATTAAATATATTTCACTTTGATGTATGAATGAAGGGATATGATTTCCAAGAGTGTTCGAACCAAAGTCCCCTCTTGTCCCACTGTGCCATTTGGTTTATAGGCAACACCTCCTAACGGTTGACTACGAAACCAAATGACTTACGGGGTTTTTGCCATTAGCTGTAACCGAATAATTTGCCAGTCGAGCGACTGCGCGGCACTTTGAAGTCGAGTCGAATCGAGTCGCTTGGCGGAGGCGGGGGCGGCGGGCATATGCCATGCATTTAACTACTCGAAAGTCGCTTGTAATTTGTTTATTTGCTTCGGGTGATTCATGGCTCGTTTTTTGTTTCTTTTTTTCTCGTGGGGTCATAGGGCGCCTGACAGGTGCTTAGAGACGACAGACTGCACACCGACTGGGGCAACGGGGGGAGCTCCTTCCTTCCCTCCTTTCTGTCTGTCTGTCTTTCTGTCGCATACGTGACAGGATCTGCCTACGGAGTGGATCTGCGTGGGAGTTGTCAGGGCAGTCACAAATTTTAATTCAATTAGCTGCAAAAAGGCTCAGGTGCACACGTGCCGCCACACGCCGCACGAAAAGTGTGGTTGCCGGGGCTTGACACGGGTCAGCGATCAAGTGACAGTTTCCTAAGCCTTTTACGGGCGGGTCCTTTCAGTCTTTGCTGGCGGTGGCACGTGCCCTACTCCTCGGTCCACTTCTGGGTACCAAACGCCGGGTAGATCCTCGACCTTGGTCATGATTCTCAGGTGGAGCTCTTCGTAGGATTAGTCTCTGGCCCCTGCTCTGAAGGAAGGTCTCGCCTGACGTAATGTTCAAAGATCTAGCTCAATGACAGGTCTATCTTTCCCGTCTGGAGGCTGGGCTGGCACTTCTGGCGGATTACCACCCAGAGCAGCAGGACTGGACTTCGGCCTGCCATATCGACCTTTGATCCGATCAGCGAATCCTCTGATCGGATCTGCATTTACTTACCTCTTCAAAGGTGAATTTTGTTCGTTTTCCTTTTGAGGAAATCTGATAATTTCGAGTGTCAACATAATTTGGAATGATTGCTCAGTGGAACCACTGCTTGCTACATGTGGCAGCTCAAGCAAATCAGCATTGCTATCAGCATAGCAACAACACCAACACACAGCCAACTCATTAGGGGATCTGCATTAGGCAAAGCCGCCTCAAAGCGCTTCCACAATGGCGCGACTTTGCCCAGGGATAATCAATCAGAGTGCCTGCCCTGGCTGTCGTGGCTGTCCTGGTTGTCCTGGCTGCTCTGGCGCTCAGTCGGAGGTGGCAGCCATGTGGCAAATGCGGCGGAAACAGCTCGCAAACTAGCTCCATAAATTTAAGCCTCGAATGGAGCGCCGCGCAAGTCGGCCGGAAGTATTTGTAGCTGCTCGCTCACTACAACCGGAAATACAAAACAAATTTCCCAGAGACACAGACAAAGAAAAATAGTCAGAAAGCGAGAGAGAGAGAGCGTTGCGGTGCGGGGGCGGTGGGGGAGGGGCGGAGTGGCAAGTGTAGAAGAAATTAATGAAACAAAACGAGAAATTGAAAGCCAAAAAGATAGCGAAAAAAGCTCCCGGCAGAGAACGAGATAGTCGAAACTTTGATATACTTTTTATTCCCCCTCTTCTCGGGAAAATGCGTCGGAAAATATGTGCAATGGAAGTGGGAAAATTGCAACTTTCAAAGAAAATGGTTGGGGTTTTTTTTTTAATATAATTTTGTGCCTATAGCCATGAAAATTCTACGTATATGAAGTGGTTGAGCAGGAAACGTAGAGATGAAAGAGAAAAACTTGGAAAACTATTCAAAAAAAGAGAGGAAAAAGCGGAAAAACGGGTACGCCTAAAGGCTTAACATCTTAAGAAACAATTTTGTTGCCTCTAGAGTTGGGATATCTATAGAGAGATGTGAGAAGTAATACAAATAAAAGAAATAATGTGTGAATCATTTATATTTATTTATTCATTTTAATATATTTTTATTAAATTTAATTCTAATAATTCTTAAAGACTTGAACCACAACTAAAACTTCCATTGACATGCTCCATTTTTCTGGTTGAACTTTGACTTGATCTTGGCCAAGATTACGGCTCTGAAATGAAATGCCATACCGTACACCAAATTCCTTAATCTATAATTATTCCGTAACGCTGATAGGCTGCTCCACTCCACTCCACTCCGGCTAAATTCTCTGGCCAAATCTCTTAATCCCATTATATCGATTCCAATAGGAGGACAAACGCCAAAGGAGCCCTCGGGCAGGACTCGACTCGACTCGACTCTCAGCGAAGTGTATTCAAACGGTACTCCGGCGGTTTTTTTGCCCCGTCGTTTTCGCCATGTTTCTACAAATGGCGAAATGGCAAAATGGCGCCACTTCCACATCCGTTGAGCAATAAACATTAATGCGCAATTAATGCTGGGTGTCTGTCTCGAATTCCCCCTCCCCCCGACCCCCCTCCGCCGTCTTCACTTCCATTTCCGTAATGCTGTCCTATTCCGGATTGCGTTGGCTTTTGGGGTTGCCGGTTGCCCCTGCCTCGTGCCCTCCGTCTGTCTGCTGTTGATTTGCCTCAACTGTGCTGTGATTAACGTTTGGCGCCCTGTCCCTGGCTTATAGCCATTGGCATTCGGCGTGACAAATGAAATCAAGTGCAGGGGGGCAGGGTAGAGGGCAGGGCAATGCAAACACGCTTATTTCTGGCCGGGCCAAGACAGTAACTAACTTAGGGCTTTTGATGTGCCATAGATGTGGGGGCGGAAGGAAATGGGGGTGCCACAAAAACTTTTCCATTGATGGAGTATCTTCTGAAGTCGAGTATATTTCAAGGGAGTATCTTCCTTTGGGGGTGAAACTGGGGGGAGGCCATGTATTGGAGTGCCGACAGCTTGTTGCTAAGCCTCGCCAGCTGTTTGAGTGACACCCTGGCCACTGGTTCCGTTTCCGTTTTCCTCTTCCGTTTTCGTTGCATGTTTGCATATCCCTCGACATGTCTGGGATGTCTGCAACGCCTGCAGTTCGTGTTCTTGCCCCCCAGGGGATGCCCCACTCCATCTGCTAGTCGTGTACGTTCCCTGCCACTTAAGATTCGCCAATGTCTGCATATGGCCCGAGCGAATTTATAGCTTGTTTGTTCGCTCATTCAATTCGGTTTTCGGTCGTAATGTAAAACAATTTTCCACACCAGAAACAAAAAAAACAAAAACAAAAAAGGGAAAAGGAAAACTGTCTCGCTCGAGTGAATTTTATGTGTGGCACGTTTGGCAATAAATTTGTCCGGAGGGGAGGCGGTCGCGGTGGATTTACAAATGGCTGCTTAATCCTCCATTTGCCATTGCTCCATTGAGATGGAGATGCCGGAGATGGAGATGGATTTATTTGGTCTGCGGTTAACACCTGTTTTTGGTGTTCCTTCCTTCCGACTCCTGTGCTCTGTGCTCTGTGTCCTGTAATTTGATGGGTTTTTCCCTTTTGAGGACACTCCATGTGCTCTCTGCGGTTTAATGCCCCCAATGGCACTTTTTGCTGCCAAAAATGCTTCCTTAACTCCGTCTCTGATACGATAATGGTCCCAGGGCTTTGCTCCTTTCGGATAGACAAAGCATTCCCAGCTTGGCTTTCAAAAATTTGTGTCATTTATAACCCTTGGCCGAAACGACGAAACGATTTATTTTCGTGATTTTCGTTTTGTCTGGCGCCAGTCAAATTTTGATAAATGAACGAACGCATTTCATGGCAGCACACACACAGCTTCTGGCTTTTTGCATACACTCTCTGTCGCCCTCCCTGTCGGGGAACATCTGGTAGTTGCATTTTTTCAACTACATTTGGCAGATGCCAAGGTCTGCTTTATCGCTTATCGCCTGGCCATAATCACAGCGCCTAATATGCTCAGTGTGCAGCCAAGTCCGATCCGTTTTTGCCAGAATGCTGGATGTTGGATCTTTGAATGTTGGATGACCCTTAACCCAAGATGAAAGCAACCAAAAACCGAATAGAACAAACACACACGAAAATGCGCCACAAAAAAATTAGTCAAGTCAACATGGTGGAGGGGGCAGGGGCAGGGGAAGAGAGAGTTTTGCCAACGTCAGTGCAAATACCGCAGTGGGTTTTTATTGCCTTTTGTTTTGGGGCTGGGGGTTGGGGATGCAACAGCCGGCGCCTCGAAGTTCGTCAAGTGTGTGTGTGTGTGTCTCTCTCCCTCTCTTTGTGTGTGCGTATTTGTATTCGTGCTAGTGAAAAATTGCTGGCCTGTTCCCATTGATTTGATTGACACTTTTATTGACAAACTGTTGTTGTTGCTGCTGCTGCTGTTGACCAAGTTTTTACGACCTGCCAATGAACGCGAAGCGAGAGCGAAAGCGAAAGCCTTTAAGCCAATCCAAAATCCACGATTCAATGAGCTCCTGGAACACTCCACTCCATTTACAAAACATGTATGTATGCTGCCGGCTTTTATCGTCAATTGAAACTTTATTTTTTAATATTCTTCGTCTCACATCAATCGGAATTAAAGCCAGCCGAATGGCCATAAAAAACGTCACAAATATTATTGCTGACCCAACACATACACGCGTGCAAGTGTCCTGCAAAATGTTTAGAGCCATTCGAGTGGAAAATATTTCTAATTTTTATGGGGCATTAGAGCGCATTTAGCTTTCATTTGGATTCACTTTAAGACTGAAGAGACCGAACAATTTGATGGGGCGCCCTTCGAAGTGCTGTACTTTTAAAGCGTCGCACCTGATGGACCTTGAAGCCCCCTATACAAGCCCCTGCCACATTCCATAGAGCTTCACCCTGCCCTCCTTCGCCGCCCTTGCAACTAGAGCTGCCACCCAAGTCGCTGCTAATAAAATGCTGGTCTCACCATGAATTTTCATGGTCGCAACTCAGTTTTTTTTATGCGTATGCCACCGGAACAATGGCCTGGCTATGAAGGCCACACAGGCCAGGACAGGCCAGGACATGCCAGGCCAGGCCAACCGAGAGTACCCATAAAATATGACATTTGCTAGCCTTTTGTTTGGCATTAATCCATAGTATAATGTACGCAGGATCCTTACAGGACCGCTGGAAGAGGGGGCACCACAATCGCCTGGCAATTAATCAGGCTTCATTTTCACTTAATCGCGGCCATGATTTGCACGCAACTGTTGCCCAATATTACATGGTCTATGGTGGGTACGGGTACGGGTACTGGTACTCTGGTACTCTGGCACGGGGGCGGGTGCGGTTCCATCTACTTTTACTACGTTGGCGGTTTATTTAATTTTCATTAGCCTGTTACGGGGTCCTGGGTTCTGCGGTCCTGGGGTCCTGGCGGCCATGAGGTAATCGACAAAACGCTCAAATTATTTTCGAACGTCGCGACGCGACGTAACGCGTCGGTCAGTTCGGCGGAAATAAAAACTCATTTTAATATGCGCCTGGCTTGGCCTGGCCTGGCCGCCTAGCAACTGGCATTTTCTCTGCGAAATTTATGGTTCTACTTCCCAGTCCTTGACTCTGGCAACTTAATTACATATTTAAATTCCAACTGTGCCGCCGACTCTCAATGGGCGCAAACAACAGCAAACAGCGCAAAAAGACCAACTTGCCGCAGACAGCAGACAGCAGCAGCAGCAGCAGCAGCAGCAGAACCGCGATTGTGGTTGTCATGTTGCGAGCTGTCGTTATGAGAAAGCATAAACAACATGGCGCCAAACAAAAGCAGAAGGAGATAATCATTCCAGGATACGAACAGGGGAATACCCCTTGAGTCTGCAGTTGGATAGGGAAACTACAGGAGACTAGGGAAACGCTGACAACACTTAAAGGCACCCACTAGATGTGTGGCCAGTAATACCCCATTACAGGGTATTTGGGATGTCCAAGGTCATGCCTATTGAAACTTTTTGAGTGGTCATTAACAAAATTTGTACGAAATCAGAACAGGCATAATTTAATATTACACAACTCGTTATGGAGGGAGAGCCGGGAGCCCAAAGAATTGAAATCGGTCTCATAATACCCAGAAAAATATGACAAATGAAATTTTACACTACAGAAAGTATAATAAACAGCCACATAAAAACATTAAGAAGAAGGACATGACCAAAATTGCAATAAGAGAATATTTACAACATGTTTTAGGTGTTAAATGTGGGATTTGGAGTATTTTCATATTAATGCAAAAATATAACTGAAATTACTTTCTTTGTACAATTGAAAATCTCGGTATTCATTTTAAACTAGTTTTTATACTGGATTTGTGGTGAAAGTGGATGTGTTTAACACCCAGAAACCTTCTTTCGCCCTGTGAAAGGACGAAAATCTGTGGCTTCCACCATTTAGAAGATTGGGAAAGCCAAAAACGCAGAAGTGTTAAATATGATCATATCTGAGAGATTGCCTGGATAAGATCTGATAATTAATATAGTAAATACTCTCTAGTGAACACTTTTCCTCCTGCAGATGTAGAAATGTAGCATGTAGATGTTGAGATGTAGAGAATAAATTCAATTTGTCCCTCTTACGAACAGCCATACCAAACGACTTAAAATAATGAATATATTTCATTAGATAAAAAGTTCACATATAACTATAACATAAGTTCACATATAACTATAATGACTGAGTACTGTACTGGTATAAAGTAGAGCAGCGGCCCTTGCTGCGGCCCGCATCTGTCCCCCTGGTTTGTTTTTCTCTAGGCTTTCATATCAATATTTCATAGAGCAATTAAAAATATTTGAACCAATTAGTCAAATCATGGCTTTTTGTATTCATTTAGGAATTAAAATAAAACACGCGTGTGAAATTGAATAAAAATCTATTCATTTGTTATTTAATTTGAACAAAGCCTTCGTTTTTCCATTAGCCCAACCCAATGTGAATTTCTTTAATTTTATTTGGCAGGTTAATTTTCTGTAATTAATTTCGATACTGAACGGTTATTCATGCCATTGTTCAATGTTCCTTTTGTTGCTGCCACTACTTCCACTATTTTGCTGCGGAAATTGTAATGGCTTTTTGAGCTTTTCTTTGTATTCGAAAATTGGCATGGAAAAGTAAATACCATTAGAAGGCATATTAGCCTTCCAAGGAACAGAACCGGCAGAAAAGAAACCCCATTAAATAGTAGAGAACTCACCTTTTCCCCTCCCATTCGGGAACCTCCTTCTTCAATCAGCTCTCTGCAACATTAATCCTGGTGGCAGGGCGGCAGGGAAACACTGTTTCCATTTGGCATTCCTACTGCCGAAAACACAGCTCCCAGCCAAAGGCGGAGAGGGGCGGAGGGAGGCCTTTCCACATATGAAATTAGTTGTCTGGCAGGGGCATTACACGCACATTAGAGGGGCACACCGGTACCTCATCGCATCTGCATAAATTTTGTGGGACTGGCTGTTGGAAATTGTTGGCTTTTACGATTCCCTCTCTGTCTGCCTGCAATTTGGTCTTTCGCTGCGGCTTAATTTACGCGGGGTTTCCGTTCTCCATTGATTTATTAAGGCGTGTAGTGTAGGCCCCATTCACGCCCTCTCATAACTGTATGTGGGCGTGTGTATGTGTGTGTGTGTCTCTGTCTGTGTGCGTTTGAGTCATTCATTGTTCGCTCACGCATTTCGCTGCCTTCAACGTTTTATGGCGCAGCCCTCAGTCCCCATTTCCACTCCCATTCCCGAATCCCCAGTCTGCTGGCATGGCTTTTCCTTCCGCTATGTTCTGCGGCCCCCGCGACTTGGGGCATTGATTCATGGTAAATTTATGCAAATTGCCTAGAATTCCGTTTTCCCTGGAAGAGAGAAAAAGAGAAACTCCACCTCCATATTCTCTTCATATTCTCCGGATCCTCGACTCCTACTCTCTGGGAGCTTCTATAAATAGAAATCGAGGAAGCCCTATGCCATGGCACGTTGATTAGACGAACAAAAATGAGAGTTGCTTTTCGGTTTTTGCCTTTCAATTAAATGGTTAATTGCTGGCAGCATTTACCAGCTGCATGCAACTTGGCTTTGGCTCTCCTTGGCCCTGGATTTGGCTCTGGCTGTATTAAGGGAGCGGGCCGGGAGGAGGGGGATAAGACACACAGCGCGTATACGTCATATACATTTTGCACGCATCACTAGCTCGGGAATGGAGTTGGCAGAACTTTTGATTGCTATCGCGGGGTCTGTCTCTTGTTCGGGGGAGGATGTAATGGCGGGGGTTTGCGGGGTAGTTTGCTATTCTGGGATAACAGTTTTACCCACACACACATACACACACACACAATATACGTATGTGTGTTTTTGTGACAGTGAAAACATGCTCGTAGCCAAAAATTTTGTTGGCCAAGAAAAGCTTTGAAATCTGAAAGCAAAACTTGATGACGTGGACAACGAGGGGTTGGCTTTTGGGGTCTGGGGCACTTTCTGGGATCCTTCAAGAGCTGAAGGTCAATATACTCCACGCTCTTAAGCACTTTATTTATGTATGTGTGTGTTTGTGTAAGTTCGTGTGCTGGTTTGTGCTGGTGTGTGCTGGTGTTTGTGAAAACACTGACTCCACTTGGAAAATGTTCGCGTCATTCGGTATCCAGCGGATTCTAACAATCTTTGCGGTTGTAAAATCAATTCCCTTTGCACTTTGAACCCTCCTCCCACTGCAAGCACTGCAAGCGATGAGATGCATTGAGCGATGACTAAATCAGTGTTTGCCCCCGCTTATTGACATGGCAACAGGAGAGGGGGGGGAGATGTCCCGCCATTCGTCGAGTTCTCTGGAGAAACGCTGGAGAATCGAGACGAAACGAAACGCTCAAAGCTAAAGCGTAATGTAATTACAACAATGAAATACGAGACACTTGACCCAGATCCCTATCCCTAACTCCGTCCCCTTCCCTGCTGTTGTGCTTGTGGCCAGGACACCCCTCGGACACCGAGTGACTGCCAAGTGACTTCCGCACGAAGGATAAAAAGGTTTACTTTTGCTCCTTTTCTAATATGGTTTGTAATGAAATCCTGCAGGAATAAGGAGGATATGATGCCTCAGAATTATTGCATGGCTTGCAATATACTCGGGGCGAGTTTTTGTTTCTGTTTTTGTTTCGTTTCGTTCATGCCACACCCCCATAACCACCCAACGCCCAACGGCCGCCTGCTTGTTGGCCATAAAGTGGGCTAGCAAACGAGAGCGAAAGAGCCTTTTACGTGCAACGCTCCTTCACAAATGGAAAGTTACGCAGTGGAGAGCGGCCTCCCCCTCCACCCCCCATCATAACTTCTGCCCCGAGCCAGAACCAGAGCCAGAGCCCGGGGCCAAGCCGAACAACTCCCATTTGGGGCCCAGACTCAGACATTCGCCAATGTTCATAAATCAAATGTTGCTTTGAAGTTGGCTCTGGTTGGCCCAGAAAAACGAAATGAAACTATATATAGCCAAAGCCGAAACGCAAATACAACAAGTGGAGCTCCCCCCAAAAGGTGACTCCTGATCGATAAGGCATGTACCCTGGAAGACCAGAGACGAGAAGAGAGCGTGTGGATCAGCTATAGAAAAGAGACCTCCAAGGAGTCAGTCACTATGAGATACAGAGAGATACATGAGATACTCTGAGATACATGATATACTATGAGATGCCCAGCTATGTGCCTCTGATTGCTGAAACAATTGCTGAAAGATGAAACAACTGCGAAAAGACCTGCCGAAACGATGTGCGGATATTGCGGAAATTGTGGAAATTTCCGAGCTTCTAGGAGAAGCCTCACGACCAAATTGCCCGAGAAGATATAGACGCAAAACAAGGGCACGTACTCTCCGACATGTGCCGAAAGACAAGGCAAGGTTCAATGATCCAAGCTGCCAAAGATGGAGCAGCAGATCACTGAGCTGGTCCAGCCCTATCAGGTGGAGTCTGGTGGCCTCTTTCTAGTGGATCTTATCCGGAAAGCAGAGCCGTGGCTCGAAATATGCCTGTATTGAATATACCACTTCAAGCACACATAAACTACAGGATATGAAAGCGCTGAGAGAGTAATTTGTTGTATAAAAAAACAAAGAAAACTACCATTTCATGCATACTCCATGAGGATACTCGCGTACCGTGGTCTGGGCTTCGAGGCGCCACAAAACGCGAGGCGCTTTCGCTTCAGTGAATTGGCAGTGCCAAAACTTGTTGTGATATGGTGGAAACATATATGCAAAAGTTTTTGCGCTGCCTTTAAATATAGATTGCATTTCCGAGTGGCTGCCCCCTGCCGATCGGATCGCCTAGCGACTTGCGACTTGCGCTCTGTGAGTTGTGAGTTGTGATTTGTGAGCCGGGGACAATCACAAGAGCGGCGGCGGCACACGAGCTGAAAATTGAATTAACAGCCAGTCGAGGAGGAGCAGCACCCTGTGGCGTGCTCCTTCCGCTTCCGTGGTCACCCCTCAAAATGGCAAACGAAGGCTGAAAGCCAGTGAGGCACTAAGAGAGAGCTGGAGCCAGATAAAGTCCTGGCAAGTGACTGAGCGATGGCCTGGGAATGATAATAAAAGTGTGACTGGCCCCAGAAGTAAAGTGGAAATGTAAACACGTATGTATGCCGCCGCACGTGTGTGTGTGTGTGTGTGTGTGTGTGACGAGGCACAATTGACTCTACTTGACTCGACTCGACCCGACTCCCCAACAATGGGCTGGCTTTTGAGGCTCAAGTTAATTGTGTTGGCCCCTTGGATGCCTGGCCTGGGCGCTGCGCTGCGATGCGATGCATAGGGTTAATCGCTTGAACAGGACGTAACCGGAGTGTGTGGCATGTAGCATGCTCCAATTGCCACAAAGATAGCGCACGAGACCATTGTGTGACTGACATGTTAATTAAAATTACTCATACGCCCCGTCTGCCTGCCCTAACAATTGTGTCTAAACACCCGGCCCCCGGCCCAGGCCCACCCGGCAACATGCTGCCGGGCACGGCACCCAACAAGTGTCTTTGCAGCATGTGCCCAGCCGCAATGTTGCCGGCGCGCTGGGATGGCAACAATGTTGCCCCGCTCTTGCCATATTTTTCGTTGCTTTTCCATTTTCCCCGTCTGATCTGACTCTTTGACCGCCTGCATTTTCTGGCCCACTGCCACCCCAGCTGTGAGACGACAGCGAAATCAATCCTCGGCAAATATATATATATACATATATATATGTATATGTATGTGCACTCGAATAGTTTTTCTTTCTCTGTGTCTCTGTGTCGTGTCTGGTTTGCCTCTGGCTTTCACTTCCGCTGCGAACGGGACTCATTGAATGTTTGTTAATTTTATAAATAATTACATGCAATTAGAAATGATTTTTCTGCCAGCCTGCCACTCCTCCACCTCCACCCCCTCTTCACTCATCTGCCTGCCTGAATGCCTGCCTGCTGGTGGCATTTATAGAGATTGCTTTTGCTTTTGCTGTTCGCGCCTTGGGTCTGAGTCTGGCCCAATGTCCTGCGGCAATATCAATTAACTTGAATGCCAAATGCTTGACTGCTTAATACAGCCACGAGCTGCCTCCAAAATTGGTTTTCAAGTGCCCTGCCAGCCACCTGTGCAGACAATTTCCCCGAATCGCATCGCTCATAAATTTTATGTTAATTACCCGAAGACATGCTTAAGGGACACCCACGTGCCCACGTGCTCGACGCCTGTGTATATTTGTTAACTGGCCTGCAGAGCGTTTAAGGTTGTAAGAACTTGGTAACGACTTAAGGGGTGAAACCCAGAAACCAGAAATGTAACCCAGCTTAGGCAGAACAAAGGCCTGCCAGATAAGAAGATAAGAAGAGCGCACGAACGATAACGGTTCCATGCTCTCCATTCCATGCTCCCCCCTGATTCCGCCTCTCATTGCAAAATTTGCATTTGTTATTGCTCGTGCCGACCCCTGGGTAGATCTTTTGCTCTCCCTCCCTCTGATGAAAGTAGTCGGAGTTTGGGCCTATTTATTAACATAACTTATGGATATTAGCCTCCTTCCTAGAACGGGGCCAGCACAGAGGAAACGCACTCGTAATTATGGGTAGAATATTTAATACGACTGTCACCGTTCCGTTTGAGTGTGACACATGTGAGCAAGTATATTTCTCATCTTCAGGCTCCGTTCTCTCTTCTCTGTTCTCTGTTCCCAGTTCCATGTTGGCAATTGTAATGCCTCGACACGTTCTCCCGCCTCCTGTTCAGGCCATTAATTTGTCTAGTGTCATAATTGGGTCGCAGCTTGTAATAGACCAAACTGATTTCCATATTAATTGGTCATTAGAGCAGGTGAGGAAGTGTTCTGCTCCTTTGTGGAAAGTGCATTAACATGCGGCAAGATATCGACATACGCATTACGCATACGCACTGTGTGTGTGTGTGTGTGTTTTGTGGGTGGCAGGGGAGCTGGGAGGATGCTATTAACAGCTTTGTGGTTGCGGTCACACCCCAATGATGTTGCGGCTGCTGCTGCTTTCGGCAACCACAAATTGAAGCCTCTCCATAGAGAGAAAGAGAGAGAGAGAGAGGAGTACAAGTGCTAAAATCGCTTCTCATTTTAGGCTGAAGGGGCGGGGGCGAAAATTTGGCCATAAATCAGTTTGCGGATAACTGGAGAAAAGCGGCGCGCAAAAAGTTTGTCTGCCTTGCGGTCCGGCCGTGTCTGTGTGTGGCAACAGATGCCGGGGCTGCAGTGGGATGGCGAGGGGTGGGGGGGTGTTTTAACGAGGCCTAATGGAAAACCGCGCTGGCTAATGAGGCGTACACACCGCAGCCGAAGGTGGACTCGCCGCGGTCCGAGCATAAAATTAAATATTAATATTCAATTAGAAGAATAATTATTGATTTCGCCCATGGCGTTTCTTCTTTGTTTCTTGTTTGTTTTTGCCCAAGAACTTCAATGGGATGGAAAGTGGAGAATGGGAAAGGGTTGTCGCAGATGGCTGGGTGTGGGCTGCGTGCGCTTCATTGCCATTAAGCTGGAGCCTCATCTGCAGGCGATGCACGTTAGGACTTTTTTATTACAGCCACATGTCGCCTGTCCTCGTCAGAGGAGTCGAGCCACAACTATGTAGCCAACAGGGAGGAGGAGGAGCAAGGACTCGACACGACACGACACGAAGATGGACAGACAGTCGAGTCTCATTTTTGAATAATTTAATGAGCTGTCTGCCGCTCCGTCCGCTCTGGCGGCGGCAGCAGCAGCAGCGGCGGCGTATGCGCAATATTAAATCGTGGCGACCGCACATTTATCATCCACCCACCCAACGTCCCTCTGTCACACATGCCGCATGCCTCAGTCCATACAGTCCGCATTTTGTATGCGGCATCAGTTTAATATGTTTTTAATTGTCCGCCACTGGCAAAGGAGAATCTACTTGACTTTAATGACCTCCATCGGAGCGGAGTGGGAGTGACTCCCAGTGGCAGTGGGAATGGGAGTCTTTCGCATCCTTTGGTGAGAGGAGGGAGGATGTCTCCTATTTAATTTTTTAATGCCTCCCATTAAGGCCAAAGGCGGAATCGTATATCAAGTGCAATCTTCATGGGAGCAACCTTTAAGCAAGTTAATTAATTTTTACAGCAACGCGCTGAGCAGTCGAGCCATTTTCCGCGGCAGCTAACTGTATGGGCCCCAAGGCGCAGGAGGAGGCACAAGCACAGGCCCAAGCACAGGCACAGGCACTTGGCAACAACAGAATTTGGCTATAAATCAACTGATAATGTCAGCACATTTAGCGACAGCAACGACTTCCCCCCGGGTCGGGCCAACGGCTACGGCAATATTTTGATAAACTTTCGCCATGTTTTCAAATGGAGTTCGTTCTCTCGATTGATATGTGCGCAAAGTCTATGTGTGTGTGTGGGTGTGCGTGTGTGCGGGGGCACAAATCAAAAGCTAACAACTTTTCCACCAAGCACTGACGATAGTTCCTTGGCTTGGGTTGGGTTGGGTTCGCTGCAAAAAGGGTCGGTCGGCTGGCGCCTTCATGTTTTGTGGGTCAGCATGCGGAAAAGCTTTAATCAGCAACACGCCTAATGCATGGGGCTTCCTGCTTTTCCAAGCGGGCTGGAAAACAAGCCACGACTCCGTGTCCAAGTGGTGTGACAATGGAAGGTCAAAGTTTACTTATACATAAAGGCCTTCGGGCCTCCACTCAAAAGGGTCTCGATGTAATTTTTCGTAAGCAGTTTCTGTACCCGGCACTTGAGGAGTTTAGGGATGTATTCGTTTTGTGGTGAATGTGCGTAGCAGCCAGAGGAAAGATCAGATAAAACCGAAAACGCAGAAGTTCAACGAATGACCATATCTACCAGATAATCGAATCTGGCTTAGATCGGATCATTATTATAGCCAGAACAAATCGATTTGCAGTGGCTCGTGCATGTAACGGCTGGTGTTGGTGTGAGAAATGGGAGGGATGGTGCGTATAAATGGCAGGATAATCGATCTAGTGTGGAAAATTGAAGAAGAATTATCGTAGTTTCTCTCTTTCTCACTATGCTTTGCGACAAAACCTATTGTTTACATGTAAACCATGGTACTACTGGCTGAGTAGAGCCGCGGCCCATGCCGTTTCCGCTTCTGTTTCATGTTTGTTTTAACTTGGGAAAACAACAAGGTTTCTTCTCCTTGGGAATGGAAAAGCGTTTCTGAATAACTTTAAGTATTCTTTAAAGTTTAAAGTTTAAAATTTAATTAGTTGTCCCATTGCCATTTTGTATGGCCATGTTTTTCTTTCGATTGGCTAGTTGTGGCGTAATTTATTGTCCCCTTTCAGCCAGAAAAGCTGTAAAAGCCCTGGCAGAATGGGCCGAGCCGGGTCGAACATATTTTCAGTCTATAATCTATATATTGTAGAGCTTGGAATAGGGATATTGCATTTGCAGACACACAAGGCATGATACAATTCATTGTAAAAGCATCAACATAAATCTCTTTCTGTTTAAAGCCGTATATCGGAACGGGAAAGCCTCCTATTTCTTCTCCTTGCTGCTGACGCTGCTGCTGCTGGAGCTGCTGCTACTGGAGGTGCTGCTACTGGAGCTGCTGCTGCTGGAGCTGCTGCTGCTGGAGCTGCTGCTACTGGAGGTGCTGCTACTGGAGCTGCTGCTACTGGAGCTACTGCTCTCCTTGATTACGGCACATATTTTATCGAATGCCGATTCCAGGCTATCAATAAACACCTTGCCCTCGGCCTGGTTCCTGTACGTGGTGACAATCGCTCCAGCAAAGTCATTCTGTATGGAGTAGCTGCCACAGAGAAATGAGGGAAGAAAATAGCATAAGGTCCCCCAGTCATTGATAAGATATAGCTTTAGCTTACCCAATGCCGAAACCATTCCTCACGACTGGGCCAAATGAGCCCGCCAGCAGGGCATCCGATCCCAGTGTGGAAGTGCTGATGATGTTGTTGTTGATGCGCTGATAGGCCTCAGTCTCGTACAAGTCGGGTATGGGCAGGCCCTCCCGCTGGGCGGTGTTCTTCAGGGCGAACAGATGCCGATCGAAGCCCTGGCCCATGGCTGCCTCTTTGGTGAGCTGGCCATGGACTTTGCTGCACTTGTCGATCATGGCGCGCAGCTCGCCGGCACTCGGCTTGCTCCTCTCTGGCTGGAGCACAGCCTCGCAGAAGCTCCGCGTGGCCGTGGTGCAGGGGCGCATCGTCTCTGTGCGCCCGTGGCGGAAGGCTGACGTGCTGCAGGACTCGTAGCTGCCGACATAGCCGGCGAAGGCCTGTCGATGGGCCAGCTGGAAGGACAGCTGAATGATGGAGTCGGGGCTCAGACCGAACTGCTTGCAGACCGGCTTGTTGATGTGCGGATACCGCAGCAGGTGCATGTCCAGGCTGTCCACAATGCTGGCATTCTTGGCATAGGCCTCCGACACGGCCGACCTCGTCGCGTCATCGATCTCAAAGTTGATGGGCCGCACGTTGCTCGTGTCGCCCTCTGCGGGTGTGTGTATGCTCTCTGTGGAGACGAATGGCTGCCGCAGGGTGTCCTTGTAGAGCTCATTGAAGTACCGCAAAACAGCGACGCCATCGCCCCAGGAGTGCTCGAAGTTAATGGCCGTGGTGCCGTCTGCGCTGATCAGCAGGGAAATGGACTTGTCGAACCACCTTAAAAAAAGATACACTGATTAGTCTGATTATTTAGACTTTCGGCCATTTCACTCACCGATTCTGTGCCTTTCCTGCCAGTAAATGCTTCAGCAGCGGCTCCTGGTTGTTGTCGTCGTAAATGCCATCCTCCTCCGAGTCCAGACTGACGCAGAAGAGAGCGGCATCCACTTCGTTCTGCAGGAGAGCAGCGTTCTTCGGGTTGCTCACGAAAGTCGCTCTATTCTTGGCCCACTCATCGCGCTGTGAGGCAGTCAAGACGCCTAGTGGGACGGCGGCTGCCTCCCGCTCAGAGTCCAGCTGCAGCACAGCCTTCAGCCTGCCCAGAATCACACTGGGGCTCTCGATATAGCCGCTGGAGTCGAGGACGTTCACCGCGTACATGTGTCCGCGTCGCATCACAAGAATGTGCTTTGAGTCCGGAGCCTGGACGAGCTCATCTTTGCCTAATCGTGGAATCCGAGAGGTGCCGAATAGCCTGTTGTACTGGCTCATGTCCAAGGGGAACGCCTTGAAGGCGTACGAGGCGTAAGTGGCAAAGGCCTTGGGCGCCACCTTCATCCAGCGCCGATAACTGGCCGTGTCGCTCTTCTTGGCGTTCATGTGGTACACCTCCGGCTCCAGCAGATCGGCTTGCAGCGACCGCCAGAAGCGCAGCGAACTGATAATCAGATTCGTGGCTCGAACCACTTGTTGCTGGTACTCCGGTCGAGTGTCGCTCTTCATCACCAGCAGCGGATTGTAGTTGAGGGGCAGGGGCACACGATCGGCCAGGTACATGTCGAACCACGGCTGCGATATGTAGCTGGTGTGCTTGTTCGCCGCATCGCTGGCCTTCAGCTTGGCGTGCAGCTCCATGCCGATGCCCTGGCGGAACTCCTCGACCGCCTGTTGCGTGCGGCCATGCTCTTGGGGCGTCAGCAAGGGCTGGACGGCAGCCAGGAAGCGTTGGCAAGTGTTCTCCAGCAGCGGAATGGGAAGACGGGGCAGCGACGGCTGGAAGTACAGAGTCGGCAGCTTCGAGCACTGCAGGTACTGGTAGTGCTGGCCGTGCGTGGTCGTTGTACGTGACGAGTTCGTCGAGAGGAACGAGAGGTTCCTGTTGACCTTTGCCCTGAACATTTCTGCTTCCTTTTTAAGTTGCTTTAACGTCGAATCAAAGTCCAAACCGGAGCAACTGCAGCAGCAACAACAATGAGCGAAAATAATAGAAAGCGAGCGAAAATACAGATAAGCAGCTGACGATCACAGCGATCAGCTGATCAGTGCAATCGATAGTTATATCGATTGGCCGGCCGATGACTGCGCGCCAATCTTTGAATTTAAATTTAATTAGTTGGAATTTAATATTTAAATTTAAGTTTCAAATTTTTATTTGAATATAATTCGTTGGAATTGATGTGGAAATATGCCTTTTAAAATGTAATTAGTTTGAATTTAGGTTTAAATTTTAAATTTGTGTTAAAATATTAAGTTAAAGTGGTTGAAATTGAATCTTAAAGTGTGCAAAATGCCAGACAGCAAATATGTATGTACTTGTCGGCTGCATTAAATATTATTACAGCAATTCGAGGGGCAATTTGCAGGCGTAAAGCAGCAAAATAACTCTTTAAATTCCGCACCAGCCAATAACAATTACCCATCGATTTGTTCGATTTGGAAGGTGCTCCGTTCCGCTCTGTTCTGCTCTGTTCCAAGTGCTTAAGCGTGCTTTCACCTTTTGGGAAGGTAGTCTCTTAGACTACGACTCTGACCCGTGGATAAACACGTTTTGTTTGCATTCTGCGTCGCAGAGGCAGGGGGCAGTGGCAGAGGGAATGAAATGCCGTTTATTTGTTTGCTTTGCTTTCCTTTCCTTTCGGGTTGCTGTCTGCGTCTCTCCAGGATGGGGGGGGCAGGGCGGTCAAGAGCGCTCCTGCTGTTTATTCCTCCTCTGGATTTACCGGTCACTGTTCCCAGGTGCGCCAAAAATAAAATTAGGACCGTATAGGACTGGGTAAAAGCCAAAGCCAAAGGCAAATGTGAAAAGCGGTTGAAATGAAAATTCGAATAAAATTTTTATGCTTTGTCGAATTTAACGAGCAACCCATCGTTTGCCCATCGATTTCCCCGTGCAATTTGCACTCTCGCGTTTCCCCACAATCGCTTAAATGAAGGAAGGTGTCGAGGGAAAACTCCAATCCCCCAAGCCCCTCCGCAAGCATCGCTTCCCATTTGCATAAGATAAATTCGAGAAGGGACTGGAGATGGAGCCGTAGATGCGGATGTGGATGTGGATGCGGCTGGGTTGCAGTGTAATTGGGCAAAGTGAAATTGCGTTAATATTTAACCAGCGAGCGAGCGAGCGAGCGAAAGTGCAAAAGTGAAGCGCATTAAAAGCGGAGAACGGGTCCGGGGGTCCGGGGATCCGGGGATCCGGATACGGGGCCTTGGTGGAGAAGTGCGAAATTATGCGAAAACGGAACGGAACGGAAGGCACACAATCCGGATGGTAAGCGAACTGAACCGAACCCTTTCCTCCTGCATTATGAAGGATATATGTATGTGTGTATAAGCGTTGGATGTTAAATGTTAGCCCAAAGGTCAGGCATCGGCGATGCTCCACGGGTGGCACATGAATGTCTCTGCGTGTGTGGCGGGGGGCAGTGTATCCTCCGCATCCGCCAGGCATCTGACTTTCAATGTGAAATTGGTTTTCGATTAATTTCAGATTGAATTTATTGTGTTAATGCCACAAATCGTGTTAATTCCGAAATGAATTTCGCCCGCATTTCATTTCCGCGATTTGTGCCGACAGACAGCATGAAATATTAAATTACATTTGTGCTTCAATTCAAATTAATGTGCGAGTCAAGCTTTAAATAATGCCAATAATTATAATTATTGACATAAGATTTTCATAATGGACAATTATAATATGGAACATTTAAATCATAATTGAATTTTCGTTTCGTCAACGAACGAAAAGAAATATTGAAATTGTGCCTCTTGAATGCATACAAAAGTGTGGCAAAAAAATATGTGTGCAGATAATTAATTCATTTATTTATTTATATATATATACATATATCGACGCGTTTATTAATGAGTGCCATTCAAGGGTCCCCGTCCCCCTCCCAGTGGGAGTCCCATCAAGGTAATCCGTGGAGGGAAAAAATAAATTAACCCCAGAGCTCATTAACAGCCGAAAAAAAACAAGCGAAAGGCGAGAAGTGGATGCGAGAAAAGTTTCAACTGTCGCCAGCAGATGTGGCAAAAAATGCTATAAAAAATGGCACTAAAAATACGCTTTTTGTATAGCGAAAAATCAACATTTGTTTCCAGTCCAGTCCCGGGTTCGGCGGGCTCGGCGACAATAAACTGTTGACCATACCAGCACGCACACAGCACAGCTTGAAAGGGTCCTGCGATTGGGATACCTGTGAGCAGCTACCTGCTGAGGCAAGGCGAGGCAAGGGTGTGGCGGTCGGCTGCGGGTCGACTGCGGGTCGACAATGGCCGTAAAAACAACAGCCAGCGCAGAAGGTGTTCAGGTGAAAGAGTTAACAGGAAAATTCCATTTCCCGGAGCACCCTTCCGTGATGACAATGGCAAATGGCAATGGCAGGCCGGTCGGCGGTCGGTGGTGCCAGACACGACATTTGCATAGATGGCTCAGCATTTCTGCTGGTATAGGTACCATCATTCCATTCAAGCAAATCATCGACATTGACATCGAAATCGACATTGCAAATGGCTGGCAGCGTTGACAGGGCCAAGAAATTGTGGCAATAACTCAAGGCAGGGCTCACGGTACAGCAGCAGCAGCAGCATCAGCAGCCAGGATTAAAAAGCTAAATCAGGCAGGGCAGAGAGATTCCATTCCTGTCGAATTCCGGCTTGCTGCCGCTGTTCCATGTTGCCCCGCAGGCAGCCAGTAGGCGGGAAAAATTCAAATTTAATTCCTCATCTTGCTTGTGTGGGGGTACGCATGAGACGTAAAGCCCCTGGATTAAGGCCTGCCACCCACTTGTCGATGTCTTAAAGATTTTGCAGAATAATGAATATGTGGCAGCCACAATCTGCGGCAGCTCTCTCTCCCTCTTGAGCTGGCAGCATGTGCGGCTGCCCTTCAATTATGCCAGAGCATGTTAATGTTCATAATTCCCCTTGCCACATTCCATTCCATTCCACTCCAGGACTTTTACCCCGAGTAAATAATGCTTATAATTGCAGCCAAATTGGGTGGACTTTGAACCTGCCACGCGACACAATTTGGCCGTTAATTTATGACCAGCAGCAGACGATGACCAGCAGCAGCAGCAGCACAATTAATATTTGCTGCAGCACAGCAGAGCACGGCTCTCGGGAATGAATCTGCGCTGCTGGGATAGGGTTCAATGTCACCGCCAATCAATAGCTGCAGGCCACAGAGAGTTTATTGATACTCCGGCCATGCAGGATGTGTCCTCCCTCCTTTTGTCTGCCAATGATGGCTCCGGGAGGGTCAAGCAAGGGCGCGGCAGTCCCTTTATTGCCTGCCTCATATAGTAATTACCTGTTGCGGGTTAATTCAAAGAAAAAACAATGCCTAGAAAAAAGCTGGCTATTTAAAGCTGGCTTCATCAATAGGAGACGCGAATGTTGGATTCAATTATGCTCAGATCTACACAGAGTGGTGTAATTGTGCAGTTTAGCTTTAAGATCCATTTGGATAACGATAACCCAATCCCAATCCCAATCCAATCACAATCCAAGATCCAATTTAGGGCGCACTCAAGTGAGGAAAAAACTAATGACAAACCCAATTACACCCCAAATATATCCTCTATGTACATTGTACACATTGTTCCTCTAATAAGCCGCATATATGTATGTGTGCATGTATGTATGTATGTACATGCGGGTAGTATGTAAATGAATGCAAAGTTTTCTACCATTTCCTAATGTTATTGCTGCTGTCGGGGCACAAAACACCATTTTTTGATAATGATTTTCCTAGAAGGCCTAGAAGGACAAATTGCTCGTTTCGTTTCTGGGGTTTTTTTATCCGCATTTTTTTCTTGGTCTTGTGCTTGACTGCGCCGGGCCGGGGCCGTGGCAGATTGCCTTTGCCTTGTCTTCGACGAGGAAAGCAAAAGCGAAATCATTTTTCACAAGAGCAGAACACAACCATTAAGACAAAAACAACGACGGCACAAGCCAGAGCACAGGAGGAGGCGCACACTCATTAAATTGTTATAAAGCCATCGTTGAGAGACCCATGACGCCCCCAAAGGAAGCGCCGCCGCCGCCGCCCCCGCCGACATGTGAACTGGGGGACTCCCCAGTCTCCCCAGTCCCCCTGTCCGCTATTTCAGGCCGCTCCCCACGTGACGACATGTAACTGATGTTCGTTTTGTTGTGAATTTAATTTTCCACAGCTGAGTGAGTCCTTCTGCCCCTCATGCTTGTCGTTAGTGCACGGTCAAGTGTCCTGTCCTGTCCTGTCTGTTCTGCCTGAACTTTCATCTCTCTGGAAGGGGGGTTCAGTTCGGTTTCGTTTCTACGTCAGAGATTGAATTGTTTGATTTCTGCTTCAGGACTCCCGACGGCGGCGGCGGTGGCGGCGCCTTGCGTGCCGACAAGCGTTTTTGGCCGAATTTTATGGTCAGCAATTAACAGTTTCGAGTGCGCTGCCCCCGACACTCGGACACAGCCACAAACAACACACTTCCACACATGTCGTGCCGCCAGCCATCAATCAGGCTTCAAGCTGGCTAGGGATAGGGAGTGCGAGTGGGACAGCGAGAACGAGAGGTAAGGTAGGTAGAGGTGTGGCACAGCAGTCTGAATGGCAATCGGAACGAGGCGGAAATGCGGATAAATAAATCAAGTTTCGCATAATTTATGGAAAAAAAAGCAGAACTTGAGTCCGCTGCTCGCGAAAAATAACAAAATGGCTGCCTATTTGCGTCACTCTCCCATTCACATTTCCTGTCTGCCTGTCTGCCATTTTGCTGCGAATCCATTCCGCCATTCCGCCTTGCCACGACTGGGCAGGACTGTCGTTATTTATTCGCCAATATTCGTGGATCTTTCAAAATATTTGGAATTATTTAACCGATATTTTTCCCCACTTAATTGCATGGCTGGGCAGGAGGAAGGAGCTGGGCAGCCGGGGGGGACAGCTGGGACAGAGCTGGAGGATAAGTGACGTCAGCTTTCGAGGCTTGCGGCGGCGGCGGGGGATTTTCGACTCTGTCGACTGTCTGACTGTGGAATCCGATTGCCAAACGAAATTTGAATGGCCAGCAGTTGCAATTGGTGGCCTCTTTCTCAATCGCTTTCCATTCGGATTGTTCAATTGGGTGCAAAATCAGAGAGGCGTCGGAGCGGCATCAGCGGGGAGGCATCCACAGATTTACGGGAGTTCAAACAAAGTTTCGCTTCTTTCATTTTCCGGTCTTTTTTTCATTGGTGGCGAAACGATTATTGCGGCCAGCGTTTCAATGGTTCGAATGATCTGAATGGTCTGAGTGGATGCTCCGAATGCTCTGGTAATTGATTTGAATGGGAGTTTGTAATTGAGTTTGAAATGAAACTAAATATACGTCTAGTCTATGTTTAAATTGGATTAGTCAAAGGAAATACAATCATTATATGTCATTTAAAATTATGCATCAATTTCATCCTTAAGACCATCAGCTTGATTTCCCAGGAAAGCCTTTCTTTTGTTAACAAAAAATGGAAAATAGAAAATAAATAGAAATCGAAGCCAATCGAATTCAAAGCCACAGTTCATGGAAAAATGCTATTTATTTATAGAAAAATAAACATTTACATGCAGATGGGGAAAAAATGTGCTATTCTGCAGAGGAGCGACCGACTGGTCCGCTGAATGGACTTCCGTTGAATTCCGAACAGGGGCAGGGCCGCAGCAGAGTCCTGCTCGTTCTGGCTATATTCCTGATGAATATGAATCGCATTCAGATGCAGCTTAATTTCCGCCACAGGAGGGACGCGAGGGAGTTGGCCAAAACGGAAGAGCCAACAAATTGAAATGCAATCAAACAAATAAGAGACAGATACAGAAATGGTCGGCACTGAATTATTTATGGAAAAGGGACTCCCACATCCACTGCCAATTTCACTAGCTCTGGCACTGCCACGAGTACTGCCTGCTGCCCTGCCACTGGCTTAAATGCAACTGCATTTTTCTGGTAGCACGTGAGTGCATCTTGCCATGGGTCCATTCATTTATTTGCATATTTACCGCAGCGCAGTGTAGTGCAGCTCCTTCTGGCTCTCCTTCTGCTGTCATGCCGCTACCTGACATGCACTGCAAATGCTTGCAGCATTTACTGGATTTGCATTGACTACGAGCACGGCTTTCACTTACACATGTCGGACCTCGGCCTCAGCCTCGGCCTCGGTCTTGGTCTCGACCTGGGCCTGGGTCTGGGCCTGGTCCTGGGCTTGGCATGCAAATTTCTTCGTCCTGGCAGTTGTCAAGTTAACTCTCTCTTTATCCTCCCAATGGCAATCAATCTGGCTAAATGGAATGCTCGAGTTTCTCGATTGAGAAACTGATTTGCATACGTTCGTTCTATTTGCAAGATGTGAGATGTGTGAGTGGAATGTCGGTACATCGCTCAAATAGCAGATCAGCATAATTCAATGCTTAAATAGAATCTCCATCGGAATCGGAATCGGAATCTGGATGTCCTCCATCCTCAAGCTTGGCTGTTGTGCTGGCACTTAGCATTAAGGAAGTGATGATTACCAGCAGACATAACCGTAATTGTTTTCCCAACTTACTTTTTCGGGAGCCAAGCTAACTTAAGTCCAAAGCTGCTTAGCTTACACTAAGAAAAGAGGCAGCAACGAACAAGGCCTTTAACTCTTTAAATGAATATATGTGGGGCGGTTGTGTTTGCTGTTTTTCTCCGAGTGTAGCTCCTGGTGGAAATTTAAACACCTCTCAACTTCATCTTTGACTGGGAAACTTTTCCCAACCGTGTCTGGAATTCATCTTCCCTTTCGCGCATAAATGTAGTTTGTATAATTTAAGGCAGTATGAAATTCGGCCTTCCGCCGGCTTAAGTGGGGAGCCGCAATAAAGTTGCCCGCCGGGCGTTGCATATCGCATAAAGTTGGTAAAGTTTTTGTGTGCCTGCCACTGCCACAAAGAGGAGAGATGTGGCAAAGTACGAGACTGCGAGACTAAGCGAGTATTTGCATTACCTTCTGGTTGCCACTGGGTTTAATATAACAATTGAGAGCGCAGTTGCTGTAGCTCCTTGTTGTTGTTGTTGGTTTTCGCGCTTCATTCGCTCTGCAAATGTGAGAAATATAAGGAGGAGGAGGAGTCAGGGGGAGCCAGGGGGGAGCCAGGAGGAGCCACACCACCAGAAGGCGGAAAAGATGTGCCGCGGATGGAAATGGAGATGGAAACGCGCGGCTCCTGCAGCTTAGCGCTAATTCCCATGAAACTCAAACGAATGTACAGGATAGTAAGTAGAAAAACAAACACACATACATAAACACACACACAGAGAGACTCCCATACACACGCATAGCCAGGGGAGCATCAAGTGCCATTTCGCATGACTAAGTTGAGAGCGAAATTAAAAAAGAAATTGCATGGAAAAACTCGCTAAAGGAGGTGGCAGAAAGGGAAATGTGAATAAAGTGAAATGCGGAGTCAAGAGACGCCTCCTTGGCGCCCTACACAGCAGAGCAGAGCAGAGCAGAGCAGCTTAAAGTGCAGCGAATTAAATTTTTGGCCTAGCAAAAAAGGTCCCTGCAACGCGCTGAAGTGTCTGCCACTTGCACTTAGCCCAGTTGCAAGCAGCGCTACTACTGCCCTGCAAGCAGCCTTGGGGGCTGCAAAACAAAGGCTTTTCACACCCCCCAAACGCCCCCAACGCCCCCCAAGCACCAAGCTTTTCCGGTCTGTGGGCTGTAGGCCTCGACAGGTAGTCTCCGCCTGCTCATGCAATCTGCATGGAAATTTCGCCACGTCCTGATGCCGAAATCGATGCCATGTCTCATGCTCCATTCTCCATTCTGTATGCCCCATGCCCCATGCCACATGTGCTTTGTGTCTCTTTGTTCAGATTGTGAACACAGTTTAGAACATTCTTGGGAAATTGCATTTGCCTTGGACTGCTCTCAGATTCATTAAAGCAAAAAAACAGAAAAAGAATTGGGTTTCCTCCTCCGCTTTAAGGCTGGACTCCATTTGCTGTGGGAAGAGCATTAAAAAAATGTAAATTTGAGCTTGAATAACTTTCCGATTTCCAGCAGACAGATTCGGGAGAGGCTTTCACGGATAGGCAGTGCAAATTCTGATGGATATCTGAAGGGAACCCGTAATGGATTGTTCTTTTGGGAAATGAAATTGAGCCTCAAACTTGCTTGAATTGTTTGCTCCTTTTTACTTTTGGAGTACTCAAAGCAGAACTGAAAATATGCCCTCTTTACCCCTTGGTGGCAGGAGAGAGGAAGTCAAATCTTAAAGTCGACATACATTTCCCCAGCACGTGCACATGCCCCTCGAGATGGCTTTGGATCAAAGGAAGCCCCTGCAAATACGTATCCTTACAGACGCATATTAACTCCATTATGGCCAAGACAATCCAGCTAATAGAACCGAAACATTGCGCCATAGGGACAACAGGGATCCCGTCCCCATCCCTCTCCTTTATGTTGCTATTTCTGTTGGATTGGGTTTCCCTCCATTCCTAATGCGACACTCAATCGGATTTGTCAAGCAATGCTCCGGAATGCTACAGACTGCTCCAGGAGAGGGTCATAGATGAATTTTGTTTGTCCCCCCACTGATTACGCATCAAGTATCAGGGGAGCGGGGATGGGCAGAGAGCACGAAGCATAAGCAAATTGTGGACAAATGGTAAAAATAGCAGGACGAGAACGAGGACAGGGACGAGTGCGAGGACACTTTCTATTCCATTGGGACAGATATGTTTGTGTGCGGATAAACAGGAGTATTGTTTAACATCCTCCGCATTTGTCAATATGTGAGTGGGCATTCCCTCCGACGTGGTCAAACATGAAAGAACATTCCTCCATATGCATGCATACACCCACACATACATCGACAGGAAGTTATTCCTGTCTGTTTTGCCTCGGCCTGACTTCCGGTTAATTTGGCGTGTATTTTATTTATTTAAAGGATTCCTTTTAATTCGCTTAACAGGCAAACAACTCGAAGAGTTTTGGGATAATATTTGGTTTTCATTTAATTTCCTGTCATTACTCATACGCCCTGTGTGGCAGGCACTGGCAGGCACACATAACACTCAACAATCGTCTGCCAGTTGCGGGACGGATGAGTCTTCATTATTACGGCTGCTTGTCGAAATTCCAGGAAAATGGGAACAAGTGAAGAGGACCATGAGAAGAGGAGGGAGGGATTTAGTAGCAGTTTTGCCTTCGGGTGCGTGCACTCGAGTGCAGCTCATTTATCAGGATGCTCCTCTTCGATGCTGCGCCACTCCGAAGCCTTGTTGCAGGCTGCCTTTACACCGTTCCCTCTTCTTTTTTTGTTGTACCAGTTTCCCTTGTAGACATCTCCATTGTGCTCTTGGCTGCGAAATGATTTCGAGAGGCAGCCGAGCAGAGCAGAGCAGAGAGTGGAGATGTTCCTCAACCTGAACTGAAGTCTGCCTTAATGAGCAACTGCTGTGTTTCGTTGTTGCCTCTAATTAGACAATTAGCCAGCTGACAGTGGCTGGGGCAGGGGCAGGGCGAACAGACCAACACTCTGTTATGCAATACAGTTTTGGGCTAATATTTCAAAAATACTTCGCATCTATAGCCATGGCAACGGCATAAAGTGCTGCACGAGTAAAGGTCCTTGAGCAAATATATCGTCAAAAAACAAAAAAAACAAAAACTGAAACCAAACAAAACATAATGCGAGAAATAAATGCCCCGAAAAAAGCATCTGCCAAAAAAAAGATACAGACACAAGCACAAGCAACGAGAGAGGAGCGAGGAGGGAGGAGATAGAAGCAGCTAAAGAATATTCATGTGCCTCAATAAACCCCCAAAGAAAAGATGTCCTTTTCGCCTGGAGGCATTAAAGTGCTGCCGGGAATGATAAAAGCAGGACAACAACACAACACGTATACGACACGACAAACAAAGGAAAGGAAAGGAAAGTAAAGGAAAGTAGAGGAAAGTAAAGGCAACGCGAACGCGAAAGCGAAGGCGAACGAACAGCAAACGTGCATTAAAAATATTGCAAGGGACAGCACCAGCAGAAGGACTTGTGGTCCCAGAGCGGAGCCCGTTGGTGGTCCCACAACGATACTCTATACTGTCTACTGTATTCCGTATTGACAATTAAAGTCCTGCTGGCGGAGAAGGACATTTAAAGCGCGCCTGGCCATAGACAACATTAAGACAATAGCCAGATGAATGTGTGGCGGGGAGGGTGGGGCAAATAAATAAAATTGATTAGAAATGGGATGTGAAATCGATGCCAGCCGAAGGCTCCTTATCCTTATCTGACGGCCATTTCATTATTTTAATGCACCCACCCCACAGCCCACAGCCCCGTCCCGTACCATTAAAACCCATTCGAAATTGACTGACTGACAGACTGGCTGACTGACAGGACAGTGGAGTATTGATTGACAGAACTCCCGCATCCTGTCGGCAGGGCAGGACAGGACAGTTGTTGACAGTACTCGTACATTTTATTCAACTTTTAGCCCTACTTCTCGTTGACGTTCTGCAGCAGCAGAAAGTACTGGCCGCTTGTCCGAACCATCTGCAAATCAATCACGTGACAAAGAGGGGACAAAGGTATGGCGAGGGATATACTCACCGCCATCAGGGTAGGCAGGGACATGGGCAGGAACCAGGACACGTCCAGCCTAAAGCTGCGATTCGTGCGCATCAGCATCATGCGAATGAGCTGCCGGAACTCCTGCGACTCCTCGTACCAGGCGCACTCATAGAAAGCCCCGGCAATCTGTTCGCTCTGCCTCCAAGCAAAAAAAAAAACCAAAACAAAAAGCAAAAGCAAAAACAAATTGGGATTAGAGAAGAGATTGGGTCAGCGGAGCACTCACAGCTGTCGCAAATCGCTGGCCATTGTAGCAGTAGACGACTATCTGAAAGCCGGCGGCCATCAGGTACATGCCCATCCGGATCATGGTGATGCTGCTGCTGTTTCCCTGTTGCGAGCAAAGAGAAAACCAGAATTGGAAACAGTAACTATACAATAAAGCCTGGTAGCATACAAGGCCGACACTCATCTGGAACAGGGCCAGGCCCCAGTTGAAGAGGCTGAGCAGGAATTGGGTGAGCGTTATGTGCCGGAAGCAATCGTTGACCGCCTCTGCGAAACTGTTGGCAAATAGCATTAGCGTGTTGGGGCGGAGAATACATACATACATACGCACGAGTATGTGATGCATGGCACACAAACTCGACTCACCTTGCCACCCTCTGGTATTGATAGATGCAGCAACGGAGGTACTCCACACGACGCTCTGGCGGCACTAACGACGACGTGGCGCCGGCAATCATTTCGTTGAGCGACTCTATCAGACCAACACTGTGGAGGCACAGGACAATGAAGACGCCATCGAAGCTGACGGCGCCTGCGGGGGTCCAACAATTAGTAAATCAGATGCGACGGGGACGCACGGGGTACTCACACATGCCACAGATGTAGAGGGAGCAGGTCTCGAGGTACATTTGAATGTGGTAGTAGGGAAAGGCTAGACCCTTGTCCTGCCAGGCGGGATAGAGGGAGGGCAAAGCTGCAACAGATGCACGATGAATGCGATGAAAGGAGGACCAAAACGAGGAGTGTTCTACTCACGAAGAACAATGTCGAAGGTGCCGGAAGGGCTGGTGAAGTACCGGTAGAGATTGCTGGCAAACGAATTGATAAAATAATTCGAGGTGATGGCTATGCAGCTGTACAGATAAAGCAAAATCTGACGTCGTGAGCTGCCCCAATAGCGCTGCATGATGTCTGCCACACGCTGACGGAGAGTCTGAGCCAGAGGCAGGTCTGCAACAGAGATATTGAATGGACGATGCCAGAGCTGGGGATCGACTCTCACCCGAAATGGTGGCAAAGAGCTCACAGCGTTGCAGTAGTTCGTGGCATCGGGCCTGCCTGAGCAGCTCGTATATCCTGCGGTGGGCAAACAGAAAGAACCACATCTTGGCTATCGAAGTGAGGAACTGCAAAGCAGTGCCGGCAGTCTGTCCAGAGGCAACCACTTTCAATTAGTGTGTGAACAGGGGAGCATTAAGGGGACTGGGGACTGGGGACACGGGACTCTTATCTCACCTCGACTATCTGCGGAATGTCCTCGATGTAGTGCCTGAACATCTGCCAATGGCCGTACAGGGACAACAGGCTACTCACGCTGAGCACAATGGTCCATCTGGAAGCAAAGGAATGCTGCTGGAGCCTGTTCACAGCCCCTAGCCATATCATACGAGTACATACAGTCTCAGGGCACGATCCCATCGATGGGGTCTCATCAGATTGAAGCCAACCGTGTAGGAGAGACGGATCATCTCTCTGATGCTGTGAAAGTTGCGCTTCTTCAGCGCGGCGGCCTCTTCCGGCGAGTACATGTCCACTAATTGACAGATAATTGTCCTTAATCGGGCATTTATAACCCTGAATGAGCATTAATTATGCATTAGGGAGGTGTTGCGGCGGTGCCACGCCCCGTTACGTGAGCGCAAAGTTGCACTAAATAATTGAAATACTTTTCTCCTGGAAAGGTAATGGCTACAGCTACGGGTGGGACTGGAACTGGGGCAGGGGCAGGGGCTGGGGCTGCTCCATGTGTCCACTGACTAATTAGTAAGCCACATAATGAGATCTACACCCCGTGAAGGCACGAAGGATACAGCAATTGAATCAAAATTAAAGTTCAACGGACTTTTGGGAGCCAGTCACCCCCCATCTAGGGTTTTAATTATCCGGAAGCAAGCTTGGAGTGTGGTTTTATTCCAGGCTGAAGCTTTCCACAGCTTTCGTGGCTTTTCTTTTGTGGGGTAGTTTTCTTTACTACAAAAAACACGTCGCTCACCAACACTAGCCAAAAGCTTTTGCGTAAACTTCAAATGTAAAATACAAGTGCATGACATTACATTATTTTTTACATCAGTTTTTAGGTCCAATTACAGTTCAATTCTACGATACGAAAATTAAGTATTTTGTTTAAAATGAAACTGAAATATATGTTTGAATACAAAAAATATGTTTAAACCCGGTACTCAAAGAGTCTAGAGATAGATGTACATATTAGACTTCTGGTAAGAGGGATAGAAACTGCCAATATCTACCAGACTGCTTCTGCTTCCCCTTCCAAGCGCTTACTTATTCCTTCTCTCTCTTTCTTGTGCAATTAGCGCGCTCTGGCGAATAGGAGCGAGATGGAATGGCTGGTGCGAGAGAGTAGAGAGAGATAGAGAGATATATGTAACGGAATATACTAGAGGAAAAATAAAGACAGTTAAAGTAGTTTAAAATTGGAAGGGATAAACGGAGTGGAGGAATCCATTTTAGAACGTGAACAGAAATTGTCGTTCCTCCCTTTCTTCTTATGTCTTTCCCCTCTCTAGCAAAAGAAGAGATATATACCCGATTCCTTCCCAGCATTAACTAGCAAACCAATTGGTGCCTCTGGCCAAAGGCAGACAGAGATAGCATGAGGCAATGTGTATCCTTACGTTACCTGGAAATATGTAAAAGGTACTACCCAAAAATGAAGAACTCGCAGTTGTTTAAATGTTTGCTCAATGATTTTAGTATATATTTTCATGACCTTTCGCTCATATAGATTTGAATACATTTGTTTTTTTGTTTTTTTTGGTTTTTTAAATAAATTTGTATGCACTCGTCAACGATTTATGGTATTCGGTATTCACTTTTTTCTGATTTACAGATCAGATGTTAAAATGTATGTATATTATCGTTAGGTAAATAATTTAAATATTAATAACATTTCTTGCATCATTTGTTCGCGTTGCACTTAAGTCGTGTGTGTGTGTATTTTTCTTAGCTTCTCATTTTACAGAATATTTTCTCAATAATTTTTAGCTGTTACAAATTAATTCATAAACAACAAAAAAAACAACAAAAAAAAACCCGAAACTAGTTCGATTGAGAGAGCGCACTCTTCCTGGCCGGGGATTGTGTTGTATTGTACGACGAGTATTGTATAGGAAATAAATATGTACAAAAGGTTAAGGGTTACAATTAAACTTATCGAGTGGCGGAATGTTGCCCCGCGTTTCGGGGCCTGGGGGAAGGCGGGGGTGGGGGCGGGTGCTCACCAAAAACCTGTGCAGATATACATAATCCTAAAATGAATTGCTTACAAAAATTCTCTTTTGAAATGCGTTCAAGCATTTATCCCATACATTGTACATTGTATTTGCTTAAAATTTGTATCTATATTAAATCGATCTCTTGGCTTTAAATACCTACTACCATATACGAGTTTTCAAATAGTGTTTTTTGGTTTTTGTTTTTTGGTTTTTGTGATCGATTCGAAAAGCGGACGTTGAGACAAAAGACTCCTCCTCTATTACCTATTACCGTGTCTCTTAATAAAAGTGCTCTTTCCAGTTTCCTAGCTTTCTTTACAGTGTGGTGTATCTGTGTCTGTGAGTGTGCGGGTGTGAGAGTGTGATGTGTTAGTGTTGGTGTGAGTGAGCTCGTATTCCTTTTACTTGATATGTTTCTAAGAGGCTAACATCTGGCATCTGGCATCTTCTGGCGCAAACGAAACGCGGATTTAGCAATTGGACAGTGCGGTTCGGTTCGGTTCGTTATTGTTCTGCCTTATAGAGGTCATAAATGCTGAATTGATTGCAGCTGCTATCTGCTATCCGCTATCTCTTTTCTAACAATCTAACAATCCACTCAAGCCGTAAATCATACTTCAGAATGGGGGATCCGATCCATACACACACATGCAGGCAGGCACACGGTTTCGTCGAAGGTGGAATGTGATCATCAGGTTAGGCGGCTTACAATGGGACTAATTGACTAAATATGGACTAAATATGTAACACAAGGTGGGTGCTGGGGGTAGGGGGGGGGGGTCCTACAATTGTATTGCTTACGTATTCGGATAGAACGCATAGAACTAAGGAAGTAAATATACATACATTCGATCACTCATCCGTAACAGTAACGTAATGCAACGTAACGTAACGTTACTCAACTTTCAGTACAGTGCGTTACAAAATCATATCTTTTCGAGGCAAAACCAGAAATCGATTCGAACGAAGTAACGATCCTACAACTAACAACAATTACATTTAGTGGGGCATGCCACATAAATATGTATGTACGTATGTAACTCTATAAACAACAACACACATCTAGGACCCAAAGCAATCGCATGTAATCATACACACACATCCTTTATAGCCTTTATCCCTACAGACCTCAGGCGAACGTATAGCGGGGTGTATGGATTGTGGGATTGTGGGGTGTCAGGTGTGGGGTGTCAGGTGTGGGGTGTGGGGGTTTAAGCCAAGCACTATCCGATAAGCCCTTAAGCCCTACACACATGCATATACTTTATAGATATAGAAACGATTTTTGCATAACGATTTTGGTTTTTTTTTTGTTTTTGTTTTTGGACTACTTTTTATGGTTTTTGCAGAACGATACTCGAACGAACGATTGACGATTTACGATTTATGTACATACAGATACAGATACATATACTATATGCACACGGCTATGCTGATCTACTTTATAAGGAAGGAAAGCCTCCTCTCACACTCCTCTTTTCCTTGAAAACATCCTCTAGGTTTCTGGGTTCTTTGGGTTTTGTTTGCTTTTGCTGTTTTGTTGGCGCTTGATTTTGAAAAATAGTTTGAGCTATCAATACACGATGATGTATTGTATATGTATATATATATATAGATTTATGTATATATATACTATGTAAATATGCGAATTTGCAATTGCCATGCGTGTATACACTCTATATATATATTGTATGTATATTTTTTATAAGTTGCATTCAAAATATGAATATATTTCCTTTTGTTGCTATTTAGGCTTTTGTGGTGATTTCACTATATACTCTCTCTGGCGTCTCTCTGGGTTGTAGGTTATAGCAGTGTCTCTCGAAGGCTGTAAATGTAAATAAGGTTTGCTCTCTGTACACGATTGGGCTCTGCTCTGGCTCTGGCTTCTGGCTTCTTGCTTTTGGCTCTGGATTGGGCTCTGCTCTGCTCTGTTCTGATCTGATCTGCTATTATTTACACATTAAGTACATTCAATTCGTTAAGCGTTTTTTATCAGTAGTATTACTATATATTATGTTGTATTCCTAATGCTATACTCTTCGGCTCCGCAACGATCTCCGAGTGTCATGCCATTTCTCTGGGTCTCTCTTTGTACCTTCTCCTCCTGCATCTCCTCCTGCATCTCATCTCTCACTAGACTAGGATACTGTTCATTGCTTTTTATATAATTCACATTCCATGTTTGCTAACTTTGCTATCACTTTGAGTTTTCCCTTTTTTTTGTATCTTTGTGTCTGTTTTTGTTTTGTTTGTGTTTCTGTGTGTGTGTGTGTGTGTGCTGTGTGTGTGTGTGTTGCATAACTACTTGGCGCTTATTGCTACGTGGGATCGCCCCTGGCATTGGCATCTCCTCCGCTGGTGTCTGCGCCATCCCTACGCTGGAGCAGGGCCCGTTGCTCATCGTTGGCCTCTGCTTCGCCTTCGGCTTCGGCCTCGGCCTCAGCTTCGCGATCCTCTGTGGGCGGCAGGGCAGCGGCAGCGGCAACGGCAGCGGCGTTGGGGACTTCCTCTCCTCCTGCCCGACTGCTCACTGGCGAGGTGAAGGTCGTCTCCGAGTCTGTGTTTGAGGAAACGAAAAACGATTAGAAATCTGGCAGGGAATTCATTTCATAGAAGGTGCTTCAACAGTTCTCAAGGATGCTATACAATAAGCAGCGTATGTGTGTGTGGGTGTGTGTGGGTGGGTGGGCATGTGTTGTATATATGTGTGTGTGTGTGTGAGATCAAATTCTAAAGCTGTACATCGATCTATCGAAGGGGGACAATCCACAACAAATAGTACTCAGCAGCGAATCGGGGTGCTATAGAAAGAGACAGAAGGAGACTTCTTGCACTCTAGTAATCGTAATGCAAGAGTAAGGATTCAGTGCTGCATGGTAACGTGATATCGATAGGTATCGGTATCGTTAGCTTTATCTTTATCGATCTTTGAATACTAACAACTGGCTGTCGCTGCACTCCATGAGATGTCTGTTGTGGTATGTCTGTGGTGTCTGTGAATGGGTGGGGGTGTTGGTTGGTTGGTTGGTTGTTTTGGTGGGTTCATAGTTCAGAATGCAGCATCGAAGACGTTTGCTGGAGGGACGATGCGGGGAGCAAGCGAGACAAATATATATAGAGAAAGAAAGAAATACAGAGTAGGTTTTTTTCGTTTTTTTTGTTCGTTTTGCTTCTGGATTACTCAGAGACGCTCTCCATTTTGTATGGAATAGATTAGAGAATAGAAATACAGAAGAAGAGTGTGCGATCTTTGATGACCTACCCAGACTGCTGTCCCTGGTGCGCTGTCCGTCCGGACAGCCCGATGTGGTGGCAGGCTGTGCCGCACTGGTGGATCGCGACAGGAGCGGCTTCACCTGGCGCAGGGCCTGCTCCTCGGGATAGCGCGGTGTCTGGAACTTGGTTGGCTTCGACGATGATTGCAACGTTGCCGGTCCTGAGCGTTGGTGCATTAGTGTGCGGTGCCTGAGGGGTGGTGGGGATATAGACTTGGCTAAAACTGAATGAGGTAATTTATTCGGTGAGTAATCGCTGCCAGATTCGCCCTGCAATGGAGTCAAAGGTCAAGTGAGCAGGCAAAATCATTGAACATATCTAGCCTCACCATAACAGTGCCGTTGTCGGAGACGCCCGACCCGGACATGTTGTCCGCCAAGAGGCGCTCGCTCTCCGGATCGGACAGGACGCGTGAGATATCAGACTTGTTTTTCAGTATCGATTTGGAGCGCCTGTGATGCTCCAGATTGGGTGATGCATCAATCGAGTCTATTGATGAGGAATGCTTGCTCTCGAACTTGGCTATAGCACAGAAAAGATCAAGGATAATCATTAGGGATCTGCATAGATGTATTGTGCACGGATATGTACCTTTGGAGCCCGCATTCTGTATGCCAAACAAATGCTGATTGATCAGTTTGGTGGCAGTGGCTAAGCTCTTGCCCGGCGTGAACACCGAACGCTTCTTCTTTGGGCCCCCGCCGGCGATTCCGATCCCACTTCCGCTTCCGCTGGCCCCTGGGCCGCTACCCAAGCCCAATCCCAATCCCAGTCCGCCGGATCCATCCAGGCGGCCACCCGACATATCGTCGTCCAGCCGGGTGTCCTCGAAGCGGGCGCGCGGACGTACGCCGCTCGGGCTGGGCCGCATCGCAGTGAAGCTTTGCTGGAACCGCGTCTTGCGATGCTTTGGCACAGAGTTCTCGTTGAGGCTGACGCGGCTGCCCCGCTCCTGGACATCGAAATTCTGGTACACATCGTCCAGCGGACTCAGTCCGCCTCCACCGGCGGCCAGATTGCGCAGCGCCGTGTCCCCCGAGGCGCTCTTCTTCACCTGAGCGCGCAGACCCGAGGCGGACGAGGACGAGGAAATGGTGGCTGGCAGGCCCACAATGAAGCCCGTCGAACTGCTGATGCCCTGGTGATGGTGGTGGCCGTGGCCCTCACGCTCCAGCGGGTTTATGTACAGATTGTCCATGTCGATGTCCAGGGCACAGGCCTCGTCGTTGAAGTCCGCCGTGAGGTCGCCCTGCGACAGGAACGGATGCGTCTGGCAGCTGGCGTACGTGTCGGAGCTGTCGACGCTGGCCAGGTCCGCATTGTTGTTGTTGTTGCTGCTGCCTGCCCCGTAGTGGCTGCTGAAGTTGCCCCCAAAGAGGAGCAGCCCGTTGGCGCCCATGCCACCAGCGCCCACGGTGGTGCTGGTGGTGTTGAAGTTGTTGTTGTAGTTGTGATTGAAGTTGGCGGCACTGGAGATGGCCGCACCGAATGGCCGCATCGACGCGTCCAGGGGCAGGGCAATGGTCGTCGATGTGGTGGTCCCATACGACGAGGACGTGGACGACGACTGCGAAATGATGGGCATGGCACTGGCCACAGGCAGTAGGATGCCCGCCGCGGGCGGAGGCGGCGGCAGGGCCATCAGTGGACCCACGCCCACCGCCTGGTGGCGCTGGTAGGCGGTGTGTGGCGTCGCGGCCAGCGAGGGGGCGGCCAGCAAGCCGAACTGGTTCGCCTGCCGATTGGCCGCCGCCAGACGCATCTCCAGGCAGATCGGCTTGTGGAAGTCCGAGGTCGGAAGCGCTATCACCCCCTCTGCGTCGGTGTACTCCTTGAAGTCCTGAAACGAATGGTGGGGTTGGTATTTGTGGATCAGGGATCAGGCGCGCAACAGATTCGAGCTCGCGCTCCTGGTGTTGATTGGGTTCGGATTGCTTGATTGTTTGATTGCTTAATTGTTGACTGTTGATTGGTGTGGTACCTGGGGCTGGTCTCTGGGTTAGCTTTTGTGTGTGTGCGTGTCACAGTGACTGCGAGTTGTTTCGTTATGGTGAACGTACTAAAACATGCAACTAGGAGAGGCATCAAGTAAAACGCAAATCGTGCAGCGCTAATTATTCATAATTATTTCGTTGTTATTAATTAAGAAAAAAAAACACCTAATCATAAAGTTAAACTTAAAACAAATGCGGTGCGAATCCTAAACTGATGAACATTTTATAACTGCAAGGAGAATACCACGAGAGATGTGCTCTTCAGAAACTATTCAGATATGTTTAAACCCTCTCCTGATTGGGTGATATTCCCAGAAGCCACTAGTAGGATGCTGCTAGGTTCTAAGTGAATCACTACTACTCCTCACACCTTAGAAGGCAGACGAATCTTCTTGATATCTTAAATACTTGGATGATGGAAGTTGATATTTCATCCAAAGCAACAAAATTTAGGTTTAAATTCTCCGAAAACTTCCAAAATCTGAACTGTACTACTAAATAGGTATCTCCCTTAACTCTCGTCGACACATACAAATTATACACACATAATGTTAGATTTATTATTAATGTTAGAAAGAATTAATAAACAGTGAAATACACGAATAAAACCAGAACAGTATTAAATATAAAAATAAAGAAATTTAATTGAAGAATTGTATTTTGAATTTGTGATTTCTTTTTATAGTGCCATGGTATATAGAGAGCTAAGGTATCCCTCTGGGATCTACCTTCTATCTGAATTGTCCCCAGATGAGTCCCCAAGATGATCGGAAGTAAAGATTCGATTCCGAGTACTGCAATACTTACCCGCGCGGAGTGGTTCCATTGCTCAAAAAGTTGAAATGAAAAAATCTCTAATCGAATGATCGAATAATCGAAATTGAAATTGAAACCGAAAGCAAGAGAGAAACATTCTAGCAGCATCGAGCAGCAATACGGAAAGAGTCAGCAGGCGAAAGAAGGAGTCGAGTCGCAGTCGCAGTCGAGGCGACAGAGTGCGGCGGCGTATAAATAAATTCGATTCATTGTTTGGTATTTTTTATTGCAAGATATTTGTTCATTCGATTCTGGTTTTGATTTTGATTTTGAGTTTGCTTTTGATTTTGGGTTTTTGTGTTTCTTTTGTGTGTGTGTGCTGGCTGCTGCTTCGCTTCGTTGAGTGGTAACAGAAATAAACAACAACATCAACAATAACTAATAAAGAAGAGAGAGCGTTAACATTTGGTAGATCAAGTGGCTATATCTATATAATTGATTTATGGTTTATTGTTTATTGTTTACGGTTGATCTCTATTTTATTTATTATACTTTATGTGTGTTGGTTTTCCCTTTGGAGGCGTTTTGCGATTAAGTTATTTTGGGGGCCCATTTGCTAGGTTACAGGATACGATTAGGCTAGTTTTGTAATTAAATGTAGTTGCGTGCTTAGTGCAGATTATAGAACGTTCCGATCGATTTAAACTTTCGTCAAGCCCTCACTTGGTTTCAATACACTTTGAAGTAATTAATTAAATAACACATGCGCTTTGGCTTCATTCCTGGTTCGGTTTTTGTTGGTTTTTTGTTGTGTTTGAGTGTAGAATTATACATATATTTATGTAGATGTATGTAGATAGAGATTAGGTTTAATTTTAATTAAATTCTTAGAATTTTCTATGTCTTTCTTAAGCTTTCACGTCGCGCGCGTGACACGTTTCGCTCACGATGATGACTGATAACAGATAACTGAGGATATCTGATAATAATGGATAACACAGTGGTAAAGTAATGATAACTAAACAGTATTAAATCGTAGTTGGTTTTGTCGGTAGCTTAATTAACGAGTAATCTACACATTTTCATTCCGCTGGCCTTGCATTTTTCTATATCTTTCTTTCTCTCTGCTAAACGCTATTCGCGCGCAATGGAATACACTCGCCTTGGCATCCTGGCAAGCCCTTTAAGAAAAAGAAATGAAAAAGAAACAAAGTCAAACATAAAAATTTCCATATTTCCACAGTTCCACAGTTCGCACAGACTTTTCCATTCTCACACAAAGCCAAAAACACACACAAGAACAGAGGATAAATCACTAAAAAACAAAAACCAAAAAGAAAACACAAAAAAAACGAACAGAAAAAACACAAACGGAAACGGAAACAGAAACGATCTTCGAGGGGGACGAGGACGAGGTGCTTTGGCGTTTACCATCTTGTCGTTCGTTTTGGCAGACTTTCGTTCATAGATAGTATATGTCGATGGTGCCCTCCTCGAGCATCCGCTTCAGCGCCAGATAGTTCTTGGGCGACGGCGGTGGCCGCACCAGCCTCTGCATGCTGTACTCCCGGTCGTGGAACACACAAATGCGATCCTGCAAACAATCCAACAATTTCGAGAGACGCCCTCAATATCCCAACAACCAACATGGATGGATGGATGGATCGATGGATCTATGGATATGGATCCAAACTACTTCCAAACGTCCAATACGGGGGAGCTCAAGCTCAAGCTATAGCTGGTACCAACAAATCATAGGAAGGACGAAGAGTCATCGAATCGAGTTGAGTCGAGGAGGCGGAACTCAATTTTCATATATGTAGCTTTTGAGGGGTTAACAATTGTTCTCGGTCTGCCAATGTTTAAGCCTGGTTGGTTATCACGAATACTTTTAGTTGTTTTAGTCTGGTTTTGTTTTAGTTACGTGTGAGTGTGTGTGTGTGCATACATAATAAGTAATCGAATTGGAACCAAAGAAAGGGTGCAAAAAGCATGCGACTAAACACATAGGAAGGAACATCGTGCATACATCGTGGGTACACTTAGTACATTGGGTACATTAAGGTAAGGTAAAGGCATTTCAAACAGTTAACAGAAGCTACGGGTTACGGTTTTACGGTTTTAGGTGGGTCTTTTACCTTGGTGGTGCAGAAGCAGCACTCAAACTCCACGGGCACATCCTGCTCCAGGTTGTCCATGCGCTGATTCTGCAGATTCTCGAGCGCCACTTGGCGTCGCAGTTCGGCCACTTCCTATAAGTAGGATTTGTTGTTTGGGTTTGGGTTTTGCATCATGTAAAGAAGGGTTCTCAGCGACAAAAACAAATCGGAATATACATACATACATGTCTATATGTATATCTACTATATATAGGTGTATATACATAAGTATACTGTATCTATTGCATAGGATATTATGCACCACAGACCAGACAACATGCAGCATACATGCAGCAAAAGATGGCATTGCACAGACTTGATTAGTTAAAGGTACTAGTCGATTAGCATAGTAATGGATATGGAATGGGGCGGGCAGTTGCTGCGCATGCGGCCTGGCTAAACGGTGCGCTCAAGCTGTGTGGAATGTGTGTGCCTGAAGGTTGCTTCAACTGTCAACTGTCACCTCTCCCCGATAGTCCTGAGCCTGCTCTGAGCCCAATCTAAGCAACACCTTCCGGTGCTCTCAAACCCCAATATAAAATAGTAAATTCCAGTCGATAAGACTCGAAGTCGTCTATCTGCAAGTGCTCCAAATGCGCTCTAAGATTCGAACCTGGATTTGTGAGTATGGGCCAGTATATAAGAGCACATCGCCACATCAGAGACATCTCCATTCGACAGTCCTTGTAGCCACTGTCCTCGGTGCTGTCGGCACAGCACATGTGTGGGGCAACCCACAGTTGATCGATCGCCCATGGAGCTGTCTGAGCGACGACTTCGATTACGGCCTTGTGGAGGGTGACGAGGAGGCGTACGATGGTAATGGTCTATCTAATCCAAACTGGGCTAGCATCACGGTCAGTCCCGACTGCATAACCCAAGAGCCCAGTCCCCAGCATCCCCAGAACACCCCCATGGAACCTAATGAAGCACTGACGACGACGACAACCTGTTTTCCACCAACAGCCACCACCGCCTGCGAGTATCCCCCCCAGAGCCCGCCGCAGCCCGTGCGTCCCTCCTGGCAGAACGACGATGTGGACGAAAGCGAGGAGCGACGCAAGGAGCTGCGCATCATGCTGCAACAACTGTACGTGGCCCAGGCTAGGGTGCAGCTGGAGGCCACCGAGATACGGAAGGCACAGGCGGTGGCCTCCTCCGCCCAGACGCAGCTGGAGGAGACGACCAACCATGTGCGCACCATCACGGCCTCCCTGCACACGGCCCAGCAGTCGGTGGCCGCTGCGGCCATCCGAGCACAGATCGCCCAGCTCCAGTTGGCGGCACACGATCAGCTGTTGTTCGCCGCCCGCCAGGACGTGGATTCGCTGTCCTCGCAGATGGTCGGCCTGCAGGCTGCCGAGGGCATTGTCCAGCCAAAACTCAATGTGGATCTGCGCGCACTCCTCGACAAGCTGAAGCAGCCGCTGCAGCAGTTCGACAGGCCAACGCCCGTGCCGGCCATTATAACCGATCCGCAGGTCCATGGCTTCAATCAGCAGCAGTCTCAGGGGCAGGGGCAGTCCCAGGGGGAGTCTCAGGGGCAGCCTCAGGGGCAGCCGCAGGGGCTGCCTCAAGGGCAGCCTCAGGGGCAGACACAGTGGCAACAGCCGGGTCAGGATGGATACATAGGGATACAAACGGGTGGGGGCTATGGCGAGGACCGCAGCAAGCCGATTGGCCTGCCAAGCGAAATGTTTCAGATGACCGGTCAGCCGAAGGTCGATAGTTGGGAGGAGGTGTGGTACGATACTTAGATTGATTTGTATCTAAGTACGCGTCCGTAGATTGTATCTCTTAGTGTATCTATGCGCCTGCGAGCACTTTTGCTTTACTTATATATATATTTCTTACAATTGTAATTCGTTTTGTGTCCCCTAAATAGATCTATAGACACCTTTACTTTCAACTGCATGTATGTGTTTTGTATCTGTGTGTGTGTGTATGGTTCTATGTTTGTGTGGGTGTCTGTGTGGTCAAGAAAGAGAGAGAGATATATAGATAAAATGCGCTTGCTGAGGGTTTAATTGATCCAAAAGAACATGGAGCATACAAACAAATATACGGCGACTTTAGAAGGCAAATAGTTTTGGAATTCTTTCATTCTTTAGTTGGTTAATTTAGTTAGTCAGTTCTCAAGCAGAAGAATAGACACTTATAAAGTTAGTAGAGCGATAATATAAGCTGCAAATCGACATTGGCCTACCGGACTAGCAAAATATTAAGAGATATTCTATGGATAGTAATCTTTACTAATTTTGTGATCATTCTCTGACAAAAGTATCTTTGTATTGTATCTTTTAAACCCCAAACAAGCTAAATCGCATAAAAGTACCAAAACAAAAGAAAAGAAAGATAGAGAATATAGATTTGAAGCTGACTTTCAAACTGATCAAGAGAATTATGGGATAAGGAATCAAGTATGTTATGCAGATTTGAGCTGGCATTCGATTCGTAATTGGTATACATTCTGATGCAGCCGCATCGGCCCATCCAAGGGCCTCAAAACAAAAGAAAAAAAGAGAAAAGAACAAAGGATATAGATAGTATGCTATAGCATTGTGTGTGTGTATGTGTGTGTTGGTGTGTGTGTGTGTGTGTGTTCAGCCACTGAAAAACGAATCATTCAATCCGCAATATATCAATATATGTATCAATATGAATTAGCCGTATGTCAATCCATTCAAAATCAAGGCTCATATTTATAAATGGGTAGAAGAATGGGTAGAGAATTATTCCAGTACATATTAAAGAGTAGAGTATTATGGTAGCTGTGGCATTCGATTCGAGAGTTGAGAGTAGAGTAGTAGGTAGAGTAGAGTAGCTTGAGTTCTTTGTGTATACTTTCAAATGTACCTCCTTACTGCGTCCCCGTAAAATCTAAAAAGTTGAAATGTGTTGTAGGTTGTTAAGATACTTTTCATTTTCTTGGCTTCTTCTTAAGAGTCTTAAGGTTTTTCGCTTTTCCAAATTGGTTTTTTGTGGGTTTCAATTCAAATTCAATCGTGTGTTCAAAACCAAGGAGAACATGAAGCTGTATAAACACTAAACACTAAAAAAGACTAAGGACTACTACATAAAAGGCCGCCGAATCACAAAACAGAAACAAAACATCGGGTACAACCAAAGGATAAGGACATATACGTACACGTACAACTATACGTATACGTACTGTAGAACTGAAAACTAAAAACTGTGAAGAGGCAGAGAGAATTTTCCGGGCTAACGAGTCGCAAATGAGAAGGAACCAAACGTGTGTGTTGGGGGATTGTTTCGTAAAATAGAGTTATTTGAATATATTTCGATCCAGTTTAACGGCTTTCACATTTACTAATACATAAGGATTACGATTTAGGAACTTTGAAAACATTAAGATATTCAAGATATACGATTACGATTACGATTATCAATACTGGTATAGGCCCTGGCCACAGCCACATCCACATCCATGGATGCCCTGGCCTCTGACCCATCACTCTATACCCCCCATTCCTCCCTTCGGTTCGCTGACTTACCCCGGGCGTTATCATCATCTGGATGGGCAGACCCTTCTGGTTCGATGCAATCGTCTGGTCATCCTCTGCCGCCTGGGCTCCGCCTTCAGCTGGTGGGCTGCTGTTGCTGGCGGCCGTGGCCACAGCCGTTGCTGCGCTCGAGGCCGCGACCATGGCCAGATTATTGGCTACTCCACCACCTGTGGCAGCCGCACCTCCGCTGGCTACTCCCACTCCCGCTGTGGCTGGCATCTGTGGGGGCTTCTGTTGCTGCTGCTGCTGCTGCTGTAGCAGCGCTTGCTGTTCCCTGCGGTAGCTCTCCATGGCCATCATTGAGGTCTGTCTGGCATTGGGATTGTCGAAGCTGTACGGCGGCACAGCATCCTGCTCAGAGCTGGAACCGCGACGCTGGTCAAGGGAAACGAAAGATTAGTATCCAGGAGATAGAAAACAGGTTTCAAGGATGCGGAATACTTTTATGATGTGTACTTACAACTCACGATTGCAATATATCATCATTCTTTAAATATATTTTCAGGTAAATTCATAAGGAAAAGGATTTTCAAGTTCATCAAAACTGATGGATAGCTAGTCATATCTTATCAAATTTTACAATAAATAAATTATATCGATTCTAAGAACCAACAAATTATATACAAATTGCTTAAACCACAAATCGTAAAAATTCTTCCCCTTTGGGGGAAACCATGAAAATCTTTGCCCATGGGGGATCTTAGCTCATGCATTCACTTTTCCATTTTCCAAATCACTTACATGCTGCAGACTGTTTCTCATGTTGTTGGCTACGTGCTCGTAGTTCTTGTAGCAGCCAGTGCCGGTCGTGGCCGGGTTGCGGCTGACGCTGGTCGACTCGCCTTCGGTGCTGTTCCCGTCCGTCTGCGAGAGATTGTGGCCTGTGGGCGATCGGCGTAGCGCGTGGGTTAAACGGTGCCAATTTTTCAGTGATCGTGTGTGACTCTCGCGCTTTTCTGCATTTGCATTTGCATTCGTGTGTGTGTAAAGGAGTGTATGTGTGTGTGTGTGTATGTGTGTGTTAATGGGTTATTGGGTTATTGATTCACGTTCAGATCGGTTGGGTTTGGGTTGGTGTTGGTGTTGGTGTTTTTGTGTTGTTTGTTTTGTAGCACACGCAAAAGGAAGCCATGAATGCATTTTGTCGCCAGGTTTTTTGTTTTCGCAGTTTCGCATTTGTTTAGCCGACGACATAGACATCAGATATGAGAGATATCGGTGAAATATATACACGGGGATATATATATGTTTTGGTTTTTAATGGATTGGATTAGTTATTGGTTTTTTTTTTGGTTTTTGTATTTTTTTTGTATTGGTTTTGGTTTTTGGTTTATTTGCAGCGCAAATGAAAGTTTTGTGTAAAAAAATTAAAAGAGGAAAAAAGAAAGAAATATGAATTTCATGAATGGTTTGATAAAACAAACGTTTAACGGTATTTTGTTCGGTTAATCGGTTAATAATTTGGTTACGACGACGATGACGACGGCGAAGACGACAAGAAAACTTTGAGGATTAAGTTTAAGCAACGATACGGATACGTTAAGGATACGTTAGGGATTTATGTAGGTTTGGGTTTAAGTTAACTTTAGTTAGTGGGTGGTACACAGTGAGAACAACATTGATGAACGACGTCTATAAGTTGGGTCTAGTTTTGGAGGGTGTTTAGGTACAAGAACAACATATATTTGAGTAGCTACTAACACTATTTCTGAACCATTATCTAGTAGTTAGTTTCAGTTTAAGTTTAAGTTATATTTGGAGTTAGTTTAAACACAGAGTTAGTAGAACAATTAATCATGGAAAACGAACTAAAAAGGTTTCCCAAAAACATCCTCCCAACTGGAGATGGAATTTGACTTGTTGTATGTCTGATCTTAAGTCTATCATCGGTTTAAAGTCTGTTTAAAGTTTCTACCAAATGACATATGATTCATCAAACTACGAATAAGTGTTTTAGCGAGTGTTTCTGGAGCTGTCTGAGAGTGGGGTGTGGTATGATCGTGAATGGATCGTATCGGCGAAACAAATGTGCGAAACACAGTTGCCATTTACGGAATGGCCACAAACCACAAATCATGTTCATTTACGCCACTCGTATGTATCTGTATCTGCATCTGCATGTGTGTGTTTGTGTGTGTGTGCAAGTGTTCGAGGGGCTTCGTATCTGTAGCCTTGTGGGTGAAATGTAACGAAACAAGACTCCTCTGGAATGTATCTCTCACCTTTGTCTGCTCTAATGGGATATACATATATTTTCTTTTTTTACCTTTGCTGCAGTACATACACACGAATATATATGCATACATATGATGGTATTCATGTAAATGTATTCATAAGAAACATAGGTGTGTGTGTGTGTGTTTCGAGTTGTGTAGTATAGTAATGAAAATAATACAGCGCGCTGTTTGGTTTTGGTTTTATTGCTAATTTCACAGACACACAAAAGTTTTGGTTTACGTTTTGTTAACAGTGGTACACAAGAGTATGAGTACAGGAGACAGTACAGTACACAGCTATTCATTTGTGGAGCAAGTACGATTACGAGTACTGGTACGAGTACGGGTACGAGTATTCGCGAATACAATGGCATTGAGCATTAAGAGAGCGTACACAGTTTGTTTCTATATAGATTATAGATCATATCATATAATATCATATCATATTATCGGGGGTTAGAGCATGCAGCGCGTTAGATTCCAAATAAAGAGCATACGAATGTGGGAAACAAAAGATCAGGGGGCGTGGTTGTGGGGGGGAAGGGGGACACACACACATAGATTGATAGAGTATCGGATATATATACACATATATCTTGGAGGAAAAAGAAATAGGAAAAACATTAAGTAAAAGGCACGTAAAGGCTTCTCTTCTCGATCTGATTCTGGGATTCTCGAATGATTTCATTTCATTTTTTTTGGTTTTTTGGTTGGTTTTTATGGCGTCTTCGAGCGCAATGATAGAAATGTTTGAACGATGCAAATTATAGATAATAAATCGTACAAATATCAAACGACGGGTTTCAAAATCGGCATCCGTGTAAAACATTTGCATTTTGTATACATATATGGCCGGCTGCTTGCTGTTTGCTGTTTGCTGCTTGCTGCTCGCTTTTGCTTAAGGTCTAAACACTATTTAAGTATATGGTAAGTAAGTATATATCGGGGCTCAACACTTAACTAAAACGCCGCCACTCTATCTTAAATTAGTCACTATATCATCGCTGCAAACTAGGAGCATTCTTTTGCTTTAAATAAGGCAATTTTTATTTCGTTATATTTTGTTTTTCTTTTTGGTTTTGTTTTTTGGTTTTGGTTGCTGCTGCTGCTGATTTTTTAGGAACGTTTCGCCAGCATTTGCTAAGTTCTCTCTTCTCTATATAGTACGAGTATATGGAACGAGTATATTTTGAATTGGTATACGTGTGTACGTACACCTCTAGCTAGTACCTACATAATACATATATATTGCTGATGCGCTCTCCCTCTCCTTCTCTAAATTATAGCTAAGCTTACTCGCGCTCCCCCTCTATATCGCCTATCGCCTATCGCATATCTCTTATCGCATATCGCATATCGCTCTCACTTTGTCACAGCTACGTGGTACAACAACTAATTTCATAAATAAGGCTGACTCTGTGTATATTTTTTGCAGGGTCTTGTGCTGCGGCTGCGGCGGCTGCTGCTCCCTCTTCTTTTTTGACTAGTGCTCTCTCGATAAATGCCTGGTCTTGTCTTGTCTTGTCTTGGAGTAGTACGAGTACGAGTACGAGTAAAGGTAAGGCCTAAGTTTAACGCTAAGTTTTAGACTAAATCAAAAATTGTGCTTACGCGGATTGTTGTATTCAGAGTTCTTCGGCTATCTCTCTCTCGAATGGCTTTGTGTTGTGTTAGCTTTCTTTTGGGGGTATCTTTTTATGGGACACGCACACTCACACACTCACTCACACACACACACGCACACAGGTAGCGCTGTACACCGCTCATTTGTGCTGCTTTTGTTTGGGGGGCTTATCTTGAAAGTTTTGCTTGGGGGGGAAGACAGATTTTTCGGTAGTCAAATGTGTGGGAAGACATAAAAAGCAGGCCAAAAGGTCACACAGAAACAAAGACAAAACATCAGCAAATTTTTAGCAGATCTTCGTTTCCATTTTTCATTATAATTAATTTGGTTTTTTCGTTTTAGTTACATTTTCAAGTGCTGATGGGAGGGTGGGGTGGGGGAGGACTGTTAGCAAAACTTTCAATACGCGATTACAACGAGAGAGAGAGAGAGAGGGACTGGGAGAGAGGAATGAGGCACAACGCTACGTATGCGTAATGCATACATTTTCAGCAGCTCATGGCGTGGTGTGTGTGTGTGTATGTATGTGTGTGTGTGTGTGTGATGGCACCTAAAAGCAGTTACAATTACATTTAATCACAACATTCAATGGGAAGGGATGGGCAAGGGGGTGGCGGGGTCTCTGAGACCCAAAAAAAAACACACAACTAAATGGAAGAACAAGTAAATAATTTCATTTGATTTTGTCTTTTTCGCATTTGTTTAACTATTTTTTCTTTTTTTTCAAGCAAAAGCCCTCGAGACGATCTATGGATCTATATGGGTTCGGTGAATCTCTGGCTTACTGGAATTACGTTTTGTTTCTTCCCATTCCCATTCCATTCCCTTTCCGCACTTAGATCTAGTGACTAATTACGGGGTATGTCTATTTCTCGCTTGCTCTTTCTGTGTGTGTGGGGTTCTTCTTCTTGAGTGTGTTGTTTGTGTGTGTGTTTGTGTGTGTGGGTGAATCTGTGTCTGTTTAACAAACTAATTTACAGATACAATAACAATTGCAAGTTTTTTGTGGTTGTTCTTAGCTACGTTTCGCTTAGTGTGTAATAGACCCTTGGGCCTTGTTGGTTGGTTGGTTTGTTGGTTTCTTGGGAACTGGGGGCTGTGGGCTGTGGGAGCTGGGGCTGGTCCTAGCGGCTGTCTTCGTTGTCACTGGAACTGTTCTGCTGCTGGGCGTCCCGCTCCTCGAGCAGGCTGCGGTTGAGCTCCTGGATGCGTGCGGACAGTGCTCGCCGTCGGGGCGTGCCAAACGATGGCGGCGGTGGCGCCTCGATTAGTGTGTTTTTTTCGCCTATCAATCAGTTTTGGTTTTTTTAGTTAGATCAACCAAAGAGTGGATCAAAGTTGGCTCATATATATCGGTGTGGGCATGTGTGTGGGCATGTGTATGGGTGTGTGTGTGTGTGTTTTTAGATATGGTTTTTACATGATGGATTCAGGGTGTGGTTCGTTCGGTTGTGATTTTTGTGGGTGACAGAAAGTAGAAAAAGAAGAGCAGAGAAAAGAACAAGTTGTAGATATACATCTCGTATCTGGAGTGGGTTCGGTTTCGGATTGGATTGCGTCCCTCGGGATAGGCTTATCGCTCGTGGTCGGAGTATAACCCTATCCCCCACTTGGGCGTTTACTCAAGACTTGGGCGGGTATTCGATTCGCTAATATACAAAACTACTTTTTCGCTAAGAGAATGAGCATATATATATATATATATGTATGTATGTGTTTATCATGTGTGTGTGTGTGTGTCTGTGTGTGTGGGTGTAACGTAATGTAATCAGCACTTGAAAATTTTCTAAAATGTTTTTGTTTGTTTGTTTTTTGGTATTTATATATATTCTTATTTTGATATTTTTTGTATAAGATTCGAAAATGGAAACTCTAGAATGGGCATTCAAATTCGCTATAGATTGTGTATCGTGTAGCAGTTTCAAAATCAAGAGCAAAGTCAAGCAAAGTCAATCAATGATTTAGCAAATTTTCTTTCAGTCAATCACCAATCATCATCATAATTCCAATATTCCAATATTCCATAAATTTCTTTGCAAATATCCAAAACTGAACTCAACTTGAACGGAACTGAACTGAAGGCAAAACTCAAAAGCGAATATAACGCGACAAATCGCAAGATCTAGAGCTGCATCTATCAATCTATATAGGTATATAAATCGGTGGCTATATGGCTGTAATCCATCGGCTGTAATCGCGCAAACACGTATCGTCAATCGTCTCCTAATGGGCTGCTGGACGGGCGGTGGGGGGTGGTGGGGGAGGGCCGGTATTCGCAATGTACACAGTAAAGTGCGTTTTATAGCTGATGGATGATCCTGTCGATCCTTTGAGCGAAGCTTCACCTCATTCCGCCTCGTTTACTCAATTGTCTCCATTCAATACAGTTTCTTCTAATTATATTTATTTAATTTTTTATTTTTAAGATCTGATCTGCAACATAGCTATAAAACCCACTCTTCCGCCTCTTTGTTTTCCATTCAAGCAGACTATAAATGTCAAAGGATTATGGCAAAAGCTAAAGCTAAGGGTGTATACTCTCTCCATTTGGGGATACTACATATAGCTACAATATATGTACGGGCAATATCTCTAGCGAGATAAAACAGCTAAAGAGAGAGGTGAAGGTAAAAGAGAGATACATACATATGTAAAAAGGGGGAGAGAGAGAGAGAGTGCGAGCGAATATACAAAGGTGTAAGAGCTGTAGAGTTATAGTAGGGTGTGTATTATATCTTGGTGTGTGTTATAAGACGCTAGGAAAAGCGTTAGTCAAAGGCTACAGCATGGTTGGCCCGGATACGGGTACGGGTACGAGTACTGTTACGGGTGTACGGGATTAAGCGCAATGTTTAGTCACCTGGAGCGCTCTGCACATCGAGTGTCTGCCTGCCTATATTGGGGGTGCTCTGTCTTTTGCCCTTCGGATGCACGACATTCGTTTGCTTGCCTAAAAGAGAACACACACATTGACAGGGGTTTGGGTTGACAGGGGTTGTTGATAGATAGATAGGGTGGCGGCGGCGGCGGCAGTGGCAGCGGCAGCGGGATCCGTTGCCTACTTCTAGGCGCTTAATGCAGCAAAGGGGTACGGGCGTGTGTGATGAGCAGAGGAGCGGGTGGGTTGGGTTGGGTGGCAGAGAGAGGGTGCCTGTGGCCTTTGGGCTTTGTACACGGGTGTAAACCCCACTAATTTCTTGTTTAATGCGCTAAGTACAAAAGCATTTGCCTAATTGACCATTAAAATGTATCTTCCGGTGGGTGTCTTTGTCTGTGTGTGGCTTTGTACATACTGTAGACAGTGTGTAGAGTGTGTGTGTGTGGGGGGGGTGGAGGGGTTGGGTGGGGTTTAGGGCTACGGAAACTTAAGGATAATTCAATTTAGCTTAACTATTGTTAGTTTACAGCGGATTAAAGATATATATTTATGTAGTAATTGGTTCAACAATTTCTATCATTCTTACGGCTCTTTTGGTACTGATCGGACGTTCCGTCAAATGCTATTTACACGCCTCCTCGAAAAAAAGGAAAACTCAAACAGAAGGATAAGAAGAAAAAGCCGAAAGCCAAAAATGGAAACAGAAACAGAAACATAGTGCATGCCACAAAGGAAAAACAAAACACAGCTAGATCTAAAGTTAGAGCAAAAGTAAAATCAAAAGCAAAAAGAGGGCACAAAGCACGAAGCATTAAGGGGGAGCATTTGCATGGAAAGGTTTTCAGGGGAGGGGGAGAAAGGATTTAAAGGCTACTTGAAGCAAGGCATATACTATGCTACACTTTATTTACATATTGGTAGTACTTTGTTATAGATACATATTGAGATATATTCATAGATAGATAGATAGATAGATAGTTTAGACATCTAGAGGTGCCTCGAAGACTTACCTGTGTCGACAATCACATCGATGAGATCCATGGACTTGGCGAATGCATCTTTCAGATTGATATGATGAAAGGAGACAATGCTGCCCTCGCGCTTGGCGCGATCGAGTGCCTCGCGGCGCTTGAGGGCCTTTTCGCGTCGCATCTGATTCTTATAAAATTCAGCAAAATTGTTAACGATGATGGGAATAGGCAAAGCGATTACCAGAACACCGCATATGCAACACACAGTACCAATAACCTTTCCCAGTGGAGTTGTGGGATAGATGTCCCCGTAGCCAACAGTTGTCATTGTAATACCCGCCCACCAAAATGTTTCCGGTATTGAAACGAATTTTGTATCCTTTTCATCCTTTTCGGCAAAATATGCCAGCGAAGAAAATATGAGAACGCCCATGGCCAGGAACAGCATTAGTAGACCGAGTTCCTTATATGAGTTACGCAGCGTAAAGCCTAACGACTGCAGGCCCGTTGAGTGACGGGCCAGCTTAAGGATTCGCAGGATGCGCATAATGCGAAATACTTGCACCACCCGGCGCACATCCTGGAACTGGTCCGTTGCATTCTTATTCGTTTCCAATAGAAATAACGAAACAAAATATGGGAGTATTGCCAATAGGTCGATTATGTTAAGGCCGCCCTTAAAGAACTTCCACTTGTCCGGCGAGGCGCTAAACCTAAGTATGTACTCTAGAGTGAACCACGTGATACACACGGCCTCAACCATTGCCAATTGCGGATTATCCTGTGGTGTACCGTTGTCAATGTGTTGTAGTTGTGGTAGGGTGTTCAACGTCAGGGCTATGGTAGACAGGACTATGAATAGTATGGATATCACTGCGATAACCTGCGAACGGTAAGTAATAAAAACAATCGATTGACTTGTCGAAGACCATCAGACATTTCAGCAAATGGATATTGGATATTCATTCATTCGTATTCGTATTCATATTCATATTCAAATTCGTATGTATGTATATCGATAGCACAACGATTACACGTTCACGATAACGATAACAACAATAACGATTATAGTAGTAGGAGTAGTAGTAGTAGTAGTAGACGTATTCGGTAAATTGGTAGTTTCTATTTTAGGTACAGGTAGTTTTACGACACGTTTCTTCATTGCTCATTCCACACAGACGACTAGCAAGATGTTTTGTTGTCGGAAAACAAAACAAAACATATCACAGACAGATTACAACATTCGTCGCAGCAAATCGTCATCGATTCAGTTCAGACTTCACTGCGATTCGTGGGTGTGGCTCTGGCCGCGGGGGATTGAAGGCTGAAGGATTGAAGGCGGGTTTAGGGGTTTGAGGTTAAGCAAACATTCAGTTAGCTTCGAATTTAACTTTAACGTTAAGTTTTATTCATTTTCTGATCTCGTCTTACGGATCGGAGAGGGTTTTAATGATTATTAGTCAATTTTGCTGCTGTTTATGGTCTGTTAGAGAGAGAGAGAAAGACTGATTGAGAGAGAGAGATGGAGAGACAGTAAGGGACTTCATTTGTTGGCTTTCCTGACCGGATTTGCATTTTGTTGTTTTGTTTTTGTACTTTCAAAGGCTGCTGTACTATATGTGAAGTATATCATTATCTTTTTTGTTCAGTTTTATCTGTCGTGAATCCTTCTCCATAATACAAACTTAACGTTTAAATAAAATAGAAACATATATAAACATAAACTTTTTTTTTTTGATTAAAAGGGGGTTTCTCTTTCCTTTTTTGGAGCTCGTCGGGCTCAGTGGATCAGCAGCGGGGGGAGAGGAGAGAGAGATCTCTGATCATGGTCTAGATCAGCTCTATCTCTGGGTTGGCTGGTGGGTTGTGTATGGATTGTGTATGGGTTGTGTATGGGTGGTCTGTGAGTGTTTCTTTGAGTGTTTGAGTGGTGGAGTGGTGAGTGGTTCTGTGGAGAGTGGTTTGTGGCTTGTGGTTCGGTGTGTGTGTGTGTGTGTTCTGTTTTTGGATTTGTGGGACAGATCACATGACGCAACACAAGGACATAACACACCTACATACATACATGTATTCTATACGTGTGTGTCTGTGTTTTCTATAATTGGATCGATTATAATATTATGGTATGAGGGTGAACCAGGGGGGGCACTCCATCGTCAAATAAGAGACGCTATACCCTTGGGGTCTGCAGTCGACATTTTTTGATTTGAAATCTACTTCTAATTTCTATGTTCTGTTTTCTGTTTTCTAATCATCCTCCTTACTCCTCATTCCTGCTGATTTGAAATCTAACGATTGGACAAACAATTTTTCACGTGTTTTCGATTCGCTGTTTTTCTTTGTGTTTCTTTTGTTGTTTCTGGGGGGTTTATTCTGGTTTTTTCTGGGCGTTACGGGGTTACGGAAAATGATTGGATAGATAGATAGTTAGATAGATAGATACATAACTCAAAATTACGAGTACGTCTAGCAATCAATATTCATGATAGATTCTAGCAAATGACAAGAAAGAAAACGAAAACCGAAAAACAAAAGACACAAATTTAAATTCAAATTTAAATTCAAATTCAAATCCAAATCCAAATTCTAAATTCAAATGCATAACTTTCGTAGCAAACGAGCAGAGAATTACGAGTTTACGAGAGAAACAGATTCCAAAAACTCAAATTAAATCACAATAATCACAAATGATAACTGAAGGACTCTCTCTCCGGCCGCCCCGCAAAGGAACTGCAAGGATCTGTGTGTCTCCCGTGAGAGTCGTGTGAAATTTTGTATGCATTTCATTTGCGGTGCCAGAGAGAGGCCTCGTGGGTTTCGTGGTCGATTGTTTCGTTCATTAAATAATTTATGTAATTTATGTAATTTACCAAAAACTGCCAATCCCAGGGATTACAAGAGAACAGACAGGTCACAGGGCGGTCATTTGGGGTGGTGGGGTGACAGGGTGACAGGCCAGGGGGCAGCCTGTCAGAAATGCAAATGCAAATGCAAATTTCAATGCCAGATTGGATTGTATTGTTTATGGAACAGTTCGGTTATGGTAGTAGGAAGAAGAGAAGAGCCAAAGTCGTCTGTCTGCTGATTGCCACATTAGGTCACAAAAATTTTCTCGGCCCCCGCAATCAATGGCTTTGTACGATTATCTGTGTATGTCTGGCTATGCATATGGTGTTGGTGTTGGTGTGTGTGTTCATGTATGTGTGTGTGTGTGTTTGTGTGTGTGTGTGCTTGTGCGAGAGTGTGACTGACATTTGACTTTCTTGAGCAGCAGACTCTGTCCAAAAGAGAGAGTCTCTCTGAGGCTGATTGCTGGATGTTTCTATTGAACATCTTCGACATGCTACACGCCCCCTCTGCTACGCAATGGGGTGCGGAGGGGGTCGGGCTATGGGCATGGGGCGTGGGGCATGGGCATGTGGCATGATTAGTTGATATATATATATCGTACGAGTCGATATATAACACAAAGGTGCCTTTCTCTGTGTGTGTCCAGATCTACCATAGTAGGCCACTGTACGCAACCACGCTCTGGATATGGATACGGATCTGGAGCTGGAGCTGGAACTGGTACTGGAATATTGTCGGGGGAATACACATATACATAGGGATGGATTGTTGGGTTGTTGGGTTTGAATTTTCATTGAGTTGAGTTGAGGTTGAATTTTCATTTGGGGGACTGTTGTAGGTATTGAATTTTCCTTGAGTTGAGCTACAATTTCGGTTGGGTCTGAATTTTCTCTCATTTAGATGAGTCGGGGGCACGGGCACGGGCACGGGTACGGGCGCTCTGTTCTAGGTTATGGCTTATGGTATTCTACATATACAGATACAAAAAGTTAAAGATATTTATGCAGTTATTAGACAAAAGATACTTAGTCAAGGAGGAGTCATTACAAAACCAAACGACAACAAATGAAAAGTACGCACTAAAAGATACTCGAAACCAAAACAGAAGGAGAATCAAGAACCGAAAAATTACATATTTGAATGGTGCTTTTTTTCAGCTAGAGGCAGCTTTATACGATGAGCAGAAGATATAGATAGAGACAGAGGAGTGGAATAAATACATAGTACAGATACAAAGATACAAAGAGTGAGAGTTACAGATAGAGATAGAAACAGATAGATGTAGATAGATAGAGAGAGAGACAGAGAGTTCGCGAGGGGAGATAGACAGAGAGAGAGAGAGAGAGAGAGAGAGATAGAGAGATCTACAAATTGCAATTGAAGTGGTCTTTTTTTTCGACTGTCAAACTTCGGGAAAGTTAATTAAATTTTCCATTATAAAATCTCATTTTGGGGGTTGGCTGGGCGGTTGGGTTTCGGGGCTCGGGGATAGCATGGGGGGTTGATGGCTGGGGGCGGGCTCGGGGGCGGTGGCGGGGGCTGGGTACAACTTTCTACTTGAGATGGCGATGAAAGTTTTACAAAACTAATTTTACTTTCGATTTCGCTTTCGATTGAACGGAATGCATTGGAGAGATGTTTCGAAAACAAAAAAAAGTCTTGTGCGAATTTTACTCTTTTTTTCTATATTTTGGTTTGGTTGTTTTATTTTTGGTTTTTTGGAACTGCTACCATTGCTGCTCAGTCATGAAGGTGGTTTTGGGGGTGGGTTGGTTGGGTTTGGGGGAGCGGGGTTTCGCTGGGGGGCTTGAAAGTAAAACATGATATCGCAAATACTCAAGTCGGGCTCTTAGAAGATCATTGGATGGATTGTCTCTTCTGAACAGAAGGTAAAACATAAACGAAAAATGCACAAAACTTACAACTACTACAAAATGTTTAAAGTTCAAAGCGCAACAAGTTGCAAAAAGCCGTTGGGGTGTGTGGTTTTTTTTTAGTTATTGGCCTACAAAAATCAAAAATATTCCATTCTATGAAAGCCGCTGAAAGACAACGAGAGAGCCACAAGATGTACGCACAAAACTCAAAGCGAGATAAAGGAAGAGGCCAGCCGCCTCGGCAAGTGCCGATGCATCAGATACGCTTGCAACAAACGGGGGCAAAGTATTAGGTAATTCGTTGGACATTTGATTGGTAATAGGTCTACTATCTGTCGAGAGTAGTTCTTTATATACATCGGGAATTTCTTTCGGAAAAACGCAGACAACAACAAATACCCTTTGCAAGTGTATCAAAAAGAGGAGTATAAATTTCAATTAACTTCCCTGAACCTGGCTGAAATCCACTTGAATTACAAGTAATGAAAGTTGTTTTCTTTTTTTGGATGGATAACAGAACAAGATCCCAGGGGGGCGCAGTGTGAAGTACAGTTACAGTGAGAGCACAAGGTAAAGGTGAGGGCAACAGAGTGGTGGAGTGGTGTGGAGAGCTGAGGTGAGTGGGGGGCGGGGGGAAAAGAAAACAAATAAAAGACAAAGTCAAAAAACAGTCCAAAAAACAATTCATGCCACAAGGAAAATTGACAGACAAGAGACAAGTGTTTTGCCGTACATATACATACATACATAGAGAGAGAGAGAGAGGGGGGGAATACAATAGGTACTAAATATATAAAAATTTACAAATGGTACACAATCACAAACAGCAGTCTTCACTGTCCATACCACAACCAAAAAGAACTAAATCTATATATTTATAAAATATACGGGGAAAAATGGGTACAAAAACAATAAAATTCACATTCAATTTTAATTATTCAAAATTGGTGCAAGACTTGAAAGTGTGTGTGTGTCTGTGTGCGTGTGTGTATCAGTGTGTGTGTGTATTTGTGTGTCGTTGTGGGTCGGGTCGTGGGGGTATTGGTCTCTACTTCTGACTATAAAATATAGGTATGTTTTTCTGTGGTTCGGTGGATTGTTTCATTGGTTCTGGGGGTGGGTGCATGGGAAGTTTTGTTCACTAAAAAAAAACCAAACTCGATTAAAACGGCTAAATAGAATTGAATCCTCATTGAATCTACGATAAAAATTCTATATCTTAAATGGCATTCAAATGCAGTACATTTTTTTGGGTGGGTGTCAATATTTGGATATTTATAGATCTAAAATCATAAGACTACGAATGTAACTCTACATGAAATTGTTTGTTTTCTTTTTTCGATTATTCTGTGATTTGATTACTTTTCGTGTGCCTTTCGGTGGGATTCAGATGGCAGAGAGTTTCTCTAATTGAAAGACGGGTTAGGGGGGGAGGGACTATCTTTGTATCTGTGTGTGTGTTTGTGTTTGTGTGTAGGTTGTGTGTGTGTGTGTGTCTGTGTGTTGAAGATCGTAGGTTAACCAATGGTCGGAATAGTTTTTACAACAATCAAAGTCAAAGGTCAAAGAAAGTTGATTAAAAACACAATTACAACGGAGAGAGTTCAACAAATTTGTCTTCCATTTACAACATCAAATACCGAAAAAATACATGTAAATGTACATATATACGACAGACTTTTCGCATATACATAGTTCTATTATATACACACACATCATATCATATCATATATCATATCATGTTAAACATCGCCAATACGAAAGGAAAAGTTCAACAAAATAGGCAACAAACAACAACAATTGATTTTTGGATATCATAATTTTCCAAACCAAAAACAAAATATACAATGTATGTCAACTTTTTCTTTGTATTTTGGTATTGGTATTTTGCGTATTTTTGGTATTTTCTTGTGGTATATTTCTTGAGTAGTTAGTTTAGTGGAGTAAGAGTATTTTATTTTGGTTGGGTATTTTGTTTGTCTTCGCGAGAGGAGAGACTGCACCTGAGTATTTCTGAGTTTCGGATGTTAACTGCTTTGTTTTTAGTTTGAATCAGAGCTAAGATAAGATAGTTTTTGGTTCTCATATTTATCATTTCGTTGAAAAAAGGATGTGTTTAGGCGTGGTATTAAAAACAAACAAAAAATATACAGAACTTAAAAAATCCTTTCTTTTTTCATTGTTAGTTTAATTGATTCGTTTTTCTCCTTTCACCCTGACGGAAAAATCGAGTTAGTTGTTGAAAAACAACGGAATAAATAAAGAAAAAAAGTACAACTGGCAAGGAGCTCGGGAAATTTTTCATTACCTTTGAAATAAAATAAAAAATGGAAATAAAAAAATCTATAGAAATGCTTATAGATTCCTATTGAGATTTCAAAAACAAAAAAGAAATGAAAACATTAAATGGTTCCTAATATATTTGGAAAAATCAAAAATACATAAATTCAAATGAAAATCGAACTGAAAATCGAATGAAAAATTATTGGAGAGGCACCCAAAATATGTTGTAATTATTTCCATTTTCCCTTGATTTCTGATTCAAGCCAAAAGCTAACGCAAGAGAAATCGGAGGCAAATTATCGGCTGTATATATACAAGCTAAAGCCAAAATTGTGGGTGGTGTGGGGGGTGTGTGGGTGTGATTGATATTTACACAAGGGGACGCAATGGTCCGAAGAACCTGAAGGATTTCGCATATGCTATAGAGACCTGGACCCCTACCTAGCATTGATTGGAAAATGGAAATGTATTACAACACCGTTTTGGCCGCTTCTCCCCGGAGCCCCTGTTCGTTACAATATTTTCGAGGATTTCTACAGCACACCTGCCGCCTGGTCATATCGCTTATTGCCCATTCCCAAACATTGTTACAGTGGGGTCATGTTTGGGGGGATTCGGGGGGTGGGGGATTTAGGGAAGATAAACAGAGAGATTACTTCACCATCATCATCAACAATTAAGAGATATATATTGTATATATGTATATAGTAGATATATTAATTATTTCAGAGTATAAATATATTTATAGTTGTATGTAATACTGTGTGTGATGTAAAAAAATAGATTGGATTAGAGAAAACGATTAGTAAACAAATTTTTGGTAGCTTCAATGGTTGGATCGGCTTTAGATGATCGGTACATATTTTTCTTCGTATCTTTTTTCTTTTCGTTTCAAGCTGAAAACTTTTCTCCAAAAACAAAATAAAAACTCATACTCAAATAAAAATCATAGAATGCATTTGAAAATCAAAGTTTGCCAAAGATGCTAGTGGAGTACGGGTGTTAGGCGGATTGGGGTGGGGAGAAACAAAAATGAATGACAAATTTCGGTTACAAGTGTCTCGCGGAATGCGGCAGCGCCCCTCGCGCGGAAGAGATTCTTGTTCGCTTTGTGGGAGGATTATTCCACTATAGTTTTTGGAAGTCAGACTCCTGTCACGTGTCCCGTGTCCAGTCGCAGTCCCGTTCTGCTCTGTACGATAGCGAAAGCATTTACATATCAAATATATAGACACGAGTATATATGTACAAACACTGAAACACGGTTCTCAATGGATCTCATGGTCTGCTTTATGTACACGAAGCAGCAGCAGGGGATGTACAGTTCGTCGCCTCATGGACACAGCAAAACATTCGTAACGAGTAACGAGTAGCGAGCAACGAGTAAACGAATTTCTTTGTGCAAGCATCAGTTTGAATCGCAAAAGCAAAATACTTGTATAGCTTGGTGATACTTAATATGTGGGTGGAGGCAGTTAATTTTACAGCATTTGAGAGAGAGAGATTCTTATGCTATATAATGTATAATACTCTGTGGATCTGCAACTCGACTTGATTGAGTCTTATGTATATATATTACAGAGTGCACTCTGCAGACCCTGGAGCTAAGACTTGCTATGGTTTTTTTTTGCGATGGTGTTAAAATAATAATTGAAAACAAAAAATAATGAAAGAAACAAGGGGTTATACAAAAGAGGATTATATCGGGGATTATATGGAGGATTATCGGGTAGCTGGAATAATTCTTACGCTTTTCGACATTGACACATGGTTTCAAACGGTTAAAACGTTTAATAAAAATACAATACAAAGAATACACATTTATGAGAATCATTAGGGGGGATTGGGGGGTGTGGTTTTCCTCTGGTTGAGAGATGAAACCGTTCGGACTTACCCGTGCGGCGAAGCTTGTGTTGGGCTTCTCGAGCAGCTCCCACAGATACTTCTGGTATTCGGCGCATTTACCTTCGCCAAACTCCTCCTCGTCCCGCTGACGGAGCGACTCCGCCTCCTTGCGCATCTCCTCGTGGACGTTCTCCTTGCGCTGATGGTACTTGTGCTGGCAGCACGACTCCAGATACAGTTCGTCAACGCCCCAGTACTCCAGATCATCACTAAACGCAAGCACGCACATCTCATCCACAATGTGCAGCTTCCCGGTGCGGTAGAAGTTCAATATCGAACTGAAGCTCTTCGGATGGCGATCGAAGAAGTACTCGTTATCGACGAGCGAATAATCGTCGCACAGCTCTGTGATGGCCTCGTGGGTGGTGCACTCCCTGAGCCGCCCCAGCCGCGTGTGTGGCAGCCGCTCCAGCGTGCGCCACAGCACCTCGTGCTTGACGCCGCCCACGTTGATGGAGACGCGGCTGTTCAGTGCCTTCGATTGGGCTATCATGAACGGCTCGGGGGGCGGTATGGAGGACATGGATCTGGAATGTGTCCGCTGTAGTGCACCGGTGGTGGCGATGCTCTGGCTAATGCCGCCGATGCCGACACCGACGCCACCGGCATTGGATGTGGAACCGCCAGCGGGGCCGCCAATGCTGCCGCCACCTGGGATGCCGCCGGCTCCACCACCACCGGAAGACCCAGCGAGTGCCATTTGTTGCTGTTGCTGTTGCAGCTGCTGCTGCTGTTGGGCTGCTGCTGCTGTCGCCAGAGTCTGCTGGGAAGTTGTGGGATTTGAATGCGTTGGTGATGTAACTGGGAATGGAGCGTAACGAACTTCCTTGCCAATGGCACCACCGCCGCCGCCGCCGCCTCCACCCGAACCGGATCCCGATCCCTGTGCGGACCCGCCTCCAAGTCCTGCAGCAGCAGAAGAAGAAACAGCTCCCAGGATGCTGCCGCCCCCGCCGCCACCGCCGACGGATGATGCCGTGGCGGATGGGCCAGCAGGGTGGCCGCCATCAGCATAGTCCATGTGACGATTGTTGAGGACCATTGGGCCGCCGGCAGCACTTGGCCCAATGTTATAAGCAGGGCAGCCAGCTGCTGCCACAGATCCGAGGCCGATGCCACCATATGCACTAGCTCCACCGGTTCCCATCGCTGCTCTCTCCCAATCGACATTACCGCTTGTATCGTAGTAGGGCTGATTATCGCCGATGTCGGGAGCTCCGGCAGGTCCTGCAGCTGCAAGCTGCAGTCCCCGTGCAATTGCCTCGTGATGTTGCTGATAGAGCAGATCCTGTTGCTGCAACTGTTGTTGCTGTTGTTGCTGTTGCTGCTGCAGCTGCTTTGATTGCTGCAGCTGTTGATTCGATTGTTGCTGTTGCTGTTGTTGCTGTTGCTGTTGCTGTTGTTGGCCAGCAGCCTGTCCACCATGCAATTGCCCGACCATTTGTAATACTCCATTATTGTGTTGAAGCGGTGTTGATTCACCCGTTGCCCAGCGTACCGCCTCACGGTCCCTGTCGCGTTCGCCGACCATAAGTCTGCTATAAATTCAATTCAAAGATATAGAAAGAGACACAGACACAGAGACAGAGATAGAGACAGAGAGAGATTTATGGACACTTACCGCTACATCGCGTCAATTGTCGTCATTACAGCCTCCTTTGGGTGTCGTGCTGCTGCTTTTGCTGCCCCACTGTGGCTGCTGCTGCTACTCCTTTGTGTCTGGTATCCTTTGGGGCAATTGATTTCTCTGGCTGTATCTGCAGATCTCTCTCTCGTATCTTTATAGTATATCTAACTATCTATCTATCTCTAGCCCTCGATTGCGGTCTGGCAGGGTCCTGTGTCCTTTGTCTTCCTATCCTCATACATGTCTGTGTCGGCGTATCCTTTCCACACTCGTTGTTCTTGTTGTTGTTGCTATGTCTATGATCACAGTTTTGATTTCCGGTTTCTTGGTATATGTGTGTGTGTGTGTGTTTGTGTGTGTGTGTTTGTGTTGCTTGGGGTTGAGGCTCGGAGTTTCGGGCTCAGGCGTGTTTTGGCAGCATTTTGGTGTAGAGAGAGGGAGAGGCAATAGCTGCAAAGAAAGAGAAAACTACAAATGTTGATACATATATACATAGATATATCAATAGCTGATAAATAATCTAAGATATAATAATTCAATAATCCCATGCTTGCCCTGGTTATCCGATTGCCCCAGGAGCTGAAATGGTCTCAACCACACGCATGGTCAACTCTTTGCATTGGTATTGTAAGTGCAAGTGCTGCAGCGGGAGCATGTGGCACTCTACCTATTGTTGCATTGTGGAAAAGCTAATCAAAGGAATGAAAGCAATCCGGTCCCTGTTCGAGCTGGTGACCCGGCAGAAGCCAGGCGGACTTGCCCTGGAAAACGGAGCAGAACCCCAGCCGTAGTCCTTCCAGTGCGCCATGACTTCTTTTCGACTCAGAACACAATCCTTGGGCCCTGGAATGAGCTAATGCGGGGCTGCTGACCTGCCACCAGAGCTCTTGTGTGGCACATTCTCCTGGTTCCATAAAATATAATCCGGCATTAAAATTTAATTAGAAAAAAGAAAGAAAATTAGAGAGAAAGAAGCCCCACAAAAGGTGGAACATTTCTCGGAAGCCCGTGTCCTTTTATAAATCAATTTCAGAGCTATTCGTTATGTATCTGAATTATTCATTGAATCAATAGTTGGGCAAAAGGACTCCACTCCATGGAATGCCAGCCACTAGGGAGGGGCTCTCGGCTCCATTCGAAGCATACTTTTTGGGGCCACGCAACGGCCAAGGCATAGCCGCAGTCAATTATCGCATATTTACGCAATCACACACACACACACATATGTGTGAGTGTGTGTTGCAGTCTACATTCTGGGGCAGGTCTACATTGTTTTATTTATTAGCATTAAATTGCCATTGCCGAAGCCTGCATCATCCTCCATACAGGCGCTGCTGCTTCTGCTGCTGCTGCTGCTCTTGCCAATTCGAATTCGAGGAGTTGATGCAGAGCCAAAGATATTGACGTGACTGGTACAGGGCAAGGGGGTGCACCCAAAAAACGGGGCACCGAGCCACCGAGTAGGGGCGGTATCTCCATCTTCCACCGGAAAAGCCACCGAGGGACGCCCCTCCAATACTGCGGCAGCCTCGGAGAGCAGAGAGGGAGAGCAGGGAGGGTCGCCGTAGCCCCTCGGGTACATGGGTACGTGGCATGCGTTTCGCTGGCTATTTTTGGGGTCAATGCAAATGCCTTTCTAGGTTGGCCTTTGCCTAAATCGCAAATGTTGCCGCTTGCCGCTTGCCGTTGCAGTTGCAGTTGCAAATGCAATTGCAGTTCTTTTTCCTGTTTCTGCCGCATTGCAATCAAATTTGAATTTTTACGCCCCAAAGGAAATGGCGAGTAATAAGCCGAATGGCTCTCGAGACCATTTTTCTAATGGATTGCCTGACGTGCGTGTGGAGTCGGCAAAAAATGTTAACTGGAATCACGGCCAGGGAGTGCTAGCCCTCCAAAACGGACTTCATTCACTCATACACTCATGAATGAGTATTCATTCAGTCATAGCGGAAGCACCCAGAAAGTACCTATCATCATATCAAATGGGAAAATATCCTACAATAGATCCTATTGCCTCGTTTTCCTGCTCTCGCATGGCAGATTTGTGCGCCACTTGTCACTCGCTCCCTCTCGCTCTCGCTCGCTGAGTGCCATGCTTGCAGCTCGCGTGTGCCACTCTGAATGCCACTCAAATTATATAGTTTTGTTTTGTTGCATTTTTGTCAGAATAAATTGCTATTTATTAGCGCCATTTCAAGGGGCACACGCCCCGTGCTTACCCCCCAGGATTTTGAATGGCAAATGGCAGAGGGCAAAGGGCGAATGTCAAATGTCAAGTGGGCAGCGGCAGAGCGAGTGAAGCGCGAGTAAATGTCATATCTTTGACAAGATTTCCGGTAAATGAATTCTTCTGCTCAGGACCTCTGAATGGTACTTGTGATCCACAGGAAGTCAACGAAGGACAACTTCATGGAGAAGCTCAAGTTCCTGATACGCTGCACATAGGCGGACTGTAAGTGGCAGTGGCAATCGTAGCAAAAGCTGCATCAAAATTCCCTTGGGTGACAGGCCACACTAAGCTAATCCCGCACTCATCCATACTATAAAATCAAAGTTTATCTCGTACTGGGATGAGATCTGCCAGCTCTTACTGGCAGCTGTTCCGTGCATATCCTCGTTTTTGGAGCGCTCCCTCCGGCAGCCTTCGAGGATCACTGGCATTCGCTGCCCGAAATCACACTCGAGCACCTCCATCTGTCTCCTGTGAGTTGCAATCGCGTGCAGCTGGCAGAAAACTTAAATGCAATACATAATACATGCCTCTCAAAAGGTAGCTGCAAAATGCACGCCAATTTGCTACTTTGTTTGCGTGGCATGCAACATGTTAGCTCGGCAATTAATTCGCACTCTCACTCGCTCTGCCTCCTGGAGGGTGTTTGTTGCTGTTGCTGCTGTGTGTCAAGAGGCACAACTTCACCTTGGAACCTGTTGAGCATTGAGCCTTGAGGCAAGCGCTGCCGCCGCTGCAGAATGCAATTAATTTCTCATTTTAATGAGGTGAGACCTTTTCGTTGTTCCAGCCAACAACTTGGCCAACAGAAGGTGGCAGGCGAATGTCAGAGTAAAGAGGAACGAGACAGACAGACAGGGAGAGAGAGAGAGGGAGAGAGAGAGGAGGCCTGCCTGGCTGGCCTTGTCGTTAAAACTCTGCCCAGATAATGGACGTCTAAAATGTATGACTAAACAGTCACCCACCCAACGGCCCACCACCCACCACCCACCGTTCTGACACTCACTCGAAACACTCAATCATTCACACACGAGCACTCACTCGGCGCGGGACAGACAGGGGAGCATTTAGTGGGGGGGCCTCGGGTGGGTCGGTAAAATTACAAAATGGCAACTTAATTGCCCCTCAAAATGGTTGTCCATCGAACGGAGGGACAGGGACTCTCCTCAGGTTTCTCTAGAGAAATATTATAAAGTTCTATCTCGCTCTCGCTCGCTCTCTCGCTCTCTCTCCATCTTTCTCTTTGACTTGATGACAAAGCTGAAATGTTTTACGAGCTCCACACACATGTGTGATTAATGATTTCTTTGCTTTCTTGACGCTAATTGAAAAATGTTTAGGGGCCAAACACCAACGAAAATAATTAGAAAAGATATTAACAAAAGAAGAGGAAAGGTGGGAGGGGGGGATAATCCAATATTGGGATTCCGTAGATTAATAATTAAATTCTTTAACAAAAACCAGGAAAAAGCATACACAGGCAAAAGAAAGGGCAGGGATGTATTCACAGTTGATTAATCATCGAAAGTGATCGATATTTTTGATAAACTATCTCATACCATATCTGCCATCAATTTTATGCAAAATATTGGCTAAAAAGGACGTGTTTCCAGAAGATTCAAAGTGGAAGAGAATGATGTCACGATGCCAAGAAGGCAGCAGCGCAATTCGTTAAGCTTTTAAGCCAAAAAAACTTCAACTTCAATCTGCAGCACTTGCGAGCACTTCATTAAAGATACAAGCCATACATTTGAGGCCCCAAGCAGCTCAAGGCAGAAGCACTTCACTTCACTTCCCTGCCAGCGCCTTCCCTCTGCCAAGATGCATGCATCAAATGCCAAAATTCCACTTAAGTGCTAAAAGCGGCAAACTCCACTCCGAGCTCCTGCCATTTGCATATTGCATGGATGCATGCCAGGGGGGGGGATGTTTCCTGCTGCCCTGCCCCCAAAGCCGTAAGAGAAGATAGAATAGATAGGATAGGACATTCCGCCACAGATGGAGAAAGACAAGAGGGAAAGATAGAGAGACAGTCGAACGGCAAGGGGAGAAGGAGAGAGAGAGAGAGAGTCAGAGGAGAGCCAAGGAGAACAAGAGAGAAAAATGCAATACAAATATTGTATGTACAAATGTTGCACGGAGGTGGGTGCCGGTGGGGAGCGGGGAGGGGGAGGGGGGCTGTGTGGCCTAAGCGTGTCAATGTTGTTGCTGCACAGACGGTTGCAAGTGGCAAGCATTTATTGCCGCCTCTCGAGTCAAGCGAGCGTCGAGGGTCGAGCTTCAGCGTCGCCATTGCCATTGTCTAAATTTATGGGCGCCATTTTTGTTGCAAGTCAAGTGCATTTATTTTTAAATGTTCCATAAGCAGCACCACACACACACACACACGCACACAGAAGCACAGATACTCAGACACACACAAACACTCAAGTGTAAAAGTGCATGCGAAGGGCGTTCTTCGAGTGCGTCAGCGGCAACCTCAACACTCAACGCAAAGGAGAGCCGCGCCGCAGAGGACATGTGGGGCACGGTATCCTTTCGGGCGTTACTTTTCCCCCAATTCGACGCCATCAACATCCGGCCACAGCCACATCCGGCCCAGTGGTAGTGGCAGTGCCTGACCCTTGCCCTGACCGCTGCCCTAATTTCATTTGCCCTCCCAAGGGGCAAGTGCAAGGGGCGAGGGGCAAGGGGCAGGGGGAGCTGCAAAATCAAGTTAGAACTGCAACACTTTCCATTTTGTACATTTTCAAGCAACTTGCTCTCTAATTGTGTTCGCCTTTCTTATTTGGGAGCTTCCCTCTTTTCTTTTGCTACCCCTTGCATTGGGGAGGAGGGTGTAATGGAGTCAACGAGGAGTGTGGCAGGAGCTCTGGCTGCATAGTTTGTCCAGGGTATTGGCACCTTCGAGCCATTTAAGCTCAACCTTTGGCTCACAATTTTTGGCTATGTTTTCTTTTTGCGTGCCAAGCGCGACTTATTGGCCATTGGCATGCAAGCGCCGCCTGGCAGTGCTGCTGCTTCTCCGTCTTGACCAACTTCTTGGCTTGGCCTTGGCTAACAGCGAGCTGGCCAGTTGGTGGGTGGCTGGGTGGGTGGCACGCGCGCGCCTCCCTCCCAATTGTTGCACTTGGCAACGCAGAGCGTGGCGAGAGTGCCGTTTTCGTGGCAGCCCCACTTGCCGGGGCATTCGTGTATTAACTTAATTGCTTTTATTGGGTATTACGCGCAAGTTTTAATGGCTGCAGGACCTGCCTTCAGCCTGATGTCATTCCTGGACACTCCTGGGGCGGGGTGAGGGCGGGGCGGTGTGGGGTTAAAATCAATAGCCCACACACGCGCGGGGTGTGTGTGTGCCAGACAAGTGTCGTTAACCCTACAAGCGCCTACCAAATGCCATGCCATTGTCTGTGCCCGATGATGAGTCGTGTGCGTGTGTTTAAGTGAGGTCTTAGCCAGTTTTTTAGCCACCAGGAGTCGCTGCGTTATGAGTTTGCTGCAATTTGTGCCTACGGCAATCATTTCCTGCAGCTCCCTCCCCTTCTCCGTCCCCAACTGCCCCCCCCAGCTGTGTGCCTGCTTGGACAACTGCGCAGTTTGGTCAAAACCGAAATGAAATATTCATAATCAGCCATTGGGCCATTGGCCGTTAACGGGGTTTTCCTTTCGTGAACCCTCCCTCCCACCGATATTTCTCATGTGTGATATTGATTTTCGATTATGGCCAGAGTGCCGTCTGCCAACCTGTTAGCCATACTCGCACGTTTTGGCCCAGAGACAAAGAGTGAGAGAGGGGGAGAGAGGACAGGGTGTATCCATCTGAATAATGCATCGAAATCGAATCGAATCGAATCGAGTAGTATTTATATTGCCTGCGATTGGCTTTGTCTCTGGCATTCCGGCGGAAAAAAAGAGAACATTTATCAAAGCTCTGGCATCATGAATGTCTCCAACTGTCCGCAGTCCGCTCGGCTCCCATGATAATGATAAATGGATCTACAAAATATATGCACATACATATGTATATATATGTACGTACGTGTGTACGTGCCACGTTCTGTTGTAAGTTCAATGCTGGCCAAGTTCTTGTTTTGGTCTCGTCTGGCCTTTATATTTAGCACCGATCGGCCCCCGACTTTTCCGGCATGTAAGAAAAATAAATAATGACTAGCAAATCGCTTAAAATTCCACACTCTCTGCCACACTCACACCTCACTCTCTGTCTCTCTCTCCCTCGCTCTCTCTATCGCATACGCACGGAAATTTCTCTGCTTTGGAGATTAATTGGTCGGCCAAAAATAGTTTTTCGCTGGCGGAACAACCCGCTGAGGGTTCTCCCGCAGATTGCAGATTGGGTTCGCTTTCGCGTTCGCGTGCCTGTTCACAATTAAACCTCCAGGCGTATACTTTTGGCAGAGCACGTGCTCTGCTCTCTGACCCCAAAAGAGTATGTGTTCTCCGCCCCCACTCACCGTCTCCGTCTTTGCCAAATGCAAATCCAAATGCGAAATTGCGCAGAATATTTATTGAGAGATTTGCATTTCAGAAATCATTTTAATTGCAAATTAATTGGCACTCATCAGGGGCTGGCGGCGGGGCGGGAGGGGGGTCGCAGCGGGGGGCGGCCATCAACAACAAAGTGATCTTTAATTGGAATATCTGCGGGAGATCTTTATGGGATATGGCCTAAGGGTCGCCGAGGCTGTTGATCTCATCCTCGTTTACTCTTCATTCATTCCTCTAAAAAAGCTCTCATAAATACCCAAGGCAATACCAGAGAAATACTGAGAAAAACACTAAGGAAAGTACCAAACAATTTCAGAATTCCTGATCAGAGAAATACTAAGAATAACACTGAGAAATTATCATATAGTATTACTGGACTGATACTAGAATAATACTACCATAGTACCAGAATAGTTCTCTCCTTAAGGTATCCCTCCTGCCATTCAAATTTCCTTCCCGAGAGCATCCCACGTTCGTTGCATTCTCGCGGGTTTTCCAATTTTCCATGCAATTTGCTTGGTTTGTTCAACAAATGACGCCATTAATATTATTTTCCTGGTTTTTCTCGTTGCTTTTGTTTCTGGCGAATCGAATGCACACAGACGCGGACAGAAACAAACACAAAATATAATATTGCTGCAGAAATTCATTTGGAATGCGGCAGAATGTAAATCTTTGAACTCATAAAAATCGATGTACGCGCGCACGCAGCCGAACCCCATCGCCTGTTTATCCATCGGATGCACACAGACACAAAGCAGTGTGTTCTATGTGATCTCTGTATCTCCATCTCTCGAATGACGTCATTAAAATGGTCAGAGATCAGAGAGGGAAATGTTTACAGAAACAGACAGAGGATTGGGAATAGAGAACTGAGAATAGAGGAGAGTGAAGTCTCTTTCGATTCGAATGGAGGGCATGGTACCGCTCTCTGGCACTGGGCCAAGAGCCGCCGCATCATGGGGCAGTGGCGGCAAATTGCCTTCAAAGAAGGATAGTGTCGAGGTTGAGGCTGGGGCTGCCTCTGCCATATCCTGCCACTTAGATGGCTTCACGTCTCTTCTTGCTGTTGCCATCGCAATTATTGTATGCCAGGGGAATATATTGCTCAAGCTGCAAGGCACTGATCTGGAAAAACTAGAACATGCCACACACTCTCGAACGCATAAAGGACAAGCAAACAACCGAAAAAAAATAAAGGAGACAAATCTTGCCGCCGGGAGAACTGTGAGCACAAAAAGCAGCAGCAAAAAGCAAGCGCCAGCCACACATAAAACAAAAAATATAAATTGTATATAATGCCAAGGCCGATGACAGCCGCCAGTCAGCGGAGTGCCCGACTGAGCCACAAAAATCCGCCAAGACGCATCCCATAGCCATCCTTAACCTACATCCCATGCAACACTCTCTATCTGCTTCTGCCTCACAGAACGTAGCATAATTCAAGACAAAATTAAATCTACCTTTTGCAGATTAGTTTTCGGTCTCATGATTTTCCATAGAGCTTAATGCACACGCACAAAAAGCAACAGGAAATTGAAAAAGGACCCCCCGAAACCGGGCACTCTTCTTTGCTTATAACACACATCACGTATACGCTCAGGCGCTCAACACAAGGACAACAGCAGCAGCACGCACACATCTACATACACATATACGGTGCGGTATACGTGCGCAAGTGGCGCGAAAGTGTTGCGCATATTTTTGGGTCTTTAATTTCAATGCAATGTCCTTGAGAAAGCAACCAAATTGAAATTCATAACAATGCAACAAACACAACACAAGTCCAGCGAGCGAGAGAGACAGAGAGAGAGAGGCTTCAGGCTGAAGTTTGCTCTTTCGCGTCCAACGTTGCCATGGATTCCGTTATTGCGTTATTCCGCTGTTCATTTGTATTCCCCCCCAAGGCATTGCATTGCGTATACGCAGTGCAGTCCCAAAAATATGTGCAAAAATGACACAATCGAAACGGAAATGCAACATTTCAGGTGCAGAATGCAGCCGCCCGTCGGCGGGAAACGGATGTTCATACAAAAATAAACTACATTTGGCAATAAACAGAGTGACCTTCCCATTCAGTCATCAATCCATTGAGCCACCAAATGGCACTGCCGCCGTACAGGGCGACACTTGTGCTGCCTCCATTGCCTGGCTGGGTGAAGATCAAAAGCCTCCCCAAAAATGTCCCCGAATCCTGGAATTCCTGATGTTTGCCTTTAATTTGGGTTGTGTATGCCCTAAATAACCGTAAATCTCAATTGAAATTCATGCCTGGCTAATTTCAATCATTTGTTGTTCTTCTTTGCAGATGACTAAATTAATGCACGCTTCGAATTAGTCACAGCTGAGCGGAGACTCGATTGAAAAACCCCTTTCGGGTGAGCAGCGCAAATATTTGCATCCACATTGCCACGCAGATATGTTAATTATGTATCTATGAGATGCGTATTGAACAGTGGACGCGTTGAGGCATGAGACACATGCGGCATGAGGCAGCCACAGGCAAATAATACAAATCCCTTTTTGCACCTTTTTTGTGTGTGTGTCTGACTGGGTGTGTGTGTGTTTGTGTGTGTGTGTGGGATGGAGGAATGAATCTGAATAAATGGGCGAAATGTCTGCGGACAAATGCTGGCTTATTTGCATGCAAATCAGGCTACAAACCTATTTACATGCCGCATAGGGGCTGCCACGACACGGGGATGCCATGCTGGATAATGTTGCACGGGGATCTGTTCTGTTTCTCGCTTAATACGAAATTAAAATAAAATCCCATTGCGAGAGGCAAAATATATATGAAATTCAAATGGAATTAGTGAAGATTTTGCATCTACAAGCTACGACGGTGAGAGGATGCTTCCTCCTCCTCCTCCTGCTCCTCCTCCTTTTCGTGCTCCTCCGCAGGCAACCTCATGCTGTTCCTTTTGTCCCTTATTTTTCCTTTGAATTGTTTTGAGTGTTTTTTTCTCGAGGACTATTTGTCCTTCTCCTCGTTTCTCTCTCTATCACTCCTTTTCTCTCTGTCTCTTTTTCTTTTGCTGTCTCTCTCTCTCTTTCTCCCTGTCTTCCTTTAAGTTTCGCCAGAATCGTAAAAGCAAATATTCATAAAAAACAACAACAAAAAAGAACGCAGTAAAACATTAAATAAATCAGCAAAAACAAAAACAAAAACGGAGGATTACACGGAACAACAAAAGAAACAAAGCAAAAGGCAATGGGCAATAGGCTGGAGAATAAAACAAGAGACAGAGAGAGAGAGAGAGAGAGAGAGAAAGAGAGAGCTACGCCAGGCAGATACGCAATAAAACCAAATAAAAGCGTAATAATAATTCCAATTTCTTCAATGTTTTTGTCGCATACGCATGTTACCCCGTTAGCCCCTGCCCCCGCACAACCACCACTGCCGCTGCCGCTGCCACTGCCACTGCCCGCTCTCTCCACTCCACTCCACTCCACCCCTTCCCACGCACATTTCCGGCTCGGCTCTAGTGCTGCTGCTGCTGCTGCTGCCTGTTTACTGTGTAATTTGTTGTTGTTATTGCGGTGCCTGCCTTCCAGAACTCTCTCGCTCTATCGCTCTCTCTCTCTCCCCAACTCTCTTTTCAGCCCAACTCTCTCTTCCTGTCACTCTCTGGCAGTGCGCATGTTCCTTCCAGTCCACACAGACAGCTCTTTGCTTCATTCACAGGATAACTGCAAACCCACTTACTGCTTCCTCTCTCTCCCTCTCTCTCTGTCTCTCTCTCTTTGGATCCTTTGATCCTTTCAACAACATTTCTTCATTTATTTATGAATATGAATCGGCGAACAAAAAGCCCACTGACGTCACAGCTTCACCTTCGGTATTCGCACACAGCACCCACTCAAACCACCCAACCACCCACCCACCCACTTATCCATGCGCAGCCTTTACAGGCTACTGGCTACTGGGCGACCGAAACGAATGCAGCCCCAACCAATGACGTCATCGTTGGGAGCACACACACCTCGTCCGTCGTCCCCCCCCTCTCAGCAGGCATTTGAATGAGGTTACGGATGGGAGTCGAGTCCTTCTTCGTCCCACGCCGCAAGGACAGACGCCACGACCTACTTTGGCCGGGACACACGACCCACACGACGAAGGGAGTCGCGCGCGCGAGACACACGACACACGATACACGAGACACGACACCCGAAGTGGCTGTCCCTCGTGGTGGAAAAATGGGAAACTGAATGAAAATTGGAAACAGGATACAACTCTGCACGGACAGCCCCACGCTTACCGTTACCGTTATGCTGCTGCTGCTGCTGCTACTTTCAGAGCTTTCCTTTCTGCTCGCTTTCTCTCTTTCTCGTCGCTCGCCCTTCCATTTGTTTGCGCTTCTGCCTCTTGTTTCGTGCCCCATGCGGGGGGCAAGCGTGCACTCGAGTGGGAGCGGGAGTGGCAGTGGGGGTCTGCGCCCCCCTCCCGATTGTGTGAAGGTGCATTGACGACGAGGTCACCACCTTGCCACCTTTCCCACCTCTTGGGTACTCGGAAGATGGAAATGAAGCTGCGGTCGAGTATCTTCTGCCGCTCAAGGACCCCCCCACAGCAGCAGCAGCAGCAACACCAGCACGGTGGCAAGTAACAAGATGCCACAACAGTACAGGGCCAACAACGGAATCCCATTTAACCGCATTGCCAGAGAGAGAGAGAGAGAACGAAGAGAGGCTTTCACTCGTTTTGTTGCCACTTTGCCACTGTCGTGGATTGTTGTTGTTGTCTCTCGCACAGGTCATAGGCGGCCATTTATACACTTCTGGTAATGAAAGGACCTCTCCATGCCACACGTTGAACTGTCATTTCTCTGCTACTCTGCATTCCAGAGAAAGTAACATTGCCAAAGGAAATGCCACAACTTTTACAGGAAAGAGTGAAAATGTCTTTTCTCTTGCATGTTATTGGCCTCTCCAAAGGGTATCTGAAGTTCGTTTCCATCGCTGTCTGCATTCAAATGGAAAACTTCTGCCTAGACCTCTGCAAAAGTTGTTTAGCTCTCGCTGGTTACATCAGAACCGCACATAACTTCAAATTACAAGACCAGACCCACAGGCCACCCCTGACCCCCGCAGTGACCCCCCCGCTCTGCCCACCTAGATTGACGGCCTTGTTTGCCACACTATTTTCAGCAGTTGCCACACTGCAGAGGCAGCAGAAGGTCTGGGGGGAGATGGGGGAATCAAAGCGTATTTTCGCATCAGAATCTCGCTTCAGTTGGCAGTTAATTAAGTCGGGGAAAGTGGGCGTGGGGAGGGGGCGGGCAAAGCGCCAGAGACAACAGATGGACAACAGTATATTTTTGGTATTTTTGGCATTTTTGTCTCCATTCCATAAAGGCAATTGCCGCGCCTCCTCTTCATAATCCACTCTCTCCACTCTCCGTTCTCTCACTCTCATTTCATGTCGCTTATTGTCTGCTTTCATGCTTCTATTTCTATTGTACGTCATGTTGCCCGCCCTCCCCCTGCCCCTGCCCCTGCCACCGCCACTGCTACTCCATTGTCATCCATTATTAAATTGCAACAACAATGAGCAGGCATGGGAATGGGAATGGAAATGGGGCACTATCCTCCCTCCCTCCATCCGTATTGAATTCTCATTTCATTTCCCATTTCCCCGCCTCGATGTGGCTTCATCGCCGGCCACAAAGCAAACCGAAAAAAATGAATCATGTTTTTTTTTGCTTTGCTATTTTTGGCACGAGGCTGGGCCTTCCAGGCAGTGCAGTGCAGGGGTGGGGGATCCAACCTTATAGAGCAAATGTAATGGCCGGATATTAACTTCTAATGAGTGCGAGAATGGGCCAAGGAAAAGCTTCAGACGATTGAAAGGAAGTCGAAGGAAGGAGGCAAGAAGGAAGGGCGTCCGAAGGGGAAGCATTCCGATAATAACTGTATTTCAATATCTGCCAGATATCGTTTCTATATTTATTTACTTATTTTAAGAATATTTCTTAAAAATATCTGAAACGTGTTCACGTAATATTCGCAATTTCTAGTTTAATTCTTCTCTAAATTCGAATTCTTTTCCCCCCTCTCGTTCGCCGCCCCTGCGCCTGCTCCTGCCCAATAGTCTTCTCTCTATTGCTCTCTTTTCCTCTTTCACTTTATTCCCCTATTTATTCTCCCCCTTTCGCTGCTCCTTCCTTTTTTATGTGCTGATTTAACACTTTGCTTTCTATTAAAATTCCCTTTAATAGATTTCATTGTATTTTCTTTCATTTCTTTCCCCGTTTTTCCTCACTTTTCCTTCCTGTTATTGTTGACGGGGTTATCGGGCTTTTGGCCTGTGGGCTTTTAGCCAAATTGAATGGACCAGGCCATAATAATAATTTGTGTTGGCAATTTGTGAAACAATTTGTGGCACTAGTTGTGGCCTTTTGTCTCTGGCGATTTTTAAAGAGAAATGTGGCCAATAGGGGCAGGATTCAAGGGAAATGAGTGTGCTTTGTGGGTAGTTTTCCCCTTGTCTGTTCTAATTTTCCGCGGGTTTTTCCTCCTCATCTGTACTCTGCCAGATAACTTTTCATTCTGTTCCATGTTCTCTTTTTTGGTTTTTCTTTTTTGCAGTGATTCATTTCCATTTTCCCCAACATTTTCCGGGCATCAGTTCTAATTGCAGATGACACACCTAATTGTGGAGACAACATGCCACATGCCGCCGCTGCTGCTGCCGCTGCTGTTGTGAGGCATGTTCTACATACAACAATCCAGGCCCTTGGACTGGTGCTGCCTGCCGGGGGATCCGGATCTGGGCCAATTGCCAAGGAGAAATATTTCGAATACTGTTCTGAAATTTGTTTGAAAATCTCTTCTCCCTCTCCCTCTCCCTCTCTCTCTCTCGCTCGCTCCCTGTCTATTTTGCTGTGTTCTTTTTTTTTTGATGGTGTATTTGTGACATGTTGTCGCTAAATGCGCCAAACATTTAAGACCCACAGAGCCGCAGCCGCCTCGACATTGCCTTTTGGCTTTTGAAGAGCCATCAAATGTGGCAGGAATGTGGAGGGAGGGGCATCAAGCGGGGGTGGAGGCAGTCGTGGAGATGACGTAGCCAGGCAGCAGTCACATGCAGAGCCAAAGGAAAAACTTTTCCGCAACTTTTGGCCAGATGCAAATACTCAAAGAGAACCAGAAGCGGCTTTCCACTGAAGTGAAGTGAAAATGAAAATGAAAATCAAATGATTCATGTGTCCGCGGTGAAAGGCTTCTAATCAATCATACTTTTTGTGTGTGTAAAACGTGAGGAAAATCAGTTTCGCCGGTTTCCCTGGAAAACAGCAACATTTCAAATCGAATGTTCGTGGAAATATTTCTATGGAAAATTGAAAATTCTGCTGGCCATAAAATATTAAAGAGGCGGAAACCCTATATCGTTTGTTGCCTGTCAGAAGAGGCTGCCACAGAATGAGTCTAGTTCAAGGGCAGGCCTCGCCAGCTCTCGCTCGTGTCGGTCTTCCTCTGGGGGATAAACAAGATCATAAGATATTGTATCTTATGTGTGTGTATGTGTGTGTGTGTGTGTGTGTGTCTCCAATTAGTAATAAGTGCAAATCATGCTGCCTCCTCCTGCGCCTCCTCCTCCCCTGCTGTTGTTGCAAGAGACCTTCGGTACACCCTTCAATAGTTCTCTGGCTCGAGTTCAAGCAGCAAACGTCAAGGTGGAACGTCTCCCCCTCCCCGCCCCTCTATCCGCTCCTCCCCCCCCCACTCATCTTGTAATGAAACAATTTTCAGTTTTATTTTCGTTGGTTTTTTTTTGTTGGTTTTTTTTTGCATTTTACAGCATTAATGGCCTACGCGACGACCAAAGGCAGCCTCCCACAGCCCCTCTTCCCCCTCCTCCTCCGCGACAAGCGAATGCTTTATAGACGCTTGCTATTTGTGGTCTGCTCTGACCTCTCCGCTCCCCTCTCCCCGCAGCGTACTCCCCCCGCACTTGGCCTAGAAGTGGTTGGCGCATTTCGACGCATGAATTTAATTGGTTTTTCCTGCGAGTTTTTTTCACTTTCATTGTTTATGGCCAATCGATGGCCGCTGTGGCAGCAGCTGATGAGAGAGCCAAAAGAATGAATGAATTTCAAGGGGGACACAGGGGAAATTATCTGTAGTGGAAAATGGGAAAATGCACAGAACAAGTTATTGACGCTCCCTTTATGCCACTCTGGGAGAGAGAAACTGCACGAAAAAGTTGCCTCTTTTTTACTAGTATATTTTTGTGTTTGTAAAGCTTTTTCAATTACGCCGCTGATCAACTTTTAATCAACTTTAAAGTTTTCCCATTAATATTCCATATTTATTTATGATTAGCACGGGCACCATGCCACATGCCACATGCAACGGGGTGGTAGGGTAATGAAGTTTTTAATTAGAATTATGAAAAGTCATAAAATGTGCAATTTGCATAAAGTTCTACGCATTTATTGAGGCTATTAAACATCGCACGGACTTTATAAAGTTTTGACGGCATGAAAGGAAAACTAATGGAATTATGCAATAAATGCATTATGCAAAATGAAAACCGAATTATATCTGCAGTGGCAGTGGCAGTCAACTTTGGCTGCCACATGCCACATGCACGTCCCATGAATTTTCCACATTTATTGGCATTCCTTCTCATATCAAGTGTATTTTGAGCTTAACCTTATCCGACGAGCGACAGGCGACAAGCACTTGAATCTGTCATGGCCAATGCAATTTATCATTTTCCATTGGCCAGGCCAGAACCGACCAGGCAGGGCATTTTCCTCTGTTGCATGGCATTTTCCTCTTGTTTTTTAATTATTTTTAATTTAAATTTTAATGCACTTTTGGCTGCTTTTAATTGCACATTACATTGGACCCCGAAAAGCAGGGCCATAAATTCGTGTAGTTGCCGTTTTACAGCTACTTTTTATTGGCCTGAGATTCGCACACACACACATCCCTTGACCCTGCCCCCACCCCCTGCCACACCACTTCCTTCCTTTGTGTGGGCTTCGGTTTCGTCCTCGCTTTATTTTGACTTTGTTTGTGTGTTTGCTCAGCCATTTTCCATCCGCCAGTCGCCGCATCCTCTCTGCAGTCTCCCCCTCGCCACCCGCCATCTGCCACTCACCATTCTCTTTGAGGCAGTGTGGCAGGGCGGTGGGACATTGTAAATGTATGCACAAACATGTAGCGCTGCCCGTTAACGAGGCGGCAACAATTTTTGACACATAATTAAGTTTTTATGTTTAAACGCGTTTCGGGGGCAGGCAGGCAGGCCGGCAGGCGTCCATCGTGCATCGTTCATCGAGCGTGGAAATGTGGTGGGGCAGAGGCAGAGGCATAAGCATGTCATTCGGAGGCATGTTTGAAGAACAGTTAGCAACAGAGACACCTTTATGCAAGGTAGATAGTCGCGAAAGGGAATGGATCTACATCTATCTCTAAGGATTATTGAAAGATTTCTTTGCTACTCTCTCTGTCTCTCTCCCACTCTCTCTCTCTCTCTGATGTATTTATTGAAGCTTGGCTTATCCCATCAGAAGTCACGTCTTAAAGCTGGCTCTTTCTATGGCCATAATCAGTCGCCAAATGGGGTAAATAATCTCTCTCTTTCACCCATTAATTTCTCATTTAGGAGAATGCCTCGCCGCTATCTCTCTCTCACTCACTCACTGATGACGACACAGAAATATGCAGATGGAAAATAGAAATCAATATCAAGCCACAAGAGTGCATTAAACGGGTGTCTGTGGCTGTGTCTGTGTCTGTGGCAGGTGGCAGGTGGCTTGTGGCATGTAGGTGTCATTAACAAGAGAGAAATGCCATAAGCCTCTGCACTTATGATGGGCTTATGATGTATGTGGCACCATTATTTGTATGTGGCACCATTAGCTAGCTATCCCCCCCCACAAGCCACCTTTGCAACGGGGAATGCAGTCCGCCGCGGAGAATGCATTGCGTATACGCAGTGCAGTACCAAAAATACAAAAATGACACAATCTAAACGGAAATAAATTCTCTCGTGCGTTCGTGCAACATTTCAGGTGCAGAGTGCTGCAGCAAATTGTGTGTGTGGGGGTGTGGGGGTGTGGGGGTGCGAGGGGGAAGGTGAAGCGGATGTTCACACCAAAAATAAATTGCATTTTGGGGAAAAACACAATGACCTTCCCCATCAACAGAGGCCCCTCCCCCTTCCGGCAGTCTGCCTCCGCCCACCGCCCACCTTCTGTGAAAACTAGAAAGAGTGAAAGAGAGAGAGCGAGAATAGTTCTCTCGTTTCCTTCTTATCAGCTGCTGGTGCACATTTGCACATTTTTAAATTGATGACGGCATCAAATGGAAGGCCCCCACAGGTCCCCCCCCAGGCCAGGCGCACTTGCAGTTGGCATTTAGCATTTTGCAGCTTATTGTTGTGTGAATTAGTGTGAAAATGAGTTTTTCCTGAAAAATTGTATCTGAAAATATATACAAGAGGCTGAGCAGAAGGGGGGGAAATCCAGGGGAAATTCGTTTGCCAAAAAGCACAACAAATTATTGCAATAAACAATTATACAGAAAATATATATGTATACATATATGTACATAGATATATATGTACATGTGGATATCCAAATGCTATTCCCCGAAGACGGAAAGAGCTCTCTTGGCCGAACAGAGTGGCGTGGCGCATATGTTAGCCATAAACATGGTTTTCATGGCGTTATGGAAAATTATATGTACACTTTTTCGGGGTTCTTCGATCTTCGATCTGTTTGTACATAAACAAATGTCCGTGTGCGGGGAATTTGTTTATACTTAAAAAAGCGTAGCCGCTTCGAAATGGCTCAAAACAATAATACAAACAATGGGCAAGAGAAAATCATAGACAAACACAGAGGAGAACAGAGAGGCGGTGGCCGACTCGCACATTTATTTTATTTCTAGAATTAATCTTGTAAAAATAATTAGAGACAAATCAAAGCCGAAGGCGACACATCTCATGAGTAAGATGCTATTTCGGGGTTCCTCTTTTTATTCGCTATATTATAAATATAATCCACAGCAAGATACAAATACAACAGAGGATACAACAAGATACAACAAGACACAAAGAGAAACAGATAGACAGCGAGAGAGACAGCGAGAGAGAGAGAGAGAGAGGTGGCACTGCAATCGCCGGCTATTTTTGTTGGCCCACATAAAGCCTCCCCCTGCCCCCAAGCAAAGAGAAAGATAGATAGAGAGAGAGAGAGAGAGAAAGCATTTTGTCTATTTTTAGGCCTTTGGGAAAACCACCTGATAAATGGGAAATTCTCGGCCAGACGCTGCCCCACACAACAACAGAACAGAGCAGGGGCACAGGGCTTGATCTAAGAGATGTTGCACAAATGTTTTTTGTTCTACTTATCGCGTACTTAGCTCTCTCTGTCTCTCTGTCTCTCTCTCTCTCCCTTTCTCATTTCCCTATCCATTTTCTATTTGCTGCTGGATTCTGTTGAAATTCTTGTGGCAGATCAAAGGAGATTGCAACAAGAGGGGGCAATAGTTGGGTGTTTTCTTTACTGGACCTCGAGAGGCAAATTCTCTAAAGGAAGAGTGACAAATAGAGATTGATGGAATGGCCCACAAGCTCCAAGCGAAGGAGGCAATCTTAAGCTCTCGTTTAAAGCTAGCCTCAGGTCACAGTTTATTCTCAGGCTTTTCCTGCTTTTTCCCAGCAGCAACTCCAATGAGGTGGAAACAAGTTTTCCGGCCAACAAAATACGGAGAGAAAAACCCTGACAGGGTTGTTTACAAAAGCCCGAAAGTATTTTCAATCTCCAGAGCTCTCTCCATCTCCCTCTCCCTCTCTCCTTTCCATTTGAATGTTTCTGTTACTGTTCCTATGTGTGTGTATCAGTGTGTGTGTGTGTGTGTGCGTGGAGATTTTCCGAGTTTTCCTTTTGGAGTGTGCATCTGCCTGTCATCCGTTGACTGCACAATTAAATGCCTGTTGTTGCCGCTGCTGCTGCAGGAGAGGCACAATAGAGTGCGCCTTGTGTCTGGCCGCTTTGCATACAAAAAATATCAAGATGCTGCTGCACGATGGGGCACCCAGAAGGCATGTGAGGCATGTGAGGCAGGGGAGGCATGGGAGGCGGCACCACTTTGTCGCTGGATTCCCACGGCTGTGTGCAACCCCTGCCTCCCCCCTGGCCATTACTGTTACTGTTGCTGTTGCAACGAGTGAATGCATTCATGCATGACTGCCACTGCCACACACACACACGCACACACACACACACACACGTACATATATGGCATGTAATTGTTTCTGTGCCTTTTCCCAGCTGTCACTGGCAGCCTGTGTGTCCTGTGGCACAACGAGATAATCCACTGCAATTGCCGAGCAGGGACCTGGGGGGCACGGACTGAAGCTGCACCCAGATTGCGCCGCTGCTGCTGCTGCTGCTGCTGCTATGTTGCAGGCGCAAACTACACAAATTTGTGGAAAATTCTCTCTCGCCTTCTCGTGGGGCAGGCAGCTTCTTTCGTTTGTTCTATTCGTTCCGGGAAATTCAATTAAACTTAAGACAAGACATGGGACCACATGCATGCCACCCCCAAGCATGCCTCAAGCTGTGGAAGGGAAGGGAAATGTGTCACTTCGCAGCGCCGTGTCCGAGTCGTGGCCTAATCGATACAAAGTCTCCACGGGCTCCACGGGCTGCCTGTTTTGCAAATGTGCCACAAAATGCGGCAATTGTCAATCAATTTCATGGAAATTACGTCCGGGAGGGAGGCAGGCAGGCAGTCAGGTCTAAGCGTTGAAGGACGTCTGTCTGCCACGACTTGGACATTTGAATGAAAGCCACAAGCAGAGACAGAAAGAGATAGAGCGGGGGGGGGCAGGGGGAGGGGGCAGAGAGCCACTGCCACCACTCGAATCTCGAGTCTCGAGTCTCTGAATCTCGTGTTTTTTGGGTAAACAGTTTTTGATAATCTCTTTTTTGCGACAAGTGGCAGTGCGAGTGCCAGTCCCTGGCACTTTTCCACCCCACACAAAATGGGAGGGAAAAAATAGTTGCTTGCAAAAGAGGAGAGGAGGAGGAGAGGGAGTGGTGATGGGGGGAGGGGGGAATGGGGAGCTGGCAAGCTTTTTCCAGCGTCACGAATGACGGCAATGAGGATGCGATAAGTGCGTCAATGTTGAATGTTGCTGATGACTCAAGTCGAGTGCCGGAGTGTCGGACTGTGATTATACGAAAGGAGGAGCAGTAGCTTAAGGCCTCCTCAAGTGTTCACACACACACACATCAGCAACACTCACACAGATACAGGCACAGAGATGAGCGTATTTGTAGTTGGATGAACAAATATGAGGCGCATGTGTGGCATATGCACTAATGGAGGCGTTCATACAGTGGAGTCTTCATAATGTCTCTTAATTGAATCCACCTGAACATCCTTTAAGGACACCTGATACTCTAACCAAAGGAAAGCTACACAGTAGTAGTAGGAAGTGAAGATCGCACATCGATATCGGTTTTGTTAATCGCAATCTTCCAGCCCGCATAAACATCTCGCTCCCATAAGTATCCCCATTCACATTCCCCTTGACAGTTTAGCGACACTCATGCCCGCCTCCTCTCCCTCGTTGAGTACCGCCTCGAGTAACGGCTAAGCCATTTTCAATTGGAATTTCCACTAGTGGGCCTATTACGGGGGGGCGGGGCAGAGCCTAATGCCATTTGGGGAATGGATTATGGCTTAAAATCCGAGTCGCTTTGCCACGCTTTTCAGCTAATCCCCCACTTAAGTGCTGGTAGGCGTGGTGCAGTTTTCTATTTGCCATCGCTAAACAACAATAATAACAATTTAATGATGATAAAGCCATGAATAAATGGAAACGCATAGATCCTTTCAATTTATGAGGCACTCGTATATTGCATTTTATTTATCTCTGCCTCAAATATTTATATTTGCAGCATTTTGCCCCGCCTTGCCCCCGCTTTTCCTCATTTTCCAAACAAACAAAAAACAATACGTGATTGCTTCTGGGCGGAAGTTTTTCATCATTAAAAATCACAAGCGCAAAAAGGAATTTTTCCCATCTTTTCTTTCCCTACCCCTACCCCTGCCCCTGCCCTACCCCCCCTCTCTGCGGAGCATATACATAATTTCATAATTTTTACGATACCCAGGAAGAAAGGGGGGGGGGGGGGGGGAGGGGTTGGGGGGCGGGCACTCGCATGAAATGGAAAACACTCGTAAAAATTGATTTGTATATTTATAAATCAAATAAACTTTTCTATTTTATTGATTTGCTGTGCGAGTGATCCCGAGTGCCCCATGCCCCAAATGCCCCCAAGTGCCCCACAACGAATTATGTTGGTTTCGTTTTATTGGCATAGGATTCGGCACTGATGATGCGGATTTGAATGCTTCCCCAATCTCAGGAGAGCAGAAATGACAAAGAGCCATCGCAATCGCATTCAAAGCAGGCAAGTGGCAAGTGGCAAGCGGCAAGCGGCAAGAGGCAGGCGGCCAGGCTCTTAGCCAAATTAAAACTTGAAAAACTTTGCAAAACAAAAAGGATTGCCTCGCCAGGCACACAGACAGACAGACACATTGATATTTATAGCGCATTCGAGCGTAAAATGCAGCCCGAAAAAAGGTAAATTTAGAATATTACAGAAAGGTGAATCGAGGAGGCGCTGCCACGAGCCATGAGCCATGAGCCACGAGCCAAGTTTTCCCACTCAATGCGCCTGAAAATAGGCAAAGGATGCCCCCACTACACACACCACTACATGCCACTTCAGCCTCCGCCATTTCTCTTTCTCGCAAAGTCTCTCTGAATAGCAGTAGCCGTGGGATGCGGATACGCCCACAGATAGTCGGTACCTGCGGCTGAGTGCTCATTAAATAGTAAAAGCCACACACCCACACACGCACAGATACAAATATACATTCATATGCATGTGGGGGAGGCGTGGGAGGGGGGATGCAGCCAGCCACTGGACTGGTTACTGGTTGCTGGTTGCTGGAATCGTTAGCCACACATTGACCGTTCCCTTCGTCGCTCGCTCCAGACATTATTAATTATTCGTGTGGCACGTTGTGGCACGCGCTCGCCCACTCTGCCCCCCAGCAGGAAGCAGGACTCACGTATCTCCGTTACACGTTTATGCCACACAGATACAGGGACGGGACGGGGACGGGACTGGATGTCATTTCTTTGGAGAAGCATGCAGAAGTACGAGTACGCCTTGTGGCGCTTTTCCCTTAAAGTCATATATTTTACCCACTAACTGACTTGCAACATGCTCTCATATGCATGCAAAGCATGCAACCTGCCACATGGCCAGCCACAGTGAAACGGAGCTACAACAAACACAGAAGACATCCAGGAAATGCTTGCAAAGGCTTCTGTTTCCCCATAGCCAGTGCCACCTGTGCGCTGGCCGCATGACGCTGCACATCCTCTGGGTGCACCAGCAGCTGCTGTGCCATAAATAAACCACGAGCCAGCCCTTTTACCTTTTAAAATGGAAATGGGAAGCACCCATCGAAGGACCCCATCCACGGAAGCCACCATAGACATCTCCATCGAATGCCCGGATGCTGGGATGCCTGCGCAGCAGGCTGCAACAGCAGGTGGCAGGCAGGCAAGAGCCAAGACGGAGCACAGGATGCATGAGGCATGAGGCAGATACAAAAAGCTGAACGATTTTTGTCGCTTTCGCAGTTTTAACACGAAATTTAAGCCGCTGCCAACAGCTTCATTTGCCGCAGATTTCCCCCCGCTCCCCGGACTTAACTTTTCTCAGCATTTTCCTGCCCTTCCGGCCGAGCGGCGTGCGGGGTTCGGGGTGCGGGCTGTGGAAAATTGTATTTTTCAATTTCCTTCGAGCAGCTTTGATCTGGGAGGCACAGGATGTCGCCAGAGCGCCCAAAGGAGCGAAAACTTTGCCACTCTTTGGCGTTTCTTCCTTTTCCTTCCATATGCGGGAGGGACTCTCTTCTAGCAATCATGCCCCCCCCCGTGTGTGTGTGTGTGTGTGTGTGTGTTTGCCACTGACAGCAGCAGCAGCAGAAAGTTGAAACAAAAAGCTGGGGAAACGCTTTTAACTTTATTAAGATATCACAAACATATGTACGACAGACAGACTGAGACTGAGGCTGAGACTAAGACAGCGACACGCCCCTACATGCCACTCTTTTTGGGGCATGCCCCCCGCGCCCCGTGCCAGCCAACACAAAGCAGACTTTTCATTTAATTTTGCAGAAACGAGCGAGAGAAAGGGAGAGAGAAAGGGTTTTCTCACTTAATTGAATCTCAACGCCATTAAAAAAGAATTATGTCGGGAAAATGAGACGGGGGGATGGCAGGAGAGGGGGAGGAGAGGGAACGAAGAGTGCCTGCCGCACACAATGATTATGATATTTCATTATCATTATTTCTGGTGTAATGCTCGACTCATGACGCTAATGGTGGCTGCCGCTGCTGTTGCAACATACAGTCTTCGCCCCTACTTTCTCTCTCTCGCTCTCTGCATCTCTGTTGCAATTACCACCGCCCCGAGTGGCAGCCATTCAGGGGTGTTGCAAACAGGAAAACTTTCGGTGAGGCAAACAGCGGAATAGCACAGATTTTCTCCAATAATCACACACACACACACACACTCGCTGGCGGAAAATGGAAAAGTTTAATTTGTGTAAATGAAAGTTCCTTGAAGTTTTCGCAATTGATTGATTAACTAACTAATTGGCTAAATTAGGTTTCTTTTCTCGATGTTCTTTCTTAAAAGGATTTTCCCATTGCAAGGAAAGTGGCTGTCAGTCTTAGCCACAGATGGATCCTTCCCTGCACACCAGATACATACAAACTCTATGCCTTTCGAGGGACTCTTAGAATTCCTACAGAACTTCTAGTGATGCAAAGAGAAAATGTCCTTAAAGTGGCAAACACTCTGCGCTTTAAAACTATTTAGCATTCACTGCTCGTGTCCTGCCATTTCGTGCCTGCCTCCTGTCGCTGCCATGCCACAGCCGCTCGTTAACGGTGCACCACATCGCACATCAAGAACGAACCGCAGAAGCAATTGCATTTAAACATTTTCCCGCACATTTCCCAGGGAATGTGAATGCGTTGAACAATTACCGAGGCGCACAACGGGGGCACGCGGCATCACCAAGGAGAGACCTGAAGAGTATGAAAATGTGGGAAAACTGAGAGATGGCATGGACATGGACATCGACATGGATCCCCATCCCATCCACATGTACTACTGTACATGGATACACCCGAGAGCCAAGTGGCAAGAGCCAAGAGGCAAGAGGCAATTAGTGTTCAAGTTGTTGCCACACAGAAGACAATTTCTTTGCTGGCCATTTAGCATAAATGCGTCTGGCACTTTGGCCAAAACGAGCGGATCTGCCCCTGCCCCCATGCCATGCCCCTGCCACGGCCTTCGCTCACGAAAAGTGGCCGAAAAGGCGGTGCCCGGAAACTGAGATGAAAATGGGAGGCTGGAGCATGGAAAATGGAAAAGGAAATGTGACTGAAGATGGGCTATAATTAATCTTCGACTGCTTTTTCGGGGCCCACATTACAGGCCACACTCCACACAGACCTCATAGACCGCCTCCTCTCAGGCCCCTCCCCCTCCACACCCCTGCCGTCCTCTCATGCTAATGAGCTGCGTTTTGGGGGCAAACAAAAGATTAATCTACATGCCGTATATGCCACATTGGGCAGCAAATCGAAGTGGAATCCTCAGGGCGTAAGCAATTGCCACTCAATTTGCCCCAAAAGGAGGCAGCAGGCAGCAGCAGGCTCCAGCAGTCTGTGACATACTGGAGGGCAGAGGGGCACAGGCACCACTCCCCATGTGGCATTGCGCTCCAGTTGTCCAATTGAAAGAGAAATTTGTGGCGCGCTGCCGTTTTCTTGGCAGCCGTTTCGTGACGACAACAAACAACTCTCTCTCCCCTTCCCCTTTCCCCTTTCCCGGAACGAAAAACAGAAAAGTTTTTGACTGCTCAAAGCTGGTCGAGGTATGCCCGTTGCATGCCCCCGCCCAGCCCATCCTAGGGCAGGCAGCTCCACTCTAAATCCAATTGTGCTTTCGGTAACGCCCACACGACAGCGTCTTGCACCTGAAACGAATGCATTTTGCGGCTCATGTCAGCAGTGGCAGCGGCAGGGGCAGCAGCAGGGGCAGCGACAGCGGCGACTCTTGAACTCCCACACGGTCTACGTATGTCTATGTGTTCCACGTGGGGCAGGAGTCTTGTTGGGGCATTGCATGTTTGCCAAAAACTAAGGCTATGAGGCAATAATATCCATAGCTCCGGAGGAGACTCGTCGTCTGTCGACTGCTGCCATTGATTTTTATCGTCTGCAAAAAGCGAAAACTCGCAAGAAGTTCCATTGAATTGCAGGAGAACATCTATGCGGAATAAGGGATACCCTGCATACCCTTGCCTCATGGTTAGACCAGGGAACCATTCAAAGATCGAGAAATTCGTACACCTTTGTACCACTGATGTTGGCGATGTACAGATCTTGGGATTCTCAAACAGAACTCGAAAGAAAGGTACTGCATTCGTTCTCTCTGTTGAAAACCTCAACCCATAATTAGATCTAAGGATAGTGTTTCAGAGAGTATATCTCCGCTGCCTGTATAATATGCATGGCCTGCACAAATGATTTATGCAAAAGGGTAGGCATACAAAAACAAAATCCGTTTTAGTAAATCATCAAAAAGCCCCACATTCGGGGAGGCACAGGATGGATTCAATGGGCTGCTGATGCACTTTGCTGATGGGAATGGATGATGGCCGTTCCCCGCCAGTACTCCATGACCCCCTATATAGAGGAGCCAGTGTTCTCTCTCCCTTCTATATGTATGCCTATCCCCTATCCCCTGCCCCCTCCCCATATACCATATACTATATTCGTATATCGCATAGTTTTTGGGGCCTGTCGCCTGTTTGTCATATGCGATATTCGGCTGTTTGCCAAATATTGATTATGTGCTGCCCTCAAACATGAATGGAAATGCGCTTCAGTGCATTCCGTTTGAAGAGACCACAGAGGGGAGCAGGAGCAGATCCCAACCCCCTCTGTCATTGGTGGCCCTGCATCTTTATCTAAAGTAGGCCTAAAAAAGTAGGAACATCTACTATATGGAGGGTAAAGCGCTGCCATTTAACAGCCTTAATGGGCCAAATAAACGCTTCTGCGATTGCCACAACTTGTGCCCTGTCCTGGAGGAAAACTTGGCAGCACAAAATGAAAATTGTTTTATCAAACTTCTTTCTGAGCTTAGTATTGGCTGATTCTCAATGAGAATCTCTAGAGGGGATCTGCTCCTGCAATCTCCCCATCTAATTTCCATTCATTCTCTTTCATTTCCCTCTTAAATTCGGAATTCGGGGTGTTCGGAATTGCAATAAAAATGTCATTCTCTGCTGCCTCTTAGTATTTACGAGTGTATCCTCGTGGACCGCTGTGGACCATTCATATAGTGGATCTCTTCTCCAGCAGAAAGACAAATAAAACAGCCAAAAACGAGAAGCCATCGTAACCAAATTTATGGACAACTTTCGGTGGAAACCCCCAACGACAACAACTAATAGCAGAATGGGCTAAAATAAACGAAAATTGAAGCAAGTTTTTCCCAGAGATGAGTGCAATTTTACGAAAGTTTATGGTTTAAAGTTCAACATTTATTGGGCTTTAGTTGGGTTTAGTTTTCATTGGCTAGGGTTTGGTTTTCCAATAAAAGGTTGCCCAAAATCCCTTCTCTGCCTCAACATTCAAGGATATTTCTATAGAGAACAGCCTTCGCCAGCCCAGCCCTGCCCAGCCCCATGTCCGGCGATTATCTTGTTATTCCAACGGCATTTTAATCGACTCAATCCACACGGCCTCCCACAGCACCAACCCTTCTGCTTGCTGTATTTTTCCTCCTCTTTTTTTGGGGTGTAAATTGCTGTGGATGCCACGCCTTTGGAAATTGGCAAACCATTAAGCAGCATGAGAACATTGTTGTTGTTGTTGTTGATGTTCTTTTTCACACAAAAAGCACAACAAGCTCAACATTTTATCACCTGCCGCACCGAGAGGCAATAGGCAATACGAGGAGTGTATGCCATATCTATGTATTCGTGGACTGAAAGTATACTTTATGGTCCCTCCGCTCTGCCAATCCGCCGCCACACACATTTTGAGGTGTGAGGGGGGACGGAGCCATAAATTTCACGAAAAGTTTCATTCCGGGGGATGATGGCTTTTACGGAGGAGCACAGCGGACAGGCGTTATCAATAGAGTTAGTTGTCTGTCAACTCGAATGAGTATTATATTATTTTTATTTGTTATCTGAGGGAGAAACGCGGTGCGGTGGGGTTGGGTAGGGTTGGGTGGGTGTTCTGAAAATGTGTTTGCACAATTTCGGTTAATGATGGTTGATAACATTTCGTGGGGGTTCGTGCTCCCCTCCTCGCCAAGAGGGGGGAGATTTCCATCCACTAAGTAGCATGTCGGTATTACAAATGCCGCTAATTGACTCGTAAATTAGTGTATATATATATATATTTATATGTGTGTATGTATATCGATTTTATTAGCATAATTTCATCGTTTTAATTTACTCACCAACTAAAAAGGAAAAGTAGAGGACGGGTTTTCCTTCTATTTTCTTTTGTGTGTTTTTTGTTTGCAGTTCCCTCTAGGCTTATAGTTTGGATATATGTATATACGTAGATCTTAGATAGATTTTACAGCTGAAGCGTTGTTTAAGTTTTTAGTGTATTAAGTTTGTTTTTTTAATTTATTTAATTTTTTCTCACATTTTGTTTCAATTAAAGGAAACTTTATGTGGTTTATTTTGTTGCACAGAGACACACAACTGGTGAAAAAAATAACAAAAAACAAAGAATTTCAATATGAATATGAAAATTTGCAAGTAATTTCCGTTTTTTGAGTGGTTTCTTTATCTCGAATTTCGAATTTGAAAAGAACAAGAATTAGAATTAGAATTGGAGGATGCCCTTTTCCTGTCTTCCCACCCCCACCCCCCACCCCTCTGCTGTGGAACCAAAAAGCAAACAAAAGTCACAGTGCGACAAAATGAAAAACTTTTATTCCCGTTTGCCGCATTAGCATTATGGTAATGCCCATAAGACTCGTCCCCGTCGTAGAACAGAAGAACAGTGTTACCCATTCCGATTTCCCGTCTCCCATTCCAAAGGACGAACGGCCTCTCTCTTCTGCCGCCGCCACAGCCGCTGCTGCCAGCCTATCTGTCTGCGCCTTCCTCTGCGTTTTGGGGGTTTATTTTTGGGGGGTATTTCCTTCGCTTCTTCCTCCTTTTTTTATTCTCGTGTTTCGTGTTTTTGTGCGTATGCGTATGCGTGCGGGTACACGCCTTACTTTACAGGGTACGTACACTCGCGACTTTTGCACTTTTTTCACCCACCGTTCGAAATGAATTTCAAAACAATATACAAAAAAAAATGCAAAAAAAATTCAAAATAATACCAATATACAGGTGTATGTTTAATTGCGTTTTCTTTTCACCCAAAAAAAAAAAAATACAGAGCGTCAGAGGGCGAGAGGGTGAGTGGATGATAGGGAGGCGGAAGGCAAAGCTCCTTTCTGTCTGATTTCACGCACCAAATATTTTCCAACCATACAACACGCTCCAAAGTCTAGCCACGAACTGAGCTCCAACGCCGACAGAACTCCACAAACTTGAAGCAGCAGCGCCGTGGCAGCAGAGCAGCGTGGCAGCATGGCAGCACGGCAGTAGGCAGCGGCAGAGACAGTAGGCAGCGGGAAAAAGCTTCCAATGTCAATGCGAAGCGACACAATCCTTTGTACGAACGGAAAATGTGTTATTTTGGAAGGCCTGGAACCTGGAAGGAAGCCGAGAGAGACAGAGTGCGAGAGAGAGAGAGAGAGAGAGCGCAAGAGAGCCCAGAACTTTTACTCTCTTTGGATGGCTTTCTTTTGGTGTTTTGTTTTGTTGCCCTGCGTTTGTTGTGCGTGTGCCCTAGTGCTTGTTCGTTCTCTCACTCTCCCACTCAACCCACCCCAAGGGGTGTAATTGCAGAAGGTGAGGTGTACTTGATTCTCTCCATCTTTATCTCACTCGCTCACGCATTCGGTGCTGACCCATACCTTATAGTAATACACTTTGTTGTCCCCCCCCCATCGTCCCCCGTCCCTCTCAACCACTTTCAGTCTCTCTTTGATACACTTTGATAGTAGAACCGAGTTAATTAGTTTTGACAAACTTTTAACGCTTGATGCGTTTTCCAAAAGGAGATTTTCAAGTTTCCAAAATGAATTTATGAGAATATCTTTGGCTCTAAGCAAATACAAGCATACATACATATGTATGTATAGTATATATAATATATGCTTATGGTTGTAAGTGTGTCTATATGTGCATATATCTTTTTGTTTCTCTGAATATTTATTGGCCATGCTTTTCGGTGCGGGCGTGCTGTTAAAAATAGACACCACAGCCGCAGCCGCTACCTCGTCAGCAGCAGCAGCAGCGCACCGATGCGTCGGCAGCAGCAGCAGCAGTATCAGAAGAAGCAGCAGCAGCATCAGCCGCGCGAGACAGCAGCGACAGCATCAAGTTCAGACTTGCTTTTCCTTGATGATTGGTGTCTTGGTGTGTTTGTGGGAGGAGGGGGGAATCGAGGCATGGGGGGTGGCGTAAGGTGGAGGATTGGAGAGACAACTTTTGACCTTAGTCAAGTGAAAAACGTGACAATACTCTGTGTGTCGCTGTCGTTGTTTCTGCTGCTGTTTCTGTGGCATTTTCAGTGCATGATGTCTTTGGCGTCCTGTGCGTGTCTGTTCTACCTTTGTGTTTGTTCTAAATACCCTAACAATGAGGGTATGTTGGGTTGATGCAATGGTTGACCAACGAAAGGAGACAAATAAGTGCCCAACCACAACCACTTTGGGGCCTACATTAAAAAATTGTTTAGTCTATCAGATACAATTGTCTTCCACTTAAAAAAAAAAACATAATTGATGACCAAAGATGATCGTAAGAACCGGCTGTTATATATATATATGTATATATGTACATATATATTCTGGAAGGGTATTACAATCGTCGATCCCCCACCCACAAAATCCTAACCTTCCCCTTTTGCGGGTTGGATCTTCTGTAAACGGTTTATTCGCCTAATTGGCCATGTTCTCTTGCGGTTTGCTGCTGCCAAATTATTCATGGCACTGCAACTGCCTGGCTTAATTACAGCTGCTGAATGAATTATAAAGGAATACATATATGGCATACCCAGCCCCCCCACCCTCGCCCTCCTCCCACGCATTTCAGGGTTGGCCTCCACCGCACCGCTAAAAACCACACACACACACACACACACACACACACACACACACATGAATTTATGATTTCTTGGGTCTTCCTTTTGTTATTGCTTTTATGATTATTGCGACGCCGCGTCTGTGTCTGGGGCCGACTTTTCCGTCTGACGCCAGTTAACCGGTCTCTAAAAACCCCTCAACCCCACTCCCCACTTCCCCACTTCCCGCCTCCCCGCACTCTCTAAAGGCCGCTGTGGAACCATGTCAATCATGGTAAGCCTCGGGGTGGCGAGGCATCTAAGTTCTTGGCTTGATTTGGGGGGCTGGGATCCTTGGGTTTTTGGCTGCTTCCGTTTTAGGCCATTTGTTGTGTTGTTTTGTTGTTTATCTAGTTTTGGCCCTCTTTGTGTATGTCTGTTTGTGTGGAGACACAGAGATACACAGATAGAAATTGTTGAAATGCTGCGACAGCATTATTAATGTGCCATGCTCCACTTAGGATTCCCATGGAGATACAAGACGGAGGACACAGATGGAGGCCGATCCCCTGTAACCTCCACACCACTCCACTCCACGACCCCTACCCCTACCCCTACTCCTACCCCTCTCTCACTCTCTCGTTGAGCTCCTTTTGCACGCTTCCTTTTTTGGCCAAAAGAAAAATCAATTGATTGACTGCGATGGCCACATTTTCTGCACTTTTGAACGCGTCACAAGAAATTTCAGATTTCAGATTTGTACGTTTCGGTATTTTGCCTTGCCTTGCCTCGTTCTCTCTCGCTCTCACTCTCGCTCTACCTTTCTTTCCTTTCTGTTCTTTCCGTTTCTGTCTGTGTGTCCCTCTCTGTTCCTCTTGCTCTTCTTGTCGCACTTGATTTATTCTGCTCGTTTAGCTTAAAATTTGAATTTTCCCCCCTTGACTTTTTGGCATATTTTCACGAATTTTCGAAACACTTTATAAGTTTTTTCCTTTATTTTTTTTGATTTTTCGTGACTTTTTGGTTGTTGTTGTTGTTATTATTTTAAATTTGATTATTTTTCATGACTCTTTGGCCGTTTAATTTTTCCTTTATTTCTGCACTTACACGCATCGATGCAAGTGTGTGTGTGTGTGTGTGTGCGAGCGAGTGTGTGTGTTTGGTTTCGGTTTTTATCGCGCTCTAATTTCTCTCCCTTTCATCTTTTCCATTCTTTTTCCAGGAGAGCTGCTGCAATCGTATCCGTATCTGCCGCCTAACTGACTGACGAAACACCTCGAAGAACGGTAGAACGATAGAACGATAGAACGCTAGAGCGGTAGAACGCCAAAACGGTAGAACGCAAGAACGCTAGAACGGTACTCAACTCGACGCGTCCGTCTCGACACGATTACAACACGACCGACCGAGCACGTCCAGTTCTCATACTCATACTCATACTCATACTTATACGTACAGCACAGCACAGCACAGCCACCACACACGACGTCCGACGACCAAGAGCATTTGTGGGGGCCAGCCGTGGGAGCATCTCGCTTTTCTTTCGTGGCCTTTTCTTTCGCTGCCTGCGCTGGTCTGGTCGGACGCCGTGGTGGATTTTCCAACAGCTGTTTGGCGGGAGAACTGTTTGGCTGTGGTGTGTGTTCTGTGTTCTGTGCTGTGTGTTGGCTGTTGGCTGTTGGGTGGTGTGAAGAGCAGAGCGCGCACAGGTGTGATGGGTGAGATGACATTTTTGATTTTTGATTTATGGTCTTTTGTTTTCATTGTAATTTCAAATGCATTGCATTGATAATTGGTCAATAAAGCTACAAAACAAGGCCTTTTACATACCCCTGATACCCGAATAGCCCTGCAGTAGGAAGTTACAAGCATCTGATAGGAATTGTAATACCCTCTAACCAGGGGTTCAAAAAGTTTACGTACTTTGGGTTCGATGTGACGTCAGACGGCACCCAGCTTTTCTCTCCCATGTTCGATGGGACTCTCAAATGTTGGCTGCCGCTGTGCGTGGGGAACATTTTCATTCAAACATACAACAATGCGGACATAAACATAGTATTTATGGTCACTTAGTTAACACGGAACAATGACAGGACCTACACACAGGAGGCAGGAGACAGGAGACAAGAGACAGGAGTAGCTCATTCTCCTTGTTCATAAATTTAAAGCATATGTTGGGTCCATTCTTTTGTATTTCGGTTTTTATCACTCATTTAACTCAAGGACATAGGTCCTATGTGTTAGTGTATGTGTGTGTGGCACATTCCTGCTCTTTTTTTTTGGGATTTCCTTTCTTTCATCGCGCTGACCAGCAACCAGCAATGAATATAAATTATGCCTCAAGTGACAGGGCCACAAGACAAGGGGAACGGGGGGGGACAGCCGGACGAGGGTATTGTGGCTAAACAATCATAAAGGAAACTCTGCACGAATCGCTTTTTGAGTGCTTTATAGTGGGGAAACGAAATGCGAAATATTGTGAAAAATACTTGAGAATAATGTGGATTTTTTTCCCAAAAATGTTAAATGAAAGCATTTTTTTGTTTAACTTTAATCAGTTTCTTGTACTGGCAGTTTAATAGTTAAAGTTTTAAAAAGCTGGGCTCTAGAGCTGGGCACTAGATAGGGATAGCTGGGACGAAAGACCGATTTGGATGATTAAGGGGTACATTATATTCGTGTACACCTAAATATATATTTATATATTTAACAGCCAGAAGAAAGAGTTTCAGAATCCATAAAGTGTACATATCTATTCACCTCAGAGACTAAAAGAGAAAAACTTAAAACTTAAAATTTAAAGAATACAGGGGTGGGCAAATCCGAATTAAAAAACTAGATGGTCCAGTAGGGTCAGTACGACATACATACTTTTGTACATATAGATCTGCAATAAAGCTTAGTTTTTATCGGGAATAGTTTTTTTTATTTAGAGTTTCAGTTAAGATGATCGAAGTCAAGCAGAAAGTATTAACCACTAGGCATTGACAGGCATTATTGACAGGAACATTTTATAAAGCAGAAAAGAGACTCCCCTCACCAAACACCCATTTACAGTAGCTTTCAACCTTAAAGTGGCCCTCCAGCTGACGGTGGCACAGACTGCATCTGCCAGCACAACGGAAGCTGCCACCACGACCACAACAGCAGCCACAGCTACGACCACGACGACAGCGGCATCAGTGACCAGTGCCACCACGAAGAAACCGAACAGGCGCTGCTGGAGGGGCAACAACTGGTGCAACACCCACCAGCAGGTCAAGTGCAAGAACCCCAAGAGGTGCATCAAGACCATCGTGGTGGTGCGTCGCGACAGGGACTAGGAAACTCAGCTTTCCAAAACAAAAACCAATAAACAAAACCATTGTCTCTAATCATTTTTTTATTACTCTGCTATGAAAACTCAAATTATATAAACAGTAATATTTACCGAAAATTTGATAGGAAACCTTCGCATAAAGCAGAGGTACAGAAGAAGAATAATGACTATAAAAAGAAAGACGTGCTTGTTCTCTTCACTTCGATGCGCAAATATTAATATTATTATTAGTATACCTACTATATTATATATTATACATATTATATAATATATATATTATATTATTGATCGGATCATTATTATAGCCTAAAGAAAGAAATGAATTCGCAGTAGCTACTCATTGCCTCTCGCTCTTTCTCGTGTAGTTTGTCGTCCGCAGATCAGCTTTTGTCCGTCTTAGCGAATACCACAACCAATCTACTATCAAGCAAGTGCAAGCAGTGAAACCGCGTGCGTTTCCCTAGCGTTTTCAACGCGAATATCAGCAAATGCCACAAAGTTGTGGGAGATCTGGCCAAGAAATGCCATTAAAAATAGTATTAGCCTGGCCCAGAAAACTGTTGCGTCACGGGCAGAAGGTACCGATCAATGAGTTTTGTAGGCAGGCAGGTAACAACCGTTTTTTGATGGCTACATTAGCCAATGAACCACGCAATAGGCCAGACTCCGACTCCGACTTCGACTCTGGTCTGGGCCCAGCCTCTAATTAACAATTTCGTAATTGAAGCTAAGCCCCTGATGTGTGTGGCGAGGGAAGGGGAGGGCCGGCGGGTGTGTGTGGAGGAGTGGCCGCCCTTCAGTGGGTTAGAGTTACGTTACGTATCGTATTTGAAACATTTAATACTTGATTTTGGTCCCGATTGGGGCCTTTTGGGGCCTCTCCGCTTTTGATTAATGAGCAGCTTAAGTGAATCTCAAACGGAATCTGAGCCTGAATCGTGGTGTCCAGACTCAGAGACTGATGAAGTCACTAATTTGACTTAAAAACGCATTAAAAACCATTTTCGATAAGAGCTCTGGTCTCCCCTCCAGCCGCAAAATCGAACGACCCATCCGACCGAATGCCGCCGAAGACGAAGACGATTTCAGTTAAGGGTTTTCCCGTACTTTTCTGCTTCTGCCCGCGTCTCCGCGTGGTCTAGGTCGTCTTTGTGAAAGTTGTGCAAAAAACCAAAAACCAAAAGCCAAAAAATCCAAAAATAAAAAAACGAAAGATTATATTCAAAAAAACGCCTCGAAAGATTTGAAGGGGGGGGTGCAATACCCGTAGCTTTTGCTTTATGGGACACTGCCTATTGGCAATCAACTGTAAATATAAATAATAGTAGTCGCAGAGGAGGGGGCTGAGGACTCGACCAATTGATACCGTGTAGGGCGAATTCAATACTGAGAATATGATTAAAGGAACCACAAAACACCCAAAGAGTTTTCAAGTTCCTATAAGCAAGAAAACATCGATATAACACTCGGAGAACTCTCTCATTCAGAGGAAACCCCGCCATATTTAAATTAATTAATTCATAATAAAGTGTAATGTAAGCTTAAACACATTCTAGCGCAAATCTTTTGGCATACAGTACAATAATTAATATCACACTTTGATTGCTTTGTTTCTATGGAGAGAAGGATATACGGAAGGTCATCGATTGGGTCTACCCTGCCTCTACCCTAGTTAGCCTTTTCAGGCTTTGCCCACGAATCACAAAATTGATTTAAATGCGTTCGAGGGGGAGACATGGATTTGGTCGAACCAGCGGGGAGGGGAGGAGAGGGGAGGTGTGCCGGTAACGGTGCCGCTGACGCTGACGTTGCCTCCTACAATTGTGCGTGGTCTCGGGGAGCCATTAAAAGGCTTTTTTCTCGCGTCTCGAATCGAATTGGTATCTCGAATGTCTGTCTGTGTCCATGTGCGAGATGAGATCTCCTCTCCTCTCCCCTTCAATGTCTTTGTCGAGCAGCAGCAGCAGCAGAGCAGCAGCAGCAACAGTCACAAAACAAAAAACAAAAAAAACCTGAGACAGATAAAAGCTGTTAAATGACCTTCATTGGCCATAAAAAACCGAAAAAATCACCATCGAAACAATGAATTGTATCTATGGCCAGAAGAGCAACAACAGCAGCAGCAACAAAAGCAACAACGATTGGCGAAAAACCGCGATAGACAAGGAAATTTACAATTTAAATCAAAAATTCACTTTATTGCAGTTTCGCATATTTTGGCGACAATGTAAAACAAACAATAAAAGCCAATTTCCAATAAATAAGAGAGGAGATGGGGGGCCCGCAAGCCCCAATGAACTTCCGGTCTTGATTTGGGCCACATATTGGTACAGACAATGCTTCGCATGAATACATCGTCGTATCATATATCCATCATCCACAAATGAATCATTGAATGGATCGGATCGGATCGGTTCGATGCGAGGCGGGGCGGGACGGGACGAGTGGCAAAAGTTCAAAGTTGAGACAAAAGACAAAGACCATTCGGAAGCACGGGCTAAATTGAGAGATTAGAGTCAGTGGAGAGTGCCCTAACACTAACAGCAACACTAACCGGCATTACGCCTGGTCTGGGAGAGAGGTCTCTGTCTCTATGTCTCTCTGTCTTTCTGTCTGTCTGCCACTGCCACTGCCGCTGGGCCTGGGGCCTGGGTCTATAAACTTGGCTCAGAGTCGAGCAGAGTCGAGCAGAGTCGGGCTCTAGACCCTCTCATCAGTTGGCTACGAGAGCTGCCGCCGAGAGCTTGGGCTAGAGCGCGATACGGAAAACGAAATCGAAACCAAAACCAAAACCGAAAATTCAAATTGAAATCTCCATCCACTTCCCCCCCCACTTCTCTCCCACACACTGCGCTGCGTTCGGTACGTGTAAATTTTTTTTAATTAGCTGAATTTTCAAGTGAATCTCTGACAAAAACAAAAACAAAACAACAAAAGAGAAAATTATACAAGTAATACAACAACAACAACAAATAAAAGCAGCATAAAATGTCAGAGAAGAGATGTCTGTGAAGGTGAAGTGAATAAATTCCAAGCAAATAAAATAAAAACACTTGGAAGATCAATCCAAAAATCTGCTTAGATTTCGTCAAAGATATTTGCGGAGAAATCACCAAACAGACAGCAGACCCCCAGATACCAGATACCAAATACCAGTGTCTGTTTCTGTTTTTGTTTCTGTTTCTGTTTCTGTGTGTTTTCTACGGAGTATATACATACATATAATTACCCGGGTGAGTAATTAATAATGCGAATAATTTAAATCCCATCCCCCTCATGCAATAAATTAATACAAAACAAAAACAAATACACAAATACAAAAACAACAACAACCCAACAAACTCAAACATTGATTTATTATAACATTTTTTTTATTTATTTTTTTTGCTGGTGCTGCTGCTGCACATGTAACGTGACCGAATAAAAAATTAAGAAACTCCAAAAAAATTAAATCAAATCGCAACAAAACAGAAAAACCAAAACACACAAATTCACAAAAAAAAAGAAACCCACCTGTGGCCATAGCCTTGAAATGTCGTGCTTAATTTCTCAGTTAAACGCAGGGCATAAAATATATATGTTTTAAAAGATTATAATGAAGCCCCCAAAAGGTATTTCTGGTGTTTTCTAGTAACATTTTTTTGATATATTTACAGCATATCTATGCCACGCTTATGTACATACATTTCTTTCCCTAAACATAGTCGTGAAAATCTCAGTAGAAGATTGCTCTTAGGAGGTCCCTGCCCTAGCTTTTCTTCTGTTTTTTTCTGGCCTCTCCCCGGAAGAACGAGCATCTCGTCCACATAACCACAACTGAGCAACCAGGTACTCCATTGCGATCGGTGGCTCCCAGCCTTGCCCCTGCCGTGCAGTATCGCCTGTCTACAATATCTACAAATCCAAGTCCATATTATAGTTTTTCTCTTTGTAGATATGTATTTTTAGTCTGTTGTTTGTCTGTCAAGTATGAACAAGTATCTCTAGTAATTCAACAAATTTTGAGATGAATAAAAGGTATATAAAGCCTCTCATTGCTTGCCATCCTCTGAAGGCTCAGATAGTTTATGGGAAGAGTTCTCTACAAGCCTCAAAGCCCACAATGAACCTAAAAAATCCACTTATCTTCCATGAACTCTTGGACATGCTCGTTGGTTTTCAAATCATAGCAATTTAATTCTCCAGAAATAAATGATCTGGCAGCTAATTGCACAACATTAATATTCCATAAAATAAGCTTTAATTGAATGACAAAATTTGAAAATATCTGCTAATTAGACAGCAGTTTAATTCCTAGTCCCCTCTTGCCACAAAAGTTCCCAGGTAAATGAATAAGTACGAATCTTTTGTGGATATTCTGACTACGTTTTGCACGAGACAAAGATAAAGAACCGACAATCGATCATTAGTCTGGCGCATGGCAATCAATTAACTATAGATACAAATGCCTTTGCTCTGGGGCCAAATCATTCAAATAAATTGAGTGGAACACAAAGCACATTTTTGAGCACGCACTCAATTTTGGTGGAGGGGCAGACCGGGGCAGAGGCAGAGCCAGGCTGTGGCAAACGAGCGCACAGCAAATGGATTAGTGGCCCACGAGAGAGATCTCTGATCTTTAACAATTTCATTAACCTGGCGGCGGCCTAATGATGTGCAAATGGCCCAAAACATACCATAAAAAAATCACCCTAGAGTTAACTTTGCTGTCTGCTGTCTGTGTCTGTGTCTTTTCAGGCCAAACAACTTCTTTTTGGCTATTTTATGATTTATGAGGTGATCGCTTGACGCAACTTTTGGGCCGGCTTTGGGCCACAGAGGGGAAATACCAGTGCGAGGCGGCGTGGGTGCCAGCCAACAGCCAACAGCCAATGCTCCATTAGCAAAGATTCCAAAGATTGAACAAAGCTTCGGGCTAAAGCTGGGGCTGTGGCTGTGGCTGTGACTTTGGCTCCACTCGGACACTTTCGTCATTGATGGTCGGTCGATTGTTGATTGATTTGTTCGACTGAAGGCACTGAGACTAAGACTTGGCTCTTAGCCTGCGATCCCGGAAATCCTATGTCAGGTGTCATGAATGAATTCCTATGAATTCCTATTTGCTTTTGCTGTCACACCACATGACATGCCTCAATAGTGGTTTATAGTTGCCTTTCATTCCATATTTAATTGTGTTACACTTTATTTTTTTCTTTTTTAACAAAACAAAAACCAGACACGAAATCCGGTTTCCGTGTGGGGTTCTGTGTGTTGGCTTTACCCTTGATTGAAGCACTGATTTTTAATAGAAAATTTTGATTACTATTAGGTGTATAATATTCTGGGGTATTTTAAGCCATTTAATTGCCAATGGCTTTTGTGTAATTTTTAATTAACAAATTAAAAATGTTCTGGAAAAGTTACAGTTTTTTATTGCATGCATTGCCCCTCTAATAATTCATTAATGTTTATAAATACTGACATTATCTGTCCGCCCGCAATCACAATGGGTAATGGCTAATGGGTAATGGGTGTGTGTGTGTGGGCGTGTCTGGCGTGGCGTACACCTAATCTACGTATACTTAATCTCCGCCGATGACAGCAGTCTCCGTCAGCTGCTGCTTTATCACTTTCACTTCTGGCAAGTCATTTTTCGCCATTTACGCCAGTTGTTTGAGATGTTGCAATCGTTGTTGTTGTTGTTGAACTTTTTGCTGTAATTTTAATTGTTGTGGAAGTTGTGGTTGAAGTTCGAGTTTTTTTGTTCGAGTTGTTGAAGTTCTTGTTAAAGCTAATGTTATAGTTGCTTAAGATATCTGCATGGTTGATGTCAAACCTGTGTTGTAGTGCCTGTTGTTGTACTTTTGTTGAAGCTATTGTAAGTGGTGTTGAAGTGTTTGCGATATTGCAATGCTTGTTGTTGAAGTCGTTTTGCTCGCTTTGTTGATGGAAATATGCTTTTTGTTGTTGTTGTAGTTCTTGTTAACGCCAATGTAAGTATTGCCTAAGATGATCAACTTGTCTTGTCTTCGGTGTTGTAATGCCTGTTGTTGTACTGTTGTAAATGTTGTTGAAATGTTATTGTCTTTGTTACGGTTTGTTTGACACGACAAACACACAGTCAGTGGGGGGGGGGGCCAGCCAACAAATTAACACTTACTGGGGCAGGCACTTAAGCCATGACAAACAGACGTCTGATGGCACACAAATGGTGTGAAAATTCGCCATTTTCCCGCCTGCACTCGGCGTGCACTCTGTTTTCCATCCGCTATTGGCGAATCTCTGATTAATATTTAAACAAATGATTCATGGCTGCAAGTTTCTCTTTCTCTTTCGCTAACAGATTGACATCACGCCCTGCCAGCGGCCGAAGACTCGACGACTCGAATGCAAATGCAAATCGACGACGAATGAATCGACAATGACAAAGAGTATTAAATGTCTGCGCACTTCTAGTTGTAATCGAATCCTCCTTGCCTATGTGGTGAGTACTCGTGCACCCAACTCCCCACCACCCACCCACGCCCTGACTTCCAGACCAAAATACACAGGCATTTGTATCGATACTCCTTTCCTTTCCCAGATATTAGCTAGTACTGCAGCAGCCCACAGCTCGCCACCGCCATGCGGTTTGTATGGAGCGCCGCCTTGCCAATTTCTACCGGCACCGCCCGGACAGACGCCAACCTGTGCCCGGCCCGGGAAGACCTATTGCGAGCATGCAGATAATTATCCCACGTAAGTTGCAGTGACTCTGGAAGCATCTGGAGTAGAGGATCTCCTAGAAATCGGCCATTACTTAAGTATGACTTTCTTTTGAAGCTCGAAGCTCCCAGCTGTTGCACATTACATATGTCCCAAAAGATACACAAACCAAATTCAACCTTCTAAGTCGATAAGACGAATGTCAGAATCTTTCATAGATTCTTTCAGATTCATTCTCCATTCTTTCAGAGATCTTTTTCCCCCCAAAATATGGTCTAGACTTCCCGTCAAGGTCTCTCATAATTCCTACTATACTTTGCCAGACACAAGCTAAGATAAAATCATAATTTATCACCAGCAATCTCTAAGCCACCACAGAACCAAGTCAATTCATTGATTCAATTAAATCTAGAATTTAATGCTCAAATAAATACGTGCCCAACAATCGCTTTACCCTTCTCAAATGCAATCTCTTAGGAGATATCTCTAGGAGACCTGAGCAAACACCACATCTCAAATCTCAAATGAATAAACCACTTCATTCAAATGCATTTCAAACAAATGTTTGGCCACGAGACAATTTCAATTTCAATTTGAATTCGCTAACGAAATCGAAACTCGTTCGGCATCCAATTAGCATACGAGTATTGGGTATTGGAACCGAACCGTACGACTCGTACAAGTGCCGTGCCTATTGTTGGAGCTGCTGCTTCCGCAGACGTGAGCCTCTCCGATGATGATGATGCTTGATGCTGTATGTATGAATCTGGCTGTGCTCTCGGCACCAGCTCTCGGGGGGGAACTCCTTGACCCAATAAACTTGAATTGACAGTTCAAGACACTTTTTGTTTGGCTGCGCCAGCAGCAGCGGCGGCGGAGGCTTCGTGTTCGCTTGGTGCTTCTATAACTTTGGAGACGACGACGACAACGACGACGACGAATTGGCCGCATGCTTCTCGAATTTATTTATGAATGCGTCCAATGAATAATCGTGTCTTTGGGCATCATAAGTTGCTCTCCGGCTGGCTCTAACCGGCACTTGGCACTCGTGGTAGCAGGGTGTTGTGAATATGTTTAGGGGTTTGTCAAAAGGGCACAGAAAAGACTCTTAGCTACGAAGATACGATGATAATGAAAGATCTGAGCTATTAATCCCTTAGTCCCTGAGTCCCTACTCCCTTAAAACATACTAGTCCCTATATATTGTATATTTCTCGATATCTAATCGTAAATATTACAATTTAAAGGAGCTTTTTAGCTCTTTCAAAGAGCATTCCGTAGTCAGCTTTCGTTTTGAAACGAAACTCTTTTGTCTTAGTTGTGGAAAACCAAATGATGTGATGTTTGTTGTTGGTTTTGGTTTTGGTTTGTTTGGCCATCTTCGACTAAGACTGAGACTGGTTGACCATGTTTGTGTATCTGTATCTGTGTCTATTTTTAGACCATTTCTTCGGTGCAGATTTAAATAAAATGTGCATTAGGCGGGTAATGGTAGTGGCGGAATGATAAGCCCTGGCGCCGACGCGTCGTGGCAATTAAATAGGCATTTTTATTGCAGCCCTTGCATTGGAATGCGTTGCATAATTCTCAACAAAAAAAAAAAAACACAAATATCAAAATATCACATGGGAAAGCCCAAAGGCGTTTTGTCTGGGGTCTCGAGGTAGGCCGTACCCTTCCTTCTTCTTTTCTTTCTGAGGAATCAGAGTCGAGTCGCGGTGTGTGTGTGGCACGTGACGGGCATGCGATGCACACTGATATTGGGGCAGCCTGCCAATTTATTATTTACGATCATATACGCCTCATATTTGCCCGTCTTCTGTCTGACTGTCTCGGCCTGGGCCTGGGCCCCGTGGCTGCATATTAATTATGGTATTTGATTTGTCTTGGGCAACAACACAGCGCAGCGACAATTACCATTTCCACCACCCCATATTCCAGGCACTTGTCAGCCTTTCTTGTGTGTCTTTCTGGCTGTCTGTCTCTCTGGCTGGCTGCCTGTCTGCTACTTGCATAACCCGCTGCCGCTGCTTTCCCAGCCTGTTAAACATCTCTTGTGGCGTGTGTTGCATCATCCCGGTTTACCCATTGTCTCTCATCTTTTCTCTGCAGCTATCTCATCAAGAGTCTCGTCCGCAAATGGGGCTACGAGGCCGGCACTCTGCTGGTGGACGAGACCTGGGAGGATTTCGCTGCCGTGGCGTGGCACGAGACGCCCGTCTTTTACGATCCCAAGTCCATCTTTCCGCCGCGTGATCCCAATGGCCAGGACTTCAATGGCTACAGCTATCAGACGCCATTCGGTGGCAGTAGTTCCCAAAGGGTTAACGGCGGCAATTCCCTCTTTGCCAGCAGTCCCTCAACGGAGGCCCCCACGTGAGTACACCCCAAATGATTATTTGATCTGATTTAGCTGATTGTCTTGTCCCCTTAGATATCTGCTGTACACGTCCTCGGGTGGCGGTCATCGTGCTGGACAGCGCTACAATCATCATCAGGCTGCGGCAGGCGGATCCGCGGGTCAGCTGTTCTTCAATCAGGCAGGCAAGACCACGCCATACAATGCCACGCTCTGGCTTAAGCGTTTGGTAAGGGATCTAAGCCGCAAGCAGAAAGAGGAAGCCCCCCCTGAGGAGGAGGAGGAGGAGGAGAAGCGCCCAGAGAAGGCAGAGGAACTGCTGGAAAAGGAGGAGCAGCAGCCAAAGGAGGATGAACAGCACGAGCCGAAGCAGGAGCAGGAGGAGGGGCACCAGCAACTCAAGCGGGATGTCTCCCTCAACATGGATCTCTTAGATATTGTGGGCGTGGCCGGTAATCCTTCAAAGAAACGCACACGCACCAAGCGTCAAAGTCCCGGCCGCTCCACCCTCTGCCAGACCACCTCCCAGTTCATTACCCCGCAGGCGGCCCTCAACAGCCGCGGCAATTGGATGTTTGTGGTCAACGAGCAGAACACCGCTCGCCAAATGGTCAAAGCGGAGCTGTGCGCGTAAGTAGAACATCGCTAGAGTACGTGTACTAAATGCTTAAGGGGAAATTTACCTTGTCTTAGAAGGAAAGTTTGGGGGACCAATCAACGGAAATGCTAGCTTCAGTTTCCATCTTTTTGCCTGCGAGGTTCTATACAGAATTTAACCCTTTATTACCTTTTACCATTTACCTCCGTTGTCCACTCTATTCTCGAGAGTGAAAGCCAAGGGCAGGGGGTAGGTTAGGGTCTTGTTTTTGCAAAATCAGAAATTTCTCAAAATATTTTAGTACGACGAATAGTAAGAAAAAAATATATGGGTAGGGCGGCTTTTTACCTACCGCTATTTTGTATTATAATTTTCACCGTTACACCCGGACATGCGTCAATAAAAAGTGCGTACAATAAAACATATTGAAAGGCGTGCCAGAAATTCCAAACGAACGAGCCAAACCATGACATGACCCCTCCCCTACGTCCACAATCCGCACTCATGTGACAATACTTTTAATTTAGTTTGTTTGACCGCAAATCGGAACTGAAATAGGCCCAGAAATATGTGTGTGCATGGGCTGCTCTAGACATCATTGGCCACAGGTCTTGAAAAAGATATCAAGGGATATAATAACAGGGGAGGGGTGTCATAGCACAGCCCGGGCATAGGCATACGCAAATGTAAAAGAGCCGGGAGCCAGAAGGCTGTTTCTGACATGTTCTGTTAATGTTAATAGACTGTTAATTTTGACGTTTATGTTAAACGACGTCTGTTAACATGCAGAATAATGTGCTTGTCAGTCCGCAGAAGCTGGAATATATAAATCTATGTAGAATGGTCGGTTTGTTACTTCGAGTCAAGACACAAACCTCTCATATGTATTTGACTTATTTATGCAATGTGAAGGCTCCATGTAGAATGTAAGAAATCCATGTAGATGCCATGTATAGAAAAAAAAACAACAGCTAAATTTAAAATTTGGCGCCAAGGCTAAATTCATGAATACCCTCCCCCATCAGTGTCTGTTTTTTTTACGCTTCTTCTGCTGCTAGTACCTCCATTCCTTCCAGTTCCTCGGTGCTGGAGATGGTGTCCTGGCCTGCATGTTGTTACGGGACGATCAGATGCATTCTGGCCAGTGCAGAGATCCGATCATGGCCATGTAGGGGTCAGGTCACAAAGCTAGCGCTTTATCGCTTTATCGCTTTTGTGTTTGCACTAATTCCTACTTTAGTTTTCGCCATTCATTCCCCCTCAATGGTGCTCGACCTGTTCAGCCATGCATTTGTGAAGTTGCGATTGCCGCTCGTTTATTACATAATGATTTGAACCCCTCTTTCTATCGCATTTCTCCCTGCCGTTTCACACTTTTAATCAGTGGCCGAGGTGTTAGGACAACCCTCTCCAGTCCCAGCAGGACAGCGGTGACTCCGACTCAAAAAGTTTCCCCCTTCTTAGGGGAAGTCTCTAACCTCTTTCTTTCTCTCTCTCTCTATCTCGCCTTCTCTCGTTCTCTGTGTGTGCTCGCTCTCTTTCTGGGCCGGGCTGGGCACGTGGGTTAGTGCAGGTCCGGACTAAGGCTCGGTCCTGCTTCCTGCGAGGAGTGTAGTATTTGGTGTCATAATTGCGGTTAAACGAATTATCACACCCTCAGAACCCGAACGAACGAGCGAACGAACGAGCGAACAGAAATACCAAAGCAGGGCCACAAGATTCCATTAGGCCGTGGTCCGGGGTCCGGGTCCCCTTCTGTCTCTGTCCTCTGCAGCGTGCAGCGTTCCCTCTACCCCTTACACTCACAGTTCCTTCCCCTTTTTGGATGCGTGCGGTACGTACTCGAAAAACCTTTCCACACTCGAATTAAAAAGCGCAAACAACAAAGTGCGAGAAAACTAGGGTGTTGTGATGTGACTGGGACTGTGACCGACCCCGTGGTCTGGTCTGTTGTCCGTGTACGGGTCTACCTCCGGTCTACGCTCTCCGCTCTGGTTCTGCCACTGGGGTCAATATGGGTTGCCGTTGCCCTAATTGTTGTGCCTTTCCCCTTGGTCCCCTGTTTGGCTGCTGTACCGTGCCACTTGTTGTGGCACTTGGCGCAATTTGTTTAACCAAATTGAGTACCTACGCAGGCGCGCATAAATCTTTGGCCCAAAGAACAACGGCCACAGCTGTGTGTTCCGGGTTAGGGATTCGACTTGGGATTGTACCGTTGTTGCCTTGGCTGCCGGCTGCTAGCTGCCTCCTTGGGATGCGCTGCTCCTTATCAATTACGTACGATTTCCCGTTTTAACGAGTTCGTTAAACTTTCAACTCTGACGCTCTGACGCTCTCTGGCTCCTCTATATCCGACAAGGAAGAGGGAGTCCCAGTCCCATTCCCAGTTCCAGGTCCCAGTTCCAGGTCCCAGTTCCAGGTCCCAGCCGGCGCGCTCTTTTATTTATGGTCGCAACCCACAACTAAATTTCGTACAATTGTTGATTTTTAACATCTCTCGTATTTACTGTACTTTATGCTCCTCTTTCTTTTCCCTTTTTGGACGTTTTCTTTTCTTTTTTTTTTGTTTTTTTTTGCAGCTCGAACACCTGCTCGAACCTGTGCGAGCTGCCCAACGGCTACAACTCGAGATGCGAGCAGAAGTTTGTGCAAAAACGTTTAATTGCGCTCCAGGGCAACGGACAGAATCTGTACACGGACACGTTCTGGTTTCCCAGTTGCTGTGTCTGCACGATAGCCGCCAATTAAACCAGGACGAGGATGCCAGCGAGGATTGGGAGCTGCACACAGACCAGACAGGACAGGAGAGGACAGGTCGGTACCCACGGATACAGGACGGGCGAAGAACTAAGCCGCACGAAAACAGGACCAGAAGGAGCAGAGGAAGAGGAGCAATCCCGTGACGCACATCGTTCCACCGTCACTTTTGCTGGAAATACGATTTGAAAATAATTATTGCAAAATTTCATAATTGATATCTAAATGTTATACACAAAACACACACACACAAACACACTCTCATAGCTACACACACACACGCACACACACACACACACAAACGAATAGCAGTAGCTTTTAGAAATTATAATTTAAAATGGAAAAACATCAAGAGAAAGAGAGAAAGAGAGGGAGAGAGAGAGTTGGATTCTATTTGAATTATTTTATTAGAATAAGTCTTACCCTGTGACGTCCCATCATCTATCGGATATGAAATATAATAATGCTTCCAGATGATCTTTTCTTCAAGTTTTTAAAACATAAACAAACATTTTTCCCTGTGGTTGATCGCATTTTTTTGATGGGAAAGAGATATTCAAAACCTGAAAATAATTGAGAAAACATATTATTGATTGGAGCTAAAGAAGGGGGCTCTGTGTTTCATGGGCTCTCGAAAGGGTATTACCTATTCATTCCGAATACCCTTTAATTCAAAAGGGCAAAGGGCAAATCGGATTTTATGGGATTCTAATTAATATAGTTTTCCCTTTTGCAGCAGCCCCAAAGGTAAGCCCGGCTCTCTTAATTATGAAATGGCGAAATGAAATTTTTCTGCTGCAACAAAAACGAACGCTGTAGCTGCTGCAACAACACCTGCCACTGGCCGGCCGGCCGGCCGCTGTGTGGCGGCCTCTGCTGTGGCACAGTGGCTGCTGCAAATGCAATTGCGTTCCATAAATCCAGAAACAATAATCGTAAAATAACATCAGGTGTCACGCGCACGAAACGCGGCTTTCGAAACCCAACAACAACAAAAATAAAAGGGAACCACTCATGCATGGGTCAAGGGATCGGATCGAATCGGTGTGGTATGGTATGGTATGGTATGGTGTGGCGACAGAGGATGTCAGAGGATATGGAATGGATGTATTGATGGGCCCATGCTGTTACGATGCTGTGAGCATTTGAGGGATTGGGATACCGGAAGGAAGCAGCTGGAAGCTGGTATCTCTGGGGATGTACTCAAATGAGCATCCATTAAAACACATATGACTAAAGAAACATAATGAGAATAGAGAATTAGAATGGGAAGTTGGAAACTTTAATAATTTCATTTCATTTAAAAATGTGTATTATTCATAGGATTCACCGCTAAGAGTTTGTAAGATCGTTATTTATTTTGAAGTTTCTTGAACAATGAATGCCTTTGAGTCATTGCACAATGTTCCCATAAACAAGCAGACGCATTCACGAGTGATTCCAGGATATTTTACCACAATATTATGCGGAAAATACACAAATAACTATATGGTGTAGTACGACCAATTTTTGTCAGGGGTTTTGTGGAATTTTTGAAAATAATGTATTAGATTTAATGTAAACATTCTTACAAGTTCTTTTCATTTCATGAGAACTTCGTGTGATTTCTGTTCGATTTCGCTAAGATAGAATGAAAAATTTATTCAATTTGAAGCAAAGATTATTTTTTCTATAAGGTTATATTTTTATATTTTTAAGCTGTTTCCTTCACAATCTTGACTTGCCTTTGGGAAACCTTTGGACTACCCCATACCATAACCCATACCCTATACCCGTACATAATTCATTTGGTTATATCATATGCAAACCCTAAGCCAAAACAGAGTGTCTGTCTGTCTGTCTGTCGGGCTGTCCTTCTGTGGCAATCAAACGAGCAAAGATACGATTGCATATCTTGTTTACATTTTGTGTTGTGCAATATTTCACAAAATTCCACACACAAAAAACAAGAAAAATAAAAGAGAAATATTGATGATTCGAAGCACAACTATTTGCATTGACTTCGGCTTGGTATTTGGTATGCCCGAAAATCCCAATTAAAATCAAAGGTGCAACAGCCTCTCAGTTTCAGACTACTGCAAATTGTTATTTCTCCTTTTTGTACCTGTTGTGAAAATGTGAAAATGCATTTACCAGAGACAGAGACAGAAACAGAAACAGGAACAGAGTGAGAATTGTTGTTTTTGAGAACTGCTGGAACTGTCGGATCGAGGGATCGACCCCCTACCCACTCTGCGCCACAATAGAGGCTCTGGTGCTCTTCACCCCATGACTGCCCTGACTGTGTTGAGGGTTAATTTGTCCTCTCTCTCTCCTCTGTGCTCTGTGCTCTGTACTCTGTATTGTGATGATGGGGAGGGAGGTTGCCTGGCATGGCACACATCCCTGTATTGTATTGTATAGAGTTTTAGCAATGATTAGCATCACGAAACGAAATGGAAAACCATTGTTCCAATACGCAGCACCAGGTACAACGACGACACGACATTGACAAATCAGGTAGGAATATGCGTACAATAAATCTGCAGCAATAGAAAAAGGCAATAGCAACAGCAAAAGCAGCAGAAACAGAAACAGCAACAGCAACAGAGAAAAGTAGAAATGGAAATTGTTACAATTAAAATTCACTGGAGCATACGGGGAGTGGAATGTTGGTTGACCGGGATATAAGGATACGAATATGCATGTTCATGTGCATGTGCATATACATATGTATGCATGTGTGTGTACCGTTTGAAAAGCGTTTTTGCCAGCTTTTTTGCTGTCAGCTCTCTTTCGCTCCCTATCTCTCTCTCTAAGGACAGAATACAACGGTCAATGTCCAGTGCTCTCCTAGCGCTCTCCCTCTCTCGCTCGCTCCAACTGAAAGCCAGCAGCGTCGAGGAGCAGCTGAAGTTTCTGGCAGAGCATAAGCAGCGCTGCGGCGGCTGGCGGCTGCCGCCTGGCAACCAACCAACCCATATATAAAGTGCAGGAGGGAGAGAGAGAGAGCAGCAGCAGCAATGATGAGTGCAAAAGGAAGCATCAAAAGCGAACGAACGGCAACAACAGCAACAAGAGCAACGACAGCAGCAGCAGCAGCAAAGAGCAACAAGAACGAATGGCTATGCGCGGTGATCGAAGCTTGTGATATCCTGGCAGATCGATGGTTGATGGGTTCCTATTAGATACAGGAATTTGGACATACAGCTGCTGGATAAAGAAATGTTACTTGTTGGGAATATATTGCCTGCTTTTTCGATTAGCTACGTTTTGTTTGGAGCTGCTGGAACCTTACTCCATGACAGATCTTTCCTCTACAACTCTACGATCGATCTAAAACATTTCGCCTCAAGAAATGGCTTTGCTTGTTCTCCAATTACTTGTTGCGAACAATCGGCTAAAATCATAAAGCCCTCTATCTTTCTTCTTTTTCCAGGGTATAATAATAATGCAGTGTGCAGCAAGGAGAAAAAGGAAGAGGAAGAAGCAGAAGCAAAGAGCGAAACGCTGCGAACGCCAGCTGAGGGCAGCGCTGCTTTAATGCTTTGCTGTTGTTTCCTTTGCGCTGCTGCGTTGTGTATAAAAATTTAACATCTGCTCCTTTCATGATTTCGGAAAACTCAAAACTCGTACAAGAGCGACAGCCAGGCAGCAGCAACAGCAACAACAACACAAGCAAGAGCAAGGGCTGTAATGGCACAAATATAAATATGTGAGTGTATTATGTAGTTTCTCTCGCTCTCTCTCCCATTCTCCCTGTGTTGCCCCTCTCTTTCGCGCTGCTGCTGCTGCTGCTGGAGCTGCTGCTGGCTGTTAATGCATTTGGTTTGCTTTACTCGTATTACGTGCATTTGCTGCTCCAGAGATCCCAGAGATGGAGATGTGGAGGAGGGAATGCTGAATGTTGATGCCTGCCATGGAGAGCTCTCGCTCGCTCTCTCTCTCTCCTCTCTGTCTCTCCCTCTGCCGCTGACTGGCAGATCTTATGCAGAATAAAATAAATTAAAATAAGTAGAGGAACAAGAAGACGGAGAAGGAGCGACAGGATAGCTGGCTGCTGATAGTCCTTTGGCTGTAACCAACTCCTCCTTCTGGTGCATTCAACTTCAGCGCGAGAATTTTCACTCTTGATGGCTTTGCCCTTGCGGTAAAGTGTTGTTCTGCCTTTGACTCTCTCACAGAAGGAGCTGCAAAGACCAGTGGGTATATTCGCTGTTATAAAACTATCAGAAAGATGTTTTAAGGATCAAAAACACTGCTTTAATGCTGAAAATACGACCTGGTTAAGGATCGGGTATAGATAACCGAGCAATAAGAAATATTTCAATATCTTTGTAGAATGTACATCGAAATATGTTCAATTCGGTATCGGGTATTCCTGCAGATAACTGTCGTCTTTTCAGGATATCCTATAGCCTTGTGCTTGAACAACTCCTGAAATCAAACATTCTGCAGGGCATCAGCAATTCGTTGTTGTGTAAAAATAACTTTGGTTAACTCATTTTATTATTATATTTTTTTATCTTATTCTATTTTTTTTACATTTCGTGCGCATTTCTTTCATTTTTCAAATACGTGAACTGCAGCGCAACTGTCAGATACATTTCTGGTATTCCTTTGTATTGCGGCTGCATGCAATGTGAATGTCCTTTGCTGTCCGCACAAAGGACACGCAGACGGCAAGCGAGAAAGCGAGAAAGGACGAGGCAAAAGCATAGTGGAGGCGAAAGTTCCAACGACTATATCTAACTGTGGAACCCTATCCTGTAAGTCGCCGATAAACTTGGTTAAAACTTGCTTCTCAAATCAACGTTCTCAACCAACAGGGCCGAGCCGGGAGCCGGGGGCCGGCTGCATTTTTGTTTGTGCAGATGTTCCGCATGCATGGCAACGTCTTCCTCTCTTCCTCTGGCCCTCCCTCTGGGTTTTATCTGTATCTTTGTGTCTCAGTGCCCGCGTCCGTGCCTGTGCCTGTGCCTCGTGTGATTTTTCGTGTGTACGCGCATAGGACAGGTCAGTGTTCTCTTGTCTAAGGGTTGGGCCGTGGCCGTGGGCCTGCTGGATATGGATGGGTACGGTATCCTGGATGGTATTCCATTACGCAATGCAAATAGGCGACGGCTCCGACATTCAGCCTGGCGGACATTCAGCCTGTCAGCGCCACGCAACAATGCAACTGTCAAGGTTTCCTACGCTATTTGGCTCCTGCTGCCACAGCCGCTGCCGCGCGCATTCACGTGCAACGGGCATCAAAAGGACTCCCTACCCACCAACAAAAACCAAAAAAAGAAACGGGTCCCGGCCAGAGCCACGGCTCGGATTGAGTTGAGTTGAGCGAGAACAGGGCACAAAGCTCCACTAATAGTTGGCATGAAACGAGGTTGAAAACGGCGAAAAAACAGTCAGGAAAAAAAGTGAAATGAAATCAACTGACATATAGAGCCAGCCAGCAACACAGGCCCTCCCCATGCCACATGCCCCATGCCCGACTTTACCCCTCGCAACTCTTTACAAGCACAACAGAAGGCTGAGGAGAAAGAGAAACAAGAGCAAGGAAGGATACTCGTGGATTCAGGAGTGCAATGGGTATATATGTACATATAGCCTTTCTGATAAATAACCACTATGCTGGGATATATCGAACTTATGGAATCTGATTTATTCTTTATAAACAAATAACAATTATTTAAGAAAGGACTTGATTTTTGAACGATCGCTTGTTCCAATTTATAAGCCCAAAAGAGGATCTGTGGAACAGATTTTATGTCCTCCGATCATTTCCGATCAGCAGTATGTGTATACATATCCACTATAAGGATAGAAATGCTTTCCTTTTGGTGCTGTCAAAATCTGTTCAAAATCATCACAAAAAGTAAGAGACGAAGAGAGAGGGAAAGGTGGGGCAAAAAAACAACATAGAAGGCAAATTGTACCAAAATCCCGCAACAGCAGCCAGTGCATTGCCAGGATATGGCACACGCACACACACACACATACAGCAGAGTATACACCCATACATGCACACAAGGTCCTGGTCCCCTGCGTCCAGCTACAACTAAATAACGAGGACAGCGGGAGCGGGAACAGGAGGCTGAGGCAGTTGCAAAAAAAAACAGAAAATATCTGCCAGTCGACGCGATGCTGCCCCACACACACACGCTCACACACACACACATACACATACGTAGATTGCAAGTTCGTATTGTGCGCGCGAAACTAGGGAACAATTTTTTAATTGGAACAACAACTGTACAGCGACGCAGCAGAAGCGCAGCAGCAGCAGCAACAGCAACAGCACCAAAAGCGCACTTCAAACGTCGCATTCTGTGTCTGTGTGTGTGTGTTAATGAAAGAGAGAGATGCACAAAGTCGGCATGTTTGTGTGTGTGCGTATCAAACAGGACAGGACAGAACAGGACCCTCGAACCGATAGACGCAACTCGAACTCAAACGCCAACAGCAACAAGCAACAACAACAACCCATCGCACAGTGGACGGAAATACCTCAAAACTATGTTGTAATCGTGTAGAATTTTGTTTTTATTCCCTTAAAAAATTGTACCCTCTGGATGAAATTATAAAAACAGGATTTTTTGGCCATTCTTGGCAACCCTTTGGTATCATAGTCATAGTCTCCAGCTATAGACATTGTGACTGTTTGATGGTCAGCAATTTCCATTCTAGAAAACGAAACATTATTTCGAAAATCTTTCTATGAATACATATTATTTTAATAGTACAAATTTGTTATTAAAAACTTAAAGTAAATGAATTTCTTATGTTTATGTTGGTGGCTGGTTGGATGGATTCAAAACAAACTCTTTATATGAACAGTCTATATTCAAAATTTCAACTTTCTAGCTTTATTGTGCATTTTTTACCCACTGTGCACCGCCACAGACGAACTCGAACCTCGACTCGAACCGCTGTGCTGTGAAAAGGTATGAACTAGGAGGAACAACGGCCCCAGCAACATTTCTAAACACCCACGCACCTCACCTCACCTTGTTTGATCCACAATATACCTTGCATGCGCTGAAATTTTCTGAGCCGTTTCGCCTTGCCGGTAACACGTTTCCTAGCAGCATGTGGACGAGCAACATTTTAAAGCACCAGCAACATTCACAGGACATGGAAAGGTATGGACAACGGAACATTCAAAGACCAGCAGCAACACGCACCACACCCCACCGTGTTTGATCAACAACATGCCCTGAAGCCTTGTAAGCAGTCACCGAATCGAAATTGGGGTTGCATTTCTGCCTTCTGTCCATACCACATACCATACCCTGTTTTTCCCGTCAGCAACACGCTCGCTTGTTGCCGGCAACATTTTCGAGCAGCAGCAACTTTTGAAGACGGGCGGGCATATCGCAAAAAAAAAAAACACTCGGACCGTTAACAACAGCGCGCGCATTTTCGAATCTTTGATGCTGTTGCGTGGTGTCCCGTGTGTCCTTAAAAGCGAAAAGTTTCCTACGAAACAGCGGAACACCCGCCGCTGGTTTTTAAGCGCTACTAAGAAACACAAGTGCAGTGCGAAAGAGTAGCGTGTTTTTTTTTGTTTATTTTTTTCCACCTTCCCCTCAAAACATATCGCAACAATTTCCGTTATTGGCCGCCCAACAACAACAAAAAATAGAAAAGAGTAAACACAGTGAAATAATATCCTTATGGATCTGGTGGATGTGATCATCACGCGTTCAAGGACTCCCTCTTCCCCCCTGGAATGAAGAACTTGTCCCAGTTTTAAGATCTTTTTGTGCAAGTGCCAAGACCAGTGCAAGAAACAACAACAACAGAAGCAGCAGCAGCAGCAGTAGCAGCCGCAACAGCCACAGGAAGAACAGCACAACTAATGTTGCACTTACCGCTAGTTCCGGTTCCTGTTCGAATCCCTGCACTTTCTTCGCTGGCTTTTCCTTTCGTTGTCGCGTGTCGCGCCGCGCATTCTAACCCGTTACTTTCGTTTTCGTGCGCGTCTTCCGGCGGCCGGTTCATCGGGAAACTGCATTTCCGCATTTCTGGATTTCCAATAGTCTCCAGTACTCCAGCCACCATTTTCTTTGAGAAGGACACAACACGAAGTATGGATTAACACAACGGTTTGTACACAGAATCCTCTCAAATATAAGCATAGGCTCTACTCGTATTTCATGATCCTTGCAAGAGATCAGATTGCTAAGAGATCGTGTGAAAAAAAGTGTTAAGGGGGATTCATCTAAGGGATAAATGGTGGTGAATGGTTTCGCTCGCTCCAATCTTTATCCAAAAAGTGACCAAATAAAACACAGAATGAATGAATCCCCCCCCTTCAGTAATCATTGGATCCAAAATACAGGAAATAGATTGCTTCCCGTCCCCCGCCAAAAAAGCAACACGTAATCACTGATGAGATAACGCACATTTGTTGCTCCGACTTCTCATTTCATTCGTTATTGCTCATCGGAGGATCAAATTACAAGAAAAGCACTGGGCATAGGGGGACACTTGCCCCAATCAAAAATCCACCTAAATGGAGTGGAGACGATTTTCAGTGGCTTCAGGAGACGTTTTCCAAAGCGAACTGCAAGCAAAACAAACAATAAAATTCGGTGCAAAAAAATATAATATAATAATAAAGTTTGGGGCAAACTCAGTCAGGAAAAAAAAACAAAAGTTGACACAGATACATTTTGGAAATGAGTAATGACACACCCACACACACATACAGACAGACAGACAGACAGACAGACAGAAGAGATGGCAGAGAAGAACACTGTTGCTGCCAGCATGTCAGCATCATTTGCCAGATACATTTCGCATCTGTATCTGTGGCAGCAGCAGCAGCTCAAACTTAAATTAAAAAGCAGTCCCCCTTCCACCGCCACCGCCCCCGTCTCGCACTCCGTTTCCGAAGAGTTGCGGCGGCTCTTGCGTTGTTGAGTTATGCCATTCCCAGGGCCCCCGAAAAACGTGCCGCGAACGTGAAGGCAACAAATAAAAACAGACCATAACACACACACACAAACACACAAATATATACGGGCTGGTTGCTGCAAAGATACAGATACTTGTAGCCTCGCGTAGCCTAACAGTAACGTGCGTACGCCACTGAGGCACGAACATAGGCTCTGCCTCCTGTCTCCAGCCTCCAGCCTCCTGCCACTGAAGTGCGGCTTCTTTTTGGCGCGCTCAAAACAGAAGCGCCAAAAAAACAACAAAAAGAACAAGACGCAACACAATATAACACAAAGAACGAAAGAAAACACAGAGAACGAACACAATAAAGAAGATGTCCAAAAGCGAAATGAAACGAAACGAAAGCGAAAAGCAAGAAAGCCACCCAGAGACCCCACCCCCTTGGGCAGAGTGAAGGCCCACGCCCAGAGCTGGCAATAAATGGACTTTAAAGGCAGAAAAAATAACTGAAAGAAAGAAAGAGTGGCTTTGGGGACCGAAAGATACTCTCAAATGTATTAGATGCAGATACAGATGCAGATATGTGCGGAAACATATCTATCTAAAAGATATCTTGGGACTTGGGTGTATCTTTCTAATGTTTGCTATATTGTTTTGAATTTCCGATAGAAATCCGAACAAATTATGTTCCCCAATTTGTTTCCAAAGGCCAGGCAAAAACATATCTTTGTAGCTATTGATGCTACTCAGGCATATTCAGGATATATAGGACATCTAGGCTTATAAGGGCAGCCGTGCGCCCTCTGTGTGTGACAAACATCTTGTGAAAGTCCTCATACCCGCGCTTCTTTCAATGGAAGCAAACAAATTGCGGCGCAGAGCCAAGAAGTTCAAGTTCAACGACGAGCTAAAAAGCTAAATGTATCTTGCAGATGCGGCTGGTATGGGTATGCCGTATACGAGTATCTGCTGAATGTGCGGGGAGGCGGGGAGGCGCATGCAATTTGTCGGACACATGTGCCGCCAACTGGCTGCAATTTTTATGACTCCTTCTCGCTGGCGCAGCCATTGAAGATGATGTGCGATTACCCCCAATGAATTAGCAGATACATTCTATATTTAGATGTATTTATAACACCCTCACGGACGCACACAGGCGCACGCATATCCCTGCATTCTGTTTACATTTTCCTCACATTTTCATTCATAAAACACACGAAAATTGGAGGGAAAACACACGAATGCGAATGGGAATGAAGGAAAAGCGCACGCCGCTCGGCACCGCACACACAGGTAAAAGGCATAAGGACACGCAGGCAAATTAAGGCTTTGACCTAGAGAAAAAAATATAAACAACAAGCAAAGGACCCTCCACCCGGCTCTAGGAAAAAGCCGAGCCCAACCACCCACCCATCCACCTACGCCCCCTGCCACTTTCCCTCTCCCTGTTAGCACAGTAACGTGCGTGACTTTGAAAGCAGGAGGCGACAGGAGGCGAGAGGCAAATGACAAACTCGTAAATCTCAACACACTCCTCACACGGAAAGCAGCGTAGGTTGTTGGTTGTTGGTTGCTGGTCGTAGGTTGTGGCAGGGAGAATGTGCTGTGGCATAAGTACTTGTGTGTATGTGTAGCACTCAGCTGTCGATGTGGCAGGCTCGGCTCAGCTCAGCTCGGCTCGGCTCTGCCCTCTCCTCCTTTGCATGGCTTCATTGTGCCGCATAGCACGTTTCATTTCATCCGCACACCTGCACCCCCTGCAACACACGGTCACACACCCCTCGGGCGGGGGCACAACTCAATTTACACGTGACATAAAGACACCAAAACAGAGCGAGAGGGACGGGCCAGAGTGAAAAGGAGAGCAAATTAACCCATGAGGTTGCCATATTTAACAAGATATTTTTTAGATAAATTTCCGTTTTTGGGTAAAGTAATTTCATTTTAATTGGGTTTAAGGTTTGATCTTTAAAATTTTTTGAAAAATAAACAAATATTATGAAAATCATTACCTCACGCTTATGGGAAATTTAATCAGCAAACACACGTCAGACTGTTCCCTCTTTGGAACAGGGATATTACATATACCTACGTGTTTACCCCCTTATGTGACAGGCAATCCTTGTGGTTTCCCCGTCAAGGTTATCAGGTGTCCTCTCAAAGGAATCCTTTGGATCAGCTATCCTTTATCCGCTATCCACATGAACCCCCATCAAGTGCACCAGCAGCAACCCCCTGGCTTTCACACAAATGCAATTTGCACTGCGATGTTTATTGCGAATTAAACTACAAATAAATGTACCTCGTACTATGTCCCTGCTCATTAAACCGTTTTGCAGGGGTTTCCTGTCATGTAATACCACCCCGCCACTCCCCGCAACGCCTTCCTTCCACCACCTCAGAGAGCTCTGCAAAAATGGAATTTTATTCATTAAGTTTTGGCTGCCACTGAATTTTGCAACATAATTATTCTGCAGATAGAAACAGCGAGCAGGGCAGTGCAATGCAGTGCAGGGGAGAGGGGGGGATGGCAGGATAGCATTTTAATATTATATTTTACAAAACAATCTTTTTGTCGGAAACAATTCTCATATGAGAAACAAAAGTTGTAAACACGCGCCGAAAATGTTCCTGGATAACATATTAAAATATTACATTTAAGCAGATGAACAAGGATTGCAAGGAGGCAGGAGGCAGGTGGCAGGTGGCAGGAGGCAATGGGGAGCCACAGTTGCAGCGGGGCACTTCATTTGCACAAATGGGGAGACAGACAGAGAGATTCGGGGAGATAGAAGTTAGACAGCGGGTTAGAACGGCAGGGGAACCTGCGCCACTGCCACATACTGTTTGGGTTTTGCATTTAATATGCCCCCAAGTTGTGGATTATAGGGTGTACCACACGGGAGGTATGCCACAGTTTTCAGCACTGTTAAACACAGTTTTCGTATTCAAGCGGTTAGTGAAAAACATTTGATGTTTCCTATGGCGATATTCGGTGAATTCTTGGGTGTCTTCCTGTTTCCAAGGGTATCCCTTCAGTCGAGATCTTCTATCTCTGGTTTCCTGCTTTCCTCCTTTGCCGCTGGCTCTCTTTCTCCACGGAACAAACAATAAAGTCGAAAACTATGCGGCACACAGGTACTACTCCTACGGAGTAGATGGTTGCAACTTCCTTCTGCTGCCGCTGCTGCCTCGCTCTTGCCATGCATCCTTCATCCTCCTGCATTGTCATGGCTGGCTTCACTTGCAACGTCTCTGTATGTATGTATGTATGTATGTATGTATGTATGTATCTGTGTGTAGCCTAGTTCTTCTTCTGCTGCTATCTCTCCCGCTCTTTATATATACATATGTATATACCCGAAAAAAACAGCCCTCGCCGTCACCTAGATTCTGTCCAACTCCATTTCCGACTTTGTTTTCCAAATGACGCATTGTTCAGTCACATATATATAGTATATCCACATATTTCCGCCCCGTTTCTGCCTGTGTGTGTGTGTGTGTGTGTGCGTGTTTAATTTGCAAATTCGAAAAAACATGGAGAAAAATAATGTTGCAAAAATGTGTGGCATTAAACGTAGAGGCAAACAAGAAGTGAATTTGAAGTGAATTGCGGTCATTGTTCCCCAGTTCTGTTCTGTTCTGTTCTCTTCGTGTGCTTCTCCCTCTGTTTTATAAGCCTTAAACAAACACCGCATCGCACAACATGCGGCAGTTGCAAATAGAAATCATTCAAATGTCTAACATTGAAATTTCCATGAATCCCCCATGTGGAGCGCATGGCGATAAGATTGCGATTGCTTGCCCCAAAGATAAGAGCTTTTGGCAGACGATCAGCGATCAAACCAGATAAGAGCTTTCAGCCTTGGGAGCTTTCAATTCGATCAATCGATTGTACATATAAGCACACCATCGATTAGGTAACAGATTTCTATAATTTGAAGAGCGGAAATGACTGCAATCCTGCGCTCAGGGATTGCCAAAAAAAAAAAATAAATGGGAAAAATGAAGCTCTAATTGTGCCACTCCAACATTGCCACATGCTGCAAGATCTGCGCTGCTTCCTCTGCTTTGGCCTAATTTTGAGCAAATCGCGAATGGGAATCTGGATCTTTATCGCGACTCTCGTCGTAACTCTCCTCCCGAGGGACACGGTAAGCAGAGGAGCGGAGCGGAGCGCAGTGGTGCAACGGTGCGGCGTGGTGGCAGGAGGGGCACTCGGTCGGTTACAGCTGCAGCCCGACAGGATGGTCTGCCTGCCCGCCTGCCTGCCTGCCTGCCTGCCGCAAAAGTGGAAACGCGAAACGGAATCGCATAAAACGGAAAGTGCAGCAAATTGTGGCAGCTGCAACATTTCTGCAGGTTCTCTCCTTATTTTCTTGCCTTTTTTTTCGAACTTCTCTTGGCCGTTGGCCTTTTACCGTTTTTATTGAAGGCAACAAAGAAGAAGCAGCAGCAGCAGAAGAAGACGATGATGATGAGGCAACTAATGTGGCAAGGAGTGTGGCGGGGCTACGGTACGCGGTGGCAAGGGCACACAACAATTGCAGCACGCAAATTGTAGTCGACAAAATAATCAGACTTTAATTGTCGTTCTGCAACAATGTGCATGGAAAACGAGTGAGCGAGCGAGGACGGGCAGGACGGACAAGGGGGGGGAGGACGAGCAACGAGGAGAGCCACAAGGAAACATGAGAAAAAAGAAAAGGAGAGAACAAAGGGAGAATGAGAGTTAATTTTTTGAAAAGTTTGTCAACTGAAAATCAGTCGCAAAAAGTTGTGGAAATTTAAAAGTTACACAACATAGGGGAAAAGGGTTTGGAAAAGAAGTTGCAGAAATTGTATTTCAGGGGCTGTTCCAGGGGAACTCTTTTAGAGCTGAAGAGACCGAAAACGGAGCTAATCGATAAACGTCGATAGTAGTAATAGTCCTTTCGCATAGGGGCATTTTGTACACGAAAAACTATCAATGGAATTGGCCACTTTTAGTTAATGTAAACAGACGAACTGCTTTAAATATATAAATAATATTATCAAAAAAGATATAAATATAGAAATATTGAATGTTCCTTGTAGAAAAATACAATGCTTTGCAAACGGGAATTGCATTTGCATAACATCTACCCGCTTATTACCCCATTCGCCAATTACCGAAGTGGACTGTCCTGCAGTTCAGAATCATTCAATTTAGGGCTGCATCTCCTGTGTGTCCTCCAATCTGCTGCTGGGAATCGAAACTCCTTCTAGTCACGCAGCAAAATGTATCTGATGATCGTTGGGGCTAGTCAATGTCAAATTATCTCACACTTCAACACCTCCAAAAACGAGCACACATACTCGTATGCAATGATAATGTAGCTCTTCCTCTGTGGCAGTGGCAGTGGCAATGGCAGCTTGGGGCAACATATATCATCATCATCACCATCACCATCTACGATGCCGATGCCGATGCCGAGAGCCCAATGAACTTTCTGAAGCGCAACGAAACGACGTTTCTGAAGCGCTGGCCAAATGCAAAAAAAAAAAACAAAAAACCCAAAAGGACGCGGCACAAAAAAAGGTACACCTGTGCCTCCGAACCAACAAACAAAAATATAAAAAAAATAAAGGAAAAAAAAAGAAAAATGGCGAAAAAAAACACGGCAAGAAAATGACAACGGGCGTTGAAGGCAACTGGAAATACGCTAAAGTATCTGTGTATCTGAATCTGTATCTGTATCAGTGTTTGTTTGTATTTGCGAGTGTGTATGTGTGTGTGTGTTTGCGTGTGTGTGTGTGAGGCTTTACAAAAGCCAAAGAAACTTGGCAACAGCATAACTTACAAGCCAAAAGCAGCAGCAGCAGCAGCAGCAGCAACAGAAAAAAGCAATAAAAAACCCAGAAGTGAGTGTCCTTTAGCTTCATTTTTTTATGGGAACTTTGTTTTTTTTGCCTTTGCTTTTTTTTGTTGCCGCCGCTTCCTGCCTCGCACTGGCCTGGCACTGGCACTGGCACTGGGACTCTTCTTGGGTCTTGGCCAACGCCGCTCATTATACAGTCAAAGACCATAATTATGTGTTGAAGCTTTGTAGATGTTTAAAAGCGAGAAACAGAACGGGAGAGGAGAGCAGTGAGGAGTGAGAGAGTGTGAGAGAGAGAAGGGCACAGCCAAAGGAAGGTAGAGCAAAGAATAAGATACTTTTTAGCAAGGATATGCCCAGAACGTTTTAGCTGGTATTTTCTTTACAGATTTCTCGGGTTCTTGGTATCGGGGAAAAGGACTTTATAACTTTTTAAAAACTGACAAAATATATTTACTTTTCTTCCATCTATTTGCAGCTTTCAATCGACGGATTTGAGGATACAACAGAACAGCAATTATATTCTGGCAAATTCTAAGGAAATATCCCCCCCACTTTTTGGCTAACAATCAAAATTACCAACAAAAAGAACCTTGGAAACCAAATATAAAATGAATTAAAAAATCATAGAAAATAAAAGAAAACTGACAGATATCTAATATTCTACGAATTAAGGCCAACAAACCGCTAATGTTTATGTAATTCTTAAGAGCCCAGAACCCAAAACAAACAAACAAACGGAAGACAAAGATTTTTAAGACTACGAATTAAGTACAATCTACATTTAAAAGGAAAATATTAATTATAAAATACAAAACTTCACTTAACTGCAACTATTTTTATAATCAACAAAACAACAACAAAACGAAGGAAGAAAAAACCAACAAAACAAACATAGTACAAAGGATTCATCAATTTTACAACAACAACAACAAAAAAAGCAACAAACAGCAACAAATATTCATAAAGGATACAAAATATCAAAACAAAAGCAAAACTTAATCAATAAAAACAAAAACAATATATATATCTTAAAAATACCAACAACAACAAAAACAACGCATACAACAAAAATACAAATTTTACAAATTACAAATTTACACATTTTTTAAAAAGAAAAAGAGAAAACAAAGTCGAAGAAAGTCTGCTACAAATTTTAAAAATATATTACAAATAAAATTACAAAACAAAAACAACTTTTTGCATATAGAGCTGCCGTTTTACAACAAAGAACAACAACAACAACAAGAATAAAGTACAAAACAACAACAACAAATATTTGAAATATTCAATACAAATTTTTTAAATAACAAAGCACTTTACACAACTTAAAAAACAAAAGAAAACTTAACTCAAAATAGAATACAACACGCATAAAACCAGTAAAGTTCAAATCAAAAATAAATCGAAATACAAATCTTGGAGTAGCTTCAAATTTTCTATATATATAGAAGGTATATACAACAAATACATATAGACATATATAATCACAAGTGTTTTACACTAGCCAACAAAAAGCAAGCAAAAAAGGTGGTAAAAGTTGAGAGCGGAGAGGGAGAGCCATACAAGCCATAAACAGAGAATTTTCGGATTGATTAACTACCTCAAAAGACAGCAAAACCCGACAAAAGTGAACAGGAAATGTGTACAAAAATAGCTAAAGACAAGTAAGAAAAAAACACTCCAATTCAAAGGGAAATTCAATGAAAAACTGAACTTAAAAAAGTTAATAAATTAAAATTTGCATCAGAAATTAATCACAAAATCTGAAAGACTTTAAGAATCAAATCCACAAAAATCCCATACGTGTTGTACTACTATTCCGCCCTCCATCACCATCCCGCCCCCCACGCAGTACACCCACAACTGCGTAGCCATGCCACAGTCCGTGCTTAAATGGCGTCTTCAATATTAGCCCAAAGCCAGAGCACAGGCGACAGCAGCAGCAGCAGCATTGTCCATCCCACTGTGGCAGGGGCAACATCTGTGGCAGCGGCAACCGTGTCCGGACTGCACAACACGCACTTGAATCAGCTGAGCAGCCTCAGTCAGCATTACACAACGCCATACCATCATCATTACCACGCTCAGCAGCAGCAGCAGCAGCAGTTACAGCAGCAACAGCTACATCAGCAGCAGCAGCAGCACTACCAGCAACAGCAACAGCAGCAGCAGCAACATTGGGAGTACTATGAGAGGCAGCAGCAGCAGCAGACAGCGGCCGCCACAAGCTCCAACAACAACAGCAATCAGCAACAGCAGCAGCAGCAGCAGACAAGCAACGGGAACAACAACAACAACAACGAGACAACGGTTCCTGCACCTTTGGGCAGCAGCGGTCATGCTAGTGCTGCCAATGGCCATGAACATGACCATGCCCATTCTGGTGGGCACAATGATGCCAATTCTAATGCCATTTCCGCCGCCACCGCCGGAGGAGGAGTAGGAGGCAGCACCAGCATCAGCATCAGCACCAACGCTAACGCTAACGCGGCAAACGCCAACTCAAACTCCAATTCGAATTCCAACGGAAGCTATACACGTCCTTGGGAAATGGAGTCCAAGGATAGCGGACAACAGTCGCAATCCCAAAACCAAAACCCAAACCAAACACATCTCCAGCAGCAGCAGCAACAGCAGCAGCAGCAGCAGCAGTTGCCATTGAAGAGCGGCTTCGAGCCATTCTCCAAGCTGCCATCGTTCCAGAGTCAGTTTCATGGGTTCAATGATCAGCTGATGCCGGATGGGACACCCATGCCCATACCCATGGCAGCAGCAGCAGCAGCGGCAGCGGCAGCAGCCGCCGCAGCAGCCACAGGAGGCGGTGGCGGAGGAGCAGGAGTGCCGCCGATGAGCTCCCTCCAAACGGTGGCCATGTCGCCGGCCAGCATCTCAGTGAGTTCGCCGGGAATGATGAGCGTGGGTTCGCCACTGACGACCCAACTGCCGGGCTCCATGCAGACGAGCATTACGCCGCCATCGGGCGGGTCCAGTTTTCCGGCACCACCGCCGCCGCAAGCCTTCCACCATCACGCCCTCAATCCGCACCACCATCGTGGCGCCCCGGGTGGATATCCCCTGGTTGCAGCTCCAACTGCAGCCTACGCGGATCTGCAGCTATATCCGGGATTTGCACCACTAATCAAGAAGGAGTCGGTGGGAGGCAGCAGCGATTTCGAGATGCTGATTAAGAAAGAGGACTTTGATCTCAGCAACAGTGGCGGCGGCAACAGCCTCAGCCACTTGCCGCATCCGCATCCACATTCGCTCCAGCATCCCCATGCACATCCGCATCCACATCAGCATGGACATCCGCTAGTGAAGAAGGAGACGCCGGGCAGCGATTTCGAGATGATGCTGAAAAAGGAGACATCCTTCGATCTCGGCCATGGCCACGGCCACTTGCCGCATCCACATGCAGCACATCCGATCCAGCATCCGCATCCCCATCCCCATTCGCTTGGACATGGTGTCACGCCCATGGGTATGCACACGCCCACGTCGTACGATGGCAACAATAGCAACAGCTATCCGCATGCCACCACCACAGGATCGAGCAGTACCGGTAGCCATACGCCCCACACGACACAGCCGCACACGCCCACGCCCTCGCACACGCCCATGCCGACGACAACTACGCCCATCAAGGTGGAGAAGCTGCTGCAGTCGCCGATAGCACGGCTGGAGGCGCGAAAGAAGGAGAGACGGAAACAGCGGCCCAATTCGCTCGAGTCCAGCGCCGAGAGTGAGGCCAGCGGCATGGACGTGGACCCCAGCAATCCTGGCCAAGTCGATGCCGTCTCTAGTACGGCCAATTTCAAGAGTCCGATGAGCGCCCTCGGTATGGGCGGGGACAGCAACGATGGCAGCAATGCCCATGGATGCGATAAGCAGGTAAGTTCCCATGTCCATGGGACATCGATCAGAGATGAGGGAACTGGCACACGCTCCGATTAACAGGATTATGGTCATCGCCACCACCATTGCCTCCACCACCCACACCATCCGCAATCCCAACCACTTGTCCATCTCTCACCTGTCACTACCATGATCCACCCAACACCGCCACCACCACCACCACCACCACCCACCAATACCAATACCAACACCAACCACTCCACAACCAACGACAACAACTCCTCTTCCTGCTCTCTCTTTCAGTCGAAGAAGAAACGCAAACGCTGCGGCGAATGCGTTGGGTGCCAGCGCAAGGACAATTGCGGCGAATGCGCCCCATGCCGCAACGACAAGAGCCATCAGATCTGCAAGCAGCGACGCTGCGAAAAGCTCACCGAAAAGAAGGTAAGTCCCGTACCCCACCATCCATTTCCTTCTCTCTCTCTCTCTCTTCCCCTAAGTTCTCTCTCCATCGATTCATTCAGAGCGAAACCAAAGTTACTCAATGAAATTAACGGGAGAACAATGGGCCATGGGCCTAATAATAATTGAAATCTCGGTATATCGCTATTCCCTTGAAATTTTGGTGGTTTACTAGGAGAAATTCACAATAGCACAGTTTACAATAGGATTTCTATATTATCTCATCAGATTCCATATCCATATTACAGAAAGTCATTCATTAAATCAAAATTCTTCATAATATTGCCACTCCACACCCACTGTACCTGGATGGGCAGCTGGGAACCGGCTGAAACTGGTTCCTTCGCTGAAAGAGAGAAAGAGAGCCTGTGGGCATGCTGAGAGTTCGCGGTCTTTCGCACCAGCGGTCAGTCACTCAAGATTTATGTCAGCGCAACAGATGTTCCTTCGGCCAAGTGCAAATTAAGCAACCTCTTTCTCTCTCTCTGTCACTCCCCTCTCTCTCCTTCTGTCTATCTTGAATGTGGAGTGGATGCATTGACCATTCCATTCCATTCAGCTGCCTCAATTTTACTAGTAACCTACAAGCGGGTTTCCCTACACGAATCTTAGAGAGCGAGTGTGTGTGTGCTTAAGTACTTGCGTACGAGGTGCACTTGAGTGGATGTGCGCGCCCCTCGTCCTCCTGCCAGTTGAGGATGGATGGATGGATGGATGCATCTTCCGTCTGGTTCTGGGTTCGTTTTTGAAATCACTTAAGATTCCCAGCCGCAGGCTGAGCGTGTCCTTTGAGTGGTAGGAAATCAGGTTACACATGTGTGTGTAGAGTCGGGTTCGTGTCGGTCTCCCTGTGGAGCAGAGCGCAACTGGATGTCGTCACTCGATTGCACGTCTACGGATCTCAAGTGGCTTTTGGGTCCCTTAAGTGAGGACAAGTTCAATGGCCCAAGGATCGCTAGGAGTTCCAAAGGACCACAGCCAAATAGAGAGATGGATCAATTAACAGTGAGGGAACATAATGGAGTCAGAAGAGAGACGTGTACATACATATGTATGTACATTGATATTTCCCATTTGGAAACGATGGACATGGACAGTTGCCAAATCCATTCCCACATTGTGGAAGGAAGGAGGAGCATTTCCAATATTGACAGACGCTTCCATATTGCGGCGTTTTCTTTTCCCTACAAATACAAATACAAAAGCAAATACAGACGTCCGTGCAGTAGAAGAAGAAGAAGAGCAGCAGCAGCAGCAAAAACAATAAAAACGATAATAACGAAACGCAGCAACGAAAACAACAATAAAAGGAAAGCAAACGTCGAGGAGCAGATGTTCACAAGTTACAAAACGCGGCTTTTGATACAGCAACAACAACAGCAGCAGCAGCAAGAGCAAGAGCAGCAGGCAGCAGACCGACAGAGATAAATAAATAAGCGCTGCCACGATCAGCGCCGGCAGCGACAGCAGCAGCGCGGACTACAAACAGGAAACCAACAAAAGGAGAGTGAGAGAGATGGGGCAAGCAGGCTGCTCACACAATTAAGCCAGACAGGATAGCGAGAGCGAGTGAGTGCGGGCGCCTATACATACATACTTGTGCAAAAGGTTGTTGAAGATCCTCTCCCGCTCTCACGCTCGTTCACCGTTTGGTCTCAGCTGTCTCTTCCATTGACGACACACAAAGATAAAGTTGTAAATTTTGCAGTTTTACAACAGCAAAGACAACGGCGGCAGAGGCAGAGGCAGCGACAGCGCAAGCGACAGCAACAGTTGACATGTCAATACACGTCAAGAAGAGAAGATTACGCGTGGAGATAGCAGCAGCGGCTGCGACAATTTGGTGTCGTCTTCTCCGGCTCCTCCACGGACGGTGCTTCTTCGTGCTCTTCCTGACGCGCGCGTTCTTGCGCGCCGCTTGGACAATTGACGCTTTATTTTATATCTTCCTTTGCTTTATCATCGCCATCCGCATCATCATTATCAGCGTTTTCATTGTCCCGCTTTCAGATGTCGCTCTCTTCTTCCTCTTTCGCAGAGGCAGGCACCCGTAGCGGCTACTGTCATACACCATGCTACATGATTTGGGTTTTCAATTCAAGAAAGGTTGCAAAAATATTTTAGTCCACACAGAGGGACAGTGCATGCCCAACAATCCCCCCCCCCATCTTACGCATACTTAAGCCATTTCAAGTTTTTCTATGCTGTCCAGTGTAGTCTGAAATTACTCATGTACTCTCATATACATAGTATTTATGCATGAATCCATGGACTTTTTATTATGACAATGTTCTTTTTCGTTCCTCCACTGCCGCCGCGGAAGTTCTCGGCTTTTGTCGCACAGCTGGTGTTGTCCGTCCAGGCCGGTTCATTCTCTGGTCCTGTTTTCTCCCCTCTCTCTCTCTCTCTGTTTCTGCATCGCGATAAATTTCGTATGTGAATTATTTGATTTCTTATTTTTACGAATCGAATGCGGATCAATGCACTTTCTGGATGAATTTCTGCGGTATTTTTGCGGCACTTCCCCTTCCCCTATTGTTTCTACTATGCTCCTTCGTAATTCAAGATGAACTCTGGTCTCTCCTTCCCTTTTCTGGCTATATTTTTCCTTCTTTCCTTCCTTCATTTTTTGTGATTTTTGTTTTTTTTGTAATATTTATTTTGTACTTTCACAAATCAGCTGAAAAGGCCCTCAGGCGCAAGTCATTAACTTGGCTATTTGAATTGCGTGGTGGAGCAGCGGTCTGGTCTCCCTACCATAACGTTCCCACACCCACACCCCCACCCCCACCCCCACTGGACAGGCCTATCTAAGAGGATATTTCCTGTGTTTTCTTGGTTTTTTTTTTTGCTGTGGGTTTTCCTCCGTTGGCTTTCTTTAAATATGCAGTTTTTCTTAGGAATTTTCTCATTAAAATTTGTACATGTTTTTTTCTCGACATTTTCGTTGCCGCCCCCACCCCACCAAATAAAAGAAAAAAGTAAGAGGCAAATATTGAAAGTGTCTGGGAGTGAAGGAAAAGTTGGAGAAAAGCCAAAAAGGAATCAACCCCGAAAGTCCATTCCGTGTGGAGACTCTCGTCTCGTCCGAGGGGTTTGAGTGATTGACTTCATTGGGTTCGGTGTTCCATTCCCGTCTCTCGTACTGTCCTGTCTCTTTGTGGATGGACGGATGAACGGATGGATGTCCAAGGATGCTACTTTTCTGCTTCCCCCTATTACATCTCTCGCTATCTCTCTCACTCTCTGTTGCTCCTTTGCTGGCTGTTATTTGGCCATGCTCTTACTCATTTTCTAGCTGTTATTTGGCTGGCCATCCTTTTACTCCTGTTCTTGATGTTATTTTTCAATTCACGTTTCGCTCCAACTCCATTCAGGGCAAATCCACTGTGAAAGTCGTGCCACTAAAAACGTACATCATGAGTGGAGCGAATGGGTAGGGGGGGATAGGGGGGTCGGGAGGGGGCACCCTTGGCCATAACAACTTAAAGGTTTTCCCTTGCATGCATACAAAATAAAAAAAAAAAACACAAAAAAAAAACGAGGAAAAAATGCTATGCATATGAGCATGAAAGTGCTCCCATACACTCAAATACACAGACATCCGCGCATATCCTTAGTCCTGCCATTGGGCCACAGTGAGTGCAATGCTCCTACTTGAAGATATGCTTCCTCCCTCTCTTCTCACTCGCTCTCCATCTCTCCCTCTCTCTCTCTCGCATGCAACGTTCGTGACACACACTCTTAAGGGAATGCCATGCCATACCATACCAACACACACACACACACACTCTTAAAGGACTGCTGACTGCCAGGCCATAGGTAGAGCTAACATACACACAAACACAGTTTTTGGCACGTTGGCAGCTCCTCAGCAGGAAGAGAAAAGAAAAAAAAAGAGAAACAGGATAATGCATGCACACACATGCACAGCGACAGGGACATGGACATGGACATGCACATGGCCTGATACTTGAGCCCCCGGGATGATGATGATGATGATGATAATGCTCTTGATGAGCTTCATTATGAGCATATGCATGTGCATGTGCTGCAATATGATACTTGGACGATGGTCGTGTGCTCCTCTAGCGATCCAGCCATCCAGCTATCCAGATATCCAGTTGCAATTGCAACTCCTCTTTCCACCCCTCTTACTACATATCTCTTTTATTCCCGTTCACTCTCTCCCTCTCTCTCTCTGTCTCTCCTTCCCTCTATCTAGATATCTGTGTTTCTCTTCTGCCAAAAAAAAAAAAATATACAAAAAAAAAATATTCCCAATTGTTGAACCAAAAATATTCCTTGTCCTTTCGGTTAATTGCCGCTTATGGCCAGGCACACGACTGACTCTTCCCTCTATCTCTCTTTTCTCCCTTCATGGGCTCCCTTCAATCATTCATTCAATATGTGCGTTTGTCATTCGATAAGTCCCAAAAGATGCTGCCAGGCATGCCTCCGCCTCCGCCCCTGCCTCTGCCCCCGCCTCTGCCTGCGCTCCTCTGAATCCGAATCCGAAGTATTCCAAATGCTGTGGAGTTCAATGCTCCTCTCCTCTGTGTGGCATACAAAAACTTTTGTCCTGGCCACAAAATCCGATTGAGAATTTCTCAGTTTTGTTTCCGTTGTTTTATTTCCTCTATGGAACATCTGCAGCAGCAGCAGCAGCAGCTCGCTCTCTCTCTCTCTCTCTCTCTCTCTCTGTCCATCTCTCTGTCTCTGCACATCTGTTCAGATTTCCTCTGGGCTCCTAAGCCAGCTCTAACACCGAAACCTAAGCCGAATGCATGTATGCCACTACATGCAGCACATATGTATGTACTTTCTCTATAAGGATGAATGGATTGGACAGACGAATCCAACTGGAACTGCACCCAAAGATGAATAACCATGAATTTCACTCCATATATTGTATTATTTTAAGCCGCTTAGGATTTACTTTGAACGCATTTCAGGCAAAAATATATTAATTTCAAAACAAAACTTTAAAAATCATAAATTCTACATTGTTTTTGTGTCTGCCCTTTTAATGGAATTCTCATTGCTGTTTATTATTATTTTGGTTTTGCAAATTGCCGCCGCCATGACAGCCAATTAGTGGGTTTTGTTTTGTTTTTTTTTTCTTTTGTGATAGCGCCTGACAGTCGTTTGTATGTACATACATAAGTACTATACATACATTCTCCCCACATTTTCATTGAGTGACTCCTACCCCGCTCTGGCAGCCTTTTTTGCTGCAAAGATTTATTTCATTTTGTAATAATTGCTAATTATTTTCTGCATCTGCATATATTAATTTATTTTTCATTTTTCTATCTTCTTTTTTCTTTCTTTTTATTGCAGGAACCCAAAGCCAAAACCGTATGTATTCCACTTTGTATTTATTAAATTGTTTCCCCTCCCTCCCCAATTTATATTTGTAATTATTAATTAATGAATTATATTATTTAAGCCACATGCATAAAATATTTATATTGTTGCTTTTTTTAAGCCCTCCATAGATTTCCATTACATTTTCCCCCCATCCGTTTTCTGCGAAGCAATCGATACAATTTTTTCCTCTTCAATTGCTTGCCTGTTTTTCTGTATACGAATTTCAATTAGTTTTAATTGAATATTTTTGTTTCATTTTTGCCAGTATTTGTTTAAGCTTTTAATCCTGAATTTCATTTGGCATTTTCCTTTTCACCAGTGTGCTTTTGAGATGTTGGTAAATATAGGAAAATCCATAAAGAAATCAAAAGCAATTCAACATCTAGAAATACGGGAAAAAAAATATCCCGAGTGGTATTAGAAAAATGGAATTAATTCTTTGTGGCTTAAAGAATTTTCCCTTAAGTTCCACCTTTTATTCATTATTTTTTATGCCCGAATTTTGGATATGTTTTTGGCGGTTTTGAATTGCACAATTTCCATTGTGTAGATTTGCAGATACAAAAATGTATCTTTCCATCTATGGACTGACGGGTAGTTTTTTTTGGTGCGGTGCTCTTTTTTTACCAGCACAATTTTGCTGTTGTTTTGTTGTTGTCTCCTCTCGCATAAATTAAATAATAAAATACTCTTGTGTGTGTGTGTGTGTGTGTGATTGTGTTTGTTTCTATGTATGTATCTGAATGTGCATTTGTATCTGTGTATCTGCGCAATTGAATGCTTTGTGGAACTGATTTGTAGCTGCTGCCGCTCATGTGGATGGCTGATGGAATGGTTGCTGCTGCTGTTGCTGCCTCTCGTGGTGGTGGTGGTGGTGGTGGTGGTGGGTTCTTGCATGCCACACCGCCAGCGCTGCTCTCCTCGCACATTTTTATATAAATCTGCGCTGATCATAAAGCGTTGTTAAATGTTTAATAAATAAATGTTCCACATCCTTGTTAAGTTCAGACAGCGCGCGCGCTCATTGATTGCACTGGAAAAGCGATAGAGGACAAGAGAGAATGACAGAGAAAGAGACAGAGAGAGAGAGAGAGAGTGAGCACAGAGAAAATGCCATTCAAGTTGCAAATGCAAATGCAAATTAACGTTATGTAATTACGAGACAACGCTGCGTATACTTGTTGGCAATTTGCATGGCCAAGGCAAAGCTTCTTTCCAAGAATCAGAAGAGAGATGTGGGGCGGGGTTCCTTCTTAATAGTTAAAGGACAAAAGTACCGCAGTGCAGGAGGGAAAATTCCTTGAAAATCTCTATACTCTTTCGTTGAGTGGGGGAACTGTGATTTTCTTTAGAATAGCAGAGGATCTTTCTCTTTACAGAGTACTTTTTATAGATAAAATTCTACTTGCAAGAATACTTCAAACAGAACTTCAAGTTGCATCCATAAAATCCTAGAAAATTCTCAAAGATCCTAGAGAAAAGATATGTACATATATCTGCAAGAGTATCTTCATGGGCGGCCTTCAGCTCCCGCGTATCTCTCCCTCGCTCTCTCTCTCAATAATGACTGCAAAAATCTTTCCCTCCGCTTTCTTTTTAATGAGACACAGAAATCCTTCACCTAATGATGCCCCAGGCTGATGTTGAAAGCATCCAAGGGGGAGGTGACCAGGTGCAATCGCAGCAATTAAGCAATTTGTTGTTGCTATTGTTTATTAATAAACAAACAACAATAGAGCGGGAGACCCAGCCAGAGCCCCGTAATTGCCACAGCAACAGCAACCTTTTCCTCTTCAGAATGATAGGCAGAACTCAAATAGATCAAGGATATATATCTATGTATGTATGTATCCTGTATATATACATATGTATTTTATGGAACCCCGAGAACCCCATGGAACCCCTGTTTCCTTCTGCTTTTTTTTACTCTATTTTTACACAGATCCAGCGATGCATGGCACCCAGAAAAAAGGGGTTAAGACCTAGCGGCGGCATCGGCAGCGGCTGTCTCCCTCTGTTGCACCCTCCTGGTTGCCGGTTGCTGGTTGCTGGTTGCATGCGTGCAAGGTGCAATTGCAGCATATTTTTCAGCTTGACCGACTCCTCTCTGTCGGAACGGACCCTTTTTACAGGTTATATTCCGACAGCAAACTACGCCCCGAACTAAGCGAAAATTCGCACCCCAAGCAAAACGCAGAAGCACAGAAAAATGGGAAAATGTTGTGTAGGGGGGGAACGGGGGAGTCGGAGAGCTCTCGGGAGTTGGAGGAAACGGTTGTCATTTAGTCCAGTTTTTCGAGGGGTTAAATGTAGCCAGCAGATACATAGAATGCACACACACACACAGAGGGAGAGCGAGAGAGTGCTTAGAGGGTCAGCAGGTTACAAAACTTACTAATTGCTGAAGGCCTTTGCGCTGCAGCAGAACGTCAGGGTAAATGGGGCACTAGAAGCCACTGGAAGGAGAGGCCGGGGGGAAGCCAGGGGGGAAGCAATACAATACGTTTCGTAAATGTAAAGACGGGCCTTCACATTATTGATTGTTGTATAATGATGATGCTATTTTTACTTGGAAAAGCCGGTTTTAAACGCGAAAATGCACTCGAAAAATGAATAGGTAAGGACTTCAGGCGAAACTCTTAATTTGATTCGAAACTTTTCGTAGAAATTTGCAGATCTACAGAAAACTCCTCCTACACTTTTCTTCTGCTCAAAAACCTATTTTGTTTGGATTTGCCATTTCCTCTCTGTACTTTTTCCTGTTTCGCTTCCTGTTGCTGATTTTACCCCCTTTTTTCCGGCCCCACAGTCAGGAGACCCAAAATCCGTTTAAGTCGGAAAATATGTATAAGAACAAGTACACTTTCCCCCCAGACCCCACCGGACTCCCAGTGAAAGTCTTTGCCTCGCTGCTGCCTTACAAAGTGGCTGCCTATCAGAAGAAATGATTGCATTTTCACAGAGACAACAGCAACAGGGAAAAACAAACATGAAATGGAAAATATTCTGGCATATTGTTACAACAAAAACAAAGAGCTACGAAAATGGAGACGCACTTTCCAAATCGATTTTTGATTATTTTTGCTTATCATTCTGTTTGCTTCACCCCCACATTCATCCCCCAACCCCCCGCACACCACCCAAAAAACAAAACCAAAAAAAAAACAACAAGGAACCCGCGCCGTAAATTCAATTTAATTTTCTTTAAATATTATTTGAGACAATTTTTGCTTGCATTACAACGAGAAAAAGCGGGAATACAATTTTGTTCATTTTTTTTTGTTTTTTATATATCATGTTTACTTTCAATAACTTTTCCCGGGGTTTTGCCACCCATGCACCCGCTCAAACAATTTCCATTTCGCGCATAAACCTGACAAAAACAACAAACTGGGAAAAAAGCGCGGGGGGGGGGGGGGGGGGGGGGTGGGGAAGCGGGACGAAAAACAAATTTCTGTTTCGTTTGCTATTTATTTTATTTATAGCTGGAGAGCCTTTTTTTGTGCATTGGCGGCATTGGAGCCGATGGACTTTTTGTTTGTCGGCGCAAATTGAAAAATATAATTGAAACAATAAATTGTTGTTCTTGTTGAAAGAGTTGCGTTGCAGAGAGAGAGAGAGAGAGAGAGAGACTGGAGGGATCTGTGGATCTTTTCAGTCAAATGTATGTAGGGTTTTTTTTCGGCTTGCAAAAGAGGTGGAAAAATCAATTTAATTTCAGGTTTTTGGCTTACAACTAAAAAAAGCAAAAAAAATGTTGTTGTATGCGTCAGAGACGGACCAGAGATCTTTCTGACCAAAAGTCAAGTCATTCGCCAGAGTACAGCGTACTAGAGGTCCTGGTCCTGGTCCTGGTCCTGGTCCTGGTGCTGGCATAAACATCCCTTAGCTTCTGGTGGGGGTGGTTTGCACTCAAGAAAGAATGAAAGAAAGAAAGCAGCGGCAAAGCAACGAAACAAAAATTTAAGAAATGTTAAAAAAATAAAGAGAACAAACAAAACGAGTGCGGCTATCGCTAAAGGATTCGACTAAAGGATGCCCCTGGCAGTCCAATCTACATACATAGATAATAGATAATACAGCAGATAATATATGAATATCTGCCATTCAAGCCTAAACTACAGACTGACAGACATTTCTATGGGGACTGCCATTTATCAGTAGTCTACAGGGTATTCAAAATCGTCTACAGAATCGGCATTCGCAGTGGCAACAGCAGTCGCGGTGGCGAACAATGCGTCAAACGTGCAACATGAAATGCGCTAAAAAAAATAGAAGCAAAAAAACAACTTTAACAGCACGTAGCTGGCAGAAGAGGAGTCCTTGCTGTGAGCAGGACTTTGCACTTAACACACACACACACACACAAGCGCGCACACATACAAATGCAGCAGGCTCTGTGCGTCAAACAATTTAGCGCATTGCATTACAGCTGGAGATGGAGCTGGCGCTGGCGCTGGATCGGGAAGCGCTCTGGCAAAGAGGAGAAAAAGTTGCAATGCAAGTTTTCTAATTGCAATCGTCCACCCCCGCTGCTACTTCCACCAACCTGGAGGATACGGGTGGAAAGAGGACAACAGCAGAGGGATGTGGGAGATGGAGGGATGGGGGTTGGGGGGAAAGGCGGAAATGTTAGCTGGCACGCACGCATAAAGTACGTACTATTGTTGTTGTTGTTGTTGTTGTTGTCGTTCTGCTGCTGCTGCTGCTGGCACATCATCAGCAATGCAAACAAATACGCATAAATAAGCACACGCACACATACACACCAACTCTCTCTCTCTCACTCTCTCCCCACGCACGCACTCTTTTATGCAAAAGCAAGAAAGGTGAGGAGAGGGAGAGCAGCAGCAGCAACAACAGCAGAAGCAGCACAAATAAAGATTTGCAGACAATTAGATACCCTTTAGGCTGCAGATGAAGGCTATATGTTATACATGTATATGGATACGATCCAAAAAAGATCTGTGCAAAGTTATAGTCTGGGGATATCGATCAAGGATAGTATGTACCTTGTAGCAAACGTACCTTGCAAACGTCTCCTGCATACAAGTATACCCTCTCTGCAAAAGGATATAGAAAAAAGCGTAGCAGAACACAGCAGCGCAGCTAGAGCTAACGGAACATGTGCAAATAGCCGGCCTCCTGATCTCCCCGTCTCCACATTTCCCCTTCATCCTCCCATCCACTCTGCACTCTCCACTCCCCACTCTCCACTCCCCACTCACACTTCTGTGAAAGCACTGCTTGCTTTGAAGCGCTTTTCGCCTTACGCACATTACGCGTAGAGCCGAAGGCAGACAAAGAGTAGAGGGGAGGGGAGGGGAGGGGATGCAGAGAAGCAGAAGTAGCAGAAGGTGAAGCAGCAGTACAAGAATAAGCGTAAGTAGAAGGAGTAACAGGAGAACCAGAAGTGGATAAGGATATGGAAAGAAAAGAACGCATTGCAATGGCTTCTTCTTGGCTTGAACTCCCTGAACTCCTTTTGGAATTTTTTTCTTTATATTTACATTTTAGAGCCTTCCACACTGTGCAATACAGTAAGGACTGCTTAAGCCTGAACGACTAACTTTCGACTACGAATTGAGAGAGAGAGATCTAAGCCCCCTGAAGGGGAAGCGATCTGTCTTCCCCTGGGGTTGAGGGAAGATTAAGAGGCTGATATTCAAGTCCCATATAGACTAATTGCACTCCTAAATCAATGGAATCTAGGAATCCTTACGTATTCCTCTTCAAAAGTGTCAAAGGATAGTGCTGGTGTGCCCCTCTTAGTCTCTTTGTCTCCACATCAAACGCGTGCTACCATAATGTCAACACCTCTTTTGGGTTCAAGCCCCTCCCCCACTTTGGAACATAATTAGCTTGTGGCTTGTCTAAGCCCAAAATATTCAAATTTCCAGCACTTACATCAAACGTGCATCAAGTGCTTCACGCCCTCGCCGCCACAGCCACAGCCCCAGCCTCCGTTGCACCGCTGCAGCGCGCTGTGGCTCTGGCACCCAGTGGAGACAGAGTCAGTTGCACTTAATTGATATTCACTGTGGATCGCACAGGATGACGCACTTTTGTCCCCCGTCGCTGGGGAATATGCGTAAGGCACTCACACACACTCTTGGGGCCAAAGCATGCAGCCTTCCTGCCCCCTTGTGCGTGTGTGTGTGTGTGTGTGTGACGACCGTTCAAGTAGTTTGTATAAATATTTGCATTTTCCAGGCAGCAAAAAGGAAAAATTTGCGCCTGGGCTGGCACCCTAAAAAACAAAAAACAAAAAATAAGAAGGAGAAGGAGAAATAATGTGCAAAGTAGAGTGTTCCGTTCCGTGTGGCATTTACCCTAATGCACTTGCCCCAATGCAATGCAATTTTCTTGGCTTCTTTCGTGCCTCGGCGATTGTTGGCTTTTGATAAGCAGCTGATGCTGATGCTGAGATGTGGATGCGGATGGTGATGCGGATGCTGATGCTGATGCACAGCGTCTGATGATGTTGCCCCTGTGCTACTTTGTCGCTGTTAATTATAAAAATTTTCTCATTTTTTTCTTTGCCCCTCATTTTTGTAGTTGAGTTGGAAAGTGGTGGAAATTTTCTAAGCGAGCGCTCAAAAGCATGCTACAGTTTTTTCCCCTATTTGACATGACCGTCCTTTGGCGTCAGCTTTTGTTGAGAGAGCGTCATATATACATACATATATGTATATAAGCATATATATACCTATAGTATATAGAATACTTGTTTCAACAAATTGCAAGCAAGCAGTTTATGCTGCTGCTGCTGCCACTGCCGCTTGCTGCTGCTTGCTGCTGCTGCGGGGTTCTCGCAACAAAAGTTTAAGAAAAAGAAAACTGTGCAAATAAAACTTTTTGCTTTCGTTCGTTTGTTCGTTCTGGGTAAAAGTCCTTGCCAAGGGTAAATGCAAAGTTTATATACACACACACACACACACATTCGTACATTTTCCACAGTGTGTGGCAAGTGAAAATTCAGCGGAAAAAAAGGCGGGGGAGAAATGCGTGCTAGCGCCAAAAGATGTTGCAAGGCAAGCGTCAAAAATAAGAAAGAAAAGAAAATAAAATAAAATATAAGAAAAGAATAGGAGAGGAAAGTCGTGGGGGGAGGGAGCGGACGGTAAGGGGAGAGGGGTAGAACAGAAGAAGTGTAGAGGTAGTGGCAGAGGAGTGGGAAATACCAAAGCAAGAGTGCAAATAAAATGAAGAAATTTCGGAGGGGCGGAGGAAAAACTTGGCTTTGATTTTCTTCTCCCGTATGGCCGGCGGAGGGGAGGGGCTTGCGGGGCGGCGGTGTTGTATAAGGCGAGGGATGCAGTTGGCAAAACGCTTCACTGCACTTGACTATTATTGAAGTTGGAAGCCAGGACAGGATCGGGCGGTGCCCCTAAGCCCCCACCCCGCACAAGTTTGTCCTTGCCTCAAATTGAGTCGCTCTCTGGCTCTGGCTGCTGTTGCTGCTGCTGCTGCTGCTGAAACTTTTGCCTTTGGGGTTCGGGGGTGCAACGGCAACGGCAACATCTTTTGGCCCAGGCATCCGCCAGGCATTCAGGCATCCTACTGGCATCCCATCCCATCCCAGCATCCCAGTCCTCCTCCAACATCATCCTCCTCATCGTCCCTTGCATATTTTAGCGCGCGATTCGTGCCTTGCCTCGCCTTGCCTTGCCACTTTTTGCATTTTTTATGTGTTGGTAGGTCATTGCACGTACAAAAGCCACTTTTACTGCGCCACCAACCCAACTGCAGCTGCCACACTGCCACTGCCACTGCCACAGCAGCAGCGGCAGGAGAAACTTTGTGCGAGCTTTGCTGCTGGGATGCTGCTAGGATGCTGCTGGGATGCTGCTGGGATGCTGATGCTGCCAAATTAAACAAAAATTCTCTGCACTGCACCTCGCCATGGCATCGTTTCTAGAATTTTATTTTCAATTTGGTTCCCCACTGAAAAAAAGTTATCTGAAGGAGTCCTTGCGCTTGATGGATTGTTTGGCTAACGATATTTGCAATTATGCTCAAAATCAAAAAAAAGTTTCACCAAAAAACTATTGGAAACCAAAACTCAATATCCTTACGGAATGAGCAGTGATTAGATTAACAGAGAGAATCATCTAATTGGAGGACAAACAAAGCTCTTAAAATTCTACAAAAAGCTAGAAAGAAGGGTTAATGGAAATCTTGGACCGGATCAAAAAACAGGGTATGCCAAATGCCCAACCATAGAAAAACCCTAATTTCTCTTAATGCAGTTTAATGGTCACACAGTTGCAGAAGGAGAGGAGGAGGAGGAGGAGAAGAAGTGTAAAATAGGAACCAAAGAGTGATAGAGAGGAGAAGCACAACTCTGTTGCTCCATCAAATGCAATTTGGAGGGCTGTTCCCACTCTCCCAGTCTCTCTCTCTCTTTCTCTCTGTGTCTCTCTATCTCTGGACTCTTGTCAATTTGAGCGCATTATTTGCATTTCTTGTTACCAAACACAGTCGATGCGAAAAGTTTCGACACCATGCCCCCCCATACACCCCCCATTCCATAATATTCTACTGTTGTTTTGCTGTTGAATATGCAATGGCAATGGCAATGGCTTTTTAATTTGTGATTCGTGCTGTGGGGGGACAAATGCAGAAATGCATAAATCATTTTCCGGATTTCACGCGACAAATTAAAAATTAATGCAATGCCGTACGAAAAATGTGCAGAGAGCGGGGAGTGCAGTGTAGCAGGGAGTGGGAGTGGGACAGGAGCAGCGATAGTGTTAGAAAGAGAGATCCGTACGAGTGGATTAACCAGGCAAAAATACGAGAAATATATACATATTCGCCATAGCCATAGCCATAGTCCTATCCTTATCCCTATCCCATGGCCAGTGCCAGTGCCATTGCCAGTGCCAGTGGTCGGCCGGGGGTCGAATGAAATTTGCTGGATTTTGCACCAGAGCAATGCAGAGCGGGGCGGGGCGGGGCGGTACATTTTTATCGATTTTCCTCGCAATGCAGCCGCTGTTCCGTTCAACATTTTTGCAACCCCAAAAACGAGTCTGAATTTTTTTTCTTCCCTTATCCCCCCTCCCCCCTAACCTACGCTACCCACTCTCTAGGCTATCTCTCTATTGCTCGCCCTGTCACTCTTTTGGGCCGAATGCAGAGGCTGGGCTGCTGCGGGCACGCACTTTTCGAAAATACCAGAAACGATGGCAAAACAGAGAGAAACAGAAAAAAAAAGGACAAAGGCGAAAGGCGAAAGCAGAGGGATGGGGTGGAGCAGCAGCAGCAGCAGCATCAGGATAGTGCGTGCGTGTGCGGGTAGCACATAGTGGGAGTGGGAGTGGGACTGGGAGAAGGGCAAAAACATAGAAAAAAAAAGGAGAGAGAGAGCGAGAGAGATAGGAAAAAAATTCGCAATGAGGGTTGAAAATAAATTGCTTTTAATTTGATTTCAACTCAATTAAATCTACGAAATGGAATTTCAAATTAATTCTTTTTCTCCTTCTTGCTTGGGTTGGGTTGGGTTGGGGGCATCCCTTTCCTCCCAGTGGGATGCCCCCTTTTCTAATGCACTTTCCAGGAATGCCACAAAGTATTGTAACTAATTAGCCAGAGTCGTCGTTGGTCCTCGCTGGTCCTGGTCCTGGTCCTGGTCTAGTCTCTGGGGTATTTCGGTTAAATGGCACAGCTGGCCCTGATTGTTCTCTGCTCTACTGTCGTCATTGCCCGTCCTTGGCCACTCCCCTCTGCTGCAGCATAATGGTCCTGCATCGAACTCTTTGTTTTCGATTCGGGAAATCGGCTTGGTAATTGTTGGGCATTGGAAATCTGTTAAATCCATTGAGCTGTGGCAAAAGTAATTGAAAGCCTGGAAAAGGTCATTGAAATTCGGATTAAAAAACCATGAAGTCCAAGAACTTGGGAAGCGATCCTAAAAGTGGAGGAAACTTTTGTGACCCACTCTCGGGGCATACATCACACATTTTGAAGGCAGAGTAACGGCAGCGTCAGAGTGGGAAGAGGGAAACTCTCCGAGACTCCAAGAGAGAGCAAGAAATGCATTCTTAGTCTTCCTGCAGACTGAGGAAGAGAGCGAAAACTACAGCCAGCTGTAGAGAACAAACTAGATCTTCTCTCGGCTTAATTTCAATCCGCAGTATATGAGAGGAGGACTGACTCTGGGAGGAAGCGATTGAATGCCGATACTGACGTTGTCTGTCCCTCGCCCATCTATGTATCATTCCCCCGCATCCAAAGCTCACAAATTGTGTCACAAGGCAACAACAAAATGCTCTCATTTCACTCATTGTTCTTGCTCTTCTTGTGGCTGTTGCTGTTGCTGTTGGAATACCCCTTTTATCACTCATTTTCCCCCCGTGCTACCTCAACAAACAATAAAACACTTCCTTCCTTCCTTCCTTCGCCCCCCCCTGTTCAGCCCTGCCCTGGGCTGTCCGCCCTTCCTGCCTGCCTGCCTGCCTGCCTGAACTTGACCTTGATAAATATTTGAAGTGAGCTTTTTAGCACATATCAAAACGCTTACATCTCAGTGGGGGGAGGGGATTTAAGTGACGCCACAAAGAAGGGGAGAGACTGTGAGCGACCAAAGGGGGCAGAGGTAGGGTGGGGGAGGTACGGAGGGGGCGAGAAATGTCGCCTTGGCTCGTCTCGCAATTGACATTGAAAATTTCCTCGCATCCAAATGACGTGTAACAAATTGTCGATGACGCATTTACCAACCACCCCCTCCCCAGCCAGCAGTATATATATATATATATACATATATACATAATATATAGGGGTTGTTGCTTCAATTACAAATGAAACGAGAAACGCGAAACCCACCCTCTGGGCAAAGTCAACCCCCGAAAAAAACAAAAACCAGCCGAAAACGAAAACCGAAAAACGAAAAAAAGGCTGACAGCCGCAATCAAAATGGGATATAAGCCATAAAAAGCAAATCCTGTCAGGCGTCGGCCATGTTGCGCCTCCCGAGACAGTGAATCATCCAAAATCTCACCCCCCCACCCCTACCCTACAGACAGACAAAGAGAGAGAGAGAGAGAGAGAGCGAGGCAGACCAGACGGAGAAAGCAAGAGAGACAGATTTTTGGGCAACCTTCAAGGACGCGAACGCTAATCAGGAAAAGCTCTCCTTTGGGGGGCCATGGCATGGGCATGGGCGATATAGGGGTACGGTACGAAAGTGATAATCAAAATAAACAGAGATTAAGGTAACCTTGAAATTTTGTTTGGCCTATGAAAATCGATTTTCTCAACCCCAAACCCCTCACCCACCCAGAAAAGGGGGAGGACAGCATCCCGAAGGCACAGGCAGAGGCACAAAAAAGGGTTGGCACTAATTGCTCGCGCAGGTGGAGTGGAAATAATTAATGTCAGGTTTTTTGGCACAGGTCAGGATTTTGGCCCTTCCCCTGCGCCTGCCCCTGCTGCTGCCCCTTCCCGTGAGAGGAGGGTTGAATGAACCCTAAGAGGCATTCGATTGAGGGGGCGGGGCGCTGCCACAGTAGCAGTAGCAGTAGCAACAAGTAGGAGGCACTCGACAATACGTCAACACACACGAAAGCGAAGCAAAGAAGGGTTTCGGTTCGTTCGGTTCTGTCAAAGGAGCTGTGTTTTTTTTTATGGCTCATTATGAAGGGTGGCAGCCAGCAGACAGAGGCTACGACAGCGGGGAAGAGGGGAGCTTGTTGTGGTTTGCCCCAAAAAAAAAAAATTGTGTCATAAAAGAAGTCTCCCGTTGGGGCGCTACCGGCTACCGGCTCCCTACCACAAAACCCTACGAGTGTGCGAGTTGTTGTGCTAGGTCAGGTCGGTTGCCTTCTGCCCTTCCCTTCAGTTCATTTCAATATTCATTCCCCCCTCCCCCCACACACCCCCCATTAAGGGTGTGTGTGTGTGCGTGTGGCCTTTGCGGTTTTTGTGCGCTACCTGTTGCTCCTGTTGCTGAAACTCCATTTGGGAGTCCGGCCAGTCCACTCTCCTCACTTGGCCGGCGGCAGTCAGCTTTGAGGCAGGCAGCCTCATTATTGTATCGCCGCAGCTGCCTTCCACTTTCCTCATCATCAGTTAGGGGCTTCCTTTTAATAAAAACTAATAGCCCCAATTAAGTCAACATGCGTTTTGCTGCTGCTTCTCTGTTGCGGCCTTTTGTTGCTGTTTGCTGTTTGCTGCTGCTGCTGCTTCTGTTTCTGCTCTGCTCTTATTGCCTTTTCGCCTGTTGTTGGCGCTAATAAAGTCAACAATGGTCCAGCAAAACACAGAAAACCAGAAACATACAAAAAATTTAATATGAGCTGCTGCAGAGCAGAGCCATCTTCCAGACAGCAGGCAGCCGCAAGAAAAAACAACAACAAAAAACAGGAAGCTGCTGCTTGGTGCCTGCAAAAAAAATTGATTTAAAAAAGGTTCCATTTCGAGGCGCATAAACTGTCATCGATTTTTGTTCGGAAGTGACGAGGCTTTCAGCAATTCCGTTCGTTGCCCCTATGCGGCGGTGTGTGTGCGTGTCCGTGTGTGTGTGTGAGCCTTGTGGGTGTTGCCTACTTTTGGCACAATTTCAGTAGGTCGTTGTCCTTGTGCCTACTTTCGTTCTTCTTCCTTTTGATTGTAGGAGGCATCGTCCCCACAAATCAGTTGTTTGTGCGACTTGGGAAGGTGTTTGTGGGGTTCGAGTGGCTGTGGAAGGTGTTTTTTCAAGAGGATGTCTTTGGATTAGTTTTCTTTGCAGTTTTGTAGCTTTTACAAGAGGTATGAGTTCTTTTTTAAGTTTTTCTGTCGAAAAGCCATAGTGTTGGCTGAGAATCACTTAAATGTTAAGATCAGAAGTTTATAGTAAATGATTAGACATTCCTTACTGAATCAAAAGATTCTTTGACAAGTGTTAGGCCTAATATCTTTCTATCTATATCTTTCCTGTGTATTTCAAGTGTCTCACTTAGTTAATGATGACTTTATAGAGCACAAAAATCTCCCACAGCCACTTTTCCATTCCCATTGTGCCATCTATTTGTGGATGCCTTCTGGCTGCAACGCTTCTCCTCTCTGCTGGCTCTCTGCTGCTCCTCTGGCTCTGGCCCTACCATTTCTAAGCACAACTGTACCAGGCACAACTGTACTTGGCCTGTCTCGTATCAATTTCAACCGAAAACACCTCAAGAGAGCTCCGCAAAAGACTAAAACTAAATTTAGAAACAACATCCCCAGCCACAGCCACAGGCCCAGGCCCAGGCCCTGGCCAGAGCAACCCCAATAGCATTCTGTAGGTAATCCCGGGCCCAAGTGACATCGTCTCCATCATTGGGGGGCTCTCTCTCTCTCTCTCGGCTCTCGGTTCTCAGCTCTGGGCTCTGGGGCTCTCGACTCCACATTAAAATAATTGCTTCCGAAATGACAACTGCTGCTAAAATTGAAAACCGAGTGGCAAGAAGGAGAGAACCATGTACGCAGACGCACTGCACTCTCCCCTGCACTCCATTCCATTCCACAGCCTGCTTGCTGCCTCGCTGCTGCCTGCCTGCCCCATCTGCCTCTAAGATGAGATTGACGTTGTGGCAACATGTGTGCGCGCCTGCGCGTGCCAACAATGTATAATGCGACTACGCCTGGCAATGGCAATGGGGAGTGTGGGAGGGGGAGGGGAGGGGGATGGAATGAGATGGCGTCGCTTATTTACCGTTAAGATGCAGCGGCTGTCAATCAGACCCCAAAAAAGACCCCCGATCCCAGATCCCAGACAGCGCAGAGCAGGGCAGAGCATGAGGCATTCCAGAGGCACTCCTGCGAAGCTGTCTGGAACCATATGTCGCCCCTCGAGATCTATTTTCGTCTTGCCTCTGAGACAGAGGCAGAGACAGAGACAGAGGCTGTACAGTGTGGCACAGGGGCACGCCTGCGCACGCACACACCATTGAAATTTTATTCATTTTTCCAATTTTACCGTTTCGGTTCGGTTTCTGTTTCTGCTCCGTACTTTTCCAGCACTCTGCCTAATGGCTCCTCCCGTTTGGCATTGGGATCGGGATCGGTATTGGGATCTCAGGTTCCTGATATTTATGACTCGCTCTCTTTTTCTCTGCGCCGGAAATAGATTTTTAGGATCGCGAGTTTTCGGTTCAACAGGCGGTTTAAAACCTCTTCTATAGAAATTTGTCTGTGTGTGTGTGGCAGAAGGCATTTTTTCATGCTTATTGGAATTATCTATGGGCTCTTACGGCACGCCACTTTCGTTCCGATTCTCCATATGGAGAGTAATTTAATCTTTCCCATAGAGAAAGAGAATGAGAGAGATTGTAATTATTCAACTGGTTGTTGTTGTTGTTGTTGTTGGGGAAAATGCATATTTGGGGTATGGTTTGAGGGGATGGAAAGAGGGAGTGCAGCTCTGTTCAGGATATGGTTTTGGTTCCGATTTATTTGGAGCTGTATCCATCCAATGTTAAATCAAGCCAAGAAATATGTGTTGGGAGACATATATATCTTACATATATTTCTTTATACTTTTAAAATAAAACTTCATTTGAGAGTGTTTATGGAACATTTGAGAATCGATTCGTGCCTGAGAAATTATAGATATTCGCACTTGGCTTGTGAATCATGACTATATTCCAATTTGAGCTTTTTTGATGGAATTCTCTTTGTTACTTTCCAATCCATGAACGCATACGCAAATCTTATTCTATTTCCATTCAAAGACACTTAGTAGGTATAAAATATATCCTTGGGGCTATAGCCCTCCAAAATCTATCAATTATAAATCAAATGGCTATGTATCTCTATTTGAAGGTTCGCATATCAGAATCGCAGATTACGGAAACTATTTTTCTATTTTTTCACGTCTTATTATGTATTTATTATGTATTTATATATTTAATTTACGATTTATACAAATATTAAAATTATTTACTTTTCAAATAAATCCGACAGCCGCGCCACATTGATGTCGATATAAATATGTAAAATGTGTCGTGTAAAAAACAATGTAATGTACCATCTACAATGTACTCTACATATATTATACATAAATTCTACATAAATTTCATACTCCGCAGCTTCTGCCGAGTGAGGAACCAATCATTTTACATAGATGTTCCACATTTCAGCTTCTGTCACGTCATCCTCGTTTTGTCACTGCGCAGAAGCTGACATGTATGAAATGTATTTTGGCGGCGCATTGGCGCTCCATGAGGGCATTGTTGCAACTAACCATTTAGCAAGTACTTGAACCATCAATTTAAGTTTGGCGCGAAATCAAAACTTTTAAAATAATAAAATTTAAATAAATGGAAGTAACACGGCTAACAAAAAGCTTCAGCTAAGCAAGGGAAGACAGTGTGTGTGGCTCAAATAGAGTTCAATCGAAATCAACCCTGTGTTGAACCGTGTTGAATAGGGATATACATATGCTGCAATTTTCTTATTTGGTTTTCATATAACATATATTTGACGACACTTTTGACTTATTCTCTCTCTTGCGTTTTCAGATAATCTATGGAGCCGATGGTCAGCCCGTTCGACCTGATTCGAAACGCGGCCGAGGCAAGGGAAAGTCAGCCGGCAACGGTAATGCCGGTGCCAGTGCCACAGGCAATGGGACACCAACAACTGGGGTAAGTGGATGAAGCTACTTGACTTTTATTATGCCTTTATCCTCCATGGCGCAATTCTTCACTTAAATCCGTGCTTGGCCTTCCATTCGAATCCCCCAATTTGCCTCCATCTGAATGTCTTTCTTGCCACCATTCGAACAGAATCTCTCCTTTGCCTCCATTCGAATCCCCACTTTGGCCTTCATTCACGGGAACGGAACTAATTAAGTCACGCGACGACAGAATGTCTGCGGTTGGGTTCGGAGAGATTGGGGTTCCAGGGCCAGAGCCAGATCCAGAGCCAGGGCTCAGCAGAGTGCCCAGATGAATGAATGGCTCATTGTGCGGCAACATTTTCCACGTCATCGCTGCTGAACAGCAGTTCGTTGCCGGGTTCCCCCAAAAGTGGCAGCAGCCGACGCGTCGCAGACAGACCCAGACCCGGGCATAATCTCCCGCCGCAGGCACCAGGCACCAGACGCCGTTGCCGTTGCCGCCGCCGCCGCACGTAGCTCTGGGGGTCACCACCATAAAAACGCCAGCAGAAAAAAAGGCCAGGAATAAAGCCGGCAAAAACGGGCAACAGACAAAGTTACGCTGCGGCGGCTCTTTTCCCCTCCCTACCTCCATCTATCTGCCTCTGTCTCTGTCTCTGGCTGTGGCTGTGGCTCTGACTGTGCTTCAAAGGCGGACCACTTGTGCAGCACAGAGCCACACAGAGAGCTGTGTGCCACATGCCGCACGTAGAAGCCAAAGACACGAGACGCGAGACCCCAGAGCTCTGGTACAGGAGAAGGCAAGGAAGGGGATGACTCGGCAAGCTACTTACTCGTATTGTTGCCACAGGGACTGGGGACTGGGGGACTCTGGGACACCAGACCAGACCCAAAGGCAGACCAGGAAAAGCGCCAGTGGCAGTGGCAGAGGCAGAGTCAGTGACTTTGACCTTAGCCCCTGGATGGTTGGGGCAGGGGATTGATTCCCTTTTGCACAGCACAGCACGCAACATCCTCTGTAACAGAGGCAGTGTCTGTCTACCGTTTGAATTTCAAGGTCGGGCCTGGGCCTGTCGTAAAAAGTTGACACAAGTTAATATCCAATGAATGCCACAGATACACAGAGCCACAAGTGGCATGGCATGGCATGGCCGTAGCATAACATTTGCGTTTGAGTAAGTGGCATACATAATGTGTGAATAGACATCGAAGAGGAAATGGAAACACAATTCATGGTTTCAGCCAAAAGGAAACATTTCAAATCCCCTCGAAAAATCCCTAGTAATCGAATAGCTGATGGAAAATGGGATCTGAATGGAAATGGAAGTGTTCTCTTCGTGGAAACTGAAAAGAAACTGCCTTATTTTGGATATATGTATGTACATGAAAGGAGATAAAGCTCTTTTGCAACAAGATATTCCAGAGAAGTTGATGAACTTTCAAGTCATTCTTGTCGGAGGCAAGTCCCAAGTGGGCTCCAAGTAGACTTCCCCGACCCGACTCGACTCTGCAGCAAATCTCTTTCATGTGATTTGTCATATAAGCCACACAGCCACACCACAACTTGTGGCAGTGGCAGCAGCAGCTGTGGCAACGTAGGACAGGGCGTAACCGTCAATGAAGCGTTGATTATGTCATCATTGCCACACGAGTCTACACCAGTGACTCCCCGGAGTGTGTGGCACGCACACACACACAATTTCCACATGGGTCTCGGAGTGGCATAAAAAGGCAGAAGTGGCAGCAGTGCCAGCAGTGGCAGGGAACAGAAGACATCCACCCAAGTGGCGGCGGCGGCGGCAGGCAGTCCTCTGGTTCTGGCTCTGGCTCTGGCTCTGGCTGTGGCACCATAAAATCCGCAACAAGTTGCCTTCGAAACCTTCCATCCGCTGTCTGGCAGCAGCCAAGTGGCAGCGTCTCTTTCGCTCCTTCTCTCTTTCTGTGTGTTTGTGGCACAGTCAGGTTCCTGCTTCTGCTTCTGCTTCTGCTCCTGCTTGGCTGCGTTG